>CM062292.1:156172365-158694224 GCA_031216915.1 Pictodentalium vernedei
TAGGACGTCGATCTGCACGTTAATCTACGCGTTATAACCATAGTAAGGCTATCAAATTCTGAACATATGGCCTGTGCACAAGCAATGTTTCAGCCAAGGGACCCCCGGGTAATCCTGAGGTCCACTGGCAGAAACAGTGCCTGTGTTTGCTACAGTGTATGAGTAACCAGGAGAACCTGCCATGCTCTGGATGCCATTCGATCTGGCAATTGCGTGCAATTCCTACGCGTAATTAAGCCTAGATAAGCACACAGTTTCGTGACAGGACTTCTAATTTTAACTGTAACATGGAGGGCATCCAGTTCTAGTCTGGTGAGCATTTTTTGTGGATGAGCCCTCGTCCCTTGAGCGATAGTCACCTGTGAACCTGGCAGCTTTTCTTTGCACCCATGTCAGTTTATCAATATCCTTTTGAAGATAAGGGTCCCATACTGTTGATGCGTATTCAATCACTGACCAAACCATTGCAATGTACTGTTTTTTTGCAGTTCTCAGGGCAAAATTTTAAATTTCTTCTCAAGAAGCCAATGGTCGAATTGGCTTTACTTACAATTTTAGATATGTGCGAATCCCACTTCAGGTCCTGAGATAATATCACCCCCAGGTATGGTGACTGGGAGACTTGTTTTAAAATTTGGTTGTCTTAAGGTGTACAAGTGGGGTGACTTTTCATTTGTGGATATGAGATAGCATTTCTTTGCGTTAAATTTCATGCCCCAATTTGAGGCCCATTTTTCCAGTTTGATCAGGTCATTTTGGAGGATGCTGTGATCAGTCTGAGATTTCATTGGGCGGTATAGCAGGCAGTCATCAGCAAATAGTCTTAGTAGTACTTTTACTTGGGACTTTACTGAAAGTTTGTTATTTGTTCATGTTTGTGCTGTATCTCTCTATATATCTGTACTATGCTAGATCCATTATGTCCTGTATTTATCCAATAAAATACTGAAAATTAAATTAATCTTTGTTTCTTTTATCTACAGCCCCACTAATCTCCTCATAATCATAAAAAGAACCAGGATAATTGTCCCGCCTCGCTGTGTCAACACAGCGTAAGCCAATTAATTAGCTAACGCGGCGCCGAGTCAACTACACTTTTTAGTGTGTTTGAAAGAGAAAATGTCTTCTAACATCGTAAAATAACATCGCACAAACGTCTCTATTGGCATATGTATTTCACATCGTCCCTTGAGTATACTTTCAAAATTTCATAGAAAACAACCAACAAATAAATGAGAAAATGATAATTTAATTCCCGACTACACTTTTTCTCTGACACGGACTACACTTTTTAGGGGTCCAGGTCGTTTCGTCCCCGGGACGTTTCGTCCCCTACTTGGTGGGACGTTTTGTCCCCATGTCAGGGTGGGACGTTTCGTCCCCAGTTGGGGACGAAATGTCCCACTTCAATACCAAATTATTGAGAAGATATGGGATTGGATTTTTTTTCATAAATGAGGGAAGCATCTGCTCGTAACCAATGATGGTCACTCATATGGCATCGGGGTTGGATTTTAAACATAATTAGATATCATATTAGCAGACTATAATACAAACAATGATTTTGGAGTTTTTATATTTATATTTTATTATTAATAATTATTAGTATATTTTCATTAGCACTCAAGGATAGTGCAATTCACTGACATGTTGGCGCAACAAAGAATGTTTTTTGTTTTTTTCACAAACTGTGGGTATATACATGTATGGGGGATAGAGTCTGTGAGGATTGCCTCGCAACTCTGTGGAAGCATGATTGAAATGCGTTTAATAAGATCTATATAACAAAACCCTCCACATACCCCAGGATAGTGAATCAATGGTGAAGCTGAACGAACACCGAACCCTTAACAGAAAAACAAATTTATCCACAGTAAATTAAAATTAATCAATAGAATTAAACTGCTTGGAGTCAGTGAGGATTGCCTTGCTACTCATTGAGATCTTTAGGATTGAGTCTGTGAGGATTGCCTCGCAACTCTGCGTGTGGGGAGTGGGCCCCGAAGAAACACACCCCTTACCCCATCCATAGCAACAATCGCCCAACAGGCACAATATACAATAGCGGATACCTATCTTTCTCTCTACCTACAACTTTTCTAATTGAACATTCTCAAATCTTCTTGTGTTTTGTTTTGTTGTTTTTTTTTTTTTTTTGGGGGGGGGGGGGGGGGGGGGGGGGGTGGGTGGAGGAGGTCATTTGGACTTCCCGAAGGATAACCAGATACCTCATAATCACATATGGCATCCTATCTCCCAGAAGGCTTGATGGATGACTCCGGGTTTTTCAAAACTAAACTGTTGGAGCTTTCTCCACTCCTTTTTTGTAACCGCTATGGTCATATACCGTGGCCGCTACCAAACCGGCGTTGCTGTTTGGTTTTCTTTTCTCTTCTTCCCTCAAATTTGCAAAGCCACCTACATATATGAACCTACATCAGAAACAGAAAGGTGAGTAAAAAATATTGATTAAAAATATCTAACAATTAACTTTTGGAAATCAAATAAAGTTATATCAATGAAATATACCACTGTTAGTTATTTATAACACTCATCCCTTACAGGAATTTGCATTGGAGACGAATCGTCGCGGGGACGAAACGTCCCACCAATAGGGGACGAATCGTCTCGGGGACGAAACGACCCGATCCCCTTTTTAGTGTGTCCCTGTGATTCAACTTTCAAGCCAATCATGATACCGCGAACTTTGGCAATATCATTAATTTCCGTAATAAAAACAGAATTTACCTGTAGAGGGTTTAACCTTGTTTACACAAACTGAGAATGACATCTTTCTTGGGTGAAACAATATAAATGTTTCAATTAATCGGAAGAGGAAGAGGAAAAAGTGCTAAAAGTCCAGAATGATGAAAGAAGTCGCAAGGTGCTCGCAAAATAATTTTATGGACCTGTCACTGGACTCGTTAAAGAAAAAATTCGAAACATGTGGGAGAGAAGTTTAATGCTCGAATTCCCCACGAACGATGCACGACACTACGTCTACAACCGTCACTTCACACATACGAATAATTGTCTAGGCGACACGTCGTCCATATGATTGTTTGTCTAAGCGATTATTTGTCTGATTACCAAATAGTCAAAAATAGCGTTGCACAATGAATTGTGATTGTGTTCTTACTAGAACTCTCGAGCGAAAGAAAATAGAGATTAATCATTGACGTCAATTTTTTCATTATTTCAATATTATTTTAAGGGCTTAGAATATTTTCACTTAATGACCCGCCAGCTTACTAGGTAAAAATCTCAAGATGGTATATAACATGCGCTATCATTCGAAATTATAGTACGCAAAAGATCACTACAATGAAGTGAAACTAAGAACACTACTAGAAGAAAATACCGACCAGCAATTTGAAGCAAGATTTCCATCGTCACATGAAACAAATTCTTCGGTCCTCCACAGAAAAAGAAACAGAAAAAGAACAAACGGCGATAGCCCGGAACCGACCGTTTTTCTAGTTTAACGCGCTCAGACATGTCGCAGAAAATTTATCACCATACAGTTATAGAGGGTTGAAAGGGGCGTGTCTTAAACCGTCCCTGCGCGCCGTCGGCGCGCGAAACCATTCATTCAGAAATTATAGTACATCACATGATGAGCATCATCATCATTCACACTTCTGACTTCAGAGCATTCACAACCAATTAGCCATGTATTACCTGTCGAATAAAATTAAGGACAGTCCGGTGATGTTGGGCGTTAGTTTACTTCCCAACTGGGATGTCCATGTTGAGTGGCTACGTACATCTCACCGTCAAGTATCAGATGAAACCCACCACTGAGAGTGGTAACACTTTTCGCGGGCCTGTCCATCCTGGTCCACACCAGAGGAAGGGAAAGAAGCAGGAAGTGGAGTTTGATGAGATGGAAGTCGTCCAATCTGTGTCTCCTACGTCACACGACCAAAACGTCACATTTCCAAATGGTCAAAACGTCACATTTTTTTTTTTGTCAAAACGTCACATATTTTTGGTCAAGACGTCACATACTTTTTGGTCAAAACGTCACATACTTTTGTTCAAAACGTCACACACTCGGGGGCAAGATAACGAGGCATTAACCATTTTAAACCATTCCCTGTACATACAAATGGAATGAATGACGAGCAACAAATGAATTCGTCCCACCCATTTCTGTTTTATCTTTTAAGGTTGATTGACCCGCCCAACTGTGTTTTTCATAGGTCTCGGGTGCCCTTTTGAAATAGGGACACACTAAAACGTGTAGCCCGAGCTGGGGAAAAGTGTAACTGGGAAATAAACTTTCGTTTTCACTGTTGTTTGTCGTTTAGTTTGCGTAATGTTTGATATATAAAATAATGATGACCACGTGAGTCAGATTAAGTTGAAATGGACTCATCTATCTTTTGTGAAATTTTCAATAAATTATCTCTGAGAGAAATTACAGAGCGAGCGAGCCAACTAATTAATTCACAGGTTGACTGTGTTTTCACAGCAAATCCGATTATTCTTACCAATGGAAATTATTCTTCGTTATTCTTTATTGCTATTCTGGTATTCTGTTTTGTGAGGGTGAAAAGATATTTGATTGTTTAGTAAAATAACTGAATATTTATCATTTTACAATGCATGCATGTTTTCAACAATTGTGAGAAGAACGTTCTAACGAAAGACTGAGTTTATTTTCGACAATCATACAACTGAAGGTAGATATAATTACATATTTTTTCAACGTTAATTTGGAAAATTTATAAATCAATAAGTCAATTGGAATAAGAGTACATTTTACATGAAAATTTCATAAAGAGTTTTTTTGTGACAAAACTGACTGGAAAATGTTTCTCATATGATGAGGTCATGTTTCTAGTTATGCACAAATGAATTTTCAAAAAAATGTCCAAAATTTAGTCATTGGGACATAGTGCTTTCTGTATAAATTTCAGAACCAGAAACGCCCCATGTGAAAAACTCACCCGGCCTGTGAACAGGTTTCTAAAAAAAAGTGAGTTAAATAGCCAAGGTCATATCGTATCAGAGTGGGAAAAAATATTTTTCCCACTCTTATTTAACTCACTTTTCAAAACTCCTGCAGTTTCTGTATGTGGGCCGCCCATGACGTTGCAATTGTACACTGAAGATAAATTAGGAAACAATAAACCAGAATTTCCGACATAAAGGAAGAGATGGGTGAACATTTCCGACAGGGGTAATATAACATACAATATGTCCTTGAAATAGCTTGGGTAAGAGGGCAGATCTGTATAAAGATTAGAGACCTAAAATCGCAAAACAAGGATTACAAAGCAGCAAGGAAATTTCTCATACCTTCAATTTTAATGCAGAACGGAATTTACTCGTATCATCGAGCTTAGCATGGAAACTTTCAGCGGTTTGGCATATCTTGCCTGGACAATAGATTCTGAGGGGTATAAATCACCTCACAACATCCAAATTGTCCCTGACCTGGTGATTAGATATACTTACACCGTACCGCTCATTCCACCCCCCCCCCCCCCCACACACACACACACTCAGGATCAATGAAACAGTGTTTATTACAACACGACGAGATGGTGTTTCCGTGAAAATATTAGAAAGATAGGCCTACATGTATAAATACACCTGTTGCGTTCACCTTTTAAAATATTATCAATCGAAGTGAATGGCTCGCATCCCTTACATTCAGTAAGTTGTCCACCATGTAATAATTAATATAATACTCTCCAAGTTTTTTTTTAAATTTCGTCTAAATCGCATCGACTAAATGTCGCAAAGACCGAATGTCGTGTGGACGATCAGACGCGTAGACAGAATGTCGTATCAACGATTTTTGCCTGTAGACCTCCTCCCCCCCCCCCCCCCCACGAATCCTCCATAATCTATTGGACTCGATCGTAAAACAAAAAGAATAAACGTCAAGTTTGAGGAAGCGCACTTGTTCTCAAAGTTTAACGTACAGGCAGGGAGGAAGTCTAACCGGCCACATATTAACTATTTGCTCAGACAAGACATTGAAGTCGGCAACATCCATTGACCACAATGGACAACAGAAACGTATGTTGTTGCGTGATGTTCCGTTCCAAAACGAGTTTGTCCCGGGACGTTCCATCCAGAATGCCTGTCCTATCGCCATCGGGAAAATACTTATTTTTAAACAACGTATTTATTTCTTTATTTTTTGCGAAATTTGTTCTCCTTGATCTGATGAATAAAGTCATTGACACATGTAACTGAAGGAATAACTGAATTAAAAATTGTAGAACAGAAAATGACTGGTTGCTTTTATGTCAATCTAATTAACTTGAAATACTATGGAATAGTCTTGCCAAAGTTGATATCACTGGGTGTGTTTGGTTTGCCACCAGAACAAACAGCGAAGGCAAATGTAATTATCGTTATGTTTATACAGGGTTAATCATTCATATCAAGTATTTTTCATTAAAAAACTAATTTAGTGGCATATCACAAATATATGGAAACAAGAAAATGTCATCAGAGCTAATGGATACTACCCGAATATGAGCAAAAGGTAAGGTATCACATTGATAGTTTCGGTGTATGTCATGAGGGGTGAACAATTTGTGACCTTGAAGTTCTAGCATTGAGGAAAAGCCACGACACATTCGATTCAAGACTAAACACGATGCGAAGTATAAATGGCACACTTCAGTTTTGAGCAACCATAAAAAGAAGTATGAATAAGTGAATCAATTTCTCTACCAGACAAAGTTAGAACACACAAAGGATCTCTGACCTTCGCCTTACAGTTATTATCTTGGGTCAAGATCATCACACACCATTGAGTCATAAGAAGTCAATGTGTGGAGTATGAACAATTTCAATCAACTGAATAATTTTTTTATTGACAAAACAAAGTATTCTACTCAAAGTTTGCTAAGCACCAAGTATATCCAACTTCCTGTTTTACGTTTTAGTTGCAATATTGTTATGAAAAGTGTATATATTTTATATTTAAATATATCTTTGATGCTTTAAGCACAGAAATTGAGATTTTGTTTGTGTTTGACATTATTTTTTAGCTTTTGAATACGATAACCATGGAAAATGGATATTATTGGTAACAGAGGAAATTTTTCAAATTTGCCAAAAAGTTGACGGAGCGAACTGATATGGGTTCAATATCGAGTATGAGACCCATTATTGTTAATTACAGCTTGAAAACGCCTTCTCATGCTCCCAATCAGGCTCCAGATGGTCCTTTGTGGGATGTTGTTCCATTCTTGGACCAGCATGGCACCAAGCTCCTGGACACTTCTTGGTTGGACTGGAAGGAATGAAATTGCAAGCTGCAACTCATTCCAGACATGATCGATTGGACTGAGGTCAGGGGCTCTTGCTGGCCAGTCCATATGCTCAATCCCCTTGACATTCGAGCATTGACCTAGGGCTAAGAGCATAAGCTATCCTTGTGTGCAGCATCATGCTGCTGCATGAAGAAGTTCAATCCATTGAATAATTTTCCATGTGATGGAAAGAGTTAGAATGGAGAAACAAACAAACGAATGGTCTGTGACTATGACCTTGGATCAAAGTCGTGACATGCCCTTGGGTCATAAGCAATCACTGTGCGAAGTATAAACAAGATCAGACCTTTTAAAAAAATTGAATTGTTAGAACAGGGAAGCAAACAAACGGCCTGTGACCTTCATCGTCCAAATATGACCTTGGATCAAGATCATGACGCACCCATGAATCAAAAGTAATCTTTGTGTGAAGTATGAACAAGATCGGTCCATTGAATGATTTTCGCGACCGGAAGAATTAACTAGACAAACAAGCAAATGACCGGTTTGTGGCCTTGACCTTGGAGCTATGGTCTTTAGTCAAAGTCACGACACACTCTTGTATCATAAGCAATCTCTGTTTGAAGTATGAAGATCATTGGTCTATTGAATGATTTTTTTAAAAGTTAGATTGGAGGAGCCAACAAACAAATGGTCTGTGACCTTGACTTTGGGTAAAGTTCATAACACTCTCTTGGGTCAAAAGCAATCATTGTTGTAAGTATGAGCAAGTATGAACAAGATTGGTCCATTGACTATTTTTTGTGGACTAGACAAAGATAGAACGGACACACGGACGCCTGGAGAAAGTGGCTGCAATATGCCCCCTAAACATTTTCGGTGAGCATAATAAGTGTGGTTGATTTGACAACGATGTGGAATATCCATGTGTATACAGTGATAATCACCCATATAGTTTTTCATTGAAATTTTATTTAAGGACTTCAAAATAAAAGAAAATGAGAAAATATTCGATCATCTCTCATATACAAGCTAGTTCTAGTTACGATATTCAAATACAATGCAGCTGATATTTCCTTTTGATATTAAATTACGCCTCACTACCAGATTCATGTAAATGTTTATATACATCTAAATACAACCAACAGGGGCGCCAGGACATCCCTGACAATTTGGATGGCGTCCTCGATAAGGGACTGCAGTATTCTCCAATACTCCAATACGCCCACAACAAAGGGACAGTTTCCCCGACGGGGAGGGGGTACAAATTCACGAACAAGGGACTCTAGTCCCTAATCACCACAACACGTGGCGCCACCAGGGAATACAGCTGGACGCCCTGGCGTAGCTAGGGGAGGGTGAGCGCCCCAATTCTCTATGCTCCTTCCCTCAAAATACAATATCCATAGTGCAGCAATCTATAATTAATGATAACATTCCACTTTTAGTGTAGGTTGACGTTCTTTTGGGCCTCAAAATGTCCCCAGACTGCGCCATTAGGAGAGTTTTTTTTTTAATTATCCCCAACCATGGAAGAGTGGAGGTGAAATTATGGACTCGTATCATCTATAAAAAACAAAGCAAATGGACAAAGTTCAATTACTATCATTATCTGATTAGTTGAAGTACCTCAGCTCCATTCCACCCCGATCCCTCCCTCCCTCTCTTTCAGACATCTATCGTATCCAGCATCATTATCGGATCTGGACTCCAACCCCCAAAAGTCTGTCCCCCATCCAATTTGTCCGCACCTCTACCGAAGAAACAAACCCAGGCCCCCTCCCACAGAACAGTTTGCATAACACTGGAAGACGGAGAGTCGTCTGCGGCCTCCACATACTAGCGCATTATTTCAAACACCCCCCTCCCCCACCCCCATCCCCGCGACCGAACGTGTTGCTCTGAGCTGAGCTCCCCAAAAAGTACACCATTCGAGACAGGGTGAAACAAGCCTTCAGGATACATTGCAACTCCGCAATGAAGTTTTAATTTCGGTAGCTTTATTCGGAAAACACTCCCTCGGTGCAGGTGAACAGACGATAGCGATTGGCTTTTTCTGTGAGAGTCTCGTCCTTGGTAGAAGCAGATGACTCAATGCGGACGAAGGTCCCTTGACAAATGTGGGATTCATAGCCTGAAATCCCTAAAATTGGCTCGTGTACTCTCATCCTGACATTTCATTGGCCATTGTGATACAACTTATTCCTTAAGCCTTCAGTTGTTGTTCCATTAGGACGTAAAAGACATTTTCCCCCAGAGGAATATACTTATCATTACCTATGGAGTGGGGGACACATTCTTAACCCAGCACAAAGTGGAATAAAGTGATGGATAGGACAAAATATTTTTCTGCAGGAGCAGAAAAAATATTTTTGTCCCCCTCATTTCATTTAGCCTGGATACGATCATAATGGTCTGTGAGAGGTCCAATTGTAGCTTCAGATGAAAGGCGATGTACCAGTATGGACACTGACGCAAACATTGTACTCAAGTAACAACAGAATACTTTTATTTTCACAATGTAGTTTTGAAACAGGGTGGAGTTTCTATTGTGAAACTTAGCATTACAAACACAAATATTTTCTACACAAATATCAAGGTGCAAACTGAAACACCAAACCATTAATTATAATTTTGACACCAGTAAAATAATAATCAATGATTTATAATTATATTTGGTCAACTGAATTCAATTAATGTGTTTTCCGAAAGGATTGCGCAGGCTAAAGATATGGTGTCTTCCCACTAGACCAATTCCCTTTGGACCAATTCCTTTTAGGCCAATTCCCAAAAGACCAATTCCCCTTAGACCAACTACATACTGTTATTGATTAAGGGTTGATTAAGGATAATTAGGAAAACATTTATTTATAAAAATCTGCCCAACATCTATAACATATCGACAAGCCAGAAAATGAGCAGACTATCATCTGAAAAATGAGGTCCCCAGAGGGCGAATTTGGTGATGCTACCCTGCACAGCAGGGTAACATCACTAAATTTACCCTCTGTGAACCCCAACCTGAATCAAGGTCTCAAACATAAACAGAAAGAGGTACCCAGAGGATAAACTGGCCCACTGAATGAGATAGCATCAGCAAATTCACCCTCTGGGAACCTCATTCTGCAAATGACAGACTGCTTATTTTCAGGCTTGAATATCAATAACATTAAATACCTCTATAAATATTTATAAATATATCAAATTATTGATATAGAATTATTTTTAAAGTAGAACACACCAGTTGGTCTAAGGGGAATTGGTCTTTTGGGAATTGGCCTCGTGGGAATTGGTCTAGTGGGAATGAACCAAAGATATTCAACTGTGTCGAAAGTCGAAACGACAAATTGCTTAATCGCATCGCTCGCGTCCCGCCTGGTGGGTAACTATCTTGATGTCACCGATGAATTCTAACGTTTGTTGTTGCTGGAAAGTTCACATACAAGATTGATTGTAGGCCGTATATATAAGTAAAATGTAAATTTACTCCCGAAAAAAACAATAATCTAACACATCTAAGCCCTCGGCCGTGTGACATTGCTCACTATGCACCCCTTCACCTGCCAGAAACTGGAAACTGTATAATGTACAACAGTGAGAGCAATTATGGTTTCGGGTTTCTTTTCTTTCCAGCAGACATCAAGCAGGAGATCTCCATTTGCATTCGTTTAGTGTATGGAGATCTCTTGGACCACTCTAGCATCTCTAGTTTCAGATGCAAGTGGAAGCTGGAGAGGAGAGGAAGTCACTATGAAAGAAGTAAACGAAATGGGAAATGGGAAAACCTCTCTCTGCATTTATATGGCCCCTGTTACAACCAGTAGTGTATAAATTTACCAGTAATGTCGAAATCAACCAGTAATGTCGAAAAAATTAACCAGTAATGTCGAAATCAACCAGTAATGTCGAAAAAATCGACCAGTAATGTAAAAGTCCGTAATGTCGAAAAATTAACCAGTAGTGTCAAAAAGTGACGACCACAATGACGATTTTTCGCAAAAATTTAAATATTTTTTCGGGTTGCTCAAATTGTACTTTTGCCTATATTTATCGACTTTTAACCATTTTCGCGCAAGATTAAACACATTTACCCCAGTAAATATGGAATGTTATGTTTAACAATTATTTCCCTCTTTCATATGCACAACATATCCCATCCTATTTGCTCTCTCTCTCTCTCTCTCTATCTCTCTCTGCCGTTGCCCCTCTCCCCCTCTCTCTCTCTTTCCTCTTTCTCTCTATCTATCTCCCCTCTCTTTCTATCCCATGTCCCTCTGTCTTTGCCCAACTCTCTTTCCCACCCCCCCCCCCCCTCTCTCTCTCTCTCTCTCTCATTCTCTCTCTATCCCCCTGTCCCTCTGCCGTTGCCCAACTCTCTTCCCCCACCCCTCTCTCTCTATCTCTCTCATTTTCTCTCCCTCATTCTCTCTCTCTATCCCCCTCTCCCTCTGTCTTTACCCAACTCTCTCTCTCTCTCTCTCTCTCTCTCTCTCTCTGTCTCTCTCTCTCTATCTATCTATTTATCCCTCTGCCTTTGCCACTATCTCTAGCTCTCCTTCTCTCTCCCCTTCTCCTTTCTCTCTCCATCGCTCTCTCCCTATCCCCTTTCCCTCTGTCTTTGTCCAACTCTCTCTCTCTCTCTCTCTCTCTCTCTCTCTCTCTCTCTCCCCCTCTCTCTCCCTTTCTTTCTCTCTCTATCGCTCTCTCTCTATCCCATTCCCTCTGTCTTTGCCCAACTCTCTGTCTCGCCCCCCCCCCCCGCTCTCTCTCCTTCCCTCTCTCTCTCTCTGGATAGATAATGAATTGATACGACGCTGAAATATTTAGTCTAGTATTTAGCGCTCGCACAGACAGACATACAGTCACACATGTAGGCTGGCAAGTGTGTAGGCAGGCAGGTTAGCAGCATCCAGGCATACGGACAGAAATCCAGACAGACAGATAGTAATGTGGCGTGTGAAAAATAACCACTAGACGTGGATAGACAACTGAATGACGGAAAGACAGGCAGACCTACATACAAAGCATCACCCGCATGTACCCGTATGTACGTAGGGAGCACTATTAGCTCAATCGAGAAATTGCCTCGCAATTCAATTTGATGAATATCCGGGTTCTATACTTGACGAGGTCAGTTAAGATGTGTCCTTGGGAATGACACTTTATCCCAGGTGCACGTTGACTTCGTGTGCCAAGCCACATGCCGAAATGACACGTGTATGGTGCGCGTGCTTTAAACTAAGTGTCGTAAACGAAATCAATCAATCAATCAACCAACCAGTCAATCTTTGTATGTAGGTCTGCCTGTCTTTCCGTTACTCAGTTGTCTATCCACGTCTAGGGGTTATTTTTCACACGCCACATTGCTATCTGTCTGTCTGGATTTCTGTCCGTCTGCCTGGATGCTGCTAACCTTCAATATAGGCAAAAGTACAATTTGAGCAACCCGAAAAAATATTTAAATTTTTGCGAAAAATCGTCATTTTGGTCGTCACTTTTTGACACTACTGGTTAATTTTTCGACATTACGGACTTTTACATTACTGGTCGATTTTCTCGACATTACTGGTTGATTTCGACATTACTGGTTAATTTTTTCGACATTACTGGTTGATTTCGACATTACTGGTAAATTTATACACTACTGGTTGTAACAGCCCCTCTTCCACTTCGAGATCTCCAGGATATCTTCCGAAGAGAGCGATAAAATGCACCTCTCGTTTTGTCATTAAGGTTATTCAGTGGCACCATGTTAATTGAATCAGGAATAATATTCAACTAATAGGATTAATTATTTAATAAGAATTTTGTTATTTCCACCTGTTTGGTGATAAACACCATGTCATCCCAATACAGACATCTTTAGGCCGACCGTATTTCTGAAATCTTGTACATTCAGAGACAAAAAAAGAACACATAGAAGGATCATCAAACAGAACCATCTTGACAACAACAATTATTTCAAAACAGCTCTCAACAGCAGTATTCAAAACAGAAAATAAAATATTTTTTTCCCAAAATTTACCCCTAAATGCCCAAAACGATTGTTCACCTGTGAGTCAAGAATTTCAAGTGCATGTAATATATTCTGAATCAAATCAAGGGGAGTTACTTTTTCCTTAAAAAGAGTTTTGTCAACCGTCTCACTTTACTCACACCATCCCAGTTTCCCCCAATTAACAAGCGTGAATACTGTGACAGAACACGGGAAGCCGTGGCCATTGTAAACGTTTGATCACGAAAAGCTGTCACTAACTAACTAACGAGTGGTTACTCGATAGCCTATTTTTCTCGATAAGATTCGAGTCGTCCGAGCAATGGCTGTTCAAGTCACAATGCGATAGCTTATTTGTCCGACAAAATTCTAGTCGTTAGTAGGGCTGAAACGGTTGGCTCATTTTCGTAACCGATTAACCGAGAGCTATAACCGGGGAATATCCGGCTATCCGGGGCCATTATTTCACGGAATATGCGATCAAAATCATAGGAATTGGAAAGCAGTATTCTCAAACTATTCCATAGTGTGAATACGAACGAACGTTGTCGAGTACTCGACAACGTTCGTTTGTACACACACTACGGAATAGTTTCTGCAGTTACTCATTACTCACGGAAACTGCCGATCATTAACGAAGTCTTGAACGCCGAGGTCGAGTATTTCTCAATACACACAACGCGGCTTCGATGTTTAATCTATCACAAAGGAGAAGCGGCAGATTTACTACGTTTTAAACGTGGAATGACGATCACTATCGACATTTCGGATAACCGGTTGACGATTTTTCTAATCGGTTAAGTAGCTAACAGGTTTCAAACCGATTATCCGGTTAACCATTTCAGTACTAGTCGTTGGAGCAAGTAGAATGACTGTTAGTAGCAGCGGAAGAATGAAGAAGTGTATGATAGTCGTATGAAATGAGTACCGTAACGGTAGTATTTATTTATTTATTTATTTATTTATTTATTTATTTATTTATTAAGGTTTAACGACACTTTAACAGCCAAGGTCATATCGTGTCTGTGACAGTTTTACAGGTGGAAGAAGCCGGAGTAGCCGGAGAGAACCACCGAGCAACGACGAGCAGCTGCCAGCTCCCCAACATCGTAACTTCGCACTGCAACACAGGCAGGGTTAGATTGGTTGAAGACATGCGCACCATCGACTTGCAGGACGCCTTAGTACACGGCGTCATCGTGCCCCCACGTGGACAATCGGGGTTATGTGCCTTGCCCAAGGACACAACACGGGAGTCCGAATCGATCGCTCAGATGGTCACTCATCCAAGGACTAACCGGGCTCGACGTTGCTTAACTTCGGTGATCTGACGAGAACCGGTTACCGCAACGCTACCGCCCTCCCTCCCCTTAACGGTAGTAGTGTAATGATGGGTACTGAGAGTCATAGTGTCACAAGCCAATAGTAATGGTGCAAGGCTGGTAGAACACTATAGTACAGTGGAAACCTGTTAATTTAATAGCCACTTTGCCAATGAAAATTATTCAATTGACAGGAGTATTCAGTTAACAGAGATTGTGTCCTTTCCCGTATTCTAGAGATAAACGTAGTATTTATTCTATTATATCTTGTTTGACAGAGCTCCCTGGGCACTGTCAAACCAGATATAAAAGATAAAATGCCTATATTGAATGTACGGAGGCCAAATAGGTCTATAAACAAAGGAAAATTGGGGACAGTCAGGGTAATTTCTCGATAGGTTACAAGATTTTGTATTCAATTAGCAGGATTTACTCTATAACCTACATTCAATTAACAGGTCAAAAATGTACTGGAGGTATGGTAAATGGTTTGTGTTGGGGAATTATATTCAATTAACAGGATTATTCAGTCAAGAGATATCCAATTAAGTGGGCTCCACTGTATTGGTGAATACAATAGAGGTCAGTCATAGGATAAACAGCTGAAGTCGTGATAGAAGCCGATGAAAAGACTACAAGCTGTATTGGAGCTTGGAATCCTACTTGTGGAATCGCACTTATGGAATCCCTCTTACGGATTTCCTTTTGGGGAAACGTCTGTGGTCAGAGAATCCCTTTTACCGAGATGATGATAAGAGGATGGTAGATTATACCTCATTGAGGGATTTCTTCGAGCCTTCATGGCCTCGTGTGATACAAATGGGGTGGGGTGTCGAACGCTAGTTGTTTGGAGTGCTGAAAGTGGGGGTGCTATGGGACGTGGTCATTCAATACCCAGATTGGGATAAGAGGGAAGGTTG
Source organism: Pictodentalium vernedei (assembly GCA_031216915.1). Lineage (NCBI taxonomy): Eukaryota > Metazoa > Mollusca > Scaphopoda > Dentaliida > Dentaliidae > Pictodentalium > Pictodentalium vernedei. The sequence continues at coordinate 156,187,850 of CM062292.1, forward strand.
ATTACATCTCACTGAGGGATTTCTTTGTGGCCATCATACGATAAAAAGGGATGCCGAAGGCTAGTTTTTTTTTATTAGTTAGGGGTGTTGAAAGTGGAGTTCGACGGGACGTGGTCATTCGATATCCAGATGAGGATAAGGCGGAAGGTAGATTATACCTTAATGAGGGATTTCTTCGTGGCCCTCGTGGCATCATACGATAAAAGGGATGCCAAAGGCCTACAGTTTGTTAAAGGCGCTGAAATCGGGGTACCACGGGGCGTGGTAGGTAAATACCCAGATGAGGATGGGATGGTAGATTATACCCCATTCAGGGATTTCCTCATGCGCTTCATGGCCTCAAGCGACAAAAATGGGTACCAAAGGCCTGTAGTTTGTTGATTAGACATTCTGGAATTGGGGTGCCACAGTATGTGGTATCAAAGTAAAGTGATCTGCTTGGAGGATCCGACTAGGTGAATCATATCTTAAGGTGTTCAGATCAAGAACAAGAATACCCGGAATAGGTTCAGAGCTATCGGAACAGACAAGAAAGGCTAAAATAGTAGCCAATAAGCTAAATCTGCTCCAACTGAAAAGTTCTTCAGCGCTACTGGAATATACTCTGGAACAATCGAGTATGGCATTGCAGACAAAAAAAAAACAGCAATAAAATAGATGGAACCTGTTCAGGAATGGAGGCCTCTTAGATAGGCAGAAAACGAAGATTTTGGAAGTTTAGGGAAATTGTTGGGTTGTTTGTGGCAATTCTACGAAGTTTCCGAGGATTTGGGGAAAATACGAACTTGTAAAAGTATTCTTGTGCAATAGAATGCATCTTATAGCACTACTTGCTATTATTATTATAAGCCCTAGATGGTGGCTTCGCCAAGTCCATTTCGGTGATTTTTGGTGTTTTTTGGTGATTTGGAGGGTCTATTTGGGAAATCCTACAACGTATACGAACCAGCGAACTACTCATATTCAATCAAACACACCATCAGAACATACCCCCGTCCTATTGTAGGCATTTGGGTCAAATATCAACCACGTGCTACCATAGAAACCAAGATGGCGGTCTCCAGTACATAAAATGGATGACGGGAACACGAACCACCCTTACAACACGCACTGCGCATGCGCACTACGTCCACGTATCACTATGGGGAAAATATAACAATATGGCCGCTCACGCAGGCTACCATGACAACCAAACATGACGTAACTAGGTCACATGACATGACGTCACATCCTAGGTCCTCTACTAGGTCCTCCTAATGGGGGACGATCCATCGCCCTCCTACTACTCCTTCTCTTAAGTAATGTACTTGTGAACGTTCCTGATTCTTGTCCAAAGCATTGTCTAGTTAGCCTCTGGAAACCGTTTTCGGGTTAGCGCACCCAGTGATCTTGTTCTTTAAGCTAATGGACCTCAAATCGGCATGGTCCATCCCTGCGAACCTGTTTAGTTACATTGTCTTTAGCCGAGGCGTTATCAAGTTAGGGTCCGGAAACCGTTTCTGGGGGGGGGGGGGGGGTTAGAACGCCCTGCAACCGTGACCGTTTACCTTTTGACACCCAAATAAATAGAGTTCAGCCATTTATCCTGGGTAGAGTACCTGCGAACTTTCACGATCCTAAGTCAAAGCATTGTTAAGTTGGAGTCCAAAAAACGTTTTGGGGCTGGAGCACCATGTGACCTTTGTCCCCCCCGCCCCCGCACCCCAAGGTTTTGTTAACTTAGAGCCCGGAAACCCAAATCGGACAGACGACATAGAACACCACGTGGCCCCCACACCGATAGTGCCCCTACTCCTTGGCTGTGCACCTCTGAAGTCTAATGTTTATTGGCCAAACCATAGCAAGTTACAGTTTGTAAACAAAATCGGATGCACGAACGCACGCACGGATCATTTGGAATGTTTAATCACGAACATAAACGTTTACGGACAAACTAAATAATAAGCACTAGTATTCGTACTTCTGCTAGAGATGCTGACTTCTGGTTGAAGCTGAAAAATAACTTTCCCAAGAGTCAAAACAAACACCAACATCAGGCCAGAATCCATTGTCTCGACATGGTGGGACGAAAGTTAAAATTTTTCGACAGTTTTCTCTGGTCGTTGATCATCGGGACGAACTAGGGGGCGCGATGGGGGCGCGGTAACCGGTTCTCGCCAGATCACCGAAGTTAAGCAACGTCGAGCGCGGTTAGTAGTTGGATGGGTGACCATTTCAGCAACTGATTCGTGCTCCCGCGTTGGGTCCTTGGGCAAGGCACTTAACCCCGATTGCCTACACGGGGGCACGGTGACGCTGTGTATTAAGGCGTACTGCACGTCGATGGTGCGCATGTCTTCAACTAATCTAACCCTGCCTGTGCCGTGGTACAGAGTTCAGAGTTACGATGTTGGAGAGCTGACAGCTGCTCGTCGTTGCTCGGTGGTTCTCTCCGGAAACTCCGGCTTCCTCCACTTGTAAAACTGTCACCGACATGATATGACCCTGGCTGTTAATGTGTCGTTAAACCCTAATAATAAAAAAATAAATCGGGACGAACTTGAAACTCAAGATCTACTTCTTTGAAACAATAATAACGAAACGTTTAGATGACTAAGTGATTGCCATATGCTTATATCTAACTATCACTTTCATACAAAGGATATTTCGGTTTGACGTGCGAACAGAATCATAAATCAGTGAATTAAGCATGATGCTAAAATAACAGAGCATGATGCGAAAATAATATAGCATGATACATAAATAATATAGCATAAAGCTGGATTAATTCACCATCATACTCAAATAATTAAGCATCATGCTTAATTATGTATGCAGCATTCATGAAATCATACCAAATAATAGTCAGCCCCACACCCTATCCTCCTAGGAGCCTCCTTCGGGGAAATTGCCTCCGTTCTTGTTGCCTAGTCAGGGAATATCCTAGTCGCCCCCTATCGGGGAGCACAGTTCCTGCTCAGGCTATCGGGGGAATTCTGGCGCCACCACTACGCCATAAATAAATGTCAACCCAAGATTGAAAATTGATAAAAGTACACGGTTAATATTTGAATCTGCCCTCCATAGACAATGGCACCTCGAATTATTTATAATAAATCGGATAATTGTCGCTCGCAACACACTTTCCACTGTGCACAATCTTGTCCGACTAAATGTTTTTCGGCCTTTTCTGCGACTTCTCCCAGTTATCATGAACAATCCAAGAACACCCAACGGTCGTGTAATACACCACTGTAAAGCTTATTCATTCCTCTTTCCACTGATACCGGGTACTGTTAGATACGTTGTGTGAATCAAATTTGAGGGGGGTATAACGAAGATGAGTGCTATCGTTTTCGAAAAGCGAGTTGCGTACCTTGTTAATATTTATATACCATTATGGGGGCACGTCAGCATCGATTCAAAAATGCTACCAAATATCATTTTTCTTTCGATTTCACAGCTTGTGCCGAGTACCTGTGGTTCAACGGGTTGACCAGATCCCCCCGGCATTCCACTTGTCTAAGATTGAAAATAACTGTCCATTTTCATAAATACTTAATAGAGCTGTCCCGATTTAATGCTTCACAAACAAATATTGCGACCATACCATATGGAAGAACAACGCTCTATGACAAGTATATTCAATGTTAAATACTTTGTCTAACTGTCGCAGACAAATCCTCAAATTTAGCATGTGTCGCGGTACCGGGGACACGTGTTTGATTGCTTTGATCTTTGCCGACAAAGGAATTGAGTGACAGCTTCTTGTCACCGAATTTGAGCGTTCTCTATTTTGGGAACTTTATTGGAGACTAGAACCGCTCAATGCTGATACCTTCACCCGTGACAGGAATCACAGGATGCAGGTGGTTGATTGGTGACATATTGGCTCAATATAGTTGACCTTCAAACTTACTTGACTTCAATGTACTCACCGTCTATCAAGATGAAATTATCAGTTTGTGTATCAATTGGGACATGCAAAACTTCCCTTTGCGTCGCCCTGGACCGGTCCCTTGGACCGGCTCGGACCGGTCCAGTGTGTCAGTGTATCGGTACAGCAGGGGCGGTCCGGTCCACATCGGACCGTACCGCAGTCCACAACTGGATCAGTACCGGGTCGTTTTTTTTTTTTGCGGTCCAGGCCGCAACACTAGTCCCTGGATACCAAATGAATTAAGCATGATGATGAATTACGAGAGGACCATGCACTTTAATTTAGCATGAGGCTTAATTATTTTAGTATGATACTGAATTAATTTAACATCATGCTATATTATATTGTACGATTTCATGAATGCAGCATAAATAATATAGCATGATGCTGAAATCAGGTCCGCTTATGGGAAGGTCATATTTGTTTTTTTTAGCTTCATACTCTAATAATTAAGCATGATGCTATATTATCTGGTATGATTTCATGAATGCTGCATAGATAATTAAGCCTGATGCTTAATTATTTGAGTATGATGCTGAATTAATTCAGCATCATGATATATTATTTAGGTATCATGCTGTATTATTTTAGCATCATGCTCTATTATTTTAGCATCATGCTTAATTCACTGATTTACGATCCTGTTCGTACGTCATATTTGAGACATGCAGGTAATGGTATTTTTTGGTTCTGGTTTTGCCAAATGGTAAACGTATTTCAAATTAACGGCTTTGAAAAAAATGTTGGCATACGAGCAACTAATAATTTTTCCTACGGACAACAATTCCCGACAGACATGGTTATGGGGGAGGGGGGGGGACTCCCCCTCCCCGTAATGGTGGCGCCAGAATTCCCCGATAGCCTGAGCTGGAATTGTGCTCCCCGATAGGGGCGACTAGGATATTCCCTGACTAGGCAACAAGAACGGAGGCAATTTCCCCGAAGGGGGCTCCTAGGAGAGTAGGGTGTGGGGCTGACGCACCCAACCCCCACTTCCATGGCGCCACCACTTCCCTCGGAGCCGGGGAGAAGATAGACTCTGGGTAGGAAACTCGGTGCCCGGAACATTGAAGGCGCCGCCTTGCCCCCCCCCCCCCCCCGAGTCCAGGATTCTTGGGTCAGGCCTGCCCTCTCACCCTCCCCGAAAGTTCTGACTCCTTGGCCAAGTCTGGGCCCCCGATCCCTGAGCAAGAACCAGCAAGATAAGCTGCACGTCGTATTGGTATACTAGTTGTCACTCATGTAAATAGGGAATGGAAGTGCCCCGTGGAGATGCTCCATCTGTTGCATGATTTTTGAAGTGATAACTTTATCAAATCAACTTGACGTAGTAAAGTTATCACTTCAAGAATTGTGCAATCAAAAGCTGTAAATCCAGGTCAATGGATACTCACTGATGAACTTGCAAATTTGAAACATGCTGCTAAAGAAAACGTGATTTGGTAAAACCGCCAGAAGTCTCCATTTAATAACTAATTTCAAAATTTTCTTGGGGGTACACACCCAACCCCACTCCCAATTCCCTACCATCACCCGTGGCGTCGGTATCTGCATCAGTATCCAGACACTTTCGAAAGGGGGCCCGACACAGATTTAACAGTGGGGTCCAATTTCCTCTCCCCGGGCCTGCTTCGCCCTGGCACCAACAATAGCTTCGGGCCTAACCAAGATCTTATACCAAGCATTCGACAATCATATTTGAGTTTGAAAGCCTTCATTCTGTGGCGACTTGCTCAATTCATGTGCTGCGTTTGTTGTTTAGTTGGGCCGCTGACAAGACGACCTCGCTAAACGCATTTTCCATTCTAAAAACTTCTCAGGGAGCACGGTGGCTCAGAGGTAGATTGTTGGACTTCTACGCTAGAGGTCCCGAATTCGATCCCCGTCTGGGACGACCCGCGTTGTGTCCTTAGGCAAGGCACTTTATCCCGGTTGCCTACATGGGGGCACGATTACGTCGTGTACGAAGGCGTACTCACGTCGATAGTGCACGTCTTCAACCGCAGTAACCCTGCTTGCGCGGAGCTGGAACAGAATTAGAATGTTGAGGAGCTGACAGTTACATCGTCGATGCTCGGTGGTTTTCTCCGGCATCCTCCACCCGTAAAACTGTCACGGTCACGATTATCCATTGTGCATAAGTATGCGACCTTAAACACCATTAAATAAATAACTAAATAAATAAATAAAACCTTCTCATTCACACCCGTTATCCGACTTAGTCGTGCGAGGATGATTTTATGTGTGCGGAGGTGAAATGCTTCGAGATGACGAGGCGAGTCATAATTCTCCATAGAGTAACTTTTTTCGGATGAATAAACAAACACGTGACCATACCATTTTAAAAGGATGCTGTCCCCTCAGAATGCTATGTTTGACGTCCCAAATACCCTGTTTATTAATATTACTGCCAATTTGAAACCAACTAATTATATTTTCGAACCGACTTTCGCCACTTCAGTGGCAATTTTTTCTCGAAAAAGGAGCTGGACGTAATTTGTTTAACATAACTATAATGCAAGTTTTATTAGACGTCGTTTTAATAGATTGAGGTTGATGTATCATATAGCTTTCTTCCCAAAACATTATATTTCCTAAACCATGCGCAAATAAATACGAGGGTAATATGTGCTCACACGGCAGGGGGGGGGGGGGGGGGGGGGGTCGTTGTTAAAAAAAAATTCGGACACAAGGCGCAAAACGATTTTTTCCGACCCTTGGGTAGCCACCCACTCACTCCTATTTTGAAGGACAAAAATTATATTTTGAAATTTGGTTCGGTTCCCACCCCCAAAAATTAGAGAAAATTGCACATAAACTGCTTTGATTGGCAACTTCAAGGAGCATTTTTGCTGGGACATGATTTTTCTTGTTCCATTAGCCATTCCCGACATTTAATCTACCTACAACCAGCTAATGGAAACAAAACAGAATTCTCCAGAGTTTGCAACTGGAATTTGGTCCCATGTTGAATTTATTCAAACTTTCTTACAGACACTGGCAGTCATTGTATACATGGGACCAAGAGAGTATACAGCATATACTGGCATTCTACCTGAACAGTATAAAGACAGAGCAGGAACAGATGTGAAATATGTTGATAATTTTGATGTTTTACCTCGTTTTACCACTGAATTTGCTACTATTTCTACCGATTTCTTTCTCTTTCTACCCATTTCTACATTCGATTTTAGTTTCATCAGTCTAATCTGAATTTATTAACTATTATCAAGTGCAGAATTCGTAGAGGCTGTAGCTCAATGTTGTATTGAATCTGCCAAAAGTCAATGTGATGAGAGGTGATTCTTTGGTGTTGGAAATCCACCCCTCATAAACTCCACGCTATTGCAACTTGGCCGATATGGACAGTGCTTCAATTGATAGAGTGGTAGTAAGCTTTGGTCAGACAGTAAGAGAGAATTCCAACCATGTGGCCCATTGACTAGTGCTCAGGGAAAAACCACGGGTAATGTGTGTGACATAAAATGATATTTTAAGACACCTCCGTTACCGGTGTTTTTTCCACTCGGTAGTAAATACCAAATGGGCCATATGGTTGGGTTTCTCTATTACTGCGTGGCCAAAGTCAAATGAAGCACTACCATATCGACCAGGGTAAAACAAAGCAGAGTTTATGGGTGTGGATTTCCGATTTATCTGTTTTGTGTCACACAGACACACACGTTGCTGAAGAATCACCCAGAGTCTTAAACGTAGTCATTCTGGCTTCTCGGACTAAGAACGTGTTTCATATACAATCAATAATTCCACAAAGTTGTTTCATCTCGCGACAAATCAGATGAGAAAGTGAGAAAGAAATGGTGATTATGTAAGTGGAAAAGGTCTACCATATCTCTCCAAATCTGGTCAGGATGTATTATGGAAATTTTGGGGTTCTGGTGTATCGAGTGACGCGCCTGTGCTTTATATAATATTACCTTTTACGCAATGAATGTCAGTGTTATCCTACAATATGTTCGAGGCCGTTCTTTCAACTCGGAGGCTTGAAACCTATTTTCTCAAAATCTGTTACAGGACCAGTGACAGAACAGTCACTTTCCAAGTAGTTTTCCGCAACATTCAGCTTGATCTCACTGAAACATGATATACATTCGTATCCTTTCTGACTCAGATGATCCTGGCACATTTTATTTCATGATTTAATTTTATTCTTTGTCACAGCAGATTGCTCTATTTTATTTTAAAAGAAGTTAATTTTATTTGTATTATAAAATTACCCAACCAGGTGTCTTATATGTGTTCGCAAAATATTCTTTTCAGATCTCATATGCCAGGTTTCTCTCAAGACATCCAGTATCTTCCTCGACATGTGCTATACACTATGGTCCATGAGCAAATGGCTGAAATTCGAATTAACTAAACTGATTCCCTATTAGCAAACAGTTTATAATTTTGTACAAATAGTTTGTTCGCATGGAATCAGTTTCCCAGTTGATAAATTCTCTATCAATAAGATAGAGATAGAGAGTTCCACTGTCAACAAACCCTTTTTCAATAAGATATAACGTACTGGCTTTCTGACAGTATATCACAAATTGAAGGGAACTGGTTTGAAGGCTAACCACTAAGTCTAAGGTCTGAACAATCAATAACAACCCTGTATTTTGTTCATGCATGTATATAACTGAAATTCATAATTACATAATGAGAGTCTTTAAAAGTAGTCAGTTGTATTGGGAAACGGCGTTATGCCACTGTGTGATATCTACTATTCATAGTTAGAAGAGTCCTTGTATTGTCAGATCTGGTTAGATTACATTTATGTTAGATTACACAAATGACAATTCGTTTAAATAGCTTCAACGTTTTTCAAAATCTTGATAGTGAACGGTGAATGTCTGTCCACATTCCCATACTGCCAGCCCCTATCCTGTACAACTGATCACCCCCTCCCCATGTTAACCCAGAGGAGGTGAAGTGGCGGCAAAAAGACTACACAAGCTGCCCTGGTTAGGTTAATTTACATCACTTATTTGAAAGATAACAGCTCATGGGAAAAATAATTGTGGCATAGCAGGGTTAAGTACCCCGGATAAATGATCGTCTAGTGGTTTTTAGTTCGGACTATAATCGTGGCAAAAATGGCCACAGGACAATTTAAGTGTTCAGTCTTAAGAGGCAACCAGTTTCTGTAGAGTCTGCAACAATTCTTGATACTGCAGCCGCAGCGAAAGGGTGAATTCAAAAACACATAAAATGTACTTACAGTTTTCTACACTTTTATTAAAACCCTAAGTATAGTTCCTACAAGTTAAACTTTAAATAAATTCTCTCTCTGGTAAAAGTTTGAAAATATCAGATACGAAATGAGACTAAGTCGAAATTATCGCATCGCTCTCATCGCGTCCTGTGTCTGGAAATGTTGTCTGGCCTGGCAGCGTTCGGCAGCGTCCTTCCACGAGAATAGGAGAGTGACTTCTTGTACACACGGAAGACCAGAGAGAAGTACCGTCTCGGGTGATTCCGTTGGCTTAAATACGATTTGAATCGTGTCTACTCGGCAGAATTTACGTCATAAAACACCACAAAACACCACATATACCCCAAGATGGCGGAGAGGTATTTCTTAACCCCTTACTTCCATCCTGGAATAGTAGGGCATCCAGTGGGTATCCTATGCTAAGAGTATGCGTTCTCGCATTTAAAAGGATGCTGGCAATTAATAGGTGTATAATTACAAAACCATTCTAAACCGACGCGAACGTGCAAGATTGCACAATTCTCAGAGCTGAAACTGATACTGGGTGTGTTGAGGTTAGGTCGGGTCAGTATACAATGCTAAAACCCGTCAAAAGCATTCTGATGGGGTTATTATAGGTTAGGCTTTTACTAGCTCATATGCCAGTCATAATTGCAAATACTGTCAAAAACACCTTTTTACAGTAAGTGCATAAAGTACTTCTGTAGGTCAGTTGCACTGCTATTATGCAATGCAAATATACGAGGAATTGAATAAAATTACATAACTTGGGCTTGAAAACAGCGTTTACTTATTAAAGTTTATACAACAGAGAATTATTACCAAGTAGGACTTGGCCACTCTGATTAACACATTAACACTTCGGGAACCAAGATTCTCGAGTGCAATCATAAGACTCCGACGCACCCCACGGAGGTTAACCCGACGCGCTCCGTGGAGGGGCTCCGTGGAGGGGCTCCGTGGAGGGCATTTCGTTACAATCCTCCCAACCAAGACGCGAGGTCCGGTAAACTTTTAGCGGAGCTCGAGTCTGGATCAGATGAATTCCAGAATGATCAATAGTGATCAGGATAGTGACCAGGATCACCAGGATCACCGGCTGACCGGATCCAGGGAAACAGGATGACCAATCACCCGTGGTGACCAGGATGCTGTCAGCATCACGGTCAACATGGTGACGGGAATCCATGACCAGGATCAGTCACTACCGGTTTTTCGGGAGAAGAATTATTATGGACTAATATTATCGGAACGCCTCCAGACAACAGGAATCACCTTTTCTCCTAAGGTATTACATTCTTAATTCCTGAAAGTAATAAAAATAACACTAAATTCTACCTGATTCTGTTAGTGGGGAAAAACTGATAATTACGGGTCGTAAAATCGAAGCTATGCTTCTTCAAAGGGGTTCCCCATAGGAGGTCAAATCGACACAGAGGACAACTTTGTTTTTGCTGCATCCAAGTTAACCCACAGTAGAGATGTACTATCTGAGTACATTGAGGACAACGATATGCTTCACGAGGCCCAACAATGTCCACCATGCATATTGCACATTGTCTCCCATCTCCATCAACTATATTTTGTCTGGCTTGAAAGATTCGAAGGCTTGCATACATTTCAAGCGAGTATTGCAAGACTTGATGTCTGTATTGTGCATTTTCCCATTCATAGGTATGTTCCACCTGCACATGATGGAACGTTTCACCAATTATCATGCGATATTCGCGAGGTAAATCTGGTATGGAGATTTGACTATATTCACTAGGGCGAAATGGACGGACCGGAGTCGATGTGATGAATAGATCGATCCCATTCTCCGATTGATAAGGAATTCGTTGATCATAATAAGTTCCGTCCCACCGTGGGTCATTCCAATAGCGAATAACACTTACACGGCTTGATCGTGCTGCCTCCCAAGGGGTTGCTAATCGAGCCTCATGTTCGATTACCACTATGTGAGGCATCACCAGTTCGCGTCCTACTTCCGTTGTATGGAGACAATACCGGTATAAAACTTGAGTTCGAATCAATTCTAAGTGACCGGTGACTTCGTTTAACTGGACCATATCCCACACACGGATTTTGCGCTGAAAAGCGGAAGCTCCGTTGTGAAAGATCATAGGTACCGGTATACGAAATCTCTGTGTCCAATACTCTAGTTGCTCCGGAAGAAAATCTTCCGAAGTAGGGTTAACTTTACGGTAGGCATATGCCGTGGCCATTTTTCACGGAGTCAATAGTACTTATAAACTAATTAAAACTGTTTAAACTATATAAACTGAAAATTGACTTAATTTCACGTGTGATTGATAAAACAAAGACTATGCTTGACTAAATGCAATAAAATACAATAAAATAATAAAAACACAAAAACTATTTTACACTATGCTACAGCTGTGCCGTATGAACAATTCTACTTTCCCCGTTAACGGTTCTTCGTTAGTTTTTAATCTGTTGTCGATAGTGACGAAACCAGGAGTCACGTCTAGAATGTCACTATATAATTTTGACAATAACTTTTTCGTTTACTTTACTTAGATACTTTGTTGTTTTGCGCAAGAAAAATTTATACAATAATGTCCAAAGATGACAACAGTGCCCGACGGCACACAGCTGTAGAGGTCGCCTTTTTAACTTCTGTCATGTCATACGCAACTCAAAACTGATGTGGATCCATTTCAGCTGGTACTGGAAGCTTCGGCTCGTTACCGATACCCCACCTCATGGGTGTACGGCAGTGCGGGCAAGAAGCTGGCTCAGGAGCACCGGCTTTTGATCTGGCCCATGCAATACCACAAGAGTAGTGGATTTGCTGCTTACATTGGCCACATTCAAATAAATCCTGCCAAGTTTTTTAAATTTCTGCTAAGCAGATGCAGCAAGGGTCTCCAAGACCCTTATAATGAGTCTGTACCTCCTGCGTCTCATTATATTTAATAATTTGGCTGCGTAAACTAAAACGTTGTAATCGTCTTCCCTCGTGTCGGATTAAAGCTTCACGAAGGAGCCGATACTGCTTTTGCTGTTTCTCCAATTCATACGTTGTCTGTACGTTGCCAGGAGGAAAGAATCGTGCAGGGTGCATTTGGTGCTGATAAAATCCGAATGAATCATCAGCATCTTCACTGGCGGGATATGTACTACCAGGGAAGACCTCATGACTCCTGAATGGACGGACCAAGCCAGGATTGGCTATTAGGTCCAGTTCAGCATCCAATTTATTTTGTCGATGGTCATAATATCGGCCATTCCAACAGGGGTCATTGAGATAATGAATGACCTCGTCAGGACCGGGACCAGTGACCTCATGGGGTCGAACTTCGGCTCGGAACTCCGGAGAGTATAAAAGATGGGGAAATATTACCTTTCTTTCCTCAGAGAGATAAAAACGATAGGCAAGTTCGTGTTGTATTATCTCCGTCTGGCCATTGGCAGGATTATAATGTCTTGTTTCCCATATATGAATATACCTTAAACGGCGACGTCGCCATAAATCTTTTGGAAAATATAAAGAATGACCATGACAGGGAGACGCTGCTTTATGAAAGGCTGCGCGTTTATGTTCTTCAAACCTTGCCCGTTCCTCGTAAGTATGGCAAGGAGTTACGGCATGTTGGTAGGCTTCGCGTTGATGTAAATCGTACATTGCCTGTTCTTCGGCAAATTCTTCGAATTCCAAAGTAGTTGCTGAAGCCATTCCAACAAGAAAATTAATCAAATATGAAATAAAATAAAACTATATTTAAAAGAAACCACTATGTTACCAATAGTATTATGTTTATACACTAAAATTTACACTGATAATTCGCTCCCCTGGGTTCGTCTGTAACTTGGTGCACTCAATCAACACTCTTTCCACCAACTTTCAAATTTGTTTGCCTTGATGCTGGAGTCCTGTGTGTAACTTATCTAATACACTCCAGGAACTCCGATTTTATAAAAATTGTTACACTGCAGTGCAGAATTACTAACTTTGGGAAATTTTTCACCAGTAAACAAGACAAACACAGACGACCCGTTATCGTCATGGATCAGGTTTCCAATGAAGGATTATACATAAATTGGGAAACCAGATTCATGAAAATCTTATATATATGTAGTAGTCTACGTAGACTTTTCTGTTTGTTGTTGCTTATTAAAGTTTACACTTCTCAATCTTCACTCTGAAGGTTTTCATTTTGTGTTGGCAACTGATAATGCCGATACACAGTATTTGGGCCTGTTCGGTAATCAAACGTTGACCCTGTGAAATGTCCAATATAATCTGGGTGGTATTGACGATAGACAACAAAGGGTTGAAAACTCCTTGGTTGGCCATCTGAGTGATATCGTGCTCGTCTGCGACGACTAAAGTCACGATATCTTGCACAGAAGGGAGTAAACTCTGCTACATTTCTTCACATGTGAAACCTATGATGTACACTACTGGTAGTAGCCACCCGGTGACTATAATACCGTAGAGGTTCACTTACCTCACCCTGTTCGTTGATTTTTGGATATTGTAAATCAGGGCAATTGTATATCACTAAATATCTAGACCTATTTGCAAAAGTTAAATGAGTATCAACAGCACTGTCATAATAATATATCAACTCTCGCTCAACCTCTATATATACTATATTCATATCCATATCAAAATATTGACATCCAAATACATCCTCAATGTCTAAGAGATCTGTATCTTTCATAAAGTCTTGTTCATATGTATTGGGTCGTATGATATCTCGATCAAATTCATGAGGAGAGGCCAACAGGCGAGGTGTTCTGAAAAACTCGCTTCTTGCCCACTCCCACGGTCTCGGTCGAATATCGATTATAGGTTCTGAGACAATATTAGTAGATAATGGAGCAATTTGTCTTGCTTCTACATCACTTAAAGGAGGGGTGTGTATGTCTAATCCAAGATCAGCTCGTGCAAGTTCATTTTGTATCACACTGATACCTGACTCTGCAACATCAGAGTCCAGAACAGTGGTAGAATCACTAGGCAAAGAATCACTTGTAGGTGTGGTCATACTAGAAGAAGTATGTGATCTCATTGTTATATCATAAACAAATCCACCGAGTCCATCTTGGCTCTCGGGGTCCCGATGAATAATTGCATCATGGGTTCTAACAGGTAATCTTGGAGGAAGGACTAACGTTTCCACTGTATCCGTAGGCAAATAAGGTGGAAGTCGTTGAAGTCGTTCCGGTGTAGATAGTAAAATGGAGTCAGTAGGAGTTTGAACACTACTTGGAGGAGTCGACAAAAGGTCGGAAGATGCTATAGAAGGTGATGGTGATTCTTCTATTGATGCCAATACAGATACACTATTATCAGATGAATTGCTATTTATATTTACGTTTATACTAGATGAATTAGTGTCTTGAAAAAGTTCTCGTGAAACAGTACTATTACTGTCAGTTCCAGTACTAACTGTACTTGAAGTTTCATCATCATATAAAGTGTCACGATCATTATAATAACTCTGGTAATCAGGGAAATCATCGAGCCCACTGTCAACACTAGAATCAGATTCTGCCATTTGTACACTTGTCACTGAAACAAAAACACACAGTGTGTGAACTACTGTTTTTCAGTTTCTTTGTCTATATCAAACATAGTTATGTGGACATTGGCAGAATCCACGTCATGTTGTACACGGGGATATATTGATTTCCTATTAGGTTGAGGAGAAGGTCTAAAGTTTTGAACAGCTTTTCTCATCATGTCTCTAATGCTCTTAGGAGGTTGTTGTTGTTGTGCTCCAGTTGGATCAGCAGGAGCTGAAGGCTGTGGTCTAGGTCCCATACTAGTATAGATTTCATTATCGGCAAATGCAAAATTAGACATTTCACTATCATCAACAGCAGAAAAAGTCGGTTTACTTTTACGGTTTCTTAACCACTTGTATATCTGTTTGTGTCTATCGGCTCGATAGCACTTCCAAAGCAGATATAATCCTATTATTAATGCAACGGTCGCGAGAGCATAAGCCCACTTAGGGACTTCAAATGAGTCCGTCATTTGTAAATTTAGCGAGTCAAGTTCATGAATTAAGTCATCCATGGGTAAGTCATCCAAGTGATCTATTCCTTTCGGTATCGTAAACGTCGATATGTTCACCCTCTCTATGACAGGTTTCCACATCTGTCGTTGTAACAACGAGAAATTTGGTAACACTGTCTTGGTAACTATCCGAAAAGTAGAATTATCCCTTTTATGGAAATAACTCGGTAACATTAATTGACCGCTCGATGCCATACATAACGGTTTTAATTCCAAAATTCCAATTGGCGGAAGAATCCGTTTCGGTTTCGGATTTCTTCGTTTCGGACATGTAATTGAGAATCGTAGTGGGACATCTGTCATGATGTACCACATTCCTTCATCGATTCTAGTACTGAACGGGAGGTCGATATTCAATCGAACTTCCGTTTGACATAAGTTCGGAATTTCTAATTTCATGTTTAAAAACAAAGCTAACATACAACTTGTCGTTGTATGTATCGTTCGTACGGCACCTACTAAAGGACAAAACAACTTATTGTTATCTACACATTGGTCATGTCCTATTTCTGGGACATACTTCGTCCTTTCTTTATTAATAATTAGTATGTCAGATTCAAGAGTATATATTGCTACTAATTTATTTGCAACTCGCGACGCATTCTTAGTTACATTGACAAAGGGTACAGGCAAAGCCTGCACCTTGAACACTTCAAATTGCAAGTTCGAATTACGTAAGGGGATCTTCATAAAGATCACCAATTTATCGTCATCATAAATGGCAGCCGTCGTAAGCAAATGATAATATTGCCATAACTCTGTTGTCAGATCTAGTGGCAACATGGACTTATCATCTAATTGAATTTTAATACTCATTAATATCGAGGTCAATAGTGAAGGATCCACTATTTTCGGTGATAACTTCCTATCGGCTAGGATATCCATTTGATCATGTAATCCCCGCAGAGTGGTTTCTGCGGCGACTATCATTGATTCTAATCGACTCATTACAAACTCAAGCTGATGATAAGCATGAGTGAAATGTTCAAGATATAATATTCGATCTGAATGATTCTGAACTACTTGATTTACTTGACCTTGAAATAACATCAATTCGCGCGACATATTTAACATAAATTCTCTATTTTTCAGAATCGCTTCATGATTCATCTTAATGAAGGTCAAACTTTGTTTTTGAATATGTTGAATCATTGCTTGATTAGTACTTACACGTCTTAAATTTTCTGTTATCCCATCTAAATCTGACTGGGATACAGTTCCAAAGAGAAAACTCAATCCTTCACCTACAAAGTCGAACAAACCTCGTTTCTTCCGAGACGAGTTTATTGTGTGGCCATGTAATCTGCGGTAATCGTTCAGATCCTCTTTTATTCGTTTAACATGATTATTTAGGTATCTGATCTCCTGGTGTATATCCGTTATGATCGATTGTATCGCAACGGCAAGAGTAGAGTTTTCACCATTTACTTCGACAAAAGTTCGTCGAAAAGCTATGGTTGTAGCATTATACAAACCAGCAGTATATTGCATACTTCGATCAAGTCTGCGCACATATTGTATAAAAGGCTGGAGCTCATAAACAAACATTGTACTCCAATCACTAGTTACCATATTTACTTCTTTCACTTTCTTAAAAATCACATTGTTTCTAATAATAGTATGTCCATCTATTATTGTAGTCGTAGTCAAAAGACCAACTAATAACATCCAACGCAACATCTTGCTCCTACAATGAGAAAGGAAGCAAGAGTTAGCGCAATGAGTAATACGCGATTCAATTACTTTCACTCTGACGATTCACTTCCCGGGTGTAAAAGGTCAGAAAGCTAATCCAACTACAAGAGAGTTTTAGTCAGTTCGCGAGGCTGACAAGAGTTCACTCATAGTTTCGTTCCAAACAAATCATAAGTCAATACAATTTTGTTACTCATTTTACACTTTCTCTCGTCTCTCTCAAACTTAAGGAGAGGCATGCCATATGTGTTACGTTTAGTTATCATTAGTCCTGTGGTAACATTTAATCACTAGTACTCCAGGCAGAGGGTACCATAATTGCTCCTAATTCTAATTTCTCACCTGGTTCTTTAATCTTATTATGATCTCGTAACACAGCTTGTATACAAGAGATCATCTCAGTTATATCTTTACTTGACTGTTTTGGTTGAGGCTCACTACTTTGGCCTTTTTCTTCAGTTATTTGCAATTGGTCAACTTCCATCGTTGAATCACTTACTCGATCATTTCGATCGCCAGCAATGAACCGTGATGGCAGTTGATCAGCGGAAGGAGCTTGTAGCTCCTTCATTCGTCTCTTGTAATCTCGTACCTGTTGTACTTGTTGTCTTAATTCTGCTAATGGAACACCATCTTCTTCTGAAGAAGAATGTTCTCGTCTTTGTCTTTTATTCTTAATGATTGACGTTAAGGGGTGTTTTTCTTGAATCCCTTGCATATCATCACTTTCATTACTGTCACTACTGCTACTGTATTCAGTAGTCGACTGTTCTGATGGGGCAGCGTAACGTTGTATTCGTCGCGCTCTAACAGGTTGGACAGGTTGAGGCACCTCCCATTCTTGAGGCGCTTTACTAAGTCTTTCTCCATGACATTTAATTATTCTGCGAGTTAATTGATCTTGTATCTTGTAACTCACTGGACCTGTTCTCTCAATGACTCGAAATGGGTAGTCCCATTCCGATTCTAATTTTCCTTTAGATTTTCCTGAGGAGTATAAAACAGGATCACCTACTTCAAAGGTGATATCCTTTGCTGTAATATCATGTAATCTTTGTTGTTTTAATACTCGTTTCTTTTGTGCAGCTTGTTGTTTTCGAAATGCTTTATGTTGTTCCTGAATGGCTATCTTATGAGGTTCTTCCCCTACATATTTTTCTCGAGGTTTCAGTATATTGTCGAGTTGCAAAACCACATCTCTGCCATACACCAGATAAAATGGCGAGAATCCAGAGGATTCACTACCATTAAACCTGATGGCTGCCATAGCTTGGTTTAGGAATAAATCCCAAGTTTCTAATTCTTCTCGAGCTAGTTTTGCTAAGATGTCATTCAGAGTTCTATGTAGCCTCTCCACCTTACCATTAGATTGTGGATGGAAGTAGGAAGTGGTCACATGATGTATCTTGAAATAATCAGTTAAATATTTCATCACTGCATTTACATTTTCAGATCCATTGTCTGTTAATATTTCTAAAGGACATCCAAATCTTGGAAAAATTTGATCTATTATCAAGTTAGCAATTGTTTCCGCCTTTTTATCAGGCACTGGAAACGCTTCAGGCCAGCCAGAATAAATATCTATGAAGGTCACAATGTATTTATTTCCTGATAAAGTTTCAGGGTGTGGACCACTCATATCCAATGCTATTTTAGCAAAGGGATATGGAGGTCTGTCAGTCTCTTGCAATGGCAAAGTGTGAGCTCTGGTGTTACGAGCTCGACACACAAGACAATTTTCTACATGTTTATAAATATGTTTATACAAATCTTTCCAATAATATTTTCTACTGATGTTATTGTACACTTTGTCTATGCCAAGGTGACCTAATTCGTCATGGTATTGTTTCAACACATCTGCATGTAATTGTTCGGGTATGCACAAGCGTACCCTTGGGTTATCGTCAACTGTACTGATGTAATATAATACTCCCTCAATCATGAGGTATCTACTACTAATGTGAGCAGGGGTATTGTTACCTTGATACTTCTTAATAATTTCAACAATCTTTTCATCTTTCTGTTGCTCTACCTTCATGTCCAAATCTTTGTAATTAATTACTTGTGGTTCGGGCGGAACCTGAGGTTCATCTGTGATGACATGTACATATCTTTGAGGATCAATTTTGTTACTATTGATAATTCCAATTTGTAATGCTTTCTGATTTTCCACATTATCCATCTCATACCCGGGGTCAGCGTTTGCAATTCCTTCAGGTAAACGAGAGAGTAGGTCAGCACATGTATTCTTTCTACCTGGTAAATATTCAATCTTACAATTGTAGCTAGCTATCTTTAATGCCCAGCGTTGTACTTTGGCATTGTTTTGCGGACTTTTCAACAAGTACTGCAAGGGGGCGTGGTCTGTCTTAATAACAAACTCTGCTCCCTGCAGGTAGTTATTGAATTTATCCAATGCGTATGAGATAGCGAAAGCTTCTTTCTCAAATGTCGACCATTTCTGTTGGGTTTCACCCAATTTATGAGAGAGGAAGACAATGGGTTTTTCATCAGGTACTCCAGGTAGTTGACCTGTTTCATCATCACATGGTTGTGCCAAAACCGCTCCGACACAGCGGCCACTGGCATCAGTGTAAAGCACGTAAGGCTTTCTGGGATTTGGATATGACAAATGAGCAACTTGAGTTAAACGATCTTTCAACTCTTGAAAGGCTTTTTGATGTGTTTCTCGCCAATGAAATCTTGCATATTTCTTTGTCAGTTCTAAGAGTGGTTGAGCAATTTCGCTGAACCGAGGAATAAATCTACGGTAGTATGAGGTCATGCCCATAAAAGATCTCACTTCCGTTACCGTTTTCGGCGGATTTAATTTTTGAATGACCTCGACCTTCGAAGTCTCAGGTTTAATTCCGTCTTTACTTATTACAAAACCAAGATAAGATGTTTCAGATTGAAAGAAGGAACACTTCTTAGCTTTTAGCTTTAGTTTATGTTTTCTTAGTCGACCAAACACTTGTTTAATGTGGTCAATATGAGATTTTATGTCACGGCTGAAAATCAAAATATCGTCAAGGTAGGCCAGAGAAAAATCCTCTAGGCCCTCCAAGACGCTTGTCATGAGGGATTGATACACCGAGGGCGCATTCACGAGTCCAAAAGCCATTACATTGAACTCATAAAGGCCCTTATGACAAATAAAGGCCGTTTTTGGTCTGTCTTCTTCATCCATCTTGACTTGCCAGTAGCCTGACTTCATGTCAAGAGTGGTGAAGTATTGACATCCATTCAATAAAGTAAAGATGTCGTCAATCAATGGAAGCGGCCAGTTCGTAACTTTCGTGACTTCATTGAGCTTGCGGAAATCAATGCAGAAGCGTTTCGAACCGTCTTTCTTGTCCACGAGTAGGCACGGAAAACTCCATGCACTATTTGACCTTCGGATAATTCCGGATTGAAGCATTTCTTCAAGTGCCTCATCCATAATTTTTCTCTTCAGTAATGGAACTCTATATGCTCTACTTTTGATTGGTGGCGCATCACCTGTGTCGATGCGCATCTTCACTGTATCTGTCTGAGTTAATTCTTTATCAGTTTTTGCAAACAAGTCTTTATTATTATTGATGACTGGCATCAACAGGTGCCGTTTGTCTTCAGGCACCTGTATGTCAGCATCTGTGATCTGGTCTTCAGGTGTATTTTGAGTTAAGATCTGATTAATTTCTAAGACTTTTTCTTCCTGTTCTATTGGTTCAAGTTTTCCAATCAAACAACCCCTTTTCAAGGTGTAGTGTTTGTTGGTACTGTTCACCAACAGTACA
Source organism: Pictodentalium vernedei (assembly GCA_031216915.1). NCBI lineage: Eukaryota > Metazoa > Mollusca > Scaphopoda > Dentaliida > Dentaliidae > Pictodentalium > Pictodentalium vernedei. Next base: position 156,208,519 of record CM062292.1, read on the forward strand.
GGTATGGTTTCATTTCCATTAGTGACTATACTATTACTAACTAAGAGGCCAGGCTGTTCAGCCACATGACCTTTAGTCAGTCCATGATGTTCTAAGTATTTTGTGTCGAAGACAGATTTTGCACCGGAAGCTTTTGCTGTACACAAACAAGTGGACTGTGGTTTAAGTTCCACCTGATTGATCAGTCGAGTAAGACAACTCACCTGTATATCTTGAACAATGGGTATATAGTGACCATCTAATCTCAATTTATGAAATTCCCAATATAAATTAACTCGATTGCCCCTAATCCAATCCATTCCTAATAACATACTTCGATTCAATTCATTTATGACTAAGAACTCATGCACCTGATAAATTCCTTGAATATAAAATTCAAGTCTAACTTTTCCTCGAGGGAGGGTGTCATTCCCAGTAATACCCGCAATGCGAGGCAAAGAATTTTTATCACCAACTAGTTTCGGTCGGTGTTTCAGATTTTTCCAAAATTTTGTACTAATGCAACTAGTCTGTGCCCCTGTATCTAATAAGGCACGTACTCGTTGTCCTTTGATGTTCACTAAGACACTATTCAAAGAAGCAGCCCCATAATTTATGGTTACTGTTTCCGGTTGAGAATTTCTAAGTTTTTGTTGCTGTTGTTCCCCATTTGGGTAATCATCATTGTTTACTAAGTTATTTCCCTTGGTTTCCATAGAGTGTTTCACTTCCTGTTGACATGGGTTTTTCCAATTACTTCCCCTTGGGTTTTTCCTGTTTTGTAGTTTTGGGTTTTTCCCAAGTGATTTCTCTTGGCTCCTTATTCTTGGATTCCTATTTCCTGATTCACTTACTGTCTGTTTCTGTTGATTTATTTCAACACAACCCTGCTTACCTGGTTGATTTATAATTTGATTTTCATAAGCATTTTTCATATAAATCATAATATCAGGGTCTACATCTACAATGTGTATCTCTTTTAATTGTTTAGGAGTAAAGTTTTGTTGAACTCTCACATAAACATCTGCACACTTCTGTTTAGGTACACCATATATCCCGCTACTGATGAGTGGGATAGCTATGCTTACAAAATTTTCCTTGTCACATACCTGTAATACTTTTTGTACAGTACTGTATAAAACATTGAGACATTTATTTTTATCACTGTAATCATTCCAGCGTGGTCCCACAGCATGTATCACTTTTAAACATGGCAACATTCCACAAGTGGTAGTCATATTCTCACCTACTGGAAGATTTCCATGCTGTTGAATATATTGTTGACATTCTTGTTCAAGGGCTGGACCAGCTCCAAGAGCTATAGCTCTAGCAACACCTCCGCCATGGGTCAATTGGCTATTAGCCGCATTCACCATAGCGTCAGTAGCTACCTGGGTTATTCCAGTCCTGTATACTTTTATTTCCAGACCACTGGTGGTCCGATAGCTGAAACAATTTTGTGAAGTAAATTTTTCTTGCTGACTGTCCCTTGCAGGGCAGCCATTTTGTGAGTTGGCCTTCGGTTTCTTAGGCCTAGGCCTACCAGTCAGAGGAATGGTTGTGAATTTTACTGTACAATTTTTCCTATTATGTGTGGTCTGACCACACTTTGTGCATTGAATGGTTTTACTTTTCACTGGAGGAGAACCATTTTCGGTTCTCCTTGTTTGAGACTGAGTACTTGGCTTTATATTACATGTTTTATTACCCGTATGTCCACCTGTCTTATTATTTACAATTTTATTTTTACAGTTATTCATACATTCATTTGGTCTGTTATTTACATTAATTAACACTTCTCCCTGGTGATTTCCAGTTTCACTTCTGTTGGGAGCATGTGACTTCTCATTAACTCTGCTCATTGCCCCATATGGGCAGAGTTCCCTTCGTTTAAACTGACTCGGCAATCGCGAGCGAAGTGGTTTGGCTTCCCACAGCGAAAGCAGCAAAAGGTTGCCCCTGGTGACCTTTCACCTGCTGGCTGAATATCCAGTGTTCTTACCTGCTTGGTCAAGTTAACGCGGCAATCGCGTTTCACGTGGCCAACGCGGTTACAACGATTGCAAACCGGTCGTGAAAATCGTGTCGGTTTCTGATATCTGTTGTAATTTTGTCCTCCCCTATTTCTGTATTGACTATTGTACTGATTTTTGTTCTGATTCTGATATGGAGGTCGCGCATAACCTCCAGTATAATTTTTCGTTAAAATATTCACCTTATGGCGTCGGCGTGCCACGCCTACATCCATGGGAGTCTCGTCCCTTGTCTCCAGAAGGAGATCTACATGTTCTTCCTGTTCGTCGATGGAGTCGCGAAATACAGGGTCCCGATAGCACTCATATTCTTCGTATTGTCGGTCAAATGCCTTCCCAAAGGGGGCTTTTCCTTTAGCGGCTTCAGAGCGAGCGCGAAATTTGATTTTCGCGGCATTTTCAAATAATGCCTGACTAACAGCGTTTTCTAGCGTCTTGGGCATGCGTCGGATCAGTTTCATCCGAACATCGTTGTCATACAACCCGTCACAAAAGTAATCTGAGAGGTTTTTCTGAATGGTGGGGTTATCTATTTCCTGATCAAAGGCATCTTTTGCTAGATCAAGCAGTTGCTCAGCATATGAGACAAGAGTTTGATTTTTCCCTTGTCGCATATGGCGCAACTGATTGGTGGCCATGGAGTTATCCATTGTGGCGCTATAGCGACTTTTTAGTTCGCCATACAGTTCGGACCAGGACATTTCAGGATTTTTCTTCATTGATCGTAAAATAAAATCAGCAACTACGAAGTCACTGGTTTGGGCGGCGATTTTAGGTCGTCGTTTCTCTTCCACATCATTTGTCTCACAAAAAAGGTCAAGAGATTTTATCCAACCCCGAAAATTCAGGGGGTTCCCGTCAAATTTTTTAATATGGGAATGAATGGACTGAGTCTGAGTGGCGTTAGCTGTCTTTGCATTACTCTTTTCACTTTGGCGCACGGTTTTATGCAGGTCAATTATGGCAGAAGATGTGGGGTCCTTGGCTTTCCTTTCAGCTTCTGCCAATTTTTGTTGTACTTTTAGTAATTTTGCTTCGGAGCCGACTTTGTCAGTAGCTAACTGTAGTTCCAAATCAGCTTTCTGCTGTACGAATTCTGCTTTAACCTGGTCGAGGGCTGCCTGCGTTTGGTGAAGGGTTTGTTGTGAGGCAGTATGCTGCTGCGTCAAGCTATGAGCTTGCGAGCTCAATTCAGCAATTTGCCGCTCATACTGACCCACAAGACCTTCCCTTTCCTGTTTTAGTTGAGTAATTTCATCGATGAACTGTTGCTCTCTTTCTGCTGGCGTGGCAATTTTTAATGAGTTTTATGAAATAATTTACAATTGAATTTTTCTGCTGTTAACGAACGTAAAATGAAGAAAATTGCACCTACCTTGCTAGCACTATAACTGTTGAAACACACGCGGCTGTCGTTTCAGAATTTCCTGGAATTCCTCGAGATTTTTCACAGTTTCCTGAGTTTCCATTTTTCTCTGATGTTCAGTCAAAAGTTTGATATATCTGATGAGCAACGCTCGGTGCGACCAGTCGAGCGTAGTTTGGATGTGATAGCAATTAGCGGTCGGCGTCAGTGTAAATAATGGCACGTTGGACATGCAACCAGTTCCACCATGGAGTTGTACCAATTTTAGATTCAGAGGGCGCTGTCTGCGTCAGCTGCCTTACAAATTTGAGCTGCCAGGCATTCAATTTACCAGTAAAATTAAGGGATGTCTGTCCCTCATAAATAGTTAGCAAAAAGTTCTCACAAGTTCACTGTGCTCCCCAGCGGCAACGTTTTAAGTCAATTTCGGCTTCACTGGGTCTGTTAGGGTTAATAAATGTTTCTAGAATGTTCACCCGATCGTTTCAAGAGAGTTAAAAGTCAGAGTCTACATCCTGACGAGCGGCACCATATAAACTGGCCTGTGGCATAGCAGGGTTAAGTACCCCGGATAAATGATCGTCTAGTGGTTTTTAGTTCGGACTATAATCGTGGCAAAAATGGCCACAGGACAATTTAAGTGTTCAGTCTTAAGAGGCAACCAGTTTCTGTAGAGTCTGCAACAATTCTTGATACTGCAGCCGCAGCGAAAGGGTGAATTCAAAAACACATAAAATGTACTTACAGTTTTCTACACTTTTATTAAAACCCTAAGTATAGTTCCTACAAGTTAAACTTTAAATAAATTCTCTCTCTGGTAAAAGTTTGAAAATATCAGATACGAAATGAGACTAAGTCGAAATTATCGCATCGCTCTCATCGCGTCCTGTGTCTGGAAATGTTGTCTGGCCTGGCAGCGTTCGGCAGCGTCCTTCCACGAGAATAGGAGAGTGACTTCTTGTACATACGGAAGACCAGAGAGAAGTACCGTCTCGGGTGATTCCGTTGGCTTAAATACGATTTGAATCGTGTCTACTCGGCAGAATTTACGTCATAAAACACCACAAAACACCACATATACCCCAAGATGGCGGAGAGGTATTTCTTAACCCCTTACTTCCATCCTGGAATAGTAGGGCATCCGGTGGGTATCCTATGCTAAGAGTATGCGTTCTCGCATTTAAAAGGATGCTGGCAATTAATAGGTGTATAATTACAAAACCATTCTAAACCGACGCGAACGTGCAAGATTGCACAATTCTCAGAGCTGAAACTGATACTGGGTGTGTTGAGGTTAGGTCGGGTCAGTATACAATGCTAAAACCTGTCAAAAGCATTCTGATGGGGTTATTATAGGTTAGGCTTTTACTAGCTCATATGCCAGTCATAATTGCAAATACTGTCAAAAACACCTTTTTACAGTAAGTGCATAAAGTACTTCTGTAGGTCAGTTGCACTGCTATTATGCAATGCAAATATACGAGGAATTGAATAAAATTACATAACTTGGGCTTGAAAACAGCGTTTACTTATTAAAGTTTATACAACAGAGAATTATTACCAAGTAGGACTTGGCCACTCTGATTAACACATTAACACTTCGGGAACCAAGATTCTCGAGTGCAATCATAAGACTCCGATGCACCCCACGGAGGTTAACCCGACGCGCTCCGTAATTTCAATTTTCTTGTAACTACCCCAAGATTTATCCTGACCAGGATTCTTTACCCCAATAAACGATAAACACTAGCATCGGTATCGAGGAACACAGACTACTCACACTTCGCACAAGAGTAGATTTACCGCAATGGCACAAAGTCAAATTCGTGGGGTTTCAATCGTTCTCCCAACTTCACATCCATGCGACATGCTGGACATGTTTTTGACGGCGAGACCATGTCAACCACCATCTGTCCGCAGACGAGGTGGACTTTTGTTTTACACCAAGGACACTCATAAGCATACTCTTCTCCATGAATGTCCACTAAACAAACACAACAATGTCCGGTATCACCACTAGTACACTGTTGAACTGTGTTTAATGGAATTTTCTGGTCTTTGAGAGCTTTATGCATTAGTTTGTACTGGGGTTGAGCTCACTCCCACTCCAATGTTTCATAAACATTCCAATGGTCAGAACTCAACTCCACGTACTTTGGGTGATTAGCAACAAACTTGGTTACTTCGTGTAGTTCGATGCTACGGAATGGCCATATATGGGCATCTCCATCAATATAGTAGCGGCCAGTCCAGGACTGGTTATTCCAGTACCTTATCACCCATTTTGGAAAGTCAGTCATCATCACTTGACACTTCTTCCCGACCATCCACAGACTCTTTGGCAATGCGATCGTTGGATTGGGCCACATGCAAGTGGGGCAAGACTAGGCAATGCGGTCGTTGGATTGGGACACATGCAAGTGGGGGAAGACATAATCGTCTTCTGTGATCAGAAATCTAAGATGTACTTCACAGCGTCGAACACTAGTGGTCATTATGGCTTCTTTGAAGTACATCTCATCCTAAAACCGAAGCAAACGCTGTCCCATGTGACCCAGCCTCAATAATGAGGTTGTCTCATGTTGGCCCTTGGGGACATGAAGTTGCTGATCGAAATAAAACTCTTGTTCCTCGTCAAAATTATCAAGTTCATTAACAGTCAAAGAGGGTACTGATGACATCTTGTAACTTTGCTTCGAATTTTTTTTCACTTCTCAATTCAAGTGAACTTAGAATTAAACTACTAAACTATTTTTAAAATGATTATATGAAGAATTAAACTACTAAACTACTTAACACGATTATATGAGTACCACTAATAACCTGAAATGATATATAACAATATATTTATATAATTCAAAATACACTCTTCTCTCTAAATCTTCTTCCTTCTTGCTATTCTTCCACTCCCTTGGGTACGTGTGCCTCTAGTACCTTTCTTGACAATCAAACCACACACATACTAGTTTTGAGGTTGTCTTATGTGGGGTTTCCGATGAGTACTTATCTAAACCCTGCCGGATGCCCTACGTTTGGACTCTGTAAACTTTTTTTTACCAAATTAAGAATTTTAACTGAAAGTAGTTCAGTAATTGTTACAGCCAACAAGACAACTGCACACGACCCTATTTCTATTGGGTTTTCCCCACAGTCTGCTGGATGTCACCAAACAGACCATGGAAGAACTCCAAGAGAAAAGTTTTACAATGGATATTCACGTTGGCTATTATTATTCATCCTCCTCGTCAAGGGCACTCCCGAATTATCGAAAGTGCTTTACTGATCCACAAATTATCTATTCCGGGAGTTAAAGTGAGTTGTAGACGAGGATTCACATATCCTCGTCCCGTGCAATATGGATGTTGCCATTTATATAATAATGTGCATGTCGACACGCCCTCGGAAGAAGCTTCTTCTGCTCATTGATGTATTCTTGATGTTCCCAATGTGGGTAGGAAAAACATCTCATTGTAGCATTGACTATACTGTAATTCTAAAACTTTGATGTCTTCTTTTATATGTTTCCTACTCATGTACAGATTATGTAGTTTGTATACTCGGTGCTCCATGGGCCATTTTACTTTTTCGGGGATGGGTTCGCCATACAATAGACGTCTATAGCCAAAGACTAATTGTTCGGAATAAACTCTGGATTCGCAGAGTTTATGTCCCAACAGTTCTTCGACCTCTGCTTTGGTCAAACTACCTGAGAGGTCGGTAGCCATTGTTCCTTGGAATAGCATATAATTGACGTGCTCTACTTGCTCGGGCAAATACTACATCATCGTTATTTTCAGCTTCTGCCATGGTATGAAAAATATAATAAACACAATATAAACACAATATACTCAAAATAAGAATCATATCAACTACCAGGTAATCAACAACCATAACTGAAACATCAGTTATTCATAGGATTTCAGGAAAACATCATCAAAGTTCTGCAACTGTTCTATTCACATCTCTCGTACTAGAGATGGCACTAGGTTGGATCGGTAAATGGTATTAGGTCCCGTCCTAAAATTAAAAATACCACCATCAAAATCAGGATGGGTAACTTTATACAAAACATAATACTGGTTATGTCTTGGGAGTCCATTGGACCTAAATTGAGGTGGTCGTCGGGCTCTCCAATTAAGAAACCTTCTCCATGGGTTAAACCTTTCTATGTGTCATTGTACAGGCCACATGTCAGGAACTAACCAGTTCACTAATATTCTGTGACTATGATAATGCCTCGAAAAATCAGTTCTGCATGTACTAAATCCGGACAATTTAGAATACACAAAATTCGAGAGTGGCTTTTAAACATAATGTGGTATGGACAAGCAGAATCATACCAATATACTATATCTCTTTCAACCTCAATTGTGACTGCAATATTTTGAAAATCATAGCAAACACATCCGAATGTATCATCGAATGAGAAAGCTCAATGAGTTTGAAAATATCTCAGTTCATATGTATTTGGTTGAACAACACCATTTATCACCGTGGGTCTTCAGCCAGTTCGAGGGCAAATGGCAGGTGAAGGTTTACCATTGTGCATGTATTCATAAGCAGCATGTTCCCAAGGTAATGGGTACATAGTGTCTATAAAGGGAGTGATAGAAATTTCTTCCTGATCACTCCATTGGCTTTCTGCCTTCTCATCTGTTTGACCCCTACAATGATGCTCTGTTCCAATTGCTTCACTTTCGTCAGTATCTTCTGTTTCACTTCTACTTGAGTCACTCATTGTAATCACGGAAAACACAAATAATATTGTTCAACGTTAAATGGTTATCTAATTTAAGGTAATAGTCATCAGAGTATTGTCTCGAGTTCTTAAGTTCGCACATGCTTCTCCAGTGTCATAGTTCATATAAATGAGATGGAGATGAGGATGTTTGAGGTTGGTTCTGTCTCACTTTTGTATTTGTCTCTCGATCTTTCACTAATTGTTTCACAATTGTCACAATTTCATCTGAAGGTGGTGTCATCATCCGTTGTGTAGTGGTTGTTCATTGTCTCATAGTCATATATAGATAATTTTATCTCGGCAATCAAAATAACTATTCAGACCTCTCATGGTGATACATCAAGGATTCAATTCCAATATATCAATTGGTGGCATAATTCGACGTGGTTTTGGATTCTTACGTCTCAGACGCGTAATTGAGACCAAAGACCCTCCTCAATACGTGTCGCAAAAGGCAAATCCATATTTGTCTTGACATCGGTAGTACATAATTTCTTTATCTCAGATCTCATATTTAGAAACAATGCCAACAGGCGACTGGAAGTTGTATTGTATTGTTCTTACTGCTCCTCTCAAGGGGCAGAATAATTTCTTATCTACACACTCGTCATAACCTAACTATGGTATATAACGAGTTCTTTGTTTGTCCACAAGTAATGTATCGGCTTCAAGTTGATAAATAGCTACCATTTTATTTGCAGTTTGTGATGCTTTTTGACTCACATTCATGAATGGAATGGGTAAGGCTTGTACTTTAAGAATTTGTGTCACTCGACGGAACTTTCACTAGAATGACTAGTTTATCATCGACAAAGACTGTCGCAGTTGTTAACATATGATAATATTGACATAACTCCTTCTGAAGTTTCAACGGAAGTTGGGTATGTTTGTCAAGTCTATCCTGAATGCTCGTTATAACAAAGTCAATAAGGTAGGATTGACGATCCTAGGTGATAGTTTTTCATCTGCAAGCACATCCATTTGCTCATGCAGATCATCCATATAATTTTCTGCTGTTATTAACATTAATTCAATTTGAAAATTCTCTCTCTGGTAAAAGTTTGAAAATATCAGATACGAAATGAGACTAAGTCGAAATTATCGCATCGCTCTCATCGCGTCCTGTGTCTGGAAATGTTGTCTGGCCTGGCAGCGTTCGGCAGCGTCCTTCCACGAGAATAGGAGAGTGACTTCTTGTACACACGGAAGACCAGAGAGAAGTACCGTCTCGGGTGATTCCGTTGGCTTAAATACGATTTGAATCGTGTCTACTCGGCAGAATTTACGTCATAAAACACCACAAAACACCACATATACCCCAAGATGGCGGAGAGGTATTTCTTAACCCCTTACTTCCATCCTGGAATAGTAGGGCATCCGGTGGGTATCCTATGCTAAGAGTATGCGTTCTCGCATTTAAAAGGATGCTGGCAATTAATAGGTGTATAATTACAAAACCATTCTAAACCGACGCGAACATGCAAGATTGCACAATTCTCAGAGCTGAAACTGATACTGGGTGTGTTGAGGTTAGGTCGGGTCAGTATACAATGCTAAAACCTGTCAAAAGCATTCTGATGGGGTTATTATAGGTTAGGCTTTTACTAGCTCATATGCCAGTCATAATTGCAAATACTGTCAAAATCACCTTTTTACAGTAAGTGCATAAAGTACTTCTGTAGGTCAGTTGCACTGCTATTATGCAATGCAAATATACGAGGAATTGAATAAAATTACATAACTTGGGCTTGAAAACAGCGTTTACTTATTAAAGTTTATACAACAGAGAATTATTACGATGTAGGACTTGGCCACTCTGATTAACACATTAACACTTCGGGAACCAAGATTCTCGAGTGCAATCATAAGACTCCGATGCACCCCACGGAGGTTAACCCGACGCGCTCCGTGGAGGGGCTCCGTGGAGGGGCTCCATGGAGGGCATTTTGTTACATAATTCAAGGCATGGAAAAAACGTGTTTTCAGATCCGCTGACCTACCCATCCACCCCCGTATTGTGTTCTGAAAAAATAGACGACTCCCCCCCCCCCCCCACTACACACACACACTCACCTGGAACTTTCAAGAGATAACAATTGTGTGCTCACAATGTAAAACCACAAAACTATATATATATGATGTCGCATGTTAAATACTATAATTTACGCCTCCTAACGCCAAGCAAAGCGGAGCAATGTGTGTTACGGAATTAAGTAAAAGTCTATCGATCTGTGATCGTAAATTCTGACTCCAAGTGTTGTGATTACTGACAGTTCTGTGAGGTCCCACCAGCCCATGGCGTTTTGTGATTCCTTACCAGACGATGTCAGACAAAGAATCCAGATTCTGAGTTCAGTAACTTCAGGAACTTGTCGTGTACATCAGAACGAAGACCAGTTTCAAATTATCTACTATTTTAATAAATCAATTTTATTAACAAATTCGCGACCAACCTGTCGTTGTCTCTGGCATAAAATGTACATTGTATCAAACAACAAAATTCATACCTTCAATAGCAGTGACGGCATCCAGGGTTCTTCTTGTGGGAAGTTTCGTGTTCGTCAGAAGCCCAGAGATAACTTGTGCAAGCAGTCAGAAATTCACCAGATTTCTGATGCAATACCTGGGGTACGTGACGACCATCAGCAAATTCCCTCTGAGTTTTGGAGAATTTAGGAAAAGTCCCTTGACGTGGCGGTTGCCATTTTGTGGACTCTATTACTGCCATGCAAACTGTTGGTCAGCCAGCATGCGGTCCATGGAATCTCGGCGATAGAATAGTATCCTGCCGGGCGTCAGTTAACCGGCAGAATGTTCTGGTGATTTGTACAATTTTGCAACTCAGCATCCCCAGATCTCCGAGGAGCCTCACCAGGTATATGTTATGATTTGTTGGACAGTTCGAACACCAACATCCCAGGAAATACTGCCGAATGTTATTGTCCCATCTATCAACAAATCCTACAATGTTACTGCTTGTTGACAATATTGGCCTGCAAAGGTATGCCTAATATTGTCAACAGAACATCTGGCGTGTACCCAAAGAGTACGCCTGTACTCTGGTCGCCAGTTTATACAATTCCATGTAATTTTCTTGTATATTCAAATCTTTTCATAAACTGTTAAATAAGTTGAATAAACCTGAGTCCACTGAGTTCCCAAATAAATACCCATATCACTTTCATGAAATCGAGTTCGTACCTCGATTAACCCCTTGTGGGCTCACTTCGCAACATTCCTCCCTAACCGAGGATCAAAATCCAGAGGGACTTGATCACTCAGAAAAGAAAATGATTTGCGAAGAGACAACACAGGGTAATGGGATATACATCCTAAGGACGGGGAAAGGATGCCGCTCACAAATCAATTAACAACCAATATAAATTTCAATTTTCTTGTAACTACCCCAAGATTTATCCTGACCAGGATTCTTTACCCCAATAAACGATAAACACTAGCATCGGTATCGAGGAACACAGACTACTCACACTTCGCACAAGAGTAGATTTACCGCAATGGCACAAAGTCAAATTCGTGGGGTTTCAATCGTTCTCCCAACTTCACATCCATGCGACATGCTGGACATGTTTTTGACGGCGAGGCCATGTCAACCACCATCTGTCCGCAGACGAGGTGGACTTTTGTTTTACACCAAGGACACTCATAAGCATACTCTTCTCCGTGAATGTCCACTAAACAAACACAACAATGTCCGGTATCACCACTAGTACACTGTTGAACTGTGTTTAATGGAATTTTCTGGTCTTTGAGAGCTTTATGCATTAGTTTGTACTGGGGTTGAGCTCACTCCCACTCCAATGTTTCATAAACATTCCAATGGTCAGAACTCAACTCCACGTACTTTGGGTGATTAGCAACAAACTTGGTTACTTCGTGTAGTTCGATGCTACGGAATGGCCATATATGGGCATCTCCATCAATATAGTAGCGGCCAGTCCAGGACTGGTTATTCCAGTACCTTATCACCCATTTTGGAAAGTCAGTCATCATCACTTGACACTTCTTCCCGACCATCCACAGACTCTTTGGCAATGCGATCGTTGGATTGGGCCACATGCAAGTGAGGCAAGACTAGGCAATGCGGTCGTTGGATTGGGACACATGCAAGTGGGGGAAGACATAATCGTCTTCTGTGATCAGAAATCTAAGATGTACTTCACAGCGTCGAACACTAGTGGTCATTATGGCTTCTTTGAAGTACATCTCATCCTAAAACTGAAGCAAACGCTGTCCCATGTGACCCAGCCTCAATAATGAGGTTGTCTCATGTTGGCCCTTGGGGACATGAAGTTGCTGATCGAAATAAAACTCTTGTTCCTCGTCAAAATTATCAAGTTCATTAACAGTCAAAGAGGGTACTGATGACATCTTGTAACTTTGCTTCGAATTTTTTTTCACTTCTCAATTCAAGTGAACTTAGAATTAAACTACTAAACTATTTTTAAAATGATTATATGAAGAATTAAACTACTAAACTACTTAACACGATTATATGAGTACCACTAATAACCTGAAATGATATATAACAATATATTTATATAATTCAAAATACACTCTTCTCTCTAAATCTTCTTCCTTCTTGCTATTCTTCCACTCCCTTGGGTACGTGTGCCTCTAGTACCTTTCTTGACAATCAAACCACACACATACTAGTTTTGAGGTTGTCTTATGTGGGGTTTCCGATGAGTACTTATCTAAACCCTGCCGGATGCCCTACTTTTTTTTACCAAATTAAGAATTTTAACTGAAAGTAGTTCAGTAATTGTTACAGCCAACAAGACAACTGCACACGACCCTATTTCTATTGGGTTTTCCCCACAGTCTGCTGGATGTCACCAAACAGACCATGGAAGAACTCCAAGAGAAAAGTTTTACAATGGATATTCACGTTGGCTATTATTATTCATCCTCCTCGTCAAGGGCACTCCCGAATTATCGAAAGTGCTTTACTGATCCACAAATTATCTATTCCGGGAGTTAAAGTGAGTTGTAGACGAGGATTCACATATCCTCGTCCCGTGTGATGCTTTTTGACTCACATTCATGAATGGAATGGGTAAGGCTTGTACTTTAAGAATTTGTGTCACTCGACGGAACTTTCACTAGAATGACTAGTTTATCATCGACAAAGACTGTCGCAGTTGTTAACATATGATAATATTGACATAACTCCTTCTGAAGTTTCAACGGAAGTTGGGTATGTTTGTCAAGTCTATCCTGAATGCTCGTTATAACAAAGTCAATAAGGTAGGATTGACGATCCTAGGTGATAGTTTTTCATCTGCAAGCACATCCATTTGCTCATGCAGATCATCCATATAATTTTCTGCTGTTATTAACATTAATTCAATTTGATTTAACACTGTTTCCAGTTGATGAAAGGACTGTACAGAATGCTCTAAAAGAGTTAATCGATTTTCAAGTCCCTGTAATACAAATTCCACTTGTTCACGCAAAAGCGACACTACTCGCGATAAATTTACCATAAATTCTCTATTCTCTTGTACGGCATGATCTAATTAAGCTTAGACTTAGTTCCTGTACATGTTGTATCATTGCCTGATTGACAGACAAGCATCTTAAATTGTCTTTCATCCCTTTTAAATCAGATTCAGTGGCTGTGCCAAATAGGAAACTCATTCCTTCACCTATGAAATTTGCTAAACCTTGCCTCGTCTAGGTCCCCTTTTACTCGTTATGAATGATTATTTATAAACCTGACCTCTTGGAACATATCCACTAATATTGAATGTAACGCAAGATTAAAAGTACTATTTCCAGTCATGTTTCTATTTTGTTCATCATAAATTTTTCTGAAATTTACATCGAGTTCCTGGTAAAATTGGTTCACAAAGCATATGTTAATGTTCACCCTCTGCAGGTAGTGGATACATGGCGTCACTTCCGCCATGGACATGGTTGTCCATTCACTGTCCACCATATACATTTCTTTTATCTTTGTAAAGATGACATTATGTCGATTTTGGTACTTCCGCTAACGTTAATGTCGATGTCAATAAACTTCCCACGAACCAGTTTAACAATATCTTGCTCCTACAACGAGAAGGAAGACACGGATTAGCATCATGAGTGATTCTCAAAACTGAGTTCCAATTTACTCTCTTATTTTATGACCGGTCAGTAAAACTCAAGAAATTTTTCCAACACAGAGAAATCGCCAAGCTGGTTGTGCAGGCTGGCAAATGACTCCACCATGTTACATTTCTTGGCAATTTATACTTAGTCTCTCATGATGCATATCCATCCTATCCTCCCCCATAGTCATACAGCATTTTTATTGTTCTGTTAGAATTACTTACTCCTGGGTGCTCCAGGTTGATAATCTATTCTTCAAACTTCTTGACATCCATCCACTTGAAGGGTGGATTGAATATTATCAATCAGATTACCAATTTTCACCCCATTGGACGGTCGTACAGCAGGCTGTACGTCTGTCGCTTGAATTTTATTTTTATTTCTTTGATTTATACTACAGTCAGAGAAACACTCTGACTCAGAGTTAGAGTTTTCTGCTTATGGCTCTCTCTTCTGCTCTCGGTATCATCATAGTCTATGACACAATTCTTCCTTGGGTATTCCCTCTTCCTCGGAAGATGAACAAGTGGACCCAAGGAGCCTTAATCACTCACTGGCCAAAGGGGTTCAAAGAAGTATTTGGGGTCACATTCAGTAAGACATGGTTCATCACCACTACAAAGGAATGAAGACATGAGAGACAAACCTTATGGAACTAGGGACATGGCTTGAACAAACTTTTATCTTATACCTGTTGAAGATATAGCCCATGTGTTATAGATTATCTATAACACATACCCCTATGTCATATAGATTGGAGACTCCAGATGAGTCGACATTTTGACACGAAATCATCCCCAAAACCCTTTTAAAAATGCAGAAAAGAACAAAAATGGTCGGTATAAGATAAATACAACAATACCATAGTGTGTTTTGATATGTTTGATATCTCAACTCGTTGAAAGTGAGTTTTTTTCGCTCGGCAAGCCTCGCGAAAAAAACTCACTTTCAACTCGTTGAGATATCAAACATATCAAAACACACTATGGTATTATCGTATATGAATCTTACCCCCAAGGATGCTGCATACCAAATATCAAAAGCATTCATCTGCTGGATCTGAAGAAGATTTTTAAAGAAAATTCCTCATTTTGAACTAAGTTATCATTTGGGCTCCCACAGTGAGCCCAAATATGAACCCAGGGACTTGGCTTGAACAAACTTGAATCTCACCCCCTAAGGATGCTGCATGCCAAATATCAAAACATTCCGACTTCTGAATCTGAAGAAGAAGATTTTTAAAGAAAAATTCCTCATATTGACTAAGTTATAATTCGGGGTCCCGCAGGGAGCCCAAATATGGACCAGGGACTTGGCTTTAACAAACTTGAATCTCACCCCTCTAAGGATGCTACACACCACATATCAAAATATTCCGACTGCTGGATCTGAAGAAGAAGATTTTTAAAGAAAATTCCTCATTTTGAACTAAGTTATCATTCGGGCAACCACAGTGAGCCCAAATATGGACCTAAGGACATGGCTTGAACAAACTTGAATCTCACCCACCTAAGGATGCTGCATACCAAATATCAAAACATTCCAACTGCTGGATCTGAAGAAGAAGATTTTTAAAGAAAATTCCTCATTTTGAACTAAGTTATAATTTGGGCTACGACAGTGAGCCCAAATATGAACACAGGGATTTGGCTTGAACAAACTTGAATCTCACCCCCTACACCCCCCCCCTCCCCCCCCCCCCCCCCAAGCATGCTGCATACCCAATATCAAAAGATTCTGCCTGCTGGATGTTAAGAAGAAGATTTTTAAAGAAATTTGCCTGAAATGCACTAAGTTCAAATTTGGGCTCCTATACTGAGCCCAAATATGAACCCAGGGGACCGATTTGAACAAACTTGAATCAGATCCACCCCACCAGGTTGCATACCAAATATCAAAAGATTCTGCCTGCTGGATCTGGAGAAGAAGATGTTTTAAGAAATTTGCCTGAAATGTACTAAGTTCGAATTCGAGCTTCTATAGTGAGCCGAAATATGAATCCAGGGGGCTGATTTGAACAAAATTGAATCAGATCTGCCCCACAATGTTGCATACCAAATATCAAAATATTCTGCCTGCTGGATCTGAAGAAGAAGATTTTTTAAGAAATTTGCCTGAAATGCACTAAGTTCGAATTCGGGCTTTTATACTGAGCCCAAATGTGAATCCAGGGGGCTGATTTGAACAAACTTGAATCAGATCCACCCCACAATGTTGCATACCAAATATCAAAAGATTCTGCCAGCTGGATCTGGAGAAGAAGATTTTTTAAGAAATTTGCCTGAAATGCACTAAGTTCGAATTTGGGCTTCTATAGTGAGCCCAAATATGAATCCAGGGGGCCGATTTGAACAAACTTGAATCAGATCCACCGCATAATGCTGTATACCAAATATCAAATGATTTTGCCCACTTGTGTGAGAGAAGCAGATTTTTTTTAGTAATTTCTCTAATATACATAGTGTGCTATTGGAGTTATGCCCCCTATGAAGCCCCAAGTGGGCATGTCCATTTCATTTCAACAAACTTGAATTGACATATGGTAATGAACATCCATACCAAGTTTCGAGCAAATCGACCTTGAGGTTTCAGAGGAGAAGTCATTTGAAAAATGTTCATGACGCCGGGTGGACAATGACGATGACGGACGGCAAGTGATAAGTTTAGCTCCCTTCGGTGAGCTAATTTGGTATAGGCTCCAACTCGTCACTACTGCTACTACTTTCTCTATCTGCTTGGGGTGCTACATATCTTAGCTTGCGTCTCGCTCCAACTGAGGCAGACATTTCCCACTCTTGGGGAGCCAAGCTTAAATTTTCCCCATGACATTTAATGAGTCTACCCGTCATTTGATCCCTGATCCTGTAACTTACAGGTCCAGTTTTTTCAATAACTCGAAATGAGTACTCCCATTTCTGTTCTAATTTTTATTTTTCCTTTTGTCTTCCATCTCTATACATTACGGGATCCCCCACATTGAACGTAATTTGTTTTGCTTTTACATATCCGAGACAGTTCTGTTTGTCTACTCTCTTCTGTTGAGTCATTTGTTGTCTCAAAAATGCTTTGTGTTGTTCTTATAGTGCCATTCTGAGGGCTTCCTCTCCCTCATACATTTGTCTGGGTTTTAACACTGTATCCAAAGGAAGAACCACATCCCTGGCATATAACAGATAATAGGTCGAGAACCCAGAGGACTCACTTCCATTAAATCTAATAGCTGCCAGTGATTGATTCAAAAATAAATCCCACGTCTCAAATTCTTTGTGAGACATCTTAGCTAAAACATCATTCAACGTTCAGAGGAACCGTTCCACCTTACCATTTGACTGAGGGTGGTAATAAGAAGTTTTCACATGGTGAATCTTTAAGTGTTCAGTCAAATATCTCACTATCTCATTGCAATTTTCTGAACCATTGTCAGTTATAGTTCAGATGAGCATCCAAATCTTGGGAAAATTTGATCAAATAACAAATTTGCAACAGTTTCTGCTCGTTTATCAGGTACTGGAAATGCTTCAGGCCATCCAGAATATAAAGCATTCAAAGTAACTATGTACTTATTTCCAGATAAAGTGGTTGGAAAAAGGTCCATATCCAAAGCAATCTTCACAAATGGATGTGGTGATCTATCTGCTTCTTGCATATGTAAAGTCACCTTTTGGTATTTCTTGCCCTGCATGGTATGCATTTTTCTACATAGTGATAGATGTTTTTTTGTATAAATCAGGCTAATAATACTTCCTATGGATATTCCAGTACACTTTGTCTATTCCCAAATGTCCTAAGTCATCATGGTATTGTCTGAGTACGTCACCTTGCAAATGCTCAGGGATGTACAACCTCACCCTGGGGCTGTCATCAGCAGCACTGATGTAGTATAATATTCCCCTTATCATTAAATACCCACTACTTATGTTAGCTGGGGTATTATCACTAAAGTATTTCTTCTGCACTTCCATTACTCTAACATTTTTTGCTTGCTCTACCTTCATGTCTAAATCTTTATAATTTATTTCTTGAAGTTCCACAGGGGAACCTTGTTGGTCAATATTGACATGTGCATATTGTTTAGGGTTAATTCTATCACTTTTTATCACTCCTACCCTTAATGTTTTCTTGGTTTCTACTTGATCCATCTGATAATCTGGATCTGCATTTGCAAATACAAGTCAGCACAGGTGTTTTGTTTTCCAGGCAAATATTCAATTTTGCAATTATAATTGGCTATTTTTAATGCCCACCTATGAACTTCGCATTATTTTGGGGTTGTTTCAACATGTATTGTAATGGAGCATAGTCTGTTTTAAAAACAAACTCGGCTCCATTCAAATAATTGTCAAACTTTTCCAATGCATAAGATATGGCAAAATCTTCCTTTTCAAAGGTTGACCACTTTTGTTGTGTGTCACCTAGTCTTTGTGACAAAAATCCAATCAGTTTCTCATCTGGTACACCTGGAATTTGACCTTCCTCACCTTCACAAGGTTGAGTTAACACCGCCTCCACACACAAATGAGAAGCATCTGTATATAGGACGTAAGGTTTTTTGGGGGTTGGGGTATGAGAGATGTGCTACTCGTGTCAAGCTCTCCTTCAGGTATTCAAAAGATTTTTGATGGGCTTTTTTCCAATGAAATCTAGCATGTTTTTAGTCATTCCTATCAATGGCTGTGCTATTTCGCTAAAGTTTGGTATAAATCTTCTATAGTAAGAAACCATTCCCATGAAACTTCTAATGTCGGTCACTGTCTTTGGAGGTACTAATTTTCTTATGACCTCGACCTTTGTGGGTTCAGGTTTGATACCATCTTGACTTATGACGAAGCCAAGATAAGCTGTTTCACTTTGGAAGAATGTATACTCTTTAGCCTTTAGCTTTAACTGGTGTTGTCTCAATAGTTTGAATACTTGCTGAATATGTTCAATATGTGACTTTTCATCTTTACTGAAAATCAAAATATCGTCTAAAGTGAAAAGTTCTCTTGTCCTTGCCGAACTATGGTCATCAGCTGTTGAAACTCGCTTGGCATATTTATTAATCCATAAGCCATGACACTGAACTCATATAACCTTTCATGACACGTGAATGCAGTCTTAGGTCTATCGGCTTCGTCCATCTTAACTTGCCAATAACCTGACTTCATATCAAGTGTTGTAAAGTATTTACAACCATTAAGTAGGGTAAAAATATCATCAATCAGAGGAAGTGGCCAACATGTAGCCTTGGTTACTTGATTAAGCTGTGTCTGTTTGGGTTAAGTCCTTATCACTTTGAGCAAACAAATCTCTATTCTCATTAATTAACTTTAGAGTTATGTCCCTTTTATCAGTCAGTACCTTGATATCTTTTTCTTCAAGTCCATTCTTTTGTTTTGGCCCATCAAAATTTAATTTTCTCAAAACTTTTTCTATTTATACTAATTTTTTATCCTGTGCTACAGGTTCTACCTTTCCCACAATACATCCCCCTCTTTAAAGTAGAATGTTTGTTAGTGCTATTCTCTAACATCACTGGAATATGCCCTTCATTGTTACTCACTACACTATTACTAACAAGTAAGTCTGGTTGTTCAGCTATGTAACCTTCCTTTAAACTATGATCTTCTAAATAATCAGAGTCAAAAGTTGAGTGGGCCCATGTTGCCTTCGCTGTACAGACACAAGTAGTCTGAGGTTTAAGTTCAATTTGATTCACCAATCTAGTCAAACAACTAACATGTAAGTCTTTCACTATTGGTATAAGCTGTCCCTGTAAAGTTAACGTTTCTAAGTTCAAAGTAAATGTTCACTCCATTATCATTAATCCAATCTAAACCAAGTAATACACTTCGATTAAGTTCATCTAAGACTAAGAATTCATGCACCTGAGAAATTTCATTTATCGAAAAATAAAATTTCACTAGACCCCTGGGTCTTACATCATTTCCAGTCACTCCCTCAATTCGAGGTAAAGTATTTCTATCTCCCAATAACTTTGGTCTATGCCTAAAAATTTTGTGCTAATGCCAGAAGTTTGAGCTCCTGAATCTAATAAAGCTCTCACTCATTGTTTCCCTATGTTTATCATGACACTATCTTAAGAAACCAGTCCATAATTAACACTGACTGTTTGTGAAGACTGTTTTGTGTGTTTATTTTGACTTCCTGTTGCATTAGGAAGTTGTTTTGATTGACTTCCTGTTCCATTTTTATTGATTTCTGAATTTTGTTGAAGTTTCAGTTTCACTTCCTGTTTACCATGATTGTTCCCATCTATTTTTTGTTTCAATTTCTGTTGAAATTTTTCCTGTTTTGGTTTCAGTTTGGTTTGAATATTTACTTCCTGTTTCTGTTTCTGATTTCCAGGGGTATTCCCCTGAGGTTTTATCTGTGATACTGGTTTCTGATTCTCTAACTGTTTCTGCTTCTAATTTTCCCTATTCAATGGATGATTCTTGGAATACCTTTCCTAATAATAATTATTTTTCTTCATATTTTCAAGTTCTATTGGACTGAAATGTTTTTTCTGGTAAAATTCGGTTACAGTCCTTTGTAAAATGTGTACCCTGCCCCCATTATGGGCACCTGTCACACATTTTAATTCCTCCACAGCACCGGGTATAGTGGTTCAAACTTCCACCCATGATCTGTCCCAGGGTTAATTTCAATTGGATCTATCTTTATAATTGGGGTGGGGCCCCTCCTTGTTCTAGCAGTTGGCCCAGCAATTGGCTCTAGAACAGGTTTAGCTGTTATTTTATTGCTAGGTTTTGGGTTAACATTTGGTTCAGAGCTTGAAATTATCTTTGTTTTACTGTTAGGCTTTGTTTTCTTCCTTACTTTCTTAGCTTGTTGTCTGTTTGTTAAAGGAATAGACCTTAATTTCACCTTACAATTCTTAATATTATGTCCCTCAGTATTACACCTTTTACAGCAATTTTCCAATTTTCCTTGTTTTACAGAAGGGGTTACTATTTGTTGCACATGAGTCCCTGTTTTATAGTTTGCCTGTTACTAGGTTCTGATTTTCTAGTATGCCTATTTCCAATAATTTCACTGTTTTGCTTATTAAGACACATTAATTTTTTAGCTTTTACAGTTTGTTGACTTATTCGCTTTGCAGTTAACACTGGTGTTGAATTTTTAGCATGCAGACTTGAACCTTTCACATGCACTGAATTATGTACCTGTCCCATTTTTCTACTATATTCTCTGTCATGTGACTAATTACATGTATTATTTTGTGATAATTGTGTTCTATCCCAGTTCTGATTTCTATGAGCATTATTTTCTGATTGTTTCACCGAACTGGATTTATCAGCATATGGGCCATAAATAATAATGGGATAATTATTTGAATACTGCCTTTTACAATTGTGAACAGGATAAATAGAATCTGGTCTTATTATCTCCTTACACTTTTGAGTTTTCCTTAGGATGACTGTATTGATTGAGACTCGACCATTTACCCTACAAGGACCAAGTTTCACTTGTTTAAATTGTTTAAAATGAAAACAAGCTCCTGGACTGAATCTAGTCTGTGCTGCACCTTCGGTACGAGTTTGCTGTTGTTGGGGTGGGGCCTGCACCTATACTGTTCTTACTTGTCTCACGCTTTTCACCCTACAATTGTGTTTGTAGTGCCCTGGTCTCCCACAGAGATGGCAAATAGGTCTGGGGTATTGATTAACCCTCTGCTGAACAAACTTTTTGTTCTGATACTGTTGTTTTTGATATCTCGGTTGACCTTGCCTATACTCTTGACCCTGTCGAAATGGTTTTTGAATTTGATAACTTTGTCTTCCCATTGTTGCTAAATGTACACGATTTTTCTGGCATGGCGGACACCTACATTTCCCAGACTGTCATCTTTTTTGGATATTTGTAGTTTTGTACACTTCCTGCTTCTCCCCGGGCTTTATGTTTATGTTTCACACCTGCCTCAAATATCGCCATAGCCATGGCCTTGTCAAGCATCTCGGGCTCTTTTCTAATTAATTTTAATTGCATGTCAGGCTGACACAGTCATACACATCTTTGGCAAGATTGAGAAATCATTCACCATACAACAAAATGGTCTCGTTTTTTTCCTGTTTCATATGGCATAAATAATTTCTTGCCATGCTCTTGTCAATTATTTCTGAATATCTACCTTTGAGTTCCTTCTGGAGCTCTTCCCACCATACCTTGGGGTTGCATTCAATTTACCTCAAAATAAAATTTCTCACCACGTAATCGCTGGTTTGAGCAGTGATGAATTTTCTCTGTGACGGAGGAATGTTGTTAGTTGCAAAATAATATAAGTTCAAGCTCTTAATCCAAGCAAGATAGTTCTTTGGGTTCCCATCAAATCTGTGGATATGGGCATGAAGGGCCTGAGTTTGCATCGCATGAGCTGTCATGGCTGCATTTCTGCTACTTGCCAGAATGGTTTTATGTATTTTGGTGATAGCCTGAGTGACTGTCACTGTGAGCATCGCTTAAATTGAGCTCGGTAATCTCACGTTCACTATCCTCCCTCATATTCATGTTCACAAACTGGATTTGTAATTCTAATATCTGTAGATTAAGAGCATGAGTTTGTTCCTGAAAAACTTTTGCCTGGTTCGTGTTTTGTTCATGCAAGGCACGTTCGTGTTTTTGCATTTGCTCTTGCAGGTCAGCTCATTCAGTATCCAACAGCTGCTGGTAACATGCGGTAATGCAGTCTAGTTGCTGTAGCATTTCCTGAAGTTGCTGGCTTGCAGTATCCTCCGCCCTCTGCCTAACTGAAACCTCATCCATTTTTCTGCTGATAATATGTGAATTTGCACTTTGAGTGAGTACTACACAATTCGTACTATCACACACTACTACTATGATGTGTTTTTATTTTCCAGCACTGCATGTTTTTGTTTCAACACTGTATTTGCTTCCACCACTGTGCATGGTCTGTCACCTGTACAGTTGTTGGTATGTTTAGCTCTTGGAGAGAGCTCAGTTGAGTCACTGGCTACTGGTATGTCATTGCCTATGCATACTGGTTATGGTTACTGATTTTATTTTTTTTTTGCAAAATCCTGGTCACGGCACCAATATAAATAAACATCTGTTATGGAATTAAGTAAAAGTCTATCGATCTGTGATCATAAATTCTGACTCCAAGTGTTGTGATTACTTGCAGTTCTGTGAGATCCCACCAGCCCATGGCATTTTGTGATTCCTTACCGGACAATATCAGACACAGGCTCCAGATTCTGGGTTCAGTAACTTCATGAACTTGTCATGTACATCAAAACGAAGACCAGTTTCAAATTATCTACTATTTCCATAAATCAATTTTATTAACAAATTCGCGACTAACCTGTTGTTGTCTCTGGTATAAAAATGTACATTGTATCAAACAACAAAATTCATACCTTCAATAGCAGTGGCGGCATCCAGGGTTCTTCTTGTGGAAAGTTTTGTGTTCGTCAGAATCCCAGAGACAACTTGTCTAAGCAGTCAGAAACTGGTGCTTATATACCCCAAATTTTTTATGCAATACCTGGGGTATGTGATGACCATCAGCAAATTCCCCTTGAGTTTTGGAGAATTTAGGGAAAGTTCCTTGACATGGCGTTCGCCATTTTATGAACTCTATTATTGCCATACAGACTGTTGGTCAGCCAGCATGCAGTCCATGGAATCTTGGCGATAGAATAGTATCCTGCCGGTCATCAGTTAACCAGCAGAATGTTCTGGTGATTTGTGCAATTTTACAACTCACCATCCCCAAATCTCTGGGGAGCCTCACCAGGTACATGTTATGATTTGTTGGACAGTTCGAACACCAACATCCCAGGAAATACTGCCGAATGTTATTGTTCCATCTATCAACAAATCCTACAATGTTACTGCTTGTTGACAATATTGGCCTGCATAGGTATGCCTAATATTGTCAACAGAACATCTGGCGTGTACCCACAGAGTACGCCTGTACTCTGGTCGCCAGTTTATATGATTCCATGTCATTTCTTGTATATTCAAATCTGTTCGTAAACTGTTAAATAAGTGAAATAAACCTGAGTCCACTGAATTCCCACATAAATCCCCATATCACTTTCATGAGCTCGAGCTTGCACCTCGAGCTTGCGAGCTCGATTAACCCCTGTGGGCTCACTTCGCAACATGTGTAGCAAATTCACGTAGACTCCGCATTTTACGAACATTTAACCTATTCAAACCAGGGATGTGGCTACCCTTGAGGAACATCTGCAGGAATTACCAGCTTCTTTGAACTACGCCCATTTACAACAACTGCCTGGCTTCGCTCGTTGAAATAATCCTCGAACCACCGTAGTAAATTCCCCCATGTGTCTATAGCTTTCATTTTATGAGTTAAACCTGCATGCAATACTCTATCGAATGCTTTGTTCATATCGAAGAAAATAAAACAAATTTCTTGGTTTCTGATCAAGTGCCAATCTGATGGTATGGTCTTGGCAGATTAACTGATACATTGTATTATCACCTAGAATAAAGCTTGACAGAAAATCTGTCAGTAATCTGTTTTCAGAAAGAAATGAGAAAACGTGGTTGAAGACAATTCTTTCAAAGACTTTACCGATATTAATTACTTGTCTGGGAAATGGGACAGTAATTTTCTTTTGACAGAAGACTTTTTGTGGATTGAGATCACATTTGCATGCTTCCATATAATGTGGAATTTCCATTGAGATAGAGACATATTAAACATAAGACAAAATGACACTGATAAGTCTGAAGCAAATATCTTCAATATTCTCTTATTGGTTTTATCCTGGCAACTTGCCTTTTCAACATCAAGTTTTGAAAACAGAGATTCATCCTCACTTGGAAGAATCGAAGAACTAGCTTGCGGCTAATACTAATGTATAAAGTGGTTGGGGGGCTGGTCCCATCACTACCAACAGACCTATTCGTAAAATTCGAAAGAACGAAATGCCAGATCAAAACCTGTTTTTACAAGGAACCACATCACAGAAAACCTAGTGGAAAAATATGTGTGTCATAACAGCAAAGGACTAGTCATACCAACAGGCAGAACACAACAATATATTAACTCTTTCTTTGTGATCACAACGATTCACTGGAATCATCTGCCTGACCTGGTAGTGGGTGCGAACTGGCTGGAGGCCTTTAAATCAGCCCTGAACAAACATCGCCAATAAGAACTGGCACTCTCTCTCCCGTTGTGTAAAAGCCAGTATTGATAACTACAACGTAACAGATACAGATATAGAAGAATTTCGAGATTATCTGTTTTGTGATTAGTAAATGGGATTTGGGACAAATCTTTTTGGGTGACGGTATTGTTCTGATTAATAAAGTATGCATTTGTGGTACCTGCAATATCTGCAAGTCAGTTATTACATTATCTCCTTCTGCTAATGGGGAGGGGGGGGGGGGGGGTATTTGAGTGCCATTACATTGTTCAGATGTGAAGAATTTTTAATTGTTTTGCATCAATGTTTTGATGGGAAATCAGAATTATTGATTTTAGAGTCTAGATTATTATCGTATTCTTTCTTTGCTGTACAGACATAGGCTATGGTCTTGTTGCGCACTTCTCTACAAAATTTTCAATCATTTGGATTATTGCTAGTTTTGGCCTTTTTGTGAGCTTTATCCCTTTATTTCATTTGGCATCAGACAGAGGCAGTCATCCAAAGTTTATCCTTTGGTTGGTCGTTTTAGAATAAATTTATGTGGAATGAATTGTCTAGCCACATTAAGAATATGAGATGTAATGCTTTCTGCAATGCTATCAACATTTTCACAGATGAGGTGTGCGCCCCACTCTGTTTGTTGCAGTGCCGACTGCATCCCATCTAATCCATTCTATCATAATTCCAAATCTCTCTTTTAAAAGATTTAAGTTTTGTTTATGTCTTCAAACAGACAGCTGTTGCATGATGGTTGCTACAGAAAGGCGGAATAATGTCACAACTGGAAATTAGATCAGGACAAGATGTCATATGTATAATTTATTTCAATGATAACACAAACAAGAGGCCCCACGGGGCCTGAAGCGCTCATCTTGTACAGAACACAATTTCAACAGAGTCCAAGAATGAGTCTACATTAAGCAAGCCATCTCCATAGACTACACTGTCAATCCTTGAGTCCCTCAGGAGTGACAAAAATAATCTGGGCATCATGCCTTTTCTTCAGTTGATCATAAGTAAAATGTAGAGCTCCCCTATGAAGCCCCTTGATACAACCTATGTGGATTAATCTTAGTACATCTAGAGGGTACTAAATACAAAATTTTTAATTCTTCAGCAAAATGGCCAATTCCGGCTCCCATAGAGAGCGCGAATATTAACCCAGGCTCTTGATTTGAACATAGTTAAATATGACTTCCCTAGAGATGTTGTGTACCGAATATGAAAGCATTCTGACTGTTGGATCTGAAGAAGAGAAATTGTAAAGAAATTTCTTCGAATTGCACTAAGTTCAAATTTGGGCTACCATAGCGAGCCCAAATATTGACCTATGGATCCGATTTGAACAAACTTGAATCTGACCCCCCTAGAGATGTTGTATACCAAATGTGAAAGCATTCTGACAAGTGAATCTGAAGAAGAAGATTTTTGAAGAAATTCCCTCATATTGTACTAAGTTAAATTTCATGTTCACATATGGAGCCCAAATATTAACCTAGGCACTCGAATTGAACAACCTGGAATCTGACCCCCTTAGAGATGTTGTATACCAAATATAAAAGCATTCCGACTGGTGGATCTGAAGAAGAAGATTTTTAAAGAAATTTTCTCATATTGCACTAAGTAAAAATTTGGACTACCATAGTGAGCCCAAATATATACCTAGGGATTTGATTTGAACAAACTTGAATCTGACACACATAGAGATGTCGCATACCAAATATCAAAGCATTCTGACTGATGGATCTGAAGAAGAAGATTTTTTTAAATTACCCTCCATATTGAACAAAGATAAAATTTGGGCTTCCGTAGGAAGCCCAAATATTAACTTAGGGTCTTGGTTTGAACAATCTAGAATCTGACCCTCATAACAATGATGTATACCAAATATTAAAAGATTCTGACTGGTGGTTCTGAAGAAGAAGGTTTTTAAAGAATATTCCCCATACTACCCTATGTTAAAACTTCGGGCTCCTGTAGAGAGCCCAAATATGAACCAATGAGCTTTATTTCAACAAACTTTTATCTGACCCCCCTATGAATGTTGTATACCAAATATCAAAAGATTCTGATGATTGGTTCTGGAGAAGAGATTTTTTTAAATTTTTGCAAATATGCTGACTCAGCATTTTTTCGATGCCCATTACAGAACACCCTAACATAACCGATGGCAATTTTTTTTTACCATTCAATTCTACTGGTCATAAGGATACTTCATACCAAATAAAAGCTCTCTGTTCCGTGGGGTTTGGGAAATATGGGCGTTTGAAAATATTTCTATTTTTAGCTCCCAGGGTTCCCATGGGGATGCGGGAATTTTTTTTTTTTTGCATGGATCAAGTACTTATGACCCAATACTACCACAAACCAAATTTGGTTCATACCGGACCATCGGTTCAGAAAATAGAAATTTTGGGCGGGGCCAAAAATCTTACCCCTCCTATTACAAAGCCAAATATTACTTTACGAACTTTGTTTGAACAAACTTGATTCTACACCTCATATGGAAGCTCCATAGCAAATATCAAGTCATTGTACAACTGGTTCTTGAGAAGAAGATTTTAAAAATATTTTGGAGCATTTTCCCCCACTCCCTCCCTATGGGGCTGGGCATACTGAGTTGAACAAAAATGAAATGCCCCTTTGGAACCATCACTCACACAAACTTTCACTTGAATTGGCCCAGTGGCTTTGGAGGAGAAGACCAAAACATGGTGTTGACGGACGACGGACGGCAAGCGATTAGATTAGCTCAGCTTGACTTTGTCAAGATGAGCTAAAAAGTACTGATCATGGTGGCCATTTTGGTACTTTTGTTACCGATTAATCGTGCCCTGAAAATAATGTCATAATGTATACGCGTCACATAAAACATGTCCCACTGACCGATATAAAACTCTTGCCTGCAAGAGAATTAGAAGGCCTAATTCTCACAAATTCCACACCATTATACTCTGCAACATGGGGTCACGATATCACTTATATCGGCGTTTCTGCCAAGAGTGTATAACAGCAATGAGAAGAAATTTCTGGATTTGGGTAATTCAATACCATAACATTCACTGTTTTTTATATAGTTATTTAGACCAGAGAAAATCGATATACTCCTGTTTTGGGGTTTCTTCTTTCAAAATTGTATATAAAAAGTGGTACAAAAATGTAAATCGGGTTTCGAAATTTACAAATGGCATTGACACATGGGAATACAGAATTTTGTCTATTTTCGTCGCTTGCAAATATTCGGATACTGCCAGTTGGATTCAATGCTTTGCCAGTGATATAGATAAAAAGTGAAGGTTGGGGGTCCTAGAATGTACCTTTATTGGACATCTGTCACGATTTTACGCCAAAGGGAAAACCCGGTGTGTAAAACTACTCTTCGTTGTCTGTCCGCTCAATAGTATTTGAGAACTTTCTCACTGAATTACGTGCGATACCGATGTTTTGTAATTTATTGAATAGGACCACAATACAAATATCAAAGGTTTCGCTGACATCGCAAGAAACATACTGACAGTCCTGCCCTAACCAAAAGCATTGTAGCGGTGGAGTTGCAATGCTGCAAGTCGAGTAAAAATGCTTTTATATCCTTTTTTATTCAGTTTGTCCCCTTACCTTTCATTCACCAGCACTGCGACCGAAGTAACTGAAAGAGAAGTAAGTGTGGAAAGAGAGAGGGATAGATGGAAGAGTGAGGCGGGAGAGGTAAATATGATGCTAAACAAACACTCTCTAAATGTCAAAGAAAAAAACTCGGAGATATAAATTGGAATAGTAATATCACGGTGCTCCAGTCACGTAGCTTAGCATCAGAAGCAAACAAAAGAAGGAAGACGCACCCACTTCTTCCCGCCCAATATATTGTCCCAACTTGTACGGAAATAGTACCCGTTTATCTCAGCTCACGTCTTCGCGTTTCCGTTTGACTGCGTGTGTGTAGAATGTTGCGTTTTGGCCCAGTGCGAGGTACCGGTTAGCTGGTAATTGATGTCGATAGGTGGGTTGCATACTATATATCTTTTCCCCTGGGCTGGCGATATTCGAGCTTAGCAACTGAACCATCTTTTTGGGTAAGGTTATCCACGTGTTAGGAATACTACCAAGGTTCTAAGCTTTCTGTCAGATTGGCCATTCAATGTGTATTTCTTATTTTTTGTTACATTGCATATTATTGCAACAAGTATTCCATTTTGTATACACAAAACGTAATTTGTTCCAATAAATATTGTTTTAACTAAAAATGGGGAAATATCTATTGATAACCACTGATGCGTCTTTCGGAAAACTACTGCAGTACAATCTGTCTCCATAATCGGCAAACATCCTTGCAAGGATATGGACACAGAATGAAAACCTCAGACCACGATCACTAAAACCTCTTGGTGGAGAACTTTTACTGTGAAAGGCAATAAAAAATTGCCTTTAAGTGAAGAGTTAGCAATTTTCGTTGGTGGGGCCAGTTTTCCTGGGGAAAATTTTGGAAAATGGAAAGTCATTGAGGCTCTCCAATGGCTTCCTTGTACAAGAGCTCATTTTTTCCCATCAAAATACTCCTCGTATTTGACCTATACGGAAGTGTATGGGATCTGGACTATTCGACGAAAGACAAACTCGACGAAATGTACTATTCGACGAGAAGACAATTCGATGGAAGACAATTTCGACGAAATTTTTTTAAAAGGGTCAATTTGACGAATATATTTTTAAAAATGATATTAAAGACACATTTGACCAAGCAATTTAATTCTTGCCTTTTGTTAAACCGCTCTTTGAAGAACAGTTTCCCAATGTCATTATACAGGGTTGCGTCTTTCATTGGACGCAGGCAGTCTGGCGAAAAGTGCAACAATGTGGTCTTTCAGAGACATATAGAAAACGCACCAACACATACAAGTTTATTCGATGTTTGTTATGTCTTGCATTTCTACCATCAACTCGCATTGTTATTTATTTATTTATTTATTTATTTATTTATTTATTTATTTATTTATTTATTTATTTATTTATTTATGTTTAAGGTCACATATTTATGCACAATGGCTAATCATGACCCTGACAGCTTTACGGGTGGAGGAAGCCGGAGTACCCGGAGAGAACCACCGAGCAACGACGAGCAGCTGCCAGCTCCCCAACATCGTAACTCCGCGCTGCAGCACAGGCAGGGTTAGGTGGTTGAAGACATGCATACCATCGACGTGCAGTACGCGTTAGTACACGGCGTCATCGTGCCCCCACGCGGGCAATGGAGATGAAGTGTCTCGTCGAAGGACACAACGCGGTTGCCGCAGGTGGGATTCGAACCCAGATTTCCACGCCTGGCATGAACTTTTTGGCGGTTTTGTAAGGGGAAGAGTTAAATGAAAATTGCGTGCGCAATATAAAACGAAGATTATGTATTGTTTGTTTTCTTGTAGACTATTTTCAAATTATAAATGGTTTCTCTCCAAAAACACTTGCTGTTAAATCCCCTCGTGGTGAACAGAAACATCTAAAATTAGCTACACCTCCATCGAGCAAGTATGATAATATTCACCCCGTCGTGCACCTCAGCGAAATCGTTGTTTTCCATGCACAAAATGGCGTGTCGATCAGTGTCGATGGAAAAATGATCTATTTTGTCTTGTAAATAGTCTGCAATAAAACAAACAATACTTAACCTTCCTTCTATATACTTATTATTGCGTAAGCTTCCTTAAAAAATCACTTTTCACACATTCAGAGGTGCATTTAGTACTTTAAAACGTAGTTTTTATACACTTACAGTCATTTTTACCGGATACCGTCCTTTTTACCGGCAAAAAGTATTACCCCCCCCCCCCCCCCCCCCCCGATAATCCTATAATTGGCGCCTTAAGTGTGAGCGTCTCATAAATATAGGCTATGACACCTTAATTAAGTGTAATTTACGAGAAAAATTCTCAGCTGTTCATGCACACACACTATTGCCCCCACCTAATAAGTTCCGAGATAAAATACGCTATCTTACAGCATACTCTACTCAAAGTTATATTGGGTGGGGTATGTTGTAAAAATAACTTCTTTTAATCCGCTAGGGAAATAAATAAAAAGTTTTCGTCGAACTTGTACTTTTTTATCGTCGAACTGTCCAAAGTTTCGTCGAATCGTCCAAAGTTTCGTCGAATCGTCTAAAGTTTCGTCGAATTTGTTCAGAAGTTTCGTCGAATCGTCCAAAATCTCGTCGAGTCGTCCTAAAAAAAATTCGTCGAATTTGTCTTTCGTCGAATAGTTCATAACCCAAGTGTATTAGGGACATGATAAAAAATAATTTCCAGACCCAGAAAGTCGAAATTTCAACTTTTTATCTCGAAATTTCGACTTTTTATCTCAAAATTTCGACTCTTTATCTCGAAATTTTGACTTAATATCTCGAAATTTCGACTTTATCTCGAAATTTGGACTTAATATCTCGAAATTTCCACATTTTATCTCGAAATTTCGACTTTTTATCTCGAAATTTCGACTTAAAATCTCGAAATTTCGACTTAAAATCTCGAAATTTCGACTTTTTGTTGTACACTTGGTAGCCTTATCAGCTGCGACGGTGTTGCGTATTTACTGTTCATGCACACAATGACGCTTCACTTTGCTTTTGTGGGATGTGCTCCATTTTGATCTTCGTCTATTATGGGTGTTCGTGCGCCGGGATTTGAAATGGGGAAATGCTAGGTGGGGTGGAAGTTGAATTAGAGGCGGAAGGCTATTATTTCCACGATTTTTTTATTTTCTGCTGTAATTTTGGGGCACTGAACTGGGTGAAAGTCGCATATCTTCGTAAGGTTGAGCCACTCCAGTGATATTTACCGGCAGCACTTTTCGATTAGTGTGTGTGGGGAGAGGAGGAGGCAACTTCCACAGCATTGCTCATTGGCGTGTGGGAGAAACATGCGTGCACTGATATCATTTGGGTGTATCGCTTTTTTGTGGATTATAATGACGGGATGGGGAAGGCATCCGAAGTTGTGGGAAGTCTTCACGGAGCCTCATGTATATATTATAGACGTGCTCTGTGGACTTTTATTGCAACGTGATTTAACGGTACTTGTCAATAACTTATGTTGTTTGTATTTTAGTAGAATGTTTATTGGACGGGCATAACTCTGTGTGTGTGGGGAGGGGGGGGTGGGGGGGGGGCGATTGGTAAATTTCACGTGGAACAGCATTTGTTAAGCTGCATCCGTTGTAAATACGGTTTGGAACAGAGCGTCAGTTTATTTGATGATCAACTTTAGGATGCTGGACGGGGTTGGACTAAATTCTTATTTACCGTTAGGTAATGGGTGGCAAAGTCGATGGACAAAATTTGGCATTTGTATGGGTGAGGTCTGTTGTACTCGTCCGGAAAACAATATTCCACTTGGAGTGGTCGTTAATGAATGAAAAGGAGGCCTACCCCAAGCTGGCAGAAATGTCAAGGTTCGGGTGTGGGGGGGGGGGGGGGAGGGGGATTATTCGTGTCCGGTCGGTATGGCGAGAGTTTGTTAGAAATCAGAAGCCAATGTATAGTCGTGCATCCTAATGCATTGGAAAATTATTTTATTCGTCTTGGGGATAACATTGTGGTGGTTGAGGGTGGGGTGGGGTGGGGTGGGGTGGGGGTGGGGGGCTCACCTATATTCAGTTCTGGATAAGACAGGTATAGGGTAGGTATAGAAAGATAACTGAGATAATTGCTGGTTGTTTCAGCAGAGTTTCTGTCACTATGACTGACACAGCTGCATGCTGACCATCACTTGTGTTGGCGGTACCAGTACTCTTCCATAGTTTATTTACACTGCCGTCCAAGGTTTTAATGAAACTAACGCCAGAATGGTATGCCCCTGTCCATAAGATAAAATGGTGGAGAGAGGGGGTGCGTCCCATGACCCTGTCCGTGTTGGAATTTGTCAGGTTGTCTGTCGGAAAACTTTTGGCCGCCCTCACGACAACGATGCCACAATTTTCATTGTGCAAAACTATCTTTAGGTTTCATATATCCTTTGTGTGTAAACGCTTGTTCGTTTATTATTATTATATTAAAGAATTACTTTTGTGAAACGAAAGTAATTCTTGAAAATAATAATAATAATAATAATAAACGAACATTTGGGATTTCGTTAATTATTGTTTTACGAAAAAATATCGAGTTAGGATTCAAGTTCGTACCGACGGTCAGCGATCCGGAAACACTGTCGGTATATTTACCTCTCGACCCACCATGTCGCGAGGGGTGGGGATTTTGTGATCCTATCTCTGCATGTGCCTGGTTTTGGGGATTAACAGCAAGCTTGAATTTTTTATTGCGGTTTACCGTTGTTTACGGTCAACCAGAGTCACCTCGTGTCTGGCAGTTTTGCGAGCGGTGCAAGCCAGAGAAAACCACCGAGCAGCGGCGAGCAACTGTCAGACTCCCCAACGTATATTAACTCTGCATAGAGTCATCATTGGTTGACGAAGGCAAGTGCGCCATGGACGTATACACAGTGCGCCTTAGTACACAGCGACACCGTGCCACCATGTGGGCAATCGGGATTAAGTGCCTTACCCAAGGGCACAATGCCGTTACCGCTAGTCATGATCAATCGGTGAACATCTCGGTTTAAAGTTCAAAGCTCCAACCTCTGGCAATCTTAAATGGACTGCTCGGTTCACCCATAAGACGACCCTTATCATGGCCAGCGAAATGTTTGAAAAGAACACTTGTTCACTTAACACAATGCCACCAACATTAACCCCATTTCTCCCCCACCCTGCACATTAAACCCAGAAATAAAGTTATTTCCACTCGATACGAGTAAAATTCCATTTGCCGAGATTAAAATAAGTGTATGATATATTTCGAAGAGTAAAAAAATCCATTATCTTTATCCCTTACCAGATCAATATAACAGGCCATCCCGACGCCACCCCCCCCCCCCCTCTCCACCCCCCGGTGAGGAGAGCGGTGACGAAGTGTTTAGAGAGCATTGCACTTTAAACCAAAAGATCGACAGTTCGATCCAGATCAGAGGTAACTGCTTTGGGTAAAAACTCTTCATCCCGCCATGCGGGGCACGGAGACGTTGTGTACAAAGCGTGCGGCACGTCGATGATTCACTTGCTTTCAACAGCAGCTAACTCTGCTTGTGTCGAGTTAGTAAGTTCGACAGTATGTCAGTTGCTCGTCGCTGCATGATTGACCTCTCTGGCTTCCGGCCACCGTTAAACTGCCCAACAACACGATATCACCCTGGCTGTTGAAAATGTGGTTAAATTCAAAACTTGGCAAACTTCTCCCGAAAACAAACATCGATATCCAACCGGATACGCCTGCATCCAGGGGGAAAGACTCATAATTTTGAAACCTGTAACCTCCTTACAAATATCTACATACGTATACTCTTTCAAGTATGTAAATTTTTGCCTATATACCTTCCCTATATCTGTCTTGTCCACAAATGAATACATGTGCCCCCCCCCCCTCCGCACACACACACACACACACACACACACACCCACACACACACGTGAGCGCAGCCACCACCACACGGTGTTGACTCGCTGACGACGAGTAGAATAATCCCCCTATATATGCATTAGAGTGTATATAATGATACACCGAATTTCCGATTTCTAACAATTTCTCACCCTATCGAACAGACACGAATCCACTCCCCCCCCCCCCCCCCCCCCCCACCTCCCCTCCTTCCTGTGATTTCTAGCTGGGTTTGGGCGGCCATTGCCTCCTTTTTCAACTATTCATAACCCTCCCCTGTCTGTTAGAAGTGTCGCTAAACCCCAGTAAAAAATAAAACAATCATGGCCCTCCACGAGGTATATTGTTTTTTCCAGAAGAGTATAACAAGAGTCCACCCCCATAAAATGTCCATGTTTATCCATCGAATTTGCTAGTCAGTTCGCTAACGGTAAATAAGAATGTAATACACCCGACTATTTATTCACCCGACTATTTATTTATTTATTGATGTTTAAGGTCACATATTTATGCACAATGGCTGATCATGACCGTGACAGTTTTACGGGTGGAGGAAGCCGGAGTACCCGGAGAGAACCACCGAGCAACGACGAGCAGCTGCCAGCTCCCCAACATCGTAACTCCGCACTGCAGCACAGGCGGGGTTAGATTGGTTGAAGACATGCATACCATCGACGTGCAGTACGCCTTAGTACACGGCGTCATCGTGCCCCATGCGGGCAATGGAGATGAAGTGTCTTGCCCAAGGACACAACGCGGTTGCCGCAGGTGGGATTCGAACCGAGGACCCCTCGGCTTGCAGCAGGGTGCACCTCTACCTACTGAGCCACCGCGCTCCCCAATACACCCGACTACACAGCTTTCTAAAGTTTACGGCAAAATACATCCAAATGATCTCAGTGCGCGCATGTTTCTCCCACAGTGCTGCCCAATAAATATCAGTTTTACCATGTGCGCTGCTCAAAAACTTACAGCATACACTTCTGGCAGTGCATCCCCTATAATTTAACTTGTTGGTGGGGGTTCGGAAGGGGGGGGGGGTGCGTATTTGCTGTTTATCCACACAATGACGCTTCCCTTGGGTGACATGTGTCTCGTTTTGATTCTTGTTTTTTTATTTATTCTTCTGTAATATTTTGGTAGTGTCCTGGGTAAAAAGTAGCACCTCTTCGTAAGGGAAAATACCCCAGTGATATTTACTGGGCAGCATATCTTCGTAAGGGTAGACTACTACTCCTGTGATTCACTGTAGGTACCCCGGGACGTGAAGTGGTGCTTAGTGCTCGTTTACTGTTGTAAACAAGCTCTGGTTTACTGTTAAAATATAGGAGCCATTCATCGATGCTTGGGTGGAAGTTCTCTAAAATGAGTATAAACGATTTACTAAACTTGGCTTTATCTCAATGTTGTGATCACGATTACCCATTGTGTAAAAACCTAAAACACCAATAAATAAATAAATAAATAAAATAAATAATAAATAAATAAATAAATAAATAAATAAATAAATAAATAAATAAATAAATAAATAAATATTCCAGGGATTATTACTGGACAGCACCTTCCGGGGCTGGTGCGGTTGACGGGTGGGGTGGGGGGGGGGGGGGGGGGGGGGTAGGGCTGATGCAGAATTGCTTATCAGTGGGTTGGAGACGCATGTGTGCATTAATATTATTTGGATGTATCGCTCTTTTTGTGATGTATAATGGCGGGATGGGGAAGACACCCACGGGCATGTCAAGTATTTGTCTTCAGTGAACCTCTGTGGTCTATAATGGCGCGATAGAGAAGATTTCCAAGGGCATGTGGGAAGTCTTCAATAAACCTCATTTATTGGATTTTATCGAAAAGTGAGTTAACGGTACTCTCAAAGGCGGTGGGGTGGGCTGCATTCCTGTCCTGTCGGTTCGGTGAGAATTTGTTAGAACTCAGAACCTGCTGTATCGGAATCTATCGTACACTGCTAATGAACAAAAGACCACGTGCATACCAAGCGAGATGAAATCTCGAAATTTCGAGATAAAAAGTCGAAATTTCGAGACCTTAAGTCGAAATTTCGAGATCTTAAGTCGAAATTTCAACATAAAAAGTCGAAATTTCGAGATTTTAAGTCGAAATCTCGAGATAAAAAGTCGAAATTTCGAGATATTAAGTCGCAATTTCGAGATAAAAAGTCAAAATTTCGAGATTATCTCATCGTTAGGAGATATTATCTCATCATTAGGACTTTTTATCTCATCATTAGGAGATAATATCTCATCATTACGAGATATTATCTCATCATTAGGAGATATTATCTCATCATTAGGACTTTTTATCTCATCATTAGGAGATATTATCTCATCATTAGGAGATAATATCTCATCAT
The DNA here is from genome assembly GCA_031216915.1 of Pictodentalium vernedei. Classification (NCBI taxonomy): domain Eukaryota; kingdom Metazoa; phylum Mollusca; class Scaphopoda; order Dentaliida; family Dentaliidae; genus Pictodentalium; species Pictodentalium vernedei. The sequence continues at coordinate 156,245,745 of CM062292.1, forward strand.
TACGAGATATTATCTCATCATTAGGAGATATTATCTCATCATTAGGACTTATTATCTCAACATTAGGACTTTTATCTCATCATTAGGAGATATTATCTCATCATTAGGAGATAATATCTCATCATTACGAGATATTATCTCATCATTAGGACTTATTATATCATCATTAGGAGATAATATCTCATCATTACGAGATATTATCTCATCATTACGAGATATTATCTCATCATTAGGACTTTTTATCTCACCATTAGGAGATAATATCTCATCATTACGAGCTATTATCTCATCATTAGGAGATATTATCTCATCATTAGGACTTATTATCTCATCATTAGGTCTTTTTATCTCATCATTAGGAGATATTATCTCATCATTAGGAGATAATATCTCATCATTACGAGATATTATCTCATCATTAGGAGATATTATCTCATCATTAGGAGATATAATCTCATCATTAGGACTTTTTATCTCATCATTAGGAGATAATATCTCATCATTACAAGATATTATCTCATCATTAGGAGATATTATCTCATCATTAGGACTTTTTATCTCATCTTTAGGAGATATTATCTCATCATTAGAAGATAATATCTCATCATTACGAGATATTATCACATCATTAGGACTTATTATCTCATCATTAGGAGATAATATCTCATCATTACGAGATATTATCTCGTCATTAGGAGATAATATGTCATCATTAGGACTTATTATCTCACCATTTGGACTTATTATCTCATCATTAGGAGATATCTTCTATTCCTAGTTTATGGCTATGACGTTTGTTCCATGTCTACGGAAGCGTATTAGGGACTTGATAAAAAAATATTTCTCAGACCCAGAAAGTCGAAATTTCGACTTTTTTATCTCGAAATTTTGCAATAAAATCTCGAAATTTCGACTTAAAATCTCGAAATTTTGACTTAAAATCTCGAAATTTCGACTTTTTGTCTCGAAATTTCGACTTAAAATCTCGAAATTTCGACTTTTTATCTCGAATTTCAACTTAAAATCTCGAAATTTCGACCTAATATCTCGAAATTTCGATTTTTAACTCGAAATTTCGACTTCCAATTTCGAAATTTCGACTTTTTATCTCGAAATTTCGACTTATATCTCGAAATTTCGAGATTTCATCTCGCTTGGTATGCACGTGGTCTTTTGCTCATTAGCAGTGTTCGATAGATTCCGATACACCAGGTTCTGAGTTCTAGCAAATTCTCAAAAAACCGACAGGACAGGGATGCTGCCCACCCCACCTCCGACCTTTAAGAGTACCGTTAACTCACTTTTCAATAAAATCCAATAAATGAGGTCATTGAAGACTTTCCACATGCCCTTGGAAATCTTCTCTATCGCGCCATTATAGACCACAGAGGTTCACTGAAGACTACCACATGACATGCCCCTGGGTGTCTTCCCCATTCCGCCATTATACATCACAAAAAGAGCGATATATCCAAATAATATCAATGCACACATGCGTCCTCCCACCCTCTGATAAGTAATTCTGCATCAGCCCTACCCCCCCCCCCCCCCCCCACCCGAGTCCCTGAAAGTGCTGTCCAGTAAATATCACCGGAGTATTTATTTATTGGTGTTTAAGGTCACATATTTTTACACAATGGGTAATCGTTACCACAACATGGAGATAAAGTCAAGTTTAGTCAATCGTTTATACTCATTTTAGAAAACTTCCACCCAAGCATTGATGAATGGCTTCTATAGTTTAACAGTAAAACAGAGCTAATTAAATACAACAGGAAACGAGCACTAAGCACCACTTCACGTCCCGGGGTACCCTCGGTGAATCACAGGAGTAGAAGTCTACCCTTACGAAGATATGCTGCCCAGTAAATATCACTGGGGTATTTTCCCTTACGAAGAGGTGCTACTTTTTACCCAGGGACACTACCGAAATATTACAGAAGAAAAAATAAAAAAAAACAAGAACCAAAATGAGACACATGTCACCCAAGTGAAGCGTCATTGTGTGGATAAACAGCAAATTCGCACCTCCCCCCCCCCCCCCTTCCGAACCACCACCAACAAGTGAAATTATAGGGGGGGGGGGGATGCATGCACTGCCAGAAGTGTATGCTGTAAGTTTTGAGCAGCGCACTGCGTAAAACTGATATTTATTGGGCAGCTCTGTGGGAGAAACATGTGCGCACTGAGATCATTTGGATGTATTTGGATGTATTTTGCCGTAAACTTTAGGAAGCTGTGTGGTCGGGTGTATTACATTCTTATTTACCGTTTGGGAACTGACTAGCAAATTCGATGGATAAAACTGGACATTTTATGGGGGTGGACTGTTGTACTCTTCCGGAAAAAAAACAATCTACCTCGTGGAGGGCCATGCGAGTCAACACATTGTGGCGGTGACTGCGCGCGCGCACACGTGTGTGTGCGGAGGGGGGCGCACATGTATTCAGTTTAACGGTGGGCGGGAGCCAGAGAGAACAATCATGCAGTGGCGAGCAACCGACACACTGTCGAACTTACTAACTCTGCACAAGCAGAGTTAGCTGCGGTTGAAAGCAAGTGAATCATCGATGTGCGCACGCCTTTGTACACAACGTCTTCGTGCCCCGCATGATGGGATGAAGAGTTTTTACCCAAAGCATGCAGTCACTTCTGATCAGGATCGAACTGCCGATCTTTCGGTTTAAAGTGCAATGCTCTAAACACTTCGTCACCGCTCTCCTCATCGGGGAGGGGTGGCGTCGGGATGGCCTGTTATATTACATGTTGTAAGGGATTAAGATAATGGATTTTTTACTCTTCGAAATATATTATACACTTATTTTAATCTCGGCAAATGGAATTTTACTCGTATCGAGTGAAAATAACTTTATTTCTGTGTTTAATGTGCAGGGTGGGGGGGGGGGGGGGGGGGGATGGGGTTAATGTTGATGGCAATGTTTTAAGTGAACAAGTGTTCTTTTCAAACATTTCGATGGCCCTGATAAGGGTCGTCTTATGGGCGAACCGAGCGGTCCATTCAAGATTGCCAGTGGTTGGAGCTTTGAACTTTAAACCGAGATGTTCACCGATTGATCATGACTAGCGGTAACGGAATTGTGCCCTTGGGTAAGGCACTTAATCCCGATTGCCCACATGGTGGCACGGTGTCGCTGTGTACTAAGGCGCACTGAGTATACGTCCATGGCGCACTTGCCTTCTTCATCCAATGATGACTCTCTGCAGAGACAGTACGTTGGGGGAGTCTGGCAGTTGCTCGCCGCTGCTGGTTTTCTCCGGCTTCCACCACCCGTAAAACTGCCAGACACGAGGTGACCCTGGCTGACCGTAAATAACGGTAAACTGCAATACAAAATTCAAGCTTGCAGTTATTCCTCAAAACCAGGCACAGAGATAGGATCTCAAATCCCCCCCCCCCTCTATACATGGTGGGTCGAGAGGTAAATATTCCGACAGTGTTCACGGATCGTTGACCATCGATACGAACTTGAATCCTAACTCAATATTTTTTCGTAAAACAATAATTAACGAAACCCCAAATGTTCGTTTATTATTATTATTATTATTATTATTATTTTCAAGAATTACTTTCGTTTCACAAAAGTAATTCTTTATTATAATAATAATAAACGAACAAGCGTTTACACACAAAGGATATATGAAACCTAAAGATAGTTTTGCACAATGAAAAATGTGGTATCGTTGTCGTGAGGGCGGCCATAAGTTTTCCGACAGGCAACTTGGAAAATTCCAACACGGACAGGGTCATGGGTCGCACCCCCGCTCTCCACCATTTTAGCTGAAGGACATACCATTCTAGCGTTTGTTTCATTAAAACCTTGTACGGCAGTGTAAATACACTATGGAGGAGTAATGGTGCCACCAACACAAGTTATGGTCAGCATGCAGCTGTGTCAGTCATAGTGACCGAACCACGAACCACTGCTGAAACAACCAGCAATTATCTCAGTTATCTTTCTATACCTACCCTATGCCTACCTGTCTTATCCAGAATTGAATATAGGTGCGCCCCACCCCCACCCCCGCCACCACCACAATGTTATCCCCAAGACGAATAAAATAATTTTCCAATGCATTAGGATGTACGACAATACACTGGCTTCTGATTTCTAACAAACTCTCGCCCTACCGACCGGACATGAATAACAACCACCCCCCCCCCCCCACACACACACACACACACCCGAACCTTGACATTTCTGCCAGCTTGGGTAGGCCTCCTTTTCATTCATTAACATTAACGACCACTCCAAGTGGAATATTGTTTTCCGGACGAGTACAACAGACCTCACCCATACAAATGCCCAATTTTGTCCATCGACTTCGCCATCCGTTACCTAACTGTAAATAAGAATTTAGTCCAACCCCACCCAGCATTCTAAAGTTGATGGTCAAATAAACTGACGCTCTATTCCAAACCGTATTTACAAAGGATGCAGCTTAACAAATGCTGTTCCACGTGAAATTTACCAATCGCCCCCCCCCCCCCCTCCACAAACACACAGAGTTATGTTCGTCCAATAAACATCCTAATAAAATACCAAACAACACACGTTATTGACAAGTACCGTTAAATCACGTTGCAATAAAAGTCCACAATGCGCGTCTATAATATATACATGAGGCTCCGTGAAGACGTCCCACAACTTCGGATGCCTTCCCCATCCCGTCATTATAATCCACAAAAAGAGCGATACACCCAAATGATATCAGTGCACGCATGTTTCTCCCACCCGCCAATGAGCAATGCTGTGGAAGTTGTCTCCCCATCTCCCCACACATACTACTCGAAAAGTGCTGCCGGTAAATATCACTGGAGTGGCTCAACCTTACGAAGATATGTGACTTTCACCCAGTTCAGTGCCCCAAAATTACAGCAGAAAATAAAAAAAAATCGTGGAAATAATAGCCTCCCACCTCTAATTCAATTTCCACCCCACCTAGCATATTCCCCATTCAAATCCTGGCGTACCAACACCCATAATAGACGAAGATCAAAATGAAGCACATCCCACAAAAGCAAAGTGAAGCGTCGTAGTGTGCATAAACAGTAAATACGCAACACCGTCGCAGCTGATAAGACTACCAAGTGTACAACAAAAAGTCGAAATTTCGAGATAAAAAGTCGAAATTTTGAGATAAAAAGTCGATATTTCGAGATTTTATGTCAAAATTTCGAGATTTAAGTCAAAATTTCGAGATAAAAAGTCGAAATTTCGACTTATTAATCAAAATTTCGAGATAAAAAGTCGAAATTTCGAGAAAAAAAGTAAAAATTTCGAGATTTTAAGTCGAAATTTCGACTTCCTGGGTCTGGAATTTTTTTTTTTTTTCATGTCCATAATACGCTTCCGTACAGGTCAAATACAAGGAGAAAAGAAAAAAATGGGATATCCCCTCTCGTGATCGGTCTCAGCTCGCCACTACGTGCGTTCAATCATGCGCACCACGACTAACAGGCCTAATTGAGATATTTAACAGTTGGTGTTTCTTGAAATGAGGACCAGTTAAATTTTGTAGTGCTGGTTCAGTTCCATTCCAGTCACTGGAAAGGAGTTACGAGGGAGTTTGGTGGACAACGGGATTCAAAGTTCAGCTAAAATGTCTGCTAGTTCTGTTCGGTGAACTGTTAAATTTCCACCACTCTGTGGCGTTGATGGGGGGGGGGGGGGATCACCCCAACACCCCACCTTCCTGAAAAAGTGGAGTCCTATTCAACCTGAAACCCCCTAGAAATGGTTCATGTACTTTCACTCTGATATTTGTCGGGTTATCTTTCTATGCTTACTCTTACACTCTCTAGCCTTCAAAACGTACCCAGGTTCTCAAGTTGGCAGGGAAAGTTACTATAGTTCCCCCAGAATTTCACCTATGGGGAAGAGACAATCTTAACCCTTTAACCTAACACGAAAGGCTGATGACACTTGTAAACAAAATTCTTGACTAAATATTTTCTTTCATTTTTTGCGTCACAAACATAGCCTACGGACGAGCTCTTCCCCTGATGGGTCATAAGCTATGTTTTTGAGACAAAAAATGAAAAAAAATAATGCATATTGAATGGTTGTCTTGCGAATAGCACTGGTAGGTTTGTCCATTATGTTGGGTAAAGGGTTAACCCAGCAAGTGGGGGTGGGGGAATAAATCATTTATCTGCTGCTGTAAAATATTTTCCCCTTCGCACTTCATTTTGGCCTACCATGCCCCTCCACAACCTTCTAGTCATTACTGGGAGAATGTGAAGACATTTTTAACTCTTCACTGAATAGGATGAGCAGATCTCGTAATGATGGGATAATAAGTCCTAATGATGAGATATTATATCCTAATGATGAGATAAAAAGTCCCAATGATGAGATAATAAGTCCTAATGATGAGATAATATCTCCTAATGATGAGATAAAAAGTCCTAATGATGAGATAATAAATCCTAATGTTGAGATAATATCTCCTAATGATGAGATAAAAATCCTAATGATGAGATAATATCTCCTAATGATGAGATAAAAAGTCCTAATGATGAGATAATATCTCGTAATGATGAGATATTATCTCCTAATGATGAGATAATAAGTCCTAATGATGAGATAATATGTCCTAATGATGAGATAATAAGTCCTAATGATGAGATAATATGTCCTAATGATGAAATAAAAAGTCGAAATGATGAGATATTATCTCCTAATGATGAGATAATATCTCGTAATGATGCGATATTATCTCCTAATGAGGAGATAAAAAGTCCTAATGATGAGATAATAAGTCCCAATGATGAGATAATATCTCCTAATGATGAGATAAAAAGTCATAATGATGAGATAATATCTCGTAATGATGAGATAATATGTCCCAATGATGAGATAATAAGTCCTAATGATGAGATAATATCTCCTAATGATGAGATAAAAAGTCGTAATGATGAGATATTATCTCCTAATGATAAGATAATATCTCGTAATGATGCGATATTATCTCCTAATGAGGAGATAAAAAGTCCTAATGATGAGATAATAAGTCCCAATGATGAGATAATATCTCCTAATGATGAGATAAAAAAGTCATAATGATGAGATAATATCTCGTAATGATGAGATAATATGTCCCAATGATGAGATAATAAGTCCTAATGATGAGATAATATCTCCTAATGATGAGATAAAAAGTCGTAATGATGAGATATTATCTCCTAATGATAAGATAATATCTCGTAATGATGAGATATTATCTCCTAATGATGAGATAATATCTCCTAATGATGAGATAAAAAGTCGTAATGATGAGATATTATCTCCTAATGATGAGATAATATCTCGTAATGATGAGATATTACCCCCAATGAAGAGATAAAAAGTCCTAATGATGAGATAATAAGTCCTAATGATGAGATAATATCGCCTAATGATGCGATAAAAAGTCGTAATGATGAGATAAAAAGTCGTAATGACGAGATATTATCTCCTAATGATGAGATAATATCTCCTAATGATGAGATAAAAAGTCGTAATGATGAGATATTATCTCCTAATGATGAGATAATATCTCGTAATGATGAGGTATTACCCCCTAATGATGAGATAAAAAGTCCTAATGATGAGATAATAAGTCCTAATGATGAGATAATATCGCCTAATGATGAGATAAAAAGTCGTAATGATGAGATAAAAAGTCGTAATGATGAGATATTATCTCCTAATGATGAGATAATATCTCGTAATGATGAGATATTATCTCCTAATGATGAGATAAGTCCTAATGATGAGATAATATCTCCTAATGATGAGATAAAAAGTCCTAATGATGAGATAATATTTCGTAATAATGAGATAATATGTCCTAATTATGAGATAATAAGTCCTAATGATGAGATAATATCTCCTAATGATGAGATAAAAAGTCGTAATGATGAGATATTATCTCCTAATGATGAGATAATATCTCGTAATGATGAGATATTATCTCCTAATGATGAGATAAAAAGTCCTAATGATGAGATAATATTTCGTAATAATGAGATAATATGTCCTAATTATGAGATAATAAGTCCTAATGATGAGATAATATCTCCTAATGATGAGATAAAAAGTCGTAATGATGAGATATTATCTCCTAATGATGAGATAATATCTCGTAATGATGAGATATTATCTCCTAATGATGAGATAAAAAGTCCTAATGATGAGATAATAAGTCCTAATGATGAGATAATATCTCCTAATGATGAGATAAAAAGTCATAATGATGAGATAAAAAGTCGTAATGATGAGATATTATCTCCTAATGATGAGATAATATTTCGTAATGATGCGATACTATCTCCTAATGATGAGATAATATCTCCAAATGATGAGATAATATCTCCTAATGATGAGATAATAAGTCCTAATAATGAGATAATATCTCATAATGATGAGATAATAAGTCCTAATGATGAGATAATATCTCATAATGGTGAGATAATGTCTCATCATTAGGACTTAAGACATCCAATATTTTTTGTAGTTGTTGGCACCAATACGCTTCCATAATACCATGTTGCACGTTCGTCTTAATGCATTTTTCTCATCCGCGCACCATAAATCCTCCGGGCACGACTGAGTCAGATTTGGTGTGGGATTCCGAAAAACATTTTTAAGCTCCCATAAAATGTAACAAAGTTTGACTATTGAGTAAGGTCAGCCGTTATGGATAATGAGGGACTGGAAGTATATCGAGTAGAAAAGGTGTTCATCGCTGAAATCTTTAGGCCAAACCACTTGTGTTTAAAAAAAAAATGACGAATAACCGAAATCACCGATAACCATGCGGTGTGTTTTCAGACCGCCTGTCGGGTCCAGGTCGTTTCGTCCCCGGGATAGAGATGGGCGGTGTTGGAATTTTGAGTTCGGTATCGGTTTCGGTATTTTTGTATGGGCATACCGCGGTATCGGTTCGGTATTCGGTATGTGACTTCAGATTCACTGATAGTACCAAAGGGGAATCCATGTCACAAAAATACAGAATAAGTTGGTCTTGTATCATTCTATCACAGTGCTACACATGCCATTGTTGATGGGTTCAACATTGTCATTCTTTTGTCAACACTGATCATATCTACAGTAATTTGGTGACTTGTTCTAAATACGCCTTAACTTTTCAAGCTCCACTTAAGGCATCTGTAATCATAGAATCATAGAATGTGTGTCCTGAAGATGTCATCGTTAGGTGGGCCTGATGACAGTTGTAAAATTATCTGGTCAGTGATTTCTAGCCAAGTCTTGGCTGCCTGTTAAGGCAGCCAAGACTTGGCTAGAAATCACTGCTAAGCAACTGGACATGTACAGGTCGTAGACTATTGATAATTTAGTACAACTGCCCTGGTCCTTAAGGCTTAACAAAACTGAAAAATAAAATCAGTCACTTCTTTCATGAAAATGAACACTTCAAATGCTATCACTCCTCATCAAGGCCTTATAAATAGCGAATGCACAGGGAAAATTGAAAATACCGTTGGCTTCGGTATTCAAAGATTGGGTCGGTTCGGTTTTTCGGTGTCCCCATGATATCGGTATCGGTTCGGTTTTTCGGTATATTGCCCATCTCTACCCCGGGACGTTTCGTCCCCCACTTGGTGGGACGTTTCGTCCCCGTGACAGGGTGGGACGTTTCGTCCCCGTGACAAGGTGGGACGTTTCGTCCCCAGTTGGGGACGAAACGTCCCACTTCAAGTTCAATACCAAATTATTGAGAAGATATGGGATTGGATTTTTTTTTTTTCATAAATGAGGGAAGCATCTGCTCGTAACCAATGATGGTCACTCATGGCATCGAGGTTGGATTTTATGCATAATTAGATATCATATTAGCAGACTATAATACAAACAATGATTTTGGAGTTTTTATAACCACTCAATGATAATAGATCTCACTGATAAGTCAGTACCTCAAGAAATGTTTTTTTTTAATTATTCAATCATACATTGTTTTCATAAGTGTTCAAGAATGCATCTCACTGATGCCGGTATATCGATGAATGTTTGTTGATATGTAATTATATTTAATTATTAATAATTATTTGTATGTTTTCATTAGCACTCGAGGATAGTGCAGTTCACTGACATGTCGGCGCAACAAAGAATGTTTTTGTTTTTTTCACAAACTGTGGGGGATAGAGTCTGTGAGGACTGCCTCGCAACTCTGCTGAAGCACGATTGAAATGCGATTAATAAGATCTATATAACAAAACCCTCCACATACTCCAGGATAGTGAATCAATGGTGAAGCTGAACGAACACCGAACCCTTAACAGAAAAACAAAATTATCCACAGGAAATTAAAATTAATCAATAGAATTAAACTGCGTGGAGTTAGGATTGCCTCGCTACTCATTGAGATCTTTAGGATTGAGTCTGTGAGGATTGCCTCTCTGCGTGTGGGGAGTGGGCTCCGAAGAAACACACCCCTTACCCCTTACCCCATCCATAGCAACAATCGCACAACAGGCACAATATACAATAGTGGATACCTATCTTTCTCTCTACCTATAACTTTTCTAATTGAACATTCTAAAATTTTCTTGCAACACTCTTATAAAGAAGACGCATGGAAATGATAGACAAAGCGTAGGAGGAATTAGTGCCTGTGTGATCCAAGTGAAATAAAATACGGTTACCGGGTCGCAAGGGATTTGTAAATCCCACAACGTCCCTCCGCACATTCGGCGCTAAAACTTATCATTCATCATATATGGGGGACGATCCGATTCCCCCTCAGTCTATCTCAAAATGGGTTACAACTTGAGATTAGTGCCCACGGCAGAACCCATGCCTTGAATGTGGAAGGAATGTAAGACCGAGACAACAAGCTATTGATCGTGATTGTTGTGGACGCTGTCCACAACTGCCCCAAATTCCCCCGACAACATTAACTATTGATAATCTCCTGTATATAAATCCTTTGTGAATCAACCTTCCGGAACTCCATTGACTTTGTAGCATTTGTAAATACAAATATTCCAAACGCCCGATTTTCTCGGGTCTTCTCTTCTGTTGAATACTGTTTGCCAAATATGTATATATGTTGATGTACTTTCCTCTTTAAATTATCTTTCTAATTGTTATTCAATTGGAACACCTTTGTTATTATCTAAGTCTACATTTCCTAGCCAACTTGAACCAATACAATATCTACTATACCACAAATTCAAAATTGCTAAATGTGTAATAACGACCTATACCATGCTCGTATTGGAACATTCAATGCTTCTGTTTATGTACATTGTTTAAAACATAGACTGTCACGTCATCATTCGTTGTGTACTCTGACTTACACTCTTTTAAGACTGAGTGGTGTGAAGCTGGGTAAAAGCTTTACTTGTATGGTTGCTCTGTCTTTCTATATCAAGCTGGAATATTCCTCCAATACGCCACTGGGGAATCCTATCGACTTAGAGTGTCGTCGAGATGATTCACAATCCCATTGCCCGGATCTTAAACTGATGTGTGCTCATCCAAATCCAAATGTGATGTTATCCATAGTACTACCCTTAGCCCTCACTTGCTGTATGTGCTTCTTTATCCTGATTTTCCTACTCATATTGTCGGGAGATATTGAAACAAATCCAGGCCTGTGTCCCACCAAACAAGTAAACAATCCTAATACCCTGAGAGTTCTACATCAGAATATCCAGAGTTTAAAGCCTAAACTTGATCGTATTCAATGTGAATTTTCTGAACATGATATTCTAGCTTTTACTGAGACGTGACTTCAAAATGCTGATCCTTCCTCTGATGTTATGATGCATGGCTTCCAGGAACCTTTGAGATTTAATCACTCAACTAGAGGAGGTGGTTGCCATTTACTTCAAAGATAATATTTGCGCTCGCCATAGGCAAGATCTGGAAACTCCGAACTCTGAATGCCTGTGGGCAGAAATCTCTACAAAATATCGAAGACCATTGCTTCTAGGTGTATTCTATCGCCCACCAAATAGTGTTCCTGAAATTTGGGAGAATATACAAGCATCACTTGATAAAGAATTTGCATTGGGGATGAATTGTCCCGGGGACGAAACGTCCCGGGGAAGAAACGTCTCTGGGACGAAACGTCTCTGGGACGAATCGTCCCGGGGACGAAACGACCCGATCCCCGCCTGTCAGTTATTAATTACGTGCAACTAGCTATATACTATTTTTTGGCAAGTCTGTATTGGAAAATCGTCCCCAAGTTAGCAGCAAGGTTTCAATAAACAAAATAATTTAGACGGGTCAGGGTCTTTCTCGGCCTCGGGAACATTCGGCCCCAGGTATTTTTCCGGGAACATTCGGCCTCAGTCGAGGCCGAATGTTCCCACTTTTGAGGCCGAATGTTCCTCCTTTTGGTAGAAAATTTCTGAGTTTGGGAGTTGAAAAATAACTTTAAAAAATATTTTTTTAGTTCATTTTGTTGTTTTTTCTAAAGAATAATATTTTCGGTGTACCTACCTTTATTGAAATATAAAATCCATGGTATAAAATCCACTGTATTGAATAACAGAACAGAATGAAAATATATACATCAAAGTAACTTTTACATAGTAAAGAATATAATTCACTAGAGACCCTTCAAGACTTTACCATACTCGAGTTGGTAAAAGGCATTCGAATGATTTTTCTCATAATTGGTATCACTGAATACTGTGATTTTAGCGTACTTGCAATTTGTTGTTGTTTTGGTTGCTTTGATGTTGTGATCAAAGCTCACCGTGTTGTTGCTCATCCGTAAACGTGATAAGCTAATCACACTTGTTATTACAGCAGCTTTTTGACCAAAACACAGATGAATTTCATAACAAAATTTTAAATTATGCTTGAATGAAGTAATAACGGTGTAAAGATAAGGACAAACAAATCATATCGCATTTATAACATGGTACAATAGTTCATTTTTGTAAAATATTTGTTAATTATCATCAGTTTATGTATTCATTTGTCTATTATCATTAGATTAATTTATTATTTATTTGTGAACATTTATTAGAATATCTACCAATAAATAATTTCTGCTACCTAAACCGCGTCTATCTTAGTCTTTTAACCCGACCCGAGGCCGAATGTTCCCAGGCCGAATGTTCCCGGGGCCGAATGTTCCCAGGCCAAAAGTTCCCGAGGCCGAATGTTCCTGTTCCCATTTAGACGCCCCACCCACACCTTGGCCTTGAAATTAACGGTGTGTCGAATGACAGTAACTGACTGAAATGGTTGGACACAGGACTGGAACGGAACAAAAATACAATTCTAAACTTATAATGAGGGTTTTTTTCATTTCAAAGATAATTGCTCTGAAAAGATGCCCATTCCCTACTAAGGAACTGTGCAATCTAGATGGCAAATAATGATTAATCAGCTTATGACGGGACGGTGAAGGAAAGCAGGTGGCATGGTAATCATCCAAGTTTGTATTTTGTTTATTTCTTCAAGTGCAACACATATTTTATTCTGTACTATGATTATGAACTTAATTTGTTAAACAATAAATTGAAATAAACCACTGCACTTTGGGGTTTGTTCCTTGCCCCTCGTCTACCACACACACACACCCATCCAACCTCGCCTCCCCCGTCCACCACCAGCCTGACCTCACACAGACTGTCACACATCTCCTCTAAGTCTTTATATTCCTATACATACTCAGCATCCAGATGAATAAATCCAGTAAAGACTTGCAAGCTTGAGAACAGGTAATTATGAGCCATACATTTACCTGTAGTCTACCTTGTTTCCAAAATATGGGTCAAGTTTTTTGCATTATGAAGCACAGTGGGGATCCAAGTTGGCTTAGTGTCCTGGACCCTGGGGCAGCCTACTGAGTCAACCTCATACCCTCAGATACTGACAGATAGATCTTTATGTGAAAGTTGCATGACTGCACTCATGCTTCTTCAGGTACGATGTCCAGTAAAAGAGTGGTGATTCATCCCAAAGGCCAACAGAAGGTTTTATTGAAAGCACAATTCATTTTTGGGGGGAGGAGAAGCCCTCAGAAAAACTCCCAACAAACCTCGTATGACTGCTCTGCGGCCTTAGAAACTTGAGCATGTGCCTATTCTATATGAATGCCATGATATGATGCTAAAAAGCCACTTGGAGATTTGCCCACTCTCCCCATGGGAAATCAACCCAACTTGCACCCCCCCCCCCCTCCCAACAGTTTTGGGCATGTGCACTACCGCTTAAACTCTATCATAATTTGGTCTGTTTCGGTTCATTTCTTTCTGTCTGATTTAGTCTCGTTTCAGTTCGTTTTGGTCATTTTTCGTACCCGAAATTAACCAAATCTCAGCACCGTTCTGTGGTATTACATGACAGCTGTCTTTAAAAAGAAGAATTGTCACCCTGATTGACTGTGCTGAAACTTGTTAGGGCCATCATGATAATCTCAAAACATGGTGGTATCAGAAAGCATGTGTTGGGAAGCATCCCAGAGGAGTGGGAACAACTAAGTGCTTTTTACGATGACCTGTTTTGAGTCAGCTGTCAAATTCACTGTCCTTCTTTGTGTCTAGTGTTTTCCTTTATTGTGGGTTCATCTTTTAACTGGTAGAGTGCTGGAAGCCCATATTTGGGCTTTATTCTGAAGTGTCAGTACCACAACTTAAAGGTTTCAATATTCAGTGGATGTTCAGATTTGAAATTATTTAGTCTGAGAAAAGAGCTTGGTTTAAAAATCCTGAACAGAGATGCGAAATGTAAGGGTAAATGGACCTGGGAGAGGAACGATAAGAAAACAATAATTGATTATATACTCACTGACGTTAGCGTATGGAGGGAGGTTATAGATGTAGAAATAGATGACGAGGGAAAAAATGACTTGGGTAGTGATCACAACCTGATAACAGTTAAGATTATGGGCAAAAAGACGAATAGAGACGGAAATACCTTCAAGGAAGTTTGGGGACTAAAACAAGGAGCCGACTGGAAGCAGTTTCGGGAAAAACTAAAACCAAGTCTTGAATGTATACCTAGGGATGCAAATGTCCAGAGTTTTTCAGATGGCACAGTAAATAGCCTAACAGAGGCAGGGAAGGATTGTATAGGAAGGGTGAGGGTCCCAACGAGAGAGCTCGGATACAGGGTTAACGATGGACTGAAAAAGGCTATAAAAGAAAGGAAGGTAAAATGCGCTGCTTACAGAAGAAGTAGGAAGCTTAAAGGGGTGGATAACAATGACACGAGACTAATGAAAGGAGAATATGAACTGGCAAGGAAAAAGGTGAATGAGATAAAGAATAATAATAGGAAGGAGCGCAATTGCAGTCTTGCCAGAACAATAAAGAAAACGGGGGGTTCGAGCTCAAACGTATTTTGGAACTGGGTAAATAAACGGGGGAAAAGTAGTGTGCAGAGTATCAAAGTGGATGGGGAAAGTACAGAAGATAAAGGCCGTATCGCTTCAGAGTTAGTCAAGCACTGGGAAAAGATAAACGATAGGCGATGGGGCAGTGGGTCCCCACCAAAAAGAAATACACTGGTGGAGGAGAACCTATCCAATCGTGTATGTAGCGAAATAACGGCAGAAGAAGTGCGGAACGTGGTCTCGAAATTAAAAAATGGTAAAGCGGGAGGGACTGATGAAATTCCGAACGAATTCCTCAAAAATGGAGGGGAGGCACTTATTGAAGTCCTGACAAACCTTTTCAACCTGGCTCTGCGAAAGCAAAAGGTCCCCAGAGAGTGGAGGGAAAGTAAGGTGTCGTTCATACACAAAAAGGGGGATAAGGAAGTTCTAGATAACTATAGGGGGATATCAGTTAGTAGTAACATCGGAAAAGTATTCTGTAAGGTCATATACGGTAGACTTGAGGAAGTTATTGAAGAGAAAGGTTTTTTAGGAGAAATTCAAAATGGTTTCAGGAAAGGTCGAAGAGTCACTGATCACCTATTTACACTCACCCAACTGATAGAATCAACAAAGGCTGAAAAGAAAAAGATGTTTCTGGCATTTCTAGATGTGAAAAAAGCGTACGACCGAGTGTGGAGGGAAGGTATGTGGCGAAAGCTCGAGGGCATCGGACTGGGGGGTGACTTTGTGGGAATCATGAAAGCACTGTATACAGATGTGCAAAGCCAACTCAGTCTAGGGAGTATCACTACAAAACGAGTCCCTATGGATATAGGCCTCAAGCAGGGGTGTATCTTTTCACCGATTTTGTTTGCATTGTATGTTAAAGATTTAGGGGACGAACTAATTCAGAGTGCGGAGGGGGTAAATGTTGGAGACATAAAGGTGCCAGGCTTATTCTTTGCGGACGACATGGTGTTAATGTCTAGAACTGAACAGGGGCTAGAGAAATTGCTGGAAATTGTTAGTAGATATGGGAACACTTGGCGGCTCGAACTAAATGAAAATAAAAGCAAGGTAATACCCGTTGGACGCAAGGTAGATATGACGAAGAGATGGAGAGTGGGGGAGTTCTCAATCCCCGAAGGGGAAAGCAAACAAATCACTGTAGGAGAAACGGGAGAGTATGAGTATCTAGGGGTAAGAATAAATATAACGGGAAGAGGGGTGTACAGAAATTACTCGGCCAAACTGATTCTGAAGGGGAAAAGAATTCTGAACCAACTAAAACTTTTAGGGAAAAATAGTTTCAACAAGGTCTTTGTGGGGAAAACACTGTGGGAGAGGGTGGGTTTACCAAGTATAACGTATGGCACGGACGTGATTCCATTAAACCAAACCGTTATTAAGAAGTTGGAAAGTACTCAGAATAATGCCGGCAGATGGATAACAGGGTCGAGTAATGCTGCAGCTTTGGAAGCAGTAAGGGGGGAGCTTGGGTGGATGAAAATCAAGGACAGGGTAGATTTGGGAAAACTGTGTTACTTTAACTACTTGAGAAACCTGCCTGACAACCGGTGGTGCAAATTGATGCTCGATACCATTTGGAATTCTAATATAGATACGGGGTGGTCAAAACATGTGAGGGAACTAATGGGCAATTACTCTATAGCGGTCACAAACATAGAAGTAGGAATGAAAGAAGGCAAAAGGTTTGTCAAAGAGAGAGTCATGGAAGATTGCAATCGAAACTGGCGAGCAGAGGTTAGCGTGAAAAGATCACTGCAGGGGTTACAATATAAAGAAAAGCCAGCTTTTGAGAAGTACCTAGATGGCACCTTTGGAGGGTCACTGCTGTTCAAACTGAGATCAAGATCACTGGAGCTTCGGGGAAAAATTGGGAGAGATGGAGAAAAGGGATGCCAAATGTGCCACTCTGGAGTAGTGGAGACCCTGGAACATTTTCTCTTGGAATGCCCGCAGTATATACCTCATAGAATAAAATTTACTGGAAGAATAATGCAGAAGTGGGGTGAAGAAACAAAGGATAGATGGCTGAAGGGGGACACGAGGGAGAGGGTAGGAATGCTTATTGAAGAAATTGAAAAAGAGGAAGTGAGGGACACTATTAAGCAGTTTATATCTGAATGCTGGGAGGAGAGGAGGGGAAGAGGGGGTGGGGTGCAGGGGGAATGATGGCCTTCTCTTATGAGGACCGCGACAAATCAGCGGCTGGCCAAAGAGTTATTATTAGTTTGTTTTGGTCATTTTTCGTACCCGAAATTAACCAAATCTCAGCACCGTTCTGTGGTATTACATGACAGCTGTCTTTAAAAAGAAGTGTCACCCTGATTGACTGTGCTGAAACTTGTTAGGGCCATCATGATAATCTCAAAACATGGTGGTATCAGAAAGCATGTGTTGGGAAGCATCCCAGAGGAGTGGGAACAACTAAGTGCTTTTTACGATGACCTGTTTTGAGTCAGCTGTCAAATTCGCTGTCCTTCTTTGTGTCTAGTGTTTTCCTTTATTGTGGGTTCATCTTTTAACTGGTAGAGTGCTGGAAGCCCATATTTGGGCTTTATTCTGAAGTGTCAGTACCACAACTTAAAGGTTTCAATATTCAGTGGATGTTCAGCTTTGAAATTATTTAGTCTGTTAGGATTTGTCTTGTTATAATTCATGGGAGAGTGTATTGGAACTCTCCCATAAATTGTAACAAGGCAAAGATATGTGAACAAATTTTGATGTCCAAAAATAATTCAGCTCTCAACCAGTTAAATTGCATGACCAGTTGCTTTTGATCAGGGGTGTAGCTAGGCTAAATGAAGATGGCAATGGTGGTGTCAGGATTTCCCCGACAGGGGCCACAATAAAGGAGGTAGATTTCCCGAGATTGGAGAGCTAGACCCACCACAGAGAGGGCTGTAACCCCATTGACTGAACCCCTGGTGCCACAGTTGCATACAAACTTAATTCAGACACAGACTCGTGTTACAAAATGAAAGGTTCCAATGCAAGATAAGGGAGAATCCCATGACACCAAAACACAGGGAAAATACCAATCAGAATAAGCCTAGCTTATTTTTTTCTGACATTAAATGGACTTTTCAAGAAGTGAGAAAATGTCTAATTTCTAAAAATATTCCTGTCAAGACATCTCAGAGACCCTCCCTCCCCACACACTAACCTAATCCCACACTACAGGTAATAACCAGACTAAATAAATGAAGTGTGTGTGTGGGGGGGGGGGGGGGTGCATATTTTTCTACTTCTATTGACAGAAGAAAAATATTTTGTTTTATCCATCATAATTTTTCAGATTAATTTATTTGGGGCACACCATTATGCCATAATTTGGGCACAATAAAACCAGAAATAACAGTCTTATCCTGTTATGCCATGCTTTTCATTATGTTTCTGTGGTCATATTTGATGGAAGTTGTTCTCAAATGTAGAGAGAATTTATATATTTTCCTTGATGTCTTTGGACTCTGCACCTTCTCTAATTTGGGCACACCTGTAAATGGTGTGAAGTTGGGGTAATTTAAAGGCCTGCAATTTTTGGTTGACAGAAATATGTTCATTTATCTGAATTCTAGTTATACACCAAGCATTTATTCTGTTATATCTTGTTTTACAGAGCTCTTGGAGATCTGTCAAACAAGATATAATAGATTCAATTCTGTAGAGATGGTAGTATTACGATTTTGAGTTCGGTATCAGGTTTTTAAGATAGGAAGACTGGTATCAATTCAATATTCAGTATTTGTCTTGACTGAGATTTGTTGATAGTACAAAAGGGGAAATCACATCAGGCAAATACAGAATAAGTTGTTCAGGCCTGAAAATAAGCCGTCTGACATTTGCAGAATGAGGTCGCCAGAGGGTGTATTTGATCATTGTGGGGCAAATCCAGTGGGCCAATTTATCCTGTTTGTACCTCGTTCTGTTTTGGTTTGAGACCCTGATTCAGATTGAGGTTCACAGAGGGTAAATTTAGTGATGCTACCTGCTGTGCAGGGTAGCATCACTAAATTCACCCTCTGGGGACCTCATTTTGCAGATGTCAGTCTGCTTATTTTCTGGTTTGAAGTTGTTCTTGTATCATTCTACCACTGAGCCATAAATGCCATTGCAAATTAGCTCAACACTGGCATTCTTTTGCCAACACAAAGCATTTCTACAGTAATTTTGAGACTTGTTCCAATTTCCAAACACACCTTAATCTTTAAAGGCCTATTTCAGGCTTTGCAGTCTCCAAGCATGGCCCTTTGTAATATGATGTCTTGTTCTGCATTCCTTATTTTAAGAACTCTCCATTTAATATTCCATGTTTTGTTTTGTTTAATCACTTTTGGACACATGGAAATGTAAATAAATTTGTAGATGATACTCTTTGACTTCATCCAGTTTATTTTCAATGCATCAACTCCAAACATGTGTAAAACACATTTAACAACAGTAACATGCCATCATTATGAGATCCTGCTGACAAAAGACAAATCACCTGGCACTGATTTTGAGTTAAGTCTTGACTGCCTGTTATCAGGGTAGAAACTTCACTCCACAGGTATTTTATTGCTAATACACTCCCCACAAACTGCAGTAAGTTCAATAGAAGTAAATTGTCTTTTGTAGGCACCACCAACAATTTATTACTTTCCTGAGTTCATAACAGTGGAAGAAGAAGAATATTTGATGAAAAATGTATATGAGGCACCAAAACCGAAGTGGACACAGCTTTCTAATAGAAGATTACAGAACTGGGGTATCTAGCTAGAGCTTCTGTAATCTTTTGTTATGTTTGTACTGCAGAAATTTATTCGATCAGGATTTGTGACTGTTTCTCAGAAAAGTGGAATCATTTAATCCTTTACCGTGGCCATATCCTACATACAGTAGGATAAATAACATGCATAGTCCTTTAACTGGTAGAGTGCTGGAAGCCCATATTTGGCTTTATACTAAAGTGCAGATACCGCAACTTGAAAGCTTCATACTTGGTGGATGTGCTTTATATTGTCTTTCATGTCACATTATTTAAGCTGTGAGGATTCGCATTGCAAAAATGGCAGACTTGTGAACAAATTTTGATGACCAAAAATAATTTAGCACACTACCAGTTAATTACCATATCCTACATACAGTAGGATAAATAACATACATAATCCTTTAATGGCCATATCAGGGACCGATCAGGACTATTTAAAGAACGCTCT
This sequence comes from Pictodentalium vernedei, assembly GCA_031216915.1. Lineage (NCBI taxonomy): Eukaryota > Metazoa > Mollusca > Scaphopoda > Dentaliida > Dentaliidae > Pictodentalium > Pictodentalium vernedei. The sequence continues at coordinate 156,266,282 of CM062292.1, forward strand.
AGCCCCAGAGCCTATTTTTTCAATTCATGCACCAGATTTCAATTTACGGAGTCACACTGCTGTTTGTAACACACACAGCAAGTATGTAATAGCTCTCATCATTTTCATTTAGTACACTATAGCAAACATTAATCTTCACTGTGGTTTCTGATCAAGTCTTGGCTGCCTATTTAGGCAGCCAAGACTTGATCAGAAACCACAGTGAAGATTAATGCTTGGTAATTAAGACTTGAAGTATTAACTTAAGCACTCTACAACAATGATAAATGATAATCATATATATAACACATGTAAGAGTGTCTCTCTCGATTATCCATCGAAAGAATATCAAAATATGATCTGAGAAGTTACGCGCCAACTGAGAAGCCTATTTCTGAGATTTAAGAGCCAGGTCCTGATGTTTCAGAACCAAATACGCACTGGCGCATGCCCAGGTCGGTCCCTGGCCATATCATAAATCGCCATTCACTGTTCAAATTTTATTATTTTTTTCAATTTTTGCCTCCAAAACAGCTTATTTCTCCTCAGTGAAATGAAAAAAATTGTACATGTATCTCTTAGGTTATTGTTCTCAAGTTTAGTCCTTAATGTTGCTATTATTGCTACATTTCAAGAAAATTCAAATCCTTAATGTACGGGAAAAATAAATGTGTTACCCACAGTGCCACTTATCAGGAAAGTTCATATTTTAGTCTGTAACATCAGTACAGATAAGTCGCCAACTCCCAGTTTCGCAATAATATGTCAGTTGTTCCACACACTATGTAATTGGTGAGTCAGAATGCCCATGGTAAACAAACTCTGTTTTTACTGATAAAATGCCCTTGTGGGAATCCTGGGATATGAAGCAGTACCTGTTTACTGTGAAAAAAAAACTATTTTACTGGTACAATAGGACCCAGTCACCAATGCTGGGGTGGAAGTCCTCTAAAATGGGTAACATGGGTATAAAGGATTGACTAAACTTGACTTTATATCCATGTTGCGATCACGATTAACCCTCGTGCAGAAATATGTGACCTCGAACATCAATGAATTAATTTAATTAATAAATGTTTAGTAGAATCAAACCTGAAAATAATTTTTATTGCGCTTCCAGACAAATTGTCAGACACCAAATGAATCATGTCTTTCATTTAAGAATGATATCTGACATATTCCAAAATGGAGTTGGAGTATTCGAAATAATGTGTTTTGGGTGTATATGTACCTTCATCTTAAAACTACCCAGAATTCATCCAACCATACCTTGTTTGGCAGGGCTCAGTGAGCCCTGCCAAACAAGGTATGATTGGTTTCATTCTGAATTGGAACTGAATTACCCTTCAGACATAATTTAGATACATGTATGGCTATATCAAATCTTATTCCTTTACATGCTGTTAATACTAATGGGCTGTACAGTCACTTTCTTCACACTTCCCAACTTGCCAAGACCAGAAATCACAATAATCATTAATTTTAGGCTTACTAGTTTTGTACATGATTTCCAGCATGCACAATGTTCTGATCACTGAACTTCATTGATAATTTTGACATCAGACATAGTCACATTTTGACTGATGATTTTAAACCTCAGTCAGCCATTGGCCTTTTTGTACCTGACATTGTACTTGAAGGACCACTTATTTTCTGGTATGAGTAGAATAGGAGCCGTCATCAATGCTTGCGGTGGAATTCCTCTAAAATGGGCAACATGGGTATAAACAATTGGCTGGACCTGACTTTATATTCATGTTGCAGTCACGATTCGCCACTGTGTAGAAATATGTGACCTTAAACACCAATAAATAAATTTGGTGATCCAGAAACTCATCCAGCAAAACCATTTGTTCGAAATGATATCATTCAAAGGAAGTTTTCAGATCTTGGCTACATTGCTTATAAAGACTTTTAAGTGGACTGCAGGACATATTTTGGATAACTGCAGTCATTATTCATAATTTTCAGTTGGAAAATGAATAAATAGTACATTTCTCTTCATGTTCTATCGGTTTTTAGTACCTGGATTTTTGTGATACCCACATAAAAACTTCTACATGTAATTTAGTATTTGTTTTTCTGAATTTTCTCACAGTAATTTTATTTGAAATGTGTTTTTGACCATGTTTAATTAAGCTGATTATTTCTTCCATTCTAGGTGGTCTCCCACATCCAAAGGGAATGGTAGAAGAACCTCTTCCACAAGTGAGTTTTAGATCTCCTCCAAAACTGATAAACCTCTTTCCGGGAGTTAAGTTCAAAAGCAAAAAAACTTATTTGAAGTACTTCTTTCTGATAAATCATTAATTTTAAGTTGCCTGATGAATACAATTTTGGATTGAATTGTATTTAAATTTATTTATTTATTTATTGGTGTTTTAAGGTCACATACTTATGCACAATGGCTCTAAAATTGTATTTTAATTAAATAAAATAGGATGTTAAGTCTGAGACTGGTGAAGGTAGGCTGTAAAAGGGTATATCTTAATTTAAAAGTCCATTTGTTTGAAATTGCAATTTGTACATAAATTTAAAATTGGATTTGCAAGTCTGGTGGATGAACATTATAAAGCAATATAGAAATTTTTGCTACATTTGATTAGGCCCCACGAAATAGATCTTCTGTTTTCGGAGGCCATTTTTTGTAAAATTGCATGTGGGCAGCAGTTCTTTATTTTATTTTTTTTTTTTCTGTAATTATTTCTTTGCCATCAAAATTTCATGTTCTTGGTTTGTTTTATGTTTTAGGCTTCCTAATCTACAGAACAGCATGGGTGGTGGTGTATTTGGTCCCATGGGTACAAGAAAGCTTTGCATTGCTAAAGCCTTCTTGTGCTCAAGGGACAAATTTATCAATTTTATTAACTTGTGTAAAATATCAGACATAAATCATTTAACTTTTATTTTTTTAAGTTTGCATTGGTTCTAAAAAAGGGAGCATCCAGCAGTCAAAAGGATCATGTGAAAGGGCCTGAGAAACAGATTTTTAACTTTTTTAGGCCTCCTATAATCATATTTACATTTAATTACATTTGCAGCTTTGTAGCGTTTTGTGTTCCAGGATAGGGCACAGGCCATCTGCTCATATTTCAAATTTCAGAATTGTGGTATATGTCTAATTTAACCCTTACCCTCTGAGATAACTATTTTATACAATAAATTCTCACCAGATTCTCTCGTTCTTCAAGGAAATCAATATTTCTAATAAATCTTAATTATTTTTAACTAGATCTCATCTTCAAATATTTTCTGATCAATAAGTTGGGCTACATAGAATACATTCAGTATCATTACTCACTGCTGTCATCAATATTCATCTCAATGATCTCACTGTCATGATTTTAATCAATCATTTTACTTCATAAAAGATGATCTGCATTACCCTACTAACTTTTTATTGCCACGACAATATTAGATGCTGTGGCATTCAAATATTTTCATGTTTTGTCTGTTTTTACAATGTTGTCTTCTGTTCATGTTGGGCAAAGGAATCGACAAAGCTTTCTTTTAAAATTTTATTCCATGTTTTAACTTCTGCAGTTTGAACCAACTAAACTTATATCAGTTTGGAAATAAGGCTGAAATTGCTAAATATTAAAAATTGTCAAGACTTGGTACAGCAAGATGTTTCTAGGAATGTGTTGTTGTTTGCCAATTCAGACAGACTACACCTGACTAGAAATAACCGATTAGGTTACCATACTGACCCGGGAATAAGCCCAGGGGGTGCCTGAAGTAAAAGAGGGCAAAGTATATGGGTGGGCTTATTTTTGAGAGGTCAAGCCTGGACGGAGAATATGGATGCAAAGTTGACACAAGCTTAGGTGACTTGGTCATCCCATAACAAAGATGCATTTAAACTTACTGCATTTGTGTATCAACATTCTTCCTTTAGCCAGCCCTAGGGGTGCATTGGCATTGCGGTAACTGGTTCTCATCAGATCACTGAAGTTAAGCAACATCGAGCCCAGTTAGTCCTTGGATGGGTGACCGTATGGGCAATCGATTTGGACTCCCACATTGTGTCCTTGGGCAAGGCACTTAACCCCAATTGTCCACATGGGGGCACGATGACAACGTGTACTAAGGCATACTGCACGTCGATGGTACGCATGTCTTCAACCAATTTAACCCTGCCTGTGCGGCAGTGCGAAGTTACGATGTTGGGGAGCTGGCAGCTGCTCATCAGTGCTCGGTGGTTCTCTCCGTGTACTCCGCCTTCCACCCGTAAAACTGTCACAGTCATGATTAGCCATTGTGCATAAGTATATGACCTTAAAACATCAATAGGGGGCGCGGTGGCTCAGTTGGTAGAGGTGCAGGCTGCAAGCCGAGAGGTCCCCGGTTCGAATCCCACCTGCGGCAACCACGTTGTGTCATTGGGCAAGACGCTTCACCCCCATTGCCCACAGGGAGGCACGGTGACGATGTGTACTAAGCGTACTGCACGTCGATGGTGCACCTGTGTTCAACCAATGCTAACCCTGCTTGTGTGGAGTTAGTATGTTGGGGAGCTGACAGTTGCTCGCCATTGCTCGGTGGTTCTCTCCGGGTACTCTGGCTTCCTCCACCCGTAAAACTGTCACGGTCATGGTTAGCTATTGTGCAGAAATATGTGACCTTAAACACCAATAAATAAATAAATAAAACATCAATAAATAAATATAAATAAATTTAGCCAGCCCTACAGTTTACATTTAAAAATGCATGGATTGCTCTGACATTGCGCCCAAACAATGCGGTTATGTTGAAGTTTCACCAAATAACTTTGGATCCAGTGATATTCAATATTTCCATTTCACTTATAACTTACCAAGTACAAGTTTGTCAAGTTGAACTGGTGTCATTGACACTTTCATTTATTTATTACATAGATTTTATAATTGCATGAGTGAATTACATTTTTAAAATTTATTTTCAGTGGTTACAAGTTTATACACACAAAATAGCAGGTTTAGGAGTATTTGAAGAAAAAGTTCCAAATCATGTGTTGGTGAATGAGTATGAGCCAGGACAAGGAATCATGGTATTTAAAACTGTTATGCTAGGGCCCTGTGAATCTCAAATTTTGGTTGATTGAATCATGTAGAGGATGGATTTTGAATCTGACTACTTTTCAATAGAGTTGAAATGGTAAACCGATTAATCGATTAACCAATAATCAACATCTTGATCGATCAAAAAAGTAATTGATTGATTAACCGTTACTTTTGAACTACTGTATTTTCTGGGTTAACAAAGGAAAAACTTGCTCCAAAACAGGCAAACATTGTCACACTGACTCACATCAATTATATGAGACAGAGTAAAGCATGCAAGTTACCTTGACTTACTTGTTCACCTGCATGATCATTATACTGTTTCAGTAGCTGGAACTGGTCATTCTTTAAGTTAACTTTTACCCAATGTGGGTAGCAGACGACACTTGCAAAATAGATTCTTGAATTACTAAAACATTTCAATTTTTGTCTCAAAAATATAGCTTATGATCCCTCATTGAAACGAGCTCAACGAGCTCGTTCCAATGAGGGAGCATAAGCTATGTTTTTGAGACGAAAATTGAAAACATAATAAAATCTGAATGGAGATTTTTGTATGTAAAGCCTGGTAGAGCTACCTGATTTTGTCCTTTACGTTGGGTAAAGGGTTAATGCTATAAATCATCAACGGTACGGCAATTATTCACCTACCTATAAGGGCAAGTGATTAATCAGTTAACCAAGGTTTATCCATGTGATTAATTGATCAAGAAAACCCTTTCAGCTCTACTTTTCAAGTTGTAAATATTACACCTTCTTATGTGAATATTGCCAGTCTCAACACAAATCTTGTATTCAACAGCAACTTTTCCGTTTGGGTAAGTCAATCAAAAATGCGGACGATTCCAGAAAGAATACAAAGTAGTGATTTTGGAAATGGACACACTTTCAACTCGACAAAAGAAGAGTTCATGAGGAGAGACCTGGTAGTATTGTGAGACCTCATTGATTCAAAAATTTCAGAATCGGCATAATGTAAATTGATTCGAATAAAATCATTTGGATGATTTCAAATCGAATTTTGAAGCTTTGCAGGGCCTTCAGTTATGCATATTAAGCCATATTTCACTTCATCTCTACAGAGTGATATCAAGTGTTTTTAGTGTGTTGACATAAAAATATGTTGTGAAAACTAAACCTGCAACGAAAGGTTGAACCATTTGCATGGTGTTGTTTTTGGCGTTTGAATAAACAAAGCCAAAAGAGTTTCATGCTTTAAAAACAAGGTTTTTATGGTTTGGAGGTGGAGTGCCATAATCTATTGTAGAACAAAACTCAGCTGCAGGATGACTCTTGAAAAAGACTTTTCTTCAATAACGCAACATTTTCCTTTCTTTGCTTCAAAAACATAGCTTCAGACTAATCACTGGAAAGTGCTCAACGGGATCATTTTACTTGGAGATTACATGCTATTTCTGAGGATAAAAATTCAAAAATTATTTAAAATTGCATTATAAGTTATGTGATGAAGTGACGGTAACATGGTCTGAGGTTTGCGACTCGGAGATTATGTTCAACCGAGGCACTGAGCGTCGAGGTCAAACATGAGCTCCAAGCTGCAAACCTCGGAGCATGTTACCTTCAATTCATCACAATAATGTATATGTGAAAAATTTACAAAAATGAAGAGGCTTGCAGTCACTCTGTTGATGGAATAATCGCGAAATTGCCAACCTCAAATATTTTGGCATGGTGATGTAAGACAGTAACATATGTTACTGGAACCTTAAACATAGAAAAAACTATGCAAGCTCTCATCCAATTGGAGGATGAGGATTTTAGTCTTATTGGGACATTGGCAGTTTTTGTGAACAGCACTGTCTGGATATGGCCATTATGTTAAGCATGGGGGTTAACTCTTAACCTACAGAGTATTTTCTTGAATTTTTTCAGGAAATCAAGTCATGGCTGCTGAACAGTTGTCATGACTTAATTTGCTGAAAAATTCAATGGAGTCTGCTATCAACAAATCATTGATGAAAAGACTATGGACTTATCATCGACAGAAGTGATTTTTAACTCTGTTAATAAAATTGACAGAAGTCATTTTTAACTCTGTCAATAATGATGATATCTTTAACCCGTCAGTGAATTTTCATCTTCTCGTCACAGGAGGCTAGTGTTGAAACGATTAATGCCATTTGGATTTTTATTAACCGACTAATCGCCGGGTAGTAGTCGACAATTAATCGACTAGTCAGGTATGCAATCATTGCAATGTCAGATGCTAAACTAAGCAATAAATTCTACAAAACTGTGGTTTTTAACTAAATTCATTGGCTGGAGTCGGGGACCAGCCGTGAGGGCGACTAGGGCGATTAAGTCGCCCTTCTAAGCCCAAAGTCGCCTAGAAAAATAGTCGGGGCGATTACAAGTCGCCCTCTAAAAATTGGCCAAAATGAGAAAAGGCTGAACTGATTGATGCGAGGTTTACATGAAAACGAGTATTTTCAAAAATCGAATGTGCTCGAGTGTGATAAATGGGCATTTTAATTCGTCAAATAAACGTCCATTTATTTGAAATCACACGACAAGCAATTGTCCATTGTCGCTTTCGGCGGATTTTTTTTATTTCTATTTTGTTGCGTTCCAGTCGGAGCTTCAAGTGTCGAAACGAAAATAAGTGACTAACGCGACTCAACAAAACAACCCAGTTTGAAAGTATGTTATGTCGCTTAGGATGCCGAAAATGTATACACAACGGACGTATTTTATAACACATTATTTTCATTTCGATTTGCTGACGACTGTTAACTGTTGGGCTGTCTATTCCCAGAAAAACACGAATGGAATTGAAACACATGAAAAAAGCTTTAGTGATGTCAAGAAAAGCTTTGTACAGGACACAAGTGTGCATGTGCACGATCTTGAAAAAGGGTCCTCCTAAACATCGGAATGACATGAAATGACGCGGAATGACACCGGAATGCCATAAAAATGATGCAGAATGACATTTCTTTTACAAAATACTCGACCCCAGAATGTATTTTGTTTATTAACTAACAAAGTACCTCCCAAGCAACCTTCTTACATCTGGTCCTGTTCACACTTTCAGACTTAGGAAATTATTAGCTTAGTAGACTTTGTTGAAAGGCAACCACAGGAGGGTGATGGGGGATTGGCACGAAGAAGAGGTGAGGGGTCATGAAGGAGAAGGTAGCAGTGGGGGATTTTCAGTCAATAATTACATTGTGATTTTTTAACCTGGCACAGATGCATCATAGACAACTGGATCTGAATTATTTGTACGTTAATGGAGGACCATAAATTGAAAATATGAAGGGGCGGCGGGGGTGGTACATGAATATTCTTAATTTTCTCCACTTGCCTATGAAGTCTCCCTACATGACTCTGCAGTCTCCCTATTTTTTCTGGAGGGAGACTTGAAGTCTCCCTAAAATTCCCCCCTAGGCTGGTCCCTGGCTGGAGTGGCTTTCAAATTTTGATACAATTAATCGTTCTAACTGCGCGACATTAAGGAAGCCTATGTCTCCATGTCCTTACAACCAAACCGGTGCCGGAAAAAATAAATTGCTCTAATAATAAATCTTTGGTGTTCCAATATTTGGTTCTGTCAAATATTTTTAAGTGAAATTGAACTTTCCCCCAAAATTCCCTTGTATATTGTGGTCTAATAAGAAATTTCTGCACTTTGTTATTGTGCTAAAAAACTTTGAAAGCAGAAAACAGATCACTGAAGAAGTGTACTGTGATGACGTGATTGTTCCATGGCCTGCATAATTTAATTAACCCCCAAAGAAAAGCTAGACAAACTATAAACAATAGCCTCATTGAATATTAAACACATCACATGACCAAACAGTGCGATTAGTTTGGTCAGTATGTGCACTATGTAATGCAAGTTGTAAAACTTCATGCAACAGTAAATATCATTATGTAACGTTTTGTTTTCTGACCAGTCTTATTACAGCAACATTTACCCAAAATAAGAACGTGTTGAAAAAGCTGAATATTTGTAGATGTACTTCTGCTGTCACAGCCAGTCAGCGGTAATTAAAATGTCACAACAGTTTGCAGGCATACTGTTCACACCTCATTTGTGTGTTTTAATCAGTGTAATGGAATCACAAATCTTTGACCAGTAATTTAATCTATTTTCTTGAAAATTGGAGAAGCACGAAAAAGAGAGCTTCTTGTTTCCAATGTAGAAGCGCGAGTGCGATAACACACCACAAATCGAAAGCACCGAACAAATTTTAATAAAATTAAATTAAATTTCTTAAAGGAATACAAAGTGGAAACTTCAAGGCATTCGAGAATACACTTGGGCAACTAATCGACGCGTGATTCACTAATCGGTTAAAAGATTTGTTTAGTACTAATTGAGTCGACTAGTCGAAAAATCATTTCAACTCTACTGTAGGCAAATAATAACTTGATCACAACATGAGTGGGTATTGATAAAAATTCAAACCAATGCATATTATTAATGTTTTCTTCACAAAGCTGATACTTACCATAAATATTCATCAGTTGAGGTCATCCTTTGTAGGTAGGTCTTTTTTTCTCAAAACTTGTGCTATGGTTAGTAGGTTGCTGTTGTGTGTCAAATTTAGAGAGTTATTTTTTAGCACACCTGACTGAAAGTCAGGGTGGGCTTTTCTGATCACTTTTTGTCCGTCGTACGTCGTGAAGGTGGTGTTTGGGTAATTTTCACCCAAGCCACTAGCTGCAGTTCAATGAAAATGTAGCAGTTATATAGGGGCATTTGGGTTTTTCTTCAAATAGGAGGGAGGTGGGGGCCAAAATGCACAAAATTTTTAAAAATCTTCTTCTCATGAACCAGCCATAGCAGAGACTTGATATTTGGTATGCAGCTTCCATTTGAGGTGTAGACTCAAGTTTGTTCAAGTGAAGTGTGACTGTCAATATTTGCCTTTGTTCTGGGAAGGGCAAGAATTTTCGTCGAGCCCAAAATTTCTATTTTCCAAACCGAGAGGCAGATTTGAACCAAATTTGATATGAGGGCTTATTGGGTCATAAGTACTTAATTTATGCCCCAATTTTTTTCCCCGTCACCCCAAGGGAACCGCAGAAGCTAAAAATAGAAAAAAATTAAAACGCCCATATCTCCAAAACTACACAGCACTGAGAATTCTTATTTGGTTTGAAGCTTCTTTAGGACCTTATTTGGTTTGAAGCTTCTTTAGGACCAACAGAATGGAATGGTAAAAAAAAATTGCTATCGGTTTCATCATGGGGTACTTTTTGGGGACTTTGAAAAAGTGCTGAGTCAGCATTTTTAACACTGTGGATAATGGGAAAAACTTATGACGCTATTTTTCTCCCAAACCACTGCTCCAAAAGCTTTCAAATTTCACATATAACATCTTTGGAAGATTGTTTCACATGTTTATCTCAGTGCAATGTGAGAAAATGTCTTGAAAAATCTTCTTCGAGTCCACCAGTTAGAATCTTTTCAAATTTGGTGTGTGACATCTCTAGGGATGTCAGATTCAGATTTGTAGAAATCGAGTCTCTAGGATAATATTTGGGCTCCGAATGCCGGTCACTTACTGAAACATTCATCTCTTTTGACAACTTGAACAAGGTGTGCGTTTTAGGCTCACTTGAGCCTCTGGTTTTATGCTTTGTTATCCTGTGTAATCATAAAGAAATTAAACAGATATTTTGAGGCATTAATAAGCCAAAGACACAAGGTTATATTTTTGGCAGTCAAAATTATGAAAACTTTCTCTGACTGGACTCAACTATAATTCACAGATGAGAATGCGATGCCTCAGAATTAGAACAATCAAATTGTTTATTTCAACCTCACAGAGATGGCTTTTATTTTCAGCCTCATGAAGATGGCCCATTATTCTATCCAACAGTTTCAACTATAAGTCTTGGATCACACACCTTATTGGACTTTTATTATCATCTTGACAAGGACTTGGAGGTCATTGAACAGAGCCAATTGAACGCCGATTGCAAACAAGTATGTAGAAACATCCAATTGTAGTTAAAAAATAACAAACCGAATTCTCATATTTTTTAATGTTCTTTTAAAGGTTATAAACCTTTTGTCCAAGATAATTCTCACAGAATTTCAAGATCAGTATTAACTTATTCAAATGTAGGGTGGCCTTAACTCGACACCACTCAGTCACTTGACAGTAGTGGTTACCAGGACAGGGGTACCCTGTCTGGCCTTGAATTTAACTGGTTGAGTGCTGGAAGCCCTATTTTGGGCTTTACTAAAAGTGACAGGCAATAACTGTCTGTAGCTACATTCTACCTGAGGAATCCTTTATTGTCCCCGATATGAATCAGATTTTTTATACAATACCTTGCTCTCTGACATTTAATTGGATAGTGCCTATAAGGCACTATCCAATTAAATGTAATAGAGCAGTATATGATGAGCTTTGATTTGTTGTCAGAAAAAACTCAGCACTTTACCAGTTAACAAGAGGCTCCATCTTTGGGGCCTGAGATGTCCACCTGACCAAAGTTGTTTAAGTGGTAGAGTGCTGGAAGCCCATATTTGGGCTTTATTCTGAAGTGCAGGTATTGCAACTTGATGGCTGCAAATTCAGTGGCCGTCCCTCATATTATCTTTGAAGTGATAATTTTCAGTCCATTAAGATTTGCCTTTTTACAATTTGTAGGAGAATGCCCTCAGGCACTCTCCTGTAAATTGTAACAATACAGTGACATGTGAACACATTTTGGTGGCCAAAAATAATTTAGCACTCTACCAGTTAAAGAAGGATTTAATCAGCATCAGTGGCAAGTTAACACTACACGAAATGAAGTTATTTAATTATTTATATGTGTGTTGGCCATGTCAGATAATTTTTTCTAGTATTGGGATACTACCTTTTTTCTAGTATTGGGATACTACCACAGATATAATACCCAGATTCAAACTTGAATCTGAGCCTGCTAGGGTGTTATATACCAAATATCAAAACATTCTGAATAGTGGTTCTCAAGAAGATTTTAAAGAATATTCCTCTTTTGCACCAAGTTAAAATTAGAGCTCCCATAGGGAGCCTAAATATTAACCCAGACACTTCACTTGAACAAACTAAAAATTGCCCCCTCCCCCCCCCACCCCCCCCCCCCCCCCCACCCCCTCCAACAAGGATATTGTATACCAAATATCAAAAGATTCTCAAACCAAATATCAAAAGATTCTCAAGATTCTCACAAACTGTTCTTGAGAATTTTCCCAGTGTAGAACTATGTTAAAATCTGGGGCCCTACCACCATAGGGAACACAAATTCCAACCCCAGGGGGCGTTATTTAAACCAAATAAATCTGACCCCTCTAAGGATGCTGTATACTAAACCAGATTGATTTGAACAAAATCCAAATACAATATCAGAACAATCACCTCAAATTTAACTGATATCGTTGTAGTGGTTTTCAAGGAGACATCGCAAATACCATGTTCACTGATGACAAGATGTCAGGCGCTGAGTGATCACTACAGCTCACCCAGACTTTCAGTCAGATGAGTTAAAAATCATTTACCTGGGCAAGTACATGAATTCCGAAAAGGTCTGTGTTGTCCGTAGAAACCCAGTTTTTATTACTAGTTTTGCATCCTCAAAATATGACCCAAGATGTGTGTCAGTAGAAATGTACTATATAATTATGGGATTATTTGTGGCAGATATGGCTCCAAACTTGTCTGATATGACTCATGATATACAGAACTATTTATTAGATATGAATTTCTGTCCTATAATTGACCATTATCAAGCTTGGCAGATATGACTCCAAACTTTGCTGATATGACCTCGATCAAGGTCGATATGAATCAACCTTACGTTGTCCTCTGTGATGCATCACTAGGCATAATCAGTTTGTTTACATTGAAATTGTTCATTGTTATTTGTCGAACAAAATCAGAATAATTAGCATTATCATAGCACAATGGAGTAGTTTGAAGTTGAGTTTTTGTATGGTGAGGAATTAATGATGTGAGTAAGTAATGATTGAGTGGATGAAGAGAAGAAAAAAGAGAGTTGTATGGAAAATTCAATGTAAACTAAGATTCGGAGTTGTAAGCAGAGGCTAGTGAAAGTGCGAGAAGATATACTTCAACTATCCGAAGGTCAGGGCTTCCCCGGATGAAGAAGCCGAGTTGTTTAGATAGCAGAACTAGAAGACGAAACTTTTGGACTTTGCAAAATGAATGAGAATTTTTTTTTATTTATTGATGTTTAAGGTCACATATTCCTGCACATTTGCTAATTGTACCATACCATGGAGATAAAGTCAAGTGTATTCAATCATTTATATACATGTTGCACATTTTAGAAGACTTCCACTCCAAGCATTGGTGACTGGGTCCAATTTTACCAGTAAAACTGAGCTTGTTTACCACAGTAAACATGAACTGCTTCGCTTCCTGGGGTTTTCACAAGGGATGAGAATCAATAACACTGGAAGAAAACCATCTCAGATCTGAGAACATTTTATAATTAATTATTTTGGTTCAATAAATAAAGAGGTTATTTCTTGGTTAATTTAATATAGGCCAAGATACCAGCCTGTGGTAACATTAAATCGGCCTTTGACCTTTGATTTCAGGCTGATATGAAGTCACCTCAGACTGATATTTCATCTGATAGGAGCTAACAGAGTAATAACCTCTAATCACAGTATTCTTCAAGGCTATACTTAGTATCTGTTGATATACAGGCAGCATAGTGCATGCTTTCTCAGAACTCATTGTATCAGGGAGGAGGTTAATTCACGGACTTTCCATGGTTTTTCAAGGTCCTTCCAGGCCATTTTTGAGACTATGCCACACTACTTTCACATGGCTTCAATAAAACATGATTAATACTGATTTTGGGGTATATTCAAAATGGCTCAAAAGCAAAGTCGAGCAAATGGTCAAGAAACAAAAAGGGGCATCAGATCAAGCTCGGGCTCAGGAAGAATGTCACGCTAATAAATCAACTGCTTCCACCCATGTTATTGACAAATATCTTTTCCAAGACTTCTCATTGGAACTGGCACATCAAGCTTGTCCCATTGAGGGGTCACATATGATTTTGTTGAAATTTTGTGAAAAATTTGAAAAAAAAAAAAAAAATTACAATACTAAATTTTGAAATCCATTTATTATACCCCCCCCCCCCCCCCCGCAAAAAAAAAGTGTGTGTGGGGGGGGGGGGGGGGGGTATATAGGAATCACCCTGTCTGTCCATCCATCCATCCATCCGTCCATCTGTCCGTCCATCCTTATAAGTGCAACTCCTCCTAAACCTTTTGAAGAATTTTCATGGAACTTTACACAATGGAAGAACTCCATATGAAGATGTGCATGAAGCAATATAAATCTGTTCTGACATTTCCAAGGGGAGATAATCTAACTTATACATTTCAATTGCTACATCATATGGTTGTGTCCTCTGCCCCCAAGAGATTCTCTCAGGAGCATTATGTTTTCACCATGTCCATCCGTCCGTCATCCGGCATTAACTTCTGTTTCTGTCAAATAACTAAAGAACTGACTATTGATCAAATCATAATTTTAGGGGTTACTTATGGATGACTGAACAATTCTTCCTTTCAATTTTGGTTCAGCTAGCCAATTCAATATGGCCATCATGGCAGCCATATTGAATTCTGGTTTCCGTCCAATAATTAGTGAAGGCTGACACAAATCATTTCTATTTTTTAATTATGCATTGTTGGTGTCTAGGGGAAGCTTCCTTTCGATTTTGGACCAGTTAGTTGATCCAAGATGGCAGCCAATGGCCAAGTCATTATGGCAGCCATCTCGAATTTGGTTTCTGTCCAGTAACTAATGAATACTGACTCAAATCAATTTCAGTTTTTGGTTATGCATTATCGGTGTCTAGAGGAAGCTTCCTTTCGATTTCGGTCCAGCTAGCCAATTCAGTATGGCCACCATGGTGGCCATATTGAATTTTGTTTCCATCCAATAACTAATGAATGCTGACTAAAATCCTTTTTATTTTTTAATTATGCATAGTTGGTGTCTAGAGGTAGCTTCCTTTCGATTTTGGACCAGTCAGCTGAACCAAGATGGCTGCCAGTGGCCAATTCGTTATGGTTTCCATGGTGGCCATCTTTAATTTGGTTTCCATCCAATAACTAATGAATACTGACTCGAATCAATTTCAGTTTTTGGTTATGCATTATTGATGTCTATAGGAAGCTTCCTTTTGAATTTGAATCAACTAGCCAATTCAATATGGCCACCATATTGAATTTTGTTTCCATTCAATAACTAATGAATGCCGACTCAAATTTTTCTTTTTTTATTTTTGATGCATTATTGGTGGCTAGAGGAAGCCTCCTTTTGATTTGGTTATGCCTAGTGTTGAAAAGATTTTTCGACTAGTGGAGCCAATGTGATTAGTACTAAAATGTATTAACTGATTAGTGAATCACTTGTTGATTAGTCGTCCGAGTGTTTGGAATCTAATATTACTACATCCATGAAAATATTGCCCACCCCTGGAAAGTGACCAGTCCACGGTGACCATAGTGTACCAATATGCATACTAGAACATGAAATCACATAGCACTAAATATAATAGTATATTTTCGTTGTTTGTTAGCAAGGCTCAAATTAGAGGATTCACACAATATTCAAATCCCAAACTGAGAACAAAAATAGGTAATTATTATATCATCATATCTCACATAATACTTCATCGGGTCAAGTGTGTATCACCCTTTACAGTTTTATTTTTAATTTATTATCTTTCTTACAGACTGCTACATCATTTGAGGATCGACATTTCCTGTCACTGTTGCTGGAACCAAGAAGTTTGGTGTTAGTTAAAGATGACATGTACAAGATACATTTACATGGCATAGCTGAAAAGACAGCTGATATTCTTTCTGAGAAAGTTGCCAATTTAAACAAATGTACGTTCACATTTGGTGATACACTCCAAAGGAAAACTCGAATTTCACTGACTATTAGATACTTTCCAAAATTACTCAAAACTAAATTGTTGTTTGGAAAAAGATAACCTATGATTTATTTTACAAAAAGTAGTCTTGCATTATACACCACACCATCTGTACTCCTTACTAATGCTTATATTGAGAAGCAACTCAGATTAGTGACCTAGCACCAGATTTAGAATGAAGATTCGGATTCCAAGAGACCAATGGAGCCCACTTAAGTGGATAGTTCGTACTTGAACAACCCTGTTAATTGAATATAACTTCTGAACACAAACCCATTTATCATACCTTCAGCAAAAATTTGACCTGTAATTGCATATATTTATTTTATTTATTGGTGTTTAAGGTCACATATTTCTGCACAATGGCTAATCATGACCACGAGTTTTACAGGTGGAGGAAGCTGGAATGCCCGAAGAGAACCACAAGCAACTGTCAGCTCCCCAACATACTAACCCCACACAAACAGGATTAGCACTGGTTAAAGGGAGGTGAACCATCGACGCGCAGTACACCTTAGTACACAGCATCATTGTGCCCCTACATATGCAATGGAGGTGAATGTTAATTGCATATAAGTTATAGAATAATCTCATGATAATTAAATAAAAAGTATTGCGATCTATCAAAGATTTACTCTGACAATCACTGAATTCCCAATATTTATAGACTTATTAGGCCTCAGTACATCCAACATAAGCATTTAATTTATTATATTCTGCTTGACAGAGCTCTCAAACAAGATATAATAGAATAGATGCACAATTCCTGTTAACTGAATATTTTTCACTGGCAAAGTGGCTATTCAAGACAAGCTATAATTTACACTAGAAAATATGTTTTCATTTTGGAATTCACTTGTAAAAAAAAATCCCTCATCCAGTATAATTACATCCATTTTAGCTTAACAAAGTCAAGATAAGCTACTGCCATCACGAGTGCAGAAGTCTGTGAGTCTGAACATCTGTTCACATTTTCTTTGGCACAGGTTACACGCTGTAGTTCTTGTCCGATCATTACGAAATTTCATAGGCAGGTTTGAGGTCATGTCTAGATGAGAACGTCCCCATTTTGTCGAGATCGATCAACTGTGATGGATACCCGATCCCAAAAAACCTTTAGCCTTTAGCACAGTGTACAGGTCGAATTTATGTAGGGATTTCATTGTAACTTGGTAGGATGACTCTGTATAATGTCTAGATGAGAACGTCCCCTTTTGGTCATGATCTGTCAACATGACTGCCACCCAAGTCAGAAATCCAAAAACGTTTAGCACAGTCTACAGGTCGTATATATGGTGGGATTTCATTGTAACTTGGTAGGATGACTCCATGTAATGTCTAGATGAGAATATCCCATTTTGGTCATGATCGGTCAACTGTGATGGCTACAGAGGCCCAAAGCCAAAAAACCTTTAGCACAGTCTACAGGTCGAAGGGATTTCATTGCAACTTGGTGGGATGAATCCAGATAATGTCTAAATGAGAACGTCCCCCTTTGGTCACAATCATTCAACCATGATGGTTCCCCGAACCCAAAAACCTTTAGCACAGTCTACAGGTCGTATTTATGATGGGATTTCATTGTAGCTTGACAGGATGACTCATTCTGAGGATGAGTCAATAAGGGAGAAATGTGACAATGAGAACACGACAAAGATTAGATGAACTTAATTTGTTACCCTGGTTTCTGTTTTTTATACCACCCACTTGAAAAGTGGGCGGTATATAGCATTCATGGTGTCCGTACTTCCGTACTTACGTACGTCCGTGACGCTTTGGGGGTACACATCTGCTATCCGCTACTCCTCTTAAACCAGTGGGTGGATTTCATTGAAACTTACAGGCATTCTTTTCTATACATTATAGATGTGCACCTCCTATTTTGCTTTCAGGTATTTTTATTTTTTACTCTTTCCCAAAGGGCGAAATGAACTTAGCCAAATTGTTGTGATGCTTTAGGGGGGTACACTCCTGCTATCCGATACTCCTCTTACACCAGTGGGCGAATTTCATTGAAACTCTCAGACATTCTTTTATATACATTATAGATGTGCACCTTCTATTCTGCTTTCAGGTATTTTTATTTTTTCTATCCCATGTGGCAAAATGAACTTAGTACGTCCGTACGTCCATACATCCATTATGCTTTGAGGGGTACACATCTGCTATCCGCTACTCCTCTTAAACCAGTGGGCAGATTTCATTGAAACTTTCAGGCATTCTTTTATATACATTCTAGATGTGCACCTCCTATTTTACTTTCAGGTATTTTTTTTTTTACTCTGTCCCAAAGGTCTTAATGAACTTAGCCAAATTGTTGTGATGCTTTGTGGGGGGTACACACCTGCTATCTGCTACTCCGTCCGTACGTCCGTGACGCTTTGGGGGTACACATCTGCTATCCGCTACTCCTCTTAAACCAGTGGGTGGATTTCATTGAAACTTACAGGCATTCTTTTCTATACATTATAGATGTGCACCTCCTAACAGATGTGCTGTGTATATTAAATACTTTTTTACTGTTGTGAAATGTTTCTTGGTTGGAGTGGGTGGTATCTTTAGTGAGCAGTGCTCACAGTAATTCTAGTTTCTGACTGAATAGTCTGGCTTAACAACTGATCTCCTCTAACCCCTTAGAATGATCACAGGGATACTTACAAACAGGGCCTTTGTGCTGAGTGGTGTCTTATAAACTATTGTGGAAATGTTCACCGTTAAGGAGCCTGAAGCATTATTTACAATTTGTTCTGAACCAGTTGAGAAACCGAACCAAAACCTAAGTTTAAAAATCATTTAAACCCCCTTCAAAACACATTTTGAAGCAAAGAGAAAAAAAAGTCAGCCAGAGGACCCCCTTCAAATCCTCTACCCCCTCCCCCCCCCCCCCCCCCCCCCAACAGAAAAAAAAAATTATGGACTCACATTTAAGTCTAACTAAAGTTTACAACAATCAGATCTGTCCCCTGTAAGCATAATTCATTTAAACAAATAGTAAGTTCTCCATTGGGTTCTGTGTTAAATTTCAACTCCCCCTCTGGTGAACATCAAAATCAGTCAAACATGATACTTTGAACATACTTTAATCCAGGAGTATAATAATGCTATATACCAAACATCAAATGATTTTGCCTGATGGGTCTGAAGAAGAAAAGCTTTGAAGAATATTCCTCAAACTGCACTAAGTTAAAATCCGGATTCCCACAGGGAGCACAAATATGAGCCCTGGGATTTGATCTGAACAAACTTGAATCTCCCCACATTAAGGATGTCAATACTATGTAACAAAAGAATCTGACTCTTGGATGTGAAGAAGCAGATTTTTTAAAGAATAATCCTTATATTGCACTAAGTTAAAATTTGGGATCCCACAGGGAGCCCAAATATGACCCATGGGACTTGATGTGAACAAACTGGAATCTGACCCTCCTAAGGTTGCTGCATATCTCATATCAAAAGATTCTGACTGGTTGATCTGACGACGATTGTTAAGATTTTTAAAGGAATTTCCCAAATTGCACCAAGTTGGACTTTGGGCTCCCATAGGGAACTCAAATGTGACCCTTGGGACTTGATTTGAACAAACTTGAATCTGAAACTCCTGAGGATTCTGTTTTATCAAAACATTCTGACTTCTAGATCTGAAGAAGATTTTTAAATTGAACTAAGTTAAAGTTTGAGTTCCCATAGGGAGCCCATATATGACCTCTTGACTTGATTTGAACAAATTTGAATGTGGCCTCTCTAAGCTTGCTCTATTCCAATAATCTAAAGATTATGACTGGTGGATCTGAAGAAGGATTTAAAAAAAATTTTGGTCAGAGTTAAAATTTGGGTTCCCACAGGGAGCCCAAATATGAACTCAGGGACTTAATTTGAACAAACGTGAATCTCACCCCACTAAGGATGCCACATACCAAATATCTAAAGAGAGAAAAAAGATACTATACACCAAAAATATCTAGCGATTTTGACTGGCAGACCGGAAAAAGATTTTAAAATAAATTAAATTTCCTCATATTGTACCAAGTTAAAATTTGGGTTCCCATGGGGATCCCAAATATGAACCCATGGACTTGTTTCAGATAATGTATTCATAGTATACATAAATGAAAGTGTCAATGACAATGTAGCTCAACTTGTCTGTGTGTTGTGTTTTATGAAAAGGATAATGTTTATAAAAGGATTATGATACATACAATACAACTAGAATGATAATAATTGGGAATATGTTAATTTCTGTTGCCTGTATGCTATGTTTTCAATAAAAATAATAGAAGGTGTAGACTGTACTAAAGAATTGAGGGGTGGGTTAATGTGGCCCTCACAGTTAATGTATGTGGCCCTCACTGTCAATGTATGTCAACAAAAGTTACCAAGTTACAGTAAAATTATTCCAAAACGAGTCATCCTATCAAGTTACAATGAAATCCCTTCATAAATACACGGCCTGCAGACTCTGCTAAAGGTTTTCATGTTTCGGTGCTGTGTAGCCATCATGGTTGACCGATCACAACCAAAAGGGAGCATCCTCATCTAGACATTATACTGAGTAATCATATCAAGCTACAATGAAATCCCTTCATAAATACAACCTTAGACTGTGCTAAAGGTTTTCAAGCTTCGGGCCCCTGTAGCCGTGACAGCTGACCAATTGCGACCAAATGGGGACGTTCTCACCTAGACATTATATGGAGTCATCCTAACCAAGGTACAATGAAATCCATCCATAAATATGACCTGTAGACTGTATAAAGGTTTTTGGGTTTTGGGCTCGGGCAGCTGTCATGGCTGAATGATCGTGACCAAACGGGAACATTCTCATCTAGACATTATCTGGAGTCATCCTACCAAGTTACAATGAAATCTCTTCAGAAATATGACCTGTAGATTGTGCTAAGGGTTTCTGGGCTTTGGGCCCCTAGACATCACAGTCGACTAGTCGCCATCAAAAGGGGACATTCTCATCTAGACATTACATGGAGTCAATCTACCAAGTTACAATGAAATCCCTCAATAAATATGACCTGTAGACTGTGCTAAAAGTTTTTGGGCTCGGGCAGTCATCACGGTTGACAGATTGCGACCAATTGGGGAAGTTCTCATCTAGACATCATATGGAATCATCCTACCAAGTTACAATGAAATCCCTCCATATTAAATATGACCTGTAGACTGTGCTAAACGTTTTTGGGCTTGGGCAGCCGTCACGGTTGACAGATCATAACCAAAAGGGGATGTTCTCATCTAGATATTATACAAAGGCATCCTACCAAATTACAATGAAATCCCTTCATAAATACGACCTGTAGACTGTGCTAAAGGTTTTCGGCTTGTGCTGCCATCACGGTTGACTGATCGCATCCAAAAGGGGACGTTTTTATCTAGACATGACCCCAAACCTGCATATGAAATTTTGTGATGATCGGACAAGAACTACGGAGTGTGGCCTGTGCTAATGGAAAATGTGAACAGACATCCGCACATGTGATGGCAACAGCTTATCTTGACTTTGTCAAGTTAAGCTAAAAATGGTTACAAATACATATATTTCATAAGTTTAGTAAACAAACCTGAATCTGACCCCTTTATAGTCCAGGCACATTAGACATAAAAGTGAGAAAGTAAGGAAAAAAAATCGGAGAAAGCTGATTTTTTTATGTGTTTCCGGGACACACATTGCGGATAAAGTGTGAAAAGTCCCCGCGAATCCGAGTTGAGCTTTTTTAGTTATAGCGTTTTTTTTATGAAAAAAAACAATTTTTAAAAAAATTCGACCCAGCTCCATATTTCTCATTCTTATTCGCCTTAGTAGGGTGAGAATCATAAATATCGTGCTGAATTATATTGAGAATACATATCCCCAACAGAAAATGCCAACTTTGTACCAATCCTCACACTCAATGGTGAAATATTCACGAAAATGTACAAAATTACGAAAAAATTTTTATTGTTTTCATACACACAACGGTACACAACGTCCATTAAATCAAATCTACGACTACTTTGGGAGTTAAATTATATATCGAAAATTGCAGAAAAGCAGTGGCTTTTATAATGATATATAACAATAGTCATTTATTCCATAATGAACTGGTGAAACGTGTGAAATATTAACCATACCCCCTGAACTCAAATTCAAACGGCATCGACTTTTCTCATTCAAATACCGTATTATAGCATCATTGTTTCAATTTCCATGTTCGATTAAATCACATAAATCATATCAAAGCAGTGGAGATTGTGTCTTCGTCAGATAAGTTGACAAAAGTTTTCGTTAGACTCGGCGGCTTCCATATGATTATGTCATATTTAGGGGCAATTGGTTCGATCATGGCTGGTAGCGGCTTGGATGAACTTTGGGGGACTGTTTATGCTGGTGGGTCAATCCATCATTTGATCAGTGGTCATGCATAGTCAAGAGCAGTTCGTGCCCATTTGCTAACACAAATTGCCATCACAAAACTTGTGTTTGAAGAAAGCCGAACACTAGATAACATAGACTGCACAGAAGTCAATGAAATATTCTGTGGACTTGCCAGAGGTGACTGTACAACAGCTGACGCTGTCAATCAAGAAAGTGTCAACCATCTACTGTCAAAATTACACGAACTGCTCCAGAATGCGTCCGTAGGACGCACAGGAAAGCTTTGGGTACAATACTACGAGCAAATAGGTCTTCTCCAGTTGTTCTTGAGAGCAGAGCGCACAGGCGACTGGGAACTCCACACATATTGTGTTTGCAATATGATTCCAGTATTTCACGCAGGTGGTCATTTTGCATACGCAAAAAGTTCTCATCTCTATTTGCAGCAGATGAATGAGCTAACAGAAATAATGCAACAGGATGATTTGAAGTTGTTCACTGAGAAAGGTTACTTTACCATAAGGCGCTCAGATAAATTCTGGGACGGGATATATTCTGATCAGACCATAGAGTAGTGTTTAATGAGAATGTTCAAGCTCCCTGGTGGTCTCACACATGGCAGGGGAATAACCGATAGCACTGTTGCGAAATGGGTACATGGACTACCTCTTTGCCTTCCGATATGTAATGCTCTCGAAAATTTTGTTCATGTTCACACTGGTCATGGCGAACAACATCGGGATCTCCGTCAAAGTTCACAATTGACTGATGCCAATGATATCACCAAATTATTGAACTGGCTCAGAGTGCATTCCCCCTTTCAGAATAGAGATCCACTACAATTAGTCTCTATAGCGACCGGGCTTGTGGCCGACGAAACTTTGAACTGTGACCAAGTTCGCAAAATTGGTGAATGTTGCGTATCGAATGTTGTAAGCAAAACGTTCAACAGCATCAAACTACGACGTGTTGACACTGTGAAGTCTTTCGCATCGATGGCAAATAGCATCAAAGTCCGTGGTAGTAAGGTAGTGATTGACCCCACAATTCTGTTCAACCGCATCACATGTGTTATTCAGTCACAAGCAGAGATGGAAGAGTATCTCAAATATGAACTCGCCCCGAAACCACCAGCATTGTTTGATTCTGCTGGAATGAGGAAGACACAGAAAAGCACGCTCGGTAAGATCCTCAAAACATACGGTTCCGAGCAAACTAAAATCCCAGAACATTCTCTGTTTGTTGTAGATGGTGGATTTTTATTGAGGGCAGTTGTATGGCCTAAACAGTCGTCATATAAGGACATATGTACATCATATTCCAGTTATCTAGTGAGACATTTTGGGGCGAACGTTGTGGTTGTTTTTGATGGTTATGCTTGTACAATGTCGACAAAGGGCATGGAACAAGCCCGTAGATCTAAAGACAGGTATTCCATTGATAACAATATCTCACCTGAGTTACCAGCCACCACTCCCCAATCCGATTTCCTTGCAAATGCCAAGAACAAAACCCAACTGATCGATCTTCTAATGCAGGAGCTATCTGCTATCAATATTCAGTCCAAGCAGGCCGAGGCTGATGTTGATGTACTGATAGCCGAAACTGCACTTGACATCGCTCAAGATGACAACAATGTTGTTGTTGTGGGAACAGACACAGACTTGTTAGTCATTCTTACCTCTCGAGTTCAACCGGGATGTAATATTCACATGATGTATTCCATTACCCCAAACTTACTAGTTTCAGTTAGTGAAATAGCAACCAAAATGGGTGACCATAGAAGCAACCTCCTTGTAGCACATTCTATAAGTGGTTGTGACACTACTTCTGCACTCTTTCGAGTTGGTAAGAAGAAAGTATTCAGTACAATTGTCTCCGATGTTACTAGCGACTCACAACAGTATGTCAACACAATTTTGGCGGATGACAGTACACCAAGTGCAGTAGCCGCTGCCGGGGAACAACTTCTCCTGATCTTATACGGGAGTAAAACTGTTTCCTCTCTCGACCAATATAGATATGTCACTTACAAGCGTTATGTAGCAAAATCTAAACTGAATAAACCCATCGACCTAGCCTCACTCCCACCAAGCAGCGATGCTGCACAACAACATGTCTACAGATGTTATTTCCAGGTCCAACAATGGCTGGGCACTTCGCTTCCTCCAACGGATTGGGGGTGGTCGCTAGACAATGGACTTCTTGTACCGACTGCAGCCACAAAGCCATGTGCCCCCGATAACCTACTGAATCTGATCAGTTGTGGTTGCAAGAGTGCTTGTACAAAAAGGTGTGGGTGTAAGAAGGCAGGACTCTCTTGCTCAGGTTTGTGTAATTGCAGTTCGGATTCTTGTAACAACCACAGAAACACTGTCCTGTCGGAAATTTCTGAGTTCGATGAATAATATGTATATAGGTCATGTCATTTCTGTATATAGCGTTGATAATAGTCAATGTAACTTAATCCATGTTGATTGATTTGTACATTCTGTAAATATTATTTATTGATTTTTGTACATTCTGTAAATATTATTTATTGATCCAATGCTGCTAGACACAGACGTGTCTGTTCGGTCCCAAGCCCGAAAATAGTTGAGTTCTCATGCTGACGAATTTTATGCCAAAAGGGGAACTCGGCCAGAAGCAGAGGGGGTCTTCCATAATGTCTATATTGTAAGCAATGATAAAAGTCTTCAAATGGTGGTGGATTTTTTATCGTCTGTCCAACTAACATCCCGTTCTGTACTACGACCCTTTGGGCAAATCCGTTAGGAAAATCGTCATTTTGTGCGTAAATCCGATACTTTTTTGTGAATTTTCAATAATTTTTCGCAGAAATTGTCACAGAATGCACATTTTCCTCTAGGTAAATGTATATTAGACATTATGTAGCTCGAAATACGCGTAAACAAAAAATACAGTTGGATCAATTCGAGGTTACAAAGTTCGTGCGATTTTTTTTTATTTTTTTCAAACGCGTTTTCGAAAAAAGGCTGTAGAAAAAAAGCTCAACTGGGATTTTAGGGGACTTTTGGCTAATCGTTCAGTGACATGTACTCGACATTCCCTGAAAAAATCAGCTTTCTCCGATTTTTTTCCCTAGTGAAACCTAATGTTCTTGGGCTATTAAGGATGTTGTATACCAAGTATCAAAAGATTCTGATGGGTAGTTCTGGAGAAGATAATTTTAATTTTGTAAAAAAATATTGTGGATGTTAACAAAATTAAGCTCCTTGTGGTGCCCCCTGTAGGCATGGCAACTTTATTTGAACAGACTTGAATTGACCTATGATAAGGAGCATGTATCTCAAATTTGGTTCAATTTGGCCCAGTAGTTTATGAGGAGAAATCGATAATGTAAAATTCATGCTAGATGGACAGATGGATGATCGACAGAAAGTGATCACTAAAGCTGTCCTTGAGCTTCACGCAGGTGAGCTAAAAAGCATTCAAACTCAGTCCCCTCATTGGAAATTATTGTGGAAAGGTTTTTAAGTGAATTCGAATATTGAAAATATACTCTATTTTCAGTTAATAATTTGTTTCAGTTAACAGGGTTCTACTGTATTACCAAAGATTGTAGATGCACAGGACGCCATAATGTTTGAATGCGTTCATCAATGAGTGAGTGCTGACACAGAAAGATAGAACAAGAGGTGCAGTACTGTATCGACAGATGCATTCACATATTGTAGCATTCTGTGTTTAATACATGCCTCTATGACATAGAATCTATTAATTTAAAAATTTGGTCTTATTTGTAGAATTTGACAGTTCTTAATCTGCTTGAAATGACAACAAAAACAATATTCAGGTGTTATTGGCAAACACATGTGACAGATCTATATGTAAACAGAAAAATATAAATGAAAATTGTGTCCAAATGGGTTATTTATTTGTATTATTGCGAAATTAGCTGCTGTTGAGAGATATTCACTTCAAAGTCAACTTCAGTGTTATGAAATCACTCCCCATTTATAGTATAAGTTTAATTTAGTTAATTTTGGTGGATTTGTACAAAAACATTTTCCAATGGACATTTGATTTAACAGCTGTCACCGCAGATTCCGAATGGGTCTTAATCAGAATACGATATTTCAATTTGCCAATTATGAAAATGGTGGAGTAGAATTTAGCTGTTTTGATGGATCCATGACATCAGGTGAAAAAATAGATCTTCAATAGAAATCCAAGTGGAACATATATTCGGTACGGATTTGTAAATATGGAATTGGAGGAAAAGTAATGGGCATTTAATAAACACCAGAATAGTACATTGTTGACAAATCTCATCAACTTTTCCATTCAATACACATCTTGTAGAGTTCTGTGGGGCATGAGTTCTGGGCAAGAGCATCGAATGAAATGCCTCACAAGTAAAAGTAGATCAAAACTTGTGCATGGTAATTGTTTTGAGTTAATGTGCATTGAAGCTGAAGCCACAAAATGACTAGAGACCATCAAGTGTAAACTGAAAATTAAATCGAACTGATGAAATACTATGAGAGGAAGGCATCAGATTGCACCAGTATGTCACCAGCTTCCACTAACAACTTGACCCAATATTTTAAAATCTTCCTTTGCAAAGGAAATTTTTCATGGCAGAATGTATGCATGTGCAATGGTGTGCCTTTGAAATGTACATGATTGCCTGACCCTCTTAGCTGACTGTTTGCATGCCTGGCCTTTTTATCCACATGTTCAATTATCCTGACCTAATTTGCCTCGTGCATGCAAAACATTTCTTCCAAAAAGAATCTATCTGAAATTGTACAATGGGCAGTAACCCTTTACTTAATGATTTGGATTGATCCACACATGTAATTTACAAATTGAGCAGTTTAAATAAAAAAATTTCAACAAGGCCATATGTGCCCCCTCACTGGATTGAGCTCCTCAGGTCTCAAAAATAGTCTTGTTGAAATTTTTTAAAATTTGAAAAAATATTCAAAACAATAAATTCTGATATCATCTGCATTGGGCAAAGGGTCAAACCTTTACCTTATGTAACAGAAACAAAGGGGCCTGAGGGCACTCACCTGACATGATAGTCTAAAATCAAAACCAGGCACTTGACTTGAATAAGCTGCATACGCCCCTCCAAAGAAAAGCATATACCAACTAGATGAAGCAGTTGTGCCCACACAATACACAGGATTTTCCTTCTATTTTCAGTTCCTGCACTTTTACATAATACACGCATAAAAAAAACAGATTTTTTTTTATTTTTGTTCAGAAATTCCCAAACAAAATATTTTCAGCCTAAAAATTTTTTTTTCTTAAAATTGACCAAAACGCATAAAAAACCAAAACCCAGCCCCCAAATTTTCAAAGTAAAAGAAAAAAAAAATTTTTGTCTTAAAATTGAGCGAAATGCATAAAAAAAAAAAAAAAAAAAAAAAAAAAAAATTCCGGATTTTGGTCCAAAATTTTCGGAGTCCCACCCAGACCCAAAATTTTCATGGTTAAAAAAAAATAATTTTTTTGTCTTAAAATTGACCAAAATGCATAAAAAACAAAAAAAAATTCCAGATTTTGGTCCAAAATTTCTAAGTCCGGAACAGGACCCTAAATTTTCAGCCTAAATATGAACCCAGGGACTTGGCTTGAACAAACTTGAATCTCACCCCCCCCCCCCCCCCCCCACCCCCCCTAAGGACGCTGCATACCAAATATCAAAAGATTCTTATTGGGATATCTGAAAAAGATTTTTAAAGAATATTCCTCATACTGCACTAATTCAATCATTTGGGCTCCCATACAGAGCCCAAATATGGACCCAGGGAATTGATTTCAATAAACCTGTGAAACAATCTTCCAAAGATGTTATATGTGAAATTTGAAAGCTTTTGGACCAGTAGTTTGAGAGAAAAGTAGTCTTAAATGTTTTTCCCATTACCCACAGTGTTAAAAAATGCTGACTCGGCACTTTTTCAAAGTTCCAGAAAAGTACCCCATGATAAAACTGATAGCAATTTTGTTTACCATTCCATTCTGTTGGTCCTAAGGTAGCTTCACACCAAATAAGAATTCTCAGTGCCGTGTAGTTTTGGAGATATGGGCATTTTCATTTTTTTCTATTTTTAGCTCCTGTGGTTCCCATGGGGTGACGGGGAAAACAAATTTGGGCATAAATTAAGTACTTATGACCCAATAAGCCCTCATATCAAATTTGGTCCAAATCTGCCTCTCGGTTTGGAAAACAGAAATTTTGGGAGGGGCAAAAATTCTTGCCCCTCCCAGAACGGCAAATATAGCCCCACAAACTTCTCTTGAACAAATCTGAGTCTATACCTCAAAAGGAAGCTGCACACCAAATATCAAGTCTCTCTACTGCTGGTTCATGAGAAGAAGATTTTTTAAGATTTCAGCACACTTTTTGGGTGTGGCCCTGTCAAGGGCCGAGGCAACTTGATTTGAACAAAATCAAATTGCGATGTCATAAACTATTATCTCAAATGTCGATTAAATTGGTTCAGCAGTTTGGGAGGAGAAGACGCAAACACCATGTTCACGGACGATGGACAGTGAGTGATCACTAGAGCTCTCCTGACTGAAAGTCAGGTGAGCTAAAAAGTGGCCAGACCTATTCACAAAAATTGCCATTCAACTTTTATTTTTTTCTTATTTTGTCTCAAGGTGTAGATATTATGGCCCCTGATCAGAATAAGCTTGTCCCAGTGAGGAGTCCGATGCTAGCATTTAGTTATTCAAGAAATTTTTGTGCAAGTGTTATCCACTATTCTATGTTTGGTGAAGGATTTAAGATCAAACGTATTCCTGTTGAAGTGAAGTGTTAATTATAGCACTGTAGTGTGCTGTTGTGATCATAATAAAGTATCATTTATTTGAAAATGCTAATGGATGAGGGTTCAATGTGGCCCTTGAAAACAGTGAAACTTATTGAATTTGCAAATTCATTTTCAAGGCTTTGAAAATGCTTGAAATATGTGCAGGGTCATGCAATTTCCTACTCTTACCCCTCCCCACCCTTCAAATTTTTCTTTTTTTAAATGATGCACTTCTCTCGTATGGATCATGATTAATTAATGCACAACAATCACATATTGACGACTGTGTTGTAGGGTGTCTGACAAAGAGATCTATTGAGAAAAAAGGTCAAAATTTCTGAGTATGCACTCTGCTCTGCTGGGGGGGGGGGGGGGGGGGGGAGGGGGATCTGTTTCCAATGATTGCACCTTAAGATCATACTCGGGGTTAGAAACCAATGCATTGAAAAGTCTTGAAATTTATCTGAAATGTCCTTGAAAAGGTGCTCAAAAGTCTTTGAATTTTTTTTATCCTTGAAACAATGACACCTGTGGATTCTAGTATGCAATGAGCTAACTCATGAATTTTTATCACAATATACCCATATCTCATCACTTTGAAATTCTATCAGTGTACGGATATAATAATCTTCATCCAGTGTAGCCTGGACTTAATTAACTCAACAGTGTGAATAACACTCGACCCAATCTGAATAGTGAAACAACACTCGAACATTTTCTTTTAATAAAATGTTCATTTTTTTCCCCAAAATATAGCTTACAACCCTCAATGAAATTGCTCAACAAGATTGTTCCACTGAGGTGTTATAAGCTGTTTTTTTAGACCAATGGTAGTGGCATAGATACAGGCAGGTGAGTTGGCAATATCCCTCTCCCCCTCCAAAAATTTTGTTTTCAGAAAAATTTGGAGGATTTTCATTGGTCAAGTTTTGCAAAATATAAGGAAAATTACTGATAATTTGGCTAAATTGTGTTTTTTGATGGCATTATCGATAATAAACCCCTAGACATTTAGTTGTCAAATCTGTTTGAAAATTGCTTTAGTCTGTCAGAAAATTTTGGACTCCCCACTTACCTGCAAAAAGCTGTCTGTGCCAAAGCTCATTGTCAAACCAGTGTTGGCCATTAGATTTGGTTAACCCTAATAAGGGTGTGGACAATTGCCCTGAATTCATAGATGGCCACAGCCTGTGCATGTCCAGTGGTTCAGAATTGATTTCTAGTCAAGTCTTGGCTTCCAGCCAAAACGGCCAAGACTTACTGGAATCCACTGCCTAGGTGATTTGTCTGTTGTCAATAGGACTTCCTCCTGATGTCCTGTTAACCCTTAGTGACCTGGACAAGTGTCTTGAATTCCCACCAATCTACAGTCACTATACGTCTAGTGGCTTATCAGTAATTTCTAGTTAAGTCCTGGCTGCCTGTTAAGGCAGCCAAGACTTGACTAGAAACCACTGCTTGAGTAATTTGTCTGTTGTCAGCATGACCTTCTCATGACAGCATGTTAAAGGCACATGTTCTGAGGTCAAAAAAGTCAGAAATAGGTCTTTAAGGGTTAATGATACCTGTTTTGGGGTTGTAAAAGTAGGGAATAGGCCTTTAAGGGAAGGGTTAAATCAGATCTCTCGATGAGATTCTGGTATAAAAGGTATCCACCTCTTGACTTTGTCTGTAATGCAAATTTTACCCCTTGAAAATATGCAAAATATATTTTAAAATTTCATCAACCCCGGTCAATAGTACAAGATATTCTTACTATATTCATTTCTGGATATGATCTATTGTTCTACTTTTGCTCTTATATAATATACTTTTATTCCACTCATCCTAATAATGTGGGTCTGACGGTTCATTTCTTCGGGGGAGCTCCCCCAGTCCATATCAATTATAACCCCCTTATATTACCCCTTCCCTCCTACTTTACAGTTTGGATGACACATTCCTGCACCCAGTTCTGGGTGATATTTTAAAAGCCAAAATAATAATCACAGTTTCTGGGAAAGAAGATCATGATTAACGATATAATTATGATATTGTCCTCTTGTGAAGATTGTGTTTATTCTGGTAAATAGTGTTAATACAGTTTAGTGTATTCATACTTCATGTCTCAATTTAATGCTAACTTTGATATAAAATATTAATTCTCATAATGTGGTCTGATATCTGTATAATTAAATCATACTGCAGACTACCAGCTGAAGACACTGTATTTATTCTTAAACATTATGTACTTAATGCAATGCTGCATCCTGCTCGAAGGCCAGTAACTTTGATCAGCCGGGAACCAACCTGGCGAATCAAACATAAAATCAGCACAATTATTGTTAACGGAGTCTGAATAATCCTCCCTAGAGCTCATTAATGTTAACTTTGGGTTTTCCAAACAGCTCTGGAATGAACAGGAACAACATTCTCTGAGCAATGTTACATTTTCTCAATCCAGGAGGAGTATGGAAAATCATTTCTTTACATGACCATATTTTGATATTTTTTTTATTTCTGACAAAATTACTAAAAAACAGTTTTACAACCAGCTATACATGATTATTTGGGGAAACCACCCAACACTACCTGCACCCTGCCCTACTATTGTCAAATCTGAGAAACCACCTGACATAAGTTCAGTCATTCTCCAAATTCAAAGGAAACATTACAGATCATCTTTATTTCTTAGGGTTGCTGTTAGAATCGGGACCTTAGCTCTGATTTAAATTTTAGGAGTATAAATCATGAAAGTAACCTGAAAAGAGTCTTTTGATTTTGCGTGAGCTGTCACATTTGCTCGCCACTGCACCTGCAATTTTTACTTTCTGCAAGTAGACAACAGCATACCTTGGTTCCACTTATTGAGTGACTAACCCTTACCTAATGAATCGGCTTCATTCACCACGTAATATACAAATTGTACAGTAGAAAGAAGTTTTAAAAACATTTTTAAAAAACCATATCATGTGATCCCTCATTGGAACGAGCTCATTCCATTGAGGGGTCACCTGAAATGGTTTTAATGTTTTTTAAAAATTAGTGGAAAAAATTAAAATAAAAAGAGTTAAAATCTATTTGGTGGAACTAGGACAAATGATGCAATGCATGCACAAAAATGTGAACACCACACCATGAATTATAAGCTGTAGCATTCCAAGATTTCAAACCAATCAAACTTCATTTTCCATGAATTGGTACATAAGCAACATAATTCGACAAACTTCAAAGACAATAATGCTACTCACAGTCCTTTTGCTCCATGGTAATTCATTTGATTGACTTGCACTAATTCCTTGCAGTTTAAATAAAAATATGCCGAAATAAAGTCCAGGTATAGTGCATATTCAAGGATCTATACAGATGGATCTAAAGATGGTGACAAAGTATCATCAGCTGCTGTTACTGGTAATCATATCACCTCAATCAGAATACCGAATCGGTTTTATTTTCACAGCTGAAGTTAAAGCTATACAACTCGCACTTGAGCACATCGAGAATGCACAGGAAAGAGAGTTGATCATCTTCTCTGACTCTCTTTCCTCTTTACTTGCTTTACTCAACCCTAAGTTGAAGAACCCTCTCATTCTGGAACTTTGTGAGAAGTTAACAACTCTCATGTCTGACCAATATGTTATCATGTTTTGCTGGTTACCCAGACATGTAGGTATCGCTGGTAACACCAAAGCAGACAGTGCAGCAAAGCAGGCTTTAACCAAGCCTCTCACTAATTTTAACATCCCTTTCTGATTTCAAACCACATATTAGTAACTACATCAAATCTCTGTGGCAGGCGGAATGGGATGGGGCGACAAATAACAAGCTCCATCGCTTCCGACCAAACATATTTGATCACTACCCATCTAGTAACCTTTATAGAAAAGATCATGTTATTCTGACGCGATGTCATACTGGTTACACCCGACTTACACATTCCTTTCTGTTAGAGGGTAATATGCGACCAGAATGTGTTCCATGTCAGGAGGTGTTGTCAGTGGAGCACATTCTCTTAAATTGTACTGATTTTAATCTTGTTAAAAGGCAGTACTTCACAGTTGGATCCCTTAGAGATCTGTTTTACAATACGAGCCCACACAAAATTGCATTATTTTTTAAAGTAATCAACCTTTTTAACAAATTTTAAAATTGTTTTTATTCTCTTAATCTAGACTCATCAAGTCTCAATTCATCAGGTTGATTCAGAAGTAGACATTATTCACTTATCTCATTACTTATTGTTATTCAAATTATTCTTGTCTTTGACATGTCTATCGTGGTTATCTTTTATTTTTATACGCCTGTTTTGAAAA
This sequence comes from Pictodentalium vernedei, assembly GCA_031216915.1. NCBI lineage: Eukaryota > Metazoa > Mollusca > Scaphopoda > Dentaliida > Dentaliidae > Pictodentalium > Pictodentalium vernedei. Next base: position 156,299,694 of record CM062292.1, read on the forward strand.
AACGGGTCGTATTATGGTATACCGCTTTCCGTCTGTCTGTCTGTCCGTCTGTCCGTCCGGTCATATATTGTACGATAACTCAAGAACGCTTTGAGAGATTTTCATGATTTTTGGGTAGGTGGTGTATATCGATGGAGGGAAGCTCCCTTTCGTTTAGTGTCGCCGTTCGATTAGTCATTCCAGAGTTATGGGACTTTATTACTTAGAAAATTGTTGATTTTTTACATGTCGTACGATAACTCGAGAACGCTTTGAGAGATTTTCGTGATTTTTAGGTAAGTGGTGTATATCGATGGAGGGAAGCTCCCTTTCGTTTAGTGTCGCCGTTCGATTAGTCGTTCCAGAGTTATGGGACTTTATTACTTAGAAAATTGTAAATTTTTTACACGTCATACGATAACTCGAGAACGCTTCGAGAGATTTTCACGATTTTTTGGTAGGTGGTTTATGTTGATGGAAGGAAGCTCCCTTTCGGTTGGTGTCGCCGTTCGATTAGTCATTTCAGAGTTATGGGACTTTATTTTTCACATGTCGAACAATAACTTGAAAATGCTTAGAGCAATTTTCATGATTTTTTGGTTTCAAGTATATGTTGATAGAAGGAATCTCCCTTTCGATTTGTGTCGCTGTCCGATTTGTCATTCCAGAGTTATGGGACTTTATTCATCAAAATATAGGCAATTTTCCACATGTTGGAGCAATTTTCGTGATTTTTTGGTGGCAAGTATATGGCACCTGACAAGTACACATGTATACTCATATTGTGTGGTTCCCTCTTGTAATTAATAACGGGCGTATCATGCACTCATGGCGCAGCTGTTTATTATTCAATCTTTTACTTCATAATATTGACTTTTTACTTTCCTCTGATTTCTTGCCACGATATAGCCTTAGCCGCTGATGTGGCATTAAGCATCAATAAATAAATAACTTACAATTGTTTCATCAAAGTTGCGTTTCACGTATTATACCAAATTCAAATAAATTTGATTATTGCTGTGAAAAGCTTCTTCGAAAAATCAGGGAATATTTTTTTTGGTACCTACCTACTGTGCACCAGTGGAGTGAACGGTGTTCAGTTGTTCAAGAATGTTTTTTCTTGAAAACATTTTCCTGTTGCCGGGACTCAAGAATAGCACACTTCACTTTAAACGATATACAACATGCCTCTCCTTTTCAAATTCGAAAACCTGCTGAAAGCCAAGTGTTTGAAAGATAAGATGATGAGAGGATATCTACACAAAAATTTTATTCTGCTCCAAGAAATATTTCTTTCGGATAATCTTTTTTCAGTCTATAGCTACTCTGAGTCCCCAAGGCTTGGACACTGACTGTTGCAATATCAACTGCTCGCTTTACCATATCTTTTAAATCCATCTTTGGTGACTTTGACAGGAAATATGCCAATCCACCAACGAAAGCATCACCGGCACCCTGGAAAATTTGACAGATTTTAAAATGAAATGTGGAATATTATTGGAACTGAGGTATTTGTGAAAGGGGGGCTGGTCACTGTTGTGCAAAGTGAGACACAAGTCACTGGAGTTGAGGGAGAGAATTGGGAAAGGCAAGGAAAGAGGGTGACAAATACTAGTAACGAAGACCATGAAACATTTTATTTTTAGAATGCACCATATATTTGCCATGTAGAACAAGACTCCTTGGGAAACTAAAGGAAAAATGGCATGAAAACATGAAGAATAGGTGGATAAGGCATTACATGAGGGTAAGGTTCAATGTTATAGTTTTGGAGATCGAGAAAGCATGAATGGGGAAATTATGAAATAGTTTTTTACTGACTGCTGGGAGAGTGTGGGAGGAATAACCTGACAAGGTGGGAGAGATGTGGGGGTGGGGGCTGGGTTGATGTTGATGTTGGCTTCCTTGTTAGAGGATCATGACAAATCAGCGGAATAACAAAAAATTATTCTATTACAATTTGTAATGCTCAGCATACTATCTCAAAATATCAAAAATTGAACATTCAAATCTTTTCCACAATGCAACTAAAAAATTAACCAATTTAATCTTGAAGCTAATAAGCTCAGTCAAACAAGATTTATTTATTTATTTGAGTTTAACAACACTTGCGTCAGCAGAGTCACCTCCTATTGGGGTAGTTTTATGGGTGGAGGATGCCAGAGTACCAGAGAGAACCACTGAGCAATGGCGAGCAACTGTCAGACTCCCCAGTGTACTAACTCCACAAGCACAAGCAAGTCAAACAAGAATGTACTAGTTAACTTCCTAGTTGTTTTATGGGTAAAATTGCTGCTTGAAATTGAGGTATTTTGACATCAGTGTGCTGAAGGTTTAAGAAGCAAACAGAAAAAATAAAGTTCCAAATACAAGATGTGTCATACACCATTACCCCCAGGGATAGACTAATTAAGCATTGAATTTAAATGCTTGTAACATAATTAACAGTTTACAATATCTCCATATTTAGGAGAAATAAATAACCATTTGCAATATCTTCATCCCCAAGAGTCCATATTCTAGGTACTCCTTAGTTTAAATTAAATTTAAATAACTTTTGTAAAAACATCAGCCAATCTCAGTAAAATTCAATTTCATTACAAAGGCACTTACTGAAAGCAGAATAAAATGAAAAAAGTTAAAATTAAAGTTGAAGGCAAGTAACTCCGCAAAAAACATAATCGACTAATTAGGTGCCGTAACTTGACCCCAAATCATCAGACCGGGCTGGTTTTCAAACCCGACCTATAGATTCTTTGGTTAAACTTAGATACCGAATACTGGACCATCCAATGAATATCTGTTGAAGTTATCAGCTAACGAAAGAAAAATTTGTTAAAATCGACAAATTGGGAGTTGTAAATCCACCCTCTAATTATTGGACTGGGCTGCTTTTTGAACTTTACCTATAGATTCTTTGGTTAAACTCAAATACCAAATATTGGCGCAATCAATTAATGTTGAAGTTATCGTGCTGATGAACAAAACTTCATTAAAATAACTAATTATGAGTTGTAACTCCACCCCTAATTATGGGACTGGGCTGGTTTTCAAGCTCCACCTTCACAAAGGAAACGTCATTAAAACTGACTAATTAGGAACCATAACACCACCCCTGATCATCAGAACAGGCAGGTTTTCGAATGCGATTATAAAAGTGTTAAGAAAAACTCACATATCAAACTGGAATGACTAGATGAATAAGAGTAACACTAAATGGCGGCGGGCATAAAAAAATCATCTACTACTCAAACAGTTAATAAGTCATGTATTACAGAATGACTGGTTCTACCATTAACTGAATGTGTTCTAGAAATCATTATCATGGCTAATGAGCATCACAATTTCCACTTATTATCCCATGTTGTAGAATATACAATGTGTGTAATATTGTTGTGTAAATGTCACAGCAATCTTTGTGTGATGCAAGAACGTTGAATTAAAATATTGATTCTCAGGTAAAAATTTGATCCATGTGTATCATTTATACATTGTTTAAATAATCATGTGATAAATGGGATATCAAGTTCATCCCATTCTATGCAGATTTTATAAACCTTGTTCATTAAATTCAATTTGAGTCTTTGTAAACCTCGAGTCAAATTGAATTTAGTGAACTTGATTCTAAATATCATAAAATAAAATAATTAATTTGGGATCCTCTGTTTATCACATTTCTACTAATTTCTCAATTTTACATTCCATAATAAAAAAGAAACTACACTAGATGTGCTGGAATACCCCCATCAGTGCTAAGAGCACAGCACTGTATCTGGGCAGTAAATATGTTTCAAGCAAGTGGCTCCAAGAAGCCTTAATTGCTCACCTGAGCAAGTTGTTTAAAGAAGAACATGAGGTCAGATTTAGTACCTTAACACTACAGTGCAATGAAGTCAAGTAATTTTTAACCACAGAAATACTAAATATTTTAAATAATAGGTATATACAAATGTGTGTGTGTGTGTGTGTGGGGGGGGGGGGGGGGGGGGGGGTTAACTGTCTTTGTTTTACAGCAAGAAAAGGAAATTAAACACCTGCTAACATTGTGAGAGCCATGTACACCTGTTACTGAAGGTTGGAGATGTTTGGACAATCAACCAGGATGATGATGCGAAACTGGTGTCTTTCTTTTACAGCAGGGATATCCATTCCTCGCCCTCCCCCAGTAGTGAAGTTTGGTGATGACTGGCCATCCATGTGGGAGGAGACATAAAACAAACACACAATGTCATGTTTTGTGTTAAGTTTTTTTCAGGGGTGGGGGGGGGGGATTTCCAAGTATTTTGTTTCTTTTACTGCAAGGACATGAAATCCAACCCATCTATGGCAATTATGAGGTCCACATACTCCCATGTGCCAAGTTTGGTGATGACTGGACCATCTGCGTGGAAGAAGATGTTGAACAAATGCATATGCAAAACCATCGTACTAAAAAAACTGAACATGGCAGACTAATTTGCATATTCATGTGCAGCAGAAAAATCTGTATACAGGAACAGGTCAATTCATAATCAGTTTATTGAGTACGAAATGACCCGGACTACAAAAATCCAGGTTAATTCGTAATCAGTTCAGTTTGGAACAGGGACAAGATGTTTGTTGAGTACGAAATGACTGGGACTGCAAAAACCTGGGTCAATTCATAATCCCTTCAGGGTGGGACCATGTTTGGGTGAGAAAAGGTTAAAAAAATATAGCAAGTCACAGTTACAATGTCGAAAATATAGGTTTATTATAAATTAATTTAAGTTATCTTTACATGCATGTGTACAGGACAGTACAACTATATACAAATAATGGTCTATGGTCCCAGCTTTTAAACACAGAAATCTCAATTAATGGAAGATGCGTAAAGATATACAAATATATATAAATATATACATACATATATATATAAGTAAATACATATGAAAAGATTTTGCAGAACTATAATGAACTTGATTACGAATTGACCCGAATTTTGATTACAAATTGACCTGAGTACGAATTGACACAGCTTTGATTGATTACAATTACCCGCATCCCTGTAAACTATGTTATGTATAATGTTCTAGTTGTTTTCCATACCAAAAATAATCAAAATCTGAATCGCCGTTTGGAAGTTCTTGCTTGAAAAGTTAATTGCTATTTTTTAGAACAAATTGGCAGAAGACATCCTGTCCCAACATCCTGTTTGTTTTGTCTGAACCAATGTGCCATATCTTCCATTTGGTCAGATAGTTCATCCATCCATGTATGCATGAATGGATAGAAAATCTGGATGGAAGGATGGATGAACAGGTGGATACATGGATGGATGGACAGACATACTAATGGACGGACACATGTAAACCAATATTCCCATCATGCTAACTATAAGGATGCATGTATGTAATATCAAAACATGCAATTAACAATACACATGATGGGTCAGTAAATTGGAGCATCTGATAGTTATTTGCTGTTGGTTGGTGGTTCTCTCAGGTACTTCAGTCTTCAGCTTCCTCCTCCCATAAAACTGTTTGACATAATAAGCCCCTGGCGTTTGAATGTCATTAAATCCCAATAAATAAACAAACATACCATCAGTGATGTAGTGGCATACTTTGTGTATTTCGGGAATATTGCAATTATATAAAGTTTCTTTTGTCTGGATGTGATCCACATGCATTTTTAACACAGGATAAAAAGAATCTCAAATTCCTTCTATCTTATAGGTGATTTAATCAACATCCACTAAATTTACTTTTGTGCACAAAATGGCATATTTATTAAGCTTCTGACACCGATTAGGTTTTTGGGGATAAAGTCAAGAGCTCCGTTGTGTGTGCAAATAATTTGAGTCACAACGCCTGCAATGAGAGAATAGTTTGGGGGGAAAACTAATGCTGATCATAACCAGGGTAACAGCTCTTTTTGGAACTTTTAAATATAGAGAGAGATTCCTTGTCCATGCAAACATTTTGTGTCATAACTCAACCATTAATAACACAATTTGAACGTTTTTTGCTACGATGATAGATCATCATTATATCGGCCTTGTTTGCTCATTTTTACCAGAGTTTTAGTCCTTGGTGGACTTAGAAATTTCATGCCTGTACAAACATTTTCTGTCATAAATCGAGCAATGATAATCCAATTTGAATATCATTTGCCATGATGACAGACCTGCACTGGCTATCATCAAATGGTGAGTTTGGTCTTTTCTTTCTTGCAAGAGCTACAGCTTTTTTGGGGCTTACAATATCGTAAGATTCAGCTGGAGAGGCATATGCACATGTTGCATTGCATTTATTTGAGGTCTCAACTGGTAGATGCTAAATTATTTTTGTTCACATGTCTTTGCCTTGTTACAATTTATGGGAGAGTGCCAATAGGCACTCTCCCAAAATCTGTAACAAGGAAAATTCATACAGACCAAATAAATTAGATTCAAAGATAATATGAAGGACACCCACTGAGATTGAAGGCTCTGGGCTGCAGTACCTGCACTTTAGAGTAAAGCCCAAATGTGGGCTTTCAGCACTCAACCAGTTAATTATCATTACAAGCACAAATGTAGTGAAGCTATTCATTTTAGCATCGCATTAAAACATTAATTTGCTAGATCCATTATATACTCTCATTTTGTACTGAAAATGTTGCAATGGAAAGTTTTTAAATATCTTTACTCACAGTGGTATCCACAACTTGAACTTTATCTGCAGGAACATGTTGCGGTATTCTGTTATCTTTGTTGGCAAACACACAGCCTTTTTCACCGAGGGTTATAATTACTGTGTTACATCCCATTTCCAATAATTTATGAAGTGCAGTTTCAGCTTCTGAAACACTGGATACACTTATCCCTGTAAGACTCTCAGCCTGAAAAAGTTTCCTATAGCTAAGCCAAAACAGTGAGGCATGGAGGCCCATCTACATTTTGAAATTTTTTTTTATTATTATATTGTTCTGTTGAATTTAATGGAGACAGAATGTTGGAACTTTCCAATGAATGGTAAACATTATTATTTATTGATATTTAATCTTTTACCTAAAGAATCCATCACACACATACAAGTAATTTACAAACTGAGCAGTTGAAAAAGATGTTTTTTACAAAACATTTTAACAAAAAAAATTCATGTGACCCCTCACTGAAATGAGCTTGTTGAGCTCCTTCTAATAATGGGTCCACATGATAAGACTTTGTTGAAATTTTGTGAATACTTTGGAAAAAAAAAATTTGTTTGAAAATCAGGAAGTGGAACAGTGCTTGTTTACTGTTGTAAACAAATTCTGCTTTACTGGTAAAATAGGATCTGCAGCCAATGCCGGAGGTGAAAGTCCTATAAAGTGGTTAGCATAGGTATAAACAATTGGCTGTACTTAACTTCATCCCTATGCTGTGATAGCCAAAGATGCTGAAAGTGACCTTGAACACCAATAAAAAACTGAAACTCACAACCGTGCATGTCTCAAAACAACCTGACTTTTGGATTGAGTATTTACATCTAATTCTCAGTTATTGCTGAGATAGCTGTGCCCCCCGATTGATGAAACATGACATGCTGGAAAGGATGAAAAAAGACCTGTGTGGATGCACTTTGTAAAACAGAGTTAAAAAGTCAAATATGCCACATGTAAACTCCAAGAAGATTATGGCAGAATACAGAAACACAATACAGAATCGAGGCACCAAGTTGATTATGCAGACCTGAAGTGTTTAAAAAGCAGACTGAAAGGTGAATGTGGGATTTCGCTAAATCCCGCCTGCTTACAAAAAAGTATACTGGTTCAGTAGTTTCAGTATACACTGGGCCTGGGTCATAGTTTGATTCCATTCTGTATGCAATTTGTGCTGAACTTCTCAATGTTTTCAGTGTGGACACTTTGCTCTGTCGACTTACCTCGTTAAAAGTCAACAAGAGGATGAAATTTGCTGTTGAAACTAACTGGATTGTAATTCCCAATTCAGATGTTCAGAACAAAAGGGATCATAGGTATTTGACTGAAAATTACAACCAAAGACTTTCGGAATCAAATATGAGTGTGACATCAAACATTGTATGCATGGGGAGGAGGGGAAAAAGTGTTAGATTTACAGTTATTATCACCATTTGCAGTATGTGCATATCAAATGCAGTCGAACACAAAAATAAGTATCAAATAAAGTAGTCTTTTGTAGTAAATATTTCACTTATACCCATGTTTTTCTATTTTAATCATTTTGATTGAGCTGCATCGTCAATTTACGAGTGCCATAGCAAAAATACGTGACTCAACCCTTTACCCAACGAACTGGCCACATCTGCCTGCATAATATGCAAATTTAGCAGCTGATAAAATATTATTTTTCAAAAAATTTCACGAAAACTATATCATGTGACCCCTCTTTGGAACAGCTCATCGGGCTTGTTCCAATGAGGGGTCAAATGATATGGTTTTGTTGAAGTTTTTTGAAAATTTTCTAACTAGAGACTCTAAATAGCCTGTAATCGCTCACCTGGAACTACATACAAAAATGTTCATTTCCCATAGGCTTTGGATGGTAACTATAAACTGCAATTGTGGCCATGTTTGCAACATTACATCAACATTACATGAGGGTCATTGGTAGAAAGGTTAACATGTCTGCTGGCCAGATAATTCCATTGAGGTAAATGGTTAAGTAAAACTGGAGATTCCTATAAAGCCTAAGCAATACAGCTAAATGTCTTAAAACAAAGAGCCAAACTTTCTTGATCTAAAATTTTGAATTTTTTGTCTCCAAAACTAGTTCATTCCAATAAGGAATCATAAGCAATGTTGGATGGAGAGGGGGGGCAGAGAGATAAATTAATAAATACAATCAAGAACACACAAATCCATACTCTTGACAAGTGAGGTTATCAGGTTGTGATACTTCCACAGGAGGCGAACCCTAGCATGTAACTGTTATAAACAAGTGAAATGCTATGGGATGGCCAAATACACTGCTAATTAATTCCAACAAGGGAAATAACTCTCAAAGAAGAAATAACTCAAAGAAATAATTAGATACAGCTCGTTCTCAATCCCCTTCATGATATTATCACCAAAAAGCTATATATTTAGGTAAAGAATCTTGAAAATTGTAACAAAAATGGTGAGGTGATGACAAGAAAAATGAAAAAAAAGAATGAGTCACTGGTTACACGTCTGCACACTGGTTCCGGAAGCTGTGGATCGGTACTAGAAGAGCGTCCCATACTGGGTTGCGCTGGTAGCACTCGACCCACTTTTGGCTTATTTTTTTGCACCACTTTTCTTTCCCAAATCGCTTGTGAAAGATCAAAATAGAGAGTATATTTCCATATATATATATATATATATATATATTTTATATTTTCACTGTAGTCCAAGCCTGTAGTAAACAATTGTAGGGTAGGTTAATAAGAAATGAATGTATACCTTCTGATCAATGATTTCTTGAGTTAAATTTAGATTAATGTTCCATCAGATCTGGTCATGGCTGCTTCAAAACAGCCATGACTAGATTTGGTGAAAAATATTTTGAGAATACTCAGCAGTCTTAGAGTTAAAATGCGAAGACAAGAAGGGCCGAGGAATGGATGGAAAGAACCCATTCCTATATCCCACTATGTGGTGAGGGATAATAACTCAAGTACCTCAAGTTCATTGGGACAAAAGATATCTGGTACTGTGAACATTTCTTCATCCAAGCCACTTGCTGCTGGTGCTGGGTTCAGAATGCAAGTAACTAAAATAAAAACAAGTTGCTTTCAATTTAACTGAATCTAAGCCAAGCAATTTTTGAAAACTTCTCCACATAAGCCTACAGGTACAGTGAAGCCCACTTAATTGTATATCTCTTAACTGAATAACCCTGTTAATTGAATATAATTTCCCAACACAAAACCATTTATCATACCTCCAGTACAAATTTGACCTGTTAATTGAATATAGGTTATAGTGTAAACTCCTGTTAACTGAATTAAAAAAAATTTTGTAACCTCTCGAGAAATTACCCTGACTCTCCTCAGTTTCCCATTGTTTATAGACCTATTTGGCCTCAGTACCTCCAATACAGGCATTTAATCTATTATATCTCGTTTGACAGAACTCATGCAGCTCTGTCAAACAAGATATAATAGAATAAATGCTAAGTTTTTTTTACTATAATACAGGAAAGTGACACAATCCCTGTTAAATGAATACTCCTGTTAACTGAATAATTTTCTTTGGCAAAGTGGCTATTCAGTTAACAGGGTTCCACTCTATTTGCATATCTTCTGATAGAATTTTCACTGGATAGGGTCGAGTAGTCAGCTATTCTTTCCTATCCTTCTTTTTTTAAATGTGTTCGATAAGTGATTTCAACAACTGTCATCATACAATTTACTTCATACAACTCTGTCTGTAGAGCTAATGTTGGTTCAACGTTTTACAAAACAGGTATATATTTCTTCTAGTAATTGTGGATTTGGATTATTAACCAAAATCTTTTGATTAAAAGTTTTGTCATGGTTAATGGATGGGAACAAATTTTGAGAATCCGTGTACTTACACTTAATAAAGTTCACTACACACATGCAGCTTTTTACAGCCATTATGGATGCAAAGTTGGAGGAACGACTTGAAAAGTGGTAATCAGAAATGGACACAATAAAAAGAGAACAAATCAGACTCAATGAAACTGTCACAGTCAGCATTTTGTGGGGTGTCAGTCAGTTTAAGGGATACACATTTTTTTGTATACCAGAACATGTCTCTCTCAGGATATGGAGCAGTCATTTATGTCTCAAGCCAATGTGACAATGAACTTTGGTAACAACAATGCAACAAAAGGTTCATGTTGTATGGAAAACTGAAAATCTCTTCCAGACTGGAAAACAAACTGAAACCTCCTGCAAGAGTCCAGAACACATGTGGACCTGTTACTATTTTTCTTCTTCCAGTTTGGCCATTGTTAATACTTTTTTGTTTGACGTCAATCCTTGGTATTGATAGACAGATGTGAAATGCACAAATTATTATCTATTAAAATATCTGCAAGCATGTATCCTTGCCCATCATCAAGTTTTTAAAATGTGTTGAGCCAAAATGTAACATTTGTATAAAATTCTTCCACCACTTTTGTCAAAATCCGGTCCGAATAATTTTTCTCTTACAGCCTTCATAGGCTCTACAGTTCAATATTTTCTTTGTACTTAAATTAGTGCTAATAAACACAGCCAGCACGTGTATGTATACAATGATCATGTGTTCTCAATGACATCCCTAACACTGACACTGGTTTCTACTTAGTGGTTATAAATGAAACACCAGGGTCAATTTACCATTTACTGATAGTAATTCAAGGTTTGATGAACATTCTTAGGATCAAAAGAGTATCATGACCCATAAGTAACCCTTTACACAACAGACATACATCAATGAAAATTTATTGATTTAATAATTGATTTTTCAAACAAAATCTATTTTTTCAGTGCTCAATTTGCAAAAGTATTTCAAAGGCTAATTGCATGGGAGACCATTAAGTATGAAATCAGTAAGGCAAAACAGAATACATACGCAAATCCCATGTACCAGCCAGTCCTCTTGCACAAATTGTGTAATATATCAGCTTAACTGCTTGATTAGGCCACACAAAGTAGATCTTCTGTTTCTCAGGCCATTATTTATAAAATTGCATGCGGGCGAGCGTTTTTTTATTTTATTTTTTATTTCTGTAATTATTTCTTTGCCATCAAAAGTTCATGTTCTTGGTTTATGTTTTAGGCCTCATAATCTATGGAATATCATGGATGGTGGTGCATTTCGTCCCTTGAGAGCAAGAAGGCTTTGCAATGCTAAAGCATTGCAAAGCCTTCTTGCACTCAAGGGACAAATTTATCAATTTTTTAACTTGGGTAAAATATCAGACATAAACTATATAATTTTTTTTTTTAAGTTTACATTGGTTATAAAAAGAGAGCATGCGGCATCCAAAAGGACCATGCGGGAGGGCCTGAGAAACAGATTTTTAATTTTTTTATGCCTTATTTGATGAATTTTGGTAGTAATCAGAATTTGCTCATCATCAATGGTTCTGTTACTGTTTATAAGAGAGTGCTTTTAGTCCATCTAAAAAATTGTAACAAAAGTTCTATGAACAATATACTGCTTGTTTTTAATCATTTACATAATGATTCGGCCACATCCAGCCACAGAATTTACAAATTAAGCAGTTAAAAAAATATGTTTAAAAAAAATTTCAACAAAATCAGATCATGTGACCCCCTCACTGGAACAAGCTTGTTATGCTTGTTCCAATGAGAGGTTCACATGATATGGTTTCATTGAAAGTTTTTAAAAAATTAAAATACAGTGGAGCCCACTTAATTGGATATCTCTTAATTGTATATCCCTGTTAACTGAATATCATTTTCAAACACAAAACCATTTACCATACCTTCAGTACAAATTTGATCTGTTAATTGCATATGGGTTGTAGAGTAAACTCCTGTTAATTGTATATAAATTTTTGTAATATGTTGAAAAAGTTACTGTGACATGCTCCAAATTCCCCTTATTTATCAACCTTTTTGGCCTCACTACATTCAATACAGGCATTTATTCTATTATATCTTGTTTGACAGAGCTCTATGAGCTCTGTCAAACAAGATATAATAGAATAAATGCTCAGTTTACCTCCAGGATACAGGAAACTGACCAAATCCCTGTTAATTGTATACTCCTGTTAATTGAATAATTTTCACTGGCAAAATGGATATTCAATTAAGAGGATTCTACTGTAATAAATTTTGATATCTTGTGTGTTGGGTCAAGGGTTACTGAATATGAAGCACATCAAAAGTATATAAAATATAACCATAATACCAGGAAGTGTGGTGACACAGTGGTTATGTCTGTGGACTTCAAACGGAAAGGTCCACGGTTTGATCCCCACCAGGGGTAACTGCACTATGTTCTTGGGCAAGACACTTAATCACTGGGGCATGATAACACTGTATAATAAGGCATACTGCATGTTGCTGGTGCACTTCTCTCTTCAACCAATGCTAAGTTGCTAACCCTGCATAGGCGGCGTCAGTACATTGGAGAGTCTGACAGCTGCTCGCCGTTGCTCTGTGGGTCTCTCCCAGGGCACTCCAGCTTCCTCCACCCATAAAACTGTCCAACACAAGGTAATTCTGGCTGTTGAAAGTGTTGTTAAACTCCAATAAAAAAAATAAACATAGTACCAGCATATTTTGACCAAATGTGGTCCACCGGTCCCTTCTAATACAATGGTCCACTTAACTTCTCCACAAAGGCACCAAAGCCATTTCCAGTTATCTGGCACATCAATATAAAATCTAGATTTTTTGGACTGAGAAAACTTTTTTCCATGGGGTTAATTTACTTTTTACTAGAAATGTTTAGCAGTTTCTAATTATCTTATAGCAATTATTGATTCTGAGAAAGTAGTTGAGAAATTCTTTGTTTGGATAGATGAAATAATGTTGGACCAACCGACAGGCCTTGTATAATGGACCTTGGGAGCTACTTTAGTGCCACTGGGCCTGTTTTAATTGAACTTAAGGGGAAAACATTATTTTCTCAGGCCTACTGTAGGCCTTGACAAAAAACATTATCAGGGCTGATCTCGGGCATTTCAGCCCCAATCCCAACATAAAGTAAGGCCTGTAATAAAAGTGACTCATAAATTTGTCACCATTCACTGTAGTGACCATAAACATGTGTACCATTGTTTGATACAGTATTACCACAGCCGACCTTATAAAATCGTAAATCAGATGTTTTTCGTAATTTATTCCAAATTACCACAACTCATTTTAACCCTTCACCTAATGCACACGATATCAAAATTTATTATTTTAAATAATTTTTCAAATTTTAAAAAAAATTTTTAACAAAACTATAATATTATGTGAACCCTCCTTGGAACAAGCTCAATGAGCTTGTTCCAATGAGGGGTCACATACAGTACATGGAGAGTGGATTGTAACTAAATCACCCATGGAGTGGAGTTATCACCCAAAGTGTCACTTTCAAATTCTATGCATATGGACAAAAAGCCCAAGCATTGTTTCAGCCAATGGACCTCCAGGTTTAACACGGAGGACCATTGGGGGAAGTTTGCTTGAGCTTGTGATGTTTTGCAACAAATTTGCAATTATTGCTTGGGTGGAATTTCCATTCCACAGGTGATTTAGTGATAATATACTCTACATGTACTGTAATAGGGTTTTGTCGAAATTTTTTGAAAAAATAATTGTTTTCAAATGACTTGTTTCGTAAATTACATGGGCAGATGCAACAGTTTGTTAGCTAAAGGGTTAATCAGTATTTTATCCATAAATAATCTTTTTACAAAGTTCAAGAAACACACTCATCTTCAATGATTCCACAGTTGGAATGACTGCAAATGCACATAACATATAAATGCCCACTCATACATGTAGATTTTGACCCATCCACGATGGCCATACTGTAATCGGTCCTCCTTATTATATCCAGATGAACGATAAAAAGGTTATCTCAAAATTCGAGATTTTATTCTCTGATTTAACTCCATGCATGCTGCTGGCCGATATTCCTGTCAGGACAGAATTTCTCTTGCCACTAAAATAGGTATAATTTGGGCATATTTAATCAATTTTTCCCCATGTAAACTGAATGGATTTTACAACCAATACTTTTTTGAGTTGAAGTTGTATGATTTTTTCATCAAATCTAGTCATGGCTGCTTTACAGCAGCCATGACCAGATTTGATGAAAAATATTGTGAACTTACTCAGCGGGTTAAGAGTTAATCATTTTATTTACATTTTATTACATGTAATCTCAATGAGCCCCATCAAACAAGATATAATAGAATAAATGCTCAGTTTATAACTAGAAGATAGGAAAATGATCCAATTCCTGTTAATTGTATACTTCTGTTAAATGAATATTTTTCTTTAGCAAAGTGCCTATTCACTTAATAGGGTTCCACAGCATTACTTCAAGCTCATGTCAAATTATATCTTGGAAATGCATTCACTGCCAATAACCAGTGTGCAAAATTTCAAAAATTACTCCAACTGACTGACCGTTCACTTGGTTTGGAAATTTCTAACCGAATGCTCAGCTATGTAAAAAGTCTTGGAAAACCACTTTTTATCATTAACAAGTATTCATCTACATGTATTGCATGGAAGTGAAATATATATAGCATCTCAAAGCAAAAGTCTAAAAATCTATCAGACACACGAAAGGCTGGTTACCTGGTAGAGTGCTGCAAGCCCTATTCAGGCTTTATTCTGAACTGCAGATACCTAAAGCTGAAGACTTCATATTTTGGGGATTTTCTTCTTAATATCTTGGGGAAAAATTACTTCATTTCCATCAATTTGCATTGCTACAATTTATGAGAGAGTGTATAGGCACCCCATACATTGTAACAAGACAAAAATATGTGAACACATCTTGAGGCTGAGAAAAAATTGAGCACTCTAGACTTTACCATTCAAGATGCAACTTTTGGCTAACAGGCCATCCGTTCGCGTAGACTTAAATTTGCATAACCACCATGTGAACGAAAAGAGCATTCTTGTCAAATTTTGCACACTGCAATAACTGTCCTGCAATCCAAATTGTTTAGTTTGATCATCTTGGAAATGCATTTTAATTTAATTCACTGGTTTAATTCAGTCATATTGTATTTTTCAAGTTGTGTGGAAGCTGACATTGAGTGATGGTGTTACAAAATAAAACATCTTGCACTAAAGTTATAATGCAAAGAGTTTCTAGAATTACCAATTCATGGTTTATAAATAGAGAGATGGGGAATGCAGTTCCCTAAATTCCTGCCTACTTTGTATCATCTCATAAAATGGGGTTGTAGATACATGAATTCAAATAGTGGTCAAAGGAGGCGGTGGGAATTGAAGTATTTATTGAGGATAGAGACAAATATATTCAAGCACTTTTCAAGAAAGCAGCCAAAATTCTACGAACATTTGCCTCACTATTTGCTAGTATTCCCGATATCGGACATTGATACACATGAAAAAATGCGTATCAAAATGCAATGCCATATTGAGTCAAGTACTTCTTGCTATTCTAACAAGTCTAGAAGCTTTATGACAATTAATCCTATGCTTTAACCCTTTACCACATGCACACGATATCAAAACTTATTATATTAATGATTGCTTTTTAAACATTTTCAGAAAGTTTCAACAAAACCATATTATGTGATCCCTCATTGGAACAAGCCTGTTAAACTTGTTCCAATGAGGCGTCACAGGATAGGGTTTTGATGAAATTTATTTTTAAATATATTTTCTTTAACTGCAACTGCCAAATTTGTAAATTAGGTGGGTGGATGTGGTCGATTTGTTAGGTAAAGGGTTAAATAATGCCGAAGCCTGTAAAGTGTTGTTCACAAAATCTGCCTTTCAAACTTTAGTATTTTTACAAAATTTTACCTCCAAAACAGATATTGCGACACCTCAATGAAACAAGCTCGCCGATGAGTAATATCGACGATAATTTTTTTTAGGTAAAAAATTAAACTTTTTAAATATACAAGAATGGGATTTTGTCTGCTTTAGTCATGTTAGGCAAAGGGTTAACTATATAGAAAACAAACTATACCTCCATGTTTTTTTGCTAGTTTCAATGCAGTCAGTGTCGCTTGCATAGATATTTCTAGCTGGCAAACCACAACTTTTGAATTCTTTATCAGTTCTTCGGCTGATAGAATGTCTTTTTCATTAAGCTCCATGTTGGCCCCAGCAACAATTACAATATAGTTTTGGCCTATTGAAAAAAATAAAATTTCAAACATTAATCCCTAATGCCTTTACAGCATTTTAATGTAATGGCATTGACAAGTTGTAATGTCACATCAAATACAATTGAGCCCACTTCATTGGGTATTTCTTATGTGAACTAAATTCCTGTTAATTAACCCTTAAGGGTCTGGAGATTTTGATACATTTTTGTAAAACTTTGAAAGTCTACCTCCTTTGGCTTTGCAGTTGTTTCTAGTCAAGTCTTGGTTACCTATAGAGGCAGCCAAGACTTGCCTAGAAACAACTGACTGACAAGGTACATAGAAAACAAGTCTTTAGTTTACCCAAACAATGCATGCTGGGACACCTGTTCCCTTGCATTAAAAAGTTATCAAAGTCGGAATTAGGCCCTTATGGGTTAAATATTCTTAACTGAACATTTTTCAAATTTCACTGCCAATGGGGCTATTCAATTAACAGGGATCTACTTAGAGTTCAATAAGATTTTGCCAAACTAGAGATGGTCTGTTGCCCGGTATACCCCCATTGTGGCATACCGCCTAGTGTGGGTGACTAAAACGGGGCATTCAATTTTTCTAAGTAAAAAAAAATCCAATATGACCACCAGTCAGCCATCTTGAAACTAAGCTGGAAAAAATTATGTCACGGACTTCCTCTCATCATGTTGATCATTTTTGTAAACTTTCATGAAAATGCGGCTAAAACTGTGGAAGTAGTTCACTCCACAAGTTTACATGTGCAATGGACTGATGACGATGACAGACCGACTAACCGACCGACAAGTTGACTCCTATATACCCATCCCCTAAACTTTGTTTTGTTGGGGTATAATTAAATGGAATTTATATGTTTTTTATATTTGGCAAATATGTGGTTTAATCTTACCTTTGCATTTCCCATTAGTGAATTTAAGAGAGAGACTCTCTCTCAAATGTCAATGTACAATTTATAGTCATTTTTATGTTACATGGCTGGCACTGATAACTGGCTGTTATGTAATATAACTTTTCAAAATAAACAGTTTTCTTTATGAAATAATCTGTTGTATCAAAGTATCACAGCTTTTTAATTCCTTGCATGCTGCTGGCGGATATTCCTGCCCAGGACAGAATTGCTCTTGCCACTGAGATTAGTATAATTGGGCATATTTAATGAAATTTTCTCTCTATAAATGAAGTAGATTTTTTCACCAATGATTCCTTGAGTTAAATTTAGACAAATTTTTCATCAAATCTGGTCATGGCTGCTATGAAGCAGCCATGACTAGATTGGATGAAAAAGATCTTGAAAATACTCAGCGGGTTACGAATTAAAGAATTGTCAGTAAGAATATGAAAATAAATAGGTCATATTTGAGTTCCCCGTACAAGGTTGAAACAAATTAACAGATTCTGAGAGGTTCCGGACAAAGAAGGATGCAATGAACTAAAATTACAAAAGCTCCAATATTGTTTGAGGTAATTATATATATATATAAATATATATGCTACAATTTGGCAAATTAATGGAGGGCATTACCACCTTTGAATGCTATTGTAGAGGCAGAAATTCATTTCACATACGGGTCCGAAACTTATTTTCATGTTTAACAACTTTCGAAGTTTGTGACGACACACACTTTCCAGGTTTAGAGTTACAAGTTTGTAGTCTCTAATTCATTTTTGAAGCTTTAGTTTATACAGTTCAAAATTCAAATTTTCTTCACTTCTTCAATTGAGATGTAACTATTTCACTTGGGAATGTGGACGATATATAATATAGACTTAAAAACAGTATTTAAAATAAGATTTACGAGCATAAAGTGAACCAAAATGACTAAAATGAAATGAACCTGAATGATTAAATATTTCATTTGTAACAATTGTCTTGAACACATAGCTTATGTCCCCGCACTGAAATTACCTCAGTGAGCTCGTTCCATTGAGGGGTCATAAGCTATCTTTTTGAGGCAACAGTTCGAAAGAAATACTAAAATATGTATGGTGATTTTTGCAAACAGTGCTGGCCAGCTTCAGTTGTTACCTTCACTGAAAATTTAAATTGCACATTATGTGATAAAAAGAATCACATATTCTTCACAATTTGACAGGAAATTTCTGAACCTTATTCAGTAAAATTGATCTGAGCCTTGGTAAGGCTTGGTTCATATCGATTTTAGAGAACTCAGTACAGATATTTCATATGAAATTGTGCCTCATTAGAGATCCTCTATATGTGATACACTGCCAGATAATAACATTTCCTTAGTTTATTAGGAGATACTCCAGAAATGACCCGAGTTAAACTGGGTCAATCTTGTTTACATGCTGTTCAGATGGGAGTTGTTATCATGTTATGTCCAAAACTGTTTAGAACAAGAACAACTGAGAATCCAGTTTGCGTGCATTGGAACTAGAGGGGGGTATCAGTACCCCGTGGCTCACCAACAGGTGGCCAATGTAAAGGGGTGGCTGGAGTAAAAAAAAAAGTTCAAAACTTGCACACAAAAGTCCAAAATTAAAGAAAATAAGCAGCTAAAGGGTTAAATAATATAATAATAACCCCTAAGAAGCATGCTAACATAAAATAGGAACCATGGCAATATGCTACAAGGTAAGCCTCCACTTTGAAAAAAAGAAAGACAAACCTCAAAACCTGCACATAAAAGTAAAAAAAGTATCACATTTGTTTCAAAGGGTTAAAATTTAGAAAAATACCCTGAAAATATTACAATAACCAGCATGGCAATATGCCAGTGAGATAAAACTCCACTTAAAAAAAAAATATCAAAACCTGCACACAAAAGTACAAAACCTGCACACAAAAGTCCAAAATTAAAGTAAATAAGCAGCTAAAGGGTTAAATAATATAATAATAGCCCCAAGAAGCATCCTAACATAAAATAGGAACCATGGCAATATGCTACAAGGTAAGTTGCCACTTGGAAGAGAAGAAAGACAAACCTCAAAACCTGCACATAAAAGTAAAAAAAACATCAAAACCTGCACACAAACGTCAAAATAAGTCCAAAATTTGATTCAAAGTGTTAAAATTAATACGAAATACCCTGGAAAAGAGTTAAATGTTATCGTGAACCCCCACAGCAATATGCAAAGAAGAAAAAAAATTTTTTAAAAGCACAAAAATCCAAACCTGTAAACAAAAGAAGTCCAAAATTGAAGTAATTAAGCAGGGAAAGGGTTAAAGCATACAACGTAGCCCTAAGATGCATGTTTACATACAATAGAAAGCATGGACATATGCTACAAGGTAAATCTACACTTGGAAGAAAGGAAAAAAAAAACCCATGAAAACCTGCATGCAAACGTCAAAATAAGTCTAAAATACTATTCAAAGGGTTAAAAAAATTTTAAAAATGCACTGGAAAGATATCAATGTTATAATAACCACCACTGCAATATGCAGTGAGGTCAACCTCACTTGAAATTGTTTTTTTTATCGCAACCTGTACATAAAAGTAAGAAACTGTAAGCCTAAGTCCAAAAGCTGTACATAAAAGTCCAAAAATGAAGTAATTCAGCAGGAAAAGGGTTAAATAATACAAACCTAGCCCTAAGATGCATGTTTACATACAACAGAAAGCATGGACATATGCTGCAAGGTAAATCTCCACTTGGAAGAAAGGAAAAAAAAACATCAAAACCTGCACGCAAACATCAAAATAAGTCTAAAATTTGATTCAAAGGGTTAAAATTAAGACAAAATACCCTGGAAAAGAGTTAAATGTTATAGTGAACCACCATAGCAATATGCAGAAACTCTACACTTGGAAGAAAAGAAAAAAAAAAACCCATGAAAACCTGCACGCAAACGTCAAAATAAGTCTAAAAATCTATTGAAGGAGTTAAAAATTTTTTAAAAATGTACTGGAAAGATATCAATGTTATAATAACCACCACTGCAATATGCAGTGAGGTCAACCTCACTTGAAATTGTTTTTTTTATCACAACCTGTACATAAAAGTAAGAAGCTGTAAGCCTAAGTCCAAAAGCTGTACATAAAAGTCCAAAATTGAAATAATTCAGCAGGAAAAGGGTTAAATAATACAAACATAGCCCTAAGATGCATGTTTACATACAATAGAAAGCATGGACATATGCTGCAAGGTAAATCTCCACTTGAAAGAAAGGAAAATAAAAACATCAAAACCTGCACGCAAACATCAAAATAAGTCTAAAATTTGATTCAAAGGGTTAAAATTACGACAAAATACCCTGGAAAAGAGTTAAATGTTATAGTGAACCACTATAGCAATATGCTGAAACTAAAAAAAAATTTGAAAAGCCAAAAAATCAAAACCTGTACACAAAAGTTCAAAATATTTAAGAGCGGACGCCGACGCCGACATGAGGGCTATGCCATAGGCTCACACAACTAACGTTGGTGAGCCAAAAATGATCAAATACGCATATCCAAAAATAAATTCTTGATTTTTTAAAAATCTTCAATTGAAAAGTTACGACCCAAGCCTTAACTGAAGTAAATGCAGAGCAATTAGAACCGATTTTAATAAAAAGTATGCATTTCTGTAGTCAGTCGTAATGATTTCTCCCCAATTTCCCAATTTAGAAAAGTCTCACAGTAAATCTTCCCTTGAAAAAAAAGCAACCACATATGGTAGAGCGGGGGCCCTTTGGGGGCAGCTGCAATAAAAATACTTGGGCAGATTTGCCATCTGGAAACTGGAATGTTGGAAGATTTTCTTTAACCTATACCCAATACAAGGGGGCGTGGTAGTTCAGTTGGTGGAGGCGCAGGCTGAAAGCCGAGAGGTCCTCGGTTTGAATCCCACCTGTGGCAACCACGTTGTGTCCTTGGACAAGACACTTCACCCCCATTGCCCACATGGGGGCACAGTGCCATTGTGTACTAATGCTAACCCTGCTTGTGTGGAGTTGGTATGTTGGGGAGCTGACAGTTGCTCGCCGTTGCTCGGTGGTTTTCTCTGTGTACTTAGGCTTCCTCCACCCATAAAACTGTCACGGACATGGTTAGCCATTGTGCAGAAATATGTGACCTTAAACACCAAAAAATACCCAATACAAAGGATTTATTATTTTAATTATTTTTTTTAAATTAAAAAAACAAGAAGAATGTTACTAAGGTAACACATGCCCCTCCCCCCCCCCCCCCATTGTGACCTTCACCTTGCAGATGTGGCGGAAACTATTATACGTGACACACCTTCTGACTGTCCTTAACATTTGTACAAAGTTTAACACTTGTACTATGATTCGTTTCTGAGTTATGGCTGAGACAGGAATATTGACCGTTTTTTAGTGTGACCTTGATCTTAAAGGTACGAACCCAGCTATGGTGTGTGACACATCCTCCCATGGTCCTTTATAATTGTGTGAAGTTTGGTGACTGTAGCCCTAATAGTTTTGGAGTTTTGCTTGAGACATGATTTGTGACCCTGAACATATGAAGGTCAATTGTGAACTTCACCTTGCAGATGCGGCGGAAACTATTATACGCGGCACACCTTCTGTCCTTAACATTTGTAAAAAGTTTAACAATTGTACTATGATTTGTTTCTGAGTTATGGCTGAGACACGAATATTGACCGATTTTTAGTGTGATCTTGAAATGTGACCTTGACCTTGAAGGTACGAACCCAGCTATGGTGTGTGACACATCCTCCTATGGTCCTTTATAATTGTGTGAAGTTTGATGACTGTGGCCCTAACAGTTGATTTGTGACCCTGAACATATGAAGGTCAACTGTGACCTTCACCTTGCAGATGTGGCGGAAACTATTATATGCAACACACCTTCTGACTGTCCTTAACATTTGTAAAAAGTTTAACAATTGTACTATGATTCGTTTCTGACTTATGGCTGAGACACAAATATTATTGACCGATTTTTAGTGTGACCTTGAAGTGTGACCTTGACCTTGAAAGTACGAACCCGGCTATGGTGTGTGGCACATCCTCCCATGGTCCTTTTTAATTGTGTGAAGTCTGATGACTGTGGCCCTAACAGTTTTCGAGTTATTGGCTCGGACACACACACACACGGACGGATGGATGGACTGACTGACTGATGGACGGCGAGACACATGCACACTTCAATCACAAAATGCCACCTGACTTAAGTCGGGGGGCATAAAATTTCAACAAAACTATATCATGTGACCCCTCATTTTAATGAGGGGGCACATGATAAGGTATTTGTTTTGTTGAAGTTTATGAAAAATGTTCTTTCTTTACAACTGCTCACTTTCTAAATGACGTGGCTGCAGCTGATTTGTGAGGTTAACCAATCAACCATTTGTGTGAATTTGGTTTCACATGAATGGAACAAGCGTTCTCTAGATTATTTGTGCCCTGATTATCTTGGTTAACTACCAAGAAGACTATTTATTTATGTATTTATTGGTGCATAAGGTCACATATTTTGACACAATTGCTAATCGTGACCACAACATGGATATAAAGTCAAGTCCATACTGAAGTTGCCCATTTTAGAGGACTTCCACCCCAGGCATTGGTTACCAGGTCCTATTTTATCAGTTAAAACAGCACTTGTTTACCACAGTAAACAAGCACTGCTTCACTTCCTGGAGTTCCCACGGGGGTACCAACAAGATACCAAGTCTAACAAGAAATACGGGAGGGATAAAACAGAGGAGCCCACTTTATTGGATATCCCTTCATTGACTAATCCTAGTTATAGAATATATAAAGGATATTCACGAAAATTTGATGAATACCGAAAATATCTCGTGAGTGGCTACAAAGAAATATGAGGATCTTCACGAGCGACGCAGTCGCGAGTGAAGATCCTCATATTTCTTGTAGCCACGAACGAGATATTTTCGGTATTCATCAAATTTTCGTGAATTTTCTTTTTATTTAATGCTCTACGACTACAAACTCTCCAATTTGTGGCCTTTATTTGCCATTAAGGCGCAAAATTTATGTGCCGAACCGGCGTCCATACAAAAATTACAACAACCAAACTCCAACCATTGGAATGTGTGAATATCCGCACAAAAAGTAGTCCCGTCTTATTTCTCCCCTAACTTTACGATTTACCAAGGCTGGCGAATTGAAATAATCGCAATGTGTTTCGAAGAAATAGAACAATAACAAAAAACACCACTTTCTTATTTTCAATAACAAGACACGTCATTTTATTTTTTTTGAACTCAATGCACTGAAGACGTGTGAAGTTGAACTGAAGAAATTTGAAAGTGATTTCGGCTTTTCGCTGGAAGGTGAATGAGAAAGTCAAACTTTGAAACCGCTGATTTAATGAATTGATTTAGTCACTGTCACTATCAATTATTCGAATTTGTTTGTATTTGGGACTCTGGAATTCATTACTGATGTGCTGACTCGTTTAAAGTACATGTGATTCGTCATCCGAACCTACGATGAAATATCGATTTCTAAATATCATTTTGATATTTCGTTTTGCCGACCGACAGGGGAATATGACTTAATTTTTCAGCGTGAATTGATGCCTGAGCATTAAATAAATAATGGTTACAGAATATATATATCCAAACAAAATATAATATCCAAACACAAAACCATTTACATGTTCCTTACTTTCAGTACAAATATGATCTTCATTTGCATGTAGTAAACTGCTGTTAATTGAATACAAAATCTTGGAATATGTTGAGAAATTATCCTTGCTATAACTGAATTCCCCTTGTTTATAGACCTATTTGGCCTCAGTACATCTAACACAGGCATTTAATCTATCTGATCTTGTTTGATAATGCTCCAAGATATAATAGAATAAATGCTCCACTTATCTCTAGACTACTGCAAGGTGACCAAAGTTCTCTTAACCCTTTACCTAACACGAAAGGCAGATGGCACTTGCAAACAAAATTCTTGAATAACTAATTTTTTGCATCAAAAACATAGCTTATGACCCCTCATAGAAATGAGCTTAACAAGCTTGTTGCAATGAGGGTCATATGCTATGTTTTTGAGACAAAAAATGAAAAAAATAATAATTGAATGGCAATTTTTGTGAATAGCACTGACCGGTTTTGGCCGTCATTTTGGTGAAATGGTTAACTGAATATGCCTGAATATGCCTGTTAACTGAATAATTTTCATGGGTAAGGTGGCTATTCAATTAACAAGGTTCCACTGTATTCCCAATATCAGTTTCATATTCACCCAATGACAGATGACTTTTGGAAATGGAACTCTGAACTCTCAGGCACAAAATATCTCCTTCTCCTCAAACTTGTTACTGTCCTACATTACAAAATAAGTGCGGCCGTTTTCTAATTTACCTCTTACTTCCATGTAACAAATCAGGCTAACTTATTCTGTGGTACAGAGGAACCATGTTAATATTCACTTAACAGGAGTATTCAAATAACGGAGATTTGGTAATTTTCCAGTATTCTAGATATAATTTGAGTAATCATTCTATTATCTCTTGTTTGACAGAGCTCATGGAGCTCTGTCAAACAAGATATAATAGTTTCAATGTCTGTATTGGATGTTCAGAGGCCAAATAGGTCTATAAACAAGAATAATTTGGTGATTGACATGGCATTTTCTCGACATATTGCAGGATTTTTTATTCAATTAACATGAGTTTGCTCTAAAATCATTTTGCAATTAACAGGAACTCAAAGTGTGGTGAATGGCTTTGTGTTTAGAATGTATATTCAAGTAATTGGGTTATTCAATTAATAAAAGATCCCTAATGAGCCATGATTTGATAAGAAATTTCTGAACTGAGATGAAGGTATATTCAAGTAACTGTGTTATTCAATTAATAAAGGATCTCTAATGCATCATGATTTGATAGGAAATTACTGAACCAAGGGAACCTGATGATGAAAACTGCCCAGCGCTATTGCCAGAGATTGTCAACTTAATTTCATTATGTTTGTCTTGTTTAGCTTGTTCCAATAAGGGATCATATTAAGCTGTCTTCAGAAGACAAAAAATGAATTTTTTTAATTATTCAGGAATGTGTAAACAGATAATGAAATATAAAAGAAGATCAATTTAATTCTTCTACTTCCAAAGCAACTCACAATGTTACGACCTTGATATTGACTTCTGATGTCATTTGTTTATTATACGTGTTGTGAATGATATTTCTGTAAAGTGTTATTTGAAGGTAATTATGTGATAAAGAGGTAACCAATAAGTGGGCTCCACAGTACACAGAAAAATCTGATTTTAAATCTTGGTTTTTTTTTACACTTTTTTCTAAACATAACTTACAACCCATCATTTGAACAAGCTATCAGAGCATGTTCCAGTTTGGTTCTATAAGAGATGTTTTGGAAATTAAAGATTATAATTTTTAGCTGTCTAGAATAAATGAAAATTCCAATGACACTGCAGCTTAACTTGACTGTGTGTAGTGTTTGATGAAAAGGATAATGTTCAATGTTTATGAAAGGATTATGAAATAAGACAAGAATTGTGATAATTGAGAATATGTTAAGTTCTGTACCCTATGTGCTATGTTTTCAACAAGAATAATTTGAGGTGTAGACTGTACTAAAGAAATGAGGCCTGGGTTGATGTGGCTCTCACAGTTAATGTATGTCAACCAAAGTTACCAAGTTACAGTAAAATCATTTAAAAAAAAACTACCTGTAGAGTATGATAGAAGTTTAGGTCTGAGGCCTGGGGCCCTGTACCGCTCTCATAGTTGACCGATTTGAACCAAAATGGAAAATTCATCCGGACATTCATTCAGAAATCCATCTTGACATCTTAACACCAAGTCACTTAACCAAGTTGCAACAAAATAACCTCATAAATACGGCCTGTAGGCTGTGTCGAAGGTTTTAAGAGCAAGGGCTTGCGAGACCCTCACCATTGACCAATATTACCAATTTAGACCAAAATATAAGTAAGAGGTTCTCATCTAGTCATCAGATCACGTCATACTACCAAGTTACAATGAAATTGCTTCATAAATACAACCTGTAGTCTGTGGTAGAGAAAGTCTTTATGATTCGAAACCACACAGTTGTCACACTTGGCAGATCATGACAAAACTAAGATGTTCTTATCTCAACATCATACAAAAAGAAACGATGTTCCATGTTTATGAAAGGATTATTAACTCTTAACCCGCTGAGTATTTTCAAGATATTTTTTCATCATTTCATCAAATCTAGTCATGGCTGCTGTACAGTTGATGAAAAATTAATCTAAATATAACAGAAATTATTGGTGAAAAAATCCTTCCAATTTACATCGGAAAATATGTTATTATTTATTTATTGTTGTTTAAGGTCACATACTTCTGCACAATGGCTAATCATGACCACAACATGAAGATAAAGTCAAGGTCAGTCAATCGTTTATACCCCATGTTGCCTATTTTAGAGGACTTGCACCTCAAGCATTAGTGACTGGGTCATATTTTACCAGTGAAACAGAGCTTGTTTACCACAGTAAACAAGCACTGCTTCACTTCCCGGGGTTCCCACAGGGGGCTGGGGGGAGGGGGGCTGGGGGGGGGAATATGTTTAAATATTCCCAAATTATACTGATATCAGTGACAAGAGAAACCCTGTGCTGGGCAGGAATATCTGCAAAGAGTTAATTGGTAGAGTGCGGAATTATTTACAGTCATCAAAATTTGATCAAATAACTTTGCCTTGTTACTATTTATGGGAGAGTGCCAATAGGCACTCTCCCATAAATTGTAACAAGGCAAATCCAAACAGACTAACTAATCTCACTTCAAAGATAATATGAAGCACAGCCGCTGAATTTGAAGCCTTTAAGTTGTGGTACCGACACTTCAGAATAAAGCCCAAATATGGGCTTCCAGCATTCTATCAGTTAAATAAGACAAGAATTGTGACAATTGATAATACGTTAAGTTCCGTACCTTATAGTTTATTCATTCAACAAGAATAATAAGAAGTGTGGATTGTGATAAAGGAAGTTAGACTCAAACTCGTGCGGCCCTCATGGTTGACTAATCTCAACCAAAACAGGGCTACTGGATGAAATAACTAGATATCCTACCTAGTCATCCTACCAAGTCACACTGAAATCCCTTTGTAAGTAAGACCTGTAGACAGTGCTAAAGGAATCTAGGTCATGTGCTCCTACAGCTGTCATGGTTGACCAAATCTGGTCAAAATAGGCTGTTCTCATCTAAACACTATAGAGTCATCCTACCAAGTTACAATGAGATCTCTTCATAAATATGACATGTAGACTGTGCTAAAGATTTATGGGTTTCGAACTCAGGCAGCAATCACGGTTGACCAATTGTGATGAAAAAATCTAGACATGACCTCGAACCTGCACATGAAGTCTAGTGATGATTGGACAAGAATTACAGGGTGTAGCCTGTACTAAAGAAGATGTGAACAGACTCATAGACTCACAGACTTCCGCACATGTGATGGCAACAGCTTATCTTGACTTTGTCAGGTTAAGCTAAAAAATTGCAAGAATTATCAGCAAGTTTTGTAAATTGAAGGCGTAAAGAGACTGTGACTAATTATTATACCTGATTCCTCTACCAGAATTGTGGCTACTCCAGTTGCACAATCTTTACTAATGCCAACATGGTCTGCAAAAAATATAATGGTGAACAGATATAAGATGCATGACCGTTATGTCACAATATCATAACTTGGAAAGCCAGACATTCCTCAACTGAAATTTAAGTACGCATTTACTTACCAAAGTAATGATTATCTTGCATTCTGAAAAGCATGCAAAACCCCTTTCCAATTTGCAAGGGTGGGGGAGGAGGGATTTTTATTACATAAATTTCTCTGTTTCAAATACAAATCAATAGAATTGAGCCTACTTGAATGGATATCTTTTAATGGAATAACTCTGTTAATTGCATATAACTTTCAAACACCAAACCATTTATCATACATCCAGAAAAAATTTTACCTATTAATTGCATATGGGATCCATAGGGGTTGAAGAATGAAAAATGTTGTAATCTGTAAAATAATTCATTAAAAAGCTGTGATATTTTGAAACAATGGATTATTCCATGAAAAAAAATTGTTCATTTTTAAAAGTTATTTGATTTACATAACAGCCAGTTAGCAGTGCCAGTCAGGTAACATAATGAAAGTGTCAATGACACTGTAGCTTAACTTGTGTGTTGTATTTGATGAAAAGGATAATGTTCAATGTTTATTAAAGGATTATGAAATAAGACAAGAATTGTGATAATTGGGAATATGTTCATTTTTGGTCCCTGTATGCTATGTTTTTGATAAAAATAATATAAGGTGTACACTGTGCTAAAGAGCTGAGGGGTGGGTTAATATGACCTCACAGTTAATGTATGTGGCCCTCACAGTTAACGTATATTAACAAAAGTTACCAAGTTACAGTGAAATTATTCCAAAACGAGTCATCCTATCAAGTTACATTGAAATCCCTTCATAAATATGGCCTGTAGACTGTGCTGAAGGTTTTCGGGCTTCAGGCCCCTGTAGCCATCAGTTTCCCAATTGCGTCCAAAGGGGACGTTCTCATCTAGACATTATATGAAGTCATCCTACCAAGTTACAATGAAATCCCTTCATAAATATGACCTGTAGACTGCTAATATAAAGGTTTTTGGGCTTTGGGCTTGGGCAGCCATCATGGTTGAATGATCGCAACCAAAAGGGGACATTCTCATCTGGGCATCATCCGGAGTGATCCTACGAAGTTACAATGAAATTCCTTCATAAATATGACCTGTAGACTGTTCTAAAGGTTTTCAGGCTTTGGGCCCCTGTAGCCGTCACAGTTGCCCAATTGCGTCCAAAAGGGGACGTTCTCATCTAGACATTATATGAAGTCAACCTACCAAGTTACTATGAAATCCTTTCATAAATATGACCTGTAGACTGTGCTAAAGGTATTCGGGCTCGGGCAGCCATAATGGTTGAATGATTACAACCAAAAGGGGATATTACTCATCTGGAGTGATCCTACAAAGTGACAATGAAATCCCTTCATAAATATGACCTGTAGACGGTGCTCAAGATTTTCGGGCACCTGTAGCCATCACATTTGGCCAATCATGACCAAAAGGGGATGTCATCATCTAGGCATTCTATGGAGTCCACCTAACAGGTTACAATGAAATCCTTCCATAAATATGACCTATAGACTATACTAAAGGTCTTTGGGCTCGGGCAGCCATAAAGGCTGAATGATCACAACCAAAAGGGGACGTTCTCATCTAGACATTGTTTGGAGTCATCCTACCAAGCTACAATGAAATCCCTTCATAATTATGACCTGTAGATTGTTCTAAAGGTTTTCGGGCTTCAGGCCCCTGTAGCCATCACAGTTGCCCAATCGTGTCCAAAAGAGGACTTTCTCATCTAGACATTATATGAAGTCAACCTACCAAGTTACAATGAAATCCCTTCATAAATATGACCTGTAGACTGTGCTAAAGGTTTTCGGGCTTTGGGCTCGGGCAGCCCTCCTCATTGAATGATCGCAACCAAAGGGGACAATCTCATCTGGGCATCATCTGGAGTGATCCTACAAAGTTACAATGAAATCCCTTCATAAATATGACCTGTAGACTGTGCTCATGGTTTTCGGTGCACCTGTAGCCACCACAGTTGACCAATCGCGACCAAAAGAGGATGTCGTCATCTAGGCATTATATGGAGTCAACCTAACAGGTAACAATGAAATCCTTCCATAAATATGACCTTTTACCTGTGCTAAAGGTTTTTGGACTCGGGCACCTATCAAGGGTGAATGATTGCGATCAAAATGGGACATTCTCATCTAGACATTATTTGGAGTCATCCTACCAAGTTACAAAGAAATCCCTTCATAAATATAACCTGTAGACTGTGCTAAAGGTTTTCGGGCTTGGGCAGCCCTCCTGGTTGAATGATCGCAACCAAAGGGGACAATCTCATCTGGGCATCATCTGGAGTGATCCTACAAAGTTACAATGAAATCCCTTCATAAATTTGACCTGTAGACTGTGCTCAAGGTTTTTGGGCTTCGGGCACCTGTAGCCATCACAGTTGACCAATCGTGACCAAAAGGGGATGTCATCATCTAGGCATTATATGGAGTCAACCTAACAGGTTACAATGAAATCCTTCCATAATATGACCTTTTGCCTACGCTAAAGGTTTTTGGGCTCGGGCACCCATCAAGGCTGAATGATCGCGATCAAAATGGGACTTTCTCATCTAGACATTATTTCGAGTCATCCTACCCAGTTACCCAATCAGGTCCAAAAGGGGACCTTCTCATCCAGACAATATATGAAGTCAACCCACCAAGTTACGATGAAATTCCTCAATAAATATGACCTGTAGATTGTGCTAAAGGTTTTCGGGTTTTGGGCTCGGGCAGTCTTCACGGTTGGCAGATCATGCCCAAATGGGGAAATTCTCATCTAGACATCATAAGGAGTCATCCTACCAAGTTACAATGAAATCCCACCATATTAATCATGACCTGCAGACTGTGCTAAAAGTTTTGGGTTTTAAGCTTGGGCAGCCATCACAGTTGACGGATCATGCCCAAAAGGGGACGTTCTCATCTAGGCATTATACAGAGGCATCCTATCAAGTTACAATGAAAAAAATCCTTTCATAAATACGACCTGTGGACTGTGCTAATGGTTTTCGGGTTTCGGGCTCGGGCAGCCATACCGGTTGCCCGATCGCGATCAAAAGGGGACGGTCTCATCTAGACATGACCCCAAACCTGCATATGAAATTTTGTGATGATCAGACAAGAACTGCGGGGTGTAGCCCGTGCTAAAGGAAAATGTGAACAGACTAACAGACTTCCGTACGCATGATGGCAATAGCTTATCTTGACTATGTCAAGTTAAGCTAAAAATGACTTTTTAAATCATACATTTTCCTAATAGGATTAAACCAAGTAGTTGCCAAATATAAACATCCAAACTTCAATAAATCTGGCAAAATTTCTGGTTTAATATCATTGAACTACTGAAGCATCTGTAAGCTCATTTCTTGACTTTATCATTTTTAAACTTATGGTGGCCTTTATCCAACCTGAACAGCTGATGATACTTGCACAAAAAATCTTGAATAACTAAAAGTTTTCATTTTCTGTCTGAAAAATATAGTTTATGATGGCTCATTGCAACAAGATCCACAAGTTTCTGTTAGTTATAAGGGTTAAACCACAGTGCTGTGATTTAATATCCTGTTGAAAAGATTTCAGAGACCTCTAATCCCAAGCTTTCAGGCCATCAGTGCAATTCTCTTGAGAAATTCAATGCCGTTATGCCCTGGAACAATTCTAGCCCTCAAGTAGGGGTTTAGATGTTTAGATTCACTCCTCTGAAATATTTAAGTTGGTTGGAAAAGTGAACCTATGATTCGCTTTTCTGACCAACTGATATATTCCCATGATTGAATCTGAAAAATTTCAAGATTCATTTTCTGTGAATCGAAGCTGGAAATGTTGGTCAATCAAGACTTGATTTGATAACAATACAATCAGAAATGAAGAATCACCATAGCTGTAATTTTATGATTATGCTGGGTAGTCCCACCAATTATGTTAATATCTTGATTCTTTCAAGGAAAATTAAATGCTTATTGCTTGGAATATTTATAACTGCAGCATGAAAGAATACATGTATAGCTTTGTAAATAAATGCACATCATATTACATCAAAAGCCGTCTACACACAAATTCCAAAAAACCGAGTAAACAAACATCACATAACAGTGTCAAATTCTGAACAGAATTAGATTCGTGCCAGAGAGCTCACCCTAACCCTTTACAACAATGTGTTACATCACAGCCTTCCCTGGTAAAAATCAAAAGAACACTAAGCTTTATCATCAAATTATAACTGATTGTGGTTCTAGAAGACTTAAACAAAACTTTTGTAATGAATACCAAAGGCAATTTATATGAACTCTTTGCATACTCTTGTTGAAATAGAAAAGTTCAAACTGTAGATTTTTCTCATATGGAAACAAGGAATTTAACCAATTGAGGCTTGTTTGACAGAGCTCATTGATCTCTGTCAAAGAAGGCTGAATTAGTGAAATTCCCAGTTGCATTATGAATAATAATTGTTCTTGAAAATTTGGATTTTTGCCATCAGTGTGTTGAGAGTCAATGCTTTCTGGTCGAAATGTAGAAATGCATGGCAAACCAGTTACGCTATTTCATTTTAGGCAAACAATAAAGAAACAAAGTAATCATTAACATAGCTAGTAGAGGCTGGTCTTTACATTAAAACAGTTGAAAAATGACAATTTATCTATATATTTACTGGTGTTTGAGGTCAAATATTTGTGCCCAATGGCTCTAAGCATGACCGCTTCATGGAGATAAAGTCAAGTTTAATCAATCATTTATATCCATGACGCCCATTTTAGAGGACTCACATCCCAAGCATTTGAGACTGGGTCTAATTTTACTAGTAAAACAGAGCTTGTTTACCACAGTAAACAAGCACTGCTTCACTTCCCGTAGTTCTCACAGGAGAAAAATGACAATCACTTGGTGTAAAAAATTACAAGTCTTTGGTGTAACTCGATCTGCAAACAGTACTATTGTTTCACACCATTCGAGATATAGACAAAATTCTGTGTCCGCTTTCCAGCCCAAAATACAACAGAATCTCCCCTGTTGAAAAATGCAACGCAAAAAATTTAGACCGTGGTTAATTAATTTTCTGTTCAGCATTATTCGCCTCATTTATTTTTGCCCAAAATAGTAATGCATTTTCTTTATTAGTACTTCCGCAAATGGGTCACCTTTTTTATAGGACTGGGAGAATACACTATTTTATGTTTCCACCTCATCCGTTGAAATGCCAAACTATTGCCTCATTTTTTGCTGTAGCAATCTGGCAATAATGGGGCAATAGTCTGGTGTTATTAAGGGGTAAAATGTTGACTAATGGTACATTTTGTTATAGGGTGTTCTGCATATAACCCTGGCCATTGAAAGTTACACTATCTGAGACAACCTACGCATGCAAGGAAGCAGCATGTTAGTGCAAAATGATAAAATATGCATCTTAGGGAAAGGGATATTTATATGTCATTTTCCTATGAAGGTATAATTAATTAATTATAACCTCATTCTGCATTTTGTTCCAATATCCCAGAATAATGCTAAACTCCAAAACATTAACTACCCATGGCATTCATTCAATCTTGATTTTTCAGTATTTTATTATTGGAATCTGCATCCATGTATTACGACAAGATTGTAATCTGATCAAGAAAAAGATCCTGTTTGTAATCACTGCACTGTACTTATAAACTTACTAATATTTATTCCATTTTCTTGGAAATTTTTCAAGTAACTAGAACCAAACGTGTCATCTCCAACCTGAAATATAACACAAATCAATTTTGCTTAAAGATAGTCATTCCCCCTTCAGGTTTTCCAACCATGTGGTACTATGAAAGACTGGAAATAAGCAGCCGGTTATCTTCAGAATGTGGTCCCCAGAGGTTGAGTTTGGAGATGCTACCATGTACTGTGCACAGCAGGGTAGCATTAATAAATTTACCCTCTGTGAACCTCAATCTGAATCAGGGTCTCGGGCCTAAACTGAAAGAGGTACCCAGATGATAAAATTAACGGAATTCTAGCCGACTGTATGCAATAACTTCAGTAAATTCACCCTCTGGGGGCCTCATTCTGCAAATGACAGATTGCTTGTTTCCATGCTTGGTTGTATGTCTCCTGCATATGCTTTATGGTATCTCATTTATGTTTCTCCTAGAGCTGGGCGGCATTGAAATTTCAAGTTTTGGTATCAGTATTTTAGAATGATTTACCTCAGTAACGGTATGGTATTTTGTGTCAACAACATGCATGTACCCACACCGATACAAATTCTCAAATGGTATTTTGAAATACTGTCAGGCTGCAGATCTCCGTTTTACAACAGTCAAAGCCATCAAATTGTTAAAATTTGGAAGTAATACAGGCAATAGCCGTCAGTCATTTGATGTAACAAAAAAGCTGAGAGAAAATACCCCTGGGTATTTTCTCTCTGCTTTTTTGTTACGTCAAATGACCGATGGTGACTGCATTTAGAAACACTCAATCCATTGGCTCTTCTTGTCATGAATTTTGCGTAACATTCTGTTCTTTACTCTTTTATTTTTTAACAAATATCGGGAATATTTTTCAATACTGAAATTTCAGAATTTTGAGATTCCGTCGGTACAGTAAATCGGTATTGACTTCATACCGATATCGAAAGCTATTTATAGTATTTCGCCCATCTCTAGTTTCTCCTACACTGCTTAAGTATATACTTTGTTTATTTCCACTTGTCCCACTTTCTGAATTTAACACCAACTGATTGCTCGTCCTGGTTCTCCCACTTTACTTAAGACAACACTCAGCTACAGTTGCTTTCATAATTTGGACACTACTTACCTTTGACAGTAGTGCTTTCATTTTATCACCTATGCATGACTCAATTAGGTAGCGTAAGTATAGTTATATTGTTTGCTGTTTAGATTATAAATGCTAGTAAACACACATACTTTATCAAACTTTAGGTCAGTCTTTTTAACTTTAACGTGATTGTCAGGCCTGGCATTTTCTGGAGAGCGATTTATTCACTCGCCTTAAAAAAATTTAGGAGAGCGAAAAATAGCCTTCCTAGCCTTAGAAAGTAATGATTACAACAGCCTATTCCTAAAACCCACAGGTTTCCAGATCTCTGTTATGTTAGTGGTCTCTGCAAGATGCCCACACTGCCCCTCCCACACCTCCGGGCCTTGCTAAGACCCGGAGGTGTGAGAGGGGCAGTGTAGCTATCTCACAGAGACTACCTAGCAGCAGCAAATCAAATGTACAAAGTCCACTAGGCAGAAGTCATTAATAGTAAAACTTCATTTTGCCACTTTTAGCTTTTGTAGGCTTGAGGAGAGCTAATCGCTCCCCTAGGCCATGTGAGGAAAGCGATTTTTAGCCCTCCTGCATTTTTAAAAATGCCAGGCCTGGATTATCGTGCAGCTATCTTAAAAATAATGACACTAAAGGACATGCCATACAGGACTACTCCCAAACCACCATTACAGTAAAGCATTGCAGAAGGCATTTAGATGCACAAATAAGCTGTGACATTTTGTATATATGTATTTGTCATTATCAATATTCTTATCATATTACATGTGCTATTTTCAATGTTAATTTTGTTAAGTTTTTTAACTTTGGTTTTTTGTGCGAACTATTATTGATTTATATGCGCAATTTTCTATGGGAATATTGTGAGATATCTGTTCAGTTTTTTATTGCCAAATAATTAAGGGATCTATTCAGTAACCTGATCTCACTAAAGTGAAATGAACTCTATGTCACAACCTTTGATCCAGCCAATAGAAAATTAATTAACAGTTCTCCATCGTCACACTGTATTTCTCTACTTAAATTATTTATTATTATCATTTATTGGTGTTTAAAGTCACATGCTTATGCACAATGGCTAATCATGACCATGACAGTTTTACGGGTGGAGGAAGCCGTAGTACCCAGAGAGAACCACCGAGCAATGACGAGCAGCTGCCAGCTTCCCAACATCGTAACTCCGCACTGCAGCACAGGCAGGGTTAGATTGGTTGAAGACATGCGGACCATCTATGTGTAGTATGCCTTAGCACACGGTGTCATCGTGCCCCCATGTGGACAATGGGGTTAAGTGCCCTGCCCAAGGACACAACACGGGAGTCCGAATCGATCGCTTAGACGGTCACACATCTGAGGATTAACCGGGCTCGACGTTGCTTAACTTCGGTGATCTGACGAGAACCGGTTACCGCAATGCCACTGCATCCCCCTACTTAAATTAAGAAAGCGGGACAAGGGATGTCATCATATACCAACAGGCTTCAACTTGGAAAGAAAACTTTCAATAACAGTTTTTGTTAATAAAATTTGAAATGGTTAGCAAAGATCAAACTTTGATTAACAGTTTCTATTGGTTGTATAATAGTAAAAACATATAGTCATAAATAAAATATAAAAGGCGAATTGCCTGAACCTCATACCTAGTACAAAATTGAATAAATGGGGGAAAAAGCTCTGGCATTTAAGCCCCCCCCCCCCCCCACCCCCACATTCACCCACAAATGAAGAAAGACAACAGAGTTTTGAGCAATTACGCAAGGCAGTAAACTGTTTTAATACTTTGAGTTTGAAGGGCAACTGAAATAAAAATCATTCCAACATGGTATAAAGAAATCATAAAATGAAAGCACCAAAGTAAAATATATTCAAAACACATCCAGCATAATGTCATCATTTCTTCTATAAAACTCAGATTAATGCAAAAACAAAAGTAGTCTGTGTGGAAAACCTTTCATTACATTGTACTTGCTGCAGATCAGGGGAGGATACTCAAAAACATTCAACATGAAGAGCCCACTATTTTTGCCAATGAAAACAACCGTAACAAGAATAGGGATGATCAAAATGGCATCACAAGTCAGACATTCAAAAATAACAACCAATTCAATTTTAACCAATCTAAAACACAGAAGAAAATAGGTACATCTCCATCAATTTCTACATGTTAACTCTTAACCCGCTGAGTATTAGCAAGATATTTTTCATGAAATCAAGTCATGGCTGCTTCACAGCAGCCATGACTAGATTTGATGAAAAATTCATCTAAATTTAACTCAAGGAATTGTTGGTAAAAAATCCATTCCAGAGAGAAAATTGGAATAATTTGCACAAATGATACTTATCTAAGTGGCAAGAGCAATTCTGTCCTGGGCAGGAATATCTGGCAGCAGTTTGCAAGGAGATAAATGACATTGATATCTTTTCTGATCAATTTTCAGAAATAATAATCTTAAGAATAAACTGAATTTTGCATTTTACTTGTGTATATTGGTTCACAAAAGAATGATTATGCAAGCTGTGATGCAAAACTGCACAAATTGAATTCATAACTTGAAATCTTTATTTCGACACTGGGATCTTAGACTGTAAGGGTACATCAAGTTCTCTGAATGGGGGCCTCAAAAATCACAGGTGAATTACTTATACCCACCTAGAATAAGTTTCAGGTGAATGCTTGCTTCTACAGAAACCTCATACCACAGATCTTTCTTTAATACAGTGTAACCCTGTTAATTGTAACACCACTTTGCCAGTAGGAATTAGTCAATTAACAGGAATATTCAATTAACCAAGATTTGGTCAAGTTCCTGAATTCTAGAGATAAGCATTTATTCTATTTTATCTTACAATAAGTACATATTGAGTCCTTAATTAACCGAATACCATGTGTACCAGGAGTCCCTGATACAAGATCTGTTTCTTACAACTGTAAAAGACAAGTGTGCACTTAGTTACGATTTGTTTACACTACTATTTATAGAACATAACAAGCTTTCAAAATGCTTTGTAAGGGACCTTATACTTTTCTGTATATTTTTGAAAAGAGAGAAAAAAATCTACATCTAAAAAGTACAATTATTAAATTATGGAATCATGTTGTTTTTAAGCTTTGGTATCTGAATCACTTGAAGCATTCAAGCTGGAACAACATGCAGTTGTTCTGTTCCAGACACAAACTTTTTGGAATGTTTAACAAGTATGCAATCAAAAAGTTTGTCCTATACTCGCAAAAATTCAAGGCAACCCCATACAGTTTTAACCAAAATGACAAGCATTTTTTTTATGAGTCTGAAAATGAAATTAAAATGCTTGTTAATCACCATTATGTTTATGTACAAAATATTGTATCAGAATCGAGCTCTTGTTTCTTAGGCCATATATCGACTCACACATTTTGTTCATAAATATAATGGTGATAACACACATATATATATATTTTGTTTGACAGAGCTCCTGAAGCTCTGTCAAACAATATATAAATAGTTTAAATACCTGTATTGGATAAGGTGAGGACAAATAGGTCTATAAACAATGGGAATTTGCTCATTTTACAAGATTGTTTATTCAATTAACAGTAGTTTGCTCTGTAACCTATGTGCAAGTAACAGGTAAAATTTACAATGAAGGTATGGTAAATGTTTTTGTATTTGGAATAAAGCTCTGCAGTTTTTAATTTTTCCGGTTCGGTTCCAGTTTTTGCAGCAAACCAGTGGACTGAACTGCAAGGCCCACCAAAAAACGGCTTAACGGTTTTGCTGTGTTTGTGCATAAACTGATCAAACTATCTTAAATTAATGGGAGAGAACTAGATTAGTGGCCCCTACTGACTCTTATCACTTACTCTATCCGGCTAAAAGCTAAAAAATAATGTCAAACACTAATAAAATCTTAATTTCTGTACGTAAATCATTAACAATATAATTAAATAAAAAATCGCGACATCAACGCCGTAGCTGTGACAGGTGGTGCAATCTCACAAAATTCTAAGTTCATCAAACTCCAAGAAAAATATTTGGAACAACACATGCATTGAACAGTGGCTAGACATCAATAAGATACACTTACATGCCAAATATAAAGTCATTCCATCAAGTATTTCAAAAGTTATTGAGTTTTGAAACTCGTTGGTCACAGACAAACTCATTGGTCACAGACAGACCAACAGACCGACCGACCGACAGACAGACAGACCGACATTGCCACTTATAGAGCTGCTAGTCGCAGCTAAAAAATATTTGGAACAACACGTGCATTGAACAGTGGCTAGACATCAATAAGATACACTTACATGCCAAATATAAAGTCATTCCATCAAGTATTTCAAAAGTTATTGAGTTTTGAAACTCGTTGGTCACAGACAGACTGACAGACCGACAGACAGACAGACAGACAGACAGACAGACAGACAGACAGACAGACAGACAGACCGACATTGCCACTTATAGAGCTGCTAGTCGCAGCTAACAATATATACACTTTTCATTACAATATTTCAACTAAAACATAAAACAGGTAGTTGGATATACTTGGTGCTTAGCAAACTTTGAGTAGTATAGATTAGATGAACTTTATTCATTTGTTACATGTACCCTGATTTCTCTTTTTTATGACTGAAAAGGCTTAGCAACTAATCTCCTAGAACCCCTAAGAATGATCACAGGGAAATTAGGCTCCACCCAGTGGAGATATTTACAGACAGGGCTTTTGTGCTGAGTAGCATCTTACATAGTTTTACAGATTTTTTAAGAGCTGGGAAGCCTGAAGTATTAATTACTATCTGTTGATAGTATAGAAACTGAACCGAACACGAGGTTTTTTCCTGAAACTGAACTGAAACCGAATCTGAAAAATCAAAACCTCCCAGCTCTAATTTGGAAGTTAAATTCAATTAAAGGGTTATCCAATTGAGAGATATCCAATTAAGTGGGCTCCACTGTACCATCCTTTGAGAGCTGTTAACCTTTAAAAGCCTATCTGTAACAAATTTGGTAATCTCAGAACAGGTACTTTTAACATACAATCAAGTTTGTGCCTGTGCTACTAATTGCGAGAAAATGAAAACAATCATTTTTACTAAACTTAAACTAAAACCAAAACTGAACAGAAAAATTAAATCTGCACAAAAACAAAGTAAACAAATTCATTTGGAAAGATTTTCATTTCCTTTTTTCCTGAAAAAGAAGCAAACTCAGCTTTTATCATGGTACTAGGACTTTTCAAAACAATCCTGAAAAACGAATGTTCCAATAAGACTAAAATCCTCGCCATCTGATTGGACAAGAGCTTGCATAGGTTTTTCCATGTGTATGGCTCCAGTAACATGTTACCAGCTGATGTTACAACACAAAATATTTGAAATGATGTTGCTGATTTTGCAAATTATTCCCTCAACACAGTGACTTGCAAACTGTTTCTTTTTTCCAGATTTTTCACACGTACTGCAGCCGATGTTCCGAATGTAATCTACAATTTGAAGTAAGATGGAGTGACCTCAACCTCTATCTGTTTTATTGATTATTTGCCAAAATAGTTACCCATATACATTGTATTGTCTGCTTTTGTGTACTGCTGAATCAAGTTATCTATCTATCTAAAGTTTGCCCAGTGACAGTGTGGGGTGCATGAAAGGCTTATTTACTGAACTTGTAATTGTTAAAAGTTGCCAAGTACATTTCACAATGTAGTTTTTGGATATGGGTAGGATATAATTGGAATATTTTCATTATTGTGATGAATTTACAGAAACAAAATCTGAGGTTTGCAGCCTGGAGTGCATGTTCAACCTGGACGCTTCACATCTCAGTTGATCATAAGCTCCAAGCCGCATACCTCAGACCATGTTACCGTGAATTCACCACAATGAATTATAATGTCATGTTTTATTGAGACCTTACATTATTAAGCATGACTGATGAAAGTGTTTTAATACCTTTGATACCATTGCTACTTTCATGCCCAGTCGACCTGCACAAATACACTGATTGGCTCCCTTTCCACCAAAACCAAGGCTAAACTTTGATCCATGTAGTGTTTCACCAGCCTTTGGAGCTCTTTTCATAAAACTGAAAAAAATAATGCAGAAGTTAATAATTCCAAAATATAATTGAGACGTCCTTAAAGCTAAGAGGCACAACCAGTTATCAATATATCTTTGGCACAAAGTTGCAACATTCCTAATTCAGCAAAATATTCAACCTTTGTAATCCCTATAAAGAATGACAATGCATTAGCAGGACTTGTAAAAAAAATGTCGAGTTCTTTATTACCAGACCGGTTTCGACCACTTGAATCTCATCAGTATTTTTTTTTCTATGGTGATTAGGCACCACAAAGTAGATTTTTGTAAAACTGCACGTGGGCGGGCAGTTTTTAAGTTTACTTTTTTTAATTTTTGTAAATATTTATTTCCCATCAAAAGTTCATGTTCTTGTTGATGATATGTTTTAGGCTTCATAATCTACAGAATAACATGGGTTGCATTGTATTTTGGCACATGAGTCCAAAAACGCTTTGCAGTACTTAGCATTCCAAAGCCTTGTTGCACTCAAGGTACAATTTTTTTAAGTTTGCATTTGTTATAAAAAGGGAGCTTGTGGCAGCCTAGAGGACCATGCAGGAGGGCCAGAGAAACAGATTTTTAACTTTTTTAGGCCTTATCTATTGCCTTTTATAGTTTCTGGGGTGGACAAGTAACAAGTTGTCCACCATCACTGGATCATTTGTCATGTGGGCGGGTTGTCCCCCTCCCTCAGAGTAACCTTTCTACTGAACAAATGATCCAATGGTAATAAAGAACTCTAAATTTCTTTTGGACAACTCCTGCTGATACATTGATGCTCACTCCCCCATCCTCGCCCCACAAAATATAGAAAACAAAACCAACTACTTCAAAAAGTTGCAGTAATATGTCAATAGACAATTGGGAATTTGTTTTGGAGGGAAAAAACATACAAGCTGACACTGTTCTTCAAATTAACTTTGACGTAAATGCGGCAGTTAATCGATAATTATTCGAATAATAGCAAGTGATTACCACTTACAAAATTTACTAACTGTTTCAGCACAAGACAAGTTGTCCACCATTGAAGGATCATTTGTCCTGTGGATGAGTTGTTCCTAAAGGGTAACTTGTCTGCTGAATAATTGATCCAATTGTAATAATGAACTCTAAATTTCTTTTGGACTCCTGCTGATACACTGATGCTCACTCCCCCCCACCCCCCAAAAAAAAAAAATATAGAAAACAAACCAACGACTTTAAAAAGTTGCAGGAGTATGTCAACAGACAATTGGGAATTTTTTTAGAGGAGAAAAACATACTAAGACATTTTACATCTGAATTGAGCAGAGAACATTAAGACTGACACCTAAGCAACTGTATGTACACTACAAGTAAGTTTTATA
Organism: Pictodentalium vernedei; assembly: GCA_031216915.1. Taxonomy (NCBI): domain Eukaryota; kingdom Metazoa; phylum Mollusca; class Scaphopoda; order Dentaliida; family Dentaliidae; genus Pictodentalium; species Pictodentalium vernedei. Next base: position 156,342,188 of record CM062292.1, read on the forward strand.
ACAAACAGCCACATGGAATCATGTTCACGCAGTTTCTGTACTTGAAGTCTCTATTAACTGTTCTTATACATTGGAACCCTGTTAACGGAATAGCCACTTTGCTAATGAAAATTATTCAGTTAACAGGAGTATTCCATTAACAGGGATTGTGTCACTTTCCTGTGTTCTAGAGATAAACTTAGTATTTATTCTATTATACCTTGTCTGCCAGAGCTCCATGAGCTCTGTCAAACAAGATATAATAGATTCAATGCCTGTATTGGATGTTCTGAGGCCAAATAGGTCTAAAAACAAAGAAAAACTATGGAGAGTCAGGGTATTTTCTCAACTGGTTACAATATTTTTTATTCAATTAACAGGAGTTTACTCTATAACCTATATTCAATTAACAGATCAAATTTGTATGTATGTATGGTAAATGGTTTTGTGTTGGGAAATTATATTCAATTAACAGGGTTATTCAGTTGAGAGATATCCAGTTAAGTGGGCTCCACTGTACTATTAAAGAAGAACCTGTCATTTGCCTTTGAATTAAGAGACTTAAGTTTGTTAGGCAAGCAATTTAAATTTAATGTACAAGTGGTGTCCTGAACTAGGTGTCTTAGGGCCTCAGAAAACCATTGCCTTTTAACTACCCAGTTCAGGGCACTAGTTGTGCATTAAATGTGTTTGATTGGGAACTGAGATTGGGAAATTTGGGGTTGGAAATTGAGAATGAAAGTGTCAATGACACTGTAGCTTAACCCTTTACCCAACGCAGACGAAATCAAAATTTATTATTTTAAATATCATTTTTTTAAATTTTTCAAAAAAATTCAACAAAACCATATCATGTGACCCCTCGTTGGAACAAGCTCGACGAGCTCATTCCAACGAGGGGTCACATGATATGGTTTTGTTGAAATTTTTGGAAAAATAATATTTTTTCAACTGCTGAATTTGCATATTACGTGGGCGGATGCAGCCAATTCGTTGGGTAAAGGGTTAACTTGTGTGTTGTGTTTGATGAAAAGGATAATGTTCAATGTTTATGAAAGGATTTTGAAATAAGACAAGAATTGTGATAATTGGGAATATGTTCATTTCTGTTCCCTGTATGCTATGTTTTTGATAAAAATAATATGAGGTGTACACTGCACTAAAGGGCTGAGGGGTGGGTTAATATGACCTTACAGTTAATGTATGTGGTCCTCACAATTAACGTATATCAACGAAAGTTACCAAGTTTCAGTGAAATTATTCCAAAACGAGTCATCCTATCAAGTTACATTGAAATCCCTTCATAAATATGGCCTGTAGACTGTGCTAAAGGTTTTTGGGCTTCGGGCCACTGTAGCCGTCAGTTTCCCAATTGCGTCCAAAAGGGACGTTCTCATCTAGACATTATATGAAGTCAACCTACCAAGTTACAATGAAATCCTTTCATAAATTTGACCTGTTTACTGTGCTAAAGGTTTTTTGGCTTTGGGCTTGGGCAGCCATCATGGTTGAATGATCGCAACCAAAAGGGGACATTCTCATCTGGGCATCATCTGGAGTGACCCCACGAAGTTACAATGAAATCCCTTCATAAATATGACCTGTAGACTGTGCTCAAGGTTTTTGGGCTTTGGGCCCCTGAAGCCGTCACAGTTGACCAATCATGACCAAAAGGGTAAGTCATCATCTAGGCATTATGTGGAGTCAAGCTAACAGGTTACAATGAAATCCTTCCATAAATATGACCTATAGACTATGCTAAAGGTTTTGAGATTTTGGGTTCGGGCAGCCATCAAGGCTGAATGATCACGACCAAAAGTGGACGTTCTCATCTAGACATTATTTGGAGTCATCCTACCAAGCTACAATGAAATCCCTTCATAATTATGACCTGTAGACTGTGCTAAAGGTTTTTGGACTTCGGGCCCATGTAGCTGTCACAGTTGCCCAATCGTGTCCAAAAGGTGCTGTTCTCATCTGGACATTATATGAAGTCAAACCTAACAAGTTACAATGAAATCCCTTCATAAATATGACCTGTAGACTGTGCTAAAGGTATTCAGGCTTGGGCAGCCATAATGGTTGAATGATCGGAACCAAAAGGGGACAGTCTCATCTGTGCATCATCTGGAATGATCCTACGAAGTTACACTGAAACCCCTTCATAAATATGACCTGTAGACTGTGCTCAAGATTTTAGGGCTTCGGGCACCTGTAGCCATCACAGTTGACCAATCACGACCAAAAGGGGATGTTATCATCTAGGCATTATATGCAGTCAACCTAACAAGTTACAATGAAATCCTTCCATAAATATGACCTATAGGCTATGCTAAAGGTCTTTGGGCTTGGGCAGCCATAAAGGCTGAATGATCGCGACCAAAAGTGGATGTTCTCATTTAGACATTATTTGGAGTCATCCTACCAAGCTACAATGAAATCCCTTCATAATTATGACCTGTAGACTGTTCTAAAGGTTTTCGGGCTTCGGGCCCCTGTAGCCATCACAGTTGCCCAATCATGTCCAAAAGGGGACATTCTCATCTAGACATTATATGAAGTCAACCTACCAAGTTACAATGAAATCCCTTCATAAATATGACCTGTAGACTGTGCTAAAGGTTTTCGGGCTTCGGGCTCAGGCAGCCATCAACCAAAGGGGACAATCTCATTCGGGCATCATCTGGAGTGATACTATGGAGTTACAATGAAATCCCTTCATAAATATGACCTGTAGACTGTGCTCAAGGTTTTTGGGCTTCAGTCACCTGTAGCCATCACAGTTGACCAATCACGACCAAAAGGGGATGTCATCATCTAGGCATTATAAGGAGTCAACCTAACAGGTTACAATGAAGTCCTTCCATAAATATGACCTTTTGCCTATGCTAAAGGTTTTTGGTCTCAAGCACCCATCAAGGCTGAATGATCGCAATCAAAATGGGACATTCTCATCTAGACATTATTTGGAGTCATCCTACCAAGTTACAATGAAATCCCTTCATAAATATGACCTGTAGACTGTGCTAAAGGTTTTCGGGCATCAGGCCCCTGTAGCCGTCAAAGTTGCCCAATCACGTCCAAAGGGGGACTTTCTCATCTAGACATTATATGAAGTCAACCCACCAAGTTACAATGAAATTCCTCAAATATGACCTTTAGACTGTGCTAAAGGTTTTTCGGGTTTTGGGCTCGGGCAGTCGTCACGGTTGGCAGATCACGCCCAAATGGGGAAATTCTCATCTGGACATCATAAGGAGTCATCCTACCGAGTTACAATGAAATCCCTCCATATTAAACATGACCAGCAGACTGTGCTAAAAGTTTTTGGTTTTCGGGCTTGGGCAGCCATCACGGTTGACAGATCATGCCCAAAAGGGGAAGTTCTCATCTAGGCATTATACAGAGGCAGCATACCAAGTTACAATGAAATCCCTTCATAAATACGACCTGTAGACTGTGGTAATGGTTTTCGGGTTTGGGGATCGGGCAGCCATACCGGTTGACCGATCGCGACCAAAAGGGAACGTTCTCATCTACACATGACCCCAAACCTGCGTCTGAAATTTTGTGATGATCAGACAAGAACTGCGGGGTGTAGTCCATGCAGAAGGAAAATGTGAACAGACTCACAGACTTCCGCATGCGTGATGGCAATAGCTTATCTTGACTTTGTCAAGTTAAGCTAAAAATCATGCCCAAATGTCATTGGGAAAGGTCCCATAAAAGGCCCCTGTAGATAACCAAAAGAACCTCTGATTTATTTATTTATTTTTTTTATTTATATACTTATTTTTTGGGGTTTAAGGTCACATACTTATGCATAATGGCTAATTCGACTGTGACAGTTTTATGGGTGGAGGAAGCCGGAGTACCCATACAGAAACACCGAGCAACGACGAGCAACTATCAGCTCCTCAACATTCTCTGCTCAAGCTCTGCTCAAGCAGGTTTACAGCAGTTGAAGACATGTGCACCATCGACATCCAGAACGACTTATTACACGGCATCATCGTGCCCCATGTAGACAACCGGGATAAAGTGCCTTGCCCAAGGACACAACACGGGTCATCCCGGACGGGGAACGAACTCGGGACCTCTAGCATATAGCACAGAAGTCCAACAGTCTACCACTGAGCCACCACGCTCCCGAACCCCTGATGATGCAATGATTCACATGCTGAAGTTAGAGCAACATATTGCTTCCTAGACAAGTATGTTGAAGCAACAACCAGCAACTTGCCTGATTATTTCACCTTAATAACAATGGATGTCACCTCTCAATACACGATTAATCCAAACCATGGAGGCTAGTGACAGAAAAACCAAAATGGGACTTAACGATATAACAGCTCTTTGTTGCGAATTGACATAGAAAACAATAACTTTGAATTTAACGCCAACCATTACAAACAAATAAATGCAGTGCAGAGGTAGAATAAACTAAAATTTCATGAGAATTAGAGAATCCTGTAATGATTCTCACAAATTCATCTCTGAACTGCGGAATAGAATGGGCACCACGTCATTTTGATTCTTGAAATTTTTTTTGAAATTCTGTCCCTGAAAAATTTCAGCACCTGTATGGGGGCTAAAGTAACACCCATTCCCACCCCCCCCCCCCCAACACACACACACCAATCTGCCAACATATTTATGGGTGAACTACAAAAAGGAAATGCTTCAAACTGAACCTCACAACTACACATCTATCACAGATTCATAGATGATAATCTTCAAGACACATTAGTCCATATCATTCAACACCGACACGGCAATACAGTATCCAAAAATACAATAACAATAAGGCCTAAAAGTTAAAAATATGTTTCTCAGGCCCTCCCACATGGTCATTTTAGCTTCTGCATGCTTTCTTTTTATAACCAATGCAAACTTAAAAAAACTAAAATATAAATGGTTTATGTCTCATATTTTACCCAAATTAATAAAACTGATAAATCAGTTCCTTGAATGCAACAAGGCTTTGCAATGCTTTAGCACTGCGAAGCCTTCTTGCACTCAAGGGATGAAATACACCACCACCCATGCTATTCTGTAGATAAAATATAAAACAAACCAAGAATATGAACTTTTGATGGCAAAGAAATAATTACAATAAACAAGAGGCCTCAAAGGGCCTTACTCGCTCACCTGACAAAGTGGTTCAAAGGAGTATTTTGGGTCACATTCATTTAGTCATGGTTCATCAAAACTAGAATGAAGCCATGAAATTATTCATAACTCTGGTGTCCGTGTCGGATGATTATTATCATACGTCTTCATGGCTGCTTCCAGTTCTATCAGTTGTAGACAAGCATTGCCAAACTTCCAAGGGCTGTTATGTCACTGCAGTTTGAAAGGCAAATTCTATAGAAAAACACTAAGAAATGGACTTGAACAAACCTGAACCTAACCTCCCCCTCCCCTCCCTGCCCCCCCCCCCCCCCACCCCACAGAGAGCCCAAATATCAAGCCAGGGGCTCGAATTGAACAAACTTGAATCTGACTGCCCTAGAGATGTTGCATACCAAATATAAAAATATTTTCACTGGTGGCTCAAAGGGAGAAGATTTCTAAAAAAATATTCCTCATAATGCACTAAATTAAATTTTGGGTTTCATTCAATAGGGAGCCCAAATATTAACCCAGGGACCCAATTTGAACACAAACTTGAATCTGACTCACCTAGAGATGTTGTATACCAAATATGAAAGGATTCTGACTGGTGGATCTGAAGAAATTCCTTCATATTGCACCAAGTTAAAATAGGGAGGCCAAATATTAACCCAGGGACTCAATTTGAACAAATATGAATACCCCCTCCCTCTCCCAAACCCTTAAGATGTTGCATACCAAATATAAAAGGATTCTTATTGGTGGATCTAGTAAAGATTTTTAAAAAGATTTTCTCATATTGCACTAAGTTAAACTTTGGGCTCCAATATAAAGCCCAAATATTAACTCTGGGCCCCAATTTGAATAAACTTGAATCTGAACCCTCAAGAGATGTTGCATACCAAATATCAAAACATTTTCACGAGTGGAGCTGATGAAGAAGACTTTTAAAGAATTTTCCTCATTTTGCACCAAGTTAAAATTCAGGCTCCCATAGAGAGCCCAAATATAAAGCCAGGGACTAAATTTGAACAAACTTGAATCTGACACCCCATGGGATGTCACACACCAAATATGAAAGGGTTTGGACAGGTGGATCTGAAGAAGATTTTTTAAGAAATTTCCTCATATTACACTAAGTTAAATTTTGGGCTCCAATGAAGAGCCCCAATATTAACCCAGGGAACTGATTTGAACAAACTTGAATGTGACACCCCCTAGAGATGCTGTATACCAAATAAGAAAGGATTCTAGCTGGTGGATCTGAAGAAGAAAATTTTTAAACAAAGTTCCTCATATTGCACTAAGTTAAAATTTGGGTTCCCATGGGAGCCCCAATATTAATCCAAGGACTTGATTTGAACAAACTTGAATCTGATCCCATCAGAGATGCTGTATACCAAATATCAAAAAATTATGACTGGTGGATCTGAATAAGAAGATTTTTAAAGATTATTCCACAATTTGCAAAGTTAAAATTTGGGCCCCCATAGGAAGTCCATATATTAACTGAGGGACTTGATTTGACAAACTTGAATCTGACCCTCGTAACTAGTGGTTTTGAAGAAGATTTTTTTAAAGCTTTTTCCTCATATTGCACTTAGTTAAAATTCAGAGCCCACATATGAACTGAGGTGCTTAATTTGAACACACTTGTATCTGAAGCCCCCCCCCCTCCCCCTCCCTCCCACCTCCTCCCCACCCCTATGGATGCTGTATACCAAATATCAAAAGACTGATCAGTGGTTCTGGAAAAGAAATTTCTTTTAATTTTGGCAAATATGCCGACTTCGCATTTTTTTGATGCCCCCCTACAGAACACCCCTTATCATTCCATTCCACTGGTCCTGAGGATGCTTCATACCAAATAACAGTTCTTTGTTCCATGTGGCTTAGGAAATATGGGCATTTGAAAATATTTCTTTTTTTAGCTTCTGGGGTCAGCAGGAAGCCGGCCAATCTGGCCATGCTGTATCCCAACAGAATATAATTACTTTCACAAACAATTAATGTAAAACATTTTGAACCATAATGATTGTATTCTGTTGAATAAAATGTACTTACTTACTTACTTACTTACTTACTTACTCCAATGGGAGACATAGGCATTTTTTTTTTTTTTGCCTGAATCAAGTACTTTTAACTCAATAATACCACAAACCAAATTTGGTTCAAATCGGACCATTGGCCCCTCTCATTATGAAGGCAAACATTGCTCCACAAACTTCATTTAAACAAACTTGATTCTATACCTCAAAAGGAAGCTCCATACCAAATATCAAGTCAATGTACCCACTGGTTCATGAGATTTTTTAAAAATTTTGGAGCATTTTCCCCCACCCGCTCCCTATGGAGCGTGAAAACATATTTCAACCAACTTGAATGGATGATAATAAGGAACATACACACTAGATTTGGTTCAATTTGGTACACTGGTTTCTGAGAAGTCAACAGGGTAAAGTTAATGCCGGACGGACAACGGATGGTGGATGACAGATGGAAAGTGATTTGCTCAGGTGAGCTAAAAATAAAACCAAAAACCCACATCCAATTTTACAAAAAATAGCCAGAGAAACAGAAGATCTACTTTGTGAGGCCTATCAAAGCAATGAGGAGAACACCGGACGTTCACTTTAAGAATACTACAACCCGCAGACCTAAACAGGCTGAACCAGGACAACCCTGTTTGTTCACAGAGAATAAGCCGGGTGATCTTGTATGAACTGTGAAATGACAAAATTTAATGTGGCTCTGCAAATAGAAATGAAAGTGTCAATGACACTGTAGCTCAACTTGACAAACTTGAACTTGGTAAGTTATAAATGAAATGGAAAAATTGAAGATCATTGGTACCAATGTTATTTGATGAAATTTCAACATAACAGCATTGTGTGTGCACAACGTCAGAATAATCCATGCATTTTTAAATGTAAACTGTAACACTGGCTAAAGGAAGAATGTTGATGCACAAATGCAGTATGTTCAGAGGTATTGTAAATGGCAACTTTTTTCACAGAAATGAATGCAAATCAATAGCTCTTATCTAAAGTTCTTGCCCAATGAGCATACCAAGTTCAAAAACAATCCAATGATAAATGTGGCATGTAGGCCATGCCAAAGAATGTTGATTCACAAATGCAATAAATTCAAAGATTGTTTCTAACAGCAACAGTTTTTGATGAAAATGAAAAGAAAATCAATAGCTCCTATCTTTATCTTTGTCACCCTGCATAAGCATACACAGTTTCAAAACAACCTGATAATGAATGTGTCCTCTGAGACCTACCAAAGGAAGATGTTAATGCAGAAATGCACTAAGTAGAAGGGCTTTGCTTGTTTTTTTTTGGAGGGGTGGGGGAGGGGGTGGTGGTGGGGGGTGGTGGGTGGCAGGTGGTGGGTATGGAAATTCATAAATATACCCAGCAGAGAATGCAAAAGGGATAAATAAGTTGATGCACAAATGCAGTAAGTTCAAAAGCTGGTGATAACAACATTTTTTTATGGAAATGAAAAATAGGCCGATGAAATCATCAGATGTGTACCCATACGTTCAACTAGTAGAAAGCTGTATGACGGAGGGCCACCACGGATGCCAACATTATGTACACCATACTTGGTATGGGTACATATAGAAATGGACTGGAGGAGTGTCTAATTTGATGGATAAAGGGTTAATATCGCCGGATCAAATAATGAGATTTACATAAAAAATCCAGCAAGAGGATCACAGATACAGAAGTCGAGTTTTGACATTAAATTCTGAAAAAATAAGCTATTTGTAGCAACAGTGACCTTGACCTTGGGGCACGAGACTCTGAAATCGATAGGTGTCTTACTTTCCTATAGGGTAACCTCAGGTGTAAGTTTGGTAAAGGTGTGTCAAATAGAACTAAAGTTATTGCACGGAAACCAATATGTCACAAAATATTCTATTTATAGTAACAGTGACCTTGACCTTGGAGTCCCAGACTCCAAAATCAATAGGTGTCTTTCCTTCCTGTAGAGTAACCTCTGGTATACGTTTGGTAAAGGTGCGTCACATAGAACTAAAGTTATTGTCCGGAAACCAATTTGTCACAAAATATTCTATTTATAGTAACAGTGACCTTGTCCTTGGGGCACAAGACTCTGAAATCGATAGGTGTTTTCCTTTCCTATAGGGTAACCTCTGGTATAATTTTGGTAAAAGTGCATCAAACAGAACTAAAGTTATTAGAAACCAATTGTTTACGCCCACCGCCGGCCCGTCATTTCATCAAACTATAAGTCGAGTTTGACTTCGTCAAAACTTGACTAAAAACTATACGACACAGCACATCAGTAACCTGAATAAATATATAAAGTAACATGACAATCGGATTGATATTTTTTGAGTTATCTCATGCCAATGAGATTGGAGAAATTTTCAATTTGAAGGATACAGGGTTAATATCTCAGGATAAAATTATCAGATTTACACCAAAAACTATACAGCTAGGCACATCAGTAACCTGAACGCAAATATAAAGTAACTTGAAAATCCAAGCAATATTTTTCAAGTCATCGAATGACAAAGAGATTGCAGGAATTTTCAATTTGAAGGATAACGGGTTAATATCTCAGGATTAAATTATCAGATTTACACCAAAAACTATACAGCTCGGTACATCAGTAACGTGAACACAAATATAAAGTAACTTGACAATTCAAGCAATATTTTTCAAGTTATCGAATGCCAAAGGGATTGGAGGAATTTTCAATTTGAAGGATAAAGGGTTAATATCTCAGGATCAAATCATCAGATTTACATCAAAAACTATACAGCTTGGCACATCAGTAACCTGAACACAAATACAAAGTAACTTGAAAATCCAAGCAATATTTTTCAAGTTATCGAATGCCAAAGGGATTGGAGGAATTTTCAATTTGAAGATCAAAGGGTTAAAATCTCAGGATCAAATTATCAGATTTACACCAAAAACTATACAGCTCGGCACATCAGTAACCTTAACACAAATATAAAGTAACTTGATAATCCAAGCAATATTTTTCAAGTTATCGAATGCCAAAGAAATGGACACGGATGCCGGATGGACAGGCAGACAGATGGACAGACAAAGTATGGACAAACGACGGATGGCCACCCTGGATGCCGGCATTATGTGTACCATACATAGTATGGGTACATATAAAAAAAAGCAATAGCTCACATCCAGAGGTCTCCCCGAAGACACATACCAAGTTTTAAAGTGATCCGATCAAAAATGTGCCCTGAAGGGTGTGTTAAAGAGAAATATTGAGGTCTGACTAAACTAAGTTCAAAGGTCAGCAGAAACATTTTTTGACAGAAATGGAAGAAAATCGACAGCTTCCATATAGATGTCACCCCACACAAGCTCACCAAGTTTGCAAGTGATCCAATCATAAATGTGACCTGCAGGGTGTGTCAAAGGGAAATATTGATGCTTAACTGCACTAAGTTTTTACTAAGTTCATTGAAGGTCATTGCCAGTGGCAACATTTTTTGACGGAAACCAAAGAAAATCGATAGCTCCCATCTAGAGGTAACCCCAAACAAGCAAGCCAGGTTTCAAAGCAATCCGATCATAAATGTGCCCTGTAGGGTATGCCAAAGGGAAATATTGAGGTTGGACTAAACTAAGTTCTAAGAACGTTGGCCGCAGTAACATTTTTGGATGGAAATGGAAGAAAATCGATAGCTCCCATATAGAGGTCTTCTCAAACAAGCATGCCAGGTTTCAAAGCAATCCGATCATAAATGTGCCCTGTAGGGTGTGCCAAAGGGAAATATTGAGGTCTGACTAAACTAAGTTCTAAGAACGTTGGCCGCGGCAACATTTTTTTATGGAAATTGAAGAAAATCGATAGCTCCCATCTAGAGGTCACCCCAAACAAGCATGCAAGGTTTCAAAGCAATCCAATCATAAGTATGCCCTCTAGGGTGTGCCAAAGGGAAATATTGAGGTCTGACTAAACTAAGTTCTAAGAACGTTGGCAGCGGCAACACTTTTCAATGGAAATTGAAGAAAATCGATAGCTCCCATCTAGAGGTCTCCCCAAACAAGCATACCAGGTTTCAAAGCAATCCAATCATAAATGTGCCCTGTAGGGTGTGCCAAAGGGAAATATTTAGGTCTGACTAAACTAAGTTCTAAGAACGTTGGCCTTGGCAACATTTTTTGACAGAAATGGAAGAAAATAAGAAAAGGAAATATTGAGGTCTTCTGACGAAACTAAGTTCTAAGAACGTTGGCCGCGGCATTTTTTGACGGAAATGGAAAAAAATCGATAGCTCCCATCTAGAGGTCACCCCAAACAAGCATACCAGGTTTCAAAACAATCCAATCATAAATGTGCCCTGTAGGGTGTACAAAAGGGAAATATTGAGGTCTGACTAGACTAAGTTCTAAGAACGTTGGCGGCGAACTTAGAACGTAGGCTGCGGCAATATTTTTTGACGGAAATTGAAGAAAATCGATAGCTCCCATCTAGAGGTCACCCCAAACAAGCATACCAGGTTTCAAACCAATCCAATCATAAGTATGCCCTCTAGGGTGTGCCAAAGGGAAATATTGAGGTCTGACTAAACTAAGTTCTAAGAACGTTGGCAGCGGCAACACTTTTCAATGGAAATTGAAGAAAATCGATAGCTCCCATCTAGAGGTCTCCCCAAACAAGCATACCAGGTTTCAAAGCAATCCAATCATAAATGTGCCCTGTAGGGTGTGCCAAAGGGAAATATTGAGTCTTCTGACTAAACTAAGTTCTAAAAACGTTGGTCGCGGCAACATTTTTTGATGGAAATTGAAGAAAATCGATAGCTCCCATCTAGACATCACCCTAAACAAGCATACCAGGTTTCAAAGCAATCAAACGCCCTGTAGGGTGTGCCAAAGAGAAATATTGAGGTCTGACAAAACTAAGTTCTATGAACGTTGGTCGTGGTAACATTTTTTGACGGAAATTGAAGAAAATCGATAGCTCCCATCTTGACGTCACCCTAAACAAGCATACCAGGTTTCAAAGCAATCAAATCATAAATGTGCCCTGTAGGGTGTGCCAAAGGGAAATATTGTGGTTTGACTAAACTAAGTTCTAAGAATGTTGACCGCGGCAACATTAGTTGACAGAAATTAAAGAAAATCGATAGCTCCCATCTAGAGGTCACACCAAACAAGCACATCAGGTTTCAAAGCAATCCAATCATAAATGTGCCCTGTAGGGTGTGCCAAAGGGAAATATTGAGTCTTCTGACTAAACTAAGTTCTAAGAACGTTGGCCTCGGCAACATTTTTTGACGGAAATTGAAGAAAATCGATAGCTCCCATCAAGAGGTCTCCCCAAACAAGCATGCCAGGTTTCAAAGCAATCTGATCATAAATGTGCCCTGTAGGGTGTCCCAAAGGGAAATATTGTGGTTTGACTAAACTAAGTTCTAAGAATGTAGGCCGCGGCAACATTTTTTGACAGAAATTGAAGAAAATCGATAGCTCCCATCTAGAGGGAGGTCATTCCAAACAAGCATACCAAGTTTCAAAGTGATCTGATCATAAATGCGACCTGTGAGGTGTACCAAAGGAAATTGTGGACATACATACTAACGTACTATTACGCTGCAACTACGTATGCCGACGGACGAGAAGTGATGGCAATAGCTCAACTTGACTTTGTCAAGTTGAGCTAAAAAAAAAGATTTCATCACCAATTTTTAATATTATTATTTATTGTTTACTCTTTTGTCAACAAACATTTTACTCTACCGAGAGCACTGCATCAATGGTTTATTACAAGGCTCAAACGGATTCCCAAAACTAAAATCCAAGCACTTTCAAGAAATTTTTACAGGAGCAGTGGAACCCTGTTAATTGATAGCCATTTTGACAGAGATAATATTCAATTAACAGGAGTATGTAATTAACAGAAATTGGGTCATTTCCTATCTTCTAGTTATAAAATGAACATATGTTCTATTATATCTTGTTTCATAGAGCTCTGTCAAACAATATATAATAGATTAAATACCTATTTTAGATATATTGAGGCAAACAATTTCTATAAATGTGGTTGGTTATACAGTGGAACCCTGTTAATTGAATAGCCACTTTGCCAATGAAAATTATTCAATTAACAGGAGTATTCCATTAACAGGGATTGTGTCAGTTTCCTGTATTCTAGAGATAAACCTAGCATTTATTCTACTATATCTTGTTTGACAGAGCTCCATGAGCTCTGTCAAACAAGATACAATAGATTAAATGCTTGTATTGGATGTACTGAGGCCAAATAGGTCTATAAACAAAGAAAAACTGGGGAGAGTCGGGATAATTTCTCGAGAGGTTACAAGATTTTTTATTCAATTAACAGGAGTTTAGTCTATAACCTATATTCAATTAACAGGTCAAATTTTTATTGGAGGTATGGTAAATGGATTTGTGTTGGGAAATTATATTCAATTAACAGGGTTATTCATTTAAGAGATAACCAATTAAGTGGGCTCCACTGTATTAACAGATTGGCTTACTTTACTTCATTCCCCATGTTGTGGTCATGAGATAGCCAAAGATGTTGAAAGTGACTTTAAACATCAATAAATAAATCTATAAATGTTGAGAATTCAGTGGATCTTGGGAGTAGCTCTTCGACCACTTTCAAGCTTTTTTTATTCAATTAACAGGAGTTTACGCTGCAACTTATATACAATTAACAGATCAAATTTGTACTGAAGATATGGTAAATGGTTTGGTGTTTGTAAGTTACATAAAATTAACAGGGTTATTCAAGAAAAGGATATACCTAAAGTGGGCTCTAATGTACTTCCATAATTTTTCAAAGACTAAATAAATAGCTCATTATGCCAGAATGTCATTATTTATAGAAGGCAATAGCAACGAAAAAATCAAAAGCAAATTTTAATTTATTTTTATGGTAGTATTAGCATTATCTGACGATACATTCCTGTTCTGAAAAGAGTGTGTTTTCAGCAGGCGCATAGCCAGGATATCAAAGTTAGGGGACAAGGGTAATATATAGGAGGGGGTGGGGGACTGAAGTGATCTGAATGTAGTGGCTACATTGCTGAACTACTAGGGGCATAGAGAATAGGATGAGCAGCATCATCCAAGCCATGTAGCGGCGAGATGCAGGCATGCACAATAGGGGGACATCCCCCACTGGAGGGAGGGGTCTCCCCCCCAAAAAATCTGAAATTTGCCACTGGTATTCAGGGTTTAATTTACAGATATCAGGGCAAGGAGTTTTCAATTTATGGGGACTGAGAAGTAACTGGGGTCGCCGAAACTTGTCAAGTTTGAGCAAGCTATGTCAAAAATGTGAAAAGATCAGTGATGCCAGTGGTGGAAAAATAATCAATTGCTGTTCAGAGCCAACATGCATGGATGCAATATATTAGGCCACATAAAATACCTGTATTTTGGCATGGTTTAATCTAGGCCCTTTTTGGGGCTTTAATAATGCCCCTTCCCAATGGGGTACATGCTATAAAATTCCCAATTTCTGACACAAAACTTATACTGCACAATCAGGTTACATAGCCATTACAAGTGCTCTTCTGATAGTTAATCCTAATAAAGTGATACACATTTATGTTAATCTGTAATCTCTCTGGAAAAGAGCTTTCCAGTGGATTTATGTGTCGATGACAAACTGAATAATTTTTCCCAAGACCAAGAAAAAGGCCCCTTTCCCAATCTACTTTGATCAAATCCTGACTTTGGGTAAGCTAGGAAAAAAAATTAGGGTAGGTCGGGGGGAGGGGAGGAGGTCATCAATTTTTTTTCTGGACATAAGGCAGGGGTGGGTGGGTAGGTCAGTGGCTCTGAAAACATGTTTTTTCCGTGCCTTAAATTTTTTTTTCTTTGAGCGCTTATCATTCAAATAAGTACTGCATATTGATCAGGGAAGCTTGGTAGGTTTTTTGCCACCACCCCATCTCCTGTGGGGGTGATTAATAATACAGGATAGGGACTAGCAGCATGGGAATGTGGACAGAGGTTCATCGTTCCCCATCACACCATCAGTGGTTCACGATTTTGAAAAAGTTAAAGCAATTTAAACGATATCATTTATGTAATCTAACATAAATGTAATCTAACCAGATCTGACAATAAAAGGACTTTTCTCACCATTAATAGTAGATATCATACAGTGGCATAATGCCATTTCCCAATGCAACTGACTACTTTCATGTATTCTCATTATGTAATTATGGATATGAATTTTAGTCATATACATGTATGAGCAAAATGTTGGGTGGTTATTGATCATTCAGGCCTTGGGCTTAGTAGATAGCCTTCAAACCAATTCCCTTTGTGATGCACTGTCAGAAAAGGCTGAACCATCAAAAAATAGGCAGGACATCATATCTTATTGTAATGATACGTATGTGTATTACAGTGGAACCCTGTTAATTGAATAGCTACTTTGCCAATGAAAATTATTCAATTAACAGGAGTATTCATTTAACAGGGATTGTGTCACTTTCCTGTATTCTAGAGATAAACTTAGCATTTATTCTATTATATCTTGTTTGACAGAGCTCCATGAGCTCTGTCAAACAAGATATAATAGATTAAATGCCTGTATTGGATGTACTGAGGCCAAATAGATCTATAAACAAAGGAAAACTGGGGAGAGTCAGGGTAATTTCTCGACAGGTTACAAGATTTTTTCTTCAATTAACAGGAGTTTACTATATAACCTATATTCAATTAACAGGTCAAATTTGTCCTGAAGGTATGGGAAATGGTTTTGTGTTTGGAATTTATATTCAATTAACAGAGATATACAACTAAGAGATATCCAATTAAGTGGGCACCACTGTACATGTATGTTTCAGTGATATCAAGCTAAATATTGTAACAACCACTTGGAAAGTTACTGTCCTATCACTGATCCTGTACCATATTTTGAGAAAATAGGTTCCAAGCCGCTGAGCTGAATGAAAAACCTCCAATATATTGTAGGATAGCACTGACATTCATTATATAAATCACAGCAGCATCAGTTGACACATCAGACCCCCAAATTTTCCATAATGCATTCTGTCCAAATTTGGAGAGTTATGGTAGACCTTTCCAAATCAATGTGGTCACCATTTCTTTCGCACTTCATCATCTGACTTACTAAGATGAATCAACCAAAGCCTACTAACCTCTCCATCAAATGATGCACTACTCAATTTGTCCAAGCTGCAACAGTGCAGTTCGTGAGAGGTGGAATTACACTGTCATCACCCCTCATCATACTGACTATTGGCAGGTTCAATGCAATATTGAGCTAACTGCCTCTACGAATTGTGCACTTGATAATGCTTCATAAATTCATATTAGACAGATGAAACTAAAATTGAGCGTAGAAATGGGTAGGGTAGAATCCAAAAGAAGTAGCTGCAATTACAGTGGAGAAACCAGGTAAAACATCAAAATATTCAACATATTTCACACCCGTTCCTGCTACACCTACATCTTAATACTGTTTAGGTGGAATACCAGTTTATGTTATATACTCTCCTCATTAACCATGTGTACACTGACTGTCAGTGTCTGTGAGAATGTTTGAATAAATTCATAAACTTGCCAAGAAATGTGACCACATTCCAACCAATCTTCATTAGCTGGTTGTGGGTATATTAAATGTCGGAAATGGTTACTGGAACAATACAAACCATGTTCCAGCAAAAAAACCACTGAAATTGCCAAGCAAAGCAGTTTATGTGCGATTTCCTCTAATTTTGGGGGGGTGGGTACCAAATTTCAAAAATGGAAAAAAAAAATTTTTTTTCCTTCAAAAAAGGGGTGGGTGGGTGCCCAAGGGTTGGAAAAAAACTTTTTGCGTCTAGCGTCCACAATTTTTTTTTCTTTCAACTTTTAGCATTTTTTTAATTTCTGAATAAAAAACTTAACTTATGATCCCTCTTCGGAATGAGCTCCAAGAGAGCTTATTTATATATATCTATGATAAAACTGATTTTAAATAGGTATGCAATAGTGTAATGCAGCAAACTGCCTATGGGTAAATGTGTGATTTGAGCTGAGAGATTTGGATTTTTCAAGTTTGGTTCAGTTTCGGTTCAGTTTCAAGAAAAAATGTGGTTTTGGTTCAGTTTTTCTATGTATTACAAAAATAAACATATAGTAAAAACACTTCAGGCTCCTTAACTTGGAAAAACAACTGCAATAGTTTGATCGATGCCACTCACCACAAAAAGCCCTGCATGTAAATATCTCCATTAGGTTCAGACTAACTTCCCTTTGATCATTCTTAGAAGTTTCTACAGGGATTAATTGCTAAGTCTATTAAGACAGAAAAAAAACCTACTTATATTATGGTAACGAAGGAATAAAGTTTATCTAATCGATATTGTGTTCTCATTGTCATATTTTCTCCCTTACTGACTCGTCCAGGAAAAAGTCTAACAATGAGAACACAACATATTGGCCCCTTAGCCAGATAGACTAAGTGACGAGAGCCTATAGGGTACTAGTTCTGTTGTCTCCAGGAAGGGAGTTTGATCAGCTTATGCACAAACACAGTAAAATCATTTGGTCAGGTTTGCTGGGCCTTGCAGTTTGGTTTTCCAGTTTGCCACAAACACTAGAACTGAACCAGAAAACTACCCAGCAGCCCAGCACTAGTCTATATGATATTGTTTTAAAAACCTTATCCACATGCTGTTGCCTATTGTCGTGTATTTCATTTAGATGTTCAAGTGGGCAGGGTATGATTAGAGTTAAACAGGGTGGGATAGTTGTGTTAAGGCATCCCCCATGGCGGCTGTACTAGTAACTCCTGCTGCTCACCTCCTCCAGAGCATATGAAAAATGGGCTCATTGAAGACCACAGAGCGTGTAATGTTGATCAACTGGTAGACAAAGTGGACATAATGGCTAACCCTGTAATAAAAGGGAGAATTCACAAGAGGGATCATAGACCTCCCTGAAAGGGGGCTCTAGCTGCTGCTGACGCTGCCCCCCCCCCCCCCCCTCTCCCAAAACCACCACCACTTTTGAAACATAAACCCACTGAAGATTATACATGGTATAATGTTGATCAATTGCTAGCAAAAATGGACATAGGGCTGGCTACCACTGTGATAGAAATAAGATTTCAAAGGGTAAGAACTTGGTGGGCACTTTCAGCTGATCCTGTGTGAAAAAAAATAAAAATAAAATAAAATCTAATTTAAATTTTACAAATTATATCATATTCAGAGGCGGCAGAAGCTCAAAAAAGTGGGGGTCACACCTTTCTGGGTACCACAATGGTATAGGATGGAAAATAATTTCTCTTCGGGAGGGGGGGGGGGGGGGGCAATGGTGGGGGGGGGGGGGGGAGCATATTCATTCGTCCTTTGAAATATTACATTCCATTTGAAGGTTTCTATTTTTATTCAATTGAAAATCGTGAATGTTGAAAATCAATGTGATCATAATATATGTATAGGTGATGTGTAGTGGCCATAGGGGTTGTGTTTGTTATGTCGGCAAATCATGTTTGGGTAACTATAATTGGTGAAAAATGTGTGTGTGTGGGGGGGGGGGGGGTGCACGTTCCCCCCCCCCCCTCTCCCCGACTTGGCCGCCCCTGATCGTATTGTTTCGATTTTATTTGAAAACATAGAAACCCTGGGATTTAGTCCCATGCTCTTACCTCAGGACCCTGGTCAACTGCTCATGTGGCTTCCCCACGCTCACCCCCAGGTCGGTCTGCACGGTCCACACTGAAAAGTATAGAAGCAATTAGTCTAGATGGATAATTTCACTTCCTTCACTTTAATTATTCCTAGCAGTAAGTTTATCATTTTGTGGGAGACGGGCTCTCCTCGATTTTCGAAACACGACCCGCAGGCCTGTCACATTAATTTTATCAACGGAATTGAACTACGTCGAAATTAGGTGATAACAACGCTTCGAAAAAAATCACCCACCCCTCAGGGCTCTCGTTTGAACAAGTAACTGACGGTATTTACTGGGAATATCCACCTCTGAAGGTCCATATTGCAACTACCGACCACAACAATGTCCATGGCTGTTCAACTTCTGTCTTCAGGTTGAGGGTGGGGAATTTTGGATGCTGTTGTGGAACCCCAAACTGGTGTGCGTGGACTCTGCACCAGGTCTAAACTGCAATTCTGGATTAAGACCAACAGGTGTGTGTGTGTGTGTGGGATGGGGGGGGGGGGGGGGGGGGGATATGCCACAGGCATATCACGAAGATCGAAGTTTTGAGTTGGAGAAGGGTATCACCGCGGTGTCCGTCTGCACTGGTCTGACCTGGAGGATTATATGTTTTTCTTAAATTTTGAAAAATATCCCCCAAATGACAGGGGGGTGGGGGGGGGGGGGGGGGGCGCAAAAAAATGCCAGGATACAAGGTCCGGGTTTTCCCAACCCCAAAGTGCAGTGTTTTCCGGTGTCATGCCATTTTTTGCCAAATATCATTTTACAGACAAGTAATTACAACCAAAGTAATTACTTGTTTGTAAAACAGACAAGTAATTACTTTGGTTGTAATTACTTGTCTGTAACTTAGAACAGAATAGAGCATTGATAATGTGTTGGGGGCTACGTGTTGGATTTTTTCCCCATTTTTTTACACTTCATTAGAGGGTGGGTCCTGTTCTGGGTCTGGCAAAAACTTGCAAAACAGAAAAGTGATTCCCAGCTATTTGGTCATGATTTTCACTCCTTTATATTTCCACTAAGGCAGTCTGCCTCTTATTAGTGCTTTGTTCTCCTATTATTGGATTCCTCTGTACAGGCCTAAGCCTCAGAGTGCCTCCTGCCATTGGTCTAGTGTGCGTCCATGCATGGAATAATTGGAAAGATTGATAGAATAAAAATCTTGATTGTGGAAAACGTGTATAATTTCAAGGTAAATATGATTCTAGTGACTCTAACATAAAAAAAAATAAATAAGAGGCAATTCATCTCAGACAAGCCACCCTGGCGTGGGTCAAAAAACTTCAGTATTAGGTCTCTCTCAGACCAGCTGTACAACTAAACGTTTAACCGAAAAGTAATGAAATGAAAAACAACTATTTCTTGTGGACAGTTGAAGATATCCAGGTGGGAACTTTGGGCAGGGCTTCTTGGTGGTGGGATTCGACTGGTGTCTGAACAGCATAGACATGTTGTACGTCGGGGTAAGGGTTGTGTTGCTTGGAACATGAATGGGTGTATATCTGCAATTCAGTTGGTGGAGGCGGGTCCCGGTGGTTACCTGGGGGTCTGATGCTGCATCTCCGTTGGGGCTTTATATGCAGAGAGATTGTTTTTGGGCCATCTATGGCTAGGGATGCCTTGGGTGCCCAAGAGCAGGGCTGGGATATCGGACAAGTTGGTTTGCGGCACCTTTTATGTTTGGGAAAAGTTTTTTTTCTTTTTTTTTTTTTCTTATTTAGGTAATTTGAATACTTCGCTAAACAGATTTTATAAATTGGGGGTGGGTCCCCAATTGTCTTTGAGGAAAAACTGTTCGAGAGGGGTGGGTGTCCAAGACATGACTGGCAAAAATTTGCATTCCGGGGGTGGTGGCTCCTAAAAATTGAAAATGTAAAAATTTCCATCTTGTATCCGTAATTTTTTTCCTGCCCCCCCCCCCCCTTCTGCAAATGACGCTATTTTTAGACCTCAAAGAATGTCAAGCGTGGTAGGCCTAGGTCATCAGTAATTCCATTAGTTGACGCCCCATACAAATTGTAAGATTCGGGATTTTTAGAAGGGCCAGTCGGATATGGGGGAAGGCTGCCTCATACACATACGCCCACGCCACTGGAGTGGGATGGGATGGGCTACTGGGCTGGGATAGTAAGCCTACTGGTTGGCGCTATTGGACATAATGTACACATACAAGACTGAATCTTTGCTGGCCATTCTTTTACTCATTATCAAGGAAGGGGAGGGGCGGGCAGAAACAAATATGTGTGCATAGGTGGAAATTTTTATTTTGCAGATTTTTTCACCCACCCGCCCTTTCCTGCATATTTTTTTCCTAAAAATGTTGGGAGCCATCCCTTGTCATGTATTTTTATATACAAAACTTCGTCACTCGAACATCAACTGGAAATGATGTAGCAAATTCCTAGGAATTTGTTCCATCCTCACATTGGGGTTCTGTGTTCATGAGCTTGTAAGTTCCTCTCCAGTCGTCGGTGAATTCCTTAGGTCATCCAGTGGATCTGTTTGAGTAATTCTACCTTCATCCTGGGAACTAACAATGCCATGGTATAAGCATCATATAGCCACAGTTGTTGAAAGGGGCACAAAACCCCAATCAAACCAGATCAGACAAACTAAATGTATAACTTAATATTCTTACAAATCTAGTTTCTTGGTGTGTACCTTGCAGATGAAACTCAATTATTCGTTTCCCCAGAAACCTTTGATTTTAAATCAAAATTTAAATAAGCTTTCCCTAATTTTATCTCTGACATGCTGTGATATACACTTCAAATAGTCTAGTTTCTATAAATCATGGCATATCCAGGCATATGTGAGCACTGTGCCTTCTTTGCCTATAATTAAGTTCAATTGCTTATACTGTATATGCTGCAAATATTGGTTGAGTAAATGAGAACTTGTTTTTTGTTCTGGCTCGAGAAGGGCCAGTGGGATATGGGGGAAAGGCTCCCTCATACACCACCCCATGGCTTCGCCACGGGGACAGGATGGGATGGGTTACTGGGGTGAGATGATAGGCCTATTGGTATTGTTTTTGCTTTTGCCATGGCATCTGCATAGCAGGGCAGCTATCAAAAAGACTTTTTATCCCCGCATTTTCAAAAATGCAGGGATATTGTCGTGATCTCCGTCCGTACGTCCGTCCGTCCGTACGTCCGTCCGTCCGTCCGTCCGTCCGTCCGTCCGTCCGTCACACCCTGAAAGGCTCCTAGGGTATTCAATTCGAAACGTTTAAACTATGCTAATGTGTTCAGGTAGCATCTCTAGATGTGCATGAAGGTTTCGGAATTTTTATTTTGCCCCCGGTGGTTCCAGTGGAACCACTTTTATCGTTAGAAAATAAGTTTTCATCGAAAGGCTCCTAGGGTATTTAATTTGAAATGCTTAAACTATGCTAATGTGTTCAGGTAGCAACTCTAGATGTGCATGATGGTTTCGGAATTTTGATTTTGTCCCTGGTGGTTCCAGTGGAACCACTTTTATCGTTAGAAAATCAGTTTTCATCGAAAGGCTTCTAGGGTATTTAATTCGAAACGTTTAAACTATGCTAATGTGTTCAGGTAACATCTCCAGATGTGTATGAAGGTTTCGGAATTTTGATTTTGCCCCCGGTGGTTCCAGTGGAACCACTTTTATCGTTAGAAAATCAGTTTTCATCGAAGGCTCCTAGGGTATTCAATTCGAAACGTTTAAACTATGCTAATGTGTTCAGGTAACATCTCTAGATGTGCATGAAGGTTTCGGAATTTTGATTTTGCCCCCGGTGGTTCCAGTGGAACCACTTTTATCATTAGAAAATCAGTTTTCATCGAAAGGCTCCTAGAGCATTTAATTCGAAACGTTTAAACTATGCTAATGTATTTAGGTAACATCTCTAAATGTGCATTAAGCTTTCGGTATTTCGATTTTGCCCCTGGTGGTTCCAGTGGAACCACTTTTATCATTAGAAAATCAGTTTTCATCGAAAGGCTCCTAGGGTATTTAATTCGAAATGCTTAAACTATGCTAATGTGTTCAGGTAACATCTGTAGATGTGCATGAAGGTTTCGGAATTTTGGTTTTGCCCCGGTGGTTCCAGTGGTACCACTTTTATCGTTAGAAAATCAGTTTTCATCGAAAGGCTCCTAGGTTATTTAATTCTTAATGCTTAAACTATGCTAATGTGTTCAGGTAGCAACTCGAGATGTGCATGAAGGTTTTGGAATTTTGATTCGGCCCCCGGTGGTTCCAGTGAACCACTTTTATCGTTAGAAAATCAGTTTTCATCGAAAGGCTCCTAGGGTATTTAATTCTTAATGCTTAAACTATGCTAATGTGTTCAGGTAGCAACTCGAGATGTGCATGAAGGTTTTGGAATTTTGATTCGGCCCCCGGTGGTTCCAGTGAACCACTTTTATCATTAGAAAATCAGTTTTCATCGAAAGGCTCCTAGGGTATTCAATTCAAAACGTTTAAACTCTGCTAATGTGTTCAGGTAATATCTCTAGATGTGCATGAAGGTTTCGGAACTTTGATTTTGCCCCTGGTGGTTCCAGTGGAACCACTTTTATCGTTAGAAAATCAGTTTTCATCGAAAGGCTCCTAGGGTATTTAATTCGAAATGTTTAAACTATGCTAATGTGTTCAGGTAACATCTCTAGATGTACATGAAGGTTTCGGAATTTTTATTTTGCCCCCGGTGGTTCCAGTGGAACCACTTTTATCGTTAGAAAATCAGTTTTCATCAAAAGGCTCCTAGGGTATTCAATTCGAAACGTTTCAACTATGCTAATGTGTTCAGGTAACATCTCTAGAAGTGCATGAAGGTTTCGGAATTTTGATTCTGCCCCCGGTGGTTCCAGTGGAACCACTTTTATTGTTAGAAAATCAGTTTTCATTGAAAGGCTCCTAGGGTATTTAATTTGAAACGTTTAAACTATGCTAATGTGTTCAGGTAACATCTCTAGATGTGCATGAAGGTTTTGGTATTTTGATTTTGCCCCCGGTGGTTCCAGTGAAACCACTTTTATCATTGGAAAAACAGTTTTCATCGAAAGACTCCTAGGGTATTCATTTCGAAACGTTTAAACTGTGCTAATGTGTTCAGATAACATATCTAGATGTGCATGAAGGTTTCGGAATTTTGATTTTGCCCCCGGTGATTCCAGTGGAACCACTTTTATCATTAGAAAATCAGTTTTCATCGAAAGGCTCCTAGGGTATTTAATTCGAAACGCTTAAACTATGCTAATGTGTTCAGATAACATCTCTAGATGTGCATGAAGGTTTCGGAATTTTGGTTTTGCCCCCGGTGGTTCCAGTGGAACCACTTTTATCGTTAAAAAATCAGTTTTCATCGAAAGACTCCTAGGGTATTTAATTCTTAATGCTTAAACTATGCTAATGTGTTCAGGTAGCAACTCGAGATGTGCATGAAGGTTTCAGAATTTTGATTCGGCCCCCGGTGGTTCCAGTGGAACCACTTTTATCATTAGAAAATCAGTTTTCATGGAAAGGCTCCCAGGGTATTCAATTCAAAACGTTTAAACTATGCTAATGTGTTCAGGTAACATCTCTAGATGTGCATGAAGGTTTCGGAATTTTGGTTTTGCCCCTGGTGGTTCCAGTGGAACCACTTTTATAGTTAGAAAATCAGTTTTCATCGAAAGGCTCCTAGGGTATTCAATTCGAAATGTTTAAACTATGCTAATGTGTTCAGGTAACATCTCTAGATGTACATGAAGGTTTCGGAATTTTGATTTTGCCCCCGGTGGTTCCAGTGGAACCACTTTTATCGTTAGAAAATCAGTTTTCAACCAAAGGCTCCTAGGGTATTCAATTTGAAACATTTAAACTATGCTAATGTGTTCAGGTAACATCTCTAGATGTGCATGAAGGTTTCGGAATTTTGATTTTGCCCCTGGTGGTTCCAGTGGAACCACTTTTATCGTTAGAAAATCAGTTTTCATCGAAAGGCTCCTAAGGTATTCAATTAGAAACATTAAAACTATGCTAGTAGTGTGTTCAGGTAACATCTCTAGATGTGCATGAAGGTTTCAGAATGTTTATTTTGCCCCTGGTGGTTCCAGTGGCACCAATTTTATCGTTAGAAAATCAGTTTTCATCAAAAGGCTCCTAGGGTATTTAATTCGAAACACTTAAACTATGCTAATGTGTTCAGGTAATATCTCTAGATGTGCATGAAGGTTTCGGAATTTTGATTTTGCTCCAGGTGGTTCCAGTGGAACCACTTTTATTGTTAGAAAATCAGTTTTCATCAAAAGGCTCTTAGGGTATTTAATTCGAAACGTTTAAACTATGCTAATGTGTTCAGGTAACATTTCTAGATCTGCATGAAGGTTTTGGAATTTCGATTTTGCCCAGGTGGTTCCAGTGGAACTTTTATCGTTAGAAAATCAGTTTTCATCGAAAGGCTCCTTGGGTATTAATTCGAAATGTTAAGGCTATGCTAAGGTGTCGCTAAGGATACACCATTGTGTGCTTTGCACACAAATAACTCGATCTAGTTTATTTTTGTTGGAATAAAAATTCATATTTTCATTTTTAAAAATCAGGTTCACCTAGCTAATTATGACTCATTAGACAGTAACATATATATCCTATGCTTCATTTTAAAGAATGTTCCACAAAAAACTCGAATATGAATGAATTATGTTGTGAATGGATATTTTAGTTGACTTCAGGAGAAAAATGTCCGACAATTTTTTTTTCGTTCAATATCGGATATCCACCCACCATCCTCAAATCAGGTTTTGGCGAAATTCTCCAATATTTTTCATATTAAGGGGGTAATGTTTTTAATAATGCTTCTAAATGGGTTTTTTATGGTCAATTGGTGACATTTTGTTACTGATTGGGGCACAAAATATGCCATTACAGTGAAAAAAGGGGAAAAATACCTTAACGGTTTACGCACATTTTTTTGGCACTTGACCACCCACCCACACACACCACCTGTGTACTTTTTTCCGCCTCATTACCCGTCGTTTAAGCTCAAATATGCATTCCGTTAATTTTGGTAATTTATTATTTCGAACTTTCGATAGGCCTAGTTATTGTATGAAAGGCAAAAATATAAACAGACCTTCTAAAATAGGCCTATCGAGCCGGTAGCGAAAGCCCACATAGCCTATGCTAGAAAAGGCCCATCATCCACAAAACTGCAAAGCTCCATTTTTCCTCGGGTAAATTTTTGGTCGGCATTTTTGTTTTTTTACTTTTCACATACGACCCCTTAACAGGTTTGTGACTTTTGACCAACATATAAATTGACGTAATGGGTCCAGCATCACGTAGCGCTGATTTAGGCTACTTTACACGAGGTGTAGGGCTTATTCATTCGAGCGGATATAAATGTAAATCGTTCACAGCGCCCCATTTGGGCTAATACAGTAGGTCCTATGTAAATTTCCTAAACTACGGACTGAATGGTGTTGGGATGTGGGCAATGGCATCGCTAAGGAGGGTTTAATAAGGATTTGATACCCATCACCTAATAATTATTCCAGTCGGGACATTTTCGTCGGGACTTTATTCAAAGATACCAATGCTCACTTGCAAGTAATCATGTAGCCCCTACTTTCAAGAATAGATTTGATGACTGGGACTTGAAATACATTCGGCCATATAGGCCTAACAAGTAGCGGGGGTCTGTAGTACCGATGCGTCTTAATTAAATAACAAAATAAAATAAAATAAATAACTGTAATCTCGACTAAGTATAATATTTCAGCTACATCCTCAAGGCATGTTTTTGACGAAGATGATCAGTGGTTGCGCCAAAAGCTGGTCGGGGGTAACAGCTCATCGCCCCCCCCCCCTCCCCCATCCGGGAACCCCTTCTTCATCATGTCCGGGAAATTGCCTCCTTTATTGTTGGCTTGTCATGGATAACCCTATCCACCGTGTTAGAGACTTGGGCCATCACAATCGGGACAGGTCTGCGACCCAGTCGTAATGTTCGCGACGCCCCTGGTTCATGTGGGGAAGGGTACTGGGAAGACGAACATTTTCTCCGGCCTATATAGGCTATCTATTCCGAGGAGGCCCTCCTCCCCACACCCTTTGTGTATTTTTCAACAGTGATTTCCAGCTCCCATATCAAGGATTCAAATACCATACAATTTTCTTTATTTGGCCAGACCACGCATCATTTCCATTTTGAAAGTCACAAAGGGTTGCTACTTTTTGCGGTTTCTGTCATTTACAACCGGCTTGTGTGTGCTTTGGGGGGGGGGGGGCACAACATAAGCTAGATTCTATAGTTATTTATTTGGGTTTAACGACACTTTCGACTGCCAATGTCACCTCGTGTCGAACAGTTTTACGGTGGAGGAAGCCGGAGTACCCGGAGAGAACCACCGAGCAACGGTGAGCAACTGTCAGGTTCCCCAACATACCAACTCCACACAAGTAGGGTTAGCATTGGTTGAAGACAAGACTTAGTGCACCATCCACGTGTAGTACGCTTTAATACACAGTTGCCGCAGGTAGGGTTCGAACCGAGGACCTCTCGGCTTGCAGCCTGCACCTCTATACCCCCTGAGCCACCGCACCCCACTAGATTCGATAAAATTCATTTTGAAATTCGAATATTTTAATTCACTGAGCTGTTGCATGGCTGTAAGTGGTGGTTGATTTTTTTGGGGGGGGGGGGTGGGGGTTGAGTAACTTGAGTGCCAACCATATCAGGGGCGGCGGAACCGGGGAGGGGGTGGGGGCTTCAGCCATTCCGCTTTTTGCCGAGCTATGTTATTTGTATGCACATATTTTAACACAACCAATGACTGGTGAAACAAGGGGCGGATCCAGAGCCTACCCCATATTTTCGCCAGCTATGCTTCTCTCGTACTGGTTTAGTTTCGATGGATTTCGGAATATTTTTTGAAGCAAGCGGCAGCAAACGCTAAAATGTATACAGTCTGTTAAACAATCGGTTAATCTTACAGACATACAAGTACCAAATCCACCCCCAGACAAGATAATCCACAGACAGTATACGTTCTGTAAACACCTGGTAAAGCATTCAGGTGAGGTCTATTCATCAGCTCCGGTCGTTACGACCTGTATGCTTTACCGACGTTTTTTAACGGCTCTTAACGTGTGAAATCTTTCAAATACATCTTCTGAAAATCTCAAAATATCCACTCAGATGCGTGGAAATGGGGGTTTTGAGACCCTGGAATTTAAATCTTTCATACCGACGACCATCCATCGCCCGATCCAGCCCCCTCCTCCCTCCCACTTTGAAAATCGATCCGCCGCACCTGCATATGTTGTTTTGTTGAATCTATAAACGTTTTTGTTGTTGACTCTTTGGTGTCGGCACTTTAATTTGAAGTAGACACACTCTTCGTTCATCAATTTACAGTTGACCTGCTCAGTTCGACCATTAATGGAAATGATATCCATTGCAATTTGAAGCAATCAATGATTAATAAAAGGCAGTACCTCCCTAATGCCAGACGGCATACATATGATTCCAATGAGGCTCATTCTCTTAGACCCCGTTTATTTGTCAATATTTAGCACAAAATTCCAACGTGGTTAAATTTTACCACGGTGGCAAATTTACCAAAGGTTGAGGAGGGAGGAAAATCACATTATGATAACTAAAACATTCCCTGGGCAAATTTGCCCATGTGGGCAAAAAAATCTCCAGACCAGAAGTAAATTATTTTACAAACGTGGCTATATTACTTGGGGTGGCATTTGTAATATTAGAGAATCTTTGACTGACTGGTTATCGCTGTTTATTCATCTTGATCTTTAATACCCCGGAATGCTTGTAACAAAATGTTTTAATAAGAAACGCGAACGCTTTTTTGGTATACTTTTACAGAAAGACACTATTAGTTTTAGTTTGTTGGGCAATAGTCTGATTGTGGGCACTGAAAATTATTCTCTTTTTTAACAAGCCAATTAAGGTGTCATTCGATGCAGAATTACCCCCACGTCTAACATATCCAATACCCACTAAATCCACTTTGGGGAAAGTTTGTTTTTTTTTTAATTTTACAGCCCTTGAATTTGTTTGGCGTGTGACGTAAGAACAATAACTCGAAAGTTTTAACCCAATTATGGGGGGGGGGGGGGGGGGGGCGGGGGGGGATCCCATGTGACGTCATGTCGTGGTGTATTGTTGGTGTCGTACGTGTTGTCATGTTAGCCCACTTGAGCGGCCACGTTGCGACATCATTATTACCATTATGGTGTATGTTGTTAGTGTGCACGTGCAGCGAGTGTTACCCTCAAAGAACCAGATCGCGGTGGCTTAGAGTTTACGACATTGGACTTCAAACCGAAAGCTTCACAGTTCGATCCCCACCAAGGATAACTGCGTTGTGTTCTTGTGCAAGGCACTTAATCCCGACTGCCCACGTGGGGGTACGGTGACGCTGTGCACTGGGGCATACAAGACATCGATGGTGCACTTGTCTTTATACAATGCTACCTCTGCTAGTGCTGGGTTAGTGCGTTGGGAAGTCTGACAGTTGCTCGCCGTTGCCCGGTGGTTCTCCCCGGGCACCCTGGCTTACTCCATCCGTAAAACAATCCGACACGAGGTGACCTTGACTGTCGAAACTGTCGTTAAACCCCAATAAAAAGATTGCCATAAGAACTTTTACAAACTTCTATCTTGATTAGCACGTAGTGCTAGAGGATCGTTGTACAACAAGGGTATGTCCAAGGGTCCATTCGATTTGTCCGTAGTGTACTCCGGTAGAGAAAAGGGCCCCAAACCCAGTTGATTCGATGTTTTGTTACTCTTCTAGTTTTTTCTGGTCTGGCCTGGATACTTTTGACCCTATACCACTTGATCTAATTCAAAGGTGGTGGAAGACTACAGTATGGTGAATATCATAGATTCTGAACATAGGACATCTGGTGGTAGCCATGGTACAAACCATCTGTAGTGGATGGCTCTAGTTTTATACCGTGAGAATAACGGAAGCCAATCATAGTAAAGGTAGTTGAAAGACATGGTAGAAGCCGATGCTGAGACTGCGCGGAGCTTATAGGAACTTGGAACCCCACCTACGGAATCCCATTTATGGAAGACTTGTTATGGAATCCCACAAAGAGAATTGTACAACCCGCATATGTGAAAAAAATCCTGCATATGTAAAAACTGCAAATGTGATAGAAAATTAACCGCATATGTAATAAAATCCCACATATGCAAAGAAATGGACCAAATGTAAAAAAAAGTTCAGAAAAGGGTAACCGCATTTGTCAAAACTTTTTTACTGCAAATGTAATAAAAAATGAAACTGCGTTTGTAAAAACGTTTTTACTGCATATGTGAAAACTACTCCAACACGAGGATTTAGTTCTGAGACTTTCAAATTTATAAAGCTATCCTTAGGGGCAGGAGTTTGGAACATAGTTGGGGTGGTGGTGGTGGGGGGGGGGGGGTCTATGCGGGGGTGGGGGAAATTGTTCAATGATTCTCAACCTATTGGGTGAGCGATCGCAAGGAGGCGAAGGTGTCCTTACAGGTCCATGCATGAGAACAATGTCGAAGTGCTTGATTATAGAGCCCAGGTGTAAAAAGTTACTTTAAAGGAGGCTAATTGTCAGGTTTGTTTTCGATTGGAACCAGGGGTTGTTCCAATGGAGTGGGGTGTGTTGGAGGTGGGGTTGGTGTCAGGGGGCTAAGACCAAGCCCTCTCCCCATCCAGGAATGTCTAGCCCCACTCCTACCCTCCCCCGCCCCCTCCTGTCGGGAAATTTGGCCAGTTGGTCGGGAGACCATCTCATGTGCGGAGCCCGCAGATCTGCCTTGCGTGACTCTCAGATCACCCTAAAAAGTCGAAATTTGCATTGTGCATGTTCAGTTTTGCATTGAATAACATACAGAAAAGTGACAGTTTTAAAAAATTGTTGGACAGAAATGCCTCCATTTCAAGAGTTCATGACAATAATTCTGTTTTCTCGAAGCGAGTTAGTTGCGTTTCCATTGGCTTATTTTCAGAGTTTTTTCACCGCGTCGAGCTATGGTCGGAGCAATGGGTCTCACGTCCACTCAACCTCCCCTGTCGTAGAGTGTAGGGATTTTCTGGCGCCATCCCTGATTGGAACCACGCTTAGTGGTATTCACAAAATACAAAAATACTGACAAAGGTATACATTTTATTCACGGAAGAGCGGCAACAAACAGAACATCACTGTTTGGGCTTGACGATAGAGATCCATTGCGAGTAAAATGTTCCTTTTACTCATTTGGACCACTGTATTTAAGCCCAAAATAGTGATGTTCTGTCTGTTTGCAAAGTCTCCTCCCTTGAATAAAAAATGTCGTTGGCTACAACAATGCCCTTCTAGCATCACTCGCTCCACTTGCTCTGACTTGCGTCCACCAGCCCTGATTATTGGTTATGCCTTCAGGTCACATTTGAGGTTAAAACTAATGGCTATTCCCACTGAGCAAAGATGGTGATGATGGCTGTACTTGAGAAGATGACTTCTGAAACCTGATTGGAAAGGAAAGATAGAACAAAGAAAAGTGCCATGTGCGAGAGCCCCATCTGTTATAGCCCTGACTTGCTGCATTTCAACCCAGTAAATTACGCTTATTATATAATTGTTGTCATTTAAATATGTTAGGGCGTGGTGTTAGAATTGAAAGGATTGGCACCAGTGCAAGATTGTTTCTCGACTGATTCAGCTTTATTCATTCTGGCTTCCTTTTCAACGATGTCCGGAGCCTACTGGCTCCAAAATAGCAATAAATGTCTTGTCCATGGACACAAATCTGATTGCTTGGGCCAGTCGCGAACACATGACCTCTAGATCACAAGTTTGAAGGGCTAACCAAAAACCAGTGTTTCTCCTCCGCCACCTTCTCCTCCTGCTACTGTGGTTACCATTGCGCTTCTACAACAACAACTACTACTACTATTACTACTAGCAGTAGTACTACGCCAACTACTGCCAACTACTGCCAACATCTGCGCTACTACCGCCACCACTGTGACCACGACTACTACTGCTACTACTACAACTATTCCCCCGCGGGAAGCCCGGGAAGTGAAGATCTGAGTGTCTACCGAGGTAGATTTGTTTTCCTCCACTGATAAAATATGACCCGGAAACCAACACCGCTGAGGTACAATCCCCGGTAAGTGGGCAACATAAGCATAAACGATTGGCAAACTTGACTTTATACTTCTGTTGTCATGATATAGCCTAGATGCTGACAAAGACATTAAACACTAATAAATCCACATAAATAAAGGTGAAAGTCTGTAAATATGTACGTGCATTCGCTAACTACTTCTAAACCACAGGGCCAATCTTAATAAATCTCGTTATGGTTATGGAAGATCCCCTGCCTATGGGGAGTGTCCTCGGATGGTTAACATTTTCTGGGGATATATATATACACTTTAATTTTCCATCCAAATGACAGGTACTTTAGCTAGTAAATAAATAAATACAACAACTACTACAATTACTACAATCACGACCACTACTGCGATCATTATTACTACTACTTCGATCATTACTACTACTACTACTACGAACACTGCATCTACTACGACCACTCCAATCAGCCACAACCACTACCACAAACATACCACTTCACCACTATCGCCACCACTACTATTACTACCACCACCACCATTTCTACCACAGCTATCACGGGGGGTCTTCCAAAAAATTCCGGACACAAGGCCTAAAATATTTTTTTCCACCTTTTGACCACCACCCACCCACCCACCCACGTGCAAAAAAAATATTTTTTTCCTCTGACCACTTGGACACCCACCCCACCACCCATATTTTTTCAGTGTATCACCACAGTGGGTAATGAAAAATTATTGCACTGAGCTTCCAGTTGTCAATCCTTGCCTCAATTTGAATCCTAATCTACTGTCTAAACTAATTATGTACACATCAACCAGCATCTAATACCAGATGACAGAACTTTCAGTTAAGCATTTGTCATTCATGCATTTCAATAATATGCCCATATACACCATGGCGTAGTGTATACTGGCATATTATTGAAATGCATTAATTACAAATGCTGAACTGAAAGTTCTGGCCTTAATGCTCTCATAATAATTATCATTAGTAGTATATAAGGTACCCGATCGTGCCTGATTACCCGGAGCTTTGGGGGTGCAGCTAGTGTTAAATTCCCATAGGAACCGGAGCCGTTTGGGGGTGCAACTTTGGGGGGTGCAAAATGTCGGCACCATACATCTAAATCCGCCAAATGGTGTAGGTACTGTATATATAGTATGCTATGGCATGTATAGTGATATATGTACGCATGGGGCTATAGGTATATATTATGGGTAAGTGGTGGAAAGATGATGGGAAAATTGGGTTTTCTTGAAAGTTTTTCCCGCGAAACGGTTTACGTTGCTATTGACGTCGTGACGTCATGATACGCGCGCGACGTCATAGAGATGCTGACCGCTATTATTGTCCAGTATACAATATGACATAACGTTATTCGGGTCAGTGGATGTCGGGCTTCTCGTATGGGGTGGCGGCGACATAGTAGTAGTGGTATATATGAATGTAGGTCCCAAGTTAGCCCTTAATACTATTAATCCACCTTATGCTTCCTATTATCCTATGTCTGATATAGCTTGGTCAAGCAGTACTGTAGGGTGGGTGGGTGGTAGTGTGGTATTGCGAGATAGTCATTGGTGGTTTAGATTGGCAGTACAGGATGAATGATCTGTTGGTCTATTACCCCCCCCCCCCCCCCCCCCTTTCTACTATTAACCTACCGAATCATTTGTATTACCTTATGGCTGGTATTGGTAGTTTAGTGTTAGGCCAGGCAGTATTATGCTAGGTTGTTTAGAACGGGTGGCGTAGGATGCATGGTATATACCCCTGTAGGTCCAGTCCTCGATATTATTAACCAGCCGATTGCTTTCTACTATTCAATGACTGGTATAGGGAGTACGTTATGACAGGTCAAGTGGTATTGTGGAGTGGGAGTGGGGGTGGAGGTAATGCCTGGCAGTATAGAACAACGGTATAGTATGGACGATATATACCTCTGTGGGCCCCTGCAGGTCCCATGTTAGCCCTTAGTACTATTAATTCACCTGATGCTTCATGTTATCCTATGACTGGTATAGGTAGTATGCAATGCTAGGCATAGGGGTATTGTGCGTAGGGGTACTGCCTGGTAGTTTAGAACGGTACTATGGTATGGGCGGTATATACACCTATAGGCCCCCTGTTAGTGCTTGGTACTATTAACCAACCGATTGCTTTGTTTTATTATTTGGCTGGTATATGTAGTACGTTATGGTAGATCTAGTGATTTTGTGGGGGTGGGGTAATGCCTGGCAGTATAGAACAACAGTATAGTATGGACAATATATAGCTCTGTGGGCCCCCGACAGCCGTTGATAGTACTAATCGACTTAATACTTTATGTCACCCCATAACTAATATAGGTAGTATGTAATGTGGGGCCAGACGTTATTGTGGGTGGGTAGGTGTAATGCATGGTCGTCTAGTGTGGTAGTGTAGGGTTTACGCGTTCTCCCCCTACAGGTCCCATGTTAGTCCTTAGTACTATTAATCCGCCTAATGCTTCATGTTATCCTATGACTTGTATAGGTAGTATATAATGCTAGGCCAAGGGGTACTGTGGGTAAGTGTAATGCCTGATGTTAAAACACGGAATCCAAATTTTACGGACTCGGCTAGGAATCTCAATTACGGAATGCCCTATATGTATACAGGGGAAATCTGATTCAACCTTGATCAATGTTATAGTCGAGACTGAGATAGGTATAGCCAGGAAGTAATGGATGAGATATGGGACAGAATAACAGAAGCCAATAGTACTGGTACAAGGCCGCAATGGAACAAGACTGTTGTAGAAGCTAATGATAGGACAGATAGGCCATAGACCTGTAATGGCCTTGGAGCTTTGGCGACAAGATGGAAGCGGTTGGTAAGACTACATTCGACCCATTGAGGGCTTTTACATAGCCTAATGCGACAAAAAAGGGATTCTCCAAAAGGTATCCTCGATAGGTATCCTCAAATAATACAATACCAGGCCATAGGTATCCTCAAATACCCGTATGTGCCTATGTGATAGGGCATATTGTGTCACATTGTGCCTTTTCACATAAGCACATATGACAAAAAGGGATTCTCCAGTAGGTATCCTCAATAGGTATCCTCAAATAATACAATACCAGGCCATAGGTATCCTCAAATACCCGTATGTGTCTATGTGATAGGGCATATTGTGTCACATTGTGACTTTTCACATAAGCACATATGACAAAAAGGGATTCTCCAGTAGGTACCCTCGATAGGTATCCTCAAATAATACAATACCAGGCCATAGGTATCCTCAAATACCCGTATGTGCCTATGTGAAAAGGCACATGCAATGTGACACAATATGCCCTGTCACATAGGCACATGCTTTATGTGCCGATATGTGCTTATGTGAAAAGGCACAATGTGACACAATGTGCCTTTTCACATAGGCACATACGGGTATTTGAGGATACCTATGGCCTGGTATTGTATTATTTGAGGATACCTATCGAGGATACCTACTGGAGAATCCCTTTTTGTCATATGTGCTTATATGAAAAGGCACAATGTGACACAATATGCCCTATCACATAGGCACATACGGGTTTTTGAGGATACCTATGGCCTGGTACTGTATTATTTGAGGATACCTATTGAGGATACCTATCGAGGATACCTTTTGGAGAATCCCTTTTTTGTCGCATTAGGCTATGTAAAAGCCCTCAATGGGTCGAATGTAGTCTTACCAACCGCTTCCATCTTGTCGCCAAAGCTCCAAGGCCATTACAGGTCTATGACCTATCTGTCCTATCATTAGCTTCTACAACAATCTTGTTCCATTGCGGCCTTGTACCAGTACTATTGGCTTCTGTTATTCTGTCCCATATCTCATCCATTACTTCCTGGCTATACCTATCTCAGTCTCGACTATAACATTGATCAAGGTTGAATCAGATTTCTCCTGTATACATATAGGACATTCCGTAATTGAGATTCCTAGCCGAGTCCGTAAAATTTGGATTCCGTGTTTTAACATCAGGCATTACACTTAGCCACAGTACCCTTGGCCTAGCATTATATACTACCTATACAAGTCATAGGATAACATGAAGCATTAGGCGGATTAATAGTACTAAGGACTAACATGGGACCTGTAGGGGGAGAACGCGGAAACCCTACACTACCACACTAGACGACCATGCACTACACCTACCCACCCACAATAACGTCTGGCCCCACATTACATACTACCTATATTAGTTATGGGGTGACATAAAGCATTAAGTCGATTAGTAGTATCAACGGCTGTCGGGGGCCCACAGAGCTATATATTGTCCATACTATACTGTTGTTCTATACTGCCAGGCATTACCCCACCCCCACAAAACCACTAGATCTACCATAACGTACTACATATACCAGCCATATAATAAAACAAAGCAATCGGTTGGTTAATAGTACCAAGCACTAACAGGGGGCCTATAGGTGTATATACCGCCCATACTATAGTACCGTTCTAAACTACCAGGCAGTACCCCTACCCACAATACCCCTATGCCTAGCATTGCATACTACATATATACCAGTCATAGGATAACATGAAGCATTAGGTGAATTAAGAGTACTAAGGGCTAACATGGGACCTGCAGGGGCCCACAGAGGTATATATCGTCCATACTATACCGTTGTTCTATACTGCCATGCATTACCCCCACCCCCACTCCACAATACCACTTGACCTGTCATAACGTACTCCCTATACCAGTCATTGAATAGTACAAAGCAATCGTCTGGTTAATAATATCGAGGACTGGACCTACAGGGGTATATACCATGCATCCTACGCCACCCGTTCTAAACAACCTAGCATAATACTGCCTGGCCTAACACTAAACTACCAATACCAGCGATAAGATAATACAAAGGGTTCGGTAGGTTAATAGTACAAAGGGGGGTAATAGACCAACAGATCATTCATCCTGTACTGCCAATCTAAACCACCAATGACTATCTCGCAATACCACACTACCACCCACCCACCCTACAGTACTGCTTGACCAAGCTATATCAGACATAGGATAATATGAAGCATAAGGTGGATTAATAGTATTAAGGGCTAACTTGGGACCTACATGCATATATACCACTACTACTATGTCGCCGCCACCCCATACGAGAAGCCCGACATCCACTGACCCGAATAACGTTATGTCAGATTGTATTCTGGACAATAATAGCGGTCAGCATCTCTATGACGTCGCGCGCGTATCATGACGTCACGACGTCAATAGCAACGTAAACCGTTTCGCGGGAAAAACTTTCAAGAAAACCCAATTTTCCCATCATCTTTCCACCACTTACCCATAATATATACCTATAGCCCCATGCGTACATATATCACTACACATGCCATAGCATACTATATATACAGTACCTACACCATTTGGCGGATTTAGATGTATGGTGCCGACATTTTGCACCCCCAAAGTTGCACCCCCAAACGGCTCCGGTTCCTATGGGAATTTAACACTAGCTGCACCCCCAAAGCTCCGGGTAATCAGGCACGATCGGGTACCTTATATACTACTATCATTCATGTGTTAAGTTCCGAGACTGAAGAAACAGTTTAAATTTAGTGAAGAAGTTTTAATTTTAATGACCTGACTACAGGCTAAG
This sequence comes from Pictodentalium vernedei, assembly GCA_031216915.1. Classification (NCBI taxonomy): domain Eukaryota; kingdom Metazoa; phylum Mollusca; class Scaphopoda; order Dentaliida; family Dentaliidae; genus Pictodentalium; species Pictodentalium vernedei. The sequence goes on from CM062292.1 coordinate 156,379,702, forward strand.
TGTCTAGGCTTGAGGTTTCAGCCAATTGTCATTACTCAAAAGAGAGTAGATAGTGTATGAAAGCTGAAAATCTGTCACCTAACACTATTGTAAATCTCACTGTCCGTCCTGGTCCGTCTCCGAAAAAATGGCAGCATTGATTTCTGCATATAACAGCATATAATGTAAGAATTAGACTATTTTTGTGAACATCAAATAGAGGATTAAAATAATCTTCTTTTGCTGCATAGTATTATGCTCAGCTACTCATCTATATACTCTGGCTCAGTCAGGATCAGTTTTCAATTCAAATGTTAACTTAACTTCTGTTTCATGTTTTCACGAGATAGCCAGACAAACCCTCTGTGAAAACCCTGGTACTATCACTATGAGCTTGAATTTAGTAAGTGGGGTTTTATATCGAAGATGCACAGTGAGAATTTTCATTAGTTTCAGGTTACAAGAGCTATACTCAGAGAAACTGGGCATTTAGATTATTTTCCGTAAATTGTTTACATTATTTTAGATGTTCTGCTAAACACATTGCTACTCATTGTAAAATCCAAATTGTGCCGTGATGATTCAGCTTTGAAAATTATGTTAACCTTTCCCAAATTAAAATTCATAGATTTTCACTGATTGTTTTTAGTCAAACTGGAGTACACAGTTCTTTAATGCATCTAAATTAATTTACAAAATAGAGAACAAATCCCCTAATCAGCCTAGTGGGGCCTTATTCACTAACCCCACCTGACAAACAGGTGCCTATTAGACTACTAAACAACAATATAGCCTTGTTATGTGAAAATAATTTGAAAAAAAATTGCAACTCCAGGAAAAAAGGTGTTTTGGCCCCCATCCGACCACCCACCCACCCCTGCCTTGTGTCCGGAATTTTTTGGAAGACCCCCCCCCCCCCCCCGCCGCTATCATAAATATCACAACCACTACCAACACCAACACCACTATCACCACTACCAGCACTACTACTGCCATAACCACCACCGCCACCACCACCATCACTACCAACACCACCACTCCTACCTCTACCACCACCACCACCACCAATTATACCCCACTACCTCAATCACCATTACCACCGCTACCACCACCAATACTATTACACTACTACTATTACACTCCTGCATCAGCAACTATTACTACTCTGCATAAGAACGACCACTATATTACTCCTACTACTGCTGATGTTAACCGCCACCAGCACTACTATTACCGAAATCACCACCACCACCTCACCACCCCTACTACTAATACTACTACTACTTCTACTATTACTACTACTTGAAATTACAGATGTGAATGCTGCTAAACAAAGCATATACGACCAGGTACTACATGCAGTGGGTGCATTTTGTAACACCACTTGCTATACATCACACGGAAAGGGTCAGGGAGACGGCAGAGCGAGAGAGAGGGGGAGAGGGAGACAGGCAGACAGACAGACAGACAAACAGAAGAGAGACAGAGCGGCGAGAGAGATGGAGGCAGAGACACACACACAGACATAGAGACACACAGAGAGAGACAGAGGGAGACATATAGAGAGATAGAGAGAGGGACGGACGGACGGACGGACGGACGGACGGAAAAATCGGGTTTAGGGGTCATTTGGACACATTTACGGACAGACTAACCCTAACCCTAACCTAACCTTAACCACCCTAGAACTTCTATCTAACACTAACCCCACCACTCCACCCCAAAACCACACTCTAACCCTACCCCATTCTGACCCTAACCCTAAAACCCCACCCTTGACCCTAACCCTCACTGAAACCTAAACCCCGACCATAAGCCCTAGTCTGAGCTACCCCTAACCCTAACGCCACCGCACCATTGATCCTAACCCTACCCTAGCCAAACCCTTTTTTTCTTTGGTTTAGGGGCCATTCTTATTTTAAGCCCCTAAACCAGATATGGCCCCTTAAAAACAAAAAAATGCCCCCTAGACCATGGACGGACAGCTTTCCACGGACCCTAAACCTCTTTAATCAACTCGGGCGGACGGACGGACGTTCTATCGCAGATGCATTTGTGAGGGGGTTTTTTGGTCTTTTCCCGGTTGCACACCTCACAATTTGCACCTCACAAGTGGGTTAGGAACCTCACAAGTGGTTACTGTACAAACACAAACCCCACTAGTACTGACCCTACGTAAAGGGCGGACAAAATAAAGCCCACAAGTTCATCTGCGATCGCTCAGGCAGGCAGGCAGGCAGGCAGGCAGGCAGGCAGGCAGATCTCGGGCCCCGGTGTTAGCTTTGAAAACAGGGCCCGATGATTCTGGACACATCCCTTTAAACACACAACGTAACTACAACGTTGCAGTTATGCGGTGTGTTCGTTGGGATCATACAAGCCGCAAAACGGCAATTTTGGACGAAGTGGAGTGGGGGTGTACCCATCTCGTCAGTGGGGGTCCGGGAAAACTTTTATTTTTTAGAGAGTCAAAGGGTTCTTCGATTTTTAGCCGTAAACTTGTACTTTACTTTCAAAATATGGTCACTTATTCTCGAGTGGGGCCCGCAATTTGCGCAACATACAATTGCCTACTAAACTGCCACAAACATGACAGACAGAAACGTATTTGTGGGCCCTTGTTAAATGTGAACTTGAACCCAGGGACCCAAAAACCCCGGGCACCCGATTTTACCACACTGGCTCCACCCCTCCTATGAATGGCCCCGCAGAACAACGACGAGATGTCGAGATCGTACTGCATCTGAATTGTTCAGTTACCATGCCCAAAATAAGAATGGTGAAACTCCGTGCCAATAATGATATCTTTATAAATTTGAAAATCATAAGATCAAATCCTCATGTTCAAGTTGTTTTCACATATGCAGTAAAAACATTTTGACAAATGCAGTTTCATTTTTTATTACATTTTCAGTAAAAACGTTTTCACAAATGCGGTTACACTTTTTTCAACTTTTTTTTACATTTGGTCCATTTTTTTCACATATGTGGTTTTTTATTACATATGCGGTTGATTTTTTTTTTACATTTGCAGTTTTTCACATGTGCAGGATTTTTTCACATATGCGGGTTGTACAGAGAAGCCCTTTTTGGAAAACGTCTGTGGTTATAGAATGTCTCTTTTCCGAAATAAGGATATAAGAAATGATAGATAATACCTCGTTGAAGAATTTTGTCATGGCCCGCATAGCCTCATACGATGAAAATGGGAAGCCGAAGGTCAGTGGTAGTTAGGGGTGCTGAAAGTGGGGTGCTACGGGGAATGGACGGTTAGTACCCAGATGAGGATAAGCAGGACAATAGATAATACCTCACTGAAGAATTTTCTCATGGCACACATGGCTCATATTCTCAAATATTTTGAGGAGGATATGAGGGACTTGAGATTAGAAAGCTAAGAAACATCCTCATAACCTGCATGTACACCTTCGGGGAAAGCAGATAAGAATAGAATTGCAAAAGCGCTATAGTACGACATGCCAGTGTTATAAAGAGGATTCTGGAAGAATCCGGGCCACATGAAGTCCTATTCTGTGATTAGGGTGATTTTAGAATTTAGATAGTTGTTGGGTTGTTTGTGGTAATTAGTTTTGTACAACAGAACACCACCAATCCAGTCCTATAGAACTACGTGCTATTGTGATAATGAGGATTCTGGGAGAAGGCTGTTTCGGGTATATTTTGTCATACTGGGTGATTTTAGGTAGTGGGTGGGTTGTTTTTGATAATTTGACACACTATTATACGACTGAACACTCCCATGAGGGGCTATAGCGCTACAAACTACTCTTATAAGTGGGATTAATGGAGAATCGAAGTCAAATAAAGGTTGTTTCGGTAATTGTGTGGTATTTTGAGTGATTTTCGGCAGGTGCCATGTCCATTTGGTTGATTAAATATTATACTCCACTTGAAGCGAACGCACCCCCACCCCCACCCCCACCCCCTCGAATAACCCTGTCTTGTTGGTGGGTTTGGATCACATAGCAACCACGTGCCACCATAGAAACCAATATGCAGCATCGAGTATACAAAATGGACGCCAGAAACACGCACTGTTCATGCGCGCTAACATCACGTATCACCATGGCAATGAAGTCACAACATGGACGCCCACACGGACTACCATGGCAACCCCATACGACGTAACTGGGTCGCATGATATGACGTAACTGCCAGTGGCGTCCTAATGGGGGACGAATTGTGCCCGTCGTACTAAAAGAGCAGGGCAGTTTTGATTCTTCAGATTCGGTTTGGGTTGGGTTTCAGGAAAAACCTCGGTTTTCCGGTTCAGTTTTTCTTTGTGTAAAACATGTAGTATATTTCAAGCTCCGCAATAGTTTATACGACACCATTCACCAGAAATAGTCCTGTCTGTAAGTATCTCAATGGTGTTCAGTGTAACATCCCCTTAATCATTCTTACGGGTTCTTTGTGATCCTTTGCAAAGCCGATTGAGTCAGAAGAAAACTAAGTTCGGGTGACAACTAATAAAGTTAATCTAATCTCTGTTGTGCTCTCAGTGTCACGTTTACTCCCTTATTGACTCGTCCACCGGATGAGACAATAAGGGGGCAAATGTGATTGTCTGATACGACGTATTTGCCCCTTTGCCCAATGCACTAAGTGACGAGAGTCTATTGGGCCACGAAATAGGTACAAACAAAGCGGAACACAAAACGGATTCACAGTGTAAGGGAAATAACTCTACAATAACATAGTTGCGATCAGTTTATGCACAAATACAGCAAAACCGTTCGATCAGTTTTTGCTGGGTTGTGCGTGGTTCGGTCGTTATACTGAGTTTGCTAAGTTGTTATAACGAGTTACATAAGTCTTTATAACGATTTCTAAGCCGTTATAACGAGTTCACAAAGTCGTTTCACGAGTAATTGTGATTGTAATTATTACACACATAAGACGTGTGTACACCGTGGCAATCCTGATAGTGATAAAGTATCTGTTTACAGTAACTGTTTTGTTAAATAAAACAATAAGAATAAATGGACTACATAGTGCAACAGCCCCTTTTTATAACGAGTTATGTAAGTCGTTAGAGTGGCTCGTTGTAGCGAGTTAGCTAAGCCGTTATAATGACTAAGAAAATAACACGTTATAACGAGTTACTAAGTCGTCATAACGACTAAGAAAAATATTTTACACATGTCCTAAATGCGCTTCTGCAGTGGAGTGCCGCGCCCGTCACACAAGCTTACCCTCGCACAAATTAACAACATCATAGAGTGGAGAAAGATGGCAGCTTGTCTATTTTCCCCGCATTTGGCAGTGGACATCTCGAAGAAGCGAACTTGAATGAAATCAGCAAATGCGGATGAATATATATTTTCTGACATGTGTTGTTTTTTCGTTTTAACTTTTCAATGGGCCTACCGTATTGACTGGCTCTGGAATGTGGGGAAATTGAGGCCTTGGCTTCTCCAAAAAACAAACATTGGTGATTTCCATTGCTGCAAACCAAACGCGAGAAGACCCACCTGACTCCGTAATCTCCAATTTGAAACGAGGAGAACGTTCGTTTTTACCAGTTTGGTGTCAAATATTTCTACGCTCACTTACCGCCACATATGCCTCGCCCCCCCCCCCCCCCCCCCCAGCACCCCCAGTGCCTCCTGGCCATCAACTTTTATCGTACTCGGTGTGACTGATAGTTAATTGTGATTGTAATTATTACACACAAGACGTGTGTATACAGCCCTGATACATTATCGTCAACTGTTTTGCTACATAAACAGTTAGAATAAACAAACTAGAAAGTTCAATAGTCCTTTTTATTATACCCCATTTTAAAAGCCTATAGTAAACTGCCATTCGATTTGATTTGCTATTTTGCAATATTCCCTTCGCAGGTAATATTCCAGTGTGACATTTTCGGCAACGTCCCACTCTTGGGCCGAGGTTTCCTAAAAATGATACAGGAAACACCCGAAGAAGAAGCTTGCATGTTGCATTCTATCAGATTGATGATCAATGGATTTTACCATTGAAATTAACCATTTTACCCAAATTAACCAAATTTTTACCAATCAAATTAAATTATTCAGGTTTCCTTCATTCAGTATTTTCTTCTCAGTGACTAGTAGAATTTCCCGAGTTGAACATGAAATCAAGTGTTCTCAAGCACTAGAATAAAATTGTTGAATTCAGTTTTTTTCAAATTCCACTGATTTGGGAAGGGGTGGGTGAGTAAAACCATTCGGTATAATAAAAATAATAATGAACTGGCTTGAGGGCAACATTGCAGATTGCCTTCCTTTGGAACCACTGTCTCTCTTAGCTCACGCCTCGAGAGACATTGGTTCTTCGGGGAGACAATCTTCGATGTTACCCTCAAGCCAGGTCATTATTTGTTTATATTCTCTTTCCATTATTGTTCAATGTGGGAAGAGGTTTATCATTGTAAGTGAAACTTGTTTCTGAAAAAGTACTCAAGCGTTATTAGCGCCAAGTGTATAACCAAGTACGACATCAATTTGTGAGTGCTGGGAATTGCTTAATTTATCTGGTGAATTGTCATCATCTGATTTATTACGTCAGTGTGGTTATATATCTGGTCCTTATTTTTTTTTTTAAATCTTTGTGAAACCATAAACATTTCTCTAAAATTCCGATTCAAATAGAAATAACTCACTACTCGGTACTGTAAATTAATGTAATTTTTTTTAAAAATATTTAACAATAACAATTCTTTTTTAAACATCCCCAATGCATGACCCAGTAAAGTGAAATACCAAGTATCTTTGATGTAAATTATTATGATATTTTGAGAATTCTTGGAGGGAAACCATAACAATTAAACTCGCTGCTACCTTTCACTATAATTAAAAGTAAGGAATAAGCGTATTTCATACTGGAGATTGCTAAATTTGTACCATGGAGTTAGTTGTCATTACAGTACAACTTTTGGCATCATAAGTGTAAACATTCCCTACTTTTAACTATAAGCACCTATGATCAAAATAATATACTACTCAAAGTTTGCTAAGCACCAAATATTTGACACATCATTGTGAAATTTGCTTGTGACATATTTGAGATATTTTTGGTGGATATGATTGAGGAATGTATTGAGATGGTCCCCAGTGTTTACATTAGCTCTCTTGACAGGCATACTTTTCGTGACAGTCATGGAAAGCATGTACCCCTTGATTTTTATGATGTTTTCGTGTACTGTCTACATGTACATGACATGTGTAGGGAATTCAGTCTTCATTTCAACACAAACCCTTGTGATTTAATGATTGAATGTGGCAAATGCAAATGAAAGAAGACATCTGCCTGAAGCAGAAATGTGGTGGGTCGTAGGGATGGTGGAGCAAGAGGCTACCCATTGTCAGGTTGGTTAAGCCCTTGGTGTGCACCATACGGTGATCACCAGAGCCTGGACAAGAATATTTCAGCAGTATGACACACCAGTAAGACGGCATGGTGGTGGCAGAGACAGGGCAACATCTGCAGCTGAAGACCGGTTTTTGCTCATTCAGGCCCGTAGGGACCGCTTTGCCACAGCAACCCAGCTTCGCAGTGACCTTCAGAATGCACCCGGGGTAAATGTTTCGACGCAGACTATCCGGGCAAGGTTGCACGAAGGCGGTCTCCGATCTAGAAGACGGCGTATTCGCATTCCGCTGTCCCAGACCCACCGCCAGGCACGATATGAATGGGCCATGGACCATGTTGGATGAACCCGAGAAGATTGGCGACCAGTCCTTTTTACAGATGAGTCAAGGTACTGCCTAGACCACAAGGCTAGGAGTTCTAGGGTGTGGAGAAGACCAGGAGAACGATTCCATGCAGCCAACATTGCTGAATATGACCGCTATGGTGGAGGGTCAATCATGTCTGAGGCGATGGACATGCAGAGCTCTGTGTCCTTGAACGTGGTACATTGACTGCACAACGGTATATTGATGAGATCCTGGATGTCCACGTCAGATTGTATGCAGGTGCAGTGGGTGATAGATTCATTCTGATGGACGATAATGCCCGTCCTCATGTTGCCCATGCTGTCCGGGAGTACGTCAGAGGGAGGGGATTGAGCGCATGGACTGGCCAGCAAGATCCCCTGACCTCAATCCAATCGAACATGTCTGGAATGAGTTGCAGCTTGCAATATCAGTCCGCCCAGTCCAACCAAGAAGTGTTCAGGAGCTTGGTGCCATGCTGGTCCAAGAATGGAACAACATCCCACAAAGGACCATCTGGAATCTGATTGGGAGCAGGAGAAGGCGTTGCCAACCTATAATTAACAAGATTAGTCTCATACTCGATATTGAACCCATATCAGTTCGCTCTGTCAACCTTTTGGCAAATTTGAAAAATTTCCTCTTTTACCAATAATAATATGCATTTTCGATGGTTATCGTATTCAAAAGCTAAACAATAATGTCAAAACATACAAAATCTTAATTTCTGTGCTTAAATCGTTAAAGATATAATTAAATACAAAATATATACTCTTTTCATAACAATATTTCAACTAAAACGTAAACCAGGTAGTTGGATATACTTGGTGCTTAGCAAACTTTGAGTAGTATATATACGATATATGAAAGCTTATATTTCACCGAAAGTTCGAAGTACGGAACAAAGGTATTTCATACTGGAGATTACAAAATTTGTACCGTGGATTTACTTGCCATCGTGGTTCAAAGTTTGATTCACTAATAAAAGGGGAAACTCATATTTTACCTACAATTAGAAGGTTTTGTTTTTAATTTTTCAACCCCCTTCTTCCATTCTACGAGACGACCAAGAAAAGGTCATTCTAAAATTACTTGTCTGCGAAACGTTTTCTACGAAATGTTTTTTTCTAAGAAATGTCTTTCTACCTCCACACTTCTTAACTCAAAGCATTCTGGTAATATTTCAAACTTTTCGCCATGGACTTCATATTGCCCATACAGCATGAAAATTTAACAAATTATATCTTGTTTGACAGAGGTCAAGGAGCTCTGTCTAACAAGATAGAGTTTTTTTAATTCTCAGTTTCATTGCATGAAAAATTCTCTGCTGAAAACATCAGAGGGCACAGGGCTAAAAGCTGCATTAATTAATATTCATGAACAATTGAAACTGAACGGTATTTCATTTGTTTTCATTCATGTGCGACCTATCCTTATCTTGTAATTTTAAATCATGATAATAAACTAATACTGCGCATGTTTCCATTAAAAGTGCTTATTAAAAATATTGACTTAGATTGAACAGTTGAGTTAGTTGAGTTAGTTGGTGAGTAAATTATACATAAATTTTATTGGATTGATAATCATGTAACCGATTTGTCAGCGGTTTACAAAGTCAGTTGCAAAGTACCAGTATATCGCCGATATTCTCCCCTCCCCACTCCCTAGTTGGATAATTCTTCTAAAAGATGTATAATATGTACACTTAGTTTGGGCCTAAAACTGGGGTTCATGTCTTGAGGGCAGAAAAGTGTGACCTGTAAACCCGCCAATGAAATTCCCAATAGTGCCCCGGGGTTTTCTCGGAGAAATGCGCACATAAAAATCCCATGATGACACGTTGTTTAATGTGCACCTCATTTTTCCAAAAATGAAGGACTGTTGTTGCTTTCTAAGTCTGGGTCGAAGTCCACTCAAATTTCTAGATGTGAAAAGGTATTTGGATGGAGAGTGGTACAAGATTACATGAAAATGTCAACAAAAGCCTGAAATCTGTTAAGTGACAATTGGACACTACGCGGCATAAATTTCCCCCTGGCTATTTTATTAATTTTATACTAGCGGGTGAATATCCGGCGTTGCACGGGAGAAGTTGGTTATATTAGATCGGTCGAATAATGGAGGAATATATCAAGGTCACCAGTTTGAAGGTCAAGGTCACACCGCACGGACACCCCGATAAAGTCGAAATCATCGATGGGTCAATGTACCCACACATATGAAATTTTTGCCCGATCGGCCCAGCCGTTTTCGAAATAAAAGGTCAATGTCATCAATTTCAAGGTCAAGGTCACCCCGCATGGGCACGGCACCCATCCCATGTTACTCGCAGGGATGAATTACTCCCATGTACAAAATTTGAGATCGATCGGGCGAGAAACGGAGGGGTTCATCCGGAACAAAGATAGAGAGAGAGAGAGAGAGACATACAGATATTCGCATTTATTTAATGCTCAGGCATCAATTCACGCTGAAAAATTAAGTCATATTCCCCTGTCGGTCGGCAAAACGAAATATCAAAATGATATTTAGAAATCGATATTTCATCGTAGGTTCGGATGACGAATCACATGTACTTTAAACGAGTCAGCACATCAGTAATGAATTCCAGAGAACCAAATACAAACGAATTCGAATAATTGATAGTGACAGTGACTAAATCAATTCATTAAATCAGCGGTTTCAAAGTTTGACTTTCTCATTCACCTTCCAGCGAAAAGCCGAAATCACTTTCAAATTTCTTCAGTTCAACTTCACACGTCTTCAGTGCATTGAGTTCCAAAAAAATAAAATGACGTGTCTTGTTATTGAAAATAAGAAAGTGGTGTTTTTTGTTATTGTTCTATTTCTTCGAAACACATTGCGATTATATCAATTCGCCAGCCTTGGTAAATCGTAAAGTTAGGGGAGAAATAAGACGGGACTACTTTTTTTGCGGATATTCACACATTCCAATGGTTGGAGTTTGGTTGTTGTAATTTTTGTATGGACGCCGGTTCGGCACATAAATTTTGCGCCTTAATGGCAAATAAAGGCCACAAATTGGAGAGTTTGTAGTCGTAGAGCATTAAATAAAAAGAAAATTCACGAAAATTTGATGAATACCGAAAATATCTCGTTCGTGGCTACAAGAAATATGAGGATCTTCACTCGCGACTGCGTCGCTCGTGAAGATCCTCATATTTCTTTGTAGCCACTCACGAGATATTTTCGGTATTCATCAAATTTTCGTGAATATCCTCTATTTATATATTAGATTTTTATTAATTATTTTCTCGAACATGTCAATCATAATCGTATTCTATGTGTATGGTCGTAAAACTTACAAAACCACGAGTCAATTATACTGGTTAGGGGCGCTGTGGCTCAGTGGTTACGGCATTGGATTTCAAACCGAAAGGGTTCACGGTTCAATCACTGCCAGGGGGAACTGTGTTGTGGTGCGTTGTGTCCTCGGGCAAGGCACTTAATCCCGATTTTCCCGCGTGGGGTACTATGTATTAATTAAGGCGTACTTTACGTTGATGGTACACTTATCTTCAACCAATACTAACCCCGCTTATGTGGAGTATGTCGGTGAGTCTGACAGTTCTCGCCGTTGCTCGTGGTTCTCTCTGGGTACTCTGGTTCCCTCCACCCGTAATATTGTCCGACCCAAGGTGACCCTGGCTGTCCAAAAGTGTCGTTAAACTCCAATAAATAAATAAATAAATAAATAAATAAATAAATAAATAAATAAATAAATAAATAAATAAATGACACTGGTCCGAAACTTGAACAAAGTCCAGCCCTGAAGAATCTTGCATTTGGTTTGCTACCCTGACTTCAGTCATCGATCATTGATCGGAAACATCAACGGTGACAATCCCACAAAATAAAACTTCGTTGTCTGCCTTCTGCCTTACATCTATTATGATGGTGTAGTACCCCTGAAAAAGTAGAAATATGACCATAGAAATACTTTTTTTTTTATTATTTACGCTATATATATAGAGAAAATCACACCCACATATATTGTAAAATAGCATTTTTGTACAATAGTAATCCATATAGACCACATGCCTCATGGTCGGACCCAGCGTCGCCTCCCCCCCCCACCCCACGCCCCCCCCCCCCCACCACCACCACCACCTTTTCGCTCACATTACTGAAAGTCAGGAAGAGATATTTTTCATCACTTGGCGTCCGACGTCCGTTAACTTTACACAGAAGTCTTCTTCTGAACCACTGGATCAAACCAACCAAACTTGACATAAATTATCTTTGAGGGGTAACTTTCTAAATTTGTTTAATCCTTTACTTAACACAGTATTTTTTTTTAAAAAAATTAAATTTCAAATTTTTCGAAAACAAGTTTCACAATTTTTCAAGAAAACCGTACAAATATGGATATCATTAGAACCAAATCGAAGAGCTGGTTCTAATGATATCCTTATTTGTAAGGTTTTTTTGAGAAACTTTCGAGATAATTTAAGCTGTGATACGCTTATTCTGGAAAATTTTCTGGCCGTTTTTTGCCGCTATGTTAGGTAAAGGATCAATATAAATAGCTAAGCGTAATGGTCTGCGAGCAGTGCCCGGAAAAAAGATTCTTCAAAACTCTTCTCATAAACCACCAATCACAATGCTTTGAAATTTCAGTCGAGTGCGGCTCCGTTATGTGCTCAAGATTTGTTCAAAGAAACTTTCTTGAGAAATATTGGGCTCGTGCTAGTGGGGGCAATATTTTGGGCCACACCCAAAATTTATATTTTCTGAACCGGTGGACCAAAATTGGTATGCTGTGATGTTAGGGCACATGTTCTTAATTTATGACTGAAAAAAATGATTTCGCATCTCCGTGGTTACCCCACGAACTGAAAATAGAAAAAATCAAATGCCCACATTTCCGAAACTGCACGGACCACAGAATTGTTACTTGGTATACAATATCTTTAGGGTCAGTAGAATCGATTTGATCAGAAAAATCTCGACCGGTTGTGTCACGGGGTGCCATATCGCGGGGGAGGGGGGAGGGAGGGGCGAATGTAGAAAATGCAGAGCAGCACTTTTCAAAAAATGAAAAAAATCTTTTCCCAGAACTACATATCAGAATCTTTCGATATTGGCACACAACATCCCAAGAGGGATTTGATTCAAGATTACACAAATCATGTCCCCGCGTCTTTATTTAGGCTCCCCATGGGAGCCCAAATTTCAACTACGTGCAATATGAGGAACATTCTTTAAAAATCATCTTCAGTTCCTCAAGTGAGAATCTTTTGATATTTGATATACAGCATCTTTGTGGGGATCAAATTCAAGTTTGTCCAAATTAATTCCCTCTGTTATGTTTGGGCTCTTTATGGGAGCCAGAATTTTAACTTAGTGCAATATGAGGAAAATTCTTTAAAAATCTTCTTCAGATCTACCAATCAGAATGTTCACACATTTGGTACACAGCATCCTTATGCTGTCAGGTTTAAGTTTGTTCAAATAAGGTGCACGTGGGTTCCTACATGGGTGCCCTGTGGAAGCTCAAATTTTACATTGGGTGAAATATGAGGAATAGTCTTTAAAAATATTCTTCATCAGATCCACTGGTCATAATCTTTTCATACATGATATACAGCCTCCTCAGGGTGGCTCAGATTTAAGTTTGTTCAATCAAGTCTGTGCGTTCACATTTGGATTCCCCATTCAAGCCTAAATTTAAACTTCGTACAATATGAGAAATATCATTTGAAAACTTTCTTCTTTAGATCCACCACTCAGAATCCGTTGATATTTGGTATATATCTTCCTAATAGGGTCCAAATTCAAATTTGTTCAAATCACGTTCGTGAGATAATAATTTGGTTTCTTGTGGAGACCCAAATTTTAACTTGGTGAATTCTGGGGAGTATTCTTTTAAAATTATTCTTCTTCAGATCCGCTGGTCAGAATCTTTTCATACATGATATACTTAACCCTTATGGTACGCATATTTGAGTTTGTTCAAATCAAGTCTGTGGGCTCATATTTAGATTTCTTTTTCCAGCCCCAATTTAAACTTCGTGCAATATGAGGAATATAATTTTTATACCATGGTTACCTAGTCTACTATATATAAAAAGCCTTTGACATAAATTTTAGTTTTACACACCAACCGTGATGAACACGTCAGCAATGGGATTTCAATAGTTAAAATTTACACCCAAAGTGGAACTACATCCATGTTGACCTTTGTCTAAATTTAACGCACGTCGGTCGCCTCACGAAGAATGAAATGGAAGCGGCAATTATTTATTACGTTTCTAAAGGAGTTTACCTCATAAGATATCAAAAATTAACAAACATGCGTTGTATCATGTTAAAAAAGCATCCATAACTCGAAATAGTGTGTTATCATGTTATAAAAAAGAAAAAAGGCCCCGTGATTTTCGCGTTTCTTTTTCCATTTCGTATCGGCGATAAAATTGACAGTGGAAGTACCGCCCATCGGTGCTCATGTAAGCAAACACAGATTCGCATGTAGGGGGCATTGTTTAGAATTAAATATTGTATTATCTAACGTTAGAACTCTTAATAATCTGACGATTATGATATAAATAAAATAAACTCAAAGTAGCTTGGTGTACCAAATGTTCACCACTTGTGGTGAAGTGGTGTTAACCGCACGCTTAAGGCTAACGGTTAACACAACTTCACCACTCGTGGTGAACATTTGGTACACCAGGCTACAATGGGTATATTCTATATAAAATCGTCCTTTTTAGATCCACAACACAGAATCCTTTGATATTTGTATACATCATCCTTAAAGGGCTCAAATACGAAAATGTTCAAATCAATTCAGCGGGTTAATAATTTGATTCAGTGGCGGCGCCACAGATGAACTGCCCCCACCCCCCCCCCCCCCCACACACACACACTTTTGCCTCGGGCTCCCCAAGATCAAACTTCTACTATCTGACCGTGGTTGTCCCACCCAATATCACACCCGCAAAAGGCACACAACAATACACATCATGTCAGGTGTTGTAGAAACGCTTAGATATCACTTCAAGGGCGTCCAAATGTGACATTGTTTCCTTGGGAGATCCCCCAGACCCCTCTCCCATAAACGGGAGGGGAACACCCTCCTTCCTAGTTCAGCGATCATAGTGGCTATCCCCTACTACGTCCAGGTCGCTGAACTACCGCCTCCCCTATCATCCGCTAGCTCTGGCCTGTGGCGTTCGGGAGATGCCTTCGACATCTCGACCTTGGATCCCCCATATCTTACTTAGACCCCCCCCCCCCCCCCCAGATTGACATCTTGGCGCCGCCACCGATTTGGTTCCCCATGGAACCCAAATTTTAACGGAGTGCAATATGATAAAAAATATTGAAAATCTACTTCGTCGGAACCACCCGGAAGAAACTTATCATATTTGGTATTCAGCATTAACAGAACTTGGTGAAAAAAAATTTAAAATAGTTTCTGCCAATACCTTTTATTCCACATAATGCAGAACCATCAGATTTACAGTAGTGGTACTCTCATGAAGGAGATGGACCCTACTGATTTTTAGATTCGGCGACCAAAGGTCACTGTTAGTTAAGATAGCATGTTTTTCTCATTGGATTTTTCAAAATTTGAAAGTGTCGCTATAAACATGCGGGAATATTTTGACTGGTAAACATTGTCACCATGTGCAAAGAAGCCGCTAGAGGGCCATACAGACATTAGGACTGGGCGGTTTTTAGGTTTTCCGATTCTGTTACAGTTTTTGCAGCAAACAGAAAAACCGAACCGCAGGACCCAGCATAACAACGGTTTAACGGTGTTATAGTGTTTGTACATAAGCCGATCAAACAATCTCACTGGGAAGGAACTGAACTAGTGACCACTATGGACTCTCGTCACTTTGTCTCTCCGGAAATAAGGAGAAAATGTGACAATCAGAACACAACACAGACCAAATGAACTTTATTCATTTGTTACCCTGATTTTGATGTGTTATTTGGACTGAACTGGCTTAGCAACTGATCCCTTAGAACTTACTTGGGAATGATTAAGGGGAAGTTATGTTGAACCCATTGTCAATACTTTCAGACAGAGCTTTTGTGGTAAGGCGTGTCGTACAAACAATGGCGGATTTTTTTCCCAAGTTTAGAAGCCTGGAGTGTTATTTTCTATCTAACCGAAACGAAACCGAGGTTTTTCCTAAAACCCAACCGAAACCGAATCTGAAACACCCCAACCCCCACCCCCGCTCTGACATACCATTTTAAAAAAAATTGCCCTGGGGAAGCTCCCGAACTTCGCTGAAAAAAGTGGAGTATCCCATCAGGTGCTTACACTCAAATCGTCGCTACACGCATCGGGTGATCCTTCACATTATGACCCATAATTGAAATATGGCGTCTCCACCCAAAAATCCATAATCCAATGTGCCTCTTCTCAAACTTTCTATTGTAAATTGAGAGTGCTTCAAACCCGAAATAAGTGTTCACATATGAACCAGGAGGGTAACAGTTGTGGCATCTTCCTTTTTCACTAGTCTGAGAGAGGATTCTTACTTTCACATGTTTGATTACAATCCAAAATGGATGGGAAAAGGACGGTTGCAAAGATGACCAACTTGTGGGGAGGAGGAACCTGGTTTGTCCCTGTCTTAGCTTTGATGGCTTAGGTTCTGACTGATAAAATATTCCGGCTACATCAACAAGGCAGCCTTCGTTGAATGCATGCATTGATGATGTAGTGGAGTGTTTGTCAGTATTCTCGTTTAGTTTTAAAATGTGAATAAATAAAATATACGTGCAGATGTAGTCGCCGTGACACAACTTCTTATATATACCATACCGGTACAACTTCTTATATGTACCATATCGGTACTCCGAATTGGCCAGTGTCCAACATCCCCCCCCACCCCACCCCCCCCCTCCATCTGTCCTAGTCGGGAATTACAGATCTCCACTTTTATGAAAGACTGTGTGTGTGACTTAAGTTCAAGTATCAAATCCTGGTCTTCAAAGAATGTGAATGGTGACTAGAAAGAGCAAATCGTTATCTGAGACTCCAATCCAGAAGAAAATTATTGGGATGAGAGTCACCCCCCCCCCCCCCAACCCCAACCCCCAAAACCTACCACCCTTAACCACCCCCTGCAGCTAATAAATATGTGCAACGAGAAATGGTGATTTAATTTGATTGGAATCGACAGTGAGCCTTTAACCCTTTACCCAACGTAACGGCCAAAACCGGCCAGCGCTATTCTCAAAAATCGCCAATTAATTTTCATTATTTTTTTCATTTTGGTCTCAAAAACATAGGTTATGACCCCTCGTTGGAACGAGCTCGTCGAGCTCGTTCCAACGAGGGGTCATAACCTATGTTTTTGAGACAAAAAATGAAAAAAATTAGTTATTCAAGAATTATTTTTGCAAGTGTCGTCTACTTTTCATGTTAGGTAAAGGGTTAACGCAAAAAGATCACATTTCATCGTCAGATCAATATAAAAAGAGACGTGCAGCTACAAATGAAACTTCATATCACTATGAATGAATAGCAAACTTTGCTATTTTTCTTTCTGTGTCATTTATAAAACCGTTTCGTAAAATTATTTCTTGAAATATGTCTTTGAATGTAATTAAAAACCTAAGATCTGAAAAAAAAATATAAAAAGAGAAACTATAGTTTTCTAAGTCTGGACTGAATTTATTCATTATCCGTGCCCTTGGCCCCTATATGACCCGAGCAAGGATATTACGATCACTGTCATTTGTTTGCCTGTCAGTATGTCTTGTTTTTTCGCACATCAACTCGGCAACCATTTGAGCGAGAATTTTCACGTTTATTACAGGGGTAAACCATTGAAAACCTTTTTTGAAAAAAGGATCATTGATTTAAATAAAAAAATTTACAGCTTGTCAGGAATATTTTCAAACAACCTAGAATGAGTTGAAACAAGATGGAATTTATGTTAACTGTTGAAATACAGTGATCAGGCAGTGTCTATGACAGTTTGA
The DNA here is from genome assembly GCA_031216915.1 of Pictodentalium vernedei. Classification (NCBI taxonomy): domain Eukaryota; kingdom Metazoa; phylum Mollusca; class Scaphopoda; order Dentaliida; family Dentaliidae; genus Pictodentalium; species Pictodentalium vernedei. Next base: position 156,397,362 of record CM062292.1, read on the forward strand.
ACTAATCTGTAGAGTTGGAATATTCATCCCGGCATGTCTTGACTACGAGAGCGTGTTATTGGTATGTTAAATGTTCCTGAATAAATGTAATAAGTTTATATAATTTTCAGCTAATAATGAACGGAATCATATTAAGAGAACACAGATATTAAACCATATATATGAGAATCATTCAATGAACCCGTCAAAAATACCAAATCAACTCTGAGAACAAGGATCGGTGATTTAAGAATGTTGCAAGTAGCAAAAATGACTTTCAAGAAGTCATCCTCCTTCAAGCAATTCTGTAACAATGAAAAAAACGTAAGTTTCAATCATTCGTCTCTATATCCATATATGCTGTCTATTCTATGCGAAATGTATTCTGGAATTATTTCCCTCATGCCACTCCAAAGACTGAAATGAGTGACACAAGTAAATGTTTTAGTATCAGTTATTTGTGTCCATTCTTTGGGCAGCCTTTGATACAAACTGCTGCCAATACACTCCATTTCTCTTATCTAAAGGAATCACGTGGAGAAAAAGTATTCTATGGTGAATAATATATAGCATAGAAATAAACATCTTATAAATCGATTTAAATAAACAAAAAATCCGATTTAAATTTTTAAAAAATCGATTTTTAAAAAAAATTCAAACAAAAAATCTAAAAAAGATCACCCCGGGAAGTGCATGTTTACTGCAGTAAACAAATCTACTTTACTTGTAAAATAGGACTCGGAACAAACGCATGGGATGGAAATCCTCTAACGCGGGATGCACAGGTACAAATGATTGGCAAAACTTCATTTCACTCACGTGTTTAGTCCATAAAAAATAAATTATTCAATTGAACATTCGCGTTCATACATTACACAAAAATTGCTTGTGACGCGTGGGTGTGTCATGACCTTGACCCAAGGTCATACCTTCGAGGTCAATGTCACTGACCATTCATATGTTCCAACCTGGTCTGGTCCAGCAAAAATTGATCCAATGGACTCATCTTGTTCATACACAATGATTGCTTGTGAAATGATGACGTGTCGTGACCATGTGCCGAGGTCATAACTCCAAGGTCAAAGATCACAGACTATTCATCCATTCACAAACTATGATTCACTGGACCTTGATCCTCGGTCATCCTCGGTCATAACTCCAAGAACAAGGACACAGGTCATGCATCTGCTCCAGGTTTGGCCCTTAAATTGTTTTAATGGACAGATCTTGTTCATACTTCACACAGTGCTTGCTCGTGACTCAAGTGTGTGTCGTGATCTTGACCCAAGGTTATAATACGTCCTGTCATGTATCAAAATCGACAGTATTTTCACACTCTATTTTCACTGAAATTTTGGCAGCAGCACTTGTTTAGTTAAGTTTCTCTCCATTGTATTACACACCAGCACTGTCATGCCTCATATTTTGGGCCCATATGTGGGAGCAAGCAACAGCTCTGCTGATATTGTATTATTTGATCTGGTCGGTCTGTGGGTCCAGTACTATCAATACCAGTGCACTGCAGAATATCTCATGCAAAATGTTCAGTTCTGTTATTCTTCTGATATCAAAATTCATAATCAGAATTGAACCTCTTTCAATCACACGGTACTGGGATAGTCTGAATTGTTCTGATAAGGTCAGAAGCTGGAGAAAACATTGCATCAGATGATTTGCAGTGCACTGCACTGTATTGAGAGAGTTCGACCCACCGGCCAACCAAAGCAAAAAGTTATATAATGTCCTTGGAGTCCACGTTTAGACAACAACATATCCTGCCAACGTCGGTGACAAAAATCGCTATTTAAATTTCATTATGTAATTAATATTTTTCTCCAAAACGTAGCTTATGACCATTCATTGGAAGGAGTTTAAGTGATTTTTATAGCAGTAAAATACCACAGTTTTTTTTTCATATTATTGCAAAATAATATAAGAATTAAAAAACCATATGTGAAACGTCTAGATATGTATTTGCATTTATACTGCAGCGCATTAGGGTCAGGACCTTTTCATTTAATAATTGTTTTGTAAGTAATTACAATGAAAAATCCAGATAGTTTGTTGAAAATAATATATTCACATGAAAAAGAAAGATATTTTATTGAAAATTTAAGATTATTTCTTGAAAGTTCCTGATGTTCAAGACAATGCCTTGACTATTCAAGATGTTTTTAAAAATCAAAAGATTTTCTTGAAAATTCAAGATGTTTTCATGTAAATTCAAGATATTTTCCTGAAATTCAAGATATTTTACAGAGTCAGAAAAGGTTTTGCTATAGAAGCCCATTAGGGCCACATTTCATTTGTTTTCCGTCGCTGGCCATGTTATGTGAATAGTTAAACGTAATGAAGAATCGTCATGACAATAAAGAAGGTGCAGCGAGTTCTACATAAAACAGTATTTCCGACAAAAAGCCTTCAAATATATGTAGCATACTCTCTGTAACATCAGGATACCCCCCCCCCCCCCCCCCAAAAAAAAAGGCACGCGTCTATGAAATCAGGTTTCATATAATAGCATGCGGTACTGATATTTTGACATATATGCAATCAAAAATTTAATAAAGGTTCCAATAGTCTAATCAAGTACGAACATTGTGGCAGGTCATAGTTTATGTGTGATGAGTATCTATGTGTAAAAGAGTGAGTCTCGGATGGGGGTTGAGAGGTGACGTTAGCAGCCCTGGATAAAACGATAATTGAGTCCTTCTATTTCTAAAGACATGAAACTGTTAGCACTTCGCCTGAATGAATTGCAATGCTTAATAAATTCACCACCCAGATGATTACTTTTGTCATTTTAGGAGACGGAATGACGAGATATAGGCCTACTTACTGTATAATAGCGCAAAAACAACACATCTGGAAATACTCTGGAACATCGTAGAACACCTCTGTTTTCTGCTGAAAGAAAAAATAAAGTGCTTAGCAATTGCCTGGAAGTTCATATTCGAAATTTACTTAGCACACACACTATGGTAAATTCTTCGAACTAAACAAGTAAAAAAAAGAAAGGCGAAGATCTTTTATTTTATTTTTATTTTTTTTTTTTATCAAATCCACACATTTTTATCAAATCCCAAAATAACCAAATCTAGTTAATAAGACAGGTTCAAGCCGAGACGAAATAACAGGCCAAAACATACTTATTCGGCCCCTCAGCACTGTCGCTAACTCTTTTATGATGATATGCAATGCGTATGTCAAAATGTTTATCACTCTTCACGTGGATTCACACTAGTAACTGAAGTTTATATTTTACAACAGTCATTCATTCCGAGGAGATATAAATTTATTTATTTATTTATTTATTTATTTATTTATTTATTTATTTATTTATTTATTTATTTATGGCGGTTTAACGGCGGTTTAACGACGCTTTCGGCAGCTAGGGTCACCTCGTGTCGGACAGTTTTACGGGTAAACATACAATTACAAATTGTGAAAAATCAGACATGCAGACCGGAAAACTGTGCGGTAACAGGGAGGACACTCAGCATTGGTACACCAACTTTGGTACTGATTTGGTGGAATCTATGAGAGATTAAGGTGGCATTTTAGTTTTTGTTCTATCACATACCCTTGATCAAAATAAAAAAAATAACCTTAGATTTTTGTATACACATTGTTTTTAAGCCCATATACGCTATATATCTTCATCCGAAATCAGCCACTGTACTCATGTGTGTGTTAGAAAAAGGAGAAAAAATGAAAAGAGCCAAACTTTTTGTCCCATAAGATTACGAATGTGGCGTAATAGTCCGGCGGTCGTTTCTTTGTTATTTCAACTTGGGTGGGCTGCCATTGCTGGCGCGTCACTATAAGGGCTGGAGACTGGCCCGATTGACCAGAGAATTGTGAGACACTACATGGTTCAGAATGCATAAATCTAACGGAAAGTGAAAGAAACCTATCGGCACAGGTTCCCGTATCTTTTTTATAGTTCTCATAAGCTATGTGAATTTGATTCCTGTAGTGCCTCCACGGTCCCTGGCGAGTTTTGAATCTTTATTAACCATACAACACAGACAACGAATGGCACTGAAGCTGACTGCTTGACAATTACGTCATAACTCGTCGCCTCACCACTCTAACCACTTACACTACAAAAATCTAATATTTTTATTGCATTCCCCTTCTATTGTCGTTCGGCATATTGCCGAACTGCATAATGTGCTGAGGAATAATGTCATGGGGCCGTAAATTGGAGGTAGTGGGTGTAGTCACATAATAATCAAGGCCTAGAATAATGTATTGTCAGTTCCTGGATCGACCCTGAGTGGTTTTTAAAGAAAACCGATGGCAACCGGAAATGGAGGAGGGGAGGAATTGCATACACAGGGCTGACTGTTGAAACTTTTGTTCGATCAACGTTTTGGACCAGCCACCCCAAAACCTATAATTTTTTTCCTGTTCATTTTTTACAACCTTTTTTCACTGCCATGGCACCATATCCGGTGTTTGCTATCAACAGAGACTGGGGTGTATCGCGTTATCCTCAAAGGTCATACTTTGAGGTAAAAGAAATAATGAAGTTTAAAATACATTATGAGTGCAAATTAGCTGTTTAGCAAGCTAAATGTTAATTTTTTACCCTCTCCCAATTCCATGGCATAATTGGTCAAATTTTCTCTCTAATTTTCACCTCTTCCATGCCATGCTGTGACTTTACATAGGGGTGTTGCGGAGATGACTGGAGGGGAGGGGGCCTGGTTTGTCCATGGCTCTAGTCTAGACTGACTAATATTCCACTACTCATCAAAGCAAACTCAAGACTAATTGGAAATTTATCAGTGCATAAATTAAATATACAAGTAGCATTCAGGATGTAACGTGTTTATTTATTAACACGTACCTCAGGAAGTGAAGCAGTGCTTGTTTACTGTGGTAAACAAGTTCCGCTTTACTGGTAGAATAGGACCGTCCCCCCGTCCCCCGAGTTCCAATGTGTTCTATGTGTCAGTAGGCACATAGAACACATTGGAACTCAGTGGACGACCTATGAAGGTGGTGGAAATCCTCTAAAAACGACAACATCGATGTAAACGATTGACTAAACTTGACTTTATCTCCATGTTGCGGCCACGATTAGCCAATGTGAACAGCAATAAATAATTAGATTATAGCTTAATTTAAGTGACACCATAAGACAAACCAAAGAAACCCACATCACCTCCATTATAATAAACATAACAGTTTTTGATCAGCATTCAACGTCATTTTTTATGTGTTTGGTTCTCTGTTCGTATATTTTTAAGCAGGGGCTGGCAAAGCAGGCAAACTCTCGTAGAATGAGGCATCTGCCATCATTACCTGACGTAAAATTCCTCCAAAGTGGAACAAAGATATACATTACCTCTGCTGTCTGACTGAATCAGTATTTCATGATATGACTTTGCAGGTTGTGCTAAATTCCCACTAACACTGGACACCGTGTTAACAACTAATCGATCAATGAATCAATCAGTTAGTACTGTGGAATAACAGAGGTGCACTCAAGTGCATTACGTGTAGTTAGAACAGATTTATTAGATTTATTCCACACAAGAGACCATTACTATAGACATGTCACCAGTGCCATATTCTTTACTGTAAGCAAGCATGCTAAATGCACGTAAGTATTAGATCTGAGCATAAGCCAGGGGCCATGGGTCGACTTTGAACGGGGGGGATGGGGGCGGATACGGGGGGGGGGGGGGGGTGGGGTGGGGGGGGGGGGGGGGGGGCGCTTGAAATATAAGCGAGGCTTCTGGTGCCATATCCCAGAAAATTATGTACAAAAGCGATCTGGGCGATTTTAGGGCGTGACCGGCGCCGATAATCCACTAATGCCTCTAAATCATACAACAGACATACATTGCGTGATTTGATCATGCTGTTGGGTTGGTCACTACATCGGCATTGACTCGGATAATCTCTTATTAGAAGTATAATTTTTATGGTGTTAAGGATGACAAAAGTGGAATAACAAGTGTGTAAACATATCCGCTTCTCAGGTGAGCATCGTCCAGACTTATTCGTATACTATTTTCTTATATTTTCAGCACTGGCGATACAGCTTCCAGCCCCTCCATTCTGCTTTGCGGCCTAGGTAATCACTGAGAATTCACGGAATATAACGGTATTTTTCTATCATTCCTTGAGAGGAACAAAGGGACATCTGCAATGCCAAAGTATTACAAATGGCACTTTGTTGCACTCAAGGCACTTTGTTCCACTCATTGGTTATACTCATGGGCTAGTAATCAAGGGTAGGACCTTTGCAACCATTGTCTAACGTAAAAGTCAAACATAAAGGGAACAGATGCAGCTGAAAGATATATTTAACCCTTTACCTAACATGAAAAGCAGACATGTTTTTGAGACAAAACATGAAAAATAGTTATTCAACAATTTTGTTTGCAAGTGTCGTCTGCTTTTCATGTTAGGTAAAGGGTTAAACCGTAGATTGTTTGGGCCAATATCACACCAAATACTGTGTGTTTTTTTTTTGTTTTTGTTTTTTTTTGTTTTTTTTTTTATTATTATTTCTCTTTTTTGTGAAAACTGCAGATATTCTCTTACCTTCAAACATTAATTTTTCCCCTTCATATCGTATTATCTTGCATATGCCAGAGTTCAGCGAGGTTTCAGTAAAGTGTCTGTTGACTTGGTTATCTTCCAGAAATGCGTGGAGATTAGGTGCTCCTTTGAGAAGTAGTTCTAAAAGTCTTGAGCATGACATCGTGTCAGTAACGTTCACCACTGGTTCATCATCTTCGGCAAATTTCATTGCCAACCCTATTTTAAGTTCCGGGTTTTTAGTTTTGCAGCGGTTGTAGAAACTGTACAAATCTACAGTAGAAAAATAGGATGGAATTGCATCCGACATAAAGTACGGACTAAGTCACCGCTATTAACTCGAGCATGTCTTTGATGCACAAATGCCATTCCAGAACAAAAGAAACAGTCAAAGGAACCTGGTGCACCCGAGTGCTGTACCAAGTACCTATACGTGCCATGACATTTCCCAAAAATAGTTTCCAAAAATTATACTGCAATGACCAGCTGTCTGCAGAGACTGCAGTTTATTCATTTATTAGTTGAGTTATGGTAAAATAAAACTCAACCTAAAGTTTATTGATGTCGGGCGGGCGGATGGGCATTCGAAAGAAACTTTAGTTTAGTTTAGTTGGCACCCTTGTACACGGACATCCATTTAATAGAATAAAAAATGCTAGATATTAGATTCCAGACACTAATTATAGATAGGAATAATCATACAAAATTTAATTAATGAAGCACCGGGTACAACCCGGTGCTTCATTAATTAAAATTTTGCTGCTGATGATTTTTATTGCCTGATAAACCCATGAGTGGGCATCAAAATTCACCTAAACTTGCAGAAAGTATTTATATGAGGAAGGAGAAGAAAACTTACAGATAGTAATTACAGTACGTGGAGAGTGGATTGTAACTAAATCACCCGTGGAGTGGGGTTGTCACCCAAGCTATAACTTTCAAATTGTGTACACATCGACAAAAACACAAGCAATGTTTCAGCCAATGGACCTCCAGGTTTAACCCGGAGGTTCATTGGCTGAAACTTTGCTTGTGCTGATTGTGCTTTGCAGCAAATTTGCAATTATTGCTTGGGTGGAATCTCCACTCTGTGGGTGATTTAGTGATAATACACTCTCCACGTACTGTATATATGGAAAGAGAATAACGCTATTGTTTTTAGCATAGGTAGCCGCAGCATCAAAGGTCAGAGGACAACGTGAAAGCTGAAGAATAGGGCAGTCTGCAAATGATGTAAAAATACCTGTTCTCAATTTGTTTTCATTTTCCCTACATTCTATCATGTTTTTAATATAATTATTGTAAAAAAAGTTTCGGTTTGACCCTTTTGTGTCATTTTCATATGCCCATTTCGTGATTGACAATGGTACACACATTCCTCCTGTCTGTGTTCTGCTTGGATTATTAAGCACCACCTTCTGCTAGACAAAAAGCGTGAAAGTTGGGAAAGTATAGGAAGGGTAAGGGCTAACAAGCCACTGCTAACCCATACCATTACTGTACTGACTCTAAACTATTAGAATATCTCCTATTTAGTCCATTTTAGGATGCAGATTTTGTTTCTCAGTATGTTTAGTTTACAATACGAAAGGGTTAAATAATTAATAAATGTGACATTGTTAGTAATGAAATGGTTACTATTCGTTGGTATCGTGATGTGGAAAGAAAATAAACACCACTTTTTCAAATAATTCCCCTATTCTACAGCCTTACTCGGACTTTTACTGTGAAAAAACTATCGAAAAATTGGTTGCCGAGCAATAATTTGTGTATGTCACATATTCACCAGATTTACGGATTAGGCACCCCGATGGGGTGGGTGGGAAGGGGGGGGGGGATCTTGTCGATTTTTAGTCTGTATACGTAAGGTCGAAGGTTACACCACTTTTCCTTTTCAGGTAAGCTTATATTCGAAAAGAAACTGTTATTTGTGCACTGAAGACAAAACTGTTCTTTTAAGTGCTGTCATCAAAAGGAAATATTTAGCATGTTATGTTGGCTTGCAAATCTAAAAGATCTAACATTTCAAAAGAGATTAACTTCATATTTCCTCCCTCAATAATGCTTTTTATATTTTAGCAAACATATTGTTGCTAACGTTAAGCATTGCTAGACTGCTTTTTGGCTTAGAGTATGTTTTAGGGTTCCGGCTTCGACATTTTGTAAATTATTTCCGTCTCACTACACTGCATTTATGTGTCAGCTTATTGAAGCACGGAACACCTCAAAATAGAAAAAAATGGGTCTTCGGGCACCCAATTCTTAAATGAACTAATATAAGGACGTTGCTTTGTTAAATGTTTAAAAAAATGAAAATAGGAAGCATTTCAAACAGGGGGAGGGGTGGGTGGGACCCCGGTCACAGAATGGTACCCACACACTGATATATTTATTATTGGTGGCCCTTGTGCCTTTATAGCCTGGTAGGAATACAATTCTATGTTTGAAACTCAGGCACCTCCACAATGATTGAGAACATTTATGGGTTCATATTAAACAAATGGAAGCATGCTAAGTATGGAGCTGAAAATGTGTATTTTTCTTGGCTATACTGTAGTAGAGCCAAAGCAAACGAGGGAATCTTTGGTCACATCTTAAGAGTAAAGAGTCTGTGTACCCATTCCCGGTCACACCTTAGGAGTAAAGAGTCTGTGTACCCCATTCCTGGTCACACCTTAAGAGTAAAGAGTCAGCGTACCCCATTCCTGGTTATTTCTTAAGAGTAAAGAGTCTGTGTACCCCATTCCCGGTGACATCTAAAGAGTAAAGAATCTGTGTACCCCATTCCTGGTCATATCTAAAAAAGTAAAGAGTCTGTGTTCCCCATCCCTGGCCACATCTTAAGAGTAAAGAGTCTGTGTACCCCATTTCTGGTCACATCTAAAGGGTAAAGAGTCTGTATACCCCATTCATGATCACATCTCAAGAGGAAAGAGTCTGTGTACCCTATTCCTGGTCACATCTTAAGAGGAAAGAGTCTGTGTACCCTATTACTTCTAATTCTCTTTGCAATGACGGGTTGGTAATAATAATGTAATCTTGAAACGTGACCCTTTCTGTAATGTTCCATCTTTTAACGCAGACTTTTTTGGTCTGTGTTGAAAGATGGGTTGTTTTCAACGAGTGACATGTGCTGGTAGCGGTTGGTTGGTGGACTTTTTAATGTTACAAAGTGATAATCTTACAGGCCTAATTTGATTCTTTTTTCATCAGTTTTGAGATTCTTGTGCACTCCTGCTGTCAGAATAAGTTTTCAGTTATTTTAGAATTTGACAGTATTGGTATGAACCTGTCCTTGTGAGTGCAACTAGCTTATAATCCCTTGTGAGCAAAACATTAAAGCTGCTGTCTTCATATCCAGTTAATGTCCAATGTGAGACTCCATATTGTCGAGACTGTCAATACCTCTGAGGTGATTGCCTTGTGGTTGACCTAATGTATCTAACTGAGTTCACCAGACCATTATCAGTGAGTTTCTACTTTGTTCACTGCACAACTTTAAGAATGTGACATCGTAACCAATGGATGGGATGAAGCTCGACAAATATAGGCAATTTAAACACACTTTTTCGGTTATACTTGACTTATACCTGAGCCACTACTGTGAAATATTTGGGGACACCAGAAACGAGGCCAACAGCAAACTAATAATGTATTTAGCGATACCCAAGAGAGTCTATCCATAGATAATCAATTTAGGCCTTGCAAGCATCTTACATGACACACGTATAATTTCGTCTGGTCGCCTTGTCCACAAATGGTTTTGACTTATACTGCCAGTTCTGCAGATGCACAAAAGCACTGATATCCACCTAACACGATAACCTCCCCACCACTGACCCCTGCCCACTCCACCATTCTTACGTCTTACTTCCCAAGAAAGAAAAGCGCTAAAACCCTTAGAGTACATTTGCAGCCGGCTGCAGCGTTGAAATATTCTTGCGTGGGAGATAACAGGTAGACAGCCAATCTGGCTATGTTATCTCCCTGCGGTATGTATTTGTATGTCTCACTGTGGTTAGAAATATATTAGATTTGTAAAGCCTTATCTATATACCGTAAATAAACAAATATCAAATCAAACCTCACATTTACATATTTGCTAGAGTTTAACCCTTACGGCATAGATCCAATATGGTATGATTCTTGTCTTCCACGTACATGTAGAACACATGCTTCATCATACAGGATCAGGGACGTGGCTAGAGGGTTTCCAATTGGGGGGGGGGGGGGGGGGGTAGGGTAGGGTAGCGGTTTCTCCCTCCCCCAGTTGAAAATTCACTACCGAGAACAATTTTGAAAATAAAGCCATGAAAGGGGGCATAAAATTGATTCTAGTAACTGAAATGCCAACACATTTATAATAGAATTATCAGGTTATTATTATTTGGTATTATTCTGGAAATTGAATATGTACTGCTAAACAAATGCTCAAGGTGAGAACATTGAGCAATTCACACTCTCCGAACATTAAATCAGATCTTATGCAGGAATGATTAAATTTCGATGCTTCATCATTTTGTAAGCGAGAATGATGGAATTAACTCAGGATAACGATTTTACATGAAGCGATTTTCTTGAAGTGCATTTCGAGGATCTTTTTTTATTCTGATAAGTAAACGTACTGTACAAATCTCGTACCGATTGACACTTTGCATACTTAGGACGCTCTATATTGCGTACACTGTAGTTGTAAATAGTAGCAGTTAGAATTTTTGCCAGTTTAAAACCGAGTTGGAATTTGGGAAGTAAAGGGGACATCAGCATCACCAAAGAAGCTCTAAAATTCAGATAGATGGAATTTTCAACTACTCATGACTTGCCCTCCGAATTTCCAACTAAAGGAAATTTGGGCCAGGATGGGAGGGGGTGACACCCCCCTGTCGCCACGTCCCAGTACAGGATTTTAGTGGTCTTACTGGTGGAAGCTACAGAACCTTCACCGTGGAGTCTATTGAAATCTTGGCTGTCTGTATAGGTTGCCAAAACTTCATTAGACACTACTACTAAGCAACGTGTTACGTGTCATGAGGGAGTAAAATATAAATAGAATTACCAAGGCCTTTAATGACAATTTCAAATTTTTGACGAGAATCAATTAATAATTTGCGAAAATCAAAGTTGATTCTCATTGTTTACCTTGCGAGAAACATTTGTGAGAATTGGTTGTGATTCTCACGTGAATTTTAAACCCCAACATATCGATCGACCATCTAGTAATTAACTCTTAACCCGAAGAGTAAATTTTAATTATTTTTCATCAAATCTTGTCACGACTGCTTTAAAGCAGGCATGATTAAATTTGATGAAAAATTTATGAAAATGTGACTCAAGACATCATTGTTTAAAAAGTCTACACAATTTACATGGGAGGGGGGGGGGGGGGGGGATTTGGTTAAATATCCTCAACTTTTTCTTATTTTAATAGCAAGGGAATTCCTGTCTGGACAAGAATATCTGCAAGAGCCATGCGAAGAGTAAAATTCAAAGGATGTAAATTAATTTATCTAACAATCATATAGATTTTGGCCTGAAAACCACGAGAAACGGTTCGCAGCACATAATGTGTTCCGATTCCGTATCATATAGACGGTTCATTGTGATTCCGTATCATATAGACGACTCGGGCTATCATAGCACATGGAAACATTCTATGAGAGTTTCAGCGGTCGATCGAATATTATGTCCCGAAAATGTTTGAAAATAATTTAACCCTTTACCTATCATGAAAAGCAGACAACACTTGCAAAAAAAATCTTGAATAACTATTTTTTTCAGTTTTTTGTCTCAAAAACCTAGGCTATGACCCCTTGTTGGAACGAGCTCGACGAGCTCGTTCCAACGAGGGGTCATAACCTATGTTTTTGAGACAAAAAATTATGAAAATTAATTGGCGATTTGTTTTAGAATAGCATTGGCCGGTTTAGACCGTTACGTTGGGTAAAGGGTTAAGAATTAATCTGTTTATGTGAGAGAATTGGTAGATAAATGAATTATCATGATGATGTGCATGTCCTGTGATTTGTATCAGATTCTCGGTGGTGTCTAAAAATGAGATCACAACACGCTGGCAAAGCCGGCTCGTTGAAATCCCATTCTGGACACCACCTCGCATCTGATACAAATCACAGGACATGCACATTATCATGATAATCTGTATTTATCACAAATTTGAACCTCCCATTCTTCACATTTATTCCAAATATGAAAAAATGAATGGTTTAGGTATATTTTAAAATTTGGTCAGTTTTTGTGAACTTGTCAGAGGTATGTTTGTCACGTGGAAGATCTCGTTTTATTGTTAATATTCTACCTTGGCTTGTTAGTACATACCTTTGAGTTTACTGGTCTCAACGTCTACCCTAAAAGTCAAAATGTCGACAGTTCTTACATTTTTGGGAGTCCAGCTTACATTCAAGACAGATCCTATACTCTGTGATGGTGCTGAAAAGTACAAGTATAATTTTGGAATCAAGTTAAATAAAGTATGTTGAAAACATTTTTTTCTCGAAACTTTTGACTTTAAAGTGGAACTTGTGAAACTGAAAGCAACAATGTGGGTAAGATGACTTGCCAAAGAAATGTGCACAGAATAGGAGATATAGCGATCAGTCTTTTATCCGTTTGTCTATCTGTCCATCCGTCGGTCTGTAGACAAGAAACAAATCGACATAATTCAATTAATTTAAAGCAAATTGTTTTGAAACTTGATACAATGGTGTATATCGACGAAGGTGTCACACTTTGAGTTTTGACAATCATAAAAATGGCCACCATAGGCTATTTTGTCCTAAACATAGCAATTTCACTTTTTAAGCAAGCACTTCCATATGGTGATTCGAATTTTGACTTTTGGTATGGACAACAACTAGCACAATTTTCACAACATTATGTACGCGTTTTGTCTCGTGCATTTTATGCAAATTAGCCAGCCGTCTTAGTTTTTAAAGGTATCAATCCGGACAAAAAAAAAAAAAAATCACTGAAATCACAAAACTCAAGGCCAGTTGTTATGAGACTTCTGTCAATGGTGTTTATTGATGAAAGGAAGAGGTTTCACATTTTGGAGTTCGACAGTCATCAAAAATAGTCACTGTCGGCCATTTCGTTCTGAAAATGGCAATTGCACTTTTTAAGCAAAAACTTCTATATAGCGATTTGAATTTTGTTTTAATTTCGGTATGGAAAACAACTAGCACAATTTACACAACACAGTATAGGGGTTTTCTAGCTATCGTAGTTTTTAAAATTGTCCCCAAGACAAAAAAAAGCTAAAAAATCACACGTCACCAAAAACTCAATTAATTTAAGGTCAGCTGTTCTAAAACTTGATACAATGGTGCGTATTGATAAGAGGAAGAGAGCGATGTATTGAAACTTTCAAGAATAGATCTCATTACTGTATAAATAAATATGCACCAAACTCAACATTTCCTTTGCACCAATCTCAACATTTCCTTTGGGTCATTGCAGAGGTCGGGGGGGGGGGGGGGGGGGGTCTGCTATTCCTCATATAGCCATTTTTCTCATAACGTATCCCACTCTGTCTCCCTGTGGAAACCCCGGGAAGTGAACCAGTGATTGTTCACTGCCATGATCCCGTCCCCCTTTACTTTACTTTACTTTACTTTATCTCGGTTCAGTTCAACCCAGTACAGTGCTTAAAATTAACATAAACACTTCACTCTCTCTGGAGCAGCCTCTTTACCCTCTAGGTGCAGCCAAGCGACGTGATCAATTGCCGATGCTTATCGTGGAGTGTTCCCCACTTACTCCTTGCTGATTCAGTTAATTTTTGTTCTTTGGTGTACATGAATACTAAATTAAGACCAGTTAAAACAACATGTGTAAGACAGGGCCTGAAACCTGAGATCTCTTCAAAAAGGATCTTGGCTTTCAGACCTGGCTACATTTAAAAACTTTTGGAATCGATGGTGGTCGTAGTCATCTTCCATATATAACACAAGCACCGAAGGCGCGCGTGAACTCCAGGAAAAACGGAAACAAGGGACATTGATTTCTGTTCCCCATACTCTACTCGAGTTGTGCTCGGTATTTATAACACGATTAAACTTGAATTTAGTGAATGAAGATGGTGTTTTTAAAGAAAAATATCACCTTCGGTGGTCTGTTTACTTCTGGGTTGCCATTGTTTTGTGTCGAAGCATTTCATCCAGGTCATAACATCATTCAGATATGTAATGACCAACCAGATGCAATCAGATCAGATGTTCCTACAGGACGCTCTTTCGCGTAGGCCAGATTCCACGCGTGGCGTTTCCAGCACATTTAAAAAATAGAAATGGATAGAAGAATTTGCGACGAAAATAGAAATAGATGTCTCCGTATATAAACGTATGTCCAGAAAAGAATGCGATCACATTCCCGTGCAACAGATCGACGGGGCGGGCCATAATCCGGCTAGTATAAAAAAACACGCAACTTAAGGACCCAACAGGCTAATTTACTGACCGTGGACCACAGATAGATAACCCAGTGGTTCACGTTGGGTACCCCAGTTTCTACTCAAGAAGCAAGGAGTATAGATGTATGTCCACTCATTTGGTTACTAGACGATCGCCCCCGTGGTATATTTGCCCCTGGTTTTTGTGGACTATTCACCCTAGACTATTCGTCCTCTTGGACTATTTCCCCTCGATTATTTAAATCCTGTACTGAGTTAAATAATTACAAAATTTATTGGAATAAAATTATAATTTTATCAAATGAAACGATGGTTATATATAATAATCAGAATATTATAATGAAGACCAAAATTAATTAAGTCGTAATATATTCTTAGGTACAGTACGTGAAGAGTGGATTGTAACTATATCGCCTGTGGAGTGGAGTTATCACTCAAAGTATAATTTTCAAATTCTGTACATATGGAGAAAAAACACAAGCAATGTTTCAGCCAATGAACCTCCGGGTTTAACCCGGAGGTCCATTGGCTGGAACTTTGCTCGTGCTTGTTATGCTTTGCAACAAATTTGCAATTATTGATTGGGTGAAATCTCCACTCTGTGGGTGATTTAGTGATGACACACTCTTCACGTACTGTATTTTAAACACCGACTTGGTCAATTCTTGTCTAAATTGTTGGCCATACTAATGAAAGTGTCAATGACACTGTAGCTTAACTTGCCCGTGTGTTGTGTTTGATGAAAAGGACAATGTTCAATGTTTATGAAAGGATTATGAAATAAGACAAGAATTGTGATAATTGGGAATTGGGAATATGTTCATTTCTGTTCCCTGTATGATACGTTTTTAATAAAAATAATATGAGGAGTAGACTGTACCAAAGAACTGAGGGGTGGGTTAATGTGGACCACACAGTTAATGTATGTGGCCCTCACAGTTAACGTATGTCAATGAAAGTTACCAAGTTACAGTGAAATTATTCCAAAACGAGTCATCTTATCACGTTACACTGAAATCCCTTCATGGCCTGTAGACTGTGCTAAAGGTTTTCGGGCTTTAGGACTGAGTAGCTATCACGGCTGACCGATTGCAACTAAAAGGGAACGAGTCATTCCACTAAGTTACAATGAAATCCCTTAACAAATACGACCTGTAGTCTGTACTAAAGTTTTTCAGGTTTTGGGCTCGGGCAGCAATCATGGTTGCATGATCGCAACCAAAAGGGGAAGTTCCCATCTGGACATTATCTGGAGTGATCCTACGAAGTTACAATGAAATCCCTTCATAAATATGACCCCTAGACTGTGCTCGAGGTTTTCGGGCTTCGGGCCCCTGTAGCCGTCACAGCTGACCAATCACGACCAAAAGGGATGTCATTATCTAGGCATTATATGGAGCCAACCTAACAAGTTACAATACAATCCATCCATAAATACGACCTATAGACTATGCTAAAGGTTTTGGGTTTTTGGGCTCGGGCAGCCATCAAGGTTGAATAATCGCGATCAAAAGGGGAGGTTCTCATCCAGACATTATTTGGAGTCATCATACCAAGTTACAATGAAATCCCTTCATAAATATGATCTGTAGACTGTGCTGAAGGTTTTCGGGCTTCGGGCCCATGCAGAAGTCACAGGTGCCCAATCGCACCCAAAAGGGGACGTTCTCATCTAGATATTATATGAAGTAAACCTACCAAGTTACAATGAAATCCCTCCATAAATATGACCTGTGGACTGTGCTAATGGTTTTCAGGTTTTGGGCTCGGGCAGTTGTCACGGTTGACAGATCGCGATCAAATGGGGAAGATCTCATCTAGACATCATACGGAGTCATCCTACAAAGTTACCATGAAATCCTTCCATATAAGATATGACCTGCAGACTATGATAAAAGTTTTTGGGTTTCGGGCTTGGGCAGCCATCACGGTTGACATATCATGACCAAAAAGGGGACGTTCTCATCTAGACATTATACAGAGGCACCCTACCAAGTTATAATGAAATCCCTTCATAAATACGACATGTAGACTGTGCTAATGGTTTTCGGGTTTTGGGCTCGGGCAGCCATACCGGTTGACCGATTGCGACCAAAAGGGGACGTTCTCGTCTAGACATGACTCCAAACCTGCATATGAAATTTCGTGACGATCAGACAAGAACTACTGTATGTATAGCCTGTGCTAAAGGAAAATGTGAACAGACACACAGACTCACAGACTAACAGACTTCCGCACGCGTGATGGCAATAGCTTATCTTGACTTTGTCAAGTTAAGCTAATAATATTAGACTAATGAGGAGTTGAATGATAACTGACACTCCCTAATCCTTTGTGTTATTTAATGAAACATCACAATGGTTTACACAAGCGGCTCAGTGGGTAAGCCGAGAGGTTCTCGGTTCGAATTCCACCTGCGGTCAGCGCGCTGTGTCACTGGGAAAGACACTTAATCCCAGTTGTGTACTAAGGCGTACTGCACGTCGATGGCGCACTTGTCTTCAACCAATGCTAAACCTGCTTGAGTGGAGTTAGTACGCTTGACAGTTGCTCGCCGTTGCTCAGTGGTTCCCTTTGGGTACTTCGGCTTCCTCCACCGTAAAACTGTCCGACACGAGGTGACCCTGGCTGTGGAAAGTGTCGTTAAACCCCATAAATAAATACACAAGATTATGCAGAAATGACTAAAGTTGAAGTATGGCGGACAGATTGTCTTTTTGTGCTATGATGTTTTTTTTTATAAGTACAGTCTTTGACATAACAGTCTGGGTTAAAACCTTTTACCCAACGTAACGGCCAAAAACGGCCAGCGCTATTCACAAAACTCGCCAATTAATTTTCATTTTTGTCTCAAAAACATAGGTTATGACCCCTCTTTGGAACGAGCTATGTTTTTGAGACAAAAAATGAAAAACATTAGTTATTGAAGAATTTTTTTTTTTGCAAGTGTCGTCTTCTTTTCATGTTAGGTAAATTCAGTTCAATATTTAATTTGCAATAAATGTACCTTAATAGCATACAATAAATTTGAAATCATATGCGAGTTACAAATAGTGATACAAATTATAAACAATATGTATTGATTATGTGGTACAAAAATTACAAGGAGAGGGCATACCCAGATTGGCTGTCTACCTGCCATCTCCTTAATGGAAATCGGACTTATCTCTTGGAGATCTGCAGGTCGCAAAAAAATAATATGTCTCTTTCAGTAAATATGATTACTTGTTCTATAAAATGGGGAATTGGCCAAATAAATCCATAATGTTCTGAGTATCCATCGCTATCTGTTTAGTTAATTTAAGGGGAAAAAGAGCCAGAAGGCCTCATCTCACCGGAGGCAACCAGAATTCGGCGGGAGGCGCAGCAGGGTGACAACCAAAGATTCGTCAAAAATACTGAATGACAATACAGAGATTGGCATGGCGAGCGAGACACCAAATCATCAGACACCTATCCGTCCCATCATCGTGTATCTTCCGAATTGTGTCGGGTGAGCCAATGTCTCACTGCTTAGTTTTGTTGACACGATTGAATTATTCAAAGAGTGACTGAAAAACGCTAATTGTTACATCACCATATCGCGGGCAATGTCCACTCTTCGCGAGAAACAGCCTTCAAGCGATGGAGAAATAAGCTATTGGTCGACAAATCTGTTGGTCGACAAAGTGATGAGATTCAGAGTCAAGCGAGTATTTAATCAAACGTTACAATCTTGGCAATAAGGATTTGAGCAGGAGACAGAAGTGAGAAAGGAGCCTGTTAGTAAGTTGGTTAAGGCCAATTTAAAAAACATTTCTATCGTGTATATTCCGTATTTCATTGTTTAATTTGTTCCATAATGCCCGAAAGTGGTTCGCTGGTAGCCATTCAATAAATTTGGTTCTAGGTGTTTGTTTTTAATAATCCTGATTGTCTAGTCACAACTCCATCTTGGTTTATAAAAGAGGTGAAGTAATTATTAAAGGTGGTTGACAATGCATTGTTATGCCAGTCATGAACCAATAATAATGCATGTAGTGTATAAAGGGCTTGAATTTTAAGTATTTTATCTTTTAGAAATAGGGGACCTGTATAACATTTATAAACTTTGAGTAGTATAGCTCGTACCTTTCACCCCTAGGTTGCCGGATCTCATTGTAGGATCTCATGTGACGTCATAGTCACGTGACGTAGTGGCGCCATGTTGTGTTGTCATGGTAACCCACGTGAGCTGCCATGTTGTGACGTCATCTCCATGGTGATACGGTTGCGAGTGCGCATGCGCAGCGCGTGTTGTTAAGGTGATACGTGTTTCCGTCGTCCATTTTGTGTACTGGAGGCCGCCATCTTGGTTTCTATGGTAGCACGTGATTGCTATGTCACCTAAGGCCTAAAACAGGACGGGGGGTATGTTTTGGGGGTATGTTCGATTAAATCGGAGTAAATCAAATTACCACAAACAACCCGAAAATCTCTCCAAATCACCAAAATCCACCCAAAATCACCGAAATTGACTTTATTTCCCCAATTTATCGGCTTAGCACGTAGTGCTATAGTACTAAGGGAGTACAAGGGGTGCGTTCGATTGAACAGGAGTAATGTTCTGGCTTAGAATTCTCCCAGAATCCCTTTTTGGATCCTTATCCCGTGACGTTTTTCCCAATAAGAATAGCACGTGGTGCTATAGAGCAAATTTACCCAGAATTCTCTGCTTCTATCTATATAAGCAACAGTTTTCGTCTATCTGACCCTGTTCCTTTGTTCTAGAGTATACTCCAGTAGCGTAGAAGAGCCTATCATATGGAACAGCTTTGCTTATTATTACTATATTTAGCAATTTCTGGTCTATTCTTGTTAGTTCTGATCCTATTCCAAGTACTCTTGTTGTTTCATTTATCTAGATCATTTATATAACCAACCAATCAGATTGCTTGATTTCCCATAACCTGTACTTAATCGTATAGAGTTATCTCCTCTGTGTATAATAAAAGCCTATATCCAATGGCCATATCCCCAGGCACCCCAATTTCGGCACCCCTTTTTGAAAAACATATGACCTTCGGCACCCCTTTTTTGTCATATGTGCTTATGTGAAAAAGCACAATGTGACACAATGTGTCCTAGCACAAAGGCACATGCTTTAGGTGCCGATATGTGCTTATGTGAAAAGGCACAATGTGACACAATGTGCCCTATCACATAGGCACAAACGGGTATTTGAGGATATCTATAGCCTAGTATTGTATTATTTGAGGATACCTATCTAGGATACCTTCTTGAGTATCCCTTTTTGTCATATGGGCTTATGTGAAAAAGCACAATGTGACACAATGTGCCCTAGCACATAAGCACATGCTTTATGTGCCGATATGTGCTTATGGCACGGCTGTGCATTAACAGAAATTTCACGGCGAGTACTTTAATGTATTTAAGTGTTTTTCGTGAGGTTGTGGATCTTATAATAAATGGAATCTTCATTTCGTTCCCGTTTATATTGAAATTTCAAACACTCGTCGAGTCAATTAGGTCTGGATCTCCCTAAAGCTCGACCCAGAGCTACTGTACTTAACTTGTTTTTGTACATTTCGATATAAACTGAAGATTCGTTGGAGATCCTTTATGTACTAAATCTGCCACAAATTATTCAGACGTCACATTGTCCCCAGTTAGCCCAAATGAACACTAGTAGTCATCGCATCGGATTCGAGAGTATAACTATAACCTACGGTAAGTTCTAGAAGCAATGATGTTCTTGGGTCAGAAAGTATCAAAAGTTTGTGACTAGGCCAAAATTAGTTTAAAAGTTTTAAAAGAGTGTTCCTCAAGTTTAGCGAGACCCCTGATGTGCGCATTCAACTATCCTCTCTATGGTAGTTTCTTCCCATCACTATGGAAGCAAGGAAACAAAAGTTCATGTCTTTAAAACAGACACTACAAGCCTAGTACATGTACTAAAGTACATGCTCGTTCTAACTTAAGGTGTTTGGGGAAACGTCTCGAGGAGTTGTATGGGTGCTACTCGTGGAGCCAGACCCGAGCTATACGTCAACTTGAATCGATATACCCATATCTACTATTTTTTCGGTGCATACGGGAGATAGAGTACCAGGACGAGTAACGTGGTGCTAGTCTAAAAGCCAGGTGAGAAGTTGGCGCTCGCGAACGGCCGGTTGCCTCTTTTTTACAAACAAATAGCCAGTTACTAAGTTGATCGTTTGTTTTATTGGGATTTTTTGACATTTTCAACAGCCAGCGTCACAATGTGCTGGTCCATTTTATGGGCGGGAGAAGCTGGAGTACTCGGGGAGAACCACCGAACAGCGGCAAGCAGCTGTCAGACTTCCCAACGTTCCCACTCTGCACAAGCAGAATCAGCAGCGACTGAAGGCAAGCGCACCATTGACATGGAATACGCCTTAGTACACAGCGCCACCATGCTCCCACGTGCGCAATCAGAATTCGGTACCTTGCCCAAAGATACAACTCAGTTACCGTTGGTCAATATCGAATCATTGACCTTGCAGTGTTGTATTGAAGTTCAATGTTCTAGCCAATGAGCTATCACGCACCCTCACTGAGTGGAGGCAGGGGCGTAGCTACAGGGGGTGTAGAGAGTGTCCCCCCCCCCCCCCCCAATATTTGTCCAAAAATCAAGATACTTAAAACTTTTTCAAGCAAAAAATCCATCAGTTGGAAATTCGATGCACTGTTGTAACGGAAGTTTTTTCCGAATGTGGTTTTACATTTCCGTGTAAATTCCAACTACCGACTCCCACAAACAATTCAGATCGAACAACGCAAGATTTTCCGACTACTCAGCAGCTCCGAAGTTAATTCCACAACCGTGGTCGTGTTATGCATTTTGTTCTTGTTTGTCGAACCTTATTCATATTAAAGTAGCATAAAATGAACAGACGGGCAGCATAACTTCATATTTGATAAATTAAAAAATTATTGGTTGAATACCCATACATGTACATTCATATGATTGATACAATACCTAATGAAGGCAGATAGGGCCTACTTACAGACTACAGTACCACAAGAAATTGACATTTTGTGCTGTCTTAAAACCTCAACTTATGTATATATATAAATTTAGCTGCAGTCATTTACACTGCTTGAAAATGCTCTCAGAAGGCCTTAAAACCTACCGATACATTCACTCTCATTCAACATTTGGAAAATTTCCCCATTTGCGGGGAGGGGGAGAAGAAGAATAATAAATGGGTGGGTGAGTGGGGGGGGGGGGGCATCCAAGCACCCATCCATAGTTGGAATTTTCGTGGATCTGCACCCCCCCCCCCCCCCCACCAAAAAAAAAAAAAAAAAAAAAAAATGAGAACCTCCTAGCTACGTCCCTTAATGGAGGCAATGTCGTGGTCGATACTGCTCTAGGAAGATATAATATTTAACTTTCACGTACCACAATTTTTGGCATACCCTATCGAGTTTTCATCCTCCAATAAGTCATTACTGTAGAAATCTGAATCTGAGTGGAAAAATTCAGTGTAGTCGGATGCTGAGGCATACCAAACCAACAACAGGGTTGGAAACAATTTCATCCACTGCACCATTGGACTGCAGCCATGCTCCATGCTTGGCAGTTTTCCTACAACATTCAGAATAGATGTGTACTAATGTTATTGATTCACCAATAAAATGTTGAAATCACGCCTTCCGAGGGCTAACCTAGAATATCAAATTATGTTTTGTCATGTTTTAAGCATAGTAAAAGAGAAATTTTAATTTGACTGATGTTACACTGAAAGCGAACAACTACACCTTTCATTCCATATACAGACATGAACATAAACAAAACAAAATGGAATTAGACCCAAAAAATGGAATTATTCTGTGGTGACCATCAACAACCTCCACAGCTTATGTACCTTTAAACATATTAAAGGCTATGGCTCTGTTGATTCTGACTCAAAATAAAATATATGAATGTTGAAAAATTATGTTAAAGCTGAAGGACTCGGCACTTGATGTAAAAAATACCTTATCTCCGCGATTTTTTGTGTATTTATTATCATTTCATATCATGCTCCCAACAAATAATAAACTAACTATTTTGGGTTCAACAATATCATATTTGGTTCCTTTAAATCTTTTCATTTTGTAAACGTATCAAACTGAGAAACAGAATTTTCTATCTTTAAGTGGTCTAAAATGGGAGACATCAGGTATAGGTCAGGTCATTGTAGTAAGGGATGATTTAGAAGTGGCCTGCTACCCATTCACTCATTACTATACGGACCCCAAATATAATAATTCCTCCCAAATACCACCTCTACTGTATCAAACACCAGTAGGTGGCACTTTTTAATGCAAGAAGAACACAGGATGGGGTGGGGTGGAGCCTGTACATTTGTCACAGAGCCGTAAAACAGGTCAATAAAGGTAACAAAAGGGAACTGTTGTTAACCCTTTACCTGACATGAAAAGCAGACGACACTTGCAAAAAAATAATAAATTCTTGAATAACTAAATTTTTGTCATCTTTTGTCTCAAAAACATAAGTTATGACCCCTCACTGGAACGTGTTCGACGAGCTCGTCCCAACGAGGTGTCATAACCTAAGTTTTTGAGACAAAAAATGAAAAAATAATGAAAATTAATTAATTTTTGAGAACAGAGCTGGTCGGTTTTGGTCGTTACGTTGGGTAAAGGGTTAATTTATATATAAGCTGTATATATGTGTTAGCAGGGACGCCGGAAGCAAAGAGGAGTAGGGACATCGGAAGAGGTAGGAGTTTATTGACGTGAAATATCGGAATGTTTGGCTTCGCACGGTCGATCTGGGTTGGTGCACCCATGGAGTAATGTAAACTGCATTTTGCGATATAGGTGGCATTGCAGCGAACAACTGTTGTGTAAAAAGTGAAAGAGCTAAGATGTGAGAATGTGTTTCTATTTATCAGAAAATTGGCGTGATCGTCAAAGTTTGAGAAAGCATACAGCGCCAATGTAATGTTGGAGCGGCATAGTCTTAGGCCATTTCACAACAAGGGACATTCTTTAACAGTTTCCAAACCCTTAAACCAATAAATGGACTATAAGCCATTATTTTCAAAAAAATAATAAGTTGACCATTTAAGACGCCTTAGTCAGTAAGTTGGGTCATTTGTGACATTCAACCATTTACCTAACACTCCTTTTTTAAAAAAAAAAGTAAATTAAATTGTAGATTTTTTTTTTTTAAATGTTCACAATTTTTCAATAAATCTATACAAATGTGGGTATCATTAGAACCGGCGCGACGGGCCGGTTCTAATGATATCCATATCTGTATGGTTTTATTGCGAGATATCCAAGATACTTTTGGCTGTGGTTGGCTTATTTTGGTTAAATTTCTGGCCGTTTCAGACCGCTATGTTAGGTAAAGGGTCAATACCTCGCCCTGGGATCTACATAAAACTGAGTCTGACATAACTGGAAAATGATTAGGAAACCCTCATTAACCTAGAAAACTCAGAAACTAAAATGACTCAACTTTCTGCCTTCCACAGATGACTATGCAGAAGGCAGTATGCCTGAGTAAGCTGCCTTATTTATGACATCTGATATCCCTACCAGGGCTCAACATGTTCAAAACAGGAAATAATGTGGAAACGCTCGACCAGGAAATCTCAGAAACAAAAATGATTCAGCTTATTGCCTTCAACATATGACTAGCAAAAAATATTACAGTCTCTGGTCTCTTCAGAATCTCTTTTCCAAAATGTTAATTGTGAAATAGTTATCTTTACATTACATACATATTGATTTGATACTTGCACACCCTGAAGCTTGATATCGGCTCATATCCTTCTTTGCAGAACAGATTTAAAAAAAAACCTACATTCCATTGATTTAACAAGTATATTTGCAGCACACATATCACTGGGCAGACTACTTGGTGGTCTAAGTGCTGCAGATTTGCTTGTGTCATCCTGTGTCATTCGGTAGTTTCTATTGATAAGGCAAAGGCATGTTGCATTATTCTTCTCGTCTTCGGGGTGGCAGAGTACCAAATCAAAATGTCTGTACTGTAAAGCAGCAAGATTACAAGAGCTGTATAATTATCACTTACTATATCCATCAGTCGATATTCTAAGAACAAATATGGGGAAAATTGTTAATGATGGGGATGTGAAGACATTATCGTGTATTTGGGGGTGGTGTGTCCGGATAACACCAGAAAAAAATGATGAAAAGGGGGGAAACTGCACAGTTGGGGTGGGTGAGTCCTCAGATGGGTTGAAAACAAAAAATAGGTATCAGTGTCTGCAATTATTCTTACACCACTCCGCTCCAATGTCGTATCAATGCAATCAATTTCAGATTGCTATTGTCGATAAACGTACTGTGGGTTTTATTGAATGCATAACTGCTATTTATTTGAAATGATACAAAACTTTTTATTATCTATTAATACCCAATTATTGCTATAATAATGCACAGATAGTTGTGGTGGTCAATTATTCGAGCAGCCGGAAAGTTAAAATTAGAAACCACGTGTGTTCAAAAATGATGTCACATGGATTTGTTTTCTTCCAATAACTTTCAGGCAACGTGTTCTTTTACACACTAAAATTTCTACACCATCGGTCGCACTTGATTTTGTGGTTGACAACATAATGAAATGATTTTTATATATAGTTTTTGTCAAAGAATGCATCCACAAAGTTTAGAAGGCATATAATTGATAAGTGAGGAGATATATATATAAATATAACGTAATTCAGCCTCGTTTTGACGTTGGTGGCCGATGGATCAATCCAGAAGAGAGCAGAAGTAAGAAGAATGTCAAATGTCATGATCAATAACGGAGTAGATGTGTGCGAAATTGAATGGAGAAGAAAGAAAAAGGGAAAAAAGGATAAAGATTCCACTGTCATTTCAACTTCGTTGAACAGCATGATAATGCAGAACTGTGTAATTCATGTTATAAAATGGAGTATAAACGACAAATTGTGAGTACACAAAATTTATTTATGAACAGCTGAATGTGGCGCAACAGTCGAGACTGAAAACAGAGGCATACCAGCAGCTCAATATGTACCCCACTTGACAAGTGTTTCAATTCAAACCACATGTGGCCTTAAATAAATAAATAAATAAATAAATAAATAAATAAATAAATAAATAAATAAATAAATAAATTCAAACCACCCATTGAATCCGACCCCTATGAGACAAAGAGGTTTAAAGATTATTACAACGAAGTTAAAATTGGGTCTCCAATCAAAAGCCCAAATAGCAAAACAAAGACTTTTTTCCTGTTTGAACAAATTTAGATCAGACCTCCCTCGGCATGCTGTATACCATATATCAAAAGATTCTGACTGGTGGATTTGAAAAGATTTCTAAAGATTATTCTTCATATTACGCTAAGTTAAAATTCAGGGCCCCCAGGGGGAGCCCAAACATTAATTTGGGCTTGACTTGAACAAACATGAATCTGACCCATGTAACAATGTTGTACACCATATATTAAGATTCTGATTGGTGATTCTGTAGAAGAAGATAATTTAAAAAGTACGTCTCGTATTGCACAAAGTTAAAATTAGGGCTCCTGTATTGAGTCCAAATGTAAGTCGGGGGTTTAATTTTAACAAGCTGGTACCTAACCACCACCCCCCCCCCCCCCCCCTCCAGTGAATGCTGTATACCAGATATCAAAAGATTCTGACCAGTGGAGCTGGAGAAGAAGATTCTTTTTAGATTTTAGCAAATATGCTGACCCAGCTTTTTTCGGTACCCTCTACAGTACACTATGACAGGGATGCAGACGATTCGGCACCGGGACGATTCGGCACCAGGACGATTCGGCACCAGCGCTGGACGACTCGGCACTTGGGTTTGGACGATTCGGCACTTGGGTTTGGACGATTCGGCACTTGGATTTGGACGATTTGACACATGCTTCTGAGCAACTTGTCACTCATGGGATGGTTTCTAAAACAAAAGAAATGACATTAGGAGATGATTATATTCCAGGGAAACGACCCCAGAAGTTTCAGAACTGGAAAGTTGAGGACCTCAAGAGTGGGTATCTATGTATAAAAAAATAACGCTTTTTTCTATTCATATTTATTTAGTCATCGAATTCTGGTATAAAAATATAATATTTGTACAACCATGGTTAAAAACATACAGAACGAGATAATACATACAAAGCCACACATACAAAAACAGAAAAAAGTAGCACTTTTAATAAACAAAGTCATTGTTCAGGGACCATAGATACCGGCACACTTTCGTAGCAATTGACTTGATGATAACTCCCCATCCGAGTACTGTTTCCAGATCTCAAACAACTTGGCCTGAACCTCTCCTGCTGTCTTCCTCTGACGCCTCTGAAGTTTGCCCTCTGAAATCATCTTCAAAGTGACTGGGATCGATGTTGCCTCTTTGTATAACTCTGCTATCAAAAGATAAAATGGCACCCGTCCTCTGTTGTTCATTCGACTGTTCAATCTATTGTGCCAGCCTTCAACATCGTTGTTAGTCCTGACACTTGACATGAATATACTCCAGTTGTCTATGTTAAAGGTGGTACTCTCTATCCATGTTGATCTAACATATTTTACCAACGTTCTCAGTTTCGGCGTTCCAGCTTTGTCTTCCAATTTTACAAATGCTGGAAGGATATGTTCAGTTGGCAAGAAGGGAAGTGCCATGATTCTTCGAATGTATTTATATACATCATCTTTCTGATTGTACTCAGCCTTAAAATAAAACAAATAGAATAGATTAATGCATTTTGTTTTAAATAAGATACTGTTGACTAGAGTTGGGCGGTTTTTTTATTAATCGTGGGGTTACTCCCTGACCCGAAAGTGTATGCTAAATTTGGGGCTTACGACATAATATAATATTAATTTGATTTATATATTAATTTATTTTAGATGGTTCTATGAAGGAATAACATTTCTTACCTGTAAACCAATCTCTTGAACCTTCCTAAAGACGGCTTGAGCCCAGTGGAAGACACATCCCTGGATGGGCATCTCTGGAAATCTTGAACGAATGGCTTGCCAGAGTCCACACTCAAAGTCCACTACTATTCTTTCCAAGGAAATTCTCGACGGTAATCGCCTGTCGATGGCACGTAGTACA
Organism: Pictodentalium vernedei; assembly: GCA_031216915.1. Classification (NCBI taxonomy): domain Eukaryota; kingdom Metazoa; phylum Mollusca; class Scaphopoda; order Dentaliida; family Dentaliidae; genus Pictodentalium; species Pictodentalium vernedei. Next base: position 156,425,422 of record CM062292.1, read on the forward strand.
GCATAGTAATCGTCCTTTCTTTTTCCTGACATAATGCAAAAAACCAGAGGCAGTTGCTTGATGTTTCCAGACGATTTTACAAATGCGTGTATTGTAAAAAGTTGGACCCATGGTTTGTTGACTACTCGAAATGTACCGTCCATATACCATGTCTTTGCGGTTGCTAAGAGTTCAAGTTGCCTGTTGGTATAAAATAACAAATGCCGTCTGTCGTCTACGGTGATGTCTTTCTTGAAAAAACGAGGCGAATTCTCTTCGAGGAAATCTAATGCAAGCTGAAACGAATCAAACGAATTAAATTATATGATGACATTAAAACAACTGTCTCTCCTTCTCGTTCATCTCTCTCTCTCTCTCTCTCTCTCTCTCTCTCTCTCTCTCTCTCTCTCTCTCTCTCTCTCTCTCACTCTCTCAATAAAAAAATTCATACTGCTTAATCGTGATTAATTTAGTTTGTGACTTATTTAAGTTATTAATATAATGATTCTCACCTCAGAGTGTAACTGCTCAGGGTCGTGTGGCCTCAGTGTCTGTCTTAATCTATTTACAGCTCTTACTGAGTTATCCGGATTCGGTCGACTGGGTTCCGGTACCTGTGCATCCACATTCTCTGCTATTGCCTCCTCTACCACTCGTGCAGCAGCCTTCTCAAACAGTGACTGGTGTGCCATCTGTTTTGCCTGGAAAACAGTATATAAATATGTATTAATTATTTTTTTACGCATTTATGAATAAAAAATAGACAATTATTACCTGTGTTGTATCTTTTTATGTACTATATTTTTTCCCGATTAATATGAATACTTACTATTATTTTTTTTTTATTTTTACAGTTATTCACGCATTTATGAATAAAAAATAAACAATAATTACCTGTGTTGTAGTTTTGACAGATAATAGTCTCCCTGGTTCGCCAGCATGGATGTGGCTCTTTTTGCCCTCTGTGAAGGAGTCCCCATCCTGGATGACTGTCGCTGGACAATAGCAATTTTTTGCTGCGCTTTGTGTATCTCCAGAGCGTGTGGTCATTTTTTTGTTTTTTGACCGTAAAGCTGAAGCCTTCATCATGTACTAACATCCTCTTTCCGCGCTCGGATCCATTATTTACTATATGGTATTCTGCTACAGCATCACTCTCCTCTGACACAGTGTTGTCTTCTGCAATCGATTCCTCTGCAACTTCTTCGGGAATAAAACAAAACACGTTTTTAGTTTGTTTTTTAATTATCAGAAAAAATTAAACCCGGGTGCCGAGTCGTCCAACACTGGTGCCGAGTCGTCCAGACTCCGGTGCCGAATCGTCCAGACCCTGGTGCCGAATCGTCCAAAAACCTAGGTGCCGAATCAAGCCTGTAGATTACACGGAACAGGATTTCGACAATTACGGCGACATTCTGGTTCAGACCCACGCCATGCTGAGAAATAACGATGCCAGAGAGACGAGACCCAAAGCCAACAGAGGTTACAAGTGGACGAAAATAGTGAAACCCATATGGGATATGAATAAAAAGTTCGTCGAATCGGTGACCGGGAAAGGGGTGAAAACCACTTTTCTTCCGAGTGATTCTGACGCTCTGTCTCAGAGATTGAGATTGTTGATGGCTAGTAGACGGGCTGGTAACACAGGATTACATAATGAGATAGTTAGCATATGTGACGAATTGTTAAGACAGAAGGTTTTGAATAAAAACCATTATAAAAGGCTGATGAACGAATTGAAGGATTGATGTATATATAATAAGTAGAGAGAAACAAACAAACAAACAAAAATATATAAAATAAAAACAGTAAATTTTTACACTAGAATAATAAAAGTATTTAAACAACAAAACGATTTACCAGAGAAAAAACAAAATATATTATAAAAATAAAAATATGTTGGTGATAAAGAACAGGGGATACGTCAGAACTTACGTTCAAGGCGGTTCTGGCATCATTGATTCTATAATGCGAGCGTTCACGAGTGATGTGGGTAGAAAACTCGCATCGACCGCGTTTGAGGTTGGTAAGAAGATGGCTTTGGATGCTGGTAAGAAAGCCGCTTCCGAAGCCAGTGGTAGGATAGCTTCTGTGGCTGGCAAGAGGGCAGCCGACGCGTTGATCGACAAGTTGGTCAGTCCACCGGCGAAGCGAGCTGCATTAGAGCGAACGCCGAAAAGTTAGAAAGATTTTAAGGATGCTGTGGTACCCATACAAGATTTAGCCAAAATGACGAGTGGATCTGGATTGAAGAGAACTCGCGACGGTGTAATATAAATAAATAATAATATTAAAACAACTGAGTTTGAAAAAAACATAAAAATTGTGTTTGAGAATCTAAAAATAACAAACAAAAAAATAAACAAAGATGAACATTAAAGATATGTCTTGGAACGATGCCGCGACCAAGAGGTCGAATAACGAGTTCTTTCCCAAAAGCATAAGAGGTTTGATAGTGGGAAAATCGAATTGCGGAAGGACCAATCTGTCGATGAATCTGTTGTCCAGACCCGACTGGTTGGATTACGACAGATTGTTCGTGTTTGGCAAGAGCTTGTTTCAACCCGAATACAGATTGCTTCGAGAGTGCATGGATCGTAGATTGCCCAAGGACGTCATAGCCAGAATCTTTGACAGTAGGGAGGAATTCGACAAAAGTGAAGCTCCTCTTTCGACCATTTTGGACGGTGCGGCGATGGAATTGATGAAGAGAAATGCATCTTCGAACGTCGAGTGTCGATTTTATGAGAACGCTAGCAACGTTCCGGATCCTAGAGAATTGAAATCGGAAGATAAGAATCTCATGATTTTCGACGATCTGCTTTTGGAGAGACAGAACCAATGCGAATCGTATTACGTTAGGGGTTGACACAGCAACGTGGACTGTTTCTACCTGTCGCAGAATTATTTTCGATTGCCCAGACAGACGATAAGGGAAAACGCTAATTTTCTATGTCTCTTTCGCCAAGATCTCAAGAATCTCAATCACATCTACAGCGATCACGTCGCAAACGACATGAGCGTGGCGGAATTCAGGAGATTCTGCAAGAGGGTTTGGGATGGAGGACTTTACAATTTCGTCGTGATGGATTTGACAAGCGAATTTAATCACGGAAAATATTGGTGCGGATTCGACAAGTTTTATGTTTCTGATGATAATAAGATAGAGCGTGAAAATAAAAAAAATTTTTTAGAAAATAATAAATCTTCAAATAATTAGTTTTAAAAAAAATAAAAATTAAATTAAAATATAATGTTCGAACAAGGAGAATTGTTAGAACGGATAGCCGAGAATATGGCTGCAAAACAATCCATTCAAATCGTGGTGAGTGGCGATTCGACTCGATTCGCTACGAAATTCGAACCTTCCATCGAATTGAATAGAGAGAAAAGATACGAGATGGCGTTGGTGAATCTGGAGACTTATTATTCCTTTCCCAACGTCACCGAAAAGAATAACTCGTTCAAGTATTCCGACGGAGTGGATTGGTTGGAGATTTGAATTCCCAAGGGAAGTTACGACATAGACGATTTGAACAATTACATTGAGACGCGAATGAAAACGGATGGAAAGGGAAGCAACAAGAGCAGACTCGCTCCCAATCCTAATACCTTACAGACGATGTTGGACTTGGAAGATAATTTTCGAGTGGATTTCAACACGGACGATTCTATAGGCAAGATGTTGTGATTCGCTCGATAGATGTATCCAGGCCACGATGCATCTGAAAATACGGTCGACATTATCGCAGTCAATAGCATTCTGGTGAACGTGGATGTGATTGCTGGAGAAACAAACAAACAAACAAAAATATATAAAATAAAAACAGTAAATTTTTACACTAGAATAATAAAAGTATTTAAACAACAAAACGATTTACCAGTGAAAAAACAAAATATATTATAAAAATAAAAATATGTTGGTGATAAAGAACAGGGGATACGTCAGAGCTTACGTTCAAGGCGGTTCTGGCATCGTTGATTCTATAATGCGAGCATTCACGAGTGATGTGGGTAGAAAACTCGCATCGACCGCGTTTGAGGTTGGTAAGAAGATGGCTTTGGATGCTGGTAAGAAAGCCACTTCCGAAGCCAGTGGTAGGATAGCTTCTGTGGCTGGCAAGAGGGCAGCCGACGCGTTGATCGACAAGTTGATCAGTCCACCGGCGAAGCGAGCTGCGTTAGAGCGAACGCCGAAAAGTTAGAAAGATTTTAAGGATGCTGTGGTACCCATACAAGATTTAGCCAAAATGACAAGTGGATCCGGATTGAAGAGAACTCGCAATGGTGTAATATAAATAAATAATAATATTAAAACAACTGAGTTTGAAAAAAACATAAAAATTGTGTTTGAAAAGAATCTAAAAATAACAAACAAAAAAATAAACAAAGATGAACATTAAAGATATGTCTTGGAACGATGCCGCGACCAAGAGGTCGAATAACGAGTTCTTTCCCAAAAGCATAAGAGGTTTGATAGTGGGAAAATCGAATTGTGGAAGGACCAATCTGTTGATGAATCTGTTGTCCAGACCCGACTGGTTGGATTACGACAGATTGTTCGTGTTTAGCAAGAGCTTGTTTCAACCCGAATATAGATTGCTTCGAGAGTGCATGGATCGTAGATTGCCCAAGGACGTCATAGCCAAAATCTTTGACAGTAGGGAGGAATTCGACAAAAGTGAAGCTCCTCTTTCGACCATTTTGGACGGTGCGGCGATGGAATTGATGAAGAGAAATGCATCTTCGAACGTCGAGTGTCGATTTTATGAGAACGCTAGCAACGTTCCGGATCCTAGAGAATTGAAATCAGAAGATAAGAATCTCATGATTTTCGACGATCTGCTTTTGGAGAGACAGAACCAATGCGAATCGTATTACGTTAGGGGTTGACACAGCAACGTGGACTGTTTCTACCTGTCACAGAATTATTTTCGATTGCCCAGACAGACGATAAGGGAAAACGCTAATTTTCTATGTCTCTTTCGCCAAGATCTCAAGAATCTCAATCACATCTACAGCGATCACGTCGCAAATGACATGAGCGTGGCGGAATTCAGAAGATTCTGCAAGAGGGTTTGGGATGGAGGACTTTACAATTTTGTCATGATCGATTTGACAAGCGAATTTAATCACGGAAAATATCGGTGCGGATTCGACAAGTTTTATGTTTCTGATGATAATAAGATAGAGCGTGAAAATAAAAAAAAATTTTTAGAAAATAATAAATCTTCAAATAATTAGTGTTGAAAAAAATAAAAACAAAATGAAAATATAATGTTCGAACAAGGAGAATTGTTAGAACGGATAGCCGAGAATATGGCTGCAAAACAATCCATTCAAATCATGGTGAGTGGCGATTCGACTCGATTCACTACGAAATTCGAAACTTCCATCGAATTGAATAGAGAGAAAAGATACGAGATGGCGTTGGTGAATCTGGAGACTTATTATTCCTTTCCCAACGTCACCGAAAAGAATAACTCGTTCAAGTATTCCGACGGAGTGGATTGGTTGGAGATTCGAATTCCCAAGGGAAGTTACGACATAGACGATTTGAACAATTACATTGAGACGCGAATGAAAACGGATGGAAAGGGAAGCAACAAGATCAGACTCATTCCCAATCCTAATACCTTACAGACGATGTTGGATTTGGAAGATAATTTTCGAGTGGATTTCAACACAGACGATTCTATAGGCAAGATGTTGTGATTCGCTCGAAAGATGTATCCAGGCCACGATGCATCTGAAAATACGGTCGACATTCTCGCAGTCAATAGCATTCTGGTGAACGTGGATGTGATTGCTGGAAGCTACGTGAATGGTAGCACTCAACCGACGATCTATTCCTTCTTTCCAAACGTGTCACCGGGTTATAAGATCGTGGAGCAACCTCGAAATTTAGTTTATCTACCAGTGATTTTAGACACGTTGTATAGTCTCAAAACCACGTTGACAGATCAAAATGGTGAACTGTTAGATCTTTGCGGAGAGAGGGTGACGATATGATTTCACATAAGAGAAATATAAAAGGCAAAAAAAAAAATATTGTGTATATATATATAAATAACAAAAATAAAATAAACGCAATATTAATTTTACAAAAAATTATTTAATATAAATAATTATCATTAAAACAAGAAAACAACTGAAGAAAATATATTTAAAAAAAAGAATTACGACTGAATACGTGACTAAAAATGTGAACATATCCGCAGGACAGAGGAAGAAACTTGAGAGAGCGTTAAGAACTCGAGGCGAGGCGGTGAAATTCAAATTCACTCACGAAGATCTGATGAGAGGCGGTCAGGATTTGATCGCCTGGACCAAAAGTCAAATCAAAAGGATGGAGAAAGCGATTCGTGATGGAAGAGGGTTGACGGTGAGATTGAGTCCCGCTCAATTGAGATACAATTTGAGAATGAAAGGTGGTTTCATACCGCTATTGGCAGGAATCGCCACAAAGGCACTACCCTTCACCACAAAGGCACTACCCTTTCTCAGAAAGACTCTCAGCGTGGGAGCTCTCACGGGACTCGCGAGTTCGGCAGTTGAGAAATTAATGGGTGGCAGCGGACTGTTTTTGAAGAAGGGAGGAGCCGTGTGTCACGTCCACGTAGACGACAGCGGTAAAGGATTGTATCTACAACCTGTTAGAGGTGACAACTCTTTGAGTGGAAACGGTCTCTGTCTGAAGAGTGGATGGAACGTTGAGCGACTCGGCAAGGGTTTGTTGTTTGGTGAGAATTCGCCATTTAAGAATATACCGATTTTGAATATGTTATTATAATATAAACTAGACGGGGTATCAGTACCCCGTGGCTCACCAACAGGTGGCCAATGCAAAGGGGTGGCTGGAGTAAAAAAAAAAGTTCAAAACTTGCACACAAACGTCCAAAATTAAAGAAAATAAGCAGCTAAAGGGTTAAATAATATAATAATAACCCCTAAGAAGCATGCTAACATAAAATAGGAACCATGGCAATATGCTACAAGGTAAGTCTCCACTTTGAAAAAAAGAAAGACAAACCTCAAAACCTGCAAATAAAAGTAAAAAAAGTATCACATTTGTTTCAAGGGGTTAAAATTGAGAAAAATACTCTGTCACAGTAACCACAATGGCAATATGCCAGTAAGGTGAAAGTCTACTTGAAATATATCCACTTGGAAGAAAAGAAAGACAAACCTCAAAACCTGCACATAAAAGTATCACATTTGTTTCAAATGGTTAAAATTTAAAAAAATACCCAGAAAATGTTACAGTAACCACCATGGCAATATGCCAGAGAGGTAAAACTCCACTTAAAAAAAAATATCAAAACCTGCACACAAAAGTACAAAACCTGCACACAAAAGTCCAAAATTAAAGTAAATAAGCAGCTAAAGGGTTAAATAATATAATAATAGCCACAAGAAGCATCCTAACATAAAATAGTAACCATGGCAATATGCTACAAGGTAAGTCACCACTTGGAAGAAAAGAAAGACAAACCTCAAAACCTGCACATAAAAGTAAAAAAACATCAAAACCTGCACACAAACATCAACATAAGTCCAAAATTTGATTCAAAGGGTTAAAATTAAGACGAAATACCCTGGAAAAGAGTTAAATGTTATCGTGAACCCCCACAGCAATATGCAAAGAAGAAAAACATTTTTTTAAAAGCACAAAAATCCAAACCTGTAAACGAAGTCCAAAATTGAAGTAATTAAGCAGGAAAAGGGTTAAAGAATACAACGTAACCCTAAGATGCATGTTTACATACAATAGAAAGCATGGACATATGCTACAAGGTAAATCTACACTTGGAAGAAAGGAAAAAAATACATGAAAACCTGCACGCAAACGTCAAAATAAGTCTAAAAATCTATTCAAAGGGTTAAAACTTTTTAAAAAATGCACGATATCAATGTTATAATAACCGCCACTGCAATATGTAGTGAGGTCAACCTCACTTGAAATTGTTTTTTTTTTATCACAACCTGTACATAAAAGTAAGAAGCTGTAAGCCTAAGTCCAAAAGCTGTACATAAAAGTCCAAAATTGAAGTAATTCAGCAGGAAAAGGGTTAAATAATACAAACATAGCCCTAACATGCATGTTTACATACAATAGAAAGCATGGACATATGCTGCAAGGTAAATCTCCACTTGGAAGAAAGGGGAAAAAAACCATCAAAACCTGCACGCAAACATCAAAATGAGTCTAAAATTTGATTCAAAGGGTTAAAATTAAGACAAAATACCCTGGAAAAGAGTTAAATGTTATAGTGAACCACCATAGCAATATGCAGAAACTCTACACTTGGAAGAAAGGGAAAAAAAACCCATGAAAACCTGCACGCAAACGTCAAAATAAGTCTAAAAATCTATTCAAAGGGTTAAAAAATTTTTAGAAATGCACTGGAAAGATATCAATGTTATAATAAATAACCACCACTGCAATATGCAGTGAGGTCAACCTCACTTGAAATTGTTTTTTTTATCACAACCTGTACATAAAAGTAAGAAGCTGTAAGCCTAAGTCCAAAAGCTGTACATAAAAGTCCAAAATTGAAGTAATTCAGCAGGAAAAGGGTTAAATAATACAAACATAGCCCTAAGATGCATGTTTACATACAATAGAAAGCATGGACATATGCTGCAAGGTAAATCTCCACTTGGAAGAAAGGAAAAAAAAAACATCAAAACCTGCACGCAAACATCAAAATAAGTCTAAAATTTGATTCAAAGGGTTAAAATTAAGACAAAATACCCTGGAAAAGAGTTAAATGTTATAGTGAACCACCATAGCAATATGCAGAAACTCTACACTTGGAAGAAAGGGAAAAAAACCCATGAAAACCTGCACGCAAACTTCAAAATAAGTCTAAAAATCTATTCAAAGGGATAAAAATTTATTAAAAATGCACTGGAAAGATATCAATGTTATAATAACCACCACTGCAATATGCAGTGAGGTCAACCTCACTTGAAATTGTTTTTTTTTATCACAACCTGTACATAAAATTAAGAAGCTGAAAAGATCAAAATTGAAGTAATTCAGCAGGAAAAGGGTTAAATACTACAAACATAGCCCTAAGATGCATGTTTACATACAATAGAAAGCATGGACATATGCTGCAAGGTAAATCTCCACTTGGAAGAAAGGAAAAAAAAAACATCAAAACCTGCATGCAAACATCAAAATAAGTCTAAAATTTGATTCAAAGGGTTAAAATTAAGACAAAATACCCTGGAAAAGAGATAAATGTTATAGTGAACCCCCATAGCAATATGCAGAAACTCTACACTTGGAAGAAAGGAAAAAAAACCCATGAAAACCTGCACGCAAACATCAAAATAAGTCTAAAAATCTATTCAAAGGGTTAAAAATTTATTAAAAATGCACTGGAAAGATATCAATGTTATAATAACCACCACTGCAATATGCAGTGAGGTCAACCTGACTTGAAATTGTTTTTTTTTTATCACAACCTGTACATAAAAGTAAGAAGCTGTAAGCCTAAGTCCAAAAGCTGTACATAAAAGTCCAAAATTGAAGTAATTCAGCAGGAAAAGGGTTGAATAATACAAACATAGCCCTAAGATGCATGTTTACATACAATAGAAAGCATGGACATATGCTGCAAGGTAAATCTCCACTTGGAAGAAAGGGAAAAAAAACATCAAAACCTGCACGCAAACATCAAAATAAGTCTAAAATTTGATTCAAAGGGTTAAAATTAAGACAAAATATCCTGGAAAAGAGTTAAATGTTATAGTGAACCACCATAGCAATATGCAGAAACTAAAAAAAATTTTAAAAAGCCAAAAAATCAAAACCTGTACACAAAAGTTCAAAATATTTGAGAGCCGACGCTGATGCTGACGCCAACATGAGGGCTATGACATAGGCTCACACAACTAACATTGGTGAGCCAAAAATTATATAATTATATAAAATATAAATCATAGAAAGTATAAAATAATATATATAAAATGGATAAAAAAGTGGAGAAACAATTAGATGATAATGATGAATATCGCGAGATAGAGTGCGAAAAAGATGTGGAAAAACTATTAGATGCTAATGATGGATATCTCAGGAAAGGAATAATAAAAGAGTTGAATAAAGATCGGGATATGCGGTTGAAATTTAAAAGAATGAGACGTTTTCCACCGTCACCACTATCTTCTGAAGAGAATGGTAATGATGCTAGTGTTACCGAGAGATGCACACCATTCGTTCATAATTATGATTCGGATAAACAAATGTGTTGTTATAAAAACATAGCATATCACAAAAAACAAGAAAAGAAGAATCGACACTGAAATTTAAGAAAAAAGGAAATGTTATTATATTATATGGGTAATAGTGAAGAAGGAAAACAAAAAAAAAGTAATGAGATCTAAGGATGATCTCATTACTTTTTTTTCCTTCTTCTTCGCTAAAAAAAAATCAATCTCTCTATTGTTTATATTTCCAAGTCCGTTATTAGCATGTTAACACTCGTGTATTCTCCTTTTTTGAAAATGTGTTGAATGTTTATCTTTACTCTTTTGAGTTTTTTTACATCGGTGAACGCGCTCTCACCACCCAATTTCTCCACGAGTTCGAGTGAGATTTTTGGATATATGTAACTTCCATAGAACAACGTCAAATCGTCCTTGTCGAATTCTCTATCTTTAGCGATGACGATTTTCTGCAGATCGCTTTGGTACTCATAAAACAAATCGAGCATGGCTTCATCCAATTTCAAAGTCATCTTATATTTGTCGTATTTATGTTCTAAGTCCTTCATCTCAACCTCGTTCAATTCGATGGAATCGTGTTGTTGTAATCTATAGATTTTATAACCGAATTTCTTATACGTTTCGACTCGTTTCAATTTCAATTCGCATCTTTTAGGTGTTGTTGTCATGATCGATTATTTGTTTTTTTTTGTTTTATGAATTCTTGCATATGTTGTATATTTTAAATTTTGTATTTTACTAATTTGTTTAAAAAGTTTTGTTTTTTTTTACTCTTTATATATATATAAAAAAAAGTTTTTTAATTTTAATTTTCTTTAATGTGAAAATTTTTTTTGTAAAAGTTTTTTTTCTCTTTATATATATAAATAAAAAGTTAAATTTTAACATCCTTTTTTCTCGTATTAATTCAATTTTTTTTTCACATTAAGAACATAAAATTGATTAATTTTTTTTGAAGGAATTAAAACATATATAAACAATTTTAAAACTTTTTAACAAATTATCATTAAATACAAAATTCGAAAAAAAAATATTCTTACAAACTCAATTTTAAGGTAAAAACAATGATCAAGTCCGAACATCCGAATTATAGTTTAGAACGTGCAAGACTTCGTGTAAAATTTGTAAGAGTTCTATTTGTTTTGAACCTTGTGCAAGACTTCGTGTAAAATTTGTAAGAGTTCTATCTGTTTTGAACCTTCTTCTTTTTTAATAGTTTGAATAACATTATCGATTAATTTTTTTTCGCTAAAATTATTACGATTCGATTTTCTATCGCAAATCGTATCGTTTTCTTTTGAAAAAATAAATTACGATTTTTATCTTTGTTTTTTGGAGAATAACAATTTATTAAACAACATCGAGATTGATATTGAGATTCCATCATGGATGTTGTTGTCATGATCGATTATTTGGTTTTTTTGTTTTATGAATTCTTGCAAATAATGTATATTTTAAATTTTGTATTTTAATAATTTGTTTAAAAAGTTTTGTTTTTTTTTTACTCTTTATATATATATAAAAAAAAGTTTTTTAATTTTAATTTTCTTTAATGTGAAAATTTTTTTTGTAAATTTTTTTTTTCTCTTTATATATATAAATAAAAAGTTAAATTTTAACATCCTTTTTTTCTCGTATTAATTCAATTTTTTTCACATTAAGAACATAAAATTGATTAATTTTTTTTTGAAGGAATTAAAACATATATAAACAATTTTAAAACTTTTTAACAAATTATCATTAAATACAAAATTCAAAAAAAAAATATTCTTACAAACTCAATTTTGAGGTAAAAACAGTGATCAAGTCCAAACATCTGAATTATAGTTTAGAACGTGCAAGACTTCAAACGTTTAAAAATTGGCCTTCGCATCTTGCTCAAAAACCCGAAGATTTAGCTGCTGCGGGTTTCATTTATGTGGGTAAAAGTGATAGAGTTAAATGTTTTTGTTGCAACATACATTTAATGAATTGGGAACCTAATGACAGACCTTTGGTAGAACACATAAATAATACCAAAGGTCGTTGCGATTATTTGAAGAAGATTCAGTCATTGGGATTGATTAAAATTAAAGATGAAGAATGGGAAAGAAATAAAAATGAGAGTTTATTAAGGGGTATTTTACAATCCGGATACATGAAGGAACAATTGTATAATACATTGAATTACGCAAACAAGACGTTATCTCAATTCTTGACTTTAGAAGATTTGATTCGATTCATGAAAGAAGCAGACGAATTATCATCATCTATTGAGAAGGAGTCGGGTGATATGAACACGTGTCTGCTTTGCGAAAACAAATCCGCAAATGTTTTGTTTGTACCGTATGCACATTTGTGTTATTGTAAGGAATGTTATTCTAGAGACGAGAAAACGTGTTCGTTTTGCGAACAAGAAATAAAAGCGATCGTAAATTGTTTTGAATAAAAAACATTAAAGACAAAATTGAAATTAAAAAAAAAAAAATCTTTTTCACATTAAAGAAAAAAATTGAAATTAAAAAAAAAATCTTTTTTATATATAAAGAGTAAAAACAAAACTTTTTAACAAGTTATTTAAATACAAAATTCGAAGAAAAAAAAATATTCTTACAAATGGAGCAAACAGATAAAAAAATGGAAAATTTAAATGAGAAAACCATACCTCAGTTAAACGAGATTTGTAAACTATTAAAAATTTCACATTTCAGAAATCATAGAACTAAATCAAAAAAAATTGATGTCATACAGAAATATTTGCGAAATGATGGAAAGGCAAACGAAATGTCGATAGAAACGACGTCAAAAAATGCATCGGTTGTGAAAAAGGAGAAGAAGAAGAAGAAAAAGATAGTAAAAGGAATCGAAATGCCGACGTCGAAAAAAACCCAAAACGTTTCGATTGTGAAAAATAAGAAGACGACTAAACGAAAAGCCGTTGAAGAACTTCAAGTTTCAAAAGAAAAGAAAAGAAAAACTAAAACGAAAACGAGTGATGCACTTCAGCTTCTAGACAAATGCGATATATCAAGCGAAATTCGACAAGCAATGAACGAAGGGAAAGGAGAAGAATATCTAGCACGACTCGCCATGGAACTATTCCAATCGAAGCCCGTAGAATGGGAGAGTGTGATCAAAGGCATTTTTAAAACTTTTGACGTGCTTCCCTCGTTGAAGAAAGTCGATCCGAAATTGTTCATGGAATGGGTGAAGAAAAAAGTATTGGATTTGTTTCGTGGACACATGAACGTGGGACTAAAAATTAAGATGATACTCCATTGCGTGATGAATAAAATCGCGTGAAGTCCGGTGAGAGCATCGTGAAAAATGCATATTTCAGATCTAACGTCGAACCCGTATTTGGAGGTTCAGATTTACCAGACGTTTTCGAAAAGATGAAAGACAAGATGTTGACGTCTCTCATGAATTATCAACATGAAGGTAGTAATTGGACGTTCGATGAGGTGTTGAAACTCGAAATTCATATAACTAAAAATGATTCGTTGAAAGGATCTTCCTACGTGGAATTACCATATTTCTTGGCTAAAAAAATGCTGTGATCAACGTGAGAAATAAAGATGATCAGTGTTTTAAACGGGCAGTCACCTCCACTTTATACCCTGTCAAAATGCACACCTATAGAGTTTCTTGTTACGAGGAGACTTCTAAAAATCTCGATTGGACCGGAGTGACTTTTCAAACAGAGTTAAAACACATCGAACGTTTCGAGGCTCAAAATCCCACCGTAGCGGTGAACGTCTTGGGATACGATGATGAAAAACGAATGATTTATCCTCTCAGACAGACTTCGTATCTCGAAAGAGAAAAGACAATTATTTTATTATTGATTTCGAATGGTGACAATCGTCATTATTGTTGGGTTAAACATCCGAGCCGATTATTGTCGAGACAAAATAATAAACATGAACGTAAGATATGTTTATGTTGCAACTGCATGAACGCGCTTGAGAGCGAAAAATCGTTAGCGAAAGATCAGAAATATTGCAACGAAAATCAAGGTGTCGCCGTCGAAATGCCCAAACCCAACACCATCGTGAAGTTTGAAAATCACAATAGAAGGTTAAAAGTACCATTCGTCGTGTACGCCGATTTCGAATGCTTCACTGCGAAAATGAGTTCCTGTCAACCCAACGCTCTTCAAAGTTATGTCGAAAGATATCAAAAACACATACCTTCAGGCTATTGCATTTACGTGAAATGCGCTTTCGACTCGCAACACGACATGGGTCCCTTCACCTACACGAAACAGTGTGAAGACGACGATGTGGCTCAAAGGTTCGTGGAAGAGTTAGAATCGAAAATTCAAATGTTATACGACAAATTCAAAACTCCGGCGAAAATGATCATCACGCGAGAGCAGCAGGATGAAAATAACAGAGCCACCGAATGTCACATATGCAGACAATCGTTCGACAAGAATTCGGAGGAAAATAAGAAGGTTAGAGACCACGATCATTACACGGGTCTGTATCGCGGTCCGGCTCACAGCAAGTGTAATTTAAAATATCGAGACGCTGTTTTCTATCCGGTGATATTTCACAATCTCTCGGGTTACGACAGTCATCTGTTCGTGAAAAATCTCGGCACTTCCCATGAAGAATTGAATTGCATCGTGAACAGCGAAGAAAGATACATTTCCTTCACGAAATGGAAGCTCATGGAGAAAAAAAGAGTAATCGACAGAGAGACATTGGAAGAAAAAACGAAATTCATTCGTAGAAGCATACGTTTCATCAACAGTTTTAAATTCATGTCGACCGCTCTGGAAAAATTAGTCGATAACATGAGCAAGGATAAATTTAAAATCACGAGCGAACATTTTGGAGAACGAGTAGACGTCATGTTGAGGAAAGGAGTCTATCCTTATGAGTACATGAACGATCTAAAGAGATTCGAAGACGCTGTACTACCTTCAAAAGAAGATTTTTTATTCGAAATTATACGAATCCGACATTTCCGATGAGAATTACGAACACACCAAAAACATGTGGAAATCATTCGATATGAAAACCATGAGAGATTATCACGATCTCTATCTAAAGACTGACGTTCTGCTCTTGGCAGACGTGTTCGAAAATTTTTGAGACGTCTGTCGTCGAAATTACGATCTGGATCCCGCTTGGTATTTCACTGCACCCGGTCTGGCGTGGGACGCTCTGTTGAAGACCACCAAAGTCCAATTGGAATTATTATCCAACGTGAACATGTTGCTCATGTTCGAAAGGGCTGCGAGAGGTGGCGTCTCGATGATCTCCCACAGATATTCTGAAGCTAACAATCCCTACATGAAAGAAGGTTTCGATTCGAAACGATCGAATAAATACATACAGTATTGGGATGCTATGAGTCATCCTTTACCGATTGGAAATTTCGAATGGGTGACGGAACCGGAAGAGATGCAAAAATGGAGAGACTATCCTTGCATTTTAGAAGTCGATTTGAACTATCCGGAAGAATTACACGAACTACACAACGATTATCCGCTGGCTCCCAAACGAATGGAACCAAACGAAGGAGACTAGGAAAAACTCATTCCCAATTTATTTAACAAACGCAACTACGTCGTCTACAGCGAGAATTTGAAACAATACGTCCATTATGGGATGAAATTAGTGGACATACATCGCATCATTCAATTTGACGAAGAGCCTTGGATGAAAAAATACATCGATCTCAACACGAATCTCAGAATTCGAGCCGAGAACGATTTCAAAAAAGATTTCTTCAAACTCATGAACAATTGCGTGTACGGTAAATCGATGGAAAACATCAGGAAGAGAACCGACGTTCGACTCGTCACGTCTGAGAAAAAAGCTAAAAAATTAGTGGCGAAACCCAATTACAAACACCGAACCATATTCGACGAAAATCTAGTGGCCGTTCACATGCAAAAGATGCACCTGAAGTTCGACAAACCATATTATCTCGGACCGATCAACTTAGATATCAGCAAGCGATTGATGTACGAGTTTCACTACGATTACATCAAACGAAAATTTGGTGATAAAGCCAAACTACTGTTCACCGACACGGACAGTTTAGTTTACGAGATAGAGACGAAAGACATCTACCGAGATATATCTCCGGACGTGGCCGCATGGTTCGACACGAGCAATTATCCCGTCGATCACCCGTCCAACATTCAATCGAACGATAACAAGAAGGTGTTGGGTAAATTTAAGGACGAGAGTGGCGGTAAACAAATCGTCGAATTCGTAGGCTTGAGACCCAAACTGTATGCTTATCATCTAGAAGATGAAGAGATCAAGAAGTGTAAAGGGGTTAAAGCGTGCGTGGTGAAGAAAAACATCTCTTTCCAAGAGTATAAAGATTGTCTGTTAGGAGGTGGTCCGGTGTATAAGACTATGAAATCGATTCGAAGCGAAAATCACGACTTGTATACTGAAATAGTCAACAAGATTTCACTGACAGCCGACGACGATAAGAGATTCGTGTTAGACGATAAAATAAGCACTTTGGCACTCGGACATTGGACTTTGGATCTAATTAGAGACGATATGAATGTGGATGATAAGATTCCAGATATGATTGTGGATGATAAGATTCCAGATATGATTGTGGATGATAAGATTCCAGATATGAGTAAGGATGATAAAATTCCAGATATGATTGTGGATGATAGGATTCCAGATATGAGTAAGGATGATAGGATTCCAGAAAATCAAGAGGAATTAGATGGATTCGAAATTATAGAAATCGATAGAGACATCGAGAGAGTTAGTTTAAAAAGAAAAAGAAAAAAATTAAAAAAAAATAACGTCATTTTAGTGAATTATAATTAAATAATAATAAAAAAAAAAATATATATATATATATACACATTTATGAATAAGAAAATAGAGATATCCGTAGAAGGTGGCATCTTACCTAACGAATCCCTATCCAACATTGATCTGTCAAATGCGGCAAAGGATTTGAAAATCAAAGATTTTCTAGGCGTGTTTTCCAGAGATGCCTTGCCGAAGAGAAGACCTCGACAATCGGAATGCGGAATTTTAAATCTAGACGATTTATCGGGTGAAGGCACTCACTGGGTGGCGTGGTTCAAGAACGGGAAGAAGAATTATTATTTCGACAGCTACGGAATCTCACCGCCGAAAGAAATGAAGAACTATTTCAACAAATCGATGGTTCGTTACAACGCGGAATGAGTGCAATCACCAGATCAAGTGTTTTGTGGTCACCTCTGTCTCTACGTTCTCAAGAGATGGTCTGAAGGAGATCGGTTTCAAGACATTCTCAATGATTTACATTAGAGAGAGATTTTTTTTTTTTTATAGTATATAAAGATAAAAAAATTATTTTAAAAAATTTTTAATCGAATAAAAACGAAAAATAAAAATAAAATAATTCATTTTTTAATAAACTGTGTTTTGAAAAATATTTTTAAAAAAAAAACAAAAAATCCCAAAACAACATGCCAGTCGATAAATTTGGTAGAAGTGACGACGAAAAAGTCAACCTAAGAAAGAAGAGGAAGACGTTGGAAATTGACGATGGTTACGACGTTGCCAACTTGGACGAACGTTATGTTCGGAGATACAAACCTCGAGAGGAACCTTTGAACATGAATGATAAGAAGCTCTACAATCTTCCCGAGCCAATAGATCTCGCAGATGCTGTGACTAAAAAATACGTCGACAGGGGGAATGCTGATTTCGAACGAATCATGCTAGATAATTACGTGGATAAAACCATGACCGACGATCTCGATCTGAAATCCAAACGTTGGGTGAACATCGCAAATCCCATAGATCCTACGGATGCCGCGACCAAGAAATACGCAGACGACTTTCACGCGAGATTCAGCGAACACCTGAGAAATAGATATGTTCAGAAAATGATGCACTTGGAATTGAACGCCAATTCTAACAAGATAACAAACCTGGCCACTCCCACGAATCCCAAGGACATGGCGACCAAACACTACGTAGATCTGGAACAGAGAAAGTCTGACAGACGAGAAATGAAATCGGATCTGAATGCAGGATTCAACAAGATATTGAATCTGTCGAAGGTTGACGACACGGATGCGGACTCAACCGCGGTCAACAAGGGCTACGTAGGTTCTGGCGTGATACGATCACAAGAATACCTAGAATCGCAAGTGGATGATCTCTACCTGAACAAACAATCTGGCAGAACCATGGTGGGTGGTATCGACATGAATGGTGAGAATTTATTCGGACTCAGTCACGATCCCGAATTCGATTCCAGCACAGTCAGCAGGAAGTACGTGGACGACAACTCGGTCTGGAGGAAGGGCGACATCATGGAAGGTAAACTAGACATGGGTGGACACGCGCTCACGAATTTACCGGATCCCGTGAACATGACGGATGCCTGCACCCTGATTTCGGTGGTGGAGAAAGTCAAATATGCTAGACAATTGATCACCGTGTGGGCCTAGGAGGCCGGCACCTTAGATGAGGGAAAAGCTGAGTGGTCTTTCGGAAATGGAGGTAGCAGATCAAAACATGGTCAGATGGGATATTCCATGCCGCTGGGAGGTGAAATCCTTCGAATGAGTCTGGCTTCTTCAGATTTGAATAACAGAGTGGTCGTCAATCTCATGGTGAATGGAGTAGAGAGCGATAAGAGATACAGTGTCGAAAAGACTGAGAATCAACACGCGAATGTTAGCACGTTCAGCACGCCTCTCAAAGTGAACGCTGGAGACAGGATTAATTTCTTTACGAAAACCAATAATCCCGAAGCCGCCACTTCCGTGGTGAGTCTACTGATCAAACTAGTTCCTTTGAACAAACAGTGAACCCGTGGAAAATAATGAATTAAAAAAAATAATGTGTGATTTATTAAAAAACAAAAAAAAAAAAAAAGTAATGAGATTTAGAAAGATGTTCAATCTCTCTAGATCACATTACTTTATTTATTTATTTTTTTTTTTTTTTTTTGTTTTTTAATAATTACTCATTACTTTTTTTTATTTTTTGGGGGGTTTATTTTTTTTTTACACTCGTCTCTCAGCGAATGATCGACATCTTATTTCCGTCCGATTCGAATTGTAATTCTCTGTCCAACAGGACCAGGGCGAAGGCTTCGGTTTTTCTCGGCACGTTCCTATCGAATTGCATCTTGATCTGAATGTCTAAGACGCTACTCTTGAGTCGTTCACTCTGTTTACTGATGTCGAATACGAACATGGCATACATCTACTTGTATTCGCCGGGAGATATGTTAGGGTTGCTCATCAATTCGTCTAGACCGTGATACTTCTTTCTAAAATCAGCGGCGTCGCCATACAGTCTGCAGAAATCGTTCTTGTCGAACGATGCATTGTAATTGATTGCTGGATATCTCATGGCGTTCAGAAACACTTGCATGTTTCTCAAATGGCAGTGATCGAACAGCGACGCATTCTTTTCCTGAGACCCGTCCCTATCGGTCTGAAACGCAACCACAATGAAACGCGGTCTCTCGGAAGCGGATTTCACTGTCAATCTCCAATCGAAGTGATTTGTGGAGAGAGGAATGCTAGCCGTGTCACACTGTCTCATTCTAAATCCCACGGGTAATTTACTCTTGGATTCTATGATTGTGTAGAGACACGCTTTTTCCACGATTGAAGGCTCCATGTGCGGAACGAACCATGATATCTTGTGTAGAGTTATCTTACCTGCATCAGTCACAGTGAGTCTCACTATTGCATCATCGTTTCCTTTTCGAATCAACGTCAGATTATGTTTGAATCCGTACATGATCTTGTTGTAATCGTCCGAAAATCCGAAGATGTGTTTCAAAGGTATCCTGAATGAAAACATTCCTTTAGGTCTGGACGTCTTGACGACATAGTCGAATATCAAGGCGGCGCCAGTGCTAGCAGGGCCGACGGTGTCTTTCACCCACAACTGATTAAGTCCTCTGGATTTCGAAAAATCATCAGGATACGTCAAGAGTCCGAACATCGTTATAGCCTGACCGGGATGAAACTCAGATTCTATCTCTTGTCCGGATAGCATGTATTTTATATTACTGAATAGATGCATGATGCCATTATTGGCTAGAGTAACCGTGTCGTCGGCGGCGTAGTCACTCCCATCTTCCTTGGTGAGACGTCCCTGCACCACTATGTAACTCTCGCTAGGATGTATGAATAGATCTTGAGTTTCGACGTTGATTCTTATCTCTCCCGCATTGTTCAAACTCATTCCGGTCACCGGTTCGTATTCGTGAACCTCATATTCTTGAATACTTTCATCTTTCACTATGCTTTGTGCTATATCTAGTATATTTGTCATTTTTAAAGGATTTTTGTTTTTTTGTTTATTAATTAGCTTGCTTTTTTTATCTAAAAATAGTTTTAATTATTTTTTTTATTATTATATTTCTCTCTTATATATATGTGTGTAAACGAGAAAATGTTAAAGAGAGTTAATAAAAGAAATTTGTTTTCATTATCAAAACTTTGTCTTCTGTAATTGTTGTTCGTAAAACTTTCCGATGATCTCTTCTCCATCCAAAGCTTCGATTTTGTAAGTCACCGGATCGGTGTGAAATATTTTGATTATCACGAAGATTTCCGAGGTCCATCGAGGAGTATAACCCTTTTTGAAGTGCTTCTTATAAGCATAGATTCTCACTCGATCACCGACCGCAAATTTCGGCGTTCTAGACTTCTTCCTAATCTTAGATCTTTCAGGATATAGATTCACGTAGACCCGTTTTTCATTTCGAGGATCACTAGCTTCCACAGGAGTCATCTTGATCGATCTGTGTCGCGTGTTGTTGTAATCTTTGACCAGACCGAATTCGCCGTGAAGTATCTGTGCATCTTTTCCTTCATCGTTCGATTCCAATGTTCCACCATGCTGGCTTTCTCTTCGTTTTCGATTGAGTAGAGGTCGACCAATCGATGAACGTGCTTGTTGTAGAATTCCTTTCCCTTATCCACCCACAATTTATTCAGTTTTCGAGAAGATGAGACGAACACGCTCTTCAGAGCCTCGGCGACGCAGGGTCCCGATTTATTCTTCAAAGCTCTGATCCAACCGTATTTGGAAAACACGTCGATGACCGTCAATAGATATTTGACACCCTCGTTCTACCTCAAAAACGATCTCATGTCGACCAAGTCGGCAGACCAAATATCATCCAAACCTTTTACGAACACCCTTCTCTTTCGAAATTTATGCACGATGGGTTTGTGTAACTCCTCGGCCAATTCGCTCGTCAATAATCGTTTCTTCTCCTTTTCAGATGCACTTTTTTTTTTGGAATGCCCGATCCGAATCGATGTTTCGCACCGATCAGATTGCCGACCAGCGAACGTTCTATCTTCTCTCTCCTGGTCGGATTCAATATGCCTCTCAATTTCCCCAACATGTTTTTATCGCAGACGTTGTTGCGAGTCTTGGTGTTGGGATGTCCAGCGTAGCACAGATTGTGATCATACGCGGCCGCTTCACCCTATTCACAGGTTTGCTCCAAGATTTAGGAGTCACATCGGTGTTGAGTCTCTTGTTCAATTTCGTTCCGGGTCCCGTGAAACTGTGACCAGGCAGATGCATTTCGAAAGGTAGATTATTGATCATTTTATTCACGATGCCTTTACCTTTGCTCGCGTTCTTTTTTTTGATGAATCGAGTCTTGATAGAACCACACATGTCGCAAATTCCGCGAAGCATCTGTCTATCATTTTTAGTTCGTACTTCTCAAGAATTACTTGTCTTGGTAACTCTCTTACACCTTACGTAATACATTTTTAAGAGTTATTTAAATTGATTTCGTTTTTATTTTATATATAAATTTAATAATTAATTAATTCTGTTCTTATATATATATTTTTTTTCAATCGCTGCTCTTGAGTTCTATCATCTTACTCAATTCCTCCCTGGCTTCTTTCCTCCCCTTTTCCACGAGAGAATCCTTCATCTCTTCCTTGATGAGCTAACGAGTCTTGATTCTCACGGCTTCTTTCATGACTTCGTATTTCATTTTCTCGCTCAATATCATGAAATATTCTCCGTCCGATATCCTACCATCTTTCAATGCCATCGAGATCATTTCGGATATCGTGTCGATCTTGGAGTCGGCCAAGACGCGAATCTTGTTGTGTTTCCTCGCCTTCAGATATAATTTCCTACTCAAAAAGTTTCCGAGCGTACTAAACAATCCGGCGGCGAGAGCCACTCCTTCTATGGTCAACACGATTGGAATGCCGACCGCAGTCAACAACAATCCGATGCTGGCCGCGTGTAAACCCATGGAAATCGTGATGAGTGTCATGTCGATCGCGTTGACGAATTTCACGAAATGCGAATACTTCTTCTTGAGAGAACGGCGAGAATCTCTCTCTCGAGTTAGATACTCTTGGATTCTACTGATTTGATCGATGCGATACCTCTCTCCTCTTTCTTTTTCTTCTAGCAATGGTCCATCAGCAAAATGCCGTTCGGCTTCTCATCCTCATTGTCATCTAACGTCGGATACAATTTATTTCTGGTTCTCATTTTTGTGTTTTTTTCATCCTGGTCGTCATCTAACATCGGATACAATTTATTTCTGGTTCTCATTTTTGTGTTTTTTTTTCTTTCTAATATTAGATAAAAAATTAATGTGTGTATTTATTTTTATTTTCTATTCTCCCTTATTTTATATCAATGGGAAAACTTAGACGTATGCTTCATTGAACAATAATTTCATGACGCATCCCTTGTCTTCTAAAGTCAGCCTTTTACACGCCAATTTCAGTTCTTCCGAAACTGTGGGCTTGCTTTGATCCTTACAGAAGAGTAATCTCTTCGAAAACGCGATCACTTCGTCGATTTGAACACGTTCGAATGCCGGTTCGAAATACTTGACGACCATATCTTCCCTTTCCATCGACAGACACGAATGATTCTCGTGATCGAAGTCTAGGTGATCCCGACATCCGACGCATCGTTCTAACAAGAGGCGACCTAGTTGTTCTTTCACGCAGAATGCGTAGGCTCTCATCAGCATTTTTAAAACAAACCTTGTTCTAATAGTCTGGGAAGCGCTCATGATTTACGTATTTTTTATTATCTATTTGATTTGATATATTTATTTTTAAATAACTATTTATTTATATTTTTTTTTCTCTCCTATATATATCAATCACTTTTTTTTATTTCCTCGGGAAACGTGGCAGTGGGTTTGCCAGTTCAGGGCCACCTCTTTTCCGTGTATCCTCTCACCTTGCAGGAATAAATGTATTTTTTATAGATAAGAATACATATATCTATCATTGATTCCGGTTTCTCGTTGTTGTTGTACCCCAAAATTACATCTTGTTTTTCCGGTCTCCCTAATTAGCGACAAGAAGCGTCAAGAAGCATCAAGAAGCGACAAGAAGCGTCAAGAAGCGACAAGAAGCGTCAAGAAGCGTCAAGAAGTGCCAAAATTCCTATATAGCGTCAAGAAATTAAAAATAATATTGACTACATATTTATAATTTATATATTTATAAATGAATTATTATATTCGTTGTTGATAGAACTCTTAGCCACGCCTATCTCGGCGTGTTTCAAGATCCCACGATGAGGACGTAGTTCTACACCGGGATCCACATTTTTTTTTTTTTGGGGGGTTTTTTTTTTGCAACTTATATACAGTATATACAGAGTGTACAATGTGGTAGGAGTTGGCAGGTTTATTTGGTTTTTAGTCGTTTTGTTGACATCGTTTTTTCACTCCTGACCCTTTTTCTTTGCCCGGGTTTTCGTGCAAAAGCACTCGTTTTGGGAATAGTGAGTGCGCCATCCATTGATGTAGTAGATTCTGGCTGCTTGGGATTTTTAGCGCCATGAGTTAGAAATTTATGCAGAGTTGCTTGCTTTTCTTTCTCAGATTTACCCTGCCAAAGAGCCTTTGAGCACTGCAAGTGGACAACGGACGGGTTTAATTCAAAATCCCCATGAGCGTATAAAGCACCATATATTAAACTTTCCTGTAATTTTATTTCTTTATATATTTTATTCAACAGCTCTGGTAGCTTTTCAGGTTTCCACTCCTGATTAAGTTTCAAAATGTGATTCATCGACTCACAGTTGTTATTCTTCCAATGCAAAGGAATTCTCGGGTTGGCCCTGCGAGCCTTATACACATGTTCCCTTATTGTAGGAATGACCTTTTCAGTGAGATATGGACCTACAAGCTCCTCGTATTTTCGTTCGATATCAGACGATTTGGAAGTGAAATCTACAGTAGTATCTGCCTCTATTAAACCACTCTCACCAAACAAGTCTGATACTATTTGTTTGGAATTGCGGTCATTCATGCCAACCTTACACCGCAGGTATCTAGAAACATTTTCACTCAAGTGCCGTGTACACAATGTCAATTCAGAGCCCGTAAAGCTTGACTTTATTGCTTTAACTAAAGCTTTTTCTTCATCTGAGCCAATTACTAAATCATTCAAACTTAATAATGTGTCAGTTATCCTGGTGTCCAGCACTGCAGCGATATGAGTGAAAAATCTTTGGTAGGTGTGATATGCACCGTCCCAATGCAGATATATTGGACCCATTATTATTGGAGCAGTACTTTTGCCTTTCCGTCTCAGTTTATGCTCTTGAAATACTGTTGTTGTCACAAAACAGGCTCCAAGATTAAATGTCCTATCTACACCAATTATCGATGATTTACATGCACTTGCAAAGTGTTTCATTTGAAAATCTGTATAACATATAACATTTGGAGGTTTGCCTGCAGTCTGAATAACTTCCTTCAAAAATGGGTGTTTGTCAGAATTCATACTGATCACAGTTTGCATATGATCGGTTGCCTGGATTTTTTTCCTTATTTATTGCGTACTTTGTATTCTCCACATACTTAGAGTCGCGCGGCTGGTGCTCTGAGTTAAAGTGGTCTTTAAAAACTTGCCATTTCTATACAAGTCAAAACTCTAAGTCTTGTAGCAAGACTCGTTTCCAGTTATATCTACAGACAATGCATTAAACAAACAATTGCCATCAGTAGAAACCTGAATAGGGCTCCTATTTGTAATAGACATATTGTATTTATCCAAAATTTGTCTGGACACTCTGTCCTCCACTAAACACTCCTGTGCAGTGTACAAGTGATCTGTCTCACTAATTATTTTTGTCAAGGACTCTTTTCTTAATAATATCTTTTCTACATCAACAGCCTCAGACAATAAGTTTTGTCCAGACACAGTCATCACACAGTTAACTAGAGAAGTGTTGTGAAAACATTAAGGTTAAACAATTCTAACAGCCGCTGTGATCAGACACTTATCCAAGCCCAATCACAATAACCGCGGTCATCAAATAATTTATATGCAAACTACAAAGTTATAGCTGGATCCAAAGAAAAATGAGATAGAGAGAGTGTAGAGAGAGAGAGAGAGAGAGCGAATAATTAAAGTAGTTAAAAATCATAACATTAGCAACAAGGGCGACAACATGCACAATTTGTAAAAATTAAAAACAAATTAAAAACAATTAGGAAAGGGATAAAAAGTACTTTATAAATTATTATTTTTAATTTCTTGACGCAAAATAGGAATTTTGGCACTTCTTGACGCTTCTTGTCGCTTCTTGACGCTTCTTGTCGCTTCTTGTCGCTAAATGGGGAGACCCTGTTTTTCGCGCGGTAGTCTTCTAATTGTTCCTTCACGTTTATTTATATAGTTTTAGAATTATTACAGAAGGTACACAATTCTGTGGCAGATAAATTACATTGATAAAGTTTAGAGTTTGTGTAGAGTATCCTATGTAGTATTTTGTATTGCAGACTCTGTAAATAAGAATCATCAGTGACTGTGAATGAATTTTTATATATCTGCTCCCAGTGATCAGACTATAAGCTGGTGTTCAAAATTTCATTCCATTTTCTTTGTCTTTGTAGAGGAGATTAAATAAAATAGTTTTTATTCTGCATGAATCAAGTTCTGCATGAATCAAGTACTTTTGACTCAACAATATCACACACCAAATTTGGTTCAAATCAGCTCATCGGTTCAGAAAATAGAAATTTCGGGCTGAACCGAACATCTTGCCCCTCCCATCACACAGCCAAGTATTGCTGCACGAGCTTCGTTTGAACAAACTTGATTCTTCTCCTCAAGGAGAAGCTCGGTACCACCAAGTGTCAACTCCTTGTACCCACTGGTTCATGAGAAGACTTTTTTAAAATTTTGGGAGCATTTTCCCCACCCCCTCCCTATGGGGTTGGGCAAGTTGATTTGAACAAAAACAAAATACGATGTCAGAACAAACAATCACCTCAAATTTAACTGAAATCGGTTCAGCGGTTTTGGAGAAGGTACAAACACCATGTTCACCATGTTCAGGGACGACGGACGTTGAGTGGTCGCTATAGCTCATCCTGGCTTTCAGGCAGGTGAGTTAATGACACAACTACACGAATCAAACTGCATGCACTACCTTCTGGTTATTTAAAATTGTTAATTGTTTTCCGTTTTATATTAATTTCAAACTTACGCACCCGATGTCAGTGATGAAGATTTTCCTTTTTTCTATACATTTTATTTTCAACCTCATTTTCAGTCTCTGACTTTCGAATTTTTGAGACTATGATCTACGCAAAAAACCATATCTAAAAATGTGTCCACGTTCAAGAAGATTCTCATCTGTTATAGTCGAACTGAGGTTACGTCATGGGGGGGGGGGGGGGGGGGCGGGGGGGGGGGGGTCGTATGATCAAAAATTAAAATGCCTCGGATTTTCATGAAATCTTAGTATGTTGTATAGCTCAAAAAATTATCTTCAAAAATCTTCATTCGTATCATACTCGGTAAAAACGCTTAGCTTTGTTAATGGTTTAAAGTGTTTTGCGAAGTTCAAAATGGTATGACCGCTTTCGGCAGAGTTTATACAAATAACACTCAAAATTTTGAGAAGCTGATGCCAGAAGTTTGGCGGCACTTTAATGCCAACGGAGAGTAGGTGCTGTTACTTCGGCCTGAGATACGCTATACTTTCAAACGACAGGACGTAACAGGAAGCGATGCGTTTTCCAACAGCTTAATGCATTAAAAGACGGCGTACGCGTTCCCCTCGTTCTTGGGCCCACTCGGTGGTGGGCGTGTTTCGTTGAATGAATTCTAGAAATGACCTCCATAATGGAACGATCGCAAAAAACCACGTTTTTATAGGCAAAAAATTGAAAATTTTAGCCATTCAAGAATTTGTTTTGCAAATGTTGTCTGTTGTTGGGGGACGTGCTAAGCGTTACTTATTCCCAGTTCCTTATTCAACATTCGTTATCAAGCCATAAAATCGATTGATAACGAATGTCGAATATGAAACTGGAAATAAGTAACGCTTGTCATGTCCGTAGTCTGCTGTTAGTCGTGTTAGGTAAGGAGGTAAACTCAGACCGGCGTTTTACAGAGGTGCGGGGGAGGGGGGCGTGCCCTTTTATATGGACCAGGTAGCGCACAAATCATCAGCTTCAAATCTCCAGTGAGCAAGATTAAGATACAATCGCTCATGGGTGTACTGGCCAGTTTTGGGGCAAAGTTCAAAGGAGTCCTTTTCGATCCGATGGAGAGAAATTTAGTGAGATACATCGATTCGTCGAACTATAAGCCTTGCGGGCATGGTGTGTGGGCGTTGGTTCTACAAGTATCCAATTGGAACATTTTGACCCTTTGTCTAGGTTGCCATACCAAGTGCTTGATCAAAGTTGGTAAGTGGGAGAGTCTGACTGTTGCAAGCCGCTGCTCTGCTCTCCGCGTAATCCGGCTTTCTCTGCCCGCAAAACTGCCCTACACGATGCGACCCTGGCTGTTTAAAGTGTTGTTAAACCCCAATAAACAAATAAACAAGGATAATTCACTCGCCGTATACTGTACATGAACATGTATGTACCATATCCATAGACACGCGGACTATCAGGACTGGATGTGTCAGACATTACCTCTTAGCATGGTGTACAAGGTCCGCGGTTCGATCCCCGTCAGGGGCAACTGCGTTACTTAATCCCAATTGCCCACGTGGGGGCACCGTAGTGCTGTGTACTAAGGCGTACATCACGTCGATGGTGCACTTGTCTTCAATCAAAACTAACCCTGTTCGTGTGGAGTTAGTACGTTGGGGAGTCTGACAGTTGCTCGCCGCTGCTCGGAGGTTCACTCCTGGTACTCCGGTTTCCTCCATCCGTAAAACTGCACGACGCGTGGTGACCCTGGTTGTAGAAAGTGTCGTTAAACTCCAATAAATGAATAAATTACGTAGCGATTTATATCATTGTTATTAAAAACACATTCAGGTTTTATTATTGTTATTCAATTTTTAACGCCAAAATATAGCTTATTACCGACATGGGAAACAAAACATTGTTGGATGTGTTAATTCCATAAACCGCTCTTAACGATGAGGGTATATTCCTCTATGATCGCAACCATGAATAGTAACTACGAAGAGAATGAGATTTTTGCCGAACAGATATTGTGGGTAAACACTGACATTGGTTATATTTTGTTCGATACATGTATTTCGTTTACTTACCGGAAATTTAAAAAAAAATCGGACGTAACAGGATGTTTTGTCTTGTTCCCGCGAATGACTTTTCAACACACCTCTCGTCTTGTACTTTTAATTTATGTGTTCACTTGTTTTATACAATTTTCCATGATCGAAAGAGTACATCATCAGAAAATGAAATGCAACAAACAACATAAATAGCCTTAATGAATAAATAAAGTTTGGGATGAGAAATTCGAGGACCAGGAAGTGGTTGCCAAAATGGGTCACTGTTCACAACTGTCAACACATTTAAAACTCAGTCTCCCGTGAACTCAAAAACAACGATCCACTTCTCTCACTTACCCGGCCTTTGCTGGTGTGTGCGATCAACCATTATCATGTATCATGAGGGGTGGTGCCAGGATTTCCCGCTTTGGGCTGTGGTATTTCCCCCGCATACATATGTACACAGCGGCAGAATGAGATGACTTAACAGTGTTTCTACGTTATTGTTGGCTGTCGGTCGATTTCCCCTGTGGGAACTCCGGGAAGTAAAGCCGTGGTTGTTTACGGTGGTAAACAAGCTCTGCTTTACTGATAAAAAATAAGATCCATTCACCTATGCTTGGGGTGGAAGTCCTCTAAAATGGGAAACGCACACCCACAATGAAGGCAGCAGATTTCCCGATGGAGAGTGGGGCTAACATGTACCCCTCCTCTCCTTGGCGCCGCCATTGCCATGACGGTGGTGAGTTGGGATGTTTTGGGGGATTACATACCCTTGTGTGTTACCTCTAAGGCATTATATCATCTTTTGAAGAACATGAAAGGCCTTAAGGCAAGAGACCACCGACGTTCAGTAAGATGGAATAATTCTTGTGCTTACGTTTTTTACAGGTCTGGGTTATTGAGTAATGGTTGTTGTGCACTGGTCGCGATGCGAGCGATGCGATACAGTGATGATCAAAACAATTTTTTCCCTGTTTGTAACTTCAACAGCTTAAAATTTGAGTCTTATTGTAAAATAAATACAAATATCAAGGGTGTGCAACAGGAGGAGAGATAAGTGCGGGAGCCGGGGTTCGAACCGTCGACCTCTAGCACACAAAGCGACCGATTTACCACGAGACTAAGAGATCCGGACCAGCCAGGCTGGTTGGTAAATGGCCTTTATACCTCGACCGCTACACGTGGATCCAGGAGGCGGGGGCGCCGAGCGTTCCCTTCGCCCACTTCGTATGCATATATTTATTGTAATTCGAATTCACCGGGGCCAGGAGACAGTATTATCCGCGATAACACATGGATATCCACAACGGTACCTTTCTGTAAAATAAAATAAATACAGGCGGATCCAGAGGGGGCACCTCCGCCCCCTTCCTATGCCTATTTATTGTAACTCAAATTCTTTTCAAGACCACCGAGCCCAGGAGACAGAATTATCCGCGATAACACGTGATAATCTACTCCCGGAGGCAATGGATGTTCCTGTGCTTTCGCGGATAATACCGTGCCCCATAAATATAGCTCCTATTATCGGTTATTGGTCTCCTATTAGCGTTATAAATTGGTGTCTCCGGGGCCGACAGGAAATTCGCGGCCAGGGTTAAATCCGTGACAGCCCCCCCCCCCCCCTTTCAAAAGTGTCCGAATTCTGATGCTGATGCCGAAGTCCAGAGCATTGGTAGTGGGTTTGGGGCGGGGGCTCTTCCAAGAGAATTTTGAAATCAGTTATTAAATGGAGATTTCTGGCGGCTTTTGGGGATAAAGAATCACGCTATTTTTTGGCCGTCAAAATGACGTTTTCAGCAGCATGTTTCAAATTTGCGAGTTCATCAGTGAGTATCCAGTGACCAAGAGTTACATCTTTTAGATGCACAATTCTTGAAGTAATAACTTTATTGCGTCAAGTTGATTTAATAAGTTATTCAAGAATCACGCAGTCCAAAATTACAACCGTTGGTCAATGGCAGAGCTCCATTTACGATACAGCCCCCTTCTTAACTGTTTGCACGGGAGTCAGAACCTTTGCAGAGAGCCCTAGGCAAAGCATGGCCTGAAAGCCCATATTTTAATGTTTTGGTTTGGTACGTCCCACCACTACCTATAACATGAAGAAAGAGAAAACGCCACCCTTGTACCTGATTTATCTCCAGGAAATATAATTATGTCGCCTCTCATCACTCTGGTATCCAAAATATTTGGGAGAGCTATTTTTTAGTCAGTTTGTCATTACTAACTTAAAATAAGCAACAGGAGCGCGGTGGCTCAGTGGTAGACTGTTGGACTTCTATGCTAGGGAACCAAGTTCGATCCCCGTCCGGGACGATCCGCGTTGTGTCCTTGGACAAAGCACTTTATCCCGGATGCCTACATGTGGGCACGATGCCGTCGAGTACTAAAGCGTACTGCACGTCAATTGTCTTCAACCGCTGTAACCCTGCTTGAACGGAGCTTGAACAGAGTTAGAATGTTGAGGAGCTGGGTACGCCGGCTTCCTCCACCCGTAAAACTGTCACGATCACGATTAGCCATTGTGTATAAAATATGTGACCTTAAATACAAATAAATATATAATAAATAAAATAACAAAAATACGCTTTGAAGTTTAAAAGGAAGAACAATCGGAAATAATCATGAAAATTCAACAAATATTGTTTCATTTCAGTGCTCAAGTTTATTATTTTTTTGTGGAAGCGTGACTACGGCAGACCTCCATTATGTTTCTTGACCATCTGGTCGACTTTGCCTTTGACGAGCCATATTGAATGTACCCCAAAATCAGTATTCCAGGATTCCAGGATTTAAAAAACAAAACAGCTATTTTTACTACGGTAAAATTAATCAGTGAGGTCCATGGATTCACTGAGTTCCAAAATGTAATTTCTAGAATTTTTCACACATTTCTAACTCAGTAACCAGCAATGACCTGTGTTACTCAAATGATGTGACCCATATTTTCGACTATCCATGGGCTTTCACTATTGATTTAGGTTTTGGACGCAGGTCAATATGCCACACCATGCCTATGATATAAGCATAAACCACTGTCTCCCCTTTGGCCCATGCTATTTTTTAATACCGAAATTCAAAAAGGAGGTTCAATGAAAGAGTCAATGACTCTGTAGCTCAACTTGGATATGACAGGAATTAGTACTTGCTGTGACCAAGACAACTGAATAATGAATATGACAGGAATTAGTATTTGTTTTGGCCCAGTCAACAATAATAAAAGAATTACAAGGTGACTGTAATGGACTACAGATTAAGACCAATCATTGTAGATTATTATTTTTGTGTGGAAATTTTCAGTCCCAAACAAAATATTTTCAGACTAAAATTTTTTCTTCTTCTTCTTAAAATTGACCAAAATGCATCAAAACACAAAAAACTAATTTCCGGATTTTGGTCCCAAATTTTCTGAGTCCCACCCGGACCCCTAATTTGCATAATTTATTCACGAGAAAAACTCTGTATTATATGTAATGTATCCCGTGGTACTAAACATTCATACAAAAATTTATTCAAATCAGATCTTTCATTTGGAAGTTCTGCGCAAAAATCTGATTGCACTTAATTTTGAACAAAATGGCTGCTAGCGGCCATCTTGAATTTCAGACTGGACCCCAAAACACTCCTTCTCGTCCCACAGTGATAACAAAGGTACCCAAGAAGTTTCGTGAAGATCGGTTCATAAATACGGCCTCTAGCCCGAGCCGTATTGGGATTTGCACTCACAGTGCTGAAAGTAACACTAAATAAATCAAAGTTAGCCTAATTTGCATAATTTACGCACAAGAAAAAAACCTGTAATATATGTAATGTATCCCATGGTACTAAACATTCATACAAAAAATTATTCAAATCAGAGCTTTCATATGGAAGTTCTGTACAAAAAACAGATTTCGGCATCGTCGGTACAAAATGGCTGCTGGCAGCCATCTGGAATTTGGGACTGCACCCAAAAACACTCGTTCTCGTCCCACGGTCATAACAAAGGTACCCAAGAAGTTTCGTAAAGATTGGTTCATAAATACGGCCTCTAGCCCGAGCCATAGCAGCTTGGCACTTACAGCTCTGAATGTAAAACTAAATAAATCAAAGTTAGTCTAATTTGCATAATTTACGCACGAGAAAAAAAACCCTATTATATGTGATGTATCCCATTGTACTATACATTTATACAAAACTTTATTCAAATCAGAACTTTCATACAGAAGTTCTGTACAAAAAACTGATTTTTGCATCATCGGTACAAAATGGCGACTGGCAGCCATCTTGAATTTCGGACCACACCCAAAAACACTCGTTCCCGTCCCAGGGTCATAACAAAGGTACCCAAGAAGTTTCGTAAAGATTGGTTCATAAATACGGCCTCTAGCCCGAGCCATAGCAGCTTGGCACTTACAGCTCTGAAAGTAACACTAAATAAATCAAAGTCAGTCTAATTTGCATAATTTACGCACGAGAAAAAAACCCGTATTATATGTGATGTATCCCATGGTACTAAACATTTATACAAAACTTTATTCAAATCAGAACTTTCATACAGAAGTTCTGTACAAAAAACTGATTTTTGCATCATCGGTACAAAATGGCCACTGGCAGCCATCTTGAATTTCGGACCACACCTAAAAACACTCGTTCCCGTCCCAGGGTCATAACAAAGGTACACAAGAAGTTTCGTAAAGATCGGTTCATAAATACGACCTCTAGCCCGAGCCATAGCCAATTGTTGACGTACGGACAGACGGACGGACGGACGGACAGACGGACGACGGGCCATGACAATAGCTCAAATTTGACTTCGTCAAAGTTGAGCTAAAAATGCATTAGATAGTTTCAAAATGAGATTTCCAGAATTGAAAAAAAAAAAAAAATTCAACGACACTGGATGACCCGGACCCATATTTTAAATTTCAGTTGAGTTATTTTTGTTTTGTCTCAAGTAGATATGACGCGCCTTGCCTAAGCTGTGAGTGTGATTCGTTTTCAACATTATTGGCCTTGCCAACTTTTCTGAAAACTAAAATTCATAAATTAGGTTCAGGAATGTAGTAGAAGGTCTGAAAATTCTGTTTCCAGAACTCTTGAAAAACGTTCATCATATTCTTTAGTTGAAGTCCCGGTGGATATAAAGGTTCTGTAGAGAGGTTAACAAGTGGTGCACCACGCTATTTCATTATGATTGCCCTTGTCTTAAGGCGCTGTTCTTTGTTCTTGTAGACTTTCTAAGTTGAGCTGTCAGGGCATGGATGTCACGCTGCTCTCCTGTCTTTTGTCTCCAGTAATGAATCGTGCTCTCCTTCTTCCTTGTACTGATATTGTATTGATAGAATGGTCCCATACTGTAGAATAGTATTCAACCTCGGTGCGAACTGGGGTCTTATAGAATATCTCCCTGAAATTTCGTGGGCAACTGAACAAATTCATTCTAAGAAAGGTTGTACATGTAGTGTCGTTTACCTTTTTGATAATGCTGTCGATATGATGACCATAGGAGAGTTTGCCATCGATGATTACGCTCGGGCATTTGACTGTATCAGTAAAGCCAAGCGTTTGGTCATGGGTGGTTTATGTACCATTTATGATACAACGCCTGTCGGTAATTCGTATCACTTCATACTTATTTGGGTTGAAGCTCGCCTTCCAGTCGGATTCACATTTCTGCATGTAGATACTCCATTTTGAAACTCCCATGTCATACAACCATTTATTGTGTAGTACTAGATGCCCAACACAACCGAGTACAGGTCAAAATAAGGGGAAATATAACAAATAATAACAAATAAAGGTGTAAACCGTACGTAATTATGTTTAAATTGGGGTTGTCAGGGGTTGTGGGAAATTTTATTGACTTGAGTAAGTAATAAGCTCTGAAGATACATTTTTGTATAACGCGTTTGTGTTCGGCCTTTACTATGTTGAGCATTCAGACGCTGGCAAGTAATTAACAACCGTGTTACCAGTGCCACTGAATACCGAACACAGGTCCAACTTTAGGAAAATATAACAAATGACAAATAAAAGGGGTGGGGATAAAACATATCCTGTTAGGTCTAAACTATGGTTGCGTAAACTAATATTGGTTTTGGATAAGTCATGAAGGCACGTTTTTTTATATACTACTCAAAGTTTGCTAAGCACCAAGTATATCCAACTACCTGTTTTACGTTTTAGTTGAAATATTGTTAGGAAAAGTGTATATATTGTTTATTTAATTATATCTTTGATGATTTAAGTACAGAAATTAAGATGTTATTTGTGTTTGACATTATTTTTTTAGCTTTTGAATACGATAACCATGGAAAATGGATAGTTTTGGTAAAAGGGGAAGTTTTTTAAATTTGCCAAAAATTTGACGGACTGAACTGGTATGGGTTCAATATCGAGTATGAGACCCATTACTGTTAATTACAGCTTGACAATGCCTTCTCTTGCTCCCGATCAGGTTCCTGATTGTCCTTTGTGGGATGTTGTTCCATTCTTGAACCAACATGGCACCAAGCACCTGGACACTTCTTGGCAGGACTGGACGGACTGAAATTGAAAGCTGCAACTCATTCCAGACATGTTCGATTGGATTGAGGTCATGAGATCTTGCTGGCCAGTCCATATGCTCAGTCCCCTCCCTCTGTCGGTACTCCCACACAGCATGGGCAACATGAGGACGCGGGGCGGGAATTAGCGTCCATTAGAATGAATCTATCACCCACTGCACCTGCATACAATCTGACGTGGGCATCCAGGATCTCATCAGTATACCGCTGTGCAGTCAATGTACCAAGGTCAAAGACACAGAGGACTGTACGTCCAACCCAGCTGATGCCGCCCAGACCATTATTGACTCGCCACCATAGCGGTCATACTCAGCAATGTTGGCTGCATGGAATCGCTCTCCTGGTCTTCTCCGTACACTAAAACGCCTATCCGTGTAGTCTAGGCAGTACCTTGACTCATCTGTAGAAAGGACAGGTCGCCAATCTGCTCTGGCCCATCCAACATGGTCCAGGGCCCATTCATATCGTCAATAGAGCTATTGTAAACACTATGGACCATCTCAGTACATTCCTCAATCATATCCAACAAAAATATCGCAAATATGTCACAAGCAACTTTCACAATGATGTGTCAAATATTTGGTGCTTAGCAAACTTTGAGTAGTGTATTTATAACGCGTTTGTGATCCGCTCGTAGACGCCGAACACAAAAACTCTGTCTTCGGCATTCGGTCACTGGTACCGTAATTAATTAACAGAGTTGGAAGTCGTACTGAATGTCGAACATAACTGAACACACCTCCAAGTTATGGAAAATATAACAAATAAAGGTATAAAACATATGCATTTATGTTCAATCTGGAATTGTGTAAAAAAATTAAAGTAATGGGTCACGAAGCCGCGGTTTTGTGTAGGCCTAACACGCTTGTGTTTGGCTTTTAGTCGCCGAACACAAAGCTCTGTCTTCGGTAGTCAGCGCCTGACAGTTAATTAACAACAGCTGATCTTGCATCTAATTGTATTCGACATTTAATCACACCTCCAACAATGTTGTTGATTAATTGCCGTTTGGCTGAATGCCGAACACGGTAAAATCAGAACTCAGTAAAAGCCAAACACAGGCGCGTAAAACAAAAACGTGTCTTCAAAACTCATTACTTATCGAAAGTCAATTACATAACCCTTGTTTAAACCGAAATACATATGTTTTCACTTTTACATGTTATTATTACATTTTCCCAATTTGGAACATGTGTTCGGTATTTATTAGTACCGAATATTGTAGGTCTGACATTTTTAAGACCAATATGACTGGTGAATTTCCCCGAATAGAAGAAAATAAAAAAGTTTCAAAACAAGTTAATAAACCAAATTTCGTACAGAGTACAGACGATTATGGGTAATGAGACTGTTCAGGTCTAAAGAACATTCAGAGTGCTGAGGTTTTAAACAAAAAAATAATTTTATTTTTGAAAGTCAACTTTTAAATTGTAAATTGCATTAACTGAAAATTCACACACGGAACACTTAAATTAATGAAACCAAAATTAATCCGAAACACATATCTACAACCCTTTACCGACAATGATCGTTCGGGCACTTATAAAATTATTTGAAATACATTTTTAATCTCCACTATGAAATCTTTTTCAGTATCAATATTAAGATGTGTAACTTTAAAAGTGAATGTTTTGGGTTCAGTTGTGGACCATTACACTTTCATCAGATCTGTTTATCATCAGCTGAACAACAATGCTTGTCCACCCAGTGTTAGAGAAAAAACAGTTGGTTTCTTAATGCTTGGCCAATCACTCGTGTCTTGTATTGCCATTCCAATAGGAGGTTAAACATTGCACAACTCTGTCATCGTCAGAAGTTTGAATTATGCAACAGTGTTAGCAAATATCCCGTATTTCTGTCACAAGTACATCAACCAAGGTATTCTGTATACCATGTGCATGTGCCATCTGTGCTAAGCTGGCACGTCTTAGTATTGATACTGGAAAGATTTTTTAGAATGGACATGTAAAACATATTTTACTTAATTTTATAAGCACCTCAGAGTTTAGTTGTCGGTAAAGTGCTGTAGATATATGTTTCGGATTAAGGTGCTACATCAGCGACGGAAAATCTGTGTACTTTGAAATTCCCTCCTCTGATATTCCATAAATTCAGTTTAAATATACGCAAATTATACATCAAAATGAAGGTTGTGATGTATAAAACAGGAAAAATATATACAATCAACTCACCGAGTTGACATCAGACACCAATGGTTCCTGGAAGTCAGCCACCGTATTCGTACCAGAACTGATAAAATAATATTTCCGCTGAAAAACTCGTCGCTGATATTGGATGATTTGAAAAGTATGGCAGTTACAATATATGGTCCTTGAGTAAGGGGTTGCTGACTGAAATTGGGGGAACGCACTAATAGATTTTGGAGAACAATCCTCAAGTGCCTGGTCACTAATATCAAAAGACTCCTCTTCAAATTCAGGCGAAATATGCGCCCAGTCCATTTTCTACAATAGAAATATAAAAATCGTAATCAGAAATGGTGTAAAAATGAGATTTTTTATTAAATGATCTCTTAAAGGAACAATGGAATTTTCTAAGGTTTGACGAATTTTGTGCGAGATATGGCTGCTCTACTCCATTCCTTCCCTCTTTACCAAGGGAAAACGTTTGCAATTCCCTAGGCATTGAAACTTCTTCTCAAAGGAAAAGGAAGGAATAAGGAATCAGTCAGTTACGAATGAAAACACTGAAAAGTTGAATTCGACAAATAAGGTGAATAAACTTTTTTACTCGCTATTTTTGCAGCTATTTACGACGCCTCCCTCGCGGTCCCAGAAGAAATGGATCGCAATTTTGGACATAAACCTGAACTCCGAGGATTGAGAATCAATACACAAAGATCTATTTAGCACAGCTGGCAAGGCAAAGCTTCTCTACTGAGCCTCTAATATAATATACACCGAGTGTTATTCACCAAAACAAAACTCTTCAAATGTTCGCTCTCAGAAACAGAGCTTTTACACATTCTGTTTCAATACAAGCGAAACAAGCTTACAGCTGTTCTTTGAATGCGCTGTCTCTTGGTTCAGTTACGATTTTATCGTGATGTTGGGCTTCTGTCACTATACATTTACCCCCAAAGAAGCGGGATAATATAAGATTAAGATGGGAGTTGGTAAAAGGCCTTTTGACGAAAAAATAAACCTCAGTCCAAAAATACAATATTTTTTTTATTTACATTTCTATCCTGCGACAAAGTTCTACTTTGAAATATGCAACATTTAGTAAATAGTATGTACAGTGAGTGTTGTGAGCTGTGACGTCTACTCCGGAAACTACTTTTGTATTTTAGTTACAATGTTCTTACTTTATACCTGAATAAAAAAAAAGAAAGGCAATTTGGTATAATTACTGATGTGCTTATTTGTTATGTAATTGATGTTTTGATAAGATAATAAAAGTGATATTGATATAACCATCTTATATTAATTTATATATCCCATTCTGTTTCACGTGTAGTGAAACAAACTTGTCCAGATTAAACAGCAATATGCACATAATAGAGTTTTAAACTTTATATTTATCCTTCATTGATAATAGGTGACGAGCCCGCTTTCAATGAACGATAATTACAAAATAATTTGGATCAATTTTTCCACAATTTATTTCCAACAAAACTGTAATCCCCTATTATAACAGTAGTAGGATAGCGATGAAACGACCCTTATTGGCCGAACCCCGTCCCGGACCCCCGGAAGTGACGTCATGTCACGTGACCCAATGGCACCATGTTGTGTGGTTATGGTAACCCACGTGAGCGGCCATCTTGTGACGTCATTACCATAGTGATACGCGGTGTTAGTGCGCATGCACAGTGCGTGTTGTTAGGGGGATACGTGTTTCCGTCGGCCATTTTGGATACTGGAGGCCGCCATCTTGGTTTCTATGGTAGCACGTGGTTGCTATGTGACACAAAGACTTACCACAGGACAGGGGTGTGTTCGGAGGGTGTGTTCCTTGTACAAGATTAATTTCCAGATTCGTACAATTACCACAAACAACCCAATCCCTCCAAATCACCAAAAACGACTTTATTTACTACGGATTTCCCCCAGAATCCTTTTTAGGACCGCCATACCATGGATTTTAATAGTAGCACGTGGTCTTATAGTACCGAGGGGGGGGGGGGCTTTGGATTATAGCCAACTGATAGACAACCTCCATGAAAGTCTACATCATTCCTAAAGCCAAGAATCTATCGAGAAGTTACTGATAAGTCGTTGCTCGAACGACCCGAATCCCATCAAGCAAATAAGCTACAGAGTATTTACTCGAACGAGTGACTCGCACATACGACTCTTAACCTCATCTCGGTATTTAACAACCATATCCCGTGGCACCCCAACTTCAGCACCCCTTTTTGGAAAACGTCTGACCTTCGGCACCCCGTTTTAGTCGTATGAGGCCACGAGGACTATGAGTTAAGCCCTCAATGAGGTCTAATTTCCTTTCCCTCTTAGCCTCATTTCGTTTGAGGCCATGAAAAAATCCCTCAATGAGGTTTAATTTACTATCCCTCTTAGCCGTATCTCAATATTTAACACCCATATCCCGTGGCACCCCAATTTCAGCACCCCTGTTAGGAAAACGTCTGGCCTTCGGTGGCCCTTTGTAGTCGTATGAGGCCATGAGGGCCATGAAAAATCCCTCAATGAGGTCTAATTTACTATCCCTCTTAGTCTCATCACAGTATTTAACAGCCATATCCCTAGCACCCCAATTTCAGCACCTCATTTTTGGAAAACGTCTGACTTTCGGCACCCCTTTTTAGTCGTATGAGTCCATGGGGGCTATGAGAAAAGCCCTCAGTGAGGTCTAATTTAATATCCCACTTAGCCTCATTTTGTTTGAGGCCATGAGGGCCATGAAAAAATCCCTCAGTGAGGTCTAATTTACTATCCCTCTCATACTCATTTCGGTATTGAAGGATACCTATAACCCAGCTCCTATATGGCTCCTATGCAGCTCATATACAGGTAGTCTTACCAGCGGCTTACATCTTGTCTACAACTATCTGTCCTATCATTAGGTTCTACAGCAGTCTTGTACCATTGCGGCCTTGTACCATTACTATTGGCTACCGTTATTCTGTCCCGTGTCTCAACCATTACTATTGACTTGTAACACTACTTAATACTTCCTAGCTATACCTATCTCTGTCTCGACTGTACCATCGGTCAAGGTTCAATCAGATTGCTTCATTTTCCCCATTATGTACCATTTTATACAGCGTTCAATGTAAAACATCTATAAACAGCATCTCTAGAAAGGCTATATAAGACATTCCGTAAGTGGGATTCCTAGTCGACTCCATAAAGTTGGATTCTGTGTTTTTGCATAAACACTCTAGGGTATAAAAAGGGTGAAACAACCGAATTACATTATTTCCTGAAAGAACTCAATTAGATCCCTAAACGCCTTCCTCCTTTGCCACTGCCAGCCAAGGCAAATTCTCACACAGTGACTGAGGGTCGAAAGGGGCTTGCCCCAAACCATCCCTGCGCGCCTTCGGCACGCGAAAACATTTAATCTGATCAATTACATTATTCATCCACATCATATCATTCGTACCTCTGGCTTCAGAGTGTGAACACCATCTGAGCAATCACCATGGCAAATTTGGACATTCCAGTTAAGCTGCAGAAAGTTTTGTCAGCTCTGGGCGTCTCTTGCCCTCTCCACGTGACTCTCCAGATGAGAGGCAAGAACGTTCATCTGAACCTGGAGTTTGACGTAGAGGAGAACACCGCTACACCTTCTTCGAGGAGAGGCAGCACCTTTTGTGAGAGGACCCCCTCTCACACTGGTCCTCATCCGAAGAAGCCTGGACCTGGCCCTGAAAAGAAGAGGAAGAAGAGCCCATCATCCAGACGCCATGATGCCCGGCGGCTGAGTGAGTTCATGAAAAGGAAGAAGGAAGAGAAGGTGGAAGGTAAGATAGAGGAAGCCACTACCATTTCACCACCTCCAACTCCTGTGACTCCCATCCACACCTCAGCTGCCTCTCCTATGTGGGCAGCCTGGAGGATAGCGACATCATCAGTGAGGCGGAGGCGGAGGCGGAAATGGAACATGGCTCTCCGAAGTCTCCTAATCCAGTCTCTCCCCTTCATCTGGATCAGGAACCTGGATACCTGGACCTAATGAAATACTTGGAAAGCTTGAGAGATGAAGTAAAGGAAGTAACCAGAACGGCAAATGAAGGCACGGAAAAACCGAAGGCACTAATGACAGAACTCAACATACAGCACACTCCTACGGCAGCCAGGACTAGACCCTACCACCCAAATCAGTCCTCCATCATCGAGAACCCATCAACACCAACAACCACTACAGATTCACCATTTCAACCTCCTCCACCAAAAAGAAGAGCAAAAAACATAGGGGTCGCTAAACAGTCAAAGAGGGTCGAAAGGGGCTTGCCCCACACCGTCCCTTTGCGCCTTCGACGCGCAAAACCATTTTATCCCGAATTACATTATTTCTCTTCTGTCCAGCAATGAGTGAACTCCATAATTGCGACAAGTGCCAGATATCCTTCATTCAGCAGAAAAGTATGTTACGTCAGAATATCAATCCAGGGACCTAAACGCTTCCGATGCTTCAATTCAATTTCAATTCAGTTCAATTAAATTTATTTTACAGCATACAAATACAAACATGAGGTGAAAAACAAAGTTACAAAATCATAGACAGATGTATACTGTGTACTGTATCCTGATGTATTCTGTGGGGAATGACATAGTCTTGCGACAGTCTTCCTGTCATCCCCTGGACAATCTAATAATGTGAATTAAAAGAACAGAATGGCAAATGGCAAATGTTAAAGTTAAATAAAATATATCTGGGCAGCAAGTAGTTGTTACTTATGTCTTGAGATTGAGTTGACTGGAACTGGTTATTATTTTCTTCATCATGGATCAAACTAAAAAATGTTCTATCATTAGTTATTTTGATTTGGCCCATTGAATGAGTAATCGAGTAATCAGTGCTTCCGGTGTGCAAAGATGTTCAAAAGAATAGACCATCTGAGAAGACATGAAATGATCCACTCAAAAAAAAGACCAATGGATCATCACAGAGAATATGTTGAACCAGTCGGAAACCCTTGGTATGCAAAAACACGGAACCCAACTTTACGGAGTCGGCTAGGAATCCCACTTACGGCATATCTTATATAGCCTGTCCATAGATGTTTTACATTGAACGCTGTATAAAAAAGCTAATGATAGGACAGATAGTTGTATAGACAAGATGTAAGCTGTTGGTAAGACTACCTGTGAGTAGGTGATAATTGCCGATTCCAGACCACTTGGTACATGTACCGTACACGTACATGGTGCGTTTACCATCGTAGGATTCAGTGTTAAATCGCGTGCACGTTCACAAAAATGTCGTTTTTTCATGGTGGTCCAGAATCGGCTATTGTTTTTTTAGGGTTCACAGATCGCACTTTTCAAATACCCGTTGGCAAACGTGTCGAATGTACACGTCGCTCAAAAAAGTGAAAAATGTATGAAAATTGTACATGTACATTTTCTTCAATTTTTTTTTTTTTGACGTTCCCATTGTGGATTAGACCTTCAATCTATCGTTGGTGAACGCGAGCAAAAAACGCTTTGCCGATTCCAGACCAGCATCAAAAAAACGCTTTGCCGATTCTGGACCAGTGGTCCAGAATCGGCTATTGTTTTTGAGGCTCTTCAAAAAATTGAATTTTAGAAAATTAGAAAATCGATGGGAAAAATCGTTTGTTTACGTTTTGTCACTGCGAATTTTGTGAAATAAATCTTAATAAAAACACTTTGTAGAATTTGTTTCATTCAAATAAAAATAGTTCGTAGAATTGTTTCATTCAAATAAAATTCTATAATAAAACCTTTTTCACTAAGATGAATTTTAAGGGATAAAACTGACACTCATGTTTTTGTTCTGGTGTGAATGAAGGTTTTCGTTCAAAAGAGTCGACTATAAAATTGAATGTGTAAAAATAGACATTCATGTTTTGTTTCGGTGTGAATGAAAGGTTTTTCGTTTACATTGAAAAAAAAATTGAATTTAGAAAATTAGAAAAATCGATGGGAAAAATCGTTTGTTTACGTTTTGTCACTGCGAATTTTGTGAAATAAATTTTAATAAAACACTTTATAGAATTGTTTCATTCAAATAAAAATAGTTTGTAGAATTGTTTCATTCAAATAAAATTTTATTATAAAACCTTTTTTTCACTTGGGTGAATTTTTAAGAGGTAAAACTGACACTCATGTTTTTATTCTGGTGTGAATGAAGGTTTTCGTTTAATGGGTCGTTTTAATAATAGATAATAAAAGTGCATTTTCCACTCAATTAGGTTTAAGTGGTAAATAATTTTTAATATATTTGTGATAATGTTCGGAGATA
The DNA here is from genome assembly GCA_031216915.1 of Pictodentalium vernedei. Lineage (NCBI taxonomy): Eukaryota > Metazoa > Mollusca > Scaphopoda > Dentaliida > Dentaliidae > Pictodentalium > Pictodentalium vernedei. Next base: position 156,469,079 of record CM062292.1, read on the forward strand.
TGAATGAACCCTTTTAACGGATGTAATTATTCTCAAACGCGTTAAATCAGAAACCGGTTTCTTATGCACTAAAACTTTCAAACTTTTCAAAGTTCTCCAGTTCGTCACTGAGTGAATAATCTGTGATGCGATTTTTAACGCGTTCAGAGGCAAAACGCATTTATAGAGGTTTTATCATGTAAATTGTTTTTCCTCAACTGGTTTTTTAGTTATTATATTAAAGACAGAAGATTTTTATTTACTTAAAACATAAAAATAATTATACATTTAATTTTGAAAATAATAAATAACTCACATTAGCATACTCAAAGGAAATATTAATAATTTAAAAACGAAAAAAAAATGTTTTTACAGATGGATGCCAAACGTCGTGGTCAGCTTTTAAACGAATATGAACGTGCCAAGAAGTGCATTCAATCGGCTGACAGAAGCAGACGTCTTGGAGAGATGGAACTCAGACGCGAAGCCACAAAAATATTTAAACCCGTGACAGAGGTTCAAGAGTGAAGCAAGAAGGAGATAGTTGAAGAATTGAGACCCATAAAAGAGAGTTCTTTAAGAATGGCTTCGTTGCCCGGTAGTTTTACAAAACAGTATTCCTTTCAATCTACACCGGATTATGTTCCCATGAGAATCGAAACCAATGTGAGCGAGAGCGACCATACAGCTTCGACTATCACCACTGATAGCGTCGTGTCGTCCGAGGATGGTGGTAAGAGAGATCTGTTGTATGGAATTTATAAGGATTCGGACGGTAGAACTTTTGTGGGCGACACAGACGTGGAAATGGATGATGATGATTCAATCATTGGTTCGAATAAGTATAAAATAACTGATGGACTGTGCCAATTGCTCCTTTTCAAGAAGCCTGGAGATTACACGGAACAGGATTTCGACAATTATGGCGACATTCTGGTTCAGACCCACGCCATAACGAAAAATAACGATGCCAGAGAGACGAGACCCAAAGCCAACAGAGGTTACAAGTGGACGAAAGTGGTGAAACCCATATGGGATATGAATAAGAAGTTCGTTGAATCGGTGACTGGCAAAGGGGTGAAAACCACTTTTCTTCCAAGCGATTCTGACGCTCTGTCTCAGAGATTGAGTTTGTTGATGGCAAGTAGACGTGCTGGTAACACAGGATTAGATAATGAAATAGTTACTATATGTGACGAATTGTTAAGACAGAAGGTTTTGAATAAAAACCATTATAAAAGGCTGATGAACGAATTGAAGGATTGATGTATATAATAAGTAGAGAGAAACAAACAAAATATATAAAATAAAAATAGTAAATTTTACACTAGAATAATAAAAGTATTTAAACAACAAACGATTTACCAGTGAAAACAAAATATATATTATAAAATAAAAATATGTTGGTGATAAAGAACAGGGAATACGTTAGAACTTACGTTCAAGGTGGTTCTGGCATCGGTGATTCTATAATGCGAGCGTTCACGAGTGATGCAGGTAGAAAACTCGCATCAACCGCATTTGAGGTTGGTAAGAAGACGGCTTTGGATGCTGGTAAGAAAGCCGCTTCTGAAGCCAGTGGTAGGATAGCTTCTGTTGCTGGCAAGAGGGCAGCCGACGCATTGATCGACAAGTTGATCAGTCCACCGGCGAAGCGAGCTACATTAAAGCGAACGCCGAAAAGTTGGAAAGATTTTAAGGATGCTGAGGTACCCATACAAGATTTGGCCAAAATGATGATTGGATCTGGATTGAAGAGAACTCGCGATGGTGTAATATAAATAAATAATAATATTAAAACTGAGTTTGATAAAACATAAAATTGTGTTTGAAAAAATCTAAAATAACAACAACAAAAAATAAACAAAGATGAACATTAAAGATATGTCTTGGAACGACGCCACGACTAAGAGGTCGAATAATGAGTTCTTTCCCAAAAGCATAAGAGGCTTGATAGTGGGAAAATCGAATTGTGGAAAGACCAATCTGTTGATGAATCTGTTGTCCCGACCCGACTGGTTGGATTACGACAGATTGTTTGTGTTTGGCAAGAGCTTGTTTCAACCCGAATACAGATTGCTTCTAGAATGCATGGATCGTAGATTGCCCAAGGACGTCATAGCCAGAATCTTTGACAGTAGGGAGGAATTCGTCAAAAGTGAAGCTTCTCTTTCGACCATTTTGGACGGTGCGGTGATGGAATTGATGAAGAGAAATGCATCTTCGAACGTCGAGTATCAATTTTATGAGAACGCTAGTGACGTTCCAGATCCTAGAGAATTGAAATCAGAAGATAAGAATCTCATGATTTTCGACAATCTGCTTTTGGAGAGACAGAACCGGTGCGAATCGTATTATGTTAGGGGTCGTCACAGCAATGTGGACTGTTTCTACCTGTCACAGAATTATTTTCGATTGCCCAGACAGATGATAAGGGAGAACGCTAATTTTCTATGTCTCTTTCACTAAGATCTCAAGAATCTCAATCACATTTATAGCGATCACGTCGCAAACGACATGAGCGCGGCGGAATTCAGGAGATTCTGCAAGAGGGTTTGGGATGGAGGACTTCACAATTTCATCGTGACCAATTTGACAAGCGAATTTAATCGCGGAAAATATCGGTGCGGATTCGACAAGTTTTATGTTTCTGATGATAATAAGATAGAGCGTGAAAATAAAAATTAGAAATAATAAATCTTCAAATAATTAGTTTTGAAAAACTAAAAATAAAAATAAATATAATGTTCGAACAAGGAGAATTGTTAGAATGGATAGCCGAGAATACGGCTGCAAAACAATCCATTCAAATCGTGGTGAGTGGCGATTCAACTTGATTCGCGACGAAATTCGAACCTTCCATCAAATTGAATAGAGAGAAAAGATATGAGATGGCTTTGGTGAATCTGGAGACTTATTATTCCTTTCCCAACGTCACCGAAAAGAATAACTCGTTCAAGTATTCCGACGGTGTGGATTGGTTGGAGATTCGAATTCCCAAAGGAACTTACGACATAGACGATTTGAACAATTACATTCAAACGCGAATGAAGATGGATGGAAAGGGAAGCAACAAGATCAGACTCGCTCCCAACCCTAATACCTTACAGACGATGTTGGATTTGGAAGATAATTTTCGAGTGGATTTCAACACAGACGATTCTATAGGCAAGATGCTGGGATTCGATCAAAAGATGTATCGAGACCACGCAACATCTGAAAATACGGTTGACATTCTCACAGTCAATAGCATTCTGGTGAACGTGGATGTGATTGCTAGAAGCTACGTGAATGGTAGCGCTCAACTGACGATCTATTCCTTCTTTCCAAACGTGTCGCCGGGTTATAAGATCGTGGAACGACCTTGAAATTTAGTTTATCTACCAGTGATTTTAGACACGTTGTACAGTCTCAAAATCACTTTGACGGATCAAAATGGTGAACTGTTAGATCTTCGCAGAGAGAGGGTGACAATACGATTTCACATAAGAGAAATATAAAAGCCAAAAAAAAAAAATATTGTGTGTATATATATAAATAAGAAAATAAAATAACGCAATATTAATTTACAAAAATTATTTAATATATATATAATTATCATTAAAACAAAAAAACAATTGAACAAAATATATTTTAAAAAAAGAATTATGACACAATACGTGGTTAAAAACGTGAACATATCCGCAGGACAGAGGAAGAAACTTAAGAGAGCGTTAACAACTCGAGGCGAGGCGGTGAGATTCAAATTCACTCACAAAGATCTGACGAGTGGCGATCAGGATTCGATCGCCTGGACCAGAAGTCAAATCAAAAGGATGGAGAAAGCGATTCGTGATGGAAGAGGTTTGATGGTGAGATTGAGTCCCGCTCAATTGAGATACAATTTGAGAATGAAAGGCGGTTTCTTACTGCTATTGGCAGGAATCACCACAAAAGCATTACCCTTTCCCGGAAAGACTCTCGGCGTGGGAGCTCTCTCGGGACTCGCGAGTTCGGCAGTTGAGAAATTAATGAGTGGCAGCGGACTGTTTTTGAAGAAGGGAGGAGCCGTGTGTCGCGTCCACGTAGATGACAGCGGTGAAGGATTGTATCTAGAACCTGTTAGAGGTGGCAACTCTTTGAGTGGAAACGGTCTCTATCTGAAGAGTGGATGGAACGTTGAGCGCCTCGGCAAGGGTTTGTTGTTTGGTGAGAATTTGCCGTTTAAGAATATACCGATTTTGAGTATGTTATTATAATGTAAAAATTATGTAATTATATAAAATATAAATCATAGAAAGTATAAAAAATAATATAAAATGGATAAAAAGGTGGAAAAACAATTAGACGATAATGATGAATATCGCGAGATAGAGTGCGAAAAAGATGTGGAAAAACGATTAGACGCTAATGATGGATATCTTAAGAAAGAACTGATAAAAGAGTTAAATAAAGATCGGGATAGATGGTTGAAATTTAAAAGAATGAGACGTTTTTCACCGTCACCACTACCTTCTGAAGAGAATGGTAATGATGCGAGTGTTACCGAGAGATGCACAACATTCGTTCATAATTATGATTCAGATAAACAAATGTGTTCTTATAAAAAAAACGTAACATATCACAAAAAAAAAGAAAAGAAGAATCGATGCTGAAAATTGAGAAAAAAGAAAACGTTATTATAATATATGAGCGATAGTGAAGAAGGAAAACAAAAACAACAAAAAAAAGTAATGAGATCTAGAGATGATCAACCTCTCTAGATCTCATTACTTTCTTTTCCTTCTTCGTCGCTAAAAAATCAATCTCTCTATTGTTTATATTTCCAAGTCTGTTATTAGCATGTTGACACTCGTGTATTCTCCTTTTTCGAAAATGTGTTGAATGTTTATCTTTACTTTTTCAACTTTTTTTTACATCGGTGAACACACTCTCACCACCCGATTTGTCCACGAGTTCGAGTGAGATTTTTGGATATATGTAACTTCCATAGGACAACGACAAATCGTCCTTGTCGAATTCTCTATCTTTGGCGATGACAATTTTCTGTAGATCGCTTTGGTAGTCGTAAAACAAATCGAGCATGGCTTTGTCCAATTTCAAAGGCATGTTATATTTGTTGTATTTGCGCTCTAAGCCCTTCGTCTTGACCTCGTTCAATTCGATGGAATCGTGTCGTTGTAATCTATAGATTTTAAAACCGAATTTCTTACATATTTTGACTCATTTCAATTTCAATTCGCATCTTTTAGGTGTTATTGTCATGATCAATTATTTGGTTTTTTGTTTTATGAATTCTTGCAAATAATATATATTTTAAATTTTGTATTTAAATAATAATTTATTAAGAAAGTTTGTTTTTTTACTCTTTATATATATATATATATAAAAGTTTTTTTAATTTTAATTTTCTTTAATGTGAAAAAAATTTTTTTGTAAAAGTATTTTTCTCTTTATATAAATAAAAGTTTAAATTTAACGTCCTTTTTTCTCGTATTAATTCAATTTTTTCATGTTAAGGAACATAAAAAATTGATTAATTTCATCAAAAAAAATTTTTTTTTTGAAGGAATTAAAACATATATATATAAACAATTTTAAAACTTTTAACAAATTATTATTAAATACAAAATTTGAAAACAAAAAAATATTCTTACAAATGGAGCAATCAAATAAAAAAAATGGAAAATTTAAATGAGAAAACCGTTCCTCAGTTAAACGAGATTTGTAAACTATTAAAAATTCCACATTTCAGAAATCATAGAACTAAATCAAAAAAAATTAAAGTCATACAGGAATATTATTTGCGAAATGATGGAAAGGCAAACGAAATGTCGATAGCAACGCCGTCAAAAAATGCATCGGTTGTGAAAAATGAGACGAAGAAAAAGATAGTAAAAGGAATCGAAATGCCGACGTCGAAAAAAACAAAAACATTTCGATTGTGAAAAATAAGAAGACGACTAAACGAAAAGCCGTTGAAGAACTTCAAGTTTCAAAAGAAAAGAAAAAAAAACCTAAAACGAAAACGGGTGATGCACTTCAGAATCTAGACAAATGAAATATATCGAGCGAAATTTGACAAGCAATCAATGAAGGGAAAGGAAAAGAATATGTAGCACGACTCATCACGGAACTATTCCAATCGAAGCCTGTAGAACGGGAGAGTGCGATCAATGACATTTTTAAAACTTTCGATGAAGTTCCCTCATTCAAGAAAATCGATCCGAAATTATTCATGGAACGGGTGAAGAAAAAAGTATTGGATTTGTTTCGCAACATTTTGTTTTGCGTGATGAATAAAATCGACGTGAAGTCTGACGAGAGCATCATGACAAATGCATTTTTCAGATCTAACGTCAAACCCGTATTTCGAGGTTCAGACTTATCGGACGTTTTCGAAAAGATGAAAGATAAGATGTTGACGTCTCTCGTGAATTATCAACATGAAGGTAGTAATTGGACGTTCGATGAGGTGTTGAAACTCGAAATTCATATAACTAAAAACGATTTATTGAAAGGGTCTTCCTACGTGGAATTACCGTATTTCTTAGCTAAACAAAATGCTGTGATCAACGTGAGAAATAAAGAGGATCAGTGTTTTAAATGGACAGTCACCTCCGCTTTATACCCTGTCAAAATGAATGCACTCTGATAGAGTTTCTCGTTACGAGGAGACTTCCAAAAATCTAGATTGGACTGGAGTGACTTTTCCAATGCAGTTAAAACACATCGAACGTCTTGGGGCTCAAAATCCCACCGTAGCGGTGAACGTCTTGGGATACGATAATGAAAAACGAATGATCTATCCTCTCAGACAGACTTCGTATCTCGAAAGAGAAAAGACGATTATTTTATTATTGATTTTGAATGGTGACAATCGTCATTATTGTTGGGTTAAAAATCCGAGCCGATTACTGTCGAGACAAAATAATAAACATGAACATAAGATATGTTTATGTTGCAACTGCATGAACGCATTTCACAGCAAAAAATCGTTAGCAAAACATCAGGAATATTGCAACGAAAATCAAGGTGTCGCCATCGAAATGCCCAAACCCAACACCATCGTGAAGTTTGAAAATCGCAATAGAAGGTTAAAAGTACCATTCGTCGTGTACGCCAATTTCGAATGCTTCACAGTGAAAATGAGTTCCTGCCAACCCAACGCTTTTCGAAGTTAAGTCGAAAGATATAAAAAACACATGCCTTCAGGTTATTGCATTTACGTGAAATGCGCTTTTGACTCGCAACACGACATGGGTCCCTTCACCTACACGAAACAGTGCGAAGATGACGATGTGGCTCAAAAGGTTCGTGGAAGAGTTAGAATCGAAATTTCAAATGTTATACGATGAATTCAAAACTCCGGCGAAAATGATCATCACGCGAGAGCAGCAGGACGAAAATAACAGAGCCACCGAATGTCACATATGCAGACAATCGTTTGACGAGAATTTGGAGGAAAATAAGAAGGTCAGAGACCATGATCATTACACGGGCCTGTATCGCGGTCCGGCTCACAGCAAGTGTAATTTAAAATATCGAGACGCCGTTTTCTCTCTAGTGATATTTCACAATCTCTCGGGTTATGACAGTCATCTGTTCGTGAAAAATCTCGGCACTTCCCACGAAGAATTAAATTGCATTTTGAACAGCGAAGAAAGATACATTTCCTTCACGAAATGGAAGCTCATGGAGAAGAAAAGAGTAATCGACGGAGAGATGTTGAAAGAAATAACGAAATTCATTCATAGAGGCATACGTTTCATCGACAGTTTTAAATTCATGTCAACTGCTCTGGAAAAATTAGTCGATAACATGAGCAAGAATAAATTTAAAATCACGAGCGAACATTTCGGAGACCGAGTAGACGTTATGTTGAGGAAAGGAGTCTATCCTTACGATTACATGAACGATCTAAAGAGATTCGACGACACCGCACTACCTTCAAAAGAAAAGTTTTATTCAAAATTATACGAATCCGACATTTCCGACGAGAATTACGAACATGCTAAAAACATGTGGAAATCATTCAATATGAAAACCATGAGAGATTATCACGATCTCTATCTGAAGACTGACGTTCTGCTCTTGGCAGACGTGTTCGAAAGTTTTCGAGATGTCTGTCGTCGAAATTACGATCTGGATCCGGCTTGGTATTTCACCGCACCCAGTCGGGCGTGTGACGCTCTGTTGAAGACCACTGAAGTCCAATTGGAATTATTATCCGACGTGGACATGTTGCTCATGTTCGAAAGAACTACGAGAGGTGGCGTATCGATGATCTCCCACAGATATTCTGAAGCTAACAATCCCTACATAAAAGAAGGTTTCAATTCGAAACGGTCGAATAAATACATACAGTATTGGGACGCTAATAATCTGTATGGTTGGGCTATGAGTCATCCTTTACCGATTGGAAATTTTGAATGGGTAACGGAACCGGAAGAGATGCAAAAATGGAGAGACTATCCTTGCATTTTAGAAGTCGATTTGAACTATCCGGAAGAATTACACGATCTACACAACGATTATCTGCTGGCTCCCGAACGAATGGAACCGAACAAAGGAGATGAGGAAAAACTCATTCCCAATTTATTTAACAAACGTAACTACGTTGTCTACAGTAGGAATTTGAAACAATACGTCGATTACGGGATGAAATTAGTCAACATACATCGCATCATTCGATTCAACGAAGAGCCTTGGATGAAAAAATACATTGATCTCAACACGAATCTCAGAATTCGAGCCGAGAACGATTTCAAAAAAGATTTCTTCAAACTCATGAACAACTGCGTGTATGGTAAATCGATGGAAAACATCAGGAAGAGAACCGACGTTCGACTCTTCACGTCTGAGAAAAAAGCTAAAAAATTAGTGGCGAAACCCAATTACAAACACCGAACCATATTCAACGAAAATCTAGTGGCCATTCACATGCAAAAGACGCATCTGAAGTTTGACAAAATGTATTATCTCGCACCGATCATCTTAGATATCAGCAAGCAATTGATGTACAAGTTTCACTACGATTACGTCAAACGAAAATTTGGTGATAAAGCCAAACTACTGTTCACTGACACGGACAGTTTAGTTTACGAGATAGAGACGAAAGATGTCTACCAAGATATATCTCCGCACGTGGCCGCGTGGATCTGACACAAGCAATTATCCCGTCGAACACCCGTCCAACATTCAATCGAATGACAACAAGAAGGTGTTATGGAAATTTAAGGACGAGAGCGGTGGTAAACAAATCCTCGAATTCATGGGCTTGAGACCTATACTGTATGCTTATCGTCTAGAAGATGAAGAGATCAAGAAGTGCAAAGGGGTTAAAGCGTGCGTGGTGAAGAAAAACATCTCTTTCCAAGAGTATAAAGATTGTCTGTTAGGAAGTGGTCCGGTGTATAAGACTATGAAATCGATTCGAAGCAAAAATCATGACTTGTATACCGAAATAGTCAACAAGATTTCACTGACGGCTGATGACGATAAGAGATTTGTGTTAGACAATAAAATAAGCACTTTACCACTCGGACATTGGACATTGGATCTAATTTTAGATGATAGGATTTCAGATATGATTGTGGATGATAAAATTCCAGATATGATTAAGGATGACAGGATTCCAGAAAATCAAGAGGAATTAAACAGATTCAAGATTATGGAAGTCGAGGAATTAGACGGATTCAAGATTATGGAAGTCGATAGAGTTAGTTTAAAAAGAAAAATAATAAAAAAAATAACGTCATTTTAGTGAATTATAATCAAATAAACAAATAAAAAAAAATAAATATACGCACTTATGAATAAGAAAATAGAGATATCTGTAGAAGGTGTCGTCTTACCTAATGAACCCCTATCCAACATCGATCTGTTGAATGCGGCGAAGGATTTGAAAATCAAAGATTTTCTAGGCGTGTTTTCCAGAGATGCCTTGCCGAAGAGAAGACCTCGACAATCGGAATGCGGAATTTTAAATCTAGACGATTTATCGGGTGAAGGCACTCACTGGGTGGCGTGGTTCAAGAATGGGAAGAAGAAGAATTATTATTTCGACAGCTACGGAATCTCGCCGCCGAAAGAAATAAAGAACTATTTCAACAAATCGATGGTTCATTACAACACGGAACGAGTGCAATCGCCAGATTTCGAACGAATCATGCTAGATAATTACGTGGATAAAGCCATGACCGACGATCTCGATCTGAAATCTATACGTCGCGAATCCCATAGATTCTACCGATGCCGCGACCTAGAAATACGCGGACGACTCTCACACGAGATTCAGCGAACATCTGAGAAATAGATACGTTCAGAAAATGATGCACTCGGAATTGAACGCCAAGATAACGAACGTGGCCACTCCCATGAATCCCAAGGACGTGGCGACCAAACACTATGTAGATCTGGAACAGAGAAAGTCTGACAAACGAGAAATGAAGTCGGATCTTAATGCGGGATTCAACAAGATATTGAATCTATTGAAGGTCGACGACACGGATGCGGACTCAACCGCAGTCAACAAGGGCTACGTAGATTCTGCCGTGATATGATCACAAGAATATGTAGAATCGCTAGTGGACGATCGCTACCTGAACCAAAAATCTGGCGGAACCATGGAGGGTGGTATCAACATGAACGGTGAGAATTTATTCGGTCTCAATCACGATCCCGAATTCGATTCCAGCGCAGTCAGCAGGAAGTACGTAGATGACAACTCGGTCTGGAGAAAGGGCGACATCATGGAAGGTAAACTAGACATGGGTGGACATGTGCTCACGAATCTACCGGATCCTGTGAACATGACGGATGCCTGCACCCTGAAGTCGGTGGTGGAGAAAGTCAAATATGCTAGACAATTGATCATCGTGTGGGCTGAGGAGGCCGGCACGTTAGAGGAGGGTAAAACCGAGTGGTCTTTCGGAAACGGAGGTAGCGGATCATTCGAAATTTATGCACGATGGGTTTGTGTAACTCCTCAGCCAATTCGCTCATCAATAATCGTTTCTTCTTCTTTTCAGATGCACTTTTTTTTTTTGAACGCCCCATCCGAATCGACGTTACGCACCGATCAGATTACCGACCAGCGAACGTTTTATCTTCTCTCTCCTGGTTGGATTCGATATACCTCTCAATTTTGCCAACATGTTTTTATTGCAGACATCGTTGCGAGTCTTGGTGTCGGGATGTCCGGCGTAGCATAGATCGTGATCATATGCGGCCGTGTCCACCCTATTCACAGGTTTGCTCCAAGATTTAGGAGTCAGATCGGCGTTGAGTCTCTTGTTCAATTTCGTTCCAGGTCCCGTGAAACTGTGACCAGGCAGATGCATTTCGAAAGGTAGATTATTGATCATTTTATTCATGATGCCTTTACCTTTGCTCGCGTTCTTTTTTTGACAAATCGAGTCTTGATAGAACCACACACGTCGCAAATTCCACGAAGCATCTGTCTGTCGTTTTTTCTTGAGAATTACTCATCTCGGTAACTCTCTTACACTTTATGCAATACATTTTTTTACAGTTATTTAAATTAATTTCGTTCTTATTTTATATATAAATTTAATATTTCTTTTTTTAAAAATTCTCTTCTTATTATATATATTTTTTTTTCAATCACTGCTCTTGAGTTCTATCATCTTACTGAATTCCTCCCTAGCCTCATTCCTCCCCTTTTCCACGAGAGAATCCTTCATCTCTTCCTTGATGATCTGATGAGTCTTGATTCTCACAGCTTCTTTCATGGCTTCATATTTCGTTTTCTCACCCAATATCGTGAAGTATTCTCCGTCCGATATCCTACCGTCTTTCAATGCCATCGAGATCATTTCAGATGTCGTGTCGATCTTGGAGTCGGCCAAGACATGGATCTTGTCGTGTTTCCTCGCCTTCAGATATAATTTCCTACTCAAAAAGTTTCCGAGCATGCTAAACAATCCAGCGGCGAGAGCCACTCCTTCTATGGTTAACACGATCGGAATACCGACCGCAGTCGACAACAATCCGATGCCGGCCACGTGTAAACCCATGGAAATTGTGATGAGTGTCGTGTCGATCGCGTTGACGAATTTCACGAAACGAGAATACTTCTTCTTGAGAGAACAACGAGAATCTCTCTCTTGAGTTAGATATGCTTGGATTCTACTGATTTGATTGATGCGACCTAGCGACGGTGCCGTTGGCAAAACACCGTTCAGCTTCTCATCCTCGTCGTCATCTAACGTCGGATACAATTTATTTCTGGTTCTCATTTTTGTGTTTTTTTTCTTTCTAATATTAGATAAAAAATTTATGTGTGTATTTCTTTTTATTTTCTATTCTCCCTTATTTTATATCAATGAGAAAACTTAGACGTATGCTTCATTGAACAATAATTTCATGATGCATCCCTTGTCTCCTAAAGTCAGACTTCTACATGCCAATTTCAGTTCTTCCGAAACTGTGGGCTTGTCTCGATCCTTACAGAAGAGTAATCTCTTCCAAAACGCGATCACTTCGTCAATTTGAACACGTTCGAAAGCCGGTTCGAAATACTTGACGACCATATCTTCCCTTTCCATCGTCAGACACGAATGATTCTCATGATCGAAGTCTACGTGATCCCGACATCCGACGCATCGTTCTAACAAGAGGCGACCTAGTTGTTCGTTCACACAGAATGCGTAGGCTCTCATCAGCATTTTTAAAAGAAACCTTGCTCTAATAGTCTGGGAAGCGTTCATGATTTACGTATTTTTATTATCTATTCGATTTGATATATTTATTTTTTTAAATAACTATTAATTTATATATTTTTTTTCTCTCCTATATATATCAATCACTTTTTTATTTCCTTACTATTTTTATTTGAATGAAACAAATTCTACAAAGTGTTTTTATTAAGATTTATTTCACAAAATTCGCAGTGACAAAATGTAAACAAACGATTTTTCCCATCGATTTTCTAATTTTCTAAAACTCAATTTTTTGAAGAGCCCCAAAAACAATAGCCAATTCTGGACCACTGGTCCAGAATCGGCAAACCGTTTTTTTGATGCTGGTCTGGAATCGGAAAAGCGTTTTTTGCTCGCGTTCAGCAACGATAGGTTGAAGGTCTAATCCACGATGGGAACGTCGAAAAAAATTTTTAAAGAAAATGTACATGTACAATTTTCGTACATTTTTCACTTTTTTGAGCGATGTGTACATTCGACACGTTCGCCAACGGGTATTTGAACGTGAAAAGTGCGATCTGTGAACCCTAAAAAAACAATGGCCGATTCTGGACCACCATGAAAAAACAACATTTTTGTGAACGTGCACGCGATTTAACACTGAATCCTACGATGGTAAACTCACCATGTACGTGTACGTGTACGGTACATGTACCAAGTGGTCTGGAATCGGCAATTATCACCTACTCCTGTGTAGGAGGTGTATAGAAGCCATAAAGGAGCTGTATAGTTGCTGGGTTATAGGTATCCTTAAATGAGGCTAAGAGGGATAGTAAATTAAACCTCATTGAAGGCTTTTCTCATATGACTAAAAAGGGGTGCCGAAGGCCAGACGTTTTCCAAAGAGGGGTGCTGAAATTGGGGTGCCACTGGATATGGCTGTTAAATACTGAGATGAGGTTAAGAAGTATAGTAAATTAGACATCATTGCTGGATTTTTTATGGCCCTCATGGCCTCATACGACTAAAAAGGTGCCGAATGCCAGACGTTTTCCAAAAAAGGGTGCTGAAATTGTGGTGCCATGGGATATGGGGGTTAAATACTGAGATGAGGCTAAGAAGGATAGTAAATTAAACCTCATTGTGGATTTTTTTCATGGCCCTCATGGCCTCAAACGAAATGAGGCTAAGAGGGACAGGAAATTAGACATCACAGAGGACTTTTCTCATAACCCTCATGGCCTCATACGACTAAAAAGGGGTGCCGAAGGCCAGACGTTTTCCAAAAAGGGGTGCTGAAATATGGCTGTTAAATACCGAGATGAGGCTAAGAGTCGTATGTGCGAGTCACTCGTTCGAGTAAATACTCTATGGCTTATTTTCTTGATGAGATTCGAGTCGTTTGAGCAATGACTTATCAGTGACTACTCAATAGATTCTTAGCTTTAAGAATGATATAGACTTTCATGGAGATTGTCTATCAGCTGCTATAACCCAAAGGGGCCCCCTCTGTACTATAGCACTACGTGCTACTATTAAAATCCATGACATGGCGATCCTAAAAAGGATTCTGGGGGGGGGGGGGGCGTAGTAAATAAAGTCGTTTTTAGTGATTTGGAGGGATTGTTGGGTTGTTTGTGGTAATTCCACGAATCGGGAAATTGCTCTTGTACAAAGGAACACACTCTCCGAACATACCCCTGTCCTGTTGTAAGCCTTTGGGTCACATAGCAACCACGTGCTATCATAGAAACCAAGATGGCGGCCTCCAGTACACAAAACGGCCGACGGAAACACGTCTCACCCTAACAACACGCGCTGCACATGCGCACTAACACCACGTATCACTATGGTAATGACGTCACGCGGGTTACCACGATAACACAACAGGGGGCCACTGGGTCACGTGACATGACGTCACTTCCGGGGCCCGGCCAATAAGGGTCGTTTCATCACTCTCCTACTGTAACCTCAATTTAGACATCAAATACCGGGGCCGAATCTTCCAGATCGAATCTTCTCGATGGCGAAAACTAAAAGGCCGAGGTAGAATCTTACCGTTCCCGGCAAAATACCTGGTGCCGATTCGTCAGGAAAGCATGCAGAAGACGAACAAGCCATATATCCGAATTTAATTTTGTTTTCTTTCATTCTTGTAGCCGAAGCCCCAACCACCCAGATATCAACTTCAGTCCAAGTTGGAGACCAAGTGATCCCTTAATTTGCAACTTTTCGCCCCCCCCCCCCCCCCCAACCCATATGAAATTATTTACTATCTTGTAACCCTGAAAAAAAGTAAACAAAGGGGCATAATTCGTAATATCTCTTCACTCAGTCAATAATGACACATCCAAAACAATTTCTGAACTTTTTAGGAAAGATATTATTCAAGAGAGCAAGAAGTAACACTGGGATAGAAACACCAAGTAGTCGTTTGCTTTGTAGCCTTGTCCAATCAAGTTTAGCTCAACCAGATATAGATCAGGTAGAAAAACAACACTGCAACTTGCAAGATTGGCGAACACGAGGATATGGGTTGTTACATCCGGGTGCGCCTTTATACCGCAGGACCCCGATTTTACCGCAGGCTACCGCAGGTCCCTCAAAATTACGGGATGCAGACGGTTGTCACTAAAAAGTGTACTCCGACCCCGACTCCGAAATTACCGACTCCAAAACTATTTCTTTTTCTAACTCTTTTATTAATGGATCAATTATACTGAAATTCAACATAAATGTACAGAATTATGTGTAGTATACATATAATCATATAAATGTTACCAAAAAATTATGATTTTCATTAAATTGACTTTTATTGAGTTTTGACTCACTAAAAAGTGTACTCGGCGATTTCAACGAAATTTCATTCTCTCATTCATATAATACATTCTTCC
Source organism: Pictodentalium vernedei (assembly GCA_031216915.1). Classification (NCBI taxonomy): domain Eukaryota; kingdom Metazoa; phylum Mollusca; class Scaphopoda; order Dentaliida; family Dentaliidae; genus Pictodentalium; species Pictodentalium vernedei. The sequence continues at coordinate 156,484,596 of CM062292.1, forward strand.
AGCTAATTTGTTGCAGTATTATGAATATATTCGTATTTTACGATGTCTAATGCAAGATTTATAATTAATTTGGAAATTAATCGTGTTTAAAATGGAAATTTACCCGAAGATGAGAATCGCCGACTCCGGCTTCATTTGCGGTTGTATGTAATATTCAAACTTGCAATTGGCGGATCAATAGTCAGAGGTTTTCCCGGATTGTGGTAAGTTACAAAAATCCCTCAATGAGATCTAATTTACTACGACTCTTATCCTGTAGAGTTTAGACTGGGCACAGAATATGTGTGCTGAAAACCATTCAGATTTCATCATTCGCGTGATTACTTATCACAGTATTCACAAACAAACAAAACAATATCAATGGTTGAAGTGGATAATACATGAACACTCTATTAATAAACAAAAAACTTACGTTTATTGAATAAAATTATCAAAGACGAACAGAATATTGAGCATTAAATGTTGTTGCTAAAAGCTTGCACACTCAAGACATAAATTTCACAGAGAAAAAGAAGGGTCCAAGAAGCTACCTATGAAAAAATCACTTTCAACGCCTTCTCGTGTATGTTAACTGCGTCAGTTACCACAATCCGGGAAAACCTCTGACTATTGATCCGCCAATTGCAAGTTTGAATTTTACATACAACCTCAAATGAAGCCGGAGTTGGCGATTCTCATCTTCGAGTAAATTTCCATTTTAAACACGATTAATTTCCAAATTAATTATAAATCTTGCATAAGACATCGTAAATTACGAATACATTCTTAATACTGCAACAAATTAGCTGGAAGAATGTATTATATGAATGAGAGAATGAAATTTCGTTGAAATCGCCGAGTACACTTTTTAGTGAGTCAAAACTCAATAAAAGTCAATTTAATGAAAATCATAATTTTTTTGTAACATTTATATGATTTTATGTATACTACACATAATTCTGTACATTTATGTTGAATTTCAGTGTAATTGATCCATTAATAAAAGAGTTATTAAAAGAAATAGTTTTGGAGTCGGTAATTTTGGAGTCGGGGTCGGAGTACACTTTTTAGTGACAACCGATGCAGACGATTCGGCACCGGGACGATTCGGCACCAGCGCTGGACGACTCGGCACTTGGGTTTGGACGATTCGGCACTTGGGTTTGGACGATTCGGCACTTGGATTTGGACGATTTGACACATGCTTCTGAGCAACTTGTCACTCATGGGATGGTTTCTAAAACAAAAGAAATGACATTAGGAGAGGATTATATTCCAGGGAAACGACCCCAGAAGTTTCAGAACTGGAAAGTTGAGGACCTCAAGAGTGGGTATCTATGTATGAAAAAATAACGCTTTTTTCTATTCATATTTATTTAGTCATCGAATTCTGGTATAAAAATATAATATTTGTACAACCATGGTTAAAAACATACAGAACGAGATAATACATACAAAGCCACACATACAAAAACAGAAAAAAGTAGCACTTTTAATAAACAAAGTCATTGTTCAGGGACCATAGATACCGGCACACTTTCGTAGCAATTGACTAGATGATAACTCCCCATCCGAGTACTGTTTCCAGATCTCAAACAACTTGGCCTGAACCTCTCCTGCTGTCTTCCTCTGACGCCTCTGAAGTTTGCCCTCTGAAATCATCTTCAAAGTGACTGGGATCGATGTTGCCTCTTTGTATAACTCTGCTATCAAAAGATAAAATGGCACCCGTCCTCTGTTGTTCATTCGACTGTTCAATCTATTGTGCCAGCCTTCAACATCGTTGTTAGTCCTGACACTTGACATGAATATACTCCAGTTGTCTATGTTAAAGGTGGTACTCTCTATCCATGTTGATCTAACATATTCTACCAACGTTCTGTTTCGGCGTTCCAGCTTTGTCTTCCAATTTTACAAATGCTGGAAGGATATGTTCAGTTGGCAAGAAGGGAAGTGCCATGATTCTTCGAATGTATTTATATACATCATCTTTCTGATTGTACTCAGCCTTAAAATAAAACAAATAGAATAGATTAATGCATTTTGTTTTAAATAAGATACTGTTGACTAGAGTTGGGCGGTTTTTTGATTAATCGTGGGGTTACTCCCTGACCCGAAAGTGTATGCTAAATTTGGGGCTTACGACATAATATAATATTAATTTGATATTAATTTGATTTATATATTAATTTATTTTAGATGGTTCTATGAAGGAATAACATTTCTTTCCTGTAAACCAATCTCTTGAACCTTCCTAAAGACGGCTTGAGCCCAGTGGAAGACACATCCCTGGATGGGCATCTCTGGAAATCTTGAACGAATGGCTTGCCAGAGTCCACACTCAAAGTCCACTACTATTCTTTCCAAGGAAATTCTCGACGGTAATCGCCTGTCGATGGCACGTAGTACAGCATAGTAATCGTCCTTTCTTTTTCCTGACATAATGCAAAAAACCAGAGACAGTTGCTTGATGTTTCCAGACGATTTTACAAATGCGTGTATTGTAAAAAGTTGGACCCATGGTTTGTTGACTACTCGAAATGTGCCGTCCATATACCATGTCTTTGCGGTTGCTAAGAGTTCAAGTTGCCTGTTGGTATAAAATAACAAATGCCGTCTGTCGTCTACGGTGATGTCTTTCTTGAAAAAACGAGGCGAATTCTCTTCGAGGAAATCTAATGCAAGCTGAAACGAATCAAACGAATTAAATTATATGATGACATTAAAACAACTGTCTCTCCTTCTCGTTCATCTCTCTCTCTCTCTCTCTCTCCCTCTCTCTCTCTCTCACTCTCTCAATAAAAAAATTCATACTGCTTAATCGTGATTAATTTAGTTTGTGACTTATTTAAGTTATTAATATAATGATTCTCACCTCAGAGTGTAACTGCTCAGGGTCGTGTGGCCTCAGTGTCTGTCTTAATCTATTTACAGCTCTTACTAAGTTATCCGGATTCGGTCGACTGGGTTCCGGTGCCTGTGCATCCACATTCTCTGCTATTGCCTCCTCTACCACTCGTGCAGCAGCCTTCTCAAACAGTGACTGGTGTGCCATCTGTTTTGCCTGGAAAACAGTATATAAATATGTATTAATTATTTTTTTACGCATTTATGAATAAAAAATAGACAATTATTACCTGTGTTGTATCTTTTTATGTACTATATTTTTTCCCGATTAATATGAATACTTACTATTATTTTTTTTTTATTTTTACAGTTATTCACGCATTTATGAATAAAAAATAAACAATTACACATGTCGTGGTTTTTATGCACTTGATAAAAGGAAATAAAACAAAACACGTTTTTAGTTTGTTTTTTAATTATCAAAAAAAATTAAACCCGGGTGCCGAGTCGTCCAACACTGGTGCCGAGTCGTCCAGACTCCGGTGCCGAATCGTCCAGACCCTGGTGCCGAATCGTCCAAAAACCTAGGTGCCGAATCGTCTTGGTGCCGAATCGTCCAGCATTCAAAATTACCGCAGGTCCCTTGTTTTGCGGGGTATTATCTTTGTTTTAACTAATAGTTCGAGGCAACTGTCGTCTCGTTGATATTTGGGGGTATTTTACGCCAAAAATCAATAATAACGGAGCATATTTTTCCATTTACGGTATATAAACAACATAAACTTATCACGCTCTTCGTGTCAAAACAACGTGTGCAGACCTATAAAACTATAACTAATATAAAAACTGTCTTCTATTGTACATAACATTCCGATATGCAATTCATCAGGCTTTCAGAGCTTGCCATGTGTCAGGAAAATTACCCATGATGGCATCCCACCCCATGTGGCCCCTGCCACACTCGGGAACATGATTCAAAATATTTCAGCGTTGCAACTTTTTAACACTACTATATCGTATTTCTTGGTTGCGGCTTTTAGGTAATTTATTGAATTTATTGGGCATAAAAGGCAGGCTGTCGAGCATGACCACAGGTCCCGAAATCTACCACAAGTCCCTTCTTTCGCAAAACAAGATGGCTGTTTCTTCCACATGTCGAGGGACCTGCGGTATATTAAAACTTTATCACAAGCTAGCGCAGGTCCATATGAATTATTTCCCTCCCCCCCCCCCAAAAAAAAACTCGAGCAATGTACCAGAGTTTTATGGGGGGGGCGAGAGAGGGCTACCGCAGGTCCCTTTCAGTTTTTCCCCTCATCTTCACTATCTCCAACATTTACTGCAGGTTAATACTGATAAATGTTTTGGTTCGCGGGGATTCAGGGATGAGACCGGTCTGCACCGTGGGGGTATCCTTACCACAGGTCACTAAATCCTTCGCATATTTATTTTTAATATACCGCAGGTCCCTCGTTTTGCTGTTACTCCCACAAATCGAGGGACCTGCGGTATATTAAAAACATTACTATCACAAGCTACCGCGGGTCCTTTTTTAAGTATTTCCCTGCGGCATGTTAGTAAATGACGGAGAGAGTGAAGATGAGGGGAAAAACTAAAAGGGACCTGCGGTAGCTTGAGATAGTTTTATTATACCGCAGGTTCATTGTTTTGTGAAGGTCACAGCAAAACAAGTGACCTGTGGTATTATTAAAAATATATTCATATGGCCCTCTGATAGCTTGTGATAGTTTTAATATACCGCAGGTCCCTCGACTTGTGGAAGAAACAGCCATCTTGTTTAGCGAAAGAAATCTATTTGAAGGGACTTGCGGTAGTTTACGATCGATTTGGGACCTGTGGTCAGGCTCGACAGCAGGCCTTTTATGCCCAATAAATGCAATGAATTACCAAAAGCCATGCCCCGAGAAATACGATATAGTAATATCACAAAGTTGGGCTAAGCTGCATCGCTGGAATAATTTGAATCATGTTCATTATTGATTTTTGGTGTAAAATACCCCCAAATATCGAGACGACAGTTGCCTCGAACTGTTAGTTAAAACAAAGATAATACCCAGAAAAACAAAGGGACCTGCGGTAATTTTGAGGGACCTGCGGTAGCCTGCAGTAAAATCGGGGACCTGCGGTATAAAGGTGCACCGTTACATCCTCATTTTTGTTAGTGCTTAGACGTTTCGTACAGAGTCTTCTTAAGTATCCATACGAAACGCCCAATTCAGGTACAATTGGTTGGGGAGAGCTTACAGTTTATCTTATCCTAAGGCTATTTTAAGGACAGTTAAAATATGTACCAGAAATTTTTTTCATCACATATTGTATCTACAAATTACAATACTACTTGTAGGAACCTGCACCTTGTGCGGCGATTTTTATATTTTTTTTTAACTTTTTCACTTATTGTATAGACATGCACCTTGTGTGAAGATTTTTACATATTGTCTAGACCTTTTGTGTGAAGATTTTTTAACTTTTTAAGGTGCAATATACACGTGCAAGCAAATAATAAGCAAAGGGAGTAACAAGGAGATACAGACTCAAGAAAATGCAGATATTGATATGAAGATCTCTGAATTGAGGGAAAGTGAGGCTAGGAAAAATAATATTATTGTCTATAGCATAAAGGAAAGTGAAGCTGCGGAAGGCATGGATAGAAAAAAGGAAGATACCGCATTTATAAATGACCTATGCATGATTATGGACACAACTTTAGCTGAGGTAAAAAATGTGGTAAGACTTGGTAAACGCAGTACAGATGAAGGGGAATCAAAGCTTAGAGCAGTAAAAATTGAATTTAAAGATGAGAAAGCGAAAAGCAAAATTATGAAGAATTTGAAGAAATTAAAGGATGCAGGAGATAAATTTCATAAAATAAGTATTGAACATGACATGACTAAGAAAGAAAGAGCAGATTACCAGGAAAAGAGAATAGAGATGAGAAAATTAAATGAAGAGAATAAATCGGGGGACTACAAGTATGTGATCAGAGGACAACCATGGGAGCGGCGAGTGGTGAGAATAAAGAAAAAGAAAGAGTAAAGAGAGCAAGGAAAAATGTTTTTAAATCTGTACATCAATCTAGAGATGATAATGTATATAAGTTTATGGGTGAGGATTTTAACAACAAAGATACTGCAAAGAAATGTTTGAAATGTTTTTATACAAATGCTGATAGCTTACTAAACAAGCTTGATGAACTGAAATCAAGGATATTTTTAAGTCCAGAGAAACCAGACATTATAGCAATTACGGAAATATTTCCTAAGAGTTGTAGATACATTCCAACTAATGCAGAACTTCAAATACAGGATTACGACTTAATAACCAACTCACTGACACAATATGAGAAAAAGAGGGGTATAGCTATCTACTCAAAGACCCAGTTGGCCGCAGAAGAAGTGAAAATAGAATCCAATTTTGAGGAGAGCAAATGGATACAAGTTTCACTAAATAAACACGACAAGCTACTGTTTGGCTGTATCTATAAAAGTCCAAATTCTAGTGAAGGAAATCACAAAAGCTTACATGAACTATTTAAAAAGGTCGCAACAAAACATAATGGATTTACGCATATATTGATCACAGGTGACTTCAACTTCCCAAAGATTGAGTGGCCAACATATACTGCAAAAGATACTGATGGAAATGCATTCCTAGAATGTATTAAAGATTGTTATTGGACACAACATGTAAGCCAACCTACAAGAAGTCGAAGCACAAACGAACCAAATATACTTGATTTAATAATAACAAATGAAAGAGAAATGATAGATGACATTGATTATGAGAGTCCGTTGGGGAAGAGTGACCACAGTGTACTTTGATTTAACTTCAAATGTGAAACAGAAGATGTGGTAAATAGAACAAATCGAAGAAACTATACAAAGGGAAATTATAACAAGATGAATCAAGAATTTAATATAGATTGGGAAAGCTTATTAAGCGATGAAGACCCAGAGATCTTATATGAAAAATTCCTCGAGAAATATAATGAAGTTCTTGATAAATGTGTACCAAAAATAAGCTCAAGAAAAATAGAGATGATGAAAAAGCACAAGTGTACATCTTTAGATGAAAAAACAATTAAGAAAATTAAGAAAAAGCACCGGTGCTGGCAGAGATACATGGAGACGGGTGATGGCCAAAAATATCAAGAATACGTTAAACTCAGAAATCAAGTGAAGGGAATGGTGAGAAAGGCAAAGAGGAATAAAGAGAAAGATATAGCAGAAAATATAAAGACAAACCCCCAAAAATTCTGGCAATATGTAAACTCAAAAAGAAAAGTGAAAACAGGAATACCGGAATTAAGAGAAAAGGATAGTATGGGCAACACTAGAATATTGAAAACAGATGAAGACAAAGCAAATGCTCTTAATAAATCTTTTGTCAGTGTATTTACAGAGGAGCAAATAGGCGAGATACCACTATTACCACAAAGAAACTATAAAGAGGAAATTGTAGAAAACTATTTTACAGAGGAAAAAATTATGAAACTTATGAAGGACTTGAATGTTCAGAAATCTCAGGGGCCAGATGAAATACATCCTAAAGTGTTGAAGGAATGTAGAACTACATTATGCCAACCTGTAAAGATTATTTTTAATGCATCGCTTCAATGTGGAAAATTACCAAGTGTATGGAAAGAAGCCAATATCACTGCACTCTTCAAAAAAGGTGAAAAATCTGACCCAGGAAACTATAGACCAGTAAGTCTCACGAGTATACTATGCAAAATGATGGAAAAACTTATCCGAGAAGAAATGGTAAACCATATGAATGTTAACAAATTATTTAGCAAAAGGCAATTTGGATTTATGTCGAGAAGGTCCACTCTCCTACAACTCATGAAGGTAATGGATGATTGGACGTCTATATTAGACAGCGGAAATACTTTAGATGTGATATATATGGACTTCATGAAGGCGTTTGACAAAGTCCCCCACAAAAGGTTAATAAGCAAACTGGCTAGCTACGGAATTTCGGGGAAAATAAAAGATTGGGTAGAGAACTTCCTGGAAAACAGAAAACAACGAGTGATTGTGAACGGCCTTAAATCTGAATGGAAAGTAGTAACCAGTGGTATCCCACAGGGCAGCGTCCTCGGACCGATCTTGTTTGTAATTTATATCAATGATATGCTGGATTGTGTAGATTCAACATTATATTTATTTGCCGATGACACCAAAATTTATAAAGAAATAAGAGACTTGACTGACGAAAAATTATTACAGAAGGATTTAACAGCACTACAAAGATGGTCAGATATCTGGTTGCTGAAGTTCCACCCAAATAAGTGCAAGGTAATGTCTGTAGCAAACAAAAGGAAATCTGTAGAAAAGGACAAGAGATATTTTTTAAATAACAGTCAAGGAGAGAAGGTGATATTAGAGAGATCAGAGAAAGAAAAAGATATTGGAGTCATTGTGGATAAAAACTTAACATTTGAAGACCATATTAGTGCACAAACCATAAAGGCAAATCAGATTATGGGTCTAATTAGACGATCGTATACATACCTAGACGAAAGAACATTTAAACTTTTATACCAAGCACTTGTCAGACCAAATTTGGAATATGCGGCATGTATATGGAACCCATATAAACAAAAAGATATTACAACTGTGGAAAAAGTTCAAAAACGGGCAACGAAACAGATACCAACATTGAGAAACCTCCCATATGCAGAAAGGCTAAAAAAACTAAAACTGCCAACACTAAAGTATAGAAGAATGCGAGGAGACATGATAGAGCTTTTTAAATTGACACATGGTATATATGATGAAGAAGTGACTGAAAACATGCTTGACTATAAATCGAACAGAACCACCAGAGGTCATGATTTTAAAATAAACAAGAGATATTGCAACATGGACATAAAGAAATATGCCTTCTGGGAAAGATCGATTGATATATGGAATGGACTTCCAGACCAAATTATGAAAACAACAACAGTACTAAATTTTGAAGTAAAATTAGACAGGTATTGGTCAGGGATAGATGTGAAATATGATTTTCAATCTGAATATACGAAACCGGAAAAGACGAATATAAATATTGATGTGGACATAGAGGCAACCAAGTGCCTGCGTCCATAAAGAGATCCTAAGGTATCCTAAGGTATAAGCGAAATTTGTTCACTTTGAAATTTCCACCTCTGATATTCTGTCATTTCAAATTAAATATTAAAAAAAATTATTCCAGCAACCATTGGTTCCTTCTGTCAAGCCCATGAGCTGATTGTATATATTTTTCATGTCCATAGGTACAACATAACCTTTAGTTTGCCATATAATTTAGGTTTATCTTATACCTGTTGAAGATATAGCCCATGTGTTATAGATTATCTATAACACATACCCCTATGTCATATAGATTGGAGAACGGACTATAGTCTTTTTCTATATTATAATATAATGATGACATTCGCAAAATTGTTTATAAATCGTGTCAAATCTGTTGAAATTGATTATCAAACATATTTTTGTCATAAATCATAAGAATTGAGGCGTAAGTATATTTTCTGTAATTGTTTTCCCAGTTACAGGGCCACTTTCTAAGGGGAACTATACTCTATCATTCACTTGAATTTGTAGCCTTGTTACGCACCAACAGCTTTTCCAGGCACATCACATGTATTCATGCCCAACAAGAGAAAGCAGTCGACTCCACTCCAGATGAGTCGACATTTTGACACGAAATCATCCCCAAAACCCTTTTAAAAATGCAGAAAAGAACAAAAATGGTCGGTATAAGATAAATACAGCAATACCATAGTGTGTTTTGATATGTTTGATATCTCAACTCGTTGAAAGTGAGTTTTTTTTGCTCGGCAGGCCTCGCGAAAAAAATTCACTTTCAACTCGTTGAGATATCAAACATATCAAAACACACTATGGTATTATCGTATATATATTTAACCCTTTACCTAACACAGATGATATCAAAATTTATTATTTTAAATATCATTTTTTAAAATTGTTCAAAAAATTTCAACAAAACCATATCATGTGACTCCTCATTGGAACAATCTCAATGTGCTCGTTCCAATGAGGGGGTCACATGATATGGTTTTGTTAAAATATTTTGAAAAATTTAAATTTTTCAACTGCTCAATTTGCATATTATGTGGGCAGATGTGGGCGATTCGTTAGGTAAAGGGTTAACTTGAATTTATGGAATATCAGAGGTGCAAACATCAAAGTAAACAAATTTTCCTTACTTATATTGCACCTTCAGGATCGACATCTTCAATTACAGTGCATAGGTGTGAAATCAATTGTGTCGTCTGTCAGGTGTTTCCAGTCTAATTTCAACAAAAAGTAGTGTTTTTGTTAGCACTATTGCTCATGAAGCGAAGCCAGTGCAATAATGAAAGTAAGCAGATACTGCAAAGTTTCAGAAATTGTTCAGTAGACTCCTTTCTACAATATATGCATATTGTGCCTTTATTTTCGTATAAATTTTGGTACTGCAGCAGCAGCTTTGCTTTACATGTATATTGCTGTATATTGTGTTAAAAACAGTCATGATTTGGTATTGCCCCATTCTAATTTTTTGTTAATTTTTTTTAAAACTTATCTGTTGCTGATTTTACTCCAAATAACCACCTGAAATAACCATAGATTTTGGACTTGAATGTATCCATTATGGGCTTTTTCCATTTTTGACCCTCCATTCTTTTCACTCCAATGGCTGAGAGATTGAATAGATGGTTTTGTGCCCTGCAGACTCTGATCTCAGTTTTTTTTTATTTATTCACACTTTGTTCAGCTGCGGTTGTATATTTTACAAAATGTAGATCTTTTCCAATCCAGATCAGTTTGGGTACTAGTACATGTAGTTGGAAACTGGAAGGAACCATTTTTGTTTATCTGAACAACAACAAAAATGCTAATATACTCTCTTGAATGCCAGAACCCCTCAGTAGATGACCAGAGCCTGAGTGTACCCTTGAGATGGCCAAACAGAACAAGAAGAGAGTTGAGAAAATGCAAAAAATACTTGCTTGAACAGGCCTGAAGAGAAAAAACTACAAAGATCTGAACCAAGGTTTTGCCAGTACCTTTCCTCCTCTTTGTCAAGTAGACGTGAAATCCAAAACCAAAGCATCATTTTAAGGGTCAAAAAGGTTTGAACAGCCTCATAAGAGGCTTTCAACTCATAACTCAAAATGCCTTATCAGCTTTTGAAAATCAGTTAACTTCTTTCAGTACCTGCAATGTTTCATAGCTTATTAGAGTGGTTATTTACAACATGGTAAATTTGTACTAGTGTTGTTGAAAGTGCAGAGGTCAGATGAGTGATTTTGATTTCACGAAATGCTTCATAATTCATTTTAAAGCCAACAAAAATAAAATTCACCCACTTGCCCCCCCCCCCCCCTCCACCCCACCCAACAAACCCCACCCCAAGTTAAAAATACAACTGCCAACTGAAAATTCTGGAAAATAGAGATTTAGAATTCCTGGTCGTATAGGGAAAACTCTGAAAAACAGTCCTCCTTTTGCATTACTGGAAATACTGGAAAGCTGACCATTTAATCATTTGACATGGATAACAGAGTTATAAATAATTACATGACTTCATTCCTCTTTAGTGTTAACTATGGAATAGATGCTGAATGTGACCTTAAATCCTTCTTCAAACAACTTTTCAGGTGAGCGATTAAGGTCCCTGGAGTCCTCATTTACTTTCTGCTTTAGGATTAGCAGATTGAGTGTTTGAAGCTCCTATTTGGCCTCTATTCTGAAGTATAGGTACCACTATTTGAAATTAAGCTTCATATTCTGGGGATGGGATTCATATTATCTTTCTAATGGAATTATTAAGTCTATATGGATTTGCCATGTCAAATTTTTTGGGAGAGTGTCAGCATTCCCATAAATTCAGACATGGCAAAGTCTAAGAATTAACTGACTTAATTTATTTTTGATTGATTAGTATTTCCAGTATCTTTAAATACAGTTAACAATGTATTGATTAACACTTTACCCAACGTAACGGTCAAAACCGACCAGCATTATTAACAAAATTCACCAATTAATTTTCATTTTTTATTTTAGCTCAACTTTGGCGAAGCCATATTTGAGGTATTGTCATGGCCCGTCGGCCGGCTGTCCGTCTGCTGTGCCATCAACACGGCTCGGGCTATTGAGGCCATATTTATGAACTGATCTTTACGAATTTTCTTGGGTACCTTTGTTATCACCATGGGATGGGAATGAGTGTTTTTTGGGGTCTGGTCTGAAATTCAATATGGCCAATGAAGCCATTTTGTACAGAATTAGGTGCAGTCAGATTTTTGCACAGAACTTCCATATAAAAGCTCTGATTTGAATAATTTTATGTATGAATGTTTAGTACAATGGGATACATGACATATGATACAGGTTTTTTATGTGTACCCATACTATGTATGGTACACATAATGCTGGCATCCGGGGTGACCATCCGTTGTTCGTCCATCCTTTGTCCGTCTGTCTGTCTGTCTGTCCGTCCTTCTGTCCATCCGTCTGTCCGTCTGGCGTCCGTATCCATTTCTTTGGCATTCAATAACTTGAAAAATATTGCTTGGATTGTCAAGTTACTTTATATTTTGTGTTCAGGTTACTGATGTGCCGAGCTGTATAGTTTTTGGTGTAAATCTGATGATTTGATCCCGAGATATTAACCCTTTATCCTTCAATTTGAAACTTCCTCCAATCCCTTTGGCATTTGATAACTTGAAAAATATTGCTTGGATTGTCAAGTTACTTTATATTTGTGTTCAGGTTACTGATGTGCCAAGCTGTATAGTTTTTGGTGTAAATCTGTTATTTTGATCCTGAGATATTAACCCTTTATCCTTCAAATTGAAAATTTCTCCAATTCCTTTGGCATTCGATAACTTGAAAAATATTGCTTGGATTGTCAAGTTACTTTATATTTGTGTTCAGGTTACTGATGTGCCGAGCTGTATAGTTTTTGGTGTAAATCTGATAATTTTATCTTGAGATATTAACCCTTTATCCTTCAAATTGAAAATTCCTCCAATCCCTTTGGCAATCGATAACTTAAAAAATATTGCTTGGATTGTCAAGTTACTTTATATTTGTGTTCAGGTTACTGATGTGCCGAGCTGTATTGTTTTTGATGTAAATTGGATAATTTGATCCTGAGATATTAACCCTTTATCCTTCAAATTGAAAATTCCTCCAATCCCTTTGGCATTTGATAACTTGAAACATATTGCTTGGATTGTCTAGTTACTTTATATTTGTGTTCAGGTTACTGATGTGCCGAGCTGTATAGTTTTTGGTGTAAATCTGATGATTTGATCCTGAGATATTAACCCTTTATCCTTCAAATTGAAAATTCCTCCAATCCCTTTGGCATTCGATAACTTGAAAAATATTACTTGGATTGTCAAGTTACTTTATATTTGTGTTTAGGTTACTGATGTGCCAAGCTGTATAGTTTTTGGTGTAAATCTGTTATTTTGATCCTGAGATATTAACCCTTTATCCTTCAAATTGAAAATTCCTCCAATCCCTTTGGCATTCGATAACTTAAAAAAATATTGCTTGGATTGTCAAGTTACTTTATATTTGTGTTCAGGTTACTGATGTGCCGAGCTGTATAGTTTTTGGTGTAAATCTGATAATTAAATCCTGAGATATTAACCCTTTATCCTTCAAATTGAAAATTCCTCCAATCCCTTTGGCAATCGATAACTTAAAAAATATTGCTTGGATTGTCAAGTTACTTTATATTTGTGTTCAGGTTACTGATGTGCCGAGCTGTATAGTTTTTGATGTAAATCGGATAATTTGATCCTGAGATATTAACCCTTTATCCTTCAAATTGAAAATTCCTCCAATCCCTTTGGCATTTATAACTTGAAAAATATTGCTTGGATTGTATAGTTGCTTTATATTTGTGTTCAGGTTACTGATGTGCCGAGCTGTATTTTTTTTGGTGTAAATCTGATGATTTGATCCTGAGATATTAACCCTTTATCCTTCAAATTGGAAATTCTTCCAATCCCTTTGGCATTCGATAACTTGAAAAATATTACTTGGATTGTCAAGTTACTTTATATTTGTGTTTAGGTTACTGATGTGCCAAGCTGTATAGTTTTTGGTGTAAATCTGTTATTTTGATCCTGGGATATTAACCCTTTGTCCTTCAAATTGAAAATTCCTCCAACCTCTTTGGCATTCGATAACTTAAAAAATATTGCTTGGATTGTCAAGTTACTTTATATTTGTGTTCAGGTTACTGATGTGCCGAGCTGTATAGTTTTTGGTGTAAATCTGATAATTTTATCTTGAGATATTAACCCTTTATCCTTCAAATTGAAAATTCCTCCAATCCCTTTGGCAATCGATAACTTAAAAAATATTGCTTGGATTGTCAAGTTACTTCATATTTGTGTTCAGGTTACTGATGTGCCGAGCTGTATAGTTTTTGATGTAAATTGGATAATTTGATCCTGAGATATTAACCCTTTATCCTTCAAATTGAAAATTCCTCCAATCCCTTTGGCATTTGATAACTTGAAAAATATTACTTGGATTGTCTAGTTACTTTATATTTGTGTTCAGGTTACTGATGTGCCGAGCTGTATAGTTTTTGGTGTAAATCTGATGATTTGATCCTGAGATATTAACCCTTTATCCTTCAAATTGAAAATTCCTCCAATCCCTTTGGCATTTGATAACTTGAAAAATATTGCTTGGATTGTATAGTTGCTTTATATCTGTGTTCAGGTTACTGATGTGCCGAGCTGTATTTTTTTTGGTGTAAATCTGATGATTTGATCCTGAGATATTAACCCTTTATCCTTCAAATTGGAAATTCTTCCAATCCCTTTGGCATTCGATAACTTGAAAAATATTACTTGGATTGTCAAGTTACTTTATATTTGTGTTTAGGTTACTGATGTGCCAAGCTGTATAGTTTTTGGTGTAAATCTGTTATTTTGATCCTGGGATATTAACCCTTTGTCCTTCAAATTGAAAATTCCTCCAATCTCTTTGGCATTCGATAACTTAAAAAATATTGCTTGGATTGTCAAGTTACTTTATATTTGTGTTCAGGTTACTGATGTGCCGAGCTGTATAGTTTTTGGTGTAAATCTGATAATTAAATCCTGAGATATTAACACTTTATCCTTCAAATTGAAAATTCCTCCAATCCCTTTGGCATTCGATAACTTAAAAAATATTGCTTGGATTGTCAAGTTACTTTATATTTGTGTTCAGGTTACTGATGTGCCGAGCTGTATAGTTTTTGATGTAAATCGGATAATTTGATCCTGAGATATTAACCCTTTATCCTTCAAATTGAAAATTCCTCCAATCCCTTTGGCATTTGATAACTTGAAAAATATTGCTTGGATTGTCTAGTTACCTTATATTTGTGTTCAGGTTACTGATGTGCCGAGCTGTATAGTTTTTGGTGTAAATCTGATGATTTGATCCTGAGATATTAACCCTTTATCCTTCAAATTGAAAATTCCTCCAATCCCTTTGGCATTTGATAACTTGAAAAATATTACTTGGATTGTCAAGTTACTTTATATTTGTGTTTAGGTTACTGATGTGCCGAGCTGTCTAGTTTTTGGTGTAAATCTGTTATTTTGATCCTGAGATATTAACCCTTTATCCTTCAAATTGAAAATTCCACCAATCCCTTTGGCATTTGATAACTTGAAAAATATTGCTTGGATTGTCAAGTTACTTTATATTTGTGTTCAGGTTACTGATGTGCCGAACTGTATAGTTTTTGGTGTAAATCTGGTAATTAAATCCTGAGATATTAACCCTTTATCCTTAAAATTGAAAATTCCTCCAACCCCTTTGGCATTCGATAACTTGAAAAATATTACTTGGATTGTCAAGTTACTTTATCTTTGTGTTCAGGTTACTGATGACCGAGCTGTATAATTTTTGGTGTAAGTCTGTTATTTTAATCCTGAGATATTAACCCTTTATCCTTCAAATTGAAAATTCCTCCAATCCCTTTGGCATTTGATAACTTGAAAAATATTGCTTGGATTGTCAAGTTACTTTATAATTGTGTTCAGGTTACTGATGTGCTGATCTGCATAGTTTTTGGTGTTAATCTGATAATTTGATCCGGAGATAATAACCCTTTATCCTTCAAATTGAAAATTCCTCCAATCCCTTTGGCATGAGATAACTCAAAAAATATCAATCCGATTGTCATGTTACTTTATATATTTATTCAGGTTACTGATGTGCTGTGCTGTATAGTTTTTTATGTAAATCTGATAATTTGATCCTGAGATATTAACCCTTTATCCATCAAATTAGACACTCCTCCAATCCATTTCTATATGTACCCATACCTTGTATGGTGTACATAATGTCGGCATCCGTGGTGGCCCTCCATCATACAGCTTTCTACTAGTTGCGCGTATGGGTACACATCTGACGATTTCATCGGCCTATTTTTTCTCGTGCGTAAATTATGCAAATTAGACTAACTTGGATTTATTTAGTGTTACTTTCAGCACTGTAAGTGCAAATGCCAATACGGCTCGGGCTAGAGGCTGTATTTATGAACCGATCTTTACGAAACTTCTTGGATACCTTTGTTATCACCGTGGGACAAGAACAAGTGTTTTGGGGTCCGGTCCAAAATTCAAGATGGCCTCTGGCAGCCATTTTGTACAAAATTAGGTGCAGTCAGATTTTTGCGCAGAACTTTCCATATGAAAGTGCTGATTTGAATAATTTTTAGTACCATGGAATACATCACATATAATACAAGGTTTTTTTTCGTGCAGAAATTATGCAAATTAGATGAACTTTAATTTATTCAGTGCTACTTATACACAGTAAGTGCATATGTCAATACGGCTTGGGCTAGGCACTGTATTTATGAACCGATCTTCATGAAACGTCTTGGGTACCTTTGTTATCACCTTGGGATGAGAACGAGTGTTTCTGGGTGCGGTCCAAAATTCGACATGGCTGCCAGTGTATCGAAATTATGTCTAATCAGTTTTTTATTCACAACTTCTATACGTCTCAGGCTAGAGGCCGTATTTATGAACTGATCTTTACAAAACTTCTTGGGTACCTTTGTTATTACCGTGGGATGAGAACAGGTCCAAAATTCAAGATGGCCACCAGCAACATGGAATGCATCACAAATAATACAGGTTTTTTTCTCGTGCAGAAATTATGCAAATCAGATGAACTTTGTTTTATTCAGTGCTACTTATACACAGTAAGTGCACATGTCAATACGGCTCGGGCTAGAGGCTGTATTTATGAACCGATCTTCACGAAACCTCTTAGGTACCTTTGCTATCACCTTGGGATGAGTACGAGTGTTTCGGGGGTGCGGTCCAAAATTCAAGATGGCTGCCAGTGGCCATTTTGCACCGAAATTAGGTCCAATTAGTTTTTTGTACACAAATTCTATACGGCTCAGGCTAGAGGCCGTATTTATGAACCAATGTTTACGAAACTTCTTGGGTACCTTTGTTATCACCGTGGGACGAGAACAAGTGTTTTTGGGAGTGGTCCAAAATTCAAGATGGCCGCCAGCAGCCATTTTGTACCAAAATTAGTGCAATCAGTTTTTTGTACAGAACTTCTGTATGAAAGTTCTGATTTGACTAAATTTTTGAATGAATGTTTAGTAACATGGAATACATCACATATAATAGGGTTTTTTTCTCGTGCAGAAATTATGCAAATTAGATGAACTTTGATTTATTCAGGGTTACTTATACACAGTAAGTGCACATGTCAATACAGCTCGGGCTAGAGGCTGTATTTATGAACCGATCTTCATGAAACTTTGAGTACCTTTGTTATCACCTTGGGACAGGATCGCGATGAGAACAAATATTTTTGGGTTCTGTCAGACCCACTCTGGGACTCAAAGTTTGCTTTTCTAGTTTAGCATCTAACTGTCGCCCACCTTTACAATACTTTACCAATACATTTGTTACAGGCTACGATCAACATTTATATACAGACCGTTACAATACTTTATATGTACCTTTATTATCAGGTCATTACCTAGATGTGCTTCATTGCTGTGTCACATACTATACATGTACATGTCTTACAGAAGTTGAGCTACAGTGTCATTGACACTTTCATTTGTCTCAAAAACAGAGATTATGACCCCTCTTTGGAATGAGCTCATCGAGCACATTCCAATGAGGAGTCATAACCTATGTTTTTGAGACAAAAAATTAGTTATTCAAGAATTTTGTTTGCAAGTGTCGTCTGTTTTTCCTGTTAGATAAAGGGTTAACAGTTATCACATTTCTTTACAAATCTTGTGAAGTGACACTGTGATTGTTTATTGAAGTTGTCTGTTGACAATTTCCATTTGACAGGAATTGTACTCCAATTCCTGGGATGAGAGTTTTCCAAAGTTGACAACATTATAATGAACATTATAATGAACATGACTTTAAAGTTGTGTTGTGGTCACCTCATAGTCATACATATAGATTCTGAAAGTGATCTTATACCTCAATAAGTTAATATATTATAAACATACAAACATATGAATTAAATGAATAGCAATATTCCTTCAAATAGAACCACTAGCATATTTTCAGTCTTGAGATCATCAGATATTACCAGATGTCCATTAAGTCCTGATTTACTTGTGATTCTCTTGTTGCTACCAGTATCATTAAGGGAGTGTTTTGGGCGGTGGCAAGAATTATTTTGGATGACTACAGGAGTAAAATATGGGACTCTTTCCCAGAGAGTGTTGGGCATAATGTTTCCCAATTCTAACTCAAAATTTCCTTATCTTAGTCCCAAGTCAAAGCAGAAATTTAATTCACATTTGGTGTCTGAACAGGGCTGTCAAAAGCTTCAGAAAACCAATAATTACCAACTAACAAGGCATCTAAATTCAAGGGCAAACAACAGGCTCTTCTTCAACAATTTAAGTCCAAATACTGACTTTGATCGCTTTTTACTGCCTGCAATAAAACGGGTGTCCCATGAGGTATTCTTTACAGTTTACACTTGCCAGTTACATTCTGACAAATTGACAACTTTGTCAGTTGTTTCTAGGTAAGTCTTGGTTGCTTATATAGGCAGCCAAGACTTGCCTAGAAACAACTGCAAAGCCACAGGGTGTCGACTGACAAAGTGTATGCAAAAATGACATTTGAAATATCTTCAGGCCTTTAACTGTTTGGGTTCTAGAAGCCACTATCAGGGCTCTACTGAAAAGTGTTGAAAGCCACTATAGTGGCTTTACATAGTTTGCACTAATTTGTTGTTGTATCAGCAGTGGATGGAAAAAATTAATAAAAAATTGTTTTGCTACAATTTGTTCGAGAGAGCCAACTGGCACTCTCCAAAAAATTGCAACAAAGTAATTGTTTATGCGCATCATCTTGCTAAACTAAGGCTCGACAAGCTCATTCCAAAGAAGGGTCATAACCTATGTTTTTGAGACAAAAAATGAAAAAAACTGAAAATTAATTGTCGATTTTTGTGAATAGCGCTGGCCAGTTTGAGCTGTTACGTTGGGTAAAGGGTTAATGGAGATTATAGAAACTGGATTGAGCACAATTTCATGTAATTGTTTGTTACAAGGCATATTACACATACATGTAGAAGGTGTGTAGTAGGTTCTATATTAATGTTCTCAGTTCAATTTGAAGATAATATTTCTTACTCTTTGTTTATTTGCTCCAAAACAAATTCCCAATTGGACAATTCATGCCTTCATGATGGGAACTTCCCCAATGATATGGGCCCTGAGCCTTTCTTAAAAAAGGCAGAAAAATCCATGGGTGGACCTGTGTTGAGTTGATTTGAGGATTGTAACATCTGCAGGCCATTAGATTACTCCAGTTTTGCACTATTTAATGAATTATTATTTAATATCATAAGATTGATTCACTTAATTCGACATTATGACGACATACTACACTTCACTGGAAATCTGCAAGCACTTCTCTGTTTATCACATTTCCTGAGTGTCATAGAATCAAGAAAGGGTTTAGTAACTGACATAGTAGGGATTCGATCCCATGCCAAGAGTTTCCTTCAGCACCAACCGTTGAGTGAAACCATACTGACATAATACTGTCCCCGCATACCACTTGGCCATTGACAGACCCTCAACAAGAATGCCATTTGACAAAGGTTATATGGGGCCTGTACAGAACACGCAGAGAACTCAATGAATTATTAGTACATGTATTAGAAGATTACATCACTTAATTAATTCCACATACTACACTTCACTCAAAATCAGCAGGAGCATATCTCCTATCAAATTTCCTGAGTGTTGTCGAATCAAGAGAGGAGATTGAATTTTGATGCAAGTTTTTTTTATTTTATGCATATTTTTCAGTTGGGAGTGTTTTTTATACACCCATCTCCAAAGGAGGTTT
This sequence comes from Pictodentalium vernedei, assembly GCA_031216915.1. Classification (NCBI taxonomy): domain Eukaryota; kingdom Metazoa; phylum Mollusca; class Scaphopoda; order Dentaliida; family Dentaliidae; genus Pictodentalium; species Pictodentalium vernedei. Next base: position 156,504,847 of record CM062292.1, read on the forward strand.
TGGTAGGCAAAAAGTCAAGGGCTCTGTTCATTTGTTTACCTATCAGTCCTTCTGTACATACATCTGTACAAACATTTTGAATCATCACTCAAGCATTGGTTGTCAGATTTTGACGTTGTTTGGTATGTTGATATACCAGTATGAGAGAAAGGATATCCACAGTTTTCAGCTTTTGTCAGTGCATACTGAACAGAGTGTGGTCCTTGATAGACTTAGAAACCTGTCTCTCTGAATGTTTTGCATTATAACTCAATCATTGGTGATCGAATTTTGATGTACTTTGGTATGGTGATTGGCAAGTATTGGCAAAAGGATATCCACATATTGTGTGTGTGATGGGGTGGGGGTGAGGGGGGGATTCAGCCAGAGATCCTGACCAGAGTAATGGCCTTGCTTGAGTTACAAGGCAAAAAGTTAGTACTATTAGCGACAATTTTCCCCCCGACGCCTGACTTCTGTTGATGGATTTTCATGGAGAAATATCACCACTGAAGTCAAAACTCATTGGAGTTTCAAAATATGGGTCAAGTCCTTGAGTGTATTAAGCTAAAAATTCAGAAAGTGGTTCACACTCCTTTTTCAAGCATGATATGACATAACAACTTGTTTTATCTTGAAACAGATAGTAACTGTAGGCCTGGCCTTCTTTGGGAGTGCAGGAGTGCTGCACGCCTACTGCACTCCTAGAAAAAATTGAGGTGGGCAATTTTTTGCACTCCTCGATTTTCTGGAATGCCAGATCTGTTTGGCACTGCCTTTAAAATCTATTGTCATTTCGTGCCCTGAGTTCCAATGCGTTCTCTGTAGTACCTACTGGCACAGAGACCACATTGGAACTCAGGGGACGATTTGTCAATGTTGAATTGATTCGCAATAATTCATGTAGAAGACAGTCACATAAGAATTGAATGCAACATTTTGAATAATAAGATGTGTGCGCCAATTTTTTCCACAATGTAACTGAATGAAGTACAGTTTTTCAGTCACAGTATTAATATTTTGAAGTGAATATAACCGAATAAGCTTAGAAGTTTTTGCATTGAAAATTTCAGGTGCAATTGCACTCCCAAACAATCTGAGGAGGGCAACTGTTTTGCACTCCTTGATTTTTTCTAGATTGCCAGGCCTGTTACTGACATATGTATTATTTGGAGGCATATTTGGTACTGTATAAAAATGGGCAGTATACCGAAAATTTGGTATGGTATCGGCATTTAGTAGATACTGATGTAGTGAACCAAAGAAATTAATAGTTATCAAATTTGTCAGAAAAAGTTGGATTTCCTGCTCTCGAGTTGAATTAAATTCAAAATATTTTAATAAGAAGGATTTGTTTGCGCACTAATTTGAATTGACAGACACTCTGTCCAAACACAGCAAATTCTAAACATACAGAGTATTACAGATGCGGTGGACTCAGGCCTTTACCCCATGGACTATTACCCCAAATTCAAGCTGGTAAAGGGTGTCCCCAAATTACAAGATGGCTACCAACAGCTGGTTGTAACATTCTAAAATGAAGACATTTGTTAAGAAATACTTTTGTACCATGCAAAATAGGTCTTAGAAAGCCCTGTATTATATTCTATTTGTAAGTAAATTGACTAATCATGTAATTTCTGAAATTTTGGGGACATTTTTGCCTTGAATCTGGTGCTCCCAAATTAGACCAATCTAAAGCCCTGGTGTACTGGTCATAATCCATGCATGGGCAGTGATGTCCATGAATGCGTTTACCAGGTAACAAAAAGCATCAGCATCAAAAAATGAATTAATCAGGCACTGGGTTGTACTTGGTGCTTCATTAATTAAATTTTCAGTTATTATTCCTGTAAACAGTGTTTGGAATCTAATACTATTGTGTCCATGGAAGTATTGCCCACCCTTGGAAAGTGACCATTTCATGGCAGCTATACTGTAATAGTGTGAGGAAAGCAAATAGTCTACAGATTAGCAGTAGCATTCAGTGATCAGGCCTGAAAATAAGGCGTCTGACATTTGCAGAATGAGGTCCCCAGAGGGTGAATTTGATCATGCTATCCCATACAGTGGGCCAATTTATCCTCTGGGTTCCTTGTTCTGTTTAGTTTTGAGACCCTGATTCTGATTGAGGTTCACAGAGGGTAAATTTAGTGACGCTACCCTGCTGTGCAGGGTAGCATCACTAAATTCACCCTCTGGGGATCTCATTTTGCAGTTGTCAGTCTGCTTATTTTCTGGCTTGTCAGCTATCCTTCACTGTCTTGAAGAAACTTGATGCCGGCCATTTTTCCATTATAAATGGTAACTAAAATAATTTCTAACTTGTTCCAGATACTCCTAACAAAATCGGTCATTCAACCTTACATAAAATATTTTTCAATATGTATCAGACCTAAAAATCAAAATTGAGAAGAATTTACTATTATTAGTTAGAAAATCAGTTTGTAAAAAATGTTTCAATTTCTCCATTTTCAGCTTGCTGATTTCCCCAAACCCCAGTGATTCTGACTACAGTTTTTAGCTCACCCAACTTCAGTCAGGATGATGAGCTACATGTACAGTAATCACTCTCCATCTGTTGTCTGGTGTCCTGTGTCTGGCATCCTGGGGCAAGGATGCGCTTGTGACTTTTATTCAGAAACATTAGACAAATTTCAAAGAAATTTAAGGATAATTGTCATTCATGGGGTTGCATTGTGATTATATTCAAATCAAGTTTCCACGCTCATAGGGAGAGGGTTGAGGAAAATTGCTTTAATTTTTAAAAATCATCTCAAGGATGAAATGAGTTGATATATGATCTTTAGCTTCCTTTTGACGTATTTACTCAGGTTTGTTCAAGGGAAGTTTGAGGGGCAATATTTACAGTTGTTCTGGAGGGGTAAGATTTTTTGCCCCACCCACATTTTCTATTTTCAGTACTCATGGGTTGATTTGAACCATATTTGATATGGGGTACTATTGGGTCATAAGTACTTGATTCACCCCAAAAAATTTCCTTCCCCCTATGGGAACCCTGGAGCTAAAAATATAAAAAAATTCAAACACCAATGTTTCCTGAAATGTATGGGACAGAGAATCCTTATTTGGCATGTAGCATCCTTAGGTTCAGTGGAATTGAATGGGCAGAAAAAAATGCAGTTTAATGTGTCAAAAAGTATGATATAAGGGGAATTTATAAAATTACTAGGTCATCATTTTACAAAAAATAAAAAAAAATCTTCTCCAGAACAATCCACCAGAATCTTTTAACATAAGTCAAGTCCATGGGTTCATATTTGGACTCCATACATGAAAGTCTTATTTTAAAACTGTTGGTAACGCTTAACACTGTTGGTTATGGGAAAATGCTGATTCAGCAAGTTTTTAAAAATTTTAAAACTCTTCTCAAGAACCACTGGTCAGAATCTTTTGATATTTGGTATACAACATCCTTAGTGGGATCAAAATTCATCTTTGATCAAATCAAGTCCCCAGGTTCATACAGGGAGTACAGTGGCTCAGTGGTTGTGGTATTGGACTTTAAACTGAAGGGTCCACGGTTCAATTCCCACCAGGGGTAACTGCATTGTGTCCTTGGGTAAGGCACTTAATCCTGATTACCCAAGGGGAACACGGTGGCATTGTGTACTATAGTGTACCACACATAGATGGTGCACTTGTCTTCAACCAGTGCCAACCCTGCTTGTGTGGAGTTAGTACGTTGGGGAATCTGACAGTTACTCACCATTGCTCAGTGGTTCTCTCCAGGTACTACGGCTTCCTCCATCTGTAAAACTGTTGGACATGAGGAGAGCCTAGCTGTTGAAAGTGTCATTAAACACCAATAAATAAATAATAAATAAATTTCAACACTGTTACAAAAGTGTTTGTCACACAATTCATGATTATTGTTATCACAACTACATGTGTATGAATAACATTAAGACATCATTATTGAAGCTACAGATGGCCGGTATTGGAATTTTGAGTTTGATATCAGTTTCTGTATTTTTAGGGAGTATACCACAGTATCGGTTGGGTATTCATTATCTGTTTGACTGAAATCTGCTGATAGTTCCTAAGGTGAATTCACACCAGGAAAATACAGAATAAGTCGTTCTTGTATAATTCTAACAGTGCCACAAATGCCACTGCCAATGAGCTCAACATTGTCATTCTTTTGCCAACACAAATCTTTTTGATGTACTGTAATTTTGTGACTTGTTCCAAACACACCTTAACCTTTTAAGACCTATTTCGAGCTTTTGTGATCTCAGAGCATGTGCCCTTAACTTGCCATCATTAGGAGGTCCTGCTGACAATAGACAAATCACCTAGGCAGTGATTTCTAGTTAAGTCTTGGCTGCCTTAACAGGCAGCCAAGACTTGACTAAAAATAACTGCTAAGCAGCTGGACATGTACAGGTTGTAGTCTGGTGGGAATTCAGTATGCTTGGGGCGCGGGGGCATTGCGGTAACCGGTTCTCGTCAGATCACAGAAGTCGAGCAACATCAAGCGTGGTTATTAGTTGGATGGGTGATCATTTCAGTGACTGATTCACGCTCCTGTGTTGTGTCCTTAGGCAAGGCTCTTAACCCTGATTGCCTACATGGGGGCACGATGACGCTGTGTACTAAGTCGTACTACACGTCGAAGGTGCGCATGTCTTCAAACAATCTAACCCTGCCTGTGCCACGGTGCAGAGTTCAGAGTTACGGTGTTGGAGAGCTGATAGCTGCTCATCATTGCTATGTGCTTCTCTCTGGGTACTCCGGCTTCGTCCACCCGTCAAACTGTCACCAACATGACATGACCCTGGCTGTAAAACCCTAATCAAATACAAAAACAAACAAAAATTCAGGACAATTGCTCTGGCCTGTTAGGGTTAACAAAAGGTTAACAAAACTGAAAAGAAAACCTGTCACTTCTTGTATGAAAATGAACACATCTGTCAAGCCTCAACAAGGCCTTATAAATAGCAAAAAGTGGGAAAATTTGAAAATACAGATGGTTTTGATATTCAATGATTAGTTCGGTTAAGTTGAACAGTGTCTCCTTGGTATGGTACAGGTTTGGGTTTTTGGTATATTGCCCATTTCCAATTGAAGTTGTTTAAAAAATGTTTACCAATGGACTTGACATTCAGAGTACTCTTGGTTATTAATAAAATAAAACATCTTTCTCATTTTTTTATTCCTTAGTTGACTGAAGCAAGGAAGGAAAAAGTACCAAGAAGAAATCCACTGCAGGAACAAGAAATCCGTCCATTTTCAGAATTTCTAACAGATTCCTTTGGGAGAGAGCACAGTTATCTTAGGATTTCTCTGACAGAAAGATGCAACTTGAGATGTAAGTATTATAACACAAACAAATATCATGAATGCTTTGCATTTTGAATTTCACTGAATTGATTATCCAAATCTGTCTGCTGTGTACAATACTTACCATACAGTTTGAAATTTTTATCGTCACAAACTACAGCTTATGCAGGTTGGAAATTTTGGAAGTTTGCATCACCTACTTTCCGTTCTCCTGGTTTTTAGTCACACAACCCACAGTTTGCTCTCCTAGAATTAGTTCAAGTAACCATTTGGTTATCCAACAGGTTACCTAACATCATTACCCACTCATTACCTGGTACATGTATTATGTAAAAAGTTAAAAGTCTCTTTTCCCATAAAGCCTTCTTAACTGTAATGAATGGACTTTGGCATTTTATTTGCTCACCGAAGGGAGCTTAACTTATCACCAGCCGTCTGTAGTCCATCGTCTGTCGTCGTGAACATTTTTCAAATGACTTCTCCTTTGAAACCACTGGTCCGATTTACACGAAACTTCATGTGGATGTTCATTACTATATGGCAATTCATGTTTGTTCAAATGAAATGGCCACGTCCCTTGGGGGCTCTGTATGGGGCATAACTCTGATAGCACCGTATGAATTATAGAAAAATTATTAAAAAATCTTCTTCTCCAGAACCAGTGGGCTGAATCTTTTGATACTTGGTATGCAGCATCTTGGTATGGGTCTGATTCAAGTTTGTTCAAATCGGCCCCCTGGATTCATATCTGGGCTCACTATAGAAGCCCAAATTCGAACTTAGTGCATTTCAGGCAAATTTCTTCAAAAATCTTCTCAAGATCCAGCAGGCAGAATCTTTGATATTTGGCATGCAACATTGTGGGATGGATCTGATTCAAGTTTGTTCAAATCGGCCCCCTGGATTCATATTTGGGCTCAGTATAGAATCCCGAATTCGAACTTAGTGCATTTCAGGCAAATTTCTTGAAAAATCTTCTCAAGATCTAGCAGGCAGAATCTTTTGATATTTGGTATGCAACATTGTGGGGTGGATCTGATTCAAGTTTGTTCAAATCGGCCCCTTGGGTTCATATTTGGGCTCGGTATAGGAGCCCAAATTTGAACTTCAGGCAAATTTCTTTAAAAATCTTCTTCTCAAGATCCAGCAGGCAGAATCTTTTGATATTGGGTATGCAGCATGCTTAGGAGGGTGAGATTCAAGTTTGTTCAAGCCAAGTCCCTGGGTTCATATTTGGGCTCACTGTGGTAGCCCGAATTATAATTTAGTTCAAAATGAGGAATTTTCTTTAAAAATCTTCTTCTTCAGATCCAGTAGTCAGAATGTTTTGATATTTGGTATGCAGCATCCTTAGGGGGGTGAGATTCAAGTTTGTTCAAGCCATATCCCTAGGTCCATATTTGGGCTCACTGTGGGAGCTTGAATTGTAAATTTGTTCGAAATGAGGAATGTTTTGATATTTGGTGTGTAGCATACTTAGGGGGTGAGATTCAAGTTTGTTCAAGCCAAGTCCCTGGGTTCATATTAGGGCTCACTGTGGGAGCCCGAATCATAACTTAGTTCATTTTGAATTTTCTTTAAAAATCATCTTCTTCAGATCCAGCAGATGAATGCTTTTGATATTTGGTATGCCGCATCCTTAGGAGGGTAAGATTCAAGTTTGTTCAAGCCATGTCCCTAGTTCCATGTCCCTGGGTTCATATTTGGGCTCACTGTGGGAGCCCGAATGATAACTTAGTTCATTTTGAATTTTCTTTAAAAATCTTCTTCTTCAGATCCAGCAGATGAATGCTTTTGATATTTGGTATGCCGCATCCTTAGGAGGGTAAGATTCAAGTTTGTTCAAGCCATGTCCCTAGTTCCATAAAATTTGTCTCTCATGACTTTATTCCTTTGTAGTGTTGATGAACCATGTCTAACTGAATGTGACCCCAAATACTTCTTTGAACCACTTTGTTTGAATCACTTTGCCCGGTGAGCGATTAAGGCCCCTTGAGGCCTCTTGTTACACATCCATTAGACTTTAAACTCTTGTATTAACAGAATCGCCGCTATGACATAAATGTTTCTGTATTCAACTGGTGATGTAAAAGCCAGAACTTTTTTCCCAGCACGATTTATACTAGTTCCTTTCTTGTGGAGTCATTAGTTACGCTTCGAAAAGTTTCCAAATTTTGTTATACAATTATCGATCGTCTGGCGTGTAATGTGAAAATGAAAATGTCCAAAGCAAAATAAAGTCAGTTCACAAAAAATTAGTTAACCAAAAAATTAGATGATATTAATAAAACAATTATTTCCCACCACAACATTAACCTAGTCCCATGGCCGTCTCGTCTGCGGATCCTGTTATATCTAAATTGGTAAACTTTATTTCAGTAAATCTTCGGATATCCTGACATGCTTCATACTTTCAAAAAAGTTTCTCCCAGCTGTTTTGCAAATCTACTCAAATTTGTACTTGTATTTTTACTATCAGTAACAGCCACCAAATGGTTAGGCGTGAATGGACACCAGCCGAAGAGAAACAGTGATACGAATTTCAACAAACATGCCCAATAGAAAAGATAACAAATGTAATTTTGACTGGTTCCCAAAAAGTTTTGATTTTTTATCGATCCATTTGATCAGTACAGCTTCAAACAAAACAAATGGACTCTTCACCTTTGGGTTTAAACATTGGAATTAAAATTTGTTTATTTAACTGAATTTTAATGCATGGGATGTGTAATAAAAACAGAACGCGATGCGTGTTTGAATTGGTTGGTGTTTTACATTACTTGTTGGAATGGCATAGTCATATTTCGCGAGAGCCGACTATGCTATTCCAACTCGTTTTGTAACACCCCCACTGATTCAAACACGCATAGTGTTCTGTCTATGTATTGTGGTAGAATACTTTTATGCAAATTTCGCATTTCTGATGTGGACAACTGATGACAAGCATGGAAAATTACTAGTTAATAATTAGTGTATTATTTCACAATTAACAAGCTATTAATATTTGGAATTCTCTGAATAAAAGCTTTCCATTATCCATTCCAATGAAGGGCCACAAGCTGAGTTTATTTATTTATTTATTGGTGTTTAAGGTCACATACTCCTGCACAATGGCTAATCGTGACCATAACATGGAGATAAAGTCAAGGTCAGTCAATCGTTTATGACCCATGTTGCCTATTTTAGAGGACTTACACTCCAAGCATTAGTGACTGGATCCTATTTTACCAGTAAAACGGAGCTTGTTCACCACAATAAACAAGCACTGCCTAACTTCCTGGGGTTCCCACAGGGGACAAGCTGAGTTTAAATGCTTCTTGAGAATATTTTTGGTTGGTTTTTGGCCATTACGTTGGATAAAGAATTGTTTTAGATGAGATTTAGACTAAGGCTGTAGCATGCAATGCACAAGATAAATCATACTTCCTCGTTATAAAAAACTGGTAACTGATCACACACTACATGAAAATTGCACAGAGTAAGTTGGTAATCTACCATACATTGAGTTATCACAGGTAATGTACAGGATTAGTTAATAGGCTGCCATATAACACACTACATGAACATACATTCTGACTAAGGCTGTAAAAATGTAGAGGGTTAGTTGGTTACATATTACACAGGGTTCAGAATTCAAGGAACTAATGGAAACACTTATACTGGATTGTGGAAATTATTTTGATGTGAATTCCAAAAATGAAAACATTGTATTTTCAGTTAATAGTTTGTTATTTGTCTATCAGGACCAAGGATTGAGGTAAAAGAATGTCTTTAACTGGTGTAACATGGCAAGAGATTGGTCGAAAAAGGCTAATCTGAAAATAAAATAGTGAATTGACTTCACTGTTCTTTCTTTTATAAGGTCAGTACTGTATGCCAGAAGAAGGAGTCAGTTTAAATCCAAAAGAAAAGTTATTATCAACTGATGAAATTTTGAAGTTATCCGAATTATTTGTAAAAGAAGGAATTAAGAAAATAAGGCTTACTGGTGGAGAACCTTTAGTGAGGAAAGATATTATTGAAATCATCAGTAAGTTGTTCACTTTATGAACATTATTATTCATTTGCAATATTGACTGAAAAGAATTGTATTTTACCTCTTTTGGATCCAGATTTTTCTGAAGATTGCCTTTTCTGTGATAAATTGTATCTGTATAATACTGCTGCCTAGTGGCTCAGTGGTTATGGCATTGAACTTCGATCCAAAAGGTTCACAGTTCGATCCCTATCAGGGATAACTGCATTGTGTCCTTGGGCAAGGCACTTAATCCGATTGCCCTCGAGCTGGCATTGTGCACTGTGTACTAAGGCGCACATTGATGGCACACTTGTTTTTAACCAATGCTACCCCTGCTTGCGTGGAAGTTAGTACATTGGGGAGTTTGACAGTTACTTGCCACTGCTTGGTGGTTCACTCCTGGGACTCGAGCTTCCTCCACCCAGACATGAAATAATTCATTCGAGGTGAGGGACTATATTGGAAAACACTAGTGCGCATTCGCGCACTCGTGTTTGTACAACATCCCTCACCGCTCATGAATTATTTCACATAACCAGTCCAGTCAAACGATTACTCTCTATTAACATAACTGAAATACATACAATGTATATACAAGTAGAACACAAATATATATGCACATGCATAATTCTGTTAATATATAAGCTAAGCTCACTCCAAAAGCTGCAAGCAGCAATGTAATTCATATAGTAGGAATCCTTCTCAGTTCAGTATATGCTTGAGAAATTGAGGACAGGTATCCAGTTGATAAACTTAACCAATAACATCTTTAAGCTTAACACTTGTTTGGTAGAGTTGTTTAGCTCCATTGTATTACTAAATATCGCTGTAATGCCTTTTTTAGCTCCTACTTGGGAAGAATCCATCCACTTCAATGATATCTTCTTGTTTTTCTGCAAATTGAGGCTCAGTAGATAAGGTGTTCAATTGGACTCCACCCAATGACCCAAGTGACATCCCTCTTCCCCATCCAACCAAGCATAGCAAATCCCAAGATGAGGACCATTTTGGTTTCAATTTGAGTGTCTTTGGTCTCTTGAATTCCAAAAGCGATTCATACCAGTATTAGATATCTCCAGCATTATAGACGTTTTTGCCTTTAACCCTTATATCCTCATACAGCCACAAAGAGCCACATTTATATTGCTTTGAAAACATTGCCCCCAAGTGTATTCTTCCTTGAGAACTCAACCAGTATGCTACAGTTATCTTCGCAGTAGTGTTGAAACGTTTAATGCCATTTGGATATTTACTAACCGACTAATCGCCAGGTAATAGTCGATGATTAATCGACTAGTCGGGTATGCAATGTCAGATGCTAAACTAAGAAATATATTCTACAAAACTGTGGTTTTTAACTAAATTCATTGGCTGGCGTGGGTTCCAAATTACGTTGCAATTAATGGGTCTAACTGCACGACATTATGGAAGCCTTTGTTTCCATGTCCTTACGACCAAAAAATATATTGGTCTGATAATAAATCATTGGTGTTCCAATATTCGGTTCTGTCAAATATATTTAAGTGAAATTGAACTTTTCCCCCAAAACTTGTATATTATGGTCTAATAAGAAATTTCTGCACTTTGTTATTGTGCTAAAAAACTTTGAAAGTAGAAAACAGGTCACTGTAGAAGTGTACACTGATGACGTGATTGTTCCATGACATGCATAACTTAATCAACCCCCAATCAAAAGCTAGACAAACTATAAACAATAGCCTCATTGAATATTAAATACATCACGTGACCAAACAGTGCGATTTGTTTCGTCAGTATGTGCACTACATAATGCGAGTTGTAAAACTTCATTCAATAGTAAATATCATTATGTGATGTTTTGTTTTCTGACCAGTCTTATTTCAGTAACATTTACCTAAAATAAGAATGTGTTGAAAAAGCTGAACATTTATAGATGTACTTCCATTGTCACAGTCTGTCAGCATTAATTAAAATGACGCAACAGTTTGTAGGCATACTGTTCACACCTCATTTGTGTGTTTTAATCAGTGTAATGGAATCACAAATCTTTGACCAGTAATTTAATCTATTTTCTTGAAAATTAGAGAAGCACAAAATGCGACGAAAAAGAGAGCTTCTTGTTTCCAATGTAGAAGCACATATGCGATAGCACACCACAAATCAAAAGCTCTGAATTAATTTTAATAAAATTAAATTAAATTTCTTGAAGGAACACAAAGTGGAAACTTAAAGGCTTCAGAGAAACCATTCAGTCGACTAATCGACAAGTGATTCACTAATCGGTTAATAGATTTGTTTAGCACTAAATGCGTTTGCGTCGACTAGTCGAAAAATTGTTTCAACACTACTTCGCCGTGCTTTTACATCATTGTTGGATGCCTTAACAGGCAGCCAACAGTGGTGTAGAACCACTGTTAAGTCATCTGCTGTGCACATATATATACAGTAGTAATGCTGTGCTCATATGTATGCGGTAGTAATTAACATTCAAATTAATCTGAGGCTTTAAGGGTTAATAGTGATAGTATCTGAAAAAAACCCCCAGTAAATGTGCAATTTGAGCAATAGATGTTTCTGCATACCATCTGGTAAAAACAGGCCGCTTGGCATTAACTGATTGAGTGCTGGAAGTCCATAATTGGGCTTTACTCTGAAGTGCAGGTTGAGCAACTCAAATGGTTTGAATTCTGGGAATATCCTTCATATTATCTTTCAAGCTAAAGAATTTAGTCTGAAAGGATGTGCTTTGCTATAATTTATGATAGAGTGCCTACTGGCACTCTGCCATAAATTGTAACAAGGCAAATACATGTGAACAATTTTTGTTGACTAAAAGTAATTCAACACTCTACCAGTTAAATAGAGATGCAGAAAAGCATTCTGTTGTTCTTCTGGAAAAATCTCTGCAGGTGAGAAAGAAATGATGAAAGACAGGCATGAAGAAGCAATTGTCTCGTGTTATAATGATATCTCCTCAGTTGAGCTGGGAGGGTTTGATTTTTAGGATTCGGTTTTGGTAGGTTTCAGAAAAAAAACTGTTTTGGTATGGTTTTTATACGGCCACTCATTTGAGCAGGCCGTATTATGGTAGGGCTCTGTCCGTCTGTCCATCCATCCATTAGCTTTTGTTTGTCCACACAATAACTTGAAAACAATACATCCAACAGATACTATTTTTTTATGGTTGATTAGTCACAACTAGAGGAGGGTTCCTTTCGATAACCAGCATTCTGGCATATTCAGTATGGCCACCACGGCAGCCATCTTGGATTTTCAGGGACTTTGGATTGTCCACGCGATAACTTGAAAACTATAGATTCAACAGATGCTGCTTTTTTATGGTTGATTAATCATGCTTAGAGGATGGTTCCTTTCGATAACCAGCATTCTGGCATATCCAAGATGGCAGCCATCTTGGGATTTTTAGGGACTTTTGATTGTCCATTTGATAATCCAACAGATACTGTTTTTTATGGTTGATTAGTCATGACTAGAGGATGGTTCCTTTTGATAACCAGCATCATTGTCCATCCATCCATCCATTTGTCTGTCTGTCCACACATCCATCTGTTAGCTTTTGTTTGCCCATATGATAACTTGAAAACATCACATCCAACAGATACTGTTTTTAGCTCAACTTTGGCGAAGCCAAATTTGAGCTTTTGTCATGGCCCGTCGTCCATCTGTCCATCTGTCCGTACGCCAACAATTGGATACGGCTCGGGCTAGAGGCCGTATTTATGAACCGATCTTTACAAAACTTCTTGGGTACCTTTGTTATGACCGTGGGACGAGAACGAGTGTTTTTGGGTGCGGTCCAAAATTCAAGATGGCCGCCAGCTGCCATTTTGTACCGACGATGCAGAAATCTGTTTTTTGTACAGAACTTCCATATGAAAGCTCTGATTTGAATAATTTTTTGTATGAATGTTTAGTACCATGGGATACATCACATATAATACGGGTTTTTTTCTCGTGCGTAAATTGTGCAAATTAGACTAATGTTGATGCTTTTTGGTGTTACTTTCAGCTCTGTAAGTGCAAATGCCAATACGGCTCGGGCTAGAGGCCGTATTTATGAACCGATCTTTAAAAACTTCTTGGGTACCTTTGGTATCACCGTGGGACGAGAACGAGTGTTTTTGGGTCCGGTCCGAAATTCAAGATGGCCGATGGCAGCCATTTTGTATAAAATTAGGTTTAATCAGATTTTTGAACAGAACTTCCATATGAAAGCACTGATTTGAATAATTTTTTGTGTGAATGTTTAGTACCATGGGATACATCACATATAATACGGGTTTTTTTCTCGTGCAGAAATTATGCAAATTAGATGAACTTTGATTTTTTTCATTGCGACTTACAGTAAGTACACATGTCAATACGGCTCGGGCTAGAGTCTGTATTTATGAACTGATCTTAACGAAATGTCTTGAGTACCTTTGTTATCACCTTGGGACGAGAACGAGTGTTTCTGAGTGCGGTCTAAAATTCAAGATGGCTGCCAGTGGCCATTTTGTACCGAAATTAGGTCAAATCAATTTTTTGTACACAACTTCTATACGGCTCAGACTAGAGGCCATATTTATGAACCAATCTTTACGAAACTTCTTGGGTACCTTTGTTATCACCATGGGATGAGAGCGAGTGTTTTTGGGTGTGGTCCGAAATTCAAGATGGCCACCAGCAGCCATTTTGTACCAAAATTAGTGCAATCAGTCTTTTGTACAGAACTTCTGTATGAAAGTTTTGATTTGAATAAATTTTTGTATGAATGTTTAGTAACATGGAATACATCACATATTGTAAGGTTTTTTTTTTTCATGCAGAAATTATGCAAATTAGATGAACTTTGATTTATTCAGTGCTACTTACACAATGTAAGCACACATGTCAATACGGCTCAGGGTAGAGGCTGTATTTATGAACTGATCTTCACAAAACTTCTTGGGTACCTTTGTTATCACCTTGGGACGACAATGAGTGTTTCTGGGTGCGGTCCAAAATTCCAGATGGCTGCCAGTGGCCATTTTGTACCAAAATTTGCTCCAATCAGTTTTTTGTCACAAGTTCGATACAGCTCGTATTTATGAACTGATCTTCACAAAACTTCTTGGGTACCTTTGTTTTCACCTTGGGACAGGAACGAGTGTGTTTTGGGATGTCTTTGTTATCACTGTGCTATGAGAACAAATATTTTGGGGTTGAGTCAGACCCACTCTGGGACTCAAAGATTTCTTTTCAGTTTAGCATCTGACTGTAGCCCACCTTTACAATACTTCACCTATACATTTGTTACAGGCAACGGTCAGTATTTATGTACAGACCGTTACAATACTTTATATGTACCTTTGTTATCAAGTCATTACCTAGATGTTTGTCATTGCTGTGTCACATACTATACATGTACATGTCTTTGTTTTGACAAGTTGAGCTACAGTGTCATTGACACTTTCATTTTATGGTTGATTAGTCATGACTAGAGGATGGTTCCTTTCAATAACCAGCATCAATGTCCGTCTGTCCATCTGTCTGTCCGTCCATCCATCCATCCATCCGTCCGTTCCTTAACTTTGCTATAATTTTAAAACAATACATCCAACAGATACTGTTTTTTATGGTTGATGACTATAGTCATGACTAGAGGATGGTTCCTTTCGATAACCAGCATTCTGGCATGTACAATATGGCTGCCATGGCAACCATCTGGGAGTTTTGGTGCTTTTTGATTCTCCACGCAATAACTTGAAAACAGTATATTCAATTTTAATGAGTCATAAGCCAGGAATGTACAATTATTTGTGAAGGAATTATTGACCTTTTGTTCAACTAAAAATTTCTTCACAAGTGCAATTTCTTCATAGGCGGTGTACATTGATCCACCGCCTGGCGGTGCACTTGTTCTATGTGTTAAGTACAGAAAGTAAATAACACTTCAGGCTCCTTGAATTGGAAAAAAAAATCTGCAACAGTTTGTACGTCCGCACTTACCTTAAAAGCCTTGTCTGTAGATATTGCCATTGGGTTCAGCCTAACTTCCCTTTGATCATTCTTAGGGGTTCAAGGGGATCAGTTGCTAAACCTGTTCAGTCCGAAAAGAGCCATAAATCAGGGTAACATATGAATAAAGTTCATCTGATCAATGTTGTGTTCTGATTGTCACATTTTCTCCTTTATTGACTCGTCCAATCAGAACACAACAAAAAATCGCCACTTTGCCAGATAGGCTGAGTGAGAAGAGTCCATATGGATCACTAGTCCTGTTCTCTCTCAGCAAGATAGTTTGAGCAGTTTATACACAGACACAGTAAAACTGCTCAGCTGTTTTTTTGCGTTGTCTTGCGGTTTGCCACAAAAAGTTGAACAGAACTGAAAAACAAAAAAATACCCATTTCTGCTCCTCATTAGACTTTGTTGGAGAAGAACATCTGTGGAGGGAGCTGAATGAACTATCCTAGAGAAGTGGTCTGATCTATATGGTGGATAAATAATGGAAATTTCTAATAATTTCTGCATTTATCATACCTACCACTCACCCATACAGGAAGTGCCCTCCCTAGAGCTATTCACACTCACCTCTCCGCATCCATCTATTACACTCAGCAGGCATCACAAAAGAATGGTTATTGCTTTGAATTGAGAACACTTCCTTGCCTCTGTGGATGCACAGAAGCTGTGTGTGGAGGACTATGCAGGTCTGTAGTTTTTCTTGTATTGTTTTGGCTTCATTTTTGGGGCATGGGGTGTTCTTAATTAAGTTTGTCTTGAATGTGAATAGACTGCCAGCATGTCTGGGCCACTGTTGGGTATGATAATATAGAAATTATTTGAAATTTCCATTTTTAGTACAAAAATAATCTTCATTGTAATATCTACAAGATCAAAACCATTTTCATTCTGTCATAACTACTATTTGTTTTTCAAAAGTGAAATTTTGATAAAAAGAGCTACAAAATCATATTAATTACTCAATTAATGTTTTTCAGGTGGTCTTAATTCTTTAAAATCAATTGGTCTGGAGAAAATTGGCTTATCAACTAATGGTATAACATTGGGTAGAAAACTTCCTCAGTTGAAAGCAGCCGGACTAGATCAGATTAATATCAGTCTGGACACATTGGTTCCTGCTAAATTTGAGTTTATTACTAGACGTAAAGGATGGACTAAAGTAATGGAAAGTATTGACACCGCACTGCATCTTGATTTCAGACCACTGAAGGTATGTTGGATTGCTAACCTGCATAAATATATTTTATACCCCAGCAAACAAAGTTTGGGAGGGGCTTACCTTTTTTTAGTATCCCCCCAAACTGTTTTTGTACAGTCCTATGGTATTACGATATGACAGCTTGAAGTAACTCTTAACCATTTTCAAAATCCTACTCAGACAAAATGACTTCGGATAATTTTTAAATGTTCATTCCTGTCCCATGTATATACAGTACTGAGGTCAGAATATCGATATATTAAGCAGCAAATTTTCCCCACAGTGCAACTAGAAAATTAACGAATTCATTTGTGTTTGACAGAGCTCATTGAGCTCTGTCAAACAAGATTGAATTTGTTAAATTCTTACTTGTATTAAGGAAAAGATTCACTACTTGAAATTGTTGTATTTTTGTTATAATTTGACATCCGAGTGAATAGGGTTAACCAAGACCAGAAATAAGCAATCTGTCATTTTCAGAACGAGATCGCCAGAGGGTGAATTTGCTGAAGCTGTCCCATTCTGTGGGTTAGAATCCACCAATTTATCCCCTGGGTTCCTCCTTCTGTTTAATTTAGGCCTCAGATCCTTGATTCAGATTAATAATAATAATAATAATAATAATAATAATTTTAAAGCCTAGAATCCACACACAGTGCTCAGTGGCTGTACAATAATTGCATACATACATATACACACATACACGTACATTCTCTCACAGATACATTGATACATGGATCGCTATTATCATTTATTGGTGCCCTATGCCACATCAGCAACCAAGGCTATATTGTGGCGATAAAAGCAACAGAACCTAAAAGAAAAAGGGTATTGAATTAAAACAAAATAAAAAACAAACTACAACTTTACCAAAACAAGTATGTGAGTGTGACTTGACGAGTGACGAGGCAATCCTCATTGACTCAGTCAAACTCACGCAACTGGTAATGTCAGTTTAGGACCAAAATTAAAAGACCACTGAAGGAAATGCCTTACGAAAAAGGTAGGTTTTAGTACCAGATTTGAATGATTCAAGTGATTTACTATTTTTTATGTCGATTGGAAGAGAATTCCAAAGCCTTGGGCCAGCAAACGCAAAGGCCCTATCACCGGCACTAGTAAATTTAGATGCAGGCTGAACCAGATTAAGTTGACCTGATGACCTAAGAGACCTTTGTGAGAAGAGGTTTGTGGATGGTAAGCAGATCGGACAGGTTGGATGGTACAGATCCCGAGATACACTTAAACACCAAAAGGACAGTTTTAAATCAAATTCTTTTCTTAACGGGTAGCCAGTGTAACTCTGAGAGTACTGGTGTTACATAGCAGTACTTTTGAGTTCTGGTTATGACCCGTGCAGTACAATTTTGGATGTCTTGTAGCTTTTCAAGAATAGATGTTTTAGAGCCAATCAGAAGAGAGTTGCAGTAGTCGAGGCGACTAGTAACAAAGGCGTGGACAAGTTGTTGTGACGTCTACGTATCAATGAAGGGTAGAATTTTGCTAATATTTCCAAGATTGATTGAGGTTCACAAGAGGGTAAATTCAGTAATGCTACCCTGCTGTGCAGGGTAGCATCAAGAAATTCACCCTCTGGAGATCTCATTATGAAGTAGGGCCCTGCGAGTTGGACATTTTAGTTCGATTCGATTCTAGTTCAAACTTGCGAGTAGAGTCATATTTTTATACTGTACCAATGACCCAGACATAGGTGGTGCTAACTCTTAAAATATAGGGCCAAACACAAATTTTGCCCCCCAATCCCCAAAATTTGCATCTAAAACCAAAGAAAACATGTCCTGAAAGGCCCTCCACCCTTCACCTCTACTGCGCATGCGCAGTGTCAAGGACGTTTCGAAATTGGCGCCATTAATCATTCTAAGTTTGGCCCTTCATCAGTTAACATCTGACTGATCTTTGTGCTTGTAAATCTCAGTTTAAATGATGCCAGGCACATAAATATTAGTGAAATGGTGATTCTAAGGAGGATAGAGAAGGAGGAGAGGAAAAATGTGTGACAGAATATTATCAGGGCTGTAACTTAAAATTTTTTAATGAAATTATGTTAAGTTACCTATTTTCGAGGCAGCAGCCATTTTGTTGTCATTCTGATTATTTAGTTACACTGATTTTTCAGTGTTTTCCTCTCTCCCTGTCCTTTAAGTCCCCCCTTGCTATTCTCCCATGCTTTTGGCATAGTTTTTGTAATTATTATTACTAAATTTTCTTGGGAGTTTTAGCTGAATAACAGAATGAATTCTGTTCTTTTCCCCATGTTTACGTCTTCACCTACGGGTGGTTAGGTGTTGTGTTCTGCATCTACCATCTGATGTTCTGCAGTTTCTTCCCTGGAAGTCTCTGTTTTGCATCAGATAGTGTATTTTTGGTAACTGATTCCGGGCCTGGGTGTCTGGAGTCTTATTTTAGTGTTTTTACATTCATTGTTTACATTTACAACAGCCCTCTGTGTGAGGGGGGGATTTCTGGAAAATAATATCTTGATGTTATTTTAATCATAACTAGATACATTATTATTGTTCGTAAGTGTTCAATAAATTGTTTAAAATATTTTTAAAATTTTTGTCCACACTTAGGCTTGGGATCCATTGGGGCTCAACGTTACTTTTCAGAAACTTGGGCTATTCTGAAAAAATATTTTTTCAAAATATTTTGATTTCAATTATTTTTTCTATATTAATGGATCATATTATTATTATGTATTTTGATTACCAGGGGTTAGTGCGAGTACCAGGACTTGTTTTCTTTTCACATTGAAAGGATATTGATCAATTGTAATAAGAGGAAGTCTTCCTCTGACTTTTATAATCATTCTATATGTGGTCAGTGTACTCGCATTAACTCCTGTTCAGTATCGTATGATTTCGATGACAATATGGGAAGCGTATGTTACGGTATGTGATTGGGGAATTGGACACTCTGGTCCTTTCCCCGCAGGGTCACTCTACTTTATCAATTTCTATTTCAGACGATCAAGATTAGGGTGATGTATCTGTGATGTCTTCCAACAGTGTGCCTCCGTCGTCACAATTAATGAAGGGCTAGCGGAAAAGTGCTCATGTAAATACGCCAATTGCCTAAGAGGACCCTAGTAGGTTTGACGTCCGCTAGCTCGCCCGGTGTAGCGTCCATTCACCGAATGGTTCGGCAGCCGGGTTCGTCCGTTGTGGTCTAGAAGGAATTTTGGGGTGATGCGAGCACTATAAATCAACCAAATGCACACCCAGTGACGGCGGATCGGAGGGAGAACGGAGGAAGCCTTTTAGTCCGGTTCATAGCTTGTTCTGGTCCATCCGGACGGCGAGCGAGAGAGGTCCCTCTCTCGTACAACAACATCTGGCCCCAGATGTTGTGGTACAAAATGTTTCGCATTCGGAGCATACGTCCGTCGCTCGGGACGCTCCGACATATAGTCAGTCCGGAGTAGACTGTCAATAAGGCTTCCTCATTCTCATAGTAGCGCACACGACCGCTCTTAGCTACGTGACCACGGATATCCAGTCAGCTTCGCCAGTCAGAGAATCATCGGCGACCAGGTCACACCATCCGGTAGCCAGGGACACGAGGCCTGCAGACTCCGGACGTTCGCATAGGAAGTGTGCGGGTGTCAACATACACGGAGCTTCCGGCGGCAATGCATCGTAAGACCGCTACTGCACAGGCCTCGGGAACGGACGTGCTTTCCTAAATAGCACAGTTTATCGCAGCATCCCAGCATCAACTGAATCTGTCGCATATTTTTTATCCGACGATGCTGGGTCGGGACGCTCCGCGGAAGCGGGTACGGACGTCCGAAAATTTCATCCGGTCCGACAGGATACCGAAAGGGATTTGGAGGATTTCGAGCTTTCCCTTTCGGAACAACATATGCTGTTGTGTATGTCATCTGACTTGGTCTTCTACAGCTTCTTTCGTCGGACCAGATTGCTGCGATGCCGGATAAGAAACTGATAGCGTCGGTGGACTTAGAAATTTTTGGTTCGGTTCAGGGACATCGTCCCTCAGTTCCGACATAGTCCAATAATGTCACACAAACTTTCGAATTATTGAACGACGCTATATATATTATTATTATATGCTTGCTATAACCAAGCATTTCTGGTTTCTTGTTCGCAAAGTTACGGAGATGTTTTTCAAAAGTGTGCCTCTGTCGTCATAGTTAAAGAAGAGTTAGCGGCAATAAGTGCTCATGGAATATGTCTATCGCCTACAGAGTGACATTCGCTAGCTCACCCGGTGTAGCGTGCATTCATCGAATGGTTCGGCTGCCGGGTTCGTCCGTTGCGGTCTAGGAAGGAGATTTGGGTGATGCGAGCACTTTAATTACTTTAGTACTCACCCAGTGACGGCAGATTGAGGACTGATCGGAGGAAGCCTGTTAGTCCGGTTCCTGGCTTGTCACACCGCACATTGGCTACATGACCTCGAATATCCGATCAGTTTCGTCATTCAGTGATTCCACGGCGAATAGGTCGCGCCATCCGGTAGCCAAGGGACACGAGGCCTATACACTCCGTTCGCTCGTATATTGGTAGTATGCACGGGGTAACGATCACAGAGCTTCCAGCGTCAATGCATTGTAGGACCGCTTCTCCTCAGGCCTCAGTGACGGACGTGCTATCCGAGTTAGCACAGTTGTTTCGCAGCATCCCAGCAATTGACAGTTTCTTGGTCGAATCAGGAATTATCCGACAGCGCTGGGTCGGTGCGGTCCGCGGTTGCATCAGGTACGGACGACCGAACGCTTTATAGGGTCCGACAGGATGGCGAAAGGGAATCGAAAGATTTCGAGTTTTCCCTTTCGTAGTATCGGAAGCTGCCATATCTTCTGGCATTATCTTCCAGTGATTGTTATTTCGGACTACATTGCTGCGATGTTGGATAAGAGACTTATAGCGTCATTGGACTCGGAATTTTCGATCGGTACGGGGGCATTGTCCCTGTCTTACCGACGCAGTCCAATAATTTCATTACAACAGGTGTTTTTTTTTTTTTTTTTTTCGACGCTATATATGCATACAAGCCTGCTACCAAGCATGATAGTTTAGTTTCTTGTCCGCGTTGTTCTTTTCTGCCATTTTATCATTTATACGAATAGTTTATTTTGGCAGTGCAGGGCATACTGAGAGTTCTTATGCGTCTAGACGGTGTGGTTAAAGACTAGAAATATTCTTTTTCGCCATCTATGTCTTTTCCAACTTCAATGTTGGAAACGACAATGATGTCTAGTAGACTTAATTTAGACGCTTTATCATACGTGAGGCGTTATCATTACGTCTTCAAGAAAAGATTTACGGGATATTATTCTCAATGTAATTTCTTTTGAGGGCAGTAGTTTGTTCAAGTATAACTCCGCCCTTCAGTGGCTGATTGGAGTTGGTTAGACGTGACGCAGCCCTAGCTACATCCACGCGCGTGGATAATAAGGTTAAGAACTCTCTCAGAGTCGCTTCGTTCTCGGAGAAGCTTTTCTTCGACGGCAACTTTTCAGCAATCCATGAATTGCTCGATTTACACGTTCTCTTGTCTAGCTAGTGTTACAAGAGATTCAGACTGGGGCAAACATTCGGTGGTTGACTCAGAGAGTGCCACTGCAGTTGCCGGACCCGAGTGTTGCTGTTATGACGGTTGCCAGTCAAACAGATTGGGATATAATACCGATCCCAACGGATTCGAAGTGCCAGGGTCTTTGGGTTCCGCAGTCTCTTAGCAACCAATTATCTTCCGCGGAATAATGTTTTTTAGGCTTGCTTTATGTCATTGCATGAACATTATTCAGAAACGCATGCCCAAATCCTGTCCGCTAATTCGACAGTAATGGCGTATCTCCGGAACCAGGGAGGCACTCTTTCGTTTCCGTTATTCAATTTAATGAAAAGAATCCGTCTGTTGGTTATAGTACACCAAGTTCTGTTTTGGTCCGTCATATTCCGGGTCGTCTGATTGTTTTACCGGACTCCCGTTCACTTAGGGGTCGCTTGTTGCTGTCAGAATGGACTCTCAACAAACAAGTATTCAATCAGATTTGCTATCTATGGGAGCGCCCAACGATGATTTATTTACGACACAGCTTGCTAATCAATTGCAGACGTATGTGTTGGCTTGTCCGGATCTCTGAGCTAATGTTGTTAACGCTCTATTGATCTATAGGACGGAATGATAGGATACGCGTATCCTCCGGCGCTGTTGTTTCAGCAGGTATTGCTAAGATAAACAACCACAATACATTTCTGTTGATAGCATCTCTATCTTCACAGAGACCATGGGTAATTTACTCTGTTGTCTACTGTGGGACTTAACGTGAAATCTTCCTCAATGTGAGGATCTTTTTTCACTGGGTAAATCGTGTCATCTTTATCACAACTCGTAAGGTCGCAACCTTCATGTATTCCGTTGTGTGGTCCGTATTGCATTGTACTGGACGAGCTTTGGACGCGATTTCTTACTATAGGAGATCCTCTTCTTCGCTATTCTATGCGGCTAAAGTGGAGGCTCTTCCGTCGTTGGTGTAGGGATCATTATGTTCATATTGTTGATCCCTTCATACTACTCATTGCAATTTTTTAGTATATTTGTTTCACAAGATCTACTGCAGCCTGTTATTATTAAGGTTATAGGTTTATGTTACCTCATACCTATGCACTCAAGGATAGTTTACAATGGAGTCTTATGTCTCTTTATCTAAGTCAGTTAGTAACTTTTTGATAAATAGACTTAGAATCTTTAGATTAAATTCCTATATGGAATTTAACTTCGGTTCTTATTTAGCTAAGTAATCATTTGAGTCTCTGGAAACAGTAGTTTTCAAATTCTGACCTTTTAGACAGTAATTCTGTTGGTTTCTCTTTTACTGAAGAGTCAGTTAGTTTCATGCACTATCGATGGATGATTTTCACTTTCGTAGTTTCGGAACCACTACTTCCTTTACTATTTAGGTTGGATTTTTGCATAAGAGTTAGGCTCCTAATATCCGGAACCTATTGTTATTTAGGTCCTTCCGTCTTCGTACGGGCATAGGCCTTTACTCTTTCCGGTTAGAGTTAATGCACTTATAAACAGATATCTGTTTATTACTACGGGCGTAAGCTTCTTCTGTCTTTGATACCTAGTAGAAGGACGTTACGCTCCATTCTATTGTTAATGGATTCTATTAACTATCGGTACTGCTTATGGTATATCATTGACTCAGCAGTTGTGCTTAAGATTTCGGCTCATGAAGTAAGAGTTCTTCTACATCTTGGGCTTACATTAATAGTGTCGCTATTAGATTTTTGAAGGCTGCTCATTGCACTCAGCCATCCACATTCATGAATTTTTATCTCAGAAATATCGAGTCCATTTCTGGAGGCCTCTATTGTTAGGTCTATTATCTACTGCTCAGAATGTCATTCACTTAACAGTTGCTACTATAGCTAGGTAGGCTGTCTGTTTCGGCAGTGTCTCCGTTCTGCTGCCCTTTTCGCTCTGGGCTATTTGACCCAGGGCAAGAAAAAAGGGGGGGGGGGAGGGTGTTCCCTTGGGTCACCTGTTTTACTGTGAAAACAAGGGAATACCTCCTCCGGAGTTAGTAATTCTGAGCTGTTATTGGGATGGTTGTTTAGTGAGAAGTTTATGTTTTAAAATTCATTCAAGTCTTAGTTTTTAAAGTATAGCTTTTGAATATTGCATATGTCAACAGACATGATTATGCAATCCTCAGACACTTTTTAGGAGTATAAGAGTCTCTATTCTCTAGACTTACTTTATTTATTGGCTTACTTTAAAAATTATTAGTATAAGGATTATATTGGATATTAATAGAGTACATGGATGTATGAAGCTCAATTTTGGAAGGTGTTGTATCTTTCTAATTTATCATAAATAAGAAAGATACATGTAAGGCCTATTACTTCTTTTTCCCTACAGGGGATGACTCTATTTTATATTATTGAGCGTATTCCATTTTGCTCTATGTCCTTGGCCCTCCAGCCTTTTTACTATTCAGCTATGTCTGGGTCATTGGTACAGTATAAAAATGTTAAAAAATTTATAGTAATTTCTATATTTTTTATACTTACCAATGACCCAGACGGGGATGGCCCTCCCAGGAGTTGGGAACTCTTACCTCCCCGCTGAGTACATAGCGCTTACCACGCACTGGTTATTAGAATGATTAATGGTGCCAATTTCGGAACGTCCTTGACACTGCGCATGCGCAGTAGAGGTGAAGGGTGGAGGGCCTTTCAGGACATGTTTTCTTTGGTTTTAGATGCAAATTTTGGGGATTGGGGGGCAAAATTTGTGTTTGGCCCTATATTTTAAGAGTTAGCACCAGCTATGTCTGGGTCATTGGTAAGTATAAAAAATATAGAAATTACTATAAATTTTTTAACTTTTCGAGTCAATTCTTATAAAACCGATGGCCCGATTTCTTCTCAACAGAGAGGGATTTAACATTCTTTCATCGCTTAAATCACTTGAGAACCAACCGTTTAGAATCCCATTGCGACTTATCTATAATGCCGACTTTACTAAGGCCGCAATGAGGCGTCAGTAAATCGTGTTGGTATCATTTAACAGTGATACGAATAGGGTTTTGTAACATATTTTCCTATTTCTTTCATGGCCAAACTGGATTATTGTATCATTTAAAGAAAAAACTTACAATGAAAACTCTGTCATTTATCGGGACCGTATCGACTCCAGAAAAAGGACAACCGCGAATCGGAGATGAGACGAGGCAATTTTGCATTCCGACTTGAGATTCCACTCGAAATTCAAGTAATCGCAGAGCCCTATTCTGAAGCTGACAGTCTGCTTATTTCTAGGCTTGGGGTTAACTTTGGAACAACAATTCATAATCAAATGATTTGTTTGCTTACTCTTACATTTATGCAAAATTTAGGTAATGTTTTTTTTTAAAAAAAATTATAAATTTTGTTTCCTCTCCAAAAATTTGAAACAACAACACAGAATCAAATAATTTATTTGCATACTTTTATAAGTAATGCATTATCACATTCCTATTCCATTGTTAACCATTTCTGACATATTCATTACATGTTTCAACAAATATGATGTAACGGCCCTCTGCTCCAGCCCAAGATTAAATATTTACAGTGATAGAGCTAGGAGGAGGGGAGCCATCCACTTTTTGAGGGTTATCGGAGTAATAGCTACACAAGCAAGTATCTCCTCAATATACAGTGGAGCCCACTTAATTGGATATCTCTTAACTGAATAACACTGTTAATTGAATATAATTTCCCAACACAAAACCATTTACCATGCTTCCAGTACAAATTTGACCTGTTAATTGAATATAGGTTATAGAGTAAACTCCTGTTAATTGAATAAAAAATCTTGCAACCTGTCGAGAAATTACCCTGACTCTCCCCAGTTTTTCTTTGTTTATAGACCTATTTGGCCTCAGTACATCCAATACAGGCATTTAGTCTATTATATCTTGTTTGATAGAGCTCCTGGAGCTCTGTCAAACAAGATATAATAGAATAAATGCTAAGTTTATGACTGGAATACAGGAAAGTAACACAATCACTGTTAATTGAATACTCCTGTTAACTGAATAATTTTCATTGGCAAAGTGGCTATTCAATTAACAGGGTTCCACTATATTTGGAACTTTCAAATTTGTCCACATATTCGAGCAGAATTTATGCATTATGAAAAATACACATAAATCAATACTTTTAAATTATTTACCGTGTCATGAAAAATTCAAAATTCAAAATAATCTTTAAATTACTTTTCCAAGCACTACATGAATCTTTGGTCATAAATTGCACACAATTCACCTCCAGTGAGTCTGAATATTCACTCTTCTGTACAAAATACACACAATTCACCTCCAGTAAATCAAACTGTTCTCACTCAGCAAACATTGAGAATCCCTCAGTCAAATGGTAACAAGTTGTCATTCAAGTGATTCGTTATATTTCCTCATATTATAGCAGAATTTATGCACTATTAAAAATACATGTGAATCTCAATACTTTTAAATTATTTACTGTGCCCATAAAAATTCAAAATAATCATAAAATTACTTTTCCAAGTTCTTTATGCACTGTTCTGTACTAAATTGGGCACAATTCACCTTCAGCAAGTCAAAGTGTTGTCACTCAGCGAACATTGAGAATCCTGCGTTCAAATTGCAGCAAGTTATTCGAGTGATTCACAATATTTCCACATATTAGAGTAGAATTTATGTATTATGAAAAATACCTGATAATCTGAATATTACTTTTAACATATTTACTGTGCCCTTGAAAATTCAAAATAATCATCAAATTACTTTTCCAATCACTACATGAATCTTTGGTCATAAATTGCACACAATTCACCTCCAGTGAGTCTGAATATTCTCACTCTGCAAACATTGAGAATCCTATCATCAAATGGCAACAAGTTGTCATTCAACTGAATGATTAGCTATGTTTCCACATATTGGAGCCAGGGATGTAGCTAGAGGTGGGGTGTCCTCCCACCCCCTTCCTATCACTCCCCACTCCAGTTATCACCTAAAGTTTCAAAAGTTGGAAATTCAGTGATGTAAATTCCAAAAGTTGGAAATTCAATAATATCAATTTAATTTGCTCTTGTCATATTTTTTCGGTCATAGGCAAAACACTTTTCCAATTTTCGATCAAATTCTCCTTCTTTTCCAATCAGTGGCCAAAATTTTCCAAAATTCTAATGTGAATCTGTGACAGTCCAGTTTTCAAATTAATCAATCCATTTTTCTGACCTGGAATAGTCATTTGGAAGGATTAGATATTGGCTGAATAGCTGTCAGTCAAAAGTCCTTGTACAGCCCGGTCAATGTAAGAGAAAGCTCATGGACCTAACTGGGGAAATGCATTTTACTTGTGGATAAAATGACTAGATTTAAGCCAGAGGGTGGGCTCAGAATCAATTTTAGGGGTTCAAAAATTAAAAATTTTCCATGTTGGAGGCCCTTCTAGACCCTAACAGCTCAAACACTCCACCAACTTGGGCCTGCGGCCTCGGTAGGAAAAATACATGTAAATACAATATAATCAATTTGTGACCTAACTTGGTCCTCTGAAGACAATTGTTCACAGAAATAAAGTCTGAATCAATCCTTCAAAATTCCTAAACTTACAAACGACATCCGATCCACAGTATGTCTCCTATTAGCTACAGTACGTACATAATTTTTATTCAGCCAGTGTCAGAGGAATTCCCCATAGATGAACAACTATTTGATAGACCTACAAGTTCAATAAGCCTTTGAAGTCCGACTTTTATCATACCGGAATTTAACAAGTCAGCTCACATCACAAATTTCTACTACAAATTCAAAAAGCCAACTCAAATGAATCTCCATGATCTTCAATGGGGTTTATGATCCAAATGAAATCTCTATTAAGAGGTTAACCACACACATTCTGTGCTCATCGATTACATAGTCAATTTAACCCTCTCCTACTACTTCAGGCTTGACAATTCAATACAACTTGAATTTTTAAGAAGTCAAGGTTCCCCTTAAATTGGGATTTCTGATTATAATACAAAGATTTTCTTGCATATTTTTCTAAGTTTCTTTTAACAGTTTTCTATTTTAGCCACAGCCGCCATAACACAGTAACATTATTTCCTGGTAGTTGTGAGCAGGCCTGGAGAAATTAAGGCGATCTTGAGAAGGCTAACTTAAACTTTTTGGGTATAACCCTTTTCTGAAGAAAGATACAGTAATACTGTTATGTTTACTATTATTATTGCAAAGAGTGAGAAGAAAATTGTCGACTTTTCCTGCTTATGTCATAAGTTTTGTTCATCACACTCATGATATGTCATGTAATACTTAACCCTTAATCTGCTGAGTATTTTCAGGATATTTTTCATCAAATTTAGTCATGGCTGCTGCAAAGCAGCCATGACTAGATTTGATGAAAATTTCATCAAAATTTAACTCAAGAATCATTGGTGAAAAATTTCATTTAATTTACAGGGGAAAACCAGGATTAAATATACTCAAATTATAGTTATTTCAGTGGCAAGAGAAATTCTGTCCTGGGTGGGAAAATCCGCCAGCAGCATGCAAAGAGTTAAAGGATGTCTAATGAGTCACAATTTCATATGAAATATCTGTACCAAGTTCAGTAAAATTGAAACCGTGGCTCAGATCAATTTTACCTAACGAGGTTCAGAACTTTCATGTCAAATCATGACAAATTTGAGGTTTTTTTTACCACATAATGTGTGATTTAACTAGAGTTAGGCGGTTAACTGAAAATTTGTTTCGGTTTCGGTTTTGTTATCAAAACAGAAACCGAAACAATTACAAAAAAACCTGTCATTGCGGTTTTCAGCTTCAGTGTTGAAAAACTCTAATCAGGTCTTCACTTCTCAGAATAAAGAGAGAAACAACTTAAAGTTAACCCTGTTTTCAAATTTTAGAATCGCGATACCCCTTTTTCAGAACAGCTGCACTAATTTCGAGTGTGGCATTTACTGCGAAAATAGGTGACAAAATTACTTCTTACACGTCGTGTTTTAAACATTCATTTGTTTATCAAATGCGATTTCCTTTGCAGAATTGGAAATTGTCACTTCTTCCACATTTAAAATGACAAATATATTTATTTCTACATGTAATTTTGAAAGCTTGAACTTCAAAGCCAGCGGCAAAATTACAGTTGAAGTAGGATGGAAATTTAGGGTTACAATGACCTATATGAGCGACTTTTACTCGATAAAATTTGTATGGTCAGCATAATTTTTTAGAGTTTGTTGGGTTACCCTAAACACTGGTATTTATGGGGGGGAGAGGGTACAGGACAAAAATCATTTTTCTCAAACTTTAAACCAGTGGCAGTGCCAGGAATTCGATTGGGGAGGGGTGGGGGGAGGTGCCTAAGTATGATATAGGGGGTCCAAAGTCGGGATGCAAAGGCATCTACTGAAGGTTGCAGGCTTGGGGAGGGGGGGTATGGGAGTTGGAGTCCCCTCTTCCATCAGTGGTGGTCTGGAAAATTCTTTTCATATTTGGATGACCTGGGAGTGATATTTGAACGTTGCTACAACACTTGACATGATCTTCAAAGGCTCCCAGATTGTGTTGGATATCAATTTGAAGTTTGATTTTTTTTTTGGGTGGGGGGAGGGAGGGCAAGGGCGAGGGGAAAGTGGGGGCCCAAGCCAGCCTATGGTTCTGCCACTGCTTGAAACTCTTGAGAATATTTACGCAAGTATCTTATGCTCAGGAAATCAGAGTACAGGTGTATTACACAGGTGCGTTTCCCTGGAAAGGGAGTCCCTGTGACACTGTCTGACGGCAATTACATCTTCCTATACACAAATGTAATGTACTGTTGTTTGTAGAATGAAAACCAAAACTGAAAACCTGACTCTTTTAATGAAACCGAAACCAGAACTGACATGAAATTTGAAAAAAACCCATCTCTAAATTTAACCTTTTACCTAACATAACGACTAAAGCTGGCCAGTGCTGTTCACAAAAATCGGCATCCAAATTTTATTATTTTTATTTCATTTTTGCCTTAAAAACATAGCTTATGAAACCTCACTGGAACAAGCTCATTGAGCTCATTCCAATGAGGGGTCATAAGCTATGTTTTCGAGACAAAAGTAGAAATATTTAGTTATTTGGGAAATGTTTTCTGCAAATGTCTGCTATCTGTGTTAGGAAGTTAAGGAAAAATAAGAGAAGATTAACTCAATTCTACTTCCGAACTCAATTCACAACATTACCACATAGACGTTGCTGTTTGTTGGTGGTTAATGTTACATATTTATGCACCATGGCTAATCGTGACACAACATGGAGATGAAGTCAAGTTTAGTCAATCGTTGATCAACATGTTGCCTATTTTAGAGGACTTTCACCCCAAGCACTGGTGACTGGGTCCTATTTTACTAGTAAAGCGGAACTGGTTTACCACAGTAAACAAGTGCTGCTTACTTCCCGGGGTTCCCACGGGGAACATAGACGTTGCCTGCTGATGTCATTCCCATATTAGACGTGTTGTGACCGATCCTTTCATAGTAAGCTATTTGATGGTGATTATGTGATAAACCTTTTTTATCTCTCAAGAAGCAGATCTTTTCTCCATTACAAGTTAAAATGTCCAGACTAATTTCCAAATGGTTTTGTGAACAACACACCACACACATGCAATCTAAGTAGAGCTGAAATGGTTAAAGGGTTTTCTTGATCGATTAATCATATGGATTAACTGTGGTTAACCAATTAATCACTTACCCTAATAGGTAGCTGAATAATTGACGTACCTTTGATGATTTACAGCATATTAACTCTTTACCCAACATAACGGGAAAAAAACGGTCATCGCAATGTACAAAAGCCTCCATTCAAATTTTATTATGTTTTCAATTTTTGTCTCAAACACATAGCTTAAGACCCCTCATTGGGACGAGCTCAACTAAGACCCCTCATTGGGACAAGCTTGTTGAGCTCGTCCCATTGAGGGGTCTGAAGCTATGTGTTTGAGACAAAAATTGAAAATTTTTAGTAATTTAAGAATATATTTTGCAAGTATCGTCTTTTAACCGCATTGGGTAAAGGGTTAAGAATGACCATCTCCAGCTACTGATACATGCACGTGAACAAGTATGTCAGCATGTAACTTGCATTCTTTACTCTGTCTCATATAAATGATGTGAGTCAGTGTGACAGTGTGGGCCTGTTTTGGAGCAAGTTTGTTCCTTTGTTAACCTATATAATACAATTGTTCAAAGTAACGGTTAATCGATCAATTACTTTTTTGACCGATCAAAACGTTGATTATTGGTTAATTGATTAATCGGTTAACCGTTTCAGGTCTAAATCTAAGGAAGGGAGATTTGCGAAGATATACTCGTTCACAAAAGTAATCAAATACTTAAATTTGTACACATGTCACTGTTTTTTTGTAATGCTAATTTCATTAATTAAGCTCCTTTATTTAATATGTATAACAATGTCAAGTGCACTCAGAAGTCAGTTGTTTTATACTCAGCTGAAATAGAAACTCTGTTGAGTCGACAATAACTTTGATGTAGTCCATGTGAATGTATTTCCTCAAATGGTCAAATCACGTATGACAGCAGTGCTATATTTTGACCCGTGATAAAATATTTCCTTGTTTAAGTGGCAATTTAGTCACTTTTTAGGGGGAATATTGTAAGTTAAATTAGTCATCACCACCCTGGGTAGTTCTGAGATGGTGTATCTTGACCTTATTTCTAGGCCATAATATATCAATTCGTCTTTTAGACTCCTCAATATATGACCAGACCTCAATGCACCATCCCAGTACTCCGTATGGTAGTAAAAGCCTATATGGAAAGATCATTGCACTGCAAAGGTGAAAAAGAGAAAGTGTTTGTAATCATTATAAGGTAGATCAGGATTCTGGAAGAGTTAACCTTCTTCACACTGACATCAAAATATCAAATCTTCAAGCAGAAAATTTTTCACATAATGCAAATGTCAGTTTAACCAATTCAGTCTTGCTTGACATTGAGCTCTCTCAAACAAGATTGAATTGGTTAATTTTCTAGTTGCATTATGGGATGAAGTTGCTGATTGAAATTTCAACATTTCATCATCAAATCGAATTTCAAAGCTTCGCAGAGCAGAGTCCTAGAAGTTGGAGAGGTGACAAATTTGAAATACTTAGAAAGTGTACTTTTTCAAGAGGTGAATGTGACCATACACATTAATATCTTATTATACCCCCATTCTCGAAGAGGTTGGGAGGAAAACTGGATTACATGCCTCTGTCCGTCTGTCCATACATCCGGATCCATATCTTAGCAGAGATCGAATGTATTTCAACAAAATTTCCTTGGGATGGCCTGCTTCTTTTGACACATGTTGAATGAAGTAGATCACACTATCTTCACCTGAGTTATGACCCTTATCAAATTTTCAGTGATTTTTTATTTTGTCCACACAGACATAGCCTCACCCCTCAACTTGACACCTGTGGGGTATGCCAGCTCCTCTGGTGCAATATCTTGTTTTAATTTCAGTTTTGATTCTGTGTATATAAATTTTTGTAGATAAACTGTGTGGTGATGAATGGTCTGAATGAAGAAGAGATATTAGATTTTGTTTCATTGACGAAAGAAAAGGTATTTTTATCTTATTCTCCTCAGAATTTAGTTATACAATGTATGACTCCCTAATTGTTTTGAATTCAGAAAATATTTTTTTACAGCCTTGATTAATCAAATTTATATATACTCAAGTTAAGATAGTTGTGTAGATTTCTTAACCAAAGTACATGCAATATAGTGATAATTATTAACTCAAAAACACACCATGAATGAAGTTTCCATTGAAATAAAAATACTGTGGCCCCTATGCATGCATCTAATAACCAACATTTTAAGAAAGATTTCCGATAGTAGGCCAAGAAATAAAGAGATTACATTGTCATCCATTAACAGGTTATGTTTTAACATGGTGGTAACCTCTAGAAAAAAGTGTTGTGATGATATTCTATCTTCTCTTCAATTAAAGTTGCCAGCCATGCTGTATTTGTCTTCACAGAATTTCTGCCCAGATAAATAGCAATAATTAATGTGCGATCTGGCTTTGGTGAGATCGCATGTTAGCTGTTGCTATTTACTTTGATGGAAATTCTGTTAAGATGTAAGCATCATGAAGATGTAAACATCATGCAGCTCGATTCACAGAGGATGCAATGCACAACCCTTTAGTCGAGTTAGTCACAAAAGATTTTCATATCATACTGGCAAAATAACCTAAACTTTCGTTTGCAGGTTATTTCCATGTCTGTGATAGTATGATTGTGTTGTGGAGTAAAGGGGACAGGAATCAACAACCTTGGAGTATTTTTACACAATAACCAATGGCACAGACTTAGCTGGTGCTAACTCCAAAATATCGAGGGCCGAACACAAATTTTGCCCCCCCCCCCCATCCCCCAAATTTGCATGCAAAACCGAAAATTAGAAGTCCAATCTGGTCCTCCATACATTTACTCTCTGCGCACCCACCAGAAAGTGACCGGAATTGGCGCAAACATCATTCTTTGTTTGGCCCTCAGTCATATAACAACAAACTGACTTCTGTGCTTTAAATCGGTTTATAATGATGCCAGACACAAATCAATGGTTGATTTGGTGGATCCAAGGACATAAACGGATGAAGGAAGGAAGAAACGTGGTTTGAAACATTCAGGGCTGTAACTTTATAATATTTATAAAAATTAGTTCATGTTCCCCAGGTTTGGGACATGGGCCTGACGTCATCATTATTAGTCCCCTACCGGCATTGCCGGAGGGGACTATAGGTTTGCACTCTGTCCATCCGTCAGTCTGTCAATCTGTCAGTCACACTTTAGTTTTCCGGAGTTTTTTTGGAAATGCTTCAATGGAATAATTTCATTTTTGGTAAACTACTATAGAACGATGACTTACAGATCAAGTTTGAGTTTCATGCTGATTGCATTATTCTTGTGTGAGTTACGGCCCTTGGAAATATGGAAAAGCACTAAAATATCAGTATTTTTATACTGTACCAATGACCCAGACTTAGCTGGTGCTAACTCTAAAATATCTAGGGCCAAACGCAAATTTTACCCCCCCCCCCCCCCCCCATCCCCAAAATTTGCATCTGAAACCAAAAATTACATGTCCTATATGGTCCTCCATACTTTAACTCCACTGCGCATGCGCAGTGTCAAGGAGGTCTCGAAACTACTGGAGAAAGTCATTCTTTTTTTGGCCCTCAATTCAGTTACAACTAACTGATATTTGTGCTTGTAAATCTCAGTTTAAAGGATGCCAGACGCATAATTATGAGAGAAATGGTGGATATATGGTGGAAATAGAACATGGAGAGGAAAAAACAGTGGAAACAAATGTTCAGGGCTGTAACTTATAATTATTTTACGAAATTATTCATGTTACCTATTTTCGTGGCATGACCTTATTGTGGTCATTCTTGCTATGAATTTTCCATTGTTTAATCAGTGTTTCCTCTCTCCATTTCCTTTATTCCCTCATAGCTATTCTCCCATGCTTTTGACTTATTTTTTGTAATGCTTATTACTAAAATTTTTTGGGAGTTTTGGCTTGGAAACAGAATTATTTTCTGTTTTTTCACCATGTTTACGTCCTCACCCTAGGTGTTGTAGGCATTTTGGTCTGCATCTATCATCTGGTGCTCTACAGTTTTTTCTCTGGAAGCCTCTGTATTGCATCAGATAGTGTTTAAATTGGTAACTGATTTCGGGCCATGTTTGTTTTAGTGCCTGGAGTCATGTTTCCGGGTTGTTGACACTTTTGCTTATGTTGACAACTGTTACTTCTGACAATGATTACTTGGCTTCTGCTTAATTTAGTTCATAGCAAGATGCATTAATATTGTCCGTAAGTGTTACATGAATTTTTTCAAAATGATTTAAAATTTTTGTCCACACTTAGGCTTTTTTGGGCTCAGGGTTCCCATTGGGAACTTGGGCTCTTCTGAAAATTTTTTCAAAAATTTTTTTTTTTAAATTATTTTCTCTTAATAATGTTATATATCAAGAGTTAGTGCGAATAATATGACGGTGTATATTTTTTTCTGGTTGAAAAAATATTCTTCTATCATAATTCGAGGATATCTTCCTCTAATTCTCGAGTTCATTGTGTTTCTTATAGTCAATGTAGTCGCATTAATTCTTGCTCTGTGTGTGTTGATTGATATGACAACGTTGGAGACGTGTGTCACGGTATGTTGCGGTGAGAGGTCCATTACGGTCCTCTCTCCGTACGGTCACTATATATTATCAGTTTCTTTTTCAGAACTCAGAGTGATGTTTCCGTGATGTCTTCAATAACTGTGTCTCAGTCATTGCAATATTTGGGCTAGCGGGAAGTGCTCAAGGAATTACGACAATTGCTGGGAGTTAGCTAGTTCCATCGAAGGCATTGTCGCCCACTAGTCCGCCCGGTGTCGCGTCCATTCACCAGGAAATAAGAATGGTACGGCACCCTGGTTAGTCCGTTGCGGTCCAGGGAAGTAGATTGGGTGATGCGAGCACTATAAAACTTAAGATGTGCACACCCAGCAACGACGGATCCGAGGATAGTACCGAGGAAGCCTGTCAGTTTGATAGCTAGCTCGTCCAGGTCCCCCGGACCGTGAGCGAGCGAGGCCTCCTCTCTCTTGCATCAACATCTGTGCTGCAATGTTGTTGTATGTTGTTCGTTTAGCCATGGTGCTCTTCTTCGCCGACCAAGGAATACACGTCGACCAGGTCACTCCATCTGCTAGCCAACAATACGAGACCTTTCCGGTGGGGACGTTCGCATATTATATAAATGCAGGAATGAACGTCCCGGGAGCTTCCAGCGGATAATTCACGTAGGACCGCGGCTCCACAGGTCTCATTGAGTAACATAAACAAGGTGATGTTACCATGATGTCTTCGTAAAGTGTGCTTCCGTTGTCACAGTCAAATGAAGAGTTAGCGGCAAAAATGCTCATGTAGATACGTCAATTGCCCGGAGTTCCCTAATACTATCGATGGCGTTGGCGTCCGCTAGCTCGCCCGGTGTCGCGGCCATTCACCGAGTGGCTCAGCACCCGGGTTCGTCCATTGTGGTCCAGGAAGGAGATTTGGGTGTTGCAAGCACTATATATATAATACAATGTGCACACCCAGTGACGACGGATATGAGGATGGTACGGAGGAAGCCTATTAAGTCCGGTTCCTAGCTCGTCCAGGTCCATCCGGGCTGCAAGCGAGAGAGGTCCCTCTCTCGTATTACAACATCTGGTCTCAGATGTTGTGGTACAAAACGTTCCTCAGTCGGAGTATAGGTCTACTGCTCGGGACTCTCCATTATATAGACAGTCCAGAGAGACTGCTCTTTCGGCTTCCTCATCCTCACGGCAGCACACCCGACCGCACCTTGGCTATGTGACCTGTGATATTCAACCAACATCGCCGATCAGGGATTCTACGGCGACCAGGTCACGCCATCCAGTAGCCAAGGATACGAGGCCTTCATTCTCCGGACGTTCACATATTAGAGGTATGCAGGAGTGAATGTCCAAGGAGCTTCCAGCGGCTAAATCAAATAAGAGAGCAGCTCCACAGGCCTCTGTTGTGGATATGCTATCGCAGATAGCACAAATTATCGCAGTGTCCCAGCAACTGACAGTAACTCTGTCAGATCAGGAATTATCCGACGAAGCTGGGTTGGTACGTTTCGCTGCAGGTTCAGGCATACACAACCAAGAATTTCAAGTGGTCCGACAGGATGGTGAAAGGGATACCGATAAGTTGTATTTTCCCTATTAGGAACAACATAATTGCCGTAGAGTGCATCGGGCATTATCATCGGACGTTCCTCCGGACCAAAATGCCACGTTGCCGGATAAGAAATGGATAGCGCCACTGGATATAGAATTCTTAATCGGTTTAGGGACATCATCCCTCTGTTCCGACATAGTCCAGATATGTTTCACGGACATTTGATCTGTTGAATGACGCTATATTTATATAACTTGCTACCTAAATGGGCAGGTCAGGTTTCTTATCGGCAATAGGCTCTACATCTGCCTTTCATCATTTCATTGAGTATTTTGAAATGGCAGGACAGACCATTCTGAGAGTTCTCTGCATCCAGACGACCAGTTCAGGAACTAGTATTGTTTTACTGTCGTCTATGTCAGTTCCAACCACGATGTTGGAAATAACAATATCGTCTAGCAGGGACAGCTTAGATGCATAATCGTACGCAGATCACTTTACCAGAACGTTATCATTACGTCTAAACGAAAAAGAATTCTAGGATGTACAACCTCCTTAAGAGTTCTTTCAAGGACCTCACGTAAAACTCTGTCCTTTAGTGGCAATATGGAGTTGGTTAGACGTGACGCAACCCTGGCTACATCCAGGCGTGTAAATATTAAGGTGAAAAACTCTCTCAGAGTCGCTCTGGTCTCTGGAGAGTTTTCTTCGACGGCAAGCTTTCTGCAGTTTATGATCAGTTAACTAAGAAAGCTTTAGACTCTCTGCTATTAATTTGCTACCATATAGTCGGATTCAGCAGAGAAGAGTAAAACAGGCACTTCTGGGACGAATACATCCAAGGGAAGTTCCTATAGAGGTTCCTATGTATCCTCTAAGTCTTATTCTAGAGACCGTCAGGGTAGCGACTCAGATAGGGGCCGTAATGCTGACCGAGACATCTGGTCAGATGCCCCTAGGTCGACGAGGCGAGGTGCGGGCCGTGGA
Organism: Pictodentalium vernedei; assembly: GCA_031216915.1. NCBI lineage: Eukaryota > Metazoa > Mollusca > Scaphopoda > Dentaliida > Dentaliidae > Pictodentalium > Pictodentalium vernedei. The sequence continues at coordinate 156,542,606 of CM062292.1, forward strand.
GGACATGGCTTCTTCTTCCGCAAGCCTCGCAGGACCCGAGGTAATGGTTTTAACCTCTATCGTGTACTAGTGAGCAGAAGGCTGTCGAGTTTCTCAATGATTTGGGATTAGATTATGGACGTCCCTTGGATTCAAGGGGTGATTTCGGAAGGATTAATTGTTCCTCAAACGAAATCCTCTGTTAACACGGAGTCCAACTTGGACTCAGCTTATGTCAGTCAGTAGAATAGACACTCGCTTCCATCAGAAGTACAGTCTATTCTGGAATGATTGCGATAGAGATCATAGAAATCCAGGAATTTCCAGGCTTCTACAACCATCCTTTTCTGGTTCCAAACCAGACGGCTCATTCCGTCCACTCATATTCTCAGCTGGATAACAGGCTGATCGTGACTCGAAGTTTCTATATGGAGTCCATCTGATCAGTCAGAGCGAGTATTCGGGTGTACGACTATGCTACATGCATAGATTTCTAGTTGCATACTTTCACTTCATGGTACATCAGGCATTCAGAAAGTATCTTTGCTTCTTTATCATAGGAATTGTGTTTCAGCACCGACCAATGTGTTTCGGTCTGAATCTAGTTCCTGGGCTTTCACTCGAATAACGAACTCGGTAATGACTCATTTCCGAGCTCATTCATCTGCGGTAACATCGGCCTACCTGGACGACATTCTTCAGAGGTGTGGCAACGAGTTAATGCTTCAGAACGATGTGCAGATTCTGCTTCTATTGATCTGACAGCTCGGTTTCATAAGTAAACGAGGAGAAGTCGGATCTGGTTTCGTCCAAGTCATTTACCCACTGGGGATGAGCTTCGAGATGCATAACATTCTTGTTTGTCTGCCGTTAACCAGAGCGCAGAACGATGTGCAGATTCTGCTCCTATTGATCCGACGTCTCGATTTCATACGTAAATGAGGAGAAGTCGGATCTGGTTTCGTCCAAGTCATTTACCCACCGGGGGATGAGCTTCAAGACGCATAACATTCTCATTCGTCTGCCGTTAACCAGAGCGAAATTAATCAGTTGTTATACTCGCTATTGTCTTCGCTCTGACAAGGTCTCAGCGAGAGATCTCATGTGACTGATACGTTGTGCAGAACTGCCGTGATTTTATTCCAATGGAGCGGTTAAGCATTTGTCCTATCCAATTTTCTTTTAATTCAGAATTGGAGGGTGAAGATTATTTCGCTCGATATGGACATCTTGTCAAATCAAGTGAATAAGAGATTCAAACTTGGGCAAGTTTTCAGTGCTTAACTCAAGTAGTTGCACTGCAATTGCCGGATCCGAGTTTTATAGTTTTGACGGATGTCAGTCAAACACTTGGGTAGTTTCATTAAACCCAATGGATTTGAAGTGCCGGGTCTTTTGTTTCCGTAGTTCCTTATCAAGCACACAAACATCAAGAATGATGTCATTTTGGCTTGTGCTACATTATTGATGAATGTTATTCAGAATGCTCATATGCTAATTCTGTCTGACAACTCAACAGTATTAGCGTATTTTTGGAATTATGGAGGCTCTCATTCCATCCTGTTATTCATGTTAACGGAAGGAATCTTTCGGTTGGTACTAGAACATCAAGTTCTTCAATTCGTCCGTCATATTCTGGGTCGTCTGAATATATTAGCGGACTCCCTTCACGAAGGGGCCGTTTGTTGCCACCAGAATGGACTTTCAACAAACCAGTATTCAATCAAATTGATACCAGGAGAGCTGCCAATGATCAACTTTTTCGCGACGCATCTCAACAATCATTTGCAGATGTAGATGTCACAATGTTTGGATTTTCGAGCGTTTGCAGTAAACGCTCTATCGATCTTGTGAAACAGAATAATAAGATATACGTATCTTCCAATGCCAGTGATTTAGCAGATATTGCTCAATGTAATTATTTCAATGCAATTCTGTTGGTAGCTCCTCTATATCCACAAAAACTGAGGATTAATTTACTCAGGCTTCTGTTGTGGGTCATGCTGTGGAAGCTTCCTCCACATTGCAGTCCATTCTATGGTCAGAGGGATTCAATCTACTATCAGTTCTGCTAATGATTATATCTTCATTCAGCAGTCTGTGCGTTGGTTTTAAGCTCATGAAGTAAGAGTCCTTCTACATCATAGGCTTAAGCTAATAATGTTGATATTACAGATCTAATGAGGGCTACATATTGGTCTTAGCCCTCCATTTTCACGATTTTGTATCTGAGAATATTGAGTCCTTTCTGCAGATCTATTACTCAGAATGTTGTCTACTAAACAGTGGCAACTTTATGTGTATAGGCTTTCGGTTCTGGCAGTGACTTTGTCCTGCTATCCTCTTTGCTCTGGAGTATCTGATCCAGAGCAAGGGAAAGGGGGGGGGGGGGGGGTGTTCCCTTGGGTCACCTGCTTTATAGTGTAAAGCAAGGGAATACCTCCCTTGGAGTCAGTTCTTCCGAGTCGGTTCCGAGATGATTTTAAAAAATATTAGTATAAAGGGTTATACTAGATGTTATTGTGCTGAGTTACAGATTGGTGTTGTGTCTTTCTTTTTTGATACAAATAAGAAAGATACATTTAGCCTATCTCTCCTTTTCTCATTGAGGGGATAGGTTTGTTATAGGTAATTGAGTCTATTGGATTTCCCTTATGTCCTAGGCCCTCCAACCTTTTTACTATTCAGCTAAGTCTGGGTCATTGGTACAGTATAAAAATGTTAAAAAATTTATAGTAATTTCTATAGTTTTTATACTTACCAATGACCCAGATGGGGATGGCCCTCCCAGGAGTTGGGAACTCTTGCCTCCCCGCTGCGTACATAACGCTTACCAGACACTGGTTGTAAGAATGACTTTTGGCGGCAGTTTCGAGACCTCCTTGACACTGTGCATGCGCAGTGGAGTTAAAGTATGGAGGACCATATAGGACATGTAATTTTCGGTTTTAGATGTAAATTTTGGGGATTGGGGGGTAAAATTTGCATTTGGCCCTAGATATTTTAGAGTTAGCACCAGCTGAGTCTGGGTCATTGGTAAGTATAAAAAATATATAAATTACTATAAATTTTTTAAGTTTCTGGAGTTTTTTGGGAAACGCTTCAACGGAATGATTTCATTTTTGGTAAACTACTATAGAACAATGACTTACAGATCAAGTTTCATTTACACTCTGTCCATCCATCCATCAGTCTATAGAACAATGACTTACAGATCAAGTTTGAGTTTCATGCTGATTGCATTATTCTTGTGTGAGTTATGGTCCTTGAAAATATGGAAAAGCGCCAAAATATCAGTATTTTTATACTGTACCAATGACCCAGACTTAGCTGGTGCTAACTCTTAAAATTCTAGGGCCAAACACAAATTTTGCCCCCCAATCCCCAAAATTTGCATCTAAAACCAAAAGAAATCATGTTCTGAAGGTCCTCCATACTTTGCCCTCACTGTGCATGTGCAGTGTCAAGGACGTCCCGAAATTGGCGCCAATTATCATTCTTTGTTTGGCCCTTCATCAGTTCACATCTGACTGATATTTGTGCTTGTAAATCTCAGTTTAAATGATGCCAGACACATAAATATTAGAGAAATGGTGGATATAAAGTGCATATAGAGGGAGGAGAGGAAAAATGAGTGACAGAAAATATTCAGGGCTGTAACTTAAAAATTTTTTAATGAAATTATGTTAAGTTGCCTATTTTCGAGGCATGGGTCTGTTGTTGTCATTCTTGCTATGAAGTTTCACTGCTTATTCAGTGTTTCCTCTCTCCTTGTCATTTAGATCCCCCCTTGCTATTCTCCCATGCTTTTGGCATATTTTTGAGTAACATTATTACTAAAATTTCTTGGGAGATTTAGCTGGGTAACAGAATGAATTCTGTTCTTTTTCCCATGTTTACATTCTCACCCATGGGTGTTTAGGCGTAGTGTTCTGCATCTACCATCTGATGTTCTGCAGATTCTTCCCTGGAAGTCTCTGTTTTGCATCAGATAGTGTATTATTGGTAACTGATTTCGGGCCAGGATTATCAGTGCCTGGAGTCATGTTTCTGGTGTTTTTACACTTCTTGTTTACATTGGCAACAGTCTCTGTTGAGGGGGACTTTTTGTCTTTGTACTAGTTTAATTCATTACAAGATACATTATTATTATTCGTAAGTGTTGCATTAATTGTTTAAAATTTTTGTCCACACTTAGGCTTGGGATCCATTGGGGCTCAATGTTACTTTTCAGAAACTTGGGCTTTGCTGTAAAAATATTTTTTCAAAAATTATTTTTGATTTCATTTATTTTTTCTATGTTAATGGATCATGTTATTATGTATCTTTGTTTGCAGGGGTTCGTGCGAGTACTAGTACTTATTGTTTTCTTTTCACAATGAAAGGATATTGTTCAAATTGTAATGAGAGGAAATCTTCCTCTGACTTTCATGATCATTGTATAAATTGTAGTCAGTGTACTCGCACTAACCCCTGTTCAGTATGTGAATTTTGGGATGACTAACATTGGAAACATGTGTCACGGTATGTTGTTAGCGGGGAAAGGGCTATGCCGGTCCTTTCTCCGCAGGGCACTCTAGTTTATCAGTTTCTATTTCAGAGGAACAAGAACAGGGTGATGTTTCTGTGATATCATCCAAAGGTGCGCCTCCGTCGTCACAATCAAATGAAGAGCTAGCGGCAAAAGTGCTCATGGAGATACGCCAATTGCCTAAGAGGTCCCTAGTAGGATCGACGACGTTGATGTCCGCTAGCTCGCCCGGTGTAGCGTCCATTCATCAAATGGTTCGGCAGCCGGGTTCGTCCGTTGCGGTCCAGGAAGGAGATTTGGGTGTTGCGAGCACTATAAATATTCAAGGTGCACACCCAGTGACGGCGCATAAGAGGAGAGAACGGAGGAAGCCTAGTAGTCCGGTTCCTAGCTCGTCCAGGTCCATCCGGGCTGCGAGTGAGAGAGGCCCCTCTCTCATACAACAACATCTGGGACCAGATGTTGTGGTACAAAATGTTTCGCAAGCGGAGCATACGTCCGCCGATCGGGATGCTACGTTGTATAGACAGTCCGGAGAGACTGTACAAAAGGCTTCCTCATCCTCTCAGCAGCGCACACGACCGCACCTTGGCTATGTGACCGCCAATATCCAGCCAGCTTCGCCGATCAGGGATTCCACGGCGACCAGGTCACGCCATCCGGTAGCCAGGGACAAGAGGCCTGTAGACTCCGGACGTTCGCATAAGAGAAGTATGTAGGAGTCAGTTTACACGGAGCTTCCAGCGACTAAGCAGCGTAAGACCACTACTCCGCAGGCCTCGGTGACGGACTTGCTAGCTCAGATAGCACAAATTATCGCAGCATCCCAGCAGCCGACAGAATCGGTATCGGATCAAGAATTATCCGACGACGCTGGGTCGGTACGCTCCGCCGAAGCATCGGGTGCGGACGAACGAGATCATCATGAGGTCCGACAGGATGGCGAAAGGGATACCGAGGACTTGGAGCTATCCCTTTCGGAGCAACATGAAGCTGCCGTAGATTTCATCCGGCACTTCCTTCCACAAGTTGTTCCGTCGGGCCAGACTGCTGCGATGCCGGATAAGAGACTGATAGCGTCATTGGACACTGAATTTTTTGAGCGGTTCAGAGACATCGTCCCTGAGTTTCCGACACAGTCCAATAATGTCACAAGAACATTCGAATTATTGAACGACGCTATCTATAAGCTTGCTTCCAAAACAGGCAAAGCTGGTTTATTGTCCGCTAATGCTCTCAACCTGCCTTTCATCAATTCAAGGAATAAATTCGATACGGCAGGACAGGGAATACCGAGAGTTCCTCTGCATCTAGACGACGAGGCGGAAGACTTGGAATTGTCATTACCGTCGTCTATGTCTATTCCAACCGCGACGTTGGAAATGACAATAACATCTAACAGAGCAAGCTTAGACGCTTTATCATATGCAGACCACCTTACAAAGGCGTTATCATTGCTTCTTCAAGGGAAAGAATTCCAGGATATACAATCCTCATTAAGACTTCTTTCAAGGGCAGTAGCTTATTCCATGTATAACTCCGCCCTTTCAGTGGCAAACCTGGAGTTGGTTAGACGTGACACAGCCCTAGCTACATCCACACGTGTGGATAGTAAGGTGAAGAACTCTCTCAGAGTCGCTTCGGTCTCCGGAGAGCTTCTCTTCGACGGCAAGCTTTCAGCAATCTGTGATAAGATAACTAAGAAAGCTTCGGATTCTCTGCTTTTTAGTTCCGCTTCCAAAAAGTCGGATACAGCAGAGAAGAGTAAGACAGGTACTTCTGGGACAAATACGCCCAAGAGAGGTTCCTATAGAGGTTCTTATACGTCCTCTAGGTCTTATTCTAGAGACCGTCAAGGCAGCGACTCACGTACAGGACGTTCTTCGGGCCGAGACAACCGGTCTGACATTCCGAGGTCGGGAGGACGTGGTTTCTCCTTCCGCAGGCCTCGCAGGTCCAGGAGGTGATGGTTTGAACCTCTATCGTGTTCCGGTTGGCGGAAGGTTATCGAGTTTTACAGATGAGTGGGGTTCGATTACGGACGACCCCTGGGTCAGAGGGGTATTTTCGGAAGGACTAAGAATATCCTTCAAACAAAAGCCTCCATTAACTCAAAGTCCAAAATGGACTCAGCTTCCGTCAAATCCGCAGAAAAGAGACGCTCTTTTATCGGAAGTACAGTCTCTTTTGATGAAGAACGCGGTAGAGGTCGTAGAAGACCAGGAATCACCTGGTTTCTACAGCCATCTGTTTCTGGTTCCAAAACCAGACGGCTCGTTCCGTCCAGTCATAGATCTGAGCTGGATAAACAAGCTGATCGTCACTTCGAAGTTTTATATGGAGACGATTCGATCGGTCAGAGCAAGTATTCGGGTGAACGATTATGCTACAAGCATAGATCTCAAAGATGCATACTTTCACGTCATGGTTCATCCGACATTCAGAAAGTATCTACGCTTCGCAGTCCTAGGAGTTGTATATCAATTCCGGGCGATGTGCTTCGGATTGAACCTAGCGCCCTGGGCTTTCACTCGAATAATGAACTCGGTAATGATGCATTTCCGAGCTCATTCGTCTGCAGTAACGTCGGCCTACCTGGACGACATTCTTCAGAGGTACGGCAACGAGTTAACGCTTCAGAACGATGTGCAGAATCTGCTTCTATTGCTCCGCCGTCTCGGTTTTGTTATAAACGAGAAGTCGGATCTGGTGCTGTCCAAGTCATTCACTCATCTGGGAATGAGCTTCGAGACGCACAACAATCTCGTTCATCTGCCGTTAACCAGAGCGAAGTTAATCAGTTGTTACGCTCGCTATTGTCTTCACACAGACAAAGTCACAGCGAGGGAGTTCATGAGACTGATAGGTCTGTGCGGAGCCACTGCAGATCTCATTCCGATGGGGCGGTTGCACACTCGTCCTCTCCAAATTTTCTTGACTCAGAATTGGAGTGTGAAGATTCATTCGCTCGATTCAGACGTTCTCTTGTCAGATCAAGTGAAACAAGAGATTCAGACTTGGGCAAGCATTCAGTGGTTGACTCAGGGAGTTCCGCTGCAGTTGCCGGATCCGGGTTTTACGATTATGACGGATGCCAGTCAAACAGGTTGGGGTGCAACATTGATCCCAACGGATTCAAAGTGCCAGGGTCTTTGGGATCCGCAGTTTCTAAGCAAGCACATAAACATCAAGGAAATGATGTCGATTTGGCTTGCATTACGTCATTGGATGAACATTATTCAGAAAGCTCATGTCCAAATCCTGTCCGACAATACGACAGTAGTAGCGTATATCCGGAACCAGGGAGGCACTCATTCCGTTCTGTTATTCAATTTAACGGAAAGAGTCCTTCTGTTTGCTCTAGAACACCAAGTTCTACTTTCGGTCCGTCATATACCGGGTCGTCTGAATGTACTAGCAGACTCCCTTTCACGGAAGGGTCGCTTGTTGCCGTCAGAGTGGACTCTCAACAAACAGGTATTCAATCAGATTTGCTACCAATGGGAACGGCCAATCATAGACTTATTTGCGACACATCTCAACAATCAGTTGCAGACGTATGTGTCACCATGTCCGGATCCACGAGCATATGCAGTAGACGCTCTATCGATCTCGTGGGACGGAATGATAGGATATGCGTATCCTCCAGCGCCGTTAATACAGCAAGTATTGCTAAAGATAAAACAATCTCAATGCAGGATTCTGTTGGTAGCATCTCTGTCTCCACAGAGACAGTGGATAAATCTACTCAGATGTCTGCTGTGGGACTTACCGCGAAAGCTTCCTCCACGGGAGGATCTTCTTTCGCAGGGGAAATCGCGTCAACTTCATCACAACCCGCAAGGTCTCAACCTTCACGTAATTCCGTTGTACGGTCCTTCTTGCATGGCAAGCATTTTACAGGACGAGCAGTGGACGCGATTTCTAACTGTAGGAGGACCTCCTCTTCGCTAAACTATGCGGCTAAGTGGAAGGTCTTTCGTCGTTGGTGTAGGGATCATTCTGTTGATATTTTTTATCCCTCCATACCAGACATTGCAAACTTTCTAGTATACTTGTTTGACGAGATCAAACTGCAGCCTGTTACTATTAAAGGTTATAGGTCTATGTTATCTGATACCTATGCACACCATGATAGTTTACAAATTGAATCTAATGTCTCTTTATCTAAGTTAGTTAGAAACTTCTCGATAAATAGACCTAGAACTCTTAGATTAATTCCTAAATGGAATTTAGCTTGGGTTCTTCTTAAACTGAAAGAAAAGCCATTTGAGCCTCTTGGGACAGTAGATTTCAAATTCTTGTCTTATAAGACAGCTTTTCTCTTAGCTTTCTCTTCTGCTAGAAGAGTCAGTGAGCTTCATGCACTATCGGTGGACGATTCTCACTATCATAGTGTCGGGAACACTATTACCTTTACTACTCATGTTGGATTTTTAGCTAAGAATCAGGCTCCTAATAAATACCCGGAACCTATTGTTATTAAGGCTCTTCCGTCTTCAGACGGGCGTAGGCCTTTACTCTGTCCTGTTAGAGCTTTAGGTATTTATAAACAAAGATCTCAGTTTATCAGAAAGGGACGAAAACGCTTCTTTCTGTCTCTGATGCCTAATAGAAAGGACATTTCGGTCCATTCTGTTGCTAGATGGATTCAATTAACTATCCGTACTGCTTATGATAATCTATCTTCTACTCAGCAGTCTGTGCTTAAGATTTCGGCTCATGAAGTAAGAGCTCTTTCTACATCTTGGGCTTACGCAAATAGTGTTGCTATTACAGATTTAATGAAGGCTGCTTATTGGTCTCAGGCATCCACATTCACAAATTTTTATCTCAGAAATATTGAGTCCATTTCTGGAGACCTGCATTGTTTAGGTCCGTTATCTGTTGCTCAGAATGTCGTCCACTAAACAGTTGCAACTATAGTTATGCAGGCTTTCTGTTCCGGCAGTGACTCTGTCCTGCTGCCCTCTTCGCTCTGGGCTATTTGACCCAGGGCAAGGGGAAGGGGGGGGGGGGAGGGTGTTCCCCTTAGGTCACCTGCTTTATAGTGAAAAGCAAGGGGATTCAGTAATTCTGAGTCGTTACCGGGATGGTTTTAAAGTGTAATATTAATGTTAAAAATTCATTCATGTCATATTTTTAAAGTGTAGCCCGGTGTGAAGCATTTGTATATGTCAAGTGTCAAACGCGCGTTAATATACAATCCTCGGACACTTTTAAAAGAATATAAAGAGTCTCAATTCTCTGGACTAACTTTATTTATTGGCTTACTTTAAAAATAATTAGTATAAGGGGTTATACTGGATGTTAATAGAGAACATGAATGTTATTATGCTCAATTATGGAGGGTATTGTATCTTTCTAATTTATCATAAAATAAGAAAGATACATGTAAAGCCTAATACTCCTTTTCTCCCTGAGGGGTTGACTCTATTTATATAGTTGAGCTTATTGGATTTTCCTCTATGTCCTAGGCCCTCCAGCCTTTTTACTATTCAGCTAAGTCTGGGTCATTGGTACAGTATAAAAATGTTAAAAAATTTATAGTAATTTATATATTTTTTATACTTACCAATGACCCAGATGGGGATGGCCCTCCCAGGAGTTGGGAACTCATACCTCCCCGCTGAGTACATAGTGCTGATCAGGCACTGCTTGTAAGAATGATAATTGGCGCCAATTTCAGGACGTCCTTGACACTGCGCATGCGCAGTGAGGGCAAAGTATGGAGGACCTTCAGGACATGATTATACCACCCACTTGAAAAGTGGGCGGTATATAGCATTCATGGTGTCCGTACTTCCGTACGTCCGTACTTCCGTACGTCCGTGACGCTTTGGGGGTACACATCTGCTATCCGCTACTCCTCTTAAACCAGTGGGTGGATTTCATTGAAACTTACAGGCATTCTTTTCTATACATTATAGATGTGCACCTCCTATTTTGCTTTCAGGTATTTTTATTTTTTACTCTTTCCCAAAGGGCGAAATGAACTTAGCCAAATTGTTGTGATGCTTTAGGGGGGTACACTCCTGCTATCCGCTACTCCTCTTATACCAGTGGGCGAATTTCATTGAAACTCTCAGACATTCTTTTATATACATTATAGATGTGCACCTTCTATTCTGCTTTCAGGTATTTTTATTTTTTTTTTTGGGGGGGGGGGGTTGTCAGTGTTTGTGCTCTCTACATTAAACACACTTTTACTGTTGTAAAATGTTTCTTGGTGGGAGTGAGTGGTATCATTTAGTGAGCAGTGCTCACAGTTTTTCTAGTTTCTTTTGGTTTTAGATGCAAATTTTGGGGATTGGGGGGCAAAATTTGTGTTTGGCCCTAGAATTTTAAGAGTTAGCACCAGCTAAGTCTGGGTCATTGGTAAGTATAAAAAATATATAAATTACTATAAATTTTTTAACTTTCCAGACTTTTTTTGGAAACGCTTCAACGGAATGATTTCATTTTTGGTCAACTACTATATAATGATGACTTACAGATTAAGTTTGAGTTTTATGCTGATTGCCTTATTCTTGTGTGAGTTATGGCCCTTGGAAATATGGAAAATCGTCAAAATATCAGTTTTCCAGACTTTTTTGGGAAACACTTCAACGGAATGATTTCATTTTTGGTAACCTACTATAGAACGATGACTTACAGATCAAGTTTCATTTACACTCTGTCCATCCATCCATCAGTCTGTCTGTCAGTCATACTTTAGTTTTCCGGACTTTTTTTGAAAATGCATTAACCGAATGATTTCATCCTTGGTAACCTACTATAGAACGATGACATATAGATCAAGTTTGAGTTTCATGCTGATTGCATTACTCTAGTGTGAGTTATGGCCCTTGGGAATATGGAAAAGCTCCAAAATGTCAGTATTTTTATACTGTACCAATGACCCAGACTTAGCTGGTGCTAACTCTAACAAAACCAGGGCCAAACACAAATTTTGCCCCCCAATCCCCAAAATTTGCATCCAAAACAAAAAGAAATCATGTCCTAAAGGACCTCCATACTACGCCTCTACTGCGCATGCGCAGTGACGCAGTCGTCCCGAAATTGGCGCCAATTATCATTCTCTGTTTGGCCCTTCATCAGTCAACATCTCACTGATCTTTGTGCTTGTAAATCTCAGTTTAAAGGATGCCAGACACGTAATTTTTGGAGAAAATGTGATTCTAAGGAGGATAGAAGGAGGAGAGGAAAAAGAAGTGGCAAAAAATAATCAGGGCTGTACTTAAAATTTTTTGATGAAATTATGTTAAGTTGCCTATTTTCGAGGCATGGGCCTCTTGTTGTCATTCTTGCTAATTGTTGCACTGCTTATTCAGTGTTTCCTCTCCCCTAGCCTTCTAAAGTCCCCCCTGGCAATTCTCCCATGCTTTTGGCATATTTTTGAGAAATTTCATTTCTAAAATTTCCTGGGAGAGTTGCTTGGTTACAGAATGTTTTCTGTTATTTTCCCCATAGTTACGTTTTCACCCATGGGTGTATAACGTTTGTGTTCTGCATCTTCCATCTGATGTTCTACAGATTCTCCCCTGGGAGTCTCTGTTTTGCATCAGATAGAGTGTAATTGATGAGTGATTCCGGGCCAGTTTTTTCAGTGCCTGGAGTCATGTTTTCTAGTGTGTTTACACTGTTTGTTTTCATTGGCAACAGCCTTTTTTGAGGGGGGCTGTTTGCCTTTGTGGTAGTTTATCTCATTATAAGATACATTTATATTATCCGAAAGTGTCTCATTAATTATTTTATATAAATTTAAAATTTTTGACCACACTTTGCCATCGGATCCATCGGGGCTCAACGTTACTTTTCAGCAACTTGGGCTTCTCTGAAAAAATATTTTTTCAAAATTATTTTGTTTTGCAATTGTTTTTTCATTTATTAATGGATCATGTTATTATGTATCTTTGTGTCAGGGGTTTTTGCGAGTAACTAGGACTTATTGTTCTTTCACAATGAAGGGACGTTGTTCAAATTGTAATAGGAAGAAATCTTCCTCTGACTTTCATGATCATTGTATTAATTGTAGTCAGTGTTCTCGCATTAATCCCTGTCCTATATGTGAACATTGGGATGAGAAACATTGGAAACGTGTGTCACGATATGTTGTTTCTGGAGAAAGAGCGATGCCGGCTCTTTCTCCACAAGGTCACTCTACTCTCTCAGTTTCTATTTCAGAGGAACCAGAACAGGGTGATGTTTCCATGTTATCTTCTTCAAGTGTGCGTCCGTCGTCACAAATGAATTCAGAGCTAGCGGCAAAAGTGCTCATGGAGATTAGACAAATGTCGTCCGCTAGCTCGCCTGGTGTAGCGTCCATTCACCGAATGGTTCGGCAGCCGGGTTCGTCCGATGCGGTCCAAGAGGAAATTTTGGGTGATGCGAGCACTATAAACATAATAGATGCACACCCAGTGACGGCGGATAGTAAGCGAGAACGGAGGAAGCCTTTTAGTCCGGTTCCTAGCTCGTCCAGGTCCAGCCGGGCCGCGAGTGAGAGAGGTCCCTCTCTCGTACAACAACATCTGGGACCAGATGTTGTGGTACAAAATGTGTCTTTAGCGGAGCATACGTCCGTCGCTCGGGGCGCTCCGTTGTATAAGCAGTCCGCAGAGACTGTTAAGGCTTCCTCTTCTCATCAGCGCACACGACCGCACCTTGGCTGCGTGACCGCCGATATATTACCAGCTTCGCCGATGAAGGATTCTTCGGCGACCAGGTCACACCATCCGGCAGCCAGGGATTCGAGACCGATGGACTCCGGACGTTCGCATAGGAAAAGTATGCGGGAGCCATCTGATGCGGAGCTGCCCTCGGCGAAGCAGCGAAAGACTGCGCCTCCGCAGGTCTCGACGCCGGACATTCTTGTGCAGATAGCACAGCTTATCGCAGCATCCCAGCAGCCGACAGAAACGGTGTCGGATCGAGAATTATCCGACGGCGCTGGGTCGGTACGCTCCGCCGAAGCATCGGGGGCGGACGACCGGGAACATCGTGAGGTCCGACCGGATGGTGAAAGGGATACGGATGACTTGGAGCTATCCCTTTCGGAACAACATAAAGCTGCCGTGGACTTCATCCGGCACTTTCTCCCTCAAGTTGTTCCGTCGGGCCAGACTGCTGCGCTTCCGGACAAGAGAATTATAGTGTCATTGGACTCTGAATTTTTTGAGCGGTTCAGGGACATCGCTCCCGAGTTTCCGTCGCAGTCCAATAATGTTGCTAGAACATTTGAATTATTGAACAACGCTATATTTAAACTTGCTTCCAGGACGGGGAAAGCAGGTTTCTTGTCCGCTAATACTCTCAACCTGCCTTTCATTAATGCAAGGAATAAATTCGATACGGCAGGACAGGGTATACCGAGAGTTCCTCTGCGTATGGACGACGAGGCGGAAGACTTAGAGCTATCATTACCGTCGTCAGCTTCTATTCCAACCGCGGTGTTGGAAACAGCTATTGCGTCTAACACAGCCAATTTAGATGCCTTATCTTACGCAGATCACCTTACTAAGGCGTTATCACTGCGCCTTCAAGGGGAAGAGTTTCAGGATATACAATCCTCTTTAAGACTTCTTTCAAGGGCAGTAGCTTATTCCACGTGTAACTCCGCCCTTTCAGTGGCAAATCTGGAGTTGGTTAGACGTGACGCAGCCCTAGCTACATCCACACTAGTGGATTCTAAGGTGAAGAACTCTCTTAGAGTCGCTTCGGTCTCAGGAGAACTTCTCTTTGACGGCAAGCTTTCCGCTATTTATGATAAAATTAAAAAGAAAGCTAATGATTCTCTGTTGTTCAGATCGGCTCCTAAAAAGTCGGATACAGCAGACACGAATAAGACAGGCACTTCTGGGTCTAATGCGCCCAAGAGAGGTTCCTATAGAGGTTCCGGTGCGTCCTCTTGGTCTTATTCGAGAGACCGTCAGGATAGCGACTCTCGTTCGGGACGTCCTTCAGGCCGGGACAATCGGTCGGACGCCCCGAGGTCGACGGGGCGAGGTGCGGGTCGTGGAAGACGTGGTTTCTCCTACCGCAGGCCTCGCAGGTCCAGGAGGTGATGGCTTAAACCTCTATCGCGTTCCGGTTGGCGGAAGGTTGTCGAGTTTTTCACAAGAGTGGGCGTCGATTACGGACGACCCTTGGGTGAGAGGAGTGACTTCGGAAGGTCTAAAGATATCCTTCAAACGAAAGCCTCCATTAACTCGAAGTCCAAAGTGGACTCATCTTCCGTGAAATCCACAGAAAAGAGATGCTCTGTTATCAGAGGTGCAGTCTCTTTTAATGAAGAACGCGGTAGAGGTCGTAGAAAACCAGGAATCTCTGGGATTCTACAGCCATCTGTTTCTGGTTCCGAAACCAGATGGCTCGTTCCGTCCAGTCATAGATTTGAGCTGGATAAACAAGCTGATCGTCGCTCCGAAGTTTTATATGGAGACGATTCGATCGGTCAGAGCGAGTATTCGGGTGAACGATTATGCAACGAGCATAGATCTCAAAGATGCGTACTTTCACGTCATGGTACATCCGACATTCCGAAAGTATCTACGCTTTGCAGTCCTGGGAGTGGTGTATCAATTCCGGGCGATGTGCTTCGGATTGAATCTAGCACCCTGGGCTTTCACTCGGGTAATGAACTCGGTAATGATCTACTTCCGAGCTCATTCGTCTGCGGTAACGTCGGCCTACCTGGACGACATTCTTCAGAGGTACGGCAACGAGTTAACGCTTCAGAACGATGTTCAGAATCTTCTTCTATTGCTCCGACGTCTCGGTTTCATAGTAAACGAGGAGAAGTCGGATCTGGTGCCGTCCAAGTCATTCACTCATCTGGGAATGAGCTTCGAGACGCACAACAATCTCGTTCGTCTGCCGTTAACCAGAGCGAAATTAGTCAGTTGTTACGCTCGCTATTGTCTGCACGCAGACAAAGTCACGGCGAGAGAATTTATGAGACTGATAGGTCTGTGCGGAGCCGCCGCGGATCTCATTCCGATGGGGCGGCTACGCACACGTCCTCTTCAAATTTTCCTGACTCAGAATTGGAGTGTGAAAATTCATTCGCTCGATGTAGACGTTCTCTTGTCAGATCAAGTGAAACAAGAGATTCAGACTTGGGCAAACATTCAGTGGTTAACTCAAGGAGTTCCGCTGCAGTTGCCGGATCCGAGTTTTACCGTTATGACGGATGCCAGTCAAACAGGTTGGGGTGCATCATTAATCCCAACGGATTCGAGATGCCAGGGTCTTTGGGATCTGCAATTCCTGTGCAAGCACATAAACATCAAGGAAATGATGTCAATTTGGCTTGCGTTACGTCACTGGATGGACATTATTCACGATGCTCATGTCCAAATCCTATCCGACAATACGACAGTAGTGGCGTATATACGGAATCAGGGAGGCACTCATTCAGTTCCGTTGTTCAATCTAACGGAAAGAATCCTTCTGTTTGCGTTAGAACATCACGTTCTTCTTTCGGTCCGTCACATACCGGGTCGTCTGAATATGCTAGCAGACTCCCTTTCACGAAAGGGTCGCTTGTTGCCGTCGGAGTGGACTCTCAACAAACAAGTATTCAATCAGATTTACTACCAATGGGAACGGCCAATGATAGACTTATTTGCGACACATCTCAACAATCAGTTGCAGACGTATGTGTCTCCGTGTCCGGATCCAAGAGCATTTGCAGTAGACGCTCTGTCGATCCCTTGGGACGGAATGATAGGATATGCGTATCCTCCAGCGCCGTTAATTCAACAAGTATTGCTAAAGATAAAACAATCTCAATGCAAGATTCTGTTGGTAGCATCTCTGTCGCCACAGAGACCGTGGATAAATCTACTCAGGTGTCTGTTGTGGGACCTACCGCGGAAGCTTCCTCCACGAGAGGATCTTCTTTCGCAGGGGAAATCGCGCCAACTCCATCACAACCCGCAAGGTCTCAACCTTCACGTTTTTCCGTTGTGCGGTCCTTCTTGCATGGCAAGCACTTTACAGGACGAGCAGTGGACGCGATTTCTAACTGTAGGAGGACCTCCTCTTCGCTAAACTATGCGGCTAAGTGGAAGGTTTTTCGTCGTTGGTGTAGGGATCATTCTGTAGATATATTTGATCCCTCTATACCAGACATTGCAAACTTTCTAGTATACTTGTTTGACGAAATCAAACTGCAGCCTGTTACTATAAAGGGTTATAGATCTATGTTATCTGATACCTATGCACATCATGATAGTTTACAAATTGGATCTAATGTCTCTTTATCGAAGTTGGTTAGAAACTTTTCGATAAATAGATCCAGAACTCTTAGATTAATTCCTAAGTGGAATTTAGCTTGGGTTCTCCTTAAATTGAAGGAAAAGCCATTTGAACCTCTTGGGACAGTAGATTTCAAATTCTTATCTTATAAGACAGCTTTTCTCTTAGCTTTCTCTTCTGCCAGAAGAGTCAGTGAGCTTCATGCACTATCGGTGGATGATTCTCATTATCGTAGTGTTGGGAACACTATCACCTTCACTACTAATGTGGGTTTTTTAGCTAAGAATCAGGCTCCTAATAAATATCCGGAACCTATTGTTATTAAGGCTCTTCCGTCTTCAGACGGACGTAGGCCTTTACTCTGTCCTGTTAGAGCACTACGTATCTATAAACAGAGATCTCAGTTTATCAGAAAGGGACGGAAACGTTTCTTTCTGTCTTTGATGCCTAATAGAAAGGACATTTCAGTCCATTCTATTGCTAGATGGATTCAGTTAACTATCCGTACTGCTTATGAAGATTTATCTTCTTCTCAGCAGTCTGTGCTTAAGATTTCTGCTCATGAAGTAAGAGCTCTTTCTACTTCCTGGGCTTATGCTAATAGTGTTGCTATTACAGATTTAATGAAGGCTGCTTATTGGTCTCAGCCATCCACATTTACGAATTTTTATCTCAGAAATATTGAGTCCATTTCTGGAGACCTGCATTGTTTAGGTCCGTTATCTGTTGCTCAGAATGTCGTCCACTAAACAGTTGCAACTATAGTTATGCAGGCTTTCTGTTCCGGCAGTGACTCCGTCCGGCTGCCCTCTTCGCTCTGGGCTATTTGACCCAGGGCAAGGGGAAGGGGGGGGGCGGGTGTTCCCTTAGGTCACCTGCTTTATAGTGAAAAGCAAGGGAATGCCTCCTCCAAGTCAGTATTTCTGAGTCGCTTCTGGGATGGTTTTAAAGTGTAATATTAATGTTTAAGTTCATTCATGTCTTATTTTTAAAGTGTAGCTCGGTGTGAAGCATTTGTATATGTCAAGTGTCAAACGGGCTTTAATATACAATACTCGGACACTTTTAAATGATTATAAAGAGTCTCAATTCTCTGGACTACTTTATTTATTGGCTTGCTTTAAAAATAATTAGTATAAGGGTTATACTGGATGTTAATAGAGAACATGAATGTTATTGTGCTCAATTATTAAGGGTAGTGTATCTTTCTAATTTAATATTAAATAAGAAAGATACATGTAAAGCCTAATACTCCTTTTCTCCTTAAGGGGTTACCTCTTTACTATATAGTTGAGCTTATTGGATTTTCTTCTATGTCCTAGGCCCTCCAGCCTGTTTACTATTCAGCTAAGTCTGGGTCATTGGTACAGTATAAAAATGTTAAAAAATTTATAGTAATTTATATATTTTTTATACTTACCAATGACCCAGACGGGGATGGCCCTCCCTGGAGTTGGGAACTCTTGCCTCCCCGCTGAGTACATAGCTCTGACCAGGCACTGCCAGTAAGATTGATAATTGGCGCCAATTTCGGGACGACTGCGTCACTGCGCATGCGCAGTAGAGGCGTAGTATGGAGGTCCTTTAGGACATGATTTCTTTTTGTTTTGGATGCAAATTTTGGGGATTGGGGGGCAAAATTTGTGTTTGGCCCTGGTTTTGTTAGAGTTAGCACCAGCTAAGTCTGGGTCATTGGTAAGTATAAAAAATATATAAATTACTATAAATTTTTTAACTTTCCAGACCTTTTTTGGAAACGCTTCAACGGTTTCATGCTGATTGCATTATTCTTGTGTGAGTTATGGCCTTTGGAAATATGGAAAAGCGCCAAAATATCAGTATTTTTGTACTGTACCAATGACCCAGACACAGCTGGTGCTAACTCTTAAAATATAGGGCCAAACACAAATTTTGCCCCCCAATCCCCAAAATTTGCATCTAAAACCAAAGAAAACATGTCCTGAATGGCCCTCCACACTTCACCCCCACTGCGCATGCGCAGTGTCAAGGACGTTCCGAAATTGGCGCCATTAATCATTCTTAGTTTGGCCCTTCTTCAGTTAACATCTGACTGATCTTTGTGCTTGTAAATCTCAGTTTAAATGATGCCAGACACATAAATATTAGTGAAATGGTGATTCTAAGGAGGATATAGAAGGAGGAGAGGAAAAATGTGTGACAGAAAATTATCAGGGCTGTAACTTAAAATTTTTTAATGAAATTATGTTAAGTTACCTATTTTCGAGGCAGCAGCCATTTTGTTGTCATTCTTGTTATCAAGTTACACTGATTTTTCAGTGTTTTCCTCTCTCCCTTTCCTTTAAGTCTCCTCTTGCTATTCTCCCATGCTTTTGGCATTTTTTCTGTAATTATTATTACTAAAATTTCTTGGGAGTTTTAGCTGAATAACAGAATGAATTCTGTTCTTTTCCCCATGTTTACGTCTTCACCTATGGGTGGTTAGGCGTTGTGTTCTGCATCTACCATCTGATGTTCTGCAGTTTCTTCCCTGGAAGTGTCTGTTTTGCATCAGATAGTGTATTATTGGTAACTGATTTCGGGCCTGGGTGCCTGGAGTCTTATTTTAGTGTTTTTACACTTATTGTTTACATTTACAACAGCCCTCTGTGTGAGGGGGGATTTCTTGAAAATAATATCTTGATGTTAATTTAATCATAACTAGGTACATTATTATTGTTCGTAAGTGTTGCATAAATTGTTTAAAATATTTTTAAAATTTTTGTCCACACTTAGGCTTGGGATCCATTGGGGCTCAACGTTACTTTTCAGAAACTTGGGCTGTTCTGAAAAAATATTTTTTCAAAATATTTTGATTTCAATTATTTTTTCTATGTTAATGGATCATATTATTATGTATTTTGATTGTCAGGGGTTGGTGCGAGTACCAGGACTTTGTTTTCTTTTCACATTGAAAGGATTTTGATCAATTGTAATAAGAGGAAGTCTTCCTCTGACTTTTATAATCATTCTATATGTAGTCAGTGTACTCGCACTAACTCCTGTTCTGTATATGATGATTTCGATGACAACTTGGGAAGCGTATGTCACGGTATGTTAGTGGGGAATTGGACATTCCGGTCCTTTCCCCGCAGGGTCACTCTACTTTATCAATTTCTATTTCAGACGATCAAGATTAGGGTGATGTATCCTTGATGTCTTCCAACAGTGTGCCTCCGTCGTCACAATTAATGAAGGGCTAGCGGAAAAGTGCTCATATAAATACGCCAATTGCCTAAGAGGATCCTAGTAGGTTCGACAGCCTTTGACGTCCGCTAGCTCGCCCGGTGTAGCGTCCATTCATCGAATGGTTCGGCAGCCGGGTTCGTCCGTTGCGGTCTAGAAGGAGTTTTGGGGTGATGCGAGCACTATAAATCAACCAAATGCACATCCAGTGACGGCGGATTAGAGGGAGAACGGAGGAAGCCTTTTAGTCCGGTTCCTAGCTCGTTCAGGTCCATCCGGACGGCGAGCGAGAGAGGGGCCTCTCTCGTACAACAACATCTGGCCCCAGATGTTGTGGTACAAAATGTTTCGCATTCGGAGCATACATCCGCCGCTCGGGACGCTCCGACATATAGTCAGTCCGGAGAGACTGTCAATAAGGCTTCCTCATTCTCATGGTAGCGCACACGACCGCTCTTGGCTACGTGACCTCGGATATCCAGTCAGCTTCGCCAGTCAGAGAATCATCGGCGACCAGGTCACACCATCCGGTAGCCAGGGACACGAGGCCTGCAGACTCCTCCATAGGTACAACGTACACGGAGCTTCCGGCGGCAATGCATCGTAAGACCGCTACTGCACAGGCCTCGGGGACGGACGTGCTATCCTAAATAGCACAGCTTATCGCAGCATCGTAGCAACAACTGAATCTGTCGCATAATGTATTATTCGACGATGCTGGGTCGGGACGCTCCGCGGAAGCGGGTACGGACGTCCGAAAATTTCATCCGGTCCGACGGGAGACCGAAAGGGATTCGGAGGATTTCGAGCTTTCCCTTTCGGAACAACATATGCTGTTGTGTATGTCATCTGACTTGATCTTCTACAGGTTCTTTCGTCGACCCAGATTGCTGCGATGCCGGATAAGAAACTGATAGCGTCGGTGGACTTAGAAATTTTTGGTTCGGTTCAGGGACATCGTCCCTCAGTTCCGACATAGTCCAATAATGTCACACAAACTTTCGAATTATTGAACGACGCTATATATTTATTATTATATGCTTGCTATTACCAAGCATTTCTGGTTTCTTGTTCGCAAAGTTACGGAGATGTCTTTCAAAAGTGTGCCTCTGTCGTCATAGTTAATGAAGAGCTAGCGGCAATAAGTGCTCATGGAATATGTCTATCGCCTAAGAGGTCCCTTGTAGGATCGACGGAGTGACATTCACTAGCTCACCCGGTGTAGCGTACATTCATCGTATGGTACGGCTGCCGGGTTCGTCCGTTGCGGTCTAGGAAGGAGATTTGGGTGATGCGAGCACTATAATAACTTTAGTACTCACCCAGTGACGGTGGATTGAGGACAGATCGGAGGAAGCCTGTTAGTCTGGTTCCTGGTTCGTCCGGGCTGTGAGCGAGAGGTCCCTCTCTCGTCCAACAACATAGGGGACCGCATGTTGTGGTTCAGATATTTTACATTCGGAGCATATGTCCGCCGCTCGGGACGCTCCTTTATATTGACAGTCCGAGAGACTGTCGATAATGCTTCCTCATCCTCACAGCAGTGCACACGACCGCACATTGGCTACATGACCTCGAGTATCCGACTAGTTTTGTCATTCAGTGATTCCACGGCGAACAGGTCACGCCATCCGGTAGCCAAGGGACACGAGGCCTATACACTCCGTTCGCTCGCATAATAGTAGTATGCACGGGGTAACGATCACGGAGCTTCCAGCGGCAATGCATCGTAAGACCGCTTCTCTACAGGCCTCAGTGACGGACGTGCTATCCAAGTTAGCACAGTTTTTCGCAGCATCCCAGCAATCGACAGTTTCTCGGCCGGATCAGGAATTATTCGACGGCGCTGGGTCGGTGCGGTCCGCGGTTGCATTAGGTTCGGACGACCAAACGCTTTATAGGGTCCGACAGGGTGGCGAAAGGGATTCGGACGATTTCGAGTTTTCCCTTGCGGAACATCGGAAGCTGCCATACATTTCTTCCGGCATTATCTTCCAGTGGTTGTTCCTTCGGACTACATTGCTGCGATGTTGGATAAGAGACTTATAGCGTCATTGGACACAGAATTTTGGATCGGTTCAGGGACATTGTCCCTGACTTACCGACACAGTCCAATAATGTCATTAGAACATGTGTATTATTTATCGACGCTATATATATATATAAGCTTGCTACCAAGCATGATAGTTTAGTTTCTTGTCCGCAATGCTCAATTCTGCCTTTTATCATTTATAGGAATAATTTATTTTGGCAGAACAGGGCATACCGAGAGTTCATATGCGTCTAGACGGCATGGTTAAAGACTGCAAATTATCTTTTTTGCCGTCTATGTCTTTTCCAACCACAATGTTGGAAACGACAATGATGTCTAATAGACTTAACTTAGACGCTTTATCATACGTAATCCACCTTACTGAGGCGTTATCATTACATCTTCAAGAGAAAGAATTCCGGGATATGATCCTCAATGTGATTTCTTTTGAGGGCAGTAGTTTGTACACGTATAACTCCGCCCTTCAGTGGCTACCTGGAGTTGGTTAGACGTGACGCAGCCCTAGCTACATCCACGCGCGTGGATAGTAAGGTGAAGAACTCTCTCAGAGTCGCTTCGGTCTCGGAGAAGCTTCTCTTCGACGGCAGCTTTTCAGCAATCCATGAATTGCTCGATTTACACGTTCTCTTGTGTATCTAGTGTAGCAAGAGATTCAGACTGGGGTAAACATTCGGTGGTTGACTCAGAGAGTGCCACTGTAGTTGCCGGATCCGAGTTTTATAATTATGATGGTTGCCAGTCAAACAGGTTGGGATACAATATTGATTCCAACGGATTCGAAGTGCCAGGGTCTTTGGGTTCCGCAGTCTCTAGGCAAGCACTTATCTTCCACGGAATAATGTTTTTTAGGCTTGCTTTATGTCATTGGATGAACATTATTCAGAAACGCATGCTCAAATCCTCTCCGATAATACGACAGTAGTGGCGTATCTCCGGAACCAGGGAGGCACTCATTCGTTTCCGTTATTCAATTTAATGGAAAGAATCCTTCTGTTTGTTATAGTACACCAAGTTCTGCTTCGGTCCATCATATTCCGGGTCGTCTGATTGTATTACCGGACTCCCTTTCACTTATGGGTCGCTTGTTGCCATCAGAATGGACTCTCAACAAACAAGTATTCAATCAGATTTGCTATCAATGGGAGCGCCCAATGATAATTTATTTACGACACAACTTGCTAATCAATTGCAGACGTATGTGTTACATGTCCGGATCTCTGAGCTTATGTTGTTAACACTCTTTTGATCTAATAGGACGGAATGATAGGATATGCGTATCCTCCTGCGCTGTTGTTTCAGCAAGTATTGCTAAGATAACAACCACAATACATTTCTGTTGATAGCATCTCTGCCTTCACAGAGACCGTGGGTAAATTTACTCTGAGGTCTACTGTGGGACTTAACGCGAAAACTTCCTCCATGAGAGGATCTTTTTTCGCTGGGAAAAATCGTGTCATCTTCATCACAACCCGCAAGGTCTCAACCTTCACGTATTCCGTTGTGTGGTCCTTATTGCATTGTAAGCATTGTACTGGACGAGCTTTGGGCGCGATTTCTTACTGTAGGAGAACCTCTTCTTCGCTATACTATGCGGCTAAAGTGGAGGCTCTTCCGTCGTTGGTGTAGGGATCACTATGTTGATATTGTTGGTCCCTCCATACTAGTCATTGCAACTTTCTAGTATACTTGTTTGACAAGATCTACTGCAGCCTGTTACTATTAGGGTTATAGGTTTATGTTATCTCATACCTATGCACTCTATGATAGTTTACAATTGAGTCTTATGTCTCTTTATCTAAGTCAGCTAGTAACTTTTCGATAAATAGACTTAGAATCATTAGATTAAATTTCTATACGGAATTTAACTTCGGTTCTTATTTAGCTAAGTAATCATTTGAGCCTCTGGAAACAGTAGTTTTCAAATTCTGACCTTTTTTAGACAGTAATTCTGTTGGCTTCTCTTTTACTGAAGTGTCAGTAAGCTTCATGCACTATCGGTGGATGATTCTCACTTTCGTAGTTTCGGAATCACTACTTCCTTTACTATTTAGGTTGGATTTTTGCATAAGAGTCAGGCTCCTAA
Source organism: Pictodentalium vernedei (assembly GCA_031216915.1). NCBI lineage: Eukaryota > Metazoa > Mollusca > Scaphopoda > Dentaliida > Dentaliidae > Pictodentalium > Pictodentalium vernedei. The sequence goes on from CM062292.1 coordinate 156,566,720, forward strand.
TAATATCCGGAACCTATTTTTATTAAGGTCCTTCCGTCTTCGTACGGGCATAGGCCTTTACTCTGTCCGGTTAGAGTTTACGTATTTATAAACAGATTTCTGTTTATTACTACGGGCGTAAGCTTCTTCTGTCTTTGATGCCTAATAGAAGGACGTTACGCTCCATTCTATTGCTAATGGATTCAATTAACTATCGATACTGCTTATGGTATATAATTGACTCAGCAGTTGTGCTTGAGATTTCGGCTCATGAAGTAAGAGTTCTTCTACATCTTGGGCTTACATTAATAGTGTCGCTATTATAGATTTTTGAAGGCTGCTCATTGCGCTCAGCCATCCACATTCATGAATTTTTATCTCAGAAATATCGAGTCCATTTCTGGAGGCCTCTATTGTTAGGTCTATTATCTACTGCTCAGAATGTCATTCACTTAACAGTTGCTACTATAGCTAGGTAGGCTGTCTGTTTCGGCAGTGACTCCGTTCTGCTGCCCTCTTCGCTCTGGGCTATTTGACCCAGGGCAAGAAAAAGGGGGGGGAGGGGAGGGTGTTCCCTTGGGTCACCTGTTTTACTATGAAAACAAGGGGATACCTCCTCCGGAGTTAGTAATTCTGAGCTGTTATTGGGATGGTTTTTTAGTGAGAAGTTTATGTTTTAAAAATTCATTCAGGTCTTAGTTTTTAAAGTATAGCTTTTGAATATAGCACGTGTCAACGGACGTTATTATACAATCCTCAGACACTTTTAAGAAGTATAAAGAGTCTCTATTCTCTAGACTTACTTTATTTATTGGCTTACTTTAAAAATTATTAGTATAAGGATTATACTAGATATTAATAGAGTACATGGATGTATGATGCTCAATTTTGGAAGGTGTTGTATCTTTCTAATTTATCATAAATATGAAAGATACATGTAAGGCCTAATACTTCTTCTTCCCTAGAGGGGATGACTCTATTTTATATATTGAGCGTATTCCAACTTGCTCTATGTCCTTGGCCCTCCAGCCTTTTTACTATTCAGCTATGTCTGGGTCATTGGTACAGTATAAAAATGTTAAAAAATTTATAGTAATTTATATATTTTTTATACTTACCAATGACCCAGACGGGGATGGCCCTCCCAGGAGTTGGGAACTCTTACCTCCCCGCTGAGTACATAGCGCTTACCAGGCACTGGTTATAAGAATGATTAATGGCGCCAATTTCGGAACGTCCTTGACACTGCACATGCACAGTTGGGGTGAAGTGTGGAGGGCCATTCAGGACATGTTTTCTTTGGTTTTAGATGCAAATTTTGGGGATTGGGGGGCAAAATTTGTGTTTGGCCCTATATTTTAAGAGTTAGCACCAGCTATGTCTGGGTCATTGGTAAGTATAAAAAATATATAAATTACTATAAATTTTTTAACTTTCCGGACTTTTTTTGGAAACGCTTCAAGGGAATTCATGCTAATCACATCTAGGTTATAACATTTGTATAATTATTAATGCTCATTAGTCTGGTAGGGGATATTGTATTGCTTCAGCGATATGTGCGCTCTTGTTGATAATGATTTTTCCACTGTTTGTTAAGTATTTCTTCCCTACCCTACTTTGAAACCCCCCAGTTAAACTCCCAAGCTTTTTGGCTTGCTTTATTGAAATTTTTTTATAAAATTTCTTTGGAGTTTAACATGTTACACAGAATGTTTATTCTGTATTATCCCCATGGTTTACGTCCTCACCCTAGGGGTGTTCAGGCGTTTTGGTCATGCATCATACATTCGATGTATCATTTTTTCTTCTGATGAAGATCTTGCTTTACATCAGATAGTTCAAAAATCTGTTACCGACTTCGGGCCATGTTGCCTGGGGTCTTGTTTCCGGTTTTCATTCTGACTTTGTTTACATTGACAATGCTCTATTTATATATGTAGTTTCCTATTATATGGTAAGGACTGTTGTAAGATACATTAAATATTCCGGTAGTGTAGCAGTTAATTTTTTGGATAGAAAAATAATTTTTGTCCACACTTGGGCTCTATCGGGATACATTTGGGCACATTGTTCAAGTTTGTTCAAATCCAGTCCCTGGGTTAATAATTGGGCTCCCTGTAGGAGCCCAAATTTTAACTTACTGAAATATAAGGAAGTTTCTTTAAAAATCTTCTTCTTCAGATTCACCAGTCAGAATGCTTTCATATTTGGTATACAACATCTCTAGGGGGTCAGATTCAAGTTTGTTCAAATCGGGTCCCTGTGTTAGTATTTGGGCTCTCTATTGGAGCCCAAAGTTTAACTTGGTGCAATTTGAGGAAATTTCTTTAAAAATCTTCTTCAGATCGGCCACTCAGAATCTTTTCATGTTTGGTATACATCTGTAGGGGGGTCAGATTCAAGTTTGTTCAAATTGAGTCACTGGGTTAATATTTGGGCTCCCTATGGGAGCCCATATTTTAACTTTGTTCAATGCGTGGAATATTCTTTAAAAATCTTCTTCAGATTCACCAGTCAGAATCCTCTCATATTTGGTGTACATCACATCTAGGTGGTGTACATCATATTCAAGTTTGTTCAAATCAAGTTTCTCTGTTAATATTTGGGTTCCCTATGGGAGCCTGAATTTTAACTTAGTGCAATATGAGAAAATTTCTTTAAAAATCTTCTTCTAATCCACCAGTCAGAATGCTTTCATATTTGGTATACAACATCTCTAGGTGGATCAGATTCAAGTTTGTTCAAATCGGGTCCCTAAGTTAGGATTTGGGCTCTCTATTGGAGCCCAAATTTAACTTGGTGAAATTTGAGGAAATTTCTTTAAAAATCTTCTTCTTCAGATCGTCCACTCAGAATCCTTTCATGTTTGGTATACAACATCTGTAGAGGGGTTAGGGGGGGGGGGGGGGGGGGGGGAGAGGGGGGGTCAGATTCAAGTTTGTTCAAATCGTGTCGCTGGGTTTATATTTGGGCTTCCTATGGGAGCCCAAATTTTAACTTTGTGCAATGCGTGGAATATTCTTTAAAAAATCTTCTTCTTCAGATTCACCAGTCAGAATCCTCTCATATTTGGTATACGTCATCTCTAGGGGGGCCAGATTCAAGTTTGTTCAAATCGAGTTTCTCGGTTGATATTTGGGTTCCCTATGGGAGCCCGAATTTTAATTTAGTGCAATATGAGAAAATTTCTTTAAAAATCATTTTCTTAAGATCCACCAGTCAGAATCCTTTAGCATTTCTAGGAGGGGTCTCTAGGAGGGGTCAGATTGAAGTTTGTTCAAATTGGGTCCGTGGGTTGAAAATTTTGAGTCTGGTTCGGACTTAGAAATTTTTGTGAGAAAAAAAATTTGTTTTGGATTTTTTATGCGTTTTGTTCAATTTTGAGATGAAAAACCTCCCAAATTTTTAGCCTGAAAATTTTGGGTCCAGTTCCGACTCTAAAATTTTGGACCAAAATTCAGAATTTTTGCCCAAATTTTTTATGCGTTTTCTGTTCAATTTTGAGATGAAAAAAAACCTGAAAATTTTTGGGGCCGGTTCAGACTTGGAAATTTTGGAGAAAAAAATTGTTTTTTTATGCATTTTGTTCAATTTGGCGATGAGTAGGTGATAATTGAGAATACGAGCTCACCTGTACATGTACGTGTACACGTACATGTACATCTCCATAGGATTTAGTGTTAAAATTGTGTACATGTACAAGATTTTAACGGTTTTTTTGGGGTGAGCTCGAATTTTTTTAACACTGAATTGAATCCTAGATGCGCGTAGTTTTACGTACACGTTCATGTACCGTTTTGATTGAAATCTGCAGACGAGTTTTCCCCATAGGGTCCTGTGTTAAATTGCGAGCAAAAAAACGTTTTGAGAGTTCGAGCTCATCGTCTTTGTCGATTCTAACGATACGCATCCGTACACAATTTAACACTGAAACCCTATGGGGAGCATCAAATTGCGAGCAAAAAAACGTTTTGAGAGTTCGAGCTCACCATCTTGCCGATTCTGACAATCCGTGTCCGCACGCAATTTTAACGCTAAAACCCTACGGTGAGCGTCAGATTGCGAGCAAAAAAACGTTTTGAGAGTTCGAACTCATCATCATCTTTGCCCAATTCTAACAATCGGTGAGCTCGTATTCTCAATTATCACCTACTGACGCGTCCGTACACGATTTTAACACTGAATCCTATGGGGGGGAGGAAACTCGCTTGCGGATTTTATGTGGTTGGAAATTTGCAAACCCAGTCACGTCTTCCTGATGTAAACAACTAACACACGTTATCGTAATGAGTGAATGAGGTTTTTTTGTTCAAAAAGAGTCGATTGTGAATATATAGTCTGTATTATAGACATTGATGTTTTCTGTTGATGGGACGGATAAAAATTGAGTTTTGGGTTTTTTTTTGAGAATTCTTCCACTATGAGAAAATTCTCAAAAAAAAAACCACTCAGCTGATCGAGCGATCGGATCGCTAGATTCTCGTAATAAAACTCGATCTGAACGAAGAGTGTCTGTGTGTTGGAAATTTGCAAACCCAGTCACGTCTTCCTGATGTAAGCAACTAACACACGTTATCGTAATGAGTGAATGAGGTTTTTTTGTTCAAAAAGAGTCGATTGTGAATATATAGTCTGTATTATAGACATTGATGTTTTCTGTTGATGGGATGGATAAAAATTGAGTTTTGGGGTTTTTTTTGAGAATTCCTCCACTATGAGAAATGAGGTTGACTGTTAAGCGTTCGTTGAATAAAGTCAAGAAACACTTATCGGAATGTTTAAAACGCATTTTCCGCTCAGTTAGGTTTCGAGTGGTAAAATTTTTAATATATTCACGATAGCAATCGGAGAGAGATTTGTTAAAATCAGTTTTCCATTGTGTGTTAAAACTGTTTAACAGTCATCAAAAAAAGGATTCACTCTTAATTCGACACTCGATGAATTGATGTGTGAATGAATGAAGATCTTTTGACAAAATGTAAACACCACTATCAAAAAATGCGTTAAATCAGAAACCGGTTTGTCATGTACTGTTTAAACGTTTTTTTTAAACACCAATTAACACAGTCAGTTTGAGATGTGATTTTTTTTTCAGATTATTATATATTATATTAAGACGGAAAGAGTTAAAACACAAAAACATAAAATATATAATTAAACATTTAATTTTGAAAAAAATAAATAAAAACAATTAAAACGAAAGATGTTTTTCCAGATGGATCCTAGACGCCAAGATCGAATTTTAGACGAGTATTTACGTTCTAAGAAGGCGATTCAGGCTGCTGATAGGAGCAGACGTCTCGGTGAGATGGAACTCAAATGCGAAGCCACACAAATATTTAAACCCATGACGGAGGGTCAAGAGCGAAGCAGGAAGGAGATAGTCGAAGAATTGAGACCCATAAAGGAGAGTTCTTTGAGAATGGGTTCGTTGCCTCCTAGTTTTGGAAATCGGTATTCCGTTCAATCTACACCGGATTACGTTCCCACGAGAATCGAAACCGACATGAGTGAGAGCGATGATACAGCTTCGACTATCACCACTGATAGCATCGCATCGTCCAATGATGATGGTGGCGGTAAGAGAGATCTGTTGTATGGAATTCGCGAGGATTCGAGCGGTAGGAAATTCGTGGGCGACACTGAAGTGGAAATGGATGATGACGAATTGATCTTGGGTTCGAATAAGTATAAAATAACCGATGGTCTGCAGAGATTGCTCCTTTTCGATAAGCCCGGAGATTACACGGAACAGGATTTCGACAATTACGGCGACATTCTAGTTCAAACTCACGCCATGAAGAGAAATAACGATGCCAGAGAGACGAGACCCAAAGCCAACAGAGGTTACAAATGGACGAAAGTGGTGAAACCCATATGGGAGATGAACAAGAAGTTCGTCGAATCGGTGACCGGCAAAGGGGTGAAAACCACTTTTCTTCCGAGCGATCCCGACGCTCTGTCTCAGAGATTGAGTTTGTTGATGGGGAGCAGACAGGCTGGTAACACGAGATTAGATAATCAGATAGTTGCCATATCTGACGAATTGTTGACAGAAGGTTTTGAATAAAAACCAGTATAAAAGGCTGATGAACGAATTGAAGGATTGATGTGAATATAATAATAAGTAGAGAGAGAGAAACAAACAAACAAACAAACAAAAATAAAACAGTAAATTCTTACACTAGAATAATAAAAGTATTTAAAAACGACAAAACGATTTACCAGTGAAAAAAAAAAAAACACAAAATATATCATAAAAATAAAATATGTTGGTGATAAAGAACAGGGGATACGTTAGGACTTACGTTCAAGGCGGTTCTGGCATCGTCGATTCTATAATGCGAGCGTTCACGAGCAATGCGGGTAGAAACTCGCATCGACCGCGTTTGAGGTCGGTAAGAAGACGGCTTTGGATGCTGGTAAGAAAGCCGCTTCCAAAGCCAGTGGTAGGATAGCTTCTGTGGCTGGCAAGAGGGCAGCCGACGCGTTGATCGACAAGTTGATCAGTCCGCCGGCGAAGCGAGCTGCGTTAGAGCGAACGCCAAAAAGTTGGAAAGATTTTAAGGATGCCGTGGTGCCCATACAAGATTTAGCCAAAATGACGAGTGGATCCGGATTGAAGAGAACTCGCGACGCTGCGATATAAACAAAATAATAATAATAACAACATTAAAAACAGAGTTTGAAAAAAAACAAAAAATTTGTGTTTGAAAAGAATCTAAAATAACAGACAAAAAAAAAATAAAACAAAAGATGAACATTAAAGATATGTCTTGGAACGACGCCGTGACCAAGAGGTCGAATAACGAGTACTTTCCCAAGAGCATAAGAGGTTTGATAGTGGGAAAATCGAATTGTGGAAAGACCAATCTGTTGATGAATCTGTTGTCCCGACCCAACTGGTTGGATTACGACAGATTGTTCGTGTTTGGCAAGAGCTTGTTACAACCCGAATACAGATTGCTTCGAGAGTGCATGGATCGCAGATTGCCCAAGGACGTCATAGCCAGAATCTTTGACAGTAGGGAGGAATTCGACAAGTGTGGAGCTCCGCTCTCGACCATTTTGGACGGTGCGGCGACGGAGCTGACGAAGAGAAATGCATCTTCGAACGTCGAGTGTCGATTTTATGAGAACGCTAGCGACGTTCCGGATCCTAGGGAACTGAAATCGGAAGATAAGAATCTCATGATTTTCGACGATCTGCTTTTGGAGAGACAGAACCAATGCGAATCATATTACGTTAGGGGTCGACACAGCAACGTGGTCTGTTTCTACCTGTCGCAGAATTATTTTTGATTGCCCAGACAGACGATAAGAGAGAACGCTAATTTTCTATGTCTCTTTCGCCAAGACCTCAAGAATCTCAATCACATCTACGGCGATCACGTCGCAAACGACATGAGCGCTGTCGAATTCAGGAGATTCTGCAAGAGGGTTTGGGATGGTGGACTTTACAATTTCGTCGTGATCGATTTGATGAGCGAATTTAATCGCGGAAAATATCGGTGCGGATTCGACAAGTTTTATGTTCCCGATGGTGATAATGATAAGATAGAGCGTGAAAATAAAAAATTAGAAAAATAATAAATCTTCAAATAATTAGTTTTGAATAAAAAAAATAAAAATAAAATTAAGATATAATGTTCGAACATGGAGAATTGTTAGAACGGATAGCCGAGAATACGGCTGCGAAACAATCCATTCAAATCATGGTGAGTGGCGATTCGACTCGATTCGCTACGAAATTCGAACCTTCCATCGAATTGAACAGAGAGAAAAGTTACGAGATGGCGTTGGTGAATCTGGAGACTTATTATTCCTTTCCCAACGTCACCGAAAAGAATAACTCGTTCAAGTATTCCGACGGAGTGGATTGGTTGGAGATTCGAATTCCCAAAGGGAGTTACGACATAGACGATTTGAACCATTACATTCAGACGCGAATGAAGACGGATGGAAAGGGAAGCAACAAGATCAGACTCGCTCCCAATCCTAATACCTTACAGACGATGTTGGATTTGGAAGATAATTTTCGTGTGGATTTCAACATGGACAATTCTATAGGCAAGATGTTGGGATTCGATCGAAAGATGTATCGAGGCCACGCGGCATCTGAAAATACGGTCGACATTCTCGCTGTCAATAGCATTCTGGTGAACGTGGACGTGATTGCTGGAAGCTACGTGAATGGTAGCGCTCAGCCGACGATCTATTCCTTCTTTCCAAATGTGTCGCCGGGTTATAAGATCGTGGAGCGACCTCGAAATTTAGTTTATCTACCTGTGATTTTAGACACGTTGTATAGTCTCAAAACCACGTTGACGGATCAAAATGGTGAACTGTTAGATCTTCGCGGAGAGAGAGTGACGATACGATTTCACATAAGAGAAATATAAAAAGCAAAAAAAAAAAAAAAAAAAAAATATTATATATATAGATAACAAAAATAAAATAAACGGTAATATTAATTTTTACAAAATTATTTTAATATAATTATTAAACAAGAAACAATTGAAGTAAATATATTTAAAAAAAAACAAACAGAATTATGACACAATACGTGGTTAAAAACGTGAACATATCCGCAGGACAGAGGAAGAAACTTAAGAGAGCTTTAACAGCTTGAGGCGAGGCGGAGAGATTCAAATTCACTCACGAAGATCTGACGAGAGGCGGACAGGATTCGATCGCCTGGACCAGAAGTCAAATCAAAAGGATGGAGAAAGCGATTCGCGATGGAAGAGGGTTGGCGGTGAGATTGAGTCCCGCTCAATTGAGATACAATTTGAGAATGAAAGGCGGTTTCCTACCGCTATTGGCAGGAATCGCCGCAAAAGCATTACCCTTCGCCGCAAAAGTGCTACCCTTTCTCGGAAAGACTCTCGGCGTGGGAGCTCTCACAGGACTCGCTAGTTCGGGAGTTGAGAAATTAATGGGTGGCGACGGACTGTTTTTGAAGAAGGGAGGAGCCGTGTGTCGCGTCCACGTGGACGACAGCGGTAAAGGATTGTATCTAGAACCCGTTAGAGGTGGCAACTCTCTGAGAGGAAACGGTCTCTATCTGAAGAGTGGACGGAACGTCAAGCGATACGGCAAGGGTTTGTTGCTCGGTGAGAATTCGCCATTTAAGAACATACCGATTTTGAATATGTTATTATAAATATAAAATTATATAAAATATATAAAATCATAGAAAGTATAAAATAATATATTTAAAATGGGTGAAAAGGTGGAGAAACAAATTTATCACCTGGATGAAAAGGTGGAGAAACAATTTGATGATAATGACGAACATCGCGAGCCAGAGAGCGAAGAAATAAAAAAATGGTTAGACGCTAATGATGGATATCTAAGGAAAGAGATAGATAAAGCGCGGAATATACGGTTGAGAATGAGACGATGCTTTCCACGGTCACCACTATCTTCTGAAGTGAATGGTAATGATGCGAGTGTTACCAAGAGATGCACAACATTCGTTCATAATTATGATTCGGATAAACAAAAATGTTACCATGAACGTATCACATCACAAAGAAAAAGAAAAAAAAAAGAAAAAGAAGAATCGACGCAGAAATTTGAGAGAAAAGGAAACGTTATTATAATATATTATGATGATAGTGAAGAAGAAGGAAAACAAACAAAAAAAAGTAAATGAGATCTAAAGATGATCTCATTACTTTTTTTTTTTTTTCATTTTTTCTTCGCTAAAAATCAATCACTCTATTGCTTATATTTCCAAGTCCGTTATTAGCATGTTGATGCTCGTGTCTACTCCTTTTTCGAAAACGTGTTGAATGTTTATCTTTACTCTTTTGAGTTTTTTTACATCGGTCAACTCGCTCTTACCACCCAATTTCTTCACGAGTTCGAATGAGATGTTTGGAAATATGTAATTTCCATAGGGCAACGACAAATCGTCCTTGTCGAATTCTCTATCTTCGGCGATGACGATGTTCTGCAGATGGCTTTGGTATTCGTAAATCAAATCGAGCGCGGCTTCGTTCAATTTCAGAGGCATCTTATATTTCTCGTATTTGAGCTCTAAGCCCTTCGTCTCGACATCGTTCAATTCGATGGGATCGTGTCGTTGTAGTCTATAGATTTTATGACCGAATTTCTTATACGTTTCGACTCGTTTCAATTTCAATTCGCATCTTTTAGGTGTTGTTGTCTTCATGATCGATTATTTGTTTTTTTTTGTTTTTACGAATTCTTGCAATAATGTATATTTTAAATTTTGTATTTAAATAATAATTTGTTAAAAAAAAGTTTGTTATTTTTTTTTTGCTCTTTATATATATATAAAAAAGTTGTTTTTTTAATTTTTAATTTTCTTTAATGTAAAATTTTTTTAGTAAAAGTTTTTTTTCTCTTTATATATATAAAAAGTTAAATTTTTAATTTCAATCTCTCTATTGTTTATATTTCCAAGTCTGTTATTAGCAAGTTGACATTCGTCATTTTTCCACATACGAAAATGGTGTGAATGTTCATCTTTACTCTTTTGAGTTTTTTTTCATAGGCGAATGCGCTCTCACCACCCGATTTCTTCACGAGTTCGGGTGAGATTATTGGATATATGTAACCTCCATAGGACAACAATAAATCACCCCTGTCGAATTCTCTGTCTTCGGCGACGATGATATTAATCAACAGTTCGCTTTGGTACTCGTAAAACAAATCGAGCGCGGCTTCATCCACTTTCAAACACATTCGATATTTGTGGTAGTAGCGCTCTAAGTCCACCATCTCGACCTCATTCAATTCGATGGGATCGTGTGGTTGTAATGTATAGATATTAAAACTGGATTTCTCATACCTTTCGTCTCGTTTCAATTTCAATTCGCATCTTTTAGGTGTTGTTGTCATGATCGATTATTTGGTTTTTTATGAATTCTTACAAATAATGTTTATTTTAAATTTTGTATTAAAAAAAAATTGAATTTTAAAATTTAACTTTTTTTTTTCTATCATATATAAAGAGTTAAAAAGTAAAACTTTTTAAACAAATTATTTAAAATACAAAATTCGAAAAAATATATTCTTACAAAATGAAACAAATAGATAAAAAAAAATTGGAAAATTTAAATGAGAAAACCGTACCTCAGTTAAACGAGATTTGTAAACTATTAAAAATTTCACATTTCAGAAATCATAGAACTAAATCAAAAATGATTGAAGTCATACAGAAACATTTGCGAAACGATGGAAAGGCAAACAAAATGCCGATAGCAAGGACGTCAAAAAATGCATCGGTTGTGAAAAATGAGAAGAAGAAAAAGATAGTAAAAGGAATCGAAATGCTGACGTTGAAAAAAACCAAAAACGTTTCGATTGTGAAAAATAAGAAGACGACTAAACGAAAAGCCGTTGAAGAAGAACTTCAAGTTTCCAAAGAAAAGAAAAGAAAAACGAAAACGAGTGATGCACATCAGATTCTAGGCAAACGAGATATATCGAGCGAACTTCAACGAACTTTAGACGAAGGGAAAGGAGAAGAATATCTAGCGCGACTCACCGCGGAACTATTTCAGTCGAAGTCTGTGGAACGGGAGAGTGCGATCAAAGGCATTTTTAAAACTTTCGACGTGGTTCCCCCGTTGAAGAAAATCGATCCGAAATTGTTCATGGAACGGGTGAAGAAAAAGGTATTGGATTTGTTTTGCAAATACATGAACGTGGGACTAAAAATTAAGATGATACTCCATTGCGTGATGAATAAAATCGACGTGAAGTCCAGCGAGAGCATTGTGAAAAATGCATATTTCAGATCTAACATCGAACCCGTATTTCGAGGTTCAGATTTATCGGACGTTTTCGAAAAGATGAAAGACAAGATGTTGACGTACCTCACGAATTATCAACATGAAGGTAGTAATTGGACGTTCGATGAGATGTTGAAACTCGAAATTCACATAACTAAAAACGATTTGTTGAAAGGGTCTTCCTACGTGAAATTACCGTATTTCCTCACTAAGAAATACGCCGTGATCAACGTGAAAAATAACGATGATCAGTGTTTTAAATGGGCAGTCACATCCGCTTTATACCCTGTCAAAATAAACTCCAATAGAGTTTCTCAGTACGAGGAAACTTCTAAAAATCTCGATTGGACCGGAGTGACTTTTCCAACGCAGTTAAAACACATCGAATGTTTCGAGGCTCAAAATCCCACCGTTGCGGTGAACGTCTTGGGATACGGCGACGAAAAACGGAAGATTCATCCTCTCAGACTGACTTCGTATCTCGGAAGAGAAAAGACGATTATTTTATTATTGATTTCGAATGGTGACAATCGTCATTATTGTTGGGTTAAACATCCGAGTCGATTACTGTCGAAACAAAATAATAATCATAACGGAAAGATATCTTTATGTTACAATTGCATGAACGTGTTTCACAGCGAAGACTCGTTGGCTAAACATCAGGAATATTGCAATGAAAATCAAGGTGTCGCCGTCGAAATGCCCAAACCCAACACCATCGCGAAGTTTGAAAGTCACAATAGAAGGTTAAAAGTACCATTCGTCGTGTACGCCGATTTCGAATGTTTCACCGCGAAAATGAGTTCCTGTCAACCCAACGCTCTTCAAAGTTACGTCGAAAGATATCAAAAACACATACCTTCGGGCTATTGCATTTACGTGAAATGCGCTTTCGACTCGCAACACGACATGGGTCCCTTCACCTACACGAAACAGTGCGAAGACGACGACGTGGCTCAAAGGTTCGTGGAAGAGTTAGAATGGAAACTTCAAATGTTATACGACAAATTCAAAACTCCGGCAGAAATGATCATTACGCGCGAGTAGCAGGATGAAAATAACAGAGCCATCGAATGTCACATATGCAAACAATCGTTCGACGAGAATCGAAGGAAAATAGGAAGGTTAGAGACCACGATCATTACACGGGTCTGTATCGCGGTCCGGCTCACAGCAGGTGTAATTTAAAATATTGAGACGCCACTTTCTATCCGGTGATGTTTCACAATCTCTCGGGTTACGACAGTCATCTGTTTGTGAAAAATCTCGGCACCTCACACGAAGAATTAAATTGCATCGCGAACAGCGAAGAAAGATACATTTCCTTCACGAAATGGAAGCTCATGGAGGAGAGAAGAGTAATCAACGGAAAGACGTTGGAAGAGAAAACGAAATCCATTCGTAGAGGCATACGTTTCATCGACAGTTTTAAATTCATGTCGACCGCTCTGGAAAAATTAGTCGATAACATGAGCAAGGATAAATTTAAAAGCACGAGCGAACATTTCAGAGAACGAGTAGATGTCATGTTGAGGAAAGGAGTCTATCCTTACGATTACATGAACGATCTAAAGAGATTCGAAGACACCGCACTACCTTCGAAAGAAGATTTTTATTCGAAATTATACGAATCCGACATTTCCGACGAGAATTACGAACACGCCAAAAACGTGTGGAAATCATTCGATATGAAAACCATGAGAGATTATCACGATCTCTATCTGAAGACCGACGTTCTGCTCTTGTCAGACGTGTTCGAAAATTTTCGAGACGTCTGTTGTCGAAATTACGATCTGGATCCCGCTTGGTATTTCACCGCACCCGGTCTGGCGTGGGACACTCTGTTGAAGACCACCGAAGTCCAATTGGAATTATTATCCGACGTGGACATGTTGCTCATGTTCGAAAGGGCTGCGAGAGGTGGCATATCGATGATCTCCCACAGACATTCTGAAGCTAAAAATCCCTACATGAAAGAAGGTTTCGATTCGAAACGGTCGACTAAATACATACATTATTGGGACGCTAATAATCTGTATGGTTGGGCTATGAGTCATCCTTTACCGATTGGAAATTTCAAATGGGTGAAGGAACCGGAAGAGATGCAAAAATGGAGAGACTATCCTTGCATTTTAGAAGTCGATTTGAACTATCCGGAAGAATTACACGATCTACAGAACGATTATCCGCTGGCTCCCGAACGAATGGAACCGAACGAGGGAGATGAGGAAAAACTCATTCCCAATTTATTTAACAAACGTAACTACGTCGTCTACAGCGAGAATTTGAAACAGTACGTCGATTACGGGATGAAATTAGTCGACATACATCGCATCATTCGATTCGACGAAGAGCCTTGGATGAAAAAATACATCGATCTCAACACGAATCTCAGAACTCGAGCCGAGAACGATTTCGAAAAAGATTTCTTCAAACTCATGAACAACTGCGTGTACGGTAAATCGATGGAAAACATCAGGAAGAGAACCGACGTTCGACTCGTCACGTCTGAGAAAAGAGCTAAAACATTAGTGGCGAAACCTAATTACAAACACCGAACCATATTCGACGAAAATCTAGTGGCCGTTCACATGCAAAAGACGCACCTGAAGTTCGACAAACCGTATTATCTCGGACCGATCATCTTAGATATCAGCAAGCGATTGATGTACGAGTTTCACTACGATTACGTCAAACGAAAATTTGGCGACAAAGCCAAACTACTGTTCACCAACACGGACAGTTTAGTTTACGAGATAGAGACGAAAGACGTCTACCGAGATATATCTCCGGACATGGCTGATTGGTTCGACATGAGCAATTATCCCGTCGATCACCCGTCCAACATTCAATCGAACGACAACAAGAAGGTGTTGGGTAAATTTAAGGACGAGAGCGGCGGTAAACAGATCGTCGAATTCGTGGGCTTGAGACCCAAACTCTATGCTTGTCGTCTAGAAGATGATGAAGAGATCAAGAAGTGCAAAGGAGTTAAAGCGTGCGTGGTGAAGAAAAACATCTCTTTCCAAGAGTATAAAGATTGTCTGTTAGGAAGTGGTCCGGTGTATAAGACTATGAAATCGATTCGAAGCGAAAATCATGACTTGTATACCGAAATAGTCAACAAGATTTCGCTGACAGCCGACGACGACAAGAGATTCATATTAGACGATAAAATAAGCACTTTGGCACTCGGACATTGGACTGCGGAACTAACTATAGACGATATGAATGTAGATGATTGGATTCCAGAAAATCAAGAGGAATTAGACGAATTCAAAATTATAGAAATCGATAGTGACATCGAGAAAGTTAGTTTAAAAAGAAAAAGAAAAAAATAGAAAAAAAAATAACGTCACTTTTAGTAAATTATAATAAAATAAATAAAAAAAATATACGCATCTATGAATAAGAAAATAAAGATATCCGTAGAAGGTGTCGTCTTACCCAACGAACCCCTATCCAACATCGATCTGTTGAATGCGGCAAAAGATTTGAAAATCGAAGATTTTCTAGGTGTGTTTTCCAGAGATGCCTTGCCGAAGAGAAGACCTCGACAATCGGAATGCGGAATTTTAAATCTAGACGATTCATCGGGTGAAGGCACTCACTGGGTGGCGTGGTTCAAGAACGGGAAGAAGAAGAATTATTATTTCGACAGCTACGGAATCTCGCCGCCGAAAGAAATAAAGAACTATTTCAACAAATCGATGGTTCTTTACAACACGGATCAAGTGCAATCACCAGATCAAGCGTTTTGCAGTCACCTTTGTCTCTACGTTCTCAAGAGATGGTCTGAAGGAGATGAATTTCAAGACATTCTCAATGACTTACATTAGAGAGAGATTTTTTTTTTTTATAGTATATATATAAAGATAAAAAATTATTTAAAAAAAATTTTAATCGAATAAAAAACGAAAAATAAAATAACATAGTTCATTTTTTAATAAACTGCGTTTTGAACACATTTTTTTTTAAACAACAAAAAAAAAAAAAAATCCCACAACAACATGACAGTCAATAAATTTGGTAGAAGTGACGACGAAAAAGTCAACCCGAGAAAGAAGAGGAAGACGTTCGAAGTCGACGATGGTTACGACGTTGCCAACTTGGACGAGCGTTACGTTCGGAGATACGAACCTCGAGAAGAACTTTTGAACATGAACGATAAGAAGCTCTACAATCTTCCCAAGCCGATAGATCTCGCAGATGCTGCGACTAAAAAATACGTCGACGGGGGGAACGCCGATTTCGAACGAATCCTGCTGGATAATTATGTGGATAAAAACATGACCGACGATCTCGATCTGAAATCCAAACGTTTGGTGAACGTCGCAAATCCCGTAGATCCCACCGATGCCGCCACCAAGAAATACGCGGACGACTCTCACGCGAGATTCAGCGAACAGCTGAGAAATAGATACGTCACGAAAACGAATCACTCGGAATTGAACGCCAATTCCTACAAGATAACGAACGTGGCCGCTCCCACGAATCCCAAGGACGTGGCGACCAAACACTACATAGATCTGGAACAGAGAAAGTCTGACGGACGTGAAATGAAATCGGATCTGAATGCGAGATTCCACAAGATATTGAATCTGTCGAAGATCGACAACACGGATGCGGACTCAACCGCGGTGAACAAGGGCTACGTGGATTCTTCCATGATACAATCGCAAGAATACCTAGAATCGCAAGTGGACGATCTCTACATGAACAAAGAATCTGGCGGAACCATGGAGGGTGGCATCAACATGAACGGTCACAATTTATTCGGTCTCAATCACGATCCTGAATTCGATTCCAGCGCGGTAAGCAGGAAGTATGTTTACGACAACTCGGACTGGAGAAAGGGCAACATCATGGAAGGTAAACTAGACATGGGTGGACACGTGCTCACGAATCTACCGGAACCCGTGCACATGACGGACGCCTGCACCCTGATTTCGGTGGTGGAGAAAGTCAAATATGCCAGACAATTGATCACCGAGGAGGGAAAAGCCGAGTGGTCTTTTGGAAATGGAGGTAGCGGATCGAAACACGGTCAGGTGGGATATCCCATGCCGCTGGGAGGTGAAATCCTTCGAATGAGTCTGGCTTCCTCGGATTTGAATAACAGAGCGGTCGTCAAACTCATGGTGAATGGTGTGGAGAGCGATAAGAGATACAGCGTCGAAAAGACTGAGAATCAACACGCGAATGTTAGCACGTTCGGCACGCCTCTCAAAGTGAACGCCGGAGACAGGATTAATTTCGTCATGAAAACCAATAATCCCGAAGCCGCCACTTCGGTGGTGAGTCTACTGATCGAACTGGATCCTTTGAACAAACAGTGAACGCATGGAAAATAATGAATTAAAAAAAAATAATGTGTGATTATTAAAAACAAAAAAAAAAAAAAACTTATGAGATATAGAGAGATGTTCTCTATATCTCATTAGTTTTTTGTTTTTTTTTAATTTTCTATCCATTTATGATTACAATTTATACACTTTGCGAATACGGTTGTTGGTTCATCACCAGATCTAGTTTGTTGAGATTCGATTTTTATTTGACGTTTCTTACATTTGCGACATTTTAAAATCGTATTTTTTATAATTTCTTCGTTAGATCTTATGAGATCAAACTCTTCTTTTTCTTTTAAACGATATTCGTCAAAATCACAACTATTCCATCCTTTTTTGTGTTACGTTCTTCATATTCAATTTGAATCCATTTTTCCAAGTATTTCATTTTAACGTCGTAGTAATCTGAAGTGAACAGATGAGATGATTTGTTGTTTTCGTGTCAGAAACATTCATTTTGTTTTCGAGATTTTGTTTTTTTTTTAATTAATCTTACACCCCACATTTTTAACGTTTATTAATTTTTTTTTTTTCACACACTCGTCTCTCATCGAATGATCAACATCTTATTTCCGTCCGATTCGAATTGTAATTCTCTGTCCGACAGGACCAGGGCGAAGGCTTCGGTTTTTCTCGGCACGTTCCTAGCAAATTGCATCTTGATCTGAATGTCTAACACGCTACTCTTGAGTCGTTCACTCTGTTTACTGACGTCGAACACGAACATGGGGTACATCGACTTGTATTCGCCGGGAGATATGTTGGGATTGCTCATCAATTCGTCTAGACTGTGATACTTCTTTCGAAAATCAGCGGCGTCGCCGTAAAGTCTGCTGAAATCGTTCTTGTCGAACGACGCATTGTAATCGATTGCCGGATATCTCATGGCGTTCAGAAACACTTGCATGTTTCTCAAATTGCAGTGATCGAACAGCGACGCATTCTTTTCCTGAGACCCGTCCCTATCGGTCTGAAACGCAACCACGATGAAACGCGGTCTCTCGGAAGCGGATTTCACCGTCAATCTCCAATCGAAGTGATTCATGGAGGGAGGAATGCTAGACGTGTTGCACTGTCTCATTCTAAATCCCACAGGTAATTTACTCTTGGATTGGATGATCTTGTAGAGATGCGTTTTCTCAGCCATCGAAGGCTCCACGTGCAGAACGAACCACGATATCTTGTGTAGAGTTATCTTACCCGCATCGGTCGCGGTGAGTTTCACTATTGCGTCGTCGTTTCCTTTTCGAATCAACGTCAGATTGTGTTTGAATCCGTACATGACCTTGTTGTAATCGTCCGCGAATCCGAAGATGTGTTTCAAAGGTATCCTGAACGAAAACGTTCCTTTAGGTCTGGACGTCTTGACGACATAGTTGAATATCGCGGCGGCGCCTGTGCTAGCAGGGCCGACGGTGTCTTTCACCCACAACTGATTAAGTCCTCTGGATTTCGAAAAATCATCAGGATACGTCAAGAGTCCGAACATCGTGGTGGCCTGACCGGGATGAAAAACAGATTCTATCTCTTGTCCGGATAGCATGTATTTTATGTTACTGAATAGATGCATGATGCCATTATTGGCAAGAGTAACCGTGTCGTCGTCGGCGTAGTCGCACCCATCTTCCTTGGTGAGACGTCCCTGCACCACTATGTAACTCTCGCTAGGATGTACGAATAGATCTTGAGTTTCGACGTTGATTCTTATCTCTCCCGCATTGTTCAAACTCGTCCCGGTTACCGGTTTGTATTCGTGAACCTCATATTCTTGAATACTTTCATCTTTCACTATGCTTTGTGTTATATCTAGTATATTTGTCATTTTAAAGGATTTTTAGTTTGTTTTTTTTTTGTTTATTAATTCACTTGCTTTTCTTTATCTAAAAAAATAGTTTTTAATTATTTTTTTTATTATTATTTTTTTCTCTCTTATATATATATGTGTGTGTAAACAAGAAAATGTCAAAGAGAGTAAATAAAAAAAAAAAATTTTTTTGTGTTCTTCATCAAAACTTCGTCTTCTGTAATTGTTGTTCCTAAAACTTTCCGATGATCTCTTCTCCATCCAAAGCTTCGATTTCGTAAGTCACCGGATCGGTGTGAAATATTTTGATGATCACGAAGATTTCCGAGGTCCATCGAGGAGTATAACCCTTTTCGAAGTGCTTCTTATAAGCATAGATTCTCACTCGATCGCCGACTGCAAATTTCAGCATTCTAGACTTCTTCCCGATCTTAGATCTCTCGGGATATAGATTCGCATAGACCCGTTTTTCGTTTCGAGAATCGCTAGCTTCCGCGGGAGTTATCTTGATCGATCTGTGTCGGGTGTTGTTGTAATCTTTCACCAGACTGTTCAGAGCGTATATGTATTTCTTGGTCGAATTCGCCGTGAAGTATCTGTGCATCTTCTCCTTCATCATTCGATTCCAACGTTCCACCACGCTGGCTTTCTCTTTGTTTTCGATCGAGTAGAGGTCTACCAATCGACGAACGTCCTTGTTGTAGAATTCCTTTCCCTTGTCCACCCACAATTTACTCGGTTTTCGAGAAGACGAGTCGAACACGCTCTTCAGAGCCTCGGCGACGCAAGGTCCCGATTTATTCTTCAAAGCTCTGATCCAACCGTATTTGGAAAACACGTCGATGACCGTCAATAGATATTTGACGCCCTCGTTCCACCTCGAAAACAATCTCATGTCGACCAAGTCGGCAGACCAAATGTCGTCCA
Organism: Pictodentalium vernedei; assembly: GCA_031216915.1. Lineage (NCBI taxonomy): Eukaryota > Metazoa > Mollusca > Scaphopoda > Dentaliida > Dentaliidae > Pictodentalium > Pictodentalium vernedei. The sequence goes on from CM062292.1 coordinate 156,586,549, forward strand.
GACCCTTCACGAACACCCTTCTCTTTCGAAATTTACGCACTATGGGTTTGTGTAACTCCTCGGCCAATTCGCTCGTCAATAATCGTTTCTTCTTCTTCTCTTTTTCAGATGCGCTTTTTTTTTTTGAACGCCCCATCCGAATCGACGTTTCGCACCGATCAGATTGTCGATCAGCGAACGTTCCATCTTCTCTCTCCTGGTCGGATTCATATGCCTCTCAATCTCGCCAACATGTTTTTGTCGCAGACGTCGTTGCGAGTCTTGGTGTCGGGATGCCCGGCGTAGCACAGATCGTGATCGTACGCGGCCGCGTCCACCCTATTCACGGGTTTGCTCCAAGATTTGGGTGTCAGATCGGCGTTGAGTCTCTTGTTCAATTTCGTTCCGGGTCCCGTGAAACTGTGACCGGGCAGATGCATTTCGAAAGGTAGATTGTTGATCATTTTATTCACGATGCCTTTGCCTTTGCTCGCGTTCTTTTGACGAATCGAGTCTTGATAGAACCACACACGTCGCAAATTCCGCGAAGCATCCGTCTGTCGTTTTTAGTTCGCACTTCTCTAGAATTACTCGTCTCTGTAACTCTCTTACACTTTACGCAATACATTTTTTTTGAAGAGTTATTTAAATTAATTTCGTTTTTTTTTATTTTATATATAAATTTAATTTTTTTTTTTTTTTAAAATTCTGTTCTTTTTATATATATATATATATTTTTTTTTTTCAATCGCTGCTCTTGAGTTCTATCATCTTACTGAATTCCTCCCTGGCCTCTTTCCTCCCCTTTTCCACGAGAGAATCCTTCAACTCTTCCTTGATGATCTGACGAGTCTTGATTCTCACGGCTTCTTTCATGGCATCGTATTTCGTTTTCTCGCTCAATATCGCGAAGTATTCTCCGTCTGATATCCTACCGTCTTTCAACGCCATAGAGATCATTTCGGATATTGTGTCTATCTTGGAGTCGGCCAAGACGCGAATCTTGTCGTGTTTCCTAGCCTTCAGATATAATTTCCTACTCAAAAAGTTTCCGACCGTGCTAAACAATCCGGCGGCGAGAGCCACTCCTTTTTACGGTCAACACGATCGGAATGGCGACCGCGGTTGACAACAATCCGATGCCGGCCGCGTGTAAACCCATGGAAATCGTGATGAGTGTCGTGTCGATCGCGTTGACGAATTTCACGAAACGCGAATACTTCTTCTTGAGGGAACGACGAGAATCTCTCTCTCGAGTCAGATACTCTTGGATTCTATTGATTTGATCGATGCGATACCTCTCTCCTCTTTCTCTTTCTTCTAGTGACGGCGCCGTCGGCAAGACGCCGTTCGGTTTCTCGTCCTCGTCGTCCACTAACGTCGGATACAATTTATTTCTGGTTCTCATTTTTTTTTGGTGTTTTTTTCTTTCTAATATTAGATAAAAAAATTTATGTGTGTATTTATTTTTTTTATTTTCTACTCTCCCTTATTTTTATATCAACGAAAAACAAAACTTAGACGTATGCTTCGTTCAGCAATAATTTCTTGATGCATCCCTTGTCTTCTAAAGTCAAACTTCTATGCGCCAATTTCAGTTCTTCCAAATCTGTGGGCCTGTCTCGATTCTTACAGAAGACTAATCTCTTCCAAAACGTGATCACATCGTTGAATTTAACACATTCGAACGCCGGTTCGAAATACATGACGACCATATCTTCCCTTTCCATTGTCAGACACGAATGATCCTCGTGATCAAAGTGTAGATGATCCCGACATCCGACGCATCGTTCTAACAAGATGGGACGTAGTTCTTCGTTCACGCATATTCCGTATGCTCTCATCAGCATGTTTAAAAGAAACCTCGCTCTAATAGTCTGAGAATCGCTCATGATTTACGTATTTTTTTTTATTATCTATTCGATTTGATATATTTAATTTTCTAAATAACTATTTATTTATATTTTTTTTTCTCCCCTATATATATATCAATCAAAAACGTGACAGCGATTTCAGACCTAAAAATCCGCAAGCGAGTTTCCTCCCCCCATAGGATTCAGTGTTAAAATCGTGTACGGATGCGTCAGTAGGTGATAATTGAGAATACGAGCTCACCGATTGTTAGAATCGGGTAAAGATGATGATGAGTTCGAACTCTCAAAACGTTTTTTTGCTCGCAATCTGACGCTCACCGTAGGGTTTTAGCGTTAAAATCGCGTGCGGACACGGATCGTCAGAATCGACAAGATGGTGAGCTCGAACTCTCAAAACGTTTTTTTGCTTGCAATTTGACGCTCCCCATAGGGTTTCAGTGTTAAATCGTGTACGGATGCGGATCGTTAGAATCGACAAAGACGATGAGCTCGAACTCTCAAAACGGTTTTTTGCTCGCAATTTAACACAGGACCCTATGGGGAAAACTCGTCTGCAGATTTCAATCAAAACGGTACATGAACGTGTACATAAAACTACGTGCATCTAGGATTCAATTCAGTGTTAAAAAAATTCGAGCTCACCCCAAAAAAACGTTAAAATCTTGTACATGTACACAATTTTAACACTAAATCCTATGGAGATGTACATGTACGTGTACACGTACATGTACAGGTGAGCTCGTATTCTCAATTATCACCTACTGCGATGAAAAAAAAAAAATTGGGGTCAGGTTTGGATTTCAAAATTTTGGACCAAAATTCAGACATTTTTGAGGTAGTTTTCTGCATTTTGTTTAATTTTGAGATGGAAAAAAAAAATTTATAGCCTGAAAATTTTGGGTCCTGTTCCGACTTGTATTTAAAATCTTCTTCAGACCATGTATTCAGAATGCTTTCATATTTGGTATACAACATCTCTAGGAGGGTTAGATTCAAGTTTGTTCAATCCTAGTCCATGTGTTGATATTTGGGCTCCCTATGGGAGCCGAAATTTTAACTTAGTAGAATACAAGAGAATGTTTTTAAAAGTCTTCTTCAGATCCACCAGTCAGAATCCTTTCATATTTGGTATACAAAATCTCTTGGAGGGTAAGACTCAAGTTTGTTCAAATCTGGTCCCGGGGTTATTAATTTGGGCTACCTATGGGAGCCTGAATTTTAACTAAGTGCAATATGAGGTAATTTCTTTTGAAATCTTCTTCTTCAGATCCACCAATCAGAATCCTTTCATATTTGTTATACAACATCTCTAGGTGGGTCAGATTCAAGTTTGTTCAAATCGGGACCCTGGATTAATATTTTGGCTCCCTATTTGAGCCCAAAGTTTAACTTAGTGCAATGTGAGGTGATATCTTTAAAAACCTTCTTCATATCCACCAGTCAAAATTCTTTCTTATTCAGTATATGACATCTCAAGGAGGATCAGATTCAAGTTTGTTCAATTTGAGTCCTTGGCTTAATATTTGGGCTCTATGGGCAGGGGTGGGGTGGGGGGCATGTTACGTTCAGGTTTGTTCAAATCCATTCCTTAGTGTTTTTCCATAAAATTTACCTCTCATGACTTCATTCTTTTGTAGTGTTGATGAACCATGTCTAACTGAATGTGACCGCAAATACTTTTTTGAACCACTTTGACCGGTGAGCGATTAAGGCCCCTTGGGGCCTCTTGTTTAGTTTCTATTTGCAGAGGAACAAGAACATGGTGATGTTTATGTGAAGCCGTCAGAGAGTGTGCTTCCGTAGTCGCACTTAGATAGTCAAATAGAGCTAGCGGCTGAAGTGCTCATGAATATTAGACAGGGCAATAAACCACAGCATGGTTTCAGCTCCCTGTCGCCAGCTAGCTCAACCGGTGAAGCGGTTACACCGTCCGTGGGTACCATGATGCCAGGTGTGTCCGTTGTGGTCGAGGAGAGTAGAAAGGGTAGAGCGAGCACTATAAAATAATAACAGGCTCACCCTGCGATGACAGAGAGGAAGAAGCTGGCAAGTTATGTGTGGAGAAGCACATAAGCATCAAAGAATGATGTCAATATTGCTAGCGCTACATCAATAGAGTCACATTATTTGCAGACAATGCATGTTCAGATATTGTTGGACAACTCGATAGTGGTAGTGTACATCAGGAACCAGGGCATCACCCATTCATTTCCATTATGATAACTAACAGAGAAGATTTTTCTATTTCATGTTCATCTCTCTATCCATCATATACCGGGTCGTCTGAACATACTAGCAGACTTGCTCTCAGAAAGATTGCCTGTTTAATTTGCATTGGATGCTCAACAAGCGAGTATTTGGACAGTTTTGCTACCAATGGGATCGCCCCATGATAGTTGGACATGTGTATGTTATATTTTATATCACCGGTTTTCGATGTATCTGTGTATGCCGTCTGCAGTGCACGTTTATATAGCAGGCAATATTAATTACCAGGATCGGCACTATAGCCTTAACTTCTGAAGTGGTGTTAAGCACCATTTATTAATCATGAATTAATACCTGAGTGCCTGTTCGACGATTATTATTTTTGGTACCGTTCTTATTGATTCCAGAGCTCTCCCCTCTTTCTTTTGAAGATTCCTTCAAAAGAAAGGGGGGGGGGGGTGATTTTTACCTCTTCTCTGGATTAGAGAGTATGTAACTATGAAGGATCCTGTTTTATCCGTAATTATATCCTGCATACAGCTGGAGTGTTATTGTATGGCGTATGTTTGTGGGGGATTTTCACTTATTCTCAGATACGCCATCCTAATTTTTGGGGCTTAGTCCGGACTAGCCTTAAAAATTGGGAACTTGTTACATCCTAAGTAGCATTGTCTTCATGCTTACAATAAGGAATTACTTAAATTGGGCTCCTTATTTAGAATATGTCTCCTCTATTATTGTATAGAGAGACATACATGTAATTCCTAATTATTCTAATTTCCTTTCATCATGGATTGCAGGATTGGAACTATTTCGGAAGTCCTAGGCCCTCCACCTTTTTACTATTCAGCTAAGTCTGGGCCATTGGTTGTTGTGTAAAAATACGATAAATTTATAGTAATTTGTATATTTTTATACTTACCAATGGCCCAGATGGAGATGGCCCTCCCATGAGTAGGCACTCATACCTTCCCGCTGAATTATTATGTAATACTCTCTTTTACAAAGAATGATGTTGGCGCCAATTCCGGTTACTTCCTGGTGTCTGCGCATGCGCAGAGAGTAAATGTATGGAGGACCAGATAGGACTTCTAATTTCCGGTTTTACATGCAAATTTTGGAGATTGGGGGGGGCAAAATTTGTGTTTGGACCTCGATATTTTGGAGTTAGCACCAGCTAAGTCTGGGCCATTGGTAAGTATACAAATTACTATAAATTTATCATTTTTCATGCATTTCATGAGCACCGTAGCTGCAAATGAAATGTTGGAAAAACTCCCAACAAGAATGGGGGATAGGAATCAACAGCCCAATTTGGAGTTTTTCAAGTATTTCAAGTTAAATATAGGAAAACCTCCAGCAAGGCTTGTCAATTCCATTTTTTAGCTCAACTTTGATGTAAGTCAGATTTGAGCATATGCCATGGCCAGTCATCCGCCGGCCACCTCTCCGTCAACAATTCAATACGGCTCGGGCTAGAGGCCGTATTTATGAACCGATCATTACGAAACTTTTTGGATACCTTTGTTATCACCGTGGGACATGAACGAGTGTTTTTGGGTCTGGTCCAAAATGCAAGACGGCTGCTGGCAGCCATTTTGTACAAAATTATGTGCAATCAGATTTTTGTGCAGAACTTCCATATGAAAGCTCTGATTCGAATAATTTCTTGTATGAATGTTTAGTACCATCACATATAATACGGGTTTTTTTCTCGTGCGTAAATTATGCAAATTAAACTAACTTTGATTTATGTTGTGTTGCTTTCAGCACTGTAAGTGCAAATGCCAATATGGCTCGGGCTAGAGGCTGTATTTATGAACCGATCTTTACGAAACTTCTTGGGCACCTTTGTTATCACCGTGGGATGAGAACAAGTGTTTTGGGGTCCGGTCAATACAGCTCTGGCTAGAGGCCATATTTATGAACCGATCTTTACAAAACTTCTTGAGTACCTTTGCTATCACCGTGGGACGAGAACGAGGGGTATTGGGTGCGATCCAAAATTCAAGATGGCCACCAGCAGCCATTTTGTGCTTTAGTTAGTGCAATCAGTTTTTTGTACAGAACTTCTGTATGAATGTTCTGATTTGAATAAATTTTTGTATGAATGTTTAGTAACATGGAATACATCACATATAATACAGGGTTTTTTCTCCTGCAGAAATTATGCAAATTAGATGAACTTTGATTTATTCGGTGCTACTTGTACACAGTAATTGCACATGTCAATATGGCTTGGGCTAGAGTCTGTATTTATGAACAGATCTTCACAAAACTTCTTGGGTACCTTTGTTATCACCTTGGGATGAGAACGAGTGTTTCTGGGAGCGGTCCAAAATTCAAGATGGCTGCCAGTGGCCATTTTGTACCAAAATTATGTCCAATCAGTTTTTTGTACACAAATTCTATACGGCTCAGGCTAGAGGCTGTATTTATGAACCGATCTTTACAAAACTTCTTGGGTACCTTTGTTATCACCGTGGGACGAGAACGAGTGTTTTTGGGTGCAGTCCAAAATTCAAGATGGCCGCCAGCAGCCATTTTGTACCAAAATTAGTGCTATCAGTTTTTTGTACAGAACTTCTGTATGAAAGTTCTGATTTGAATAAATTTTTGTATGAATATTTAGTAACATGGAATACATCACATATAATACAGGTGTTTTTCTCGTGCAGAAATTAAGCAAATTAGATGAACTTTGATTTATTCTGTGCTACTTATACACTGTAAGTGCACATGTCAATACATCTAGGGCTGGAGGCTGTATTCTTGAACTCCTCTTCACAAAACGTCTTGGGTACCTTTGTTATCACCTTGTGACAGGAACAAGTGTTTTTGGGCGCCTTTGTTATCACTGTGCTATATTTTTGGGTCAGAGTCAGACCCACTCTTGGACTCAAAGATTTCTTTTCTGGTTTAGCATCTAACTGTCACCCCACCTTTACAATACTTTACCTATATATTTGTTACAGGCTATGGTCAGCATTTATGTACAGACCGTTACAATACTTTACATGTACCTTTGTTATCAGGTCATTACCTAGATGTTTGTCATTGCTGTGTCATATACTATACATGTACATGTCTTAAACAAGTTGAGCTACAGTGTCATTGACACTTTCATTTGTTGTTGATGTACTCTCTCTGAGTTGTGTTCTGTATTTATACCACGATTAAACTTGAATTAAGTGAAAATAGCCAGTCTTTTGATTTTGAGACAAGCTGTCGCTCTTGCGTGGCATCGGCCATGCAATGTTTGCAAGTAGAAAACAGCATGCTTTAGTTCCACCAAGCAAGCGATTAACTCTTACCAAACAAATCGACTGCATCTGCTCCATAATATACAAATTGTGCAGTAGAAAATGTTTTTTTTAAATTCAGCAGAACCATATCATGTGACTCCTCATTGGAACGACCTCATCGAGCATGTTCCAATGAGGGGGTCACATGGTATGTTTTTTTTTTATACGACCGTTTGAAAAACGGGACGTATTATAGTATGGCGTTGTCCGTCCATCTGTCCGTCCCTTCCGTCTGTCCATCTGTCCGTTTGGTTTCCGAACAATAACTTTAGTATTTGTTTTCCGATCGGCTCCAAATGTGGTATGTGGTTTAATCACAACAAAATACAGGTCAAGTTCGAATGTGGGGTCGGTCTGAACATTTTTCGCCTGAATTATGGCCCCAGTTGGACTTAGAATTCGTCAAATATTTGGTTTCCGGATGATAACTTTAGTATTTGTTTTCCGATCGGCTCCAAATGTGGTATGTGGTTTAATCACAACAAAATACAGGTCAAGTTCGAATATGGGGTCGGTCCGAACATTTTTCACCTGAATTATGGCCCCTGTTGGACTTAGAATTTGTCAAATATTTGGTTTCCGGATGATAACTTTAGTATTTGTTTTCCGATCGGCTCCAAATTTGGTGTGTGGTTTAATCACAACAAAATACAGGTCAAGTTCAAATATGGGGTCGGTCTGAACAATTTTTGCCTGAATTATGGCCCCTGTTGGACTTAGAATTCGTCAAATATTTGGTTTCCGGATGATAACTTTAGTATTTGTTTTCCGATCAGCTCCAAACTTGGTATGTGGTTTAATCACAACAAAATACAGGTCAAGTTTAAATATGGGGTTGGTCTGAACAATTTTTGCCTGAATTATGGCTCCTGTTGGACTTAGAATTCTTCGTCAAATATTTGGTTTCCAGATGATAACTTTAGTATTTGTTTTTCGATTGGCTTCAAACTTGTTAGTCTTTTTCTCAAATGACTGAAAAATTTAGTCATTTCACAAAATCACTGATTTCAAAGTCTGACCGTAACATATATATATATGCCAGTATAAATTTCTCGCACTCTAAAAAAATTGCAAATGTGTTAAAATGGTACAATTTGAACAGTTCATGGGCATATGATGCAATGCCCAGCGGTGCTCTTGTTAAAAATTGAAAAATTGGGGGGAAAATTAAAATAAACATTTTGTTACCATGCGTTTCCTGTAAAGGGTTAAAATCTATTTGTGGAAATAGGCTAAATAATGCATGCAGGAAAATGTGAACAATACACCATGAATTATAAGCTGTAGCATTGCAAAACTTCAAACTAATTGAACTTCATTTTCTCAAAATTGGTGCATAAACAACATAATTTGCCAAACTTCAAAGGCCAGTAATACTCACTGTCTTTTCAGGTGTGTATTCCGTGGACAATCATCTGAATGACTTACGATTGCACCATTTTAGTTGCATCTCATGAATTGTACCAAACTTAAATAAATTTGATTATTGCTGCCTAAAGCTTATTAGAAAAGATGGGTAATATTTTTTGAATCCCTACGCATAAGTGAAGTGAAAGGTGTGCAGATGTTCGTTGATGTTTTTCTTGAAAATATTTTCCCAATGCCATGACTCAATAACAGCGTGCTTCACTTCAAATGGTAGTAAGTAGAATACAGCACACCCCTCATTTTCAAAATCGAAAACCTAATCGGTCGTCTGTTTACTTTCTTGCCTGACACTGTTTTGTGTTGAAGTATAGTCATGTCAGTCATATACATAATGACCAATCAGATGCATTCTTACATGATGACCTTCTCACACATTGGTCAGATTCTGTGCATGGTGTATCTATCCCATTTCTCAATATCATTTTTGTATCGGTTAACATTGAATACACAAGCAATCATGGTATAAAGTATAGGAACTGGGTTTAGTGGTCATGGTCAGTGTTAATGCTTATGGTAACCCATTGGCAGGGAGTATAGGTGACTGGAATTACAGGGACTGGAGACTAAAAAAAACGGGTGGCATAATAAGCATGACCCTTTGGGAAAACGCAAAGTGATCTGGAGTAACCCCATCTCCAGTCCCTATACTTCCTGTTTGTGGGGTCCCATAGGTCACTGACACTGACTCCTAAACCCACTCCCTATACTTCCTGCCTCCACTAGTTGTGATACTAAAAATTTGTTTTGGAATGTGAATTATCATGTTCATGTATGGGGCTACAGAATTCTGTGAAAAATGTAAGAGAAGCATAAGTAAAGTTGCAGTCAGTGGACCTTTCACTTCAACCTGGAGGTTTACTGCACTGAAAATTTTCTTGTAATCCAGATGTTTCTTCAAAGGATTTAATTGTTAATGCTTGGTGGGGAACTCTACCTCGTGGCTAATTTAGTGGTAATCAAATCTCAGACCAGGATGTTTTTGTCAACTTTCTGACTGGACATCTCAAAGTTAATTAGCAATGGTCACTTGTGGTCAGCTTTTTTTCCATTCATTGAATAGACTGTCCACTACTATACTATAAATTTGCCCCTGGTGATGAAATTAAGCAACTACTTGGAACATTCCATTCACTGACAAGCCTGGAAATAAGCAATCTGTCATTTGCTGAATGAGGTCCCCAGAGGCTGAATATGCTAATGCTAATCCATACTGTGGGCCAATTTATCCTTCAGGTACATCTTCCCATTCAGGCTTAAGAACTTGATTCAGATTGAGGTTCACAGAGGGTAAATTTAGCGATGTTACCCTGCTGTGCATGGTAGCACCACCAAATTCACCCTCTGAGGACCTTATTCTGCAGATGATAGTCTGGTTAGTTCCCAGCTTGCTGACAATTAGTCTCAATTTTTATTTGACTTTGAGTTATTGCCTACTATTTTCAGCAAATAGATGTTCGATTCATAGAGTACATGCCATTCGATGGTAACAAATGGAATGTCAAGAAAATGGTTAGCTACAAAGAAATGTTAGAAATTATCACACAAAAGTGGCCTAATTTTGAGAGAATACAGGACAAACCCAATGATACATCCAAGGTATTTGGTAGAAAAAGTAGATGGTATCAATATCAAATAATTACTTTCATGCAGTTCATATTTCTGTAATGTTGTAATGGGAATAACATTTTTTAGTTCAACTTTGACGAAAGTCAAATTTGTTAGCTCAACATTGACGTAAGTCCATTTTGAGGTTATACCATGGTCCATCGTCCATCCGTCTGTCCATCAAGAATTCAATACGGCTCGGGCTAGAGGCCATATTTATGAACCGATCTTTACGAAACTTCTTGAGTACTTTTGTTATCACCGTGGGACGAGAACGAGTTTTTTTGGGTGCGGTCCAAAATTCAAGATGGCCACCAGCAGCCATTTTGTACCTTAGTTAGTGCAATCAGATTTTTGTACAGAACTTCTGTATGATTCGAATAAATTTTTGTCGAAATGTTTAGGAACATGGAATACATCACATATAATAGGGTTTTTTTTTCTCCTGCCTAAATTCTGCAAATTAGATGAACTTTGATTTTTAGCTCAACTTGACAAAGTCAAGCTGAGCTATTGCCATCACTTCTCGTCCGTCGGCATATGTACGTACATACGTACGTCCTGGCATACGTACATCCACAATTTCCTTTGGCACACCTCACAGGTTGCTTTGAAACTTGGTATGCTTGTTTGGGGTGACCTCTAGATGGGAGCTATCGATTTTCTTCAATTTCCGTCAAAAAATGTTGCCGCGGCCAACGTTCTTAGAACTTAGTTTAGTCAGACCTCAATATTTCCCTTTGGCACACCCTACAGGGCTCATTTATAATCGGATTGCTTTGAAACCTGGCATGCTTGTTTGGGGTGACCTCTAGACGGGAGCTATCGATTTTCTTCAATTTCCGCCAAAAAATGTTGCCACGGCCAATGTTCTTAGAACTTAGTTTAGTCAGACCTCAGTATTTTCCTTTGGCACACCCTACAGGGCACATTTATGAACGGATTGCTTTGAAACCTGGCATGCGTGTTTGGGGAGACATCTAGATGGGAGCTATCGATTTTCTTCCATTTCCTTCAAAAATTTTGCCGCGGCCAACATTCTTAGAACTTAGTTTAGTCAGACCTCAATATTTCCCTTTGGCACACCCTACAGGGCACATTTATAATCGGATTGCTTTAAAACCTGGCATGCTTGTTTGGGGTGGCCTCTAGATGGGAGCTATCGATTTTCTTCCATTTCTGTCTGTCAAAAAATGTTGCCGCTGGTAACAATCTTTGAACTTAGTTTAGTCAGGCATCAATATATTCCTTTGGAATGCCCTACAGGGCACATTTATGATCAGATCGGTTTGAAACTTTGTATGCTTGTTTGGGGTTACCTCTAGATGGGAGCTAGCGATTTTCTTCGATTTCCATCAAAAAATGTTACCACTGGTAATGACCTTCGATGAACTTAGTAAAAACTTAGTGCAGTTAAAAATGTTGCCGCTGACCTTTGAACTTAGTTTAGTCAGACCACAATATTTCCCTTTGACACACCCTGCAGGGCACATTTATGATTGGATCGCTTGCAAACTTGGTGTGCTTGTGTGGGGTGACATCTATATGGGAGCTGTTGATTTTCTTCCATTTCTGTCAAAAAGTGTTGCTGATAATCTTTGAACTTAGTTTAGTCAGACCTCAATATTTCCCTTTAACACACCCTTCAGGGCACATTTATGATCGGATCACTTTGAAACTTGGTATGTATGTTCTGGGTGACCTCTAGATGTGAGCTATTGCTTTTTTTCATTTCCATAAAAAATTATTGTCGTTATCACCAGCCTTTGAACTTACTGCATTTGTGCATCAACTTATCCCTTTTGCACTCTCTGCAGGGTATATTTATGAATTTCCATAAAAAAAACCAACATTGCCACAAACCGTGACCTTCTACTTAGTGCATAGTGCATTTGTGCATTACCATCTTCCTTTGGCATGCCTCAGAGGGCACATTCATTATCAGGTTGTTTTGAAACTTTGTATGCTCATGCAGTGTGACAAAGATAGGAGCTATTGATTTTCTTTTCATTCCCATAAAAAAACTGTTGCTGTTAGCAACAATCTTTGAATTTATTGCATTTGTGCATCAGCATTCTTCTTTGGCATGGCCTACAAGCCACATTTATCATAGGATTGTTTTTGAACTTGGTGTGCTCATTAGGCAAGACCTTAAAATAAGAGCTATTGATTAGCATTCATTTCTGTGAAAAAAGTTGCAATAACCTCTGAACCTCTGAACAAACTGCCTTTGTGTATCAACATTCTTCCTTTAGCCAGTCTTACAGTTTACATTTAAAATTGCATGGATTACTCTGACGTTGTGCACACACAATGCTGTTATGTTGAAATTTCATCAAATAATATTGGTACCAATGATCTTCAATTTTGCCATTTCATTTATAATTTACCAAGTTCAAGTTTGTCAAGTTGAGCTACAATGTCATTGACACATTCATTTCAGTGCTACTTTCACACAATAAGTACACATGTCAATATGGCCCGGGCTAGGGGCTGTATTCATGAACCGATCTTCACAAAACTTCTTGGGTACCTTTGTTATCACCTTGGGACAAGAACGAGTGTTTCTGGGTGCGGTCCAAAATTCAAGATGGCTGCCAGTGGCCATTCTGTACCGAAATTAGGTCCAATAAGTATTTTGTACACAACTTCTATACAGTTCAGGCTGGAGGCCGTATTTATCAACCGATCTTTATGAAACCACTTGGGTACCTTTGTTATCACCGTGGGACGAGAACAAGTGTTATTGTGTGCGGTCCGAAATTCAAGATGGCGTCGGCAGCCATTTTGTACCAAAATTAGTGCAATCAGTTTTTTGTACAGGACTTCTGTATGAAAGTTCTGATTTGAATAAATTTTTGAATGTTTAGTAACATCGAATACATCACATATAATACAGGTTTTTTTCTCGTGCAGTCATTATGCAAATTAGATGGGCTTTGATTTATTCAGTGCTACTTATACACAGTATTTACACATGTCAATACAGCTCGGGCTAGGGGCTGTATTTATGAACCGATTTTCACGAAACTTTGTGGGTACCTTTGTTAACACCTTGGGATGAGAACGAGTGTTTCTGGGTGCGGTCCAAAATTCAAGATGGCTGCCAGTGGCCATTTTGTACCGAAATTAGGTCCAACCAGTTTTTAGCTCATCTTGACAAAGTCAAGCTGAGCTAATCTCATCGCTTCCCATCCGTCGTCTGTCGTCCGTCGTCTGTCGTCCGTCGTCCGTCAACACCATGTTTTGGTCTTCTCCTCCAAAGCCACTGGGCCAATTCAAGTGAAAGTTTGTGTGAGTGATGGTCCTAAAGGGGCATTTCATTTTTGTTCAACTCAGCTTGCCCAGCCCCATAGGGAGGGAGTGGGGGAAAATGCTCCAAAATATTTTAAAAATCTTCTTCTCAAGAACCAGTGTGTACAATGACTTGATATTTGCTATGGAGCTTCCATATGAGGTGTAGAGTCAAGTTTGTTCAAATGAAGATCGTGAAGTAATATTTGGCTTTGTAATAGGAGGGGTAAGATTTTTGGCCCTGCCCAAAATTTCTATATTTTTATACTGTACCAATGACCCAGACATAGCTGGTGCTAACTCTTAAAATATAGGGCCAAACACAAATTTTGCCCCCCAATCCCCAAAATTTGCATCTAAAACTAAAGAAAACATGTCCTGAAAGGCCCTCCACACTTCGCCCCTACTGCGCATGCGCAGTGTCAAGGACGTTCCGAAATTGGCGCCATTTGTCATTCTAAGTTTGGCCCTTCATCAGTTAACATCTGACTGATCTTTGTGCTTTTAAATCTCAGTTTAAATGATGCCAGACACATAAATATTAGTGAAATGGTGATTCTAAGGAGGATAGAAAAGGAGGAGAGGAAAAGAATGTGTGACAGAATATTATCAGGGCTGTAACTTAAAATTTTTTAATGAAATTATGTTAAGTTACCTATTTTCAAGGCAGCAGCCATTTTGTTGTCATTCTGATTATTTAGTTACACTGTTTTTTCAAGTGTTTTCCTCTCTCCCTGTCCTTTAAGTTCCCCCTTGCTATTCTCCCATGCTTTTGGCATAGTTTCTGTAATTATTATTACTAAAATTTCTTGGGAGTTTTAGCTGAATAACAGAATGAATTCTGTTCTTTCCCCATGTTTACGTCTTCACCTACGGGTGGTTAGGCGTTGTGTTCTGCATCTACCATCTGATGTTCTGCAGTTTCTTCCCTGGAAGTCTCTGTTTTGCATCAGATGGTGTATTTTTGGTAACTGATTTCGGGCCTGGGTGCCTGGAGTCTTATTTTAGTGTTTTTACACTCTTTGTTTACATTTACAACAGCCCTCTGTGTGAGGGGGGGATTTCTAAATAATAATATCTTTATGTTATTTTAATCATAACTAGATACATTATTATTGTTCGTAAGTGTTGAATAAATTGTTTGAAATATTTTTAAAATTTTTGTCCACACTTAGGCTTGGGATCCATTGGGGCTCAACGTTACTTTTCAGAAACTTGGGCTGTTCTGAAAAAATATTTTTTCAAAATATTTTGATTTCAATTATTTTTTCTATATTAATGGATCATATTATTATTATGTATTTTGATTGCCAGGGGTTAGTGCGAGTACCAGGACTTGTTTTCTTTTCACATTGAAAGGATATTGATCAATTGTTTTAAGAGGAAGTCTTCCTCTGACCTTATTATCATTCTATATGTGGTCAGTGTACTCGCATTAACTCCTGTTCTGTATCGTATGATTTCGATGACAATATGGGAAGCGTATGTCACGGTATGTTGTTGGGGATTTGGACACTCCGGTCCTTTCCCCGCAGGGTCACTCTACTTTATCAATTTCTATTTCAGACGATCAAGATTAGGGTGATGTATCTGTGATGTCTTCCAACAGTGTGCCTCCGTCATCACAATTAATGAAGGGCTAGCGGAAAAGTGCTCATGTAATACGCCAATTGCCTAAGAGGACCCTAGTAGGTTCGACGGCCTTTGACGTCCGCTAGCTCGCCCGGTGTAGCGTCCATTCACCGAATGGTTCGGCAGCCGGGTTCGTCCGTTGCGGTCTAGAAGGAATTTTGGGGTGATGCGAGCACTATAAAATTAACTTAATGCACACCCAGTGACGGCGGATCGGAGGGAGAACGGAGGAAGCCTTTTAGTCCGGTTCCTAGCTCGTTCCGGTCCATCCGGACGGCAAGCGAGAGAGGCCCCTCTCTCGTTCAACAACATCTGGCCCCAGATGTTGTGGTACAAATGTGTCGTTAGCGGAGCATACGTCCGTCGCTCGGGACGCTCCGTTGTATAGGCAGTCCGCTGAGACTGCTAAGGCTTCCTCTTCTCGTCAGCGCACACGACCGCACCTTGGCTGCGTGACCGCCAATATATTACCAGCTTCGCCGATCAAGGATTCTTCGGCGACCAGGTCACACCATCCGGCAGCCAGGGATTCGAGACCGATGGACTCCGGACGTTCGCATAGGAAAAGTATGCGGGAGCCATCTGATGCGGAGCAGCGATAGACTGCGCCTCCGCAGGTCTCGACGCCGGACATTCTTGTGCACATAGCACAGCTTATCGCAGCATCCCAGCAGCCGACAGAAACGGTGTTGGATCGAGAATTATCCGACAGCGCTGGGTTGGTAGCCGGGGACTCGAGGCCTGCAGACTCCGGACGTTCGCATAGGAAGTGTGCGGGAGTCAACGTACACGGAGCTTCCAGCGGCAATGCATCGTAAGTCCGCTACTGCACAGGCCTCGGGAACGGACGTGCTTTCCTTAATAGCACAGTTTATCGCAGCATCCCAGCATCAACTGAATCTGTCGCATATATTTTATCCGACGATGCTGGGTTGGGACGCTCCGCGGAAGCGGGTACGGACGTCCGAAAGTTTCATCCGGTCCGACGGGATACCGAAAGAGATTCGGAGGATTTCAAGCTTTCCCTTTCGGAACAACATATGCTGCGATGCCGGATAAGAAACTGATAGCGTCGGTGGACTTAGAAATTTTTGGTTCGGTTCAGGGACATCGTCCCTCAGTTCCGACATAGTCCAATAATGTCACACAAACTTTCGAATTATTGAACGACGCTATATATATTATTATTTTATGCTTGCTATCCAAGCATTTCTGGTTTCTTGTTCGAAGAGTTATGGAGATGTCTTTCAAAAGTGTGCCTCTGTCGTCATAGTTAATGAAGAGTTAGCGGCAATAAGTGCTTATGGAATATGTCTATTGCTTACGGAGTGACATTCGCTAGCTCACCCGGTGTAGCGTACATTCATCGAATGGTTCGACTGCCGGGTTCGTCCGTTGCGGCCTAGGAAGGAGATTTGGGTGATGCGAGCACTTTAATTACTTTAGTACTCACCCAGTGACGGCAGACTGAGGACAGATCGGAGGAAGCCAACAACATAGGGGACCGCATGTTGTGGTTCAGATATTTTACATTCGGAGCATATGTCCGTTGCTCGGGACGCTCCGTTATATTGACAGTCCGAGAGACTGTCTTTAATGCTTCCTCATCCTCACAGCAGGGCACACGACCGCACATTGGCTACGTGACCTCGAGTATCCGATCAGTTTCGGCATTCAGTGATTCCACAGCGAATAGGTCGCGCCATCCGGTAGCCAAGGGACACGAGGCCTATACACTCCGTTCGCTCGCATGTTGGAAGTATGCACGGGGTAGCGATCTCGGAGCTTCCTGCGGCAATGCATCGTAAGACCGCTGCTCCTCAGGCCTCAGTGACGGACGTGCTATCCGAGTTAGCACAGTTGTTTCGCAGCATCCCAGCAATTGACAGTTTCTCGGTCGAATCAGGAATTATCCGACGGCGCTGGGTCGGTGCGGTCCGCGGTTGCATCAAGCTACGGACGACCGAACGCTTTATAGGGTCCGACAGGATGGCGAAAGGGATTCGAAAGATTTCGAGTTTTCCCTTTAGTAGTATCGGAAGATGCCTTTCATATCTTCTGGCATTTCTTCCAGTGATTATTTTTCGGACTTCATTGCTGCGATCTTGGATAAGAGACTTATAGCGTCATTGGACTCGGATTTTTCGATCGGTACAGGGACTTTGTCCCTGACTTACCGACGCAGTCCAATATTGTCATTACAACATGTGCTTTATTTTTCGACGCTATATATTTATATATATATACAAGCCTGCTACTAAGCATGATAGTTTAGTTTCTTGTCCGCGTGGCTCATTTCTGCCATTTTATCTTTTTTACAAATAGTTTATTTTGGCAGAGCAGGGCATACCGAGAGTTCATATGCGTCTAGACGGTGTGATTAAAGACTGCATATATTCTTTTTCGCCGTTTATGTCTTTTCCAATTTCAATGTTGGGAACGACATTATGTATAGTAGACTTAACTTAGACGCTTTATTATACGTAATCCGCCTTACTGAGGCGTTATCATTACGTCTTCAAGAAAAGATTTACGGGATATTATTCTCAATGTAATTTCTTTTGAGGGCAGTAGTTTGTTCACGTATAACTCCGCCCTTCAGTGGCTGATTGGAGTTGGTTAGACGTGACGCAGCCCTAGCTACATCCACGCGTGGATAGTAGGTTAAGAACTCTCTCAGAGTCGCTTCGTTCTCGGAGGAGCTTCTCTTCGACGGCAACTTTCCGGCAATCCATGAATTGCTCGATTTATACATTCTCTTGTCTATCTAGTGTTACAAGAGATTCAGACTGGGGCAAACATTCGGTGGTTGACTCAGAGAGTGCCGCCGCAGTTGCCGGACCCGAGTGTGGCTGTTATGACGGTTGCCAGTCAAACAGATTGGGATATATACTGATCCCTACGGATTCGAAGTGCCAGGGTCTTTGGGTTCCGCAGTCTTTTAGCTATCAGTTTAACTTCCGCGGAATAATGTTTTTTAGGCTTGCTTTATATCATTGCATGAACATTATTCAGAAACACATGCCCAAATTCCTGTCCTTTAATTCGACAGTAGTGGCGTATCTCCGGAACCAGGGAGGCACTCTTTCGTTTCCGTTATTCAATTTAATGGAAAGAATCCGTCTGTTGGTTATAGTACACCAAGTTCAGTTTTGGTCCGTCATATTCTGGGTCGTCTGATTGTTTTATCGCACTCCCGTTCTCTTACGGGTCGCTTGTTGCTGTCAGAATGGACTCTCAACAAACAAGTATTCAATCAGATTTGCTATCTATGGGAGCGCCCAATGATGTTTTATTTATGACACAGCTTGCTAATCAATTGCAGACGTATGTGTTGGCTTGTCCAGATCTCTGAGCTAATACTGTTAACGCTCTATTGATCTATAGGACGGAATGATAGGATACGCGTATCCTCCGGCGCTGTTGTTTTAGCAGGTATTGCTAAGATAAACAACCACAATACATTTCTGTTGATAGCATCTCTATCTTCACAGAGATCATGAGTAATTTACTCTCTTGTCTACTGTGGATCTTAACGTGAAATCTTCCTCTATGTGAGGATCTTTTTTCACTGGGTAAATCGTGTCATCTTTATCACAACCAGCAAGGTCGCAACCTTCATGTATTCCGTTGTGTGGTCCGTATTGCATTGTAAGCACTGTACTGGACGAGCTTTGGACGCAATTTCTTACTATAGGAGATCCTCTTCTTCGCTATTCTATGCGACTAAAGTGGAGGCTCTTCCGTCGTGGTGTAGGGATCATTATGTTCATATTGTTGATCCCTCCATACTACTCATTGCTATTTTTTAGTATACTTGTTTCACAAGATCTACTGCAGCCTGTTGTTATTTAGGTTATAGGTTTATGTTACCTCATACCTATGCACTCTACGATAGTTTACAATTGAGTCTTTTGTCTCTTTATCTAAGTCAGTTAGTAACTTTTTGATAAATAGACTTAGAATCTTTAGATTAAATTCCTATACGGATTTTAACTTCAGTTCTTATTTAGCTAAGTAATCATTTGAGCCTCTGGAAACAGTAGTTTTCAAATTCTGACCTTTTAGACAGTAATTCTGTTGGTTTCTCTTTTACTGTAGAGTCAGTGAGTTTCATGCACTATCGATGGATGATTTTCACTTTCATAGTTTCGGAATCAATACTTCCGTTACTATTTAGGTTGGATTGTTGCATAAGAGTTAGGCTCCTATTATCCGGAACCTATTATTTTAAGGTCCTTCCGTCTTCGTATGGGCATAGGCCTTTACTCTTTCCGGGTACAGTTTATGTATTTATAAACAGATATCTGTTTATTACAAGGGCGTAAGCTTCTTCTGTCTTTGATGTCTAGTAGAAGGACGTTACGCTCCATTTTATTGTTAATGGATTCTATTAACTAGCGTACTGCTTATGGTATATCATTGGCTTAGCAGTTGTGCTTAAGATTTCGGCTCATGAAGTAAGAGTTCTTCTACTTCTTGGGCTTACATTAATAGTGTTGCTATTATAGATTTTTGAAGGCTGCTCATTGCGCTCAGCCATCCACATTCATGAATTTTATCTCAGAAATATCGAGTCCATTTCTGGAGGCCTCTATTGTTAGGTCTATTATCTACTGCTCAGAATGTCATTCACTTAACAGTTGCTACTATAGCTAGGTAGGCTGTCTGTTTCGGCAGTGTCTCCGTTCGGCTGCCCTCTTCGCTCTGGGCTATTTGACCCAGGGCAAGAAAAAGGGGGGGGGAGGGTGTTCCCTTGGGTCACCTGTTTTTACTATGAAAACAAGGGGATACCTCCTCCGGAGTTAGTAATTCTGAGCTGTTATTGGGATGGTTGTTTAGTGAGAAGTTTAAGTTTATAAAATTCATTCAAGTCTTAGTTTTTAAAGTATAGCTTTTGAATATTGCATATGTCAACGGACATGATTATGCAATTCTCACACACTTTTAGGAGTATAAGAGTCTCTATTCTCTAGACTTACTTTATTATTGGCTTACTTTAAAAATTATTAGTATAAGGATTATTGGATATTAATAGAGTACATGGATGTATGAAGCTCAATTTTTGGAAGGTGTTGTATCTTTCTAATTTATCATAAATAAGAAAGATACATGTAAGGCCTATTACTTCTTTTCCCTACAGGGGATGACTCTATTTTATTTTATTGAGCGTATTCCATTTTGCTCTATGTCCTTGGCCCTCCAGCCTTTTTACTATTCAGCTATGTCTGGGTCATTGGTACAGTATAAAAATGTTAAAAAATTTATAGTAATTTATATATTTTTTATACTTACCAATGACCCAGACGGGGATGGCCCTCCCAGGAGTTGGGAACTCTTGCCTCCCCGCTGAGTACATAGCGCTTACCAGGCACTGGTTATTAGAATGACAAATGGTGCCAATTTCGGAACGTCCTTGACACTGCGCATGCGCAGTAGGGGCGAAGTGTGGAGGGCCTTTCAGGACATGTTTTCTTTAGTTTTAGATGCAAATTTTGGGGATTGGGGGGCAAAATTTGTGTTTGGCCCTATATTTTAAGAGTTAGCACCAGCTATGTCTGGGTCATTGGTAAGTATAAAAAATATATAAATTACTATAAATTTTTTAACTTTCTGAACCGATGGTCCGGTATGAACCAAATTTGGTTTGTGGTAGTATTGGGTCTTAAGTACTTGACCCATGCAAAAAAAAAAATTCCCGCATCCCCATGGGAACCCTGGGAGCTAAAAATAGAAATATTTTCAAACGCCCATATTTCCCAAACCCCACGGAACAGAGAGCTTTTATTTGGTATGAAGTATCCTTATGACCAGTAGAATTGAATGGTAAAAAAAAAAATGCCATCGGTTATGTTAGGGTGTTCTGTAATGGGCATCGAAAAAATGCTGAGTCAGCATATTTGCAAAAATTTTTAAAAATCTTTTCTCCAGAACCAATCATCAGAATCTTTTGATATTTGGTATACAGCATTCATAGGGGGGTCAGATAAAAGTTTGTTGAAATAAAGCTCATTGGTTCATATTTGGGCTCTCTACAGGAGCCCGAAGTTTTAACATAGGGTAATATGGGGAATATTCTTTAAAAATCTTCTTCTTCAGAACCACCAGTCAGAATCTTTTAATATTTGGTATACATCATTGTTATGAGGGTCAGATTCTAGATTGTTCAAACCAAGTCCCTAGGTTAATATTTGGGCTTCCTATGGAAGCCCAAATTTTATCTTTGTTCAATATGGAGGGTAATTTAAAAAAATCTTCTTCTTCAGATCCATCAGTCAGAATGCTTTGATATTTGGTATGCAACATCTCTATGGGGGTCAGATTCAAGTTTGTTCAAATCAGATCCCTAGGTATATATTTGGGCTCACTGTGGTAGCCCAAATTTTTACTTAATGCAATATGAGAAAATTTCTTTAAAAATCTTCTTCTTCAAATCCACCAGTCGGAATGCTTTTATATTTGGTATACAACATCTCTAGGGGGGTCAGATTCCAGGTTGTTCAATTCGAGTGCCTAGGTTAATATTTGGGCTCCATATGGGAACATGAAATTTAACTTAGTACAATATGAGGGAATTTCTTCAAAAATCTTCTTCTTCAGATTCACTTGTCAGAATGCTTTCACATTTGGTATACAACATCTCTAGGGGGGTCAGATTCAAGTTTGTTCAAATCGGATCCATGGGTCAATATTTGGGCTCGCTATGGTAGCCCAAATTTGAACTTAGTGCAGTTCGAAGAAATTTCTTTACAATTTCTCTTCTTCAGATCCAACAGTCATAATGCTTTCATATTCGGTACACAACATCTCTAGGGAAGTCAGATTTAACTGTGTTCAAATCAAGAGCCTGGGTTAATATTTGGGCTCTCTATGGGAGCCGGAATTGGCCATTTTGCTGAAGAATTAAAAATTTTGTATTCAGTACCCTCTAGAGGTACTAAGATTAATCCACATAGGTTATATCAAGGGGCTTCATAGGGGAGCTCTACATTTTACTTATGATCAACTGAAGAAAAGGCATGATGCCCGGATTATTTTTGTCACTCCTGAGGGACTCAAGGATTGACAGTGTAGCCTATGGAGATGGCTTGCTTATTGTAGACTCATTCTTGGACTCTGTTTAAATTGTGTTCTGTACAAGATGAGCGCTTCAGGCCCTGTGGGGCCTCTTGTTTGTACACAACTTCTATATGGCTCAGGCTAGAGGCCGTATTTATGAACCGATCTTTACGAAACTTCTTGGGAACCTTTGTTATCACCTTGGGATGAGAACAAGTGTTTTTGGGTGCGGTCCAAAATTCAAGATGGCTGCCAGTGGCCATTTTGTACCGAAATTAGGTACAATCAAATTTTTGTACACAACTTCTATATGAAGGTTCTGATTTGAATAAATGTTTGAATGAATGTTTAGTAACATGGATTGCATTTTTTTCTCGTGCAGAAATTCTGCAAATTAGATGAACTTTGATTTATTCAGTGCTACTTATACACAGTAAGTGCACATGTCAATGCGGCTCGGGCTGGAGGCTGTATTTATGAACCAATCTTCACAAAACTTCTTGGGTACCTTTACTATCACCTTGGGATGAGAACGAGTGTTTTTGGGTGCGGTCCGAAATTTAGGATGGCTGCCGGCGGCCATTTTGTACCAAAATTAGATACAATCAGTTTTGGGTACAGAACTTCTATATGAAGGTTCTGATTTGAATAAATTTTTGAATGAATGTTTAGTAACATGGAATGCATTTTTTTTCTCATGCAGAAATTCTGCAAATTAGATGAACTTTGATTTATTCAGTGCTACTCATACACAGTAAGTGCACATGTCAATACGGCTCAGGCTAGAGGCTGTATTTATGAACCGATCTTCACGAAACTTCTTGGGTACCTTTGTTATCACCTTGGGACAGGAACGAGTGTTTTTGGTGCCTTTGTTATCACTGTGCTATGAGAACAAATATTTTGGGGTTCAGTCAGACCCACTCTGGGACTCAAAGATTTCTTTTCTAGTTTAGCATCTAACTGTCGCCCACCTTTACAATACTTTACCTATATATTTGTTACAGGCTACGGTCAGCATTTATGTACAGACCGTTACAATACTTTATATGTACCTTTGTTATCAGGTCATTACCTAGATGTGTGTCATTGCTGTGTCACATACTATACATGTATATGTCTTACACAAATTGATCTACAGTGTCATTGACACATTCATTGAAGATGCCAGACACAAATCAATGATGGTTTTCATGGAATCAACAGTGTAGCAGGATGCTGGAAGTGAATAACGGTGGTTTCGGATGTTCAGGGCTGTAACTTTATAATTTTGATGTAAATTATTCATGTTACCCAATTTCGGGATATGCTTCTGAATGTCGTCATTATAATATGACTCCACTGTTGTATTGTTACTATTACTTCCCTTCCCTCTCCTGAACCCTCCTGTTAAACTCCCAAGCTCTTTTGGCTTTTTTATTGAAGAATTTTTTATTAAATTCTTGTGACTTTAACTTGTAAACAGAATAGGTATTCTGTTTATCCCCTATGTTTATGTCCTGTCTATTTCGGTTCAGGACGTTTTTGTATTCTTGCATCTTCTACCAGATGCATTGTATTTTCTTCATATGAAGATCTAGCTTTGCATCAGGTGGTTGTTGATCGGTTACTGACTCTGGGCCTTTGTTGTTCCTTTTGTTGGTTAGTTTCCGTTTTTTCCTCTTGACGTTGTTGTCTGTTCAATAACGTTTTGGATTCGTATTAATTCAATGTTTAGTTTAAAAACAATTACTGTTTTTCTATTAGGATACATAGTATATCTTATTCCGGTAGTTTAGCTTTAATTAGTTATTGGTTGTCCACACTTAGGCTCTATCGATATGCCCTTGGGCTGGCTCATGAGGTTCCCTTGGGACACTTAGGCTTCATTCAAAATTTTTTGAATTTTTTTTTTTAAATTTTATTCGAAAATTTTTGGTTTTGTCTATGTTATGTATCCTTGTGATGTTTATTTCTGGAGTGCAGCGGACTTATGTTTTTGGCTTCATTATTATTGTTGCCATTATAATAATTGGTACTTAGTGTAAGTCCAAGAAGCCTCGGAATAAAGGCTTGTTGTTTGCCGATTGTCGTGGCATTCCTTCAATACTTGTACTATGGGATGCGAACATTGGAAATGGGTGTCAACCTGAGTGGTGGGCGGTGAAGTTCCGATGGAGGCCTTCAGTGCTGGCTAATACTAGTCTTTCAGTCTCTTTTTCAGAGGAACAAGAACATGGTGATGGTACTTTGACACCTGTCCGTTACATGCTGCTGTCATCGCACTCTGATGAGCCCCGCTCTGATGAGTAAAATAGAGGTAGCTGCCAAGGTGCTCATATAAATGCATAAAATTAAAGCCAGAGTAGCTTAATTCTCTGCATGCAGCTAGCTCGAACGGTGCTGAGACGCCGGGTAGGTCCGTTGCGGTCGAGTAGTATAATGTGGGTAGAGCGAGCACCTTATAATATAAAGCTCACCCAGTGATGATGGCAATAAGGAGAAGTCTTTAAGTTTCTCTATGGGACGTTCGGCGAAATCTGGGGTCAGATCGCGAGCTGGAGAACCCTCTCCATCCCCTTTGCAGTCGGGGTCGACTGTGTCTGTTGCGAGAAACTATAATGAGTCAGAACACGTGTCGGATGTTCCTTCCACAATGCAGCCGGCGTCAGTTTTGGTTATGGCTTCTTCTTCTTACATGGAAGCACACGCAAAGGGGATTAGCCTACAAGTTTCTCAACGGGATACTTGGCGAGATCTGGAGCCAGATCGCGAGTTGGAGAGCATTCTCCGCCCCATTAGCAGTCAGGGTCAACTGTCCGTTGTGAGAAACTTTTATGAGTTGGAGCAATGCTCCTTCCACACTTCGACCGGGGTCAGCTGTTACGACTTCCTCTACTTCCATGAAAAAGCACATTAACTGGTAGAGTGCTGGAAGCCCATATTTGGGCTTTATTCTGAAGTGCCAATACCGCAATATAAAGGCTTCATATTCTGTGGATGTGCTTCATATTGTCTTTGAAATGATATTATTTTATCTGTTGGGATTTGCCTTGTTACAAGGCAAAGATGCACAAACAAATTTTAAGGACCAAAAAGAATTTAGCACTACCAGTTAAGGGGTAGAAGCCTACAAGTTTCTAAACGGAACGCTCGGTAAGGTCTGGAGCCAGACCGCGAGCGGGAGATCCCTCTCGGTTCCATCAGCAGTTGGGGCCGACTGTTGTTTTCGCTTCGAGAAACTTTAGTGAGTCGGGACGTCCATTCACGCTTGCTGTTTGGGATGCTCCTTCCACACTTCAGTCGGGGCCAGTTGCAGCTATGGCTTCTTCCTCTGCTTCATCGATGAAGCACATTAGACCCCAGACTAGCTATCCGAGTTCGCATGTTCATGCTGTTCAAGGGAGATGTTCCCAGTTTTCACCACCGAAGTCTGGATTAACCTGTAGCTAGTCGTTCGAGGCATTTTTATACGGGACATGCATCGAAGATTTGGGAACAGATCTCCATCCCGTGAGCAGCATATGGTGAAGAAGCGGATAATCGCTGCTCTGCAAGCCTCGTTCACGGACCTGCTGCCACAGATGATCTATTCCTTTACGAATAGAAGATCAAAAGCTCATAGATATGCTGAGACAGCTGTCTTGTTGGCAATAGAGCTATTAGAAGGAATAAGTACATCTTTCCCTTCCCGGAGTTGTATTCCTAGGCGTCAGAGGCATTTAGTGCTATTGTGGATGCCATAGTAGCCTTATGTACTGTTAGAGCGGTCTTTTCTTATACATTAGCGGCTAATATCGTAAGTCTCCATTTAGTGAGCTGTCTAAGGCCGCAGGGTTACACACAAATATCTGTTTTCACCAATATAGGCTGTGTTAGGTACGCTGAGACCGCTAGCTATTTGGAATAAGGCCGTAAGAAGGAAAGAATTAGGTATAATATTCCTAGGCGTCACAGGCAATTAGTCCTATTGTTGTCACCTTAGTTTGGCTTATGTGAATTAAGAGTGGTCTGTGTCTATATATCATTAGTGGCTAATGTCATAGTGGCCTTATATATTATTACAGTGGTCTTTTTCTTATACATTGCAGCTAGCATTGTAAGTCTCCGTTTAGTGAGCTTTCCACGGCCGTAGGTGAAACAGATATTTGCAGTCATGGAGATGAAGACTAATAAACTGCATTAGCTACCTGAGACTACTGTCTCTTTGGAATTTCGGTTGTTAGAACTATCCTTATTCCTTACCTTGAGCCACTAATGTTGCAAGTTTCCATGTAGTGAGCTTTCAAGGTCGCAGTTTCACCGAGATATCTGTCTTCACGGGATGAAGACTTATTATTAACTACGCTATCCAATAGGAGATTGCTGTCTCTTTGGAATTAGGGCCGCTCAAAGGAAAGAGTACGTTGTTTCCTTCTCAGAGTTGTATTCTTAGGCGTCTGGGGCTTTTAGTCCTTTTGTTGACACCTTATAAGAATCAAGTGCAGCCCTTTTTCCCCTTAACTTGAGCGACTAACGTTGTAAGTCTCCATCTAGTGAGCTGTCTAAAGTTGCAAAAATTTACACTGAGAGAGATATCTGTCTTCATGGAGATGAAGTCTTTTAAGCTCCATTAGCTAGGCTGAGACTAACGTCTTTTGGGAATAGACCCGCTAAAGGAAAAAAGTGCTTATTTCCTTTTCTGTGTTGTTTTCTTAAGTGTCATGGACTTTAGTCTTATTGTTGACACCTTAGTAGCCTAGCTAGAAGTTTGAGCGGTGTTTTTATCCCTGTCACTAGTGGCTAGCATTGTTAGTCTCCTTTAGTGAGCTTCTAGGGCCGCAGTTATCAGCCATTTAATTGTCTTCTCAATAGAAAGACCTTTAGCTGCTCAGCCAGGCTGAGACGACTGTCCTATCGGACAAGGTACCGTTACATGAGAAGAGTTTGTTCTCTCCTTAACGGTATTGTTTTTATGTTAGTTGTATGAGGATTTCGAATGCCTGTAGTTAACTCCTTTTCAGGATTATATTCCTGCTGTTATCAGTACGAGGCGCAAGGAGTTCATCTAGGTTTCTTATGACCGGGTGCCGGAACATAGTTTTCGTCTCCCGCTTTCATTTTTATCAAATGTAATGTTGTGGATTATATTTCCACTCGATGCTTGGATATTATGTCTATATAGTGTATTATTTGATGACATGGATTACTGTCTTGATTTCAAGGGATATGTCGACGCTGTTTTAGCAGGTATATTCCTTGCAATAGTGCCATGATCATCACATCCCCCTCCGTCCTAAGTGGCATTATGGAGTCTGTCAGTCAGACGTGAAGGAGCCATATGGTTTCTATACTATTCTAGATAACTGACACTAAAGCGTTACGAGTTGTGCCGGTTTAGTGTCATTCTGCTTGCTCTGGCTAACTGCAAGCTTTTTAGCTGTATTACTCTTTATTGAGAATAGCAGCAGCAGTATAGGAATTTGTCACTATCCCAAGGCTTAATATTACTGTGCTGGCCTTACTTATCTTCTAGCGATTCAAGTATTGCAGGTGAGGGGGTTCGATATGAATTATTCGTCGAACCCCTCCACCCTCCGTGTTAAGAGGTGATTACAGGGCAGGACGTAGTGCTCTTCCTGTAAGCCTCCTGTGCATTCAATTATATGCATGCCTTTCATTGCTCTTCGATTGGCGGGTGGGTTGTGGTCTAACAGTGACATCAGGGGCCCAGCCACTCTAGTTGGTTTGCTTCCTGTGTTTGATCGTTTATAAGTGATATATGAGCATATGATTCCTGAACAGTAAGTGTTCTTGGATTTCAAATTCTATCATGAATACATTCGGTTGATAGTACTAGCCTTCGTGTTCCTGTATGGCAGGCATGTCGGTTATCTGGGCGACATTCTCCGAATGTGGCAATTAGTCTACTCTGAGTAGTTACGCTCTGAGCTGTCTGCTTTTCTTACGACGTATGAGTTTATACCTCATGTTAATCGCATTAACATTGTTTTATTCCTTCAGTTTCCTGGTTAGTTTTTGTATCGCTCGGTCACGCCTTTGATACAGGCTGTATTCAGATGAGGGTACAGGCGGAATTCTGTTGATTGCATGCATAATATGTATACATTATTAGGCAGACGTATTACGGAATAGATTCTCTTGAATTCTGGCTCTGCAGTAGTTTTAATAAGTGTGTAACTAAGAGATAAGCTGTTATTGTCTGTAGATTATTCTGATCTTATGTACAGCTTGTTGCTTTATATATGTCGTGTGTTTGTGGGCGTTAGTCTCTCATCCTCGGACACACCTTTCCTAATTTTAAGTGTTTTTTTCCGGACTAGTCTTAAAATTGGGGGCTCGTTACACCCATTTAGCGTAATCATTTGTGCTAAGTAATAGGGAATTATTTTGATACTGCTCCTTATTTCGGTGGTATGTCTTCTCTATTGTTGTATTGAGAGACATATAGGTAATTCCTTAAATTTTTAAATTTCCTTTTCACTTTGGAAGTTCTAATGCAGGCTAAGGAGCTGTATTTTGGTCTGCTATTTCTTTAAGTCCTAGGCCCTCCACCTTTTTACGATTCAGCTAAGTCTGGGCCATTGGTTTTAGTATAAAAATATGATAAGTTTTAAGTAATTTGTATATTTTTTATACTTACCAATGGTCCAGACGGGGCACTCATACCTCCCCACTGAGTTATCACTTCAGTAGGCACAACTAGGAAGAATGATGTTGGCGCCAATTCCAGTCTCTTCCTGGGTACTGCGCATGCACAAGTACTAAAAGTATGGAGGGCCAGATAGGATTTTTAATTTTCGGTATTGTATGCAAATTTGGAGGATTGGGGGATTCAAAATTTGTGTTTGGCCCTCAATAATATTGAGGTTGCACCAGCTTAGTCTGGGCCATTGGTAAGAATAAAAAATATATAAATAAATTTTGACCTTGATTAATTACCACAGTAACATTTACATTCAGGGGTATAAGTGGGGTTTTTATACTATAGATAATATACAATATTAACATTGCGGTTATCTGGCTGTCAACTTTTTCAACCGTCTATGTTAGTGATCGACAAAATTTCAGCATTCACATCCGGCATCGGTCGATAATTTTTTTTTTTTTTCAGGTTGTAATGTACCCCATGTTTTGTCAGTTTTCATATACCATGTCTACTTCTGAAATAGTGTACTCAGGTGACACATAGAGAAGTTGGCATTCCAATCAGTGAGATATAAGTTAGGGTGGATTAGGGGACGTGGGGATTTGTGTTTGTGTGAGGGTTTTTTTCTGAGTAAGTAGTAATGTACCTCATGTTCTGTCCATTCTCATATTCCGTTCCACTTCTGAAATAATGTACTCAGGTGACAGATAGAGTGGGTGTGTTCGTGGGTGGGTGGGTGGGTGGGGTAGGGTGTTTGAGGCTCGGGGAGGCTTCATAGTCTAAAGTTAGTAGCTGCCATAGTATCTTTTTGCAGTGCATTTTCAATGAATAGGAACTTTTCATCTCCTCACAAACCCTCAGGGGTTGAGAGGAGAGGGAGGGAGTACGTCTGAGAATTTATAGCCAGTTATGAAAATTATAATAAACAAGAGCGCATGTATCGCTGAAGCAATACAATGTCCCCTACCGGACTAATGAACATTAATAATTATACAAATGTTATAACCTAGATGTGATCAGCATGAATTCTGTTGAAGCATTTCCCCAAAAAGTCCAGAAAACTGATATTTTGGCATTTTTCTATATTTCCAAGGGCCATAACTCACATAAGAATAATGCAATCAGCATGAAACTCAAACTTGATCTGTAAGTCATCGTTCTATAGTAGGTTACCAAGAACGAAATCATTCGGTTGAAGAATTTCCAAAAAAAGTCCAGAAAACTAAAGTATGACTGACAGACTGACTGACAGACTGATGGATGGACAGAGTGTAAATGAAACTTGATCTGTAAGTCATCGTTCTATAGTAGGTTACCAAAAATGAAATCATTCCATTGAAGCGTTTCCATAAAAAGTCCGGAAAACTTAAGTATGACCGACAGACTGACTGACAGACTGACGGATGGATGGACAGAGTGTAAATGAAACTTGATCTGTAAGTCATCGTTCTATAGAAGGTTACCAAAAATGAAATCATTCTGTTGAAGCGTTTCCAAAAAAAGTCTGGAAAACTAAAGTATTCCAGACAGACTGACGGACAGACTGACGGATGGATGGACAGAGTGTAAATGAAACATGATCTGTAAGTCATCGTTCTATAGTAGGTTACCAAAAATGAAATCAATCCGTTGAAGCGTTTCCAAAAAAAGTTCGGAAAACTAAAGTATGACCGACCGACAGACTGACTGACGGATGGATGGACAGAGTGTAAATGAAACAATGAACAAAACCATAATATACAATGACACTTTTTGTAAAGGAATGCTGCACTAACTAGTTCCATAAGAGAAAGGCTTTTTTTACTCTTGAACACAATGGGTTGCATTTCTTTTTCATATCTCGCAATATTGCCCCAATTGAGATGGGTTAGGAGGTAGTACTTTCATCATTATTTTGTTGCAAAACCTTTTTGAAAGATGTTTTAGAATTTAAGTGAAGTTCATTGCTTTATCAAATAATTTTCAAAGTATTCTGTATGTATTAGAATATCATCATTTCCACGTGTTGAGTCACAAAAAGTTCATTATCCTTGAGTTTCCCAGGATATATAGGAATTTACACCAGCCTGTAACTCATACAACCTTTGGCTTCGCTTCACCTCAGCAGTGCTGGGGGGTTTTGATTTTTCATCTGATTTGGTTTTGGTTGGGTTTGAGTTCGTTTTTTCAATGTGTCAAGAAAACAGTAAATAACTCTTAACTTGGAAAAAATCTGCCATAGTTTGTACAACACAACTTATCACCAAAGCTCTGTAAGTATCTCCACGAGGGGTTCAGTTGCTAAGCCTTTTCAGTCAAAAAAAACAATAAATCAGAGTAACAAATGGATAAGGTTCAACATATATATGTTGTGATCTGATTGTCACATTAAGGTAGAAGGGAGAAAATGTGACAACCAGAACATGACATGTTAGCCCATTTGCTGGAGAGAAGAAGTGATGAGAATCCATAGCATAGTGGTCACTAGTTCACTTCCCTCCCAGTTAGAAAGTTTGATTAGCAAATGTACCAACATAATAAAGCCATTGGGATGGTTTTTATGGGTCTTGCAATTTAGTTTTTGAGTTTGCTGCAAAAACTCAAACTGGAAAACCAAAGAACCACCCAGCCTTCCACCTCTGGTTGTATGAGTTTTCAGACCAGTGTTAATTTCCATACCCCTTGGAAACCTAAGGATAACTAATATTATTTAGAGCCAGGAATAAACTTCTCTGCTGGGTAACAATGTTTCTACTGGGCAGAAAATTTTGCCTGTGGCAGGCAAAAGGTTAATATCAGTAACATGCACTAAGTGTGAAGCTTCTATTCTGACTGACTAATTGGTACTCAGTTAACTGGTAGAGTGCTAAATTATTTTGGGACATCAAAAATTTTTAACATGTCTTTGTCTTGTTAGAATTTATGAGAGAGTGCCTGTAGGCAGTCTCCCAAAAATTGTAACAAAGCAAATGCATAGAGACAAAGTATTTTCACTTCAAAGATAATATGAAGATTATCCACTGATTATGGAACCTATAAGTTGTGGTACCTGCACTTCAGAGTAAAGCCCAAAGATGGGCTTTCAGCACTCTACCAGTTAACGTTGGTATATTAACACTTGTGTCATCATCATCAACATTTCAGAATCTTCATTATTTGATAATCCTCTGAACATGAGAGACCACTTTTCCGGCCCAGGAATATGATATGTCATAATTTCATTAAGCAGGAAGGCAGCTAAGTGAATGTGTAGGGTAGAACAATCAATAGTTTCAACATGCAGCCTAAAGGTTTGATGTTGAAAACATGAATTGGTCTTCCCAAAAATAATGAATATGGACTCTTCCAATTTCTGTCATTGAACTGACATGGGAGATACCATGGTTCAAAGGGTTAAGATTAAAAAAAAGTACTTTTAATCACTACACCTGGGCAGAAAAAAAAAACGCTGTGTCGTGAATCAATTATCCAATTGAATACATATACTTGGTGAAGAGGATGAGGTATTTCTTTTCTGAGGATTGTTCAATAAATCTTCCAAATTTGATTTGACTTGATTTAAAATCATCCCAATGATTTTATTCATGTCAAGCCAATTCAAAAATATTTAACCGTTCAGATGTTCTCAAAATGCTGCTGAATATATCCTCTTGAACTCTTCTTCTGTTATCACAAGAATCTATGATAGAAGAGGAGTCCATAGATGTCAGCTTCAAAAACTACTTCCAGATTCAGTTCTGTAATATTCTTTTTTAATTTTCTTCTATTTTGAAAACAAAGCCTTCGCTTTTTTATTGGATTCCTGTCATTCTAGTGAGAAGATCATGAACTTTATTAGTTCAATGAGCTTGTTCCAAAGAGGGGTTATAACCTACGTTTTTGAGACAAAAAATGAAAAAAAATAGTGAAAATTAATTGGCGATTTTTGTGAATAGCACTGGCTGGTTTTGGCCATTACATTGGGTAAAGGCTTAACTGAATAATTAGCAGCTATGTACTAATTGTTCTCTTGCTTGTATGGATTCAAACAACCAAGAATATTGCACCTCATTCTTTAATTTCTTCAAGTAAGATGAAAATAATTTGTTCTGCGTATCTGGTTTACTCATTAACTCTTCCCTGTGTGAACCCTGGGAAGTAGAGCTTTGCTTGTTTACTGTGGTAAGCAAGTTCTGTATTACTTGTAAAATAGGACCTGGTAACCACTGCCTGGGGTAGAAGTTCTCTAAAGAGTGCAGCATAGATATAAACGTATTGCAGTATTGTGATCATAAAACGGACAGAGAACTTCGATCGTATCGCAACTGTGTTGTGATCTGGTCGAATTTCTCTTTCTGCTTTTCTCTCTACAGCACTACAGAATCTAGCCTGTTGAAAAACAAATGGGAAAACATTGAATTTAGATGCTATTTTCATTTCTTTTTCTTTATTTGGTCTAGATTTTGCAGTATTTTATTTGCGAAATCTCAACCTACTTGTGTATAAGTCTGTTGGCACATGATCACGACCTCATCATGAAAAATACCACTTTTGTGATCATAGTACTGTAGCCATTGATGCTGACTGTGACCTTAAATACCCGTAAATAAATACTCATTAACCCTTTATCCAATGCAAATGATATCAAAATTTATTATTTTAAATATTATTTTTTCAGATTTTTCAAAAAATTTCAACCACACCATATTTTTTTTCAACTGGTGAATTTGTTATGCCCCCAACCTCCTTAGAATGTTTGGTGGGTATATAGTCCAGGTCTCTGACTGTCTGTCCATCCATCCATCCATCCATCCATCCATCCATCCATCCATCCATCCATCCATCCATCCATCCATCCATCCATCTGTCTGTATGTACATCTGTCCATCAATTCATCTATCTGTCCATCCATCTGCCCATCCATACAAACATTTTGTATTATGGCTCTGGCATTGGTTGTCAGATTTTGATGTCCTTTCATATGATGATAGACCAGCATGGGTAAAATGATATCCACAAATCATGGGTTTTATCCACACATCCATACTAGCGTTATGGCCCTTGTAGGACTGAGAAAAAATAGTAAAATGGGCATTTTGCATTACAACTCTGGCATCGGTTATCAGATTTTGATGTTCTTTGGTATGCTGATCGACCAGCATGAGGAACATGATATCCAGGTATCATGGGTGTCGTCTGAACATTCTTTCCAGAGTTATAGCCCTTGTTGCACTTAGAAAACCCTCTGTACGAATGTTTAAAACTCAGTCATGTGTGTGCACATTTTGATAACATTTGGTACGGTGAGAGACTAACATGGGGGAGAAGACATTTACATATGGCGAGTTCTGGCCCTTGTTACACTTATAAAACTTTTTGTACGAACATTTTGCATTGTAACTCCCCCATCGTTTGTTGGATTTTGATGTTCTTTGGCGTAGTGATTGTTCTGGAGGAAAGGATATCCATATATTGCGGGATACGCTCATGCACACCTACTACATTTATCACAGTTTTATGCCCCTTTTTAAACTTTGAAAAACTTTCTCTGTGAAGTTTTTTCATTGTTTTTTATCCTTGGGAATAATTTCTGTTGAATGGCAGCAGAAAATTAAATAATTTATGTATTATCCATGTTGACATTACAGAAGGGTGCACATGCAATGCTTGGAGTTGAACTAATTGCTTGTTTATTATGCAGGTGGATGTGGTGGGTTCATTAAGTAAATTGTTAACTCTTAACTTTATGAGAATTTTTCTAATTCAAGCAGCCATTACTTGCTTTGATGAGAAATATAACCCTCTGCACACTGATGTCAAAATATCAATATTTCAAGCAGCAGATATTCCCATAATACAACTTGAAATTTAACCAATTCAGTCTTGTATGACAGAGCTCATTGGGTTTTTACAAACTGAGCTGATGAAAAAAAACAAAAAACATTTCAACAAAACTCATTGAACTCATTCCAATGAGGGGATAACATGATAGGGTTTTGTTGAAATGTTTTTAAATGTATGGAACAAAAATTAAAATAACAAATTTTGATATTGTGTGTGTTTGGTGAAGGGTTAAAAAAACCCTTTATTGTCCGGACAAGTGTCCTGAATTAACACCAGCCCACAGCTTCAATACATCCAGTGGGTTAGCAGTGATTTCTAGTGAAGTCTTGGTTACCTTCACTAGAAACCACTGCATAGGTAATTTGTCTGTTGTAAATAGGAACTCCACATGATCGCATGTTGAGGGCACCTTGTTCTGGGGTCGTAAAAGTTGGAAATCAGCCTCAAAAGGTTAAGTTGTGTCTTCTGATTCATATATTGTATTGTTTGTCATAAATCAAAGACATATACCTTGGACTATTTATTTTATTCTAGGCATATAAAGTACCAGGATACAGTGGTCAGGTTGGATTTATTACCTCAATGAGTGAACATTTTTGTGGTAGCTGTAATCGACTGAGATTGACTGCTGATGGTAATTTAAAGGTTTGTTTTGTTTATTTTGTTAAAGTCAGACTGAAATACATCCATCTACTGATCCATTTATCAATCCATCTATTTATTCTTTGCGGCAATTGCGATACCTTTCTGTATGTGACCAGTGAGCATTTTAGTGGTATAAAGATCAATGGATAAATTCAAACATAGTTCTAAAAATCAAATTTTCAGTCCTGAATTTTAGGGATTTTTTTGTAGAAATGTAATTTTCCATTAAATTTATTATCAGGTGTGTTTATTTGGAAGTTCTGAGGTATCCTTGAGAGATGCTATAAGACAGAATCCAAATGATGAGGAATTGTTGAATATAATCAGCTCAGCTGTGAAAAGGAAAAAGAAGCAACATGCAGGTACTAGTGTATATCTTTCATTACATGTAGTTCGCCAAACTAAGTCATGCTGAGCTTTACTGATAACTCTTCATCCTGTGTAAAGGTGGTGTTTAACCCTTTACCCAATGAAACGGCTAAAACCGGCCAGCACTGTTCTGAAAAATCGCCAATTAATTTTCATTATTTTTTTCATTTTTTGTCTCAAAAACATAGGTTATGCCCCTTGTTGGAACGAACTTGTCAAGCTCATTCCAACGAGAGGCCATAACCTATGTTTACTTGTGCCATCGAGGAAGGATAAAACTCGAGGCCTGCAGCCTCTCGTTCTATCCTTCCACGCGGGCACTCGAGCCATATCGATTAACCCATTCACACACGTGTGTCGTTCTGTGTATGTCATGTTGAAGTGACAGCCAATCAGAGACTGCATCATAAAATGCAGTTTGTTAAATGTGCTGTCAGGTAACGTTCTACCAAAGTAAACATCACACATGAGTAGCTTGTCAAGCATAATTTTTTTTTCAACGGTCACCAACAGTAAACCTACATGTCTTACCATTAGCGATTAGTAGCACGATTTCTTATCAACCTACCCACAATTGTTTACTACAGGCTTGCACTACAATGGAAGTCCCTAACTCGGATAATATACTCTCTATTTTTGTCTTTCCCAAGCAATTTGGGAAAGAAAAGTGGTGCAAAAGCACCAAGAAAAAATAAGCCAAAACTGGGTCGCGTGCAACCAGCGCAGACCCAGTACGGTACGCTCTCTCCCAAGTACAACTCCACGACTTCCGTTGCCAGTGCGCATATATGTCGCTAATGACTCATTCTTTTTTTTTTGTCCGCCATGTGATGAGATGTTCTTCTGCACTCGTATCAGTGTTCATCCAACTCGTTGATTGTTGTTTCCTGCTTCATCGTGGATCCAAGTATCCTTTTGTATTCTCAGGAACAGTTTATTTAGTATATTCTCTATACAATTATTATCCATAATGTATTTTATATGTTCTTTCTCCGAGTCTCACGAATTTCGTGTGCCATGCGGTTCGGACTTAATTTATTTTCACAATTATTGTAATGTTTAAATTGCTCATTTTTCTAATTGTGTTAGAGTTAGGTGTCAGCAGGGTACCGCTTCTGCAGATTTTCTTCTCTCCTTTGAGAGTGGTCATTCTGTTGTGTGGTTCCCGGTCGACCATCTGGGGTCTAGTTTTCTGTCACCTTTCTCTCTTCTTTGGGAGTGTTCTTCTGCTTTCATCTGATTTCACCTTCTTTGCTTCTCTCACCTCTGTCATGCCCAGGACTATTCCTTGTGAGCAGGGGTGCTCTCTCCACAATTCCACCAACCTCAACGACTCCCGACGTATCTATTACTACTGCTGGTCCGTCTGCTTCATCAGTTTCAGCCGGCCTCGGCTTTTCCCTGCAGGGGACTGCAGGGATGTCTGGTAGTGTAGACGTGGGATATTGGCCTCAGCCTTCCCTGACTTCAACTCGGCGAAGTTGGAAGGGGCTGCTGGCCAAACCCTCTACTGTGGTCTCTGCGCCGTCGAGCACCACAGTTGTGTCATTGGATTCGGATGTTCTTAGTGGGGACACTATGAACTCCGTGGCGTTTCGTCCACTCATTCTGGCCTCACGACCAGTTTTTTGTGCAGTCTGGACCTTCTGCAGAGGTCTGCGGTGACTCATGAGTTCTCACTATGTTGATCCTCAGGGTGCGTCGTACCCCTATACACGTCTGCCTTCAGACATTTCGGCTGCCGCCCGTCGTCCCGCGCCGGGTATTTTGGAGGATCGTGACCCTTCTCTGGTTAAGAGGGTCAGAGGTGAAGCCACTTTGCCGGTTCCATGTCGAACCTGCCAGTACGGGCAGTGAGCTTAGGGAGGCCCTCTCCTTACTCACTCAGGTTCTGTCGAAGAGCCTTCTCGTTGCTTCCAGCGAGGCAGCAAGTGGTTTCCAGGCGCCCCCTATGGCGCCGTCTCCCAGGATTGGAAACAGGCTGCTTTCTGAGGTGTTCTGACACCATGGGAGGCGTCGGCTGGTTTGCCCACGATGGGCTATGTGTCTTCCAACTCAGGGGAGGGGTCAGACATTCTTGATGTCGAGAGCCAGCAGTGTTCGGACTTGGGGGCAGCTCTTGATTTTGTGTTTGGGTTCCTGCCGGATCTCAAACCAGCCGACAGTGTCAGCCAGGCCGCGATCATCGGTCGTGCGCCTACAGCCTATGGAGCAACCTGCTTCTGGGCGCCTTCGACCGTGCCAGTCGGTACAGGTGGTTGAAGCATTTTCAGCATTGGACTCTAAGCTGAGTTCCAAGGCTATGAAGGCTCCGTTCTTCACCAGGGTTGACACCTTTTTGCCTCCTGTGCGTTATCGTTCCAACAATTCCGCCAATCCGTCAGTCTGCCAGATTTTGACGGTTCTGGATCAGGACTCCAATTCCCTCGGACTTTCCAAGCCCAAGTCTGCCGTCATTCCAATGACGACTCTGGAGTTCACGTTGGGCTTATCTAGAGAGATGCTTGGCATGCTTTCTCTCTCAGATCACGTCGTCTCAGCTTTGGCTGCTTATCTGCCTCCAGATAAGTTTGACGAGGTACAGGCTCCTTTGCGTATGCTGTCCAAGGCGCTCATACATCTTACTCACACGCATGCCTGTAACACCGCTAATCTGGAATTAGTTCGAAGGGACTCTGTGCTGGACACAGGCCGATTCCTTCCTGAGGAGCAGCTCGCTGCTCTTCGATCTGCTTCTTTGGCAGGTCCGCAACTTTTCCATGGTTCCATGTTGACGGTCCAGGATGACGTCCTACGTCATTCCAAAGATCAGCTGCTGTTTCGTCAGCTTGATCAGCCTTCTAGGGGAGGCAGAGGCCATTCCAAGCCTAACAAGTACCCTTCTGCTTCCTCTGCGAAGCAAAAGGCTGATCCTTCTGTCACTGCTTCTACTTCTTACTCAAGGGGTAAGGGTAAGCGTCGGCAGACTAGAGGGAAGTCCAAAGAATGTTTCATTCAGTAGAGGGGTGGTTTCTCCTCTCGTGGGCCTCGTCGGGGCTCGAAATGAAAGTCCTCACCTCGACTCGTCCCAGGTTGGAGGAAAGATAGCAGAGTTCGCAGACCATTGGGCCACCATCACATCCGATCCGTGGGTGTTAGATGTTGTTTCGGTCCGGGCTGCGAATATCCTTCCGAAGGCACCCCTCTCTTCCAACCACAGTTCCTTCAGACGTTTTACGTCGGGAACTTTAGACAATCTCCTGGCAAAGGGGGCGATCGAGGTCATCAAGAACATACAGTCAGTGGAGTTCTATTCCCGCCTGTTCTTGGTGCCGAAGAAGGACGGCCGACTCCGACTGGTTATCGATCTGAGTATCCTGAACCAGTCTATCATTGCTCCCACGTTCAGCATGGAGACTTTCAGGTCGGTCCGTCGTTCAATTCACCAGGGAAATTTCGCTTCCAGCATCGACCTGCGAGACGCTTACTTTCACGTTCCGATGCATCGGGCGTCATGGAAGTATCTCAGGTTCGCTTTTCTGGGGCGAGTTTACCAGTTCAAGGCCATGCCTTTCGGCTTCAACCTGGCTGCTTGGGCCTTCACCAGACTGATGTCGCATGTGATAGCTTTCCATCGCACACAGTCCAGGGTGACTACTTCGTCATATCTGGACGATATCCTCCAGAGGCATTCCAATGCTGCCTTACTGGAGTCGGATGTCGCCACTCTGTTGAGCTTGCTCACGTTGCTAGGATTCAGAGTCAACAAGGAGAAGTCGGACCTGGTCCCTTCTCAGTCGTTTTGTCATCTGGGGATGGCTTTCCGCACCCAATTCAGTTTGGTAGTGGTTCCCCAGGCCAAGGCTATGATTCTCACAGCTTTTGCTCTGACTCTGTCCCAGTCCACAGCCACGACAGCATGGAGTATTCTCCGGCTGATCGGTCACTGCGGTTCGGTGACGGATCTCATTCCTCTAGGTCGGCTGCGTGTCAGACCTCTCCAACACTTTCTGCTCAGTCGTTGGAGGCCGAATGTAGATTCTCTGAATCTGGTGCTTCAGTTTCCGGAATCTCTTTATCCTCACCTTCTCCCCTGGAGGGATGTCCAGTGGCTTACACAGGGTGTTCCGTTGGACTTACCCACGTCCGATCGCGTTCTGACGGCAGATGCCAGCGATCTCGGATGGGGTGCAACGTTAGATCCTCTAGGTCTTTCCCTTCACGGGATGTGGGACCAGGATCAGGCAGCTCTACACATCAACCAGAAGGAGCTTCTTGCTGTTCTTCTGAGTTTCAGGCAGTGGATCCCTCACCTGTCGAATCGCCAGGTCCTTCTGTTGTCCGACAATTCGACAGTGGTTGCTTACATTCGGAACAAGGGCGGCACGCACTCGGTTCCAATGTACTAATTGGCTCGGGATCTCTTACTGCTCGCTCAGGATGTCCACGCCGGGGTGGTTGTTCGTCACATTCCCGGTCGTCTGAACGTCCTAGCCGACTCCCTGTCCCGATGGGGCAGGGTCATTTCCACCAAGTAGATGCTCCACAGGGCAGTGTTCCAGTCTCTTTGCGATCTCTCGGGACGTCCCCACATCAATCTCTTTGCGACTCGTTGGAACCATCAGGTGGACACTTTCGTGTCGCCGTGTCCAGATCCTCTGGCTTTTGCCGTGGACGCTCTGTCACCCGATTGGAACGGTCTAGTCGGCTATGCCTTCCCGCCGGTTCCGATTCTGCCTCAGGTTCTAGCCAAAATTTGAACCTGCAGTTGTCTAATCATTCTGATCGCTCCCCTGTCGCCTCAGCGGGTGTGGATCAATCAGCTCCGCTCGCTGATGGCGGCAGTTCTGGCACGTCTCCCTCTACATCACGACCTTCTTTGCCAAGGTCACCCGAGGAGGTTTCACGTCGACCCGGTTTCATTGTGCCTTCACGCATATCTTTTGTCAGGTCCTGTCTCCTCCGTAGAGGTTTTTCGAGACGAGCAGTGGAGTGCATTTCTTCTTCAAGGAGGCACTCCACTGGTTTAGCTTATGCAGCTAAGTGGAAGGTCTTCTGTCGATGGTGTGCTGATCACTCTGTTGATTATGCCAATCCTTTGATTTCACAGATTGCGGAGTTTCTGGTATATCTGTTTGATTCTTGGGGTCTCCAACCTGTTACCATCAAGTTTTACAGGTCCATGCTTTCAGAGACTTTTTCTTATGTGGGGAAGCGTCGTATCGGCACTAATCCTTACCTCTCCAAGCTTGTTAGGCACTTTTCTTTGAAAAGGCCTCGGACTTGGCAGCTTACCCCACGATGGAATCTTTCGTGGGTGCTTGGGGGGTGGGGGGGGTGCAGTTTGAACCTTTATCCCAGGTGGATATGCATTTTCTCACATATAAGACGGCTTTTCTGATGGCTTTTGCTTCTGCTAGACGGGTTAGTGAGCTTCACGCCCTCTCGGTTGACCCAGCCTTTTTTAGGAGCTCTCCCAACAGTGTTACTTTTACCACTGACTGCTCTTTTCTGGCCAAAAATCAGATACCAGATACTACTCCTCCTCCTATCTGTATCAGGGCTCTTCCTTCTGTTGAGGGTAATCGCCCTTTGCTCTGTCCGGTCCGTGCTATTCGCATTTATCTCAATCGGACACAATTCATACGGAAAGGCAGGAAACGTTTTTTTCTGTCTCTTATTCCTGGTCGACAGAAGATCTCTACTCAATCCATTTCTCGATGGATTTGTCTTGCTATTTGTACGGCCTACGGCCGTTTAGCAGCTGGCGATTGTATTACCAATCGTATTTCTGCCCACGTGGTGCGTGCATTGTCTACCTCTTGGGCTTATTCTAACTCCGTCAAGTTGTCGGATGTTATGCAGGCAGTCTACTGGAGAAATGCCTCTACTTTCTCCACCTTCTATCTGCGACAGTTGCAGGAGCAGACAGAGGACCTTTTTACCTTGGGTCCTCTTTCTTCTGCTCAGGTTGTTGTCTGCCCTAGCCATTAGGCTTCTTGAAGGTCAGTTTCAGCCTTGTGCTGTTGCTGCCCTTTTCTGTCTGTGTGTCACACCGACCCATATATCTCCTTTCATTGTCTTTTACTAATGATTGTGGTTGATAAGCCTCGGGACCTCTTCCTTCTGCTTCACGGTTCCAGTGCACTTGGGTTGGTTATGTGATTCCCTCCAACCTATTGTCTATTCAGCCTGTAGTAAACAATTGTGGGTAGGTTGATAAGAAATTTAAATTTTATAGTAAATTTCATTTCTTATAATACCTACCACAATTGTTTACATGGAGGCCCTCCCGTCTTCTTATACGGGTAAGAATCCTTCCTCCCCGCTGATCACATAACTCTAACGTTGGCGGATTCAAAAAGAATGAGTCATTAGCGACGTATATGCGCATTGGTAACGGAAGTCGTGGAGTTGTACTTGGGAGAGAGTGTCCCGTACTGGGTCTGCGCCGGTTGCACTCGACCCAGTTTTGGCTTATTTTTTCTTGGTGCTTCTTGGTGCTTTTGCACCACTTTTCTTTCCCAAATTGCTTGGGAAAGACAAAAATAGAGAGAATATTATCCGAGTTAGGGACTTCCACTGTAGTGCAAGCCTGTAGTAAACAATTGTGGTAGGTATAATAAGAAAGGAAATTTACTATAAAATTTAAATTTTACATCGCTTTTATGACATTATGTATTGCATAATGTGATGCAATATCACTTAAAATATTCTCTGCTCATATACCATTGGATGCAATGGTTTTATATTTATTATAGAGCTTCCATTTGGCTGTAACACAGTGAAGTACAGTGGTGCCCACTTAACTGGATA
Organism: Pictodentalium vernedei; assembly: GCA_031216915.1. Taxonomy (NCBI): domain Eukaryota; kingdom Metazoa; phylum Mollusca; class Scaphopoda; order Dentaliida; family Dentaliidae; genus Pictodentalium; species Pictodentalium vernedei. Next base: position 156,629,172 of record CM062292.1, read on the forward strand.
TCTCTTAACTGAATATAATTTCCAAACACAAAACCATTTACCATACACTCGGTATAAATTTAACCTGTTAATTGCATATAGGTTATGGAGTAAACTCCTGTTAATTGAATAAAAAATATTGTGTTATGCCAGAAACTTACTGACACTCATCGAAATTCCCCTGTTTATTGACATATTTGGCCTTAATACATCCAATACAGGCATTTAACGCTTAACCTGAGTATTTTCAAGATATTTTTCATCAAATCTAGTCATGACTGCAGTGAAGCAGACATGACTAGATTTGATGAAAAATTAATCTTCATTTAACTGAAGGAATCATTGGTGAAAAAATATGTTAAATTTATAAAGGGAATTTTTTATTAAATGTGGCCAAATTATACTTATTTCAGTGGTAAGAGAAATCCTGTCATTGGCAGGAAAATCCAATAGCAGCATGCAAGGAGTTAATCTATTATATCTTGTTTGACAGATCTTCACTTGCTTAATGGCATATCTGTGAAGGTGTTTTATTGTAAGGGTAATATATTCAGGAGCGGCTATCTCCCCTTTTCAAATGAGGCTATGAAGAGTATTTTCAAACTGCCATTTGAGTGCTTTGAAAACTTATATAATGGTCCAACTCTCTTCCCCTTTAGGAATATATTTTAACATTGACATAACAAGTTCTAAAAATAATATTCTGCTAACTTTGTGTGCAGCATTCTGATAGATGTTCTGCCGAATGGCTAAAGTGGTTTATTGCACACCAGTTGTTGGGATTATATAATTGGCCCAGGTTCTTATAGGATGCATGCGTCATATGATAGATGCAAGTGCTTATGACAACATGTTAAGTTAAATAATAATATGAATAAAAATAATGTTTGAATGTTTGTTTGCATTTTGGCAAGTTTGTTATCTTTGTGAAAGGTGATTTGAAACTTGAGTATTTTTTTTAAAGATACCATGCTACCAGCAAAGGGAGCCTTAATTCAGCAAGAGTTTTCTCATAAACAATTGTTTTGTTACAATATATTGGAGATTGCCTATTGGCACTCTCCAATAAATTGTAATAAAGCAATTTTATATATCTTTCCTACTGTGGAGCAAACAGAAAGCTTATGCATAAAGTGTAAAGCCACCAAAGTGGCCTTCAGTACTTTTTAATGGGGCGACGATAGTGGCTTCCAGCAGTCAACCAGTGAACTACAGTGTTAAAATCAACAGATTAGAAGACTACTTTTAAAAAAAATTATTCACTAACTTAAAAATTTATTTTTTGCCGCTGAAACATAGCTTATGACACCTCCCAAGAATAAGCCCTTTCTAATGAGAGGTCAGAAACTGTGTTTTAGAGACAAATATTTTAAAAATCATAAAATTTGAATGTTGATTTTTGTAACCTGCACTAGTTTAATGTGCCCATTATGTTAGATAATGCCTAAATGATGCCGTATTCAAGAAACTATATCTAAGAGTATTTACATGTTTATTTCAGGCATGTTTAATCTGTCCAAAATGAAAAACAGACCAATGATTCTCATTGGTGGGTGAGTTTGTTCTTCTGTTTTATTTCAGGAATTTATTAACTAACTTATTGGCTTGAAAATTTTATAGATTCCACTCAATGGGATATTTCATAATTGAATAACCCTTTCAGTTGCAAATAACTCCCTCCAACCTAACACCCCCACCCATACCCTCAAGGGAACCCCTGGAAGTGTATCAGTGCTTGTTTACTGTTGTAAACAAGCTCTGTTTTACTGGTAAAATTGGACCCAGGTACTAATGAAGTCCTCTGAAATTGACAACATGGGTATAAACAATTGACTTAACCTGACTTTATCTCCATGTTGCAGTCACAATTAGTCATTGTGTAGAATTTATGTCACAATAAACAAATATAAGGTCCAAAGTAACAATAGCATTGCTCTACCTTTAGCCCAAGATTGACCTGTTATCGGGTTATATAGTGTAACATCATGTGAACTGAATCAGACATTAACTTCACAAAAAAATCTTCAGGGTACTTGAGAGTGATATTTTTATACTGTACCAATGACCCAGACATAGCTGGTGCTAACTCTTAAAATATAGGGCCAAACACAAATTTTGCCCCCCAATCCCCAAAATTTGCATCTAAAACTAAAGAAAACATGTCCTGAAAGGCCCTCCACACTTCGCCCCTACTGCGCATGCGCAGTGTCAAGGACGTTCCGAAATTGGCGCCATTAATCATTTCTAAGTTTGGCCCTTCATCAGTTAACATCTGACTGATCTTTGTGCTTATAAATCTCAGTTTAAATGATGCCAGACACATAAATATTAGTGAAATGGTGATTCTAAGGAGGATAGAGAAGGAGGAGAGGAAAAGAATGTGTGACAGAATATTATCAGGGCTGTAACTTAAAATTTTTTAATGAAATTATGTTAAGTTACCTATTTTCAAGGCAGCAGCCATTTTGTTGTCATTCTGATTATTTAGTTACACTGTTTCTTTTCAACCTACTCACAATTGTTTACAATTGGCTGTAACATAAGTGCAAGCCCTACTTCGGAACTAACTCAAGCTTTTAGAATCTTTTCCAAACGAGTTGGAAAAGTACTAGAGTGCAAAAGCACGAAAAAGATCGAAAAAAGGGTCGAGCGAGACCAGCGCTCGAAATTACAGGTACTCTCTCTGCACACCTCTTGCGTTTACCGAGCGCATGCGCAACAAACCGTGACGTCAATTCCTTTATTTTCCGCCATTGTTCATGGTCGGAAATTTTTGTGACTGTGCTGTTTATGATACTAATTCTTCGTGAACAACTTATTAATCGTCTTTAGTGTGCTACTGGATTGTATCCTTTTTCAAGCTACCAAATTATTACTCTACATTTAATGTTAATTTGTATTATTATTGCTGTGCTTTTCACACTTTATCTTGCCTTTCCCCCACGTGTGAACACGACCTTCGTTCTGTTTTCCGTCGGCGGGAAGCTTGATTGTTGTATTTATATCATGCCTAAGACTATTCCTTGTACCTCTTGTTTGCAGGTGAAACATGTGGACGATTCCCATACCACCTGTGTCACTTGCAACAATTGCACTCAGGCCCAATCATGTGGTATCTGTGGGGTTTGGTCCTCTAAATTTTGGGCTTCTGTTAACAAGGTGGTTCTTTCCAGAGCTAGAACCCCTCGTTCTCGGGGTAAGGGTAGCCGTGCCGTTGCAGACATTTCTGCTGGTGCACGTGGTGACTCTGTCACACAGGATTCGGATCTGACTTCTGTGGCGAGCTCCTCTGCAACTGTTGACGGTGTTTGTTCTGTGATACCTGATGAGGAGACCGCGGTCTCTTTGTCTTCGGATGTCACTATTGAGGCGTCTGTTTTCGTTGAGAGCTTTTCAGAGGTCAACTCGGTAACCCTCTCCGATCTGCCTCCAACACCGTCCACCGTTGTTGAGGGGGTTGCTACTCCAGATCCTATTCTGTCTGATGGTGGCTCTTCCATCTCTTCTGGGGATGGTCTACAGTCTCGGGGGACCGAGGCTGTATCTGCTGGTGTGTCTGTGTGTTCTCAGCCTCCCCCAGCCTCGCGGCGAGGCTGTGCGGGTTTGCTGTCTGCTCCGTCTCATCTGGCTAGGTTTGCTCCTAGTCGGTTGAGCCGGCCGGTCGCTTCGGCAGCGATTCCTCGTCCCTCGAGTGAATCGTTTATTGTTCCACCTTCGCCTGCTAGTGTGCCGACTAGCGGGATGCTGTTGGGACGTTGGCATCCAGGGCCTGCTGTTCGGCAGCGGTCAGTGACAGCCCCGGTTAGCTGTCACTCTCGGAACCTTCCTCCGGTGATTCCTCACTGTGTTCCGAGTCTGGGTGTCGATCGATGCTTGCCGTCGGTCTCAGAGGATAGGCAGTTGGGGCCGTCTGCTGCGCAGAGGTCAATGACAGGTTCCTGTCATTCTTGGGACAATCCTCCGGTGTCTTCTCACCGTGTCCTAGGTCCAGCTACCGATCGACGTGCGCCGTCGGTCCCTTTCGAGGATTTGCAGGCAGGGCCTTCTGTTTCGCAGAGGCCAGTGATGGCTCCTGGGCGTCACAATCGGGACTATCCTCCGGTGTCTTCTCACCGTGCTCCTATTCTGTCTGCCGATCGACGTTCGCCGTCGGTCTCTTCTGAGGATTTGGGTTCTTCTACCAGAAGGGTCCATTGGGAGGACACTCCGTCGGGCGTTTCTGCTGCGACGGATTCTCAGGGTGACCTATGCCAGGCCGTTTTGGCGCTCACCCGGTTGCTTTCTGGCAACCCTCAAGTTGGCCTCCCTGTGCCTCCTGAGGCACAACCTCCTTTGGTCGGTCGCCGAGATGTCTCGCCTGGCCCCTTGGATACTGCACAGTATTCACAGGAGGTTTCTGCTGGTCAGCCCGAGTTGGGCTACGTCTCCTCTGCTACGGAGGATGACGAGTATCTTGAAGGTGATGGTCCCCCCTCGTCAGTCTTGGGGCAGGCTTTGGATTTCGTCTTTGGCTTATTGCCGGACGTTCTACCTTCCGACCAGCCTTCTGTGACCGTCCGGCCGCGGTCCACTGTGGAGCGCCGTAACCCTGTTGAGCCTTCTAGCTCCGGGGCTTTGCGTCCTCTGCAATCGGCTCAGGTGGTTGAGTCCTTCCAGGGCTTAGACGCCAAAATGCGTTCTAAGGCCCTTAAGGGTTCCTTCTTTTCTAGAGCTGATGCCTTCCTGCCTCCATCGCGGTTTCGTGTTTACGATTCCGTCTCTCCACCAGTCTTCCAAGGGATGACTACTGTGGATGAGGATTCTTCTTCCCTCGGGTTGACTAAGCCTAAGTCGGCAGTTCTCCCGATGTCGGTAGTTGAGTCTATGGTGGGCCTGTCCCGAGAGATGCTGGGTATGTTATCTCTCGCGGACCATGTTGTCGCTGCTCTGGCTGAATATTTTCCACCAGGGGAGTTTGATGACGCTCAGGCGCCTTTTCGCGATTTGTCACAGGCTCTTATGAACTTGACTCACGCTCACGCCTGTAACACGGCCAATTTGGAGCTGGCACGCCGGGATGCGGTTTTGGATTCTTTACCATCCCTTCCTTCTGAGCAACGTGCTGTTCTGAGGTCTGCCTCTTTGGTAGGACCTCAGTTGTTCCATGGTTCCGTGGAAGCTGTTCGTGGCGAAGTTCTTCGTCATTCGAAGGACCAGCTTTTGCTGAGACAGCTTGACCCACCTGCTGCTGCGGGTGGGGGTCGTTCCAGGCCCGCCAAGCGTGCTGCTGCGTCTGCCTCGTCGGCGACGTCGGCTACGCCTTCGGCTCCGTCTGCTCCTTCTGCTCATAAGAAGCGCCGACGTGGCCAGGCCCGCTGGCAGCCTCAGGCTGGAAAGTCTCAGGACTCTGTCACTTCCCGAGGTGGTTTCTCCTCTCGGGGGCCTCGTCGAGGCCGCAAGTGAAGGTTCTCACCTCGATTCGCCTCCAGTCGGAGGAAGGCTGTCGCTGTTTTACGACCGTTGGACAGAGATAACGTCGGACTCTTGGGTCCTCGACGTCATTCATTCCGGTCTGCGACTGTCCTTCCATCGGCACCCCAGTTTATCTCGGGTGCCCCTTCCGACTCAGGTCCCTTCAGATTCTCTGCGTCGGGACCTTCTGGTGCAGGAGATCGACAATCTCCTCACCAAAGGGGCGATCGAGGTGGTCAGGAACACCCTTTCACCGGGGTTTTACTCGAGACTTTTCTTGGTGCCGAAGAAAAACGGCCAATTTCGTCCTGTCATCGATCTGAGTACCCTGAACGAGTACATAATTGCTCCTCGTTTCAGTATGGAGACTTTCCGGTCGGTTCGACGTTCAGTTCATCAGGGCGATTTTGCGGCCAGTATCGACCTGAAGGATGCCTACTTCCATGTACCCATTCATCTGGCGTCACGGAAATACCTTCGGTTCTCGTTTCGGGATCGAGTTTTTCAATTCAGAGCTCTCCCGTTCGGTTTGAACCTGGCTCCTTGGGCCTTCACCCGACTGATGTCACATGTGCTTGCTTTCCATCGCACTCAGTCGGCGGTGACTTCGTCCGCCTACCTAGACGACATCCTCCAACGGCACCACGATGCTGCTGTTCTGGAGTTCGATGTCCGGCAGTTTCTTTGCCTTCTAGCGTCGCTGGGTTTCAGAGTCAATCGCGAGAAGTCGGATCTTCTTCCTTCTCAGCGATTCCGTCATTTGGGGATGGATTTCGACACTCTTCACAATGTAGTGTCGGTTCCCCAGGCTCGGGCGACGATTCTTTCCGCCTTGACTCGGGACCTGCTTCAATCTTCCTCGGTCTCGGCCAGGACTTTCCTTCGGATGCTGGGCCTTTGCGGTTCGGTGACCGATCTCATTCCGCTCGGTCGCTTGTTTGTCCGACCTCTCCAACACTTCCTGTTGGATCATTGGCGTCCGAATGTAGATCCGCTGGACCTGGAACTCACTATTCCTCGGTCTCTGCTTTGTCACCTCCGCCCTTGGGCAAATATTCCCTGGCTGACACAGGGTGTTCCGTTGGATCTTCCTTTGGCCGATCGCATCCTTACTGCGGATGCCAGCGATCGGGGCTGGGGTGCGACGTTGGACCCTCTCGGTCTGTCTGCTCACGGAGAGTAGGACAGCGAGCAGGTGGACCTTCATATCAACCAGAAGGAGCTCCTTGCTCTTCTGTTGAGTTTTCGGCTTTGGATCCCTCATCTGTCGGACCATGTTGTCCTACTTCTTTCGGACAATTCGACAGTAGTGGCCTACATACGGAATCAGGGAGGCACTCATTCGATTCCTATGTATCGGCTGTCTCGGGATCTTCTTCTGTTGGCACGGGATGTGGACGCTCGGGTGTCCATTCGACACATTCCCGGGCGTCTCAACGTCCTAGCAGACTCCCTGTCCCGACGCGACAGTGTCCTTCCAACCGAATGGATGCTACATCGGTCGGTGTTTCAGGCGATTTGCGAGCAGTGGGGTCGTCCTCAGGTCGACCTTTTCGCTACTCGCTGGAATCATCAGGTAGAGACTTTTGTCTCCCCTTGTCCAGATCCTCTGGCATTTGCAGTAGACGCTCTGTCTCTGGACTGGACAGGCTGGGTCGGCTATGCCTTTCCTCCTGCACCGATTCTTCCTCAAGTTTTAGCGAAGATTCGTGCTTGCAGTTGCAGGATCATTCTGATCACACCCCTGTCTCCACAGAGGGTGTGGATCAATCTGCTGCGGCCTCTATTGGCCGATCGACCGATTCGTCTACCTCTACGTCGCGATCTTCTTTCACAGGGTCGTCCCAAGAAGTATCACAACAACCTGGCGAGCCTGTCCCTTCACGCCTGTCTTTTATCAGGTCCAGTCTCCGACGTAGAGGTTTTTCGAGACGATCAGTGGAGTGCATTTCTGCATCGCGGCGACCTTCCACTGGAATGACTTATGCCGCCAAGTGGAAGGTTTTCTGCCGCTGGTGTTCAGATCACAATGTGAATTACCGTGATCCGTCTATCGCTCAAATTGCGGATTTTCTGGTTTTTCTTTTTGACTCCAAGGGCCTCCAGCCTATTACGATTAAGGGCTATCGGTCTATGCTGTCTGATACTTTCTCTTATGTGGGAAAGCGGTGTATCGGTCGTAATCTTTTCCTCTCCAAACTTATTCGGCACTTTTCTTTGAAGAGGCCTCGAGTTTTGCGTCTTACACCCAAGTGGAACTTGGCATGGGTGTTGCACTGTTTGGAGGGGGCGCCTTTCGAGCCTTTATCTGAGACCGACATGCGTTTTCTCACCTATAAGACGGCTTTTCTTCTAGCGTTTGCTTCTGCTCGTCGAGTCAGTGAGCTTCATGCGCTATCTGTTGATTCTGCCTTCTTCCGAAATGAGGCTAACAGTGTTACATTCACTACTGATTGCTCTTTTCTGGCTAAGAATCAACTCCCCGATTCGGTACCTCCTCCCATCTGCATTCGGGCTCTCCCTGCTGTAGATGGACGGAGGCCTCTTCTTTGTCCTGTTCGTGCGGTCAAGACTTACATTACTCGCACTCAGTTCATTAGGAGGGATCAGAAGAGATTTTTTCTGTCTCTCATTCCTAAGCGGCAGTCTATCTCTTCCCATTCTATTTCCAGGTGGATCTGTCTTGCAATCAAGCTGGCTTATTCTCGCTTGTCTGCATCGGATCTTGTTTCGAACCGGCTTAATGCTCACGAGGTTCGTGCCATTTCTACATCCTGGGCGTTCTCCAATTCTGTTTCGCTCCGTGATGTTATGAATGCGGCTTACTGGAGGAATGCTTCTACCTTCTCCTCCTTTTATCTCCGCCACCTTCAGCAGCAATCTGAGGACCTTTATTCTTTAGGTCCTCTCGTTGCTGCTCAGGCTGTGGTGCACCCTCGTTAAATTGTTTTTGTCGAGGTTGCGCTTCTCTCAGCCTTGTTCTTTTCAGGTGCCTTCTCTCTTTCTTCATTACAGGTTTTAGTTTTTGTTCTCTGCCATCCTTGCTTTCGTTACTGCTACTCTTGTTGGTATTGGTTATGTGATTCACCTCCTCCTATTGTTTATTCAGCCAATTGTAAACAATTGTGAGTAGGTTGAAAAGAAATTAAAATTTTTTAGTAAATTTTGTTTCTTAACATACCTACCACAATTGTTTACCGGAGGCCCACCCTCCTTGGGGATATCTTTGATATCGATGCCTCCCCGCTAAATCACAAACTTCTCGTTGGCGGAAATACGGAATTGACGTCACGGTTTGTTGCGCATGCGCTCGGTAAACGCAAGAGGTGTGCAGAGAGAGTACCTGTAATTTCGAGCGCTGGTCTCGCTCGACCCTTTTTTCGATCTTTTTCGTGCTTTTGCACTCTAGTACTTTTCCAACTCGTTTGGAAAAGATTCTAAAAGCTTGAGTTAGTTCCGAAGTAGGGCTTGCACTTATGTTACAGCCAATTGTAAACAATTGTGGTAGGTATGTTAAGAAACAAAATTTACTAAAAAATTTTAATTTTTTAAGTGTTTTCCTCTCTCCCTGTCCTTTAAGTTCCCCCTTGCTATTCTCCCATGCTTTTGGCATAGTTTTTGTAATTATTATTACTAAATTTTCTTGGGAGTTTTAGCTGAATAACAGAATGAATTCTGTTCTTTCCCCATGTTTACGTCTTCACCTACGGGTGGTTAGGCGTTGTGTTCTGCATCTACCATCTGATGTTCTGCAGTTTCTTCCCTGGAAGTCTCTGTTTTGCATCAGATAGTGTATTTTTGGTAACTGATTTCGGGCCTGGGTGCCTGGAGTCTTATTTTAGTGTTTTTACACTCATTGTTTACATTTACAACAGCCCTCTGTGTGAGGGGGGGATTTCTAAAAAATAATATCTTGATGTTATTTTAATCATAACTAGATACATTATTATTGTTCGTAAGTGTTGAATAAATTGTTTAAAATATTTTTAAAATTTTTGTCCACACTTAGGCTTGGGATCCATTGGGGCTCAACGTTACTTTTCAGAAACTTGGGCTGTTCTGAAAAAATATTTTTTCAAAATATTTTGATTTCAATTATTTTTTCTATATTAATGGATCATATTATTATTATGTATTTTGATTGCCAGGGGTTAGTGCGAGTACCAGGACTTGTTTTCTTTTCACATTGAAAGGATATTGATCAATTGTTTTAAGAGGAAGTCTTCCTCTGACTTTATTATCATTCTATATGTGGTCAGTGTACTCGCATTAACTCTTGTTCTGTATCGTATGATTTCGATGACAATATGGGAAGCGTATGTCACGGTATGTTGTTGGGGATTTGAACACTCCGGTCCTTTCCCCGCAGGGTCACTCTACTTTATCAATTTCTATTTCAGATGATCAAGATTAGGGTGATGTATCTGTGATGTCTTCCAACAGTGTGCCTCCGTCGTCACAATTAATGAAGGGCTAGCGGAAAAGTGCTCATGTAAATACGCCAATTGCCTAAGAGGACCCTAGTAGGTTCGACGGCCTTTGACGTCCGCTAGCTCGCCCGGTGTAGCGTCCATTCACCGAATGGTTCAGCAGCCGGGTTCGTCCGTTGCGGTCTAGAAGGAATTTTGGGGTGATGCGAGCACTATAAATTAACCTAATGCACACCCAGTGACGGCGGATCGGAGGGAGAACGCAGGAAGCCTTTTAGTCCGGTTCATAGCTCGTTCCGGTCCATCCGGACGGCAAGCGAGAGAGGCCCCTCTCTCATTCAACAACATCTGGCCCCAGATGTTGTGGTACAAAATGTGTCGCAAGCGGAGCATACGTCCGTCGCTCGGGACGCTCCGTTGTATAGGCAGTCCGCTGAGACTGCTAAGGCTTCCTCTTCTCGTCAGCGCACACGACCGCACCTTGGCTGCGTGACCGCCGATATATTACCAGCTTCGCCGATCAAGGATTCTTCGGCGACCAGGTCACACCATCCGGTAGCCAGGGACACGAGGCCTGCAGACTCCGGACGTTCGCATAGGAAGTGTGCGGGAGTCAACGTACACGGAGCTTCCGGCGGCAATGCATCGTAAGACCGCTACTGCACAGGCCTCGGGAACAGACGTGCTTTCCTTAATAGCACAGTTTATCGCAGCATCCCAGCATCAACTGAATCTGTCGCATATATTTTATCCGACGATGCTGGGTCGGGACGCTCCGCGGAAGCGGGTACGGACGTCCGAAAGTTTCATCCGGTCCAACGGGATACCGAAAGGGATTCGGAGGATTTCGAGCTTTCCCTTTCGGAACAACATATGCTGTTGTGTATGTCATCTGACTTGGTCTTCTACAGCTTCTTTCGTCGGACCAGAATGCTGCGATGCCGGATAAGAAACTGATAGCGTCGGTGGACTTAGAAATTTTTGGTTCGGTTCAGGGACATCGTCCCTCAGTTCCGACATAGTCCAATAATGTCACACAAACTTTCGAATTATTGAACGACGCTATATATATTATTATTTTATGCTTGCTAACCAAGCATTTCTGGTTTCTTGTTCGAAGAGTTATGGAGATGTCTTTCAAAAGTGTGCCTCTGTCGTCATAGTTAATGAAGAGTTAGCGGCAATAAGTGCTCATGGAATATGTCTATCGCCTACGGAGTGACATTCGCTAGCTCACCCGGTGTAGCGTACATTCATCGAATGGTTCGGCTGCCGGGTTCGTCCGTTGCGGTCTAGGAAGGAGATTTGGGTGATGCGAGCACTTTAATTACTTTAGTACTCACCCAGTGACGGCAGATTGAGGACAGATCGGAGGAAGCCTGTTAGTCCGGTTCCTGGCTTGTCCAGGTCCGTCTGGGCTGTGAGCGAGAGAGGTCCCTCTCTCGCCCAACAACATAGGGGACCGCATGTTGTGGTTCAGATATTTTACATTCGGAGCATATGTCCGTTGGTCGGGACGCTCCGTTATATTGACAGTCCGAGAGACTGTCTTTAATGCTTCCTCATCCTCACAGCAGGGCACACGACCGCACATTGGCTACGTGACCTCGAGTATCCGATCAGTTTCGGCATTCAGTGATTCCACGACGAATAGGTCGTGCCATCCGGTAGCCAAGGGACACGAGGCCTATACACTCCGTTCGCTCGCATATTGGTAGTATGCACGGGGTAACGATCACGGAGCTTCCAGCGGCAATGCATCGTAAGACCGCTTCTCCTCAGGCCTCAGTGACGGACGTGCTATCCGAGTTAGCACAGTTGTTTCGCAGCATCCCAGCAATTGACAGTTTCTCGGTCGAATCAGGAATTATCCGACGGCGCTGGGTCGGTGCGGTCCGCGGTTGCATCAGCTACGGACGACCGAACGCTTTATAGGGTCCGACAGGATGGCGAAAGGGATTCGAAAGATTTCGAGTTTTTCCTTTAGTAGTATCGGAAGATGCCTTTCATATCTTCTGGCATTATCTTCCAGTGATTATTATTTCGGACTTCATTGCTGCGATCTTGGATAAGAGACTTATAGCGTCATTGGACTCGGATTTTTCGATCGGTTCAGGGACATTGTCCCTGACTTACCGACGCAGTCCAATATTGTCATTACAACATGTGTTTTATTTTTCGACGCTATATATATATATATATATATACAAGCCTGCTACTAAGCATGATAGTTTAGTTTCTTGTCCGCGTTGCTCATTTCTGCCATTTTATCATTTATACAAATAGTTTATTTTGGCAGAGCAGGGCATACCGAGAGTTCATATGCGTCTAGACGGTGTGATTAAAGACTGCATATATTCTTTTTCGCCGTTTATGTCTTTTCCAATTTCAATGTTGGGAACGACATTATGTATAGTAGACTTAACTTAGACGCTTTATTATACGTAATCCGCCTTACTGAGGCGTTATCATTACGTCTTCAAGAAAAGATTTACGGGATATTATTCTCAATGTAATTTCTTTTGAGGGCAGTAGTTTGTTCACGTATAACTCCGCCCTTCAGTGGCTGATTGGAGTTAGTTAGACGTGACGCAGCCCTAGCTACATCCACACGCGTGGATAGTAAGGTTAAGAACTCTCTCAGAGTCGCTTCGTTCTCGGAGGAGCTTCTCTTCGACGGCAACTTTTCGGCAATCCATGAATTGCTCGATTTACACGTTCTCTTGTCTATCTAGTGTTACAAGAGATTCAGACTGGGGCAAACATTCGGTGGTTGACTCAGAGAGTGCCGCCGCAGTTGCCGGACCCGAGTGTGGCTGTTATGACGGTTGCCAGTCAAACAGATTGGGATATAATACTGATCCCTACGGATTCGAAGTGCCAGGGTCTTTGGGTTCCGCAGTCTTTTAGCAATCAGTTTAACTTCCGCGGAATAATGTTTTTTAGGCTTGCTTTATGTCATTGCATGAACATTATTCAGAAACGCATGCCCAAATTCCTGTCCTTTAATTCGACAGTAGTGGCGTATCTCCGGAACCAGGGAGGCACTCTTTCGTTTCCGTTATTCAATTTAATGGAAAGAATCCGTCTGTTGGTTATAGTACACCAAGTTCAGTTTTGGTCCGTCATATTCCGGGTCGTCTGATTGTTTTATCGGACTCCCGTTCTCTTACGGGTCGCTTGTTGCTGTCAGAATGGACTCTCAACAAACAAGTATTCAATCAGATTTGCTATCTATGGGAGCGCCCAATGATGATTTATTTATGACACAGCTTGTTAATCAATTGCAGACGTATGTGTTGGCTTGTCCAGATCTCTGAGCTAATATTGTTAACGCTCTATTGATCTATAGGACGGAATGATAGGATACGCGTATCCTCCGGCGCTGTTGTTTTAGCAGGTATTGCTAAGATAAACAACCACAATACATTTCTGTTGATAGCATCTCTATCTTCACAGAGATCATGAGTAATTTACTCTCTTGTCTACTGTGGGTCTTAACGTGAAATCTTCCTCTATGTGAGGATCTTTTTCACTGGGTAAATCGTGTCATCTTTATCACAACCAGCAAGGTCGCAACCTTCATGTATTCCGTTGTGTGGTCCGTATTGCATTGTAAGCACTGTACTGGACGAGCTTTGGACGCGATTTCTTACTATAGGAGATCCTCTTCTTCGCTATTCTATGCGGCTAAAGTGGAGGCTCTCCCGTCGTGGTGTAGGGATCATTATGTTCATATTGTTGATCCCTCCATACTACTCATTGCTATTTTTTAGTATACTTGTTTCACAAGATCTACTGCAGCCTGTTATTATTTAGGTTATAGGTTTATGTTACCTCATACCTATGCACTCTACGATAGTTTACAATCAAGTCTTTTGTCTCTTTATCTAAGTCAGTTAGTAACTTTTTGATAAATAGACTTAGAATCTTTAGATTAAATTCCTATACGGATTTTAACTTCGGTTCTTATTTAGCTAAGTAATCATTTGAGCTTCTGGAAACAGTAGTTTTCAAATTCTGACCTTTTAGACAGTAATTCTGTTGGTTTCTCTTTTACTGTTGAGTCAGTGAGTTTCATGCACTATCGATGGATGATTTTCACTTTCATAGTTTCGGAATCAATACTTCCGTTACTATTTAGGTTGGATTGTTGCATAAGAGTTAGGCTCCTATTATCCGGAACCTATTATTTTAAGGTCCTTCCGTCTTCGTATGGGCATAGGCCTTTACTCTTTCCGGGTACAGTTTATGTATTTATAAACAGATATCTGTTTATTACAAAGGGCGTAAGCTTCTTCTGTCTTTGATGTCTAGTAAAAGGACGTTACGCTCCATTTTATTATTAATGGATTCTATTAACTATCGGTACTGCTTATGGTATATCAGTGACTTAGCAGTTGTGCTTAAGATTTCGGCTCATGAAGTAAGAGTTCTTCTACTTCTTGGGCTTACATTAATAGTGTCGCTATTATAGATTCTTGAAGGCCGCTCATTGCGCTCAGCCATCCACATTCATGAATTTTATCTTAGAAATATCGAGTCCATTTCTGGAGGCCTCTATTGTTAGGTCTATTATCTACTGCTCAGAATGTCATTCACTTAACAGTTGCTACTATAGCTAGGTAGGCTGTCTGTTTCGGCAGTGTCTCCGTTCGGCTGCCCTCTTCGCTCTGGGCTATTTGACCCAGGGCAAGAAAAAGGGGGGGGGGGGGGAGGGTGTTCCCTTGGGTCACCTGTTTTACTATGAAAACAAGGGGATACCTCCTCCGGAGTTAGTAATTCTGAGCTGTTATTGGGATGGTTGTTTAGTGAGAAGTTTAGGTTTTTAAAATTCATTCAAGTCTTAGTTTTTAAAGTATAGCTTTTGAATATTGCATATGTCAACGGACATGATTATGCAATCCTCAGACACTTTTAGGAGTATAAGAGTCTCTATTCTCTAGACTTACTTTATTTATTGGCTTACTTTAAAAATTATTAGTATAAGGATTATATTGGATATTAATAGAGTACATGGATGTATGAAGCTCAATTTTGGAAGGTGTTGTATCTTTCTAATTTATCATAAATAAGAAAGATACATGTAAGGCCTATTACTTCTTTTTCCCTACAGGGGATGACTCTATTTTATTTTATTGAGCGTATTCCATTTTGCTCTATGTCCTTGGCCCTCCAGCCTTTTTACTATTCAGCTATGTCTGGGTCATTGGTACAGTATAAAAATGTCAAAAAATTTATAGTAATTTATATATTTTTTATACTTACCAATGACCCAGACGGGGATGGCCCTCCCAGGAGTTGGGAACTCTTGCCTCCCCACTGAGTACATAGCGCTTACCAGGCACTGGTTATTAGAATGATTAATGGCGCCAATTTCGGAACGTCTTTGACACTGCGCATGCGCAGTAGGGGCGAAGTGTGGAGGGCCTTTCAGGACATGTTTTCTTCAGTTTTAGATGCAAATTTTGGGGATTGGGGGGCAAAATTTGTGTTTGGCCCTATATTTTAAGAGTTAGCACCAGCTATGTCTGGGTCATTGGTAAGTATAAAAAATATATAAATTACTATAAATTTTTTAACTTTCAGGAAAATTGGATAAATTTCATGGAAAAGTACACTTGTACGAACAATATACACAAGAACTAGAAAGTTTCAGC
Organism: Pictodentalium vernedei; assembly: GCA_031216915.1. Lineage (NCBI taxonomy): Eukaryota > Metazoa > Mollusca > Scaphopoda > Dentaliida > Dentaliidae > Pictodentalium > Pictodentalium vernedei. The sequence continues at coordinate 156,644,692 of CM062292.1, forward strand.
TCTTGGACCACCTCTGGCAACAGGTTGCACCCAGTGATTCACTGGCTAAAAATTTGCTAATGTCCTTTTATGCCATGTTAAATATCATTGGTTTGAATATCCTCACCTTCCTCTTTTCTTCAAACTCAAACTCCCTACCTCTTGTCTTCATCCCCCACATATACCCCCATCACCACCACTACCTAACAATTTGACCAAACTGCAGCGAGCATGTAATTCCCTTTTCAGGTCTGCCGTTTTCATAATTTTGCGTAACCCATTTATCGTTCACCTGGTCTGAGCTTAGTAACCTATTGTTCGTTCCCCTGTACTTGATTCAGGTAACCTGGTTGGTAACCTAAATATATATGTATCGCAACTAAGCTGATATAGGAACTGCTGTATCATAGCCAAGTTCTTGCGCCTATGGGGACAATATCCTGATGAAAAGACAAGAATCCTTAGGAACAATAATGAGGCTGTGTTGCTGCAATTCAGATACAAATTAGTTGCAATTATAGCCTAATCTTGGCATGGGCTAGCATGATGCAGAAGAGTATGGCATCCATAAGGCCATAATAAAAAAAATATGCTAGATTTTCATCTAACATTTTTTCAACAGTGGGGTGTGGGGTCAGATTGCTGACTACTGGCAGTAAAGTAGTACTGCGCAAACAACATTGCGGTCACTGTTGTGGTTCTCATTTTTATTTTCTATGAATTTACTCACATTCAAATTTTATATGTTGTTTCTGTGTGCATTTTATTTAACCAACAACCTCACCCAAAACAGAGGAAAGAAATTAAAATGCTGCAATATTTATGTCAATAAAAAGTACACAAATGAATATTCAAAACTAATTTACTGAGTTTGTGATAGATCACATGTCTTTCTGACCCAAGGTAATTAATATTCCTGACTTAAGGTCACTCGGTATGATGTCTAGAAGAGACTGTCCTATTTTGGTTACGTTCAGTCAGCCAAGACCGCCGGACTGGCACGTAACAAAGATTCCTTTAGCAAAGTCTTCAAATCATATTTATGAAGGTATTTCATTGTAACTTGGTAGGACAACTTGTTTTGGAATGATTTTACTGTAAAGTGGTAACTTTGGTTGACGTTTGTTATCTGTGAGGGCCACATCAATCCAGGCCTCAATTCTTTAGTACAGTCTACACCTCAAATTATTCTATTGAAAACATTGCATGTAGGGAACAGAAATTAACATATTCTCAATTATCACAATTCTTGTCTTATTTCATAATCCTTTCATAAACTTTTAACAATATCCTTTTCATCAAACACTACACACAGTCAAGTTAAGCTACAGTTTCATTGACACTTTCATTAAACTTTTCTGCTTTACTGTAGTGGATTACAGATTGAGTGAATAATTGAATAAAAAATGAATGAATATTTGAAGTAAATAAATTAATATATACTGTTTAATTCTTCTTTGTACATTTTATTCATCAGGAATAATTATTTAAGTGAAGGTGGATGTCAAGAGGTGATGTGCTCAAGTTACATATTTTCATTTTGACACTCGTAAATTGACCATGCAACTAAATTGAAATGAATAACACAGAAAAAGTATGTGGATATAAGTGAAATATTTATATAAAACACTCTTTTATTAAATATAATTTACTTGTAAGCATATTTCTTGTTTCACTCATTATGATCAGAGCTTTAGAGCCTATGATTTGACACAGAACGTCTGGAAACAGAAAAATATTCAGCTGTACTATTTTCCGGGATTTATGTCCCAAACTGATTCCCTTCCAGGAGTCCGGGAACTACACTGAATTTACGGAATTTTCCCGGGTATTCTGGGATAGTTACATGTCTGAACTGAATACAAAATTCATGTGTCCTCTCGACAAATTACTGTGCTAACCACTCAATTCCCATGTTTCATGAATGATTTGGTTCAATTTTCCATCAAATCCATATGTGCAACAGCCATATTTTTATACTGTACCAATGACCCAGACTTAGCTGGTGCTAACTCTAACAAAACCAGGGCCAAACACAAATTTTGCCCCCCAATCCCCAAAATTTGCATCCAAAACAAAAAGAAATCATGTCCTAAAGGACCTCCATACTACGCCTCTACTGCGCATGCGCAGTGACGCAGTCATCCCGAAATTGGCGCCAATTATCATTCTCTGTTTGGCCCTTCATCAGTCAACATCTCACTGATCTTTGTGCTTGTAAATCTCAGTTTAAAGGATGCCAGACACGTAATTTTTGGAGAAAATGTGATTCTAAGGAGGATAGAAGGAGGAGAGGAAAAAGAAGTGGCAAAAAATAATCAGGGCTGTACTTAAAATTTTTTGATGAAATTATGTTAAGTTGCCTATTTTCGAGGCATGGGCCTCTTGTTGTCATTCTTGCTAATTGTTGCACTGCTTATTCAGTGTTTCCTCTCCCCTAGCCTTCTAAAGTCCCCCCTGGCAATTCTCCCATGCTTTTGGCATATTTTTGAGAAATTTCATTTCTAAAATTTCCTGGGAGAGTTGCTTGGTTACAGAATGTTTTCTGTTATTTTCCCCATAGTTACGTTTTCACCCATGGGTGTATAACGTTTGTGTTCTGCATCTTCCATCTGATGTTCTACAGATTCTCCCCCGGGAGTCTCTGTTTTGCATCAGATAGAGTGTAATTGATGACTGATTCCGGGCCAGTTTTTTCAGTGCCTGGAGTCATGTTTTCTAGTGTGTTTACACTGTTTGTTTTCATTGGCAACAGCCTTTTTTGAGGGGGCTGTTTGCCTTTGTGGTAGTTTATCTCATTATAAGATACATTTATATTATCCGAAAGTGTCTCATTAATTATTTTATATAAATTTAAAATTTTTGACCACACTTTGCCATCGGATCCATCGGGGCTCAACGTTACTTTTCAGCAACTTGGGCTTCTCTGAAAAAATATTTTTTCAAAATTATTTTGTTTTGCAATTGTTTTTTCATTTATTAATGGATCATGTTATTATGTATCTTTGTGTCAGGGGTTTTTGCGAGTAACTAGGACTTATTGTTGTTCTTTCACAATGAAGGGACGTTGTTCAAATTGTAATAGGAAGAAATCTTCCTCTGACTTTCATGATCATTGTATTAATTGTAGTCAGTGTTCTCGCATTAATCCCTGTCCTATATGTGAACATTGGGATGAGAAACATTGGAAACGTGTGTCACAATATGTTGTTTCTGGAGAAAGAGCGATGCCGGCTCTTTCTCCACAAGGTCACTCTACTCTCTCAGTTTCTATTTCAGAGGAACCAGAACAGGGTGATGTTTCCATGTTATCTTCTTCAAGTGTGCGTCCGTTGTCACAAATGAATTCAGAGCTAGCGGCAAAAGTGCTCATGGAGATTAGACAAATGTCGTCCGCTAGCTCGCCCGGTGTAGCGTCCATTCACCGAATGGTTCGGCAGCCGGGTTCGTCCGATGCGGTCCAAGAGGAAATTTTGGGTGATGCGAGCACTATAAACATAATAGATGCACACCCAGTGACGGCGGATAGTAAGCGAGAACGGAGGAAGCCTTTTAGTCCGGTTCCTAGCTCGTCCAGGTCCAGCCGGGCCGCGAGCGAGAGAGGTCCCTCTCTCGTACAACAACATCTGGGACCAGATGTTGTGGTACAAAATGTGTCTTTAGCGGAGCATACGTCCGTCGCTCGGGACGCTCCGTTGTATAAGCAGTCCGCAGAGACTGTTAAGGCTTCCTCTTCTCGTCAGCGCACACGACCGCACCTTGGCTGCGTGACCGCCGATATATTACCAGCTTCGCCGATGAAGGATTCTTCGGCGACCAGGTCACACCATCCGGCAGCCAGGGATTCGAGACCGATGGACTCCGGACGTTCGCATAGGAAAAGTATGCGGGAGCCATCTGATGCGGAGCTGCCCTCGGCGAAGCAGCGAAAGACTGCGCCTCCGCAGGTCTCGACGCCGGACATTCTTGTGCAGATAGCACAGCTTATCGCAGCATCCCAGCAGCCGACAGAAACGGTGTTGGATCGAGAATTATCCGACGGCGCTGGGTCGGTACGCTCCGCCGAAGCATCGGGGGCGGACGACCGGGAACATCGTGAGGTCCGACCGGATGGTGAAAGGGATACGGATGACTTGGAGCTATCCCTTTCGGAACAACATAGAGCTGCCGTGGACTTCATCCGGCACTTTCTCCCTCAAGTTGTTCCGTCGGGCCAGACTGCTGCGCTTCCGGACAAGAGAATTATAGTGTCATTGGACTCTGAATTTTTTGAGCGGTTCAGGGACATCGCTCCCGAGTTTCCGTCGCAGTCCAATAATGTTGCTAGAACATTTGAATTATTGAACGACGCTATATTTAAACTTGCTTCCAGGACGGGGAAAGCAGGTTTCTTGTCCGCTAATACTCTCAACCTGCCTTTCATTAATGCAAGGAATAAATTCGATACGGCAGGACAGGGTATACCGAGAGTTCCTCTGCGTATGGACGACGAGGCGGAAGACTTAGAGCTATCATTACTGTCGTCAGCTTCTATTCCAACCGCGGTGTTGGAAACAGCTATTGCGTCTAACAGAGCCAATTTAGATGCCTTATCTTACGCAGATCACCTTACTAAGGCGTTATCACTGCGCCTTCAAGGGGAAGAGTTTCAGGATATACAATCCTCTTTAAGACTTCTTTCAAGGGCAGTAGCTTATTCCACGTGTAACTCCGCCTTTTCAGTGGCAAATCAGGAGTTGGTTAGACGTGACGCAGCCCTAGCTACATCCACACTAGTGGATTCTAAGGTGAAGAACTCTCTTAGAGTCGCTTCGGTCTCAGGAGAACTTCTCTTTGACGGCAAGCTTTCCGCTATTTATGATAAAATTAAAAAGAAAGCTAATGTTTCTCTGTTGTTCAGATCGGCTCCTAAAAAGTCGGATACAGCAGACACGAATAAGACAGGCACTTCTGGGTCTAATGCGCCCAAGAGAGGTTCCTATAGAGGTTCCGGTGCGTCCTCTTGGTCTTATTCGAGAGACCGTCAGGATAGCGACTCTCGTTCGGGACGTCCTTCAGGCCGGGACAATCGGTCGGACGCCCCGAGGTCGACGAGGCGAGGTGCGGGTCGTGGAAGACGTGGTTTCTCCTACCGCAGGCCTCGCAGGTCCAGGAGGTGATGGCTTAAACCTCTATCGCGTTCCGGTTGGCGGAAGGTTGTCGAGTTTTTCACAAGAGTGGGCGTCGATTACGGACGACCCTTGGGTGAGAGGAGTGACTTCGGAAGGTCTAAAGATATCCTTCAAACGAAAGCCTCCATTAACTCGAAGTCCAAAGTGGACTCATCTTCCGTCAAATCCACAGAAAAGAGACGCTCTGTTATCAGAGGTGCAGTCTCTTTTAATGAAGAACGCGGTAGAGGTCGTAGAAAACCAGGAATCTCTGGGATTCTACAGCCATCTGTTTCTGGTTCCGAAACCAGACGGCTCGTTCCGTCCAGTCATAGATTTGAGCTGGATAAACAAGCTGATCGTCGCTCCGAAGTTTTATATGGAGACGATTCGATCGGTCAGAGCGAGTATTCGGGTGAACGATTATGCAACGAGCATAGATCTCAAATATGCGTACTTTCACGTCATGGTACATCCGACATTCCGAAAGTATCTACGCTTTGCAGTCCTGGGAGTGGTGTATCAATTCCGGGCGATGTGCTTCGGATTGAATCTAGCACCCTGGGCTTTCACTCGGGTAATGAACTCGGTAATGATCTACTTCCGAGCTCATTCGTCTGCGGTAACGTCGGCCTACCTGGACGACATTCTTCAGAGGTACGGCAACGAGTTAACGCTTCAGAACGATGTTCAGAATCTTCTTCTATTGCTCCGACGTCTCGGTTTTATAGTAAACGAGGAGAAGTCGGATCTGGTGCCGTCCAAGTCATTCACTCATCTGGGAATGAGCGTCGAGACGCACAACAATCTCGTTCGTCTGCCGTTAACCAGAGCGAAATTAGTCAGTTGTTACGCTCGCTATTGTCTGCACGCAGACAAAGTCACGGCGAGAGAATTTATGAGACTGATAGGTCTGTGCGGAGCCGCCGCGGATCTCATTCCGATGGGGCGGCTACGCACACGTCCTCTTCAAATTTTCCTGACTCAGAATTGGAGTGTGAAAATTCATTCGCTCGATGTAGACGTTCTCTTGTCAGATCAAGTGAAACAAGAGATTCAGACTTGGGCAAACATTCAGTGGTTAACTCAAGGAGTTCCGCTGCAGTTGCCGGATCCGAGTTTTACCGTTATGACGGATGCCAGTCAAACAGGTTGGGGTGCATCATTAATCCCAACGGATTCGAGATGCCAGGGTCTTTGGGATCCGCAATTCCTGTGCAAGCACATAAACATCAAGGAAATGATGTCAATTTGGCTTGCGTTACGTCACTGGATGGACATTATTCACGATGCTCATGTCCAAATCCTATCCGACAATACGACAGTAGTGGCGTATATACGGAATCAGGGAGGCACTCATTCAGTTCCGTTGTTCAATCTAACGGAAAGAATCCTTCTGTTTGCGTTAGAACATCACGTTCTTCTTTCGGTCCGTCACATACCGGGTCATCTGAATGTGCTAGCAGACTCCCTTTCACGAAAGGGTCGCTTGTTGCCGTCGGAGTGGACTCTCAACAAACAAGTATTCAATCAGATTTGCTACCAATGGGAACGGCCAATGATAGACTTATTTGCGACACATCTCAACAATCAGTTGCAGACGTATGTGTCTCCGTGTCCGGATCCAAGAGCATTTGCAGTAGACGCTCTGTCGATCCCTTGGGACGGAATGATAGGATATGCGTATCCTCCAGCGCCGTTAATTCAACAAGTATTGCTAAAGATAAAACAATCTCAATGCAAGATTCTGTTGGTAGCATCTCTGTCGCCACAGAGACCGTGGATAAATCTACTCAGGTGTCTGTTGTGGGACCTACCGCGGAAGCTTCCTCCACGAGAGGATCTTCTTTCGCAGGGGAAATCGCGCCAACTCCATCACAACCCGCAAGGTCTCAACCTTCACGTTTTTCCGTTGTGCGGTCCTTCTTGCATGGCAAGCACTTTACAGGACGAGCAGTGGACGCGATTTCTAACTGTAGGAGGACCTCCTCTTCGCTAAACTATGCGGCTAAGTGGAAGGTTTTTCGTCGTTGGTGTAGGGATCATTCTGTAGATATATTTGATCCCTCTATACCAGACATTGCAAACTTTCTAGTATACTTGTTTGACGAAATCAAACTGCAGCCTGTTACTATAAAGGGTTATAGATCTATGTTATCTGATACCTATGCACATCATGATAGTTTACAAATTGGATCTAATGTCTCTTTATCGAAGTTGGTTAGAAATTTTTTGATAAATAGACCCAGAACTCTTAGATTAATTCCTAAGTGGAATTTAGCTTGGGTTCTCCTTAAATTGAAGGAAAAGCCATTTGAACCTCTTGGGACAGTAGATTTCAAATTCTTATCTTATAAGACAGCTTTTCTCTTAGCTTTCTCTTCTGCCAGAAGAGTCAGTGAGCTTCATGCACTATCGGTGGATGATTCTCATTATCGTAGTGTTGGGAACACTATCACCTTCACTACTAATGTGGGTTTTTTAGCTAAGAATCAGGCTCCTAATAAATATCCGGAACCTATTGTTATTAAGGCTCTTCCGTCTTCAGACGGGCGTAGGCCTTTACTCTGTCCTGTTAGAGCACTACGTATCTATAATCAGAGATCTCAGTTTATCAGAAAGGGACGGAAACGTTTCTTTCTGTCTTTGATGCCTAATAGAAAGGACATTTCAGTCCATTCTATTGCTAGATGGATTCAGTTAACTATCCGTACTGCTTATGAAGATTTATCTTCTTCTCAGCAGTCTGTGCTTAAGATTTCTGCTCATGAAGTAAGAGCTCTTTCTACTTCCTGGGCTTATGCTAATAGTGTTGCTATTACAGATTTAATGAAGGCTGCTTATTGGTCTCAGCCATCCACATTTACGAATTTTTATCTCAGAAATATTGAGTCCATTTCTGGAGACCTGCATTGTTTAGGTCCGTTATCTGTTGCTCAGAATGTCGTCCACTAAACAGTTGCAACTATAGTTATGCAGGCTTTCTGTTCCGGCAGTGACTCCGTCCGACTGCCCTCTTCGCTCTGGGCTATTTTGACCCAGGGCAAGGGGAAGGGGGGGGGGGGGGGGGGGGCGGGTGTTCCCTTAGGTCACCTGCTTTATAGTGAAAAGCAAGGGAATGCCTCCTCCAAGTCAGTATTTCTGAGTCGCTTCCGGGATGGTTTTAAAGTGTAATATTAATGTTTAAATTCATTCATGTCTTATTTTTAAAGTGTAGCTCGGTGTGAAGCATTTGTATATGTCAAGTGTCAAACGGGCTTTAATATACAATACTCAGACACTTTTAAATGATTATAAAGAGTCTCAATTCTCTGGACTACTTTATTTATTGGCTTGCTTTAAAAATAATTAGTATAAGGGTTATACTGCATGTTAATAGAGAACATGAATGTTATTGTGCTCAATTATTAAGGGTAGTGTATCTTTCTAATTTAATATTAAATAAGAAAGATACATGTAAAGCCTAATACTCCTTTTCTCCTTAAGGGGTTACCTCTTTACTATATAGTTGAGCTTATTGGATTTTCCTCTATGTCCTAGGCCCTCCAGCCTGTTTACTATTCAGCTAAGTCTGGGTCATTGGTACAGTATAAAAATGTTAAAAAATTTATAGTAATTTATATATTTTTTATACTTACCAATGACCCAGACGGGGATGGCCCTCCCTGGAGTTGGGAACTCTTGCCTCCCCGCTGAGTACATAGCGCTGACCAGGCACTGCCAGTAAGAATGATAATTGGCGCCAATTTCGGGACGACTGCGTCACTGCGCATGCGCAGTAGAGGCATAGTATGGAGGTCCTTTAGGACATGATTTCTTTTTGTTTTGGATGCAAATTTTGGGGATTGGGGGGCAAAATTTGTGTTTGGCCCTGGTTTTGTTAGAGTTAGCACCAGCTAAGTCTGGGTCATTGGTAAGTATAAAAAATATATAAATTACTATAAATTTTTTAACTTTCTAAAAAAGTTCAAAGTAAATATTCAGCAGGTTAAGAGTTAAAACAGTCCATCTGTAGAAGAAATCACCAAAATTAAATTAATTCTGGGCCAATTGTTATGAAAGCTAACTCTTAAGTTCTCATACAGCCACAAACTGCCCTTTTATATGGCTCCGAAAAGGTTGTTACATGTGTATTCTTCCTTGAGAACTCTACCGGTGGGCTCCACTTATCTTAACAGTGTTCTTACATCATTGTAGAAACACAACTAAGTCATTTGCAGCCATATAAATATATATATGGTAGTTAGTAACTTACAATTAATTTGAGAACTTAAGGGTTAATACAGTGGTGTAAGTTGATCAATGGAAGAAGAACAGGATATTACATTGTGGAATTTGACAGTCATAAAAAATGGCCACCTATTCGGCCTTATTTTCATCAAATTTAAGTTATATTAGAAGAAATGTCAGTTTATCAATAAAATATTAAAAAATGAACACAAACTCTGTTAACTGAATATTCCTGTTAATAGCATACTTTTTACTGGTAGGCTGGCTATTCAATTAACAGGATTCCGATGAAATGGTTCTAGCAGCCAATGTACAAAGGACACTTAATAATCAGCCTGGTTTGTTGGAATCTGTTAGTATTGTGATAAATTGGTTGCTTTGTATGATAGAGATTGTGAGTTTGACACACGTTGCAGCACTCTTTATGAACTGTTCCACTTTATGGTATCACCCAACTCCCAGTCACTAGAGGTGATGCAGGTGTTGTGGTGTGTTTCTGTGGGTGTTTTGACAACTCTGAGGAGGAATCTTGGAATCAGGTGGTAAATTTCAAATCTTAAATTTACAGGAAAGTGCTATTGATGTTGAGGAACAATGGTGACTTTCCAACCAGCCGGGTTACCTGAATCTCTTAGTCTGTTAATAAATCATCTGTTAGTGGTCATCAGAGGTTATAGGGTTGAAACACAACTGGTTCTCTTCACTTTTGAGGTGTTGCCGTTTATCATGAAGAATGCGCAATTATTTTTGGTCATCAAAATTTGTTCACATGTCTTTGCCTTGTTATAATTTATGGGAGAGTCAGATTCAAATTTGTTCAAGTTAAGTCCCTAAATTGATATTTGGGCTCCCTAGTTTTGCATTACTAGAAATTTGGGCATTATTTCTGTGGTAGTATCTCAATATTAGAAAAAATTATCTGATATGGACAACAGTTATGAATAATTATACTCCTTTATAGTGTCAACAAGCCATAGATTCAAATTAAATCCTTCTTCATACGACTTTGTCAGTTTAGTGCCTCAGGCCCCATGGGGCTTCTTTTAATTAATTATGGTGTGCTGCTTTACCATATTAACAATATTTCGAATAAGTTCATTAATCAGCATCACACAAGGAAAACTAGAGGAGTTATTGCCCTTCATTTGTTTAATTTTTGCCTTAAGTTCCTTTGTTTTAGCAGTAACTTGAACAATAGACCTCAGATTTCAATAAAATTTGATAGACTACTTTATATTAACACTGTCTTATTTTCTTTGTAGCAGTTGATTGAAGACTGTCAATCAGATTATGTTTATGTTATTGAGGTTTAAGGTCGAAATTATAAGATGTTTTGACAATCATTTATATACTGCCTGCTTTTGAGGACTCCCACCTTATGCATTGGTTTCCAGGTTACATCATAACTTAAACAAAACATTGCTCCACAATCAGGGGTTCCCAAGGGTAGGGGACTGGGTAGGAAATCTTCAACAAATTGTAACAGGACAGTTGCAATTGCAAGCTGCCAGAATTCATTGGGCGTTCATCAATTAATGCAGATAGGTGGCCGTCTATTGTAAATTGCAAAAGATAGTTTTATTGAACATCAAAAATTAACCTTTCAAGCCTCATATCAACTTTTATGATACTTTCTACCATATATACATCTTCACAGCTGCAGATGACTTGTTTCCACATCATTGATGGTTTTGTTGAAATTTTTATACTCCCCGCAATGAGTTGTGGGAGGGGGCTATGCTGGAATCACCTTGTCCATCCGGCCATCTGTCTATACATCTTGTCTGCAAATTTTCTCAGACATTTATGGACCAGTCTGCTTGAAACCTAGTATGAATGTTCATCACCATGGCAACCTGTGCACCTGCTATTATAGTTTTGGTCGGATTATTTTTGCCAGAATTATGCCCCTTTTCGACTTGAAAAAGCATGCCTAGAATTTTTGTCCAGAGATTTTCTCAGATGTTTATGGGTCATTTCCTTTGAAACATGGTATGGGTATTTATTACCATGGGAAGCTGCGCACCAGTGATTATAGTTTTGATCAGACTTTTTTGCCAGAGTTATGTCCCTTTTTCATCTTAGAATGTCTCAGTTTTGTCTGGAGAGTTTCTCAGTTGTTTATGGGTCGATTCCTTTGAAACTTGGTATAGATGTTCACCACCATGGGAACCTGTGCACCTGCGATTATAGTTTTGAGCAGTCTTTTTTGCCAGAGTTATGCCCATTTTTGTCTTAGAATGCCTGAATTTTGTCCTGAGATTTTCTTAGATGTTTATGGGTCAATTCCTTTGAAACATGGTATGGATGTTCAATGAAAAATTGGGTGGATGTGGCTGGCTCATTAGATGAAGGTTTAAACTGACAAATGATCTAGCATTTGTTTTCAGTAAAATTTTGTCTACCAGTTAAAGTTGTAAATTGTATTCTCACCAGTATTTGAATTGTCAGCGTCCGAGCTCCTTGTGTACAACATCAGAGAGGAGAGAACTGCACTTTACGCTTCTGGATAATTAAAGTCAATTCAGCACTTAATGTAGCCTAAACATAATAATCGATATCCTGATGATGACAATATTTTCTTTCTTTTTCAGCTGATAGGAAATCAGTCCAGACTTCTGTCCCAACCAATATTTCTGGCTTGTATTCACAACACATGCAGTTCTTATTGCCAGCAATGATAATCAGCAAATCTTTGTATATAAAATACAACCAAATTGGTTGTTTCTCAACCCATTCAACTGCATACAAAGATAAATACTCTTTTGACGATTATACAGATATAAATAAAAGATATAGGAAAAGTGATCCGCAGTTCCGAGACAGTGATAAACAGATAGTTGAGAATGGAGATGTTGCATTTCAATCTTTCAATTGTACACACCCTAAATCAGTGCCAGATCTGAAATATTGGGAAATTGATAGGCAGTTGAGAAATAGCTGTGGCCTTGCAGATGAAAATAGATTTGTTGCTTCTCAGTTACATGATTTAGATGACCATGACTCAAGTTCAAAATTGAAGTACTGGGAAACTGACCGACAGTCAAGAATTAGTCAAGGCCTGATGGGAGAGAACAGGGGAGATAATGCATCATGGTCTATTGGTTTGACGCATACTGATTCAAGTGGCAAAGCTGTGATGGTTGATGTTGGAGAGAAAGATGTGACGATGAGAATGGCTGAGGCTACAGGGGTTATTGTTCTTGGCAAAGATGCTTTCAAACTTTTGAAGGAAAACAAATTGAAGAAAGGTGATGTGTTGGTTGTCTCGCAGATAGCAGGCATTACGGGTGCAAAGAAGACAAGTGATTTGATACCTCTGTGTCATAACATTCCATTGTCCAAACTAGATGTGTCATTTGAATTGAATGAGGCTGACTTTTCTGTTGTTATCAAGTCTTTTGCTAAGAGTATGGGGAAGACTGGTGTAGAGATGGAAGCACTCACTGCCGTATCCATTGCGGCATTGACCATATATGACATGTGTAAGGCTGTAACCAAAGATATTATTATCAAAGATATAAAGCTGCTGTCAAAGAGTGGTGGCAAAAGTGGTGACTTCAAGAGAAATTTTAGTTGAGTGGGTAAATGAACTTTTAACCTTTAAGGGCCTGGACAATTATCCTGAATTCACAACTGACCACAGCCAGTACACGTCTCGTGGCTTAACAGTGATATCTAGTCAAGTCTTGGCTGCCTGTTAAGGCAGCCAAGACTTTACCAGAAACCAATGCCTATGTAATTTGTTTATTGTCAGTAGGACCTACTCATGATGGCATGTTAAGGGTACCTGTTCTAAGGTCGTAAAAGTCGGAAATAGGCCTTTAAGGGCTAAACTGCTGAGTATTTCTTGAATTTCTCATGCATTAAAGCAGCCATTACTTGATTTGATGAAAAATTCAATTTAGTCTGATATAAAGAAATAATCATTAAGAAAACTACTTCTATTTATCTTACAACAGCCATGAATTTTCTCCAGTGCAAATAAAAATGTCTAGACTAAATACATAGAAGATATGATTTTGTGGTGGACACCATATTTATTTTAGGATTATTCAACTTAAAAACATAGGCATTTTTTCGTTATAAGAAAAATCTTTGTTTTAATCTGCAATATTAATGCAAAGTAAGTGCATCAAAAGCAAAAAACATTTCAGTTTAAAAGCCATCAGGAGATAGGCAATGAACCACTTTCAGCAACAAAATTAGTCAGCCACAAAACAGAATAGTTCTCTCAGCTTTTTTCTCAAAGCTCCACAGAAACCTTGATCAAATTTAATTTAATACCATAAATAACAATAACAACAACTTTTCACCATGAAATACTAAACATCTCTCACTTTCATAATTTATTAAAATACCGGTAGTATTGACAAACATGAAATAAACTTACTAATATATATTAGCGAGTTTATTTCATGGTCATTGATACTATTTTCCCTGTGATTTGCTTATTGTACATACAGTGAAAAACATGATATTTTTACACAACAACCAATGGCCCAGACTAAGCTGGTGCTAACTCCAAAATATTGAGGGTCAAACACAAATTTTGCCCCCCCCCCCCCCCCCATAGCCAAAATTTGCATGCAAAACCAAAAATTAGCAGTCCTATCTGGTTTTCCATACATTTACTCTCCGCACATGCGCAGACGCCAGGAAGTAACCAGAATTGCCGCCAACATTATTCTTTGTTTGGCCCTCGGTCAGATAACAACAAACTGACTTCTGTGCTTTTAAATCTCAGTTTATAATGATACCAGACACAAATCAATGGTTAATTTGGTGGATCCAAGGACACAACTGGATGAAGGAAGGAAGAAACGGTGGTTTGAAATGTAACTTTATAATATTTATAAAAATTAGTTCATGTTCCCCAATTTCGGGACATGGGCCTGACGTCATCATTATTGATAATGATTTTTCCACTGTTTGTTAAACATTCCTTCCCTAGCCTCCCTTGAACCCCCCCCCCCCACCCCCCCCCCCCCCAGTTAACCTCCCAAGCTTTTTGGCTTGTTTTATTGAAATTTTTTTATAAAATTTCTTGGGAGTTTATCGTGTTACATAGAATATTTATTCTGTATATCCTCATGGTTACGTCCTCACGGTTGGGGTGTTTAGGCATTTTGGTCATGCACCATACATCCAATGTATCGTTTTTTCTTCTGATGAAGATCTTGCTTTACATCAGATAGTTCAAAAATCTGTTACTGACTTCGGGCCGTGTTGCCTGGGTTCTCGTTTCCGGTTTTCATTCTGACGTTATTTATATTGACAACGCTCTTTTTATCTTGTAGTTTCCTATTTATTATATGGTAGGACTGTTGTTAGATACATTAAATATTCCGGTAGTGTGGCAGCTAATTTCTTTGGATAGAAAAATAATTTTTGTCCACACTTGGGCCCTATCCGGATACATTTGGGCACATCGTTCCCTTTGGGAACTTGGGCTCTTGTCAAAATTTTTTGAAATTTTTTTTTGTATAAATTATTTTTCGATTTATATTTTGAATGTTATTTGTCATGTATCTTTTTATAATATTTAATGTGGAGTTGGTGGGAGTATGTTCGACTTAGTTTGTTTCATTATGAAAGCATATTGCTCAATAAGCAAGGCGAGGAAGTCTTTCCTCTGATTTACATGTTGGTTGCCTTGCTTGTAGTCAATGTGCTCCCACTAATTCTTGCTCAGCATGTGTCGCATGGGATGACAAATGTTGGAGAGGGGTGTCACGGTACATTGTTAGTGAGAGGCTACTGCCGGTCCTCTTGTGGTGAGAGGCCCCCGCCGGTCCTCTCACCAAAAAGTCGCTCTAGTTTTTTAGTTTCTATTTACAGAGGAACAACAAAAAGGTGATGTTTACATGATGCCATCAGAGAGTGTGCTTCCGCCATCGCTTTTAGATAGTCAATCAAAGCTAGCGGCTAAAGTGCTCATGAATATTAGACGGCAATAAACCACAGCATGGTTTCAGCTCCCTGTCACCAGCTAGCTCGACCGGTGAAGCGGTTACACCGTCTGTGGGTACCATGATGCTGGGTGTGTCCGTAGCGGTCGAGGTGAGTAGAAATGGTAGAGCGAGCACCATAAAATAATAACAGACTCACCCTGCGACGACGGAGATGAAGAAGCCGGCAAGTTCAGTGAGGTCTGAAGGACCGCGAGCGATAGAGCCCCCTCTCTTTCATAACAACATCTGGGGTCGGATGTTGTGGTTCGGAACTTGTGTCAGTCGGAGCATATGTCCACGCCTCCCGTCCGGGACGCTCCATTCAGTTCACAGCCGGGGTCACCTATAGTTACGGCTTCTTCTTCAGCGTCTACCAAGCACACATGACCGCACCTTGGCTACGTGACTTCTGATATCCAGCCTGCATCTCCGAGAAGGTCCATTCTTCTTCAAAGAAGTCACACCATACTGTAGCCAAGGAGATGAGGCCTCATTCATCGGGACGTATGCAGAAAAGAGCCATCTAGGACACACTGTCCTAGGAGCAGCAGGTGGCCAACAACAGAAGACGGCTGCTCCTCAGGCCTCCATAACTGACTTGCTGTCGCAGATTGTGCGGCTCATCGCAGCATCACAGCAAGTGCAGAAGCAGCTGACAGCAGTCTCAGAACCTGAGCTGTCGGGTGGTGCTGGGTCGGTCCAGTCATCTGCGCATTAAGATGTCGATGACCTTGAGTATAATCTGATTTAGTCGGATGGTGAAAGGGATTTGGAGGAGAATTACCCTTCCCTTTCTGAACAACACAAGGTGGCGATAGATCTAATGCATCAATACTTCCCTGAGTTCGTTCCCGAGAATCAGAATGCCGCGACTGTTCAAAAGTAGCACTATTCGGTAGCTAAGAAATGAGGCCTTATATATCGGAATGTCCAGAGAAAAGAGCCGTCTTGGACACACTGTCCCGGGAGCAGCCGGCAGCCAGAATAGAAGACCTCTGCTCCTCAGGCCTCTGTAATGGATTTGCTGGCACAGATTGCACAGCTCATCGCAGCATCCCAGTAAGTGCAGAAGCAGCCAATGCCAGTCTCAGAACCTGAGCTGTTGGATGGTGATGGGTCGGTCCAGTCATCTGCGCGTTCATATGCCGCTGACCATGATTTTCAACTGATTCAGACAAATGATGAAAGGGATACTGAGGGGGATTACCCTTCCCTTTAGGAACAACACATTGTTGCGATGGATTTAATCCATCAACACTACCCTGAATTTGTTCTAGCGAATCAGGATGCTGCGACTACTTGCAAGAAAACGCTAGCGTTATTGGATGCTGACTTCATCTGGAAAAAGAAGAGGTCATGTCTTTTCCAGTTAAGTCTAGACAGGTGTCGCAGGCTTTAGGCCTTTTAGACGTCGACATATTCAACTTTCCAGTGGGAAGAAGTAAAGCGGTTTCTTGTCATCATCTTCCATAATTTTACTGATTGTAACGGAAAGTGAGGAAGATGTTTAGAGAATTCCTCTGCATTTGAATGAGCAGGCTAAGGACCTAGTTATGGCCTTGCCTTCGTCATTCACTATTCGTTCGGACACAATTGAGACGGCAATTTCTTCATTCAGAGCGAATTTAGACTCACTGTCTTATGCAGATCACCTTTAAGAACTGTGACGCAACGTCTCTACGGAAAGGAATTTGAGGACGTTCGTACCTCATTTAGAGTCCTTTCCAGGGCTATTATATTTATCATGTATAACTCTGTCTTAATAGTTGCTAATTTGGAGTTAATCAGACGTGACGGGAGCCCTTGCGTCGTCATCTTTAATAGATGACAAGGTGAAGAACTCTCTACGGGTCGCTCCAGTTTCTGGACACTAAGTTTTTGACGATAAGCTTTCATTGGTTATGACCAAGCTACAAAGAAAGCATCAATACTCTGCTCCTTAAGTCGGCATCTAAGCGACCTGCAGTAGCAGAAAAGAGTAAGGGAGGACATCCTTGACAGAAAATCGTCTAAAAAAAGGACTCCTCATGAGAGTATAGGTAACCCTCCTATAATTACTCTAGGGATTGTCATACAGCGACTCGGATACGGGGCTTAGGTCTGATCAAGACTACCGGTCAGATGCCCGTAAGCCGTTGGCTCGAGGCTCTTCGTTAAGGAGACGTAGTTTCTCCTTCCGTAGGCCTCGCAGGTACTACAGGTGAGGGTTAGAACCTCTATTGCTTAGCAGTTGACGGATGGTTATCAAGATTCGCATCAAACTGGATAACTATTACGGAAGTCCAGTAGGCAAGAAGTGTGGTCTCGGATGGCCTACGGCTATCTTTCCTAGAGTACAACCACTAATTTAATGTCCGCGATGAACAATGTTTCCATCAAATCCTTGCATACGAGTCTCTCCAATCGCAGGTAAAGGTTCTCTTGACAATGAAAGTAATAGAGGTCATCGAGGATCAAGATTCTCTAGGATTCTATAGTCACCTGTTACTCGTACCGAAGCCAGAGAGCACGTTCCGATCGATAAGAGACTGGAGCTGGATAACAAGTTTATCATAGCTCTAAAAGTTTATTTATGGTAATCATTTAGTCGGTAAAAGCGAGCATTCATGTGATCGACTATGCGACAAGCATAGATCTAAGGATACATTCTTTCATGTCCTGGTATATCCGGCAATAAGAAAGTACCTATGTTTCGTCATCCAAGGGATAGGTATTTCAGTTCCGAGTGATGTGCTTCGGTCTGAATCTAGCACCCTGGGCTGTCACTCGAATAATGAACTCGGAAATGTCTCACAACAATCTGGTTTGTCTGCCATTAGCGAAAATAGTCAGTTGTTATGCTCGCTTTTGTCTACTCTCAGACGCATTAACAGTGAGAAAGTCACCTGTTACTCGTACCGAAGCCAGAGAGCTCGTTCCGATCGATAAGAGACTGGAGCTGGATAACAAGTTTATCATAGCTCTAAAAGTTTATTTATGGTAATCATTTAGTCGGTAAAAGCGAGCATTCATGTGATCGACTATGCGACAAGCATAGATCTAAGGATACATTCTTTCATGTCCTGGTATATCCGGCAATAAGAAAGTACCTATGTTTTGTCATCCAAGGGATAGGTATTTCAGTTCCGAGTGATGTGCTTCGGTCTGAATCTAGCACCCTGGGCTGTCACTCGAATAATGAACTCAGTAATGTCTCACAACAATCTGGTTTGTCTGCCATTAGAGAAAATAGTCAGTTGTTATGCTCGCTTTTGTCTACTCTCAGACGCATTAACAGTGAGAAATTTTATGCGACTGATGGGGTTGTGCGGAGCTGCTACACATCTTATTCAGATGGGTCGCTTATGCACACATCCCTCCAGTTATTCTTTACCCAGAACTGGAGTGTGAAGACGCATTCGCTCAAGACCAGTATTGTTTTAACGGATCTAGTAAACAAAAGGTTCATATTGGGACAGATATTCAGTGGTTCCGCTGCAACTGCGAGATCCGGCTTTCACGATTATGACAGGTGTGAGTCAATAGTTTGGGGCACGACCCTGAGTCTGACTGACTTGAAATGCAGGGGTCTTGGGACCCTCAGTTCCTGGAGAAACACACAAACATCAAAGAATGATGTCAATATTGTTAGAGCTACATCAATAGATTCACATTATTGTGGACATGCATGTTCAGATATTGTTGGACAACTCAATAGTAGTAGCGTACATCAAGAACCAGGGTGGCATCCATTCATTTCCATTATGATAACTAACAGAGAAGATTTTTCTATTTCATTTTCATCTCTCTCCGTCATATACTGGGTCGTCTGAACATACTAGCAGACTTGCTCTCGGAAAGGTCGCTTGTTTCATTTGCATTGGACACTCAACAAGCGAGTATTTGGACAGTTTTGCTACCAGTGGGATCGCCCCATGATAGTTTAGTTTGCGACGCACCAGAACAATTAGTTTCCGTCATTTGTGTCGCCATGCCCAAACCATTGAGCATATGCAGTAGATGCTCTGCAGAATTCATGGGGATGAATGATAGGATACGCATATCCTCCAATTCATTTATTTATTTATTTATTGGTGTTTAAGGTCATATATTTCTGCACAATGGGTAACCATGACCGAGACAGTTTTACGGGTGGAGGAACCACCGAGGAACGGCGAGCAACAGTCAGCTCCCCAACATACCAACTCCACACAAGCAGGGTTAGCATTGGTTGAAGACAGGTGCACCATCGACGTGCAGTACGCCTTAGTACACAGCGTCACCATGCCCCCACGTAGGCAGTGGGGGTGAAGTGTCTTGCCCAAGGACTCGACGCGATTGCTGCAGGTGAGATTCGAACCGAGGACCTTTCGGCTTGCAGTCTGCACCTCTACCAACTGAGCCACCGTGCCCCCCCCCCCTCCAATTCATTCAATTCAGTAGATTATGTTTAAGATTAAACAGTCTCGTTGTGAATCCTCTGCACCTCTGGTTGTCACAGAAACCTTGGATCACTATTCTCAAGTGTCTGTTGTGGGATGCTCCCCAGAAGCTTCCTCCATGAGAGGGCCTTCTTTCAGGGAAAGTTCTTCTTCACGTCCTTCTCCGCCCATAATGGCATAATGGAGTCGGTTAGACGTGAGGGAACCATTGCGGTTCCTATATTATTTGATAACTGGCACAGGAACAATTAAATAATGCGGGTGAGGAGATATCGAGAGGACTTCGAATCCCCCCCCAGCCCCACCCGCACACACACTGCCTATGTGTTTAGAAGCAATTACCGGGCAAGACATAGTTTTCTTCTCGCAAGCCTCATATCATTTAATACATACATACTATGCATTTGGGTCGTGTTCTATGGCGACCTCATGGGCACATACGCTTTTTAGTTGGATTAGTTTTCTGTGATTATTTGTTGATTTGTTATACACAAGCACTTAATTAAAAATCATCACAATTAAATTGCTACTCTATGTGTATCTCGCAGGCTGCAAAACCAGTTAACTGGTATTCAGATGATTACATGCTAAATATAAATGCTCTCACACATTATATTATTAGGTTAATGCTTTATTGTACAGAGGCCGCCTGTGGATTACCTAGGAAGTGTGTTTTCTCTTTAGGAAAAGTTCAATGTGGTTCGATTGGACATGTGTATGTTACATTTTCATCACCGGTTTTCGACGTATCTGTGTACGCCATCTGCGGTGTACATTTATATAGCAGGCAGTATTAATTACCAGGATCGTCGCTATAGCCTTAACTTCTGAAGTGGCATTAAGCACCATTTATTAATCATCAATTAATACCTGAGTGCCTGATCGACGATTATTTATATTGTTTTTTGGTGTTCCGCTCTTATTGATTCCAGAGCTCTCCCCTCTTTCTTTTGAAGATTCCTTCAAAAGAAAGGGGGGTGGGGGGGTGTTTTGTAACTCTTCTCTGGATTAGAGAGTATGTAACTATGAAGGAAGCTGTTTTATCTGTAATTATATCCTGCATACAGCTGAAGTGTTATTGTATGGCATATGTTTATGCAGGATTTTCACTCATTCTCAGATACTCCATCCTAATTTTGGGGGCTTAGTCCGGACTAGCCTTAAAAATTAGGAACTTGTTACATCCTAAGTAGCATTGTCATCATGCTTACAATAAGGAATTACTTAATTTGGGCTCCTTATTTAGAATATGCCTCCTCTATTATTGTATGGGGAGACATACATGTAATTCCTAATTATTCTAATTTCCTTTCATCATGGATTGCAGGATTGAAACTATTTCGGAAGTCCTAGGCCCTTCACCTTTTTACTATTCAGTTAAGTCTGGGCCTTTGGTTGTTGTGTAAAAATATGATAAATTTATAGTAATTTGTATAATTTTATGCATACCAGTGGCCCAGACGGGGATGGCCTTCCCTTGAGTGGGCATTCATACCTCCCTGCTGAATTATTATGTAATACTCTCTTTTACAAAGAATGATGTTGGCGCCAATTCCGCATGCGCTGAGAGTAAATGTATGGAGGCCCAGATAGGACTTCTAATTTTTGGTTTTACATGCAAATTTTGGGGATTGGGGGGGGGGGGGCAAAATTTGTGTTTGGCCCTCGATATTTTGGAGTTAGCACCAGCTAAGTCTGGGCCATTGTAAGTATAAAAATATTCAAATTACTATAAATTTATCATTTTTAGCTCAACTTTGATGTAAGTCAAATTTGAGGTTATGCCATGGCCAGTCATCCATCTGTCCGTCTGGCTGCCTGTCCGCACACAAATGACTACTTATGTGGCTACGAATTAGTAAAACAGGCTAGCCACATAACAGAATCTCCTATTGTGGGGGGGGGGGGGGGTGGATAAATGTAGAGTAGGGTTAGGGCATTCTGGGGTGGGGTTTAGGGGTGGGGGTAAGTGAAGGGGTGTTAGAATTATTATGTGGCTAGAGTTAGGGTTAGGGGTGGGTAGGGTTAGGGTCAGTAAAGGGTAAGGTTAGGGTTAGCTGACCCCCCCAAAATTTCCCCCAAAAAACTTGTTTTATTATGTTGGACATGTGTTTTATGTTAGCCACCTAACTTGTCCATAAATAGCCACATAAGTAGCCATTTGTAAGAACATCTGTCTGTCTGTCTGTCCATCAACAATTCAATACTGCTTGGGCTAGAGGCTGTATTTATGAACCAATGTTTATGAAACTTCTTGAGTACCTTTGTTATCACCTTGGGACGAGAACGAGTGTTTTTGGGTGCAGTCCAAAATTCAAGATGGCCACCAGCAGCCATTGTGTACTTTAGTTAGTGCAATCAGTTTTTTGTACAGAACATCTATATGAAAGTTCTAATTTGAATAAATTTTTGGCATGAATGTTTAGAAACATGGAATACATCACATATAATACAGGGTTTTTTTCTCGTGCAGAAATTCTGCAAATTAGATGAACTTTGATTTATTCAGTGCTACGACCTATTTGACCTCAGTACATCCAATATACAGGCATTTAATCTATTATATCTTGTTTGACAGAGCTCATGGAGCTCTGTCAAACAAGATGTAATAGAATAAATGCTAAGTTTATCTCTAGAATACTGGAAAGTGACAAAATTTCTGTTACTTGAATACTCCCGTTAACTGAATAATTTTCGTTTACAAAGTGGTTATTCAATCAACAGGGTTCCACTGTATTTTGTTTGACAGAGCTCATAGAACTAGTAAAGGCTTAATGCATCTTTGTTATGTGATTGAACCAGTCGCCTAACTTTGTGTCAGCTTTGCATTAAAATTTTTCTGCAGGATTGACCTCTCAAAAATAAACCCACCCATATTCTTTTGCTCTCTTGTACCTCACACACACCCTGGACTTATTCACGAGTCAGTACAGTAATATACCTCTACTAGGAACAGTGTTTTTTTTTCTGAAAATTCCCCTGCAGAAGGCAAAAAGATGAACCTTATTGTGATTACTCACAAAAATAATAATTGCTTGCTTCAACTGAAATATTGCTTTTATGTTTATGATGATTACTTTGGCCTTTTTCTAAGGAACAACCCTATCTGGTCAGTTCTATTCGCAAAAAAATGCCTTTCAAATTTTAGGAAAAAAAAAGGTTAAAAATCTGTTTCCCGGGCCCACCCAAATGGTACTTTTGGCTGCCACATGCTCTCTTTTTTATAACCAATGCAAATAAAAAAATAAATATTAATTTGTTTATGTTTGATATATACCCAAGTTAATAAATTGATAAATTTGTCCCTTGAGTGAAACCATGCTTTGTAATGCTCCAGCATTGCAAAGCGTTTTGGCACTCAAGGGAAGAAATACATCTCCATCCATGCTATTCTGTATACTATGGGGCCTAAAACATAAAACAAACCCAAGAACATAAACTTTTGCTGGCAGAGAAATAATTACAAAAATAAAAAACTGCTTGCCCACATGCAATTTTACAAAAAATGGCCTGAGATGCTGATGCGGCGTTAAAGCAACAATAAATGAATGGCCTGAGTAACA
Organism: Pictodentalium vernedei; assembly: GCA_031216915.1. Classification (NCBI taxonomy): domain Eukaryota; kingdom Metazoa; phylum Mollusca; class Scaphopoda; order Dentaliida; family Dentaliidae; genus Pictodentalium; species Pictodentalium vernedei. The sequence goes on from CM062292.1 coordinate 156,667,989, forward strand.
GAAGATCTACTTTGAGGGGCCTTATTCCTATTTTCGATTTTGCCAAAAAAGTATAGCTTATGATCCCCCATTGGGACATGTTCATTCCAGTGAGGCACAAAGCTATTTTAAGCTGTGCTATAATGATACTTAGCAGGGGTGAGAGTATCTAGCATCCCATAGTTACTATGGACTTTCATTTGGCTTGTCATCCATTGGGTTGCAGGATGGAGGATATCTCATCCTTCACATTGCTATTGCTAAGATAAGGTTGATGCAGTTCTTTATGCTTAGGCCCCACAAAGTACATATTCTGCTTCTCAGGACATTTTTGTCAAATTGCATGTGGGCAGGCCTTTTTAGCTCACCTGACTGAATGTCATTGTGAGCTTTTGCCATCACTTGGCGTCCGTCGTCCGTTAACTTTCGCAACTCGGTCTTCTCCTTCAAAACCACTAGCCCAAACCCAAACAAATTTGACATACAATATTTTGGGGGTATCCTCTTTGCAGTTTGTTAAAATGAACTTGGTGCCTTCACTGGGGTGGGGGTGATGCCCCAAAAGCATCAATTTTTCCTGAAATCTTCTTCTTATGAACCACCAGTCAGAATGCTGTGATATTTGGTATGTAAGCTCCTTTGGTACTCAAGATTCAAGTTTGTTCAAAGAAATTTTCTCTGTCAATATTTGGGCTCGCTACGGGAGGATCCCCATTTTGTGCCCTGCCCAAAATTTCTATATTTTTATACTGTACCAATGACCCAGACTTAGCTGGTGCTAACTCTAACAAAACCAGGGCCAAACACAAATTTTGCCCCCCAATCCCCAAAATTTGCATCCAAAACAAAAAGAAATCATGTCCTAAAGGACCTCCATACTACGCCTCTACTGCGCATGCGCAGTGACGCAGTCGTCCCGAAATTGGCGCCAATTATCATTCTCTGTTTGGCCCTTCATCAGTCAACATCTCACTGATCTTTGTGCTTGTAAATCTCAGTTTAAAGGATGCCAGACACGTAATTTTTGGAGAAAATGTGATTCTAAGGAGGATAGAAGGAGGAGAGGAAAAAGAAGTGGCAAAAAATAATCAGGGCTGTACTTAAAATTTTTTGATGAAATTATGTTAAGTTGCCTATTTTCGAGGCATGGGCCTCTTGTTGTCATTCTTGCTAATTGTTGCACTGCTTATTCAGTGTTTCCTCTCCCCTAGCCTTCTAAAGTCCCCCCTGGCAATTCTCCCATGCTTTTGGCATATTTTTGAGAAATTTCATTTCTAAAATTTCCTGGGAGAGTTGCTTGGTTACAGAATGTTTTCTGTTATTTTCCCCATAGTTACGTTTTCACCCATGGGTGTATAACGTTTGTGTTCTGCATCTTCCATCTGATGTTCTACAGATTCTCCCCTGGGAGTCTCTGTTTTGCATCAGATAGAGTGTAATTGATGACTGATTCCGAGCCAGTTTTTTCAGTGCCTGGAGTCATGTTTTCTAGTGTGTTTACACTGTTTGTTTTCATTGGCAACAGCCTTTTTTGAGGGGGGCTGTTTGCCTTTGTGGTAGTTTATCTCATTATAAGATACATTTATATTATCCGAAAGTGTCTCATTAATTATTTTATATAAATTTAAAATTTTTGACCACACTTTGCCATCGGATCCATCGGGGCTCAACGTTACTTTTCAGCAACTTGGGCTTCTCTGAAAAAATATTTTTTCAAAATTATTTTGTTTTGCAATTGTTTTTTCATTTATTAATGGATCATGTTATTATGTATCTTTGTGTCAGGGGTTTTTGCGAGTAACTAGGACTTATTGTTGTTCTTTCACAATGAAGGGACGTTGTTCAAATTGTAATAGGAAGAAATCTTCCTCTGACTTTCATGATCATTGTATTAATTGTAGTCAGTGTTCTCGCATTAATCCCTGTCCTATATGTGAACATTGGGATGAGAAACATTGGAAACGTGTGTCACGATATGTTGTTTCTGGAGAAAGAGCGATGCCGGCTCTTTCTCCGCAAGGTCACTCTACTCTCTCAGTTTCTATTTCAGAGGAACCAGAACAGGGTGATGTTTCCATGTTATCTTCTTCAAGTGTGCGTCCGTCGTCACAAATGAATTCAGAGCTAGCGGCAAAAGTGCTCATGGAGATTAGACAAATGTCGTCCGCTAGCTCGCCCGGTGTAGCGTCCATTCACCGAATGGTTCGGCAGCCGGGTTCGTCCGATGCGGTCCAAGAGGAAATTTTGGGTGATGCGAGCACTATAAACATAATAGATGCACACCCAGTGACGGCGGATAGTAAGCGAGAACGGAGGAAGCCTTTTAGTCCGGTTCATAGCTCGTCCAGGTCCAGCCGGGCCGCGAGCGAGAGAGGTCCCTCTCTCGTACAACAACATCTGGGACCAGATGTTGTGGTACAAAATGTGTCTTTAGCGGAGCATACGTCCGTCGCTCGGGACGCTCCGTTGTATAAGCAGTCCGCAGAGACTGTTAAGGCTTCCTCTTCTCGTCAGCGCACACGACCGCACCTTGGCTGCGTGACCGCCGATATATTACCAGCTTCGCCGATCAAGGATTGTTCGGCGACCAGGTCACACCATCCGGCAGCCAGGGATTCGAGACCGATGGACTCCGGACGTTCGCATAGGAAAAGTATGCGGGAGCCATCTGATGCGGAGCTGCCCTCGGCGAAGCAGCGAAAGACTGCGCCTCCGCACGTCTCGACGCCGGGCATTCTTGTGCAGATAGCACAGCTTATCGCAGCATCCCAGCAGCCGACAGAAACGGTGCCGGATCGAGAATTATCCGACGGCGCTGGGTCGGTACGCTCCGCCGAAGCATCGGGGGCGGACGACCGGGAACATCGTGAGGTCCGACCGGATGGTGAAAGGGATACGGATGACTTGGAGCTATCCCTTTCGGAACAACATAAAGCTGCCGTGGACTTCATCCGGCACTTTCTCCCTCAAGTTGTTCCGTCGGGCCAGACTGCTGCGCTTCCGGACAAGAGAATTATAGCGTCATTGGACTTTTTGAGCGGTTCAGGGACATCGTTCCCGAGTTTCCGTCGCAGTCCAATAATATTGCTAGAACATTTGAATTATTGAACGACGCTATATTTAAACTTGCTTCCAGGACGGGGAAAGCAGGTTTCTTGTCCGCTAACACTCTCAACCTGCCTTTCATTAATGCAAGGAATAAATTCGATACGGCAGGACAGGGTATACCGAGAGTTCCTCTGCGTATGGACGACGAGGCGGAAGACTTAGAGCTATCATTACCGTCGTCAGCTTCTATTCCAACCGCGGTGTTGGAAACAGCTATTGCGTCTAACAGAGCCAATTTAGATGCCTTATCTTACGCAGATCACCTTACTAAGGCGTTATCACTGCGCCTTCAAGGGGAAGAGTTTCAGGATATACAATCCTCTTTAAGACTTCTTTCAAGGGCAGTAGCTTATTCCACGTGTAACTCCGCCCTTTCAGTGGCAAATCTGGAGTTGGTTAGACGTGACGCAGCCCTAGCTACATCCACACTAGTGGATTCTAAGGTGAAGAACTCTCTTAGAGTCGCTTCGGTCTCAGGAGAACTTCTCTTTGACGGCAAGCTTTCCGCTATTTATGATAAAATTAAAAAGAAAGCTAATGATTCTCTGTTGTTCAGATTGGCTCCTAAGAAGTCGGATACAGCAGACACGAATAAGACAGGCACTTCTGGGTCTAATGCGCCCAAGAGAGGTTCCTATAGAGGTTCCGGTGCGTCCTCTTGGTCTTATTCGAGAGACCGTCAGGATAGCGACTCTCGTTCAGGACGTCCTTCAGGCCGGGACAATCGGTCGGACGCCCCGAGGTCGACGAGGCGAGGTGCGGGTCGTGGAAGACGTGGTTTCTCCTACCGCAGACCTCGCAGGTCCAGGAGGTGATGGCTTAAACCTCTATCGCGTTCCGGTTGGCGGAAGGTTGTCGAGTTTTTCACAAGAGTGGGCGTCGATTACGGACGACCCTTGGGTGAGAGGAGTGACTTCGGAAGGTCTAAAGATATCCTTCAAACGAAAGCCTCCATTAACTCGAAGTCCAAAGTGGACTCATCTTCCGTCAAATCCACAGAAAAGAGACGCTCTGTTATCAGAGGTGCAGTCTCTTTTAATGAAGAACGCGGTAGAGGTCGTAGAAAACCAGGAATCTCTGGGATTCTACAGCCATCTGTTTCTGGTTCCGAAACCAGACGCCTCGTTCCGTCCAGTCATAGATTTGAGCTGGATAAACAAGCTGATTGAAGTTTTATATGGAGACGATTCGATCGGTCAGAGCGAGTATTCGGGTGAACGATTATGCAACGAGCATAGATCTCAAAGATGCGTACTTTCACGTCATGGTACATCCGACATTCCGAAAGTATCTACGCTTTGCAGTCCTGGGAGTGGTGTATCAATTCCGGGCGATGTGCTTCGGATTGAATCTAGCACCCTGGGCTTTCACTCGGGTAATGAACTCGGTAATGATCTACTTCCGAGCTCATTCGTCTGCGGTAACGTTGGCCTACCTGGACGACATTCTTCAGAGGTACGGCAACGAGTTAACGCTTCAGAACGATGTTCAGAATCTTCTTCTATTGCTCCGACGTCTCGGTTTTATAGTAAACGAGGAGAAGTCGGATCTGGTGCCGTCCAAGTCATTCACTCATCTGGGAATGAGCTTCGAGACGCACAACAATCTCGTTCGTCTGCCGTTAACCAGAGCGAAATTAGTCAGTTGTTACGCTCGCTATTGTCTGCAATAGTCACGGCGAGAGAATTTATGAGACTGATAGGTCTGTGCGGAGCCGCCGCGGATCTCATTCCGATGGGGCGGCTACGCACACGTCCTCTTCAAATTTTCCTGACTCAGAATTGGAGTGTGAAAATTCATTCGCTCGATGTAGACGTTCTCTTGTCAGATCAAGTGAAACAAGAGATTCAGACTTGGGCAAACATTCAGTGGTTAACTCAAGGAGTTCCGCTGCAGTTGTCGGATCCGAGTTTTACCGTTATGACGGATGCCAGTCAAACAGGTTGGGGTGCATCATTAATCCCAACGGATTCGAGATGCCAGGGTCTTTGGGATCCGCAATTCCTGTGCAAGCACATAAACATCAAGGAAATGATGTCAATTTGGCTTGCGTTACGTCTTTGGATGGACATTATTCACGATGCTCATGTCCAAATCCTATCCGACAATACGACAGTAGTGGCATATATACGGAATCAGGGAGTTCAATCTAACGGAAAGAATCCTTCTGTTTGCGTTAGAACATCACGTTCTTCTTTCGGTCCGTCACATACCGGGTCGTCTGAATGTGCTAGCAGACTCCCTTTCACGAAAGGGTCGCTTGTTGCCGTCGGAGTGGACTCTCAACAAACAAGTATTCAATCAGATTTGCTACCAATGGGAACGGCCAATGATAGACTTATTTGCGACACATCTCAACAATCAGTTGCAGACGTATGTGTCTCCGTGTCCGGATCCAAGAGCATTTGCAGTAGACGCTCTGTCGATCCCTTGGGACGGAATGATAGGATATGCGTATCCTCCAGCGCCGTTAATTCAACAAGTATTGCTAAAGATAAAACAATCTCAATGCAAGATTCTGTTGGTAGCATCTCTGTCGCCACAGAGACTGTGGATAAATCTACTCAGGTGTCTGTTGTGGGACCTACCGCGGAAGCTTCCTCCACGAGAGGATCTTCTTTCGCAGGGGAAATCGCGCCAACTCCATCACAACCCGCAAGGTCTCAACCTTCACGTTTTTCCGTTGTGCGGTCCTTCTTGCATGGCAAGCACTTTACTGGACGAGCAGTGGACGCGATTTCTAACTGTAGGAGGACCTCCTCTTCGCTAAACTATGCGGCTAAGTGGAAGGTTTTTCGTCGTTGGTGTAGGGATCATTCTGTAGATATATTTGATCCCTGTATACCAGACATTGCAAACTTTCTAGTATACTTGTTTGACGAAATCAAACTGCAGCCTGTTACTATAAAGGGTTATAGATCTATGTTATCTGATACCTATGCACATCATGATAGTTTACAAATTGGATCTAATGTCTCTTTATCGAAGTTGGTTAGAAACTTTTCGATAAATAGACCCAGAACTCTTAGATTAATTCCTAAGTGGAATTTAGCTTGGGTTCTCCTTAAATTGAAGGAAAAGCCATTTGAACCTCTTGGGACAGTAGATTTCAAATTCTTATCTTATAAGACAGCTTTTCTCTTAGCTTTCTCTTCTGCCAGAAGAGTCAGTGAGCTTCATGCACTATCGGTGGATGATTCTCATTATCGTAGTGTTGGGAACACTATCACCTTCACTACTAATGTGGGTTTTTTAGCTAAGAATCAGGCTCCTAATAAATATCCGGAACCTATTGTTATTAAGGCTCTTCCGTCTTCAGACGGGCGTAGGCCTTTACTCTGTCCTGTTAGAGCACTACGTATCTATAAACAGAGATCTCAGTTTATCAGAAAGGGACGGAAACGTTTCTTTCTGTCTTTGATGCCTAATAGAAAGGACATTTCAGTCCATTCTATTGCTAGATGGATTCAGTTAACTATCCGTACTGCTTATGAAGATTTATCTTCTTCTCAGCAGTCTGTGCTTAAGATTTCTGCTCATGAAGTAAGAGCTCTTTCTACTTCCTGGGCTTATGCTAATAGTGTGGCTATTACAGATTTAATGAAGGCTGCTTATTGGGCTCAGCCATCCACATTTACGAATTTTTATCTCAGAAATATTGAGTCCATTTCTGGAGACCTGCATTGTTTAGGTCCGTTATCTGTTGCTCAGAATGTCGTCCACTAAACAGTTGCAACTATAGTTATGCAGGCTTTCTGTTCCGGCAGTGACTCTGTCCGGCTGCCCTCTTCGCTCTGGGCTATTTGACCCAGGGCAAGGGGAAGGGGGGGGGGGGGGGGGTGTTCCCTTAGGTCACCTGCTTTATAGTGAAAAGCAAGGGAATGCCTCCTCCAAGTCAGTATTTCTGAGTCGCTTCCGGGATGGTTTTAAGTGTAATATTAATGTTTAAATTCATTCATGTCTTATTTTTAAAGTGTAGCTCGGTGTGAAGCATTTGTATATGTCAAGTGTCAAACGGGCTTTAATATACAATACTCGGACACTTTTAAATGATTATAAAGAGTCTCAATTCTCTGGACTACTTTAATTATTGGCTTGCTTTAAAAATAATTAGTATAAGGGTTATACTGGATGTTAATAGAGAACATGAATGTTATTGTGCTCAATTATTAAGGGTAGTGTATCTTTCTAATTTAATATTAAATAAGAAAGATACATGTAAAGCCTAATACTCCTTTTCTCCTTAAGGGGTTACCTCTTTACTATATAGTTGAGCTTATTGGATTTTCCTCTATGTCCTAGGCCCTCCAGCCTGTTTTCTATTCAGCTAAGTCTGGGTCATTGGTACAGTATAAAAATGTTAAAAAATTTATAGTAATTTATATATTTTTTATACTTACCAATGACCCAGACGGGGATGGCCCTCCCTGGAGTTGGGAACTCTTGCCTCCCCGCTGAGTACATAGCGCTGACCAGGCACTGCCAGTAAGAATGATAATTGGCGCCAATTTCGGGACGACTGCGTCACTGTGCATGCGCAGTAGAGGCGTAGTATGGAGGTCCTTTAGGACATGATTTCTTTTTGTTTTGGATGCAAATTTTGGGGATTGGGGGGCAAAATTTGTGTTTGGCCCTGGTTTTGTTAGAGTTAGCACCAGCTAAGTCTGGGTCATTGGTAAGTATAAAAAATATATAAATTACTATAAATTTTTTAACTTTCCGAACCGAGAGGCCGATTTGAACCAAATTTGCTATGAGGTATTATTGGGTCTTAAGTACTTGATTCATGCAAAAAAAATTTTCCTGCTGCTCCGTGGGAACCTCAGGATCTAAAAAGAGAAAAAAATTCAAATGCCCATCACCAAAACTGCACGGCACTGAAACTTTTTATTTAGTGTGAAACTTCCTTAGGACCAATAGAAAGGAATGATGAAAAAAAATCGCTATTGGTTTTGCCCTAAGGTACAGTTTCGAGACTTTAAAAAAATGCGGAGTCAGCATTATTTAACACTGAAGGTAATGGGAAAAATATAAAATAATCTTTTTCTCCCCATCCACTGCTCCAAAAGCTTTCATATTTCACATATAACATCTATGGAGGATTGATTCACATGGTTGTTGAAGTTTAACCCCTGGGTCCATATTTGGGCACTCTACAGGAGCCCAAATGTTCAAATTAGTGCAATATGAGGGATATTCTTTAAAAATCTTCTTCTCCAGATCCAAAAGTCAGAATCTTTTGATATTTGATATACAGCATCCTTAGGGAAGGGAGATTCAGGTTTCTTCAAGCCAAGTCCCTGGATTCATATTTGCGCTCCCTATGGGAGCCCAAATTGTAACTTTGTTCAATATGAGAAATATTCTTTAAAAATCTCTTTCTTCAGATCCAGCAGTCAGATTCTTTTGATATTTGGTGGAGAACACCTCTGGGAAGTTAGATTGAAGGGTGTTCAAATCAGGTCCTTGGGTTAATATTTGGGCTTTTTATTGAATCCCAAATTTTAACTTAGTGCAACATGAGAAAATTTCTTGAAAATTCTTCTTCTTCAGGTCCACCAGTGAGAATTCTTTCGTATTTGGTATGTAACATCTCTAGGGATGTCAAATTCAAGTTTGTTCAAATCGAGTCGCTTGTTTTTTCTTGTTTTTTTTTTGTTTTTTTGAATGGAGGGGGTGGAGGAGGGGGGCTAGAGAGAACCACAGTAGTTGAAAACAAAGCAAAAATTTCGTTTGGTTGTTGTTTTTTAATACTTCACAGAACAGAGCTTGCTAGGAAGCTTTCCTAGGACCAGCAGAAACAAATGGCCAAAAATGTTGCCTTTGGTTGTGTCATAGCAAATCAAAAAAATTGCTCTTGCTGCTGATCACTTACTGATACACTCATCTCTTTTGACAACTTAAGCCAGGTGAGTGTTTTAGGCTCACTTGGGCGTCTGGTTTTATTTTACAAAGTGCCATGTGACCTATTGCCATCACTTGGTGTCCGGCATTCATTGTCATCTGTAAAACTTTTCATATTTTTATCTTCTTCTCTGGAACTGCTGAGCTGATGTGAACCAATCTTGGCAAGAATGGTCTATGGGAGGTCCTCTACAAATGATCCTCATTTTGTTCCCGTCGGATGAAAAACATGGCCACCAGAGGCATTCATTGATTACGATTGTGGATTTCAAAAATCTTCTCCTGAAACTACAATTCCAAATCTTTTGAAACTTTACATGCTTGATGACTGGGACACACTCTACCAATGGTCATCATTTAATGTTGATCGGGGTGCAAACATGGCTGCAGTTGTAGCTTGTAGTTACCATAGAAACCCTCTGCAAAATCACATTTTCATCCTCTTCTCTGGAACTACTCTGCCAGTGTGAACCAAACTTGGCAGGAATGGTCTATGGGAGGTCCTGTACAAACGATCCTCATTTTGTTCCCGTTGGTTGAAAAACATGGCCACCAGAGGCATTCTTTGATTCTGATTGGTGGATTTTTAAAAATCATCTCCTCTGAAACCACAAGGCCAAATGTTTTGAAACTTCACATTATTGATGACTGGGACACCCTCTACCCATGATCTGCATTTAATATTGATTGGGTTGCAAACATGGCCACAATTGCGGCTTACAGCTACCATAGAAACCCTATAGGAAATCACATTTTCATCTTCTTCTCTGGAACTACTGAGCCGATGTGAACTAAATTTGGCAGGAATGGTCTATGGGAGGTTCTCTACAACTATTTCTCATTTTGTTCCTGCTGGATGAAAAACATGGCCACCAGAGTAATTCTTTGATTCTGATTGGTCGATTTTTAAAAATCTTCTCTGAAACTACAAGGCCAAATGATTTGAAACTTCACTTGATTGATGACTGGGACATCTTCTACCAAGATCCTCATATAATGTTGATGGGGTTGCAAACATGGCCACAATTGCGACACATAGTTACCATGGGAACCCTTTGGGAAATCACATATTTATCTTATCTGAAACTACTTGGCCAGTGTGAACCAAACTTGGCACAAATAATGTACGGAAAGTTCTCTGAAAACAATCATCATTCTGTTTCGTGCAGATGAAGGAGCACTGCAGGCAGCTGCATTCTTTGATTTTGATTATAATAACTGAGGGATATGTAGTTCTGTCAGGTGAGCGATTACAGGCTCTTTAGAGCCTCTAGTTTATTTTTATAATTACATCTATGCCATCAAAAGTTCATGTTCTTGGTTTGTTTTTTGTTTTAGGCCTCATAATCCACAGAACAGCATTGGTGGTGGTGTATTTCGTCCCTTGAGTGCAAGAAGATATTGCAATGCTAAAGCATTTCAAATCCTTGTTGCACACCAGGGACAAATTTATCAATTTTATCAAATTTGGTAAAACATCAGACAGAAGCCATTTCATTTTCATATTTTTAAGTTTGCATTGGTAATAAAAAGAGAGCATGCGGCAGCCAAAAGAACCATGCGGGAGGGCCTGAGAAACAGATTTTTAACTTTTTAGGCCTGATATAACAATGTTAAGTTGTTACTTGTTCAAACAATTTGTTTTTGCAAGCTTTCTCTAACTCTTTTTGAGAGTTTAAGAGATGTTTTTGGAAGATTTTATGATCAACTTCTGAAGATTTTATACATTAATGTCATTTATTTGAAAACATGGTTTAAAAAAACATATTAGTTTGGTTTCCATCTCATCTTTGTCACTGAATCACAATTTTGCAGACAATCTATCATTTGGAACTTCATTTGCATGTTCCTGAGCAATACCTTCGCAATAAACATGATTTTTGAAAAGTGCCAAATTTTAATTTATATCCTCACAACTGCTTTGAACACAATGTGTTCACTCTTTGCTTGGGCCTTTTTATCGTCTCTAGACATAGTCTATAAAGGATATTGAAATGGTGTGTGCTTAACTCGTAAATTGTTTCAGAAGAATTATTAAATTAAAAAATTAAATAAAAAGGGAAACATTTGATTAAATATATTTAATTAATATTTGATTAAATTCTAACAGGGTTATTAAATTATCAAAGGCAATAGTCTGGATAAACTGTACACTGCCATGAAACTGGTTCTCCATATCCCCTGTCTGGGGGATATTGACTTATATTTTTAACTTATTCTCCATAATTTGCACTCAACAGTAGTAAATTAGGTTATGGGATAAATGTACATTGCCTAAAATTAATATTACTCGCTATTTTGAAATATTATATTTTATTTATTGTTGCTTAATGCCACATCAGCTGCTTAGGCTGTATATATTTATTTTTATGATTGTAGAAGTGGCTGTATCTTTGCCTTTCTTGATGAATTGATTTCAAGTCAAGCTGAGCTAATCCCATCGCTCTCCATCCTGCGTCCATCAACACCATGTGTTGGTCTTCTCCAAAACCACTGGGCCAATTCAAGTCAAAGTTTATGTGAGTTATTTTTGTTCAACTCAACATGCCCAGCCCATAGGGAGGGCGTGAGGGAAAATGCTCCAAAATATTTTTAAAATCTTCTCATGAACCAGTGCATACAATGACTTGATATTTGTTATGAAGCTTCCTTTTGAGGTGTAGATTCAAGTTTGTTCAAACGAAGTTCGTGAAACAATATTTGGCTTTGTAATGGGAAGGGTAAGATTTTTGGCTCCGCCCAAAATTTCTATTTTCTGAACCGATGGTCCAATTTGAACGAAATTCGGTATGTGGTATTATTGGGTCATATGAACTTGACTCATGCAAAAAAATCCCTACATCCCCATGGGAACCCCATGAGCTAAAATTAGAAATATTTTCAAATGCCCAAATCGTGCATATAATGTGAATATTTCAAACTGTCGTTTCTTTTATCATAAATATGATTCCAGCTATGTTTTAAATCATCATAAATCATGTAAGTCACAAGATGTCTTTCCAGTTGAACCCTTGGCAAATAGAGTTGTACTTGTATACTCCCGAAGAATTGTTATGCTTGACTCATCAGGACTCATCAGGACACAAAACCAATGCCACTAATGGTAGGATTTTTTCTTTCTAGTGGGCAATATGAGTTTAAATGATTGGCATGACTTGACTTATGACTTAATACAGCACGGCTGCCATGGACTGGTCACTTTCCACGGACCCAATAATATTACAAACACTAATTATACAAATAATCTTCAAAAATTTATTTAATGAAGCACTGGGTACAACCCGGTGCTTCATTAATTAAAATTTTGCTGTTGATGATTTTTATTACATGGTAAATGCATGCGTACATCGCACTGCCCAAGCATGGATTATGGCCGGTCCAAGGCAACTGTACTGTACTTAAGATGTTAATCAAATGAATTTGTGAAGTTTCCATTTTTATTAATTCTTTACCAAACAGGACAACAGAGCAAAATTTGCCAAAAATGTTCTTGAATAATAAATTTTCATTTTCTGCCTCAAGTGGTTTCTAGCTCCACAAACTCATTCCACAAAGGGCTCATAAGGCTAAGGGAGAAAAATTAAATGATTCAGATTTCCCAACCAACTCTAATTTTCATGCCTGAGCCTAATTGTTTTTTGAGCACTTTACAAAAAAATAATATCCATTTAAAACAATATCTGAAGATAGTTATGGGCCTGGCTTCAAATACATGTCCACTGTGAATATTGGCTACACATTTTAAATGATTGTGATGACAAAAACCAGCAAGTCACAGATTAATGAATCAAATGTCTCAGTTTTTCATTCAACCATTCCCACGCACACCTGGTGTAGTTTCAAATATCTGCAACATATTCAAAATACCTGCCATTGAAGGCAAGATTTTGTCATGAAAGTGATAATATTTATGCAGTTATGCTTCAATGGATATTACATGGGACGTCATATTTATGATATCCGTATTTACACAAGTATTATGACATTGTTTTTACAAACTAGAATAAAATAAAAGAAAACAAAATTATTAAAAAAATCCTGTCTGACCAACCAACCCTATTTTTATGTAGCATGAAACTGAACCCAACCATTTACAGGGTTCTTGTACCATTTTGAAATAAATTCTTGAAAAAGTATGGAAATATGTGTCAGTCTGGAAGAGGTCTTGAGAAGTATGTAAAAAATGTCAGTCCACCCTTAACACTTGGGGGCCGAATTCTGACTTTGATCACTTTTCCTGCAGCTGAACAGGTGCCCCAACATTCAGTATCAGTGTTAACTCACAAATTACATTCTAAGTACCTGCAAATTGTTTTTAGACAAGTCTTGGCTGCCTATGTAGGCACCCCAAGACCTTCCTAAAAACAACTACAAAGTCACCGAATGTAGACTGTCGATGTGTTGCAAAAATATCTGAAAATCTCCAGGTCCTTAAGGGTTAAGGGAATTGAAACAGTATGGAAATTAAATTTTGAAACAAATCTTTTAACTCTTTACTCACTGATTTTAAAATATCCAAATTTCAACAGGCAAATATTTCACATAATGTAACTAGGAATTTAACCAATTCAGTCTTGTTTGACAGAGCTAGGTTCATAATATAACTAGGAATTGAACCAATTCAATGCTGTTTGACAGAGCTCGGTGAGCTCTGTCAAACAGAATTGAATTGGTTAAATTCCTAGTTGCATTAGCAGAATAATTTTCTTCTTGAAATTTCAGTATTTTTATACTGTACCAATGACCCAGACTTAGCTGGTGCTAACTCCACAAAAACCAGGGCCAAACACAAATTTTGCCCCCCAATCCCCAAAATTTGCATCCAAAACAAAAAGAAATCATGTCCTAAAGGACCTCCATAGTACGACTCTACTGCGCATGCGCAGTGACGCAGTCGTCCCGAAATTGGCGCCAAATATCATTCTCTGTTTGGCCCTTCATCAGTCAACATCTCACTGATCTTTGTGCTTGTAAATCTCAGTTTAAAGGATGCCAGACACGTAATTTTTGGAGAAAATGTGATTCTAAGGAGGATAGAAGGAGGAGAGGAAAAAAGAAGTGGCAAAAAATAATCAGGGCTGTACTTAAAATTTTTTGTTGAAATTATGTTAAGTTGCCTATTTTCGAGGCATGGGCCTCTTGTTGTCATTCTTGCTAATTGTTGCACTGCTTATTCAGTGTTTCCTCTCCCCTAGCCTTCTAAAGTCCCCCCCTTGCAATTCTCCCATGCTTTTGGCATATTTTTGAGAAGTTTCATTTCTAAAATTTCCTGGGAGAGTTGCTTGGTTACAGAATGTTTTCTGTTATTTTCCCCATAGTTACGTTTTCACCCATGGGTGTATAACGTTTGTGTTCTGCATCTTCCATCTGATGTTCTGCAGATTCTCCCCTGGGAGTCTCTGTTTTGCATCAGATAGAGTGTAATTGATGACTGATTCCGGGCCAGTTTTTTCAGTGCCTGGAGTCATGTTTTCTAGTGTGTTTACACTGTTTGTTTTCATTGGCAACAGCCTTTTTTGAGGGGGGCTGTTTGCCTTTGTGGTAGTTTATCTCATTATAAGATACATTTATATTATCCGAAAGTGTCTCATTAATTATTTTATATAATTTTAAAATTTTTGACCACACTTTGCCATCGGATCCATCGGGGCTCAACGTTACTTTTCAGCAACTTGGGCTTCTCTGAAAAAATATTTTTTCAAAATTTTTTTGTTTTGCAATTGTTTTTTCATTTATTAATGGATCATGTTATTATGTATCTTTGTGTCAGGGGTTTTTGCGAGTAACTAGGACTTATTGTTGTTCTTTCACAATGAAGGGACATTGTTCAAATTGTAATAGGAAGAAATCTTCCTCTGACTTTCATGATCATTGTATTAATTGTAGTCAGTGTTCTCGCATTAATCCCTGTCCTATATGTGAACATTGGGATGAGAAACATTGGAAACGTGTGTCACGATATGTTGTTTCTGGAGAAAGAGCGATGCTGGCTCTTTCTCCACAAGGTCACTCTACTCTCTCAGTTTCTATTTCAGAGGAACCAGAACAGGGTGATGTTTCCATGTTATCTTCTTCAAGTGTGCGTCCGTCGTCACAAATGAATTCAGAGCTAGCGGCAAAAGTGCTCATGGAGATTAGACAAATGTCGTCCGCTAGCTCGCCCGGTGTAGCGTCCATTCACCGAATGGTTCGGCAGCCGGGTTCGTCCGATGCGGTCCAAGAGGAAATTTTGGGTGATGCGAGCACTATAAAAATAATAGATGCACACCCAGTGACGGCGGATAGTGAACGAGAACGGAGGAAGCCTTTTAGTCCGGTTCCTAGCTCGTCCAGGTCCAGCCGGGCCGCGAGCGAGAGAGGCCCCTCTCTCGTACAACAACATCTGGGACCAGATGTTGTGGTACAAAATGTGTCTTTAGCGGAGCATACGTCCGTCGCTCGGGACGCTCCGTTGTATAAGCAGTCCGCAGAGACTGTTAAGGCTTCCTCTTCTCGTCGGCGCACACGACCGCACCTTGGCTGCGTGACCTCCGATATTTTGCCAGCTTCGCCGATGAAGGATTCTTCGGCGACCAGGTCACACCATCCGGCAGCCAGGGATTCGAGACCGATGGACTCCGGACGTTCGCATAGGAAAAGTATGCGGGAGCCATCTGATGCGGAGCTGCCCTCGGCGAAGCAGCGAAAGACCGCTCCTCTGCAGGTCTCGACGTCGGACATTCTAGTGCAGATAGCACAGCTTATCGCAGCATCCCAGCAGCCGACAGAAACGGTGTCGGATCGAGAATTATCCGACGGCGCTGGGTCGGTACGCTCCGCCGAAGCATCGGGGGCGGACGACCGGGAACATCGGGAGGTCCGACCGGATGGTGAAAGGGATACGGATGAATTGGAGCTATCCCTTTCGGAACAACATAAAGCTGCCGTGGACTTCATCCGGCACTTTCTCCCTCAAGTTGTTCCGTCGGGCCAGACTGCTGCGCTTCCGGACAGGAGAATTATAGCGTCATTGGACTCTGAATTTTTTGAGCGGTTCAGGGACATCGCTCCCGAGTTTCCGTCGCAGTCCAATAATGTTGCAAGAACATTTGAATTATTGAACGACGCTATTTTTAAACTTGCTTCCAGGACGGGGAAAGCAGGTTTCTTGTCCGCAAATACTCTCAACCTGCCTTTCATTAATGCAAGGAATAAATTCGACACGGCAGGTCAGGGTATACCGAGAGTTCCTCTGCGTATGGACGACGAGGCAGAAGACTTAGAGCTATCATTACTGTCGTCAGCTTCTATTCCAACCGCAGTGTTGGAAACAGCTATTGCGTCTAACAGAGCCAATTTAGATGCCTTATCTTACGCAGATACCTTACTAAGGCGTTATCACTGCGCCTTCAAGGGGAAGAGTTTCAGGATATACAATCCTCTTTAAGACTTCTTTCAAGGGCAGTAGCTTATTCCACGTGTAACTCCGCCCTTTCAGTGGCAAATCTGGAGTTGGTTAGACGTGACGCAGCCCTGTCTACATCCACACTAGTGGATTCTAAGGTGAAGAACTCTCTTAGAGTCGCTTCGGTCTCAGGAGATCTTCTCTTTGACGGCAAGCTTTCCGCTATTTATGATAATATTAAAAAGAAAGCTAGTGATTCTCTGTTGTTCAGATCCGCTCCTAAAAGGTCGGATACAGCAGATACGAATAAGGCGGGCACTTCTGGGTCTTATGCGCCCAAGAGAGGTTCCTATAGAGGTTCCGGTGCGTCCTCTGGCTCTTATTCGAGAGACCGTCAGGATAGCGACTCTCGTTCGGGACGTCCTTCAGGCCGGGACAATCGGTCGGACGCCCCGAGGTCGACGAGGCGAGGTGCGGGTCGTGGAAGACGTGGTTTCTCCTACCGCAGGCCTCGCAGATCCAGGAGGTGATGGCTTAAACCTCTATTGCGTTCCGGTTGGCGGAAGGTTGTCGAGTTTTTCTCAAGAGTGGGCGTCGATTACGGACGACCCGTGGGTGAGAGGAGTGACTTCGGAAGGTCTAAAGATATCCTTCAAACGAAAGCCTCCATTAACTCGAAGTCCAAAGTGGACTCATCTTCCGTCAAATCCTCAGAAAAGAGACGCTCTGGTATCAGAGGTGCAGTCTCTTTTAATGAAGAACGCGGTAGAGGTCGTAGAAAACCAGGAATCGCTGGGATTCTACAGCCATCTGTTTCTGGTTCCGAAACCAGACGGCTCGTTCCGTCCAGTCATAGATTTGAGCTGGATAAACAAGCTGATCGTCGCTCCGAAGTTTTATATGGAGACGATTCGATCGGTCAGAGCGAGTATTCGGGTGAACGATTATGCAACGAGCATAGATCTCAAAGATGCGGACTTTCACGTCATGGTACATCCGACATTCCGAAAGTATCTACGCTTCGCAGTCCTAGGAGTGGTGTATCAGTTCCGGGCCATGTGCTTTGGATTGAATCTAGCACCCTGGGCTTTCACTCGGGTAATGAACTCGGTAATGATCTACTTCCGAGCTCATTCGTCTGCGGTAACGTCGGCCTACCTGGACGACATTCTTCAGAGGTACGGCAACGAGTTAATGCTTCAGAACGATGTTCAGAATCTTCTTCTGTTGCTCCGACGTCTCGGTTTCATAGTAAACGAGGAGAAGTCGGATCTGGTGCCGTCCAAGTCATTCACTCATCTGGGAATGAGCTTCGAGACGCACAACAATCTCGTTCGTCTGCTGTTAACCAGAGCGAAATTAGTCAGTTGTTACGCTCGCTATTGTCTGAATGCAGACAAAGTCACGGCGAGAGAATTTATGAGACTGATAGGTCTGTGCGGAGCCGCCGCGGATCTCATTCCGATGGGACGGCTACGCACACGGCCTCTTCAAATTTTCCTGACTCAGAATTGGAGTGTGAAAATTCATTCGCTCGATGTAGACGTTCTCTTGTCAGATCAAGTGAAACAAGAGATTCAGACTTGGGCAAACATTCAGTGGTTAACTCAAGGAGTTCCGCTGCAGTTGCCGGATCCGAGTTTTACCATTATGACGGATGCCAGTCAAACAGGTTGGGGTGCATCATTAATCCCAACGGATTCGAGATGCCAGGGTCTTTGGGATCCGCAATTCCTGTGCAAGCACATAAACATCAAGGAAATGATGTCAATTTGGCTTGCGTTACGTCACTGGATGGACATTATTCACGATGCTCATGTCCAAATCCTATCCGACAATACGACAGTAGTGGCGTATATACGGAATCAGGGAGGCACTCATTCAGTTCCGTTGTTCAATCTAACGGAAAGAATCCTTCTGTTTGCGTTGGAACATCACGTTCTTCTTTCGGTCCGTCACATACCGGGTCGTCTGAATGTGCTAGCAGACTCCCTTTCACGAAAGGGTCGCTTGTTGCCGTCGGAGTGGACTCTCAACAAACAAGTATTCAATCAGATTTGCTACCAATGGGAACGGCCAATGATAGACTTATTTGCGACACATCTCAACAATCAGTTGCAGACGTATGTGTCCCCGTGTCCGGATCCAAGAGCATTTGCAGTAGACGCTCTGTCGATCCCTTGGGACGGAATGATAGGATATGCGTATCCTCCAGCGCCGTTAATTTAACAAGTATTGCTAAAGATAAAACAATCTCAGTCGCCACAGAGACCGTGGATAAATCTACTCAGGTGTCTGTTGTGGGACCTACCGCGGAAGCTTCCTCCACGAGAGGATCTTCTTTCGCAGGGGAAATCGCGCCAACTCCATCACAACCCGCAAGGTCTCAACCTTCACGTTTTTCCGTTGTGCGGTCCTTCTTGCATGGCAAGCACTTTACAGGACGAGCAGTGGACGCGATTTCTAACTGTAGGAGGACCTCCTCTTCGCTAAACTATGCGGCTAAGTGGAAGGTTTTCCGTTGTTGGTGTAGGGATCATTCTGTAGATATATTTGATCCCTCTATACCAGACATTGCAAACTTTCTAGTTTACTTGTTTGACGAAATCAAACTGCAGCCTGTTACTATAAAGGGTTATAGATCTATGTTATCTGATACCTATGCACATCATGATAGTTTACAAATTGGATCTAATGTCTCTTTATCGAAATTGGTTAGAAACTTTTCGATAAATAGACCCAGAACTCTTAGATTAATTCCTAAGTGGAATTTAGCTTGGGTTCTCCTTAAATTGAAGGAAAAGCCATTTGAACCTCTTGGGACAGTAGATTTCAAATTCTTATCTTATAAGACAGCTTTTCTCTTAGCTTTCTCTTCTGCCAGAAGAGTCAGTGAGCTTCATGCACTATCCGTGGATGATTCTCATTATCGTAGTGTTGGGAACACTATCACCTTCACTACTAATGTCGGTTTTTTAGCTAAGAATCAGGCTCCTAATAAATATCCGGAACCTATTGTTATTAAGGCTCTTCCGTCTTCAGACGGGCGTAGGCCTTTACTCTGTCCTGTTAGAGCTCTACGTATCTATAAACAGAGATCTCAGTTCATCAGAAAGGGACGGAAACGTTTCTTTCTGTCTTTGATGCCTAATAGAAAGGACATTTCAGTCCATTCTATTGCTAGATGGATTCAGTTAACTATCCGTACTGCGTATGAAGATTTATCTTCTTCTCAGCAGTCTGTGCTTAAGATTTCTGCTCATGAAGTAAGAGCTCTTTCTACTTCCTGGGCTTATGCTAATAGTGTTGCTATTACAGATTTAATGAAGGCTGCTTATTGGTCTCAGCCTTCCACATTTACTAATTTTTATCTCAGAAATATTGAGTCCATTTCTGGAGACCTGCATTGTTTAGGTCCGTTATCTGTTGCTCAGAATGTCGTCCACTAAACAGTTGCAACTATAGTTATGCAGGCTTTCTGTTCTGGCAGTGACTCCGTCCGGCTGCCCTCTTCGCTCTGGGCTATTTGACCCAGGGCAAGGGGAAGGGGGGGGGGGGGGGGGGGCGGGCGTTCCCTTAGGTCACCTGCTTTATAGTGAAAAGCAAGGGAATGCCTCCTCCAAGACAGTATTTCTGAGTCGCTTCCGGGATGGTTTTAAAGTGTAATATTAATGTTTAATTTCATTCATGTCTTATTTTTAAAGTGTAGCTCGGTGTGAAGCATTTGTATATGTCAAGTGTCAAACGGGCTTTAATATACAATACTCGGACACTTTTAAATGATTATAAAGAGTCTCAATTCTCTGGACTACTTTATTTATTGGCTTGCTTTAAAAATAATTAGTATAAGGGTTATACTGGATGTTAATAGAGAACATGAATGTTATTGTGCTCAATTATTAAGGGTAGTGTATCTTTCTAATTTAATATTAAATAAGAAAGATACATGTAAAGCCTAATACTCCTTTTCTCCTTAAGGGGTTACCTCTTTATTATATAATTGAGCTTATTGGATTTTCCTCTATGTCCTAGGCCCTCCAGCCTGTTTACTATTCAGCTAAGTCTGGGTCATTGGTACAGTATAAAAATGTTAAAAAATTTATAGTAATTTATATATTTTTTATACTTACCAATGACCCAGACGGGGATGGCCCTCCCTGAGTTGGGAACTCTTGCCTCCCCGCTGAGTACATAGCGCTGACCAGGCACTGCCAGTAAGAATGATATTTGGCGCCAATTGCGGGACGACTGCGTCACTGCGCATGCGCAGTAGAGTCGTACTATGGAGGTCCTTTAGGACATGATTTCTTTTTGTTTTGGATGCAAATTTTGGGGATTGGGGGGCAAAATTTGTGTTTGGCCCTGGTTTTTGTGGAGTTAGCACCAGCTAAGTCTGGGTCATTGGTAAGTATAAAAAATATATAAATTACTATAAATTTTTTAACATTTTGACATTTTAAAAGTTAAATCATTTGAATTGAAAAAAAAAAAATTAATATTTCTATAATTCAGTAGTCTTTGTCTACTTGAACAAGCAACTTTTGCGGAACATTATAAGTATGAAGAAATAACATTCTTGCAATTGTTTTAAATTTACAAAAATGTTACTTTGGGTTACTGACTGTTACTGTCAAAATCTTCCCATCATTTATTTATTTATTGATGTTTATTGACACTTTTGACAGCCAGGGTCATCTTGTGTCAGATAGTTTTACAGCTGGAGGAAGCCAGTGTACCTGGAGAGAACCACCAGGCAATGGTAATATTGTTCTGAGCACAAGCAGGGTAAGCATTGGTTGAAGACAAGTGCACCATCAATGTACAGTATGCCTTAGTACAAAAAGTACCCCTACATGGGCAATGAGAATAAGGATTGCCGAAGGACACAATGCAGTTTCCCCTGGTAGGGATTGAACTGTGGACCTTTCAATTTGAAGTCCAATGCCATAAACACTGAGCCACCACACTGCCTCCCATCATTTATTTATTTATTTATTGGGGTTTAACAACACTCTCAACAGCCAGAGTCAGCTCATGTCGGACAGTTTTGCAGGTGGAGGAAGCTGGAATACCTCGAGAGAACCACTAGGCAATGACAAGCAACTGTCAGAATCCCCAACGTACTAACTGTGCACAAGCAGAGTTAGCATTGGTTTAAGAGCACCATCGACGTGCACTCCTCCTTAGTACACAGTGCCACCATGTCTCAATGTGTGCTGTCCAGATTAAGTGCTTTGCCCAAGGACTCAACGCAGTTACCCCTGGTGGGGATCTAACTGTGAACCTTTTGGTTTGAAGTCGAGTGCCATAACCACTGAGCCACCACACTCCCACCTTACTTTATAATTGCTTTGTGGTCATGATATTTCTGTAGATTCTAAAAGTGACCTTCAAACCTTGTAAATAAATAAATTAATCTTGCACTCTTATCAGTCAAGGTCATAAAAATAAATATACTGAGTCAAAAAAGAAAGTATAATAAACTTTGAGGAGCAATTTTTTCGGTATTATTGACTTTAATCCCAAACAAATTATTTTAAATTCATATTTCGAGTCTAGCTGTACGAATTTGCATAATTTCATGTTCTTACTGTTGCCAACATCACGTCAGGACGTCGCAATTCAGACATAGGTCAAAATGCAAAGTTCACACATGCAGTCAATAGCATGTATGTCCACCGTTTGCCTCTTGGATGGCAGGACATTGACGGCACGTGGACCTGATAAGTCTCGGGATGTTACCCTGTGGTATTGCGTTCCACTCCTGCCTTAGAACATTACGTAAATAGCTTAACGTCTGAAGATCATGAAATTGTACCCGATGGTATTATGACATTGTTTTACAAACTAGAATAAAATAAAAGAAAAAAAAATTATTAAAAAAATCCTGTCTGACCAACCAATTCTATTTTTATGTAGCATGAAACTAAACCCAACCATTTACAGGTGGGGGCCAGGGAAGAAGTTTGATGTTCCTCAAGAAAGTCATGACAGATACGTGCCACGCGGCATCTGGCATTGTCTTGCTGGAATAACTCTTGGTCGACCTGAACGCGGTCGCTCGGCAATAGATCCAGTGGTCCTATACCTTCCAATGAGACGGTAACTAGTGGCCACAGTGACTCCGAAATCAGCAGCGAGCTCACCTGGAGGTATCCCAGCCTCATGCATACTAATGGCACGCAACCTCTGATTTTTGGTTAACCTTGGCATTTTTTAAAATGTCAGAAGACAAAAACTAGCATGTTTTCTCAATAACCCAGGCTCTCTAGCACAACATAACCCAAAGAAAATCGTCGGCCGCCATTCAATTTGACATTCTTGGGTAGCATTTGCCCATTTTGAAATCCGTAGCAAAATTGTATACGGTTGTGTGGGCAGCAACAACATGTCATTAAACTCTTTGCACGACTTCTTGTCCACAAACTTGCAACATTAGAACTATTATATTTCATCCTTTATGCTATTTTTTCACATTTGTTTCTGTTATACTTTCTTTTTTGACTCAGTATATGTAGATTTATCATCAGATTTTTATAGTGATGGGGAGGATTTTAATTCTGTATTATTTATTTTCAGAGAATCAAGGGGTGACCAAGAAAAATTATTAAATAACTTCATGTGTTAACTCTTAAATGGCTCTTTTTGACTTACATCACTTTTTACTGCAACAGAACAGGTGTCTAAACATGTAGTCTGGGTAAATTTGAAAGTTATATTCTAAGTACCTAGGCTGTTGTTTCTAGGAAAGTCTTGGCTGTCTATGTATGTAGCCGACACTTGCATAGGAATAACCACTGGTGCCTAGAGCGGGAGGGTGGGGCAACTGCCCTGGCAGGGCCTGGAATTTTGGGTGTTTTAAAAAGTGTAGGTTAACCTTTCGATACATCTGAGCTGAAAGTTATGGGAAGGCTTTTGATATGGGTCTCTTACAGTGGTGGAGGTGGCAAGAGTACGTAGTTGCATTACTGACCAGATCTGTCAGAATTTTGTAATGTTTGGTATACAGCATCCCTGGAGATGGGAATCAAGTTTGTTCAAATTAAGTCCCGGAGTTCATATCCTATATATATGATAGAGCATCTGGATCTTAGAAAAATGAATAATACACAGGTTTGTTCAAATTTGAATTCACGAGTTCCAATTTATGTGAGTTACAGTGAATCATTGGTGTTTTGTCAGGTGAGTGCTTCAAGCCCCTGGGGCCTCTTGTTTGAAAATACCTTGAATTACATATTGATTGACTGTCATTGTTATACATAATACACAACTGATAAGCAATAACATTTGTTATTAGATGGGTATAGAAAGCATGGTCAATATCTAGTCAGTGTTGTGAAACAACCAATGAAGAAGGCCATGTGGGTGCAACTCAGACAATTTCAAGTAGAAAATGATATGTAAACATACTTATAATTCAGTTCCTAGAATTTGTACCAAACAATTTTCATTGAACTCTCCTAGTTTAACTAAACTCTTTGACCAAATTTCATTCTATTCTGTAAATAGTTTGGTCAAAGTACTTGAGTAACCCCCCTGCACACTGATGTCAAAATTCCAAAATTACAAGCAACAAATATTTCCAGTAATTTCACTTAGAATTTAACCAATTATTCTTGTTTGATAGAGCTATGTTAACCCCTTTACCTAAACTGAAAAGCAGACGACACTTGCACACAAAATTCTTGAATAACTAATTTTTTCATTTTTTGTCTCAAAGAGGGGTCATAACCTATGTATTTGAGACGAAAAATGAAAAAATAATGAAAATTAATTGGCGATTTTTGTGAATAGCACTGGCCAGTTTGTTTGTTACATTTGGTAAAGGGTTAATTTCCAAATTTCATTATTGATAAACATTGCAGCTTGAACTTTTTATTTTTTATGATCAGTATGCAGAGGGTTCAAGGGTTCAATTACAAGAGTTTAACCCTTAAGGGCCTAGAGATATTTTTATACTGTACCAATGACCCAGACTTAGCTGGTGCTAACTCTAAAATATTTAGGGCCAAATCCAATCCCCAATCCCCAAAATTTGCATGCAAAACCGAAAATTAGAAGTCCTATCTGGCCCTTCATACATTTTACCTTCCGTGCATGCACAGACTCCAGGAGGTCACCGAATCTGGTGCCAAATAAATCATTCTTTGTTTGGCCCTTGTCAGATAACAACAAACTGATATTTGTGCTTTTAATCTCAATAATGATGCCAGACACAAATCAATGGTTAAATTGGTGGATCCAAGGACAGAACTGGATGAAGGAAGGAAGAAACAGTAGTTTGATACGTTCAGAGCTGTAATTTTTTATTATTTAGTAAAATTAGTTCATGTTCCCTAATTTCGGGACATGAGCCTGACGTCATCTCTGATTAATTATGATCTATCCACTGTTTATTTAGTATTCCTTCCCTGCATTCCGTTGATCCCCCTAGTTAGGCTCCCAAGCTTTTTGGCTTATTTTTATAAATATCTTTTATAAATTTATTGGGAGTTTAATGTTTTATGCAGAAAATTATTCTGTACTTCCCCAGGGTTACGTCCTCATCCTTAGGGTGTTCAGGCGTTTTGGTCATGCATCTTACATCCAATGTATCGTTTTTTCTTCTGAGGAAGATCTTGCTTTACATCGGATAGTCTTGTTTCTGTTTCTGACTTCGGGCCGTGTTGCCTGGGTTCTTGATTCCGGTGTTTTGTTTACATCTTTAGATAGTTTCCTAATTTTATTTAGGAACAACAGTTGTAGGAAACATTAAATATTCTGATAGTGTGGTAGTTTATTTTACACAGTTTTTATAATTTTGTCCACACTTAGGCTTTTTGGGGCTCATCGTTCCCTTTGGGAACTTGGGCTCTAATATTAGGAAAAAATTTTCAAAATTTTTATTTTATTTTTGAAAGAGGTTTTTTTTTGGATATATTTATTTCATTGATTATATTTAATGTTATTTTATACTATATGTAGATTTTGTGGTGGTACAATGACATATATTAGTTTTAGGTAATTATTTTTATCTAATAGTATGGCAAATAGAGGAAACATTTCCTTTATTTACTCGGTCGTTTACTTGATCTACTACCACTAATTCTACTCCATGTATCAGATTTGTTAATCTGAATGACGGGCGTCATGGTTTATGTTAGGCGAGTGGACACTATCAGTCCTATCGCGGCGAGGGGACTTGGTGGTCCTCTCGTCAAAAGGTCACTATAGTTTTTTAGTTTCTATTTACAGAGGAACAGGAACATGATGTGGCTTCGTGATGCCGTCAAGGAGTGTGCTGTCGTCGCAAATCAAGAGCTAGCGGCAAAAGTGCTCAGGTATTAGGCAAGGCCTAGATCCTTAGTAGGATTGATGACCTTGTCGCCATCTAGCTCGACCGGCAGATCTACCTTGAGTTGAGGGACGTGATGCCGGGTATGTCCATTGCAGTCAAGAAGAGGAATAACGGTGTAGCGAGCACTATAAACATACAATATGCTCACCCTGCGATGCCGGGAAGGAGGAAGCACGGGAAGGAGGAAGTAGACAAGTTCGGAGGTATGCTCGTCTGGATCTTCATGATCGCGAGTAAGAGGGCGGTCCCTCTCTCTTATGGCAACATCTGCGATCAGAGGTTGCTGGTAGGAACTTGGCGGTCAAGTTCTGATGTATGCTCGTACAGGTCCGTGATTGTGAGCAAGAGAGAGGTTCCTCTCTCTTATAACAACATCTGCGATCAGAGGTTGTTGGTAGGAACTTGGCGGTCAAGTTCTGAGGTATGATCGTACAGGTCCATGATTGTGAGCAAGAGAGAGAGGTCCCTCTCTCTTATAACAACATCTGCGGCATTTGTTGTTGGTAGGAACTTGTGTCGGTCTGACAAGTTTGGAGGTATGCTCTTCCAGGTCGTCCGTGATTGCGAGCAAGAGAGAGGTCCCTCCCTCTTATAACAACATCTGTGGTCAGAGGTTGTTGGTAGGAACTTGGCGGACAAGTTCTGAGGTATGTTCGTTCAGGTCATCCGTGATTTCGAGCAAGAGAGAGGTCCATCACTCTTATAACAACTCCTGGGGACAGAAGTTGTGGGTACGAACTTGTGTCAGATGCTCCTTCCATAGACTGCCGCGGTGGTCAGTCATATAGTTTCCTCTTCGACTGCCACGGCGGCCAGTCTTATAGCTTCTATGTTCGAAAAGCACTTGACCGCGCAGGTCCGTTGTCACCAGTTAGCTCGAACGGTGAAGTGGTTACTCAGCCCATGAGAATTATGACGCCGGGTGTAGACGATCCGGGCTAGAAAAAGTGAGATCATATAGGGTGGAGCGATCGATATGATATGCAATTATGCTCACCTAGTGACGATGGAAGGAGGAAACCGATAAGGTTCGAGGCCGGCTAGTCTTATGGTTTCCTCTACATATGGATAAAGTGATCTTTATTTTGCACAGGGCTATAAAACCCGATGAGTGGTGTCAGTTCCCTGTCGCCGGTGTAACGGTTAAGATAGGATACTTGGACCATGACTCCGGATGTGTCTCATATGCATTGTATTTAAAGCTAGTGGGTAAGTGCTCTTTGATTTTAAAAAAAACAAGGACTAGGTTTCTCGGAGGCTTATGTCCCTTGTCTAAAACAGCTAGCTCATCCAGCAGATCTCACTTGTATATGGATGATGTGATGCCGGGTATGTCCGTGGCGGTCGAAAGAGAATAGTGTGTAGCGAGCACTGTGGATCGAATCCATGCTCCCCTAGTATTGATGGTAAGAAGAAGGTGACAATGTCTGGTAAAGAGAAAAGAAGAGGATCAAGCACTCCCGACCGCACCTTGGCTAAGTGACTCAGGTTTCCCGGTCTTCATCGTCAAAGGTCCATCTTTAGTAAGAAATCGCACCATCTAGTAATCAAGGAGATGAGGTTTCATTCATGGGGTCATCCGCAGTAATATCTATATTGGACTCCCTGTCCTAGGAGCAGCCGGTGAAGAGGCTATTTGTGACCGCTGCTCCTCAGGCCTCTTTAACAGACTTGCTGTCGCAGTTGCACAGCTAATCGCAGTATTCCTGCTAAGGCAGAAGCACTCAACATCTATCTCAAAATTTTGAGCTGTTGCATACTGCTTTGGTCCAGTCACCTATCTGTTTAGATGCTAGTGACTGTGATTCTCTTATTATGGATAGAATAACTTTCCTTCCGGAACAACTCTTGGATGATATAGATATCATACATTATCATTTCCTTGATCTTGTTCCAGTGATTCAAAATGCTGCGAGCAATTTTGAGAAGCCGCTAGTGTAGTTAGACGCTGATTTCATCCGGTTAAGAGCAGGGTAGTAAGATCTCCTTCTGGTTAAGTCTATATGGGTGTCGCAGATCTTCGATTCTGTATACGACCCCGTATATTATCTTCCGGCTGAAAAAGTAATTCGGTTTCTTATCTTCTTCCTCTGTATTTTTAATCGTTTGTGATGGTTCACATACTTTTAAAAACAGTAGGGGAAGATGTTGAGAGTTCCTCAGCATTGATTGAGCAGGCTAAGATCCTAGTTTTAGCCTTACCTTCATCATTTAGCTGTTCGCTCGGACGCAATTGAGAAAATAATTTCTTTAGTCAGAGCGAATTTAGTCTCATGGTCTTATGTACTTAATTTAAGTACTGTGACGCATTGTCTGTATGGAAGGAATTTTGTGGTCGTTGTACCTTTTAAAATTCTTTCCAGACATAGTATTTATTTCTCGGTCTTAACATATGTTAAGTGAGAGTTACGCTGATGCAACGAAGCCTTGTGTCTTCATCTTTGCATTTGACTAGGTGGAAACTTGCCATAGGTCGCTTTAGTCTTCCAACTCTAGTTTTTATGATAAGAATCTATTCTTGTCTCTTTAAGCTGGGGTCTAATGTACCATCACCAGCAGAAAGAGTACGAGAGGTTGTCCTAGACTCAAATCGTCTATTAGAACTCATAGCATAGGTATAGATATACCTAAGTCTTTGATGGTAACCTTTCATTATTGTAGGATTACAAGGACTACAAGAGAGCATCTTTTCTCAACTCTTTAAGTTGGGGTCTAATCGACTACAGCCAACAAAAGAGTAGGAGAGTTTGTCCTAGACTCAATTCGCTTATAAGGCTCATAGCAAAGGTATAGGTATCTCTCCAAAACATAGTTCTTTAGGTTTGTCTATACAACCACTTGGTTAGGGGTTTCTCGGCAGACTGAGTTACTGATCAGACTCCCCTGAGCCGGTGGTTCGAGGCTCTTATAGAACTCGGTCTGGCATATTTTGACTATATGTCGATAATTAGATTATTTATGATTATCTTTCAGTCTATAAGCTAACGTTCGGCAATTGCAGCAAGTATAGTTCCTTAAATCACTTGTTTTGCGAACTAGATAATGTCTCATGGGATTTATGGTAGAAGTCATATATCCCACTATTCATTTGGCTGGTTCTGTTTCACAGAGCGAATTAACCAGCTGTTTTGACTCGCTTTTATCTGTTATCTGACGCATTAACTGCGATAGTTTTATGCGCTAGATGGAGTTGTGTGGAGCGGCTTGGAACGTTTTTTTCCGATGGGTTGCTTACACACGTCTACTCCAGTTATTAACTGGAGTGGTAGACGTTTTTCCCCCTTGACCTGTTTTGTTTTAGAGAATCTTTTAACATAAGGTCAAGTTTGGGCATATATTACGGTTTTCTCTATTATTTCGGACGTGAGTTCATACATTGCGTTACAATCCTGAGTCCGAGGGTCTCTCTATGCACATGAGAGTCTATCAGAAGAGAAGTATGCTTCTGTTGTCATTATTTTTCAATAGAAGGGACATTTATGTTCATTCTACTGTTAAATAAGTCAGTTAGCTATTCGTACTGCTTGGGTTATTTATCCTCCATTTAGCAGTCGATGCTTAAGATTTCAGCGCATAAGTAAGCGCTGGCTATATCTTGCGCTTATTCTAACTGTTTGGCTATTATATGATCTTATGTGAGATTTTTGTTTTTGGCACATGGGAATAATAGTTTCCATTATTTGTGTCGCTAGTATAAGGCTTTTGAGCACATACATTGACGCTCAGCTGTTTCTCTGCAGAGATTGTTCATCTTATCCCGCTTTTGTATGTTATAATTGATTTTTCACTGATTTCGTCGTACCTGTATACGGCGTCTGCAGTGCATATTTTATAGCGGATAATGTTATTTACTAAAATCATCGCTATAGCCTTGGCTTGTGAAGTGGCATTAAGCACCATTTATTATTCATGAATTAATTTTTTGAGTGCCTGATCGATATTTTTATATCATTTCCGGGTACTGCTTATTGATTCTAGAGCTATCCCCTCCTTCTTTTGAAGTTATATTCAAAAAAAGGGGGGAGGGGTCATTTTGTCCACTTCTCTGCCTTATGTGGTATGTAACTATTGACGAAGCTGTCTTGTCCGTACTATGTTTGGCGATCAGCTGCAATATTATTGTGTGGCGTAAGTTTATGGGAAATTTCTCTCATTCTCAGTATGCCTCAATTATTTTTACGGCCTTGACCAGACTAGTCTCTAAAATTGTTTATTTGTTACATCTTAATTAACATGATTTTATGCTTAGATTTAGGATGTACATAATTGGATACATACTAGGTTATGTCTCTTCTATTATGGTATTAAGAGACATACATGTAATTCTTATTTCTTCATCATGGATTGAAGGATTTGATTTATGTTGATCTACTATTTCTGAAGTTCTAGGCCCTCCGCCTTTTTACGATTCAGCTAAGGCTGGGTCATTGGTACAGTATAAAAATTTTAAAAAATTTATAGTAATTTATATATTTTTTATACTTACCAATGACCCAGACGGGAATGGCCCTCCCATGAGGGGGCAGTACTGGGCATTCGTACCTCCACGCTGAATTATTATAATCCTTTTTTATACAAAGAATGATTTATTTGGCTCCAGATTTGGTGACTTCCTGGAGTCTGCACATGCGCGGAAGGTAAAATGTATGAAAGGCCAGATAGGACTTCTAATTTTCGGTTTTGCATGCAAATTTTGGGGATTGGCGGGCAAAATTTGTGTTTGGCCCTAAATATTTTAGAGTTGTTTGTTTGTTTGTTTGTTGGTGGTTAACGTCACATATTTATGCACCATGGCTAATCGTGACACAACATGGAGATGAAGTCAAGTTTAGTCAATCGTTGATCAACATGTTGCCCATTTTAGAGGACTTTCACCCCAAGCATTGGTGACTGGGTCCTATTTTACTAGTAAAGCGGAACTGGTTTACCACAGTAAACAAGTGCTGCTTACTTCCCGGGGTTTCCACGGGGATATTTTAGAGTTAGCACCAGCTAAGTCTGGGTCATTGGTAAGAAAAAAAATATATAAATTACTATAAATTTTTTAACTTTTTATACATTTTTGCTTTCCTTTGACTATCCACATCCTATGACTTTACATTTGTTTCTTGGCAAGTCTTGGCTGCCTACGTAAGCAGACAAGACTTTCTTAGAAACAACTGCCATGACACTTTGAATGTAACTTGCAAGCTTACCAAAAACTTCATGTTAGAGCTCCTGTTTTGTTGTAGAAAAATGGGATTAAAGTGGGAATTAGGCCTTTAAGGGTTAAAGCCTCATACTTTCCAATATGACTAAAATCCTCGCTCTCTGATTGGATGAGAGCTTGCTTATTTTTTTCTATGTTTACAGCTCCAATGGCATATGTTACCGTCTAACATTACCAAGTGAAATATTTGAAAAGATGATAACAATGGGAGAAGATACTGCCTGTAACATCAAATTTTTTGAGGCTAGTGATCATTCTATGAATGTACACTCACAACCCACTTATAAAAAAGTCAAGGTTTTACACCATCTCAGTTCAAATCATGAACTTGTTCATGAGTTGAACTTAGATGGATTAACCTCGACCTTTATCTAAGTTATTGACTTTTAGTTCGCCTGAATGAAAGTCGGGGAGCTCAAGTGATCACTTTTTGTCCGTCACACGTCGGTCCATCGTGAACTTTACATTATCAACTTCTCCTAAACCCCTGGGTCAAATTGAACCAAATTTGATATGCATGGTCCTTATCATATGCCCATTCAAGTTTGTTCAAATAAAGTTGCCACGCTCAATAGGGAGAGGGTGGGGGGAAATGCTCCAAAATTCTAGAAAAATCTTCTTCTCATGAACCATTGGATACAATGACTTGATATTTGGTATGGAGCTTCCTTCTGAGGTGTAGTATCAAGTTTGTTCAAACAAAGTTTGTGGAGCAATATTTTCCTTCATAATGGGAGGGGCCAAATTTTTGGCCCCACCCAAAATTTTTATTTTCTGAACCGATGGTCTGATTTGAATGAAATTCGGTATGTGGTATTATTGAGTCATAAGTACAAATTTCCCATGTTCCCCGTGGGAACCCCAAGAGCTAAAAATGGAAAATATTTTCAAATGCCCATATTTCCCAAACCACTTGGAACAGAGAACTGTTATT
Organism: Pictodentalium vernedei; assembly: GCA_031216915.1. Classification (NCBI taxonomy): domain Eukaryota; kingdom Metazoa; phylum Mollusca; class Scaphopoda; order Dentaliida; family Dentaliidae; genus Pictodentalium; species Pictodentalium vernedei. Next base: position 156,699,844 of record CM062292.1, read on the forward strand.
TGGTAGGAAGCATCCTTAGGACCCATAAAATCGATTGATAAAAAAAATTGTCATCGGTTGTGTTAGGGTGCTCTTTTGAAGGCATCGAAAAAATACTGAGTCGGCATATTTGCAAATATTAAAAAAAATTTCTTCTCCAGAACCACAGATCAGAATCTTCTTATATTTGGCATACAGCATCCATAGGGAGGTCAGATACAAATGTGTTCAATTTAAGCCCCTCGGTTCGTATTTGGGCTCAATACAGGAGCCCAAATCTTAACTTAGGGCAATATGGGAAAAAGCTTTAAAAATCTTCTTCTTCAGAACCACTGATCAGAATGTTTTAATATTGGGTAAAAATCATTGTTATGAGGGTCAGGTTCAAGTTTGTTCGAATCAAGTCTCTCAGTTAATATTTAGGCTTCCTATGGGGGCCGAATTTTAACAGTGCAATATGAGAAAATTTCTTTAAAAATCTTGTTCAGATCCACCAGTCAGATCTAAATTCTGTGTAATCTGTTCATTTTTCACTTAGGTATAAGTGAATCTTGTAAAATAACAGTGACTACCAACTTTCTGGTTTGTCATGTCAGGTCATCAACACCTCCTTGTCACAGCTCTGACCAAGTTGCTACTGATGTCATCAAACTCAGGAGAGAATTGAAACAACTGGCCATCACCAGCAGAGGTAATCCAAACTAGATTATGTCTGACAAATTATTTTCATACTCAGTAGATGTTGTAAGCATTGCTTGTATCATTTCAGGAAAAAATAAACAAACATCACTGAGTTCATTCAATATAGGTGAAAGAATAATACTATCAACATTAAATCTCAAGTCTGCATTCCACATCTGGTCTGCATCAAGTGGCAAAGTGTCAGATGACAGGTTATTTCTTCCCATCATCAAGGAGCTATGTGTTAGATTAGCTAATTATAGATAATTATCAAGTCCCATATATGTGTATGGAATTTGTCATGGAACAGAAATTAACTTTTTCTCAATAGCACTGTTGTCTTATTTCATAATCCTTTTATAAACATTGAACATTATCCTTTTCATCAAACACTGCACACAGTCAAGTTAAGCTACAGCGTCATTGACACTTTCATTTAGGTTTCTGTTGGGGCCCAAATTTTAACTTTGAGCAATGTGAGGACATTTCTTTAAAAAACCGTCTTCATATCCACCAGTCAGAATTCTTTCATATTTAGTATATAACATCTCAAGGGGGATCAGATTCAAGTTTGTTCACTTTGAGTCCCTGGCTTAATATTTGGGCTGTCTGGGGTGTGGGGGGCAGGTGGAAGGGAGCAGGTTAGGTTCAAGTTGGTCATATCCATTCCTTAGTGTTTTTCCATAAAATTTGCCTTTCATCACTTCATTCCCTTGTAGTGTTGATGAACAATGTCTAACTGAATGTGACCCCAAATACTTCTTTGAACCACTTTGTCAGGTGAGCGATTAAGGCCCCTTGAGGCCTCTTGTTTGTTATCCAGTGATGTTGTGGGGTACTCAAGAGGTTTATTCACTAAATTTGTTATCATGAAAGTTGCCTTGTTCATTAAGTTGCCTTGTTCATTTCACAACGTGGGTTTTGGGCTTTGAGTAGGGTCTTATTGGAACATATACATTATTGTAATGAATTGACGGTAACATGGTCTGAGATTTGCGGCTCTGAGCATATGTTCAGCCTTGACGCTTCGCATCTTGGTTGAACATAAGCTCTGGGCTGCAAACCTCAGATCATGTTACCGTCAATTCATCACAATAACTTATTTAGGATCTCTAATGACTTGCGATTTCATATGAAATTTCTGTACTGACTTCACTATTTAATGAACGATGTTAAAAATTTCATGTTAAATTGTGATGAATTTGAGATTCTTTTTATTACATAAAAACCTTTTTGCAAACAACTAATAAAGCTGGCTAGCTCATTGAGATCGTTCCAATGAGGGGTCATATTTCGAGACAAAAAATGAAAATATTTAGTTATTCAAAAAAATGTTTTAGCAAATGTCATCTGTTATTTGTATTTGTGGATAGTTATTGTTATTACCACTTTCGCAGGCATTCTCTAGTATATTTATGGAGCTTAGCAGGATGGGAAAACTCAGTAATTCTAGACGTCATGCAACTGGAAGTGAGCAGCAGGCATTAATGAAAACAAAATTCATTAACAGTCTGCCGCTTGCTTCTGGTCATGGTAATAAGTCAGATGTCCCGGTTTATTAACGGTAGTTGAGGACTGAATATCAGCCTTCTGGCTTATTAACAGCCCTCCACTTCATCCCAGGCCAGTAATAAGCCCTCAGGCTGTTATTCATTCCCCTTGAGCCATTAAAAAACCATAGTTCCCTCCAAACTCATGTTATTGTTATAATAAGAGGATTTCAATTCTACTTCCAAAACCAACTCACTCACAATGTTACCATATCGATGTTGACTTCCGACATCATTCCTATATTACACACGTTGTGAATGACATTTCTCGTATGAGCTATTAGTGTAATATGTATGGAATTTTTAAAGATGAGGCCCCAAGGGGCCTTAATTGCTCACCTGAAAAAATTGTGTAAAGTAGAATTTTTTTTTTGTATAAATTAAATCACTCAAACCCATTTAAAACACAATTTTTTAGCAAAGAGAAAAAAATCACCCAGGGGACCCCCAACAGAGTTAAAGTTCATTTTTTCATAAAATCACTCAAAACCATCCAAATCTTCTGAAGCCAAAAAAAAAATGATTTTGTGAAATGGACCCTCTGACCCCCCCCCCCCCCCCACCCCCAAGAGTGGGGAAGGGGGGCCTCAAGTACTCTGGTTGCCCCCATTTGAGCAAACGTTAATCTTATGAACTTGCATTTATATTGAACTAAAGTTTACCAAAGTCAGCTCTGTCAAAATCTGCCCTGTGAAGGAGAAGATTTTTTAAAGAATAGTCATTCTATTGTGTCAAGTTAAAATTTGGGATCCCCTAGGGTGCTCGAATATGACCCAAGGGACTTGATTTGAATGAACTGGAGTCAAAACCTCCTAAAGTTGCTGCATATCAAATATCAAAAGATTCTGACGAGTGGATCTGAAGAAGATTTTAAAGGAATATCCCAACATTGCATTAAGTTAAAATTTAGGTTGCCATAGGAAGCCCAAATATGAACCCAGGGACTTGATTTGAACAAACTTGAATCTGACCACCTACGGATTCGCTCTATACGAATGATCAATAGATTCTGTCTGATGGATCTGAAAAAGAAAATTAAAAAAGTAATATTCCTCATGTTACACTAAGATAATATTCAGGCTCCCACAGTGAGCCCAAATATGACTCCAGGAACTTAATTTGAACAAATTTCAAGCTGACACCCCCCCCCCCCCCCCCCCCCCTCCACCCCCTCCCCCTCTAAAGCTGCAGAATACCAAATATCAAGATATTTTGACTGGTAGATCTGAAAAAGATTTTTAAATAAATTCCCTCATATTGCACCAAATTTAAATTTGGGTTTCCATATGAAGCCCAAATATGAACCCAGGGGCTTGTTTTCGAACAAACCTGAATCTGATTGTAAGTTCATCAAAAACTCATTTGTGTCATTTGTTTTCCGACTCTGAAAGAACTGTTCTGGGAATGGGTAAAAAAAAAATCCCGGAAAAGTCTTGAACTTGTATTTCAATCAAGTTTTACATACTTTCAATCAGTTTGTTATATATCTAATATCATATTATATTCTGTTAATGTTTGTTCTGATTTACCAAATTTGATTATTTTTTATTGCAATTATATAACTATTTTACTGATGGACAAGTTGCTAAATTATGTAAGTTTTTCCACAAATATGTTTATATAAAAAGTAAGCAGTACATGTATTAACATTTTTCTTATTTGTCATCTTTCCTATCACATTATTATCCTCTAAGTGGATTGGAGTTATAGGGTTCCTTCCATCTTTCATCCATATGATTGGGGCTTTAGGGTTCCTTTCCCCCTTTCTTTCCATGTGTATGTGATGTGAGGATATTAGGGTTATAGGGTTCTTTCCCCCTTTCTTTCCATATGAATGTGATGTGAGGATATTGTATCTCCCATCCCTGTCATCACACTTCAAGGAAAACTATTTATCAAATAACTTTCAAGTTTCAGACACAACTTTTTGCAGTGGTGTGGTATAGGGCTGTCCCTACTATAAATTTTCATAGTCAACTAATCACCAGCCTGTCTGCAAGATGTATTCATCCAAGCCAGCGGGCGAGTTTAACAAGAATTCTATTCTACAGTACCACCACCAAATTGGAAGCACTTAAAAGGGAATTCTTATCACAGGCCAGCCCTGATCAGATCGCTGCTCTTGACAAAAACCTTACAAACCACAACATCCAGATATCGGAAATCCTTAAACACAGCATATGAAAAAGAGTCCTGTTCTTTCTTCACCCAACAGACTCTTAGAATCAACCCCCCACATCACACGTGACAAACCAAACTGCCTCATATGCAACAATCCCCCTAAAAACATTCAATTCAAGAGCACAATCACATCCAAGTGATACAAAGGGCCGACCAGCACAAAGTGCATGACAAGAAACTGCATCTACCCCATCACATGCAATTCCTGCAAAAAACAATATGTAGGAGAAACTAAGAGATACTTCCACATTCAAATCTGCGAACATATAGTGGACATTAAGCATAAGCGTGATACCACCATGGCCATTCACTTCAACCAAAACAACCATCACCCAGCGGGCCTAAATTACCGCATTATACATATTATCTACTCTGACCCTGAACACCCCAAAACGGTTTACCAACGCCAGCGAATAGAAATCAAATGGATAATCTCAGAACACTTCAACCACTGGACGGAACAGAAAGGATTTCTAGTGTATTGGTAATGTGTAATCACCAGCATTAGATAATGGTTAGTCGATTAAGAGTTGCCCCAAAGATTCAACAAATAATCTTAAATATAATTACAAATTTAATATATAATATATAATTATAAATTTAAAACTGGACTTGTGTGAATGTATACACTTCTATGTAGAGATAAAATGATAACACAAAATATCTCCAGTTAATCCGAAGAATTTAAGCAGAACGTTTGTGCAAATGTTTCATTTCTATAACTAATTTCCAGAAATTTTTTATCATAAACCCCTCTCCATTCCTATACAAGTTACAACTTAGTACTACTAGTGAACTGACTGATGTGGTAACGTTCTCACTTTCACTGTTCGGATTGCTTTAATGGGGTCGTTTGAGTATACAAGACTGAAAATTCTATTTACTCTGCAGTCTGCAATAACTCCTCAAACCACAAATTATTTACTCTGCAGTCTGCAATAACTCCTCAAACCACAAATTATTCAAATGGTACACAATGATGCTCTTTAGTACTGATTAACAGAGTGCTGGTGATACAGAACCAGTACTCAATTATTCAGTTCTGAAATTTCAAATTACATTGTTGCAGAATCGTGTTGTAAACAAAAGCTATTGGATATTACAAGTAACTATGGTAAGGTTAATACATACAACTAAGGGGTGTGGTGGCTCAGTTAGTAGAGGTGCAGGCTGCATGCTTAGAGGTCCTCGGTTCGAATCCCACACACGGCAACCGCGTTGTGTCCTTGGGCAAAACACTTCACCCCCATTGCACACGTGGGGGCACGGTGGCATTGTCTACTAAAGCGTACTGCACGTCGATGGTGCACCTGTCTTCAATCAATGCTAACCCTGCTTGTATGGAGTTAGTATGTTGGGGAGCTGAAAGTTGATGCCATTGCTCTGTGGTTCTCTCTGGGTACTCTGGCTTCCTCCACCCGTAAAACTGTCATGGTCATGATTAGCCATTATGCAGAAATATGTGACCTTAAAACACCAATAAATAAATAAATAATGCAACTGTTCATTCATCTCATTATACAGTGTAATTTAAACCTGACTTCTACCAATTTGAAAATGAACGTCGGTCCATTAAAAATAAAACCCCTCGACTTCCGCACTTGTCGACTGTTAGTGGACTAATCAAATAATCGCAACAGCCCTTGTATAGTCGCAGGTAGGGAGATGGGAGAACTCATCCCACCTACCCATTTTTTCTGAAAAATGTCAACCTATAATAATATAACATACATGCCCCAAATCCCTGAAACTGGTTTATGTACTCTTCAGGGTCCCCACGAGGCCTTGTATTCAAGGAATGGCCTTGAATTTGATATTGGCCCATTCAAGGCCTTGGTATCCTGGAAAATGGGCCAGGCCTTGAAAAGCCTTCAATATTTATGAAATAAAACAGGACATGTAATCATAATTATACACCTGGAACTTAATTAAGCACCCCCTGAAATGTTTCATGACCGTGAAGTTGCTGTAACTGATTATGTTTTAATGATTGCTATGTCTTGCAGTACATTTCATCTTGTAAAACAAGATGTTTCTGGTTGATAGCGTACCCCAAACACATCCCCTCATCCATGTGAAGCATGTCACAAAAACTCTATCATCCTCATGCAATATCTGGGTATAAAACAAGAAAATTTTCCCTTCTTTTATCAATAAATGTTGACATGGCAAGGAGGAGACTGTCAGAGGCACTAAGATGGCAAATCATTGGCATGCATGCAACAGGCATGTCATTCAAAGCTATTGGAAGACAACTTGGCTATAGTCATTCTGTCATCAGCAGACTTGTCCGAAAACATCAACAAACCAACGATGTTAACTGGTAGAGTGCTGGAAGCCCATATTTGGGCTTTATTCTGAAGTGCAGGTACTGCAACTTAAAGGCTTCAAATTCATTGGCTGTGCATCATATTATCTTTGAAGTGATATTATTTAGTCTGTTAAGATTTGCCTTGTTACAATTTATAGGAGAGTGCCCACAGGCACTCTCCTATAAATTGTAACAAGGCAAAGACATGTGAAAAAATTTTGGTGGCCAAATAAAATTTAGCACTCTACCAGTTAAGGACCGACCAATGCCTGGACAATCCCAAAAGACCTCTCCTCGAGAAGATCGGAGTCTGGCATGCCTCATTAGGCATGAACCCTTTGCTTCAAGTGGGGTTTTGAAACGCCTTTGGCTCCCTAACAGGCGTTTGTGCAACAGAACTGTCCGAAACCGTCTCAAAGCATTGGGTATGAGGTCCAGAAGGGTCATCAAGTATCCATCTCTGTCCTATGCCATGACAACATTGGAATTTCAGGACATTAGTCAGGTGAGAGTAGGTTCCTGCTTCACATCACAGAGTGTGGAGGCATAGAAATACTGCTTGCATGCCCAGGAACATCATACCTACTGTTCCTTATGGTGGAGGATCAGTAATGCTGTGGAGACGCCTCTTCCATGATTGTAAACTTGATATGGTGACTGTACGTAGGAATCTCAATGGTCATCGGTACATATGGGACATTCTCAATCCGGTTGTCGTGCCTCATTTTGACAACCACCTGTTGGCTACTCGCCCTGTATTCATGGACGACAATGCAAGGCCACATCGTTCCCATGCTGTGAGAGCATTCCTTCAGAACAACGCTATTACAAAACTACTTTGGCCTGCAGTGAGCCCTGATTTGAATCCCTAAGAACACATCTGGGACTTTCTTGGATGTTTTGTGCAAGCAAGGGATCCACCTGTACAGAAAGCCAGCTGCCTCTGGACCGTATCAGAAGGCTCACTGGTAGCATTAGGGGGAGAGTACAGGCTGTCATCCAGGCACATGGTGGATACACTCTCTACTGATGTCAGACACTGCTGTTGTGTTTAGGAGATCACAAGTTACATTTTTTGTCAGTAATTGCCGGCATTGTTTCATCATGGAACGTTCCAGCACCATACTTATCAAGAGAACATTTTTCCACCAAAAACATTAATGACAGATATGTATAATTAGCGCCATTAAAATACTGCATATTTTCATCATTGTGTTTTCTTTCATTTGTCAATAGACCATTCTTTCTGCAAACAATCTCTTTTGGCCATCTGAAAGATAGCATGAAAGTAATGACAGTTTCTATTAACACCACTGCGAATAGCAGGGGGTGCTTAATTAAGTTCCAGGTGTATGTATAGTTTTATATGCATGTAATCATAAATATATAGTTTTATATGCTAGAGTTCATGAAGGCATAGTCCTAACTAGGAACCTCTGGTCCTTACCCCCTTCTCCCACTTCCCTTGAAGGGAAGTGGGAGGAGGGGTTGAAGTCCAGAGGGTCTGTTTGGACTAGTGATGGCAGGATCTTGAAATTCCTTGAATTTGGCTTTTGTTGGACCTTGAATATGCTAAAAAAAATGTCGAGAAATGGCCTTGAATTGGCGTGAATTTCATCAGTCTTTGTCTGCTTGAACCCTGCCTGTTCTCACCTTGATATTTCTTGGCCCATTTTGTTAGCTCACCTGACTGCAAGTCAGTGTGAGCTATTGCCATCACTTGCTGTCCGTCGTCTGGCACCCGTCGTCCAGTAACTTTTGAAAACTTGGCTTCTTCTTCACAGCCATTCACCCAAATTCAAACATATATTGCACAAACCATCCCTGGTGTATACCCTTTCTATTTTGTTCAAATGAAGCGGCTGCCTTCTTCGGGATCTGGTTTATGCCCCAAAAGCTTAAAAACCTTTAAAAATCTTCTCATGAACCACCAGAGGGAATGCGCTGATGTTTGGTATGGAACATCCTTTGGTGTAGAAGATTAAAGTTTGTTCAAGGGAAGTTGATAAGTCAATATCTGGGCTCTCTGTGGGGGCATATCCATTTTGGGCTCTGCCCAAAATTCAAGAACCGGTGAGCCAACTTCAACCAAATTTGGCATGTAGTTTAAGTGGGTCCTAAGTTATTGATTGATGCCTAAAAAAAATTGTTCACAGCCCTGTGACAACCCCAGGGGCTAAAAACAGAAATAAATTCAAAAGCCCATATATCCCAAACCACAAAGAACAGAGAACTGTTATTTAGTATGAAGCATCTTTAGGACCGGAAGAAGGGATTGGTTAAAAAAAAATGCCACCTGTTCAATCAGGGTGCCCGGTAGAGGGTATTGAAAAAATGATGAGTCAGCATTTTTGCAGTAGTTTATCCTGGAGAATTTTTTCATGATTGACATATTGTTCTTAAAATAACAAAACCTTCTGTTATGAACATTGTTATCTTGTTATTTAATTTGAAAATTCTGTGGACTTTGTTAGCTCACCTGAGCAAAGCTCAAGGGGAGCTTTACTGATCACTTTCCGTCCGTCGTCCGTCGTTAACTTTACTTTATCGACTTCTTCTCACAAACTACTCAACCCAATTGAACCAAATCTGGTGTGCATGTTCCCTATCATATGTCAATTCAAGTTTGTTCAAATCAAGTTGACCTGCCCCTTGGTAGGGTCATGCCCAAAAAGTGAGCCTAAATCTTAAAAACCTTCTCATGAACCAGCAGTAGCAGAGACTTGATATTAGGTGTGCAGCTTCCTTTTGAGGTGCAGACTCAGATTTGTTCAACAGAAGTTCTGGGGGCTATATTTGCCATCATTATGGAAGCAGCAAGAATTTTTGCCTCGCCCAAAATTTCTATTTTCCAAACCGAGAGGCTGATTTGAACCAAATTTGACATGAGGTTTTATTGGGACATAAGTAGTTAATTTATGCCAAAAAAAATTTTTTCTGTCGCCCCATGGGAACCGCAGGAGCTAAAAATAGAAAAAAATTAAAAAGCCCATATCTCCAAAACTACATGGCACTGAGAATTCTTATTTGGTGTGAAGCTTCCTTAGGACCAACAGAATGGAGTGGTCAAAAAAATTGCTATCGGTTTTATCATGGGGTACTTTTTGGGGACTTTGAAAAAGTGCTGAGTCAGCATTTTTTTAACACTGTGGGTAATGGTGAAAAAACATTTAAGACTACTTTTCTCCCAAACCACTGCTCCAAAAGCTTTTCAATTTTCAAATTTCACATATAACATCTTTGGAAGATTGTTTCACATGTTTATTGAAATCAATTCCCTGGGTCCATATTTGGGCTCTCTATGGGAGCCCAAATGTTTAAATTAGTGCAGTATGAGGAATATTCTTTAAAAATCTTCTTCATATCTACCAATTAGAATCTTTTGATATTTGGCATGCAGCATCCTTAGGGGGGTGAGATTCAAGTTTTGTTCAAGCCAAGTCCCTGGGTTCATATTTAGGCTGAAAATTTGGGGGTCCCAGTCCGGACTTAGAAATTTTGGACCAAAATCCTGAAATTAGTTTTTTAGCTCACCTGAGCGAAGCTCAAGGGGAGCTTTACTAATCACTTTCCGTCCGTCGTCGTCCGTCGTCGTCCGTCGTCGTCGTCGTCCGGCGTTAACTTTACATTACCGACTTCTCCTCCTAAACCACTAGCCCAATTTTATTCAAATGTTGGCTAAATGTTTATTACCTAATGCCAATTCAGATTTGTTCAAATGAAGTTGCCCCTCCTCCTGGGTGGTGCCACACCCCCAAGGGGCACCAAAATCTTTGTAAATCTTCTTCTCATGAACCAGCAGTAGCAGAGACTTGATATTTGGTGTGCAGCTTCCTTTTGAGGTGTAGACTCAGATTTGTACAAGAGAAGTTTGTGGGGCTATACTTGACGTTGTTATGAGAGGGGCAAAATTTTTTGCCCCGCCCAAAATTTCTATTTTCCAAACCGAGAGGCTGATTTGAACCAAATTTTATGTGAGGGCTTATTGGGTCATGAGTACTTGATTTATGCAAAAAAAAATTTTCCCGCAGCCCCGTGGGAACCGCAGAAGCTAAAAATAGAAAAAATTTAAAACACCCATATCTCCAAAACTGCACGGCACTGAGAATTTTTATTTGGTGTGCAGCTTCCTTAGGACCAACAGAAAGGATTGGTAAAAAAAAATTGCCATCGGTTTTATCATAGGGTACAGTTTCGGGACTTTGAAAAAGTGCTGAGTCGGCACTTTTTAACACTGTAGGCAATGGGAAAAACATTAAAAAATTTTCTTCTCCAGATCCAGCAGGCAGAATCTTTTGATATTTGGTATGCAACATTGTAGGGTGGATCTGATTCAAGTTTGTTCAAATCGGCCCCCTGGGTTCATATTTGGGCTCAGTATAGGAGCCCGATTTCGAACTTAGTGCATTTCAGGCAAATTTCTTAAAAAATCTTCTTCTCCAGATCCAGCAGGCAGAATCTTTTGATATTTGGTATGCAACATTGTGGGGTGGATCTGATTCAAGTTTGTTCAAATCGGCCCCCTGGGTTTATATTTGGGCTCAGTATAGGAGCCCAAATTTGAACTTACTGCATTTCAGGCAAATTTCTTTGAAAATCTTCTTCTCCAGATCCAGCAGGCAGAATCTTTTGATATTTGGTATGCAACATTGTAGGGTGGATCTGATTCAAGTTTGTTCAAATCGGCTCCCTAGATTCATATTTGGGCTCACTATAGGAGCTTGAATTCGAATTTAGTGCATTTCAGGCAAATTTCTTCAAAAATCTTCTTCTCCAGATCCAGCAGGCAGAATCTTTTGATATTTGGTATGCAATGTTGCGGGGTAGATCTGATTCAAGTTTGTTCAAATCGGCCCCCTGGATACATATTTGGGCTTACTATAGAAGCCCGAATTCGAACTTAGTGCATTTCAGGCAAATTTCTTAAAAAATCTTCTTCTCCAGATCCAGCAGGCAGAATCTTTTCATATTTGGTAAGCAACATTGTGGGGTGGATCTGATTCAAGATTGTTCAAATCGGCCCCCTGGGTTAATATTTGGGCTCAGTATAGGAGCCCGATTTCGAACTTAGTGCATTTCAGGCAAATTTCTTAAAAAATCTTCTTCTCCAGATCCAGCAGGCAGAACCTTTTGATATTTGGTATGCAACATTGTAGGGTGGATCTGATTCAAGTTTGTTCAAATCGGCCCCCTGGGTTCATATTTGGGCTCAGTATAGGAGCCCGATTTCGAACTTAGTGCATTTAGGCAAATTTCTTAAAAAATCTTCTTCTCCAGATCCAGAAGGCAGAATCTTTTGATATTTGGTATGCAACATTGTGGGGTGGATCTGATTCAAGTTTGTTCAAATCGGCTTCCTAGATTCATATTTGGGCTCACTATAGAAGCTCGAATTTGAACTTAGTGCATTTCATGCAAATTTCTTAAAAAATCTTCTTCTCCAGATCCAGCAGGCAGAATCTTTTCATATTTGGTAAGCAACATTGTGGGGTGGATCTGATTCAAGTTTGTTCAAATCGGCCCCTGGGTTTATATTTGGGCTCAGTATAGGAGCCCAAATTTGAACTTAGTGCATTTCAAGCAAATTTATTAAAAAATCTTCTTCTCCAGATCCAGCAGGCAGAATCTTTTGATATTTGGTATGCAACATTGTGGGGTGGATCTGATTCAAGTTTGTTCAAATCGGCTTCCTAGATTCATATTTGGGCTCACTATAGAAGCTCGAATTCGAACTTAGTGCATTTCAGGCAAATTTCTTAAAAAATCATCTTCTCCAGATCCAGCAGGCAGAATCTTTTGATATTTGGTATGCAACATTTCGGGGTGGATCTGATTCAAGTTTGTTCAAATCGGCCCCCTGGATTCATATTTGGGCTCACTATAGAAGCTCGAATTCAAACTTAGTGCATTTCGGGCAAATTTCTTCAAAAATCTTCTTCTCCAGATCCAGAAGGCAGAATCTTTTAATATTTGGTATGCAACATTGCGGGGTGGATCTGATTCAAGTTTGTTCAAATCGGCCCCCTGGGTTTATATTTGGGCTCAGTATAGGAGCCCAAATTTGAACTTACTGCATTTCAGGCAAATTTCTTTGAAAATCTTCTTCTCCAGATCCAGCAGGCAGAATCTTTTGATATTTGGTATGCAACATTGTAGGGTGGATCTGATTCAAGTTTGTTCAAATCGGCTCCCTAGATTCATATTTGGGCTCACTATAGGAGCTCGAATTCGAATTTAGTGCATTTCAGGCAAATTTCTTCAAAAATCTTCTTCTCCAGATCCAGCAGGCAGAATCTTTTGATATTTGGTATGCAATGTTGCGGGGTAGATCTGATTCAAGTTTGTTCAAATCGGCCCCCTGGATACATATTTGGGCTTACTATAGAAGCCCGAATTCGAACTTAGTGCATTTCAGGCAAATTTCTTAAAAAATCTTCTTCTCCAGATCCAGCAGGCAGAATCTTTTCATATTTGGTAAGCAACATTGTGGGGTGGATCTGATTCAAGATTGTTCAAATCGGCCCCCTGGGTTAATATTTGGGCTCAGTATAGGAGCCCGATTTCGAACTTAGTGCATTTCAGGCAAATTTCTTAAAAAATCTTCTTCTCCAGATCCAGCAGGCAGAATCTTTTGATATTTGGTATGCAACATTGTAGGGTGGATCTGATTCAAGTTTGTTCAAATCGGCCCCCTGGGTTCATATTTGGGCTCAGTATAGGAGCCCGATTTCGAACTTAGTGCATTTAGGCAAATTTCTTAAAAAATCTTCTTCTCCAGATCCAGAAGGCAGAATCTTTTGATATTTGGTATGCAACATTGTGGGGTGGATCTGATTCAAGTTTGTTCAAATCGGCTTCCTAGATTCATATTTGGGCTCACTATAGAAGCTCGAATTTGAACTTAGTGCATTTCATGCAAATTTCTTAAAAAATCTTCTTCTCCAGATCCAGCAGGCAGAATCTTTTCATATTTGGTAAGCAACATTGTGGGGTGGATCTGATTCAAGTTTGTTCAAATCGGCCCCTGGGTTTATATTTGGGCTCAGTATAGGAGCCCAAATTTGAACTTAGTGCATTTCAAGCAAATTTATTAAAAAATCTTCTTCTCCAGATCCAGCAGGCAGAATCTTTTGATATTTGGTATGCAACATTGTGGGGTGGATCTGATTCAAGTTTGTTCAAATCGGCTTCCTAGATTCATATTTGGGCTCACTATAGAAGCTCGAATTCGAACTTAGTGCATTTCAGGCAAATTTCTTAAAAAATCATCTTCTCCAGATCCAGCAGGCAGAATCTTTTGATATTTGGTATGCAACATTGCGGGGTGGATCTGATTCAAGTTTGTTCAAATCGGCCCCCTGGATTCATATTTGGGCTCACTATAGAAGCTCGAATTCAAACTTAGTGCATTTCGGGCAAATTTCTTCAAAAATCTTCTTCTCCAGATCCAGAAGGCAGAATCTTTTGATATTTGGTATGCAACATTGTGGGGTGGATCTGATTCAAGTTTGTTCAAATCGGCTTCCTAGATTCATATTTGGGCTCACTATAGAAGCTCGAATTTGAACTTAGTGCATTTCATGCAAATTTCTTAAAAAATCTTCTTCTCCAGATCCAGCAGGCAGAATCTTTTCATATTTGGTAAGCAACATTGTGGGGTGGATCTGATTCAAGTTTGTTCAAATCGGCCCCTGGGTTTATATTTGGGCTCAGTATAGGAGCCCAAATTTGAACTTAGTGCATTTCAAGCAAATTTATTAAAAAATCTTCTTCTCCAGATCCAGCAGGCAGAATCTTTTGATATTTGGTATGCAACATTGTGGGGTGGATCTGATTCAAGTTTGTTCAAATCGGCCCCCTAGATTCATATTTGGGCTCACTATAGGAGCTCGAATTCGAATTTAGTGCATTTCAGGCAAATTTCTTCAAAAATCTTCTTCTCCAGATCCAGCAGGCAGAATCTTTTGATATTTGGTATGCAATGTTGCAGGGTAGATCTGATTCAAGTTTGTTCAAATCGGCCCCCTGGATACATATTTGGGCTTACTATAGAAGCCCGAATTCGAACTTAGTGCATTTCAGGCAAATTTCTTAAAAAATCTTCTTCTCCAGATCCAGCCGGCAGAATCTTTTCATATTTGGTAAGCAACACTGTGGGGTGGATCTGATTCAAGATTGTTCAAATCGGCCCCCTGGGTTAATATTTGGGCTCAGTATAGGAGCCCGATTTCGAACTTAGTGCATTTCAGGCAAATTTCTTAAAAAATCTTCTTCTCCAGATCCAGCAGGCAGAATCTTTTGATATTTGGTATGCAACATTGTAGGGTGGATCTGATTCAAGTTTGTTCAAATCGGCCCCCTGGGTTCATATTTGGGCTCAGTATAGGAGCCCGATTTCGAACTTAGTGCATTTAGGCAAATTTCTTAAAAAATCTTCTTCTCCAGATCCAGCAGGCAGAATCTTTTGATATTTGGTATGCAACATTGTGGGGTGGATCTGATTCAAGTTTGTTCAAATCGGCTTCCTAGATTCATATTTGGGCTCACTATAGAAGCTCGAATTTGAACTTAGTGCATTTCATGCAAATTTCTTAAAAAATCTTCTTCTCCAGATCCAGCAGGCAGAATCTTTTCATATTTGGTAAGCAACATTGTGGGGTGGATCTGATTCAAGTTTGTTCAAATCGGCCCCCTGGGTTTATATTTGGGCTCAGTATAGGAGCCCAAATTTTAACTTAGTGCATTTCAAGCAAATTTATTAAAAAATCTTCTTCTCCAGATCCAGCAGGCAGAATCTTTTGATATTTGGTATGCAACATTGTGGGGTGGATCTGATTCAAGTTTGTTCAAATCGGCTTCCTAGATTCATATTTGGGCTCACTATAGAAGCTCGAATTCGAACTTAGTGCATTTCAGGCAAATTTCTTAAAAAATCATCTTCTCCAGATCCAGCAGGCAGAATCTTTTGATATTTGGTATGCAACATTTCGGGGTGGATCTGATTCAAGTTTGTTCAAATCGGCCCCCTGGATTCATATTTGGGCTCACTATAGAAGCTCGAATTCAAACTTAGTGCATTTCGGGCAAATTTCTTCAAAAATCTTCTTCTCCAGATCCAGCAGGCAGAATCTTTTGATATTTGGTATGCAACATTGCAGGGTGGATCTGATTCAAGTTTGTTCAAATCGGCCCCGTGGATTCATATTTGGGCTTAATATAGAAGCCCGAATTCGCACTTAGTGCATTTCAGGCAAATTTCTTCAAAAATCTTCTTCTCCAGATCCAGCAGGCAGAATCTTTTGATATTTGGTATGCAACATTGCGGGGTGGATCTGATTCAAGTTTGTTCAAATCGGCCCCCTGGATTCATATTTGGGCTTAATATAGAAGCCCGAATTCGCACTTAGTGCATTTCGGGCAAATTTATTAAAAAATCTTCTTCTCCAGATCCAGCAGGCAGAATCTTTTGATATTTGGTATGCAACATTGTGGGGTGGATCTGATTCAAGTTTGTTCAAATCGGCTTCCTAGTTTCATATTTGGGCTCACTATAGAAGCTCGAATTCGAACTTAGTGCATTTCAGGCAAATTTCTTAAAAAATCTTCTTCTCCAGATCCAGCAGGCAGAATCTTTTCATATTTGGTAAGCAACATTGTGGGGTGGATCTGATTCAAGTTTGTTCAAATCGGCCCCCTGGGTTTATATTTGGGCTCCGTATAGGAGCCCAAATTTTAACTTAGTGCGTTTCAGGCATATTTCTTAAAAAATCTTCTTCTCCAGATCCAGCAGGCAGAATCTTTTGATATTTGGTATGCAACATTGTAGGGTGGATCTGATTGTGATTCATGAATGTATTTATTTGTAAAGTTGATAGAATCTTAGACAAAATTTGCAGAAAAGATCTACTATAGAAGAGGTGGTATCCAGGGTGAACCGTTTACCCAAATCTAGCAGTACTAATGCATTATTCACACAAATCTTCGTTCAAATTTTATGACCCCTCATTGGAACACACGCATTCAGCTCATTCCAACAAAGGTCATATGCCATGTTTTCGAGACAAAGGAATAAAAATTTTAGTTATTCATGAAATTTTTAGGCAACTGTTGTCTGTTATTCACATTGCTTCATGAAATTTCAGTACTTTTAGAAGTTACCTCAGTAATCAAGGGTTAATTCCCCTTAATTAAATGTCGCCTTTAAAAAACAACCACTTTGCATATCTTACCTTTTTACCAGCATAACTGCCAAAACTTGTCAGCATTCTTCGCAAAAATCGCTATTCAAATTTTAATTTTTGTCTCTTAAACATACATGTACTTATCGCTTGTAAATACCCCATTGGAATGAGCTTTTTGAGCTCATTCCAATGAGAGGTCGCACACCATGCTTTTTGAGTCAAAAAAGCAATTTTTTTAGTTATTCCAGAATTTCGTACGTAAAACACAGCTTTATGACTTCACATTAAAATGAGCTCTCTAAGCTTGTTCCAATCAACATTCACGCACTATGTCTTTCACACAAAAAATAAAATTTGCCATTTATTCAGGAATTTTGTTTGCAAGAACACTCTTACCCCCCCCCCCCCCCCACCCCCCCCCCCCCACACACACACACACACACACACACAAACACAGACACACACATCTAAAAGTTCGTCAGCAAAAAAACAGTTACTTCAATTTTTAAATGCATTATAGGAACAACTTGCCTAATCAAATTTAAATACTTTTGCATCATTCTGTATCTAGAACAAACCATTTACCATATCTTTACGCAAAATTCTCCAGCATCATTCACAAAAAAACACCATTATTTATATATTCACATTTCTGTCTCAAAAATATACCTGATCTTCCCATACCCCTATTGGAATAAGCTGTTTGAGCTTGTTCCAATGATGATAAAAAAAAATAAAATTTGTGAAAATTTTTGTTTTCTTGCATGCAAATATATACATGTAGCACATGGAAGATATCCACAGTTGGGGAGAGATGTCCAAGGCTATCTCTTCACATTCCTTGTTTGTGCTTCATGCTAAACCAGTTTGTCTGCAGAGATAAATTTGCTTTATTAAAAATCATTGGAGATTGGCCACACACCAATGATTTTAAATAAAACTAATTTTAGGTAACAAATGTTGAACTTCAAACAAAATCTATCACTCAACCAGTTAATGTTGATGAGGCATGATATGGTGAAGGTGACCTAAAATACTTCTTAGAGTCACTTTGTCAGGTGAGCGATTAAGGCCATGTGGGGCCTCTTGTTTGTTTTTTTATGCGTTTTGGTCAATTTTAAGAAGAAGAAGAAAAAAAATTTAGTCTGAAAATATTTTGTTTGGGACTTCGAAAATTTCCGAACAAAAATAAAAAAAAAATCTGTTTTTTATGCATTTATCTCAATGTTGGGACGTAAAAGTGCAAAATAGAAGGAAAATCCTGTGTATGTGTGGGCACAATCGCTTCATCTAGTTGGTATATGCTTTTCTTAGGAGGGGCGTATGCTGCTTATTCAAGTCAAGTCCCTGGTTTGATATTTAGACTACCATGTCAGGTGAGCACCCTCAGGCCCCCTAGGGCCTCTTGTTTGTTTTATTTTATGTTGAATGAACTATTTCAATGCTGGAAAACATCTGACAAATGCATGTATGTCTTTAATTTAACCCTCTCAAGAGTGCAGTGTGGGTTCCAAAGATTTTGTTGATGCCATGAACAAACAAAAACCCTTTCAATACAGTAGATGTATTTTTTCTGGTTCCTTGAAAAAAAATGGATCTGATTCCTGTATGAATGTCTTAGTTTAACCCTCTCATGACTTCATTGTGTTTTTTCCAAAAGATTTTATTTCATGATGGACTCTTTCACTACTGTGCACATATAAGTTATGTTATGTTGAATGAACCCTTTCTATGCTGGAAAACGTTTAACTGATTCCTGTATGCATGTCTTTAATTTAACCCTCTCAAGACTGCAATGTGGGTTCCAAAGATTTTTATTGATATCATGAACAAACCATTTTTTTTTTTTTTTTGGGAGGGGGGGCGGGGGGGGTATAGAGTCTTGTTATTTTAATCTGAAAATTCTGTGGACTTTAGTTTGTTTTGCAGAAGATTTTATTTTATGTTGAATGAACCATTCCAATGCTGGAAAACCATTGATTCCTGTACGCATGACTTTAATTTAACCCTCTCAAGACTGCAATGTGGGTTCCAAAGATTTTATTGATGCTGTGAACAAACAAAAGCCCTTTCAATACTGTAGATGTATTTTTATGGTTCTTTGGAAAAAAATTGATCTGATTCCTGTATGAATATCTTTAATTTAACCCTCTCATGACGTCAGTGTGTTTTTTCCAAAAGATTTTATTTCATGATGAACTCTTTCACTACTGTACACATATAAGTTATTTCATGTTGAATGAACCCTTTCAATGCTGGAAAACATTTATCTGATTCCTTTGTGCTTGTCTTTAATTTAACCCTCTCAAGACTACAATGTGGGTTTCAAAAGATTTTGTTGATGCCATGAACAATTTTTTTTTTTTTTTTGGGGGGGGGGGGGGGCGGGGGGTGGTGGGGGAGGGTAGAGAGAACCACAGTAGTTGAAAAACAAAAAAATCACAGAACAGAGTGAAGTTTTTGTGGGCCGGTGACATTCATGATCCACACTAAACTTGGTAACATATTGATGTGTCCAATCACGCGTATCCAATACCATTTTCAGAAAATATCAACATCAGTTTGGATATCCCTTACTTTTTTTAATAGTATATGTTGATGAGAATATACCGTTTTTTTATCCTGTCTATTGCCCAGAAAGGCTGCCATCTTGGATATTTTGCCCCCCCCCCCCCCCCCCCCCCCCCCAAAAAAAAGCACCTACTCTTAAACTGATTTCATAAAGGTGTAAGTGGATGTTTTCCATACCATTCACAGGTTCTAATTATGGACCTATTTCCACAAAACTGGAGAAGATAACACAGTATGTAAAGTCAGGATCTGAGAGCTTTTGATTTTTTAGTTTCAGTTGGGTTTCAGGAGAAAAAAAAAATGGTTTCAGTTCGGTTTTTCTATGTGTTAAGAAAAAATAGTAAATAACACTTCAGGCTCCTTAACTAGGAAAGAATCCGCCATAGTTTGTACGACACAACTTACCACAAAAGCTCTGTATGTAAATATCTATATTAGGTTCAGCCTAACTTCCCCTTAATCATTCTCACGGATTCTATTGGATCAGTTGCTAAGTCTATTCAGTCAAGAAACCTATAAATCTGGGTAGTAAATTAATAAAGTTTATATAATCTATGACGTGTTCTGATTGTCACATTTTCTCCCTTATTGACTCGTCCACCGGACGAGTCAATAAGGGAGAAAACATGACAATCAGAACACTACGTGTTTGCCCATTTGCCAGAGAGACTAAGTGACAAGAGTCCATAGTGGTCACTAGTTCAGTTCCCTCCCAGTAAAGATAGTTTGATCAGCTTCAAAATACCTTTGCTTGGTCTTGTGGTTCAGTTTTCCGGTTTGCTTCAAAAACCATAACCGAACCGGAAAAACAAACAAAAACGCCCAACCCTAGTTGAATCCATGAGAATGCCATATGGATCAAGTCCATTGCTCAAACTGGTTGCCATGTGTCATCAAAACAACTGTCAGCTTTCTTTGGCACATACTCCATGTCACTTTTATGAACAAATATTCTGAAAATTCGCTAGCTGTCTTTTCCAGGGTGGACGGACGTTTCGGACACGGACGTTTCGGACTAGGACATTTCGGACCGGACGTTTCGGACATGGACGATTCGGACTAGGACGTTTCGGACCCCGGACGTTTCGGACTTTTTTTATATTTTATATAATTTTTAGTGGATATTTTTATATGGATATTGTTAGTGGGTTTTCAATTTATTTAATTTTGCACAAATTTTTGTTACAAAAGAGTTTTGCTTATTAGGGAATTTTTTTTTGGGGGGGGGGAGCCTTTTTGTAAAACATAGTGGTAATGCAAACTGATGAAAAATTTTGAAATAAAACTACAATGTATCATACTCCATTCATTCAATCTCAAAAGTACACCCAAATACATTCTGGCCGAAACGTCCGCCCTGTCCAATATTTCTGTCCGAAACGTCCTAGTCCGAAACGTCCTAGTCCGAAACGTCCGGTCCGAAACGTCCGTGTCCGAAACGTCCTACATTCTTTTTCCAGCATGGTGGGGCAAGGTTTAAATTTTTCTGACAGACAGTGTTCCCAAGTCACTGACAATTGTTACAAACTTGAAACCTAACTCAATATACTTACAAACAATAATAAACGAAACATCCATGAAACGTTCATTAATTGTTATTATTATTTTAAAGAATACATTTTTGTTTAACATAAGTAGTTCTTTAAAATCATAATAAAACATGAACGTTCTTGTAATTCTTTAAAATTATAATAATACATGAACGTTCTTCATACAAAGGAACATAATGGTATCTTAACATGATGAAAAGTGTGGTGTCTTCAAATGGTCAACCTATTTTTCTCAAATTAATGGCTTTCAGAGAAAATGTTGGTATTCGGGCGACCAACAAATGTTTTGACAAACAACAAACATTTCTGGTCGACGCGAGTCATGTGGAGGGCAGACCCTGTCCCAGCACCCTCCTAGCTTCGGACCTGCAGAAATACCATTTGCACACTCCCATTAAATTTGAGCTACAGCGTTATTGTCCTTGACACTTTCATTATTCTCTGCCATTTAGTGGGACAGGGGTTACTGAAATCTTGGTCTTCAGTTGCCGTCCAAATAGGTCCCATTAAATTTGAGCTACAGTGTTATTGTCCTTGACACTTTCATTATTCTCTGCCATTTAGTGGGGCAGGGGTTACTGAAATCTTGGTCTTCAATTGTCGTCCAAATAGGTCATCATATTTTTAAAAAAGTATGCTTCATCCTTGTTAATCTTTCATATGTGGGTCTAAGTTCTTTGTACCAATAGTCTTGAACGAGGCTTTGGCATGTTAACCCTTTGAACCCTAGCGGCCGTTTTTTTCGGCCTGGAACATGATACGTCATAATACATGTATTTGCTGAATAAATCTTATCTTATCTTATCCATTCACTAAACAAAGAGTCAAGGTGGACGACTTTGTGTTGGTAGGTGTGATACTGGTAGTTATTCTCATTCTATTCTTAATGTCATTATATAGTATGGCTGTTGTTCAGTAAATGTATGGGGTAGACCAATCAATATTTTCAACGTGCAGCCTCGGGGCTGCCATTGTACTGGTATGGAAGATACCACTAGAGTTCAAAGGGTTAAGAGAGGCATAGTAACATAATTTACCAATTCTCCCTGCTGTTCTATCTGTGGGAACTCCGGGAACCGAACCAGTGCTCATTTACTGTGATAAACAAGCTATGTTTTACTGGTAAAATAGGATCTGGTAACCAATACCTGGAGTGGAAGCTCTTTAAAATGGGAAACATGGGTATAAAGGATTGGCTGGTCTTGACTTTATATTCATGTTGCGGTATCTATTAGCGATTGTGCTAGAATATGTGACCTTAAATGCCAATAAATAAATATTACTACTGTTCTTCTCGGGTTTCATTGTGGTCTGTAAAGTCCATAATTTTTAGCTCATTTTGACAAAGTCAAGCTGAGCTAATCTCATCGCTCTCCGTCCGTCGTCCGGCGTCCATCGTCTCTCGTCCGTCGTCCGTCAACACCATGTTTTGGTCTTCTCCTCCAAAGCCACTGGGCCAATTCAAATGAAAGTTTGTGTGAGTGATGGTCCCAAAGGGGCATTTCATTTTTGTTCAACTCAGCATGCCCAACCCCATAGGGAGGGAGTGGGGGAAAATGCTCCAAAATATTTTTAAAATCTTCTTCTCAAGAACCAGTGTGTACAATGTCTTGATATTTGCTATGGAGCTTCCATATGAGGTGTAGAATCAAGTTTGTTCAAACGAAGTTCGTGAAGTAATATTTGGCTTTGTAATAGGAGGGGTAAGATTTTTGGCCCCGCCCAAAATTTCTATTTTCTGAACCGATGGTCCGGTATGAACCAAATTTGGTTTGTGGTAGTATTGGGTCATAAGTACTTGACCCATGCAAAAAAAAAAAATTCCCGCATCCCCATGGGAACCCTGGGAGCTAAAAATAGAAATATTTTCAAACGCCCATATTTCCCAAACCCCACGGAACAGAGAGCTTTTATTTGGTATGAAGTATCCTTATGACCAGTAGAATTGAATGGTAAAAAAAAATTGCCATCGGTTATGTTAGGGTGTTCTGTAATGGGCATCGAAAAAATGCTGAGTCAGCATATTTGCAAAAAATTTAAAAAAATCTTTTCTCCAGAACCAATCATCAGAATGTTTTGATATTTGGTATACAGCATTCATAGGGGGGTCAGATAAAAGTTTGTTGAAATAAAGCTCATTGGTTCATATTTGGGCTCTCTACAGGAGCCCGAAGTTTTAACATAGGGTAATATGGGGAATATTCTTTAAAAATCTTCTTCTTCAGAACCACCAGTCAGAATCTTTTAATATTTGGTATACATCACTGTTATGAGGGTCAGATTCTAGATTTTTCAAACCAAGTCCCTAGGTTAATATTTGGGCTTCCTACGGAAGCCCATATTTTATCTTTGTTCAATATGGAGGGTAATTTAAAAAAATCATCTTCTTCAGATCCATCAGTCAGAATGCTTTGATATTTGGTATGCAACATCTCTATGGGGGTCAGATTCAAGTTTGTTCAAATCAGATTACTAGGTATATATTTGGGCTCACTATGGTAGCCCAAATTTTTACTTAGTGCAATATGAGGAAATTTCTTTAAAAATCTTCTTCTTCAGATCCACCAGTTGGAATGCTTTTATATTTGGTATACAACATCTCTAGGGGGGGCAGATTCCAGTTTGTTCAATTCGAGTGCCTAGGTTAATATTTGGGCTCCATATGGGAACATGAAATTTAACTTAGTACAATATGAGGGAATTTCTTCAAAAATCTTCTTCTACAGATTCACTTGTCAGAATGCTTTCACATTTGGTATACATCTCTAGGGGGGTCAGATTCAAGTTTGTTCAAATCGGATCCATATGTTAATATTTGGGCTCGCTATGGTAGCCCAAATTTGAACTTAATGCAATTCGAAGAAATTTCTTTACAGGCTCTCTATGGGAGTCGGAATTGGCCATTTTGCTGAAGAATTCAAAATTTTGTATTCAGTACCCTCTAGAGGTACTAAGATTAATCCACATAGGTTGTATCAAGGGGCTTCATAGGGGAGCTCTACATTTTACTTATGATCGACTGAAGAAAAGGCATGATGCCCAGATTATTTTTGTCACTCCTGAGGGACTCAAGGATTGACAGTGTAGCCTATGGAGATGGCTTGCTTAATGTAGACTCATTCTTGGACTCTGTTTAAATTGTGTTCTGTACAAGATGAGCGCTTCAGGCCCCGTGGGGCCTCTTGTTTTAAATGTTTTTGCCAGACCTGGAAATATCTGGTTCGTTATTCACAAATGAAATGTGAGAGTTCTGAGCATTGCAATAAAGTAATATTTAACTCTTAAGCCACTAAGTATTTTTAAAATAGTTTCTTAAAATTCTAGTCATGGCTGCAGTGAAGAAGCCATGACTTGATTTGATGAATAATTCATGACAATTTGACTCAAGAAATCACTGGTCAAAAAGGCGATACAATTTGCAGAGGAAAATTTGGTTAAATGGGCTCAAATATTACTTATTTCTGTAAATGTTGCCCACTATTTGTATTTGGTAACACAGTTAATGAAAAATAAGAGAAGATTAATTCAATTCTACATCCAAAACTAACTCGTAACGTTATTACATCGACTGCGGATGTCAAAAAGTAATTGGTCAAAAAGTTGATATAATTTACATTGGAAAATGTGGTTAAATGGGCTCAAGTATTTCTTCAAATGCCGTCTGTTATTTGTATTAGGTAGATAGTTGATGGTAAAAACAGAAGATTAATTCAATTCCACTTCCGAAACCAACTCACCAACAACACTACCACATCAATTTCTGACGTCGTTCCCCTATCAGACGTGCAGAAGGATACAATTTGACAGGGGAAAATTGGGTTAAATGGGCTCGAATATTACTTATTTTATTGGCAAGAGATTTCGTGTCCTGGGCAAGAATATCTGCCAGCAGCATGCAAGGATTTAAGGAGTTTTGTTCTCATTCAGCAATTTCAACAGTGTTTTGGCTCTGATTCTTGATTTACGTCCTGATGTGTAGTTCTTGTGCAGGGGGCGTAACTCTTGGTCGACTCGAACGCGGTCGGTCGGCAGTCGATCCAGTGGTTCTATACCTTCAATAAGACAGTAATTAGTGGCCACAGTGACTCCGAACTCAGCAGCGAGCTCATCTGGAGGTATCCCAGCCTCGTGCATACCAATGGCACGCAACCTCTGATTTTCGGTTAACCTTGGCATTTTTTAAAAATTCGAAAGACAATAACAAGCGTGTTTTCTCAATAACCCAGGCTCTCTAGCACATCATAACGCAAAGAAAATCGTCGGTCACCCATTCAATTTGACCTTCTTGGGTAGCACGTGCTATTTTGAAATCAGTAGCAAAATTGTATACGGTTGTGTGTGAACAGCAACAACATGTCATTAAACTCAAAAAAGAAAGTATAATAGAAACAAATGTGAAAATATAGCATAAAGGATGAAATATAATAGTTCTAATGTTGCATGTTTGGTGACAAGAAGTCGTGCAAAGAGTTTAAGGGCCTATATAAGTAATGGAATTTTGTTTATTTTGAAATTCTCACCTCTCATATTCCTTAAATTCAGATTACATATACACAAAGTATACATCAAAATGAAGGTTGGGATGTATAGAACACGAAACACATATGTAATCGACTCATAGAGTCGACTGTAGGCACCACTGTTTCCTGGAAGTCTGCTATCGTATTCGCACCAGAACTGATAAAATAATATTTCATCAGAACAACTTGCGGCCAAATGTGCTTCATATATCCAAGAACAAAACACTTCCGAATACAGCGATAGGTCTGCATTTTGAAAAAGGACAACACTGTCTGCATTTTTTTTTTATTGAAGATGGTTTCCATGCTCGACAGACATGCGCAAATCATTCGTTACCACGAATTTCCATCGAAAAACAAAATCGTAATTCTAAGAAATGTCAACAGGTATCATGATACCTTGCATTGAATATGGCAACTGTGCAATCTCTATCTAATAACAGTATACTGTATGAAGGCGATCTTTTTCATTATTTGATTTTAGACGGCGTGTTTTTACATGCTTTTTTCTGTCCGATGACGTCGACCGGAAATCGAAAGTATACTCGTACGTAAACAAAAGCAAAGGCTTTGGAATTTTCCCCAATGCAGCTCTGTCGCCGTGTTTTGAAGAATTTTTATCCCCTAGCTTTGTTCTTGGATATATAAAGCACATTTGGCCACAAGTTGTTTTCTTGAAATATTAAATTAAATTATCAGTTCTGGTGCGAATACGGCAGCAGACTTCCAGGAACCAGTGGTGCCTACAGTCGACTCTATGAGTTGATCACACATGTGTTTCGTGTTCTATACCTCCCAGCCTTCATTTTGATGTTCATTTTGTGTATATTTAATTTGAATTGAAGGAATATCAGAGGTGAGAATTTTGAAAATAAACAAAATTCCATTACTTATATAGGCCCGTAATGACATGTTGTTGCTGTCCACACAACCCTATACAATTTTGCTTCGGATTTCAAAATAGCACGTGCTACCCAAGAATGCCACCCCATGTCTGAATTGCGACGTCCTGTCGTGACGCTGGCAACAGTAAGTACATGAAATTATGCACATTCATACAGCTAGACTCGAAAGATGAATTTACAATAATTTGTTTGGAATTGAAGTCGATAATAGTAAAAAACAATTGCCCCTCAAAGTTTATTATACTTTCTTTTTTGACTCAGTATCGTTTTCTGTATGTGTTGCAGTCATGGAATAGCCAAATGCACTGAAACTTATAAACACTAATAAACAAATTTATTTTTATGGTCACTTTGTATCTATGGTTATATCATAACTATCTTTTATACCTGCACTACCCACTTAACTGGTGGAGTGCAGTTACTGCAACTTGACGATTTCATATTCTGTGGATGTGCTTTATATTATCTTTGAGGTGAGACTATTTAGTCTGTATAGCTTTGCCTTGTTATAGTTTATGAAGAGTTCCTCTAGGCACTCTCCCATAATTGAAACAAGGTAATGACATATGAACATATTTTGACAACCAAAAATAATTTAGAACTCTACCAGTTAAGATTCTATTTTAGTAATGGGAAATTTAGCTTGAAAATAGGTGTCACGTTATTTTCGATGGCGTCAAATATCTAAAGAATGCTATAATTTTACATTTTTTGGGTGTTCAAAATTTCGAAGCATTGTTCATAAATACGGATGGATGGCAAAACTTTCTTATTTAGCACCTTAAGAGAACCTTGATCTGAAGCATTGGTTTACATTTTGAAAAACAAAAAGATTATCCCCTGTGAGTAAATATTCTGTTACTTCCAGGATTAACTTTAAAACATTTTCTGTAATCACAGGGGGACTTGGTTCAAGGTGAAAAGGCATTAAAAATGATATGTGAAAACTTTTTTTCATCAGTAACACACAGAACCATCTCAAGAAATAAATATCATATTCTAAACACGTGCCAAGATTTTGGATGAAAACGCCTGTTCTTTCAATAGGTCACTGCACTTTAATGGGAGATTTACCCATTGAAATTTTTAAAATGTATTTAAATGGGTAAAGTACACATCACGAAAAATGTTGATATTAAATACCTTTATACCCAAATCATTTCTGGGAATCTGCCTTCAAAAACATTTTTTTTTTTTTTGGAGGTGAGGGCGGCAGGTGTCAGCAAATCTTTCAATAGCCAGGAACCAATAATGTTGGAATGAATGAATGATTTATTTGCCATATACAGTACATATACAATATAACAGTGGAAAGAAAATACAGTTACAAAATTTATTTATTTATTTTTTATACATATAGTTTGCGGTTTATTGTCACCCTATTGTATATGGAATGTATGGCTGGGAAGAGGCATAGCCACAACGGCTGTCTTCCTGCCAATTCCCACCTGGGTAAGCAACATGCGCCAGCCTGAGAATGGCGACAGTCATCTTTCAAGATGCGTTCTAAAGTACGGAGCCATCTCCGTCGGTATTCAAGTGCCTTATTTTAGAAACAGATACCACAACAGACCCTTCAAGATGTAGTTAATTTTGTTGTCTTTCCCTTTCCCATTTTTTCGCAAGTGTTGGGTCTGTATCCCAATAAGTTCTTGGTATAAGCTGTGATACTTAACCTGGTATACGATAACGACAGCTCGTAATGAGCTTGCCGTGGGCTGAGAAGGACACGAGGGAGGGACACGAGTGACGTAAACATCTATGATTAACTTAGATATGTAAATATTAGGTCTCATAGGGGGTCAAGTTGCGGGATATGAGATTCAGTTTGTAAAGACTAAGTTAGTCAATGATTATAAGTACCAAAGCCGGAGGAAAGTCGATTAGTGAATAAAGGCACTGGCCACGGCTCTCAGTTGAAGAGCTCAAGTGAACACATTATCATAATTCCGTGAACCTGCATGCGTGTACCCAGTTTATCTTGCAGTAACACAGGGCTACGCCCACCATTTGTGGATATCACATTACGAAAGCACAATCGTTACAATGCGGGTTGGTACAATGTACAGATTGATTATAAGTATCAATCAGCATTGAGATTACTGCTTTTTTAAATAGGTTCCTATTTGTTATGGATCTTATTTCTGCATCTAGCTCATTCCACATTTTAGGGAATAAATTGTTTGGCAGCTGGGAATGTGCTTTTGTCCTTGCTCTACCACTTTTCAGTAAGTCAGATTGCCTTGTCTCCATACCCGACAGATTAGTATTCCTTTCGAAAAGTGACAGAAAACAAGGAGGAAGGTTATTATTGTACGTCATGCGTGAATAACAACGTGTGAAGGGTATGAAGATCTTTCACTTTCAATATTTTACATTTTAAAAATAGAGGATCTGTGAGACTGTTATATTTTTTATTATTGATTATTCGAACTGCTCTCTTTTGCAATAGAAACAGTTTATTAATATGAGTTGAGTGACCCCATATTTGAATTCCATATAAAAGATGATTGTGTACTAAAGCGTAGTAAAGTGATAATAAGGCTTGGTACGGACGAATGTTTTTAACTTTATTTATTGAGTAAATTGCTCGAGCAATTTTAGAGCACACCATAGATATATGAATTTTGTAGTTTAATTTGTCATCAATACATACTCCCCAAAAACGGACTAAGCTATTTGTGCCAGAGGACCCGTAAACCTTCTCTGTTGGCTTACCGTCAATTGTTAATGGTCTGTGGTTATCAGAGTTAGGATATTTTGAGTTTAACTCGATAAATTTACTTTTTGGCATTTAATAATAAGTGATTAGCTCTGCACCACGTATCAACTTTATTTAGTTCAAGGTTTACCGTATTGTGCAGTGTACTGGCATCTATGCCTGATTTGTACGCTGAAGTGTCGTCGGCGAATGAGAGAACATTAAGCGATGTTGCTTGGGAGAGATCATTTACATATATCAGAAATAGTATGGGGCCCAAGGATCGAACCTTGTGGAACTCCACAGTCGACGTATGCCTTTGATGACTTTTTTCTAGAGTATTCGACAAACTGAATTCTATCGGTCAGATAGCTACGAAACCAGCTATTACCTATACCTCTAATGCCATAAAACTCTAATTTTGTTAACAAAATGGTGTGGTTTATGGTGTCGAAAGCTTTTGATAGATCTAAAACACGGCTAAGGTATTATTTTTCAAGGTGGTATTATTTTCCTCAGATACATGTTTCAGAAACTGTAATATAGGGTATATCGTTCTATAACCTTTTCTGAAACCATATTGATGATCATATAGAGCATCATGCAGACTGAGAAAATTAATTAGTCTGGCGTACATGACCTTTTCCAGAATTTTGGAGAAAACTGGAAGTATACTAATTGGTCTATAATTATTAAGGCTCCCGTTGTCACCCGACTAAAATATAGGTATTATCTTGGCAATTTTCATTCCGCTTGGGACAATAGCACTTCTAAATGATTTGTTTATAATATCTGATAAAGGAAAAGCAATTTCACCGATTGTTTGCTTTATTAACCATGTTGATAGGCCATCACAGTCCTTGGTTCGTTTAGATTTAAGTCTATTTGCGATACAGATAATTTCACCGGGAGTTGTTGGTTCAATGAAAAAACTATCAGGAAAATTGCCGGACAAAAAGCTTGTGTGAGATTATCAGAAATGGGAATGAGGTCACTGGTGGAAGACCCGATAGTAGAAAAGAACTTGTTGAACGCATTAGCTATTTCATTGGGATCTGAAACTTCAGTATCATGAATGATAAAGGTATCTGGAAGTTTACAAATTTTACTATGTTTTTTTTTTACATCATTTAGGATTTGCCATGTTTTTTTAATATTATTTTTACTTTCGGCCAGGAGGTTTTTATAAAACAAGTCTTTACTCTTTCTTTTAGTTGTATTAAACAATTGGCAGTATCGTTTGTAGTTAATTTTGTTTTCGGTAGATGGATTTTTTAATTGCTTATTATAAAGCATGTGTTTATATAGGGATGACTGTAATAGACCATTCGTCATCCAGGGTTGTTTCTTTATATATTTTTTATTCATTTTGATATGCTTCAAGGGGAAGACTTCCTCAAATACCTGCATATAAGAGTGTCTAAAACCATCGTAGTCTTCATCCATACTCGTGGATTTTGGAACATTCGTATACTCTATTTGTGAAAGTTTCTCTCTAAATAGCAGTATATTCTCTGGGGAGATATTTCTTTTAAATTCTGTTGTATTCTCTCGGCCTGCTTTTAGTTTTAGGTCTAATAAGAATGTTCCGAAGTGATCAGTAATGTCTGTAATAAGTAAGCCAGATTCAACGGTAGACGAGACGTTATTAGAGTAAATATGGTCAATTAAGGAGGCTGAGTGATCTGTAACTCTTGTTGGCTTCGTTATAGTTGGTAGAAAGCCTTGACTAAATATCGTATCAATAAAGTCGTCGGTTTGTTTATGTGTTGATATTTTAAGTAAATCAATATTCAGGTCACCAATCAGGAAGCATTGTTTATTTTCGTCATTTACCAAATTTATTATCTCTGTGATTTTGTTCATGAAAATTTCTAGGTCGGCTTTGAGTTGAGTATTTTGTCGATAGACAACGCCAACTATTGCCGTAGGCCTGTGTTTTTTAGATATTTCAACAAAAAGAGTTTCACAAACATGCGGAATAAATGCTGTCAAATCAGTCCTTATTTTAAAATTTATATCTTCCTTAAAATAGAGACCAACCCCTCCCCTGCCATCATAATCTCTTACATTACTTACTATGTCGTGATATCCACTGAGTTTAAATGATACATTATCCTGTATTTTGAAAACCTCTGTTAGTCCTATAATGTAAAAAACATTTTCTTTATTCTGCAAACTAAGTAGAAAGTTATTGAATTCATCCCAATGTGCGTTTAAACTTCTGATGTTTAAACTTAAAATTGCCAAAGAATTGTTCAAGCCTGCATAATTTTGCTGAAATTCATTTGGCATATAGTATTTGCATTTACGGATATTTGAGTTAAAAGGAGATTCTGAATCATCAGTTATTGACTGTGTTTTCATGTTATACTTATGAGTAAAACTGAAGTCTTCACATGTTCGAATCTCATCCAGACTTATGTTACCCGCCATCGTAAGTGGAGGCCAAGACTCCCAATACCGACCAGAAAAGGGTATCAAATTTATTGTAAACAATATTGTCGCAATTCGCAGGGTGACGCATTATTTTCTTGTTGAAGATGCAGGTTTTGGGATGCATTGCCAGTTTTTATTACAATGTGCCCAAAGGTGTAGGACTAAAATAATAAAATACTCAAAAAACATATTCATTGTTACATGTAGTTGTTGAATGGAGATGCGGGGTGCGGTTTAATCCAGCAACAGCTCGGGTGGGAAGGAAAGGGAAATAATACCTTCAATTTTAGGTACAATATGACCATTTCTATCATTTTCAGATTCCATTTGTGTTCTGAGCATAAAATACGATCATAGGGCTTTTAAGTAGCCTTGTCTGTATTCCCCCATTAGACGACCATTCTACAATAGTCAGAGTTCAGGATACTTCTTATCTGCCTCAATAAAACCGCAACATGTGTCCCCAACAGGAACGATCTCCAAGAGCACTAAAGTGATTAGATTCCACTAACATGTTATTTATCTGCCCCACAAAAGAAACAAAACATATATAAACAAAATATCTCATATGACACCCAACATGAACGAGCTCCGCGAGCTCGTCCGAGTTAAGCGGCACACGATAAGGTCCCACTGAGGAAGACAACCACAGAGTATGGCACATGACAAGGTGGAAGTATGTTGCGGCAACATGAAGAAAGTTTAAGAAACAAAAATACTTCCAAACAATCTTCACAACAGGAGGCAGGACTACAAGTCAAGTCTCAGAGTATAATCTACAGTTATTGAAATCCGCCAAACACTGTTCGAATTATGACATAATCAGTGACTCTTCGGCAAAAATGAACTAAACATAGTGTAATAGTTTCTTCAATTTTCAAACACTCACCCTGATTTTGATTGGGATTTAATGACACTTTTATGAGGACGCAAAAATCTGATCATTTAAGTATTTAAATTCAACTAACGTGGTAAGTCTCCGCCCCCGCAAAAAAAAGAAAAAGAAAGAAACCGTATTACGTGACTCGCAGCAGGAATGAGCTCCACTGAAGTGATTTGATTCCATTTATATGTTATTTACCTGCCCCACAAAAAAAACAAAAAAAAACATATCATGTGACACCCAACAGGAAGGAGCTCCATGATATATTAAATATTCAATAGTTCCATCAATAATGTTCTGCGTTGTTCTGTTGGTGTCACAAAAAACTCCCATCGCCACATGCATATGGCACATAAGGTCCACTGAGAAAGATAACATCAATTTTCGATTAGAAATTCCAAATTTCAAAAAACCATGCCATGTGACAACCAACCGGAACGAGCCTCCCGAGCTCGTTCAAGTTAGATGGCACATAAGGCCCCACAGAGGAAGATAATAACAAGAAAACCCGCCAACTGCTTACTACTTTTAACATGGGAATATTTGATTTATATCTACTAATCATAGCGCGTTCCAGTTAAAAGTCACACAACAGTGTCCTATTGAAGAATATAGGCTCAATTTTCGATCAGTCATCCTGATTTTGACTGGTATTTAATGACGCTTTTATGAAGATCCAAGACTCTGATCATTTCTGAAGTATTTAAATTAATCTAACATGGTGTTTGTCCGCCCCGCAAAAAAAGAAAAAGAAAAAAAAGCGTATCACGTGACACGCAACAGGAAAGAGATCGAACTCCACTGAAGTGTTTCGAATCCACTTGCATGTTATTTACCTGCCCCACAAAAAAACCGTATCAGGTGACACCGAACAGGAACGAGCTCTGCGACCTCGTTCCAGTTACGTGGCACATGATAAGGTCCCTTAGAGGCAAATAATCAAAAGAAAACCCTCCAGCTACCTACTACTTTTAACATGAAAATATTTGTATTATGCCAACTGACCTTCAGATCAAAAACATGTTAATAAAGTATTTAAAATCTCCTGAGTTCTGGGTTCTGTTGAAGTCTCCCATCATTACATGCAACAGAAATGAGCTCCACGAGATCGTTCCAGTTAGATGACACATGGTAAGGTCCAATGAGGAAGATAACCTCAGTTTTCGACCAGTCATCCTGATTTTGAATGGGGTTCAACGACACTTTTTATAAATTCCACTAACATCGTATTTACCTGCCCCACAAAGACCCGACCATGTGACACCCAACTGGAACGAATTCCTCGAGCAAATGATGGCACACGATAAGGTCTCATAGAAGAAGATAACACAAGAAAGCCCTCCAGCTGCTAACTACTTTTAACATGGGAATATTCGTTTTATATCTGCTAATCATAGCTCTTTCCAGTTAAAAGGCACACGACAAGGTCACGACAACGTCCCATCAAGGAATATAGGCTCAAGTTTCGATCAATCACCGTGATTTCGACTTGGGTTTAATGACAATGTTATGAAAACCAAGCAATGTGATCATTTCTGAAATATTTAAATTCAGCTAACATGGTGTTTATTCCCCACGCAAAAGAAAAAGCTTATCACGTGACACGCAACAGGCACGAGAACGAGCTCCACTAAAGTGTTTCGATTCCACTTTCATGTTATTTACCTGCCCCACAAAAAAACGTGTCATGTGACACCCAACAGGAACGAGCTCGTTCCACTTAAATGGCACACGATAAGATCCCATAGAGAAAATAACCACTAGAAACCCCCAGCTACCTACTACTTTTAACATGACAATATTTGAATTATGTCTTCTGACCTTCAGATTAAAAACATGTAAATAAAATATTCACAAAAAATAAACAAAAACGTCCAACTTCTCACAACTTTTAGCATGGGAACATTTGTAATATGACCTTCAGATCAAAACATGCAATTAGAATATTCAGAAACACCATCAAGAATGAGATTTGTGTTGTTCTGCTGAAGTCATAAAATTCTCCTATCATCACACGCAACAGGAGTGAGCTCCACGGGGTCGTTCCAGTTAAATGACACACGATAAGGTCCTCTGAGGAAGATAACCTCAATTTTCGACCAGTCACCCTGATTTTGTTTGGGGTTTAACGACACTTTTATGAACACCCAAAAATGTGATCATTTCTCGAGTGTTTAGATTCCTCTAACATCGTATTTACCTGTCCCTCAAAAACCCGTACCATGTGACACCCAACTGGAAAGAGCTTCTCGAGCTCGTTCCAGTTAGATGACACATGATAAGGTCCCATAGAGGAAGATAACGCAAAAAGCCCTCCGACTGC
Source organism: Pictodentalium vernedei (assembly GCA_031216915.1). NCBI lineage: Eukaryota > Metazoa > Mollusca > Scaphopoda > Dentaliida > Dentaliidae > Pictodentalium > Pictodentalium vernedei. The sequence continues at coordinate 156,734,619 of CM062292.1, forward strand.
TTACTACTTTTAACATGGGAGTATTAGTTTTATATCTTCTAATCACAGCTCGCCCCAGTTAAGAGGCACACGACAGGGCCCCATTGAGGAATATAGGCTCAATTTTCGATCAGTCACCCTGATTTAGACTGGGGTTATTTGCCTGCCCTGAAGCATGCAAATAAAATATTCAAAATCTCCTGAGTTCTGTGTTATTCTGTTGAAGTGACAAGATTCTCCCATCATCACACGCAACAGGAATGAGCGCCACGGGCTCGTTCCATCTAAATGGCACATGGTAAGGTCCACTGAGGAAGATAACCTGTTTTCGGCCAGTTATCCTGATTTTGATTGGGGTTCAACGACACTTTTATAAAGACCCAAAAATGTGATCATTTCTCGAGTGTTTAGAATTCCACTAACATCGTATTTACCCGCCCCACAAAAAACCGTACCATGTGACACCCAACTGGAACGAGCTTCTCGAGCTCGTTCCAGTTAGATGGCTCATGATAAGGTCCCATAGAGGAAGATAACACAAGAAAGCCCTCAGACTGCTTACTACTTTTAACATGGGAACATTTGATTTATATCTACTGATCATTGCTAGCTCGTTCCAGTTAAAACTCACACAGCAATGCCCTATTGAGGAATATAAGCTCAATTTTCGACCAGTCAACCTAATTTTGACTGGTATTTAATGACGCTTTTATGAAAACCCAAGAATCTGATCATTTCTGAAATGTTTAAGTTCATCTAACACGGTGTTTATCCGCCCCGCAAGAAAAAAGCGTATCACGTGACACGCAACAGGCACGAGAACGAGCTCCACTAAAGTGTTTCGAATCCACTTGCATGTTATTTACGTGCCCCACAGAAAAAAACGTATCAGGTGACACCCAACCGGAACGAGCTCTGTGACCTCGTTCCAGTTAAGTGGCACGTGATAAGGTCCCATAGAGGAAAATAATCACAAGAAAACCCTCCAGCTACCTACTACTTTTAACATGAGAATATTTGTTTTATGCCAACTAACCTTCAGATCAAAAACATGTTAATAAAGTATTCAAAATCTCCTGAGTTCTGTGTTGTTCTGTTGAAGTCTCCCATCATTACACGCAACAGGGATGAGCTCCACGAGATCGTTCCAGTTAGATGGCACATGGTAAGGTCCTCTGAGGAAGATAACCTCAGTTTTCGACCAGTCATCCTGATTTGAATGGGGTTCAACGACACTTTTATAAAGATCCAAAAATGTGATCATTTCTCGAGCGTTTAAATTCCACTAACATCGTATTTGCCTGCCCCACAAAGACCGTATCATGTGACACCCAACTGGAACGAACTCCTCGTGCTCGTTCCACCAAGATGGTACATGATAAGGTCCCATAGAGGAAGATAACACAAGAAAGCCCTCAAACTGCTTACTACTTTTAACATGGGAGTATTCGTTTTATATCTTCTAATCATAGCTCGTTCCAGTTAAAAGGCACACGACAAGGTCCCATTAAGGAATATAGGCTCAATTTTCGATTAGTCACCCTCATTTCGACTTGGGTTTAATGACACATTTATGAAAACCAAGCAATCTGACCATTTCTGAAATATTTAAATTCAGCTGACATGGTGTTTATCCCCCACACAAGAAAAAAAGCGTATCACGTGACACGCAACAGGCACGAGAACGAGCTCCACTAAAGTGTTTCGATTCCACTTTCATGTTATTTACCTGCCCCACAAAAAAAACGTATCAGGTGACACCCAACAGGAACGAGTTCTGCGACCTCGTTCCAGTTAAGTGGCACGTGATAAGGTCCCATAGAGGAAAATAATCACAAGAAAACCCTCCAGCTACCTACGACTTTTAACATGAGAATATTTGTATTATGCCAACTGACCTTCAGATCAAAAGCATGTCAAAGTATTCAAAATCTCCTGAGTTCTGTGTTGTTCTGTTGAAGTCTCCCATCATTACACGCAACAGGAATGAGCTCCACGGGATCGTTCCAGTTAGATGGCACATGGTAAGGTCCACTGAGGAAGATAACCTCAGTTTTCGACCAGTCATCCTGATTTTGAATGGGGTTCAACAACACTTTTATAAAGACCCAAAAATGTGATCATTTCTCGAGCGTTTAAATTCCACTAACATCGTATTTGCCTGCCCCACAAAGACCATACCATGTGACACCCAACTGGAACGAACTCCTGGTGCTCGTTCCAGCAAGATGGCACATGATGAGGTCCCATAGAGGAAGATAACACAAGAAAGCCCTCAAACTGCTTACTACTTTTAACATGGGAATATTCGTTTTGTATCTACTAATCATAGCTCGTTCCAGTTAAAAGGTACACGACAAGGTCTCATTAAGGAATATAGACTCAATTTCCGATCAGTCGCCGTGATTTCGACTTGGGTTTAATGACACTTTTATGAAAACCAAGCAATCTGGCCATTTCTGAAATATTTAAATTCAGCTAACATGGTGTTTATCCCCCTAACAAGAAAAAAGTGTATCACGTGACACGCAACAGGCACGAGAACGAGCTCCACTAAAGTGTTTCGATTCCACTTTCATGTTATTTACCTGCCCCACAAAAAACGTGTCATGTGACACCCAACAGGAACGAGCTCTACGAGCTCATTCCCGTTAAATGCCACACGATAAGATCCCATAGAGAAAACAACCACTAAAAACCTCCCAGCTACCTACTACTTATAATATGACAATATTTGTATTATGCCTTCTGACCTTCAGATAAAAAACATGTAAATAAAATATTCACAAAAAAACAAAGAAAAACGTCCAACTTCTTTTAACTTTTAGCATGGCAATAGATGTATTATGACCTTCAAATCAAAACATGCAATTAGAATATTCAGAAACACCATTAATAATGAGATTTGTGATGTTCTGTTAAAGTCATAAAATTCTCCTATCATCACACGCAACTGGAGTGAGCTCCACGGGATCGTTCCAGTTAAATGGCACACGATAAGGTCCTCTGAGGAAGATAACCTCAATTTTCGACCAGTCACCCTGATTTTGTTTGGGTTTTAACGACACTTTTATGAAGACCCAAAAATGTGATCATTCCACTAACATCGTATTTACCTGTCCTACAAAAACCTTACCATGTGACACTCAACTGGAACAAGCTTCTCGAGCTCGTTCCAGTTAGATGACACATGATAAGGTCCCATAGAGGAAGATAACACAAGAAAGCCCTCCGACTGCTTACTACTTTTAACATGGGAGTATTAGTTTTGTATCCACTAATCACAGCTCGCTCCAGTTAAGAGGCACACGACAGGGCCCCATTGAGGAATATAGGCTCAGTTTTCGACCAGTCACCCTGATTTTGACTGGGGTTATTTGCCTGCTCTGAAGCATGCAAATAAAATATTCAAATTCTCCTGAGTTCTGTGTTGTTCTGTTGAAGTGACAAGATTCTCCCATCATCACACGCAACAGGAATGAGCGCCACGGGCTCGTTCCAGCTACATGGCACAGTTTTGTTTTATGTGTGGAGGAAGCCAGAGTACCCGGCGAGACCCACCCAGCAACAGACTCTTCAGTAGTGAGTAACCACCAGACTCTCCAACTAACTAGCCGGCACAAGAAGGTTTTATGGTAAATGTGCCATTGACATGCTGTTCGCTTTAGTACATGGAACCATCGCGGTTCCACTTGGAAAATTTAAAAAGCATTGGAAATCGCGTGTAAAAATCCTTTACCTAATACTATAAAACGACATTTGCAAACTTTCTTGAACAACAAAACATTTTCATTTTTTTTTCCTCACCGGGACAAGTTCATTAACTTTGTTCCAATGATGGGTCGAAAACTGTTTTAGAGGGAATATTATTCAAAATAAAAAAGTACGAATGATAATTTTTAGCTTAACTTGACAAAGTCAAGATGAGCTATTGCCATCACGCGTACAGAAGTTTGTTAGTCTGTTCACATTTTCCTTCAGCACAGGCTACACCTCGCAGTTCTTGTCCGATCGTCACGAAATTTCATATGCTGGTCTGTGGTCATGTCTAGATAAGAACGTCCCCTTTTGGTCATGATCGGTCAACCGTGATGGCTGCCCGAGCCCAAAACCCCAAAACCTTTAGCACAGTCTACAGGTCGTATTTATGAAGGGGTTTCATTATAACTTGTAGGATGACTTTGTATGATGTCTAAATGAGAACATCCCCTTTTGGTCATAATGTGTCAACCGTGACAGCTGCCCAAGCCTAAACACCCCAAAACCTTTAGCACAGTCTACAGGTCGTATTTAATATGAAGGGATTTCATTGAAACTTGGTAGGATGACTCCGTATGATATCTAGATGAGAACTTCCCCATTGGGTCGCGATCTGTTAGCCGTGACGGCTGCCGACGTCCAAAACCCGAAAACCTTCAGCACAGTATAAAGGTTGTATTTATTGAGGGATTTCATTGTAACTTGGTAGGATAACTCCATATAATGTCTAAATGAGAACGTCCCCTTTTGGTCTCGATCGGTCAAGTGTGGTGGCTATAGGGCCCCAATGCCCGAAAACCTTAGCACAGTCTACAGGTCGTATTTATGAAGGGATTTCATTGTAACTTGGTAGGATGACGCCAGATGATGTCTAGGCGAGAACGTCCCCATTTGGTCGGGATCGTACAACAGTGACGGCTGCCCGAGCCCAAAACTCGAAAACCTTTAGCACAGACTACAGGTCGTATTTATAAAGGGATGTCATTGTAACTTGGTAGGCTGGCTCAGTATAATGTCTAGATGAGGACGTCCCCTTTTGGTTGCGAACGGTCAACCGTGGTGGCTGCCCGGGCCCAAAACCCGAAAACCTTTAGCACAGTTTGCAGGCCGTATTTATGAAGGGATTTCATTGTAACTTGATAGGATGACTCGTTTTGGAATAATTTCACTGTAACTTGGTAACTTTGGTTGACATACATTAACTATGAGGGCCACATTAACCCACCCATTAATTCTTTAGTACAGTCTACACCTCAATCTGTTTTTATTGAAAACAGCATACAGGAAACAGAAATTAACATATTCTCAATTATGACAATTCGTGTCGTATTTCATTATCCTTTCATATACATTGAACATTATCCTTTTCATCAAACACAACACACAGTAAAGTTAAGCTAAGTGTCATTGACACTTTCATTGTGAATAGCTCTAAACATGTTATAGCTGTTGTGTTAAGTAAAGGGTTAACACCAAGCTTTCAGGCCACCAGTCTAATTCTGTACGAAAGTTGATGCTGGTATGGCCTGGGACCAGTCTAATCCTCAAATAGGTCACTGGCCATATTTAGAGTCACTCATCTGGAATATTTCAGTTGGTTGGAAAAGCTAACCTATGGTTCACTTTTCCGACCAATTGATATATTCTGAATGGTTGAATGTGAAAAATTTCTTAAAGATTCATTTTCTATTAATCAAATTTAGAAATGTTGTTCAATCAAGGCTTGATTTGATCGACATTCTGATGACAATCAGAAATGAAGTAGTAGTTCCATAAATTATGTTAATAACTTGATGTTTTCAAGGGACTTATATACTTATTGTTGGAATATCTATAACTTGAGCAAGAAAGGATACTTGTATATCTTTTTCAATAAAGACAAAACATTACATCAACACTTGACTGAAGGGTATGGTCTTGGATATCTGAAGCACATTTGACCAGGAGTTGTTCTCCTGAAATATGATTTTATTATCAGTTTGGGTACGGATACAGTAGCTGACTTCCAGAAACCATTGGTGCCCGCTGTCAACTCTGTGAGTTGAAAGCATTATTTTTCAGGTTCTACACATCGCACCCTTCATTTTGGAGTGTAACATATTTAACACAAAAGGTAAACAGAATAATTTTAAACTACAATACACATTATAAAGTTATAACTGCAGTTCAAATAATAAACTTCCACTGTACCTTATGTCCCATGCATGCCAATCCTAACAGCTCCCAGAAGGTGTCCCAGAATATTTAAACTTTTTCCATATATTTGATCTTTTTCACAATATTAGTTCACACGCTATTAATGTTTTTTTTTTTTTTGAATACTTGAATACAGACTTCAGAACAAATTCGGATCTCAGACACAGATCACAGCATCAAACAAGAAAAACCAATTATTTTTCATTCAATTAACTGATCAGTGACCCACGAGTTATTGATTACTAACAGCACGCTTTTTAGAAAAGCATGTCAACGTGTAAAGACATCAAGTGAACAATTAAAAAGCTGAAAAGCAAGGAAACATTTTAACCTTCTGTGCATTGAGCTGAAACAAAATAATTGGCGACCTGAAAGTAAAGAGGGAATGTTTTAACCTTCTGTGTTCTTGGTTAGTAGTACCTGAAATAAGCTATTATATCTACCTTTATGTCAGGAGCAAAAATGTCTTTATGGGGGACACACAAAGTTCAATCAGAGATAAAGAAGAGAAGAAAGTTCAGCAGTTTGAGTTACAGATGCCAGAAATCCAATCACGGAAAATTCCCCTTTTGAATATTTAAAATGTTGGCATCTGGTTGACAGTATAATTTACTTAAAAAACTCTGGCTAAGTGTTTATTTCCAGGCAGTTCCCTTGCCAAATTTTGGCACGCCCAGAAAACTAGAACAAGTTATACTCCCTTTGTTTTCTACTAATTGAGACCCGGAAAATGTCGGGAATGTCCATTGGTCAATTCTTGAACCCGTCTGAACATTGCAACACTGTGGCAGTATTCTCCAGCTTTCTGTGGAAGGAACAAGTTGCCATTTTCCCACTACCACCCTATCGTCACCAGATATAGGTTCCCTCCGCCTTTGCTTTCTCATCACCTGTCAATCGTTTTCTACCTATCCACCCTGTGCTTCACCAGCCTTTCTGGATATGATGCCTGTCAGGTTGGTTGGGAGGTTAGCTACATACTCAGCTTCTACATAGCCATGAAGACTCTATTCCTGCTGTTTGCAGATCAACATCGGACAGGATATAGTTACCTGCAGGACCAGATAGCAATGGATACATGGGTCAACTCAACCAGGTTCATCGGTTCTACATCACAATTCCAGTTTTGGAGGCATCAGACTGAACAGTGAACGTAGCTTTCGCGACTGTGTGTTCATCCAGAAGGCTTTTTTGAACTCAACTCCCTGCATTTTGGGCGGGGATGTTTCTAAGTGTACATACAGCTCTCAACTATCCAGCTTCGGTGTGATTCAGAGATCTTCAATTTGCAGTGTGATTTTGTGCATCTCTTCGGAAGCATTTGACTCTCAACTCCCTGCATTTTGGGCGGGTATGTTAATATGCACAGGCATCTGTTTTTATTCCAATGTGTTTCAGAAGTACTTGCATGCTAGGTGGGGATTCTTTAGGACTTTTATGTTTGTATCCGTCGTTGTGTTCTTGGCGTATTTCTTCAGAAGCATTTGACTCTCAACTCCCTGCATTTTAGTACGGCATTTAACGTAACGGAATATGAATTAGTCAAAAGTAAAAGCCGCTTAGAAGGGAGTAATCTCCCGAGCATGATAGCAATTTGACAAAATTATAAAAAAGTATTTGAAGAAGTTTATATATAGATATGTATACCATCTTTGGTACCACGCACATTGGTCAGGCATGTATTTGCTCTATCTTTGACAAAAATTGTTGATACATGAAAAGAAAGTCTCACATCAGTTAGGGGGCGGACCGTCTTGGGCTCAAATATTGTAATCGTTCTGCGATCAAGCCTTGGGCATCCTGGGCCCATATGCTAACCTGCTTGTAAAATTATAAATAAAATCTGGCCACCGCACCCGATGGCTCTGTTCAAACAGCACACACATGGTTCTGTGCGCTTTTGTCAAACTTTGCTTAGCCCCAGAGGATATCATTAGGGGTGGATATTAATGTTGTTGTTGTTGGGTATCCTCACATATAATTTTTTATCAGCTGTAAATATATAAGTACATAAATCTGTAAAGACCAGAAAGCCTAAAATAGAAAAAATTGCTGAGCCCTGAAACAAAATTATTTTAACCCTAATGCTGCCACAGACAAATAATCAATAAATCAGAAAAAGGTTGAGGTCACTCCATCTTAGTTCAAATTGTAAACTGATTTATTATTGCAACAACATTTCATTCAGAACAATATCTTCTGTACATGTGAAAAATCTAGAAAAATGAAGAGGTTTGCAAATCACACCTTTGATCAAATAACTGCGAAACGGCAATGGTATGTCTCGGGCTTTGGGGGCCTTGTTTGAGGACCTCAGTGGGGGACCTCGGAAGTGACATAATGTCACGTGACCCAGTGGCGCCATGTTGTGTTGTTATGGTAACCCGCGTGAGCGGCCATGTTGTGACGTCATCCCCATAGTGATACGTGGTGTGAGTGCGCATGCGCAGCGCGTGTTGTTAGGGTGATCCGTGTTTCCGTCGGCCATTTTGTATACTGGAGGCCGCCATCTTGGTTTCTATGGTAGCACGTGATTGCTATGTTACCCAAAAGCCTACAACAAGACAGGGGTATGTTCGAAGGGTATGTTCGATTGAATTGGAGTATCACTAATTACCACAAACAACCCGATAATCCCTCCAAATCACCAAAAACGACTTTTATTTGAAATGGATCCTACAAAAATCCGGTTTAGGACCGCCAAACCGTAGATTTTAATAGTAGCACGTAGTGCTATAGTACCGAGGGGGTACCGGAGGTATGTTCGATTGAACTTGAGTATCACGAATTACCACAAACAACCCGACAACTTGTACTATTTCGAATTCTTTCAGGATTCTCTGCTTCTATCTACATATGCAATAGTTTTCGTCTATCATGTTCCTTTGTTCTAGAGTATATTCCAGTAGCGTAGAGGAGCCTATTAGTTGGAACAGCTTTGCTTATTATTACTATATTTAGCTATTCGTCTTCGTCTCGGGCCTTTAATAAACCCTCGGGCTGTTCATCATTGCTGCAGGGCCGCTAATGAACCATAATGCCTTCCAAAATCATGTTATTGTTATATTAACGGCCTGGGATGAATGAATTAAATGCTGTTAATGAATTTTGTTTTTATTAATGGCCCGCGCCCCACTTCTGCAGCAAATACTATAAAACAGTTACAATTGCATTTTCTAGAATTGCATTTCTTAACTGACTAAAATCAATCATTAGCATTTTAAAAGATGAGGCAATTTGACAACTGGCAATTTATTTATTGGTGTTTAAGGTCACATACTTATGCACAATGGCTAATCGAGACCGTGACAGTTTTACGGGTGGAGGAAGCCGAAGTACCCGGAGAGAACCACCGAGCATCGACGAGCAACTGTCAGCTCCTCAACATTCTAACTTTGTTGACGCTCCGTACAAGCAGGGTTACAGCGATTGAAGGCATGTGCACCATCGACGTGCAATACACCTTAGTACACGGCGTTATCGTGCCTCCTATGTAGGCAACCGGGATAAAGTGCCTTGCCCAAGGACACAACGCGGGTCGTCCCGGACGGGGATCGAACTCGGGACCTCTAGCATAGAAGTCCAATAGTCTACCACTGAGCCACCGCGCCCATTGCCAACTTACCACATCTTTGGAGATGCTAATCATTCATTTCAACCCATTTAAAGTCAAAACCAGAAAATATAATTGTAAAAGTTCTATAGTATTGGCCCCTGGTTGCATGACACCACGAATTACAGAGTTTTACGGCTGTTTAAAACTTTGTTAATATACCAGAGAATGCTTACTAAACTAGTAATAACACATTTTCCATTGCTGAAGAGCTCATTGTAAATTTTCTTTTATTAAAATATGAATGAGGCAATTTAGAAAACTGGTGCTCTGGCTTCTAAATATATGAATATTCGCGTTGAAATGATTTTCCAGGATTACAATAAATCAGATGAATGTTTTAAAATAAATTTGCACTTTCAACTGAATAACATTTTTTGCCCATTTTCAACCATGGACCTCATGGAGTTACCAGTTGCGTCTTCTGTGATTAAACGCTATTGATTCATGTTCCCTGTGTAACAAAGTGTTTGTCGACTTGCTGATGAATGGGGGTTTCAGGATTGAAATTACCAGGCCGATGGGAATTATCATTTGTGGTGAGGGAGCAGGGACGTGGAAGCATGGGGGCAGAGTGGACAGCTGACGTCCCTGCCTTCAGACCACGTGGCTGAGAGGGGGGAGGGGGAGACTATTTTCTTCCCAGGTTCGTTGTTCAATTTTTTTTCAATGATTTATTCTTGAAGTAAAGCTAAAATACACCCCAAATCTGTTCTGGAGCTTTCAAAATTCAGTGTGGGGGGTTGGGGGTGGGAGGGGGCACCCCCTCTCAAACTCCCCATCTCAGGCCTTTGGCCTTCGAGACATGCATGCTTCAGCATGTCATTGCAGGTCTACAAGTGCGAGTAAATGCCCTTTTCCCGCGTCTGATCCCCCCTGCCCTGAAGTGCTACTGGCGCCCCTGTGAGGGAGAGGTAAAGTAAAATTATGCATAAAGTAAAATTATGTTCCAATAAAAAGTCCTAAACAAACATACAACAGTGTAAAGTAAATGAAGCAAATTTAGCAGTCTACAAGCTGGTTAGCAGGTGACAGCTTATCATGGCAGATTATCCTGTTGAGTTATGCTATTAATCTTGGCATAGCACAATGGGCGATTTAGAGCTTGGTACACTGACACTGGCTTATCAAAAGAAAATATGTAAGGCTTAATCATGCTGTATTGTTGTGGCGCTACTCAGCATAGGTAAATAATAGATGTCTTTGTGTTCTTACATTGTGAAGCAATTATCGGGGGTGTCCCCACTACAAAAAAGTTAAAACCGACTTAGAACTCAAAGCTATAATGTCAACAGCGTAGAAAACTCAACCTCACCACATTTGATGTGCAGCCTAATGGCTGGTTCAATTTTTAATATAATGAACAAACACTTCGACGTCAGTCTTTCCGACATATGTAAAGAAGTTGGGAAAACAGCATCCAAATTATATCGAACTCAAATTTCTTCCTCGCTAATAGAAGCCGCCATAAATAAAATATAAATCACACCCACAACACGTTAACTAGTAAAAGTACGTCAGGTACTGAACACTTATGGATAAGTTGAAAATAATTCAGTGGAACGCTCGAAGCGTTAACTGCAAAAGCTCACAGATGTCCGATTACTTCACAAACGTAGATGTAATTGGTATCAGCGAAACATGGTTAAAGCCAAGTAAGACATTTTTGTTAAGTGGATTCAACATCATTAGACGAGACCGTCCCACACAACGTGGAGGCGGAGTCGCTCTCCTCATAAGGCAGGACTTAAAATATAAAACGATATCAAGCGATCATCTCAACGCAGAGGTGATTGCCGCTGAGATTGAACTAGATCATAAAAAGTTGCCGTAATCTCATATTATAATGAACCGAAAAAAACAGTTGACAGAAAAGTCTTTGAATTCTTTGTGAAAAATCACAAACACTGTATTTTCTTAGGTGATTTCAATGCCAAACATCAGGTTTTCGGATGCAATAAAACGGAGTCCAATGGCGACGCTCTCTTCAATATCATCGAACAATTTGATCTTTTTGTATTAAATAACGACCACGACATTACTCACGTCAGTAACAACACCCTCCACCAATCCGACATCCTTGACCTAATTATAACCAGTAAAGCACTAACTAATCAAATGCAAGACATATATGTGGGGGACGATGATTTAGGTAGCGACCACCTGCCTGTTCATGCTACATTACACGGTTGCAGCGGACCCGCAGATACCCCACAATGAGGAGGAGGAATCTATCCAAAATTGACTGGGACCTCTTCAGAAAAATAATTCAGGTTAAAATAAACAAAAACGACCCAATGAATACCTGCGAGCTCGAGCAAGCATGTACCAATCTCGGTGAAGTCATTAACAGCACTCTTGGTGAGATTTGTCCCAAACAGACAGTTAAACCGCGGGCCAACAGAATAACTGAAACCACACTCCAAATAATAAAACAAAAAAGAAAGGCCTTCCGTGCATACAAATCAGAAAAACTTCCAACTAAAAAGGTCGAACTTAAAGCCGTGTATAATCGCCTCCACGGCGAAGTTAAAAAAGCAATAGCAAACGACAATCGCGTGAGATGGGAAAAAAGCAACAGAAAATCTAAATGGACTCAGGGAGACTAAAAAGTTTTGGGATACTTTTAAAACCCTTACTGGACAAAAACATAAAGACGCCAACAGTAAGGCACTAAAGATCAACGATGGAACTATGGCCCTGGACGACAAGGCGAAGGCTAGCGCCTTTGCTGAGCTCCTTAAGAAATATCATCGTCCACATGAGGGCGATAGGTTTGATGACGAGTTCAAAGAAAAAGTAAACAAATTTGTTCAAGACAACAAGACAACGTTTAACGATGCCAACTTCAGCCAAACGCCCGAGGACGGGGATGGCCATGAACTCACGGAACCGATAAGGAAAGAAGAAGTGGCTAACACAATTAAAAAATGTAAGTCTTCTTCTTCCCCAGGAGGGGACGAGGTCTCATACAAAATCCTGAAACAATGTCCCAACACTTTTTTCGGTAGACTCACTAATCTCCTAAACTGCTGTCTCTCTAGTGGATACTTCCCAAAATGTTGGAAGGTAGCTACAGGAGTCATGATACCCAAACCCGACAAGGATTTGAGCAACCCAGCTAATTACCGCCCAATCAGCCTACTCAGCTGTATTGGAAAAATTTTCGAACGGATTCTCACGACTAGACTCCGCAGCCATCTCGAATCAATCAGCTTTTTCAATAAGTGGCAAAGGGCATGCAGGAGCCAAAGAGAGGGAATCGAGCATGTTTATAGACTGGTAGATTATATGAAAACGGCGTTCAGTCAAAATGAAATAGGAACCGCGCTATTACTCGACGTAGAAAAAGCGTTTGACTCTGTCTGGCACAATGGCATGAGATACAAACTAGCTAAAATGGGGCTACCTACCAAAATTCTAAGGATCATATCATCATTTTTATCTGATCGAAAAATCAAAGTGAGGGTCAACCGCGAAGTGTCAGCCGAGGTAAAACTCGAAGCGGGCACTCTACAGGGTTCGGTCCTCAGCCCGCTTCTATTTATAATATATGTGAATGACATTGACAAACTAGGGAAGAACCATGTTGAACTATCTCAATTCTCAGACGACAAAGGAATGTGGACGGCCAGTAAGTCTGGAAACATAATACAAAACCGCCTGCAGGATACCATCCGCGACCTGCAAGACTGGTGCGCTCTGTAGCGCATCAAGCTAAATGCCACGAAAACACAAAGAATCACATTCTATAAAAAACAAAGGAAAAAGCCTGTCCCTAATATTGAGCTTAAGCTTTACGATCATAAACTTGAAGCTAGTAATGAGGCAAAGTTTCTGGGATTCAACCTGGATAGCAGTCTCAATCTAAACAATCACATAAACTCAGTCACCGTCAAAGCCACTAAACGCATCAATTTCCTGAAAATGATTAGAGGTAAAAATTGGGGAGCCAATAAAGAAATTCTCCTCAATCTTTACAACTTATATATACGCCCAGTACTAGAGTATGGGGCCATAATAACAAGTGACCTGAATAAAACCAACATTGAAAAACTACAACGGGTCCAAAATCATGCCTTGCACGTGGCTCTGCGGAAGCCCACGTGGACATCGATAAAACAACTTCACGAGATAGCAAAAATAGACACTATAGCAATGCGCTTAAAAGATCTTCAAAGCAAAACTCTAAACAGACTTCAAGACAGCGAATTAATAATAGAACTCAATGCGCATCGCGTCCTCAATAGGAAAACTAAATAATCTGGGGCATGTCTATCGAAAGGGTTAAAGATTACATCATTGTAATGGGGTGAGCCAGGCATTCTGTGACCTAAATTTAGAACTGGCTGCGGGTGACACGATACGCACGAAAGCTTGTTACCAGTGGGAGTTGCAAACAGCGAGGAAAATCTCCACCTGCTGCCGGGTCTCCCCTCTCTGAGATATAAATCTCGGGGAAAAAATGCTGGCTTCCCCATCCAAAAGGACGGAAAAGTTGTAAATTAAAAACCGAATTGCTCTAATTTCCAGCTCTCTATCTTTTCTACCTCCTCTGTCTCATCAGACACACGACCAAACTGAATGACAAACTATGAGGGATTGAAACAATCCTCAAGCAAAGATGTGCAGAAAACCTAACAAGACCAAGGCAAGGATTAAAACAATCTTGCCAGCAAACAGCCCTTTTAAACTGTTGGAGCTTTCTCCATTCCTTTTTTGTAACCGCTATGGTCATATACCGGGGCCACTACCAAACCGGCGTTGCTGTTTGGTTTTCTTTTTTCTTTTTCCCTTAAAATTGCCATCGCACAACATTATATTCTGGCTCGCCACCATGGTGGGACTCAAACCTCTACCATCGCCAAGCTGGAACCGAATAGAGCCCACTCTCTAATAGTCTTAATGGCGTTGAGGGTTTGGTCTTTGACAATCTATCACTCCAATGCAAACTGCCGGGAATTCTAACCACGTTCATATCCCTTCAGACCCCATTTGAGGCAATAGGAAAGCTAGGCCTGTGTGATCCAAGATCCAAGTGAAATAAAATAAGGCTAACCGGGTCGCAAGGGATTTGTAAATCCCACATCGTCCCTGCGCGCCTTCGGTGCGCTAAAACCTTTCATTCATCATTCATTCATATATTGTGAAAACATGAGTAACTCCTGGTAGAGGTTTGTTTACTTGACAACTCAGCTCACCTCCCGAAAAGAGTATATAAGCAGGAGACTTGCACTGGCCAATGATACTACCCATCCACAACTGGACACTACTGGAGACACCTGCCGAGTACCGGATCCTTTTCCTCCTTCAACACGCCCTCACATGTGAGAGCCATCCTATACAGTCACAGAGGGTCGAAAGGGGCTTGTCCCCCATACCGTCCCTGCGCGCCTTCGGCGCGCGAAATCATCATTTCGTCGCAGTTCATTTTCTGGTCAAATCACCATCAGTAGTTTGACTAGTGCATGTAAATAAATATCTGACGTTATATATTCTTTTTCATTGAAGGTGAGTCTAGTTGTTCAGTAATTTATTTGTATTTCATTTTGGAACCCTAAATCAATAGGCGCTTGGCATGCACACACATATATTCTGTTGGAACTGGCTAAACATTCTTTGAATGTTTGGCGAGTTTCAATGGATAAACAATACATTTTGGGCTATGGAAGAGTTAGTTCGAAAAATCATTTCGTCAATAATGTGTATATAATTGTAAGTAATTTGAGAAGTGAAAATACCTACTTGTGAACATTCACCAGTTAAAATTTGTGAATGCCATGGAGTATGTGTCTGTGTATTTATTTTAATTATCGAAATGTAAATCTTGAGAGTTAACATATATGTTGTTTTAAACTCAAATTATTAGCAGCTTCAAGCAAGTGTCTATTAATCATTTATATGTTCCACAGAAATTCGCAAGAGCTGTTGATTCCCAGATCAATGGAGCTCTGGTGAACTTCTGTTAAACATAAGCACGTGCTTGGCCATGGGTTTATATTTTAGAATAACACAGGCTCGGAGGTCATATTGAAGTATTAATTGGCAAGAATTATAATTATTTACTCGCGGGAAAAACGAGGCACTGTTGATATCCAGAAATGTGGATACAGAATTATAACTTGATAGGAATCTTTTGATATTAGACAAAGAGCTTGCCAAAATGTTTAAAGTTGTCTAACAGGCAAATGAGGTAATAGGAGCCTTGACTTGTCCTTTATTTCTTTAGAAGCTGTAAAAATAAAAACTGTATATGTTCTTGCACTTGCAGTATTGTTCGAAGGGGGCAAATCTGAGGAAGAGCTACTGAAGCTCTATCCTAAGATTTGCCAAAACAAAATATTTAGTTCAGAGTGTGTGTTGCAAAAAATGGTCTTAGGTATTTATTTTTATATAAACAAACTGGTTTACTTATTTTGCCTAAAGGTTAGAGTCCAATTCTCATGTGGCCGTAACCATATAATAAATTGTAGCTCATGGAGCTTGTCACAATATAGAGCTCGGGGAGCTTGACACAGTGTGTAACTCAAGGAGCTTGCTGCAGTAGAAATATATGTTCTCGTCTTGTTTCACAAGCAAATGAAGCGAATGGAGCTAAGACTCCATTTCCTTGATTTGCTTGGAAACGAACATGCCAGTATAGCCAAAGTTATTTATTGGTGTTTGTGGTCACTTTTACGTGGACTTCACCGTTTGGAATTGCCATTCACATAATTGTATTTTAGTATTGTTTCCCCAGGCTGATGGAGCAAGGGGAGCGTGCTACGGCTCTTCTTCCTTCCTCTGCTTGGAAACAATCTGAATTCATCGGCGCAAAGAGCTAACTGCTGTACAAAAAACTCAACTAGTCTTGTTTTGCAAGCAAGCGAAGTAAATGGAACCTTTGGCCCTATTTCCTTCACTTGCTTGAAAACAAGGCAACCTGTTTTAATTCTTATGTTTATGTCCAAAATATGGACTCGGTTCCAAGGCAAGCTGACATGAGTAATTTAATTAGGCAACAACAAATTTGTGTTGGTTCAGTCTAGAATTCGCCTCACATGTTCACGTTGCCTTAATCGGCCGTGTGAACAAGTGTGCTGGCCGTCCCTAGGCCTGTGATGGCTGCTCTTATCTTGACGTTATAATATTGCCATAATTGTTACACTGCCAACATGTATAGAACCATATGTTGCTTTAACCCTGAGGGCACAAGACACCGATCCCTAAGGGACACTTTGTAAGTTTTGTCTTTATACCTGTATTCAAATCACCATCAGTAGTTTGACCAGTGCATGTAAATAAATATCTGACGTTATATATTCTTTTTCATTGAAGGTTATCCCAGAAACCCCACCCCAATAACAAAAAAGACCCTACAATACTTGCATTGGCCTCACATCTTGAACAAACGTATATTATGTGAGCATTTCTTCCATTTTTAGGGGAATGATGGACAGAAGGGGTGGGGCAGGGCATTTCCACTCTCAACACACATTCGTAAAGTGTTTGTTCCACGGTGGTTTGCGAGAGTTTTTAGTTTGTATGAGTGTCCCAAAAATTCATCACATCATCTTCCACGGCAAGGTGATTTGATAGCATGCCTGTTTGAGCAATACTGTACCATGTGGATTAAAGCTAAACATTTATGCAATTTTAAAGTTTGGTGTTAACCTTCCAATGCAGAACTGAACAGGTCTGCTACTATTCAAAGAAGGTATTTGGCCTACCAGTGAGAGCACAAATGACGTGGGTTCACTTCGTAGCCGCCGATCCATTACATATAAGTTCATGGTGTTTGTCAAAACTTTTGTTGACTTTCGAAGAAACACACAATGGGTTATATCTTCTTCTTTTTTTTTTAATTCTTTCTTTTTTTTAATTCTTTCTTTCTTTTTTTTGGGGGGGGGGGGAGGAGTAGAGCAAGAAAGATGTAAAGAAAACTAATTTCTCTTGTGTCAAATTCACAGGAAATCTGCAAAATTGTACAATTATTTCACCATACACCACAAAAACTGTGATATATCTAATATGTAATCTCTTACTGTCCACATATACCTATCAAAAAAGAACCACAGCACATACAGGTCACAAACTAATGTGCTATTCTGTGGGTGGTCTATATGTCCAGTTGAGAGGTTATAAAGTTCAATTGTTTTCTTGGGTGTGATATTCTGAACATATTAGTGCGAGGTTAAAAGCATCATGATCTGTGGGTAAAGAATCTTGTGTAGTTGTGTCTTGAAATTTTCAAGACTGGTGGTGACGCTGGCACTTGGTAACGTGTTCCAGTCCTTGATGGTCCTGGGGTAGAAGGAATTTTTCCTTACGTCAGTACGGCAGGATGGAATATTGGAACCCTTTTACATTTATACCACGTGATGTTATGTCTGATGGAATGAGACTTTTTGATGAGTCTACATGCATAGACTCTTCCATTGGCAAGTTTGTGTAGCATTGTCAGCCTAGCTATTTTTCCAGGCTTTTCCAGTTAAGACTTCAGTCATGGAGCTAACCGATGAGGTGTTATGCTGACGATTTGTTACATATCTCGCTGCCCTCCTTTGTATCATTTCAAGCCGGTGGATGTTTTTCTGGCGGGACGGATCCCAAACTGCGCTTGCATATTCTAAGGTGGGTCTCACTAGTGACTTATATGCTTTTGCCTTTAATTTGGTGTTATTTATATTCAGGTTCCGTTTTTAAAATCCCATGGTCTTATTTGCCTTGTTGCAGATATTGCTGATGTGCTCGTTCCAGGGACGGTGGGGCCGGGGGTGGGGGCACAGGAGGCACGTGCCCCCCCCCCCCCAAACACACACACTTTTTTCACGAATTATGGGTACCCTAACAGGACATATTCTGACATAAGGTACACAACCCCTATGGCCATATTGACTGTAGGAGATAGTAATATAGTTCTATCAAAATTAGCAACATAATACTATCGGTGTCACTGTCCATTTTATATATTGAGATATTGCACATCGCAAGTTCGCAACTAGCCACAATAAGCACAGACTACATGTACAGTAATAGTAAAACTAGTCCAAATTTGGACGTACCAAACAAAAAAATTACATTACGGACTTTGGGTCCAAGTTTGAACTATGGTAAAATGTGCGCATGTGTCACCCCTGCAGTTACCCAGAAAAAAATTGTGCACCCCGCCCTCCCCGCCCCACTTTTTTGAGCTTCCGCCGCCCCTGGCTCGTTCCATCTGAGGTCTGAGCTGATAGTACAGCCCATATACTTTGCTGAGTTCACTGTTTGCAAGATGTGCCCATGCAGCTTGTATTTTCATACTTTTGTGTTTCGTTTTCGGGTTATTGTCAGGACGTTGTGCTTGTCTGGATGAAATGCCATTAGTAGTATATAAGGTACCGATCGTCCCCCATTACCCGGACTTTTGCCGGTGCAGCTAGTGTTAAATTCCCATAGGAACCGGACTTTTGCCGGTGCAACTGTTGCCGGTGCAAAATGTCGGCACCATATATCTGGATCCGACAAGTGGTGTACCTACTGCATATATAGTGTACTATGGTATGTATAGTGATATAATTAAACACGGGGCTCTGTGTATATAGTATGGGTTTGTGATGGAAAATTAACTCCACAATACCACTTGATCTGCCATAACGTACTACCAATACCAGTCATAGAATAGTACAAAGCAATCGGCTGGTTAATAATATCGAGGACTGGACCTACAGGGGTATATACCATGCATCCTATGCCACCCGTTCTAAACAAACGATTATAATACTGCCTGACCTAACACTAAACTACCAATACCAGCCATAAGATAATACAAAGGATCGGTAGGTTAATAGTACTAAGGGGGCAATAGACAACAGAATATTTATCCTGTACTGCCAATCTAAACCACCAATGACTATCTCGCAATACCACGCTACCATTCCCCCTTCCCCCACCTACTGCTTTACCTTGCTATAGCGGACAAAGGATAATAAGAAGACCCAGATTGTATAGTGGACAATAACAGTGGTCAGCATCTCTATGACGTCGCGCGCGTATCATGACGTCACGACGTCAATAGCAACGTCAACCATTTTGCGGGAAAAACTTTCAAGAAAATACATCTTCACCATTAATTTTCCATCACAAACCCATACTATATATAATATTATATATTGTATATATGGTGTCACTTAATTCCATATTGCAATATGGAATTAACTGACACCATATATATAATATTGGGTCACTAACAAAACTGTGAGACTGATATTACTTTTATTACCAAAATGAAAAAGTAATGAAGAAGAATGCAAAATGAATTACAACAAGGTGGAATGCCACCGGTATCTCCCGCTGAGATGTGGTTTACTAACCAGAAACCATAAAAATTGAAATTTTCCAAGTCCAAAAAAGTTTAAAAAGGCCAATAACTCTAGAAAGGAAAGTGTCAATGACACTGTAGCTCAACTTGTTTAAGACATGTACATGTATAGTATATGACACAGCAATGACAAACATCTAGGTAATGACCTGATAACGAAGGTACATGTAAAATATTGTAACTGTCTGTACATAAATGTTGACTGTAGCCTGTAACAAATATATAGGTAAAGTATTGTAAACGTGGGGTGACAGTTAGATGCAAAACTAGAAAAGAAATCTTTGAGTCCCAGAGTGGGGCTGACTGAACCCAAAAATATTTGTTTTCATTGCACAGTGATAACAAAGGCACCCCAAAACACTCGTTGCTGTCACAAGGTGATAACAAAGGTACCCCAAGAAGTTTCGTGAAGATCGGTTCATAAATACAGACTCTAGCCCGAGCCGTATTGACATGTGCACTTACTGTGTATAAGTAACACTGAACAAATCGAAGTTCATCTAATTTGCATAATTTCTGCATGAGAAAAAAACCCGTATTATATGTAATGTATTCCATGTTACTAAACATTCCTACAAATATTTATTCATACAGAAGTTCTGTACAAAAAACTGATTGCACTAATTTTGGTACAAAATGGCTGCTGGTGGCCATCTTGAATTTTGGACCGCACCCAAAAACACTCGTTCTTGTCCCACGATGATAACAAAGGTACCCAAGAAGTTTCATATTGGTTCATAAATACGGCCTCTAGTCTGAGCCGTATAGAAGTTGTGTACAAAAAACTGACTGGACCTAATATCGGTACAAAATGGCCACTGGCAGCCATCTTGAATTTTGGACCGCATCCAGAAACACTCGGTCTTGTCCCACGGTGATAACAAAGGTACCCAAGAAGTTTTGTGAAGATCGGTTCATAAATACAGCCTCTAGCCCGAGCTGTATTGACATGTGCACTTATTGTATATAAGTAGCACTGAATAAATCAAAGTTCATCTAATTTGCATAATTTCTGCTCGAGACAAAAACCTGTATTATATGTGATGTATTCCATGTTACTAAACATTCATACAAAAATTTGTTCAAATCAGAAGAACTTTCATACAGAAGTTCTGTACAAAAAACTGATTGCACTAATTTTGGTACAAAATGGCTGCTGGTGGCCATCTTGAATTTTGGACTGCACCCAAAAACACTCATTCTCATCCCACAGTGATAACAAAGGTACCCAAGAAGTTTTGTAAAGATCGGTTCATAAATAGCTTCTAGCCTGAGCCGTATAGAAGTTGTGTACAAAAAACTGACTGGACCTAATTTTGGTACAAAATGGCCACTGGCAGCCATCTCAGATTTTGGACCGCACCCAGAAACACTCGTTCTCGTCCCAAGGTGATAACAAAGCTACCCAAGAAGTTTCGTGAAGATCGGTTCATAAATACAGACTCTAGCCCAAGCCGTATTGACATGTGCACTTACTGTGTATAAGTAGCACTGAATAAATCAAAGTTCTTCTATTTTGCATAATTTCTGCACGAGAAAAAACCCATGTTACTAAACATTCATACAAAAATTTATTCAAATCAGAACTTTCAATCAGAAGTTCTGTACAAAAAACTGATTGCACTAACTAAAGTACAAAATGGCTGCTGGTGGCCATCTTGAATTTCAGACCGGACCCAAAACCACTCGTTCTTGTCCCACGGTGATAACAAAGGTACTCAAGAAGTTTCGTAAAGATCAGTTCATAAATACGGCCTCTAGCCCGAGCCATATTGGCATTTGCAGTTACAGTGCTGAAAGTAACACTAAATAGATGAAAGTTAGTCTAATTGGCATAATTTATGCACGAGACAAAAACGCGTATTACCGGTATATGTGATGTATTACATGGTACTAAACATTCACACAAAACATTATTCAAATCAGCGCTTTCATGTGGAAGTTCTGCGCAAAAATCTGATTGCACCTAATTTTGTACAAAATGGCTGCCAGTGGCCATCTAGAATTTCAGACCGGACCCAAAAACACTAATTCTCGTCCCACGGTGATAACAAAGGTACCCAAGAAGTTTTGTAAAGATCGGTTCATAAATACGGCCTCTAGCCTGAGCTGTATTGGCATTTGCACTTACAGTGCTGAAAGTAACACTAAATAAATCAAAGTTAGTCTAATTTGGCTAATTTACGCATGAGAAAAAAACCTATATTATATGTGATGTATCCCATGGTACTAAACATTCATACAAAACATTATTCAAATCAGAGCTTCCATATGGAAGTTCTACGCAAAAATCTGATTGCACCTAATTTTGTACGAAATGGCTGCCAGTGGCCGTCTTGAATTTCGGACCGGACCCCAAAACACTTGTTCTTGTCCCATGGTGATAACAAAGATAACCAAGAAGTTTCGTAAAGATCGGTTCATAAATATGGCCTCTAGCCCGAGCCATGTTGACGGCACGATGGGCGGACAGTCAGAGAGACAGACGACGGGCCATGGCAATACCTCAAATTTGGCTTCGTCAAAGTTGAGCTAAAAATGATTGAACAAAATCGTTACTTGTGAATATACTGTCCCCTGTGATGGTCCATCAGCATACCAAAGGTCTTTCAAATTTGACAAGCACTGACCACGATACAGGTGACTAAAGTTGGTATGGCTGGCTGGCTGGATGGATGGACGAATGGACAGACAAACAAATGGATCCCATTGCAAGATCCCCTGCAAACTTCATTTTGGCAGAGGACAAAAAGCTTTTACTTTCAAGATTTCAGTGTATTTCTTTCATGACCCAAAAAATGTAAATAAGTGGCATGAAAAAATTTGGAAAACAACTAAAAATTCTACTAGTAGAAACACCATATTGGTCTTCATGATTTTTCTTCTATCACTTGTAATCAGTGAAGAACATATATCATATGAGATTTCTTTCCCTTTTACCTTAATGTTTTTCTTAAAACAGTCTCAAAACGTCCAAATAATGCTGCCTGTGAAAGCAATACATTGTAAAGATGAGGCAATTGCTTGGACAAATCTAGGCCACACAATTCTGGGACAAGCTCCATGTGTATGTGTTCTCTAGACTGTATCCTCTATGACAAATATTGATTTGATCTTTCCTGGAGAATGTTTTGATTAAAGTTAGAGGACAATTCATTACACTGCCGTGGCTCTATGCCTGTTATTATTCATAGCACACTGGTAACTTCTCTTTTTTCTTAACTGGTAGAGTGCTTTTTGTTTCTTGACCACAGATTCCATTTCATCATAATTATATTGCTCTGTCACATTTGATTGGATAGTGCCAATAGGCACTATCCAATCAAATGTAACTGAGTAATGTGTCATTGACAAAATCTGATTCTTGCATGCTCAATATGTGAGTTTCTTGAACTTATTGTAGATATTATAGTCACAAGATGTGGTATTTCATGAAGCCCAACTATGGGCTTCCAGCACTCTAGCAGTTAACCTTCAAGGCCTCAGATTAATTATACGTTAACAGGCCTGGCATTTTCAGGAGAGCGATTTATTCGCTCGCCTACTACGCGCCTTAAAAATTGAGAAGGGCGAAAAATAGCCCTCCTAGCCTTAGGAAATAATGATTACCACAACAGCCTATTCCCAAAATCCACAGATTTTCAGATCTCTGCTTTGTTTTGGTCTCTGTGAGATGGCCAGACTGCCCCTCCCACACCTCTGGGCCTTGCCAAGGCCCGGAGGTGTGGGAAGGGCAGTGTAGCCATCTCACAGAGACAGCCTTGTAAGCAGCACCAAATAAAATGTACAAAGCCCGCTAGGTAGAATTCATTAATAGTACAACTTCATTTTTCCACTTTTAACTTATGTAAGAATGAGGAGAGCTAATCGGTCCCCTAATCCACGTAAGGAGAGCGATTTTTAGCCCTCCTGCATTTTTAAGAATGCCAGGCCTGACATTAATAACTACTGTATATACATGTACACAGCTGCAGATTATTTATTTATTTATTGGTGTTTAAGGTCACATATTTCTGCACAATGGATAATCGTGACCACAACATGGAGATAAAGTCAAGTACAGCCAATCATCTAAACCCCCATGTTGCCCATTTTAGAGGACTTCCACCCCAAGCATTGTTGAGTGGGTCCTATTTTACCAGTTAAACAAAGCTTGTTTACCACAGTAAACAAACACCGCTTCACTTACTGTGGTTCCAATGGGGAGCACAGCTGAAGGTGACTTTACAGTGTTTCTACATCCTGATGTAAAAACACTGAAGATAAAAGTAGCCTATAAGTAGAGTTCTCAAGGAAGAATACACTTGGAGCAATATTTTCAGAGCAATATAAACCGGGCAGTTTAGGGCTGTATGAGTACTTAAGGGTTAATACCTCCCATTAATATTTGAGCAAGTATGCAGCATTCCTTAACATGTTTAGTTCTTTTATCCACAACAGACATTGCCCCTTTGAATCCATAAAACAGTCTATTTTATATTATAAGGGAAACTTTATTTTTTTTTATTCTATAGTAGGATATCTTCTAAATTAACCGTCTTACAACCAAACATCTAATTTGATTAAAGCTTACTTGTGATACAGGAAATATGTTAATAAAACATTAATTATAAAATAAATTATAACAAAACAATTAGGAGCTCAGTGGTTATAGCATTTGACATAAACCAAAAGGGTGGCGGTTTGATCCTGATCAGCAGTAACAGCATTGTGTCCTTGGGCCTATGTGGAGGCATGGTGGCATTGTGTAATAAGGCAGCCTGTACGCTGATGGTGCACTTGCCTTCAACAGCTGCTATCTTTGCTTGTGCAGAGTTTGTAAGTTGGTGAGTCTGACAGCAGCTTGCCATTGCTTGGTGGTTCTTTCCGAGTACTCCAGCTTCCTCCACCCATGAAACTGTCTAACATAATGTGACCCTGGCTGTTGAATGTTGAAAGTGTCATTAAACCCCAATGAACAAACAAACAAAGAAACAACAAAACAATTATTTATCAACAAAATGTAGTAGGATGGTATGCTTGAAAAAAAAAATCAGTTCACCGAAGTTAAGCAACGTCAAGCATGGTTAGTCCTTGGATGGGTGACCATCTGAGCGATTGATTCAGACTCCCGTGTTGTGTCCTTGGGCAAGGCACTTCACCCCGATTGTCCACATGGAGGCACGATGACGCCGTGTGCTAAGGCGTACTGCACGTTGATGGTGCGCAGGTCTTCAACCAATCTAACCCTGCCTGTGCTGCAGTGCGGACTTACACGATGTTGGGGAGATGGCAACTGCACTTCGTTGCTTGGTGGTTCTCTCTGGGTACCCTGGCTTCCTCCACCCGTAAAACTGTCATCGACATATGACCTTGGCTGTTAAAGTGTCATTAAACCATAATAAATAAATATAAATAAATAAATATTACTTCATTGTATTATATACAGTGCAAGCATAGGACTGAGGGTGTAAAAGTTTTAGGAGCAAAAGCTGGAACTTTTCAAATGTTTGGGGAAGGAATTTCAGCAGTTGTTATCTTCATGTCATGTCAGGTAAAAGTGTTAATTTGTTCTGTTCTTTTAGAAAAACATGAAGAATTGTGGAACAGCCAGATAAATAACTTTAGACACTGTATGTGAGAGGATGGTAGTTCAAGAAGACAAGAGGAAATACATTTCAGTGTTTAATGTGCTGTCATCAGAAGCTGGAAACATTCCAATATATATATATATAATTGAGAAAAAACTCCATTATTGCTTTAAGTGTTAGACAACATAATAATGGGGAGGTAAATATGCTTAATCAGCTATAGAAAAACGAATGTTTGACCCTTTACATTACAAGAAGAAAAATGACAAAAGTTATTAGCTGAAATTCTTATGTTTTAATGTTGAAATTTGTGCAAATTTGGAACACATCATTGAATTATAAATTTAATGATATTTTAGTTCTATTTATTTATTAGTGTTTATTTATTTATTGGGGTTTATTGACACTACTGACAGCCAGGGTCACCACATGTCGGATAGTTTTATGGGTGGAGGAAACTGAACCACCGAGCAAATACCAGACTCCCCAGTGTACTAACTCCACATAAGCAGGGTTAGCATTGGTTGAAGACAAGTGCAACATCGACCTGCAGTTGTCTTAGTAAACAGCGCCACCGTGCCCCCACATGGGCAGTTGGGAATAAATGCCTTGCCCAGGGACAATGTAGTTACCCCTGGCGTGGATCGAACTGTGGACCGTTCGGTTCAAAGTTCAATTCTGTAACCACTGCATTCCCATTTATTGGTGTTTAATGTCACTTTCAGCATCTGTGTCTGTAATACCATGACCTCAACATAAGTACGAAGTCCAGTGTAGCCAATCGTTTACATCAGTACTGCCCAGTTTAGATGACTTCCACCCCAAGCATTGGTTACCAGGCAGTGTTCATGCCAAATGCACTTTTAAAAATAATGCACATAAATGAGAGCGTTTGGCACAAAAATTGGCATATAAATTCAAAATCATGAAATGGTATATTAGTGATTTTCATCCACCAATATGAATGCCCACATCATTAATTACAAAAAAGTAACCTTGTTCAACTGTATATACAATGACCAGTCACTCTCCAATCGTCCTTACTGGTGACCACGGATTAACCCCCTTCACTCTGATGTCAAAATACCAAAATTTCAGGAAGCTGTTTTTTCCCATAATGCATCTAGAAATTTAACCAATTCAATCTCGTTTGACAGAGCTCAATGAGCTCTGTCAAACGAGATTGAATTGGTTAAATTTCTAGTTGCATTATGGGAAATTTTTTCTGCCTGAAATTTAGATATTTTGACATCAGTGTCAGGGGGTTAAGAAGTTGTCTATTGTATAAACAATGCGTGCTTTGTTTCTTCACCAACAGACAATAGACCAGATTATCAATTGTCTTTAATTGTTGGTGGTACTTTCCCCATTGACCAAAATCAAAGATTAACACAGTAATAAAATGACAAAGGTTTCAATCCACATGTCAATCAGTTACCATATAGATCGTCAAGGTGAGAATTTCTATCCACAAATGCTGAACTAAAACAATGACAGTGTGGGGATGACAGGTGGATTTCAAATTATTGTATGTTTTTGTCAAAACCACAGGTTGTTGACCTGCTCTTTGTAGGACTATATATGTTTCATGATATTTTATTATTTTATTTTCCATTTTATGCAATATTACAGATGAGTGTATCAGTAAGTGATCAGCAGCAAGAGCAATTTTTTTGATTTGCTATGACACAACCAAAGGCAACTTTTTGGGCCATTCATTTCTGCTGGTCCTAGGAAAGCTTCCTACCAAGCTCTGTTCTGTGAAGTATTAAAAAACAAAAACCGAATGAAATTTTTGTTTTGTTTTAAACTACCGTGGTTCTCTCTAGCCCCCCCCCCCCCCACACACACACAAAAAAAATAAAATTAAAAAAAAAACAAGAAAAAACAAGCGAATCGATTTGAACAAACTTGAATTTGATACCCCTAGAGATGTTGCATACCAAATATGAAAGGATTCTCACTGGTGGATCTGAAGAAGAAGAATTTTCAAGAAATGTTCTCATATTTCTCTAAGTTAAACTCTGGGCTTCAATAAAAAGCCCAAATATTAACCCAGGAACCTGATTTGAACAACCTTCAATCTAACCCTCCCAGAGGTGTTGTTCACCAAATATCAAAAGAATCTGACTGCTGGATCTGAAGGAGATGATTTTAAATGATAATTCCCCATATTGCACTAAGTAAATATTTGGGCTCCCTTGGGGAACCCAAATATTAACCCAGGAACTCAATTTGAACAAATTTGAACCTTACACCTCTAGAGATGTCACATACTAAATATGAAAGGATTCTTGCTAGTGGGTCTGAAAAAGATGATTTTTAAAGAAATTTTCTCATATTGCACTACGTTAAAATTTGGGCTCCAATAAAGAGCCCAAATATTCATCCAGGGATCCCATTTGAACAAACTTGAATCTACCCCCCTCCCCCCTCCCCCCCCCCCCCCCCCCCCCCCCCCCCCCAGAGATGCTGCTTACCAAATATCAAAACAATCTGACTCGTGGATCTGAAGAAGAAGTTTTTTTAAAGATTATTCCCCACATTGCACAAAGTTAATATTCAGGCTCCCACCAGAAGCCCAAATATTATAACCCAGGGACTCGATTTGAACCAGTTCGAATCTTACACCTCTAGAGACGTCACATACCAAATATGAAAGGATTCTCACTAGCAGGTCTGAAAAAGAAGATTTTTTAAGAAATTTTCTCATATTGCACTAAGTTAAAATTTGGGCTCCAATAAAGAGCCCAAATATTCATCCAGAGATCCAATTTGAACAAACTTGAATCTAACCCCCTAAAGATGCTGCATACCAAATATCAAAAGAATCTGACTGGTGGATCTGAAGAAGAAGATTTTTAAAGAATATCCCCATATTCCACCAAGTTAATAATCAGGCTCCCACAGGAAGCCCAAATATTAACCCAGGGAGTTGATTTGAACAAATTCAAATCTTACACCTCTAGAGATGTCGCATACCAAATATGAAAGGATTCTCACTAGTGGGTAGTGGGTCTGAAAAAGAAGATTTTTACGAAATTTTCTCATATTGCACTAAGTTAAAATTTGAGCTCCAATAAAGAGCCCAAATATTCATCCAGGGATCCCATTTGAACAAACTTGAATCTAACCCCCCTAGAGATGCTGCATACCAAATATCAAAAGAATCGGACTGGTGGATCTGAAGAAGAAGATTTTAAAAGATTATTCCCCGTATTGCACCAATTTAATATTCGGGCTTCTATAGAAAGCCCAAATATTAACCCAGGGACTCAATTTGAACAAACTTCAATCTGACCCCTGTAGAAATGTTGTATACCAAGTATCAAAAGAACACACTTGTATTTGACCATCCTATGGATGCAGTACACCAAATATCAAAAGATTCTGATCAGCGGTTCTGAAGAAAACTTTTTTTTCAATTTTTGCAAATATGCTGACTCAGCATTTTTTCAAACGCTCCCCCTACAGAACACCCTGACACAACCGATGGCCTTTTTTTAATCCATTCTACTGGGCAAAAGGATGCTTCATCCCAAATAACAGTTCTCTGTTCCGTGCAGTTTGGAAAATATGGGCATTTGAATTTTTTCTATTTTTAGCCCCTGGAGTACCCACGGGGCAATGAAAAAAAAATTACGGGTGTCAATCAAGTACTTTGGACCCACTTATGCTACATGCCAAATTTGGTTCAAATCGGTCCATTAGTTCTTGAAATAGAAATTTTGGGTGGAGCCCAAAATGGGTATGTACCCAAAATGGGTGCCCACAGAGAGCCCAAATATTGATCTACCAACTTCTCTTGAACAAACTTTAATCTTCAACACCAAAGATTGTTACATACCATATATCAAGGCAATCTCTCTGGTGGTTCATGAGAAAAAGATTTTTAGGCTTTTGCATCATTAACCAGAGCCCGAAGAAGGCAGCCGCTTCATTTGAACAAAATAGAAAGGGTATACCCCAGGGATGGTTGCAGTCAGGTGAGCTAATAAATGAAAGTGTCAATGACACTGTAGCTTAACTTGTGTGTTGTGATTGATGAAACGGATAATGTTCAATGTTTATGAAAGGATTATGAAATAAGACAAGAATTGTGATAATTGGGAATATGTTCATTTCTGTTCCCTGTATGCTATGTTTTTGATAAAAATAATATGAGGTGTACACTGTACTAAAGAGCTGTGGGGTGGGTTAATATGACCTCACAGTTGATGTATGTGGCCCTCACAGTTAACGTATATCAACGAAAGTTACCAAGTTACAGTGACATTATTCCAAAACGAGTCATCCTGTCAAGTTACGTTGAAATTCCTTCATAAATATGGCCTGTAGACTGTGCTAAAGGCTTTCGGGCTTCGGTCCCCTGTAGCCATCAGCTTCCCAATTGAGTCCAAAGGGGACATTCTCATCTAGACATTATATGAAGTCAACCTACCAAGTTACAATAAAATCCCTTCATAAATATGACCTGTAGACTGTGCTAAAGGTTTTTGGGCTTTGGGCTCGGGCAGCCATCATGGTCGAATGATCGCAACCAAAAGGGGACATTCTCATCTGGGAATCATCTGGAGTGATCCAACGAAGTTACAATGAAAGCTCTTCATAAATATGACCTGTAGACTGTGCTCAAGGTTTTCGGGCTTCGGGCCCCTGAAGCCGTCACAGTTGACCAATCACGACCAAAAGGGGATGTCATCATCTAGGCATTATATGGAGTCAAACTAACAGATTACAATGAAATCCTTCCATAAATATGACCTATAGACTATGCTAAAGGTTTTGGGGTTTTGGGCTCGGGCAGCTATCAAGGCAGCTATCAAGGCTGAATGATCGCGACCAAAAGGGGACGTTCTCATCTAGACATTATTTGGAGTCATCCTACCAAGGTACAATGAAATCCCTTCATAAATATCACCTGTAGACTGTGCTAAAGGTTTTCGGGCTTCAGGCCCTTGTAGCCGTCACAGTTGCCTAATAGTGTCCAAAAGGGGCTGTTCTCATCTAGACATTATATGAAGTCAACCAACCAAGTTACAATGAAATCCCTTCATAAACATGAATTGAAGACTGTGCTCAAAGTTTTCGGGCTTTGGGCTCGGGCAGACATCATGGTTGAATGATCGCAACCAAAAGGGGACAGTCTCATCTGGGCATCATCTGGAGTGATCCTACGAAGTTACAATGAAATCCCTTCATAAATATGACCTGCAGACTGTGCTCAAGATTTTCAGGCTTCGGGCACCTGTAGCCATCACAGTTGACCAATCACAACCAAAATGGGATGTCATCATCTACGCATTATATGGAGTGAACCGAACAAGTTACAATGAAATCCCTCCATAAATACGACCTATAGACTATGCTAAAGGTTTTTTGGGCTCGGGCAGCCATCAAGCCTGAAGAACGATAGCGACCAAAAGGGGATGTTCTCATCTAGACATTATTTGTAGTCATCCTACCAAGCTACAATGAAATCCCTTCATAATTATGACCTGTAGACTGTTCTAAAGGTTTTCGGGCTTCAGGCCCCTGTAACTGTCACAGTTGCCCAACCGTGTCAAAAAGGGGACGTTCTCATCTAGACATTATATGAAGTCAAACCTACAAAGTTACAATGAAATCCCTTCATAAATATGACCTGTAGACTGTGCTAAAGGTTTTTGGGCTTTGGGCTCAGGCAGTCATCATGGTCAAATGATCGCAACCAAAAGTGAACATTCTCTTCTGGGAATCATCTGGAGTGACCATACGAAGTTACAATGAAATCCCTTCATAAATATGACCTGTAGACTGTGCTCAAGGTTTTCGGGCTTCGGGCCCCTGAAGCCGTCACAGTTGACCAATCACGACCAAAAGGGGATGTCATCATCTAGGCATTATATGGAGTCACACTAACAGATTACAATGAAATTCTTCCATAAATATGACCTTTTGACTATGCTAAAGGTTTTGGGCTCGGGCAGCTATCAAGGCTGAATGATGACGACCAAAAGGGGGCATTCTCATCTAGACATTATTTGGAGTCATCCTAACAAGGTACAATGAAATCCCTTCATAAATATCACCTGTAGACTGTGCTAAAGGTTTTCGGGCTTCGGGCCCTTGTAGCCGTCACAGTTGCCTAATGGTGTCCAAAAGGGGCTGTTCTCATCTAGACATTATATGAAGTCAATCTACCAAGTCACAATGAAATCCCTTCATAAATATGAATTGAAGACTGTGCTAAAGGTTTTCGGGCTTTGGGCTCGGGCAGACATCATGGTTGAATGATCACAACCAAAAGGGGACATTCTCGTCTGGGCATCACCTGGAGTGATCCTACGAAGTTACAATGAAATCCCTTCATAAATATGACCTGTAGACTGTGCTCAAGATTTTCAGGCTTCGGGCACCTGTAGCCAGCACAGTTGACCAATCACGACCAAAAGGGGATGTCATCATCTAGGAATTATATGGAGTCCACCTAGCAAGTTAAAATGAAATCCTTCCATAAATACAACAACATAGACTATGCTAAAGGTTTTTGGGCTCGAGCAGCCATCAAGGCTAAATGATCGCGACCAAAAGTGGATGTTCTCATCTAGACATTATTTGGAGTCATCCTACCAAGCTACAATGAAATCCCTTCATAATTATGACCTGTAGACTGTTCTAAAGGTTTACGGGCTTCGGGCCCCTGTAGCTGTCACAGATGGGGACGTTCTCATCTAGACATTATATGAAGTCAAACCTACAAAGTTACAATGAAATCCCTTCATAAATATGACTTGTAGACTGTGCTAAAGGTATTCAGGCTTCGGGCTCGGGCAGCCATAATGGTTGAATGATCGCAACCAAAAGGGGACATTCTCATCTGGGCATCATCTGGAGTGATCCTACGAAGTTACAATGAAATCCCTTCATAAATATGACCTGTAGACTGTGCTCAAGGTTTTCGGGCTTCGGGCAACTGTAGCCATCACAGTTGACCAATCACGACCAAAAGGGGATGTCATCATCTAGGCATTATATGGAGTCAACCTAACAGGTTACAATGAAATCCTTCCATAAATATGACCTTTTGCCTATGCTAAAGGTTTTGGGGCTTAGGCACCCATCAAGGCTGAATGATCGCGATCAAAATGGGACGTTCTCATCTGGACATTATTTGGAGTCATCCTACCAAGTTACAATGAAATCCCTTCATAAATATGACCTCTAGACTGTGCTGAAGGTTTTCGGGCTTCGGGCCCCTGTAGCCGTCACAGTTGCCCTATCACGATCAAAAGGGGACTTTCTCATCTGGACATTATATGAAGTCAACCCACCAAGTTACAATGAAATTCCTTAATAAATATGACTTGTAGAATGTGCTAAAGATTTTCGGGTTTTGGGCTCGGGCAGTCGTCACGGTTGGCAGATCACGCCCAAATGGGGAAATTCTCATCTAGACATCATAAGGAGTCATCCTACCAAGTTACAATGAAATCCCTCCATATTAAACATGACCTGCAGACTGTGCTAAAAGTTTTTGGGTTTCGGGCTTGGGCAGCCATCACAGTTGACAGATCAAGCCCAAAAGGAGACGTACTCATCTAGGCATTATGCAGAGGCATCCTACCAAGTTACAATGAAATCCCTTCATAAATATGACCTGTAGACTGTGCTAATGGTTTTCGGGTTTTGGGCTCGGGCAGCCATACCGGTTGACCGATCATGACCAAACCTGCATATGGAATTTTGTGACGATCAGATAAGAACTGCCCGTGCTAAAGGAAAATGTGAAGAGACTCACAGACTAACAGCCTTCCGCACGTGTGATGGCAATAGCTTATCTTGACTTTGGGGCCTTATACATTCATTTTTTGGTAATTAAGCCTTAAAAATTAACTGAAGGTGCTCCATTTGGCAAGGGAAGTTAAATTTTTTTCTCTGGGGAAGAACCTGGACCTTCACCTGTGAGAGATGAACACTTTTAACCCAGCACAGGGGGAAATGTAATGAGGAATAAATGGCACCATAAAAAATAATTTAATGGACTGATCTTGTTCATACTTCACACAATAATTGCTTAAGATTCAAGGGTTTAACTCCACAGTCAAGGTCATTGGCCATTTGTGTGTTTGTGAAGCTCTTCTAACATTGGCCGGTTCTAAAAAATTTCCAATGGACTGATCCTGTTCATACTTCGCACAATGAATACATTTGGCTTAAGGGTGTGTCATGATCTTGAGCCAAGGCCAAAGCTTTGAGGTCAAGTTCACAAGCCGTTCTGAAAAATAGATTCAATGGACCAATCTTGTTCATATTTCACAAAATATTTGCTTGACTCAAGGGTGTGTTATGATCTTGACAGGTCATAACTCAAAGGTCAAGGTCAAACATCATTGATCCATTCTTACTTTGTCTGGTTCATACAATGATGATTCAGTAGGCAGATGTCAATCATACTTTATGCAATGCTTGCTCATGACTGGAAGGTGTATTATGACCTTGAGCCAAGAATATTTGCACATAATCTATTTTCATTAAAATTTTGACGGCTACAAATGTTTGATTGAGTTGTCTCCATTGTGTATGACAAATTATCATTGTCATGTCTTTTCTTTTGGGCTTATATTTGTGGAGCATTCATCAGCTCTGCTGATATTGTGTTGTTTAAATATTTTTTCCGCTACCCAGTGTTGAAATCTGAGAGTCCCTTGACATCCACAAATGTGACCCCATAGGTGGGAGTGTGGTGGCTCAGTGGTTATGGCATTGGACTTCAAACCATAAGGTGCATGGTTTGATCCCTGCCAGGGGTAACATTGTGTCCTTGGACAAGGCACTTAATCTCTATCGCCCACGTGGGGGCATGGTGGCATTGTGTACCAAAGCATAGGGCATGTCGATGGTGCACTTGCCTTCAACCAATGCTAACCTTACTTGTGCTGAGTTGGTATGTTGAGGAGTCTGACATTACTTGCTACTGCTTATTTGTTCTCTCTGGGTAACAGACTGTCTGACACGAGGTGATCTTGGCTGTCAAAAGTGTCATTAAACCCAAACATATAAATAAACAAATAAAGAAATCACCCCATAGACTGATTTGAAGAAACTTGTAAATCATCCTTACATAGATGTTAAAGGTCAAAAAGAGAAGCATTAGAGCAAGCAATCTTTGTGAAGAAAATGGCCTTTACCCTTAAATTCTCGGATTAATTTTACGTTAATAACTACCCTGTAAATGACTTAACAGTGTTTCTACATTATTGTTACAATGATGTAAAACACTGTCAAGATAAATGCACCCTACTGGGAGCACGGTGGGTCAGTGGTTACAGCATTGGACTTTGAATCAAAAGCCACACTTGACTAGAAGCACCTGCTCAGTGTTTAATTCCCAGCCCAAAGATAGCCGAACCGTCGCAGCCACATTACCTGCCATATTACATCACAGGCAAGAAAACTCGACTCCCGGCTTTAAGAGTTAACTATTTGACTCACATGAATCACTTCTACTTGGGAAGAAAATTGATTATTTTCACATTTAACTCTTGAAGGCCTAATTCTGACTCTGATCAATGTTTAACTGCAACAAAACAGGTGACCCACAATCTCTGGGAAAAGTTGCAAGTTACATTGCAAGTACCTTCCCAGTTGTTTCCAGGCAAATCCTGGCTTCCTATATAGGCAACCAAGACTTGGCTAGAAGCAACTGCAAAGCCACAAGATGTAGGCTGCTGGAGTGTAACAATGAAAGTGTCATTGACTCTGTAGCTTAACTTGAAAGTGTGTTGTGTTTGATGAAAAGGATAATGTTCAATGTTTATGAAAGGATTATGAAATACGACTAGAATTGTGATAATTGGGAATATGTTAATTTCTGTTCCCTGTATGCTATGTTTTCAATAAAAATAATTTGAGGTGTAGACTGTACTAAAGAACTGATGGGTGGGTTAATGTGGCCCTCACAGTTAAGGTATGTCAACCAAAGTTACCAAGTTACAGTGAAATTATTCCAAAATGAGTCATCCTATCAAGTTACAATGAAATCCCTTCATACATATGGCCTATAGATTGTGCTAAAGGTTTTCGGGCTTCGGCCCTGTGTAGCCATCACGGTTAACCGATCGCAACCAAAAGGGGACGTTCTCATTTTGACATTTTACCGAGTCATCCTACCAAGTTACAATGAAATCCCTTTATAAATACGACCTGTAGACTGTGTTAAAGGTTTTTGGGCTTCGGGCCCCTGTAGCCATCACAGTTTATCGCCACCAAAAAGGGATGTTCTCATCTAGACATTATATGGAGTCATCCTACCATGTTTAAATTAAATCCCTCCATAAATACAACCTGTAGACTGTGCTAAAGGTTTCAGATTTTGGGCTTGGGTAGCTGTTATGGTTGACAGATCACAATGAAATGGGGAAGTTCTCATCTACACATCATACGGAGTCAACCTACCAAGTTGAAATGAAATCCCTCCATATTAAATATGACCTGTAGACTGTGCTAAGAGTTTTGGGGTTTTGGGCTTGGGCAGCCGTCACGGTATCGTAACACGTTACAATGAAATTCCTTCATAAATACGACCTGTGGATTGAGCTAAAGGTTTTTCGGGTTGGGCAGCCATCACAGTTGACTGATCGCGATGAAAAGGGGACGTTCTCATATAGACATGACCTCAAACCTGCATATGAAATTTTGTGATGATCGAACAAGAACTACGAGGTGTAGCCTGTGCTAAAGGAAAATGTGATTAGACTCACAGACTTCTGCACACGTGATGGCAATAGCTTATCTTGACTTTGTCAAGTTAAGCTAAAAAAGTATAAAAATGTACAGACCCAAAGGATTAAATCATTCCTGGTAGCCAGTTCCTGCAGTTTAACCCTTTGCCTAACACGAAAGACAGATATCACTTGAAATCAAAATTCTAGAATACTAAATTTTTCCATTTTTTGCATCAAAAAACATACCTTGTGAGCTTGTTCCAATGTTGGGCCATAAATATGTCTTTGAGACAAAAAAAGCAAAAAATAATGAAAATTGAATGGTGATTTTTACAAATAGCACTAGCTGGTTTTGGCTGTTACATTGGATAAAGGTTGGTCAGGTTATGACATTCAGACTGCACCACAAATTTGCCAATTTGATAAAATTGAACAATTTACTCACTGTCACTGTTTAACTTCAAAACACTGACCAGGGAATTGGAGCCCAATAAATGGCTAGATATCTACTTTCCAACAAGTGTGTGAAAAATGACACATTGACCTCACCACAGTGGTAGTTTAAAACAGTGTCATTTGTGTCACATGTCATGGACAGAAAAAATCATATACTGTCCCTTAGCATGCTTTTCAGACTTGTCTTGGTCAGGGATGGTAGCAAGCCTGGAAAAAAGAAGACTGTCATCTGCAGAATGAGGTCCCCAGAGGGTGAATTTAGTGATGCTACCCTGCACTGCAGGGTAGCATTACTACATTTACTCTCTTTGATCCTCAATCTGAATCAAGGTCTTAGGCCAAAAAAGAAAGAGGTACCCTGAGGATAAATTGGGGAATTCTAGCCCACTGTATAGGAAAACATCAGCAAATTCACCCTATGGGGACCTCATTCTGCAAATGACAGATTGCTTATTTCCAGGCTTGGATGCCAGTTTTCAGACTTCTTAATGGTGTTGTACATTTCGACAATATATATCTAATTTGACCCTGATGTTATCTTCCATGCCAGTTCAGTACTTATAATCAATTGAAAAAGTCCATTATTTGGGAGTAGACCAATTTGGGGCAGTGTGCTGGAAAAATATTGCTTGGTCTACCATACAAATTCACTGAGCAACTGTCTACATTATGAATTCATATCATATCATGATCTTAGTCCAGAAAAAGGGTCTTTCAGATTCAAAGGAATAAGAAATTGTGAATTGTGGCTTTGTTTCTAAACTGCAAATTGTGCTTCAGTATTTAATATATCATACTATGTTCTGAAGCACTTTGGTTGTTATGTCACTGGAATTGGCTCAGTGAGCCAATTCCAATATTATGTTGTGACTTATGTGTTTTTTCTTCACATTCCATAATGAGTTTGTTTTATTCTGAGGGACAAGATCAAATGCAAGCTGGAAAACACATAGGATATGTAATAGTGAAAAATTTCTTTACATCTACATCAGTTAGATTAGTGTATGATATCCAGCCTATTTATTGGCTTGTCATCATCCTTGAGGTTATATTTCAGTGACACCATCAGGTGCAAATCCATACAGGCCTTGAAATGACTCACAAACGATTGTTCAAGTTTCATGGGAGTTACATCAGTTGTAAAATACTACAGGTTTACATGGTAACATACTGTACCAAACCATTGTCAACCCAGTGGAGTTGTGTTTATTCAGCAATACCCAAATTAGATCAATGATTGTTTATAAAAATTTAATTATTTTTCATAATGTAATTTGCAGATGATAAAAAGTTATTTTCCAATATTTATTTATTTATTTATTGGTGTTTAAGGTCACATACTTATGCACAATGGCTAATCCTAACCGTAACAGTTTTACAGCTGGAGGAAGCCAGAGTACCCAGAGAGAACCATCGAGCATCGATAAGCATCTGTCAGCTCCTCAACATTCTACCTCTGTTCAAGCTCTGCTCAAGCAGGGTTACAGCGGTTGAAGACATGTGCACCATCGATGTGCAGTATGCCTTAGTACAAGGCATCATCGAGCCCCCATGTAGGCAACTGGGATAAAGTGCCTTGCCCAAGGAAACGCCGTGGGTCGTCCTGGATGGGGATCGAACTCGAGATCTCTAGCGTAGAAGTCCAAAAGTCTACCACTGAGCCACCACGCTCCCTATTTTCCAATAGACAGAATAATTATTCAATTCATGAATAACAAGATTTGCTGAAACTCTTTTGTTCTCATTTGGTAAATACTGATAAAAAAATAACCAGACACAAGTTAGACATACCAGCAGTGATTTATTACTGATCATGTCTTGATACAGCTTTTATAAACATATTGATAAACACACTATATATCTAGATGTAACAAACAACTTTACTTTTATATACACTCCATAATGAAATAATATTACAATGAGCAATATAGGTAAGGATATCACAAAATAAAAGAAAACAAATTAATTTAAAATTTCATTTTATGAAAGAACATTTCAACTCCCTCTGTTCCAGCTATTAAAACACAGTATATCACCAAACATTAAAATGATCTTGGCGGGACTATCAATAACAAGTTTGAGAAAAAAATATTTTAAAAATACAGTGGAACCTGGTGAACTGAATATCCACTTCCAAATCAAAATATTCAATTATCAAGAATATTAAATTATCCAGAAATTGGCCTTTTTCTGCATTCAGCATTTTACCTTTTACTCAATGCACACGTTATCAAAATTTATTATTTTCAATATTATTGTTCGAAGAGGAGTCACATGATATGATTTTGGTTCAATTTTTTTTTAACCCTTTACCTAACATGAAAAGCAGACGACACTTGCAAAAAAAATTCTTGAATAACTATTTTTTTTCATTTTTTGTCTCAAAAACATAGGTTATGACCCCTCAATGGAACGAGCTCAGCGAGCTCGTTCCAATGAGGGGTCATAACCTATGTTTTTGAGACAAAAAATGAAAAAATGATTAAAATTAATAGGTGATTTTTTAGAATAGCGCTGGCCGGTTTTGGCCATTACGTTGGGTAAAGGGTTAAATAATATTTATTCAATGGCTCAGTTTGGAAATTACATGGGTGGATGTGGCCTATTCATTAGGCAAAAGGTTAAATGGAGTATTTATTTGTATTCTATCTTCTTTGACGGAGCTCATGGAAGTCTGTCAAACAAGCAGTAACAGACTGAAGGCTTAAATTGGAAACATTAAAATCCAAGATGTCTTTTAACTCTTAATTTTAAAATATTTTTAATCAAACCTAGTCATGGATACTGTGGAGCAGCCATGACCAGATTTGATGAAAAATTCATGGAATTTTCACTCAAGACCATTGGTCCAAAAGTCTATGCAATTCACAGAAATTTGGTTAATTCAGATAATGTTTGAATAATTGTATGAAAGATATTTTTATTCTTTAAAAAGGAGGTTCACTCTTTAACCTATAGGCAGTTATGAAGACAAATTGTACTGAAGGTATAGCAAATGCAACGAAGAAGGCAATTTTAGACAAAAATTCATTTAAATTTGAAAAATTGTTTAAGTGTTTTCTTCATTCTCAGCATATACTAGAGATGGGTGGTACTGTAATCTTTTTTTTTTTCAATTTTTTTTTTTTTTTTTTTTTGGGGGGGGGTGGGGGGGGTGGGTGGAGGGGGGTGGGGGTGCTGGTGGAAATTCACGCCAGGCAAATACAGAATAAGTTGTTCTTGTATCAGTCCACCTACAACAGCACAACAAATGCCCCCGCCAATTAACTCAACACCGTCATTCTTTTGCCAACACGAATCATATCTAAAGTCTATTTTTGACCTGTTTCAAACACACTTTAACCTATGAACAGGGGCAGTGTAGACTGGGTGGGGTGTGGGGTCCTGACTCCAGCACCCCCCCCCCCCCCCCCCCCCCCCCCCCCCCCCCCCCCCCCTCAAAGACACTTTTTAGAGTGAAAAAAAATCACCAAACATGCAACTACTACAGGATTGTAATTTCCGATATTTTATGACACACACACAAGATACATGCAATACAGGTTTTA
This sequence comes from Pictodentalium vernedei, assembly GCA_031216915.1. NCBI lineage: Eukaryota > Metazoa > Mollusca > Scaphopoda > Dentaliida > Dentaliidae > Pictodentalium > Pictodentalium vernedei. The sequence goes on from CM062292.1 coordinate 156,774,788, forward strand.
GGTTTCATGGTTTTATAGGATGCATGAGTTTGACTCCATAGGCTTATCTATAAGGGGACATTGCATTTGGCCAATATCACATCCTGTCCCCTTCCATGTCAGTTAATGACTTTTGCATCAGAAAATTTGGTACACTCAGTGAGTCTGACTTTGAGAAGTGACTATACATGTAATTGTCTGAATAATCTGGAATAATAATATATGATTAATAGCAGTTTTTTGGTTGTTTGTCTTTTGGGAAATGCATTTAAAAAAAGAAATTATGGATGTTTCTATGTCTATCAGAGACAATTTCTGGACATATAGTTTGTTTTGTTTTTATGGAAGAGCAAAATAACAAATTTCAATGCTTTTTTTCCAAGGGAGGATGCCCCCAGACCCCCACTCCCCCCCCACACACTTTCAAAATCACTCAGCAGCCCCTGATAAAAGCCTTCTGCGAACTCAGAGTATGTGCCCTTAACATGCCAGCATAAGGAGGTCTGCCTGACAATGGACAAATCACCAGGATAGTGATTTCTAGTCATGTCTTACCTGCTTGTTAAGGCAGCGAAGACTTGACAAGAAATCATTCAAATCACTGCTAAATAAATGGACTTGTAAGGGTTATAGTCCAGGGGGAAATCAGGACAATTTGCCCAGTCCCTTAAGGATTAACAAAACTTGAAAGAAAATCAGTCACTTCTTTCAAGAAAAAGAAGATTTCAACTGCAATCAAGCCACAATAAGGCTTTATGAACTGCAAATGTAGGAAAATCTTAAAGTACAGATGGTTCAGGATTCAATGACTGGTTTGGTTTGTTTTTTTGCTATCCCCTGATATCTGTATCAGTTCAGTTTTTCAGTATATTACTCATCTCTAGCATATACAGTTGGACGGAGGCACAGTTCATCTTTTCAGTGAACAATTAAGAATGGTTGTTTCGGTATAACAGCTAGATGAATGAAATTCAACAACTTCTAATTCTTAGATCACCTGGTGCAATTACAGTTTAACAGCAGCATGTGACTTGACATTTTTTTAGGGTGGGGAAAAGGCAAAAAATATTCATCCAATGGGAAAAACATTCTTGGAGTTAACCCTTTACCCAATGAATCAGCCACTTCCGCCCACGTAATATGCAAATTCAGCAGCTGAAAAAATATTATTTTTCAAAAAATTTCAACAAAACCATCTCATGTGACTCCTCTTTGGAATGAGCTCATCGAGCTCGTTCCAATGAGGGGATCACATGATATGGTTTTGTTGAAATATTTTGAAAAAATGTAAAACATTATATTTAAAATAATAAATTTTGATACTGTCTGCATTGGGTAAAGGGTTAAGAAAAACCCATCTCTACCCATCATATGCAAGCAAATGGGCTATTCTTGAAGAAAATTCAATTGTATAAAAATCTACATTCTTAAGAGAATGCTCAACTCAGACATTGGTTACCAGGTCCTTTTCCCAAACACACAGGATATCAAAATTTATTATTTTTATTCATTGTTTTTTAAAATGTTTCCAAAAAATTTCGACAAACCATATCGTTTCAACAAAACCATGCCTCTATAGCGGAAACCCAGCTATGAGAGATACTGTAATACAGTTGTGCCCATTTGAATGGATATCTCTTAAAGAAGCTATAAATTGAAAGTAGAATATGTTTTCATTTTAAGAATTCACTTTACAAAAAAATTTCCACAATCCAGTATTACACTAGTTCCTTCAATCCTGCAACCTATATAACAAGTAACCAAGTAATCATGTGAATTTTTATAGCCTTAACCAGTGTACTCAGACACGTTCTGACACTGGCTGTCAAAAGTGTCATTAAACCGCAATAAATAAATGAACAAGAGGGGCAATGAAAAGCGTGTGCCAATGCCCCGACCTGCCAAAAATTTTCTAAGTCACAAGAGTGAAAAAGGGCCATAACTCTGGAAAAAAATATGTGGAAGAAACTCATGCTATACAGGTATCGTTCCCCTATGATGTTCTACCACAACACCAGATATCATTCAAATTGGAGTAGCAGTGGCTGAGATACAAGAGAAAATGTTGGTATGGATGAACAGACGGATGGATGGAGGTCTCCACTAGATACCCCATTGACTTTTCAAGTCAGGGGCATAATAAATGTATATTTTCATGCTAGAGTGTGATATGGCAGTTAGCAGTTTTTTATAACCAGAAAGTGTGACAAACCCTGTGATTTGCACAGGGTTAGTCACACTTTCTGGTTATAAAAAAAATTCATTATTAACTATGTAACTGACCTGGTGCACTGTACAGCCCTAGTATAAATGGCAGATTTATAGCACAAGACAAGCCAAGGAATCCTCTGTAAGAACTTTTTGATCAGATGAAAGTTCATAATTAGCTAGTGTTAATTAACTGGTTGAGTGCTAGAAGCCACTATCAGGGCTCTACTGAAAAGTGCTGAAAGCCACTATAGTGACTTTACAATGTTTGCACTAATTTGTTGTTGGCTCAGCAGTAGAAGAATAAATATTAATATAAAATTGCTTTGTTACAATTTATTGGAGAGTGCCAACTGGCACTCTCCTATAAATTGCAACTAAACATTTATTTATGAGCAATATTTTGCTAAATGAAGGCTTCTTTTGCTGGTAGTGTGAGGTCTTTGAAAAAAAATACTCACGTTATAATCAAGCTTGAAAGAAGAGCTATAGCTCTTCCATGAAAATTATAGAAGTAAAAGGACAGTTTTCTATTAATTTGAATGGGACTCATATTATTGCCACACTTGACTGACCTACACTCGGTGGAAGAACTGATCAGAGATAACGCCGGTAGTCGAGTTTTATTTGATAAATATCACAGACGGAAATCTCTGAATTGGTAATACCTTAAAGCTGATATTCATAGAATTGGATAAACTAACAGTCAGAGTATAGAAATACTCTGACCTATGCTCAACTGATCTACACTCAGTGGAAGAACTGATCAGAGATTACACCAGTAGTCGAGTTTTATTTGTTAAATATCACGGGTGGAAATCTCTGAATTGGTAATACCTTAAAGCTGATATTCATAGAATTGGATAAACTAACAGTCAGAGTATAGAAATACTCTGACCTATGCTTAACTGATCTACACTCAGTGGAAGAACTGATCAGAGATTACACCAGTAGTCGAGTTTTATTTGTTAAATATCACAGGCGGAAATCTCTGAATTGGTAATACCTTAAAGCTGATATTCATAGAATTGGATAAACTAACAGTCAGAGTATAGAAATACTCTGACCTATGCTCAACTGATCTACACTCAGTGGAAGAACTGATCAGAGATTACACCGGTAGTCGAGTTTTATTTGTTAAATATCACAGGCGGAAATCTCTGAATTGGTAATACCTTAAAGCTGATATTCATAGAATTGGATAAACTAACAGTCAGAGTATAGAAATACTCTGACCTATGCTTAACTGATCTACACTCAGTGGAAGAACTGATCAGAGATTACACCAGTAGTCGAGTTTTATTTGTTAAATATCACAGGCGGAAATCTCTGAATTGGTAATACCTTAAAGCTGATATTCATAGAATTGGATAAACTAACAGTCAGAGTATAGAAATACTCTGACCTATGCTCAACTGATCTACACTCAGTGGAAGAACTGATCAGAGATTACACCGGTAGTCGAGTTTTATTTGTTAAATATCACGGGTGGAAATCTCTGAATTGGTAATATATGAACTATCATAGCTGTCATCAACCCATAAATCACACTCCCAGAACAAACAGGCATCACATGATGCTGAAGTTGCAGAATTGTAAATTCTACGACACAATTCCCCCGGTTAACAGAACCCCGGCAGAATGTGTCTGTGGAACCACTCCATAGATTGCATGCAGACTGCCGACAGTCTGCATGGCAGTACAAGTGTCTAACAATGGTAACTGCCACATCACGGGAGCTTTCCCTAACTATTCCGCTGACTGGTAGTCACATAAGCTGGTTTGGCATCGGAAATCTGGTGAACATAAGCACCGATTTCTGGGTGTTTAGACAAGTTGTCTCTGGGCTCCCGACGAGCAGTTATCAACCTACAAGAAGTAAGATGGATGCCGCCACTGTTGCTATAAGGTATGAACTTTGACTGAACATTGTAAATTTTACTTATGCCAGAGATAACGATGGCAGTTGAGTTTTATTTGTTAATAAAAATCGTAGATAACTGGTAAACTGGTCTTCGTTGTGCTGAACACGACAAGTTCGTAAGGTAACCAACCTGAACCCAGAATCTGGAGCCTGTGTCTGATATCGTCTGGTAAGGAATCACAAAACGCCACGGGCTGATGGGACTTCGCAGTTGATGGGGCTTCGTAGTTCTCTCAGTAATCACAACAATCTGAGTCCAAACTTACAATCGTAGATCGATAGACTTTCACTTAATTCTGCAACAAAGTGTGTTATCATTTAGTCATTACTGCTTGCACAAACTACAACCATTGAGGTCCAGAGGTCGAACAAATTTGTCACGTGATATGTCTCTTATGTTTCTATAAGTTAAATGGATGAAGAAAAGGGTTATCCTGTTAATTGTGTGGTCTTTAGACAATGACGACCAAAATAGTTCATCTTCGCGAGTTGTAAAGTCAACATCGTTTTTGTCAATTTTTAATTTTCATATTTCAACCCACCTCCTTCCCCTTTCATCCACCAGGGGGATAAAGCTTAGTGGCATCTGGCAATTCTTGGTATGCTACTGCCATTGGCTCTTGAGCTCCATCTGTGGCATTATCCTGCCACCCACAAGCTCAAGATTTCAAAACTTTTTATTATTCATGTAGGGTGTGACATTAATTATCATTCTTCTTAGTTTGTTTTCTTTATGTATAAGTTTTTTTTCTCAAGTTTTGTTTTTATTACCAGCTACACTGTAAGAAGAAAATAAAATGTAAGTATGTTAATCAAGAGTAGCCCTGATTATCAATCACAGTCTTCTTATTTGTTTTGCCCTGGTGATATAAATCTAATATCTATTAACCCTTTACCCAATGAATCACCCGCATAATATGCAAATTCAGCAGCTGAAAAAATATTATTTTTCAATTCGAAAAATTTCAACAAAACCATATCATGTGACCCCTCTTTAGAACGAGCTTGTTTAAATTGTTTGAAAATATTTAAAAAATGATATTTAAAATAATAAATTTTGATATCGTCTGCAGGGTTAATTGTTTTCCCAATGTTATGGCCCAAACTAGTCAGTACTATTCTCAAAAAGCATTCAAACTCTGATTATGACTCATCATTGGAATGGATTGTGGAATTTTTTTTTTAGTGAATTCCATAAATGAAAAAGTATTCTATTCTCAATCAATAGCTTGTTCTGAATGGAATAATCCAGTAAACTCTTTACCTAACTCGAAAAACAGCCGAGACAAAATTCATGAATAACTAATTTTTTTCATTTTTTGCATCAAAAACATAGCTTATGACCATCATTGGAATGAACTCGATAAGCTCATTCCAATGAGGGTTCATAAGTTATGTTTTTTCAGACAAAAAATTAAAAATTGAATGGTAATTTTGTGAATAATGCTGACCGATTTTGGCTGTTACGTTAGGTAAAGGGATAAATGAAAATAGCCTCCAAAACCATTTACCATACCTTCAGTATACATTTGACCCAATAACTGTATGTAAGTTATAGAATAAATTTCTCCCACCTCTGCCATTTGTGACATTAGATCATGCATTTGTTTTCGGATTTACCTGTAAATAGTTACGTAATATCTGTCAAATAGCTGTAATAAAAAATTATTACTTCTGAAAATACCGTTATCATTCAATATGTTAATAAACGGCCAGTCACTGGCACTTTCTGGATATATATACTTTATTTCTGTCATTGAGATTGAGTCTCGAATGTTGAGCCCTGACAAAGCAGGTAGGGGATGGCAAAATGGTGCCAGGACATATGTAAGTTTATTAAGGGTTGCAGATCTTAATGGGGGTAGGGGTGGCAGGCTTGTCATTTTGAGACGGGCAATCAGCCACGGCCCGCCTAAACTAAAATTTATGCGAATCATAAACGACTGCCTCATGCAAAACACCACAGGCGACAAATATTTATCAGCCCCAATATGTTAACAGAGCTTGAGACGTTGCGGCATACTGCCCCAGTTAAAACTGAGAGGGGGGGGGATTTTTTTTCTCAGCATTATATTTCGTCAAATGGCCAGGAGCAGATGCATATGCATGTAATTTCACCCCTCGCCTGTCAAGAATTATGCACAGAACACGCTAACAAAATTTCGAAACATTCCAATACAAATTGGTATGCAAATGAGCGAAGTGACCAAGGTTTCATATGTGTAAAATGTCACCCATTCTGTCAATGTGCGGATTCCTTTACATATAAAGCCTTATCCACGAATTTGTATTAGAAGTCTAAGTGATTGGCTATTTATATTAAATTAATATATCCAGCTAAATACAAAAAAATAGGCAGGACACTTCACCCCTCCCCCCCCCCCCCCACAACAGCTTTGTTTTAATTTTATTCGCCATGTATCACGTCACTTCACCCAGGTGTGTTGAGTACTCTCCCCTGATGTGCAGAGCTCTGTTTTGGACAGCTGATTCCAGGTTTCCTTCCTTGCTTTCACGGAAATGTTCTGTTTTCGAAATAACAGCATATCAAAATATTTCTTTATTGAGTGACAATTCTTCCAATATATTTACCATTATGTATTACTCTTTGGGTTTTTTTCACCAAATTTCTTGCCGGTACCCAAGGTAAACTGTTTGATATTTGTGGGTCATCACTGGTCACTGGATCGGCAAAGCTCACCTAACTTCGTTTCTACAGAAGAATAGGCCCGACCCCAGTCGCCCTCCTTTGATGAATTAAGGTGGACCAAAAATGGCCCTCCTGGACACAATTAAGGCAGACCATTATAGCCCTCCTGCAATTCTGATAATGACAAGCCTGGAGTGGAGGTTCACAACTGTCGTAAGGGAAAGTGAGCACAAAAAAAATTACAGTATGTCTAGAAATTACCTTGACAATCAACAAATTCTCCTTGGTTTATAGGTGATGTTCTATCCGATGAACAGAACTTTTCGACAAATTCAGAGAAGAGATTGGTATATCTTTGTTTTTGTTCATGAAATGCAATTATACAACACAATGTTATCAAGTGCACTATAAGCTCTTTCCAATAGGGTATCACAGCTTAACCTTTTACCTAACAAAATGAAATATCTGGCCAGCACTAGTCACAAAACATCACCAAAGTTTATAATGGTTTTCAATTTTTGCCTCCAAAACTTAGCTTATGACTGGGATCATCAGCTTTATTTCTGAGGCAAAATACTAAATTTTTTTTGCTTTGTAAGAAAAAAGTCTGGAAGTCTCAGCATCTATTAGTGTAATATTATCAGGACACAATCATGTTTTAGAGGAATTTAGAATGTTGGTTTTTGATCCCCTGCCAGGAGTCGAACCCTCAACAACCCCACTTGGTAAATCAGGTGTCCAACATTTTTGGTGGTCTGAATATGTTATTCACAATTTGTTTCTTTTTAAACAAGCACAGCTTCACTTCCTGGGGTTCACACGGGGACAGACATTGGTTGCAGAGTCCTATTTTACCAGTAAAACAGACCCTGTTTACTACAATAAACAGACACTGCACCACTTCCCATGGTTCCAGCCAGAAATGATTCTACTATACAACCAAATGTTTGGCAAAGCTTGAGCCTTAACGTACATGGCAGCTTTTCAAAATTGATTTGTTTGATTGTTACATATAAGCAATGTAGTTTCAACCATATTACTTTGTAAAATATGGAGTCCATTAGAATTTTCTCAGCAGCAAATCTAACAAGAACCAATTGGATTTAATTCTTAACACTTTGAACAACAGTTGTATCTTCCAGGTCAATTCAAAATGCAGCAAGTGGAATAGGCTATATTCATTATTTGGGGGTGGAAGAATTAATATTTTCAACGTACAGCCTTGAGGCTGCAAGCTGAAAATACTGATTGGTCGATCCACACATTCACTAAGCAGCCATCCTACTTAACCCTTTACCTAACATGAAAAGCAGACGACACTTGCAAAAAAAATTCCTGAATAACTAATTTTTTTCATTTTTTGTCTCAAAAACATAGGTTATGTTTCCAACGAGGGGTCATAACCTATGTTTTTGAGACAAAAAATGAAAATATTTTGAAAATTAATTGGCGATTTTTTAGAATAGCGCTGGCCGGTTTTGGCCGTTACGTTAGGTAAAGGGTTAAATGGTTGAATGCCAAATTATTTTTCAAAGGCAATTTGAAACACGAGTATTTTTTTCACACAAGCCATGCAACTAGCAAGGAAAGCCTTCGTTTAGCAGAAGTTTGTTCATGAACAATTATTTTGTCACAATTTATTGGAGAGTGCCTATTGGTGCTCTCCAATAAATTGTAACAAAATAATTTTATATATAGACAATAAACATATAGTGTGTTTTTATATCTGTGTTATACAACGAGTTGAAATATGGTTTATTTTTTCGAGGCTTCGCCGAGAAAAAATAAACCATATTTCAACGAGTTGTATAACACAGATATAAAAACACACTATATGTTTATTGTTTTTATCTGATAACAAACAGACACCCGTCTCGTGCGTCTACCCGACTTATATATGCTTTCCACGGGCCTCCAAAGAAAACCAGTCTACGAGACAAAAGAAATAGGACAAGATGCATAGAGTTGTGTCCCTTACATTACAAAATCGATGACGGCGATTGTAAAGTGCGATTGCACTTCTTGCATCATGTAACTGCGCCGGAACAAAATAAATTTCAACTATTTTATTAACAGTAACAAAACGGTGTTTCAGTAGAGTTATTCTTTTTTTGACATAGTTCCAGTTTTCTTCCGTGTTTTATGCTGTAGTCCCAATATAACAAATAATTTTGCATTTGTTTACAATTTTTACGAAGTGTTTTTTTTTCAGGTAGAGCAGACGAACTTTTAATTAGCGCAGTTCCGCGAGTACTTTTGATCGAGGCCATGACTATAAATAGTTCGCAGTCGCCGCATACTAATTACTATTAACATTCAAGTAATTTCTACAATGTTTTGAAGCAAAATTTTAGGTTGCCTTTATTGAAGCAAAATAAATAAGAAATGACACCATCAGAGGATTTTGACAAAGTGCAATAAGCGTACAATTAAAACCTGCCCGGTGATATAACGATGTTTCATGAATGAATGAATGAAAATGGAATTGAAAGAGGTCAGAGGTCGTTCGCATAAATTATAATTATATACAACACCCGTTGTATATACTTCAAGTATATACAACGGTTGTTATACTTTATGGTTATCAGATAAAAACATTTTCTACTGTTAATAAAACAACAAGCCCATGCAAAGAGTCTAAAACCACTAAAGTGACTTATAGCACTTTTCAATAGGGCCATGATAGTGGTTTCAAGCACTCTACCAGTTAATGAAATTATGACGTTTCATGTTCCTGGGCTGGAGAATACGGCCTCTGGGTTCAAAGGATCAATCTAGGATGGCATCTATCCACAGTATTTATCTATCAAATTATCATACAAAATAAGTTCATGAAGTGAAAACAATGAAACACAATATTAACAAAATCGACATATTAAAATCCAAGAACATTTCTTATATCTAACAGCTATTTATCACAAAATAGTTTATGCCATGGCAAGGATTTGGACATAATGTTGTAACAATATCACAAAGTTTGTTATGACACATATATTATGACACATAAACATATGATTAATAGTAGGATATAGATTACAAGAGTTATGTGACCTTCAACACAGATGCCATTTCTTTTCACATTTCTGATATTCTGGACGGCATGACGCTAATAAAATTCAACTTTGCTTGCCCGTTCAGAACAGAAAAAATACACCTCAACTGTCAGTTATTTTCAGAGTTCCAGATTTATTTATTTATTTATTTATTTATTTATTTATTTATTTATTGGTGCTTAAGGTCACATATTTCTGCACAATGGCTAATCGTGACTACAACATGGAGATAAAGTCAATCGTTTATACCCATGTTGCCTATTTTAGAGAACCTCTACCCCAAGCATTAGTGACTGGGTCATATTTTACAAATAAAACAGAGCTTGTTACCACAGTAAACAAGGACATTCACTTCCTGTGGTTCCTATGGGAGAGTTTCAGATCGGATATTTTGGAATACATATAAAACAGATAATTGTGTGCCCACAAATATTTTATCTCATGGGTAGGATTACTTATTTAAGTCAAGAACCTTGGCAAAGTGCTAGAAGCCCATATTTGGGCCCTATTAGGGAGTGCTGGCATTTGTCTTGTTACAATTTACTGCAGAGTGCCTATAAGTACTTCTAATAATTGTAAAAAAAAATCTGTATGAAGAAATTATGAAAAAATAACCCTCTACACACTAATGTCGAAATATAAAAATTTCATAAGAAAATTTTTCCTATAACTCTAAATCTGCGGAGTATTTTCAAGATAATTTTCCTAAAATCTAGCCATTGCCACTGTGAATTCATCCAAATTTAACTCAAGAAATCATTTGGTGCAAAACATCCATTCAATTTACAGGGGAAATTTGATGAAATGTACCCATATTATACATATTTCAGTGGCAAGAGAAATTCTGTCCAGTCGACTGGCTGCCGCATGAAAGGAGTTTATGCAACTAGTAATTTAACTAATTCAATCTTGTTTGACCATGTTCGTCGAGCTCTGTCAAACAATATTGAATTGGTTAAAGACATAGGTGCATTATGGGAAACATGTGCTGCTTAAAAATGTTGTTACTTTCTTATCAGTGTGAAGAGGGTTAATCTAGCAATCTATGAGTTGATGCTTAGGTGTATCATCTTATCTGTTTGCAACACCTGATACTGGTGGGGAGAAATTTCTATCCTCAATGGACATACTCCCATCCGCATATAAAGGAACAATGAGTGAAACAGCTGTTCAGGCAAATTTGAGAGTTTTTATTTAAAATTGGTCAAAGCAATAAATTAAATGTAATATTTAAAAAAAATGTAGTCCAAAGCCAAAAGTATTATCAGAAAATGCTGTAAGACTTCACAAATGTTGTTTTAAAAAAATGAACTGCTAATACCAAAGCTCATAACTAATGGCGACAATGTCAGTTTCAACATGTGTTTGTTTGCAGAATTGTAGAAAAAGATGAAAATTTCTATCATCTGTGTTAATCCTCTGCACTGAATAACAAAATTTCAAGCAGCAATATTTTCCCGCAATGCAACTTGGCAATTTGGAATAAAAGTAATTCAATCTTGTTTGACAGAGCTCAATAAGCTCTATCAAACAAGATTGAATTGCTTAAATTCCAAGTAGAATTATAAGAAAAATTTACAGGTTGAAATTTTTATATTTCAAAATTAGGGGTAGAGGGTTAATTATAATTATTGGAAGGGAACAAAATGATTACTGTTCGATCCTGACACATCAATACATTATCTGCATTGTGTCCTTGGGCAGGACACTTAATCCTGATTGACCAAGTGATAGCATGGTGAACTGCAGAGTACTATAGTATAGTCGCTGTGGACTTGTCATAATTCACATGTGAAAACTGATGTCCATGCGTGCATTTATCAGGTAATAAAAATCATCATCACCAAAATTTTAATTAATGAAGCACCCAGTGCTTCATTAATTAAATTTTTGATAATTATCCCTAGAATTGGTGTTTGGAATCAATCCGTGGAAAGTGATCAGTCCACGATGGCCTACTGTAAGAAGTAAAGTATGTCCATGAAGCACTTGCTTTCCCCAAGTGCTAATACTGTTTGTGCCAGGTTAGTGTGACAAGGTAGCCCTACCAAACCCTTAAGGCCACACCCCACCCCACTAGAAAAAACTGTATAAATGTTTAGGACCAATAAATAGAAATGAACAAACAGATTGTTAAAGACTTTATTTTAGTGAAAACTATTGTGGTCAGTTAATAAAGAAGATCAACAGGTGTCAAATTTTAATTAAATAAATATCCAGTGTTGTAACTTTACAAGAAAACTATGTGTTATATCCAATTAAATTATTAAAAGGACCTTTAATGTCTAAAACCTCCATTAAATTATAAGCGTAACTTATTCTGAGTTGTTAAATATAAAGTGTCTCCTTATCAAACTCTCAAATTGGACGAGTCTGATAATCTTGATCATGGGTAAAACAGTGGAGACAGCAGTAAAAAGCAAGAAGAAACTTTTGTTCATAAATTAGTAAGGAACCCCCCCATTCCACCTTTGTGTGTACCCTCTGAATTAACATATTGGCCTTCTATGCCAGGCATTGCATTCTGTGTGTTAATTCGAAATTTGAAATTTGACTGGACAATTCTGACCCATCTGTGTCTACTCCAGCAGATGAAAGCAATAAGTTAATTTGAACAAAGAGAGCTGCCTCTGCTTCTGGAGCAGGGATTTTCCATGGTTTTACAAGTGCAAGTTGACCCACATTACTAGTTAGGGTAGATGTCTGCAGAACATTAGCAGACAAATTATGATGATAGTAGTGTGGTGAATTTGTTGCAGCTTTCAAGACAGCAATAAACGTTAGAATTTTCTGGTGTCATCGATTTTAAGTGCTAGTCTCAAAGCAAAAATATGATGTTCATCTCCAATACACAGTGATGTCCAGTAGACCAATGGTCAGTGGTCACCAGATGATTTTATGGCCAAACTCAGCCAACTATGGTACAATAGTAGGTAGGAAAGTCTGAGTTATTTGCTATTGATCAGTGGTTCTCTATGGGTACTCCAGCCTCCTACACCTGTAAAATTGTCCACTACAATATAACAGTAGCTGTTGAAAGTGTCATTAAACCATAATAAAGAAAAAAGTAAATAATTAAGTTGGAAGGTTTTAATTTCAAACATGCGTGTGCCACTAGCATTGTATCCTTTAGCAAGGTACTTTTGACAAAAACAGGGTTCCTCAACCCCACCCTCTTTCTTATAAGTCATGGCAGAGGAGGGGTGCAGTGGGAAGTTAGAACGGATATGACTCTTGGTCTTTCAGTCAAGTATCTCGGTCAGGCTTTGTATGAATTCTCATCCCCGGATCCGATCAAGATGCAACACGAGGAACGCGAAGCATGGCATATGCCCCTGACAGTGTCTGCCATAACAGCCATATTGAATTGGTTATCTGATCCAAAATCGAAAGTAAGCTTTCATTGCAGACGGCATCTTGTTGTACTCAAGGAACAATTCCTGTCCTTGGGAAGAATCAGTCTAAACAAAATTCGAACACTTTTATCAGAGATATTAATGTAGACAGTTTTTGCTTAGTGACAGTATTTTTTCCATTGTACACACAAGCCATAAAATAAGCAGACTGTCATCTGCAAAATGAGGTTCCCAGAGGGTGAATTTAGTGATGCTACCCTGCACAGCAGAATTAGCATCACTGTAGCATAACTAAATTTACTCTCTGTTAACCTCAATCTAAATCATGGTCTCAAAATTAAACAGAAAGAGGTACCCAGAGGATAAATTGGCCCACTGTATGGGATAGCATCATCCAATTCAACCTCTGGGGCCTCATTCTGCAATTGTCAGACTGCTTATTTTCAAGCCTGTATACACACTCTTTGAGATCACAGTCAGATTGGGAGCAGACTCAGTCAGAGTTCCATAATATATGTGACTGTAATAGAGATGTCTGTCTATACCAGGTATCTTGATTGGTTCGTGGAATAGGGTACTAACTTCCATCTGCTGGTATATCGTCCCCTGTGTTCCAATGTGTTCTATGTGCCTAGTGGCACATAGAACACATTGGAACTCAGGGGACGATATGTCATCATTAATCAAACATCACTCACCAAATAGCCTCCCAAGCCCATTCTCAAAATAGGGGTTACAGGAACATGGTGAAGAAAGACTTGCGATAGTTTTTTATTTGACTTAAAACATAACTCTTTACCTAACATGAAAGACAGACGACACTTGAAAACAAAATTCTTGAATAACTAACTATTTTCATTTTTTGCATCAAAAACATAGCTTGTGTCTCTCAGTGGAACAAGTTCGTTCCAATGAGGGATCATAAGCTGTATTTTTAAGACAAAAAATGAAAAATAATGAAAACTGAATGGTGATTTCTGCGAATAGCACTGGTCAGTTTTGGCCATTACACTGGGTAAAAGGTTAATAGAAATTGTAATGGCGTCTTTATCCTGTTGTTTCCAGACCAGACAGCAGTTTCCAAAACAGAAAAAACTTGGTGTTAAGTCTCCAAAACAGAAAGAACTTGGGTGTGAAGTCACAGCACAGCAGCATAATGTTCACAGAGATAAAAGTCCACTGTGTCACAAAAGTTGTATGCTGCTGTGCCAGTTAAGAATTTTGAATGCTGGTCTCTAAGACATCACTATGGATGAAAGAAAACTAAAAAAAACTACAGTTGATGTTGCATAGCTACTCTTCAACCATACCCTACTACAAGAACTCTGAAAAGCTCTTTCAGCTCACTGTGTTGAACAATTAAAAACCAAGAGTAACAGTTTTGTGTGCTTCTTTAGGGTATTAGTGAAGGGGTTGAGATTACATAATTAAACGCCCAGCAGACAACTCCCTTTGTTCCACCTTCACTGTTATCCAAAAGAATCACCACCATGAACAATTACTGCGCATTGTTTTTAAATGGTAGAGTGCTGGTAGCCCATATTTGGGCTATATTTTGAACTGTTGATTTAATTGTTTATTTATTTATTGGTGTTTAAGGTCACATAATTATGCACAATGGCTAATCGTGACCATGACAGTTTTACGGGTGGAGGAAGCCGGAGTCTCCGGAGAGACCCACCGGGCATCGATGAGCAACTGTCAGCTCCTCAACATTCTAACTATTCAAGCTCCACTCAAGCAGGGTTACAGAGGTTGAAGACATGAGCACCATCGACATGCAGTATGCCTTAGTACACTGCATCATCATGCCCCCATGTAGGCAACCAGGATAAAGTGACTTGCCCAAGGACACAACGCGGATCATCCCGGATGGGGATCGAACTCGAGACCTCTAGCAAAGAAGTCCAACACAGGGGCGGATCCAGGGGGGGTGCTCTGGGTGCTCGAGCACCCCCCCCCCCCCCCCCCCCACACACACACACACACACACGCCTACTCACTACTCACAGTCATCCAAAAAAAATTGAATTTGCAGACATTCTGAAAGAGTGAGAACTTCATCCCAATCACAAGTATTACTGTAATAAGCATACGCGATTACTGTATTTCCAATCCAGCCTCCAATAATCTATCTTGAAGATTTAATTTCAATAAAATGTAATTGTTATAAGAATGTGCCTGGAATTTAACCAGTTACCAATTACACAGCTTTTCCCAAAATGGATGGCATCTGAATCAGTTGACGAGCTGATTCCAATGTCATCCATATATTTACGGTCTTGTGGACAAAGTTTCCACGTATATCAGCTCTGTTCGTAAATATATCTTTGTTCAGCTGAATCAGTGATGCTATAGTAACGTTCGCCTTCAGCAATAGTTTTACACTATGACAGATGATTGAATGGGACAATTTAATATTTAACAAAGAGCATTTAACATTGGTGAATGATTCACCAATGTTAAATGCTCTTTGTTAAATATTAAATTGTCGCAACAGTTGAACTTGCTGGATAATGCCTACAGGCATTCTCTAGTAAACTGAAACAATTTAATGTTACAGAGCAACAGGACATCTAGTATCCAGACTTATTTCTTCGATGACATGAATAAAATAATTAAGCTACTTACCAGTTAAGATCAGTTGATGGAACAATGTATTTACACAGTGTACAAGTTTGTGCGTTCACATAGCACGGTTGAAGCGCACAAACTGAGACAGGACTTGGGTGTTTCAGAAGCGGATCCAGGATTTTAAAATAGAGGGACGTCGCCCTCTATACTTATATGGTCACAAACTGTTGTGATGCAAGTGTGCACATACTATTAATTTATAGTACGCACTGGCTTCAATTATTTTATTAGAATTGACTGGGGCGTGCCTTTGCCTTTGGCACGCTCCAGTCAATTCTAACAAAATAATTTTCAACGACATATACTTTTTATATCTGATTAATAGACGGGGACGCACGCGGCATGCTCCCCTCTATTTTCTCAGAAATGATTTCTGAGAAAATAGAGGGGCGCACGCCATGTGCGCCCCCGTCTAAATCTGCCTTTGGGGTGTTTAACATTTAAATAGTATATGCATCTCAAAGTTGACCAGAAGAAATGTGACCCCCCCCCCCCCCTCGGCCACTCACCCAGTGGCACCAACCCATCCACACATTCACCCACCTACACACACTCATACTTCTTGGAACTTCTGTCGCCCCTGCGTACAACAGGTATGTCATGGTGAAAATTATTATGTTTCTTCCAGGCAATCCCCGCATTTCAGTTAATTTGATGCAAAATCCAGGGGTGATTATATTTGCTTCTTGGTAGGTAACAATTTCGAATGATTATTTTGTTTTTCATTGGGCAGTGTCAGTACCATAATTGTTTTTACCAAATTTCAAGCCAAATCGGCAGAAAATAGGTTTAAGAGAAAGGACAAATATATGACCAGGATACGTCTCAGATAGCATCTGATGGGTTCCTAATTCAAATTTTTTTCTGGGGGAGGACCCCCAGACCCCCCGCTAATTGCTTCGCACCTTCGGCGCTCGCAAGGACGGCGCAGAGCGCCATCACGCTGCGCGCCTTCGACGCTTGCCGATCAACAATTGCACCCCCCCTTATAAAATCCTGGATCCGCGCCTGCAACAGTCTACCAATGAGCCACCACGCTCCCTGAATTGTAGATAATGCAGTTTAAAGGCTTCATACTTTGTGGATGTACTTCATATCATCTTTGAAATAAATTTATTTAGTCTGTAATGAATTGACTTGTTACAATTTGTGGGAGAGTGCTCACTCTCCCAAAAATTGTAACAAAGCAAAATTATGTGACCCAATTTTGATGACCAAATATAATTTAGAACTCTACCAGTTACAGGCATTTTTTAAAATAATACACAGTTATTGTTCTAATACAAATATTCAGCATGAACGGACCAAAGTTTTACCTCAAGTTTCTCCTAAAACATCTGTGCCGTTGTCTTTGATGAGTTATCTTGAATGATAATTCATCAATCTAACTGTTCACATTTCCAATTTAATTCTCCACAATATGAAATCATTTCATTCTCAATTGCTTTTAACCCTTTACTCAACACAGAGGCCAAAAACAGCCAGAACTATTCACAAACATCACCATTCAATTTTCATTATTTTTCATTTTAAAGTCTCAAAAACACAGCTTATGACCCCTCATCAGAACGAGCTCATTGAGTTCGTTCCAATGAGAGTTCATAAGCTATATTTTTTATGCCAAAAATTAGTTATTCAATAATTTGTTTGCAAGTATCGTTTGCCTTTTGTGTTAGGTGAAGGTTTAAATTTATTTATTTATTGGAGGTTACCGACACTTTCGATAGCCAGAGTCACCTCATGTCAAACAATTTCACAGGTGGAGGCAGCCGGAGTAAGCGGAGAAAACCACCGTGCAAATGCCAGACTCAACAATGTATTAACTCCACACAGGCAGGGTTAGTACTGGATGAAGACAGATGCATCATCAACATGCAGTACACCTCTGTACACAGCACCACTTTGCCCCCACATGGGCAATCGGGATTAAGTGCCTTGCCCAAGGACACAATGCACTTACCCCTGGCAGGATTCTACTGTGGACCAATCGATCTGAAGTTCAATAAAAACAAATTTATTGTTTCTCAGGTAATTTTTTCTCATTTTTATGATGAGGGAGGCGTTTTTTTTTAAATCCACAAAACTTTTTCAATAGCAAAAATTTCCCATAATGTAGTTCAAAATTTAACCAACTATATCTTTTTTGACAGAGCTCTGTCAAACAAGGTATATTTGGTTAAATATTGGTCCTAAAGTACAAAATAGTGCCATAGAAGAAATTTCCAGGTGAAAAGAAGGTGACGAGGCAGATTTTCTATGACAAGGGAGATGCCTGAGAAACAAGAATTTTATTTTAATAGCTTAATTTTGACAGTATTTACTACATACAGACTAAATTTCAATCAGTGAAACATATCAAAACTTACAGAATGGTTTTGAATAATATACTGACAGATGGATCAGAATAGGGAAATGTGTCAAACGATATGCATTCGTCATTTCCTGATAAGTTATAATTCCCACCCCCCCCCCCCCCCCCCCCCCCCCACTGGGCAGTGACAAACAACCATCAGACTCCCCAACATACTGACTCTGCAAAAGCAATGGTTGAAGACAAGAGCACCATCGATGTTCTATATGCCTCAGTACACAGCGTCACCTTGCCCCCATGTGGGCAATCAGGATTAAATGCCTTGCCCAAGAACATAATGATGTTATCCTTGGTTGGGATTGATTCGTAGCCCTTTTGGTTTGAAGTCCAATGTCATAACCACTGAGCCATTAGCCCCCACATGAGTTAGTGTCTTAGTGGGTAATAAATAGGCATGTCATGATTAATTGAGTAGTTGACTAATTGTTGGAAACACCCATAATCAACTACAATTTCAAAGTTGACGATTTGGGATTTTCATCACTCCATTACTGATGAATTATTAGTTATTACCCTCCTACCCATCATACTTGTTAACCCTTTACCTAACATGAAAAGCAGACGACACTTGCCAAAAAAATTCTTGAATAACTAATTTTTTTCATTTTTTGTCTCAAAAACATAGGTTATGACCCCTCGATGGAACGAGCTCGTTGAGCTCGTTCCAACAAGGGGTCATAACCTATGTTTTTGAGACAAAAAATGAAAAAATAATGAAAATTAATTGGCGATTTTTGAGAATAGCGCTGGCCGGTTTTGGCCGTTACGTTGGGTAAAGGGTTAAAAGTGTCAGAGGCTGTAGAATATCAAAATACATTGTGATTGATATAGGAAAGAAGTATAAAAATAGAACACATGACAGTAGGTCTGGCATTCTAGAAGTATGGGAGTACAAAAAAATTGCCCTTCTCCTTCCAAGGAGAGCAATTATTGCCTTCTTAAATCTCAATGCAGCCATTGCTCGACTCTTGACCACCTCATATTCTAACCTAAGCCTAGGGCTGCACGATATTCAAAACTGAATACCGGTATCGGTATTGAAAAACAAGAGGCCCCAGGGGGCCTGAGGGTGCTCACCTGACATGGTAGTCTAAATATCAAACCAGGGACTTGACTTGAATAAGCTGCATACGCCCCTCCTAAGAAAAGCATATACCGACTAGATGAAGCGATTGTGCCCACACAATACACAGGATTTTCCTTCTATTTTCAGTTCCTGCACTTTTACGTCCCAAAATTGAGACAAACGTATAAAAAACCAGATTTTTTTCCCCAAACAAAATATTTTCAGCCTAAAATTGTTTTTCTTCTTAAAATGCATAAAAAACAAAAAAACTAATTTCCAGATTTTGGTCCCAAATTTTCTAAGTCCCACCCAGACCCCAAATTTTCAGTGTAAAAAAAATAATTTTTTTTTGTCTTAAAATTGACCGAAACGCATAAATGAAAGTGTCAATGACACTGCAGCTCAACTTGACAAACTTGAACTTGGTAAGTTATAAATGAAACGGCAAAATTGAAGATCATTGGTACCAATGTCATTTTTTTTGCCAGTGGCAACATTTTTTTTGACAGAAACCGAAGAAAATCGATAGCTCCCATCTAGAGGCCTCCCCAAACAAGCATGCCAGGTTTCAAAGCAATCCGATCATAAATGTGCCCTGTAGGGTGTATAAAAGGGAAATATTGTGGTCTGACTAGACTAAATTCTAAGAACGTTGGCCATGGCAACATGTTTTGACGGAAATGGAAGATAATAGATAGCTCCCATCTAGAGGTCACCGTAAATAAGCATACCAGGTTTCACAGCAATCTAATCATAAATGTGCCCTGTAGGGTGAGCCAAAGGGAAAATATTGTGGTCTGACTAAACTAAGTTCTAAGAACGTTGGCCGCGGCAACATTTTTTGACCGAAATTGAAAAAATCGATAGCTCCCATCTAGAGGTCTCCCCAAACAAGCATACCAGGTTTCAAAGCAATCAAATCATAAATGTGCCCTGTAGGGTGTGCCAAAGGGAAATATTGTGGTCTGACTAAACTGAGTTCTAAACACGTTGGCCGCGGCAACATTTTTTGACGGAAATTGAAGAAAATCGATAGCTCCCATCTAGAGGTCACCCCCAAACAAGCATGCCAGGTTTCAAAGCAATCTGATCATAAATGTACCCTGTAGGGTGTGCCAAAGGGAAATATTGAGTCTTCTGACTAAACTAAGTTCTAAGAACGTTGGCCGCGGCAACATTTTTTGACAGAAATTGAAGAAAATCGATAGCACCCATCTAGAGGTCTCCCCAAACAAGCATACCAGGTTCCAAAGCAATCTGATCATAAATGTGCCCTGTAGGGTGTGCCAAAGGGAAATATAGAGGTCTGACTAAACTAAGTTCTACGAATGTTGGCCGTGGCAACATTTTTTGCCGGAAATTGAAGAAAATCGATAGCTCTCATCTAGAGGTCACCCTAAATAAGCATACCAGGTTTCAAAGCAATCAAATAATAAATGTACCTTGTAGGGTGTGCCAAAGGGAAATATTGTGGTTTGACTAAACTAAGTTCTAAGAACGTTGGCCGCGGCAACATTTTTTGACGGAAATTGAAGAAAATCGATAGCTCCCATCTAGAGGTCACCCCAAACAAGCATGCCAAGTTTCAAAGTAATCTGATCATAAATGCGACCTGTGAGGTGTGCCAAAGGAAATTGTGGACGTACGTACTAACGTACTAACATACTAACGTACTAACGTATGTACGTACGTACGTACGCCGACGGACGAGAAGTGATGGCAATAGCTCAGCTTGACTTTGTCAAGTTGAGCTAAAAACCAAACAAAAAATTCCAGATTTTGGTCCAAAATTTCTAAGTCCGGAACGGGGCCCCAAATTTTCAGCCTAAATATGAACCCAGGGTCTTGGCTTGAACAAACTTGAATCTCACCCCCCTAAGGATGCTGCATGCCAAATATCAAAAGATTCTTATTGGTAGATCTGAAGAAGAAGATTTTTAAAGAATATTTCTCATACTGCACTAGTTTAAACATTTGGGCTACCATAGAGAGCCCAAATATGGACCCAGGGAATTGATTTCAATAAACATGTGAAACAATCTTCCAAATATGTTATATTGAAATTTGAAAGCTTTTGGAGCAGTGGTTTGGGAGAAAAGTAGTCTTACATGTTTTTCCCATTACCCACAGTGTTAAAAAATGCTGACTCAGCACTTTTTCAAAGTCCCCAAAAAGTATCCCATGATAAAACAGACAGCAATTTTTTTTGACCATTCCATTCTGTTGGTCCTAAGGAAGCTTCACACCAAATAAGAATTCTCAGTGCCATGTAGTTTTGGCGATATGGGCGTTTTAATTTTTTCTATTTTTAGCTCCTGCGGTTCCCATGGGGCGACGGGAAAAAAAAATTTGGCATAAATTAAGAATTTATGACCCAATAAGCCCTCATATCAAATTTGGTTCAAATCTGCCTCTCGGTTTGGAAAATAGAAATTTTGGGAGTGGCAAAAATTCTTGCCCCTCCCATAACGAAGGCAAATAATGCCCGACAAACTTCTCTTGAACAAACTTGATTCTAAACCTCAAATGGACTCTGTATACCACATATCAAGTCTCTGCTACTGGTGGTTCATTAGAAGAAGATTTTCAAAAAATTTGGCCATTTTTTCCCCACACCTCTGCTCAATATGAGCCGAAACCTAATTTGGTTAAAAATCAAAATGCCCCTATATAACCACTACTTACATGAAATTTAATTAATATGTGGCCAGTGGTTTAGAAGAAAGAGGCTCAAACATCACCTTCACGCAGAACGACGGATGACAGACGACGGACGAAGAGTGATAAGAAAAGCTCACCCTGACTTTCAGTCAGGTGAGCTAAAAATTTGGCGGTATACCGGTATATCGAAAACTGTTCAGATATACAAACACAAGTACCACAATCGAGACTTGAGGCATCACAGTTGGAATGAATTAGCATGCTTTGATGATGTGGTTCGAAAAACCTTTACCCAACACAGACGATTAAAATTAGTTTATCAGATTTTCCCCAAAAATTTCTACAAAACAATACCATGTGACTCCTCATTGGGATGAGCTCGTTCCAATGATGGGTCACATGATATAGCTTTGTTGAAATGTTTGAAAATTATTTTTTCAACTGCTGAAATTGTATATTACGTGAGCACATGCAGACAATTCTTTGGGTAAAGGGATAATATTATTCATTCGGGGCTACAGTTAAAAAACTCAAGACATCTTGAAAATTAAATTGTGGGTAAATAAATAATGACGAAAAATCGATATTTTTGTAATTACACCGGTATTCAATCGATATTGGTTTGAATACCGGAAAATATCGGTTTATTGATATACCATGCAGCCCTACCTAAGCCTAGGCTCAGGTTTGGACCTGAGGTGGTCAGAAGAATGAATTTTCCTTGGAGAGCAGTTGGTGTGTAGCAGTTTTCTATATAGTTATTTCTATAGGTCACAGAGTATGATTAAAGTTGACTTTAATCAATTATTCTTCTTCAAAAGTCGATCATGAAATTTCATAATAATGCCAGCCCTAGTAATAAATATCTCATTAGGATTATTTATTTATGAGAAAACAGCGAAAACATTTTTGTCCAGCTCATTTTATATTCCACCTACTCCTCCCTTCTGTTAGCACATTAGTATTTAACCCTTTACCCAAACTGAACAGCAGATGACACTTGCAAAAAAAAAATCTTGACGAAACATTTTCATTTTCTGTCCCCAAAACATACTTTATGGCTCCCTCATTGGAACGAGCTCACTGAGGGGTCAGAAGCCATGTTTTTGAGACAGAAAATAAAAGATAAAATATGACTGGTGATTTCTGGGAATAGCACTGTCATATATGGCAGTTAATTCCCTTCACTCTGAAATCAAAATATCCAAATATCAAGTAGCCATTTTTCCCATAATGCAACTGGGAATTTAACCAATTCAATCTTGTTTGACAGAGCTCAATGAGCTCTGTCAAACAAGATTGAATTGGTTAAATGTCTAGTTGCATTATGGGAAAAATTTACACCCCGAACTTTAGATATTTTGACATCAGTATGCACGGGGTTAAAATGGGTAACCCAAGGTTAACCCAATACCAAATACTAAAGGCACCCTTCTCTATGCAGGAAAATTACCATAATAGTTTCACATGTTTTCTTATTTTTCAAATCACAGCTTATGGCACCTCATTGGAACAAGCTTTATGAGGGATCAGAAGCTATGGACAAAAAAAAATTGAGATAGAGTAGAAACACTTAAATGGGTATGTCTTACTTAAATAATGCTGTTGAATATAATTTCCAAACACATAATCATTTACCATACCTTCAGTACAAATTTTACCTCTTAATTGCACACAGTTTGACGATTCAAGTCCTGTTAATTGAATAAAAAATCTTTTAATATTTCGAGAATTACCCTGACAATAACCAAATTCCCTTTGTTTATAGACGTTCTTGGCATCAGCACATCATATACATACATTTAATCTATTATATCTTGAGTGACAGACTTAATGAACTCTGTCGTACAAGATATAAAAGAATAAATGCTAAGTTTATCTTAAGAATACAGGAAAGTGACCACATTCCTGCTAATTGAATAATTTTCAATGACAAAGTGGCTATTCAATTAACAGGGTTCTACTGTACTTGTGAAAAAATATTGGCACTAACACTTATAACTTTTGTTAACCATTTACCAAATTTAACAGCAATATCTGACACATGCATTTCATAAAAATCATCATTAATATTTTTCAATTTTTACCTCGAGGACATACCTTACGATCGATCCATCATTGGAATGATCAGTCATAAGCTATGTTTTATGGCAAAAAATGATTATTTTTAGTTATTCAAGAACTTTTTTGAAAGTGTCATCTTCAAATTGGGCTTATTGTTTATTTATTTATTGAGGTTTAACAACACTTTTGACAGCCAAGGTCACCTTGTATTGGACAGTTTTTTCGGTGGAGGCAGCCAGAGTACCTGGAGAGAACCATCGAGCAATGACAAGCAACTGCCAGAATCCCCAATGTACTAACTCCACACAAGCAGGGTTGGCATTGGTGCACCATCGACTGCAGTATGCCTCACTACACAATGCCACTGTGCCCCCACAGAGGCAATCGGTTTTAAGTGCCTTGCCCAAGGTTACGATGCAGTTACCCCTAGCGGGGAGCAAAAAGTGAACCTTTTGGTTTGAAGTCCAATTCCGTAACCAGTGAGCCAATGCAACTCCCTTTCAAGTTGTAGTAAGGAGCCAGTGTGAATATGACTCCTAAAATTCTGATCTGGCTCCTGAATCTTAAATATGGGCTTCTAAGTTGGCTCATAACAGTAAGACCCCATTTCCACCACTGCGCACTCAGGCAGCCAAGACTTGACTTGGAACTATTGTGAAAATGAATTATGCCAAAAACAAATGTAATTAAATGAACAAATGTATGGCCTACACAGCTTAAAGTTTCAAACAAGAAGATCATTATCAAAAAGTAATATAACTACAGTTAACGGATTGAGTGCTGCTGCCCATATTTGGGCTTTATGCTGGTGTGAAGATGCTATAACATAAAGACTTCATGTTCAGTAAATGCACTTCATATTATCTTTGAAGTAACATTATATCATCTGTGTATATTTGACTTGTTAAAATTTATGGGAGAGTGCCTAGCACTCACCCATAAATTGTAACAAGGGAAAACACGTGAACAAATTTTGACAATCAACAATAATTTAACACTCTACCGGCTGAGAAGTAAATCTGGCTTCTAGATTTCAAAATAGGCTCCAATTCTGGCACTTATTTTTAAATGCTCATGTCGGCCCCTGGTTGTGTTAGGTAAAGGGTTATGGGAAGGCTAAAGAATAACAAACTGTATGAACCCTGATTGATATGCATTAAAGATACAGTACAAGTCAAAATAAGTTGTAGGGTAACCACTATAAACTATGTATCTTTCTCTTCCTACACTGATAAGATTAGAAGCTGACATAATTTTCTGGAATGCTCAGAATCTGATCTTATCAGTGCAGGAACAGAAGTATACTTAGTTTATTGCGGTTATGTTACAAATTATTTTGACTTGTGCTGTAGGTTGGGTCACCAAAATTTAATATCACCCTTCAGATGACATCCTCCGTTTCTGCTGATCAAGGATATGTCTGTCGATACGTTGATACATCTCTTTTGATATCTCACCAGTGAGAAGCTTTTGTAACAATGGCTTGTCATCATCAAAAGAGTCGGGCAGAGGTGGAGGGTGAGTATCTTTTTGGTTTCTGCACTCATGCTCCTGGAAATGAAACCGTGGCTCAGCATAGCCTCGAAGAACTTTTTCCAGTTCAGTCATTGAACTAACACTCTTCTGACGTGATTTTTCCTTTTGAACATTCAAATGAGATGAAGGATGACACGTTTCTGAAGTGGGAGAACACGGAGACTTTTGCTGTGGTGAATTCATGAGCATGGCTCGGAGCTTACTTTCAGCAATATCTGTAGTAGATGAGACAACATTACTGTCATTAGAACTTGGCTGATTTTCGTTTACTGATGTACTTTGTGATTGTGTATTGTATGAGCTATTTTGAAAGCTATTTGATGAGTCTGGTAGTATAACAGGGCTAGAATCATTTGTCATGGGATAATTGTTTGTCACTGTTTCAATGTTTTCACTTGCTGACCATGTGTCTTGACTTAATCCCGAAATAACTGATCGAGCCTGTTCTTCAGCAAGTGTGTCACAGTACTGAAGGGCAAAGTCAAGAAACTCATCAGACAATGTTTGACTGTCAGCTAAATCATTTGATGCCAACATATTGACATCAGACAAGTTATAACCTTCAGTATTAGATGTTGGTAAATCTGTTGGATTGATACTGGACAGTTGCATACTGACACTAGCTCTATTGAAAGCACTTTGTAGTTGTGATTCAAAGCTTCCTTTCCACATTGGATCATTGGATGATAACAACCGATCTGTGTCTGTGACAACAGTGTCAGCTTTTGACATCACTGTAGAAGTAACTTGTGAAGCACTGGAATGTGCAGGTTCTACCATCTTCTCTTTATTTTTAGATACTATAGAATTAAACATCTTTGGTAAAACTGGATCTACTTTATCCATTTCTACGCTTAATAAAGATCTTAACAAAGAAACTCGACTAGGTGCTGGTATTTTAGCAGCAGGTGAATTTGAATTAGTACTACTCAGAACGTGATTATTAGTATCAATACTCTTGACTGACTCTACATCTCTCATTTCTACATCCTCATCTTTATCAGAAAATTGTACTGGTTGCTGTTCTTGTATACACTGATCGAAATCTGAAAGTTGATTTGGTGGAGTTGTTATATATGCCGCATTATGACATGAGGCAGCAGTGTCCTGAATAGTTATTGATTCTGAATTTGTGGTGCTTGTTGATTTTTCCAAATTTAACACAGTATTTTCTTGTTGATAACCTGGGGAGTTGAACATAGTCCTTACCTCACAAGCAGGTTGAGGAATGTTTGGTGTCAAAACATCACATCTTTTCCCATCAGAGTCCATAGATTTAAAAAATTCTTCCAACATATCAATACCAGACACAGAATTTAACTCTGAATTATCTGGATTGTAAGAATTACTAAAAATAATATCCAGTGCTTGTTCTGTAGTCATAGAGGTTGGTCCCATTTCTGGGTCAACAACCATACCATTTTCAGTCTCGTTGCACATTGATACTGTTTTTTCTTTCTTCACGGTATTTTCAAATTTGAGTGATGCAGAGTTCTGTGAGCTACTAATTATCTCATTTGGACTTGGTATGTTTTTGTTTACAGGACTTGCAGCTCCATTACTGAATGGACTGTCCAGAGAATTACAGCTATGATACCCACTACTGAAACCCTCGCCATCTGTTTCATCACTAGAACTTGATGTCAGACTGTGAGCACCTGGAGAAGAATGGCAACAATTACTCAAGTCAGCAAATCCTTTGACATCTGAAATAAGTGGATCACCATCAGAAGTTTCTAGTTCCAGCATCAGGTATCTTCTTCCCTCTTCCTCGCTGAAATAAAAAAAGTAAAAGATTTTTTAATCTCAAATTTTGAAGTTTTAAAAAAAACCCAGAATAATGTAATAATAGTTCTTGTAAAACTGCTGTTAGAAATTCTTTAAACCCTTTACCCAACAAATTGGTCACATTCGCACACGTAATTTACAAAATGTGCAGTTGAAGAATTTTTTTTTTTAAATTTCCCCCAAACCAATTAGATGTGACTACTCATTCAGATAAGCTTGACAAGCACATTCCAACGAGGGTCATATCATTTGTTTTTGTTAAAATTTTGTGAAAATGTTTTTAAAAAGTAAATTTATGTATTGGTGTTTAAGATCACATATTTCTGCACAACGGCTAATCGTGACCATGATATAAATTCAAGTCTAGCCAATCATTTATACCCATGTTACCCATTTCAGAGGATTTCCACCCCAGGCAATGGTTAATGGTTTTTATTTTACCAGTGAAACATAGCTTGTTTACCACAGTAAACAAGCACTGCTCCACCTCTTCAGGTTCCCACGAGGAACAAAACTTTGAAATAACAAATTTTGAAACCATTGCAGTGAGTATTAGGTCAACCCTTTATCTAACGTATTGTTTATATATAACCAGCCAGAGTTATTCACAAAACTCACCATTCAAATTCTATTAATTTTTCAATTTTTGCCTCAAAAACTCAGTTTTGGTTAACTGGTTATCAGAATGAAAGTGCCAATGACACTGTAGCTTAACTTGTATGTTGTGTTTGATGAAAAGGATAATGTTCAATGTTTATGAAAGGATTATGAAATAAGACAAGAATTGTGATAAGTGGGAATATGTTCATTTCTGTTCCCTGTATGCTATGTTTATGATAAAAATAATATGAGGTGTACACTGTACTAAAGAGCTGAGGGGTGGGTTAATATGACCTCACAGTTAATGTATGTGGCCCTTACAGTTAACGTATATCAACAAAAGTTACCAAGTTACAGTGAAATTATTCCAAAACGAGTCATCCTATCAAGTTACATTAAAATCCCTTCATAAATATGGCCTGTAGACTGTGCTAAAGGTTTTCAGGCTTCGGGCCCCTGTAGCCGTCAGTTTCCCAATTGCGTCCAAAGGGGACGTACTCAACTAGACATTATATGAGGTCAACCTACCAAGTTACAATGAAATCCCTTAATAAATATGACCTGTAGACTGTGCTAAAGGATTTTGGGCTTTGGGCTCTGGCAGCCATCATGGTTGAATGATCGCAACCAAAAGGGGACAATCTCATCTGGGCATCATCTGGAGTGATCCTGCGAAGTTACAATGAAATCCCTTCATAAATATGACCTGTAGACTGTGCTCAAGGTTTTCGGGTTTCGGGCACCTGTAGCCATCACAGTTGACCAATCACGACCAAAAGGGGATGTCATCATCTAGGCATTATGCATTATATGGAGTCAACCTAACAGGTTACAATGAAATCCTTCTATAAATACAACTTTTTGCCTATGCTAAAGGTTTTTGGGTTCGGGCACCCATCAAGACTGAATGATCATGGCCAAAATGGGATGTTTTCATCTAGACATTTTTTGGAGTCATCCTATCAAGTTACAATGAAATCCCTTCATAAATATGACCTGTAGACAGTGCTAAAGGTTTTCAGGCTTCGGGCACCTTTAGCTGTCAAAGTTGCCCAATGATGTCCAAAAGGGGACGTTCTCATCTAGACATTATATGAAGTCAACCTACCAAGTTACAATGAAATCCCTTCATAAATATGACCTGTAGACTGTGCTTAAGGTTTTCGGGCTTCGGGCTCGGGTAGCCATCATGGTTGAATGATCGCAACCAAAGGGGACAATCTCATCTGGGCATCATCTGGAGTGATCCTACAAAGTTACAATGAAATCCCTTCATAAATATGACCTGTAGACTGTGCTCAAGGTTTTTGGGCTTCAGGCACTTGCAGCCATCACAGCTGACCAATCACGACCAAAAGGGGATGTCATCATCTAGGCATTATATGGAGTCAACCTAATAGGTTACAATGAAATCCTTCCATAAATATGACCTTTTACCTATGTTAAAGGTTTTTGGGCTCGGGCATCCATCAGTGCTGAATGATCGCGATCAAAATGGGACGTTCTCATCTAGACATTATATGAAGTTAACCTACCAAGTTACAATGAAATCCCTTCGTAAATATGACCTGTAGACTGTGCTAAAGGTTTTCGGGCTTCGGGCGCGGGCAGCCATCATGGCGGAATGATCGCAACCATAGGGGACAATCTCATCTGGGCATCATCTGAAGAAGTTACAATGAAATCCCTTCATAAATATGACCTGTAGACTGTGCTCAAGGTTTTCGGGCTTCGGGCACTTGTAGTCATCACAACTGACCAATCACGACCAAAAGGGGATGTCATCATCTAGGCATTATATGGAGTCAACCTAACAGGTTACAATGAAATCCGTCCATAAATATGACCTTTTGCCTATGCTAAAGGTTTTTGGGCTCGGGCACCCATCAAGGCTGCATGATCGCGATCAAAATGGGACATTCTCATCTAGACATTATTTGGAGTCATCCTACCAAGTTACAAAGAAATCCCTTCATAAATATGACCTCTAGACTGTGCTAAAGGTTTTTGGGCTTTGGGCCCCTGTAGCCGTCACAGTTGCCCAATCACGTCCAAAAGGGGACTTTCTCATCTAGACATTGTATGAGGTCAACCCACCAAGTTACAATGAAATTCCTCAATAAATATGACCTGTAGACTGTGCTAAAGGTTTTCGGGTTTTGGGCTCGGGCAGTCGTCACGGTGGCAGATCATGCCCAAATGGGGAAATTCTCATCTAGACATCATAAGGAGTCATCCTACCAAGTTACAATGAAATCCCTCCACATTAAACATGACCTGCAGACTGTGCTAAAAGTTTTTGGGTTTCGGGCTTGGGCAGCCATCACGGTTGATAGATCATGCCCAAAAGGGGACGTTCTCATCTAGGCATTATACAGAGGCATCCTACCAAGTTACAATGAAATCCCTTCATAAATACGACCTGTAGACTGTGCTAATGGTTTTTGGGTTTTGGGCTCGGGCAGCCATACCGGTTGCCTGATCGCGACCAAAAGCGGACGTTCTCATCTAGACATGACCCCAAACCTGCATATGAAATTTCGTGATGATCAGACAAGAACTGCGGGGTGTAGCCCATGCTAAAGGAAAATATGAACAGACATCACAGACTCACAGACTAACAGACTTCTGTATGCGTGATGGCAATAGCTTATCTTGACAATGTCAAGTTAAGCTAAAAATGAGCCGGACCTGAGCGGACCAAAAGCCAACTTTTTCACAGCTCACTTTTCATATTCAGTCAAACCCAAATAATATTTTGCTAATATATATTTGTTTTTATTTCAAGTTATTGGGCGTGGGCATGCTCCAATAATTTGTAATACAACAAATTCTGAATAATGAATTCAGACCACCAAAAATAATCTAACCCTCAACCAGTTAAGTTGGTTCCACCGAGGAGTAAAAAGCTGTGCATTTGATGGAAAAAATGCACAAATTTCAATTAGTAATCAAGGACTTCTAAGGCTGAGACATAAATTCTGCTTACAAATCAAGGGACTTCCAAGCCCAATGCACAAATTTCATTTAGAAATTAGGGACTTCAGAGGCAAATACTGAAATTTGGTTGAGAAATCAAGGACTTCCAAGGGTAATGCACACTTTTTGCTTTGAAATTAAGGACTTCCAAGGCTAATACACATATGTTGCTAAAAAATCAAGGACTTACAAGGCTAATTCACAAAGTTTGCTTAAAAATCAAGGACATCCAGGGTTAATACATAAATTTGGCTTACAAATCAAGGACTTCCACGGTTAATGCACAAAAGTTTACTTAGAATCAAGAACTTTGATAGTTAACACATAAATTTCGCTTACAAATCAAGGGACTTTCAAAGCTAATACTATTAGTTACACTGTGTTTCAGTTAGGTGTACAGGACTGTACTACCCTTCTGAGATCTGTATTTTCTTCAGCTGGAGGCCGAAGGAAATATGAATCTCAGAAGGGTAGTACAGTCCTGTACACCCTGCTGAAACACTGTGTGATGAATTTATTAACCAGCCTCTTCAGTGTGTCAAGTTTTGTTTTATTATATAATCCCCAAATGGTACTCCAGTGATGAAAACCTAGTTTAAAGTAATAATTAGAGAAACTGAAAGAAACATATCTTTATTATTGCACAAGAACAATTTTGTGTTATTTCCCTTTGACAGATCTCAAACAGTTGAGAGACTTCAATTCAAGGATATTAGCAAATGACGCATCATTATTATTGTGGGACACAAGTTGACTTTACAAGTGTTTTATTTTATACAGTGGTGGGCTATCTGACACTATATTCAAACTTGTACCAGTGCTTTAATAAGTTTCACTGAAGAGACAATTCGTATAATGAGATACCACAACGGATCTGTAGTGTAGAAACACCACAACAGAATCCCTCTTCTCGACAGTAAAATTGGACATTAGGGGTATGACCACAAGTTTTATTTGCAGTTTTCGGAATATTCTCATGAAACAATATTGCTCTCATTTTATTTGTGAGTCTGAATGTTTATTATCACTGACGAAAATGTTTGAGGTGATGGGTGAAAGGGAAATTGACGAAGTGTACCAAAGAATGTCTGTACACTTCTTTTAAATGTGATGGGATATTCTCATATACCCCATTGAACTTTGTACACCCCATTGGAGTTAAATGTACCATACAGGATGCACTGGTTACTGAACAATCAGGAAGCTTGTATAACTTTTAAAGGGTCATAAATAAAATTCTCTTAGAAATCAAAGGACTTCGAAGGCTAATGCATAAATTTCACTAATATATTAAGGACTTCCAAGGCTAATACTTGAATTTCATTTATAAATCAAATTCATTCATTTATTTATTGGTGTTTAAGGTCACATATTTCTGCACAATGGCTAATCATGACCACAACAGTTTTACAGGTGGAGGAAGTCAGAGTACCTGGAGAGAACCGCTGAGCAATGGAAAGCAACTGTCAGCTCCCCAACATACTAACTCCATACAAGCAGGGTTAGCATTGGTTAAAGGCAGGTGCACCATTGACATGAAGTACGCCTTAGTACACAAAGCCACTTTAGAAATCAAAGACATCCAATAAAGGCTAATGAATAATTTTTGCTTTGAAATGAAGGGCTTCCCAAGGATAATGGAAAAATTCCCAGTACTTTCAAGGTCAACAAAACCTGTTTTTCAATTCAGGAACTTTCAAGGTTTTTCAAGGACCACAATGAAAATTGGATACTGACTTCAGCAATACCAACGAATCTATCTTGTATTAGTGGAGAGGTTCAAAAATAAATTTAATCAATATGGGCTGTAGAAATATATTATTAATGGCCCTCCTTACCAATCTGGTCTTATTGTGGCATCTCTTCCGTCTTCTGGCAAGTTTTTCTGAACCTTTAAGGGCCTAATTCCGACTTTGATAACTTTTTAATGCAAAGGAACAGGTGCTCCAACATGCATTGCTTGGGTAAACTCCTTGTCAGTTGTTTCTAGGCAAGTCTTGGCTTCCTCTGTAGGCAGCCAAGACTTGACTAGAAACAACTGCAAAACCACAGGAGGTATACTTTCGAAGTATAGTGAATCTAAAAATCTCCAGGCCCCAAGGGGTTAAAGTAAATAAAAAAATTTTGCATACCAGGTTGAAGAGTTAAGTGGGTTAAAGACAATTATTATCCTTCAGTGTTGTGGTTGTGGGATGGGGAAATATTACCAGAGAGGAGGAAAGATATTTGACCCAAACATGAGGCTTGCCTTGTGTCTGGGTAAAATATATTCCCCAAGGGTGAGAGTTCACCCATCCCACCCTCACACCACTCAAGGATGATTTTTATCTTTTTCCCACCACAAGACATCATCAAAATAAAAATACCGCTTGTGTGATGATAGTTTACTGTTCTTCCTGTTCTTGACCCCATATCAGAATTGATAAGGCCTTGGTTAATAATTTTAAACACTTAATATTTTCTGAAATTATTTTTAAGTAGAAAAAAATACTCTGGCCAATGTGATTAATTATTTGGACTGAGTGACCTTTGGATGTACCTATCAACATACTTA
This sequence comes from Pictodentalium vernedei, assembly GCA_031216915.1. Lineage (NCBI taxonomy): Eukaryota > Metazoa > Mollusca > Scaphopoda > Dentaliida > Dentaliidae > Pictodentalium > Pictodentalium vernedei. Next base: position 156,808,211 of record CM062292.1, read on the forward strand.
GATACTTTTACTCAGTTATTATTTTAGCTCACCAATTGTTTATTTGAGTCACACTTCATTTTATTTGAAATTAGAGAGGCTCATCTAGAAACTTAATGAGGTGCTTTAATTCTGCCAATTAGCAATTAATGGAACAGCAGAACATTGGAGAAATTTCTCATTGTGGAACTTTCTATTTGAAGGCTATATAAATCACGGTCAACAGACTTCTGACACTCATTCATCTCACATACAGCATTGAGAAGTGCCAATTGTTCATACATTCACCATTCATTGAACATTGGAAATTATTATTGGACAGTTCATTATTTTAGATAGAAACTGAGGATGTTAATATTCTGTGGAATATATTTCTGACATTTTTTCTGTCATTTTGTGTTGGAAAAGTGTTTACAAATCTTTGAAGAGAATTTATTCTTACCCGGAACCAGGATTTACTCTTATGAAAACCCAGGATTCCACAGGATCATTTTAAAATCACCTGTGGAGCCAATACTTGTTGGATATTATTTCCATTTGAATATTGCTGAGTGCTTTATTGGAATTTATTGGATACTGCTGTATTTTCGAGTAAACATTTTACTGCACTTTACTGGATGCAGACACATTCTTGGGCATTAGAATATCTGTTGGAAAGTTTCTTCATCACTGGATTACTAGATTCTATTGAACTCTATTTTGGACTAACTGATAGGTATTTCTGTTTTATTTTTCTGTAAACCACATAGTGTAAAAGATTTTGTACCATTTTCCTTTCAAATTGTTTTTTCATTAAATTTCAGAATAGTTAAATTGAAGTTACTGTTGTTGATTCTCAGATTTCTTTCTGTTACCATTATTATCATTAAACACCATAACATACCACCTGATCATAGAGAAAAATGAAATGCTTATTTCAAAAGAGCATTGATCAAACAGTTCTGTTTATACCAAAGGTATATAAAATGAGTGAGGATGGTCATGCGGGGTGGGTAAGATACATCTGTCTCACCCAGTACATGTGTATCTAAATAGGCAGGTTATGAGTGAAAATGCCTATATCTGAACTTTGGTGAAGGTGCTGGGAGACTTGATTTATGCCTTAGTGTATCATTGATTTACACAGTATTCACCTAATTTCCGTTCCTGTTTATGAAAATTATTTCCTGACAAGTGGAGGATGGAGGGTGCCTGAGTGAAAGAAAAAATTACCAACTGATAGTCCTGACGCTTATAACTGACTCTGCTGAAGATGTCTAAACCCCAAATTAGACTTTAGTATGTCACTTAATTAGGCTTTCCCAAACCCAGTTTGGGAAAGACTATTGTTATTCTTCTTTTTCAAAATTTTTCTTCTCTATTTTTTTTTTTCCTCCCTGAATTTTGTCTGTTGAACTGCTCGAAAACAAGTTGTACGATTTTGACCAAATATGGCACACTTATGTAATGTCATAAAATCTAGTGAAATGCGGTATCGTCATATCTGTGAAAACGCGTATTTTCAAAATATTCTGCCAAAACCTTCAAAATTTCACCATTTTTCAAATGTCTCAAAATTGTTTACAGTTATTTCGCTCAAATTTTCCACACATTTACAACATAATATGATACACCACAATCACCACTCAAATCTTTCAACATTAACCCCCACTGGCCAAAAATAACATGAATATAGATTTTTTCTTCAAAATTGACGAACTTCAAGGGCAAATTTCTCTAATAACAAGGTTGTTGTAACAATTATTTTGGTTTGGATAGATGCAACAATGATTGCGGAATAAAGTTACTGTTTACTTTTTAATCTCAGATTTAACCCTCAAGCACAATGAGGGCGAGGATAAGAGTACCGTTTGAAAATGCCAAAATTAGCCAACTTTGGTTGCTTTTTCTATCATTTTGGAAAGGGTTAATTTCAAACACTTTTCATGTACGTATTCACAATTGACTACCAAGCATATTTGCTGTTGTAAGTTTGGTTGTAAAGTTTAACCCTATCCCATTCTGGTTGCATAAAAGTAGGTACTGTCCACAAAAACTCCAATTTTTTATGAATTTGATAAGTTTAGGTGGCGATTTACTCCATTTTTAATTACTTGAGCTATGAATGTTTTCTGTAGCTGCTTGCATCAGTCAAAGTATGACAAATTTTGTTCTATATGTTATTATTAAAAGTTTAACCCTTGGCAGATTTGAGACTTCCCATAAGGGTACTGTCGGAATAATTGTTATTTTCGCCAACTCCAAGGGCAAATTTCTCTAATTACAAAGTAGTTGTAACAATTATTTTGATATGGCTAGATGCAACAATGATTGTGGAAGAAAGTTACTGTTTACTTCTTAATCTCAGATTTAACCCTCAAGCACAATGAGGGCGAGAATAAGAGTACCGTTTGAAAATGCCAAAATTAGCCATCTTTGGTTGCTTTTTTCTATCAATTTGGAAAGGGTTAATTTCAAACACTTTTCATGTACGTATTCACAATTGACTACCGAGCATATTTGCTGTTGTAAGTTTGGTTGTAAAGTTTAACCCTATCCCATTCTGGTTGCATAAAAAAGTAGGTACCTTCCAAAAAAACTCCAATTTTTCAGAATTTGGTAACTTTAGGTGGCGATTTACTTCATTCCAAATAGCTTGAGCTCTGAATTTTTTCTATAGCTGCTTGCAGCAGTCAAAGTATGACAAATTTTGTTCTATATATTATTATTAAAAGTTTAACCCTTGGCAGATTTGAGACTTCCCATAAGGGTACTGTCGGAATAATTGTTATTTTCGCCAACGTTTACATGCACTTTCTCAGCACTGAAGCCATATTGTCTCAAAACCTTTTCCATGAGAGGATTGGGCCTTCATCCAAGAACAATTTTGCTGTTATATATTTTATTCAAAGATTTAACCTTCACCCAGTTTTCTGGCCTTGAATTTGAGTGCCCTAAAATTCTTCATAAAATTGGCTAATTTGGAGCTCACTTTTCATCCATTTTCGAAAGGAATATCAAAAAATGATTTACAGGTTCGTATTTACAATTGCCTACCGAGCATATTTGCTGTTGTAAGTCTAGTTGTAAAGTTTAACCCTGTGCGTTTTTCAGAATTTGGTAAGTTTAAGTGATGATTTACTCCATTCCTAATTGATTGAGCGCTGAACATTTTCTATGGCTGTATGCAGCAGTCATAGTATGACAACTTTTGTTTGATATGTCAATAGTAAAAGTTTAACCGTTGGCAGATTCGAGACTGCCCATATGGGTACGGTCGGAATAATTAATATTTTCATAAAATCACTGAATATTGATAAGCGTGCAGTGGTAGTTTGAAATAGAATATCCGAAAATGCTTTCGAAATTCGGATTCACAGTTCAATTCCAAGAATATTTTCTGTTATAAGGTTGCTGTAAAGTTTAACTCCATCCCTGTCTCAAATGCATAAAAATTGGTGCCGTCGAAAAAAAACTCTCATTTTTTTCAGAATTCCGTAGGTTTAAGTGACAATTTACTCCATTCCTAATTCATTGAGCACTGAATGTTTTCTATTCCTGCATGCAGCAAGCATAGCATAACAACTTCTGTTTTATACGTTATTATCAATAGTTTAACCCTTGGCATATTTAGGAGTTCCCATGTGGATATAGTTGGAATAATTGTTATTTTCGTAAAATCAATCCCTGAATATATTGGTAACCGTGCAGTGGCCTTTCGGAGGTGCTACATGAAGCCGCAAATAGTTAAAGTTGAAAAGTTCATCAAACAGACAGATATAATGCCTAACTCAGCCGGTGACAGGTAAATAATGAATGGAAAAGTCGTTGAATTGAGAATAAAGTAGGGACGAATTGTGCCCTCGGTTTCCACCTGATCCACAGTATTTCCACGCGCGGCACTTGACAACTAAACTGTCGGGCAGGGACAGTAGAAAAATTCTGAGAATTTCAAGTTGCTGCCTTGCATTGTCGGGACATAATTGGAATATATCCGACATTGTAACTGTTCAATTTGAATGTTAAATTAGCCAGATGACGGCTTTTTCTCCACCGAATAATCCCACCTGCAGCAACCACGTTGTGTCCTTGGGCAAGACACTTCATCTCCACTGCCCGCGTGGGGGCACAGTGGCTTCATGTACTAAGGCGTACTGCACGTCGATGGTGCACTTGTCTTCAACCAATGCTAACCCTGGAGTTTGTATGTTGGGGAGCTGACAGTTGCTCGCCCTTGCTCGGTGGTTCTCTCCGGGTACCCCGGCTTCCTCCACCCGTAAAACTGTTGTGGTCATGATTAGCCAGTGTGCATAAATATGTGACCTTAACCACCAATAAATAAATAAATTCTCCACCGGATAGAGTTGTTAGTTTCTGCCGGGACGGTCTAAAATAAGCAGTTTAACTCAAAACTTTCTGTCCCATATGGATGTGCGAATATTTAAAGCTGGACAGTTCATCAAATAGACAGAAATAATGCCGACCTCGATCGGTGATAGGTAAATAGTAAATGGAAATGGCATTGCATTGGGAATAGAGTAGGGACGAATCGTCCCCGCAGTTTCCATGCGATCCACGTTGTTCCCACGCACTCACCCCACTTGACAAAGATACTGTTCTGTCGAGCAGTAGTAGAACAACTTCTGAAGATTTCATGAATCTGCCTTCACTGGTCTAGACGCCGTGTACTAAGGCATACTGCACGTCGATGGTGCGCATGTCTTCAACCAATCTAACCCTGCCTGTGCTACAGTGCAGAGGCACTATGTTGGGGAGCTGGCAGCTGCTCGTCATTGCTCGGTGGTTCTCTCTGAGTATTCCGGCTTGCGTCACCCATACATCTGTCACCGACATAATATGACTTTGGCTGTTAATGTGTCGTCAAACCCTAATAAATAAATAAATAAATAAATAAATAAATAAATAAATAAATAAATAAATAAATAAATAAATCCAGTACCAGTTTTGCTCATACAAATATTAGTACCGTCAGACAAAATTCATTTTCTGATTAATTTTGTACTTTTCTGTACCCACCTTCCCTGAGTAAGATTGGTATATCTTTTCAATCTCAGATTTAACCCCCAAGCACAATGAGAGCGAGAATAAGAGTACCATTTGGAAATACCTAAATTATCCAACTTTGGTTACTCTCTACTATCATTTTGGAATGGGTTAATTTGAGACACTTTGCTTTGCTATATGCAGAGATGTTTAATCAATAAATCCGGCTTTAGTTATGTTCTGGGACTTAACGAAACATGTGCTTTGGTCACTTAAAAATAGCACTGTCTGCAAAAAATGACTGAGTGAATACTCACTTGTCCAAAAACAAAAAGGAAAGAGCTCTTTGAGCTTTCCATAACTGCTTTCAAAAATCAATGGGGAACAAATTTTGTGTTATATGTTTTGGTGTTCCGTGTTATCCAACACCAGTTTGGCCGTACAAATATGAATACTGCCAGGAAAGAAAGCACATTTTCTCAGTGATAGACTGTTTGACTTCTATGATAGAGGTCCCGAGTTTGATCCCTGTCTGAGACAACCCACGTAATGTCCTTGGGCAAGGTACTTTATCCCAGTTGCCAACATGGGGGCAATGATGCCATGTACTAAGGCGTTCTGTATGTCAATGGTGCACATGTCTTCAACCGCTGGTACCCTGCTTCAGCGGAACTTGAACATAATTAGAATGTTGGGCTGACAGTTGCTCGTCGATGCTCAGTGGTTCTCTCTGGGTTCCCCGACTTCCCCCACCCGTAAAACTGTCACGGTCACGATTAGCCACTGTGGATAAGTATGTGACCGTAAACACCAATAAATAAATACCGTAAGGGAAACCCTCTGTGAAATCCTTCTGTCAATAAATAGCAAAGTAGTAATGTAATGCAAGAAATATTAACAAGCTGTTCAACATCCCTTTAATCAACTCATTTTGACTTGAACTGTACCCATCACTCTGTATAGATGGTTTAAACCATATCAAATAAACAACTAATTTGTGTGTGACAGTAACTCATATTACATGTATTTCATTGTATCTGAAACAGATATGTTGGAAAAATTGTGAAATCATGGAGTAGGAAGCTTACCCTTGTTTGTTGACAAATCCCACACATTCACAACCAGATAGAATGAGAGAGAATATTCAAGTCCAGGTATTCATTGCATAGGCGTACAGGGCTATTTTTCAGGGGGGGGGGGGGGGGGGGGGGGGACCCTTTTAGCCCGAAAAAGTTGAATCTCAGGAGGAAATGCCAAATGCGGGTATGGGAGAGGGAGGGGGGGGGGGGGGGCTCTCTCACCACCCCACCCCCACCCCCCCATTGAGTACCTGGGGAGAACCACCGAGCAATGGCAAGCGACTCAGACTCCCTGACATACTAACTCCACAAAAGGAGGGTTAGCATTGGTTGAAGACAAGTGCACCCTCAAAGTACCCTTAGTACACATCACCATCATACCCCCTCCCCCACCCCATCCCCCCCCCCCCCCCACCCCCCCACGTGGGAAATTAAATTTGGATGAAGTGGCTTGCTCAAGGACACAATGTGGTTGCCACAGGCGGGATTCAAACAGAGGACTTCTTGGATTGCAACAATGATCTCTACCTTCTGAGCCACTGCGCTCCCGTAATATGTAGTAATAGAACTCTTTATATGTACTTGTGTGATTATAAATGAATAATATTACGTGGATATGGTTCCATTGAATCAACTTGTACAGTATAATGGTCAGTTTACTTGCAACTTCTAAGTGATGAGATAGGAAAACAACATTTTGTGAGGAAAACCAAAATGTTTTGTGGTCATTTCTGGTTATTTACTTGGTATTCACCAGACTTAACTTGATGTTATCCTTTTACCTCACAAATCAGTCACATCTGCACAAGTAATTTACAAATTCAGCAGTTGATAAAACATGAGTTTTCCATGCTAAGCATGGAAAAGGGTTTGTGCAAACTGTCAGAAGACGTAATTTATTGTCCGCAGTGGGCCGCAATGACAGGTTGATGCGATGGGGTAGCATTGTTGCGCCTCGTTTAGTAGCTACCAGGACATGCCTTCATCTCCGGGATAACACTCACTCGTTTTTTGCTCGTATGTGGAGAGGTGGTATATGGTGGTGGCAGAGGGCCTCGTGGTGACCATGTTCCTCATCTGTGCCTTTGGACTCGGAATGCATGAGGTCCCATGGCACTCATGGCTGGAATTGTGTCACTGTGTTCGGTCCACGCTGTCGCCACTGACCACATCCCTATCCTGTGGGTACACACTTGCTCGTTTCGCTCATAGGCGGTATATAGTGGGGACAGTGGGACTCGTGGTGACCATGTTTCTCGTCTATGTCTCTGGATGCTGGAAGGCATGCTGCACTGTAGTCCTCGTGGCTGGTATAGTGTCATGTTCGGCCCATGTTGTCGCCACTATGCCACGCCTCACCGCACCCCTATCCTGTGGGTACCCACTCGTTCGTTTTTTCGCTTGTATGCAGAGAGGTGATATATAGTGGGGGCAGTGGGACTCGCGGTGACCATGTTTCTCATCTATGCCTTGGGGCGATGGAATGCATGATGCCCTATAGTCCTCGTGGCTGGTATCGTGTCATGTTCTCCCATGCTGTCGCCACTACGCCATGCCCCACCACACCCCTATCCTATGGGTACTCACTCACTCATTTTTTTGCTTGTATGTGGGGAGGTGGTATATAGTGGGGGCAGTGGGACTCACAGTGACCATGTTTCTTATCTATGCCTCTGGACGATGGAACGCATGATGCTCTATAGCCCTCGTGGCTGGTATCGTGTTTGGCCCATGCTGTTGCCACAGCACCATGCCCCTATCTCGTTGATACACCTCATTTTTTTTCGTGTCAGTTCATATTCCATCTTGCGCATTTGCTCATCTTTTATCCGGCCAGACTTTTGTCCAACTGCTGATTATGCACACTGTTTCTGTTTCCATAGATGCATGTGCTTCCGGTGGCTTTCGTCTTTCCTCTTGCAATACTGGCCTCACACATCCTTTGGAATGGTTTTTTGTGCTTTTGCAGCCTGATTGGCTTTCCTTCGTGGTACGGTGCTACGTTTGGCGGGGGTAAGTACATGGTTTACTTCCAGTAGGTTGATTTGGGGCTTCCATATATGTTGGAGCGGCTGACCCAACTATATGATTTGGTATAGCGCCCATTCTTGGGATGGGTGTAGGGGTGAATCCTGTCAGCCGTTCTCTGCAGTCAGATGTGCCAGCCGTCCATGCTGGATGTAGCCCATAGTCGCCTGTTTGTCTGATGGGTGCCCGGTCTTCTTTCGTCTCACTGTGCATTAACTACACCGACGTAAACAGACGACAAACAAACACAAATGAAACAAACAAACAAAAAAAAAAAACAAATAATAATAAACCAGCAAAACTAATCGGCAACACACCGCAAAACCAAACACTATTTGGACATCGTTGGGTTGCATGCCTGCTGCTAGTACTACTCCAGCATTTTCAGGCTGGCACATCCTCCCACAGCACTCCTGCTACGCGCGCTCAGAAACTTTCTTTTCTTTCCAGTTAGCTCTAAATATGGAGAGGGTCCCTTGGAGAAGCTCACCTCAGTTGGAGGATGGGTTATCAGTTTCGCTTGGATGAGTCTACACAGGGACCAGCAGGTTATAGATCATGCCGGTCCTCCACCCTCCACACGCATTCAGTGCCACAGCTTAGAGAGCACCTCCCAACGGCCATTGCAGACTTTTGTTACCGCTGACAGAACCGGGGCACCACATACCAGGGAACCATCACAGAGACTAAACCTGATTAGCCAGCCAACCTTGGAGGATGTGAACATAACCACCCAAGACCAGCATCCACAGCGGGAACGTCTGCCTCAGTGGACTCTTAGGTAATGGTGCCAGACATTGTGGCATTTTTTCTCCCACCTCTGCCATTTGTAACATTAGTCAGGGATTTGTTTTTGGGTTTACCTGTAAACATTAACAATCTGTCAAATAGATGTAAACAGACATTTAGTACTTATGTAAATACTGTACCATTCATTAAATCAATAAACGACCAATCACTGGCCCTTTGTGGATATATTACTTTAATTTTGTCATTGAGATTAAGTCTTGAATAATGAGCCTGGCCAAAGTGGGTAGGGGAGGGCAAGATGGAACTGGGACATTTGTAAGCTTCTTAAAAGTTGCTGATCTTTATGGGGGGGGGGGGGGGGGGGGGGACAACTGTCGTAGGGACAGTGATCTCAAATGAGTTTTCCATGGAAAAGGGTTTGTGCTTACTGTCAGAAGACATAATTTATTGTCCTTCGTAACTGGTTAGGGTTGAGATTAGCAAGCATGTTTGGCATGAGGCAGTTAATGGAAAACACATGGCTCCAATCTCAACCAATGGCTTTCGTGCTTGGAAGGAAATTTGGCGATTTCAGACAAAGGATTGCAGGCAGCTTTCTTTTTCAACTTGGAATCTATTGAGAGAGCCTGGGTAACCAGTAATTTGTTGCGTGATATTTCTGTTTTTTCCCGCCATTCTTTTTCATTTCCCTCTCTCCAATGGCTGCAGTTCTGCTTCATCATTTAGACATTAGAGGGTGTGGCTTTTTTTCTATTACCTCAGCCATTTGTAACATTAGTCATGGATTTGTTTTAGGGTTTACCTGAAAACATTAACAATCTGTCAAATAGATGTAAACAAAAATTTTGTACTTATGTGAATATTGTACCATTCATTATATTAATAAAAAGCCAATCACTGGCCCTTTCTGGATATATTACTTTATTTTTGTCATTGAGATTAAGCCTGGACAAAGCGGGTAGGTGAGGGCAAGATGGAGCCAGGACATTTGTAAGCTTCTTAAAAGTTGCTGATCTTTGCACAACTGTCATAGGGACAGTGAGTACAAATTATTTTTCGGAACATTTCACCCAAATCACACAATGTGACCCCTCACTGGAATGAGCTTGTGGAGCTCATTCCAGTGAGGGGGAGTTACATGATATGGTTTTGTTGATTTTTTCTTTTTAAAAATTGAAAATAAATAATTAAAATAACAAGTTTCTGATATCACGTACACTGGGTAAATGATCAATGAAATTTATTTTCTCATAATTTATTGGACAGTGCCTAAATGCAATAAATTCTAAGAAAATACCTTTTATCAAGAGTATACATTTTAAATTTAGGAATGGCACAGGTCGACCCTCTGAGAATTCAGCATATGTACCTTGGGGAGAAAGAGGTGGCCTAGCTTCACTAAAAATACCCAGCATTATTGTTAAATCCCTCGTGGCAATGATAATTAACCCTATGCAATCTATTGTTAAAATATCACAATTTCAAGCAGCAATTTTTTCTCCAAATTGCAACTAGGAATTTAAGGTGGTATATAAGAAATGGCAACCTCAACTTGAAAATAGGTGACAGGTTATTTTCAATGTCAAAAATCAAATAAAATGTACTATTTTTTCCATTTTTTGTTGTCCATTCACATTTATGAATAAATTCCTCACAACTTTGTTGAGTCCGTTCAAAGAGGTGTCATAACCTATGTTTTTGAGACAAAAAATGAAAAAATTAGTTATTCAAGAATTTTGTTTGCAAGTGTCGTCTGCTTTTCATATAAGGTAAAGGGTTAACCAATTAAATTTTGTTTGACAGAGCTCAGAGTGCATGAGCTTTCTCAAGCAAGATTGAACTGGTTCAATTCCTACTTGCATTAATTATGGGAAAAAATTGCTGTTTGAAAGTTTGCCATTTTGACGTCAGTGTGCAGAGGGTTAATGTTAATCCAACTGAAAACTTACTTTGAAAATCACAGATGTTGGATTTTCACAAACAAAATACTTGATTTTGGCTCAAGTACAAATTACATGGGTATAGCATTTCATAAAGGGAAGTTTCAGAATGTATAACAATGATTTTTACGTGCTAGGCAAGGAAAAAGGTTTGTGCCAACTGTCAGAAGACAATTAATTGTCCTTCATAATTGTTTGGATATGTGATTAGCAAGCATGTTTGGCATGAAAGTATATCCCAGTCCCCATCAGCTTGAGGGCAATCAGATAAACTGTCCTCAGTTAATTTAAAACACATGACACCAATCTCAACCAATGGCTTTTGTGCTTGGAAGGAAATTTGATGATTTCAGACATAAGATTTTATGCCGCTTTCTTTTCCAACTGGGAATCTATTGGGAGAGGATGGGTAACAGGTCCAACAATTCATCACGTGATAATTCTGTTTTTCTTTCTCCCTGTTCATTTCTCCTATTTTATCATGTCGCGTTTCCTCTTTCTCGTTTTTATTCTCGATTACTTCGTATTTCCGTGCGTGTGTGCGTTCATTCGTTGATTTTATTTCAGCTTCCCCAATGGTTCATTCTGAGGGTTCATCCCCCACTCATGTTTTGCTTTGGGAGCACAGTTTCTGTCACTGTCTTGCGACTTTTCTGGATGCGGGGGCCGATTTCAACTCTAATTTTGTTGGTAAGTTTCGGCTGTTGTTGGGGTACATCCTTTGGACCTTCACCTTCAAGGACTGAGTGGCAACACCCTTGGAAGGATGATGGAGAAAGATATGCCTGTTCCAGATTTTTTCCGGCCGCATATTGTGATGCTGCAGGTAGGTGGTAATGACGTATGTCACCCTAAACTATGATCCATTCTCCATTGACAACCGGATTGATGAAGTTTGCACACTACTTCGTGAATCTCTGGGTTTGCAGCCGATTTTTGTTGCCAAGCTTTTCACCGGACACATTTTAGGTCAGGTATATGCAGAAGGGTTAACGACAGAACTTCTTGGGTCTGGCTTCTGGAGAAGCCGTGCACAACTACAATGCCAAAATGGATAGGCTAAACCATTTTTTTTTTTAGATATTGTGCTTAGCGTCACGTCCTCATGTGTTAGGTTTTGGAAACATCGTCAATTTTATCCGCACGCTGTACATATGTTATGGGATGGGGTACATTTCACCGATGTAGGGATGGGGCATTATTATAAAAGTTTAAAAGGGGTGGTCATATGTGGTGTCAGGTATGTCTGAGGCGATCAAGGCTTGGGTAATGGCCTCGGGATTTGGCCCAGCACAGTTCTCTTGTCAATATTCTAACACCCAGACTGTTATCATTCAATCTGTTAATAAGCGGTCAGTCACTGGCACTTTCTGGATATATATACTTTATTTCTGTCATTGAGATTAAGTCTCGAATGTTGACCCCTAACAAAGCAGGTAGGGGATGGCAAGATTGTGTCGGGACATATGTAAGCTTGTTGTGGGTTGCAGATCTTAATGGGGGTGGGGGGTGCACAACTGTCGAAGGGACAGTGAGCACAAATAATTTTTTCTTCATTTACATCCTGGAAGGTTATTTACCTTCTGACAAGATAGAATTTCAACTTCATGATTGTTTACCTGTAATTTCCAAAATGATCACATGTCTTAATTAATATGAATCTGAGAATAGATGTTTTAAACATAAATAAACCATCAGCATTCTCATTTGGCCCCACAAAGTAGGTCTGTTTCTAAGGCCATTTTTTGTAAAACGGCATGTGGGCGGGCATTTTTTTTTTTTATGTATTATTTTATTTTTTATTTTTGTAATTTTTCTTTGTTCATGTTCTTGGTTCGTTTTATGTTTCAGGCCTCATAATCTATAAGAATAGCATGGGTGGTGATGTATTTCGTCCCTTGAGTGGAAGAAGGCTTTTCTGTTTTCTGGGTTCAATCAAGTGAAACATAGTTTGATTTTTTGTCATCTGCACTCCTATGCCTTCAATGGTCACATTCTTCGCATCAGTGCAGCCACATTGGTGGCCAGCCTTGTTTTTTTAGATGCTCAGATTCAGTCTGTGGGCCAGCGGAAAAGCAATTCAACCATTATATACACTGTCAACCCCTCCCCAGTCCCTGAACTCATGAAGAATAAGGGTCTTTGCCATCATTTAGGATTTTTGGGCATTCAATTCCTCCATGGTCAAGTATGTGATGGCCCATTATTTGGTACTTTCTTCACTTTTCCTATCACTAAGGGCCTTCATCTGGCAAACCAATCACGCATTGCATAGTGTTATCACCATCTTTCCCACTTGCTTTTCAATGGGTAGTGCAAATGCTGGCCCAAAACCCTGCAGTCTTCACATGCCGGTAACCTGTCATCATTCACAAGCAAATTCCTTGTCACAACAGTGTTGGGTAGTACTTGAGCTAGCCTGGTCTTTTCAGGACCATCGAAGTTGTATCGTTATAATCCTATGCAGGCTATTGTCCAAATATCCCATCCTTTGGGCAGTGCTTGAGTAGTTCCACAGCCGTTTGGTAGAGTTACAAGATAATGTCATGTAGGCAATGCATGTGCTTACCCACAATTTTCAGCATCAGAAGACAAAGTTGAAGTTCTCCCCACAGTGTGGGGTGGGTGGGCAGTGCATGAGCTAGCCCACCACCTCTTAGCTGCTTTACTTTCATAGAGCCACACATCTAAAGTACAAACACTAACACCAAGGGAACACTTAATTTTCAGTTTGTATGCATGGCACACTTTGGTACATATTATACAGTCTGAGTTTTTCTTTGTTCTGCCAAGTCAGGAGGATTATCCTCGGACTTAGTAGTATACTTAGATGGGGCTGAGTGGGATGATACCCATTGTTCATACCCATTGTTCATGTGGCAGTGGACATCAGTCAAAGCCACACATGACTAATGGAGACCATCTTTAATGAATTATCTGCCCATCACCTTTTTTTCATGTACATATCTTCATATATATTTTTCATATATAACCATTTTATACTTTTCATTTTGATTAATTCTTGTTATTTTTGGCTTTGCTGTCACTCAGGAAACAAAATCAAAATCATTAAATGACAGCTTAGTCCATTTTCATTCTATTTAGTCTTAAATTGTCTTTTCAATCCACTGCCTAATTTTATGTTAGTTAAAATAAATTAACAGCAAATTCACACGAACTTGCTGTATTTATTAAACAACATAGGGTTGTCCACTTTTATTAAAATTTATGACTCTATATCAGGGCAGAGGTTGTAACACAGAACATTTATTTATAGATCATTCAGTGACCTGCATCCATGTACATAACACAGCAAGAGAGACTTTATTCTGATCTGATTTCATGCAGGTCCTACCCTTAATTTTAACTGGATCCCCCATACCAGTTTTCTTTGTAAACAAATTATCAGTCACAAGAATACACTTTCTGTTTCTTGCTGTTCCAGGCTATCAGCCACTCACCTGTTGCACACAGCTGATTCGGACAATGCCAGGAATACACTATTTTGGGGGGCTGCAGTTTGAACTCAACATAATTACCAATTAAGGCAGTCCCTTTGTTTAAACTATAGTTCCATCGAGGTTGCAGTGAATGTAAGCATCAGTAAATTCTTATATCGTGAATATTTTACCCATCAGAGTCCCCTGATCTCTCCACCAACCCAGTGCTTAATTTTATGCAAATAAATATGCATAACAGATCTCATTTCCAACATACAGCCTTTCCTACAATTCTGACTTCTGAGGTGAACAGGACTTTTTTCCAGTCTGAAATAAATGAAAGTGTCAATGACACTACAGCTTAACTTGACTGTGCGTCGTGTTTGATGAAAAGGATAATGTTCAATGTTTATGAAAGGATTATGAAATAAGACAAGAATTGTGATAATTGACAATATGTTAAGTTCTGTACCCTACATGATATGTTTTCAATAAGAATAATTTGAGGTGCAGACTATTCTAAAGAACTGAGGCCTGGGTTGATGTGGCCCTCACAGTTAAAGTATGTCAACCAAAGTTACCAAGTTACAGTAAAATCATTCCAAAACAAGTCATCCTACCAAGTTACAATGAAATTCCTTCATAAAATATGACTCATAGGTGTTGCTAAAGGAATCTAGGACATGTGCCAGTCTAGTGGTCTTGGCTGACTGATCATGACCAAAATAAGACAGTCTCAGCTGGATATCATACTAAGTCATCCTTAACCAAGTTAAAATGAAATCCCTTCATAAATACGACCTGTAGACAGTGCTAAAGGAATCTAGGTAATGTGCCTAAACGGCGGTAACAGCTGGCCGATCATGACCAAAATAGGACAGTCTCATCTAGACATCATACCGAGTCATCCTACCAAATTACAATGAAATTGCTTCACAAATATGAATTGTAGACTCTGCTAAACAAATCTAGGTCACGTGCTTGTGCGGCCACCACAGTTGACCAATCATGACCAAAATAGGATTTTCTAATCTAAACATTATACTGAGTCATCCTACCAATTTACAATGAATTCCCTCATAAATGCAACCTGTAGACTGTGCTAAAGGAATCTTGGTCACATGCCCCGTGACCATCATGGTGATCTAACATGACCAAAATAAGACATTCTCATCGAGACATTACACAGAGTCATCCTACCATGTTACAATGAAATCCCTTCATAAATATGACCTGTAGACTGAACTAAAGGTTTTTGGGTTTCGAACCTGCACAGCCGTCGGGGTTGACTGATCACGACCAAAATGGGACATTCTCATCTATACATGACCTTGAACATGTATTGTATTTTATTAGCAATGAACATTATCAGAATGTATCTGATGCATGAAAAAAATATGAAGTTTTGAATTATCATTTGAAATGAAACTGAATTCTGCAGTGAGCAAGTTAAGAACAAAATGTTCAACATTTTTTGGACCCTACCCCTCACCATCACCTCCTCAATTGCAGCCCAGTCACTATGATAAGTCTGATTTGTATTATATTTTAACCCTTTACCTAACATGAAAAGCAGACAAAAGTCACCAATTAATTTTCATTGTTTTTTCATTTTTTGTTTCAAAAACATAGGTTATGTCCCCTCAATGGAACAAGATCGATGAGAGATCGTTCCAAAGAGGGGTCATAACCTATGTTTTTGAGACAAAAAATGAAAAAAATAATGAAAATTAATTGGCGACTTTTGTGAATAGTGCTGGCCGATTTTGACTGTTATGATGGGTAAAGGGTTAAACCTGTCAAAAGATTGTGCAAGATTTCATAAAAACTATTACATCAATTGTCAAGATCATAACATGATTACAGATATTTATGATAAAATTACTTATCTTTCTATTTAAAATGTCATTTAGGTGCTTGTTTTGTGCACAAAGAGAGAGATTTCATTCAGTGACATGTATACCTGTGGGCAATCACCATTCAATCAGCATTACAGAAAATACATATTGGTTATTCCCACCATGTGGGTTTCTGAGATGGTGTATTAAGTCGAGACCTTGTCTCTGGGTAAATATTGGCGAGTCTCTTAGGACGAGTTGATATATGACCCAGAGGCGAGGTGATGACTTCAATACACCAGCTCGAAAAACCCACATGGCAGTAATAAGCCATTTATCTTACAATACTCCTTCCTTTCTTGACTTGTTTAACACTTTACCCAATGAATCTGCCACATCCGCCCAAGTAATATGCAAATTCAGTAGCAGAAAAAATATTATTTTTCAAAAAAGTTCAACAAAACCATATCATGTGACCCCTCATTGGAATGGGCTCATCGAGCTCATTCCAATGAGGGGTCCCATGATAGGGTTTGTTTGAACAAAATTGAATCTGACCTCCCTAGAGAAGTTGTATACCAAATATGAAAGCATTCCGACTGGTGGATCTGTCTAAAGAAGATTTTTTAAGAAACTTCCTCATACTGCACTATGTTAAAATTTGGGCTTCCATAGCGAACCCGAATATATATCATGGGACCCGATTTGAACAAACTTGAATCTGACCACCCCCCACCCCCCCACCTAGAGATGTTGTATACCAAATATGAAAGCATTCTGACTGGTGTATCTGAAGAAGAAGATTTTAAAAAAATATCTCCCATATTGAACTAAGTTAAAATTTGGGCCCAAATATTAACCTAGAGACTTGGTTTGAACAATCTTGAATCTGTCCCGCATAACAGTGATGTATACCAAACATTAAAAGATTCTGACAGGTGGTTCTGAAGAAGAAGATTTTTAAAGAATATTTCCCATACTGCCCCAAGTTAAAAATTCTGGCTCCTTTATTGAGGCCAAATATGAACCAATGAGCTTTATTTTAACACACTTGTATTGCCCACACCCGACCCACCCCATCCATCAGATTTTTTTTAATTTTTGCAAATATGCTGAATCAGCATTTTTTCGATGCCCTACAGAACACCCTAACATAACTGATGGCAATTTTTTTTTTTTTTTGCCATTCAATTCTACTGGTCCTAAGGATGCTTCATACCAAATAACAGCTCTCTGTTCCATGTGGTTTGGAAAATATAGGCTTTTGAAAATATTTCTATTTTTAGCTCCAGGGGTTCCCATGGGGATGTGGGAATTTTTTTTTTCCATAAGTCAAGTGCTTATGACCCAATAATACCACATACCAAATTTGGTTCAAATCGGACCATCAGTTCAGAAAATAGAAATTTGGGGCGGTGCCACAAATCTTGCCCCTTCCATTACAAAGCCAAATATTGCTTCACGAACTTCATTTGAACAAACTTGAATCTACACCTCAAAAGGAAGCTCCATAACAAATAACAAGTCATTGTACCGCTGGTTCATGAGAAGATTTTAAAAATATTTTGGAGAATTTTCCCCACCCCTTTCCTATGGGGCTGGGCATGCTGAGTTGAACAAAAATGCTATGCCCATTCGGGACATCACTCACACAAATTTTGACTTGAATTGACCCAGTGGTTTTGGAGGAGAAGACCAAAACTTGGTGCTGATGGATGACAGATGGAGAGCGATGGGATTAGCTCAGCTTGACTTTGTCAAGGTGATCTAATAAAGCTCACTCATTACTAAAATCACATTTTAACTTCTATACTGATTTATTTATTGATGTTTAAGGTCACATATTTATGTACAATGGGTACCCATGACCTTGGCAGTTTTATGGGTGGAGGAAGCCAGAGTACCCAGAGAGAACCACTGAGCAACGACGAGCAGCTGCCAGCTCCCCATCGTAACTCCGCACTGCAGCACAGGAAGGGTTAGATTGGTTGAAGACATGCGTGCCATCGACGTGCAGTGTGCCTTAGTACACTGCTAAAAAAAAAACTTCTATGATATGATGCCCATTCATTGCTAAAATCAGATGTTAACTGGTACGAGGACTCCTATGAATTTTAGCGAGAAGTGACTTCTACCTCTCAGAAATATAGGAAGAAGTGAAAGCTCTTCAGGGAGAAGTGAAATTTCTAAAGAATGAAATACTGACCAGAAAATTTAATTTAATATTACAAAATTTGTCAATAGACCTGTCAAACACTAAAAATCAAGTTAGTGGGATCCAATGGCGAAGCTTAGGGAATCCAGCCCCTAAATTTGAAAACAATTTTTATGAGTTCCCACCCTCAGTACATGCATGTGCTGTTCTGATAGTGCAGATTTGGGGGCATTGTCAAGATGGAAAAATTGACAAGAAAAGCTACATTTTAGCAAATATCAACATTTCCTTATTTTTCAAGGATTCACTGAGCTCTTAATTGCAATGAATTTGAAGAATAATATGCAATTGTTGTGCTTATTTTGGTAATTAGAAATCTCATCATAATAATAATAACACTTTGACCAGCTGCTGATTTGTCGCGGTTCTCGGACGAGAAAGCCATGGTTACCCCTGTACTCCCAACTGCCTCCCTATTCCCACGCTTCTCCTCTCCTCCCAACACTCAGAGACGAACTGCTTGATGATATCCCTTGTCCCATTCTTCCCAATCTCTCCGATTAGCATATTAACCCTCTCCCTTGAGTCTCCCCCTAACCACATGTCCTTCATTCTCCCATCCCACTTCCCCATTATACTCCCAGTGAATCTCATTCTTTCAGACTGATACTTTGGGCATTCTAGAAGAAAGTGTTCCAGGGTCTCCACCATGTCCAAGTTACACATCTGGCACTCCCTTTCACCATCTTTCCCAATTTTTCCCCTCAGCTCCAGGGATCGCAACCTCAGCTTGAACAACAGTGTCCCCCCAAAGGTGCCATCAAGGTACTCTAAATACACTAAAAACTGACCGGTATCTTTATGTGTCCCACTTCAAATGCCAATGAAATAAAAGAAACACAACACAATCATATTTCTTGTGATTTAGACTGGAAAGGAATACTGTTTTTGAAAATTTGTGGACCCTCAATTGATCTAGGGCTTGTTGCAAGTTTTGTCCTGAACTGTACCCACTTTGCAACTCAGCTTTCAGCTGGACTTTTCACCTTCATCACTTGCCAGTGATGCTATAGTCACATGACTGGTCATCTTCATTCCAGGGGTCAAATTGCCAAATATATTACCGGTAGTTGACTAATCGGGTTGAGTCCCTTTGGTTACATGATCCCTTTGTTTTAATCGACACCTGGTCATTGTTAATCAGTCACATGCCATTGCCAAACCTGTTTACCTCTGCCATTTTGCTTCAACCCCCACCTCCCTACCGCCACCATCAGGAATTCACTGAAAACTGAGGTCTCGGACACATGCCAGCTCCAATCATTTCTCTCAGCAACTGCACATTTCCCCCAGGTGACTACACATTTTACCCATTCTGGGGCGGCTGCGCAGTTCCCCATCATGTACCATGCAGATATACCCGGGACTATCGCAGACATTGCAGAGCCAGCCATGACTCGATTACCAGGTGATTTACCCGGATCTATGTCCAAGGTGCATGTGAGATTAAATTCCTCACTCTCAGCGTCTCTTGGTACCAGCAGCCCACAGTTTTTCTCCCATCCTGCTTTGCGTATGTTTGCTTCTTTATTTCGGCTCATCGAGTTATTCATGCTGACACCTGACCTGCAGCATATATGTCATTTTACTTTTGCCCTGTATTCCAGAATCCTCATTTGCATATAATAAAGCATTGTACAGTTTATCCTTTCATTTTCTTGCTTCCAGGGTACACAAATAACTTTCACTGAAGTAAGACATAATATCTGAATCACTTTTGTTGGTTACTCACTCCAAATGTTGTCACCAATAATATCTCTCCTAATTTTAACTGTAGGGGTTTGTTTTTTACAGAATTATTTTCTTCAGTTTTATTTCTTCAGGTTTATAATCTGTTCTTTTAAAACAATACATTTTATTTATTCATTTATTGATGTTTTAAGGTCACATATTTATGCACAATGGCTAATCATGACCGTGACAGTTTTACGGGTGGAGGAAGCCGGAGTACCCGGAGAGAACCACCAAGCAACGACGAGCAGCTGTCAGCTCCCCAACATCGTAACTCCGCACTGCAGCACATGCAGGGCTAGATTGGTTGAAGACAGGTGCACTATCGACGTGCAGTACGCCTTAGTACACAGCGTCATCGTGCCCCCACGCGGGCAATGGAGATGAAGTGTCTTGCCCAAGGACACAACGCGATTGCCGCAGGTGGGATTCGAACCGAGGACCTCTCGGCTTGCAGCCTACACCTCTACCTACTGAGCCACCATGCTCCCTAAAACAAAACATAAGTTTGAGTATAAAATAGTTTTCAGGTAGATTGTTTTGTCACCTAACAGTAAATATAAGGCTGGCATTGAAATGACTCAAGGTAAATCACTTTTCTCACGGCAGCTTTTCAAAATAATAAGGTGACCTTGACTTTGCCCAAACCTAGAAATTAGGTGAAGTGTGCCAAGGTGAAGATATCGCCCATTTCACCCTCCAGACTGATCACTGCCATAATATAATCCCCTCATTGCTAAAATCATATTTTAACTGGTACAAGCACTCTTATGATATAATGCCCACTCATTGCTAAAATCAAATATGAACTGATATAAAAAAAAATCCTATGATATAATGTCCCCGTATTGCTAAAATCAGATGTCAACTGGTTCAAGAATTCCAATGATATAATGCCAACTTATTGCTAAAATCAGATGTTAATTGGTACAAGAACTCCTTTGCCTGTGGGCACTCTCCTATAAATTGTAACAAGGCAAATCTTAACAGACTAAATAATATCACTTCAAAGATAATATGAAGCACAGCCACTGAATTTGAAGCATTTAAGTTGCAGCACCTGCACTTCAGAATAAAGCCCAAATATGGGGTTCCAGCACTTTAAACAGTTAACTGGTTCAAAATCTCCTTTGATATAATGCTCACTTAATGCTAAAATCAGATGTTAACTGGTACAAGAACTCATTTGATATAATTATCACTTATTACTAAAATCAGATGATGACAGGTACAAAAACTCCATTAATATGATGTCCATTAATTGCTAAAATCAGATGTTAACTGGTACAAGAACTCCTTTGATATGATGATTACATTTTGCTAAAATCAGATGTTAACTGGAAAAGAACTCCTGTGATATATTCCTAAGATATGATGCCCATTCATTGCGAAAATCAGATGTTAACTGGTAGAGAGTTCAATTATTTTTCAAAGGTGAGTTGTAACTTGAGAATTTTATTCAAACATACCATGCCACTTATTACTAAGGGGAACGTTAGTTTGGTAAGATTCTGTTAAGAAATAAATAAATTGTTACAATTTACTGGAGAGTGCCTGTTGGCACTCTCCAATAAATTGCAACAAAACATTTTTATGAACATTTTTTTTGTTACTACTGAGCAAAAAACAAGATAATGCATAGGGGAAAAGCCATTAAAGTGGCTTCCAGCACAAAGTCAAGATAGTGTCCTCTAGCACTCGACCAGAAAAATATTTTTAAATTATTGATTTTTTCATCCTTTTAACATCATGTGACTACTTCATGGGATTGAACTCCATGACATCATGAAAAGTCAATTTTCCAACATTTTTGGGGGAAAAGGCCAGTATCCTCTTTGCATATTCACCCATATAAAGAATTATTCTTCAAGATCTGAGCACAAAGGTAACCAAAGAAACTGAAGATGCCAACAAACCTTCTCTTCTGCCAAGCATCTTCATCCTTCAAACATAATTATGACTGATACATACTATTCTCAATCAGAATCTAGGATAAAAGGTTTCACAAAGTTTTCACTTTTATATTGTGGAAGAGCAAATGAGAAATCATGTATCCTGAAGTTCAGTTTAGGAAACTAAGTTGCTGATACTGACTGTCTTAATGCTGGAAACCATCATCAGATGTTGGAACTTCACTGACAAGTACTGAGAGACACAATGAAGACTTTTCACTTCACATCTAGCATTCAACCAGCTGAGAGAAATATTTTTCAGGGACCCAACCAAAGTTGGGGGAGAGGGGAGGCAGTTCATCCACTATTGTTCCAAGCATACATTACTGCTCAATAGAATAACTCCACTCTCTGATATCACTGTCAAGCACAAAATTATTTACTATACTATAAACCCTTTATCTAATACAAGGACAGATGACACATTCTTGAATAACTAAATATTTTCATTTTTTGTCTCAAAAACTTATCTTATGACCCCTCACTGGAATGAGTTCAATCAGCTTGTTCCAATGAGGGGTCATAATCTATGTTTTTGGGACAAAAAATGCAAAAAATAATTCAAATTGAATGGTGACTTTTGTAAAAAGTGCTGGCCGATTACGTTGGGTAAAGGTTTAATATTTATTTATTAGGGTTTAATGCCAATTTAACAGCCGGGGTCATATTGAGTCGGTGACAGTTTTACAGGTGGAAGAAGCCAGAGCACCCGGAGAGAACCACCGAGCAACGATGAGCAGTTGCCAGCTCCCCAACATCGGAACTCCGCACTGCAGTACAGGCAGGGTTAGATTGGTTAAAGACATGCGCCCCATTGACGTGCAGTGTGCCTTAGTAGACAGCGTCATCATGCCCCCATGTGGATAATTGGAGTTAAGTGTCTTGCCCAAGGACAAAATGTGGGAGACTGAATCAAACGCTCAGACGGTCACCCATCCAAAGACTAACCGGGCTCGATGTTGCTTCACTTCGGTGATCTGATGAGAAGCAGTTACAATAATGCCACCGCACCCTCAAAGGTTTAATACAAATCTTATCTGATAATTACATATATCTGTTTCCAACTAAGTAAGTCCTTGTTATGCAGTCAATTGGCAAGTTATATTGATTACAAATCTATTCCTTTTTATCACATAATCAGCATCAAATAGCCCATTATGGAAATATTGTTTGCAACATGTGACATAAGAAGTCGGGGTGTAATCATAACATTGTGTACAAGTTGGTTATGGAAGTATTTATTTATTTGTTGGTGTTTTAGGTCACATATTTCTTCACAATGGCTAATCATGACTGCAACAAGGATATTATTTATTATTTATTTATTGGTGTTTAAGGTCACATACTTATGCACAATGGCTAATCATGACCGTGACAGTTTTAGGGTGGAGGAAACCGGAGTACCCGGAGAGAACCACCAAGCAACGATGAGCAGCTGCCAGCACAACAACAAGGATATAAAGTCTATGTTCAGCCAATCATTTACACCCATGCTGTCAATTTTAGAGGACTGCCACCCCAGGCAATGGTTACTGGGTCCTACTTTACCAACAAAATACAGCTTGTTTACCAAGGGGGATGTTCCTAAGTAGAACTGAATAAATCTTCTCTGTTTATGAAGTCATTATTCAATAAATCATACATTATGGGATAAAAAGAATCTCAATTCTGCACAATCAGATGTGAAATTTCAGAATTTTGTTCAGTGAACCATCTGAAATTTCGAAACTTTGGCTCAGATTGATTTTTATGACCTCACTTCAGAAATTTCATATCAAAATCATCAGTCACTGGTGATCGACCCCTTGTGTATCACAGATTTTTTATAGCCTCAGATGTAGGTGTAGGTATTCAATGAAATACAATAATGCTTCTTGGGGGAATACCATTCCCCTATTTTTCTTTGAGGGGGAATGATGTTGCAAGACATGGAATTGACGACTGATGGTTAATCTCTATGAATATCCAACACACTGTGCAGCCAGGTGCATTAAACCTATTTTAGTTATTGTTTATTTTGGTTTGTAATTCCACCATGTCTCACCAGAGCAACATTTCCACTTTCTTCTAAGATGGAGGGAGGGCGAATAATCCTTATCTGGCTATCAGAGTAATGAAATACGCTGCGAAAAATCAATGAGAATGCGATTCTTCAGAAATAATTTTTTTTAAATTTTCCCTGAAAGACCCTCTGGCAAATTGTTAATGATTGCTGTAATGAAGAGCCCATGTTCCCCCACCTCTTAATTTCGGAAAGCATTACTGATGAAATTCTAAATTTATTACTAGAGAATAGAGGATTTATTAAAGCCCAGTTAACTGACTCCGCCTGTCAGTTGAATATTTCTCACTGTCAGATTTGGTCTTCAATTAAACCATTGTAGCGTGTTAAGAAATAAAAAAAATAGACTTTTCTGTTGCAGTTTATTGGAGAGTGCCTATAGCTATTTTCCAATAAACAGAAATAAAACAATTACTTAAAGTAAATTTACTGCAAATACTTGGATGAATGTTGGTAGAATGGTGCCCCAAATAAAAAAAAAATATGCACAGTTTCGACACCAAAACAATCAACTCAACACATTCAGACACAAACATATGTCAGTGTAACATGTGCAAAAAACAAGGATATTCTGGTGATAAACTAAGAATTTAATCCATTAATTATGTTGTATTTCAAACAGGATTAAATGCTTACAACAGAACACCCACCCCCTCCCCACCCAAATAAAAGTAAATAAAGCAATTAAATTGTGAGACTGGTAGAAAACATTTCAGACGGATCCAAACACCTTTTTAAGTTAAAAACAATCTATAGCCAAAAAGTAATTAACAGATTAACAAAGATTCACTAGAAATCACGACTAAGCCACTAGACTCACATGGGGTTGTACAATAGAAAGTTTGAAAAATTGTCCTGAACTGGTACAGTGATGGGTGCCTATATTTGGGCTCCATTTCGAAGTGCAGATACCGCAACTTAAAGGATCCACATTCTGTGGATGTGTGTCATATTATCTTTGAAATATCTCAGTCTTTACGGATATGCTTTGCTACAAGTTATGAGAGATATCCGTAACAATACATGTGAACAAATTTTGATGACCCAAAACAATTTAACACCCTTCCGGTTTTCAATGATTATCAGCTAAATTTCCAAGTTTTGAAATACTCCTTGAGTTTGAAAATCTACACTTCCTGATTCTCAAGATCTTTAATTTTGCACACAAGCACTGATTGTATGAATGTTGAGCTGCACGAGTGCACATTTATGCAAAAGAAGGGCTTAACTGGTAGAGTATTACATTCCATTTTCAGTTTGTAAAATAATTATTTTATTATGCAAATGGCAGAAGAGCACCTTATTTTATCAAGATGGAGCTCAGAAATAAATGTTTATAGCAATTTACTGGATATTTTCTGGTGGCACTCTTTAATAAGTTATAATTTTTTTTTTTGTCAAGCCAACAACAAGGGGGCGCGGTGGCTCAGTAGGTAGAGGTGCAGGCTGCAAGCCGAGAGATCTTCAGTTAGAATCCCGCCTGCGTCAACCACGTTGTGTCCTTGGGCAAGTCACTTTACCCCCATTGCCCATGTGGGGACATGGTGAAGTCATGTGCTAAGGCGTACTGCACGTCGATGGTGCACTTGTTTTCAACTAATGCTAACCCTGCTTGTGTGAAGTTAGTATGTTGGGGAGCTGACAGTTGCTCGCCATTGCTCAGTGGTTCTCTCCTCCAGGTACTCTAGCTTCCTCCACCTGTAAAAATGTCACGGTCATGGTTAGCCATTGTGCAGAAATATGTGACTTTAAACCCTAATAAATAAATAATATAAATAAGCCAACAACAAGCTCATGTCTACAGTGCAAAGCAATTAAAATGGTTTTTTGGTACTTTTCAATCAAGCCTTGATATTGGACTCTAGCATTCAACCAGGTAACCCTTTACCCAACATGAAAAGCAGATGACACATGCAAACAAAATTACTGATTAACCAATTCTTTTCATTTTTTGCGTAAAAAAAACCCTAAAACTTATACCTTATGACCCTCATTGGAATGAGCTCAATGAGCTCATTCCAATGAGATCATAAACTATGTTTTTGAGGCAAAAATTGATAATCGAATGGCATTTTTTGTACATAGAGTTGACAATTATGTTGGGTAAGGGGTTACCATGTTATCTAACCTTTTTGATGAAGTGAAGGGATAAAAATGGATGTTGAAACTAATATAACTTCTATAACTACAGTCAAAACATGCTCTCATTAACATCAGATAACAACAGAAAAAAAAGAAAAGAATCTTTATTGCCATGGAAACTGCACTTCTGAAAGGCAGTGGCATACTTGTTATTGTCCATGAACATATCACCAAGAGTAGTTAAGGAAGAATGATTAACTTGTTTTATAGTCCACAAATGTTTTTCTTTCAGGTTTCTATCAATCATATTAGGCAGTAGTAGCACCTTGAATACAGATCAATTATTTGCATATATAGAGAACAGCCATGATGGAAAATCTTCAACCCTTCTAATTCTCAGTTAAATATACAAAAACTACAGACGATTCAGAGGCTGCTACTCTCAGGAGTACAAATTTTGTAAAATTAACGAGGGTGAATGTTGTGCTAAGAATAACAATACATTCTTCACCCTTTCAACACTGGCGCCCTGGAAGGTATCATTTCAGTTAATACTGTCAACGGCAAAATGCGTGAAACCATACTGGTTTGTTGGGAGATTCAGTAAAAATTTAATCCAACAGCTCTGTCGAGCTGTTGGATTAAATTATTACCAAACCTCGGTTCAGATCTTTTCCTCTTTATATCTATCTATATATCTGCAGCTAGTCCACTACCAATTTTTTCTTCACACAAAAATTTATGCACACTGCATTGAAAGGGTTAATATAAAACTGCACATCAAAGTGAATTAAAATCCAATAACTATTATTCAAGTTATCTCATAAGAAACCTCTGGATGGATGTACAGACTAACAAAGGAAGGGATAGATGGACCCAGTAAATCAAGAGAATTTCAGTATTGAAAATGGGCATCGTCCTGTATACTGCTCATTACCATTTGAAGTGGGGAAACCTCTGGACGGAATGACAGAATAATGGCTTAGTTAGTTAGTTATTGGTGTTTAAGGTCACATAATTCTGCACAATGGCTAACCATGACCATGACAGTTTTAAGGGTGGAGGAAGCTGGAGTACCCGGAGAGAACCACCAAGCAACGACGAGCAGCTGCCAGCTCCCCAACATCGTAACTCCGCACTGCAGCACATGCAGGGCTAGATTGGTTGAAGACAGGTGCACTATCAATGAACCAATGAGCAACAGCAAGCAACTGTCAGCTCCCCAACATACCAATTCCACTCAAGCAGGGTTAGCATTGGTTGAAGACAGGTGCACCATCGACAGGCACTATGCCTTAGTACACAACGTCACCGTGCCCCCACGTGGGCAATGGGGGTAAAGTGTCTTGCCCAAGGACACAACTCGGTTGCCGCAGGT
Source organism: Pictodentalium vernedei (assembly GCA_031216915.1). Lineage (NCBI taxonomy): Eukaryota > Metazoa > Mollusca > Scaphopoda > Dentaliida > Dentaliidae > Pictodentalium > Pictodentalium vernedei. The sequence continues at coordinate 156,835,668 of CM062292.1, forward strand.
GGGATTTGAACCAAGGACCTCTCGGCTTGCAGCCCGCACCTCTACCAACTGAGCCGCCGCGCCCCCAACAGAATAATGGACAGACTGACAAAGGAAGGGACAGATGGACATAATGAATCAAGAGAACAGTATTTTGATATAGAAAATGGAAAGTGGAGAAACCTCTGGATGGACTGGCAGAAGAATGGACAGACTGACAAAGGAAGGAATGGATGGACCTAATAAATATACATTATCATGACCATGTGCATGTCCTGTAATTTGTATCAGATTCGAGGTTGTGTTTACAATCAGATCGCAACGAGCCTGCCAGGGTGAGTTGTGGTCCGATTGTAAACACGACTGAGAATCTGATACAAATTACAGGACATGCATTTGGTAATGATAATAAATTTATCTAACAATCCCATTACATGAAGCCCGTTTCTCCCATTTTTCAGTTTAAATTGGGTTGGAATTGGTCAAAATTTTGAATTTCATATTTTAGTGCGTAGTAACAATGCATATAATGATATTATTTGTCATAGCGCGGTGTTTACTGGAAGTTGAATCTATATGATATGGAATTAGAAAAAGTTGTCTATATGATACGGAATCGGAACACATTATGTGATACGTACCATTTCTCGTGGTTTTCAGGCCAAAATCTATATGATTGTTAGATAAATCAAGACAACAAATGTTTCGATATAAAAAATGGGAGTGTACTGTATACTGTTCACTACCATTTGAAGTGAAGTGCACTATTTAGTCCTGGCATTGGAAAAATGTTTTAAAAAAAAACATCAATGAACATCTGCACACAGCTCACTCCACCGGTGCACAAACCTTTTATGTGCTTTTTTTAAATAAGCTTTTCACGTCAATAATCAAATTTATTTGAGTTTGGTATAACACATGAAATGCAACTTCAATGGAGCAATTATGGGACCTTAAACACATATAAATAAATAAATAATTCAATGGAGCAATCAAAATTCAATCAGATATTTCTCCATGGAATGCATGAGTGAAAAGACAGCGAATAGCATTACTGGCCTTTGAACTTTGTCAAATTATGTTGATTACGTTCTCCTTCCCAGAAAGTGAAGTTTGATTAGTTTAAAGTCTTGGAATGCTAGAGCTTATAATTCATGGTGTTGTTCACACTTTGTGTGTACATTGTATTATTTGGTCGATTTCCCCAAATCAGATTTTAACACTTTACAGAAAACAAATGATATCAAAATTTGTTGTTATTTTTTTTTCTAATTCTTAAAAAAAATTTCAACAAACCATATCATGTGACTCGTCACTGGAACAAGCTCGATGAGCTTGTTCCAAAGAGGGAGCACATGATGTGGTTTCACTGAAAAAATTTTTTTCTGCTGCACAATTTGTATATTATGTGGCGAATGAAGCAGATTAGTTAGGTAGCAGTTAATTACTCACTAGGAGGAACCGAGGTACACTGTTTGTTGTCTATTCACAAAAAATAAAAGTCGCTGGTGCAGTGGCACGCAAAAGCTACAGCTTGGCTCAAAGTTGAATGACTGTGAGAATGCAACTAAAAAATACTAGCGGAAATGTTGACAGATTTCTTTCCTGTAGCAAATTCTGTGTGAGTATGGAACAGAAACGAAGAAGATTGAATGATGAGTGGTGGGGTGGGGTGAGTTGTACTGCAACTTCTTAATTAATGAACATGTAGGGTACTTCAAATTGGTGCTGGGTCCCCATTGGCAAATCAGATACCATAGCTGTTCATTTGTATGACTGACTGTGTGTTGGCATTTCCCCTCAAAACAGTCCTGTCAGTGAATCTTGAAATGTTTTAAGATACTAGATTTTTTTTTCCAATATCTGATGAGAATTTGGCAATGAGTTGTTCTCATGAAATATATTTTATTATCATTTCTGGTATGAATGCGGCAGCAGACTTTCAGAAAACATTTATTCCTGCCATCGACTATGTGCGTGTGTTCTTCACACCACAACTTTCAGTTTTAATTCGTGCAAAAATTATTTGAGTTTTATGGATTTTCAGATCTGAGATTTTCATAGTAAATGTAGTAAATTCATTTTTTGTTACTTATATACAGAGTAAGAAGGAAGAGTGGTTGCTCAGTCTTCACTGCATCAGATTTGTTATCATGAGGCTTGAGGTAAGAGGTTCGAATATGGAGGCATTTAGTTTAAACAGTATTTACTACAAAAAAGACAAACGATAACAAATAAATTGCAAACATTAATGTAAATTTGGCAGTAAGCTGAAAGCTTATACAAGGCCATTTCCACCCACACAAGATCACAAAGATTCGTCGATGACAATAGCAGGTATGAGTATTAAGTACAAACAGTGTTTATCTGCATTATACAAGCTTTTGAAAAGCGACAGTAACTAATCATGTATAGAAACTGTCAGGGATGGGTTGAGCTGCAAGAAAAGTTGGAAAGTGCTGGGTGGATGCATTCATTGCATAGAGTTATTTATTCATGTCTAAAGTCACACACCTATGCGAAATGACTAAACGTGACGTAAGATAGAAATATAATCAAGGTAACTCCAATTATTTGCCACCCAAGACGCCCATTTGGAGGACTTTGACCCAAGCATTGATAACAGAGTCACGGTTGATCAGTAAGGCTTCGCCCGTTTACCACTGTAAAGAAGTGTAGCTTTATTTACAGGCATTCCCACGGAGATCATCTTGATATTAATTGTGGGTTAGTATTTATTATAGTAAGTATATAAAATGGGCTAATACTACATTGGAGTTAATTAATGAATCGCTTACTTGATAAAATAAAGTTGTGTACCAATTCAAGGATAAGGCTGTTGTCGTCATTACTCAGGAATTCTGAACCGAATAGAAGTGCAGAGGAGTCTGCTCCAAACGGAAGGAGATTAATTGAATAATTACGAGCATCAGAGAAAATTGGACAATGCAGGAGAAAATGAACGGGAGTCTCTTCCTCTCCACACTGGCATAGGGGGGTTGGTGATAAGTGGTTGTGATAAAAGTGAAAATTGAGGTTACTACATCCTAATCTCAATTTACAGTGATATATTTGGGCTGTGCGAGATTTCGATCTACAGTAGAACCTTGGCGGTCGTCGATTGCCATCGTTTAGAAAAGTCTTGAGGTTTGTCAATGATGAGTTTTCACGCACGGACAAGGTCAAATTATTCCACTGGTCAGTAACACTGGGTATGAAGGAAGATTTATACAGCTCAGTCCGACATAATGGAACATGGTGGTTTTGATCTGATCGAAGACTAAGTGAAGGATTGGTTGAGGAAGCACGTGACGGGATTTTACTGGAGATGTGCGGAGGAACCATACGGTGGTACATTTTAAAGAACTGGATTAACTTGTGTTTGTAACGTCTATCTTGCAACGGTTCCCATCCTGTTTCCGTACAAAAGTAAGGACTTACTAGCACTGACGGTTGCCCCCGTAATAATCCTTGCCGCAGCAATCTGGATTTTTTCCATTTCCTCCACTTTAGTTACAGAGCAGTTATCCCAAACTGTGTCGGCGTATTCAAAGAGGGGCCTGATAAAAGCAAAATATATTTTTTCTAAGACACTACGGTCTAAGTTAAATTTGTGCTTCCTAAGTAAGTCTAACCGGGACCAGGGCTTTGTGCAAATATGGTTGATATGGTCATTCCATGTACATGTGCTATTTAATATGACTCCCAGATGTTTATGATTTAACGACTTCAGATATCTGACAACCGCCAAAGAATAATGGTGGATGGAAAGTAGGGCTACTTTTTCGAGATATTAGCATACTCTCAGTTTTATTTGGATTCACCTCTATCAACCATGTTTTAGCCCAATGTTCAATTGCGGCCAGATCTTGATTAATTATTGTCGAGGCTTGTTCAGGGTTTTCTATAATTAGATATAAAGAAGTATCATCTGCAAATAGGCATATACTGCTCAGAAGATCTTTGGTTATATCGTTGATATATATAAGGAACAGCAAGGGTCCGAGAATAGACCCGTGTGGAACACCTGCATTTATGGTTCTCCAGGACGAAGTCTCAGACGATATCACAACTCGTTGCAATCTATCTGTAAGATATGATTTGAGGAACAACAGAAGTTCACCCGAAACACCAACACTTTCCAACTTGTGGATAAGACCTACATGCCATACTTTGTCAAAGGCCTTGCTGACATCACAGAAGACAACCCTAACTTCTTTGCCATCATCAAGGGCGTGACAAAATTCATCGTATATGTCAGTGATCTGCAGGACTGTTGAATCACCAGGTGTAAAACCTGACTGAAATTGGCCGAGAACTTTATTGTCAATCAAAAACTCCCACAAGCGTTTGAATACACATTTTTCAAGTAATTTTCCAACACAGCTAATCAAAGATATTGGCCGATAATTCGTCACAGAGTTGGAAGGGTGTTTTCTCAAAATCAGGGAGACATTAGCTTTTTTCCACAATGATGGGAAATACGAGTTGTTCAATAGTATATTGAATAAGATGGAGAGTGGCTCACATAAGGAAGATTTACATTCTTTTAGAAGATGCAGGCTAATTAGATCTGGACTGGATGCCTTAGAAAATTTTAACGATTTCATTGCTGTATGCACTTCATCACAATGTAAAGTGATACAATCAATAATTGCAGAAACACGTGTTGATGCGTATGGTAAGGAAGCATTCGAATCATCAACTGTTGAGATAGAACTGAATTATTTGTTAAACACTTCAGCTTTCTCAACATTTGACGAGAATATTTGGTCGGAATGGGTGAGAGTGGGAATTCCAGAGTAACTACTCCTGACAACTGTTTTCAAGGTCTTCCACCACTGTGATGGCGGCGTTTTACTACTTTTAGCTTAGCATGGACTGGATTTTCGACAAGTGTAAAGCTTTGGACTTCCTTATAGCAGATACAACATTATTCCATTTTAGTTTGTAGTTTGCCCAGGCATTCGGGGTATTGGTACGTTTAGCAAAGCGATATAAACGTTTTCGCTGTCTGAGCAGTAATCTTATTTCATTGTGCATCCATTTCAGCTGGTCTATTCGCGTGGTAATGAATTTGTTAGGTATGTGGGCAGATACAGTTTCAAGTATTTTGTCAGTAAACTTGGACACTATGTTATGGAGACATGGGTCATCAAAGAGGGCATTCCAAATGGCATGGGAGAAGGCCTCATTCAACGCTTCATAATTACCCTGGGAATATAGCCAAATTCTCCTCTTTCATGATAAGGTTGGTGGTTTCAAGAATTCTACTTCGAGTGAGATTGGACAATGGTATCGGATCATGTCTGGGATGATTGGTTCAAGGACCTCACAAGTTTTCATGTTTATTGAATCACTGAGAACAAATAGATCTAATAACGAAGCCGAAGTCTCGGTGAAACAAGTCGGCTCACTCACGACTTGTCTCAGATTGAAATGGCGGAATATTTCAGAAACGCCGCTTCCTGAGGGAGTCAGTTGATTGTCATTAAAGTCCCCTGTTATAATTAGGTAGGCAAGTGTGGAGTCTCGGGCTTTTTCAACGGATCCTGATATGGATTTCCATGTTTCGCGGGGACTGTTTGGAGGCTGGTAGAACACACCCAACAGTAACGATCTAGTTCGTTGTGTAAACACCTCCGCCCACAGGCACTCTGTGTTCGAATTATGTAGGTCTGGTCTCGGTTGAAATGATATTCCATCTTTGATATAAATAGCTACCCCACCTCCCCTTGTCGAACGGTCAAGTCGCAATGGCTCCTGGAACCCGTGAACAAGAATATAGGATGTGGGAGTCATTATCATCCAACCATGTCTCAGACAAAGCCACGATATCAAATGATGCAAATTCATATTGGATAATGTCAACTTTGGGTTTTAAACTCTGAATGTTCAGATGGGCAATTTTTAATGTATTCTGGTTGAAATCGGAGTTGAGAGAATTTGGGCCAGGGTAGTTTCAATATCACCAGACAGTAGAAGAATCATAGTCACGTTGAACAGCAAAATGACAAGGAGGGCAGAAAGTATCAGTGCATGTACTTTCCTTATGAGTACAGTTGTTGAAACTCCAACACTGTAAGGATATAAGCCGAGAGGTCCTCGGTTTGAATCCCACCTGCGGCAACCGCGTTGTGTCGTTGAGCAAGACACTTCACCCCAATTGCCCATGTGGGGGCACGGTGACGCTGTGTACTAAGGCGTACTGCATGTCGATGGTGCACCTGTCTTCAACCAATGCTAACCCTGCTTGTATGAAGTTGGTATGTTGGGGAGCTGACAGTTGCTCGCCGTTGCTCGGTGGTTCTCTCCGAGTACTCCGGCTTCCTCCACCCATAAAACTGTAACGGTCATGGTTAGCCACTGTGCAGAAATATGTGACCTTAAACACCAATAAATAAATAAATAGTAAGGATATAAAGTTTCATCCAGAGGATTAACTAAGAGCGATATTAACAATTTATTGGACAGTCCAAAGAACAAAGTGACCACAACATTAAGGCTTTGATGCAGCCCAACCCCACTGAGGCGCAAGCAAAGATAGATTAGGGCACAAATAGATCTCTTCTTCGATAAGAAGAACTTCAAACTCCTACAAAAAACTTTGAAGTTAAATGTGCCAATCCAAGCACGATAAGATTCAAGGGAACACATGGTGAGCTATTCGTAACTAGGTAACACAGTTAAGGCAAACTGTTTCTTTATAAACAAGATTGTATTCCGGCTGGCAAATAGTGCAGATAATGTGTGACAAACACTGTTATGCAATTGGAAGACAGTAGTAACTTATTTAAAAGTATGATAATAAACAGGATTTAAAAAAAAAAAAAAATATAAAGAGTCAGGTTAGAACTATAAAGCGCTACAGACTTGGTTGACAAAGATACTGGGAGCTTGTGGGGGCAGTCATTGGTCATTTTTGGGCAAGTCAAATGAATATTGATACGAATATCATTTCCAGTACGAAAATGATTGCGAATATCGATGGCGATTAAAGTTAAATATGATATATTTTCTTTGAGTAGGTGACAGTGTCAAACAGCTTGGAAATTCCTTTTCGTTAAAAGTGATCAGGTAAAATTTAGCATTTACCATCCTGCAACACAAAGGTTGCACCACGGAAAAAGCTTATACACACAAAAGAAATATAGGATTTAGTTATGGATGAGGGGAACCAAGTGATGTGAGGCTGTGTTTGTTTACCGAGGTGAACATACACTACCCCACCCCAAGGGATTCCCACTAGCTCCATATCATATCAGTGCATGGTTGAATTTATTGACCGACTTGAACTGACATGATTCACAAATCTCTCGACTAACATGAAGTAGACTCTGCAACGAGAAGAGGACGCATGAGAAATTTGATTATCACACCATTGCCTGACGCGGTCGAGCGAATCAGCATAGAGAAGCATGATTTACTTGATAATATATACTGACCAACTTAAACCACAAATCAGGGTCAGCAGTCGAAATTCAGAAAAATTTGAGAGCTCCCATTACATATGACACCAAAGCTACATGTGAAATTTGAAAAAAGATCAGGTGAAAAATGTGGCCTGTAGGGTGTGCTAATGCAATTATTCACAATTTATGTGCCAAATCCAAGATGGCTGCTGACAGCCATGTTTTTCAATAAAATTCAGAACAATTCGAAATTTCCTATCTGGACATCAAACCAAAACTTCATCTGAAATTTGAAAAAGATTGGGAGGGGAGATGTGGCCTGTAGGGTGTGCAAATGGAATTGTTGACAATTTATATAACAAATCAAAGATGGCCACTGGTCGCCATGTTTTTCAATGAAATTCGTAAAAATTTAATAGCTCCCATCTAGACACTGCCCCAAAGCCACATATAAAATTTGGAACTGATTGGGTGAGTGCTGTGGCCTGTAGGGTGTGCTAAAGGAATTGTGGACAGACAGAGGAATGGATGGGCAGATGGATGGATGGACAGATGGATGGAGAGATGGACAGACAGTTGGAGGATGGATCACAACCCATCCCAATAGCTCATACTCGACGTTGTTAAGTTGAACTAAAAGGTGATATTTTAAATTAAAGGGTGAATATATGATATAGGTTGGAACAAATATAAAAACTTGCATATTAATCTTGGCATGATGTTAAAAATATGATTTGCACTGGAATCGATAATATTTTGTAAAAGAAAATCATGTTCTTCCCTAGATGTGGCTGATATTTTTGTCAATAAACTTTCAATTTTACTGTTAAAATGAGATTTCTAAAAACATCAATACTAAGAGATAAGAACACAAAAAATTTATAAAAATGAATTTCATTAAGTACTGCCAAATACAAAACCGGATATAGTATATTCATTATTTATTGGCACAAGGTATCATTTGGGACAATTAGGAAAATATGAAAAATGTCAAAACACCTTGAAGAGGCTTTCATATGTCAGAAAAAGGAAGTGAACATTAGTGAATTATAAAAGAAAGCTTTTAACTCTTTATCCAACACACAGGATATCAAAATTTAGTATTTTAAATGTTATTTTTTCAATTTTTTCCCCAAAATTCAACAATACCATATCATGGGACCCCCTCATCAAAGAGCTCCTTCCAATGAGTGGGGGCACGGTGGCTCAGTTGGTAGAGGTGCAGGCTGCAAGCCGAGAGGTCCTCGGTTCGAATCCCACCTGCGGCAACCGCTTTGTGTCCTTGGGCAAGACACTTCACCCCCATTGCCCACGTGGGGGCACAGTGACGCTGTGTACTAAAGCGTACTGCATGTTGATGGTGCACCTGTCTTCAACCAATGCTAACCCTGCTTGTGCGGAGTTGGTATGTTGGGGAGCTGACAGTTGCTCGCCATTGCTCGGTGGTACTCTCCGGGTACTCTGGCTTCCTCCACCCATAAAACTGTCACGGTCATGGTTAGCCATTGTGCAGAAATATGTGACCTTAAACACCAATAAATAAATAATATTCCAATGAGTGACCACATGATCTAGTTTTGCTGACACTTATTTTTAAGATAGTTTTTTTAACTGCCCAATTTGTAAACTAGGTGGGCTGATTCATTAGGTAAAGGGTTAACCATTTGACTAGAACACTTAGTAGATGACACTTGCAAAGAAATTCTTAAACAGCTAAAAACTTTTCAGTTTTTGCCTAAAAAATGTAGCTTATAACCCCTCATTGGAATGAGCTCATAAATGAGCTTGTTCCACATGGGGAGGAGTCATAAGCTATGTTTTTGAGGCAAAAATTGTTAACATTATAAATTATTATGATGAATTGATGGTAACATGGTTTATATTCAACCAAGATGCAAAGCATCAAGGTTGAACATACGCTCTGAGTTACTATTGATTCATCACAATAATTACATGTTCCAATAAGATGCTACCCGTAGCCCAAAACCTACATTGTGAAACACAAGAGGCTTATTTACTATACTTGTGATTGTTAAAAGTTGCCTTCTGCAACTTTTAACGATCACATGTTTAGTAAATAAACGTCTTGTATACCCACGACAGCACTGGACAAATAACTGATAAACCAGATAAACTCATTCCATCTTCGTTGAAATCAAAAATCAGTTTATAATTTAAACACTTTATGTGGAACACCATGTGCTGCAAGTGTGAAAAATCCAGAAAAGTGAAGCGACTTGTTGATGAAGCAATTACGAAACGGGCAACGTCATTTCAAATATTTCGCATGGTGACGTCAGACGGTAACATTTGCTACTGGAGCCATAAACATAAAAGACATTATGCCAGCTCTCATCCAGTCAGAGGGCGGGGATTTTACTCTTATTTTACTCTTATTGGAACTTAATATACTTTGAAAGCTGATTTTTATGAATAGCATTGGATGGTAAGGGCCATGAATTAGGTAAAGAGTTAATCATTAAAAAAAAACCACAAATAAATGAGCCAAATCCACTAGATTTTGTTATAAAGAGAACAGGCCTGAAAGTAAGGCGTCTGACATTTGCAGAATGAGGTCCACAGAGGGTGAATTTGATCATGCTGTCCCATACAGTGGGCCCATTATCCTCTGTGTACCTCGTTCTGTTTAGTTTGAGACCCTGATTCAGATTGAGGTTCAGAGAGGGTAAATTTAGTGATGCTACCCTACTGTGCAGGGTAGCATGACTAAATTCACCTTCTGGGGACCTCATTTTGCAGAAGTCAGTCTGCTTATTTTCTGGCTTGAAAGAGAACAGAAGTCTTCATCAAATAATCTATATAAATTTGTCAAACCTTATTGCCACCCAAGAGAGATTCAAGTTGGTAGTACTTTTTTAAAAACAGCATTGGGATCAGGGGCATCATGTTGATCGACTGTGGATTGCTGTGAAAAACATAATTTGACTCCGACCTTATGAATTATTGGCATGGTGCCCTGGCATACTTTGGTACAGCACTCCAACAGAAGTGAGAATAGTAAAAAATGAAAGCCGCTCCCAAGCATGATGGCAGTTATGACAAAATTAGAAGAGAAGAGAAGAGAGGAGAGGATAAAATCCTATGTGAGTGTGCAAGTGTATTTCTGTTAACATTCATTCCAACTGGATCCCACAAAGTGAATTATTTCTGCTTTGTTTTTTTTTTTTTTTGTCCATGGGATGGGTAGTCCACCACATTGCAAGAAGCCCCACTTATTTGGATAAAATACAACCTTGTTACTTGCATGTAACTTTCATGCACAAAACCATTTGTCATACCTTTAATACAGATTTGACCTATTACAGTAGAGCTCACTTAATTGGATATCTCTTAACTGAATAAACATGTTAATTGAATATAATTTCCCAACAAAAAACCATTAACCATACCTTCAGTACAAATTTGACCTGTTAATTGAATATAGGTTATAGAGTAAACTCCTGTTAATTGACTAAAAAATCTTGTAACCTGTTGAGAAATTACCCCTGACTCTCTCCAGTTTTCCTTTGTTTATAGACCTATTTGGCCTCAGTACATCCAATACGGTCATTTAATCTATTATATCTTGTTTGATAGAGCTCATGGAGATCTGTCAAACAAGATATAATAGAATAAATGCTAAGTTTATCTCCAGAATCCAGGAAAGTGGCACACTCCCTCTTAATTGAATACTCCTGTTAATTGAATAATTTTCATTGGCAAAGTGGCTATTCAATTAACAGGGTTCCACTGTAATTGCAAACAGGTCCAAGAGTATATATCCCTGTTAACTGAATGAAAGTGTCAAAGGCACTGCAGCTCAACTTATCTGAGAAGGGACTGAACTAAATAGAAAGATCCAGTAATGCCATGTCACTCACTCAAGTTTTCTACAGAACAGACATCACACCAAAGCTACAAATGAAATCTGAAAAAAAATCGGGTGAGGGATGGGGCCTGCTGGGTGTACTAATGGAATTGTTGACAATTTATAGGTCAAATCCAAGATGGCCGGTGGCAGATATCTTTTCCAACAGAATGCACAAAAATATGATACCTAGTATCTGGACATCATACAAAAGTTATATATAAAATTTGAAAAAAGATCAGGTGCAAGGAGCAGCCTGTAGGGTCTGCTTGTGGAATTGTTGACAATTTATATGCCAAATCCAAGATGGCCACTGCCGGCCATGTTTTTCAACAAAATTCAGCGAAATTGGAAAGCTACCATCTAGACATCACACCAAAACTACATATGAAATTTGAAAGACATTGGGCGAGAGATGCAGTCTGCGAGGTGTGCTAATGGAATAGTTGACAATTCAAATGTCAATCCAAGATGGCTGCCGAGTCATATTTTTTAACAAAGAGCAGAAAAAAGTTGATAGCTCCCAACTAGACATCACACCAAAGCTATATATGAAATTAAAAAAAGATCAGGTGAAAGATGCAACCGGTAGGGTGTGCTAATGGGAATGTTGACAAATTATATCCGAATCCATGATGGCTGCTGGCGGCCATGTTTTTCAACAAAATTCAGAAATATTCGATAGCTCCCATCTAAACATCGAACCAAAACAACATATAAAATCTGAAAAAGGTTGGATGAGAGATGCGGCCTACAGGATATGCTAATAGAATTGATGACGATTTATATGCCAAATCTAAGATGGCCACTGGTGGCCATATTTTTCAGTAAAATTTGGAAAAATTTGATAGCTCCCATCTAGACATTACCCCAAAGAAGCCCCATATGAAATTTGGGACTGATCGGGGGGAGAGCCATGGCCTGTAGGGAGTGCTAAAGGAATTGTTGGACAATTTATATCCAAAACAAGATGGCCACTGGTTTGTCAAGAAAATTTGAAAAAAATTGATAGCTACCATCTAGACATTGCCCCAAAGCTACAGATGAAATCTGGGACTGATCAGGTGAGAGCCACAACCTGAAGGGTGTGTTAAAGGAATTGTTGACAATTTATATTCAAATCCAAGATGGCTGCTGGCAGCCATGTTTTTCAACAAAATTCAGAAAAATTCAATAGTTCCCATCTAGACATCACACCAAATCTACGTATGAAATTTGAAAAAGATTGCGAGGGAGATGTGGTTTGTAGGGTGTGCTAATGGAATTGTTGACAATTTATAAGCCAAACCTACGTTGGCTGCTGGTGGCCATGTTTTTCAATGAATTTCAGAAAAATTTGATAGCTCCCATCTAGACACTGCCCCAAAGCTACATACGAAATTTGGGACAGATCGGGTGAGAGCTGCAACCAGTAGAGTGTGCTATAGGAATTGTTGGACAATTTAAATACAAATCCAAGATCGCCACTGGTGGCCATGTTTTCCAACAGACATACGCACAGACGACAGATCCATCCCAATAGCTCATATTTGCCGTTGTCAAGTTGAGCTAATAAAAACTATTGTGATCTGCAAGCTTTGTTTATTTATTTACTGGTGTTTAAGGTTACTTTCAGCATCTTTTGCTATCTCATGAAACGTAGGGATGAAGTCAAGTTTAGCCAATTGTTTATAATTATGCTACCCACTAGAGAGGACTTCCATAAACAAGCACTGCTCCACTGCCACTTTCTGTGGGGGGGGTAGTGTCAATAATAAAATCAGTCCCAATGCCTGTGAAATTCATAGATCAGAATTGGGAATCAAACATTGTCCTATGAATTTCCCAGGTATCGGGATTCATATTCAGAGATGAGAACTGGAAAATTAACGGTAATGACTGACTTTCAAAAATGAGAACCAGAGAATTTCCATTCACGGGATTAAACCCTACACTGTGTCCTGTTTATTTATTATTTATTTATTGGTGTTTAAGTTCACATATTTCTGCACAATGGCTAATCATGACCACAACAGTTTTACAGGTGGAGGAAGCCGGAGTAGCTGGAGAGAACCACTCAGCAATGGTGAGCAACTGTCAGCTCCCCAACAAACAAACTCCACACAAGCCTGGGTAAGCATTGGTTGAAGACAAGTGCACCATCGACATGCAGTACGCCTTAGTACACAGCGTCACCTTGCCCCCATGTGGGCAATGGGGGTGAAGTGTCTTGCCCAAGGACTCAATGCAGTTGCCGCAGGTGGGATTCGAACTGAGGACCTCTCAGCTTGCAGCCTGCCAAAGGGATTGGAGGAATGTTCAATTTGAAAGATAAAGGGTTAATATCTCAGGATCAAATTATCAGCTTTACACCAAAACTATACAGCTCGGCACATCAATAACCTGAACACAAATATAAAGTAACTTGACAATCCAAGCCATATTTTTCAAGTTATCGAATGCCAAAGGGATTGGAGGAATTTTCAATTTGAAGGATAAAGGGTTAATATCTCAGGATCAAATTATCAGATTAACACCAAAAACTATACAGCTCGGCACATCAGTAACCTGAACACAAATATAAAGTAACTTGACAATCCAAGCAATATTTTTCCAGTTATTGAATGCCAAAGGGATTGGAGGAATTTTCAATTTGAAGGATAAAGGGTTAATATCTCAGGATCAATATAACAGATTTACACCAAAAACTATACAGCTCGGAACATCAATAACCTGAAGAAATATATAAAGTAACATGACAATTGGATTGATATTTTTTGAGTTATCTCATGCCAAAGGGATTGGAAAAATTCTCAATTTGAAGGATAAAGAGTTAATATCTCGGGATCAAATTATTAGATTTACACCAAAAACTATACAGCTCAGCACATCAGTAACCTGAACACAAATATCAAGTAACTTGACAATCCAAGCAAAATTTTTCAAGTTATCAAATGCCAAAGAAATGGATACGGATGCCAGATGGACAGACGGATGGATGGACAGACAGACGGACAGACAAAGGATGGACAAATGACAGATGGCTACACCAGATGCCGGCATTATGCGTACCTTACATAGTATGGGTACACATAAAAATTAACGGTTTATGTCTGATATTTTACCTTGGTTAATAAAACTGTTAAATTTGTCCCTGGTGTGCAACAAGGTTTTGCGATGCTTTAGCATTGCAAAGCCTTCTTGCACTCAAGGGACGAAATACACTACCATCCATGCTATTCTGTAGATTATCATGAAGCCTAAAACCTAAAACAAACCAAGAATATAAACTTTTCATGGCAAAGAAATAATTACAAACCTAAAATAAAATTAAAAAAAACGCCTGCCCACATGCAATTTTATAAAACTTGGCCTGGGAAACAGAAGATCTACCTTTTGGGGCTTCAACTAAATACTTTTATTAATTTAGATTTTTCAGTAGCAGATGTGGATACTCTCAAATAACATGGTTCAGAAGTACCAGAGTGTTTGGAACTAGTGAAATCGTGAACTCTGGGACACACACATGAAGCTTGGCATTAAAATAGTTAATATGTTTCCTGTTTTGGGCATAAGTTACATCAAATGTGAGATGTTGTCAACAACACTTGGTGGAGATTTAGGTCAAGGTCTGAATTTGCTGATCGTTTACCTTTGTACTGTAACCAGTTCAGATGATAATAGCTTGGGAAAATGTCATGTCAGTTGCATTTTTTTCATAATGTTCAGTTGACGAAAGTCATTTTTTGTTGAAAAATTACAGGCATTTCTCACACCATTTTGAATCTGCAAAAATTCCATGATAAATCTCAATTAGGTTTCATCACTGTCATTGTTAGGTTTTACCACCAGAATCTGTACTGCAAAATAGAGTGTTTGATGAATTATGAAAAAGGTCCTTTTTAGCATCTAGAGCTATATAATGACCACAACATAAATATATAGTTAAATATATAGTGGAGTTTAGCTGATCGTTCACACTTTCACTAGCCGCTTCAGAGGAGTCTCATCCCAGACTGGGGTTCTATCACTGTACAGGTCTGGGCAAATTGGGCGAATGAGTGTTTGATTGCCTGCACATACATACATGTATCATTCCCACCAGAACAAATAAGACAACTATTTTTTGTTCGTACAGATTACAAAACCTAAGACAGATAACAAGATCACATTCCCATGCCATTGGGACAACAAGAGGTGTTATAACTTATTTTTTCCTTGCAGGGGTTCACAAACCTTTTTTCAAGAAGTGACTTGACTTTTTCGCCATCATGAATGCTCATGAGATTTTCACATGTATTATAAAGACTGGTTATATCAAGACTGTAACATTATAAATTAACTCCAGAAAAGCCAATCATTTAGACCTATGCTGCCTACTTTAAAGGACTTCCACTGCCGGGATTGATAACTGGGTACTATTTTACCAGTACAGTAGAACTTGTTTACCATAGTGTACAACCACTGCTCCACTTCCTGGGGTTTTGACATGGATATAGTGATGATAAAACACAGAAAGTGTCCTTCAACTTCTGAGCCCCTTCCAACAGTGTATTACATAATAGTGCATTTTAGGCCCAGTGGAAGAAAGTAATCAACCTTTACAGCCTCAGATTAATTTCTGTGATAATTGTTACCTTATATACATGTACGGAGCTGCAGATGATTTAACAGTGTTTCTACACCATTATTGGCTGCCTGTACAGGCAGCCAATAATGGTGTAGAAACACTGTTCCCCCTTCCCAACAATACACTTGGGAAGGGGGGGGGGGGGGGGGGGGTCGGGGTCGATTCTGAATAACAAGTTGGCATTCAGTTCAATTCGAAATCGGCTTCCTAATTAGTTTCATTGGAATATAACTTGGCATCAGTCATATTCGTCATCTCATAGTTCAGATGGAAATTGTACATGAATAATGATGAAAGTGAGGACTGAGTGTTATTTCCACCGTATTAACTTAAATAGCATCTGCACCCATGCTGCCAGCCATGCTAATTCCATTCTCACTTGTCAATGCCACTGTCCGAAGCAAATTTAAAGTTTCCAAACAATCCTGATGATGAGCTGTTGCTAGCATGGGCAATTCACGCACTCATTTCTGTTTTTGAATTATAATCCTTACTGGGTAATATTCCAGCTGTATCAAGGCATGTCTTGATGATGTAGTTGGAATATTTTATCAGTCGGAACTTGAGCCCTTACAGAAATAACAAATCAGGTTTACAGCACCCCCAGCTTCCCCAATTGGTCACCTGCTAGACACCCCTGATTTGAGGTTCAATTCAATTTCAATTAATAGACCTAATTCGATTTCAGATTCAATTCAAATTGAAAATGTGTGATTTGCAAGGCCCTATTGTGGCTGTATGGGGACATAAGAGTTAAATAAGCTGTAGTATTCTGGGTTTCTCATTCATCCAAAGCGCTTACACTCAAAAACATATCAGTATTTATTTGCTTTTCTTCTTGCTCAAAAAATAAGAAAAAGGATCCCCAGAAAAAGAGATTGATTGGAAAAAAGTCTAGTTAATCCTTTTTCAGGTTGCCTTCTTAATCCTATCCCCATCAGACGAACGATGGATGGTGAGTGATCACAATAGCTGAAGCTGACTCTCAAGGTGAGCTAAAAATGTTCTTGGTAATGCCGAAGAATGACAGACTCTGCAATTCATTTTAACAATACAGTGGGGCCCACTGAACTGGTTATCTCTTAAATGAATAATCCTGTTAATTGAATATAATTTCCCAACACAAAACCATTTACCATACCTTCAGTTCAAATGTGTCCTGTTGATTGAATATAGGTCATAGAGTAAACTACTGTTAATTGAATAAAAAATCTTGTAACCTGTCAAGAAATTACCCTGACTCATACCAGTTTTTCTTTGCTTATAGACCAATTTGGCCTACATACATCCAATACAGGCATTTAATCTATTATATCTTGTTTGACAGAGCTCATGGAGCTCTGTCAATCAAGATATAATTGAATAAATGCTAAGTTTATCTCTAGAATACAGGAATGTGATACAATCCCTGTCAACTGAATACTCCTGTTAAATGAATAATTTTCTTTGGCAAAGTGGCTATTCAATTAACAGGATTCCACTGTACTTGAACAATACCTGACTTTTCTTTGTTTATCTTCATTCTATTTTTCCCAACTAATAATAACTGTTTCAAGTCAAACAATAGCATATTTATTAATTTTAACCTTGTTCGAACTGTAAACTTAATATACTGAGAAACAGAGTCTTTATCTTCCAGTGGAGTGCATGAAAGACATCTGCAATAATAGTTTAGATTTGTACAGTAGGGGTAAGGGCTAGCAGTGGTCCTTTCTAACAATCTCTTGCCAGATTTATAATTTTTTTCTGGCAGTAGGTGGCACTTTATAATGCAAGCAGAAAACAGATGGGGGAATATGTGTACAATTGCCATACTGTCCTGAAATAGGCAAATAAAAGTGTAATAAATGGGCTAAATCCTAAAACCCTAGCATATGACCTCTCATTGGATTGGGCTCAATCAGCTCATTCCAATGAGGGATCAAAGCCAAAACATGTAAAAATCCATGACTTGAAATGATTGAAAATACAATAGAATCGGACTGGCATTAATCCTTTACCTAACGTAAAGGCCAAAACCGGCTGGCGCTTTTCTAAAAAATCACCAATTAATTTTCATTATATTTTCATTTTTTGTCTCAAAAACATAGGTTATGACCCCTCTTTGGAATGAGCTCATCAAGCTCGTTCCAATGAGGGTTCATAACCTATGTTTTTGAGACAAAAAATGAAAAAAATTAGTTATTCAAGAATTTTGTTTGCAAGTGTCGTCTGGTTTTCATGTTAGGTAAAGGGTTAACAAATCATAAGAGATCTACTACTATTCATTGGATATATTTTGTTCGCAATAACCAAGGTATGTTCTCTGCGGAATGCTACATCCAAAAAGTGATAAAATTAATACTATAGGCAGGGTATTCTAACTTCCTCATCCTATAAATTAATGCTATAGGCAGGAAAGTTCACCTGCAGCAGGTAAAGCATTATTATAATTATGAAGTACAACCAAAGAATATGAAGCCTTCCTTGTGGTACAAGCTCTTTTTAACTCAACATGGGAGCATGGTGGCTCAGTGTATACAGTGGTTTCAGTGGTATTGGACTTCAAACCAAAAGGTTCATAGTTCAATCACTGCCAGGGGAAACTGTGTTGTGTTCTTAATCCCGAATACCCATTTGGGGCCATGGTGGTGCTGTGTACTAAGGCGTCGATGGTGCACTTGTCTTCAACCAATGCTAACCTTGCTTCTATGGAGTTAGTAGGTTGAGGAGTCTGACAATTGCTCGGTGGTTCTCTCCGGGTACTCTGACTCCCTCCACCTGTGAAACTGTTTGACATGAGGAGACCCTTACTGCTGAAGGTTTCATTAAACCCAATAAATAAATAAATAACTCTTAACCTCCCAGTTGCCTACATGGGGGCATGATGATGCTGTAAACTAAGGCGTACTGCATGTCGATAGTGCACATATCTTTAACCGCTGTAGCCCTGCTTGAGCGGAGCTTGAACAGAGTTAGAATGTTGAGGAGCTGACAGTTGCTCATCGATGCTCGGTAGATCTCTCCGGGTGCTCTGGCCTCTTCCACCTGTAAAACTGTCATGGTCACGATTAGCCATTGTGCATAAGTATGTGACCTTAAAACACCAATAAATAAATAAATAACTCTTAACCTACTATGCATTTTCTTCAAATTCTCATAAAATCAAGTTATGGCTACAGTAAAGCAGCCTTACCATGATTTATTGAAAAATATAACAGCATCTGGCAAGAAACCATTGTAAGTATGGTCACTCAGTGGTAAGAACACTGAACTTCAAAACAGAAGGTCAATGGTTCGATCCTGGCCAGCGACCATGGCATTGTATCCTTGGAATAGGCATTTAAGCCTGACTCTCCATGTGGGGGCTTGCTTTCACTGTGTACTAATTAAGGCATACTGCTCATCAATGGTGCATTCATTTGCCTTTATCTGTTGCTGACTGCTTGGGAGTCTTGAAGTTACTTGCTGCAGCTCAGTATTCTTTCCGGCTTCTTCCACCTGTAAGACTCTGACACCATGTGACCTTGGCTACTGAAAGTGCCATTAAACTCCAAGTAATTGATGTGTAAGGTCACATATTCATACACAATGGCTAATCATGACCATAACCTGGATATAAAATCAAGTTTAGCCAATTGTTTATTCCCATTTTAGAGAACTTCCACTCCAAGCATTGGTTACTGGGTACTATTTTACCAGTAAAAAAAATCGCGACATCGACGCCGTAGCTGCGACGGGTGGTGCAATCTCAAAAAATTCTAAGTTCATCAAGGGCCATAACTCCAAGAAAAATATTTGGAACAACACATGCATTGAACAGTGGCTAGACATCAATAAGATACACTTACATGCCAAATATAAAGTCATTCCATCAAGTATTTCAAAAGTTATTGAGTTTTGAAACTCGTTGGTCACAGACAGACCGACCGACCGCCTGACAGACAGACCGACAGACAGACTGACATTGCCACTTATAGAGCTGCTAGTCGCAGCTAAAAACACAGCCTGTTCACCACAGTAAACAAGCACTGCTTCACCTCTTGGAGTTCCCACAGTGAATTAAACCTCAAACACAAAACAAACAAACAATCAAGAAATCATAGCAGAGGACAACCCAGAGTGATAGGTATATATTTTAGCACGGTGACTCATTGGATTAAAGTACTGAACTTCGTATCGCAAGGTGTAACTTTGATCTTGCCCAACATCATTTGCATCATATCCTTCGGGAAAGCACTTCATTCCAATTGCCTAAGAAATACTGTCCATCATTGGTACACATGCCTTCACCCAACATGCCCAATGCTAACCCTGATTTTGTCTGGTTGGTAAGGTTGGAGTCTGACAGCTCCTTGCCACTACTTGCTGGTGTCTCCAAGTACTGCTTTTTTTCCCCATAAAAACTTTCTGAGGCGATATGACCCTAGCCTGAGAAACAGAAATCCTGTTCTATTGGAGAGAAACCAGAACATTCAACCTGGCCTGACTGAGTTTTTACCATGAGTTTCTAATGAAATATTCATGCACAGCATGCTATTGTCTCTGACAAGTTATTCTGAAAGATAACTCACCACAGTTCACATTTTCTTCTCCCCAATGTCATGAAATTATTATTATTATTTTTTTTTTTTTTTGCATTAAAACAATAATACATGTGACACAGGATATTTTGCCAGATAATGGTCAAGGGCAAAGCCCTTGACCATTATCTGGCCGAATATCCTGGGTCAAGTTTATTATTCTTGGAAAATGTGCTTGAAGCAGACCAAGAATTACCAACCCACTGAGAGTGGCTTCTAACATTGAGAAAGTTAATATAACTGACAATTAGTTTGTGCCAACTGAAGTTAGGATAGTAGAAGACCATGCAATGATGTCACAAGAATTCAATTTTTTTCTCAAGTTTGCAAACAACTGTATATAGCTTACCTCACCTGTTGGGTACATAGAAGAAAATATGCCAGTTTAGCCATTACACAGACAAGATAACCAAAACACACCTAAAAGATGGGAAAGAAATCTTATTTTTCATCAAAATGAGACTTTGAGGCCAACCAGAGTCAGTGATCCCCTTCATGATTTATAACAAGTTTGTTCTATTTGAATCCTTGTTAACAAGTGAACCAGGTAATAAAGATAGAATATTCATGGCAGCCTGGGAAATAAATATCATTGTTGCTGACATCTCTTCCACCTTTATGTACCAATCTCTTCACCTTTATACACTAAACATAGACCAATAATAACTATCTATAATTATCTTCAATGTCAGTAACCTGTCCAAGAATGAGAAGAAAATGTTTGATATACTGTTATACAGTGGAACCCACTTAATTTGATATCTCTTAAACTGAATAACCCTGTTAAATGAATATAATTTCCCAACACAAAACCATTTACCATACCTCCAGTACAAATTTGACCTGTTAATTGAATATAGGTTATAGAGTAAACTCCTGTTAATTGAATAAAAAATCTTGTAACCTGTCAAGAAATTACCTTGTCTCTCCTCAGTTTTCCTTTGTTTATAGACCTATTTGGCCTCGGGGCATCCAATACAGGCATTTAATCTATTATATTTTGTTAGATATAATAGAATAAATGCTAAGTTTATCTCTACAGAAAAGTGACACAATCCCTGTTAATTGAATATTCCTGTTAATTGAATAATTTTCATTGGCAAAGTGGCTATTCAATTGACAGGATTGGTGCAGGCTGCAAGCCAAGAGGTCCTCGGTTCGAATCCCACCTGCGGCAACCGCATTGTGTCCTTGGGCAAGACACTTCACCCCGAATGCCTACATGGGGGCACGATGACGCTGTGTACTGAGGCGTACTACACGTGGATGGTGCGCATGTCTTCAACCAATCTAACCCTGCCTGTGCTGAGGTGCAGAGTTCAGAGTTACGATGTTGGAGAGCTGACAGCTGCTCGTCGATGCTCGGTGGTTCTCTCCGGGTACTCCGGCTTCCTCCACCCGTAAAACTGTCACGGTCGCGATTAGCCATTGTGCATAAGTATGTGACCTTAAACACCAATAAATAAATAAATAAATAAATTGACAGGATTCCACTGTATTGAAATCTTCTTATACTGAAATACTCCAGTAAGTCTTGTAAAAGGAACGTTGAGGATGTGCAACAGGGTATTATAAATAGCTTCAAAGCAGTCAAACTAATTAAGCTGTACTTAAACAGCCATGTTTGTTTTTTTACATATATGTTTGGTGTCTATTTATTTATTGGTGTTTAAGGTCACATGTTTCTGCATAATGGCTAATAGTAACCGCAATGTGGAGATCAAGTCAAATTTAGTCAATCTTTTATACTTTATGTTGCTCATTTTAGAAGACTTCCACCCAAGCACTGGTGACTGAGTCCTATTTTACCAGAAAAAGAAAAACAGAGCTTGTGAACTAAAGTGGGCAAGCACTGCTTCACTTCCCAGGGTTTCCACAGGAAATATGTTTTGTGATATGGATATAGCCAGAGATGCTGAAAGTGACTTTGACTGGAAGAGTGTTAAAATTATTTTTCAATGGTGATTTGTAACATGAGTATTTTTTCAAAGATCCCATTCTACCAGTAAAAGGAGTATAAGTTTAGCATCAGCAAGATTTTGTTCATAAATAATTGTTTTATTACCTTATTGGAGAGTGCCTATTGGCACGCTCCAATAAATTGCGATAAAAAAATTTGTGCATAAAAGAATTTTTGGTGGTCGGAATTTCTTCATCAAAATTTGTTTTATTACAAATTATTGAAGAGTGCCCCACAGGCACTCTCCAATAATTTGTAATAAACAATTTTATATAATAGAATATGGGGGCATGGTGGCATTGTGGTAACCAGTTCTCGTCAGATCACCGAAGTTAAGCAATGTCTAGCCCGGTCAGTCATTGGATGGGTGACTGTTTGAGCGATCGATTCAGACTCACACGTTGTGTCCTTGGGCAAGGCACTAAACACCGATTGTCCACATGGGGGCACGATGATGCCGTGTACTAAGACATACTGCATGTCGATGATGCGCATGTCTTCAACCAATCTGACCCTGCCTATGCTGCAGTGCGGAGTTATGATGTTGGGGAGCTGGCAGCTGCTCATTGTTGATTGGTGAATCTCTCCGGGTACTCCGGCTTCCTCCACCCATAAAACTGTCACCGACACACTATGACCTTGGCTGTTAAAGTGTTGTTAAACCTTCATAAAAAAAATAAATAAACAGAATAGTATTTGTGCTTGACTGAATATGAAATATGAGCAAGAAAAATCTTAGCTTTTGCTCTAGTACCCTTAATTTTTGAAAGCCCTGACAGTGGCTTCTCGCACTCAATCAGTTAAATATTAAACTGAACTACCCTTAATGACAAATGGATAGGTTATTCTGTTTATTTAGCACATTACTGGAGGCCTTTCTGAAGTGAAATAATAATCAAAAGTCTAGACCTGAGCACCCAACAGAGAAAATCAATTGCTGTATCAATCACAGCTGGGAGTCTCATTATAGCATACATGCTTCAGTAGCCCATAACTGTCCAGGACACTGAACTTAAAAATATAATCAATAAGGCAATAGCTACTGTTCAATTCGAGTTGTTTTTTTCACCAAGCTGATCAGAATACCACACTAGTAGTTTTATAATCCCATTCTTGTTATTCCAAGATCAATAATATTTGTCCCTGAATGAGGCGCAATCAATAAATCTCCAAGTTTCGATCAATAAGACTTTGGAACTGCTCTGAACTGAGCTACATGTAAACATTTTCAGAATTGCTTATTTATCTTGATTTGATGTAAAGAAGGATCTTGAAAAATCCAGCAGTGCAATTAATATAAATGTTTATTGAACAGCAATATTAAACTGTATTTTACTTGATGTCAAACACTTCTGTCCTGTTATTTTGGACATTTCTCTTCCATATAAAACTTGAATTTTAAAGACTTGTTGATTATGTTCAGTCATTTATTACTCAATGTTGTCTTTCATTATTTTGAAAATAATTCCATTCCTGTGCCTGATTTTCATCTGAAATAATTTTTAACAACTTCTGAAAGATTGTTACCTCCAGAATATTTATTTCTACTGTCCTCTTGAGTTTAACCCATCACCCACCAAATCACCAAATCAGTCATGTCTGCTCACATAATTTACAAACTGAATAGTCAAAAAAATTATGTTTCAAAAACTTTCAATAAAATCATATCATGTGACCCTTCATTGGAACAAGCTCATCGAGCTTGTTTCCATGAGGGGTCACATAATATGATTTTATTGAAAGTTTTTTAAAAATTTGAAAAAAAAATACCATTGTATAAACACTTACAAGTCTTTTCTGTTCAGGCCGAGTGATTGTAGCGTTCAAGTGAATATTCAGTGTATTTCACAAATACAATGCTGTTCCATCACATTTGGTCCCTCAGGGTTTGAGGATAATACCTGTATAATGCGGTAGTGTAGAACAGAAATTGTGTGATGATTCTGATTAAAATGTATGGCGATAAGCATGTCCTGTTTATACTTAATGTCTGCCAGTTGTTCTCATATGCAGGGTGTGGAAATGGCGTTGTTTCCCTGACATTCTGTTTACCACATTGTTGGCAATGTAATAGGTAAACACAGTTTCTGGTCATGCAGTTTGTACAGCCAGGTCCCTTCTATCTTATGGAGGTGATTTTGCTATAAAACCAAAGTCCTTCTGGGAGGTGTTTACAGATGGAGGAGCAGTCAGGTTTGGTACACTTTGTGCATGGATTTTTGATGATCCTTCCGCTGATTGCAAAAAGTGTGTGGGGGGGGGGGGGGGGTGGTAATTTAGAGTGGGTAAGAATATCTTTAAGGGAGGAGTTGCGTCGCTGTGCTGCTAGTAGGGTGAGAGGAAAATAATGTATTACTCAGTACACTGCTGGAAAGAATAGGCTATAGTCGTCATATGAATATATGGCAGTGCATTCTGGATGGTAATCAGTGACGAAGGGTATGCATCGGAGGATCATCATGTGTGGTTTGGATAAGTGTGTTTCAGTCTAGTTTGCTGACCTCTGCCATGGCTTTTTGGAATGTTTTGTTCAAGTAACCTCGGTTGTGGAAGTGATTTATTAGCAAGTTGGCTTGTTGATGGAAGTCATCATTTTTGCAGCAGATAAGTTTAACCCTTAGTAATTGGCTATAGGGGATGCCTTCAATAAAGTTCTTTGAGTGACATGAATCTGGCCTGAGGTAGGCATTGTGTCAGTTGGTTTGGTTTATAAACTTGTCACCACTGTATTACTGACTTTGGCGATTGTCAAATCGAGGAAGTTTACAGATTTGCTGGAATATTCCGCATTGAATTTGATGGTTGGGTGTGCCAAGTTGAAGTGTTCAATAAATGGGAGGAGTTTGTCTTCCCTGTGGATCCATATGAGGAAGATGTCATCAATAAATCTTAGATAGAGGAAGATTTGGCTTTAAACTTCTGTTTGAGTCATTCTTACAAGGGATCAGAGTTGGGGTCTGTTTCTTGATCATGGAAGAATAATTTTAGCCATATGTGGAGTAAAAAGGCTTTGGTTTCTCTGGAGAGGGATCCCTGGTTGTTATAGGCAGGGGGTTGGGCAGAAATTGAGGCCTTTACGGAGGAGGCTTAGTTCAATGGGGCTCCGAGTATGGTCCGAACAGTTAATGAAAAGGTCGGGTAGGCATTATTGTTTTTATTCGAATTAACAGGGTGGTGAGCATTGCACAGGTCTCTCAAAGTTCCATGAATGTTGTTAACTCAGAGTTCTGATTTGTTTGTGGCTGCCTTCGCCGTGGTTGGTATGGGCCACGTTGATTATGTTGTCTATTGTCCCAGAATCTTAACGGTATTCTTGGTTGGTGTTGTACATTCCTAGGGTTCAATCTATTTGAAAAGTTATTGGTTCTCCAATTCCTATTGCCTGGAATGGTGGAATCTGGTGCACTATCAAGCATATGGTAAAGTTTATTCTGCTTTTCATTTTGTAAATAAAGGACACGTTTTTCATATGTTCTGTTTAATGAATTCCTGTAGCACACTATTGATTGATGACTCCATTGCTTCTTTTTGTTCTTGGCTGGTGCTGCTAGGAAATTGATCTCTGGCAGAGGCTATTTAGTTCCCTATGCTTGTAAGGTCTGTTTTAATCTGGTCACTGTGGGCTAGAATCCCTCTATTTATTCTCTGGATACCTCTTTCTATTTAGGCCCAATACCTTGATTCAGTTGAGGTTCACAGAGTAAATTTAGTAATGGTAACCTGCTGCAGGGTAGCATCACCAAATTCACCCTATGGGGACCTCATTCTGTGGATGACAGTCTGCCTATTTCAAGGCTTGCATGATATGGCCAGTCTGCCTCTGGGCAGAGAGATGGAGAAATAGACAGACCAGACAGAAGACAGACACAGCAGACAAACAGACATGGGGATTTCTATATACACCTCAGCCAACTTCATTAATGGGGTGGGAGTGTTAAATTATAAAATTAAAATTGAATTATTTTCTTAATGACTTAATGACTATTTTTTTTTTTAGAGACATGGCAGAGCCCTATCTATGATCTAAAGTAAGTCACAGAGTGAAACTTTCAATGTATTCTTTCAACCCTGACATAATACCATAACATTTAATACAGCAAATACAGCACTCTGAATAGTATTATACAGAGATCAAGATCTCTTATTCACAACATTAAAGTTGAAAAGAATAACATTTATTTTCTGGTAACCCCATATATCACGTTATCACCATCAAATAACTTATTATGAGAAACTTTGTTCACAACATATCTAATATGGAAATGACATCAGAAGTCAAGGTCAACATGGAAATGTTGTGAGTGAGTTTGATTTCAGAGGTAGATTTGATTAATCTTCTCTTATTTTAATTTCTTCATTAACTGTCTACCTAAAACAAATAGCAGACAACATTTGCAGAAACCATTTCCTGAATTACTAAATATTTTCATTTTTTTGTCTTAACACTTTACCCAATGTAATGGCCAAAACCGGCCAGTGCTATTTACAAAAATCACCAATTAATTTTCATTATCTGTCTCAAAAACATAGGTTATGACCCCTCTTTGGAACGAGCTCGTTGAGATCGTTCCAATGAGGGGGTCATAACCTATGTTTTTGAGACAAAATTAGTTATTGAAGAATTTTTTTGCAAGTGTCGTCTTTTTTTCATGTTAGGTAAAGGGTTAAAAACATAGCTTATGACCTATGATTAGCTTGTTCCAGTGAGGGATCATAAGCTGTGTTTTTGAGGCAAAATTGAAAAAAAGAGGTCCCATGGGGCCTGAAGCGCTCATCTTGAAGAGAACACAATATAAACAGAGTCCAAGAATGAGTCTACATTAAGCAATCCATCTCCATAGGATACACTTCAATCCTTGAGTCCCTCAGGAGTGACAAAAATAATCTGGGCATCATGCCTTTTCTTCAGTTGATCATACTGTAAAATGTAGAGCTCCTCTATGAAGCCCCTTGATACAACCTATGTGGATTAATCTTAGTTGCCCACCTCTAGAGGGTTCTGAATACAAATTTTTTTTAATTCTTCAGCAACATGGCCAATTCTGGCTCCCATAGGGAGCCCAAATATTAACCCAGGCTCTCAATTTGAACAAAGTTGAATCTGGCTTCCCTGGAGATGTTGTGTACCAATATGAAAGCATTCTGACTGTTGGATCTGAAGAAGAGAAATTTTAAATAAATTTCTTCATATTGCTCTAAGTTAAAATTTGGGCTACATAGCGAGCCCAAATATTAATCTGCGGATCCGATTTGAAAAAACTTGAATCTGACCCCCCTAGAGATTTTGTATACCAAATATGAAAGCATTCTGACTAGTGGATCTGAAGAAGAAGATTTTTGAAGAAATTCTCTCATATTGTACCAAGTTAAATTTCAGGTTCCCATATGGAGCCCAAATATTAACCCAGGCACTCGAATTGAAGAAACTTTAATCTGCACCCCCCCCCTCCCCCCCCCCCCCCCCCCCCCTAGAAATGTTGCATACCAAATATGAAAGCATTCTGACTGGTGGATATGAAGAAGAAGATTTTTTTAAAATTATCCCCCATATTGAGCAAAGTTAAGATTTGTGCTTCCGTAGGAAACCCAAATATTAACCTAGGAACTTGGTTTGAACAATCTTGAATCTGACCCTCATAACAATGATGTATACCAAACATTAAAAGATTCTGATTGGTGGTTCTGAAGAAGAAGATTTTTAAAGAATATTCCCTATATTACCCTAAGTTAAAAAATTTGGGCTCCTGTATTGAGCCCAAATATGAACCAATGGGCTTTATTTTTAACAAACTTGTATCTGGCCCCCCCCCCCCCCCCTCCCCCCTATGAATACTGTATACCAAATATCAAAAGATTCTGATGATTGGTTCTGGAGAAAAGATTTTAAAAAAATTTTGCAAATATGCTGACTCAGCACTTTTTCAATGCCCTCTACAGAACATCCTAACATAACCGAAGGCAATTTTTTTTTACCATTCAATTCTACTGGTCCTAAGGATGCTTCATACCAAATAACAGCTCTCTGTTCCATGTGGTTTGGGAAATAAGGGTATTTGAAAATATTTCTATTTTAACCTCCCAGGGTTCCCATGGGGATGCGGGAGGGATTTTTTTTGCATGAGTCAAGTACTTATGACCCAATGAAACCACATACCAAATCTGGTTCAAACTGGACCATCGGTTCTGAAAATATAAATTTTGGGCGGCGCCAAAAATCTTACCCTCCCATTGCAAAGCCAAATATTTCTTCACGAACTTCGTTTGAACAAACTTGATTCTACACCTCAAAAGGAAGCTCCATAAGCAATATCAAGTCATTGCTCACACTGGTTCATGAGAAGAAGATTTTAAAAATATTCTGGAGCATTTTCCCCCACTTCCTCCCTATGGGGCTGGGCATGTTGAGTTGAACAAAAATGCAATGCCCCTTCGGGACCATCACTCAAACAAACTTTCACTTGAATTGGTCCAGTGGTTTTGGAGGAGAAGACCAAAACATGGTGTTGACGGACGACTGATGACAGACAGACGGAAAGACAGACGACAGACGGAGAGCGATGAGATTAGCTCAGCTTGACTTTGTCAAGATGAGCTAAAAAATGATAAAATTTGGCAGGTGAATATTTGTGAACACTACTTGCCAGCTTTAGCCGTTATGTTAGTTAAAAGGTTAAATTATATATTATGTGATAAAAAGGAATCTCAAATTTGTCAGGATTTGGCTTGAAATTTCTGAACCTCATGCACTAAAATCGATCTGAATCTTGGAAAGCCTTGGTTCAGATTGATTTTAGTGGACTATGTACAGAAATTTTATAATTTCATATGAAATCGTGATCTTCTATTTATGAATATGATCACACAGTGTCTCTTTTAGTGCTGTACTTACATTTTTTTGGAAAACAGCATATTATAGCCAGTGTGTTGATTATCACACTTTTATTATTATAATGCTGCAGCTCGCACCAGAAAACACAATTTTATTTTCATCAACTATACTCGTAGAGTGGAGCAGGCAACTCAAAGCACACTTTTTTAAATGGTTTAGTTGGCCTCAGCAAAATGCTTGAAGTGTACTACACACTCAAATATCAGGCAAGTACTTCCCACTATCCATTTTTTCTGTTCTTCAGGTGAGAGTGAGGTGCATGCTGACCTGTAGAATTTAGGGGAACAATCAGTTTCTTTGTCTCTGGTTCATGTACTGTGATCACAAAAGTGGGCAGGGACTTTCCACTCAGTCAAGATCCGGTCAAAATTCTCTAGCCACTGTCCTCTCCACAACAGGAATATTCTGTTCCTACTAGGGAAAGTAGAATTTCTTCCCCAGAATTTTCTTTTAACCCTTTACCAACACAAAAGGCAGATGACACTTGCAAACAAAATGATTGAATAACTACATCTTTTAATTTTTGGGGTAAAAAAACATAGCTTAGGCCCCATCATTGGAACAAGCTCCTTCTGATGAGGGAACAAGTTTAGAGGCAAAAAATGAAAAAAATAATGAAAATTGAATGGTGATTTTTGTGAATAGTGCAGGCTGGTTTTAGCTATTACACTGAGTAAAGAGTTAGCCTTTTGAACCCAAAAGGCCAGTTTTCCGGCCCAGGAACATTACAGTCACACTTTCATCAAGTCGGATGGCTACTAAGTTAAAGAGTGGGGTAGACTAATCAATATTTTCAACGTGCAGCTCCAAGGCTGCACGTTGAAAATATTAATTGGTCTTCCCCAAAACAATAAATATGGACTCTTCCAATTGCTTCCATTGAACTGACATGGAAGATACCACCAGTGTTCAAAGGGTTAAAATGGAGCTAGAAAATATGTGAACTGGTAGAATGCTGAATAATTTTGATCATCAGAATTTGTTCACATGACTTTGTCTTCTTCCAATTTATGAGAGAGTGCCTACTGCCACTCTCCCATAAATTATACCCAGGAAAGTCTAAACAGACAAAATAATAAAATTCAAAGTTAATATGTATGATGAAGCCTTTAAACTTTTACCCAATGTACATGATATCAAAATCTATTATTTTAATTATTGTTTTTCTCAAATTTTTCCAAACATTTTGACAAAACAAAATCATGTGACCTCCCCCTTGGAATGAGCTCGTTCCAATGAGGGGGGTCACATGATATGGTTTTGTTGAAATACTTTGAAAAATAATCTTTTTTCAACTGCTCAGTTTGTAAATTACTTGGATGGGTGAAGCCGATTCGTTAGATAAAGGGTTAAGTTGTGGTAGCTGCACTTCAAGATGGAGCCTAAATAAGGGTTTTCACCACACAACCAGTTCAACACAAATGTTGAATGTCACTTTGATAAATATGCAAATGCAGCTTCTTTATCAACCCCCCCCCCCCCCTCCCCCCCATCCTTCTCTACCTTACACTCTGTGTGATTGCTAATATCCCTACCCTGGTATTAGTTTTTCTAAGTCAGTCCATTTGGTTGTGTTATCAACATTAACAATGTAAACAGTAATTTTTTTACCAGTAAACAGACGAGTGAGGGGCTAAACTACCATTCAGTCTCACAAGTTTGAAACTGTGGGTTCAGAACTTCCTCTACCCTCAGTTCCACTATGATTGACTTAAATCTTTACCTTATGTTTGACAGTATATGGAAAGCACAGTCAAACAATATTATATGGGTGACATTTCTAAAGCTATGGGCAAACTAAACTGGGCTTGTGTACAGAGGATTTTGTTATTAACTTGTCTTCATAGTGAAGGGAGTTAATCTGTCAAATGTAATTTATCAGGTACACAGACACAGACTTGCCACACAAATTGAATTACTACCTACAACACACAAATGGTTCTGTAATATGATCAATACACCTTACCATTATATCCATTTTAATAATTGAAGGCAGACAGATCCTACATGCAGAGGTTAAGATAATGTGTCCACAGAGTTATATAGTAGCTGTTTATATTCTTGCTCAAACCCAAAGAAGCCTACTACTGAAAACCAGAAGAAATTTTGTCCCACAATTTCATTCTTACCATCCATCTATTTATTAGTGTTTAAGGTCACATATTCTGCAGAATGACTAACTGTGACTGCAACATGGAGATAAAGTCAAATTGTTTATACCCGCGTTGCCCATTTTATAGGACTTCCTCCAGCATTGGTCACAGGGTGTTATTTTACCAGTCAGAATGAGCTTGTTTACCACAGCAAAGAAACATGGCTTCACTTCCTAAGGTTCCTTTGGAGGATTCTTACCATCAACTGACAGAGTGTTACATTATTTTTGTTAGAAAGAATTTTAATTCAAACAGCGCTCATTCCAATGAGGGGTCATAACCTATGTTTTTGAGACAAAAAATGAAAAAAAAAGTTATTCAAGAATTTTTTTTGCAAGTGTTGTCTGCTTTTCATGTTAGGTAAAGCGTTAAAGGTAAAAAAACAATCGCAGGCAGAAAGAAAGAAGTGAATGAATGAACAAATGAATGAATAAATAAATGAACAAACAAATGAATGAATGGATGAATGAATGAATGAATGAATGAATGAATGAATGGACAGATTGATGGACAAGAAAGTGAGTGAGCAAATGAATGAATGAATGAATGAATGAATGAATGAATGAATGAATGAATGAATGAATGAAAGGCCATTCAATGAAAAGGTGGATGAGAAAATTTGAGAATTCAAAATTAATCCTTTACCAAACAAGGATAAAAACAACACTGCCAGAAAATGTCTAGAATAATTTAATTAAAATTTTCATTTTTTCCTCAATTACATAGCTTATAACCCATACTCCAAGTGGAAATGATGAGGCCATTCCAATAAGTAGTCATGAGCCAAGTTTTTGATGCAAAAATAATAAAATTTGAATGATGATTTTTGAGAATAACACTAGCTGCTTTTGTTCGAAATGTTAGTTAATGGGTTAAATAGATAAATGATGTTAAATCTACCTATCAATGGATGCAAACTGAAGGCCTACAGCAGTGGTGGAACAATAGGAGGAGGGGGAGGGGCAGGGAGTGGACTACTCCAGAATACTACATTTGTACCCACTTAACTGTATATTTTTTTGGACTGAATAGATCTGCTAATTGTATATAACTTATCAACATTAAACCATTTACCATACCTCAAGTACAAATTTGACATGTTAATTGAACTCTAGTTAATGGAATAAAAAAAAATGCAATCTGTCAATGAATTATTCGACATCCACTAAATTCTCCACATTTATACAAAATTTTGGCCTCAGTAATCTAGTATTTAATCTACTATATTTTGTTTGATGGTGCTCCATGAGCAACAGAGTGCAGAGGGTTAACCCTTTACCCAACGTAATGGCTAAAACTGGCCAGCGCTATTCTAAAAAATGGCCAATCAATTTTCATTATATGTTGAGCTCGTTCCAATGAGGGGTCATAACCTATGTTTTTGAGACAAAAAATGAAAAAAACTCAGTTATTCAAGAATTTTGTTTGCAAGTGTTCTCTGCTTTTCATGTTAGGTAAAGGGTTAATATTAGGAATATCAACAATATCATGAATACAACACAAGCATAAAGCAATGTTTAGCTAATCTTTCACTGAAACTATTTATTAATATATTTATTGGTGCTTAAGGTCACATATTTTTGCACAATGGCTAATTATGACCACAACATGAGTATCAACTCAAGACCAAAGGTGAGCGTTAATAAGCCATGTTGCCCATTTTAGAGAGGGTTTGCACCTCCCAAGCATTGGTGACTGAGTCCTATTTTACCAGTAAAACAGAGCCTGTTTACTGCAGTGAACAGGCACTACTTCACTTCCCTGGGTTCCCGCAGGGATTAATTGAATTTAAATATGCTTTGACATATTTGTTTGGTTTATTGGGGGAACCTGGTTGTCAGCAATTGTCTATTTTGGAATGGTCAGTTTCGCTTCTAAAGTTGAAAATTCTGTCTGTTGCTATTTTAGTAAGGACATTAACATTTGTCTTTAAGTCAGTCTTACTGAAGTCAGAAAGTACAGTGGAACCCACTTAATTGGATATCTCTTAACTGAATAACTTTGTTAATTGAATATAATTTCCAAACACAAAACCATTTACCATACCTCCAGTACAAATTTGACCTGTTAACTGAATATAGGTTATAGAGTAAACTCCTGTTAATGGAATAAAAAATCTGTCGAGAAATTACCCCAATTCTTCCCAGTTTTCCTTTGTATATAGACCTATTTGGTCTCAGTACATCCAATACAGGCATTTAATCTATTACATCTCACTTGATGGAGCTCTGTCAAACAAGATATAATAGAATAAATGCTAAGTTTATCTCTAGAATACAGGAAAGTGACACAATCCCTGTTAACTGAATACTCCTGTTAATTGACTTAATTTTCATTGCCAAAGTGGCTATTCAATAATTGTCCCCTTAGTTCCAATGTGTTCTATGTGCCTACTGGCACATAGAACACATTGGAACTCAGGGGACGAATTAACAAGGTTCCACTGTATTACAGTCTAACTGAGAAACACTTCTAAATACACCCTCCACCGCTGGAGCTGGGAGGTTTTGATTTTTCAGATTCGGTTTCAGGAAGAAATCTTGGTTTTGGATCGGTTCTTCTTTGTGTTAAGAACAGATAATAAATAACACTTCAGGCTCTTTAACTTGGAAAAAATCCACAATAGTTTGTATGACACAACTCACCACAGAAGTCCTGACAATATTGGGTTCAGTCTAACCTCCCTTTGATCATTCTTCGGGGTTCTAAGGGATTAGACTATTCAGTTAGAAAATGCTATAAATCAGGGTAACAAATGAACCAAGTTAATCTTATCTATGTTGTGATCTCATTGTCACATTTCTCTGTGACAATGATGAATCAGAAAACAGGTATTCGCCCCTTTGCCGGTTAGACTTAGTGACGAGAATCCATGGTGGTCACTAATCCAGTTCCCTCCAAGTAAAGTAGTTTGATCAGTTTATGCACAAACACAATACCATTAGCTAGTTTTTGCTGAGTTTTGCGGTTCAGTTTTCCAAAAAAAATGGAACTGAACCAGAAACTGAAAAACCACTGCCCCATTCATCTCCAGCAGTCTTGTTGAACTAGCTTACCTTTATCTTACAAATGAACTTTACTGGAAAAGATACTTGTGCCTGACTGTCAGGTATACTTATTTGGAAGCTAACTATAGAACTAGGTACAGGGTTAGAACCAAGTCAAAAATTGGTATCAAGTTAATTGACAGCCTTTCAAGTATTAAGTTTCAAAGACAACCAGTATCAATGATTCCATCCAATCAGATGCTGTGTTCAGTTGGAGACACAAGTTTGGCATCTCCTACAGTCTAGGGGGCTATTCTATTGTTTGGCAGCGGCAGATTAGCCAGCTCGAAGAGGTCAATTCCTTTTTTGTTTGGACAACAGTTCTTGTTTTCATGCAACGGGTCAGTAAAGTTTCCTTTTTTGTTTATCTAATGTCCTGTGCATAATCACTATGGGTTTTAAAGTGTTAATTTATGTTTTTTTGGTCAAAGCAGGGATTTCTGCCATTATTTGGAACACACCAAACATATTTTCGATTTTAGATCTTGCACAGGTTCTCTATTAAACTGCCTGGACCTGGTTGAGTTTTTTCTTCAGATTCCAGGATACTGAGCGCTTCAACTGTAAGGTGGACCAGTTGAATGCTCAGTTGTCCCAGGGTCTAGTTGGCTATTCCACTTCAGTTTCGCTTTGGTAACAAAGGTGATTTGCATCGCACATTCAATACAAGGTTTCAGATGGCGAGAATTTAAATACCCAAGGGCTCAGGGCCTTTTGGGGTAACATTAAGAGTGCCATTATGTAGTGTATCAAAGTGCTTCATTAGTTTAACTGACTTGTGTTTGTCGGCCTTTCGGGAATCCCCTGTTATTAATTTCTATTTCAGAATATACCTCTCTCAGCCTTGCAATACAATATAACAGGTCACATACATCACCTGAATCATTTTACACAAATGAATCAGGAAGATTAATCAGCAAACCAACATCAACCATAACAACTTTGCATCAGATCACTTTGTTGGGCCCTTACCAGTGGGCCAGACCATTTCATTTCACACAACCTGTTAGGCTCTTCCCAGAGAGCTGCGCACTCTAGCCTCAGTGTGCAGACTAGTCCACTTAGTTTTGACCAAAAAAAATATACAACCAATGTCTCCACAGAATTTAACCCTTTACAGAATGTAGACGTTATCAAAATTCATTTATTTTAAATATTATTTTCACAAATTTTTCAAAAAATTTCAACAAAACCATATCATGTGACACCTCATTGGAATCTCATTGTGTTAATTCAAATGATGGGGCCACATGATATGGTTTTGTTGAAATTTAAAAAAAAAAAAAATTTTTTTTCAACTGCTGGCAGATGTGGCAGATTCATTAGGTAAAGGGTTAAAATAACAAGAGGCCCCAGGGGGCCTGAGGGCGCTCACCTGACATGATAGCCTAAATATCAACCCAGAGAATTGATTTCAACAAGTTGCATCTGCTCCTCCTAAGAAAAGCCTCCTACCAAATATCCAAAGATTCTGACCAGTGGATCTAAAAAAAAGATTTTTAAAGTATATTCCTCATATTGAACTAAGTTATAATTCGGGCTCTCACAGGGAGCCCATATATGAACCCTGGGTCTTGGATTTAACAAACTTGAATCCCCCCCCCCCCCCCACCTCCCCCCCAAGGATGCTGCACACCAAATATCAAAACATTCCGACTGCTGGATCTGAAGAAGATTTTTAAAGAAAATTCCTCATTTTGAACTAAGTTACAATTCAAGCTCCCACAATGAGCCCAAATATGGACCTAGGGACATGGCCTGAACAAACTTGAATCTTACCCCCTTAGGATGCTGCATAAAAAATATCAAAAGCATTCATCTGCTGGATCTGAAGAAGATTTTTAAAGAAAATTCCTCATTTTGAACTAAGTTGTCATTCGGGCTCCCATAGTGAGCCCAAATGTGAACCAAGGGACTTGGCTTGAACAAACTTGAATCTCAGCCCCCTAAGGTTGCTGCATGCCAAATATCAAAACATTCCGACTGCTGAATCTGAAGAAGAAGATTTTTAAAGAAAAATTCCTCATATTGACTAAGTTATAATTCGCCCAAATATGGACCCAGGAACTTGGCTTTAACAAACTTGAATCTCCCCCCCCCCCCCCCCCCCCCCCCCCACTAAGGATGCTACACACCACATATCAAAACATTCCAACTGCTGGATCTGAAGAAGAAGATTTTTTAAGAAAATTCCTCATTTCGAACTAAGTTACAATTCAAGCTTCCACAGTGAGCCCAAATATGGACCTAGGGACATGGCTTGAACAAACTTGAATCTCACCTCCCTAAGGATGCTGCATACCAAATATCAAAACATTCTGACTGCTGGATCTGAAGAAGAAGATTTTTAAAGAAAATTCCTCATTTTGAACTAAGTTATCATTCGGGCTCCCCAAGTGAGCTCAAATATGGACCTAGGGACATGGCTTGAACAACCTTGAATCCCCCCCCTAAGTATGCTGCATACCAAATATAAAAATATTCCGACCGCTAGATCTGAAGAAGATTTTTAAAGAAAATTCCCCATTTTGAACTAAGTTATAATTCGGGCTCCCACAGTGAGCCCAAATATGGACCTAGGGGCATGGCTTGAACAAATTTGAATCTCACCTCCCTAAGGATGCTGCATACCAAATATCAAAATATCAAAACATTCTGACTGCTGGATCTGAAGAAGATTTTTAAAGAAAATTCCTCATTTTGAACTAAGTTATCATTCGGGCTCCCCAAGTGAGCTCAAATATGGACCTAGGGACATAGCTTGAACAACCTTGGATCCCCCCCCCCCCCCCCCCCCCCCCCCCCCCCACACTCACACACTTAAGTATGCTGCATACCAAATATCAAAACATTCCGACCGCTGGATCTGAAGAAGATTTTGAAAGAAAATTCCTCATTTTGAACTAAGTTATAATTCGGGCTCCCACAGTGAGCCCAAATATGAACCCAGGGACTTGGCTTGAACAAAATTGAATCTCACCCCCTAGCATGGTGCATACCCAATATCAAAAGATTCTGCCTGCTGGATCTTGAGAAGACGATTTTTTAAGAAATTTGCCTCAAATGCACTGAGTTCGAATTCGGGCTTCTATAGTGAGCCCAAATATGAATCCAGGGGGCCAATTTGAACAAACTTGAATCAGATCCACTCCACAATGTTGCATACCAAATATCAAAAGATTCTGCCTGCTGGAATTGGAGAAGAAGATTTTTTAAGAAATTTGCCTCAAATGCACTGAGTTCGAATTCGGGCTTCTATAGTGAGCCCAAATATGAATCCAGGGGGCCAATTTGAACAAACTTGAATCAGATCCACTCCACAATGTTGCATACCAAATATCAAAAGATTCTGCCTGCTGGAATTGGAGAAGAAGATTTTTAAAGAAATTTGCCTGAAATGCACTAAGTTCCAATTCGAGCTTCTATAGTGAGCCCAAATATGAACCCAGGGGGCCAATTTGAACAAACTTGAATCAGATCCACCCCACAAGGTTGCATACCAAATATTAAAAGATTCTGCCTGCTGGATCTGGAGAAGAAGATTTTTAAAGAAATTTGCCTGAAATGCACTAAGTTCCAATTCCAGCTTCTATAGTGAGCCCAAATATGAACCCAGGGGCCAATTTGAAGAAACTTTAATCAGATCCACCCCACAATGTTGCATACCAAATATCAAAAGATTCTGCCTGCTGGATCTGGAAAAGAAGATTTTTAAAGAAATTTGCCTGAAATGCACTAAGTTCCAATTAGAGCTTCTATAGTGAGCCCAAATATGAACCCAGGGGGCCAATTTGAACAAACTTTAATCAGATCCACCCCACAATGTTGCATACCAAATATCAAAAGATTCTGCCTGCTGGATCTGGAGAAGAAGATTTTTAAAGAAATTTGCCTGAAATGCACTAAGTTCCAATTCCAGCTTCTATAGTGAGCCCAAATATAAACCCAGGGGGGGCCGGTTTGAACAAACTTGAATCAGATCCACCCCACAAGGTTGCATACCAAATATTAAAAGATTCTGCCTGCTGGATCTGGAGAAGAAGATTTTTAAAGAAATTTGCCTGAAATGCACTAAGTTCCAATTCCAGCTTCTATAGTGAGCCCAAATATGAACCCAGGGGGCCAATTTGAAGAAACTTTAATCAGATCCACCCCACAATGTTGCATACCAAATATCAAAAGATTCTGCCTGCTGGATCTGGAAAAGAAGATTTTTAAAGAAATTTGCCTGAAATGCACTAAGTTCCAATTAGAGCTTCTATAGTGAGCCCAAATATGAACCCAGGGGGCCAATTTGAAC
The DNA here is from genome assembly GCA_031216915.1 of Pictodentalium vernedei. NCBI lineage: Eukaryota > Metazoa > Mollusca > Scaphopoda > Dentaliida > Dentaliidae > Pictodentalium > Pictodentalium vernedei. The sequence goes on from CM062292.1 coordinate 156,874,447, forward strand.
AAACTTTAATCAGATCCACCCCACAATGTTGCATACCAAATATCAAAAGATTCTGCCTGCTGGATCTGGAGAAGAAGATTTTTAAAGAAATTTGCCTGAAATGCACTAAGTTCCAATTCCAGCTTCTATAGTGAGCCCAAATATGAACCCAGGGGGGCCGATTTGAACAAACTTGAATCAGATCCACCCCACAATGTTGCATACCAAATATCAAAAGATTCTGCCTGCTGGATCTGGAGAAGAAGATTTTTTTAAGAAATTTGCCTCAAATGCACTAAGTTCGAATTCAGGCTTCTATAGTGAGCCCAAATATGAATCCAGAGGGCCGATTTGAACAAACTTGAATCAGATCCACCCCACAATGTTGCATACCAAATATCAAAAGATTCTGCCTGCTGGATCTGGAGAAGAAGATTTTTAAAGAAATTTGCCTGAAATGCACTAAGTTCGAAATCGGGCTCCTATACTGAGCCCAAATATGAACACAGGGGGCCAATTTGAACAAACTTGAATCAGATCCACCCTACAATGTTGCATACCAAATATCCAAAGATTCTGCCTGCTGGATCTGGAGAAGAAGATTTTTTAATGTTTTTCCCATTGCCCACAGTGTTAAAAAGTGCTGACTCAGCACTTTTTCAAAGTCCCGAAACTGTACCCTATGATAAAACCGATGGCACTTTTTTTTGACCAATCCTTTCTGTTGGTCCCAAGGAAGCTTCACACCAAATAAAAATTCTCACTGCCGTGTAGTTTTGGAAATATGGGCGTTTTAATTTTTTTCTATTTTTAGCTCCTGTGGTTCCCACGGGACTATGGGAAAAAAATTTCAGCATAAATTAGGTACTTATGATACAATAAGCACTCATGTAAAATTTGGTTCAAATCGGCCTCGCAGTTTGGAAAATAGAAATTTGGAGCGGGGCCAAAATTTTTGCCCCTCCTTTAACATCGTCAAATATAGCCCCCGAACTTCTCTTGAACAAACTTGAGTCTACACCTCAAAAGGAAGCTGCATACCAAATATCAAGTCTCTGCTATTGCTGGTTCTTGAGAAGAAGATTTTTTAAGAATTGGAGCATTTTTGCCCCATCCCTCTGCTCAATACGAGCCGAAACCTAATTTGACAAAAAATCAAAATGCCCTTATATAACCCCCACTCACATGAAATTTCATTAATATGCGGCCAGTGGTTTGGGAAAAAAAGTCCCAAACACCACCTTCACAACGGACGACGGACGAAAAGTGATCAGAATAGCTCACCCTGACTTTCAGTCAGGTGAGCTAAAAACTCAGGTTCTTGAAAATGCATCTTAGAACGATTTTAACCCCTTACCCGATATAATGGTTAAAACTAAATGAAAGTGTAAATGACACTGCAGCTTAACTTGATTGTGTGTAGTGTTTGATGAAAAGGATAATGTTCAATGTTTTTGGAAGGATTATGAAATAAGACAAGAATTGTAATAATTTAGAATATGTTAAGTTTTGTACCCTACATGCTATGTTTTCAATAAGAATAATTTGAGGTGTAGACTGTACAAACGAACTGAGGCCTGGGTTGATGTGACCTTCACAGGTAACGTATGTCAACCAAAATTACCAAGTTACAATAAAATCATTCCAAAACATGTCATTCTACCAAGTTACAATGAAATCCCTTCATAAAAATGACTCATAGACATTGCTAAAGGAATCTAGGTCATTGTGCCCATCTGGCAGTCACGGTTGACTGATCGTGAGCAAAATAGCTCAGTCTCATCTAGATATCATACAGAATCATCCTACCATATTAAATGAAATCCCTTCATAAAAACAACCTGTAGACAGTGGTAAAGGAATCTAGGTCATGTGACCAGGCGGCAGTAACGGTTGATCGATTGTGACTAAAATAGGACAGTCTCATCTTGACATCATACCGAGTTATCCTACCAAGTTACTATGAACTTGCTTCACAAATATGAACTGTAGACTGTGCTAAACAAATCTAGGTCAGTTGCCTGCGTAGCCGTGATGGATGACCGATCACAAACAAAATATGAGGTTCTCATCTAGACATTATACCGAGTCGTCCTACCAATTTACAATGAAATCCCTTTATAAATACAACCTGTAGACTGTGTTAAAGGAATTTAGATAATGTGCCCCTGCGGCTGTCACTGTTGACTGAACCTGACCAAAATAAATATGACCTGCTGAAGATTTTGGGGTTTCGGGCAAATGCAGCCGTCACAGTTGACAAATCGCAACCAAAATTGGATATTCTCATCTAGACATGACCTTGAACCTGCAGATGAAATTTAGTGATGATCGGACAAGAACCACAGGGTGTAGCCTGTGCTAAAGAAAATGTGAACAGACTCACAGACTTCCACACATGCAATGGCAATAGCTTATCTTGACTTTGTCAAGTTAAGCTAAAACTACAGGCTCTAAAGAGCCTGTAATCACTCACCTGGCAGAACTACATATAACTAGAGGCTCTAAAGAGCCTGTAATCGTGCACCTGGAACTACATATATAAATGTGATTTCCCATAGGCTTTCTATGGTAACTATGAGCTGCAATTGTGGACATGTTTGCAGCATTACATCAACATTACATGATGATCATTGGTAGAAGGTGTCCCAGCCCTCAATCATGTGACATTTCAAAACATATGACTTTGTAGTTTCAGAGGGGAAGATTTTTGACTTTGTAGTTTCAGAGGGGAAAATTTTTGCAAAATCCATCAATCAGAATCAGTGAATGTCTCTGGTGGCTATATTTTCCAACCAACAGGAACAAAAAGAGGACCGTTTATAGAGGGCCTCCTATAGACCATTCCTGCGAAGTTTGGTTCATGTCAGCTGAGCAGTTCCAGAGAAGAAGATGAAAATGTGATTTCCCATAGGGTTTCTATAGTAACTATAAGCCATAATTGCAGCCATGTTTGCAACCCAATCAACATTAAATGAGGATAGTTGGTAGAGGGTGTCTCAGTCATCAACCATGCAAAGTTTCAAAACATTTGGCTCTGTTGTTTCAGAGAAGATTTTTCAAAATTCACCAATCAGAATAAAAAAATGCTTCTGGCAGCCATGTTTTTTGATGCAAGGTAAGAAAATAAAGAGCATTTGTGGAAGACCTCCCATAAACTATTCCTGCCAGGTTTGGTTCACATCAGCTCAGTAGTTCCAGAGAAGAAGGAAAATGTAATTTCCCTTAGGGTTTCTATAGTAATTATAAGCCGCAATTGTGGCCATGTTTACAACCTGATCACCATTAAATGAAGATCGTTGGTAGAGGAGGTCCAAGTCATCATTTATGTGAGGTATCAAATCATTTGGCCTGGCAGTTTCAGAGGAGAAGATTTTTGAAAATCCACCAATCAGAATCAAAGAATGCCTCTGGCGGCCATGTTTTTCAACCCATGGGAACAAAATTAGGAACGTTTGTAGACGACCTCCCATAGACCATTCCTGTTAAGTGTTTGGTTCATGTCGGCTCAGTAGTTTCAGAGAAGAAGATGAAAATGTGATTTCCCATAGGGTTTCTATAGTAACTATAAGCCACAATTGAAGCCAAGTTTGCAACCCGATCAACAGTAAATGAGGATCGTTGGTAGAGGGGGTCCCAGTCATCAACCATGCAAAGTGTCAATACATTTGGCCCTGTGGTTTCAGAGGAGAAGAGTTTTGAAAATCCATGATCAGAATCAAAGAATGCCTCTGGCGGCCATGTTTTCAAACCCATGGGAACAAAATGAGGATCGTTTGTAGAGGACTTCCCATAGACTATCCCTGCCAGGTTTGGTTCACGTTGACTCAGAAGATGAAAACTTGATTTCCCATAGGTTTTCTATAGTAACTGTAAGCCGCAATTGTGAGCATGTTTGTAACCCGATCAACATTAAAGGAGGATAGTTGGTAGAGGGGGTTCCGGTCATCATTTATATGAAGTTTCAAAACATTTGGCCTGGCGGTTTCAGAGGAGAAGATTTTTGAAAATCCACCAACCAGAATCAAAGAATGCCTCTGGAAGCCATGTTTTTCATCCGATGGGAACAAAATGAGGATTGTTTGTAGAGGACCTCCCATAGACCATACCTGCCAAGTTTGGTTCACACCGGCTCAGCAGTTACAGAGAAGAAGATGAAAATGTGAAAAGTTTATGGGCACCGGGCAACAGACGACGGATGCTAAGTGATGTGAAAAGCTCACATGGCCTTTTAGGCCAGGTGAGCTAAAAATCACAAAAATTGTTAATCAAATTTTATAATTTTTTTCAGTTTTTGCCAAAAAAAACATACCTTATGACCCCTCATTAGTAAAAGCTAAAAAAAATATATTTCTTAATTATTTAAGGGCGTGTCACTGGCTATTGATGTCAGGCAGGGGCTTTATGTCACCTTTAGGGCATATCCAGTAAGTTGCATTTTGCTTTCAAGGCTATGCAGTTACATCTTCTCATTCAATGCCTCTCCCCAACCCCCACAAATTACACCCATGTTTGAAAGTCAATCATTTATAGAATCAATGATTTTAAGGTCAAGAATTTGTAACCAGTGAACTGAAAATGAGAACAGACAAAAGCAGGCTTTAGCCATCAAGTTCCAGGCCAGAAATGTATATGGTTCATTATGCATAAATAGCCTGGAATATATGGCCTGCTGAGCTGGAATGATAAATTCTGCCTTTATCACACTACTTCACAATGAAGTGAATTAATGATACACTGTTATTCAATAGAACATACCATCCTTTATCCATTCTCTGTCTGTCAGGGCTAATAAACCTTATCATTTCTTTCCAAACTATTTTCAGTGTAATTTCTGGTGATGTGATGATTATGTTTTTCACAAAAAAGACCTACCTCATTGCAACTAACATACTATTTATTTTTTATTTATTTGTGTTTAAGGTCACATATTTCTGCACAATGGCCAATTTTGAGTAAAGTGGCTTTCAGTGCTTTTCAAAAGAGCCATGATAGTGGTTTTTAGCACTCAAACAGATAAGTGCAGTCTATCGTTTATACCCATGTTGCCTATTTTTAGAGAACTTCCACCCCAGGCATTGGTTACCAGGTCCCATTGTACAAGTAAAACTGAGCTTGTTTACAACAGTAAATAAGCACTGCTTCACTTCTTGGTGTTACCACAGGAGTTTGGTAACTTGCTAACTGTCCTGCATCAGCATAAAGCTTCCAAAAAAATTCAATAATTTTATGTAATGAATGAATCTGAAGTTAAGAATTATTTTTACCAGTGAACGGAAAATAAAAATGGATGAAACCAGGCTTTATTTAGCCCTTAAGTTTTCAGCCTGAAATGTATATGGTTCGTGATGCATTAATAGAACCAAAAATATGGCATTCTGAGCTGAATATATAACTTTTGCCTTTTGGAGAAACACTTAACAGAAGGCATAATATATCATATTACTTCACGAAACACTTAACAGAAGGCATAATATATCATATTATCACAAGGTAGTGAATTAATGAAACAGATATTCACAAGAACAAGAGCCCATCATCCCTTATCTATTCTCTGTCTGTCAGGGCTGATAAACCTTATCATTCTTTCCAAACTATTTTCAGGGCACTTTCTGCTAATGTGATAATCAAGTTTTTTACAATAAAGACCTCCTTTATTGCAACCAAGAAGCTAAAATCATTCCCAAACAAAGTAGCAAACAAAATGAAAGTGTCAATGACACTGTAGCACAACTTGACAAACTTGAACTTGGTAAGTTATAAGTGAAATGGCAAAATTGAAGATCATTGGTAGCAATGTTATTTGGTGAAATTTCAACACAACAGCATTGTGTGTGCACAACGTCAGAGTACTCCATGCATTTTTAAATGTAAACTGTAAGACTGGCTAAAGGAAGAATGTTGATACACAAATGCAGTAAGTTCAGAGGTTATTGTAAATGGCAACTTGTAAAGGAAGAATGTTGATACACAAATGCAGTGAGTTCAGAGGTTATTGTAAATGGCAACTTTTTTCACAGAAATGAATGCTAATCAATAGCTCTTATCGAAAGGTCTCGCCCAATGAGTACACCAAGTTAAACAAGAGCGCACATATCGCTGAAGCAATACAATGTCCCCTACCGGACTAATGAGCATTAATAATTATACAAATGTTATAACCTAGATGTGATCAGCATGAATTCCGTTGAAGCGTTTCCAAAAAAAGTCCGGAAAACTGATATTTTGGCACTTTTCCATATTTCCAAGGGCCATAACTCACACAAGAATAAGGCAATCAGCATGAAACTCAAACTTGATCTGTAAGTCATCGTTCTATAGTAGGTTACCAAAAATGAAATGATTTGGTTGAAGCATTTCCAAAAAAAGTCCGGAAAACTAAAGTATGAATGACAGACTGACTGACAGACTCACGGATGGATGGATGGACAGTGTAAATGAAACTTGATCTGTAAATCATCGTTCTATAGTAGGTTACCAATAAACAGCTGCGCCATGAGCACATGATACGCCCGTTGTTAATTAAAAGAAAGAAGCACACAATATGAGTCTACATGTGTACCGAACCCATATTTTTTTTCTTCATGTACAATAATCAAAACCAATAGAATACAGTAAAGCTTACTCAATCGTATATCTTTTAATTGAAGGTCATTGCCAGCGGCAACATTTTTTGACAGAAATGGGAAGAAAATCGATAGCTCCCATCTAGAGTTCACCCCAAACAAGCATACCAAGTTTCAAAGCGATCCGATAATAAATGTGCCCTGCAGGGTGTGCAAAAGGGAAATTTTGATGCATAACTGCACTATGTTCATCAAAGGTTGTTGCCAGCGGCAACATTTCTTGGCGGATATTGCAGAAAATCGATAGCTCCCATCTTGAGGTAACCCCAAACAAGCATACCAAGTTTCAAACCGATCTGATTTTATCTGTGACACTTCACAGGATAAGATGGATATGGGAAGGGGTATGGAGATTCCAAAAATGAAATAAAAAATCCCTTGGGAATTGTGAACAGAATAGTGGTCTATATTATATCCTAACTCATACAAAATATCTTAACTCCCACAAATTTCAGAGAATTCCATTGGATTTCAGATATCACACCAAACTGTGTATATGCCATACAAACTCAAATCTATACACATTACACAGTCAGAGTGAGCTTGCAATCTTGCCAAACTTTAAACAGTCACATTGGGTCATAGAGTTTTACAAGTGGAGGAACCACCGAGCAGTGGCGAGTACTGTCATACTCTCCAACAAACTACCCTGGCACAAGCAGCATTAGCAGCAAGTACACCATAAATGTGCTGTATGACATAGTGAACAGTGCCACCATGCCTCCACATGGGTAATCAGGATTAAGTGTCTTTCCCAAGGACTTCCAGGTCTCTTAGCCATGAACCACTGTGCACCCTTGAGTCATAAGCTATGTTTCTGAGGCAAATATTGAAAAAATAATTAAGTTTTAACCCTTTACCTAACGAATCACCTGTATCCGCCTGCATAATTTGCAAATTGGGCAGTTGAAAAATATAAATGTTTCAAAATATTTCAACAAAACCGTATCATAAGACCCCTCATTGGAATGAGCTCATTGGGCTTGTTCCAATGAGGGATCACATGATAGGGTTTTGTTGAAATGTTTTTGAATTTGCATATTACATGGGACGATGTGGCCGATTCGATGGGTAAAGGGTTAACCATTGCCCTTTCATTTCATTTGAAAGTCCAATGCTCTAACCGGTGAGCTCCCAATTACATTAGGTAGAGGGTTACACTGAGCATTCAAAATGAAATTTGATGGAAGTCCTACAACATCGTTTGAAATGACAGAACACGGAAGCAGAAAGAAGTCAATGTCACTGGTTAGTAACTCTTTCCACAGGTTTTTATTTCAACTTGTGAATCCAAACAAGTGAGAATAGAGTTCACGTTTTCAATTCAATCTCATTCACATGTACCACATTCTGTTTTGATAACATCGGATTTTGTTAACTGGTCAGGAGCAAGAAGCCACAATAATGGTTCTACTGAAAAGTGCTGGAAGCCACTTCAGTGGCTTAGCACCATACGCATAAGTTTGTTATTTTTTCAGCTGTAGAAAAATATGTTTATAAAAAATTGTTCTGTTACTATTTATTGGCGAGTATCAGCAGGTACTCTCCAATAAACTGTAACAAAACAATAATTTAACAAATCTTGATAAACTAAGTCTCTCCTTGCTGGTAGAAATGGTATCTTTGAAAAAAATAAATACTCATGTTACAAATCAGCTTTAACAAATAATTCTTCACTCTATCAGTTCATAAAAAGAAAACAAAATCCACCATGTGGAGGTTTTTTAGTCTGTTTATTGGGTGTTTTACAACACCTTCAACAGCTAGGGTCATACTGTGTCGGTTTCAGTCAGTCACAACAATAAGCAGAGTAAAACCATTTAACTGGTTGAGTGCTAGAAGCCACTATTGTGGCTATACTGAAAAGTGCTGGAAGCCACTTTAGTGGTTTTACATTGTATGCATTAGCTTGATGTCTGACCAGCAGTAGAAGAAATTTTTTTTACATAAAATTGTTTGGTTGCAATTTATTGGAGAGTGCCTTTTGGCACTGTCCAATAAATTACAACAAAACAATTATTTCTGAACAAAATCTTGCTAAACAAGGTTCAATGCCACTGGTATCCCCCATCGAGAAAAATGATTGGCCAAAACCCCTTTCTTGTGAATATCTTTTCCCCCATGACGGTCTATCAGCATACCAAAGATCATTTAAATCCAACATTCACTGACTGAGATATGAAGGTCCAAACAGATGGACATACAGATGCACGCTCCAACAAATTAGGTTTATGTGGCTAAAATATTTTAAAATATTTGAGGAATTTAAAATGCATGGACAACCACTAAAAATTCTTTTTTAAGTCTAATTTCTGGGTGGTAGCAAACCCTAACACTTTCAGCTCATGGACCCCAACCCTAACCCTTACCCTTACCCTAACATAAAATCCCTGAAAATACAATACCCACTTTTTGTCACTTTTTAGCCATATAAACCATTTTAGCCACATAAAAAAATATTTTAGCCGCCTAACTCACCTCTTTTTATTTATTTATTTATTGATGTTTAAGGTCACATATTTATGCACAATGGCTAACCGTGACCGTGACAGTTTTACGGGTGGAGGAAGCCCGAGTACCCGGAGAGAACCACCGAGCAACGACGAGCAGCTGCCAGCTCCCCAACATCGTAACTCCGCACTGCAGCACAGGCAGGGTTAGATTGGTTGAAGACATGCGTACCATCGACGTGCAGTACGCCTTAGTACATGGCGTCATCGTGCCCCCACGCGGGCAATGGAGATGAAGTGTCTTGCCCAAGGACACAACGCGGTTGCCGTAGGTGAGATTCGAACCGAGGACCTCTCGGCTTGCAGCCTGCACCTCTACCTACTGAGACTCACCTCTTTTTAGACACATAAACACCATTTGTTAGTTCAACTTGATGTGGCCAGACATATAAATCAGACTAGACACATAACAGTGCCGTGTACCAACCCTAGGCACATAAACTTGATTTGTTTGCTCGGATGGATGAACGAACGGATGAACAGACAAAAGAATGGAAGGATGTAACCCATTTCTATATCCTCCGCAAACTTCATTTTGGCAGGGGATAAATAAGGCTGCTCATGCTGGTAACAGGGTACTCACAAAAAAAATACCCATGTTTCAAATGATCATTGAAAAATAATTTAGCAAAATTTGTATAATATTATGATTTATGAGTTGTGTTCATAATAGTTGGCATCCTGTAGGATGCCTAAATCATTCTCACAGAATTTCATGTTTCTTTCGTTTTGTATTTGAGATTCGGTTTTTCTCACAAAACTCTGGAGTTCACTACTTCAAATCATGATAATACTATGACAACCAATTTTGTTACTTGCAATATCATGAATTTCAATTTTTTTTTCAATAGGTGCAAAACTGATAAATCACTGAAGGGTATTGTTAATAATGTTTAAAGTAAAGCACAAATTGCAATAAAAATTGCTATAATGAAGTGGCACTACATGGTGTTCATAAATGTCAAGTTCCGAGAGGAACGGTTATGTTGGATAAAATCAATCCCGTTGCACAAAAGAAATGAGTGATTAAACCTTTACCTAACGAATCAGCTGTATCTGCCTGTGTAATATGCAATATCAGCAGCTGAGAAAAATAATGTTTTCAAATAATTTCAACAAAACCATATCATGTGCCCCCCCCCTCCCACCCCCACCCCCTCATTGGAACGAGCTTGTTGAGCATGTTCAATGAGGGGGTCACATGATATGGTTTTGTTGAAAATTTCTGAAAAATTTGAAAAAATATTTAAAATAATAAATTTTGATATCGCCTTCGTTGGGTGAAGGGTTAAAAGTATCCTTCAAGTCTGCACTCAAACTGAAAAATGCAGCCATTGCTTTTGGTTGCTATATTTTTTTGACCTGAAAAACTGTAATAGAAAAATATTGCTCATACTATGTAATTCTTGGATTATTTCAGTGGTACCATGGAACCAACACAATTGGGTATCTCACAACTGAATATCCCTGTTAACTGCATACAATTTACAAACACAAAATCATTTATGATACCTTCACTAAATATTTTACCTGTTAACTGTATCCAGGCTCTAAAGAAAAATCGTGTTAACTGATTAAAAAATCTCATGATATTCTTAAGAATTACTCTGACTGCCAATGAATTTCTCATGTTTACAGACCCTATTCGGCCTCAGTACATTCAAGATATGCATTTAATCTATAATATCTTGGTTGACAAAGTGCCAAACTAGATAAAATGGAGTAAATGCCTGTGTTTATCACAAGGATCTAACAAAATTACCAAATTGCTGTTAAATGAATCTATTTTTTATGTATTATGAAGCCATTCACAAGTGCAATTTCACAAAAAACAATGGAATCTAGTTTAGTACCACATCTTTCAATTGGTAAAAATGATGACTGTGGTCACCAACTGCAGTTTGTTGTGCTGTTGACTTTAGTCACCCGTTGTGTCAAAAGAGTTCACCAATTCAGTCTTGTGGTTGACAAAGCTCACAAAGCTCTGTCAAACAAGATTGAATTGATTAATTCCAAAGTGCAAAATAGGAAAAAATGTTACTTGAAATTCTGAGAGTTCCCTTTACAGAACTTAACAGCCAAAACCGGCCAGCGCTATTCACAAAAATAACAAATTAATTTTTTCCAGTTTTTGTCTCAAAAACATAGGTTATGACCCCTCTGTAATGAGCTCATCAAGCTCATTCCAAAGAGGGGTCATAACCTATGTTTTTGAGACAAAAACTGGAAAACATTAGTTATTCAAGAATTTTGTTTGCAAGTGTCGTCTGCTTTTCATGTTAGGTAAAGGGTTAAATAAACAATTTAGATATTGGTTGTATTTCCAACTAATACACATAGTTATATGATCTAAAATGTCATTATGTGGAGATGCCTTCTCTCTGTTCTTTCTCTTTCAAGATGATTTTTTCTGTCTACTTGCCCATAAACATAATGCCAGCTGCCTGGTATTGACTCTACTACCATCTTCAGCATAGTATAAAATATCTAGAGATTAAATCAACATCAGTTTCTCAGACTAACAGCAGAATGGTGCTTCTGTTTACATTTTATACAGTAGTTGTGACAATGTCTCTTCAATTACCTGTACAGTTATGTGATACATCAGGCAGCATATGCTGATGATTATCCACTTCCAGATGTTTTTCATATCAGACTTCATACTTGTGCAGTCATTGCCATGAACAGACAGACACTATTAGGTGAAGTGAGTGAGGATCAGGAACAAATATTGTTTTCTTCAAACTGATAAATTTAACTGGAAGCACAATCATCATATTTAATGAAAGTGTCAATGACACTGTACCTTAACTTGTGTTGTTTGATGAAAAGGATAATGTTCAATGTTTAGGAAAGGATTATGAAATAAGACAAGAATTGTGATAATTGGGAATATGCTCATTTCTGTTCCCTGTATGCTATGTTTTTGATAAATGAAAGTGTCAATGACACTGTATGTAGCTCAACTTGTCAAGACAAAGACATGTACATGTATAGTATGTGACACAGCAATGACAAACATCTAGGTAATGACCTGATAACAAAGGTACATATAAAGTATTGTAACAGTCTGTACATAAATACTGACCGTTGCCTGTAACAAATGTATAGGTAAATTATTGTAAAGGTGGGTGACAGTCAGATGCTAAACTAGAAAAGAAATCTTTGAGTCCCAGAGTGGGTCTGACTGAACCCCAAAATATTTGTTCTCATAGCACAGTGATAACAAAGGCACCCCAAAACACACTCATTCCTGTCTCAAGGTGAAAACAAAGGTACCCAAGAAGTTTCGTGAAGATCAGTTCACAAATGTGAGCTGTGTAGAAGTTGTGACAAAAAACTGATTGGACCTAATTTCGGTACAAAATGGCCACTGGCAGCCATCTTGAATTTTGGACCACACACAGAAACACTCGTTCTCGTCCCAAGGTGATAACAAAGGTACCCAAGAAGTTTTGTGAAGATTGGTTCATAAATACAGCCTCTAACCCGAGCCGTATTGACATGTGCACTTACAGTGTATAAGTAGCACTGAATAAATCAAAGTTCATCTAATTTGCATAATTTCTGCACGAGAAAAAAACCTGTACTATATGTGATGTGTTCCATGTTACTAAACATTCATACAAAAGTTTATTCAAATCAGAACTTTCATACAGAAGTTCTGTACAAAAGACTGATTGCACTAATTTTGGTACAAAATGGCTGCTGGTGGCCATCTTGAATTTCGGACCACACCCAAAAACACTCGTTCTCATCCCACGGTGATAACAAAGGTACCCAAGAAGTTTCGTAAAGATCGGTTCATAAATACGGCCTCTAGTCTGAGCCGTATAGAAATTGTGTACAAAAAACTGATTAGACCTAATTTCGGTACAAAATGGCCACTGGCAGCCATCTTGAATTTTGGACTGCATCCAGAAACACTCGTTCTCATCCAAAGGTGATAACAAAGGTACCCAAGACGTTTCGTGAAGATCGGTTCATAAATACAGACTCCAGCCCGAGCCGTATTGACATGTGTACTTACTGTGTGTAAGTAGCACTGAAAAAATCAAAGTTCATCTAATTTGCATAATTTCTGCACGAGAAAAAAACCCATATTATATGTGATGTATCCCATGGTACTAAACATTCACACAAAAAATTATTCAAATCAGCGCTTTCATATAGAAGTTCTGTGCAAAAATCTGATTGCACCAAATTTTGTACAAAATGGCTGCCATCGGCCATCTTGAATTTTGGACCGGACCCAAAAACACTCGTTCTCGTCCCACGGTGATAACAAAGGTACCCAAGGAGTTTCGTAAAGATCGGTTCATAAATACGGCCTTTAGCCCGAGCCGTATTGGCATTTGCACTTACAGTGCTGAAAGTGACACCAAAAAACATCAAAGTTTGTCTAATTTGCATAATGTACGCACGAGAAAAAAACCCGTATTATATGTGATGTATCCCATGGTACTAAACATTCATACAAAAAATTATTCAAATCAGAGCTTTCATATGGAAGTTCTGTACAAAAAACAGATTTCTGCATCGTCGGTACAAAATGGTAGCTGGCAGCCATCTTGAATTTCGGACCGCACCCAAAAACACTCGTTCTTGTCCCACGGTCATAACAAAGGTACCCAAGAAGTTTCGTAAAGATCGGTTCATAAATACGGGCTCTAGCCCGAGCCGTATCCAATTGTTGACGGACAGACGGACGACGGGCCATGGCATAAGCTCAAATTTGGCTTCGCCAAAGTTGAGCTAAAAATAATATGAGGTGTACACTGTACTAAAGAGCTGAGGGGTGGGTTAATATGACCTCACAGTTAATGTATGTGGCCCTCACAGTTAACATATATCAACGAAAGTTACCAAGTTACAGTGAAATTATTCCAAAACGAGTCATCCTATCAAGTTACATTGAAATCCCTTCATAAATATCACCTGTAGACTGTGCTAAAGGTTTTCAGGCTTTGGGCCCCTGTAGCCATCAGTTTCCCAATTGCGTCCAAAGGGGACGTTCTCATCTAGACATTATATGAAGTCAACTTACCATGTTACAATGAAATCCCTTCATAAATATGACCTGTAGACTGTGCTAAAGGTTTTTGGGCTTTGGGCTCAGGCAGCCATCATGGTTGAATGATCGCAACCAAAAGGGGACATTCTTATCTGGGCATCATCTGGAGTGATCCTACGAAGTTACAATGAAATCCCTTCATAAATATGACCTGTTGACTGTGCTCAAGGTTTTCGGGCTTCGGGCCCCTGAAGCCATCACAGTTGACCAATCACGACCAAAAGGGGATGTCATCATCTAGGCATTATATGGAGTCAAACTAACAGGTTACAATGAAATCCTTCCATAAATATGACCTATAGACTATGCTAAAGGTTTTGGGGTTTTGGGCTTGGGCAGCCATCAAGGCTGAATGATCGCGACCAAACCGGGACGTTCTCATCTAGATATTATTTGGAGTCATCCTATCAAGGTACACTGAAATCCCTTAATAAATATCACCTGTAGACTGTGCTAAAGGTTTTCGGGCTTCAGGCCCCTATAGCCGTCACAGTTGCCTAATGGTGTCCAAAAGGAGCAGTTCTCATCTAGACATTATATGAAGTCAACCTACCAAGTTATAATGAAATCCCTTCATAAATATGAACTGAAGACTGTGCTAAAGGTTTTCAGGCTTTGGGCTCGGGCAGCCATCATGGTTGAATGATCGCAAGCAAAAGGGGACATTCTCATCTGGGCATCATCTGGAGTGATCCTACGAAGTTACAATGAAATCCCTTCATAAATATGACCTGTAGACTGTGCTCAAGAGTTTCGGGCTTTGGGCACCTGTAGCCATCACAGTTGACCAATCACGACCAAAAAGGGATGTCATCATCTAGGCATTATATGGAGTCAACCTAACAGGTTACAATGAAATCCTTCCATAAATACGACCTTTTGCCTATGCTAAAGGTTTTTGGGCTCAGGCACCCATCAAGGCTTAATGATCGCGATCAAAATGGGATGTTCTCATCTAGACATTATTTGGAGTCATCCTACCAAGTTACAATGAAATCCCTTCATAAATATGACCTGTAGACTGTGCTAAAAGGGACATTCTCATCTGGGCATCATCTGGAGTGATCCTGCAAAGTTACAATGAAATCCCTTCATAAATGTGACCTGTAGACTGTGCTCAAGGTTTTTGGGCTTCGGGCCCCTGTAGCCGTCACAGTTGCCCAATCACGTCCAAAAGGGGACTTTCTCATCTAGACTTTATATGAAGTCAACCCACCAAGTTACAATTAAATTCCTCAATAAATATGACCTGTAGACTGTGCTAAAGGTTTTCGAGTTTTGGGCTCGGGCAGTCGTCACGGTTGGCAGATCACACCCAAATCACGCCCAAATGGGGAAATTCTCATCTAGACATCATAAGGAGTCATCCTACCAAGTTACAATGAAATCCCTCCATATTAAACATGACCTGTAGACTGTACTAAAAGTTTTTGGGTTTCAGGCTTGGGCAGCCATCATGGTTGACAGATCATGCTCAAAAGGGGATATTCTCATCTAGGCATTATACAGAGGCATCCTACCAAGTTACAATGAAACCCCTTCATAAATACGACCTGTAGACTGTGCTAATGGTTTTTGGGTTTTGGGCTTGGTCAGCCATACCGGTTGACTGATCGTGACCAAAAGGGGATGTTCTCATCTGGACATGACCCCAAACCTGCATGAAATTTCGTGACGATCAGATAAGAACTGCAGAGTGTAGCCCGTGCTAAAGGAAAATGACTCACAGACTGACAGACTTCCGCACGTATGATGGCAATAGCTTATCCTGAGTTTGTCAAGTTAAGCTAAAAATGTTGTCATTGACTACATATCATCCCCTGAGTGGAATAAGGTGCCATCTGCAATGCTTTAGTATTGCAGATGACACCTTGTCCCACTCAAGGGGTGATATTGATTGTGTAGCATTATATAATCAATATTATTATATTTTGTTGGACAGAGACGAATGAGTCCTGTCAAACAAGATATAATTTGTTAATTCACTTCTCAATAGCTGTTAGGTGGTTACCTCCCTCAGGACTGGATTGTTTTGCACAGACCATCTGTGTAACTATGAGCTCATGAAGATCTGTCAACCAAGATATAATAGATTAAATGCCAGTATTTGATGTACTGAGATCAAACAGGTCTTTAAACAAGGGGATTTCAATGACTGTCAGGTCAAATTCTTGACACAATACCAGATTTTTTTTGTACAATTAACGGGGTTTACTCTATAGCATATATTCAATTCACAAGTCAAATCGGTACTGAAGATTTGGTAAATGGTTTTGTTTTTGATGTTATTTCCCTTTAAAAGGACTATTCCATAAAGAGATATAAGTGTCATCCACTGTATAGCACAGGAAGCACAAAGTTTCAACTATTGACATCATCCGATTCCTTACCTGAAAATTTTGTTTGAATTTGGGAGTTACTGTTTGGTAAAAAATCCATTTTCCTAGTCAAAGACTCTTCCACTTGAGTGTATCCCCGAAACAATGAAATCAATGTTTTTCATAACATTTTCCAACAATTAGCACTAACTGTTATAGACAACTCAAAATTTCTGGCGAATATTTTGAAAATAAAATACTATGAAAGACTAAATCAAGAAAAATAATAGAAAATGAAAAAATTATACCAATTTTAATATTTTTAATACTTACCAATGGCCCAGACTAGCTGGTGCAACCCAATTTATTACCAGGGCCAAACACAAATTTTGAATACCCAAACCCCTAAAATCTGCCAAAAAACTCAAAAAAGAGAAGACCAGTATGGTCCTCCATACTTTTGCGTAATGCGCAACTTGTTGTCAAGGACAACAATAGGCTACCGCCATCTTGTCATTCTTTATTGTTGTGCCTGTTAAAAGTTAGTAAGTACAGTATAACTCAGCGGGGAGGAAGGAGTGTCCACTCCAGGGAGGGCCATCCCCGTCTGGGCCTTTGGTAAGTATTAAAAATATTAAAATTGGTATAAATTTTTCATATTTTTCCACTATACCAATGGCGCAGACTATCTGCGAATAGTAAACAGGCAGGCGGACCTAGTACTTGATATTCATTGCTCCTATTTCAGAAAAACAATGAAAATAATAGGTGTAACTCTATTTAAGGCCTAGCATAACCCATTATGCTAATTTGATAAAGGAAGCCAAAATATAAAGAAGTCCAGAGAAATGAGACTCTTTATAAATCATTAAAAGTGTCTGTGTATTGTATAGTAAAGCTCATCTTAACATGACATATACAATAACGGTTCACACTGAGCTACACATTAAAAGCATATAATACATTGAAAATTGCTTTATATCAAGCTACACATTAAAACTACCATAGCACCGACCCCAGGATACTATCACTGAAGGAGGTATGTCCATGCTTTTCACTATAAAGCCAGATGACCATTTGGAAATACCCCCTCCCCCCCACCTTCCCCTTGTTTTGAAAGTAACTACACATCAAAACGAAGAGGGTAGCAGACTGGTGACAGTGCTAGAGCAGACCAAACAGAAGGTTGAATGAAATTCCTAATTAGAATGGACGACATTCTGAGCTACCGATAACGGTCATAAAGATCTGAGATCATCTGAAATTGATTCTATATCTCGAAGATAAAATTTGGTAAAAGTCGTCTGTTGAGTCAAGTAAGCTGCTTGCATCAAATCTTTCAAAGAAGTACTACTAGCATAAGCCCAAGAAGAAGCTAAAGCTCTAACTTCGTGAGCTGAAATCTTATAAGCTATTCTCTGATTCAAAGACAAAGCATTATAGGCTGTCCGAATAGCTAACTGAATCCATCTAGATATGGAATGAACAGAAATATCATTTCTGTTGGGAAGAAGAGAAAGAAATAACCTCTTCCTACCTCTTCTAATAAAACTAGAACGCTGCTTATAAATCCTAAGTGCTCTTACTGGACACAACAAAGGTCTTTGACCTTCTGAAGACGGTAATGCTTTAACCCTTTACCTAACGTAACGGCCAAAACCGGCCAGCGCTATTCTCAAAAATCGCCAATTAATTGTCATTATTTTTTTCATTTTTTGTCTCAAAAACATAGGTTATGACCCCTCGTTGGAACGAGCTTGTCGAGCTTGTTTCAACGAGGGGTCATAACCTATGTTTTTGAGACAAAAAATGAAAAAATTAGTTATTCAAGAATTATTTTGGCAAGTGTCGTCTGCTTTTCAGGTTATGTAAAGGGTTAATAAGAATTGGGTTAGGCCGTTTGTCTGGAACCTGATTCTTAGCTAAGAATCCCACTTTCATAGTGAGAGTAATAGAATTACCTACACTACAATAATGAGAGTCTTCAACAGATAAAGCATGACGCTCACTTACTCTTCTAGCTGACGCAAATGCTAAAAGGAAAGCCGTTTTATAAGTAAGAAATTTAAACTCAACAGTATTTAATGGCTCAAAAGGTGCTTCCTGAAGTTTCAGAAGAACCCAAGCTAAATTCCACTTAGGGACTAGTCTCAAGGTAAGAGATTTGTTCACAGAGAAATTCCTCATTAATTTACTTAAAGATATATCTAACCCAATGTTTAATTTCCCTTGATGTGCATAGTGTCAGCAAGCATAGACCTATAGCCCTTAATAGTGACTGGCTGTAGCTTAACTTCATCAAAAAGATAAATAAAAACGTTAGCTAATTGAGGAATAGTTGGGTTAAAAAAATCAATCAATTGTGATTCACACCAACGAACAAAAACCTTCCACTTCGCTTCATAATTTAACGAAGAGGAGGTCCTTCTGCAGTTAGAAATTGTGTCCAGTGCTCGTCTGGAAAACTGTTTTCTGTGCAGGAAGGACCGCACAATGGAAAAACGTGAAGGTTGAGGCTTTCCGGATTGTGATGAAGCTGACAGAGTTTCCCCTGCATCAGAAAATCCCGGAGAGGTGGTAACTTCTGCGGAATGTCCCAAAGAAGCTTCCGTAGAAGATTTATCCAGGGTCTGTGAGCCGACAGACATGCTACCAGTAGAATCTTGCAAGAAGACTGTTTTATCTTTAGCAAGATCTGTTGAATGAGGGGAGCTGGAGGGTAAGCAAACCCTATTATCCCGTTCCATGAAATTGACAGAGCATCTACTGCATAAGCCTGAGGGTCCGGGCATGGAGACACAAAAGTCTGTAACTGATTGTTCAGACTCGTGGCAAAAAGATCGATCATTGAATGTTCCCACTGGAAGCAAATCTGATTGAAGACAGAATTTTTCAACATCCATTCTGAAGGCAGCAGGTGACCCTTTCTCGATAGAGAGTCTGCTATTACATTGAGACGGCCTGGAATATGACGAATCGATATCAGAATCTGATTCTCCTGAGAGAAAAGAAGAATCTTTTCGGTGAGATTCAACAGCTGGACGGAATGAGTACCTCCCTGATTCTGAATATAGGCTACTACCGTTGAATTGTCTGATAGAATTTGAACATGTGAGTTTATTACTCGACTGAGCCAATGGTTTAGAGCTAACCAAATTGCTCATTTCTTTGTAGTTTATATGGGACACAAGAAACTGACTCTCTCATAAACCATGACACACTTGATCGCCCGGAATCAGAGAAGCACCCCAACCCTCCTGACTGGCGTCCGTCATGATTATGAATGACGGCTCCTGAATCTGAAGCGGTATTCCCTGGGATAACCACTGGATATCTGCCCAAATTTGAAGATGATGCTTTACTGAGTTAAAGCAATCTAACGACTGACGCTTTACGCTCCAATTTTGAATTAGAAAAATTTGAAGTGGACGAGTGTGAAAACGACCTAGTGGAATTAATTCCGCGGCGCCGTCGCAAAGTCCTAACAGCCGCATAAACTTTATTGCAGTAATGACTTGCGCGTTTATGTAGTATTTTGCGTAAAGAGAAACTAACTTTGCTCTTGTTACCGGCAAACAGACCCGATTGTTGAGAGTATCGAAACTCATTCACAAGTGAACAAATGACATCGTCGGCATTAAATCCGACTTGTTGACATTGATTATAAAACCTAGGCGTCATAGCAGCGACAGCAGACTCTGAACGTCGCTTTGAAGAGAATGAAAATTTCCGTATCTTTGAAGAATGTCGTCCAGATATGCCGACGTCATTGAAGCTGAGTGTGCCCTGAAGTGGCTCATCACTGCATACATCACCCGAGTGAACGCCCATGGAGCAAGTTCAAGCCAAAACACATTGC
Organism: Pictodentalium vernedei; assembly: GCA_031216915.1. Taxonomy (NCBI): domain Eukaryota; kingdom Metazoa; phylum Mollusca; class Scaphopoda; order Dentaliida; family Dentaliidae; genus Pictodentalium; species Pictodentalium vernedei. The sequence continues at coordinate 156,894,813 of CM062292.1, forward strand.
TCTGAACTGGTAAACTTTCCCGTGAACCGCGAAACGGAGGTATTTCCAAAAAGCCGGATGAATCAAGATGTGAAGATATGAGCCCTTCAAGTCTATGCTTGTGGCGTAATCGTTCACTCAGATGCTGCTTCTCACCGACCGAATTGTCTCCATATAAAATTTTGGAGCAATTATTAGCTTGTTTATCCAACTGAGATCGATGACCGGCCGGAACGAGCCATCTGGCTTCAGTACAAGAAAAAAATGACTGTAGAATCCCTTTGAATTGAGATTCTCTATGACCTCAACTGCCTCCTTTTGTAGAAGAGAGTCTACCGCTGAAATCAAAGCCTCTCTTTGTTACATTTTGTGGAAGGCTCACAAAACATGGTATCCGTGTTAATGGAGGTTTTCTCCGGAACGAAAGACGTAGACCATTTTTTACAACGTCTCGAACCCAAAGATCCTGTCTTATTTTGTTCCAGTTGCTTGCAAATTTTGAAAGCCTTCCGCCAACCGGAGAACAGTGGAGGTCGAACACTTCATTTGTAGGACTTATGAGGCTTATACGAGGAGAAACCTTGTGAAGCTCTCGCACCCCTCTGTGACATCAGTGTGGGGTTACGCGTTTCGTTATTTACCATCTGCGTCGTCCCCTTTTTGAAATCGCTCCCATTTCGAGCCACCACGCCCACGATTAGCTCTAGAAGCAGCACGGGCTGAGCCTCTCTTGGAGAAAAATTTACCTCTCCAAGGAGTACCACTTGTGGAAGGCTGAGGTTGCGAAGCTGAGCGCAACAAAAGCTGACTTTCTTAGAAGCAACTTCAAATACAGCTTTTAACTGATCATTGAATAATGAAGAGCCCGAAACTGGAGCGGCCCTTAGAGAGCTCTTAACACTGTCATCAATAGATGACGTAGATTTAAGGGCAGCATCGTGCCTGACCAACTCTAAATTCACTACAGAAAGAGCAGAGTGGGATGTTGTATACATGATGGTGCGAGAGAGCACTCTCAAAGGAGATAACAACTCCTGTAGGATCTCAGATTCCAAACTGCCAGCCAACGCCCTGCAAATGTGATCTGCATATGACAAAGCGTCCAAAATACTTCTGCTAGACTCAATGCAAGTATCTATAACAAAAGAACTGACACTACACGATGACGGAAGAGACATACCTAAGTCCCTTGCACCATCATCCAATTGCAGAGGAGCTCTTGGAATCTTATTCTCACCTAACGTATTTAAGAAGGTATTGCCTCTAAACGGTAGGTCAAGCTTCCTTTGCGAAAGGAAAGAACTTTTTCTTGCCTGAGCCAGGTCTGCAATAGCTTCGTCTACACAATTAAATGCATCTAAAGCTTGGATTGATTGAGACAGATACAGAAGGATACTTTCCTTCGACTTAATGACCTCCCTGTCTAAGAAGACAGACGCCTGGCTCTAGAAGGAGCAGAACTCTGACCAGAAGGAATTAATTCAGGTAAAAAAATCCTGCAGGAACCTCATAGTATCCATATGTTGCTCAACCAAAGATGCAGTGTCTGTCTCGTCTTCATCAAGCTCCCTAACCCTACCAGCTAGAGGTTCCTGGTCTGGTCTATTATCGGCATACTGATAATTTGAGGAAACCTTTCTTTTTGCCGATCCAGCACCGTCCGAATCATCCGAAGTGGAGATCGATGACGGCCACACTTTATGCTGCTGGGAGTCTGCAATTAGCTGGGCAATTTGCTCCAGCAATTCCATATTCGAGGCTATGTTCACCCCCGTTCTATGCCTTTTTGGCTCTGGAAGGTGATCTGACACAGAGCCCTGTGTCCGTCTTTTTGAAAAAGACATTTGCCTCGAAATGCTAGCCTTAGAGAGAGCCAGATCCTGGCTCTGACTCTCTACCTCTGGATCTTGCCGGCTAGCATGCAGTCTACTGTGCTGAGTCCTGGAAGCGGACAAAGAAGAGGCTCTTATATCAAGACTACTGCCAGCCGTACTGGCAGAGAAAGGTATATCAGAGACAACTGGCTCCGAAGCATTATCTACCGGACTACCAGCGGAACTGCCAATAAAAGTCAAATCGTTCTATTTTGACCCCAAAACAGAAGAATGCTTCGCTACTGATGCACCTTTCAGCTTGACTGGCCTCTTCCCCTTACTTGCCATCGTCTGAACAGAGGACTGTCTTCCATCCTCCTTATCCTGGACTGCTACGGATTTTCTCGGTACGGAAGCACTAATGAAAGGCTCCGTTACATCGGTCGAGCTAGTTGACCGTCTGCTTGCCTGAGGTACCGAGTATTCTGCGATACCTTGTAAGTCAATATGCTCTGTATCTGAAGATGACGGCAGCACAGAACTTGATGTTATACCATGACCAATACCATGTTCTTGTTCCTCTGAAATGGAAAGAGAACTCTGATTAGTTAGCAAAAGCACCAAAATCGGTGCTTCGCCGACACATACATAAGTAGCGAGGGAATTCCATTGCTTGGAATCCCAAGAAGAGCAAGTTGCACAGGTAACATCTTTTGAGCAACGAGTGCAAGCCAAACATGATGAATGAGAATCAAGAGAGGACTTCTTCCTCTTACATTTAGAACATGAGGACTTCATAGTATACACACGCCCCAGGCAAAAAATTGAAACTGAATAGGAGCCGGTAACCCAAGTCCAACACAGGCACAACGAAGGACCAGGTCAGACAACCAGAATACCCTTAACAATAGAGAAACTTCCATAGAAGATTCCCCATAGAGAAGGATAATGGCAAACAGACACGCCCAACTATGTCGAAAATAACTGGTACGCAACAAAGGAGGTACGAATAATCCACATTCCGTAGATAATCTAAGATTTTTAAGAAGAAGAATTTTAATTTAATAACAAATTCACAAACAGCAAATTGTTCTTAAAAATCTAATGAAGGAATTCAAGAGGAAAAGGGTGAACACTGAACAAACACATAGTGAGTAACAAAGAATGAACGAATCAGGTGCATATCCCGAAAACGGGAAGAACAAGAAATATTATTTAATTTCAATAAAGTTATAGCCCTGAACATTCAAAAACTCAATGTCTTTATTCAGCTAGATTCTGCTGCAAATATTCCACCATTCCACTCCATAATCGTGTCTGACTTCATTATACTTTAGGATTTTATAGCACAGAAGTCAGGATACGTGTTGATCTGACATAGGCCAAACAAACTTTTTTTATTGAAACAAGAGGCCCCAAGGGGTCTGAGGGCGCTCACCTGACATGGTAGCCTAAATATGAACCCAGAGAACTGATTTCAACAAGTTGCATCTGCTCCTCCTAAGAAAAGCTAATACCAAATATCCAAAGATTCTGACCAGTGGATCTAAAAAAAAAAGAAGATTTTTAAAGAATATTCCTCATATTGAACTAAGTTATAATTCAGGCTCCCACAGGGAGCACATATATGAACCCAGGGACTTGGCTTTCACAAACTTGAATCTCACTGAACCCCCCCCCCCCCCCCCCTTGGCTTTCACAAACTTGAATCTCACCGACCCCCCCCCCCCCCCCCCCCCCCCCCCCCCCCCCCCCCCCCCCCAACCAACCAACCACCCTAAGGATGCTGCCACACCAAATATCAAAACATTCCGACTGCTAGATCTGAAGAAGAAGATTTTTAAAGAAAATTCATCATTTTGAACTAAGTTACAATTTGAGCTCCCACAGTGAGTCCAAATATGGACCTAGGGACATGGTTGAACAAACTTGAATCTCACCCCCTAAGGATGCTGCACACCAAATATCAAAACATTCCGACTGCTGGATCTGAAGAAGAAGATTTTTTTAAAGAAAATTCCTCATTTTGAACTAAGTTACAATTCAAGCTCCCACAGTGAGTCCAAATATGGACCTAGGGGCATGGCTTGAACAAACTTGAATCTCACCCCCTAAGGATGCTGCATACCAAATATCAAAATATTCCGACTGATGGATCTGAAGAAGATTTTTAAAGAAAATTCCTCATTTTGAAACTAAGTTATCATTCGGGCTACCACAGTGAGCCCAAATATGAACCCAGGGACTTGGCTTGAACAAACTTGAATTTCACCCCCCCTAAGCATGGTGCATACTCAATATCAAAAGATTCTGCCTGCTGGATCTTGAGAAGAAGATTTTCAAAGAAATTTGGCCTGAAATACACTAAGTTCGAATTCGGGCTTCTATAGTGAGCCCAAATATGAATCCAGGGAGCCGATTTGAACAAACTTGAATCACATCCACCCCACAATGTTGCATAACCAAATATGAAAAGATTCTGCCTGCTGGATCTGGAGAAGATTTTTTAAGAAATTTGCCTGAAATGCACTAAGTTCGAATTCAAGCTTTTATAGTGAACCCAAATATGAATCTAGGGAGCCGATTTGAACAAATTTGAATCAGATCCACCCCCACAATGTTTCATACCAAAATATCAAAAGATTCTGCCTGCTGGATCTGGAAAAGAATATTTTTTAAGAAATTTGCCTGAAATGCACTCAGTTCAAATTTGGGCTCCTATACTGAGCCCAAATATAAACTCGTGGGGGGGGGGGGGGGGGGGGGGGGGGGTGATTTGAACAAACTTGAATCAGATCCACCCCACAATGTTGCTTACCAAATATGAAGAAATTCTGCCTGCTGGATCTGGAGAAGAAGATTTTTTAAGAAATTTGCCTGAAATGCACTAAGTTCGAATTCAAGGTTCTATAGTGAGCCCAAATATGAATCTAGGGAGCCGATTTGAATAAACTTGAATCAGATCCACCCCAAAATGTTGCATACCAAATATGAAAAGATTGTACCTGCTGGATCTGGAGAAGATTTTTTAAGAAATTTGCTTGAAATGCACTAAGTTCGAATTCGAGCTTCTATAGTGAGCCCAAATATGAATCTAGGGAGCCGATTTGAACAAATTTGCATCAGATCCACTCCACAATGTTGCATACCAAATATCAAAAGATTCTGCCTGCTGGATCTGGGGAAGAAGATTTTTGAAGAAATTTGCCTGAAATGCACCAAGTTCAAATTTGGGCTCCTATACTGAGCCCAAATATAAACTCGTGGGGGGCCAATTTGAACAAACTTGAATCAGATCCACCCCACAATGTTGCTAACCAAATATGAAAAGATTCTGCCTGCTGGATCTGGAGATGAAGATTTTTTAAGAAATTTGCCTCAAATGCACTAAGTTCGAATTCGAGCTTCTATAGTGAGCCCAAATAGGAATCGAGGAAGCCCATTTAAACAATCTTGAATCAGATCCACCCCACAATGTTGCATACCAAATATCATAAGATTCTGCCTGCTGGATCTGGAGAAGAAGATTTTTAAAGAAATTTGCCTGAAATGCACTAAGTTCGAATTTGGGCTTCTATAGTGAGCCCAAATATGAATCCAGGGGGCCGATTTGAACAAACTTGAATCAGATCCACCCCACAATGTTGCATACCAAATATCAAAAGATTCTGCCTGCTGGATCTGGAGAAGAAGATTTTTGAAGAAATTTGCCTGAAATGCACTAAGTTCAAATTCGAGCTTCTACAGTGAGCCCAAATATGCATCTAGGGAGCCGATTTGAACAAACTTGAATCAGATCCACCCCACAATGTTGCATACCAAATATCAAAAGATTCTGCCTGCTGGATCTGGAGAAGAAGAATTTTTAAGAAATTTGCCTGAAATGCACTGAGTTCGAATTCGGGCTTCTATAGTGAGCCCAAATATGAATCCAGGGGGCCGATTTGAACAAACTTGAATCAGATCCACCCACAATGTTGCATACCAAATATCAAAAGATTCTGCCTGCTGGATCTGGAGAAGAAGATTTTTGAAGAAATTTGCCTGAAATGCACTAAGTTCGAATTCGAGCTTCTATAGTGAGCCCAAATATGAATCTAGGGAGCCGATTTGAACAAACTTGAATCAGATCCACCCCACAATGTTGCATACCAAATATCAAAAGATTCTGCCTGCTGGATCTGGAGAAGAAGATTTTTTAAGAAATTTGCCTGAAATGCACTAAGTTCGAAATCGGGCTCCTATACTGAGCCCAAATATGAACCCAGGGGGCCGATTTGAACAAACTTGAATCAGATCTACCCTACAATGTTGCATACCAAATATCAAAAGATTCTGCTTGCTGGATCTGGAAAAGAAGATTTTTTAATGTTTTTCCCATTGCCTACAGTGTTAAAAAGTGCTGACTCAGCACTTTTTCAAAGTCCTGAAAAAAGTACCTTGTGATCAAACCGATAGGGATTTTTTTTAACCATTCTATTCTACTGGATAAAAGTAAGCTTTATACAAAATAAGAATTCTCTGTGCCGTGTAGTTTTGGAGATATGGCAGTTTTAAGGTTTTTCCTATTTTTAGCTCCCAAGGTTCCCACGGGGCAATGAGAAAAATTTTTTTTGCATCAATCAACTACTTATGACCCATTATCATCTCATATCAAATTTGGTTCAAATCGACCCCGCGGTTCAGAAAACAGAAATTTTAGGCGTGGCCAAAATTTTTGCCCCTCCCATAACGAAGGCAAATAATGCCTGACAAACTTCTCTTGAACAAATTTGATTCTAAACCTCAAAAGGACTCTGTACACCACATATCAAGTCTCTGCTACTGGTGGTTCATTAGAAGAAGATTTTCAAAAAATTTGGCCATTTTTTCCCCACACCTCTGCTCAATACGTGCCGAAACCTAATTTGGATAAAAATCAAAATGCCTCTATATAACCACTCCTTACATGAAATTTAATTAAAATGTGGCCAGGGGTTTAGGAGAAAGAGGCTCAAACACCACCTTCACGCAGGATGACGGACGACGGACGAACGACGGACGAAGAGTGATAAGAAAAGCTCACCCTGACTTTCAGTCAGGTGAGCTAACAAGATCATTGATTTCAGTTGTCTAATTAATTAAAATAGCTTGGGGATTTCATTAGACCTGCTGTGCTTGTTACAATGAAGGTCACATGCCATGTTTTGGAAGCAAAAAATGAAAATATTCAGTTATTGAATAAACTGTTTTGCAAGTGTCATATGTTAGTTGTTTTAGGAAAATCCTTTACTAAACTAATTATCTGCATCCACCCGCATAATTTACAAACTGGGCAGTTTAATACAGAATAATTAGGTACTAGGACAGGTAATCAGATTTAAACGACTAGTAGGATAAGAGTTTTAACTATGAGGCTCTGCCGAGTGGTTAAAACCCTCATTATAAGAGTGGTTTAAATCTGATTACCAGCCCTAGACTGAATTTGTTTTATTTATACCATATCTTAATAAATAATGGGCTTTGTCACTTAAAATGGAGAAAAACGATATTTTCGATTAGCAGCAGAGTGAACACATGGTTTGGTTTTGTTACATCTGTGCCGGTGGGCAGTACTTCCGCCTGCACATGAATGCTTGATTGACAGCTAGACACATCGACAAAGTTGATTGAATTTACCTTGCTTTTTCAGTCAGATTATTATTAACAATTCTTAAATTTTATTTTAAATATTTAATTGTAGACATTTTAAACTTAATAAGTCATTGCACATAGTAGATAGTACTGCAAAACACTGTATGTTTGAAGGAAACATCGCAAAGTGTGAATGTATCAAAGTCAGCAAATTGGGTTATGTCAAAGGTCCAGTTGGATGTAGTTCCTACTATAGATATAAATTTTTGTAATGGAATACCCATTAAAAATGTAACTGCAGAAGAAGCTTTACATCAGTAGTGGGATTAAAACCTAAAAATTTAACATACAGGTCTTTTTCACAAGTAGTAACATAGGTGAACACGGTATAAAAAAAAATTGTTCCAAATATTTCAACAAAACTGTAAGATGTGACCCCATATTGGAATAAACTTGTCGAGCTCATGCTAATAATGACATATGGTTTTGCTGACCTTTACCTAATGAATTGGTTGCATCTGCCCTGTAAGTTACAAATTAATGAGTTGAAAAAAATATATTTAAAAAAAAAAATCAACAAAACCCTATCATATGACCTCTCATTGGAAATAATAAATTATGATACCCTGTGCACTGGTAAAAGGTTAATGAACATAGAGCAAAATTTATTGCATTTATATCATTAGAAAACAAAACTGACCAGACAAGAACCTTTTCATTCATCATACAGAGCCCACTTAATTGGATATCTCTTAACTGAATAACCCTGTCTGTTGAATATAACACCCAAACACCAACCATTTACCACACAAGTCAGATCTGTCAATTACCTATGTGTTACAGAGTCAATTCCTGTTAATTAAATAAAATATGTTATAATATGTTGAGAAATTACCCTAATAATCACTAAATTCCCCTTGTTTATAGACCTCTCTGGCCTCGCTACATCCCAGGCATGCATTTAATCTATTTTATTATACGCTAAGTGATAGATTATCGAAGAAATTGCGGAAAGATAGAAATCGTATCCCCCACTGTGAAGATATAAAAATTTTCACTTCCACAGTATCAATCAAAATGGCGGCTTTCAAAGCATCACTTCAAGGTGAATACGAGTCAAATTATCACTAGAAATGAATGATGAATTTGTTCTGAAAATGAAAAATGAAAAGTAAATCTAGTGTTTTTGAGTGGATACCAATCATTTCTAGCAATAATTCAACACGTATTCACCTTGAATTGATGCATGAAACCTGCAAGTCCAAACATGGCCTAAAAGTCTGTAATATAAGTTTTTGGTTTGGTACGTCCTTTCAAAGGATGCACCAAACCAAAAACTTATATTACAGACTTTCAGGCCATGTTTGGACTAGAAACCCACCAGCTAAATCTGATTGCAAGACTCTATCTGTTCAGTGTATCGATCAAATCACTTCTGCGTATCAATGATTCAATGCGCTGTTTACTTTCATGCATCAATTCAAGGTTGAAATGAGTGGAATTATCAAATTCTTATAAAAAGCGAATAATAAAAAGAAAATCTAGTGTTTTTGAGAGGATACCAACAAGAAGGACGCCAACGCCCTATAGCTCACCAACGTTCCTCTTTGATAGTAACTCTGGCAAACAAGAACTGTATCAAACAGGCTCATAACATGCGACAAAGCTTACCTAAACACAACCTCTTAAAAGTAAAACACAGAAACTGACATAAACACTAATTTAAACATAAAATTCTGAGCTAAACAGAAAACTAAATGCAACTAAAAATGTCAAGAAAAATGTTTAAAATGCAGGGTATGAGGGGGTTAATCATGGAACAATGATACTGAGGAACATGTATGATGAATATAAGTGCCATGGGAAGAGAAGGAGCACAGCAGCTGACCTAAACACTTAGTTAAACATGAAATTCTGAGCTAAACAGAAAACTAAACGCAACTAAAAATGTGAAGAAAATGTTTAAAATGCAGGGTATGAGGGGTTAATCATGGAACAATGATAGTGAGGAACATGTATGATGAATATAATTGCCATGGGAAGAGAAGGAGCACAGCAGCTGACCTAAACACTAAGTTAAACATGAAATTCTGAGCTAAACAGAAAACTAAACGCAACTAAAAATGTCAAGAAAAATGTTTAAAATGCAGGGTATGAGGGGTTAATCATGGAACAATGATAATGAGGAACATGTATGATGAATATAAGTGCCATGGGAAGAGAAGGAGCACAACAGCTGACCTAAACACTTAGTTAAACATGAAATTCTGAACTAAACAGAAAACCAAACGCAACTAAAAATGTCAAGAAAAATGTCTAAAATGCAGGGTTGAGGGGTTAAATCATTGTAAAATGATAATAATCATCATATAGCTGCATTATAAAAGCCATGATATGGAAATAGGGTGAGTAAGTGACCTAATCAGAAGCTTTAACATTATTGGATACGTACGCTGGCGCCGACGCTGACACCGACCGATCGAGCCATGCCATAAGCTCACACAACTAAAGTTGGTGAGCTAAAAATTATCTCACTTAAGACAAATGGTTATTTTCACTCACGGAAGCGCTCACAAAAATAAACATTTGTATCAGTCACTCATGAGATAATTTTCAGTATCCACTCAAAAACACTAGATATCCTCTATATATCTTGTTTGGCAGAGCTCATGAGCTCTGTCAAACCAGATGTAATGGAATACCACAGAAAAATTACCAAATTTAAATGAAATCTTCTGTTAATTGAATTATTTTCACTAGCAAAGTTGATATTCAATTAACATGGTTGCACAGTACTGACACCTAGTTCCATTAATGAAAGTGTCAATGACACTGAAGCTTAACCTGACTGTGTGTTGTGTTTGATGAAAATTTAAATTTTATAGTAAATTTCCTTTCTTTTTGTACCTATCACAATTGTTTACTACAGGCTTGCACTACAGTGGAAGTCCCTAACTCGGATAATATACTCTCTATTTCTGTCTTTCCCAAGCAATTTAGGAAAGAAAAGTGGTGCAAAAGCACCAAGAAAAAATAAGCCAAAACTGAGTTGAGTGCAACCGGCGCAGACCCAGTACAGGACGCTCTCTTCCAAGTACAACTCCACGACTTCCGTTGCCAGTGCGCATATGCGTCGCTAATGACTCATTCTTTTGAATCCGCCAATGTTAGAGTTATGTGATCAGTGGGGAGGAAGGATTCTTACCCATATAAGAAGACGGGACGGCCGCCATGTAAACAATTGTGGTAGGTATAATAAGAAAGGAAATTTACTATAAAATTTAAATTTCTTATCAACCTACCAACAATTGTTTACTACAGGCTGAATAGACAATAGGCTGGAGGGAATCGCATAACCAACCCTACACATAACCCAAGTGCACTGGAACTGTGAATAGACGGAAGAGGTCCCGAGGCTTATCAACCATAGCATCACAAACATTAGTAAAAGACAATGAAAGATGAGGCGTATGGTGAAGTGCGACGCACAGACCGAAAGGGCAGTAACAGCACGGAGCTGGAACTGACCCTGTAAAAAGCTGAATGGCTGGGATAGACAACAGCCTGAGCCGAAGAAAGAGGGCCAGTAGGATAAAGGTCCTCTGTCGGCTCTTGCAACTGTCGCAGATAAATAGAGAAGGTAGCATTTCTCCAGTAGGCTGCCAGTATAACATCCGACAACATGACAGAGTTAGTAAAAGCCCCGAGAGGAAGATAATGCACGCACCTCGTGGCAGAAAAAAACAATTGGTAATAAAATCACCAGTGGCTAGACGAGCGGAAGCTACACGAATAGCAAGACAAATCTATCGAGAAATGGATGCAGAAGAGATCTGGCATGTGAGAAAATGCATATCCATCCAGGATAAAGGCGTGAATGCCCCCCCACCCCCAAGAAGAGCAGTGCCCAAGAAAGTGACCATCTTGGAGTAAACTGCAAAGTCCTAGGCCTTTTCAAGGAAAAGAGCTGAACAAGCTTGGAGAGGCAAGGATGAGTGTCGAAACAATGCGGTACCACATATGAAAAAGGTTTCCGAAGCATGGACTTGTACCCATTGCTGGAGACCCCGAGAAACAAACATATACCAGAAACTCCACAAGCGGTGTGATCGAAGGAGTGACAGAAGCAACAGAGTGATCGCACACCATCGACAGATGAACCTTCTACTTAGCCACAAAGGCTAAACCAGTGGAGTGAGTGCCTCCTTGAAGAAGAAAAGCAACTCCACTGCTTGTCCCGAAAAACCACTACGGAGGAGACAGGACCCGATTAAAGACATGTGCGAAGGCACAATGAAGTCAGGTCAACTTGAAACCTCCTCGGGCGACTTTGGCAAAGAAAGTCGCGATGTAGAGGGAGACATGTCGGAACCGCCACTAACAGAGAGCGGAGCAGATCGATCCACACCCACCGAGGCGACAGGGGTGTGATCAAAAGGATTCGACAACTGCAGGTTCATATCTGGGCGAGAACCTGAGGTGGAATCAGAACCAGCAGGAAGGCGTAGCCGACAAGACCGTCCCAAAGGAGGGCCTGAGCGTCCACGGCAAAAGCCAGAGCATCTGGACACGGGGACACGAAAGTGTCCACTGGATGGTTCCAATGAGTCGCAAAGAGATCGATGGAACATCACCATGTGGAGCATTCACTCGGTGGAAAAGAACCTGCCCCGTGGGGACAGGGAATCGGCTAGGACGTTCAGAGGACTGGAAATGTGACGAACAACCACCCAGGCATCTGATCGAGCAGCAGAACATCCCGAGCCAATTAGTACATTGGAACCGAGTGCATGCCACCCTGGTTCCGAATGTAAGCAACCACTGTCGAATTGTCGAACAACAGAAGGACCTGACGATTCGACAGGTGAGGGATCCACTGTCCGAAACTCAGAAGAAGAGCAAGAAGCTCCTTCTGGTTGATGTGTAGAGATGCCCGATCCTGGTCCCACTTCCTGTGAAGGGAAAGACCTAGAGGATCCAACGTCGCACCCCATCCGAGATCGCTGACAGCTGCCGTCAGAATGCGATCGGACGTGGGTAAGTCCAATGGGACACCCTGCGTGATCCACTGAACATTCGTCCAGTGGAGAAGGTGAGGATAAGAGATTCTGGTAACTGAAGCACCAGATCCAGAGAATCGACATTCGGCCTCCAACGACTGAGCAGAAAGTGTTGGACAGGTCTGACATGCGCAGCTTTCGTGGATGTGGACTGGGAACAGAGTCAGAGCAAAAGCTGAGAGAATCACAGCCCTGGCCTGGGGATCCGCCAACGTATTGAACTGAGTGCAGTAGGCCATCCCTAGATGACAAAACGATGGAGAAGGGACCAGATCTGACTTCTCCTCGTTGACTCTGAATCCTAGTGACGTGAGCAAGCTCAACAGAGTGTCGACATCCAACTCCAGTAAGGCAGCATTGGAACGCCTCTGGAGGATATCGTCTAGATATGGCGAAGTAGTCACCCTGGACTGTGTGCAATGGAAGGCTATCACATGCGACATCAGTCGGGTGAAGGCCCAAGGAGACAGGTTGAAGCCGAAAGGCATGGCCTTCAACTGGTAAACTCGCCCCAGAAAAGCGAACCTGAGATATTTCCGTGACACCTGATGAATTGGAACGTGAAAGTACGCATCTCACAGGTCGATGCTGGAAGAGAAATCTCCCTGGTGAATGGAACGGCGGACCGACCTGAAAGTCTCCATGCTGAACTTGGGAGCAGTGATAGACTGGTTCAGGATACTCAGATCGATAACCAGTCGGAGTCGGCCGCCCTTCTTCGGCACCAAGAACAGATGGGAATAAAACCCCATTGACTGAATGTTCTTGACGACCTCGATCGCCCCTTTGGCCAGGAGATTGTCTATATCCGTGGACAAAAGCTCCCGACGTAAAATGTCTGAAGGAACTGTGGTTGGAAAAGGCACTTTGGACAGAGTGGGGTGCCTTCAGAAAGATATTTGCAGCCCGGACCAAACAACATCTAACACCCAAGGATCGGATGTGATGGTGGCCCAACAGTCTGCGAACTCTGCTATCCTTCCTCCAACCTGGACGAATCGAGGTGAGGACCTTCAGTTCGAGCCCTGAAGAGACCCACAAAAGGAGAAACCACCTCCTCTACTGAATGAAGAATGCTGAGACTTCCCTCTAGCCTGCCGGTGCTTACCCCATGAGTAAGAAGTAGAAGCGGTGGCAGAAGGATCAGCCTTTTGCTTCACAGAGGAAGCAGAAGGGTACTTGTTAGGCTTTGAACGGTCCCAGCTTCCCCTAGAAGGCTGATCAAGCTGACGAAGCAGCAGCTGATATTTGGAATGACGTAGGATGTCATCCCAGACCATCGACACGGAACCCATGGAACAGTAGCGAACCTGCCAAAGAAGCAGATTGAAGAGCAGCGCGCTGCCCCCAGGAAGGGATCGGCCTGTGTCCAGCACAGGGTCCCTTCGAACTAGTTCCAAAATAGCCGTGTCACAGACATGCGTGTGAGTAAGATGCATGAGCACCTTGGACAGCACACGCAAAGAAGCCTGTACATCGTCAAACCTATCTGGAGGCAGATACGACGTGATCGGAGAGAGAAAGCATACCCAGCATTCCTCTTGATAAGCCCAACATGGACTCCAGAGTCATCATAGGAATGACGGCCGACTTGGGCTTGGAAAGCCCAAAGGACTTGGAGTCCTGATCCAAAACTGTCAAAGTCTGGCAGACTGACGGATTGGCGAAATCATAGTAACGATAATGCACCGGAGGCAAAAAGGTGTCAACCCTGGTGAAGAACGGAGCCTTCATAGCCTTGGAACTCAGCTTAGAGTCCAATGCTGAAAATGCTTCAACCAACTGTACTGACTGGCACGGTCGAAGACGCCCAGAAGCAGGTTGCTCCACAGGCTGTAGGCACGCGACCGATGATCGCGGCCTGGCTGACACTGATGGCTGGTTTGATGGTTTGAGATCCGGAGAAACCCAAACACAAAGTCAAGAGCTGCCCCCAAGTCAGAAAACTGCTGGCTCTTGACATCAAGGATGTCTGACTCCTCCCCGGAGTCGGAAAACACATCATAGCCATCGTGGGCAGACCAGCCGACGCCTCCCATGGTGGAGGCACCAGGGGGAACAGAAAGCGGCCTGTTTCTAATCCCAGGAGGCGGCGCCATAGGGGGGAGCCTGGAAACCACTCGCTGCCTCGCTGGAAGCAACAGGAAGGCTCTTGGACAGAACCTGAGTAAGGAAAGGGCTTCCCTTAGCTCACTGCCTGTTCCAGCCGGTTCGACATGGGAACGAACCAGCAAAGTGGCTCCACACCTGACCCTCTTAACCAGTGAAGGGTCACGATCCTCCAATACACCCGAAGCAGGGCGACGGGTGGCAGCCAAAACATTTGAGGGCAGACGTGTATAGGGGTACGACACACCCCGAGGATCAACATAGCAGGAACTCGGGAGAGTTGCCGCGGACCTCCGTGGGGCAGAAGGTCCAGGCTGCACAGAAGGCGTTGGTCCCGCAAAACTGGCCATGTCACCAGAATGAGTGGACGGAAAACGCCAATGAAAAAACTGTGGTACTCGACGATGCAGAGACTACAGTAGAGGGTCCGGCCGGCAGCCACTTCCAACTTCGCCGAGTTGAAGTCAGGGAAGGCTGAGGCCGATACCCCCACATCTACACTCCCAAACACCACTGCAGACCACTGCAGGTATAAAACTACTGTGCTCATTGGCTGAGAGGACACAGTAGGGGGTTCAGTCGGCAGCCACTTCCGATTTCGCCGAGTTAAAGTCGGGGAAGGCTGAGGCCGATACCCCACAACCACACTACAGACATCCCTGCAGACCCTTGCAGGGATAAGCCGAGGCCGGCTAAAAACGGTGCCTGATGACTAGAGCTGAAACGGTTACGAATTTTTTGTAACCGGTTAACCGGGAGCTATAATCGGTTAATGACCGGTGAACGGTTATTTTAATAGTTCATAAGAAAATTAGGGGAAAACATGACCGGGAGTACAGCGCAGCGAGGCCGCACAAAGTACAACTCACTCGGACGGCTGGAAAATAAAGAAACGATACGATGTCGTAATCGTATTATCATCAGTGAATACACCTACCTCGTTGTGAGCTGCATGTCACTGTATGAACTGATCAACTGTTGTTCAAAACCGTAATCCAGTAAATCCATGGGTCACTTCCAGGAATACCACTGAACGAAGTGACAAACGTACCTAAACATGCCTTATATTCCATATTCATCGGATGAAAAGGGTGCAAAAAAACAGACGCAGAACATGTGATGCTGTTACCCACTGCCGTAAACCGGTATTAAAGACAGAAGAATTGACACTGTCGTATTTAGCGATCCTCAAATTAACCTTATTAATCTTCCCCCAGAAATTCATTACGTATGGTAAAGTAAAAACTATTTTAAAATTTAAACCAAAGTTTCAGACTTTTGTGAAGACTGAAGACGAATACTAATTACACCATACACAAAAGAAAGAAAAAACAGTTGCACAGTACGTTCTTGAGAGTTGAGACGTTTGTCACTCGTCAGTTTCGGCCCTAGGACGTTTCGACCTTGAGACGATTCGGCCGGTGACGTTTCGGCCTTTCCGAGAGCCGAAATGTCCCCGAGTGAACCGATTCAAGGATGAAATGTCCCAGATGCCAAAACCACACACATCTAAGAACCAAGGCATATATTACTTGATAAAATGTGATCTCCTTGTCCCTAGCCCTGTGCTGTGCAGTCACTGCTGTGTGCAAGCACGACAATTTCTTTTCCCATGGAGTTTATCATTTTCAATACAGACACTCGGGTGCAGTGTATGCACAGTCACTTTTAAAAAATTCAAGGGGTGGGGTGGGGGGAGGGTATTATGAAACAGTGTTAACAATTCATTACAATTCATAACAATTCATTCAGAATTTAGACAAGCTATGACGCAATAATACTGACTGCAAATAACTTTGAACCGGTCCCGGAAACATGTGGAATGCGAGTCAGATTATGCGACAGAGTTGCAGAATGACAATGATGCCAGAATCCAAAACTCTTGTCGATTTCTGTCGAATCTTGTCAACTCTCAGCAATAACAATGAAAGGGGTGATATCGGGTTCACCTTCAGGCGTACAGCTATGCCCAAAGCAATGCTTGAATTACCTTTTACTATGCTATTACTAGCGTATTAGATATAGCGACATGAAACTTCAGACAAAAACTTACTTTCTATTAATTTCTGCCTGCAGCGCTCATCATAAGATACAGAACGGTTAACCACGGTTACAAAATTTATAACCGGTCATAATCAAAACTGAACCGTCAACGGTTAACCGGTTAACCGTTTCAGCTCTACTGATGACGTTGCAGACGGAACAGCAGTAGCAGCAGATATGACCGGAGCTGTTGGGACTGGCAGAAAAGGGGAGAGAGCCACCTAGCTTGGCCTCCAAAGAAGGAGTCACAACCCTAGTGACAGCCTCAGATGTCGACTGGAGAGGGGCCACAGTCCCTGAACCAGGCATCTCTTCACCAGAAATCCAACAGCTCCCGCAGTATCCACCACGGTAAAAAAAACCCTGCACATCCCCCACGGAAGGGGAATAACTCTCGACAGTGTTCCCCACCTCCCGCTGGTGCGGGATTAGCTGCACATCCCCCACGGAGGGGGAGAAATTCTCACCAGACGTGGTCGAGTTGGGAGGCCCCGAAACGACAGCGTTCCCCATCCCCCACAGGTGCGGGAGGAGCTGCACATCCCCCACAGAGGGGGTATAACTCACACCAGACGTGGTCGAGTCGGGAGGCCCCAAAACGACAGCTTTCCCCCCCTCTCCCCCCACGGATGCGGGAGGAGCTGCACATCCCCCATAGAGGGGGTATAACTCACACCAGACGTGGTCGAGTCGGGAGGGCCTAAAACACCAGCATTCCACACCACCCGCGGGTGCGGAAGAAACAGCCACGAGAACGCACCAAGGCGAGGGCAAAAGGAACCGGAATAAACAGAGGTGAGAACAGTAGAAGAAAAAGGTGAACTCAACAGATACAGAAAGTAGAAGAACACCCTCAACTACGAGAGAAGGCGGCAAAATGAAAGTGTCAATGACACTGTAGCTCAACTTGTTAGGACATGTACATGTATAGTATGTGACACAGCAATGACAAACATCTAGGTAATGACCTGATAACAAAGGTAAATATAAAGTATTGTAACGGTCTGTACATAAATACTGACCGTAGCCTGTAACAAATGTATAGGTAAAGTATTGTAAAGGTGGGTGACAGTCAGATTCTAAACTAGAAAAGAAATCTTTGAGTCCCAGAGTGGGTCTGACTGAACCCCAAAATATTTGTTCTTATAGCACAGTTATAACAAAGGCATCCCAAAACACACTCGTTCCTGTCCCAAGGTGAAAACAAAGGTACCCAAGATGTTTCGTGAAGATCAGTTCACAAATGTGAGCTGTGTAGAAGTTGTGACAAAAAACTGATTGGACCTAATTTCGGTACAAAATGGCCACTGGCAGCCATCTTGAATTTTGGACAGCACCCAGAAACACTCGTTCTCGTCCCAAGGTGATAACAAAGGTACCCAAGAAGTTTCGTGAAGATCGGTTGATAAATACACCCTCTAGCCCGAGCCGTATTGACATGTGCACTTACAGTGTATAAGTAGCATTGAATAAATCAAAGTTCATCTAATTTGCATAATTTCTGCATGAGAAAAAAACCCGTACTATATGTGATGTATTCCATGTTACTAAACATTTATACAAAAATTTATTCAAATCAGAACTTTCATACAGAAGTTCTGTACAAAAGACTGATTGCACTAATTTTGGTACAAAATGGCCGCTGGTGGCCATCTTGAATTTCGGACCACACCCAAAAACACTCGTTCTCATCCCACGGTGATAACAAAGGTACTCAAGAAGTTTTGTAAAGATCGGTTCATAAATGCAGCCTCTAGCCTGGGCCGTATAGAAGTTGTGTACAAAAATTGATTAGACATAATTTTGGTACAAAATGGCCACTGGCAGCCATCTTGAATTTTAGACCGCACCCAGAAACACTCGTTCTCGTCCCAAGGTGATAACAATGGTACTCAAGACGTTTCGTGAAGATCGGTTCATAAATACAGACTCTAGCCCGAGCCGTATTGACATGTGTACTTACTGTGTGTAAGTAGCACTGAAAAAATCAAAGTTCATCTAATTTGCATAATTTCTGCACGAGAAAAAAACCCATATTATATGTGATGTATCCCATGGTACTAAACATTCACACAAAAAATTATTCAAATCAGCGCTTTCATATGGAAGTTCTGTGAAAAAATCTGATTGCACCTAATTTTGTACAACAAAATGGCTGCCATCAACCATCTTGAATTTTGGACCGGACCCAAAAACACTTGTTCTCATCCCACGGTGATACCAAAGGTACCCAAGAAGTTTCATAAAGATCAGTTCATAAATACGGCCTCTAGCCCGAGCCGTATTGGCATTTGCACTTACAGTGCTGAATGTAACACTAAATACATCAAAGTTAGTCTAATTTGCATAATTTACGCACAAGAAAAAAACCTGTATTATATGTGATGTATCCCATGGTACTAAACAATCATACAAAAAATTATTCAAATCAGCTCTTTCATATGAAAGTTCTGCGCAAAAATCTGATTGCACCTAATTTTGTACAAAATGGCTGCAAGTGGCCAACTTGAATTTCGGATCGGACCCAAAAACACTTGTTCTTGTCCCACGGTCATAACAAAGGTACCCAAGAAGTTTCATAAAGATCGGTTCATAAATACGGCCTCTAGCCCGAGCCGTATTGAATTGTTGACGGACAGACGGACGACTGGCCATGGCATAAGCTCAAATTTGGCTTTGCCAAAGTTGGGCTAAAAAAACCGGTGGGTACACGACAGAACCCAGACGGTCGACAGGGACCTAAAAAAACAGAAATTCAGCCCTCAACAGAGTGAAGAAATCCTGTCCAGACAGTCCCTGATTGATACCTAACTCTGATAACAATTAAATTTATCAACCAAAAAAAAATTCATTGTCGAACCGCGTTGACACGATGTCGAAAAAACATTCGCGAAAACGGAATAGTAAATAATATACAACGGGAATGTGGTTGAAAATATTAAAGAGAATATATAAAACACAGTCCTGTTATTATACGATCTTCAGATCCATAATTCCAGTCACAGGAAAACCATAATCGACGAGTTGAATTATCACTGTTTCATAATGCATATGGCGGAGACACATCCTTCACATGTCTCGGATAAAAAAAGAATGAGTCATTAGCGATGCATATGCACACTGGCACCAAAAGTCGTGGTGTTGTACTTGGAAGAGAGCGTCCCAAACTGGGTCTGCGCCGGTTGCACTCGACCCAGTTTTGGCTTATTTTTTCTTGGTGCTTTTGCACCACTTTTCTTTCCCAAATTGCTTCGGAAAGACAAAAATAGAGAGTATATTATCCGAGTTAGGGACTTCCACTGTAGTGCAAGCCTGCAGTAAACAATTCTGGGTAGGCAGATCAGAAAGAATAATGTTCAATGTTTATGAAAGGATTATGAAATAAGACAAGAACTGTGATAATTGGGAATATGTTAATTTCTGTTCCGTGTATGCAATGTTTTCAATGAAAATAATTTGAGGTGTAGACTGTATTAATGAATTGAGGAGTGGGTTAATGTGGCCCTCACAGTTAATGTATGTGGCCCTCACAGTTAATGTATGTCAACCAAAGTTACCAAGTTACAGTGAAATTATTCCAAAACGAGTCATCCTATCAGTGACAATGAAATCCCTTCATAAATACGGCCTGAAGACTGTGCTAAAGGTTTACAGGCTTTGGGCCTGTGTAGGGATCATGGTTGACCGATCGCAACGAAAAGAGGACGTCCTCATCTAGACATCATACAGAGTCATCCTACCAAGCTACAATGAAATCCCTCCATATGAAATATGACCTGTAGATTGTGCTAAAACTTTGTGGGCTTGGGCAGCCATCATGGTTGACAGATCATGACCAAAAAGATACATTCTTATCTCGATATTATACAGTCATCCTACCAAGTTACAATGAAATCCCTTCATAAATACGACCTGTAGACTGTGCTAAAGGTTTTCAGGTTTTGGGCTCGAGCAGCCATCATGGTTGACCGATCGTGACCAAAAGGGTTTTTCCTCATCTCAACATTATACTGAGTCATCCTACCATGGTACAATGAAATCCCTTCATAAATGCAAGCTGTAGTCTGTGCTACGGTTTTTGGGTTTTGGTCTTGGGCAGCCATCAAGGCTGAATGAATGTGACCAAAAGGGGTTCATCTGGACATTATCTGGAGTCATCCTACCAAGTTACAATGAAATCCCTCCATAAATACGACCTGTGGACTGTGCTAATGGATTTGGGGTTTTGGGCTCGGGCAGTCATCAGGACAGATGATGACCAAATGGGGAAGTTCTCATCTAGTCATCATACAGAGTCATCCTACCAAGTTACAATGAAATCCCTCCATATTAAATATGATCTGCAGACTGTGCTAAAAGTTTTTGGGCTTGGGCAACCATCGTGGTTGACAGATCATGACCAAAAAGGCATGTTCTCATCTAGATATTATACAGAGTCATCCTACCACATTACCATGAAATCCCTTCATAAATACGATCTGTAGACTGTGCTAAAGGTTTTTGGGTTTGGACGTTCTCATCTAGATATGACCTCAAACCTGCATATGAAATTTCGTGATGATCGGACAAGAACTGCGGGGTGTAGCCTGTGCTAAAGGAAAATCAGACGGAGTCATCCTACCAAGTTACAATGAAATCCTTCCATATTAAATATGATCTGTAGACTGTGCTAAAAGTTTTTGGGCTTGGGCAACCGTCGTGGTTGACAGATCATGACCAAAAGGGCATGTTCTCATCTAGATATTATACAGAGTCATCCTACCAAGTTACCATGAAATCCCTTCATAAATACGATCTGTAGACTGTGCTAAAGGTTTTTGGGTTTGGGCGTTCTCATCTAGATATGACCTCAAACCTGCAAATGAAATTTCGTGATGATCGGACAAGAACTATGGGGTGTAGCCTGTGCTAAAGGAAAATCATACGGAGTCATCCTACCAAGTTACAATGAAATCCCTCCATATTAAATATGATCTGTAGACTGTGCTAAAAGTTTTTGGGCTTGGGCAACCATCGTGGTTGACAGATCATGACCAAAAGGGCATGTTCTCATCTAGATATTATACAGAGTCATCCTACCAAGTTACCATGAAATCCCTTCATAAATACGATCTGTAGACTGTGCTAAAGGTTTTTGGGTTTGGTCATTCTCATCTAGATATGACCTCAAACCTGCATATGAAATTTTGTGATGATCGGACAAGAACTACGGGGTGTAGCCTGTGCTAAAGGAAAATCATACGCAGTCATCCTACCAAGTTATAATGAAATCCCTCCATATTAAATACGATCTGTAGACTGTGCTAAAGGTTTTTGGGTTTGGGCATTCTCATCTAGATATGACCTCAAACCTGCATATGAAATTTCGTGATGATCGGACAAGAACTACGGGGTGTAGCCTGTGCTAAAGGAAAATCATACAGAGTCATCCTACCAAGTTACCATGAAATCCCTTTATAAATACGATCTGTAGACTGTGCTAAAGGTTTTGGGGTTTGGGCGTTCTCATCTAGATATGACCTCAAACCTGCATATGAAATTTTGTGATGAGCGGACAAGAACTACGGGGTGTAGCCTGTGCTAAAGGAAAATCATAGAGTCCATCCTACCAAGTTACCATGAAATCCTTTCATAAATACGATCTGTAGACTGTGCTAAAGGTTTTTGGGTTTGGGCGTTCTCATCTGGATATGACCTCAAAGCTGCGTATGAAATTTTGTGATGATCGGACAAGAACTACGGGGTGTAGCTTGTGCTAAAGGAAAATGTGAACAGACTCACAGACTAACAGACTCACAGACTAACAGACTTCTGCATGTGTGATGGCAATAGTTTATCTTGAGTTTGTCAAGTTAAGCTAAAAATTATTACAATTCTCAAAAAACGATCTTCAAAAATAAAACATATGGTACCAATATTGTAATGACAACAGTAAGGGAACAGTTGTGTGTACTCTTCAGCTCATATATCATTTTATCCCATAAACAGTTTTAATCTTTAATTTCAAATCAATATATTTCTACTTACATAATAAATTCAGAAATAGAAACTGTTTGCTCTGAAAATAGTATGCTATATCCTCTGACACTTACCATAAAATTTTAATTACACTGCATCACAACAAATAACAATATAACAGATGATAGTCAGTAACTCCGCACCGTTCCGAATCTTTGATTATCTGAAATCAAGTTGCACATCACTTCTATTGAATGAATTAGTGGTGAGACCTCTATCACTGCCCAGCTTCCTGTTAACAATGGTGTACAAATCCAACAGCTTATCTAAGGATTAGCCTCGACATTCAATGCGACAGCTTTGAAATGAAATTAACATTTGCAAAAGACCAGATTTCCTGACTCTGAAAGCCTAAAATACTCTCAGAATCAGCAAAATTATTCCCAGTAGTTTTTTTTTAGCATTTGGGAGATAATAATGACTTTTCACTAAGTCTACACAACTGGTCCTACAACATTCTGCAGAATTCTAGATTTAATAATCACCAACTGACCAGCCAGCTGAAGCCAAAGAGACTAATACCTTGCCTATCCACAAATCAATACCATTACTATCTCCCCAGCTGTCAAGTTGATGAAGAAGTATTTTTCATTGCCAGTTTTGCATACCTCCATCCTACATCCAAAATAAATTAATGACAAAAGCAGCTGGTTATCTCTTAGTTATTGGTAACCTCTCCTGTTCTTGAACTACATATATATATTTACTACTCAGCTTTTTAATGAATAAATCCTACAACTGGTTCAGTTTTCCAAGATTCCAATAGACCCAAGAATTCATTAGACTTGTCAACAACACAGTGTGGTAGAAAATAAATGACCCATAAAAAGTTAGTGAGTATTGTAACTACAGCTCAAAGAAAAAATATTTGCTATCTCTATGTGTTTGAAATTTCCATCACTGCAGATACTGGTAACATGAAAATGACATTTACTGTTCATGAAGGCCTTTTCTGATGTATTTGATGGTTAGAAGCCAGGTTGTATTTCACAATTGACCCATGTCTTCCATTTTTGGTACACCCAATTTCATTTTCTTGCACTTTCTGCAGGGAAGTGAGGGGTTGGGGTAATTACCAGCAAGCAAGAGTTAGGACTAATTCATTCAGCACCAGTGGTGCAGAAACTTGTGGGTAAAGGTGATACAGTGGAACCCTGTTAATTGAATAGCCACTTTGCCAATGAAAATTATTCAATTAACAGCAGTATTCAATTAACAGGGATTGTGTCACTTTCCTGTATTCTGGAGATAATCTTAGCACTTATTCTTATTCCATAAGCTCTGTCACACAATGATGTAATAGATTAAATGCCTGTATTGGAATGTACTGAGGCCAAAGAGATCTACAAACAAAGAAAAACTGGGGAGAGTCAGGGTAATTTCTCGACAGGTTACAAGATTTTTTATTCAGTTAACAGGAGTTTACTCTATAACCTATTTTCAATTAACAGGTCAAATTTGTACTGGAGGTATGGTAAATGGTTTTGTGTTGCCAAATTATGTTCAATTAACAGGATTATTCAATTAAGAGATATCCAATTGAGTGGGCCTCACTGTACTTACCCCTCACCACCCCCTCAATTTCCCAGAATCTCTTGTGCTCTCCTCCTACATGTTCCATGTCAGTCACTGCTGAGCATCAACAAGTTTTTCTCCCTCCAAACACATACAAACACACAGTACAGTTGCTGTGGACTGGTCATACTCCACATGTGGGCTGTGATGTCCATGCATACGTTTGGTACCCGGAACTTCATTAATTAAATTTTTGATGATTATTCCTTTAACTGGGATTTGGAACTAATATTATTGCATCAGTGAAAATATTGTCCACCCATGGAAAGTGACCGGTCCATGGTGGCTGTACTGTATGCACACCATTAGTCTTGTTGTTTAGCTGTCATTATGGGGTCTTGTTGCTTTTTTCTTTTGATTTTGGTGACAAACAATACAAAACAAATCCCCACATTACTGGGAAGACAAACCCTTACCCATTGTTTTCTTTGGTCTGGAGAAAACAAAGGAAATGAAAACATTATTATCGTGGTTCTCACAAAGTCAGGAAGAGAGACCCCCACCCCCCCCCCCCCTCCCAAAAAAAAAACAACACACAATCACCCTTTCCTCCCAAACACAAAATATTGCCTTTTTGAGCATTATGACATTCAGTCATTGGGACGTTGTGTATCTTAATCCTTTACCTAACAAATCTGCTGCATATGCCCATGAGATTTACAACCTGAATAGTTAACCCTTTACCCAATGTAACGGCCGAAACTGGCCAGTGCTATTTACAAAAATAACCAATAAATTTTCATTATTTTTTGTCTCAGAAACATAGCTTATGACCCCTCATTGGAACGAGCTTGTTGAGCACGTTCCAATGAGGGGTCATAAGCTATGTTTTTGACACAAAAAATTACTTATTCAAAAATTTGATTTGCAAGTGTCATCTGTCTTTTGTGTTAGGTAAAGATTTAAAAAAAAGATTTTTTTTCTAAATATTTCAACAAAACTATATCATGTGACCCATCATTGGAACGGGCTCATTGAGCTGGTTCACATGATATGGTTCTGGTTAAATTTTTTCAAAAAATTTAGACATTACAAATTTTGATATTGTATGTGCAGATAACCCATTGTCTGACACGATTAGAAAAGGTCACATGCAAAACATGTTTTTTAAAGTGAAAAAAGCTCCATTTCTGGCCTAAAAATCATGGCTTAGGAGCACTTGTTGAAACATGCATGTTCCAATGAAGGGTAAATATACAGAACCACACTTATGTTTGAATGGGTTAACGATTACTGGATGAGAGCAAGTGGCGCAGAGATACCACGAGAGCCGATAGGCTCGAGTGGTTATCCCAGCGCCACACGCTCGAGTCCAGTAATCGTTAACCCATTCAAACATAAGTGTGGTTCTGTATTTATTACACACCCAACCATGAAAAAGAATTCACTGTAATTAATTGCTAATTTAATTAAATAGTCGACAATTTGAACGGTTGAAAGAATTTTAGAGAGAAACGGGCAATTTTGTCAGAGAACCAGTCTTAAGTCTTTGACCTTGCCACCTGTAGAATCGCTGTTGATTCATTTTATTCGCAAAAAAATGTCGATTCAAACACTCAAAACTCAGAAGATTGCGTTCAGCATATCACACATCACAAATTATGAGGTATCAAATTTGTTTTCAAAAGTGTGTGTGCAGGCATCATTATATCTGGAGGATGGAAAATGTACAAGGATTTTAATTCGAATACGGTGCGAACTGGCCGCTCTGTTTAAATTTTGTGCTTTTTAAACTTAAAATATAAGTTTGAACTCGGCTTGACGATACATGCACTACTGCCACTAGGCTATCGCATGTGGACATCGATCATTTCTGTTCTGCACTGTAACAAAAGTACCATACACACCGGACGAGAAAAGACATTTTGTGCAATAATTAACCTTCCGGGGCATTCATTCGATCGTTTGGAGTAACTGAGCCTGAGACGGTTTGAGATTCCATTCTGATTCTGAGTGAACTCTGCAGTCTTGGTAAGTTTGCACTTTATTTTTCAACATTATAAAGTTTCTGAATTGAAATTTAGCCTTCTTTTCATTTTACCTCAAGTCTTGATAACCACTGTTTGAAATGGGCTGCACTTAAAAATAAAAGCGTTAGGTTGTCCACATAATACTACAGATATACAAAGGGAGAAATATTGTATGGAAACTGCAACTTGCAAGAAAATGTCATGTCTTGTCTCCACAAGTAATTCACTTTGTACACCTTTTTAACAAACCCCCCACCCATCTATAACCTGACAGCATTTCTCGAAAGCTCACGAAATGAGTATCCAACAGTCTTAGTCAGAGGCTGAAAGAGAAATAAGTGTGTGTGTGTGTGTGTGTGTGTGTGTGGGGGGGGGGGGGGGGGGTTGTTCTCACCAGTAAGCTCCAACTTATTTTGGTTGATAAATATTTTCAAAGATTGGTTAATGTTTACATTATTTTGTACTAGTAATACTATACTTCACCAGTTTGTTTTCTGAACGGTTAATATTTTTTTCTTCGTATCTGGTTCAAAACAAAATAATTTTTTATGTGTCTGCTCCAATATCTTGTCAATCTTAAATTTGGAATTTGGTATTCTGAATTTGTATTTAGCAAGTAGTTTTAAAGAGGACTGATAGAATGTGGTTAAAATGATAGGCTTTTGGAGAACATTTTCTTGGAGATGTGGGCTGAACAATCAAACTGCCCTGAACTTTTGTTTCAAAATCAAAATGCAGGGCCTTGCCTCGAATTTGCCTATGAAAATGCTCTTCCCACTGCCCTGATATTTGCCAAAATTATAAAAATACACCCTCCCTCTGAACAATCTGTTCTGGAAATACCTGTCCCTTTCAATGAAAACTGCAAAATGGACTGCTTATTGGTGAAGGGGGTGAGAGTGCCTCAACCCTCTCCCCATCTCATACACCAATGTAGCTAAGTCACATAGGTGGCATTCGATTTAAGTTTTGTTGCTGAGAATTAAAGCAAAATAATATCCTTTTTTAAAACAGAAATACTAGCAATAATCCTTAATTAGTCATTTAAAAATACACATCAATCTGTGTTTGGAACATATTGTCATTTTGTCTGTTTTAAATATTCTAATAATTATTTTTGAATTTCATGGAAGTCATCTCATAAAATTGACAATATACTGCATTCATCAGACCACATGTATTTACCACCAATCCCCTCTTCATGGTCTCATTCCCACCCTACTCAAGACTTTTCAGAATTTCTGTAGTGGGTAGCTGGTAACATTTTTTTTAATTTCCCCAGTACAAACTCCAGAAAGTCATATTTTAGCAATACTATATCTCCCTAAAAAAGCCCTCCCCACTGCCCCCACAAAAAATATAAAATAAACCTGTTGCCCCAATAACCACTAGCACGTAAAAAAGCATTGGTTCCACAAATGAAAACTACTGAGTTTTTTCTTATAAAACCTGGCTTTTCATTCTTCCGAATTTTTCTTTATTCGGCTAGTGTGGGAAGGGGGGGAGAGGGGGGGGGGGATTAGTAAGGGTGGAAGTGTGGAGATAGTTAATTAGTAACTGCAGTTAATTAGTTTTGCATATACTAGCTGTCAAACATCTCCAGGCACTGTCGGCGTGTAGCCGCCTGTTTTTTCCGCTTCATGGTTACCAGTATTCAAGATTCATTTAGTCTTGCTTCCTGAGAACTACTTTAACTTAACATGCTCTTCAAAGTATGTTTGCGTCGGCAAACGTGCTGCTTCTTTGCCGAAGTGTGAATCGAATATGATTACAGTACACAGTAGGCCTCGTGTCGGCAGCACGTAGCGGTGAGGGCAACATTGTAACAATATTTTATAGGAACTATACTAGTGGCTGGCTGCAATATTGAACCCAATTGGACCTTTTTGCCCTAAAATTAATCAAGTTTTCCTCGATTTTCAATAACGAAAGCAAAGGTTGCATTTCACTGTTCAATTTCTTGGTAGAGATCATGTGTCTTTCATGACTTTTCAACAGTTTTTTTAGCATAGCTGTGCATCAAACATTTTGTAATGAGTATTGGTAATTCCGACAGATAAATATAGCTGATGGTTCTCATTGGTTGTATTCCACTGAACGCTGCAAACTATAAGAACCAGTCTAATGAGAGAACTTGTGCACGCGAAGAGTACTTTTTATCGGATTGCACTAGAGCTTTCTGGTTAAAATTACCGCATGCCCCTAAAATCCATGTGATCATGACAAATACAGTTATGGGTGTGTAATAGAGAATTCTTTTGAAGGTAAAAATTGAAAAAACTTATTATATTTGAATTTGAGATCATTCTGAATAGCACTAGCCAGATATGGCAGTTATGTTTCAAAAGGAGTTAGTTTTTCAATAGTGCAAGCAACACTACTGAGAAGACTCCAAATATGACAGTACTGTCGAGTCCACTTAATTTGATATCTCTTAATTGAATAACCCTTTTGATTGCATATAACAACAAGTAAACCAGAGGCTCAAGTGAGCCTAAAATGCTCACCTGGCTCAAATTGTCAAAACAGATGAGTGTATCAGCATGTGATCAGCAGAAAGAGCAATTTTTTTGATTTGCTTTGACGCAACCAAAGGCAACTTTTTTGGCCATTCATTTCTGCTGGTCCTAGGAAAGCTTCCTAGCAAACTCTGTTCTGTGAAGTATTAAAAAACAACAACCGAAAGAAATTTTTGTTTTGTTTTAAACTATTGTGTTCTCTCTAACGGCCCCCCCCCCCCCCTCCCAAAAAAAAATAAAAATAAAAAAAAAACAAGAGAAAACAAGCGAATCGATTTGAACAAACTTGAATTTGACACCCCTAGAGATGTTACATACCAAATATGAAAGGATTCTCACTGGTGGATCTGAAGAAGAAGAATTTTCACGAAATTTTCTCATATTACTTTAAGTTAAACTTTGGGCTTCAATAAAAAGCCCAAATATTAAGCCAGGGACCTGATTTGAACAACCTTCAATCTAACCCTCCCAGAGGTGTTGTAAACCAAATATCAAAAGAATCTGACTGCTGGAACTGAAGGAGATGATTTTAAGCAATAATTCCCCATATTGCACTAAGTAAATATTTGGGCTCCTTTAGGGAACCCAAATATTAAACCAGGAACTCGATTTGAACAAATTTGAACTTACACCTCTAGAGATGTCAAATACTAAATATGAAAGGATTCTCACTAGTGGGTCTGAAAAGAAGATTTTTAAAGAAATTTTCTCATATTGCAATAAGTTCAAATTTGGGCTCCAATAAAGAGCCCAAATATTCATCCAGGGATCCCATTTGAACAAACTTGAATCTAACACCCCTAGTGATGTTGCATACCAAATATCAAAAGAATCTGACTTGTGGATCCGAAGAAGAAGATATTTAAAGATTATTCCCCATGTTGCACAAAGTTAATATTCAGGCTCCCACCAGAAGCCCAAATATTAACCCAGGGACTTGATTTGAACAAATTCAAATCTTACACCTCTAGAGATGTCACATACCAAATATGAAAGGATTCTCACTAGTGGGTCTGAAAAAGAAGATTTTTTAAGAAATTTTCTCATATTGCACCAAGTTAAAATTGGGGCTCCAATAAAGAGCCCAAATATTCATCCCGGGATCCCATTTGAACAAACTTGAATCTAACCTCCCTAAAGACGTTGCATACCAAATATCAAAATCAAAAGAATCTGACTGGTGAATCTGAAGAAGAAGATTTTTAAAGAATATCCCCCCTATTCCACCAAGTTAATAATCAGGCTCCCATAGGAAGTCCAAATATTAACTCAAAGAGTCGATTTGAACAAATTCAAATCTTACACCTCTAGAGATGTCACATACCAAATATGAAAGGATTTTCACTAGTGGGTCTGAAAAAGAAGATTTTTTAAGAAATGTTCTCAAATTGCAGCAAGTTAAAATTTGAGCCCAAAGATTCATCCAAGGATCCCATTTGAACAAACTTGAATCTAACCCCCCTAGAGATGCTGCATACCAAATATCAAAACAATCTGACTGGTGGATCTGAAGAAGATTTTTAAAGATTATTCCCCATATTGCGCCAAGTTAATATTCGGGCTTCCATAGGAAGCCCGAATATTAACCCAGGGACTCAATTTGAACAAACTTCAATCTGACCCCTGTAGAGATGCTGTATACCAAGTATCAAAAGAATCTGAATGTATGATCTGAAGAAGAAGATTTTTAAAGCTTATTCCCCATCCTAAGTTAATTATTTGGGATCTTCTGTTGATATGAACCAAGGGGGTTGATTTGAATGCACTTGTATTTGACCATCCTATGAATGCTGTATACCAAATGTGAAAAGATTCTGATCAGCGGTTCTGAAGAAAATTTTTTTTTCAATTTTTGCAAATATGTTGACTCAGCATTTTTTCAAACGCCCCAACAGAACACCTTAACACAACCGACGGCCATTTTTTTATTTTAATCCATTCTACCGGTCAAAAGGATGCTTCATACCAAATAACAGCTCTCTGTTCTGTGTAGTTTGGAAAATATGGGCATTTGAATTTTTTTTATATTTTTAGCCCCTGGGGTACCCACAAGGCAATGAAAAAAAAATGGGCATCAATCAAGTACTTTGGACCCTCTTATGCTACATGCCAAATTTGGTTCAAATCGGCCCATAGGTTATTGAAATAGAAATTTTGGGCGGAGCCCAAAATGGATATGTGCCCACAGAGAGCCTAAATATTGAACTATAACTGAAGTTATGTTCGGGCCCCCTCCCCCTCCCCCCCCACCCCCCAAAAATAAAAAAAAAAAGAAAAAAAAAGAGAAGACTTTTTGAAGTCGAAAAAGGGGCAAAACTTAGGCAAAAATTGTTGGACTGCACCCCGATTCGCACTTGATCTGTATTTTATATTGATACACCGACATACCATATTTCATTTCATTTAGCCAACTGTAACTAAAGTTATCATCAGGGAACCAAAGTGGGACAGACGCATGCATAGACGCAAGGATGCATGGACGCAAACACACACGGATGGACACTGGCTATTTTAATAGTCTCCCAAAAAATTTTTTTCAGGGACAAACAAACACCAAAGCATTTACCATTACTTCAGGGAAAATTTGATCTGTTAATTGCTTATATGTTACAGAGTAAACTCCTTTTAATTGTATATGAAAGTGTCCATTGACACTGAAGCTCAACTTGTCCAAGAAGGGACTAAACTAAATAGAAAGATCCAGTAATGCCAAGTCATTCACTCAAGTTTCTACAGAAAAGACATCACACCAAAGCTACATATGAAATCTGAAAAAATCAAGTGAGGGATGCAGCCTGTTTGGTGTACTAATGGAATTGTTGACAATTTATATTTTAAACCCAAACTGGCCGGCGGAGGCCATGTTTTTCAACAAAATTTAGAAAAATTTGACAGCTCCCATCTAGACAATGCCCCAAAGCCACATGTGAAATTTGGGACTGATCGGGTGAGAGCTGTGGCCTGTAGGGAGTGCTAAAGGAATTGTTGGACAATTTATATCCAGATCCAAGATGGTCACTGGCGGCCATGTTTAATAGCTCTCATCAAGACATTGCTTGAAAGCCATGTATAAAATTTGGAAATGTTCGGGACATATGGATGCATGGACAACAGAGTGGAACCTATTCCAATAGCTCTTACTTGATGTTGTCAAGTTGAGCTAAAAGAAATCTTGTGATCTCACGAAGGTTTATCCTGACCACTGAAATTCCCATGTTTATAGACCTATTTGGCCTCGGTACATCCGATACAAGCATTTAGCCTATTATATCTTGTTTGACAGAACTCCAAGAGCTCTGTCAACAAGATATAATATACTAAATAGTCAGTTTTTAAATTTATTTATTGGGGATTTAATGACACTTTTGACAAGCAGGGTTAGCATTGGCTAAAGACAAGTGCACCATCGATGTGCAGTACATCTTTGTACACAGCATCATCGTGCCCTCCTGTGAGTAATCGGGATGAAGTGCCTTGCCCAAAGACTCAATGCAGTTACCCCATGTGGGGATCGAACCATGGACATTTCAGTTTAAAGTTCAATGCTCCCAAGTCAGTTTTTAAAATAGTTTAAAATAGATTACAGAAAAAATGATCAAATTCCTGTTAATTGAATATTTTTACTGGCAGAGTTGCTATTTAATTATTAACCCTTTCGTGACTCATACAAACCGACCCCTTAGACTTGGGATATTGGGGTTAATTTCGGGATCATCTCGTCCATTAGATAAAGATATAAAACGTTCCATTCATTTGGATTGTCAGGTAAGTCAAGATTTATCTTCCCAGCTTCAGAACATGGGATATCTAGGGAAACAAAATCTGTACATTTTTCCCATTGAAAAATTGGACCAATTCCACGACCACCCCAGCTCCCTCGTATTCTGCCATGTCCCTGACCAGCATTTCTTTTTTCTGCCGCGTCCCCTCCCACTGGCCAGTCCTATTCCACTCCGTCATCTGGATTATTACTGGCAACATCATCTGAATGTCCAGCACTCATAGTAGTGTCATATGTGTCAGCTTGATTTGAGCCAGACTGTACCGCAGAATCCTTTTTCCACGTTGCTATCAATTGTCATCTTCGTCCGTGGTAATTACTGTGAGGTGCAATATGCACTAAAACTGTAGCCAATCAACTAACGGGAAACTCTAAATTCATTCGGGCAGGAAATTACTTCTGTGGACTGATAGAGATAGCACACGTGGACTGAGGTGAGAGTACTATGCCATCGGCGAGCAGCACGCCGACGGGTTTGTAGTGTCAGTTTACCACTGGTACGGCACACGCCAAAAAGTCACGAAAGGGTTAAGGTTCCACTGTACCAATAATCTGCAATATTGTTTTCACTATGCTCAAAGTCTTCTATTTTTTAGACCCTTGCTTATCCATGTACTGACTTAGCACTCAACAGGCTGACCAGTGAGTCTAAATTCTTTTACTGGTAAAATTTATTTATGCTGAAAAGTATACTGAAGAGAGAACAATGCCAAGTGTATGATGCCATATTTATCAAGTAAGGACTAAAATCAGCTTTCACCTAACCAGCAGATTTTCTAATTTGCAGAAAAGACATGTTATAACTAGAGAAACAGAATTTACTGCACCCAGTAAATTCAAGTCTGTGTGAAAAGGGTTAAAGTATCAGGAATAAACTATACAGAAGGAGAATTTATGGAGGCTTATTTTCAGGAGGAAATTATTTTCAAACAAATCAGAAATGGATTTTCGTTAATAGTATTTACAGATATTCATACAGCCATCAGAACATTTTTTTATAAGAAACCAGAAAAGGCATATATGTGACCAGCATTCAAAGGGTTCGATACACGAATCAGAAGTGGACATTTTTGGCTCTGCCCACCAAGCTGATTGATGAAATACGTTCATGAGCTTTTGAAATGCATTAAGGTGTAATGAAATGCATTCCCCAGTATTTCTGAATAATATGCACTAGATGACCTTGGTGACCTCTTTCAGGCCGACCATATATTGAATCTCCAGCAATTTTTAAATCAGTCGGTATAGTCCCATGTATACACCTACTTTAAAGAAATGGCTCCACCAACTACAGATCTGTCATTTTTGGGCAATGATAGCAAATATTTATTATGATTTAGAAGCCTCCAAGGCAGTCAGCCTACTGTATCACACACAAGGCTCAAACTAGCTGAAAAAACAAAGATGAGTGCAAACTGCTTGTTGGTAACCAGCATGCCAAAACGAATAGAGATAGGATGATTCGTATTTGAGTTATCGAGCCGACAAAGGGTGCATAGACTGTATATTGGGATAGTGCCATAAAAAACTTAAAAGCCCCAAGAGCTCGTTTAAAGGCCTACCATTAAGAGCATCTAGTGCCCTAAACAAGGCATACATAAAATAAGATGGTGGAATCTTGAATCATGGCATTTGCGTAAAGAGTGGCAATATGGCAAGAAGCGTGCAAAAGGTTCTACCGTCATAAGTTAAATGATGTTGTTTGATCTTCGCGGTGAAGTATGAAGAGGGCGGTGAAGTATGAAGAGGGTTAATGACAGACCATTTAAATATTCCATTTCATTAATTCATAATTGTGATAAGTGTTTCGAGAGAGCCGCTTACCACTCGGCCCGAAACCTGTTGATCTTGAGTTATGATTGAGAATGAAAAAAAAAAAATTAAAAAATGCAATGAAAGGTGAAGGGTTATTTATTCAACTACAATTAATCAAGTGTTGTAAGATAGATCTGTATAATAAACAAATTGTCTTGCCACTCAACTTGGTTTGGGGATGGAATTTAATTCTGATCTGACAGCTGATAAGAGTAAATATGTGTCAGGCTGTCATCTATAGCAACTTCTCTCTAATTTGATTGTTTACATTATTCTCTTGTGTATATAAATATAAACAGCTATTTCTTTATGATGCTTTTCTGTTACGAAAGAAATTAGGAGGTATAAAAAACTCTGTGTCCCAGTGGACCACTCCCAAAGGTTCCCTGATAACATAGCTGGGCCAGTACTTGTGACAGGCTACCAGTATGCCAAACAGCCCCAGGACAAATTATTTATTTATTTATTGGTGTGTAAGGTCACATATTTCTGCATAATGGCTAATCAAGACCACGACA
Organism: Pictodentalium vernedei; assembly: GCA_031216915.1. NCBI lineage: Eukaryota > Metazoa > Mollusca > Scaphopoda > Dentaliida > Dentaliidae > Pictodentalium > Pictodentalium vernedei. The sequence goes on from CM062292.1 coordinate 156,929,627, forward strand.
GTTTTACGGGTGGGGGAAGCCGTAGTACCCGGAGAGAACCACCAAGCAACAGCGAGCAACTGTCAGTTCCCTAACATACTAATTCCACACAAGCAGGGTTAGCATTGGTGCACCATCGACGTGCAGTACGCCTTAATACACAGCGTCACCGTGCCCCCACATGGGCATTGGGGGTGAATTGTCTTGCCCAAGGACACAACGTGGTTGCCGCAGGTGGGATTCGAACCGAGAACCTCTCGGCTTGCAGCCTGCACCTCTACCAACTCAGCCACCGCGCCCCCCCAGGACAGATGATTTGTTTTTGAGTTATCGTCAAGACAAAAGGAAGGGGATAGAAAATATTCATACAGGAATCAGAACATTCTTATAAGAAACCAGAAATGGCATATATGTCACCAGCATTCAAAGGGTTTGATACACGAATCAGAAATGGATATTTGTGTCTCTGCCCACTAATTTTAGTGATGAAATACACTCATAAACTTTAGAAATGCATTAAGGTGTAATAAAATGCATTTCCCAGTCTTTCTGAATAATGCCCCCATACTAAGATCTTCAGAGGGTTAAAATATTCCCTTTAAATACTCCATTTTAATCCTTTAAATGGGGGTGCCTTGGCTCAGTTGGCAGAGGTGCAGGCTGCAAGGCGTGAGGTCCTCACTCTGTCCTTGGGCAAGCCACTTCACCCCATTGCCCATGTGGGTGCATGGTGGCGATATGTTCTAAAGCGTACTGCACATTGATTGTGTACCCGTCTTCAGCCAAGGCTAACCCTGCTTGTGTGGAGTTAGTATGTGGGGGATCTGACAGTTGCTCGTTGTTGCCCGGTGGTTCTTCCCGGGTACTCCCACTTCCTCCACCTAAAAACTGTAGTGGTCATGATTAGCCACTGTGCAGAAATATGTGACATTAAACGCCAATAAATAATTAATCCTTTAAAAAATGAGCTCAATCCAATAAAGGGTCATAAGCTATGTTTTTTCAAGCAAAAATGAAAAGGTAATTAAAACTGAATAGACGTTTCTGTGAATAATGTTGACCGGTTTTTGCTGTTATGTTCGTTAAAGGGTTAAGAATCCCTTACTTTGGAAGGCACACTGAAAAGGTGTCCCATTCCACATAGAATTAAATGTTAAGAAAATAAAGCGAAAAACATAAAGTTTCTCAGCTGACAGTACCTGCTTTTGCACTCCGGAGGGATGGAACGGCACAAATCAGAGACATTCTCTTAATGGCACTTTGACACCAAAGGTTTCTGCACTCTCGGTGAGGCCGAGATGAGCGCAGTGAAAGACTATAGAACTCCTCTAACAAATTAGTTTTAAACAGTCATAGCACTAACACAGTTAACAGTACAGTCGACCATGCCAGTATTACATTGTTACCGGCACCCTGACAGTTTTGTGATAGGTTTCAACAATTATTCAGTGCAGTTTTATTAAAAGGGTTAACTTTATTCTGCCTGAAATAACATATGTGCAATCCACATTGAAGTCTTGAGAGGGGTTAAAAGCATTGAACTGAATAAGATAGGTTTCAACAATTATTCAGTACAGTTTTATGGAAAGGGTTCACTTTATTCTGCCTGAAATAAAATATGTGCAATCCACATAGAAGTATGGAGAGGGTTAAAAGCAGCGAACTGAATAATTTACAATTTATTTCCTTGCAAGGCAAAGGGTTTCTCTCAATTTAGTTTCAGGAACTAACATCCCATAATGATGACAAGGTCAGATTTCATTTTGACAGCTTACTCCACTGGTGTTTACATAGTCTCCAGTGTGAACATAACATCGTATTGCTTGGGGAGAATTTACTGTATCAGGAAATTGGAGGCTGTGAAAACCCTGTGGCCTGCTGGGCCATACTGAAAAAATGTGATTTCCAGCAATTCTGAAAAATGCACTCAATGACCCCTAGTTGACCTCCGTGATCTTGACCCATATTTTGAACCTCCATCGAGTATCGACTCATTTGGTGTTGGTCCCAGGTCTGTAGGTCATAGCATGTCTGAGATATGGGAGTGACCTATGTTCAAAATATTGGCCACGCCCACTTTTTTTTACATAAAAATGCATGTGTGTATGTCAGGAATACTTTAAGGGTAAAAAAATGTGATTTCCAGCAATTCTGAAAAATGCACTCAATGACCCCTAGGTGACCTCTGTGACCTTGACCCATATTTTGAATCTCCATCAAGTGTCAACTCATTTGGTGTTGGTCCCAGGTCCATACGTCATACCCCGCCTGAGATATGGACATGACCCACTTTCAAAAATTTTGGCCACGCCCACTTTTTGTTACGTTAAAATGCATGTGTGTACGTCAGAAATAGTTTAGGGGGTCAAAAAATGTGATTTCCAGCAATTCTGAAAAATGCACTCAATGACCCCTAGTTGACCTCCGTAACCTTGACCCATATTTTGAACCTCCATCGAGTGTCGACTCATTTCGTGTTGGTCCCAGGTCTGTAGGTCATACCCTGCCTGAGATATGGGAGTGACCCACTTTCAAAAAGTTTGGCCACGCCCACTTCTTTTAATGTAAAAATGCATGTGTGTACGTCAGGAATACTTTAGGGGTCAAAAAATGTGATTTCCAGCAATTCTGAAAAATGCACTCAATGACCCCTAGGTGACCTCTGTGACCTTGACCCATATTTTGAATCTCCATCAAGTGTCGACTCATTTGGTGTTGGTCCCAGGTCCATACGTCATACCATGCCTGAGATATGGGCGTGACCCACTTTCAAAAATTTTGGCCACGCCCACTTTTTTACGTCAAAATGCATGTGTGTACGTCAGAAATAGTTTAGGGGGTCAAAAATGTGATTTCCAGCAATTCTGAAAAATGCACTCAATGACCCCTAGTTGACCTCCGTGACCTTGACCCATATTTTGAACCTACATCGAGTGTCGACTCATTTGGTGTTGGTCCCAGGTCCGTAGGTCATACCACACTTGAGATATGAGAGTGACCCACTTTCAAAAAATTTGGCCACGCCCACTTTTTTTACATCAAAAAGCATGTGTGTACGTCAGGAATGCTTTAGGGGGTCAAAAAATATGGTTTCCAGCAATTCTGAAAAATGCACTCAATGACCCCTAGGTGACCTCTGTGACCTTGACCCATATTTTGAATCTCCATCAAGTGTCGACTCATTTCGTGTTGGTCCCAGGTCCATACGTCATGCCATGCCTGAGATATGGGCGTGACCCACTTTCAAAAAAATTGGCCACGCCCACTTTTTTTTACGTCAAAATGCATGTGTGTCCATCAGGAATGCTTTAGGGGGTCAAAAAATGTGATTTCCAGCAATTCTGAAAAATGCACTCAATGACCCCTAGATGACCTCCGTGACCTTGACCCATATTTTGAACCTCCATCGAGTGTCGACTAATTTGGTGTTGGTCCCAGGTCTGTAGGTCATACCACGCCTGAGATATGGGCGTGACCCACTTTCAAAATACCCCTACAGGCACCCCTGATACCCCAGGAATCTGAAAAACATAGGTGGCCGAGAACTTGTGGCTGTCTATCAGCATGCCAAAAATCAACGAGATAGGGCAATTCGTTTTCGAGTTATCTTGCGGACAAAAAAGTGATGAGAAGACAGAAGACAGGAGAAGAAGAAGAAGAAGAAGAAGAAGAAGAAAAAAAAAAAAAAAGAAGAAGAAAAAAAAGAAAAGAAAAAGAAACCGTGCAAAAACAATAGTCTGTGTGTTTCACACAGACTAATTACTATGCCAATTAATCAGCTTTTTGTGTACAACTTTTGAAGCATCAATTGTGCTGGCAATACTGTAAGATGTCGTGATGTTGCATTTTCTCATGACTGATTGATTTGTACAGTCAATGTGGAAAGCCTTCAGAAAAGTGGGTAGTGGATGATGTACAGAACAAGAGGTTCACATCAGATATGCTGGGGTCGCATTGTGGTAGCTAAAGAGGAACATTTGCTAGCACCTGAAACTAGGAAACAATCTAAGAGGTATAGGACAAATTTGGTAAAAATCGCATAACGTTTGTGTATCGTGCTGATTTCACCATGAGTCACAAATTCCAAGGACTAAGGAGTTTAACTCCCGAAAAAAAATGCAGGCAGGGCTGGTTTTTAAACTCAACCAACACTCAATCATTGAATAGAACCCACATACCAAATTCAACAGCCAAGTGGATAAGTGTGCTGGTCTCTCTTATGCAAGAGGTGCTGGGATTGATCATCGGTCAAGGAAAGTTCTCGAGGTGCCCAAACACTTTCAAGTCAGCATCAATTGTGAGGTTGATGCTGTCAAAGCATACCATCCTATCATATACATACATAAATTGATTGTCCTCCGTATGGAGAGCGACACTCTCTGTGCAGGCTAAAGATTTCTTCCTAGTATTCAAAAAGGGCAAGACCATGAAGCTGCCATTTCAAAGGTCATCCCAAACACTTGTGCCATTGGGCCAAGGAGAGGTGCTAATGTAAGTTGCATAACTTGCTCGCAAATTCTTGTAAAAGAAATAAGTTTAAAACAAAACTTATTTTGGCGAGGGGAGCGCGGTGGCTCAGTGGTAGACTGTTGGACTTCTATGCTAGAGGTCTCGAGTTCAATCCCCATCCGACCTGTGTTGTGTCCTTGGGCAAGGCACTTTATTCCGGTTGCCTACATGGGAGCACGATGATGCCGTAAACTAAGGCGTACCTCATGTCGATGGTGCTCATGTCTTCAACCGCAGTAACCCTGCGTGAGCAAAGCTTGAACAGAGTTAGAATGTTGAGGAGCTGACAGTTGCTCGATTATGCTCGGTTGTTCTCTCTGGGTATTCTAGGTTTGTCCACCCGTAAAACTGTCATGATTAGTCAATGTGCATAAGTATGTGACCATAAGTATGTGACCATAAATAAATGATTCAGTAAAAAAACAAGAGCACACGTATCGCTGAAGCAATACAATGTCCCCTACCGGACTAATGAGCATTAATAATTATACAAATGTTATAACCTAGATGTGATTAGCATGAATTCCGTTGAAATGTTTCCAAAAAAAAGTCCGGAAAACTGATATTTTGGTGCTTTTCCATATTTCCAAGTGCCATAACTCACACAAGAATAATGCAATCAGCTTGAAACTCAAACTTGATCTGTAAGTCATCGTTCTATAGTAGGTTACCAAGAATGAAATCATTCGGTTGAAGCATTTCCAAAAAAAAGTCCGGAAAACTAAAGTATGACTGACAGACTGACTGACAGACTTATGGATGGACAGAGTGCAAATGAAACTTGATCTGTAAGTCATCGTTCTATAGTAGGTTACCAAAAATGAAATCATTCCATTGAAGCGTTTCCAGAAAAAGTCCGGAAAACTGATATTTTGGCGCTTTTCTATATTTCCAAGGGCCATAACTCACACAAGAATAATGCAATCAGCATGAAACTCAAACTTGATCTGTAAGTCATCGTCCTATAGCAGGTTACCAAAAATGAAATCATTCTGTTGAAGCGTTTCCAAAAAAACTCCGGAAAACTAAAGTGTGACTGACAGACTGACGGATGGACAGAGTGCAAACCAATAGTCACCTCGAGCGATGCCGGTAGGGGACTAAAAATTGGATAACATTTATTCAAGTTATCATGCTGATACTACCCGCAAGTTGGAAATTCTTCAATCTAAGGGACAAAACTACCCCCCCCCCCCCCCCCCCCCACCCCTCAAAAAAAAAAAAAAAAAAAAAAAATTGAGCAGGACTGGCTTTTGAATCTTCCAAGACATTCTTGAGTAGACCTTGCAGACCAAAAATTTGGTATAAATCAGATAAGAATCATTCAAGTTATTATGCTGACACTGTCCACAAGTTGGAAATTCAAAGAAGGAAACAATCCAATAGGAATAACTCCTGAAAAAAATTGGGGCAAGTCTAGTTTTTGTACTCATCCAAGACATTCACACATTCACAAGTAAAACTCACAAACCAAATTTCATAAAAATTGGAAAACATATGTTCAAGACCCCAAGCTGACACCAAAACATGGAAAGATGGATAGATGGATGCCCACCTACCTTCATCAAAACGTATGTCGAATTGTTAAGATAACTCGATCAAAAGTGAATGTGTGTGTGTGTGTGTGTGTGTGTGTGTGTTTGAGGTTAAAAAATTGCACTGGCACAGACATTTCCTACTGAAATGTTTTTTTTCTTTTAATATGCCGCAGAAAAATTGTTTTCAGTTACTGAACCCTGATGGGTTTCAAACATGACAAAAACTTACATAATATTGATTTAAACTAAGTGATGAGCTTAGGAACTGATTGAACTGACTGGCAATAATTGATGTTATTCATTGATGGGCTCTAATTTAGTCCTTACAAGGATGTTACGCAAGCTTTTGTTTTTCTTATAGACGATGTCACGTCGAAGATTCAAAGGTTCATTTAATTTAGCATTGGTAAAATTGAATTCATCTTTTAACATTTTTGCTATTTCGATATTCATTCTGTTGTATGTTCAAGTGAAAGGAATGATGGACCTCCTTTCGCATTCTCCCTCTGATATGTTCATACCAAATGGCCAGAGGGTTTGAAGCGCATTGATCCAAAAAGCATCACGTTTTTTCTAAATTCATCCGTTTCTTCTAAGTGTCTTTAATTCGTGGTTGTTCAATAGGATGGATTTCGAAATCATCCAAAGAATGGCAAGGATGGTTAAAATGTTGTGCTACTGGGGCATCAGCATTATGTTTTATATCCTGTTTGTGTCTAGTAGCACGTTCTCGGAAAGGATTTTGACTTTGACCAACATACTGTTTCTGACAGCGCTTACATGTGATAAGGTAAATAATGTTTGGTGAATCACAATGGAGGGGGTTACGGATCTGATAATGATTTTTCGTTTGTTCGGAGGAAAATTCCTCTTTCTGATCAGGCATGAAAGTATGCAATCTACAACGAGGCTTTTTGCAATTAACTTCCGCACCACTAACATTCTGCAACGGTCTGTTGAGTTCAATCTTCAGTGGTTTGAAATGAGTAGTTTCAGCTGGACTTTTGAGGTTTTTTCAGAGCTTGGGATTTCAGGCTACGCAAAAAGCGCAGTGAGTACCCTCTCGATCTGAAGGCGCCAAATAGAGTAGAACAAACCTCACTGAAATTTACCTTATCACTTGAATTGTGGTGGAAACGAATGAGCTGTGATTTGATGATACATTTAAATGTATGTTGAGGATGAAATGATTTTGTGTGCAACAATTGATGTGAATCAGTTGGTTTAAAATATACTTTATAATCTAAATGACCGGACGCCCTGAAATTGCTTGCCTTTATACACGGTCACATCGAGAAAATCACCAGAACTTTCACTGATAGTAGCTTTTAATTTAATGTTTGGATCGTGATTGTTCAAAATTTCTAAAAATTCATCAAAATCTTCTTTTGAATGTTCCCAAGTAATAAAAATGTCATCTAAATACCTGAGATATACGAGAGGATGCTTTGCACATTTGCTTAAGACATTTTCCTCCCATTCCACTACATAAATGCTTGCAAAATTAGGACTGAATCTTTTGCCCATAGGACAACCCATTATCTGTAGAAAATATTCTCCATTGAATTGAAAGTCATTACCTTTTAAGCTCGCTCAGCTCTAAAAGATCCAAGATTTGTTCATCCGGGCTTTTTGCATCTGGATATTTTTCAAATGTATTTTTCACTGATTTAACACCTTTATCAATATCAATGTTCGTATACATACTGTCTATATCTAAAGTAGCCAGAATAGCATTTTTCGATATTTTAAATTTCGAAAATTTTTGACAGGAAATCCTGTGTATTTTTTAGATAGCTCGGATGTCCATTTGCTATAGGTTTCAGATGATAATCAATTAGTTCCGAGAACGCATAAGATTCCGAATTACAATCTGATACAATTGGCCTCCCGGGTGGAGTTATGTCATCCGTCCATGAAGAATGGTCCTTGTAGATCTTTGGTAGGATGTAAAATTGTCTTGTATGAGCACTGAGCTTAGCTGCTAAATATTTCAATTTTTTTTTGGTAATGTGACATTTGTTGAGGAGAAATTTTAAGATCTTATTGAATTTTTCGACATTGCTAGGCCAAATAAGTGAATCTATTTTCTTATAATGTTTAGTATTGCTGAGTTGGCTCATGGCTTCCTTTATATAATTATCCCGAGATAGAACTACCGACCCACCTTTGTCGGCTGGTTTAATTACTAATTTTTTATTTTTCCAAAGTTTTGTGAGGGCTCTCCGATCAACAGCTGTTAAATTGTCTTTATCAGAGAGTATGTTCATGCTGAACACCTTTTGGATGATTCATTTGCTAGCCTCAATAATTTCGGGATCTACTTCACTATCTGGAGGTGACCAACCATTTGCTTCTCTAAAAGGAAGTTTCCGACCACTGGAGTTTTTAAAGCGGTCTGCTAATTTCATTTGTCTAAGAAAATTACAGTTATATGATGGTATATTTATTTGATTACCAGTTTTAGCCTTAGGTGCTGGTACAAAAGTTAAACCGCGATCTAAAAGAGACTTTTCTTGGGTTGTTAGGTCATTGGTGCCAGACAGGTTAACCACATTAGTTCGTAATCCCACATCTGTTAGGCGGTTGTTACCTTTGCCTTTACTTAGTTTAAATCTAGATGATTCAACCAGTGTTTGACTTTTAAACCTATAGGTTGGCAGCTTGATCTTGATCAGTGATAACTGCTTTGTGTCCTTGGGCAATGACATTTAATCATGAATGCCCATGTTTGGGCACAGTGGCTCTGTTTACTAAGGTGTACTGCAAGTTGAGGGTGCAGTTCGCTTCAACCGCCACTGACTCGGCATGTGCAAATTTAATAAGTTGGAGAAACTGACAGTTGCTCGCCACTGCTCAGTGGTTCACTCTTGATACTCTGGTTTCCTCCACCCATAAAACTGTCTGACACAATGTGACCCTGGCTATTGAAAGTTTTGTTAATCGCCAATAAAACACACAAACAAAACCGTCCCCACTGAAATAAACTCTAACTAACAAGAAACTTTGTTATTTGTTGACATTTCTAAGCTTTGATGTTATTCCTTTGGGGAAGGTAATAGGGTGAGCTTCCAAAGAAATAATATGAAGGTTGGGAATAATCAATAGAGGAAAATGGGGTGTAAATTTATTTGTGTAGAATAGAATATTTTATTACATAACTATAGTATATGAATGGTACGGCTACAAAAAAAGCATGTGTTTTGGTTTTAAAATACAATAGTAATAAGAAAACAATATCAATAATTTTAGCCTTTGGTCACTTTGAACACCTCACATACTACCTCACACAGACACAGAATAACCCTCACATACTATCTAAACATCGTTTGACCAAATTATTAGACAAGGATCAGGGCCAGATTTCTTTCCAGTCACTGCTGCTTGGTGTATCTCAACAGCTTACTTCAGCATGTAATTTTCCAATGGGAGAGCTTATAGAGGATGAGTTCCTTATGTGCAGTATACCTAACATCGTATGAATAATATACAGGAGAATGGACCAGGACCAGATTCCTTTCCAGTCACTATTACTTGTTGTATCTAAACTGCTTACTTCAGCATGTAATTTTCCAATGGGAGAGCTTTTTGGGGATGAGTTCCTTATGTGCAGTATACCTAACATCATATGAATAATATACACGAGACATGGACCAGGGCCAGATTCCTTTCCAGTCACTATTATTTGGTGTATCTCAACTGCTTACTTCAGCATGCAATTTTCCAATGGGAGAGCTGATAGGGGATGAGTTCCTTATGTGCAGTATACCTAACAAAATATGAATAATATACACATGAAACATGGACCAGAGCAAGATTCCTTTCCAGTCACTACTACTTGGTTTATATCAACATCTTACTTCGGCTTGTAATCTCCCAATGAAAGAGCTTATAGGGGATTAGTTTCACAGTACCCTCCCCCAACTCTTGACCAACTTCAAACCTGTACAGAAAGTACAGATTGCAGTTAACTGTAGCTTCAAATTTTACTTGTACAAGCTAACAGAACAGTAATACATAGTCAGCAGAAAATATACTTCAGTACACTAGATACTTTCATTCTCAATAGCTCTAACTACTCTGAAAAGGGATTAGCTGTGACCTCTCATAGGTGAGGATGTGACCACAATTTGCATAAATCAACATGCATAAATAATTGATTGAAGACGCTCATGAAAAGAATATAAAAGACTTCAGATAAGCTGTAAACACCTTGTTAAACTCTCTGTACTTTGGGGATTAAATATCGCACAATTCCAAATAGGTAATGAAAAAAAGTTCACAAAATTATGTGAACTTAAATATGACTTTAAGTTTTTGTGTGACTCAAGATATAAATAAAGTATTCCAATATTGAGTTCAATTAACACTTTACCTAATGAATCAGCCACATCTGCCTGCATAATATGCAAATTCAACAGATGAAACAAGAGCTGGACTGTCATCCGGTGCATACCCCCATGTGGTGTACCACCTAGTGTGGGCATAACTATGACCAACAAATATTATAGAAAATAATAATTTACTTAAGTTATGAAAGTTATGAATATTCTCGGACGGACTCACACATGCATGGACGCACAGATGGATGGACGCATGTAATCCAGTATACCCCCATTTTCTTTGAAAGTGGAGGTATAATTATCTAATAAAATAAAAAAAATCATCTCACAACACCGAAATTCATTCTAGTCTTGGGCAATGTTACAATTTAATTGCATACTAAGTTTCATTTAATTCCATAATGATTTACTTAAGTTATGGTCTCACAGAACTAAATATTTTCCCATAGGCGACCATTATAACGTTCAGGTGGAAAAAAATATGATCGCATCACTTTAATTTTGGCATTCAAATATCTCTGTCAAGTATAGCCCTTCAGACAACTTTTTCTGATCTGAAAACCGGGGGTCATGCAACAAATAAGAGAGAAAAACTGACACAAAGGGAAATACCGGTCACGTGCACATATTTTTCAGGGAATTCCCTACAAAAACACACAAAAAGTAAATTGTATTTTTTAGGTCCAAAAGTCATCAAATCACCCTCTTTTTTATCAGGAATATTTAACAATAATGCAAGATGTCAATAGAATGTTTCAAACTTTTATTGAAACAACGGATTTTCCCAAGGCTGTTTATTTTTAGAGATTGCGTCATTTCCGAGTACAACATTTTAAGGCGGTTCACTCTAATTTCAATATTTAGTTCCGCGATACCTATAATCATCCCCAACCCCACCAAAGAGACATTTTACCACTTCCATGAGATAAAAGAGTCATTTCTGCATTAGAATCCAACTTTTGGCTTTGGCTGAGTCAAAAACATGGAAAATTTGCTCTTTTAAGGAAAAGTGTCCAAACTTTGTCAAGTGGGCTTGAAAACTGGTATTGCCTCCAAAAGATTTTTCTATCCTGTTACTTTATAAATTAACTGAAAAGGATGAGAATGTACAGCTTTCTTTAAAAAACTACCCTGATCCCAAAATAAAACTAACATCTGCATCAGCACAAAATATTTTTAGAAAAAATCTGTCTCATTTAACCATACTGCAAGCAAAACAGTGTCCCAACCCCCATGGAACAATATGGATGTCAATTTTGTTTCCAAAACTGGGGATGCAGCTATATATTTCATCAATATGAGAGGACTCTACCAGTTTATCCTAACAACTGATGTCAAATTTTATTCCACCATCTTATGTAGGAAAATTTTGCCCTGAATAGGACCCCCCGGTATGCCTCTTTTCATCAAAATATGTGATATAATTCATAATTTAATTGATATTGACCCAAAACAAACCTACTGTGATATGAACTTTCCCATCTGTAATAGTTTTTAATCACAGTCTGGCTTCTGAAGACATTTCACATTGTATTGATGAATATTTTGCAATTTTTGTAAAGGAAAAGCCTCAGTTTTCTCAGTAAAGGCACATAGAGTCATTGGTATGGCACTGACAAAACATAAAACAGTGTTTTTTTTCAAAAGAATGACCAGTACCTGCTACTGTGATATCTCATAACACTGGTAAGATGCCTAAAACCATCAAATATTGATTCTATAGTGCTATGCTTATGCTGCAAGTTCCCATAAGTGCACTTTCATAACCTTTGTTTTAATCCCCACAGACACCCATTCTGGCAAAAAGATTGAAATTGTTGAAAACATGTTTCCAAAGAGGATGAATCAGACATTTGCTTCAAGAATATAGTGGTATTTGAAGTTTAATATACTTGTGTGTGTGGGGGTGGGGGGGGGGGGGGGGGGGGTGTGAAAGTTAGTCAGCTGCCAATTATTGAAAATGTAGATACAGGCAAGTGAAAAGCAAAGAAACACCATGTCTGATGAAGAGACAGACACACAGACAGACAGACAGATAGGCTTGCAATCACACATGTAGGAGGTCTTCATGAGAGTACTGAATGGCATACAATGAAAACTATAGTGGAAGAGCCAGGGCAAGGTTGTTAAATTGAAAAATAACTCAGTGGACCATGAGTGCTGAAGCCTCAAAGTAAATCATAAGAAACTGAAAGTGTATGATACAAACTTCAGTCTCTAAAAACATGCTGTTCAGTCTTTCCAAATGTTTATCATCAGCAGAAGGGTTAAATATGTGTGGGAGAGAGGACTTGGTTCAATGAAAGAGCAATATTTCACAACTGTCACTGTAAATTTATGCTGTATCAGGGGAACCATGGCAGCACTAGTACTAGACAACTATATTGGTAGCTATGCACAAATGCCATTCACTCACATTTGTAATTTTATTATGTTATTTTCCACTGTAGCCCCCACCCCTTCCTCAAATTTGTGTTCCAGGATACTCTTTCAATGAAGGAATTGTTTTCCAACATTTTGAAGAGCATAATATAGAAGAGAAAAACTTCTAAATAATAGTGAATAGAAGGGCAGTGTAGGTTTTCTGTCTGTGTTTGAATGGTGATTTGGGAGGGGGTTGGAAGATTTGGAATCCTCCCTGCCCCTAGAAATATGAGGAGAAACCATGGTTTAAATAAATATGTTAAGAGGGCAATATAGGCTGTTAGTTAGCAGCTGCCAGAGGTTATAGTGTGCTCCTGGGGAATACACTTGCTCAAGATGTGAATTTTCTTGCATGAACAGCCTTAGTTTTGGAAATATATAGCTTTAATTGCTGACTGTGACAAAAATGTAACTTTTCAAAACAATAAAATGGTTTGGTAAGGTGTATGGTCCCCAAATAAATATTTAAATGTGAAATAATCCCCCAAAATAATAACTGAATCTGGCCTGGAAGCCAAAAAACATATTTCCTATAGGTCTCACAGAACTAAATATTTTCCCATAGGCGACCATTATAACGTTCAGGTGGAAAAAAATATGATCGCATCACTTTAATTTTGGCATTCAAATATCTCTGTCAAGTATAGCCCTTCAGACAACTTTTTCTGATCTGAAAACCGGGGGTCATGCAACAAATAAGAGAGAAAAACTGACACAAAGGGAAGTACCGGTCACGTGCACATATTTTTCAGGGAATTCCCTACAAAAACACACAAAAAGTAAATTGTATTTTTTAGGTCCAAAAGTCATCAAATCACCCTCTTTTTTATCAGGAATATTTAACAATAATGCAAGATGTCAATAGAATGTTTCAAACTTTTATTGAAACAACGGATTTTCCCAAGGCTGTTTATTTTTAGAGATTGCGTCATTTCCGAGTGCAACATTTTAAGGCGGTTCACTCTAATTTCAATATTTAGTTCTGCGATACCTTATGAATATTCTCGTATGGACAGACAGACGGATGCACAGACAGATGGACGCAATCCAGTATACCTTCCCCCCCCCCCCCCATTTTCTTCGAAAGTTTTCAACAATTTCTAAGTCAAAAGGTATGGTAAATTGTTTGGTGTTTGGAAGTTTTATGCAAAGAGGCAGAAGCCTTTGTCATAGGCAAACTGCATGTCATATTTCACTGAAATCCAATAACCCATGCCTGAGATACAGGCTGAACAGACAAATGATGTCTATTTCCTACAATTTCTAAGTAAAAAGGGGGATAACTCTAAAAAGGAGAATGTGAGAAATATCGTTGAATCATTTTTTTAAAGCCTATACCATAAGCAGTGTTCACGACAAATTTCATTGCAATAGAACATTCGATACCTGAGATACAGGCTGAACCGACAAAATTTGGCTCTGACGGACACAATTTCTAAGTGAACAAGTAATAAAACAAGAGGCCCCACGGGGCCTGAAGCGCTCATCTTGTACAGAACACAATTTAAACAGAGTCCAAGAATGAGTCTACATTAAGCAAGCCATCTCCATAGACTACACTGTCAATCCTTGAGTCCCTCAGGAGTGACAAAAATAATCTGGGCATCATGCCTTTTCTTCAGCTGATCATAAGTAAAATGCAGAGCTCCCCTATGAAGCCCCTTGATACAACCTATGTGGATTAATCTTAGTACCTCTAGAGGGTACTGAATACAAAATTTTTAATTCTTCAGCAAAATGGCCAATTCCGGCTCCCATAGAGAGCCCAAATATTAACCCAGGCTCTTGATTTGAACACAGTTAAATCTGACTTCCCTAGAGATGTTGTGTACCGAATATGAAAGCATTCTGACTGTTGGATCTGAAGAAGAGAAATTGTAAAGAAATTTCTTCGAATTGCACTAAGTTCAAATTTGGGCTACCATAGCGAGCCCAAATATTGACCTATGGATCCGATTTGAACAAACTTGAATCTGACCCCCCTAGAGATGTTGAATACCAAATGTGAAAGCATTCTGACAAGTGAATCTGAAGAAGAAGATTTTTGAAGAAATTCCCTCATATTGTACTAAGTTAAATTTCATGTTCCCATATGGAGCCCAAATATTAACCTAGGCACTCGAATTGAACAACCTGGAATCTGACCCACCTAGAGATGTTGTATACCAAATATAAAAGCATTCCGACTGGTGGATCTGAAGAAGAAGATTTTTAAAGAAATTTTCTCATATTGCACTAAGTAAAAATTTGGGATACCATAGTGAGCCCAAATATATACCTAGGGATTTGATTTGAACAAACTTGAATCTGACCCCCATAGAGATGTTGCATACCAAATATCAAAGCATTCTGACTGATGGATCTGAAGAAGAAGATTTTTTTAAATTACCCTCCATATTGAACAAAGATAAAATTTGGGCTTCCGTAGGAAGCCCAAATATTAACCTAGGGACTTGGTTTGAACAATCTAGAATCTGACCCTCATAACAATGATGTATACCAAATATTAAAAGATTCTGACTGGTGGTTCTGAAGAAGAAGATTTTTAGAGAATATTCCCCATATTACCCTATGTTAAAACTTCGGGCTCCTGTAGAGAGCCCAAATATGAACCAATGAGCTTTATTTCAACAAACTTTTATCTGACCCCCCTATGAATGCTGTATACCAAATATCAAAAGATTCTGATGATTGGTTCTGGAGAAAAGATTTTTTTTAATTTTTGCAAATATGCTGACTCAGCATTTTTTCGATGCCCATTACAGAACACCCTAACATAACCGATGGCAATTTTTTTTTACCATTCAATTCTACTGGTCATAAGGATACTTCATACCAAATAAAAGCTCTCTGTTCCGTGGGGTTTGGGAAATATGGGGGTTTGAAAATATTTCTATTTTTAGCTCCCAGGGTTCTCACAGGGATGCAGGAATTTTTTTTTTTGCATGGGTCAAGTACTTATGACCCAATACTACCACAAACCAAATTTGGTTCATACCGGACCATCGGTTCAGAAAATAGAAATTTTGGGCGGGGCCAAAAATCTTACCCCTCCTATTACAAAGCCAAATATTAATTTACGAACTTCGTTTGAACAAATTTGATTCTACACCTCATATGGATGCTCCATAGCAAATATCAAGTCATTGCACACACTGGTTCTTGAGAAGAAGATTTTTAAAATATTTTGGAGCATTTTCCCCCACTCCCTCCCTATGGGGCCGGGCATACTGAGTTGAACAAAAATGAAATGCCCCTTTGGGACCATCACTCACACAAACTTTCACTTGAATTGGCCCAGTGGCTTTGGAGGAGAAGACCAAAACATGGTGTTGACGGACGACGGATGACGGACGGGAAGCGATTAGATTAGCTCAGCTTGACTTTGTCAAGATGAGCTAAAAAAAAATAACTAGTGTGGGCATACCTATGACCAACAAATATTACAGAAAATATTAATTTACTTAAGTTATGAAAGTTATAAATATTCTCGGACGGACTCACACATGGGCCGACGGACGTACAGATGCACGGACACACAGACGCATGTAATCCAGTATACCCCCATTTTCTTCGAAAGTGGGGGTAAAAAAAAAATTATTTTTCAACAAATTTCAATAAAACTATATCATGTAAACCCTCAGTGGAACAAGCTCATTGAGCTCATTCCAATAAGGGGTCACATGATATGGTTCTGTTGAAATTTTCGAAAAAATTAAAACATTTCAATTTAAAATAATAAATTTTTATATCGTCTTCGCTGGGTAAAGGGTTAATCACCCCAGCAGAGCCAAAATTTTGAAATTTGGTTTGATTCGTAAATGTTCCAATTATTTAATTTGATTCCAGTCATGTGGATTTGGGAATTTCCAAATCCTCAAGATGCTCTCAAAATCCTATTGTCTCACCTTGAACTCTTCTTCTGTCATCAGGTCTCCTATACAGGAGACCTGATGATAGGGGATGAGTTCAAGTAGATTCTGCTTCCTACTTTGATTCCATTCTGGAATATTCAGATTTTTTGATTGACTTGCCCAAACAGACAAGTTGCCACTGAGTACTCGAATGAAGACTGGAATATTTACAGTTATGTATTTATTTATTTATATTTAAGGTCACAATGGTCAATATGACCACAATATGGAGATTTATTTATTTATTTATTTATTGGTGTTTAAGGTCACATACTTATGCACAATGGCTAATCGTGACCATGACAGTTTTACGGGCAGAGGAAGTAACCGGAGAGAACCACTGTGCATCGACGAGCAACTGTCAGCTCCTCAACATTCTAACTCTGCTAAAGCTTCTCTCAAGCAGGGTTACAGAGGCTGAAGACATGTGCACCATCGCCGTGCATTTTCGCTTTAGTACACGCCGTCATCGTGTAGGCAACTGGGATAAAGTGCCTTGCCTAAGGACATAACGCAGATCGTCCTGGTCAGGGATCAAACTCGGGACCTCTAGAATAGAAGTCCAACAGTCTACAACTGAGCCACCGCACTCCCCACAATATGGAGATAAAGTCAAGTTTAGTCATTTGTTTATACCCATATTGCCCATTTCAGAGGACTTCCACCCCAATCATTGGTGACTACCAGTAAAGCAGAGTGTGTTTACCATAGTAAACAAGCACAGCTTCATTTCACAGGGTTCCCTCGGGAAATATTCACAGTTAATAGAAGGTGCAATATTTACAATTTGAAGAGCCATGAGATTTGATTCAAGATTCGTTTTGATTCAAAATCTTCTACCTGATTCAATTTGGTAGTCTATTAGACCTGAAATTTGAGATTCATGAGGTTCTACAACTCAGAGCACCAAAAAAACCACATATGGGCATTAAAACAAAATGACCTTCACACAAAACATGTCGGAAACAAATCTGCAGCAAACAAAAACTTGAATTCTGAGAAAGAAACACAGAGAAATGTTTTTGGCCCCACATTCCGAAAGGGTCATTGGGAAAATTAGTGTTGTAGTGGACCAGAATTAGGGTTTTTTTTGCAATCACAGAATGCACTAGAACAGCACCTGTTCCTGAATATGATAGTGGCATTTGAAACAATTGAGACAAAATACAGGAAATTATATGTTGTGTAAAGTAATTATTGTTTCCTTTGAACCATCAAACTTCGTCTTTGTCATCAAAACTTCAAGTAAACACATGTATGCATGCGTGTTTTGGTTCTTTAAACACTGAAGTTATCTTTCTTGGAATGCAATGTGCAGGATATTTGCCAGGGAAGAAAGTTCATGTGGCACTAATATTGATGTTGTTACATGCATTCCCCGCCATAAAATACAAAGAGTAAACATGGGACACTGAAATAGTATTGCGAGATATTACTCAGTTTTATTGAAAATGATTGAAGTAGAAGTTGTACAAGATACTTATACATAACTCTACATTAAATCTTCTATGTGCAGAGGGAGATAATCTGCTTAAAATCATCTCAGATTGAAAATTTAGGAAATTCTGCAGGTTTACTCATTGGTGGTCATGTTTGTGAAAAGTTTCATCAAAATCAGTTCATAAAAGTAGGAGGAGTTGCTATTTACAAACTTACCATTCAAATTATATTTTGTATTTTCAATTTTTGCTTCCAAATCATATCTTATCCCTCCCACCTAATATGGGCTTGAAGGATGAGAGATCAAATGGGGGATCACATGCAATGTTATTGTGGAACAAGAATGAAAATTTCAGTTATTCTGGGACGTTTTGAGTAACTATGGTTTTTTCAGAGCTCAAACACAAGTAAAGAAAAGACTTTAGCCAACTGTTTATCCTTATGCTACTTCCACTCAAGGCATTTGTTACTGCCCAAGCTATTATAAGCTTTAATGCTTAACCCTTTTCCCAATGCTCAGGATATCAAAATTTATTATTTTAACTAGAGAATTGCAATTTGTTGGACAAATTACGGGCTTTCCCATCTTTCCAATGTGAAAATGCAGACTATATATAGCAAAGCAAAGTGTTTGAAATTAACCATTTCCAAAGTGATAGACAAAAAGCATCCAAAGTTGGCTAATTTTGGTATTCTCTCACGGTTCTCTTATTCACGCCCTCATTTTGCTTGGGGGTTAAATCTTGAGAATAAAAGGTAAACAGTAACTTTCTTCTACAATCATTGTTGCATCTATCCATACCAAAATAATTGCTACAACAACCTTGCAAATAGAGGAAATGAGTACAGCAAAATTCACTGAAAATCAATTTTTTTTCTGACAGTACTATTCTTTACATGGCCAAAGCTTATGTTGTGTTAGCCCCAAAGCATAACTTACAGCAGAGGATTTGTTCATTAGGCATCTCTACCAATAGCAAAACAAAGTGTTTAGAATTAACCCTTTCCAAAATAACAGGAAGATGCAACCACAGTAAGCTAATTTTGGCATTTTCAGATAGTACTCTTACCCTCATTTGCTTGAGGGTTAAAGATGAGATTAAAAACTAAACAGTAACATTCTTCTGCAAGCATTGTTGCATCTATGCATACAAAAATAATTGTTACAACAACCTCACAATTATGAGAAATTTGCCCTTGAAGTTAGTAAATCTTGAAGATAAAATGATGTATTCATATCATTTGTGGCCAATGGGGGTTAATTTTGAAATATTTGTATGGTGATTTTAGTGTATAATATTATGCTCTTAATGTGTGAACATCAATCACAGACTGAGTGTCAGAAAAGAGACATGGACCAATCTTGAATCTTGCTATTTGAATGAACATGTTCAAGTTGAGGGTACTCCAATTCAAGGCCTGACAACTGGGTGATGGTTAAAACTTGGAATAAAAACATATAACAGCAAAATTGTTCTTGGATAACAGTTAGATAATTGCTAAAAATGAAAAGTGGACAGAAATCGCGCATGGGTTAATGGCGAAAAGGTGGTAATTTGGCTAATTTGACATTAAAATTTAACAGACAGCAGTGTCGCTCATACGCCCAAAGCGTCCAGACCAGTGAAGGCAGATACATGAAATCTTCAGAAGTTGTTCTATTATCCCTGCTCGACAGGACAGTATCTTTGTCAAGTGGCGTGACCGTGTGGGAACAACGTGGATTGTGTGGAAACCACAGGGACGATTCGTCCCTACTCTATTCCCAATGCAATGCCATTTCCATTCACTATTTTCCTATCACCGGTCGAGTTTGGCATTATTTCTGTCTATTTGATGAACTGTTCAGCTTTAAATATTCGCACATTCATATGGGACAGAAAGTTTTGAGTTGAACGGCTTATTTTAGACCGTCCCGGCAGAAACTGACAACTCGATCCGGAGGAGAAAAAGAAGTCATCTGGCTAATTTGACATTCAAATTGAACAGATACAATGTCGGATATATGCCAATTATGTCCCGACCATGAAAGGCAGTAACTTGAAATTCTCAGAATGTTTTCTACTGTCCCTGCCCGACAGTTTAGTATCTTTGTCAAGTGCCGAGACCACGTGGAAATACCGTGGATCAGGTGGAAACCAAGGGCACGATTCGTCCCTACTTTATTCTCAATTCAACGTCTTTTCCATTCATTATTTACCTGTCACCAGCTGAGTTAGGCATTATATCTGTCTATTTGATGAACTTTTCAACCTTAACTATTTGCGGCTTCATGTAGCACCACCGAAAGGCCACTGCACAGTTACCAATATATTCAAGGATTGATTTTACGAAAATATAAATTTTATAGTAAATTTCCTTTCTTATTATACCTACCGCAATTGTTTACTACAGTCTTGCACTACAGTGGAAGACTCTAACTCGGATAAAATACTCTCTATTTTAATCTTTCCCAAGAGATGTGGGAAAGAAAAGTGGTGTAAAAAACACCACGAAAAAATAAGCCAAAACTGGGCCGAGCACCATCGGAGCACACCCAGTATGGGACGCTCTTCCCTTAGTACAAATTCACGACTTCCGTTAACCAATGCGCAGTGCATCATCAAGTCATCATTCCTTTGAGTCCGACAACATAGAAGTTATGTGATCAGCGGGGAGGAAGGATTCTTACCCGAATAAGAAGACGGGAGGGCCTCCATGTAAACAATTGCGGTAGGTATAATAAGAAAGGAAATTTACTATAAAATTTATATTTCTTATCAACCTACCTTACAATTGTTTACTACAGGCTGAATAGACAATAGGATGGAGGGAATCACACAACCAACCCACACATAACTCAATTGCACTGGAACCGTGGACAGAGGAAGAGATCCCTAGGCCTATCAAACCATAGCATCACAAACATTAGTAAAAGACAATGAAAGATGTGGTGTATGGTGAAGTGCGACGCACAGACAGAAAAGCTGAATGGCTGGGATAGACAACAGGCTGAGCCGAAGAAAGAGGGCCCGTAGGACAAAGGTCCTCTGTCATCTCCTGCAACTGTCGCAGATAAAAGGAGAAGGTAGCATTTCTCCAGTAGGCTGCCAGCAGTATAACATCCGACAACAGGACAGAGTTAGTAAAAGAGGAAGACAATGCACGCACCTCGTGGCAGAAAAAACGATTGGTAATACAATCACCAGTAGCTAGACGAGCGGAAGCTGCACGAATAGCAAGACAAATCCATCGAGAAATGGATGCAGGAGAGAGCTGGCATGTGAGAAAACGCATATCCATCCAGGATAAAGGTGCAAATGCCCCCCCCCCCCCCCCCCCCCATCCCCAAGCAGAGCAGCGCCCAAGAAAGTGTCCATCTTGGAGTAAACTGCAAAGTCCTAGGCCTTTTCAAGGAAAAGAGCTGAACAAGCTTGGAGAGGCAAGGATGAGTGTCGAAACAATGCGGTACCACATATGAAAAAGGTCTCCGAAGCATGGACTTGTACCCATTGCTGGAGACCCCCAGAAACAAACATATACCAGAAACTCCACAAGCGGTGTGATCGAAGGAGTGACAGAAGCAACAGAGTGATCACACACCATCGACAGAAGAACCTTCTACTTAGCCAGAGGCTAAACCAGTGGAGTGAGTGCCTCCTTGAAGAGAAAAGCAACTCCACTGCTTGTCTCTAAAAACCACTACGGAGGAGACAGGACCCGATAAAAGACATGCGCGAAGGCACAATGAAGTCGGGTCAACTTGAAACCTCCTCGAGCGACTTTGGCAAAGAAAGTCACGATGTAGAGGGAGACATGCCGGAACCGCCGCTAACAGAGAGCAGAGCAGATTGATGCACACCCACCGAGGCGAGAGGGGTGTGATCGAAAGGATTCGACGACTGCAGGTTCATATCTGGGCTAGAACCTGAGGCGGAATCAGAACAGGCAGGAAGGCGTAGCCATCAAGACCATCCAAAAGGAGGGCCAGAGTATCCATGGCGAAAGCCAGAGCATCTGTACACAGGGACACGAAAGTGTCCACCTGATGGTTCCAACGAGTCGCAAAGAGATCGATGGAACACCACCATGTGGAGCATCTACTCGGTGGAAAAGAACCTGCCCCGTCGGGACAGGGAGTCGGCTAGAACGTTCAGACGACCGGAAATGTGACGAACAACCACCCCGGCGTTGACATCCTGAGCGAGCAGTAGAAGATCTTCAGCCAATTCGTACATTGGAACCGAGTGTGTGCTGCCCTGGTTCCGAATGAAGCAACCACTGTTGAATTGTCGAACAACAGAAGGACCTGACAATTCAACAGGTGAGGGATCCACTGCCTGAAACTCAGAAGAAGAGCAAGAAGCTCCTTCTGGTTGATGTGTAGAGATGCCCGATCCTGGTTCCACATCCCGTGAAGGGAAAGATCTAGAGGATCCAACGTCGCACCCCATCCGGGATCGCTGGTATCTGCCGTCAGAACGCGATTGGACGTGGGTAAGTCCAATGAGACACCCTGCGTGATCCACTGAACATTCATCCAGTGGAGAAGGTGAGGATGAAGAGATTCTGGTAACTGAAGCATCAGATCCAGAGAATCGTCATTCGGCCTCCAACAACTGAGCAGAAAGTGTTGGAGAGGTCTGACATGCAGCCGACCTAGAGGAATGAGATCCGTCACCGAACCGCAGAGACCGAGCAGCTGGAGAAACCGCCATGCTGTCGCGGATGTGGACTGGGACAGAGTCAGAGCAAAAGCTGAAAGAATCACAGCCCTGTCCTGGGGAACCGCCACCGTATTGAACTGAGTGCGGAAGGCCATCCCCAGATGACAAAACGACGGAGAAGGGACCAGATCCGACCTCTCCTCGATGTCTCTGAATCCTAGCGATGTGAGCAAGCTCAACAGAGTGTCGACATCCAACTCCAGTAAGGCAGCATTGGAATGCCTCTGGAGGATATCGTCTAGATATGCCGAAGTAGTCACCCTGGACTGTGTGCGATGGAAGGCTATCACATGCGACATCAGTCGGGTGAAAGTCCAAGGAGCCAGGTTGAGGCCAAAAGGCATGGCCTTCAACTGGTAAACTCGCCCCGGAAAAGTGAACCTGAGATACTTCCGCGACACCCGATGAATCGGAACGTGAAAGTAAGCGTCTCGCAGGTCGATGCTGGAAGTGAAATCTCCCTTATGAATGGAACGGCGGACCGACCTGAAAGTCTCCATGCTGAACTTGGAAGCAATGATAGACTGGTTCAGGATACTCAGATCGATAACCGGTAGGAGTCGGCCGTCCTTCTTCGGTATCAAGAACAGGCGGGAATAAAACCCCGCTGACTGAATGTTCTTGACGACCTCGAACGCCCCCTTGGCCAGGAGATTGTCTATCTCCATGGACAAAAGCTCTCGACGTAAAACGTCTGAAGGAACTGTGGTTGGAAGAGGCACTCTGGACAGAGTGGGGTGCCTTCAGAAGGAAATTCGCAGCCCGGACCAAACAACATCTAACACCCAAGGATCGGATGTGATGGTGGCCCAACGGTCTGCGAACTCTGCTATCCTTCCTCCAACCTGGATGAATCGAGGTGAGAACCTTCAGTTCGAGCCATGACGAGGCCCACGAGAGGAGAAACCACTTCCTCTATTGAATGAAGAATCCTGAGACTTCCCTCTAGCCTGCCGACGCTTACCCTTACCCCGTGAGTAAGAAGAAGAAGCAGTGGCAGAAGGATCAGCCCTTTGCTTCGCCGAGGAAGCAGAAGGGTACTTGTTAGGCTTTGAACGGTCCCTGCCTCCCCAAGAAGGCTGATCAAGCTGACGAAGCAGCAGCTGATCGTTGGAATGACGTAGGATGGCATCCTGGACTGTCAACACGGAACCCATGGAACAGTAGCGGACCTGCCAAAGAAGCAGATCGAAGAGCAGCGTGCTGCCCTCAGGAAGGGATCGACCTGTGTCCAGCACAGAGTCCCTTCGAACTAGTTCCAAAATAGACGTGTCACAGGCATGCGTATGAGTAAGATGCATGAGTGCCTTGGACAGCACACGCAAAGGAGCCTGTAGATTGTCAAACCTATCTGGAGGCAGATAGGCAGCTAAGGCAGAGACGACGTGATCGGAGAGAGAAAGCATACCCAGCATTTCTCTCGATAAGCCCAACATGGACTCCAGAGTCGTCATAGGAATGATGACAGACTTGGGCTTGGAAAGCCCGAGGGAATTGGAGTCCTGATCCAAAACCGTCAAAGTCTGGCAGACTGACGGATTGGCGAAATCGTAGTAACGATAACGCACCAGAGGCAAAAAAGGTGTCAACCCTGGTGAAGAACGGAGCCTTCATAGCCTTGGAACTCAGCCTAGAGTCCAAGGCTGAAAATGCTTCAACCACCTCTACCGACTGGCACGGTCGAAGACACCCCGAAGCAGGTTGCTCCACAGGCTGTAGGCGCACGACCGATGATCGCGGCTTGGCTGACACTGTCAGATGGCTTAATGGTTTGAGATCCGGAAGGAACCCAAACACAAAGTCAAGAGCTGCCCCCAAGTCAGAAGACTGCAGGCTCTCGACATCAAGGATGTCCGACTCCTCCCTGGAGTCGGAAGACACATAGCCCATCGTGGGCAAACCAGCCGACGCCTCCCATGGTGTAGGCACCAGGGGGATCAAAAAGCGGCCTGTTTCCAATCCTGGGAGGCGGCGCCATAGGGGACGCCTGGAAACCACTTGCTGCCTCGCTGGAAGCAATGGGAAGGCTCTTGGACAGAACCTGAATGAGTAAGGAGAGGGCCTCCCTAAGCTCCCTGCCCGTATCAGCCGGTTCGACATGGGGACGAACCAGCAAAGTGGCTTCACTCCTGACCCTCTTAATCAGTGATGGGTCACGATCCTCCAATACACCCAAAGCAGGGCGACGGGCAGCAACCAAAAACATCTGAGGGCAGACGTGTATAGGGGTACGACACACCCTGAGGAACAGAGCGGGAACTCAGGAGAGTTGCCGCGGACCTCTGAGGGGCAGAAGGTCCAGGCTGCACAGAAGGCGTTGGTCCCGCAAAACTGGCCGTGTGACCAGAATGAGTGGATGGAAAATGCCAATGACAAAACTGTGGTACTCGACGGCGCAGAGACCACAGTAGAGGGTCCGGCCGGCAGCCACTTCCAACTTCGCTGAGTTGAGGTCAAGGAAGGCTGAGGCCGATACCCCCTTGTCTACACTACCAGACACCGCTGCAGACCACTGCAGGCATAAAACTGCTGTGCTCAACGGCTGAGAGGACACAGCAGGGGGTTCAGTCGGCAGCCACTTGAGGGTTATATCTGAGATTAAGAAGTAAACAGTAACTTTCTTCCACAATCATTGCTGCATCTAGCCATACCAAAATAATTGTTACAACTACCTTGTAATTAGAGAAATTTGCCTTTGAAATTGGCGAAAATAACAATTATTCCAACAGTACCCTTATGGGAAGTCTGAAATCTGCCAAGGGTTAAACTTTTAATAATAACAGAACAAAATTTGTCATACTTTGACTGCTGCAAGCAGCTACAGAAATCATTCAGAGCTCAAGCAATTGAAAATGGAGTAAATCGCCACCTAAACTTACCCAATTCTGAAAAAATTGGAGTTTTTTTGAATGATACCTATTTTTATGCAACCAGAATGGGATAGGGTTAAACTTTACAACCAAACTTACAACAGCAAATATGCTCGGTAGTCAATTGTGAATACGTACAAGAAAAGTGTTTGAAATTAACCCTTTCCAAAATGATAGAAAAAGCAACCAAAGTTGGTTAATTTTGGCAGTTTCAAACGGTACTATTATCCTCGCCCTCATTGTGCTTGAGGGTTAAATCTGAGATTAAAAAGTAAACAATAACTTTCTTCTGCAGTTATTGTTGCATCTATCCAAACCAAAATAATTGTTACAACAACCTTGTTATTAGAGAAATTTGCCCTTGAAGTTGGTCAATTTTGAAGACAAAATCTATAGTCATGTCATTTTTGGCCAGTGGGGGTTAATGTTGAAAGATCTGAGTGGTGATTGTGGTGTATCATATTATGCTCTAAATGTGTGGAAAATTTGACCTAAATAACGGTAAACAATTTTGAGACATTCGAAAAATGGTGAAATGCTGAAGGTTTTGGCAGAATATTTTGAAAATACGCGTTTTCAGAGATATGACGATACCGCATTTCACTAGATTTTATGACATTACATAAGTGTGCCAAATTTGGTCAAAATCGTAAAGCTTGTTTTTGAGCAATTCAACAGACAAAATTCAGGGAGGAAAGAAAAAAAATAGAGAAGAAAAATTTTGAAAAAGAAGAATAACAAGAGGCTTTCCCAAACTGGGTCTGGGAAAGCCTAATTGTTGTTTTTTAAAATTTTTCAATAAATTTCAACAAAAACATACCATTGACCCAGAATGAACCTTCGCCTTGAACAAGCCTGTTCAATGGGGGTAATTGATCATACCCTGTGATGGTTTTATACATTTCAAGTTTGCCTCCCAAATGAATATGACAAATGCAAGCCGAAAAAACAAATGTGCCATTGCATGATAATCAAGAGATTAATTTTGCTTAGCCTTATCTTTCTACTTTTTTTTAAATTAAAATTCAGAAAAGTTAAAGCAGTGTTATTTTCACTGGAGCTCAGATATTTCCATCTATTGAGAGACCATTTATTATTCCACACCATTGAAAAAAATAAAATCTTTGAATTATCATGCGGGCAGTGTACACTAATTAATTCCTAGTGTTTAAGGTCACTTTCAGTATATGTGGCTATATAATAACCGCCACACAAGTATGAAATCAACTTTTATCAATTGATTACACCTATGCTGCCCACTTCAGAAGACTCCCACCACAAGTGTTGGGAACATCCATACCAAGTTTCAAAGGAATTGACCCCAAAACACCTGAGAAAATCTCCGGACAAAATTCAGGTATTTTAAGATGAAAAGGGGCATAAGTCTGGAAAAAAAATCCAATCAAACCTATAATCACAGGTGCACAGGTTCCCATGGTAGTGTACATCCATACCAAGTTTCAAAGGAATCAACCCACAAACACCCTGAGAAAATCTCTGGACAAAATTCTAAGCAATTCAGGCATTCTAATATGAAAAGGGACATAACTCTGGAAAGTCCGATGAAAACTATAATCGCCCAAAAAAAATTCAGACATTTTCAGATAAAAAGGAGCAGAACTCTGGCAAAAAAAAGTCCGATCAAAACTATAATCACAGGTGTATTTATTTATTATGTTTAAGGTCACATATTTATGCACAATGGCTAATCATGACCATGACAGTTTTACAGGTGGAGGAAGCTGGAGTATCCGGAGAGAACCACCGAGCAACGACGAGCAGCTGCCAGCTCCCCAACATTGTAACTCCGCACTGCAGCACAGGCAGGGTTAGATTGGTTGAAGACATGCGTACCATCGATGTGCAGTACGCCTTAGTACACAGCGTCATCGTGCCCCCACGCAGGCAATGGAGATGAAGTGTCTTGCCCAAGGACACAACGCGATTGCTGCAGGTGGGATTCGAACCAAGGACCTCATGGCTTGCAGCCTGCACCTCTACCTGCTGGGCCACCGCACTCCCAATCACAGGTGTATGGTAGTGAACATCCATACCAAGTTTCAAATGAATCGACTCATAAACATCTGAGAAAATCTCCAGACAAAATTCAGACATTCCAAGATGAAAAGGGGCATAACTCTAGCACAAAAAGTCTGATGGAAACTATAATTGCAGGTGCAGAGGTTCCCATGGTAGTAAACATCCATACCAAGTTTCAAAAGAATCGATCCATAAACATCTGAGAAATTCTCCGGACAAAATTCTAGGCCTGCTTTTTCAAGTTGAAAAGGGGCATAATTCTGGCAAAAATAATCCGACTGAAACTATAATCGCAGGTGCACAGGTTTCCACGTTAGTGAATATTCATACCAAGTTTCGTGCAGATTGGTCCATTAACGTCTGATAAAATCTATGGACAAGAGTATGTCTATGGATGGACGTTCTTAAAAATGGGAGTTGTGGGCTTAATTTTTTACGGAAAAATTGATGATTTTAATTTCTTTGGACAGCGGTTAAAACCTTGTTTTTTTTTTTTATTTTTGGGGGAAAAGACATGGTTTCATCCCCCAATGTAATACTGGATAGAATCTAACGCTAACCCCAATCCTGAACTGACCCTAACCCTTAATATAAACCCTGAAAATTCGCAATTTGCCTCATAAGTCTCATATCTTAGTAATTAAAATCTTAATATATCAAATAAGCTCATAATATTTTGGTAAGCTCATAATGCCTGTCCGGACAGAAAAAAAACAACACGTAACTCCTGTATTATAGCTCAGTATGACGGGTGGATGGATGGACGGACAAGGTGATTCCAGTATACATCCCGCAACTCACTGCGGGGGGTATGAAAATGTTTACCACATAAACAAGCAATGCTCCACTTCCTAGGTTTCCCATGGGGAAAATATATTGCCATCCCAATAAAACAAAATAACAGCTTGATTTGAATCAACTGTTTTATCAAACATATATAATCAAAAAAGACATTAATAAGTCTCTTGGCCTATTAGTTTCATTCAGTCCACCTAGCTCAAATAACAGTGTGCCAAGGATATATCCAATAATTGCTAGATCACAAAAGAAAAAACGAAATAGGAACAGTTATTAAATTTTCATCATCAGAGAATTTCAGAGCAGGATGTATTATGCATCCATCTACAGATAAGGACACTGGTAATTTAGGCATTATCCAGTTCATAGACATTTTTCAGAGACTGCTGAATACATAGTCCATAAATTACATTTACCTAATGAAACGGCTTTTTCTGCCCGCATAATACACAAACTGAGCCGTTGAAAAAAAAATAATTTAAAAAAAAAATTTCAACAAAACTGTTTTGTTATTAGTTTTTGAAAGATTAAAAAAAAGTATTTCAAATAATAAATTATAATATCATGTGTATTGGGTAAAGTGTTAAACCCTTTACTTAACACAACCAGAAGGCTTGGGCATAAGTATTTCCCAAAACTTGAAGTGTTTCATTTTCTGCTTCCATAGATAGTTTTGGACTCCATCACTGGAATGAGCTCTTTCAGCATTTGGCCTTTCACAAAAAAGGATCAGGTTGTGACACACTTACACAAATGAATCAAGATTTCATTGATAAAATGCTACGGAATGAAGACTGCATAAATTTAGTTATTTATTTACTGATGTTTAAGGTGACATACTTCTGCACAATGGCTAATCGTGATCACAACATGGATGTTAAGCCAAGTCCAGCCAATCTTTTATACACATTCTGTACAGTTTAGAGGACTTCCACCCCAGACATTGTTGAATGGATCCCATTTTACCACTAAAATAGAGCTTGTTTACCACAGTAAACAAGCAATGCTTCACTTTCTGGATTTCCCATAGGGAAAGACCACATAAAAACAAGAGGCCCCAGGGGGCCTGAGGGCACTCACCTGACATGGTAGTGTAAATATCAAACCAGGGACTTGACTTGAATAAGCTGCATACGCCCCTCCTAAGAAAAGCATATACCAACTAGATGAAGCGATTGTGCCCACACAATACACAGGATTTTCCTTCTATTTTCAGTTCCTGCACTTTTACGTCCCAAAATTGAAATAAACGCATAAAAACAGATTTTTTCCCAAAGAAAATATTTTCAGCCTAAAATTTTTTTTTCTTCTTAAAACGCATAAAAAACCAAAAAACTAATTTTCAGATTTTGGTCCCACCCAGACCCCAAATTTTCAGTGTAAAAAAAAGAAGTTTTTTTGTCTTAAAATTGACCGAAACGCATAAAAAAAACACAAAAAATTCCAGATTTTGGTCCAAAATTTTCTAAATCCCACCCGGACCCCAAATTTTCAGTGTAAAAAAAAAAAAATTTTTGTCTTAAAATTGACCGAAACGCATAAAAAAAACAAAAAAAAATTTCCGGATTTTGGTCCAAAATTTCAAAGTACGGAATGGGGCCCCAAATTTTCAGCCTAAATATGAACCCAGAGACTTGGCTTGAACAAACTTGAATCTCACCCCCCTAAGGATGCTGCATACCAAATATCAAAAGATTCTTATTGGTAGATCTGAAGAAGATTTTTAAAGAATATTCCTCATGCTGCACTAATTTAAACATTTGGGCTCCCATAGAGAGCCCAAATATGGACCCAGGGAACTGATTTCAATAAACATGTGAAACAATCTTCCAAAGATGTTATATGTGAAATTTCAAAGCTTCTGGAGCAGTGGTTTGGGAGAAAAGTTGTCTTACATGTTTTTCCCATTACCCACAGTGTTAAAAAATGCTGACTCAGCACTTTTTCAAAGTCCCCAAAAAGTACCCCATGATAAAACCGATAGCAATTTTTTTTTTACCATTCCATTCTGTTGGTCCTAAGGAAGCTTCACACCAAATACGAATTCTCAGTGCAGTGTAGTTTTGGAGATATGGGCGTTTAAATTTTTTTCTATTTTCAGCTCCTGCGGTTCCCATGGGGCGACGGGAAAAAAAATTGGGCATAAATTAAGTACTTATGACCCAATAACCTCTCATATCAAATTTGGTTCAAATCTGCCTCTCGGTTTGGAAAATAGAAATTTTGGCAAAAATTCTTGCCCCTCCCATAATGAAGACAAATAATGCCCGACAAATGTCTCTTGAACAAACTTGATTCTAAACCTCAAAAGGACTCTGTATACAACATATCAAGTCTCTGCTACTGGTGGTTCATTAGAAAAAGATTTTCAACAAATTTGGCCATTTTTCCCCACCCCTCTGCTCAATATGAGCCGAAACCTAATTTGCATAAAAATCAAAATGCCCCTATATAACCACTACTTACATGAAATTTAATTAAAATGTGGCCAGTGGTTTAGGAGAAAGAGGCTCAAACACCACCTTCACGCAGGACGACGGACGAAGAGTGATAAGAAAAGCTCACCCTGACTTTCAGTCAGGTGAGCTAACAACAAGCCAAACTAGCATCTCAGATTCAATGTCATCATATTTTTTTTTTTTGACACGTAATATTCTTTAGTTTTGAAAAGAGGTAATTATAAAAATTATAATTTTTTTAGTATATATAAATTTAACATCTTAACCCCTAGCACTCTGGTAGTATTTCCAAATTTTCATCATTGACCCCCATATTGACCATGCAGCATGAAAAATTTAGCAAATTATATCTTGTTTGACAGAGCTCAATGAGCTCTGTCAAACAAGATATATCGAGGATATCCAGTGGTTTTGAGTGGATACCGAAAATTATCTCATGAGTTGACCGATACAAATGTTTATTTTTTGCGAGTGCTTGCAAAAGCAAAAATAACCATTTGTCTTGGTCAGGAGCAAGATAATTTCTGGTTTTCACTCAAAACACTAGATTTTCTTTTTATTATACGCTTTTTATAAGAATCTGATCATTCCTATCGATAATTCCACTCATTTCAACCTTGAATTGATGCATGAAAGGAAACAGCTGATGCGCATTGATAAGCGGAAGTGATTTGATTGATACTCGAAACAGTTAACGTCTTGTGATTGGATTCACCTGGTGGATTTCATGCATCAATTCAAAGTAAATACGTGTTGAATTATTGCTGGAAATGATCAGTATCCACTCAGAAACACTAGATTTTCTTTTCATTATACATTTTCAAACAAACTGATCATTGCCAGTGATAATTTGACTTGTATTCACCTTGAAGTGATGCTTTGAAAGCCACCATTTTGATTGATACAGTGAAAGTGTAATTTTCTATATCTTCCCAGTGGGGAAAATCATTCCAGTGGGGGATACGATTTCTATCTTTCCGCAATTTTTTTGATAATCAATCGTTTAGTACATAATAAAATTTATTCAATTCTCAGTTGCATTCTGGGGAAAAAATACCTGCTGAAAACTTTGGTATTTTGACAGTGCAGAGGGTTAACTAGAGAAACAGAATTTACTGTGATCAGTAAATTCGAGTCTGTGTAAAAATGGAAAAAGCATCAGAACTAAACAATACAGAAAGAGATTTTATGGAGACTTATTTTCGGGAGTAAACTATCTTTCCTACTTTCAATATTTTTGGCCCCTGCCCACTCTTTTGAGTGTAAAAATGCATGTCTGAACTTCGGGAATGCATTAGAGGGTCAGAAAATGTGATTTCCAGCAATTCTGAAAAATGCACTCAATGACCTCTGGATGACCTCAGTGACCTTGCCCCATACTTAAAATTTCAAAGGAGTTTTGACTCATTTGGTATTGGTCCCAGGTCCTAGGTCATACCAAGCCAGTGATAATTGAGAATATATTAAGTACCCCACATGTACCCTACATGCAATGTTTTCTACAAGAATAATTTGAAGTGTAGACTGTACTAAAGAACTGAGGCCAGGGTGGGTGTGGCCCTCACAGTTAACATATGTCAACCAAAGTTACCAAGTTACAGTAAAATCATTTCAAAAGAACAACCAGTAGAGTGTAGTAGAAAAAGTAGGTCTGAGGCCCTGTATGTCTCTCATGGTTGATCGATCTGAACCAAAATGGGATTTCATCTGGATATTCATTCAGAAATCCATTTGGACATCACAATACCAAGTCACTTAACTAAGTTGCAATGAAATCACCTCATAAATACAGACTGTATAGAGTGTCGAAGGTTTTAAGAGCAAGGGCATGCGAGGCCCTCACTACTGACCAATATAGACCAAAATACATGTAGGATGTTCTCATCTAGTTATTAGACCAAGTGATACGACAAAGCTACAATGAAGTTGCTTCATAAAAATGACCCGTAGACTGGTAAATAAAGACTTTAGGATTCGAACCTGTGCCGCTGTCACAGTTGACAGATCATTTCCAAATTAGAATGTCCTCATCTGGACATCATACAAAAAGAAAGGATGTTCCATGCTTATGAAAGGATTATTAAATAAGACAAGAATTATGACAACTGACAATACGTTAAGTTCTGTACCTTATAGTTTATACATTCAACATGAATAATAAGAGGTATAGACTGTCATAAAGAAATTTAGATTTGAACTTGTGCGGTGCTCATGGTTGACCGATCTCAACCAAACATGGCTACAGGATGAAATAACTAGATATCATACCGAGTCATCCTACCAAGTTACAATAAAGTTCCTTCATAAATACAACCTGCAGACAGTGCTAAAGGAATCTAGGTCACATGCCCCAGTGGCAGTAATGGATGACCTGTCATGACCAAAATACGACAGTCTCATCTAGACATCATACAAGTTATCGTACCAAGTTACAATGAAATCGCTCCGTAAATATGAACTGTAGACTGTGCTAAACCAATCTAGGTCATGTGCCTGTGCAGCCATCATGGCTGACCGAGCACAACCAAAATAGGATGTTCTCATATAGACAATAAACTGAGTCATCCTACCAATTTTCAATAAAATCCCTTCACAAATGCAACCTGTAGACTGTTCTAAAGAAATGTAGGTCACATGCACTTGCGGTCATCACGGTTGACCAAAACATGATCAAAACAGGACGTTCTCATCTAGAAATTATACAGAGTCACCTACTAAGGTACAATGAAATCCCTTCATAAATCAGATCTGTGGACTGTGCTAAAGGTTTTCTGCTTTCAAACCCGCGCAGCCATCACGATTGACTGATTGTGACCAAAATGGGATATTCTCATATAGACATGACCTCAAACCTGCACATGAAATTTAGTAATGATCAGACAAGAACTACAGGCTCTAGCCTGTGCTAAAGAAAATGTGAACAGGCTCACAGACTTCTGCACGTGTTATGGCAATAGCTTAATCTTGACTTTGTCAAGTTAAGCTAAAAAAATAAAACAAAATTGTTACCAGTGTACTCAGGCAAATAATTTTAAACACATCCCAGACTAGCCTGAATTTTTAACATAATTACTATGCAAGTATGGTCAAGTTGTTAAAAGATGAGAACAAAACATTGCCTCAAGTTTACTGCAGCAAGACTTCCACATCCACAATGAATGGCCTTTATTAGACCACCTCTCACACAGGTATATCCAAGCAGTAGAACATGTATCTAATACTTTCTATGCCACACCCCAGGTCCAACAGAGCCCAGGTATCCATACAACCTTGCAAAGCTTCAAAATTCGATGAGATTCCAAATTGTCCTAATGATTCGAGTTGCGCTGATTCAGAAATTTTCGACTGATTAGTATGTTCGTAAAATCCTACCAGGACTCTCTTCTTGAACTCTTCTTCTATCATCAGGTCTCATGCAAAGGATACCTTATGACAGAAGACTTCAAGGAGGTTCTGCTTCCAAACTACTTTGATTTAATCGGTACTGAAATTTGGGCCCGGGGTTAATTCTGTGACGGGACCCCTTTCAAAAGTGTCGGGATACTGATGCAGGTGCCAAATGTGCGATCGATCGTAGGGTGGTTTGAGGGGGAGGGTTGTCCCAAGAAAATTTTGAAATCAGTTATTAAATGGAGACTTCTGGTGGCTTTTGGGATAAAAAAAATATCATGCTATTTTTTGACCGTCAAAATTACATTTTTAGCAGTATGTTTCAAATTACCAAGTTCGTGAGTGACTATCCATTGACCTAGAGTTATAGCTGTTGACTGCACAATTCTTGAAGTGATAACTTTTTTATGTCAAGTTGATTTAATAAAGTTATTACTTCAAGAATCCTGCGTCTAAAATTACAACCGTTGGTCAAGAGCCCCCTTCTTAACTGTTGGCACATGAGTCAGAACCTTGGGGTGGGGGGAGGACTAGGCCAAACATGGCCTGAAAACTTGTATTATAATTTTTTGGTTTGGTACATACCTGGAAAGGGAAGACAGTTAATCCTGATTGTCTACATGGGAGTATGGTTGAACTATGTAATAGGGCATACTGTGTGTCGATGGTACACTTGCCTTCAACCACTGCTAACCCTGCTTGTGAAGATTTAGTACACTGAGGAGTCTGACAGTTGTTCACCACTGCTTGGTGGTTCTCTCCAGGTACTCTGGCTACCCCTCCATAAAACTGTCTGACATGATGTGACCCTGGCTGTTGAAAGTGTCATTAAACCCCAATAAAAAAATAAAAGCAGTGCATCATTGACTCACAAGTGAACTCCAGAAATGAAGCGCTGTAGTCCATTTCATCTTGTTTGACAGATTTCTATGAGCTTCGTCACACCTTATTTATTTATTTATTAGGGTTTAATGACACATTAACAGTCAAGGTCATATCGTGTCAGTGAGTTTTACGCGTGGAGGAATCTGGAGTACAACTACCAAGCAACGACAAGCAGCTGCCAGCTCCCCAACATTGTATCTCTGCACTGCAGCACAGGCAGAGTTAGATTGGTTGAAGACATGCGCACCACTGACGTGCAGTATGCCTTAGTACAAGGCGTCATCATGCCACCATGTGGACTATCTGGGTGAAGTGTCTTGCCCAAGGACACAACATGGGAGTCTGAATCGATCGCTCAGACGTTCACCCAGCCAGGCTTGACGTTGCTTAACTTCGATAATCTGACGAGAACCAGTTACTGCAACGCCACCGCACCCCGGCATCACACCTGATATAATGGGATCAAATATTCAGTTTATCACCAAAGTTTAGGAAAGTAACAAGTTAACTAAAAATTTCTGGCAGTTGATCAATTTTAACTGCCAAACCTATTGTAGAGTCCTCTTAATTGGACATCTCTTCAATGAATAATCCTGTTAACTGAAGGTCCAAACACAAAATCATTTACCATACCTTCAGTACAAATTTGGCCTGTTAATTGCATATAGGTTATACGGCAAACCCATGTTGATGGAACAGAAAATTGTGTAATATGTTGCGAAATTACCCTGAAAATCACCAAATTCACCTTGTTTATAGACTTGTTGGCCTCAGTACATCCAATACTGGCATTTTAATCTAGTATATTTTGTTTATCAAAAATGAGATATAATAGAATAAAAGTTCAGTTTATCTCCAGAATTCAGGAAAGTGACCAAATCTCTGTTTGAATACTCCTGTTGATTGAATAATTCTCACTGCCTAAATGGATATTCAATTAACAGGATTCCACTGTACTCACTTACCAAAGTTACACCACATGACTATGTCAAAATAAAGCCACTGTGCACCAAATCTGATTCCATGAATAGGTGATCAGGAGAGTGGTTAAAAAAACATAGACATCTCAATCATGTGAAACAGCCATTGGAGGCGAGAATGACCTTAACTCACATAGGAAATGTGATCTGTGAGAGGTCACCACCTTGCTCAAAGTCTGGTTTTAGAGTGATGATGGTTTCCCAATAGACAACTGTTTGTCTGAAGAGTGGAATAATGTCAAGAAAGGTGATAAACTCTTTGCATTTGTTGGTAGATAATACTACCCAGACTGCAATACTATTTTCAACAGAAATCAATCAAGAGTGGAGTAATGTCAAGAAAGGGGATACACCCTTTGCACTTGTTGGCAGCAAGTCTGAATATAAGCAACCTGTCATTTGCAAAATGAGGTCCCCAGAGGGTGAATTTGCTGATGATATCCCATACAGTGGGCCAATTTATCCTCTAGGTCCATCTTTCTGTTTTGGCTTGAGACCTTGATTCTGACTAAGGTTCACAAAGGGTAAATTTTGTGATGCTACTCTGCTGTGCAGGGTAGCATCTCTAAATTCACCCTCTGGGGACTTCACTTTACAGATGACAGTCTGCTTATTTTCAGACTTGGTTGGCAGATATTCCTACCAGGACACTAATACTCTTTTCATCAGAAATGGAAATGGATATAATCCTTCTTCTGTTCAAAAAAAAGTATTCCTGTAAATTGAACCATCATTTCATGAATTATTTATGAGCTTCATTGTTTGAATTTTGTATCAAATTCTCTTGTGGCTACTTCACCATGGATGGATTTTATGGAAAAAAAAAATCATGAAAATACTGAGGTAGTCAAAAGCTAAAATACATCTCCTCCTGATCAAGACTGGAAATAAGGAATCTGTCATTTGCAGAATGAGGTTTCCAGAGGGGGAATTTGCTAATGCTATCCCATACAGCGAGTCAATTTATCCCCTGGGTACCTCTTTCTGTTTATACTTGAGACCTAAATCAGATCGGGGTTCACAGAGGATAAATTTAGTGATACTACCCTACCAAATTCACCCTCTGGGGACCTCATTCTGCAGAAGACAGTCTGCTTCTTTTCAAGCTTGTCAAGGTCATCACCACTATATGTTGATCGAGAAACTTGTACTGTACACTATTACACCCTTTCTTGACTTGTTCGCATGTATTTTGACAACCATTCAGTGTCTTTGAATTTATTTATTTATTTATTGGTGTCTAAGGCCACATATATCTGGACAATGGCTAATCATGATGACAGTTTTACGGGTGGAGGAAGTTGGAGTACCCAGAGAGAACCACTGAGCAACAGCGAACAACTGCCAGATCTCCACCAGTATTAGCACTGGTGGAAGACAAGTGCACCATCGACATGCAGTACGCCTTAGTACACAATGCCACCATGCCCCCAGGGGGGTGAAGTGTCTTGAGTGTCTTTGAACTGATTTTCTATGAATGAAGATCATGATGACATCATGGTATTCTTGAGCTGTGCATGCTGGCGTTGTGTCTGAAGGTGTACTGCTTATCAATGTACACTTGTCTTCAACCAATGCTAACTCTGCTTGTGTTTGTACATTGGGGAGTCTGACAGTTGCTTGCTGCTGTTTGGTGGTTCTCTCTGAGTACTCCAGCTTCCACTACCCATAAAACTGTCTGACACAATGTGACTCTGCTGTCAAAAGTGTCATTAACCCCCCTTCCCCCCCCCTCCAAAAAAATTAAATAAATAACTTGTATTAGAACCACCCAAGTTTATTGTGGTGTTTCATCTCTGTGATTCTTTGTTTTATTTTTCAGCTTTAACGCATGGTTGGCCTATATAAAAATGAATCGAGTCTAATTTATTTTTCATGTAATTACTGTTATCAAAACGGAGACCTCAACATGTGTCATCAGTTTTTGATAAGTGCAGGTAAAAACATTCTCTTTCTGATTTAATGATCACATGTGCACACTTGCAGATGTTACTGTGGCTGATACAAATTTGTATCAGTCTAGAGGTTTTAGTTTGTATCAGGGGAAAAATCAGTTGATTGTAAGATAACAGAAAAGATCTGTATTTCATGTTTAACCCTTAGAGGCCTCATTCCGCCTTTGATCACTTCTTACTGCAACAGAGCAGGTGTCCCAACACACAGTCTATGGGTAAAGTTGCAAGTTACATTCTAAGTATCTATACAGGTACAAGTCTTCCCTAGAAACAACTACAGAGCAATGGGATGTAGTCTGCCAAAGTGTAGCAAAAATGTATATAAAATCTCCATGTCCTTAACCCTTAAGGGCCATTTTTGCTGTACTTTGACCATATGCATCCTATGACTTTGCAGTTGTTTCTTGGCAAGTCTTGGCTGCCTACATGGGCAGCCAAGACTTGCTTAGAAACAACTGCAATGACACTTTGAAGGTAACTGGCAAGCTTACCCCAAAACTGCATGTTGGGGCACCTGTTTTGTTGTAGAAAAATGTGATTAAAGTTGGAATTAGGCCCTTAACTTAAGGGTTAAGGATTAATTATTCAGTAACAGGAAAAAAATTCAAACTCAATAGTCTCAAGGCAACTAATGAGTAACAAGTAGGAAGTAACTTTCTAGTGAGAATTTAGCCTAGGATTATAATATCACATCCAGGAATGCATAATAACACATATCATACAGAAATCCATAGAAAGACAATATCATTACCTGAGCATGTAATGAATCAATCAATATTCATCTCCCTAATGACTTGTTCTACTTAACAGAAATGACAGTAGCACATTACTGCTACATTTTACATGGAAATTACCAATGCAGAACCAGAATGAGAGATGCCATGCAAAGAATCAGTCCAGAAGGATCCAATTAACCTTTTGTACAACAGGAATTACCAAAATACTGTGATTATTATGAAAGAAACTATACTTTCCTCCTTACTTTAACACCAAAACATATACATGTAACTGGCCCCACTATCAATTTGGACAGGGGTCGCTGAGAGGAGAGGCTGAGTGTACAACAGAGCCTACAACAGAGCCCACAAGTCCCTACAGGAGCCTCATGTATGGAATAAAATTTACTGTTATCCTGGAAAAAAGCTGTAGCTGACCATTACAAAATGCCTAATATTAAGCCATTCACTTGGTACTGGAAGGATTGCATAGTTTTCATTCCATCACTGATTTATGGAATGGTGTTCAATGCCATTTTGCATTCCTATATGACTGTATCATGGCATCAGATCATTAATGGATATCAAATTAAAGCAAAACATGGAACATGATCTTTTAACCCTTGGGTTCCCATACAGCCACAAACTGACCCTTTTTTTTTGCTCTGAAAAAGTTGTCCCAAGTGTATTCTTCTTTAAGAACTCTACTGCTAGGATGCATTTATCCTGACACTGTCTTTCAATCATTGTTGGCTGCCTGATGCTTTAATTAAATCTCAGAGCAGTAAGTATGCTGTTATCTTTTGAAACAACGTACAAAATAAAATTCTGTTCCCTGATTCAAAGAAAAATTGCTTTACCTATTATTATTATTATTGCTCAGGAGCAATTTCTCTCTGCTGTTCCGACCAGGACTCTTTTGAAAAGCACTATTACCTTGATAAAGATTTCACGTCTACATTACGTTTATTGTTTCAGGATCACTTTAAGCATCAATGACTATTTCTTGACCACAACACAGGAACAAAGTCAAAGGCAGTTAATTGGGAATATTCAGATGCTCACTTCAGATGATTAACATTGGTTTCTGGGTCCTATATACCAGTAAAACAAAACTTGGTTATCTCAGTAATCAAGCAATTCTCCATTTCCAATGGTTCTTTCGGGGAGATCAAGACTTTGTATTCCATAAATGTGCTTCCTTTTCAGTTAACTGGTTGAATACTGGAAGCCATTTTTTGGCTCCAGTCTGAAGTGTTTGTACCACATTTAACCATTTACCCAAAACACAGAATTTCAGAATTTATTTTTTTAATTGCTTTTTTTTTCAAAATAATTTCCACAAAATGATGTCATGTGACTCACTCACTGGAATGAGCATGAGCATGTTCCAATGAGTGGTCACATGATATGGTTCTGATAATTTTTTTTTAGAAAAATCCATTTTTTTTCAACTTCTTAATTTGATAATTATGCGCACAGATTTGGCTAATTTGTTACGTAAATGGTTAAAAGGCTTCATATTCTGTAGATGTGCTTCATACTCCCTTAGATGGGAATTTAGTTTTTCTGTAAAAATTGTCTTGTTAGAAATTTATGGGAAAGTGCCTATAGAAAGAACTGTTATCCCTTTATCTCAAGATGCTGCCATAACTGGCCAGTGCTATTCACAAAATCACCATTCAAATTTTATTTTTTTGTTTTCTATTTTGGTCTCAATGGGCCCATTCCAATAAGGGGGTCAAAAGCTAGGTTTTTGAGACAGAGGTGGAAAATTTTCAGTTATTCAACAATCTTTTTTCAAGTGTTGTTGTTTATTTGTGTGTTAAGTAAAGGGTTAGTATTCTGATAAACAAAAATTAAAAATAAATATATCTCCGGTTTATGAAAAATCCCATTCAAAGGATTTTAGTCAGAATCTAAGTTCTTGTGCTGCAGAAGCACTAAAGTCTGTGAACAAAAAGATTGCAATTGAATATTGTGCTTTTTCTCAGAATGGTAAAACAGCTTTCAGGTGAAAATCTCTCCACAGTGTTTCAGTAATCACAGGGTATAAACCGTATAAACCTTTAGCCGGAAGTGGAGATAAGCGAGGCGAGAGATTTCTATTTTTATCTCAAAGTTTCAGTCGCAGCGTATCCAAGATCACTGAAAACAAGATTTTTTCAATAAAAGGGATGACCGAAGAAAGCAAAATCAGTAAGTATGTTATATAAAACAATATTTAACAATGAAACGACACAACTTAATAGAAAAATCGACTCTTGTAGTATGAAAAAACATCTGCTGATCATCTCGGAAAATGAATTTCTCGGACAAATTTCTCCTTCAAATATCGTTTTTCACATGTTCGCACAAATGTAACATGTTAAAATCATAGATCGACAGATTCGGCGTTCAATTCCACACCAGAAACTATCAACCACAACAACGAAGGAGGTTCGGTGCTACTAAAACTGTTCAAAATATAATGTCATCTTATCAGTTTTTTTATACGCCCAGTTGTATACGCTTGTATCTTCAGTTGATGAGTCGTATACATTTTTTATGCTTGTCAGGTAACCCTTTCGATGTGAGAATCTGGTAAATTTGGAGCCTGTAAGTTCCGAAAGCAAGATAGGCCTATACGCGCACAAGCCTGGTTGAATGCAACATTGCATTGCGTTGAAAAAGCGAACCACAGGTTACCTTTTTCAACGCAGAGAAATAGCCCATTTTACTGCATTACAGAATCTAACGATAGGCGGTGAACTATATGAAGATGAGACTGGTTTTATGTCATAGCGTAACAATGTCAGATCAAGTTGGACCGCATTATTTACTGTAAGTTGACTGTTTCAAACACAATTTGTTCCAAAACACGTTTTGGGGGTGAAATAATTTTTTGGGGGGCAGTCAGGATTTTATCGGGCACTCAGGATTCTTTCAGATGAAGTGGACCTCAGCTCCACATCCTCCCCACCCCACCCAGAAAATAAAAATTCCCGCACGCATATGGCAGTATAGATAGCACGTAATTATAATTTTATGAATTTTTAGGCTCAAGCACCAATTATTTCACCCCCAAAATGGGTTCACCCCCAACACGTTTTGGGGGTGAAATAATTTGGGGGGGGGGGGGGGGGGGGGGGGGGGGCAGTCCGGATTTTTTCGGGCACTCAGGATTCTTTCGGATGAAGTGGACCTTAACTCCACATCCTCCCCCACACCATCCAGAAAATAAAAATTCCCGTACGCATATGGCAGTATAGATAGCACGTAATTATAATTTTATGAATTTTTAGGCTCAAGCACCAATTTGTTAAGTTCTTAAATCATCGGGTCTGTAAATTTCAGTGAACAACAAAAGGTATAACATAAACTCACGGTTATATTCAAATAGCCTCTTGTGCTTTGCTTCTTTACATGATAACAATTTGTTGAGTTCTTAACTTTTGTGGGTCCCTAAATTTCAATGGACTGCAACAGGCAGACCAAATATCTAGCAGACTCCAAAGAAACATTCATGCTGAACTTATTTACTGTAGTTTAAGGGTACCTTTCTGCAACTATAGCGAACTTACCCAATTGTTAGTTGTGTTCCCGCAAATGTTTAGTAAGTAAGTATAATTATAAGTAACTGATGAGGCCTAATTCAATTCTATTTTTCGTTCAACAAAAATGATGTGGCTCAGTTCCAGATTAATTTTGTAAATGAAGACGCATCAGAATATTGTCACGTAAAATGCCCCCCCCCCCCCCCAAAAAAAAAACAACAAAAAAACAAGCAAGAACTTGTCGCCGAAGGGCTAGAACTTTTTATGCCCCTGAAGGACATAGAACATTCTAGCACCCAGGGGATGAAATATTGAGACAAGCAACATGCGTTTTGTATAGCAGAAAACTTCAAGGCGTTATTCAAAACTATAGGTGAAGTGCATGTCCACCTGCAGACGGGATGGTATAAAAAAATAAATACAGAAAAAAAAAAAACATTGGGATGGCGCATTTTTCGACCCAGCCCACCTAGAAGGCGGGACACTCCGGTCATTCTATCCTCATTTATTACTAGAGAAAAACAAAAACAAAAAAAACAAAAAAAAAACAAAAAAAATGAATAAAAAAATGAAAAAAAAACAACATTATAAGAACGGCGCATTTCCGAGCCCACTCATAACCTTCCCAGTGATACAAGGAACACTGATGACGAATTTCATCTGAATTCATGCAGCAGTTGCTTGCATACATAAACAGACAAACAGACAGACACA
Source organism: Pictodentalium vernedei (assembly GCA_031216915.1). Classification (NCBI taxonomy): domain Eukaryota; kingdom Metazoa; phylum Mollusca; class Scaphopoda; order Dentaliida; family Dentaliidae; genus Pictodentalium; species Pictodentalium vernedei. Next base: position 156,972,823 of record CM062292.1, read on the forward strand.
CTCTTTTATATATAGTAATAATAATAACTCTTTGGCCAGCCACTGCTTTGTCGCGGTTCTCGAAAGAGATGAATCTATAAAGCTGTGGTCCACAGGCCTGCAACCAAGGTCGATCTTCGGAGTGGGAGTGGGAAAGGCAGCGAAGAGCCGTGTAGGGGGGTGGGGGGCACAGGGGAGACAACCCGCACAAAATCCCCCCACGTAAAAGCAGACGTTACATCCCCCGCTCCCACCCCCCACCCCCCCCCCCCCCGCCCCCCACCATTTTTGCAACTAAATACGCTCTGGAAGGGGCAGGCATGTAGCTAAATAGCAGACCCACAAATTCGCAAAGAGGGTGGCTATTGATCTATTATGGGGTGAAGCAGGGCCTTCGCTACTAATGGCTGACCATAGTTGGGCCCGGGGTAGGAAAATTGTGAATTTCAGGGTCCCCAAACTCTCGTTTCCTTGCAGTGGATATTTTGAGGTTTTTAATGGAGAAATATTGGTAAGATTTCACACTTTCAGAGACAGTAAATGCCGGCGTGGAGTATAAATGACAGAACGACAAATATAAGACTCAGTATTGAACTGAGAATTTGCTTCGAGATATTCAAAAAAAACCCCCCAAAACCCCCAAAACTATGAATGAGATACAAACGGGATACTAAATATATGGGAATATATATTAAACCTACTGTATATAACTTGAAAACCCCGAGCTTTTGCAGGTGCCGGGGAGCAATTTGAAAGTGTGTGGGGGATGGGGGAAGGGGGAGGGGCAATGTATCTAAGGTTTCTGCATTACCCCCCCCCCCCCCCCCCCCCCCCCACACACACACACACACCCAGACACACGCGCGCGCATGCGCACTTTTACAGAGTGTTGGGCATGCTAGTATGATCTAGAGGGAATACATGCTCCCAATGGAAGAAAAAAAAAACACACAAACGAATGGGTAAACCAATCGAAAGAATTTAGAAGCGAATCTAATAATGAAAAGAGCAGAGAATTCGAATTTGCAGTGTTCAACAGTCCTCATCTGAGGAGTCAGTCACAGCAGCCTCAGAATCACTGAGCATGTGAGTTTTGGCCCTCGTTTTTCAAAATATCCCAGAGAAAGCCCGCAGACCCTCACCACCGAGAATGGGATGCGGCGATATTGCCTCTTGTGCTACCCCCCCCCCCCCCCCCCCCCCACACACACACATCACCTAACCACTGTGCGGCTCGGATGCTGTTGCACAGCACACGGTGAGCATACATGGTGGTCCCCTTGGGATTAGCTCTGATAGCCCCACCCCACCTCAACCCCAATATTTTTACCTTCCTTTGCTCCTGAATAATCAACTATACTCTATTTTAAAAATAAATATGTGGAACTGATTCAAATGAACGCCTTTCCAGTGTGTTATCGTTTTACCATAAACAAAGAAAAAATATGGTATAAATGTAAACTACATTTTTAAAATTGCATGTTAGAGGTCAGTGTAAAACAAAACGCAAACGAAGAAAACAACCAAACGAATAAATTTAGAAGCAAGTCTGATAACGAAAGGAGCAGAGAATTCCAATTTGTTGTGCTCTACGACTGTATCTTTAGCCTGTGTGGAGTCTGTCTCTCTCCGTACAGAGGACAGCCATTTTACTTCCCCACCCAATAGGACGACACGCCGTGACATCAACCCCGCAACTGATACTGCCAGAGAGGGTTCAGATACCTCCAAATCTTTTCTCAGCCGGGGATCCGCGATTCCGCGACTTCTGGCACGAGAGACCAGCGAACTTATCCACCACTCTTTTCAACTTGTCACCCACATTTCAACTTGGGGTGGGGGCAAAATGAAGTGTAACAGTTGTAACTGAACTAATTTACCCTAATGCATAGGTAAATTAAAAAATGAATGCCGATTGAAAAACATGGTTGGAAATCTTTTGGGTGGGGGCGAAAGTTCTTCAGGGGGAGGAGCGGTCCTCTCGCCCCCTCCCCCGTGGTTGCAGGTTCGGTGGTTCTGTCAGTAGTGTTTCAGTTGAAAGGTGTGACGTCAACGTTGTGCATTCGAGTCTGTTCATATGGTTTGTTAACTGATTAGACTTTCGTACATGCACAAATATGGGCATTGGAACGATCATATGGGAAATCGAATAATCTCAACTGGACGTATAATTATCACCAACTCCCGATCAACAATTTTACCAACTGGGCGTATAAAAAATCGATAAGGTCACATAATATTTTGAACAGTTTCAGTAGCACCGAACCTCCTTCGTTGTTATGGTTGATAGTTTCCGGTGTGGAATTGAACGCCGAATCTGTCGATCTATGATTTTAACATGTTACATTTGTGCGAACATGTGAAAAACGATATTTGAAGGAGAAATTTGCCCGAGAAATTCATTTTCTGAGATGATCAGCAGGTGTTTTTTCATACTACAAGAGTCGATTTTTCCATTAAGTTGTGTTGTTTCATTGTTAAATATTGTTTTATATAACATACTTACTGATTTTGCATTCCTCGGTCATTCCTTTTATTAAAAAAATCTTGTTTTCGGTGATCTTTGATACGCTGCGACTGAAACTTTAAGATAAAAATAGAAATCTCTCGCCTCGCTTATCTCCACTTCCGGTTAAAGGTTTATACGGTTTATACCCTGTGGTAATTGACTCATTTTGAACTGAACACATTAATTGTTTAATGTAAAGGATGAAAAATCATTTCTTTTTCTGCCATTATACCAGGGCAGATTGAGCCCATGCAGAAGTTTGGGGGGGGGGGGGGGGGGGGGCATATAAAATATTTTGTTCCAATAATCGTAATATCTTGTCCCACCGCCCTCTCAAGTAAAATATCTTAATTGATCCCTCAAGGAAAATATGTTGTTCCAACAACCCAGTATCTTGTTTCCACATGATAATATTCTGTTCCCACAACATATCTTTTTCCCCAAAGTGAATATCTGTGTGGGAACAAGATATTCTTTCCAAAGAAATATATGAATGGCAGAAATTTTTTTAAATATCTTGTTCCCACAGCATATCTTTTTCAGGGTTGCCCCAGTAAAAAACAAGTTTCAAACACACAACACAAGACAAAGCATCTGGATAAGATTATTTTCAGATCTAATACATCCACACACTTCTAAAAAAAAAAAAAAATTATCGTAATTGAAGAAAAAATTATATTACTTTCCAAAGTGTGATTTACTGGGATTTCCAGGTTTGATTATAAATGATAACTTCACAAGTGAATTATGCAATCAACAATTGGGTCTTGTATCCATGCATGCAAACGAAGACGCTTTGCTGTGGGCGTAATGGGGACTTCATTGTTTTTTGTTTTTTTAACCCTTTACCTAACATGAAAAGAAGAAGACACTTGCAAAAAAAATAGGTTATGACCCCTCATTGGAACGAGCTCAACGAGCTTGTTCCAATGAGGGCACATAACCTATGTTTTAGAGACAAAAAATGAAAAAAATAATGAAAATTAATTGGCGATTTTTTAGAATAGCGCTGGCCGTTTTTGGCCGTTATGTTAGATAAAGGGTTAAATAATATAATAATATAATTATCGTTAATAACGAAAAGTAATAAACAGAGTAATCGCTTGACTGGACTGGTTATGTGAAATAATTCATTCGAGGTGAGGGACTACATTGTAAAGCACTTGTGCGCATTTGCGCACTCGTGTTTGTACAATGTCCCTCATCTCTCATGAATTATTTCACGTAACAAGTCCAGCCAAGCGATTACGCTCTATATATTTGTTTTTCAACCCCCTAAGTTGAGCATGACAATCTCTCCACAACCCCTCAATCCAAACCTAATCTTCAATCCCAACCTCAATGCCCATGTTAACCCTAAATATCTCTCTTTTAACCTCTCAATTACAACAAAATTATTTTCACACCCTCTACTCTGATACCTCTCTACACCCTCCCCCCCTCCCTGTCTTACCCTGCCCTAATTATTTATGCAATGTAATTTGTATTGGAAGGTGGGAAAGGTAATTCATTGCAGCTGAAAAACAATCTAGCTATATTGTTATCAGATGAAAGATAAATAGATTCACATAAAAATGAATGAATAAATAATTAAAAGCAAAAATGTGAAGGAAAGAGGAAGCAGAGCAAAAAAATGCTGTTTTTATGCTCTTGATACATCTTTGACATTTAAAAGGATTATATATTTCAGTGTAATTAAAATACTTTTTCCGTCCAGAGCACAGAAATAATGCAGGAAACAGACCTTTCGGTAAAACTGCTGACTTGTTCTGTCAGACACAGAGTACTTTATCATCATGTTACATGTTGAAGTAGAATGCCAACATTACTGCATGATAATTATGAACCATCTATCATGCATGCACAAATAGTAGTGACTCTAATACAAACCTATGGTACACATAAACTTACTGAGGGTCACTTTCACAGAATTAATTCTAATGATACTTCAAGGTGTTCTTACCCCCCACACAATATTTCCTCTCAATGATACTAAAAACAGCTATGTAACCCATTGCCTAACACAAATAGAAGATGATGATTGCAAAAAAAAATGAAAGTGTCAATGACATTGTAGCTGAACTTGTCTGTGTGTTATGTTTGATGAAAAGGATAATGTACAATGTTTATGAAAGGATTATGAAATAAGACAATAATTGCGATAATTGGGAATATGTTAATTTCTGTTCTCTGTATGCTATGTTTTCAATAAAAATAATATGAGGTGTAGACTATACTAAAGGGGTGGGTTAATGTGGCCCTCACAGTTAATGTATGTGGCCCTCACAGTTAATGTATATCAACAAAAGTTACCAATTTAGAGTGAAATTATTCCAAAACGAGTCATCCTATCAAGTTACAATGAAATCCCTTCATAAATACGGCCTGTAGACTGTGCTAAACGTTTTCGGGCTTTGGGCCGCTGTAGCCATCATGGTAGACCAATCGCAACCAAAAGGGGACATCCTCATCTAGCCATTATACTGAGTCATCCTACCAAGTTACAATGAAATCCCATCATAAATATTACCTGTAGTCTGTGCTAAAGGTTTTCCGGTTTTGGGCTCGGGCAGCCGTCATGGTTGAATGATAGTGACCAAATGGGAACATTCTCATCTAGGCATAATCTGGAGTCATCCTACCAAGTTACAATGAAATCCCTTCATAAATATGACCTATAGACTGTGCTAAAAGTTTTGGGGCTTCGGGCCCCTGTAGCCATCACAGTTGACCAATCGCAACCAAAAGGAGACATTCTCATCTAGACATTATATGGAGTCAACCTACTAAGTTACAATGAAATCCCTCCATAAATACGACCTGTAGATTGCTCGGGCAGTTGTCACGGTTGACAGATCACGACCAAATGGGAAAGTTCTCATCTAGACATCATCCGGAGTCATCCTACCAAGTTACAATGAAATCCCTCCACATTAAATATGACCTGTAGACTGTGCAAAAAATTTTTGGATTTTGGGCTTGGGCAACCATCACGGTTGACAGATCATGACCAAAAGGGGACGTTCTCATCTAGATATTGTACAGAGGCATCCTACCAAGTTACAATGAAACTCCTTCATAAATACGACCTGTAGACTGTGCTAATGGTTTTCGTGTTTTGGGCTTGGGCAGCCACCACAGTTGACCAACAATCGCAACCAAAACAGGACGTTCTCATCTAGACATGACCTCAAACCTGCATATGAAATATCATGACGATCGGATAAGAACTACGTGGTAGCCTGTGCTAAAGGAAAATGGGAACAGACTCACAGACTAACAGACTTCCGCACGCGTGTTGGCAATAGCTTATCTTGACTTTGTCAAGTTGAGCTAAAAATTCTAGAATAGGCCTAAAAAAGTTAAAAATCTGTTTCTCAGGCCCTCATGCATGGTCCTTTTGGCTGCCACAGGCTCTCTTTTTATAACCAATGCAAACTTAAAACAAAAGGTGTGCATCGGAGATGCAGGCATCAGGTTGTGGCTACTTTCTTCATACACTCTCTATTAAAAATCAGAAAAGTCATCGCGGCGAGCTTAAAATTCATAAAAATAGGCCGATGAAATCGCCAAATGTGTACTCATTCGCGCAACTAGTAGAAAGCTGTATGACAGAGGGCCACCATGGATGCCGACATTATGTACACCATACATGGTATGGGTACATATAGAAATGGATTGGAGGAGTGTCTAATTTGACGGATAAAGGGTTAAAATATCTCCGGATCAAATTATCAGATTTACATAAAATGAAAGTGTCAATGACACTGTAGCTCAACTTGTCAAGACATGTACATGTATAGTATGTGACACAGCAATGACAAACATCTAGGTAATGACCTGATAACAAAGGTACATATAAAGTATTGTAACGGTCTGTACATAAATACTGACCGTAGCCTGTAACAAATGTATAGGTAAAGTACTGTAAAGGTGGGTGACAGTCAGATTCTAAACTAGAAAAGAAATCTTTGAGTCCCAGAGTGGGTCTGACTGAACCCCAAAATATTTGTTCTCAGAGCATAGTGATAACAAAGGCACCCCAAAACACACTCATTCCTGTCCCAAGGTGAAAACAAAGGTACCCAAGAAGTTTCGTGAAGATCAGTTCATAAATATGAGCTGTATTGAAGTTGTGACAAAAAACTGATCAGACCGAATTTCGGTACAAAATGGCCACTGGCAGCCATCTTGAATTTTGGACCGCACTCATAAACACTCGTTCTCGTCCCAAGGTGATAACAAAGGTACCCAAGAAGTTTCGTGAAGATCGGTTGATAAATACAGCCTCTAGCCCAAGCCGTATTGACATGTGCACTTACAGTGTATAAGTAGCACTAAATAAATCAAAATTCATCTAATTTCTGCACGAGAAAAAAACCCGTACTGTATGTGATGTATTCCATTTTACTAAACATTCAAACAAAAATTTATTCAAATCAGAACTTTCATACAGAAGTTCTGTACAAAAGACGGATTGCACTAATTTTGGTACAAAATGGCTGCTGGTGGCCATCTTGAATTTCGGATCACACCCAAAAACACCTGATTTCATCCCACGGTGATAGCAAAGGTACCAAAGAAGTTTCGTAAAGATCAGTTCATAAATAAGGACTCTAGCCTGAGCCGTATAGAAGTTGTGTATAAAAAACTGATTGGACCTAATTTCGGTACAAAATGGCCACTGGCAGCCATCTTGAATTTTGGACCGCACTCAGAAACAATCGTTCTCGTCCCAAGGTGATAACAGAGGTACCCAAGAAGTTTCGTGAAGATCGGTTGATAAATACAGCCTCTAGCCCGAGCCGTATTGACATGTGTACTTACTGTGTGTAAGTAGCACTGAAAAAATCAAAGTTCATCTAATTTGCATAATTTCTGCATGAGAAAACAACATGTATTATATGTGATGTATCCCATGGTACTAAACATTCACACACAAAAATTTTCAAATCAGCACTTTCATATGGAAGTTCTGTGCAAAAATCTGATTGCACCTAATTTTGTACAAAATGGCTGCCAACGGCCATCTTGAATTTCGGACCACACCCAAAAACACTCGTTCTCATCCCAAGGTGATAATAAAGGTGCCCAAGAAGTTTCGTAAAGATCGGTTCAAAAATACGGCCTCTAGCCCAAGCCGTATTGGCATTTGCAGTTACAGTGCTGAAAGTAACATAAAATAGATCAAAGTTAGTCTAACTGGCATAATTTATGCACGAGAAAAAAACCTGTATTATATGTGATGTATCCCATGGAACTAAACATTCACACAGAAAATTATTCAAATCAGCACTTTCATATGGAAGTTCTACGCAAAAATCTGATTGCACCTAATTTTGAACAAAATGGCCACCAGTGGCCATCCTGAATTTCAGACTGGACCCAAAAACACTTGTTCTCGTCCCAAGGTGATACCAAAGGTACCCCAGAAGTTTCGTAAAGATTGGTTTACAAATACGGCCTCTAGCCCGAGCCGTATTGGCATTTGCACTTACAGTGCTGAAAGTAACACTAAATACATCAAAGTTAGTCTAATTTGCCCAATTTACGCACGAGAAAAAAACCTGTATTATATGTGATGTATCCCATGGTACTAAACATTTGTACAAAAAATGATTTAAATCAGAGCTTTCATATGGAAGTTCTGTACACAAAACAAATTTCTGCATTGTCGGTACAAAATGGCGGCTGGCAGCCATCTTGAATTTCGGACTGCACCCAAAAACACTTGTTCTCGTCCCACAGTCATAACAAAGGTAAACAAGAAATTTCGTAAAGATCGGTTCATAAATACGGCCTCTAGCCCGAGCCGTATCCAATTGTTGACGTACGGACAGACAGACAGACGGGCCATGACAAAAGCTCAAATTTGGCTTCGCCAAAGTTGAGCAAAAAACTATACAGCACAGCACATCAGTAACCTGAATAAATATATAAAGTAACATGACAATTGGATTGATATTTTTTGAGTTATCTCATGCCAAAAGGATTGGAGAAATTTTCAATTTGAAGGATAAAGGGTTAATATCTCAGGATCAAATTATCAAATTTACACCAAAAACTATACAGCTCGGCACATCAGTAACCTGAACACAAATATAAAGTAACTTGACAATCCAAGCCATATTTTTCAAGTTATCGAATGCCAAAGGGATTGGAGGAATTTTCAATTTGAAGGATAAAGGGTTAATATCTCAGGATCAAAATAACAGATTTACACCAAAAACTATACAGCTCGGCACATCAGTAAACTGAACACAAATATAAAGTAACTTGACAATACAAGCAATATTTTTCAAGTTATCGAATGCCAAAGGGATTGGAGGAATTTTCAATTTGAAAGATAAAGGGTTAATATCTCAGGATCAAAATAACAGATTTACACCAAAAACTATACAACTCGGCACATCAGTAACCTGAACACAAATATAAAGTAACTTGACAATCCAAGCAATATTTTTCAAGTTATCGAATGCCAAAGGGATTGGAGGAATTTTCAACTTGAAGGATAAAGGGTTAATATCTCGGGATCAAATCATCAGATTTACACCAAAAACTATACAGCTCTGCAAATCAGTAACCTGAACACAAATATAAAGTAACTAGACAATCCAAGCAATATTTTTCAAGTTATCGAATGTCAAAGGGATTGGAGGAATTTTCAATTTGAAGGATAAAGGGTTAATATCTCAGGATCAAATTATCAGATTTACACCAAAAACTATACAGCTTGGCACATCAGTAACCTGAACACAAATATAAAGTAACTTGACAATCCAAGCAATATTTTTCAAGTTATTGAATGACAAAAGAAATGGATACGGATGCCGGACGGACAGACGGATGGACAGACAGACAGATGGATGGACAAAGGATGGACGAACGACGGATGGCCACCCCGGATGCCGGCATTATGTGTACCATACATAGTATGGGTACACATAAAAATTGATGCTAACGAGCTCAAAATTCATAAAAATGGACTAATTAAGGCCCACAACTCTGTAACGAGAAATTAGACTGGGTCAGTTTTCAGAATCACTTGCGATATTATAACAAAAGACCTGTATGGCAAATATTAGTCAAATCGGAGGATGTTTGTTCAAGTCATTGTGCTAACGAGCTAAAAATTCGTCAAATCTGACCAATTAAGACCCATAACTCTGTAACGAAAAATTGGGCTGGGACAGTTTTCGATCTTGCTTGAGATATTATTACAAAAGATCTGTATGGCAAATATTAGTCAAGTTGGAGAATGTTTGATCAACTTTTTGTGCTAACAAGCTAAAAATTCATAAAAATGGACTAATTAAGGCCAATAACTCTGTAATGAGAAATGACACCAGGACTGTTTTCAAACTCACTTGAGATATTATTGCTAAAGACCTTATGGCAAATATTAATCAAATCGGAGAATGCTTGTTAAAGTTATTGTGCTAACGAGATAAAAATTTATAATGAAAGTGTCAATGACACTTTACCTTAACCTGACTGTGTGTAATGTTTGATGAAAAGGATAATATGTTCAATGTTTATGAAGTAAGACAAGAATAGTGATAATTGAGAATATGTTAATTTCTGTTCCCTACCTACTATGCTTTCAATACGAATTATTTGAGGTATAGACTGTACTAAAGAATTGAGACCTGGGTTAATATGGCCCTCAAAGTTAGGACGTTTTCATCTAGACATTACACCGAGTCATCCTACCAATTTACAATGAAATCCCTTCATAAATGCAAGAGACTGTGCTAAAGGAATCTAGATAACATGCCCTGTGGCCCTCCAAGTTGACTGAACCCGACCAAAATACGACATTCTCATCTAGCCATTATACAGACTCATCCTACCAAGATACAATGAAATTATTTCACAAATATGACCTGTAGACTGTGCTAAAGGTTTTCACCCATCATGGTTGACCATTCACAACCAAAAGGGGATGTTCTCATCTAGACATTATACAGAGTCATCCTACCAAGTTACAATGAAACCCTTCATAAATATGACTTGCAGACAGTGCTAAATTTTCGGGTTTCAGGCCCGCACAGCCATCATGGTTGACTGATCGAGACCAAAAGTAGACTGTGCTAAACAAATTTGGGTCACAGGTCACTGTGCGCCCATCATGTTTGACCAATCATGGCCAAAACAGGACATTTTCAGCTAGACATTATACAGACGCATTCTACTAAGTTACAATGAAATCCCTTCATAAATACGACCTGTAGACTGTGCTAAAGGTTTTTGGGTTTCAGGCTCAGGCTCAGGCAGCCAGCATGGTTTACGGATTGCAACCAAAAGGGGAAGTTCTCAACTAGACATTATGTGGAGTAATCGTATCAAGTTACAATGAAATCCCTTCATAAATACAACCTGTAGACTGTGCTAAAGGTTTTTGGGCTTCGGGCCCCTGCCACCATCATGGTAGACCGATCGCTACTGAAAGGGGATGTTCTCTTCTAGACATTGTACCGAGTCATCGTACAGAGTTACAATGAAATCCCTTCATAAATATGGCCTGTAGACTGTGCTAAAGGTTGCAGGGCTTTGGGCCTGTGTAGCCATCACAGATCACAACCAAAAGGGGACATCCTCATCTAGATATTATACTGAGTCATCCTACCAGGTTACAATGAAATCCCTCGATAAATATGACCTGTAGTCTGTGCTAAAAGTTTTCGGATTTTGGACTCAGGCAGCCATCACGGCTGAACAATTATTGCAACCAAAAGGAGACATTCTCATCTGGACATTATACAGAGCCATCCTACCAACTTACAATGAAATTCCTCCATAAATATGACCTGTAGACTGTGCTAAAGGTTTTGGAGTTTTGGGCTCTGGCAGCCATCAAGGTTGACAGATCATGGCCAAATGGGGAAGTTCTCATCTAGACATCACATGGAGTCATCCTACCAAGTTACAATGAAATCCCTCCGTATTAAATATGACCTATAGACTGTGCTAAAAGTTTTCAGGTTTCGGGCTTGGGCAGCCATCACAGTTGACAGATCATGACCAATAGGGGACGTTCTCTTCTAGACATTATACTGAGTCATCCTACCAAGTTACAATGAAATCCCTTCATAAATACGACCTGTAGACTGTGCTAAAGGTTTTCGGGTTTTGGTCTCAGGAAGCCATCACGGTTGACCGATCGCAACCAAAAGGGGACGTTCTCATCTAGACATGACCTTAAACCTGCATATGAAATTTTGTGACGATCAGACAAGAACTACGGGTGTAGCCTGTGCTAAAGGAAAATGTGAACAGACTCACAGATTTCCGCACGTGTGAAGGCAATAGCTTATCTTGACTTTGTCAAGTTAAGCAAAAGACAAGGGAAATTTGGTAGCTGTCATGATAATTTCTCAACATATTACAAATTTTTTTATTCAATTAACAGAAGTTTTCTCTCAACCAATATCCACTTAACAGGACAAGTTTGTACTGAAGGTATGGTAAATGGTTTTGTGTTTGGAAGTTATATTTAATTGACAAGATCAAGTTCAGCTAAAAGGTATCCAATTAAGTGGGTGCCACTGTATTATACAATTTTGCAGTTTCTGAAAGAAATGAAACAGAAAATAGATCCCTGACCTTCCTTATGAAAGATAGCGGGTTAAATTATTAATTTAAGATTAACCAGAGATAACTTGTTCATTGTTATTGTATTGTTGAAGTATAATTAAATGAAACAATGAACTGTTACAGTTTGAAAGCAACTTCCCAGATGTTCTCCATATGGAACATCAAACAACAACTTTTAAATTAATTGTACTCTTTTTATAAGAGCTGAAAACATTAGCTGGTGAGTGGATTAACTGGTAGAGTGCTGACTTATTTTTGGTCATCAAAATTTGTTCACATATATTTGCCTTATTACAATTTATGGGGGAGTGCCAACAGGCACTCTCCCATAAATTTTAACAAGGCAAATCCTAAAACTAAATAATTTCACTTCAAACGTGATATGTAGAATATCCACTGAAAATGAAGCCTTTAAGTTGTGGTACCACACTTCTGCATCAAGACCAAATATGGGCTTCCGGCACTCTACCAGTTAACCAACGATCAATATCATGATTGATCAAAAAAGTCCCTTGATCGATTGTTACTTTTGAACTACTACAATCTGGGGGTTAACAATAGAACAAATACATCCCAAAACATGCTCACACTGTCACAACACTCATCAGCCTGTTCAAAAGCCTCCACAAATGCAGGCAGAACTTGCTACATGTAATGGCCTTGTCAACACATCAATGAAGCTGACCTGTGTTTTCTCCTAATAACATTTTCACTCTCCTTTAACTTTCGAATTGATGTCAATGGAATGCTGTGTGTGCCAGTATGCTTACAAGTACCAGACTGTGGTGATAGTGCTTGTTTTGAGGTCATCATGACACAATAAATAATTGGTGATGACTGAGCAGGTGCTTTCATGTGCTGGTATTTCTTGATAAAATGAACCTGCAATACTGGCAAAACAGATTTTCAACTGTAGTCTGAAGATTGATCTAAATTTCAAATGGAGACTTCGAAAAATAACAGGCAATCAGATATGTGGAAACATTTTAACTAACAGAAGAGTGGGGGAGGGGGGGGGGGGGGTATTAGTGTAATGTGCCATTTGCAACACCAGATTTAAATATAGCGGAGGGGGGGGGGGGGCAGAAATTTACATGCTATTTTGTTTTTGCATGTGGGTAAATCTTGGAGCCACAAAGATATTTTGCTTTCATATAATTATTGATATTCCCAGGTGATATGGGACAGAATAATTAAAGAAGGCAAATTACGTGCTGCCATTCTTGCTCAATCACCTGATCATTATACTGTATCAATAGCCAGAAATGGGGCATCAACAGTATAGCAGATATTCAGTGACCTATCAGGGCAATTGATTTACAGGTTAACCAAGTTTAATCCATGTGATTAATTGATCAAGAAAAACATTTGACCTTTTCAGCTCTACTTTTTATTTTTCTCACCATTACATGTACTGGATGAGTTTTGTAACAGCTATGTATTACTTTACTCAGAGATGACTGAACAACATCTTCACATTCTCTAAATAGCATCAAAGACCCTTGCACACTACATGCAACACAATCAGGTGTGCTTTGAAGGGAAGCCAAAAGGTTTCCCCCAGGCCACCAATGCTCTCCCACCACCACCCCCCCCCCCTCCCCCACACACACACACACACACACACACACACACACACACACACACATATATACAAATACAAATTCTGAATATTTCTGGTCGCATGGCATGAGAGGGGTCCGGTCCTTAAAAATCATAATGTCTAGTCTCAAAACTGCTTGAAAACTTATTAACACATAATCACCATCACATAGCCCCTTACAGAAATATTGTATGCAACATGTGTGATAAACACATAAGGTTCATGCCTGGAAATAAGCAATCTGTCATTTGAAGAATGATGTCCCCAGATGGTGAATTTGCTGATGTATCCCATACTGTGGGCTAGAATCGCCCAATTTATCCTTTGGGTACATCTTTCTGTTTAGGTCTGAGATCTTGATTCAGATTGAGGTTCGCAGATGGTAAATTTAGTAATGCTACCCTGCACAAATTCACCCTCTAGCAATCTCATTCTACAGATGACAGTCTGCTTATTTCCATGCTTGATAAGGTTACTCATAAGTTGCAGCGAATCATACCAATATAAAATGAAGATTCATCCTATTAACTGAATATATACAGGGTGTCTAGTGAGATTACCGGTATGAACATCAGGCTCCTTTATTTAAACACAACCGAATTATGTTCAGCAAAGCAGATACCGAGGATGGATACACTATCAAAGCCTGTTGCAACAGTGTCTTATTAAATTCTTGCATGCAGGCTGCAGCGGGCAGATTTTCCTACCAGTACAAAAATACTCTGTCACTCATCAACAAGCCTGAAAATAAGTAATCCGTCATTTGCAGAATGAGGTCCCCAGAGGGTGAATTTGCTATGCCATACAGTGTGCCAATTTATCCTCTGGGTACCTCTTGCTGTTTAGGTTTGAGACCTTGATTGAGACTGAGGTTCACAGAGGCTAAAGTTAGTGATGCTACCCTGCTGTGCAGGGTAGCATCACCAAATTCACCTTCTGGAGTCCTCATTCTGAAGATGACAGCCTGCTGATTTTCATGCTTGCTCATCAAGGGTATACCTCCATAGAACCTGCACAAAGGCATGGAACACTTAACACACCAGGCTGGCCATGATGTGGCTTGTTTGAGAAAATTTTGAAAACTGGTGCCAAAAGAAGCAAAATTCTTCACTCCTGGAGTCTAATAAGAGGTGCATATTACTGAACCAAATACAGTGGAACCCTGTTAACTGAATAGCAACATTGGCAGTAAAAATTATTCAATTGACAGGAGTATTCAATTAACAGGGAGTGGTCACTTTCCTGTATTCTAGAGATAAACAGAGCATTTATTCTACTATATCTTATTTGACAGAGCACATGGAGCTGTCAAACAAGATATAATAGATTAAATGCCTGTATTGGATGTATTGAGGCCAAATTGGTCAATCAACAAGGGGAATTTGGTGACTGGCAGGACAATATCTCAAAGTATTACAAGATTTTATTCAAATAACAGGAGTTTACTCTAAAACCTATATTCAATTAACAGGTCAAATTTGTACTGATGGTATGGTAAATGGTTTTGTTTTTGGAAATTATATTCAATTAACTTGGTTATTCAGTTAAGAGATACACAATTAAGTGGGCTCCACTGTACCACATATTTTCCTTTTGGTAAATGACATAGCAACAGCTGCCTATGTATAGACAGTGGAGCCCACTTAATGGGATATCTCTCTTAACTGAATAACCCTGTTAATTGAATATAATTTCCCAACTCAAAACCCTTTACCATACCTCT
Organism: Pictodentalium vernedei; assembly: GCA_031216915.1. NCBI lineage: Eukaryota > Metazoa > Mollusca > Scaphopoda > Dentaliida > Dentaliidae > Pictodentalium > Pictodentalium vernedei. The sequence goes on from CM062292.1 coordinate 156,988,234, forward strand.
AGTACAAATTTGTCCTGTTAATTGAATAAAAGTTATAGAGTAAACCCCTGTTAATTGAATAAAAATCTTGTAGCCTGTCGAGAAATTACACTGACTCTCCCCAGTTTTCCTTTGTTTATAGACCTATTTGGCCTCAGTACATCCAATACAGGCATTTAATCTATTATATCTTGTTTGACAGAGCTCCTGGAGATATAATAGAATAAATTCTAAGTTTATGTCTAGAATATTACAATTTTTTAGTAAAGTTTGTTTCTTAACATACCTACCACAATTGTTTACAATTGGCTGTAACGTAAGTGCAAGCCCTACTTCGGAACTAACTCAAGCTTTTAGAAACATTTCCAAACAAGCTGGAAAAGTAATAGAGTGCAAAAGCACAAAAAAGATCGAAAAAAGGGTCGAGCGAGACCAGCGTTCGAAATTACAGGTACTCTCTCTGCACACCTCTTGTGTTTACTGAGAACATGCACAACAAAAGTGACATCAATTCCGTATTTCCGCCAAAGAGAAGTTTGTGATTTAGTGGGGAGGCATCGATATCAAAGATATCCCCAAGGAGGGTGGGCCTCCGGTAAACAATTGTGGTAGGTATGTTAAGAAACAAAATTTACTAAAAAATTTTAATTTCTTTTCAACCTACTCACAATTGTTTACAATTAGCTGAATAAACAACAGGAGGAGGTGAATCACATAACCAATACCAACAAGAGCAGCAGAAAGAAAAGCAAGGAAGGCAGAGAACATTAGCGAAACCTGTAATGAAGCTAGAGAGAAGGCACCTGAAAAGAACAAGGCTGAGCGAAGCACAACCTCGATAAAAACAATTTTAACGAGGGTGCACAACAGCCTGAGAAGCAACGAGAGAGCCTAAAGAATAAAGGTCCTCAGATTGCTGCTGTAGGTGGCGGAGATAAAAGGAGAAGGTAGAAGCATTCCTCCAGTAAGTCGCATTCATAACATCCTGGAGCAAAACAGAATTGGTGAATGCCCAGGATGTAGAAATGGCACAAACCTCATGAGCATTAAACCGGTTCGAAACAAGATCTGAAGCAGACAAGCGGGAATAAGCCAGCTTGATTGCAAGACAGATCCACCTGGAAAAGGAATGGGGAGAGATAGACTGCCTCTTTGGAATGAGAGACAGAAAGAATCTCTTCCGACCTCTCCTAATGAACTGAGTGTGAGTAATGTAAGTCTTGATCGCATGAACAGGACAAAGAAGAGGTCTCCGACCATCGACAGCGGGGAGAGCCCGAATGCAGAAGGGAGGAGGTACCGAATCAGGAAGTTGATTCTTAGCCAGAAAAGAGCAATCAGTAGTGAAGGTGACACTGTTAGCCTCATTTCTGAAGAAAGCAGAATCAACAGATAGCGCATGAAGCTCACTGACTTGGCGAGCAGAAGCAAATGCTAGAAGGAAAGCCATCTTATAGGTGAGAAAACGCATATCGGTCTCAGATAAAGGCTCGAATGGCGCCCCCTCCAAACAGTGCAACACCTATGCCAAGTTCCACTTGGGTGTAAGACGCAAAACTCGAAGCCTCTTCAAAGAAAAGTGCTGAATGAGTTTGGAGAGAAAAAGATTACGACCGATGTACCGTTTTCCCACATAAGAGAAAGTATCAGACAGCATAGACCGATAGCCCTTAATTGTAATAGGCTGGAGGCCCTTGGAGTCAAAAAGATATACCAGAAAATCCGCAATCTGAGCGACTGACGGATCACGGTAATCCACATTGTGATCTGCACACTAGCGACAGAAAACCTTCCACTTCGCAGCATAAGTCATGCCAGTGGAATGTCGCCACGATGCAGAAATGCAGTCCACTGTTCGTCTCGAAAAACCTCTACGTCGGAGACTGGACCTGATAAAAGACAGGCGTGAAGGGACAGGCTCGACAGGCTGTTGTGGTACTTCTTGGGATGACCCTGGGAAAGGAGATCGCGATGTAGAGGTAGATGAATCGGCCGCTCTGCCAACAGAGGCTGCAGCAAATTGATCCACACCCTCTGTGGAGACAGAGGTGCGATCAGAATGATCCTGCAACTGCAAGCACGAATCTTCGCTAATACTTGAGGAAGAATCGGTGCAGGAGGGAAGGCATAGCCGATCCAACCTATCCAGTCCAGGGACAGAGCATCTACAGCAAATGCCAGAGGATCTGGACAAGGGAAGACCAAGGTCTGTTCCTGATTATTCCAGCGAGTAGCGAAAAGGTCGACCTGAGGATGGCCCCACTGCTCGCAAATCGCCTGAAACACCAACCGATGTAGCATCCATTCGATTGGAAGGACACTGTCGTGTTGGGACAAGGAGTCTGTTAGGACGTTGAGACGCCTGGGAATGTGTCGAATGCGACACCCGAGCGTTTACATCCCACGCCAACAGAAGAAGATCCCGAGATAGCTGATACATGGGAATCGAATGTGTGCCTCCTTGATTCCGTATGTAGGCCACTACTGTCGAATTGTCCGAAAGAAGTAGGACAATATGGTCCGACAGGTGAGGAATCCAAAGCCGAAAACTCAACAGAAGAGCAAGGAGCTCCTTCTGGTTGATATGAAGGTCCACCTGCTCGCTGTCCCACTCGCCGTGAGTGGACAGACCGAGAGGATCCAAAGTCGCACCCCAGCCCTGATTGCTGGCATCCGCAGTAAGGATGTGAGCGGCCAAAGGAAGATCGAACGGAACACCCTGTGTCAGCCAGGGAACATCAGCCCAAGGGTGGAGGTGACAAAGCAGGGACCAAGGAATAGGAAGTTCCAGGTCCAGCGGATCTACATTCGGACGCCAATGATCCAACAGAAAGTGTTGGAGAGGTCGGACAAACAAGCGACCGAGTGGAATGAGATCTGTCACCAAACCGCAAAGGCCCAGCATCTGAAGGAAAGTCCTGGCCGAGACCGAGGAAGATTGAAGCAGGTTCCGAGTCAAGGTGGAATGAATCGTACATCGTGAAGAGTGTCGAAATCCATCCCCAAATGACGGAATCGCTGAGAAGGAAGGAGATCTGACTTTTTGCGATTGACTCTGAAACCCAGGCAAAGAAACTGCCGGACATCTAACTCCAGAACAGCAGCATCGTGGTGCCATTGGAGGATGTCGTCCAGGTTGGCTGACGAAGTCACAGCCGACTGAGTACGGTGGAAAGCATGCACATGAGACATCAGTCAGGTGAAGGCCCAAGGAGCCAGGTTCAAACCGAACGGGAGAGCTCTGAATTGATAGACTCGATCCCGAAACGAGAACCGAAGGTATTTCCGTGACGCCAGATGAATGGGTACATGGAAGTAGGCATCCTTCAGGTCGATACTGGCAGCAAAGTCGCCCTGATGAACTAAACGTTGAACCGACCGGAAAGTCTCCATACTGAAATGAGGAGCTATTATGTACTCGTTCAGGATACTCAGATCGATGACAGGGCGAAATTGGCAGTTTTTCTTCGGCACCAAGAAAAGTCTCGAGTAAAACACTGGTGAAAGGGTGCTCCTGACCACCTCGATCACCCCTTTGGAAAGGAGATTGTCAATCTCCTGCACCAGAAGGTCCCGACGTAGAGAATCGGAAGGGACCCGAGTCGGGAGGGGCACCCGAGATAAACTGGGATGCCGATGGAAGGACAGTCACAGACCGGATTGTACGACGTCGAGGACCCAAGTGTCCGACGTTATCTCTGTCCAATGGTCGTAAAACAGAGACAGCCTTCCCCCGACTGGAGGCGAATCGATGTGAGAAGCTTCACTTGCGGCCTCGAGGAGAAACCACCACCTCAGGAAGCGACAGAGTCCTGAGACTTTCCTGCCTGAGGCTACCAGCAAGCCTGGCCGCATCGGCGGTTCTTCTGAGCAGAAAGAGCAGACGGAGCCGAAGGCATAGCCGACGAGGCAGATGCAGCAGCACGCTTGGCGGGCCTGGAACGACCACCACCACCAGCAGCAGCAGGTTGGTCCAGGTCGCAGCAAAAGCTGGTCCTTCGAATGACGAAGAACTTCGCCACGGACAGCTTCCACAGAACCATGGAACCACTGAGGTCCAACCAAAGAGGCAGACCTCAGAACAGCACGCTGCTCAGAAGGAAGGGATGGAGAAGAATCCAACACCGCATCCCGGCGTGCCAGCTCCAAATTAGCCAATGTTACAGGCGTGAGTGTGTGTCAATTTCATGAGAGCCTGTGACAAAATGCGAAAAGGCACCTGAGCATCATCAAACTTCCCTGGTGGAAAATATTCAGCCAGGGCAGCCACGCCATGGTCCACGAGAGATAACATACCCAGCATCTCTCGGGACAGGCCCACCATAGATTCAACTACCGACATTGGGAGAACTGCCGACTTAGGCTTAGTTAACCCGAGGGAAGAAGAATCCTCATCCACAGTAGTCATCCCTTGGAAGACTGGTGGACAGACGGAATCGTAAACACAAAACTGCAATGGAGGCAGAAAGGCATCAGCTCTAGAAAAGAAAGAACCCTTGAGGGCCTTAGAATGCATTTTGGCTTCTAAGTCCTGGAAGAACTCAACAACCTGAGCCGATTGCAGAGGACGCAAAGCCCCAGAGCTAGAAGGCTCAACAGGGTTACGGCGCTCCACAGTGGACCGCGGCCGGAAGGTCACAGATGGCTGGTCTGAAGGTTGAATGTCCGGCAATAAGCCAAAGATGAAATCCAAAGACTGCTCCAAGACTGACGAGGGGGGCACATCACCTTCCAGAAAATCGTCATCCTCTGTTGCAGAGGAGATGTAGCCCAACTCGGGCTGACCAGCAGAAACCTCCTGGGAAGACTGTGCAGTATCCAAGGAGCCAGGCGAGACATCTCAGCAACGGACCAAAGGAGGTTGTGCCTCAGGAGGCACAGGGAGGCCAACATGAGGGTTGCCAGAAAGCAATGGGGTGAGCGCCAAAACGGCCTGATGCAGGTCACTCTGAGAATCCATCGCAGCAGCATCGCTCGACGGAGTGTCCTCCCAATGGACCTTTCTGGTAGAAGAACCCAAATCCTCAGAAGAGACTGACGTCGAATGTCGATCGGCAGACAGAATAGGGAGACGGTGAGAAGACACCGGAGGATAGTCCCGATTGTGATGCCCAGGGGCCATCACTGACCTCTGCGGAACAGAAGGTCCTGCCTGCAAATCCTCTAAAGAGACCGACGGCACACGTCGATCGGTAGCTGGACCTGGGACATGGTGAGAAGACACCACAGGATTGTCCCAAGAATGACAGGAATCTGTCATTGGCCTCTGTGCAGCAGACGGCCCCAACTGCCCATCCTCCGAGACCGACGGCAAGCATCGATGGACATCCAGACTCGGAACACAGTGAGGAATCACCGGAGGAAGGTTCCGAGAGTGACAGCTAACCGGGGCTGTCACTGACCTCTGCCGAACAGCAGGCCCAGGATGCCAATGTCCCAACCCCATCCTGCTAGTCGGCACACCAGCAGGGGAAGGAGGAACAATAAACGATTTGCTCGAGGGGCGAGGAATCGCTGCTGAAGCGACCGAACGGCTCAACTGACTAGGAGCAAACCTAGCCAGATGAGGCAGAGCAGACAGCAAACCCGCACAGCTTCGCCGTGAAGCCAGGGGAGGCTGAGAGCTCACAGACACACCAGCAGATACAGCCTCGGTCCCCCGAGACTGTAGACCATCCCCAGAGGAGATGGAAGAGCCACCATCATACAGAATGGGATCTGTAGTAACAACTTCCTCAGCAACTGTCGATGGCATAGGAGGCAAATCAGAGAGGGTCACCGAGTTGACCTCGGAGAAGCTCTCTACGAAAACAGACGCCTCAAGAGTGACATCAGAAGACAAAGAGACTATGGTCTCCACGTCAGGTATCACTGAACTAGCACCGTCAACAGTTGCAGAGGAACTCGCCACAGAAAAAGACAGATCAGAATCCTGTGTGACAGAGTCACCACGTGCACTAACAGAAATGTCTGCTATGGCACGGCTACCCTTACCCCGAGAACGAGGGGTTCCAGCTCTGGACAGAACCACCTTGTTAACAGAAGCCCAGAATTTTGAGGACCAAACCCCACAAATACAACATGATTGGGCCTGAGTGCAATTGTTGCAAGTGACAAATGTGGAATGAGAGTCGGCCACATGTTTCACTTGCAAACAAGAGGTACAAGGAATAGTCTTTGGCATAATATGAATGAGAATAAAGGAATCAAGCTTCCCGCCGACGGAAAACAGAACAAAGGTTGTGTTCACACGTGGGGGAAAAACAAGATTAAGTGTGAAGAAACAAGCAATAATGATCAAAAGTAACATTAATCAATAACAATTTTGAAGGCTTGAAAAAGGATACAATCCACTTGCACACAATCAAATGCAGATAGCACATACAATAAGTTGTTCACGAAGAAAACAGCTAAGTATAGCACGAGTCACAAAAATTTTCGACCATGTACAAATGGCGGAAATAAAAGGAATTGACGTCACGGTTGTTGCGTATGCGCTCGGTAAACGCAAGAGGTGTGCAGAGAGAGTATCTGTAACTTCAAGCGCTGGTCTCGCTCAACCCTTTTTTCGATCTTTTTCGTGCTTTTGCACTCTATTACTTTTCCAGCTTGTTTGGAAAAGTTTCTAAAAGCTTTAGTTCAGAAGTAGGGCTTGCACTTACGTTACAGCCAATTGTAAACAATTGTGAGTAGGTTGAAAAGAAACAGGAAAGTGACACAATCCCTGTTAATTCAATAATTTTCATTGGCAAAATGGCTATTCAATTAACAGGGTTCCACTGTACTGGCAAATGGCTAGTTAACTGGCATATGGTGTGATAACTGAATACACAAACAATTCATAATTATTTATTGATGGACCGATTCATGGGACCCCATTGAATCAATGGGATCGCATTCCCAATCGGGGACCCGATTCCCAATGCTCTTGGAAGGGGGACTGGCTTTCATCCACCCTGGCCCATGTGATGAGCCACCACTGATAACCTGATTTTACGAGAAATTCAGAAAAATACTTAGCATGCTGAGGTTAAACAGCAAACCATCCACTAACATAAATAGAGCCAGGAATAATTTCCAGCCATTTTGAACCATCATATCAGCAGTTAGACTTCATCTAATCCTTTACTAATGTAACATCATCCAAAGAGGTTGTCTATCACAGAGAAAAAAATTATAATTTTGTCTAAAATCTCCGTTAAGTTTGAAAATAGTGTTTTATTGATGACACAAATTCACAGCTTTCTTCTACAAACAAAGAACGAAATAATTTTTAACAAAAAAAAAATCATCTAATTCCATAAATTTATTACTGTTGGCAAGTAATTCCCAAAATAACTCATTTTCAAATACTTAAATCAGTGAAATTAATTCTACTGTGTGAACTGTTTATAGATGAATTTAATGATTTGTGTGGATGCTGAGCATGATTTTATGTTGGAAATATCTAGCAAACACCATTTGTAATGCTCATATGTCTTTTAATTAATAAATATACTACTCACAATTTGCTAAGGATCACCCATATATCTTGGTATCATTTTTGCATTCCTAACTTCTATTCGACGGCAATTTGTTTAAATTTTTAGAAGGGGTATCTGGAGATTCACTAACTCATGATAATAAAGCTTAGGGGTGGATTTCACATGCAATCAGGAAAAGAACGAAAGATAACCATTTTCAGTAAATCAAACAAATTTAAAGCACTTATTAAATTTTAAATAGAGCAATTCAGCAAAGTCTGTATCAACCTCAATATTTCATGTTATCTGCACGAGCATCCAAGACTGCCTGGCAATGTCTCCGTATTCCATCGATGGGTGCATGGAAGAATTGCCGGGGCATGTTCCTCCATTCGTCCACCAGAGCTTGAACCAGCTCCTGTAGGATGCGAGGTTGCACTGGTCGATCTGTAACTGCAGCCTGCAATCAGTCCCAGGAATGCCCAATCTTGCTGAGGTCATGTGAACTCACGCTGGCCAGTCTATTCTCTCTGGATGAATTTCTCAACCCTAGCTCTGAGTCACATACCATCTTACAAAGGTGCCCAGAATCTCGTCCTGGTGTCTCTGACCATTCAGGGTGCCATTCTGGGTGAGGTAGAGATCTGAGTGGCCAGCAGAACTCATGCTACCAAAAACCCTAACAGACCTGCCACCAACCAATCAGGTTCTCAAACTATGGAGTTGGCAAATCTCTCATTTCATTTTGTCCACACTAGAACACACCTGTCAAAGAAATCTATACAGAACTTCGACTCATCTGTGAAGAGGGCATTCGACCACTGACAGGCTGTCCAGTTGAGGCATTCAGTGCACCATTGCACTTGATATCACCAATGTCAAGGCTGTAACGGGACACGAACAATGGGTCTCCTTGTGTGAAATCCTGCAGCATGGAGTCTGTTACGGATTGTTGAAACTTGTACACCAGCCGTGTTCTGGAGGTCATTTTGCATGGTCATAGCATGTAGGGTGCAGTTCCGGCTCTCTGCTGTGACCAGATAACAATCCTGGCGAGTTGCCATGATGCGCTGATGACCACCATGTCTTCTTTGAACACTCCCATGCTGTAAAAGTTCCATGCCCTTGAGATGACACCCTGGCTAATGGTGAGCTCTGTGGCAACCTGACATTGGGACCTGCCAGACTGTATCATCCCTATTGCCCTGGACAAATTGGGAACACTCAAATGGCATCCCCAACATTTAGTTTGATACAGAAAACAATGCAAAGGCTACTGACAAGTTACGGTAAGCTGCCACATTAATTTCAAGTGCGTGCAACCCAATGAATGCATCCCTATAATGACTCTGACCCAATGGTATCTGCATGCTTTACAATCACTGACCATTGTGAGCATGAGCAATCATTCAAACCTTGAAAGGATTATCCATTTACCTTATGACAAGCCGCTGTGGTAACAATTCTCAAAAATATACTGAAATACTCCAAATATATGGGCGATCCTTAGCAAATTGTGAGTAGTATAAATCACAGTCATTTCATTATTTTGAAAAAAAAAATTGCGAACCACATCATGCACTTCATAAAACAGTGTCACAGGATATGCAATTTATTCTGACAAGAACTCTATTCAAGGGGGCTCACTTTGTGCTTGTCTGGCCCTTGCTCCAAGAAATCATTCAATGCCACAGCCAATTAATTACAGGTCAGAAATCACTACCCAACAAAACAGTCAATCACTTTGTGCATGGAGATAATTTGATAGGAAATGAATCGAAATCAATGAATAACCAACAATTTTACAACAGCACCAATGACTACAGTGTACAGTGAAATAGGCTGAATATTGAAAGAAAATTAAATGCTGATCAGTCTCTAGATTTAAGCCTTTACCCAACAAATCGTCCGTATCTGCCCTCATAATTTAAAATTAAGCAGTTGAAAAAATATATTTAAAAAAAAAAAAAAATTTCAACAAAATGATAGCATGTGACCCTCTATTGGCATAAGCTCATTCTCATTTTATCTTGCCATAAATCTGAATATGCATATGAAATTTGGTGATGACTGGAAAAAAACTGCAGTCCATGCTCTGTGAATAGATGATAAGCTAACAGACATCTGTATGCACCATGGCAATAGTTTACCAAGACTTCGGCAAATTAAGCTGAGAACAAGAGATTGTCACTCGGAAGTGACTATGCCCTCGATGTGGCAATGACCTTGATCTGTGACCTTGACCTCCATCAAACAAAAAAAGTTTTATGTGTGACACATCTCTCCCCAAAAGCAAAAATGTATGCCAAGTTTCAACAAAATCCAATGATGCATCTCAGAGTTATGAAGCGGACATGAAAATCTTCGCGCCGGACAGATGAACTTGAACTGTGAGCTTGACCTCCATTAAACAAAAAAACATTTGTGCATGACACATCGTCTCCCCATAAGCAACATGTATGCCAAGTTTCAATAAAATCCAATGAAGCATCTCAGAGTTATGGAGTGAACACGAAAATCTTCCTGACAGACGGACAACAGGCAGATGGAAATGACAAACACTATATGCCCACGAAAAATTTTTCCACGGCATAAAAATGATGTAGCAAGTGTCATCTGCTAGCGAAGTTTGGAAAAGGGTTAACCTCTTGGACCCGAAAAGCCGATTTTCCGGCCCAGGCCCTTGATATGTCATAATTTTATTAAGTAGGATGGCTGCTCAGTGACAGTGTGGGATAGTCCAATCAAAATATTCAACATGCAGCCCAAAGGCTGCAAGTTGAAAATATTAGTTGGTCTACCCTCAAATAATGAATATCAACTCTTCCAATTGCTGCCATTGAACTGACTTGGAAGATACCACCAGAGTTTAAAGGGTTAATGAGAAAAATATCTTATGATTTTTCATACACTTTAGGTCTGATGTCTGCACTTATCTTCAAGTGCCATAAAGAAAATATTTCCTGTCCAATGCAAGTATCCTGTACATGACTGTGAATGTATAATGAAGACCCAAGTGAACAAAACAGACTGGTAATACAAAATGAAGAGAAGGGCGAGAGAAAGGTTGTGGCGGCTTTTCTGATTAGAGCATTGGAATTTTGATAAAGAGGTTGTGAGCTTAAACCTAGCCTGTACATAACTTGTAAGGTGTGCTTGAGCAGGACAGCCCAATTGCTGACCTTTGAATTTCAACATATGGCATGTTGATGGGTACATGCCTTCAATCAATACTACTTGAGCTCAAGCATAATAGTGATTGGATAAAGTGGCAGATACAGAATTTTCTGAATGGCATGGAGGTGGGGGGACAGTGAGGGGTAGGAAGTCCTCTCGTTGGTGGGGGTGATGGGAAAAATTTTGTAATACTGAGTGTTAAAGTGGCTCTCTGGTGACTAGTTTTGATAGGTTTTATACATCACTCACACATTCGCGATTGTTCATGCACTGTTGCACTAGAGATAAAAGCTTTGCATCAGAGATGCTGGGGTCGAGATGTGGTGGCTAAAAAGGAATCTGAGCTAGCACCTGAAACTACTGAAACTAGGAAACAATCTATGAGACATAGGACAAATTTGGTAAAAATTTTATATCATTTGTTAAAGTTATTGTGCTGATACTGCCCGCAAGTCGGAAATTCAAACAAGAAAACAATCTAAAAGACATAACTCCTGCAAAATAATTCAGGCAGGACAGGTTTTCAAACTCATGTAAGACATTCTTGAGTAGAACTCACAACATAAGTCAAACTGTTGACACAAAGTGACCAAACACATCCTTTCATCATGGGTCATAGGGTGGATGTTTTCTGAAGTATGTGACTGTACATGAACAGCCACATGCCAAAAGGGGGGAGGCTGACTGTATCCATCAGTGACTGATTAGAAAGTTGAAAATTTGGATAAGTACTTGCCACGCTGTGGTAGCTCTTTCTAGATACTCCAGCATCCTTAATCCTCTAAAAGGTCCTATCTCATATGACCCTTCCTTAAAATGGCTGTCCTTGAGTACTGAGAAAAAAACACTTGACAGTTGTTGGGTGGGGATATAACTACTAAGTTTTTTGCTGGTTCAATGGAGATCAACAAACCATCTAGTCTATCTGATGATGCACAAACCAAACATTTGCTTGTCAGTTCATTGAGCTCGCTGAACTGATGGGATACTTTACAGCTGGTTTTCACCTTTGAGTGATTTAGTGTTGGTCCAACCAAAACGTACTGTATGTTGACACCTTTATTCAGTTGTGGTAAAAGAGTTTACTATATGACAAAACAACTTGCTACTCAATATCACTGTAATTTGACTGGCCAGAAAACAAGTCTCAATTTTACGAAAGCCATATCATGCCTGTCTTAAATGAGGGTCATGTGACACCACTGATGCACAAAGATTTTGAGGTAACAATTTACAAATATAAAATAACAATTTAGAGTGTCTTTGTGCTGAACACTCAGGACAAACATTTAATCCTTTGAACCCTCGTTTCCTGGAATGGTATCACCTTTGTGTACACTTACAGTGAGATGGGTCAGTCAATATCATATACAGGTATGATAAAAAATGCAGACTGCAGTTATTATTTTAACATCAATGCCCTGTGTATAGACCTCTTGTAATAAGACCAAAAGGGGTCAAAATTTTGCCTTGGACCGAAAAATCGATCTTGCTAGTAGTTCAAAGGGTTAATAAACAGAGGATCTCTAATGAGTCACAATTTCATATGAAATTTCTGTACAGAGTTTACTAAAATTGACTTCAGCCAAGGTTTATTAAGTTATTACTACAACCAATCAGTCTGGGTAGTTATATTTAATCCTCTTGACAAGTCAGATCAAACACAATGCCTATGAAATCTTGTTTGATCTGGCTGATCTGATTGCATTGACTTGATGGAGTATTACAACTAAGATCAACTGACTGTTGTAATAATCTGTATGCCCAAGGCCGACAAGTAAGTCAGCTGCTGGCTTTAACCCTTTACCGAACATGAAAAGCAGACGACACTTGCAAACAAAATTCCTGAATAACTAACTTTTTGTCTCAAAAATATAGGCTATGACCCCTCTTTGGAACCAGCTCAATAAGCTCATTCCAAAGAGGGGTCATAACCTATGTTTTTGAGACAAAAAATGAAAAGAGTAATGAAAATTACTTGGCGATTTTTGTGAATAGCACTGGCCGGTTTTGGCCATTTTGTTGGGTAAAGGGTTAAACAATGGAGTATTAGAAGCCCATATTTGGGCTCTACTGAAAAATTGCCAGTGCCTCCATCAAAAGGCTTCATATTCTGTTGATGTGCTTCATATTTTCTTAGAAGTGTACATTTTTTGTTCATGTGGATTTGCCTTTTCACAATTTATTGAAGAGTGCCTCACCAATTTTAACTGGTTAAGAAGAGCATGGTGGCTCAGTGGTTACAGCATTGAACTTCAAGCCGAGAGGTCCATGGTTCGATTCCCACCAGGGGTAACTGCATTAACGCCTTGGGCAAGCCACTTAATCCTGATTGCCCACATGGGGGCATGGTGGCACTGTGTAATACTGCACATTGATGGTCTTCAACCAATGCTCACCCTGCTTGTGTGGAGTTAGTACATTGGGGAGTCTGACAGTCACTTGTCATTGCTCTGTGGTTCTCTCCTGGTACTCTGGTTTCCTCCACCCATGAAACTGTCTGACACAAGGTGACAGTGGCTGTCAAAAGTGTCGTTAAACTTCAATAAATAAATAAATAGATAAATAACAACTAAAGTTAACTCTTAATTCACTGAGTATTTTAAAATATTTGCCATCAAATCAAGTCATGGCTGTCGTGAAGCAGCCATGACTAGATTTGATGGAAAATTCATGACAATTTAATTCAGAATATCACTGAACAAAAGGTTTATGTAATTTACAGGGCCAAATTTGGTTAAATGTGCCTAAATTATATTTATTTTAATGGGAAGAGATTTTTTGACCTGAACAAGAATATCTGCCAGCTGCATGTAACAAGTTAATGTAGCATTCTAACAGTTAAAGGGTTACTTCGGCAATAAGCCAATTAAGCCATTAACTGGTAGAGTGCTGGAAGCCCTATTTTGGGCTTTACTAAAAGTGACAGGCAATAACTGTCTGTAGCTACATTCTGCCTGAGGAAGCCTTTATTGTCCCTGATATGGATCAGATTTTTTATACAATACCTTGCTCTCTGACATTTAATTGGATAGTGCCTATAAGGCACTATCCAATTAAATGTAATAGAGCAGTATATGATGAGCTTTGATTTGTTGTCAGAAAAAACTCAGCACTTTACCAGTTAATATAATGTGCTTACATGAATAATCCATTGAACTCTGTTTATATTTGTGAAAATAAAAAAAAAAAAGGACTAAATTTAAAGTTAAAATTTCTTCACAACTGTCTTTGCAACAATAAGAATAAATCGAATACAACAGCCTGAAGCGAAAATATAATGGCATGCTCTTTCATGTATAATGTCACACTAGGAGATATTGATTTCACATTGTTTGGAAAGAAAACCGCTATTGAACTGTGAAATCCAATGACAGTTTGCATTACTCTGCAGGTCTGGAGATCAGTATCCGATTCAAGGGCTTGTCTAGAAGCAATGTTGCTGTTGAGTTGCCTTTAGGAACGAGTCAGTGATGAAACTTCAGTCCTCTGCATTTGTCAATAGAGCTAGTATACTATTTATTTATTGGTGTGTAAGGTGACTTACTTTTGCACAATGGCTAGTTGTGACCACAACATGGATATAAAGTCAAGTCCAGCCAACTGTTTACACTCATGATGCCTATTTTATAATAATAATAATAATAATAAAAATAATAATAATAATAATAAAAATAATAATAATCCTAGGGGGTTTTGATCGTCCCCTACTAGGCGGGTCCTCAGGTGGCGGATAGAGGACGGCCTGCTCAATTGGGCAGGTTTGCTAATTTTTAATTGGCAGGTTTGCTCAATTGAGCTGGTTTGCTGCGAAATACACAAATACGCAGTCCTGGACCAAAATGATCAATCCTGCTAATACCATCTTGCAGGCACCTTGTTCTCCCGTGAGGTGCATTCCGAAGGCCCCGGAAGAAGGAATCCTGGCAGCTGAGGACTCGGGCCCCGGTTAGGGCAATCTCCGGGATGGAGCCCTGGTCTCCATCTCGGAGATAATGTTCAACACACTGCTTTGGCCCCAATTTTGGGAGTAGAAGGATGGTCGGATGGTCCGTTCTGGCCAATCGGGAGCCCCCACCCCAAAAAGTACTGGGTGTCAAGTCGGGGGGCATTTGGTGACCATTCAGTCAATCATTTCTTTTATTTACATAACATAATTGCCATTGTGTACTGTTTTTAAACTCTTTATATTTTAATAGCCACTTAATTTTGCTGCACTGTCTGTTTCGGTTATGCATGGCAACCTTTTATTTCAGTTGTTTATACAGTGATTGATTGGATGGCCGCCATCTGAAGACCTGGCACTTCCACACACGGGCCAATCAGTCAGTGGCATGCTTCGCCATCAACACTGGCTGAGTATACTGCCCTAGTATAAGTATGTGGGAATACTGGTAACCCAGAGGGTTCACTGCATGCATGGCAGTAACTCTACCCCTTGTTCGACTCCGTGGTGGGTGGGAGCCGGGGCAATGAACAACTTAATTTATCAACATGGCTACAACCAATAAAAAACAAAAACGAGAATATGCATTACAATTTACTGATTCTGATTCTGACTCTGATCACGAAAAAGATAATATTATCGTAAACAGTTGGCCTAAATTTGTGATAATATATGCAAACAATGAAGATCAAAAGGCATCAAGTACTAACCCCTTTGCATTGGCTAAAGCCATCAAGGGCATAGCTGGTGACGTGAAAAACGTCCGAAAAATACGATCAGGTGCCATACTAATTGAATGTAGACGAGAAATGCAGGTATTAAATTTATTGAAGATGGATAAACTCGTCGATATGGAGGTCAACGCCTTTGCACATAAAACTCTAAATAGCTGCAAAGGCGTTTTACGTACTAGGGAACTGTCAGGCATTGATGTACTGGAAATACAAAAATAATTACAATCACAGGGTGTCACTAATGTTAACAGGATAGAAATAAAGAAAGAAGGTAAAACTATTATTCAAACGAATACGTATATTTTAACATTCAACTCCTCTCAGCCACCAAAATCATTAAAAATAGGATATATGAACGTCGGAGTGGATTTATATATACCAAATCCACTTCGATGTTTTAAATGTCAGAAGTATGGCCATGGCCAGAATAACTGTAGAGGAAGGCAAATTTGTTTCAAATGTGGCGAAGAACATCTAGATCAGTGCACAAATACCATCAAATGTTGTAACTGTCAGGGCAACCATGTGGCTGCATCAAAGGATTGCCCTGTCTGGAGAAAAGAAAAAGAAATCCAAAAAGTTAGATGTGAACGACAGATCAGTTTCAAAGAGGCCAGAGACATAGTACCATCAATGCCTGGCATGAATTTATCGTCACCTACACCTCAAAAATTACCAACAACGTCAGTGGAATGCCAAACTCAATACACATGGCTTAGAGGAACAATTCCATCTTTAGTACAGGGCTTCACAATAGACCAACCCGAGACACAGTCAACTCAAACAAATTCCACAACGCAAACTACAGAGAAATTAAAAGATAAATTTGAACAGAAAAAAGAACAAAATCTCAAACCAGAACCTACAGTTTCAAAAACAGGGGACAAACCAGAACGAAGACTAGAAAACATTACGCCTAAAGCTGTACGAAATAAAGAACATATCACTAATTCAGAACACAAAAATGAACAAAACAAAACAAAGCCTAAAGCACAGCAGGAACAAAAATCACAACCGCACAATCTCAGTCAGAATCAAATGAGAAAAGAAGAAAAAAGGAAAGAAAAAATGAAACAAAAACAATTATCGGACAGGTTACCCAAGGTACTTCAAAACCCTGTTGTCCATAACAGATTTGAAGGCCTTGAGGAAATGGAGGTCAGTGATTGTATCGAGGACACCTTCGAACACTTACGTCCGTCTTCCTCACAGAATAGATCTCCGAAGAAAAATTCACCGAAGAAAACCTCTGGGGCTATATCGCCCATACGTCCACCTTCAAATTCTTCAGCGAAATATGGCTAATACAAACAACAATAATATAATACAGTGGAATTGTCGAGAGTCTTCTCAGCCAAAAATATCAACCTGCTGCTTTTTGCCTGCAGGAAACTCTTTTAAAGAAACCCGAGGCTCAGGATCATTCATCTTTTAAGCATTATGCATCGTATAATGCCTGGGCAGATGATAATGATCTTCATATTCGTGGAATGACTGTCTTGGTAAGGAACGACATCATTCACAGTTCTGTACCATTACAGACAAATTTACAGGCTGTGGCGGTACGCCTAACTTTAGACAAAACAGTTACACTTTGTTCTATTTACATTTCACCAAGTAAAGCCTTACAGCTGAATGACCTTGAGCTGCTGGTCCCACAACTCCCAACTCCATATATTTTGTTGGGTGATTTTAACGCTCATAACCCCCTTTGGGGTAATTCCTGCAGTCAACAAGATGTTAAAGGGAAAACTGTGGAAGAGTTCATTACTAAATATGACTTGTGCTTGTTCAATGATGGATCAGACACTTATTTGCACCCCGCATCTGGTTCTTATACTTCAATTGATCTTTCAATTGCAAGCCCTTCCCTCTTTCTTGATTATTCTTGGAAGGTGGAAGGCGACTTGTGCGGGAGTGACCACTTTCCGGTTGTGTTGGAGAGTGTGGTTCCGGCCGACGATGGGAGGGTGCCCCAGCGGAGCTTTAAAAAGGCTGACTGGGAGACCTTCATCTTGCTATGTTCGGAACGCCTCACACTGGAGAAATTTAGTAAAAGTGCTGACCAGATTGAACATTTTACAAAAGAGTTACTTGATATTGCAAGCCAAGTCATTCCTAAAACCTCGACAAATCCAAAACTTTTCACCAAACCATGGTTTGATAACGAATGTAAACAGGCTATAAAGGATCGCAAGAAAACTGAATGGGAATTTAACAAATCACCGTCCACAATTAATTTAGATAAATTACGTATAAATCGGGCAAAAACAAGACGACTAATTAAACAAAAAAAGAAAAGTTCTTGGGAAACTTATGTTTCAAAGCTTAACCAAAACACCCCCATCAACAAAATTTGGAAAATGATTAAAATGAAAGTGTCAATGACACTGTAGCTCAACTTGTCAAGACAAAGACATGTACATGTATAGTATGTGATACAGCAATGACTAACATCTAGGTAATGACCTGATAACAAAGGTACATATAAAGTATTGTAACGGTCTGTACATAAATACTGACTGTTGCCTGTAACAAATGTATAGGTAAAGTATTGTAAAGGTGGGTGACAGTCAGATGCTAAAGTAGAAAAGAAATCTTTGAGTCCCAGAGTGGGTCTGACTGAACCCCAAAATATTTGTTCTCATAACACAGTGATAACAAAGGCACCCCAAAACACACTCGTTCCTGTCCCAAGGTGAAAACAAAGGTACCCAAGAAGTTTTGTGAAAATCAGTTCATAAATACGAGTTGTATAGAACTTGTGACAAAAAATTGATTGGACCTAATTTCAGTACAAAATGGCCACTGGCAGCCATCTTGAATTTTGGACCGTACCCAGAAACACTCATTCTCGTCCCAAGGTGATAACAAACGTACCCAAGAAGTTTTCTGAAGATCGGTTCATAAATACAGCCTCTACCCTGAGCCGTATTGACATGTGTGCTTACATTGTGTAAGTAGCACTGAATAAATCAAAGTTCATCTAATTTGCATAATTTCTGCACGAAAAAAAACCCCTTACAATATGTGATGTATTCCATGTTACTAAACATTCATACAAAAATTTATTCAAATCAGAACTTTCATACAGAAGTTCTGTACAAAAGACTGATTGCACTAATTTTGGTACAAAATGGCTGCTGGTGGCCATCTTGAATTTTGGACCACACCCAAAAACACTCGCTCTCATCCCACGGTGATCACAAAGGTACCCAAGAAGTTTCGTAAAGATTGGTTCATAAATATGGCCTCTAGTCTGAGCTGTATAGAAGTTGTGTACAAAAAACTGATTAGACTTAATTTCAGTACAAAATGGTCACTGGCAGCCATCTTGAATTTTAGACCGCACCCAGAAATACTCGTTCTCATCCCAAGGTGATAACAAAGGTACCCAAGACATTTCGTGAAAATCAGTTCATAAATACAGACTCTAGTCTGAGCCGTATTGACATGTGTACTTACTGTGTGTAAGTCGCACTGAAAAAATCAAAGTTCATCTAATTTGCATAATTTCCGCAAGAGAAAAAACCCCGTATTATATGTGATGTATCCCATGGTACTAAACATTCACACAAAAAATTATTCAAATCAGCGCTTTCATATGGAAGTTCTGTGCAAAAATCTGATTGCACCAAATTTTGTACAAAATGCCTGCCATCGGCCATCTTGAATTTTGGACCGGACCCAAAAACACTTGTTCTCGTCCCACGGTGATACCAAAGGTACCCAAGAAGTTTCGTAAAGATCGGTTCATAAATACGGCCTCTAGCCCGAGCCGTATTGGCATTTGCACTTACAGTGCTGAAAGTAACACCAAAAAACATCAAAATTAGTCTAATTTGCACAATTTACGCACGAGAAAAAAACCCGTATTATATGTGATGTATCCCATGGTACTAAACATTCATACAAAAAATTATTCAAATCAGAGCTTCCATATGGAAGTTCTGTACAAAAAACAGATTTCTGCATCGTCGGTACAAAATGGCGGCTGGCAGCCATCTTGAATTTTGGACCGGACCAAAAAACACTCGTTCTCGTCCCATGGTCATAACAAAGGTACCCAAGAAGTTTCGTAAAGATCTGTTCATAAATACGGCCTCTAGCCCGAGCCGTATCCAATTGTTGACATGCGGACAGACAGACAGACGGACAGACGGACAGACGGACGACGGACAATGGGCCATGACAAAAGCTCAAATTTGGCTTCGCCAAAGTTGAGCTAAAAATTATTCAAATCAGAGCTTTCATGTGGAAGTTCTGTGCAAAAATCTGATTGCCCCTAATTTTGCACAAAATGGCTGCCAGCGGCCATCTTGAATTTCCAACCAGACCCCAAAACAATCGTTCTCGTCTCACAGTGATAACAAAGGTATCCATGATGATTCATAAAGATCGGTTCATAAATACGGCCTCTAGCCCGAGCCGTATAGGGATTTGCACTTACAGTGCTGAAAGTAACACTAAATAAATCAAAGTTAGTCTAATTTGCATAATATAAGCACGAGAAAAAAACCCATATAATATGTAATGTATCTCATGGTACTAAACATTCATACGATAAATTATTCAAATCAGAGCTTTCATATGGAAGTTCTGTACAAAAAAAAAATTTCTGCATCGTCGGTACAAAATGGCTGCTGGCAGCCATCTTGAATTTTGGACTGCACCTAAAAACACTCGTTCTCATCCCACGGTCATAACAAAGGTACCCAAGAAGTTTCGTAAAGATTGGTTCATAAATACGGCCTCTAGCCCGAGCCATAGCAGCTTGGCACTTACAGCTATGAAAGTAACACAAAATAAATCAAAGTCAGTCTAATTTGCATAATTTACGCACGAGAAAAAAACCCGTATTATATGTGATGTATCCCATGGTACTAAACATTTATACAAAACTTTATTCAAATCAGAACTTTCATACAGATGTTCTGTAGAAAAAACTGATTTTTGCATCATCGGTACAAAATGGACGCTGGCAGCCATCTTGAATTTCGGACCACACCTAAAAACACTCGTTCCCGTCCCAGGGTCATAACAAAGGTACACAAGAAGTTTTGTAAAGATCGGTTCATAAATACGACCTCTAGCCCGAGCCATAGCCAATTGTTGACGTACGGACAGACGGACGGACGGACAGACGGACGACGGGCCATGACAATAGCTCAAATTTGACTTTGTCAAAGTTGAGCTAAAAATTAAAGGCAAAGAAACCAAATCAACTGTACAACATCTGAAAGACAACAATACGCTTATCACATCAAAAAAAGAAATTTCAAACAAATTGGCATCCACATTTTCGAAACATTCGTCGTCTGAAAACTGTAATCCAGAATTTCTCAAAATTAAAAACAGCAAGAAAAGCAAAAGCTCAAATTTACCTTCAACAATTTAGAAGATTATAATGAACCTTTCTCTATGGAAGAGTTAAATAACTCTTTGCATAGAGCAAGGGATACTGCCACCGGACCCGATCAAATACATTACAAAATTTTAAAGCATCTGCCACAATCATCACTTGAACTTTTACTGTCAGTTTTCAATGACATATGGGTGACTGGCCAGTTTCCACCTTCTTGGCATAACGCTACAGTAATTCCCATTCCAAAGCCTGATAAAGATCACAGCAACCTTAGTAATTATAGGCCAATCGCTTTAACAAGTTGTCTGTGTAAAACCATGGAGAGGATGATCAATGATCGACTTGTCTGGTTTCTGGAATCGAACAATCTACTTGCGAATGTTCAGTGTGGTTTCAGAAGCCAGAGAAGTACTGTGGATCATTTGGTTAGACTAGAAACGTTTATACGAAATGCCTTTGCCAGAAAAGAACATGTGGTCGCCATCTTATTTGACCTGGAAAAGGCATATGACACAACGTGGACGTATGGGATTTTAAAAGATCTTTTTAACATGGGGTTGAGAGGGCGGATGCCTCTTTTTATTGAAAACTTTTTAAAGGACCGCCAATTTCAGGTTCGTGTTGGGTCAACGTTATCTGATCCTCACGAGCAGGAATTGGGGGTTCCGCAGGGTAGTATTTTATCTGTTACCCTCTTTTCAATAAAAATTAATAGTATCATCGACGCAATTGAGAATATGGTAGATTCGTCATTGTATGTCGATGACTTTTTAATCTGCTATAGCAGCAAAAAGATGAATGCTATAGAGCGCAAACTTCAGCTGTGTTTAAATAGGATTCAAAAATGGGCTATCGAAAATGGTTTTAAATTTTCAAAGACAAAAACGAATTGTGTTCATTTTTGCAAACTTCGGAAACATCACCTCGATCCGGAGTTCCAAATTGATGGTAGTCCTATTAAAGTTGTTAAGGAAGTGAAATTCTTAGGTTTGTTGTTTGACAACAAACTGAATTTCACTTCCCACATAAAACATCTAAAAGTTAAATGTAAGAGAGCACTGAATCTACTGAAGGTTGTCAGTAGCACTGATTGGGGTGCTGACCAAAAGACTTTGCTCCATCTGTATAGATCACTTGTTCGGTCAAAATTAGATTACGGTTGTGTAGTTTACGGTTCTGCAAGGAAATCATATCTCAAACCACTTGATGCAATTCATAATAGTGGTATTAGAATTAGTCTAGGGGCTTTTCGAACATCCCCTATAGACTCGATGCTCGTTGAAGCAGAGGAACCTTCTCTTGAGAAGCGCAGAATTAAATTGTCTCTCCAATATGTGTCTAAACTTTTGGCCAATCCTTCAAATCCTGCTTATAATTGTGTTACAGACCCTCAAAATGATGATTTCTTTAACCGCCACCAAAAACATATTCCTCCATTGGGAATTAGAATTAAATCCCACATGGAGTCCATCAAAATTGAACAACATACAATAAAAGAAAATCGTAAAACACATATTCCTCCTTGGCATCTTAAAAAACCTACAGTTATTTTGGACCTTGCTTCTACCAAAAAATCTGATACCAATTACTTGCAGTTCAAACAAAAATATGCCGAAATAAAGTCCAAGTATAGTACATATACAAGGATCTATACAGATGGATCTAAAGATGGTGACAAAGTATCATCAGCTGCTGTTACTGGTGATCATATTACCTCATCAGAATACCAAATCAAAGTTCTATTTTCACAGCTGAAGTTAAAGCTATTCAACTCGCACTTGAGCATATCGAGAATTCACAGGAAAGAAGGTCGATCATCTTCTCCGACTCTCTTTCCTCTTTACTTGCTTTACTCAACCCCAGGTTGAAGAACCCTCTCATTAGGGAACTTCGTGAGAAGTTAACAACTCTCATGTCTGACCGATATGATATCGTGTTTTGCTGGTTACCCGGACATGTAGGTATCACTGGTAACACCAGAGCAGACAGTGCAGCAAAACAGGCTTTAACAAAGCCTCTCACTGATTTTAAGATTCCGTTCAGTGATTTCAAGCCTCATATCAGTATTTACATCAAATCTATGTGGCAGGCGGAATGGGATGGAGTGACAAATAACAAGCTTCATCGCTTCCGACCAACTATTTCAGATCACTACCCGTCTAGTAACCTTTGTAGAAAGGATCTTGCAGTTTTGACGCGATGTCATATTGGTCATACACGACTTACACATTCCTTTTTGTTAGAGGGTAATATGCGACCAGAGTGTGTTCCCTGCCAGCAGGTGTTGTCAGTGGAGCACATTCTTTTACATTGTACTGATTTTAATCTTTGTAGACGACAGTATTTCAATGTTGTCTCTCTTCGAGACCTTTTTTACAGTACAAATCCTCATAAAGTTCTGTCGTTCCTGAAGGAAATCAACCTTTTTAATAAATTTTAAAATTGTTTTACTCTTTTAATCTGTACTCATTAAGTTTCCTTACTGAAAGCTTTCCAGAAAATGTCAGATTCTGATCTTGTCAGGGTAGGAGCAGTAGTTTACTTAGTTTATTGCAGTTATGCTACAACTTATTTTGACTTGTACTGTATACACAATACTTTATTTTTTTCCCCAGTTCTCAGTGGAGAAAACTGGTACCAACCCTTACCAGATTCTCAAAAAAACAAATATTTTGCTGACAGTACTAATCTTCGTGCAGACAGGAGAGGCATTGGGTTAAGCATTAGAATATAGCCTCTGGTGGCCACATATTTCCATCCCCTCATAGATCATTCCTGCGAAATTTGGTTCATGACGGCTCAGTAGTTCCAGAGAAGAAGATGAAAATGTGATTTCCCATAGGGTTTCTATAGTAACTATTAGCCACAATTGTGGCCATGTTTACAACCCAATCAACATTAAATGAGGATAGTTGGTAGAGGGGGTCCAAGTCATCACTTATGTCATCACTTTTGTGAAGTATCGAAACATTTGGCCTGGCAGTTTCAGAGGAGAAGATTTTTGAAAATCCACCAATCAAAATCAAAGAAAGCCTCTGGTGGCCATGTTTTTCAACCCATGGGAACAAAATGAGGATCGTTTGTAGAGGACCTCCCATAGACCATACCTGCCAAGTTTGGTTCACGTCGGCTCAGTAGTTCCGGAGAAGAATATGAAAATGTGATTTCCCATAGGGTTTTTATAGTAACTATAAGCCGCAACTGTGGCCATGTTTGCAACCCGATCAACATTAAATGAGGATCGTTGGTAGAGGGGGTCCCAGTCATCATTTATGTGAAGTATCAAAACATTTCGCCTGGCACTTTCAGAGGAGAAGATATTTGAAAATCCACCAATCAGAATCAAAGAATGCCTCTGGCGGCCTGTTTTTTAACCCACAGGAACAAAATGAGGATCATTTGTAGAGGACCTCCCATAGACTATCCCTGCCAGGATTGTTTTCACATCGCCTCGGTTTTCCCAGAGAAGAAGAGGAAAATGTGATTTCCCATAGGGTTTCTACAGTAACTATAAGCTGCAATTGCGGCCATGTTTGTGACCTAATCAACATTAAATGAGGATCATTGGTAGAGAGGTTCCCAGTCATCATTTATGTGAAGTTTCAAAACATTTGGACTGGCAGTTTCAGAGGAGAAGATTTTTGAAAATCCACCATCCAGAATCAAAGAATGCCTCTGGAAGCTGTGTTTTTCATCCGATGGGAACAACATGTGGATTGTTTGTTGAGGACCTCTCATAGACCATTCCTGCCAAGTTTGGTTCACACTGGCTCAACAGTTACAGAGAAGTAGGTGAAAATGTGAAAAGTTTATGGACGCCAGACAACAAACGACGGACGACAACGAACGCCAAGTGATGAGAAAAGCTCACATGACCTTTTAGGCCAGGTGAGCTAATAATAATAATAATAATATTAATAACAACAACTTCCTGCATTCAAACAGTAGGCCTATTTAAAACAGTAAAACCTTCCTTGAAAGACCATCTGTCTTGAGAGGCCAGTTAGCGGGGGAGGAATTCGTCACATACAGGTGAATTGTGCACTTGGTGATACCTTCTTGAAATTTGGCACACTGTTAGTGTAGGCTATGAGGTTCTCAAAAACGATCGGCTACAAGTTGACACCGACCGGTGGCGACCAGTAGCGGCACAATCCAAAATGGCCGCCAGCGGCTGAAGGGAACCTCCTTTTCGACGGTCTACCGACTATACATCCGATTGTAAGGGCGCGAAAGTGAACTCTGATCCACGCACGTGTTGGAAACAGACGTGGGAGATGATGTAGAATAAAACGAGATTCTCTATACGGACGCATCAATTTCTTGGAACTTGAAAAGAGCGTTGTTTCTCCGGGATCAGCGTCATTCAGGCAAACCTGAATGACGCTGATCCCGGAGAAACAACGCTCTTTATGAAGCAGTCTCTTTGCCATACAATCTCTTGTTTGGCGTAATTCCGCAAGCAATTCTGATTTGTCTGTCGAAATTAATTCGAGAACGCGATTGTTCACAAAAATCATTCACAGAATGAGTGAGAATCCTCTTCGTGTACGGACTAGTACTGACTGGGAACGTTGTTGCTTTTGCCAGCAAGACAGTTCCAAGAAATTGATGCGTCCGTATAGAGAATCTCGTTTTCATGACGCCTATAAAGCTATTGAGGAAGACATAACGCGCTTCCTAGATAATGGCGTTGAGCTTCCATATAATTTGACCATTGATTGTTTGATGAGAGAGAGTGATGAGTGTATGTCGATGTCACTGTTGACGAATAAGGCAATATATCATAAGACATGCCGTGACAGTATTCGGACTCACATCGTACAGCGCGTGCTACACAAGCGAGAGCGAAATGAGGCAGTGGCATCCTGCTCCACGCTGAGTCCTAAAAGAACACGGACAAGTTTTGAATCTGGCTGTGACAGGAAACTGCCCCAGTGTGTTTATTGTCACAAACGCGAAGGTGACAGCAGTGAGCCTATTTGCAGATCAATGTCTGATAACAATAAACTCAAAATTATGGCAAAGGAAGCCGAGAACTGGGTTGTTTTTTCTCGGGTCAATGCAGCATTTGATTCCGCTGCTAGTGATCTTTACTATCACAAAACCTGTTATTGTAAGCTTGCCAATGAAGCACGAGCGGCTAAATCTAAAAAGTCGAAGAACGCCGAACATTCCGCGTCAGGCCTGCCCTATGACCCTCTCGTTATGGCAGAGCTCATAACATTTGTTGAACACAACGATTCCGCGATGAAGCTTGTCGATCTCAAGAATCTGTACAGTCGGAGGTTGAAGCAAGTCGGTTCTGATTGGCTTAGTGAAGAAATACATTCCACTCGATTCAAAGAACATTTGTTGCAGAAATTGGGCGATGGCTGGGACGCCTTCACACAGGGTAGAGATGTGTTTATTTCAAGTAGGTTTCGAGTTGGCTCCTTGTTGTCCGAATCTTTAACTCGTATAGTGTCTGAGGAAGAGGCAAAAAAGATAGTTGATGTGGGTCTTCTTCTGCGTAAACACATACTCATATCTCAAGCTCCTTTCACGGGATCATTTTCATCTTATTGCTTGAGCGAGCCTGTACCCAACTCACTCCTGACTCTTCTTAGAGTTCTACTTGAGGGCACATGTAGTATACAGAACTTAGGCGATGATGAGACTGTTAATGCCAAGACTCGAGTGGCTTGTACTATTTCACAGATGTTGATCAGCAATTCAGCGAAACGCTCCGAACATGCACAAAATGTTCACCAGGGACGTGACAGAGAAACTCCAATGCCTCTTTATGTGGGTTTGAAGTTGCATGCCCATGATCGTATGAAAAATCTTATCAGAGATTTTCATCAAATGGGACTCTCTGTCTCTTATGATCGTGTAATGGATGTTCGCAGGAGTTTCGCGAGAGCTGTTTCACTGCGGTTCAAGAACGAAGGTGTTGTAGTCCCAGCTAACTGCAAACGTAATGTTTTCTCGATAGGAACCACTGATAACATTGATGTATCTGGTAGATCTGATATGCATGGTACGTCCATCACACTCATTGGTCAACTGAGCAGGGACAATGTGGGTACTGATCCCCCACCACTGAGTTTAGATGTTCCAGAAGACACACAAATTGAACTCCCAGACGACTATGCATTTGTTCCTTTCGTTGAAGACTTTGGTGGGGACATCAGGCTTGAATCTCCAGATGAATGTAATGTACGGCCCAATGAATATGCAGATTTGAACGTGGGAGAGAATGACTGGTTGTCTCATGTGTCACAGATCAGCAATAAAGGGAAGGTTGATGGCAGCTGGCAGCTTGATGAAGTCCCTGTGACCTTTTCAGGCTTCTTTTCAAAACATGAAGATCAAGACAATGTCAAACCTCGTGCAGTTATTGGGGTATTCCCTGTTTTCAGTGAGCAGAAAGCGGACTCACTCAGTATGCAGAAGCATGCTATGTATGTGGTCAGGGAAGCTACTGCTTTCGTAAACCCCGGCCAGATACCTGTCATTGAAGGTGACTGTCCGTTGTATGCCAGGCAGAAAAAATGTCAATGGCTGTTCCCAGAGGAGATAGGTGAGGATCGAATGGTGTGTATGATTGGATTCCTGCATCTTGAAATGTGCACCCAAGAAGCTGGTGGTAAGCTTATGGGTGGTTCTGGTTGGGAGCGAATGTTTCACCTCGCAAAGATATTCACACCCGGTGTAGCATCATCCCTACTTGGTGGGAAACATGTCAAGAGGACGCGACAGGCATATCTTCTCACTCTAGCTTGGCTTGAGATCCTCAGAAAGAATGCTTATGAGATTTACTGTCAGCAGACTGGGCCCCATGAGTCATTTGAAATGTGGGAACAGAGGATTCTTTCACAATCTCCAACTGCGCGCTATTGGGGTGAAATCGTTCGGAACTTTCTCTTGACAAGCTGTCAATTCGTTCGGAACCAACGAATCGGTAACTGGCCTGGTACACTGTGTTCTATCGATGAGTTGTGCAGTTACTTTTTTGCCCTAGGACATACAAATTATTGTCGGTGGGTCCCCGTATTTCTGAGAGACATGTCTCAGCTACCCAGGCGGCATCCTTCAATCCACAACAAATTCATGGAAGGCCATTTTGTGGTCCAGCGTAGTGAGAGGAAGTTCAGTATGATGGGTTTAGATCAGAGCCAAGAACATAGTATCCAACTACTCAAAGAAGACAGTGGTCCAAAAGGTCTCTATGGCCAGGCTGAAGAGAAAGTCGTTATTGAGCTTTCAAGGTCAGAAGTTCTGCGTGTTATAGATGAGTATGAATATGCAAGTTTCCACACAACATCATCAGATAACACGGAACACCCGGAAAGTTCGGTATCAGAGCAGAAAAAATTTCTGAATCAATTGAAATCTCTCCTCGATCTGGTGAATCAGGGACTCATTATCAACCCTTATGATGAAACTAGTGGTCAGCTGGTGACATTAGATACTGGTGAATATATGGACCCCGAAGTTAGTAAGAGTTTACGGTCATTACCCGAAAGGGGCAAGCATTTATATTCCACTTTCTTGAAGGAAAGGCTTGTGGAATGCACCGTACCCCTGAATGATGTTATTCCCAAGGCAAATATATATACCTTCCTTAACCCACCCCCAGCCAACCTGGACAAAGGCCGAGACAAACTCATGTCAAGTAAAGCAACTGCCGCAATAGTTACCCAGATGTTCGTTTCACTGCAAGCCCGGCCTGATTCAAACATGGATGAGTTTTTCATGCACGAGAATGCACGTGATCCGCCAGCATTATCCGATAGAGGTAAGCTACGGAGTGGGACAAAATCTCAAATTCTCAATTGTTTACCAGCTATTCCTGCACAAGGGAAGAATTCAGCAGCTAGACAAGCTTCAGTTGTCATCTTGGATATGCCTGCTGTAGTCCATGTAATCAAACCACAGAAAGCGGATCTGTTTGGAGAATATGCTCGATTGCAATTATTGCCATACATCGAATCTCTGATTAACACGAACACCACAAGGGTTGATGCGATCTATGACTGTTACCCCGAAGGCAGTTTGAAGAATCAGACGCGAGCAAAACGCCTCGGTGAGACAGCAGTTAGGTTGATACGGGTGTCCGAGAACGTCCCTTTACCTAAAGGGAAGAATTGGCAGGCATTCTTGAAAGTTAGTGAGAATAAAGACGAATTTTTCAAGTTCCTGTCTGCTGAACTGCTGAAATTAACATCAACATCCGAGTACCAGTTGTTAACGACATCAGGAGAATATGTACTATGCAATAAGGATGTTAGCTTATGTGACATATCTCCATCGAACCACGAGGAAGCAGACACGCGCATGATGCTTCATCTCAACCATGCAGTCTCACAAGGTCACAAAATAGCTTTTCTTCGCACGGTTGATTCTGATGTCGTCATTCTGTCTTTGCACCATTTCGCAACATTCCGTGACCTTGGACTCAGTGAGCTGTGGATTGGGTTTGGAATTGGAAAGGCATATAAAGATATGCCAATTCATGAGATAGCTTCACAACTTGGACCTGATTACTGTAAGGCCCTGACTTTCTTCCACGCCTTCACAGGTTGTGATGTAACATCCAGCATGCTCGGCATTGGGAAGAAGACAGGATGGAATGCATGGATGAATTTTCCCGCATCAACTGAAATGATGATAGAATTGACTGAGAATCCGCAAGTCTTTTCAGAGGATTCCCCTCATATGCAGCATATCGAAAAACTCACCATACAGATGTACAGTAACAGTTGTGTCAGTACACGTGTCAATGATGCGAGACGGCATATGTTCACACATGGCCTTAAGTCTATGGAAAACATCCCGCCCACCAAAGCAGCTCTGTATCAACATGTAAAAAGGGTAATTCTTGTGTCATCTTTCATTTGGCATCGTGCTCTGCAGAAACACTTATGTGTGCCAGACCCATCACAGTACGGATGGGAGTGGAATCCACGTCTCAATATTCTGGTCCCATTTTGGACTCACCTAGGAGACGCAAGTGCTGCATGTGCACTGATGCTCCACTGTAGTTGTGCCAAGGCCTGCAAGGGCAATTGCAAATGCTTGAAAGCTGGATTAAGGTGCACACCTTTGTGTAAGTGTGAAGGTGGCTGTTGTAACAATATTGAGTAGTATACTGTCATGTTAGGACCAGTCATCTCCTATTCTGGTATTTTTTTTTCCATTTTCGGCCAGTTAACACATGTCATGTTTCTAGTTGAGTTGATTTTGCTAACAAATGTTCATCCCATGTGGCTTGCTACATTGTCCGGGGTATAGGAATACAGTTTTAGATTTCGGAAAATAGTCTGTTATTTACTGCACAAGACGGTGTTAATTCATGCATAGCATGATACAATATCCCCAACTATTTTGCCTCTGTACAACAGTTGATACCTTCGTTCACCCGTGTGTTCATCTATGGTATCCTTGTCTTTCTCTGGCCATAGGCCACATGTGACTAGTCAGTTCCTACTCCATAGCAAATCAACTTGGAAATCCTTCATCTTGTAGCGCACTCATGTCTCAATGAATCCATACCTGAGTTGATCTAATAAATCTAACGTAAGGTATCAAATTGCCATACCGGATCATATTTCGATAAGTTATTCGCTAAAACATTTCGACCACTCATCGACATCAAAGGTCATGTTTTGGCTCCCAGTGGTGGCTATATCTCTATATCCCTGGTAAAGTAGCATACCATGAGGGATGGGCATTAAGTGTCGGCAACATTAATCCTGACTTGGAACACACCACATCTTAACTGGCCGAAAATGAAGAATACTACTTGTAGTCAAAAAATATTCCTGTACCTCGAATGACTGCAAACATACACTCACCCCTTCTAGTCCCATTTTGCCAATGTTCTATACTGGCAAGATAACATTGTATAATTAACAACGGGAACTAATGCATCCCGAGTTCATTCCAGCACTGCCCTTGCTGGCAGACGTGTCGCTATGGTGTTGAGATTGAACCAGAACTCCTCTAGAAATTTGATAGTTTTATTTTCTTAGAAAATAAATCTATCGAAAATGCCGGAAGTTGAGAATAGACTGTCACTTTAATTGGATTATCAAATGTCCAAGTATCCCCACTGCTGCATACTATCGAGTACCCTTGTTCATGTGTTGACAGGAATCTCTCATACCATGTTCATTTGACCATTGCATTCCCGAGAAACATTCAACACTAATTTATCTACGGACGGACGATCATACTGACAGTCAGACACACAGACGCACACATCGACGGAAATTCTGATCCCATTATCCATTAATCTTCCCCCCAACTTGTTCCAAGGGCTTCACTCCATCATTCACATCAATTACAGCACATGTATGGTGTTAGGTTTGGAGCTTCAGTTGTGCGATCGGCGAAAATAGCTTTTTTTCGATCCGCTTGGCGGCCATTTTGGATTTCGCTGCTAGTGGTGGCTAGAGGATGGTGCCAACTTGTAGCCGATCGATTTTGAAATCTCTGATGCCTACCCTTACATCATGCCAAATTTCAGGAAGGTATCACCAAGTGCACAATTCTAGCGAATTCCTCCCCCGCTAAGTGAAACAATGTACAAAATACCTGTTTTGGGTTCCATAGTACAAGGTATTTATATCATTATTATAATTTTATTATATAAAAAAGATATTTATAATGAAAAGTCTTGTTTTCCAGTCAAATTAAAATTCCCAAATTCAAGGGAAATCACTCTCCGATAATCAAAAGGATCAGAATGAAATTAAAACTTGATGTGGAGGTACATACAAACAATTGTTTCAATATTTCCATTCATAACTCAAAAAAGTGTGGAAAACATCTTATAACTATCAAAAAACTAAGTGAAAGGAGCAAAAACAGAAGAACAGGGAAGATACATACCAAAAATCATTCATGTATCACTAACATTTGTGAAGAAAAGTGTGTAAAGTCTGTTAAAACTGTAAAATTTGTAAATTCAAGGTCAATAACTCTGTCATAAACCATACGCGCAGTGCGCATCAGAAGCTAAATACAAAAAATCATTTCAATATTTCCATCCAGAGCATAAAAAAGTGCAGAAAACCTGTTATGACTGTCGAATTTCCAAGTTCAAGGGCAATAACTCTGTAATAAAAAAACTGTGTGAAACAGAATTGAAATTTGATCTGTAACTACACATCAGGGAGCAACATACAAAAACTCATTTCAATATTTCCATCCATAGCTGAAATGTACAGAAAACATGTCTTAACTGTCAAATTCCTGAGTTCAAAGGTAATAAACCAACTGAATGGAACGGAATTGAAGCTGGATTTGTAAGTACCCACCAGGAAGCTATATATAAAAAAATCATTTCAATATTTTATCGATAGTTGAAAAAAGTGAAGTAAACATGGGGTGGATTGGATGGATGGATGAACAGACAGACAGACAGGCTGATCGCTAAAGAGCACCCACTGTAGACAGTGGGGACCCAATAATAATAATAATAATAATAATAATAATAATAATAATTGACTAAAATTGATTGCACTTTTACCAGCAAAACACTGCTCAAAAGTGCTCACACTGTAAACTGACAATCCAAAAGAAAAAATTAATTTTAGAGGACTTCCACCCAAGACACTGGTTACCAGGTCTTATTTAACTAGTAAAGCAGACCTTGTTTACCACAGTAAACAAGCACTGCTTCACTTCTTAGTGTTCCCATGGGAGAGCCAGAATAGTGGCTTTTAGCATTCAACCCGTTACCCTTCTGTACACTGGTGTCAAAGTGTCAAAATTCAAGCTGCAAATTTTTGCCACAAAGTAACTTGGAATTTAACCAGTTTTGTCTTGTTTAAGGTCAATGAGCTCTGTCAAAAGTATTTTGGCGAGGGAATATTGACCTGGTTTCCATTTTTGTTTATATGTTATAGGTATTGAATGACAAGACAAAAGGGGATTTATAAAGTTACTTTAGTCAGCACCAATTAATAAACCATAGCAACATCATTTATAAATGGTCATCTCTGTGCAACGTTTATTACCTTCTCATTATGCAAAACTTCTAACAGTCTATTGAATAGAATTATGGATGAAGATGTGATAACTACACTCAGGAAATTAATCACTCAATTTGCATAATTGAAACAAACCAGTGTACTTTTCCCAAGAAAGATGAAATCAGATGATAAAAGAACTCTTCTTTTTGAATCAATGAGCATTTGATTGAGTTTCTTTGGGAGGTCAAAACTTTGACATTTTTTGAGGTGCTATCACTGCATTGCTGGAATGCTCATTGGCCACATGTAGGAAAAGAGTCACATACACGGCCATTTTAGGGAAAATTCTTGCCATAAATAAACAATGTTCAACAACAACAAAATTTTCAAATGTCTTCAATTTTCCACCACAAAATTTCCGTTCGCTCTTCAATGAATGTTCTTTGATATCTTGGAAAAATTAATATATTCCAATAAGACTAAAATCCTTGTCCTCTGATTGAATGAGAGCTCACATAATTTTATCTATGTTTACGGCGCCAGTCACATATGTTACCATTAGATGTCACCAGGTGACATATTTGAAATGACGTCAGTTTCATAATTATTTCATCAATGGGGTGTGTGTGGGGGAGGAGAGGATGGGTGGGGGGCATGTTGTCTCAGTTGGTAGAGGTGCAGTGCAAGCCCAGAGGTCCTTGGTTCAAATCCCACCTGCGGCAACCAACCGTGTTGTGTCCTTGGGCAAGACACTTCACCATGCCCATGTGGGATCACGGTGACATTGTGTACTAAGGTGTACTGCACATTGATGGTGCACCTGTCTTCAACCAATGCTAACCTTGCTTATGTGGAGTTAGTATTTTGGGGAGCTGAAAGTTGCTCGCCGTTGCTCGATGGTTCTCTCTGAGGACTCCAGCTTCCTCCACCCAGAAAACTGTCATGGTCATGATTAGCTATTGTGCAGAAATATGTGACTCTAAACATAAATAAATAAATAAATAAATAAATAAATAAATAAATAAATAAATAAATAAATAAATGTTCTGAAGGTAATGTTGTTTAAATTAAGATGGGGTGACCTCAACCATTACATGATTTGTGAAGTCATGGGATACACAAGAAGTCTATTAACTAAACTTGTTATCGTTAAAAGTTGACTTGTTTCTTTCATGATGTGGGTTTTGAACTGTGGGTAGGGAGAACATATACGTTATTGTGATCAACAGATGGTAACATGATCTGAGGTTTGCACCTCAGAGCTAATGTTCAACCTTGATACTCTGCATCTCGGTTGAATATAATCTCAGAGCCGCAAACCTCATCACAATAAGATATGCACATTTTCCAGAGCAATGCAAATTGAATATTTACAACATTATTTTACTTAGGCTTTCATTTTATGTTTGATTATGTGAAAACTGTTATGCTGTGACTACGGTCACAGATTTTAGGTCATGAAGGCGTTACACTCACTGACTGACTTGATGCCATCTTGGGTGAGAGGCAGGCGAGTTCTGATATTTTTTGCTGTTGTTCTAGCAATCCAGTTATATAGCAGTGTGTGATGTACAGAACTCATCAACATCCTCTTGCAGGAATGAAGCTGAGAACTGAGTCCACTGCTGTACTTCTTTTTTATCTGAAAGAGATTTTTGACTGCCCAGACATTCATTACGACACCTGGTTCTATACAAACAAACATATTTGACTTATGATTGGAACAAAGGCAATATAAGCAATGTATTTGGGTCTTAAAATTCCTGTGAGAATCAGAGTTGTTTCTTGCAAATGATCCTCATAAGGAAAACAATGTGAATCAACTTTGATTCTTGTCATGGACTCTGGAGGTGTCTATTTTTTTTTCCCCTCATAATTTATTTATTTATTTTATTAAGGTTTAACGACACTTTAACAGCCAGGGTCATATTGTGTCGGTGACAGGTTTACGGGTGGAGGAAGCCGGAGAGAACCACTGAGCAACAATGAGCAGCTGCCAGATCCCCAACATCTTAACTCTGCACTGCAGCACAGGCAGGGTTAGATTGGTTGAAGACATGCACAGCAGTGACGTGCTGTACGCCTTAGTACACAATGTCATCGTGCCCCCATGTGGACAATCGGAGTGAAGTGCTTTGCACAAGGACACAATGTGGGGCTCCGAATCAATTGCTCAGAGGGTCAGCCATCCAAGGACTAACTGGGCTCGACATTGCTTAACTTCGGTGATCTGACGAGAACTGGTTACCACTCTCCCTCATAATAAAATAACACTTTGATTTTGCAGTGGTGCCTAGTGAAGTCTTGGATGCCAAGACTTCACTAGACACCACTGCAAAATCAAAGTGCCAAGATACTGCAACTTCTATAAGTTAGTCTACCAAAAAACCTGTATGTTAGGATATGTGTTCTGCATGTACATGTAAGAGAAGAAAGTTTAGAAACTCACCCAAACAGGAACTAGTCATTAAAGGTTAAACCTTAGTGAATGTATAGATATGAAATTTGTTGTTTACTATAGAATATGTACTGGTTGCTCTCACAAGGATATAACAATACTCTCAAATTACTTCTAAATCATTCAGGTACTGAAAATTGATTCTTGAAATAAGTGTTTGTGAGAAACCAAACAGACTGAACAGGTATAAACTACACAAAAATTGACAAATATAAGCTAGATATTAACCTTGCACTCCCCCCAATTCCAATCCCCTCAACAAGTTGACAATATATGTCACCTAACATGTCTAGCAACTAAACTACCGTACTGAACAACCTTTTTTTATTGGGACTTTAATGCCACTTTTTTTTTTGGGGGGGGGGGGGGGGGGGGGGCACAGTGGCATTGCGGTAACTGGTTCTCGTCAGATCACTGAAGTTAAGCAACATCGAGCCCGGTTAGTCCTCGGATGGGTGACCATCTGAGCAATCGATTCGGACCCCTGCGTTGTGTCCTTTGGCAAGCCACTTAACCCCGATTGTCCACATGGGGGCATGATGACGCCAGGTACTAAGGCGTACTGCACGTCGATGGTGCGCATGTCTTCAACCAATCTAACCCTGTCTGTGCTGCAGTGCGGAGTTACGATGTTGGGGAGCTGGCAGCTGCTCGTCATTGCTCGGTGGTTCTCTCCAGGCACCCGGCTTCCTCCACCCATAAAACTGTCACGGTCATGATTAGCCATTGTGCATAAGTATGTGACCTTAAACACCAATAAATAAAAAAATAATGTCACTTTTGACAACCAGATTCGCCTCTTGTCGGACAGTTATATGAGTGGACAAAGCCAAAGTACCTGGAGAGAACCACCGAGCGACTGTACTAACTCCAGACAGGCAGGGTTAGCATTGGTTGAAGACAAGTGTACCATTGACATTCAATACAACTTAGCAAACAGCGTCACCATGCCCCAGGTGGGCAATCAGCTAGAATTAAGCGCCTTGCCCAAGGACACAATGCAGTAATGCCTGGCAAGGATTGAACTGTGGATCTTTCAGTTTGAAGTCCAATGCCATAACCACTGAGCCACCCTGCCTTACTGAGCATTTAATGCTTTACCTAACATGATGAGAAGACAACACTTGCAAAAGTATTTCTGAAATGCAGACAATTTTCATATTAGGCCTCAAAAACATAGCTTATGATCCTTATTGGAGAAAGTTTCAATGAAGGGTCGTAAACAATGTTTTGGAGGCAAAAACTGGAAAAAAACACAATAACATTTGCATGGTTATTTTCTGTATATCACTGGTGGCTTAAGGTCAGTTCATTAGGTGACAAGTTACTGGTAAAACTTCACTAATAAACTGATCACTTCTGCCAAAACTATAAAAACAGAAAGCTCAGAACAAAATGTGGGAGGGAAGGGGGTGATAACAGAAAGCTCAGTACAAAATGTGGTTGAGAGGGGGTATTTTTTCCCAGCAATCTGCAATCACTTTTAAAGGGGATAAATTTTCATCTTTGAACCATGTAATTAAAAAGTGTCAGTAACACTGTAGCTTAACTTGACTATGTATAGTGTTTGATGAAAAGGATAATATTCAACATTTATGAAACGATTATGAAATAAGACAAGAATTGTGATAATTGAGAATATGTTAATTTCTGTTCCCTTTTTGCTATGTTTTCAATAAGAATAATTTGAGATGTATACTGTACTAAAGAATTGAGGCCTGAATTAATGTTGCCCTCACAGTTAATGTATGTCAACCAAAGTTACCAAGTTACAGTAAAATCATTCCAAAACGAGTCATCCTATCAAGTTACAATGAAATCCCTTCATAAATATAACTTGTAGACTTTGCTAAAGGAATCTAGGTCATGTGATGGTTCGGCAGTCACGGTTGACCAATCATGACCAAAACAGGAGAGTCCCATCTAGATAGCATACCAAGTTATTTTACCAAGTTACAATGAAATTCTTTCATAAAAACAACCTGTGGACAGTGAGTGCTAAAGGAATCTAGTGCACGTGAATCTAGATGGCGGTAACGGCTGACCGATGGTGACTAAAATACGACAGTCTCATCTAGACATCATACCGAGTTATTCATCCAAGTTACAATGAAATCGCTTCATAAATATGAACTGTAGACTGT
The DNA here is from genome assembly GCA_031216915.1 of Pictodentalium vernedei. Classification (NCBI taxonomy): domain Eukaryota; kingdom Metazoa; phylum Mollusca; class Scaphopoda; order Dentaliida; family Dentaliidae; genus Pictodentalium; species Pictodentalium vernedei. The sequence continues at coordinate 157,025,466 of CM062292.1, forward strand.
GCTAAACAAATCTAGGTCACCTGCCTGTGTGGCCATCACGGTTGACTGATCATGGCCAAAATAGGACGTTCTCATCTTGACATTATACTGAGTCATCCTACAAATTTGCAATGAAATAAATCCCTTCATAAATGTAAGCTGTAGACTGAGCTAAAGGAATCTAGGTAATATGTCCCTATGGCCATCACAGTTGACTGAACCCAACCAAATAGGACGTTCTGACCTAGACATTAAACAGAGTCATCCTACGAAGTTACAATAAAATCCCTTCATAAATACGACCTGTAGACTGTGCTAAAGGTTTTCGGGCTTTGGGCCTGCGCAGCTGTCACGGTTGACCAATTGCAACCAATAGGGGATGTTCTCATTTAGACCTTCTACGGAGTCATCCTACTGAGTTACAATGGAATCCCTCCATAAATACAACCTGCAGACAGAGCTAAAGATTTTCGGGTTTTCGACTTGTGGTACCTGTCACGGTTGACTGATTGTGACCAAAAGGGGAATTCTCATCTGGACATTATACAGAGTCATTCTGCCAAGTTACAATGAAATCCCTTCATAAATATTACCTGCAGACTGTGCTAAAGGTTTTCGGGTTTCGGACTCACATAGCCTTCATGGTTGACCAACTGCGACCAAAAGGGGACGTTCTCATCTAGACATGACCTCAAACCTGTTTATGAAATTTTGTGATGATCGAACAAGAACTACGGCATGTAGCCTGTGCTAAAAAAAATGTGAACAGACCGACAGACTCACAGACTTCTGCATGCATGATGGCAATAGCTTATCTTGCTTTTGTCAAATTAAGCTAAAAATTGAAATCTAGTCTAGAAAGTACTGCCACATTACACAGGTTCTTTTAGATCTCCACTGGTTTCCGATTCAGCAGAGAATTCAATTCAAATTTGTTCTTATCTTTAAATGCATTAAGGAATCTGTACCACCCTACTTGTCTAATTTTCTTATCAGTCACAAGCCACAGAGGTCTCTTCGGTCATCATATAAATTTATTCTGGTTCAGCCTGAATCTAAATTAAATTCTATTGATGATAGGGCTTTTGCTACTGCCAGGCCAAAGCTGTGGAAGTCTCTTCCAACCTAGCTAAAAGAAATGGATTCCCTGGAATCATTCAAGTCCGGTATTAAAAAAATACCTTTTTCATAAGGCATTTTGCAATATTGTACAGCCATAGAGCACCATGTGTGTATTAAATGCTATAAAAATGTTGTTATTATTGTGAGTATCACACTGCAAAATCAAACCACATTCACATACTTTCTGACCTTGACTCCAGAACAGCAAAAATGCACACATGCAACCGTGCCACAGTGGATATGGACAGGCAATAGCAACAGGTTGTATGAACTCTGTTCATTGCAGTCCCGAAGAACAGATGCCAGCATTGGCTGTTAGATGCTGCTCATGACCTGACACTGCCCCGGCCAACTCACAAGAGATTTATAATCACAGCAACAAACTGTAAATATATTAAATAATTACACTGACAGCCAAAGAATTCCTTATGTTTATAGATATACTTGTCTCAGTACATCCAGTAAAGGGATTTATCCTATTATATCTTGTTTGACAGAGCTCCATTAGTGCTATCAAACAAGATATAATAGAATAAATGTCAGTTTAACTCTAGAATATATAAAAGTGACCAAATCCCCATTAACTGAATACTCCTGTTAATTTAATAATTTTCACAGGCAAAGTGTTTATTCAATTAACAGATTCCACTGTAATTGATTATGATATTACATTTTCAGCACAGACAAGCAACCCAGAGCAGTACTACTAATCAATATTGAAATGGCATGCAGCGGTCGAAACTCAAAAGTTTGACAAATCCTTTTAAAATCAGAAAGCATAATTGGGAATAAATGCTTCTTATACCACAATTGCTGACCATAATATTACGCGATATAATACAGACATTCTCCTAGATACACCCTGCACTGAATCTGGATTACGCATAAGAACGTCATGTAAGAATGCATCAGATTAGACTTTACATGCCTGAGTGTGACTTTATGACATGAATGAAATGCTTTGAAACAAAACAGTGTCAAGTGTCAAGCGAGAAAGTTAAGGAGTCAACAACCCCCGTTGGAATTTTTCCTGGCCACTCATGAAATACAGGAAAAACTCCACCTTGGTTTGTTAATTCCAGTTCCGCATACTCCACCCTTGTTGTGTTGTCTTAATCAACCACCTGGTATATTAACCTCCTGTACACTGATGTAAAAATTTCAAAGAATAATTTTTCCCCAACTAGCCGCAGGAATTTAACCAAGACTTGTTTGACTATGCTGAATGCATCAAACAAGATTGAACTGGTTGCATTACGTCAAAAATTTGTAGCTTATAAATTTTGATATTTCAACATCTGTTATTTCAACATCTGTTGATAATGCAACAATAATAAAACCATTTATAACTTTAGTTTATGGGAGCGCAGCAGCTCACTAGTTACACAGGGCTCAAAATGTACACCTGTCCACCTGTTGCCAATAGTCAGAAATTGGGTGGCAACAGGAAAAAAATAAAACATACCTGTTGCATGAGACAGGTAAGTTAATAATCAGTGAATAAACTGATTCTGAAATCAAAGCAGCAAGATCTGGGAAAGGCCAATGGTATTTGTTCATTGATAAATGGTGCAGCCCAATATAAGTGTATTATAGATTTTACACACAATTATACCCTGTAGTGTATATCCATAAATTTGCTTTAGTTTCTAATGTATAGGCAAAAATTTTGAGGTGACAGATAAGTAAAAATTTCACTTGTCATAAGAGACAGGTAGAAATTTTGGAACAAGTCAAGTTATGGCATTGGACTTCAAGTTGAAAGGTTCAATCCTCACCAGGGGCAACTAAGGCGTGTACATGGCCAAGGCACTTAATCCTGACAGCCAACATGAGGGCATGGTGGCATTGTATACTAAAGCGTACTGCACATCGACAATGCCTTCAACCAATGCTCACCCTGCTTGTGAGGAGTTACTACATTAGGGAGTCTGACAATTGCTCACCACTGCTCAGTGGTTCTCTTAGGATGCTCTGGCTTCCTCCACCTGTAAAACTGTCAATCACGAAGTGACCCTGGTTTTTAAAGTGTCATTAAACCCTAACAAAACAAGAGACCCTAACAAAACAAGAGGCCCCAGGGGAGCCTGAGGGCACTCACCTCACATGGCATCCTAAATATCAACCCAAGGTATTTTTTTGAACAAGTTGCATCTGCCCCTCCTAAGAAAAGCTAATGCCAAATATCCAAAGAATCTGACCAGAGGATCTAAAAAAAGAAAAGATTTTTAAAGAATATTCCTCATATTGAACTAAGTAATCATTCTGGCTCCCACAGGAGCCCAAATATGAACCCAGGGACTTGGCTTTTACAAACTTATATCTCACCTTCCTAAGGATACTGTATACCAAATATCAAAAGATTCTAACTGGTGGATGTGAAGAAGAAGATTTTTGAAGGATATTCCCCATATTGAACTTAGTTATAATTTGGGCTCCCACAGGGAGTCCAAATATGAACCCAGGGACTTGGCTTGAACAAACTTGAACCTCCCATAGAGAGCCCAAATATGGACCCAGGGATTTGATTTCAATAAACCTGTGAAACAATCTTCCAAAGATGTTATATGTGAAATTTGAAAGCTTTTGGAGCAGTGGTTTGGGAGAAGAGTAGTCTTAAATGTTTTTCCTATTACCCAGTGTTAAAAAATGCTGACCACAGTGTTAAAAAATGCTGACTCAGCACTTTTTCAAACTCCCCAAAAAGTACCCTATGATAAAACCGATAGCAATTTGTTTGGATCATTCCATTCTGTTGGTCCTAAGGAAGCTTCACACCAAATAATTCTCAGTGCCATGTAGTTTTGGAGATATGGGCGTTTTAAATTGTTTTTCTATTTTTAGCTCCAGCGGTCCCCATGAGGCAACGGGAAAACTTTTTGGGGGCATAAATTGAGTACTTATGACCCAATAAGTCCTCATATCAAATTTGGTTCAAATCAGCCTCTCGGTTTGGAAAATAGAAATTTTGGGCGGGGCAAAAATTCTTGCACCTCCCATAACGAAGGCAAATATAGCTCCTTGAACTTCTCTTGGACAAATCTGATTCTATACCTCAAAATGAAGCTACACACCAAATATCAAGTCTCTGCTACTGCTGGTTTATGAGAAGATTGTTTAAGATTTAAGCACACTTTTTGGGCGTGGCCCTACAGAGGGGCGAGGCAATTTGATTTGAACAAAATCAAAATGTGATGTCATAGCAAACAATCACTTCAAATTTCAATTGAATCGGTGATTTTGGAGGAGAAGATGCAAACACCATGTTCATGGATGACTGACAGTGAGTGTCACTATAGCTCGCCTGACTTTCAGTCAGCTGAGCTAAAAAGTTCAGTTTCTCATGATAAATTTTATACATATAACCTATTTTGGACTGAAGCTGGCCATCAAATGTTAAACTAATCTTAGATTCAGCAAACTAATGTAGCTCATTGTTATAGTAAGAGTTACAGTAATTGACATGTGCAATACTATCCAGAACTCGACTCAAAATAGGTTTGTGTCTTTGCGATATTTATGCACTACTTTTCCATTATTTAGCATTACCAGCAAAATTGAAGAAATAAAATTTTAATTCATTACATCTTGTTTGACAGAGTGCCCTGAGCTCTGTCAAACATCAGATAATAAACAAAATTCTGAATGGCAGAAAATCTCTATTAACAGAATATTTGTGATGAAGGTGAGTAATCATTCTGACACACTAATACTTGCAAAGTTGACATCAGGAGGTTGAAAAAATATTCCTTTGCATATTTAATGAGAAAGCCATTTTATCAAACACACTCACCATTCAGTACTTCATTATGAAAAATATCCTTCACAACATGTCTAATCTGAGAATGACACCAGAAGTCAACGTCGACATGGTAAGGTTGTGCATGAGTTGCTTTCAGAATAATAGAATAATCATCTGACTGACTTATGACTGCTACACTGAAGTTGCATTTCATGTATTACATGGAACTTAAATAAATTGATTATTTCTGCAAAAAGTTTATCAAACAAAAAGCCCCAGGGGGCCTGAGGGTGTTCACTTGACATGGTAGCCTAAATATCAACTCAGGGAATTGATCTGAACAAGTTGCATCTGCCCCTCCTAAGAAAAGCTTATACCAAATATCCAAAGATTGTGACCGGTGGATCTAAAAAAAATTTTTTTTTAAAGAATATTCCTCATATTGAACTAAGTTATAATTCGGGCTCCCACAGGGAGCCCAAACATGAACCCAGGGACTTGGCTTGAACAAACTTGAATCTCATCTCTGTAAGGATGTTGTATACCAAACATCAAAGGTTTCTGACTACTGGATCTGAAAAAAATAGTTGAATCTCACTCCCCTCCCCCCTAAGGATGCTGTATACCAAATATCAAAAGATTCTGATGGGTGGATCAAAAGAAGAAGATTTTTAAAGAATACTCCTCATATTGCACTAATCTGAACATTTGGGCTCCAATAGAGAGCCCAAATATGGACCCTGGGATTTGATTTCAATAAACATGTGAAACAATCTTCCAAAGATGTTATATATGAAATATGAAAGCCTTTGGAGAAGTGGTATGGGGGAAGAAGATTCTTGAATGTTTTTCCCATAACTCACAGTGTTAAAAAATGATGACTCAGCATTTTTTCAAAAGTCCTGGAAAAGTTCCCTATGATAAAACCGATGGCAATTTTATTTTGGACAATTCCTTTCTGCTGTTCCTAAGGAAGCTACACACAAAATAAAAATTCTCAGTGCAGTGTAGTTTTGGAGATATGGGCGTTTTAAATATTTTCTATTTTTAGGTCCTGCTGTTCCTATGGGGTGACAGGAAAAATGTTTTTGGCATAAATTAGGTACTTATGACCCAATGAGCCTTCATATCAAATTCGGTTCAAATCGGCCTCTCAGTTCAGAAAATTCGGGGTCCCACAGAAAGCCTAAATATGAACCCAGGGACTTGGCTTTTACAAACTTATATCTCACCTCCCTAAGGATATTGTATACCAAATATCAAAAGATTCTGACTGGTGGATGTAAAGAAGATTTTTGAAGAATATTCCTCATATTGAACTAAGTTATAATTCAGGCTCCCACAGGGAGCCCAAATATGAACCCAGGGACTTGGCTTGAACAAACTTGAATCTCACCCTCCTAAGGATGCTGCATACCAAATATCAAAACATTCTGACTGCTGGATCTGAAGAAGAAGATTTTTAAAGAAAATTCCTCATTTTGAACTAAGTTATAATTCGGGCTCCCACAGTGAGCCCAAATATGAACCCAGTGACTTGGCTTGAACAAATCTGAATCTCACCCCCCTTAGGATGCTGCATACCAAATATCAACTGATTCTGATTGGTGGATCTGAAGAAGAAGGTTTTTAAATAATATTATTCCTCAAACTGCACTAATTTAAAACATTTTGGCTCCCATAGAGAGCCTAAATATGGACCCAGGGATTTGATTTCAGTAAACGTGTGAAACAATCTTCCAAAGATGTTATATGTTCAATTTGAAAGCTTTTGGAGCAGTGGTTTGGGAGAAGAAGAGTATTAAATGTTAAATGCTGACTCAGCACCTTTTCAAAATCCCGAAAAAGTCCCCTATGATAAAACTGACAGCAATTTTTTTACCATTCTATTCTGTTGGTCCTAAGGAAGTTTCACACCAAATAAGAATTCTCAGTGCCACGTAGTTTTGGAGGTATGGGCGTTTTAAATTTTTCCTATTTTTTGCTCCTGCATTTTTTTTGGCATAAATTAAGTAATTATGACCCAATAAGCCCTCACATCAAATTTGGTTCAAATCAGCCTCTCAGTCTGGAAAATAGAAATTTTGGACGAGGCGATAATTCTTGCCCCTCCCATAACGACTGCAAATATAGCGCCTCGAACTTCTCTTGAAGAAATCTGAGTCTACATCTCAAAAGGAAGCGGCACACCTAATATCAAGTCTCTGCTATTGCTGGTTCATGAGAAGTTTTTAAGATTTAAGCAAACTTTTTGGGTGTGGGCCCACAGAGGGGCAGGGCAACTTGATTTGAACAAAATCAAAATGCGATGTCATAACAAACAATTATCTCAAATTTCACTAAATCGGTTCAGTGGGTTTGGAGGAGATGATGCAAGCACCATGTTCACAAATGACGGACGACGGATGGTAAGTGATCACTTTAGCTCACCTGACTGAAAGTCACGCGAGCTAAAAACCGAGTAATACTTTTGGAATCACTCAACTATGGCATGCTTCACTTCAAATGGTGGCAGGCAGTATACAGCATGCCACCCATTTTCAAAATTGAAAGACTGCAAATGTACCAACTACTACACACAAACATCGCATTTCAAATTTTGTTTAGTTATTTTGTGAACAAAATAACAATTGTCGTCTTCTAACAGTGTTGGATATAGGGTTTTATCTGATAACCATAGAGTATAACAACCGTTGTAAATACTTGAAGTATATACAACGGGTGTTGTATATAATTATAATTTATGCGAACGACCTCTGACCTCTTTCAATTCCATTTTCATTCATTCATTCATGAAACATCGTTATATCACAGGGCAGGTTTTAATTGTACGCTTATTGCACTTTGTCAAAATCCTCTGATGGTGTCATTTCTTATTTATTTTGCTTCAATAAAGGCAACCTAAAATTTTGCTTCAAAACATTGTAGAAATTACTTGAATGTCAATAGTAATTAGTATGCGGTGACTGCGAACTATTTATAGTCACGGCCTCGATCAAAAGTACTCGAGGAACTGCGCTAATTAAAAGTTTGTCTGCTCTACCTGAAAAAAAAACACTTCGTAAAAATTGTAAACAAACGCAAAATTATTTGTTATCTTGGGACTACAGCATAAAACACGGAAGAAAACTGGAACTATGTCAAAAAAAGAATAACTCTACTGAAACACCGTTTTGTTACTGTTAATAAAATAGTTGAAATTTATTTTGTTCCAGCGCAGTTACATGATGCAAGAAGTGCAATCGCACTTTACAATCGCCGTCATCGATTTTGTAATGTAAGGGACACAACTCTATGCATCTTGTCCTATTTCTTTTGTCTCGTAGACTGGTTTTCTTTGGAGGCCCGTGGGAAGCATACATAAGTCGGGTAGACGCACGAGACGGGTGTCTGTTTGTTATCAGATAAAAACAATAAACATATAGTGTGTTTTTATATCTGTGTTATACAACTCGTTGAAATATGGTTTATTTTTTCTCGCCGAAGCCTCGAAAAAATAAACCATATTTCAACTCGTTGTATAACACAGATATAAAAACACATTATATGTTTATTGTCTATAAACCTTTACCTTACTATAACTGTCAAAAACAGCCAGCCTTATTCACAAAAATCACCTTTCAAATTTTATTATGTTATCAGTTTTTGCCTCCAAAATATGGCCTTTGACCCCTCATTGGAATGAGCTCATTCTAATGAGGTCACATAAGCTATTTTATAAGCAAAAAATGAAAGATTTTGGTTGTGCAAGAGTTTTTTTTTTGCAAGTGTCGTCATCTAGAGGTGTTAGGTAACGGGTGATTGAAATGCAAAATATAACTTGATTCTCAGACATAATTTCCTCGCATATAATGAAGGTGAGTGATCAATTGCTCCTCTAATGAAATATTTAGGAGAGTGATGGGGAGTGAGAGTAATCACTCTCCTTTCCCAGCAGTCCCTGATTAGTAAAGGATTAAAACCACAATAAATAGAGGATATCTAGTGTTTTTGAGTGAATACCGAAAATTATCTCATGAGTGAGCGAGGCAAATGTTTATTTTTCACAAGTGCTTGTGCGATCGAAAATAACCATTTGTCTCGGTCACGAGTTAGATAATTTTTGGCATCCACTCAAAACACTAGATTTTCTTTTTATTATATGCTTTATAAAAATCTGATCATTCCTATCGATAATTCCACTAATTTCAACCTTGAATTGATGCATGAAAGTAAATAACTGATGCACATTGATACAAAGTGATTTAATTGATACTTGGAGCAGGCAGCATCTTGCCACTGGATTCAGCTGGCAGGTTTCATGCATGAATTCATTGTGAATACTTGTTGAATTATTGCTGGAAATGCAATGGTATCCACTCAAAAACACTAGATTTTCTTTTCATGATACGTTTTTTGAACAAACCGATCATTTCCAGTGATAATTTGACTTGTATTCACATTGAAGTGATGCTTTGAAAGCTGCCATTTTGATTGATACCATGAAAGTGAAAACTTCTGTATCTTCATAGTGGGGGGATACAATTTCTATCTTTCCGCACTTTTTTTGATAATCTATCGTTTAGTATATAATAAAAGGCAGAAGCTTTTCAAACCAACAAACCAATTTCTGCTAATGAACTGCTGGGTGAACAATAGTCCATGAAACTCCTCTCAAGAGACAGTTAAATCAGAAAGACTTACTATCTGTAGGTGACTTACCCTGATTACTGCAAGTGACCAATACAAACTTCACACAGTTTAAATCTTTATCAATGAATCTGTGCTTTGCAAAACACCTCAAGTTCCTTATGCACATGATAGATATCCTATTCAATGCAAAGTGTCAACTTGCAAAATTCCATGTTGCATTGAAATATTTTCTATGTTTACAACAAATAATAGTTGACAGTTACAGAATGCTACTATTGTTTCTCCAGTGGTGCACAGAATAATTAATGGTTAGTAGGACAGCAGATTACTACCAACTACTACAAACCAATTGTTTGATTGAACCCACAGCATACTGTTGTCAAAAACGAAACTGCAATTTTTATCCGCATAAAGCATCTAGCCATTTAACCAACTTAATCTTGTACTATAGGAAAACATTTCTTGCTTCATATTTTGACATTTTTACATCAGAATGCAGAAGTTAATTCTCTCTACACTCCGATATCAAAATGGCTTAGTTTTCAGCAGCAAATGTTTCCTATAACTGATGCAGTTTGATAAAAAAATTTTGCAGCACTACCAGAGATCAGGGGTTAAACATGCATACAATATCAAAGAAAAACATGCCAGGTTGAATACTAAACTATTAAAAATAATGTAATCAATGAAACTTTGAAGTCGAGCCAATGTTACGACACATGATACCTGATTTGCACTGTTCTATAATAGTTTGTACCCATTTATGTCAACAAACAAGTTTGTTGATAAACATATTTGGGGGGATCGGTAGCTCAGTATGTAGAGATGCAGACTGCAAGCTGAGAGGTCCTCAGTTCGAATCCCACCTGTGGCAACTGTGCTGTGTCCTTGGGCAAGACACTTCACCCCCATTGCCCACATGGGGGCACGGTGACTAACTGTACTGCACGCCGATGGTTGGTGCACCTGTCTTCAACCAATGCTAACCCTGCTTGTGTGGAGTTAGTAGTTGGGGAGCTGATAGTTGCTTGGCGTTGCTCGGTGGTTCTCTCTGGGTACTCCGGCCTCCTCCACCCATAAAACTGTCATTGTTATCATGAGCCATTGTGCAGAAATATGTGACCTTAAACACCAATAAATAAATAAATAAATAAATAAATAAATAAATAAATAAATAAATAAATAAATAAATAAATAAATAAATAAATAAATAAATAAATAAACATACTTCACACAGTGTATCCGGCAGCGTGTGAATCACTAAGGAGTGCACAGTGGCTCAATGGTTAGAACATTGGACTTAGGATAAAAATGTTGACAGCTCATTGCTAACTGCATATTTGGCATAAGGCATGATGATACACTTGCCATATAACCCTTAGAAGTCTAATTCCAACTTTGATCACATTTTTTGCAACCGAACAGGTGCCCCTACAGTCTTTGGGTTAACTCACAAGTTGCATTCTAAGCACCATGGTAGTTGTTTTAAACTCAGCCATTGCTGCTTATATAGGCAGCCATGACTTGGCAAAAACAGCAGCAGCATCACAGAATGTACTGTCAAAGTGTAGCAAAAATATGTAAAAAAAATCTCTACGTCCTTTTGAGTTTAACTGCAGCTAATCCTGCTTGTGCCGGGTTAGTTAAGTTGAAGAGTCTGACAGATATTCACCAGTTTGAGTGGTTCTCTTCAGAAATAAATCTTTCTCAGCCTGTAAAACTGTTTGAAATGACCCAGGTGGTTGAAAGTGCCATTAAACCCCCAAAACAAAAAAATAAAAAAAATTTTCCTAAAAAAAAAAACACTGATAAAATTGAGTTTCCACCTCGATGTGATAAGAGCAAGTGAATCAAAAGTTTCAGAAAAAGGCTCTCTGGGTTAACTTTTTGCATGCTACTGGACAATATTCCTGCACAAGACAGAAAATTGACACTAGAATAAGTATCATTTTGGGACTTTAATCTTCTGCATGCTGATGTCAAAATACTGAAATTTCAAGGAGTCAGTTTTTCAAAAATGCAGCTTGGAATTTAGCAATTCAGTCTTGCTCTCTTTTACCCTTTACTGAATGTAATAGCCAAAACCATCCAACGCTATTCAAATTTTATTTTCTTTTTCCTTTTTCTTGTCTCAAAAAAAAAGAAGTGTATGACCTCTTATTGGAATGGGCCCATGGGGTGCATAATGCAGCATTCCAATGTGGGGGTAATAAGCTATGTCTTGAGGCAAACACATCCTAATTTTATCATTCAAGAAATTTTTTTGAAAGAGTCATCTTCTATTTGCTTTCAGTAAAGAATTAATTCACTACCATTTTAAAGAAAAATACATGATGTCATTGCCTCAGATTTCCACCACAAATTTATTTATACACCCTCATTTGTTCCAAGCTGCAAAAGTAGATAGCTCAATACAGTTTCCTTCAACACTCTGAACCCTGATGGTATCTTCCATGTCAGTTCAATGGAAGCAATTGGATGAGTCCATATTTATTATTTGGGGATAGACCAATTAATATTTCCAACATACAGCCTTTGGGCTGCACGTTGAAAATACTGATGGGTCTACTCCACACTTCAACTCAGCAACCATCCTACTAAATGAAAGTATCACGTATCTTGTTTCTGGGGTGGAAATGTGGTCGCTCAGATTCAATGTTTAATACTCTCCACTGCAATGAAACAAAAGAGGCTGACAAAAAAATTTTAAATGAAGTATTTTTATTTGCACATTTTGCACAAGTTCTGTTAAAAAAAACACTGTGATGTTGCTGCTGATGCTCTTGCTCTTCTGCATATAAATTATAGTTCATTTCAAAGTATGTGAAATTTACCATGAGTGAATTTCGTTATCTATTCATACCACAAATCTTCAGAAGACTGAGATGCACTGGAACAAATGACAAAAACACTGTACCATCTGTTTAGTTTAAGGTTGTGTGGGCAATAGAGTGCAAGGGTAATTGCCACCTCAAAATGCCAGGTTTAGACAAAACAGTTTTCTCATCCAAACTGAACATTTATTTATTCGAGGTTAACAACACTTTTGACAGCCAGGGTTGCCTCAAGTTGGAGTCTTATGCATGGAGGAAGCTGTAGAAACTGGAGAGAACCGCCAATCAATAGCAAGCAAATGTCTGACTCCCTGACATACTAACTCCACACAAGCAGCGTAAGCATTGATTGAAGACAGGTGCACCATTGATGTGCTGTATGCCTTAGAACACATAGCCGCCATGTCCCCACGGAACATTCAGTAAAAGAACAGAATTGTTAAATGCATAGGTAATTGTTCACTGCTTGGGTCCAAGTGCGATTTTTATCCTCGAGTGGGGCATGCAGAGGATTATTTCATGAGGTGTTAGCTGAGTGAAATAATCTGCATGCCCTACAAGAGGATAAAATCGTACTCGAATCTGAGCAGTGAACTTTTGTATTTATTTTCTCCTCATTTGCTTTCCCAAAACAACCCTTCATAATTGGTTCCATTGTTATTTTCAAACATGACCCCCCCCCCCCCCAAAAAAAAAATGAAAGTGTCAATGACACTGTAGCTTAACTTGTGTGTTGTGTTTGACGAAAAGGATAATGTTCAATGTTTATGGCCCCTGTAGCCATCAGTTTCCCAATTGCATTCAAAAGGGACGTTCTCATCTAGACATTATGTGAAGTCAACCTACCAAGTTACAATGAAATCCCTTCATAAATATGACCTGTAGACTGTGCTAAAGGTTTTTGGGCTTTGGGCTCGGGAAGCCATCATGGTTGAATGATCGCAACCAAAAGGGGACATTCTCATCTGGAGTGATCCTACGAAATTACAATGAAATCCCTTCATAAATATGACCTGTAGACTGTGCTCAAGGTTTTTGGGCTTCGGGCCCCTGAAGCCATCACAGTTGACCAATCACGACCAACAGGGGATGTCATCATCTAGGCATTATATGGAGTCAAACTAACAGGTTACAATGAAATCCTTCCATAAATATGACCTACAGACAATGCTAAAGGTTTTAGGGTTTTGGGCTCGGACAGCCATCAAGGCTGAATGATCGCGACCAAAAGGGGACATTCTCATCTAGACATTATTCGGCGTCATTCTACCAAGGTACAAGGAAATCCCTTCATAAATATCACCTGTAGACTGTGCTAAAGGTTTTTGGGCTTCAGGCCCCTGTAGCCATCACAGTTGCCTAATGGTGTCCAAAAGGGGCTGTTCTCATCTAGACATTATATGAAGTCAATCTTCCAAGTTACAATGAAATCCCTTCATAAATATGAACGGAAGACTGTGCTAAAGGTTTTCAGGCTTTGGGCTCAGGCAGCCATAATGGTTGAATGATCGCAACCAAAAGGGGACATTCTCATCTGGGCATCATCTGGAGTGATCCTACGAAGTTACAATGAAATCCCTTCATAAATATGACCTGTAGACTGTGCTCAAGATTTTCGGGCTTCGGGCACCTGTAGCCATCACAGTTGACCAATCACGACCAAAAGGGGATGTCATCATCTAGGCATTATATGGAGTCAACCTAACAAGTTGCAATGAAATCCTTCCATAAATACGACCTATAGACTATGCTAAAGGTTTTTGGGCTCGGGCAGCCATCAAGGCTGAATGATCGCGACCAAAAGGGGATGTTCTCATTTAGACATTATTTGGAGTCATCCTACCAAGCTACAATGAAACCCCTTCATCATTATGACCTGTAGACTGTTCTAAAGGTTTTTGGGCTTCGGGTCCCTGTAGCCGTCACAGTTGCCCAATCGTGTCCAAAAGGGGATGTTCTCATCTAGACATTATATGAAGTCAACCTACCACGTTACAATGAAACCCCTTCATAAATATGACCTGTAGACTGTGCTAAAGGTTTTCGGGCTTAGGGCTCGGGCAGCCATCATGGTTGAATGATCACAACCAAAGGGGACAATCTCATCTGGGCATCATCTGGAGTGATCCTACGAAGTTACACTGAAATCCCTTTATAAATATGACCTGTAGATTGTGCTCAAGGTTTTTGGGCTTCGGGCACCTGTAGCCATCACAGTTGACCAATCACGACCAAAAGGGGATGTCATCATCTAGGCATTATATGGAGTCAACCTAACAGGTTACAATGAGATCCTTCCATAAATATGACCTTTTGCCTATGCTAAAGGTTTTTGGGCTCGGGCACCCATCAAGGCTGAATGATCGCGATCAAAATGGGATGTTCTCATCTAGACATTATTTGGAGTCATCCTACCAAGGTACAATGAAATCCCTTCATAAATATGACCTGTAGACTGTGCTAAAGGTTTTCAGGCTTCGAGCCCCTGTAGCCGTCACAGTTGCCCAATCAGGACCAAAAGGGGACTTTCTCATCTAGACATTATATGAAGTCAACCCACCAAGTTACAATGAAATTCCTCAATAAATATGACCTGTAGACTGTGCTAAAGGTTTTTGGGTTTTGGGCTCAGGCAGTCGTCACAGTTGGCAGATCACGCCCAAATTGGGAAATTCTCATCTGGACATCATAAGGAGTCATCCTATCAAGTTACAATGAAATCCCTCAATACTAAACATGATCTGCAGACTGTGCTAGAAGTTTTTGGGTTTCTGGCTTGGGCAGCCATCACGGTTGACAGATCATGCCCAAAAGGAGATGTTCTCATCTAGGCATTATGCAGAGGCATCCTACCATGTTACGATGAAATCCCTTCATAAGTACAACCTGTAGACTGTGCTAATGGTTTACGGGTTTTGGGCTCGGGCAGCCATACCGGTTGACCGATCGTGACCAAAAGGGGACGTTCTCATCTAGACATGACCCCAAACCTGCATATGAAATTTTGTGATGATCAGACAAGAACTGCGGGGTGTAGACCATGCTAAAGGAAAATGTGAACAGACTCACAGACTAACAGACTAACAGACTTCTGCATGCGTGATGGCAATAGCTTATCTTGACAAAGTCAAGTTAAGCTAAAAATGAAAGTGTCAATGACACTGTAGCTCAACTTGTTAAGACATGTACATGTATAGTACGTGACACAGCAAAGACAAACATCTAGGTAATGACCTGATAACAAAGGTACATATAAAGTATTGTAATGGTTTGTACATAAATACTGACCATAGCCTGTAACAAATGTATAGGTAAAGTATTGTAAAGGTGGGTGACAGTCAGATGCTAAACTAGAAAAGAAATCTTTGATTCCCAGAGTGGGTCTGACTGAACCCCAAAATATTTGTTCTCATAGCACAGTGATAAGAAAGGCACCCCAAAACACACTCGTTCCTGTCCCAAGATGATAACAAAGGTACCCAAGAAGTTTCGTGAAGATCGGTTCATAAATACAGCCTCTTACCCGAGCCGTATTGACATGTGCACTTACTGTGTGCAAGTAGCACTGAATAAATCAAAGTTCATCTAATTTGCATAATTTCTGCACAAGAAAAAAACCTGTACTATATGTGATGTATTCCATGTTACTAAACATTCATACAAAAATTTATTCAAATCAGAACTTTCATACAGAAGTTCTGTACAAAAAACTGATTGCACTAATTTTGGTACAAAATGGCTGCTGGTGACCATCTGGAATTTCGGACCACACCCAAAAACACTCGTTCTCATCCCACGGTGATAACAAAGGTACCTAAGAAGTTTCGTAAAGATTGGTTTGTAAATACGGCCTCTAGCCTGAGCCGTATTGAAGTTGTGTACAAAAAACTGATTAGACCTAATTTCGGTGCAAAATGGCCACTGGCAGCCATCTTGAATTTTGGACCGCACCCAGAAACACTCGTTCTCGTCCCAAGGTGATAACAAAGGTACCCAAGATATTTCGTGGAGATCAGTTCATAAATACAGACTCTAGCCCGAGCCGTATTCACATGTGTACTTACTGTGTGTAAGTAGCACTGAAAAAATCAAAGTTCATCTAATTTGCATAATTTCTGCAAGAGAAAAAAACCCATATTATATGTGATGTATCCCATGGTACTAAACATTCACACAAAAAATTATTCAAATCAGAGCTTTCATGTGGAAGTTCTGCGCAAAAATCTGATTGCCCCTAATTTTGAACACAATGGCTGCCAGTGGCCATCTTGAATTCCGCACCGGACCCCAAAACACTTGTTCTCGTCCCACGGTGATACCAAAGGTACGCAAGAAGTTTCGTAAAGATCGATTCATAAATACGGCCTCTAGCCCGAGCCGTATTGGCATTTGCACTTACAGTGCTGAAAGTAACACTAAATACATCAAAGTTAGTCTAATTTGCATAATTTACGCACGAGAAAAAAACGTGTATTATATGTGATGTATCCCACAGTACTAAACATTCATACAAAAAATTATTCAAATCAGAGCTTTCATATGGCAGTTCTGCGCAAAAATCTGATTGCACCTAATTTTGTACAAAATGGCTGCCAGCGGCCAACTTGTATTTTGGATCGGACGTAAAAACACTCGTTCTCGTCCCACGGTCATAACAAAGGTAGCCAAGAAGTTTCGTAAAGATTGATTCATAAATACGGCCTTTAGCCCGAGCCGTATTGAATTGCTGACGGACAGACGGACGACTGGCCATGTCATAAGCTCAAATTTGACTTACGTCAAAGTTGAGCTAAAAAATAGTCTGGCATTGCTAAGAGTGGAATACAATGCTTGGAGTGGAATACCATTTTTGGTGAGTGGGAATAAGATTTGTTTTGGGAAAGAAAAATGAATGAAAATAAAATAAATATTTTTACAGCATCAATAAATCTACCATACTTTAATTACACATTGGTTAAAAAATAAATACTTGGTATATGAACACCAAGTTAGGAGTAATTCAAATTTTTGTTTAATATTAACTGGTAGAGTGCTGGAAGCCCATATTTGGGCTTTATTCTGAAGTGTTGGTACTGCAACTTAAAGGCTTAACTGGTAGAGTGCTAGAAGCCACTATCAGGGCTTTAATATGTAGAGCACGTACCCCAGCCTAAATGTGTCATATTCTGTGGGTGTGCTTCATATTGTCTTAGCAGAGAAATTACTTAGTCTATATGGGTCTATATGGGTTTGCCTTGTTACAATGTATGGGAGAGTGCCCCATAAATTGTAACAAGGCAAAGACACATGACCAAAAATAATTTAGCACTCTACCAGTTAAAATTCAGTGGCTGTGTTCATATTATTTTTGAGGTGATATTATTTTGTCTCTTAAGATTTGCCTTGTCAAAATTTATGGGAGTGTGCCCATAGCTACTCTCCTATAAATTGTAACAAGGCAAAGACATGTGAATAAATTTTGAAGGCCACAAATAATTTAGAGCACTCTACCAGTTAAGGCAACTTTCAGCATTGATGCCTGTATCAAGACAAAATCTGAAAATAATATTTTTTCTCCTGCCTGTCATCCTATTTTTAAATTGCCATTCTGTGCTGGTTTTTACCAGTTAGGGCGAATTGCTTGAATGACTTGGCCATTACAACTCTTTTAAGAAATATAAAATTGGGCTGGTTTAGGCTAATTTCAGCCGTGTGACAGATTTTACCAACAATTGCAAATGTGTTTATTTTGTTATGAACATCAGAATGTGGCAGCATCTCTTTTGAGAAATAAAACTTATGAAAATGCACAAAACTGCCATGTCTCCCAAGGATTTTTGGAGGGCGACTTGAATTTCATCCCAAATGTAAGCCGAGGCGATTTCAGGAATGACAAGGTAACAATAATAATAATGCAGTTTAAATCTGTGAATCCACATCAATGCTCTGAGGCTTTTCAACAAAAGGCCCACTTTGTGTTTTTGTCCAGAACTGCAAAGGTATATGTTCATGGACAATTGTTTGCAGCGACTAATCTCAAACATCTTTCTGGTGCATAATGTTTTTAACCAAGCTCGATGGGTATGAAGGAGCAATATTGTTGAGTGATTTGTAGGTTTGGAGGAGAACTTAAATTCAATTCTATCCCTTACCGTCAACCAGTGATGATCTTGCAAAAGTGGAGTAATATGGTGGAATTATGTTACCCACTTTGGGTTAATGGGGCCTGTCATACTCATGATGCAGAACTTTTCCACCACAGTAAACAATGTTTCAATTCCTGGCATTCCTATGAGAAGCGAGATCCCAAAATTTGCAGAGAGAAATCAAAATGTTCAAAAATACACCTTTGACCTGAAAACTGAGGAATTCAGTATTCTATTCATAATTATTTAATTCCTAATTTATCATCTGAAAGAAAAGTAATCAAATTTAGTATAATGGAACATCTCTGTTATTTGATATTCTTTGCCAACAGCAGGCTGCTTCAACTGTTTCCTCGCCACAAAACTTCAAAATTTAAATTGACATGCAGATTACATGGATTTGACAAAGAGAAATGATCATTCAGTTGGTCAAAAATTAACACACAGGTCAAACATTTATTTTCCGTATCACTATTTATTTATTTATTTACTTATTGGATTTTAACCCTTTGAACCCTAGCGGCCGCTTTTCCGGCCAGGAACACAATATTCCATAACATCATTATATAGGATGGCTGTTCAGTACATGGGTTAGTCTCATTTTGCCAGTCAACTGAAAATAATTAACAGCTAGAACGCAAAGAAAACAAACTATAGTTTATTTCATACAAGTTTGTCTGTGTTTGTCTGTTTTGATGGTTGATCACGGGTGTTGTGATTTTGCATTGACACTCATCACACCAACTCCTTTTACACAGGCCGAGTTTATATTACTAACTCCTTTTACAGTGACCGAGGTTTTTTTAACTAACTATTTTTACAAAGACGAGGTTTATTTTACTAACTCCTTTTATAAGGACCGATGTTATTTTAAAATGAGTTCTTTTTTGTACTCGGTGAATTTTCAGTTTTTAAAAGGACCGATGTTTATTTTAAAGTGAGTTCTTTTTTTTGTACTCGCTGAATTTTCAGTGTATAAATATGCAGCATTATTTTAGCATCCTCCAGTCAGTTCCAGTGTTGAACAATTTACTGATTATGTGACCACTTATTGGGTGGAAGGTGACCACAGGCAGTTCATGTGGAACCATTTTGACACAATTGGGCCGCGTACGACAAACCACATCGAGGGGTGGCACAGGAAGTTGAGTCTATTTATCGCTGGTTCACACCCCAACTTATTCAAAATGATAGACTTCCTTAAGAAAAAACAGTCATTCCACGAATCAACGATACTGCAGCTGAGCGCAGGAGGAAAATTGGCACCCAGAAAAAGAAAATACAGGAAAATTGACAATTCACTTGGACATTTTAAGAGTATTTCAAGCTGGTGAAATCGGATTACTCCAGTACTTAGACTCTGTTTCGCACAGTACTGCATTTTAATCTGTTTGTGTAAAGCAAATAAATTCAATATATGTGTTCGTAAATTTTAGTACATGTGTATCAAGAGGTACTCGGCACAAGCTGAAATCTTGAAAAACAAGAAGAATCTTACTAAGGTAACACATCCCCCCCCCCTTGTGACCTTCACCTTGCAGATGCGGCAGAAACTATTATACATGACACACCTTCTGACTGTCCTTAACATTTGTAAAAAGTTTAACAATTGTACTATTATTCGTTTCTGAGTTACGCCTGAGACACGAATATTGACATATTTTTAGTGTGACTTTGAAATGTGACCTTGACCTTTGAAGGTATGAACCCAGCTATGGTGTGTGACACATCCTCCCATTGTCCTTTATAATTGTGTGAAGTTTGATGATTGTAGCCCTAATAGTTTTGGAGTTATGCTTGAGACACGATTTGTGACCCTGATTACACATGAAGGTCAATTGTGACCTACACATTGCAGATGCGGCAAAAACTATTATACGCAACACACCTTCTGACTGTCCTTAACATTTGTAAAAAGTTTAACAATTGTACTATGATTAGTTTCTGAGTTATGGCTGAGACACGAATATTGACAGATTTTTAGTGTGACCTTGAAATGTGACCTTGACCTTGAAGGTACGGACCCGGCTATGGTGTGTGACATATCCTCCCATGGACCTTTATAATCGTGTGAAGTTTAATGACTGTGGCCCTAACAGTTTTCGAGTTATTGGCTCGGACACACACACATACATGGACGGACACACGGACACACACACACTTCAATCACTTTTTGCCACCCGACTTAAGTCGGGGGGCATAAAAATGACATTTGATAACTATTTTCTGACCAATCCTCATATTTAAAATCATTATAAAATGTCACTTTTCCAAGATTCCATCCTTTGTCAAGTACCTGTTGGTTAATTATAACTAATTTTATTATAACTATTAATTATAATTATTAATAACTATTTTAAGATCGACCCTCTTCGCCCCGTCATAAAATATATTCATTTATATTTTTTGAAGGGGGGGGGGGAGGGGGCAAAAAGAGTCGATCATAAAATAGTTATTAAAAGTCATCTTTTGAGTTTTTAGAACCTGTGGGTTAATTTGGTTAGCCTCATCTCCCCGGTTGGCTGTCAGTAATAAAGTCGGGTTAGTCTCATTTTGCCGGTCGACTGAAAGTAATTAACAGTAAATGAACAAACTTACTGGAAACCGACTATAATCCTTATCCCTTTGATCTACCTAATCTTCACACATTTTCCCGAAACAATAGCGACTGGCAAAGTGAGACGACCCCCAGTAAATGTGTGGGGTAGACCAATCAATATTTTCAATGTACAGCCCTGAGGCTGCACGTTGAAAATATTGATTGGTCTACCCAAAATAATGAATATGGACTCTTCTAATTGCTGCAATTGAACTGGCAAGGGAGATACCACTAGAGTTCAAAGGGTTAAGGTCACACATTTCTACACAATGGCTAATCATGAACGTAACATGGATATAAAGTCATGTCCAACCAATCAGTTGTACCCATGTTGGCTATCACTTCCACCTGTTGCATTGATTACCAGGTCTTATTTGCCCAGTAAAACAGAGCTTGTTTCCTTATTGCTAAACAAGGATCTCAACTAGTAATCTGGAAGCAAGACATGATTTCACAACCAAAGGATTTGCATTTCCTTCATCTACCAACACCCAAAGTGCACATTGTAAGTATGATATATACCTTTCAAAATGATCTCATGTACTTTTCTATCACTCTGTCAACTGGTACATAAGGTAGTTTAACACTGCACACATATGCTGAAATATAAGAGATGCAAATTTTCCCCCTAATTCACCTTGGACTTTAACCAATTCAGTTTTCCTTGATAGAGCTCTGTCAAGCAAGACTGATTTGGTTAAATTCCTAGTTGCATAATGGTAAAATTCTGAACCTTGAAATTTCACTATTTTGATATCGGTGCTCAGGAGGTTAACAGATGTTACTTTCAAGCTATAAAGATAGCGTACACACTATGTATAGTAAAACTAACCCAATATCATTTAACTGTTTTACTGACTTTATTCTAAAAATTACGAATTTACACCTAAGCTGGGATGGATGGTAAAAATG
The DNA here is from genome assembly GCA_031216915.1 of Pictodentalium vernedei. Lineage (NCBI taxonomy): Eukaryota > Metazoa > Mollusca > Scaphopoda > Dentaliida > Dentaliidae > Pictodentalium > Pictodentalium vernedei. The sequence goes on from CM062292.1 coordinate 157,047,411, forward strand.
AAACAAGAAATTCCATGTCCATAAAGGACTGCTATAGGCCCATATTATAATATCAGAATTGATATGTTCTTGGTTAATAATTATAAAGAACAGATATTTTTTCAAATTAATTTTTAATTAGAAAAAGCAGACTCTGGCTGATGTGCTCACTCATTTGAACTGAGTGACCTTTGAATGTACCTATCAACATATTTACAAATACTCTCAAACAGGATTTATTTTTAACTCACTAATTGTTTATTTGGGTCATATTTGTTTACTTGAAATTAGACAGAATCATCTAGAAACTTAATGAGGTGACTTAATTCAGCCAAGCTGCAAATAATGGAACATTAGAACATTGGAGAAATTTCTCATTCTGGAACTTTCTATTTGAAGACTATATCAGTTTCTGTCAATAGATTTCTGACATTCATTTGTCTCATTCAACTCATTGAGAAGTGACTATTGTTTTTTACGTTCATTATTCAATGACCATTGGAGATTATTATTACAGGACAGTGTATTATTAATAGAGATAGCAACTGAGTTTATTATATATCTTTGGAATGTTATTGTTGTGCTCTGTGCATCTTTTTGTATTGAAAAATTGTTTCCAAATCTTTGAAGAGAATTTATTCTGCCTGTGACCCAGGATTTACTCTTGTGAAAAACTAGGATTTTACTGGATTACTTTAACCCTTTACCCAACGCAACAGCTAAACCGGCCAGTGCTATTCTAAACAAGAGGCCCCAGGGGGCCTGAGGGCACTCACCTGATATGATAGCCTAAATATCAACCCAAAGAATTGATTTCAACAAATTGCATCTGCTCCTCCTAAGAAAAGCTTATACCAAATATCCAAAGATTCTGACCAGTGGATCTAAAAAAAAAAGATTTTTAAAGAATATTCCTCATATTGAATTAAGTTATAATTTGGGCTCCCACAAGGAGCCCATATATGAACCCAGGGACTTGGCTTTAACAAACTTGAATCTCCCCACACCTCTAAGGATGCTACACACCACATATCAAAACATTCCGACTGCTGGATCTGAAGAAGAAGATTTTTTAAGAAAATTCCTCGTTTCAAACTAAGTTACAATTCAAGCTCCCACAGTGAGCCCAAATATGGACCTAGGGACATGGCTTGAACAAACTTGAATCTCACCCCCCTAAGGATGCTGCACACCAAATATCCAAACATTCCGACTGCTGGGTCTGAAGAAGAAGATTTTTAAAGAAAATTCATCATTTTGAACTAAGTTACAATTCGAGCTCCCACAATGAGCCCAAATATGGACCTAGGGACATGGCTTGAACAAACTTGAATCTTACCCCCCTAAGGATGCTGCATAAAAAATCTCAAAAGCATTCATCTGCTGGATCTGAAGTAGATTTTTAAAGAAAATTCCTCATTTTGAACTAAGTTGTCACTCGGGCTCCCATAGTAAGCCCAAATATGAACCAAGGGACTTGGCTTGAACAAACTTGAATCTCAGCCCCCTAATATTGCTGCATGCCAAATATCAAAACATTCTGACTGCTGAATCTGAAGAAGATTTTTAAAGAAAAATTCCTCATATTGACTTAGTTATAATTCGGGCTCCCACAGGGAGCCCAAATATGAACCCAGGGACTTGGCTTTAACAAACTTGAATCTCCCCACCCCTCTAAGGATGCTACACACCACATATCAAAACATTCCGACTGCTGGATCTGAAGAAGAAGATTTTTTAAGAAAATTCCTCGTTTCAAACTAAGTTACAATTCAAGCTCCCACAGTGAGCCCAAATATGGACCTAGGGACATGGCTTGAACAAACTTGAATCTCACCCCCCTAAGGATGCTGCATACCAAATATCAAAACATTCCGACTGCTGGATCTGAAGAAGAAGATTTTTAAAGAAAATTTCTCATTTTGAACCAAGTTATAATTCGGGCTCCCACAGTGAGCCCAAATATGAACCCAGGGATTTGGCTTGAACAAAATTGAATCTCACCCCCCTAAGCATGGTGCATACCCAATATCAAAAGATTCTGCCTGCTGGATCTTGAGAAGAAGACTTTCAAAGAAATTTGCCTGAAATGTACTAAGTTCAAATTTGGGCTCCTATACAGAGCCCAAATATAAACCCAGGGGGCCGATTTGAACAAAATTGAATCAGATCCACCCCCACAATGTTGCATACCAAATATCAAAAGATTCTGCCTGCAGGATCTGGAGAAGAAGATTGTTAAAGAAATTTGCCTGAAATGCACTAAGTTCGAATTCAGGCTTCTATAGTGAGCCCAAATATGAATCCAGTAGGCCAATTTGAACAAACCTGAATCAGATCCACTCCACAATGTTGCATACCAAATATCAAAAGATTCTGCCTGCTGGATCTGGAGAAGAAGATTTTTAAAGAAATTTGCCTGAAATGCACTAAGTTCGAAATCGGGCTCCTTTACTGAGCCCAAATATGAACCCAGGGGGCCAATTTGAACAAACTTGAATCAGATCCACCCTACAATGTTGCATACCAAATATCAAAAGATTCTGCCTGCTGGATCTGGAGAAGAAGATTTTTTAATGTTTTTCCCATTCCCTACAGTGTTAAAAAGTGCTGACTCAGCACTTTTTCAAAGTCCCGAAACTGTACCCGATGATAAAACCAATGGCAATTTTTTTACCAATCCCTTCTGTTGGTCCTAAGGAAGCTTCACACCAAAGAAAAATTCTCAGTGCCGTGCAGTTTTGGAGATATGGGCGTTTTAATTTTTTTTTATTTTTAGTTCCTGCGGTTCCCACGGGGCTGCAGGAAAATTTTTTTTCACATAAATCAAGTACTTATAACCCAATAATACCTCAAATTAAATTTGGTTCAAATCAGCCTCTGGATTCAGAAAATAGAAATTTTGGGCGGGGCAAAAATTCTTGCCCCTCTCAGAACAAAGGTAAATATTGCCCATCAAACTTCTCTAGTCTACACCTCAAATGGAAGCTGCATACCATATATCAAGGCTCTGCTATGGCTGGTTCATGAGAAGAAGATTTTTTAAAATTTTGTGCATTTTGGCCCCACCCCCACTCCACAATATGAGTAGAAATCAAGTTTGAAGAAAAACCCAAATGCCCCTATATAACCACTACTTACATGAAATTTAATTAAAATGTGGCCAGTGATTTAGGAGAAAGAGGCTCAAACACCACCTTCACGCAGGACGGCGGACAGACGAAGAATGATCAGAAAAGCTCACCCTGACTTTCAGTCAGGTAAGCTAAAAATCACCAATTAATTTTCATCATTGTTTCATTTTTCTGTCTCAAAAACATAGGTTATGACCCCTCGTTGGAATGAGCTCAATGAGCTTGTTCCAACGAGGGGTCATAACTTATGATTTTGTGACAAATGAAAGTGTCAATGACACTGTAGCTCAACTTGTCAAGACATGTACATGTATAGTATGCGACACAGCAATGACAAACATCTAGGTAATGACCTGATAACAAAGGTACATATAAATTATTGTAACGGTCTGTACATAAATATTGACCGTAGCCAGTAACAAATGTATAGGTAAAGTACTGTAAAGGTGGGTGACAGTCAGATGCTAAACTAGAAAAGAAATCTTTGAGTCCCAGAGTGGGTCTGACTGAACCCCAAAATATTTGTTCTCATAGCACAGTGATAACAAAGGCACCCCAAAACACACTCATTCCTGTCCCAAGGTGAAAACAAAGATACCCAAAAAGTTTTGTGAAGATCAGTTCATAAATACGAGCTGTATAAAAGATGTCACAAAAAACTGATTGGACCTAATTTCGGTACAAAATGGCCACTGGCAGCCATCTTGAATTTTGGACCGCACTCAGAAACACTCGTTCTTATCCCAAGGTGATAACAAAGGTACCCAAGAAGTTTCGTGAAGATTGGTTGATAAATACAGCCTCTAGCCTGAGCCGTATTGACATGTGCACTTACAGTGTATAAGTAGCACTAAATAAATCAAAATTCATCTAATTTGCATAATTTCTGCACGAGAAAAAAACCCGTACTGTATGTGATGTATTCCATTTTACTAAACATTCATACAAAAATTTATTCAAATCAGAACTTTCATACAGAAGTTCTGTACAAAAGACTGATTGCACTAATTTTGGTACAAAATGGCTGCTGGTGGCCATCTTGAATTTTCGGACCACACCCAAAAACACTCGTTCTCATCCCACGGTGATAACAAAGATACCCAAGAAGTTTCGTAAAGATCGGTTCATAAATACGGCCTCTAGCCTGAGCAGTATAGAAGTTGTGTACAAAAAACTGATTAGACCTAATTTCGGTACAAAATGGCCACTGGCAGCCATCTTGAATTTTGAATTTTGGACCGCACTCGTTCTCGTCCCAAGGTGATAACAGAGGTACCCAAGAAGTTTCAGGAAGATCGGTTGATAAATACAGCCTCTAGCCCGAGCCGTATTGACATGTGTACTTACTGTGTGTAAGTAGCACTGAAAAAATCAAAGTTCATCTACTTTGCATAATTTCTGCACGAGAAAAAAAACCTGTATTATATGTAAAAATTATTTAAATCAGAGCTTTCATGTGGAAGTTCTGCGCAAAAATCTGATTGCCCCTAATTTTGAACAAAATGGCTGCCAGCGGCCATCTTGAATTTCGAACCGGACCCAAAAACACTCGTTCTCGTCCCACGGTGACAACAAAGGTACCCAAGAAGTTTCGTAAAGATCGGTTCATAAATGTGGCCTCTAGCCCGAGCCGTATTGGCATTTGCACTGACAGTGCTGAAAGTAACACTAAATAAATCAAAGTTAGTCTAATTTGCATAATTTAAGCACGAGAAAAAAACCTGTACGATATGTAATGTATCTCATGGTACTAAACATTCATACAAAAAATTATTCAAATCAGAGCTTTCATATGGAAGTTCTGTACAAACAAGAGGCCCCACGGGGCCTGAAGCGCTCATCTTGTACAGAACACAATTTAAACAGAGTCCAAGAATGAGTCTACATTAAGCAAGCCATCTCCATAGGCTACACTGTCAATCCTTGAGTCCCTCAGGAGTGACAAAAATAATGTGGGCATCATGCCTTTTCTTCAGTTGATCATAAGTAAAATGTAGAGCTCCCCTATGAAGCCCCTTGATACAACCTATGTGGATTAATCTTAGTACCTCTAGAGGGTACTGAATACAAAATTTTTAATTCTTCAGCAAAATGGCCAATTCCGGCTCCCATAGAGAGCCCAAATATTAACCCAGGCTCTTGATTTGAACACATTTAATTCTGACTTCCCTAGAGATGTTGTGTACTGAATATGAAAGCATTCTGACTGTTGGATCTGAAGAAGAGAAATTGTAAAGAAATTTCTTCGAATTGCACTAAGTTCAAATTTGGGCTACCATAGCGAGCCCAAATATTGACCTATGGATCCGATTTGAACAAACTTGAATCTGACCCCCCTAGAGATGTTGTATACCAAATGTGAAAGCATTCTGACAAGTGAATCTGAAGAATATTTTTGAAGAAATTCCCTCATATTGTACTAAGTTAAATTTCATGTTCCCATATGGAGCCCAAATATTAACCTAGGCACTCGAATTGAACAACCTGGAATCTGACCCCCCTAGAGATGTTGTATACCAAATATAAAAGCATTCCGACTGGTGGATCTGAAGAAGAAGATTTTAAAGAAATTTTCTCATATTGCACTAAGTAAAAATTTGGGCTACCATAGCGAGCCCAAATATATACCTAGGAATTTGATTTGAACAAACTTGAATCTGACCCCCATAGAGATGTTGCATATCAAATATCAAAGCATTCTGACTGATGGATCTGAAGAAGAAGATTTTTTTAAATTACCCTCCATATTGAACAAAGATAAAATTTGGGCTTCCGCAGGAAGCCCAAATATTAACCTAGGGACTTGGTTTGTCCAATCTAGAATCTGACCCTCATAACAATGATGTATACCAAATATTAAAAGATTCTGACTGGTGGTTCTGAAGAAGAAGATTTTTAAAGAATATTCCCCATATTACCCTATGTTAAAACTTCGGGCTCCTGTAGAGAGCCCAAATATGAACCAATGAGCTTTATTTCTACAAACTTTTATCTGACCCCCCCCCCTATGAATGCTGTATACCAAATATCAAATGATTCTGATGATTGGTTCTGGAGAAAAGATTTTTAAAAATTTTTGCAAATATGCTGACTCAGCATTTTTTCGATGCCCATTACAGAACACCCTAACATAACCGATGGCAATTTTTTTTTACCATTCAATTCTACTGGTCGTAAGGATACTTCATACCAAATAAAAGCTCTCTGTTCTGTGGGGTTTGGGAAATATGGGCGTTTGAAAATATTTCTATTTTTAGCTCCCAGGGTTCCCATGGGGATGCGGGAATTTTTTTTTTTGCATGGGTCAAGTACTTATGACCCAATACTACCACAAACCAAATTTGGTTCATACCGGACCATCGGTTCAGAAAATAGAAATTTGGGGCGGGGCCAAAAATCTTACCCCTCCTATTACAAAGCCAAATATTACTTTACGAACTTCGTTTGAACAAACTTGATTCTACACCTCATATGGAAGCTCCATAGCAAATATCAAGCCATTGTACACACTGGTTCTTGAGAAGAAGATTTTAAAAATATTTTGGAGCATTTTCCCCCACTCCCTCCCTATGGGGCTGGGCATGCTGAGTTGAACAAAAATGAAATGCCCCTTTGGGACCATCACTCACACAAACTTTCACTTGAATTGGCCCAGTGGCTTTGGAGGAGAAGACCAAAACATGGTGTTGACGGACGACGGACGCCGGACGACGGATGACAGACGACGGACGGGAAGCGATTAGATTAGCTCAGCTTGACTTTGTCAAGATGAGCTAAAAACAGATTTCTGCATCGTCGGTACAAAATGGTGGCTGGCAGCCATCTTGATTTTGGACCGCACCCAAAAACACTCGTTATCGTCCCACGGTCATAACAAAGGTACCCAAGAAGTTTCGTAAAGATCGGTTCATAAATATGGCCTCTAGCCCGAGCCGTATCCAATTGTTGACGTACAGACAGATGGACGGACAGACAGAAATGAAAAAAATTAGTTATTCAAGAATTTTTTTGCAAGTGTTGTCTGTTTTTCAAGTTAGGTAAAGGGTTAAAACACCCATGGAACCAATACTTGTTGGATATTATTTCCATTTGAACTTTGCTTAGTGCTGAGTGAACATTTCATTACAATTTATTGGATAATGTTTCTGCAGACACATTCTTAGACATTACAATACCAGCTGGAAAGTTTTGTCATCACTTGATTACTTGATTCTATTTAACCTTATTTTGGACTAACTGATAAGTATTTCTGTTTTCTTTTTCTGTAAGCCATACAATGTAAAAGATGCTGTACCATTTTCCTTTCATTTTTTTTTATTTATTATTAAATTTTAGAATAGTTAAATTGGAGTTATTGTTGATGGATCTCACTAGCATTGAACATGGAGCTAGATATCAATAACATACACTGCATAACAAATATGATGTCATTTCAAATATTTTAAAAGTTTTTGAGTTTAAAAATTCATTGATCACAGACTGAACAACTGACCAACTGACTCACCAACCAACTGACCGACTGACTGACCCAACCAACCTGGCTGACCGGCCAACAGACAGACAGAATGAAAGACAGACTGACAGACAGACAGACAGACAGATCAACCAACTAACATTGTCACATACAGAGCTGCTTGCTGTAGCTAAAAAGAGGACAATGATGTAGCACAGATGGATGGATGGATGGATGGATGGATGGATGTAGCACAGATGGATGGATGGATGGATGGATGGATGGATGGATGGATGGATGGATGGATGGATGGATGGGTGGATGGATGGATGGATGGATGGATGGATGGATGGATGGATGGATGGATGGATGGATGGATGGATGGATGGATGGAATGGAATGGATGGATGGATGGATGGATGGATGGATGGATGGATGGATGGATGGATGGATGGATGGATGGATGGATGGATGGATGGATGGATGGATGGATGGATGGATGGATGGATGGACAGATGGACAGACAGACAGACCAATTGACATTGTCACATTCAGAGCTGCTTGTTGCAGCTAAAAAGAGGACAATGAAGTTTTGTGTCCCTGACTTTGCTAGCATGGATGGGATGGGATGGGATGGGATGGGATGGGATGGGATGGATGGGATGGGATGGGATGGGATGGGATGGATGGATGGATGGATGGATGGATGGATGGAAGACAGACCAATTGACATTGTCACATACAGAGCTCCTTGTTGCAGCTAAAAAGAGGACAAGGCAGTTCTCTACCCCTGATTTTGCTGATGAAATATGGATAAGTAACACACTGCTGGACAGAACTCAAAGGTCATATAACAGAATATCATCAGTTCAATAGAATTCACTCCCCACATGACCCAAAATGCTCTTGGGTGACCTGTTTTCGATACCATTCGTATTTTGTCCAAGACTATTTAGCACAAACATATTTTGCTGATATGCTTGCAGGAAGTTTTGACAGTTGGAACATTTTCCTCCACCTGTAGATCATTCATATTCCCTGTGATTACACTGTGGTATTTTATCATTACAAAAAACTGTCCTGTCATAACATCTAATATCTTTTCTGGTTGAAGAAGAGTAAGACAACATATAAATGCAGAGTGAAAAACTTACTGGATGATTCAAAACAGGGAAAGCGTGCATTACAAAATCATAAAACTGACATCAACAGACTTCCAAGGAATTCTTTGTCACAAACTGACACGAAGCAATTTATTTAGATGAAGCTGAGGATATTATTGAAATAGAAATCTTCTTTTCATCAAAGGCATCAAGAAAAGTGAGGAAGGGAGATAACTGCCCTCCCACCCTTCACACACACACAATTTTATCAACCAGGGGCACAGCCAGGCTAATTGAAGTGGGGGGGGGGGGGGGGGGGGGCAAAATATTGTTCCCCACTTCATTTGACCTTGTGCTGTACTAACTTCTGGAGCACTAAATTATTTTTGACCATCAAATTTGTTCACATATCTTTGCCTTATTATCTAATTTATGGGAGAGTAGTTTTGAACACTCTTCCATACATTGTAACAGGGCAAATCCTTACTGAATAAATAATGTTACTTCAAAGATAATACAAATCACAGCCACTGAACATGAAACCATTAGTTGTGGTACTTGCACTTCAGAATAAAGCCAAATATGAGCTTCTAGCACCCAACCAATTCAGAGTATGCACCCCAATAGGTGGAGGTTTGGGGTCTTTTCAAGAGTCAAAAAACTGATGCCAATTGGAGCACCCTGAGGACTTTTTAAAAGCTTAAGCACACAGAATGTGAAAGAATAACTTTAGCTAAATGGCCGAAGAAATACCAGATGATAGTACATGAACCCTGTTTTATAGATTTCAGGGATGAATGCATACAAGGTTCACACTTTACAGGTGGATGGAGGAACAAGTCACACCCATCTGCCACCACACAATTGTCATCAAGCTCAAAATACTTGAATTAAATTTCACACAAAATGCTGCAGAAATCTTTCTTTGCTTTGGCTGCTAAATTCCGTAAATTTATACTCAAGTACAACTTGTGAAGAGGGATCAAAGCTGGTGTGGTGGGGAGGGGGTTGGTAGGGGGTTGTTTATATTATTATACTGTATATTATTCAATGTGTATTATACATAGAAATCTAAATTTTATAGTAAATTTCCTTTCTTATTATACCTACCACAACTGTTTACTACAGGCTTGCACTACAGTGGAAGTCCCTAACTCGGATAAAATACTCTCTATTTTTGTCTTTCCCAAGCAATTTGGGAAAGAAAAGTGGTGCAAAAGCACCAAGAAAAAATAAGCCAAAACTGGGTCGAGTGCAACCGGCGCAGACCCAGTACGGGATGCTCTCTCCCAAGTACAACTCCACGGCTTCCGTTGCCAGTGCACATATACCGTCTCTAAAGACTCATTCTTGTTGAATCCGTAAACGTTAGAGTTATGTGATCAGCGGGGAGGAAAGATTCTTTACCCGTAAAGAAGACGGGAGGGCCTCCATGTAAACAATTGTGGTAGGTATAATAAGAAAGGAAATTTACTATAAAATTTAGATTTCTTATCAACCTACTCACAATTGTTTACTACAGGCTGAATAGACAACAGGCTGGAGGGAATCGCATAACCAACCCACACATAACCCCAGTGCACTGGAACCGTGAAGCAGAAGGAAGAGGTCCCAAGGCTTATCAACCATATCGTCACAATAATTGGTAAAGGACAATGAAAGAAGACATATGGGCCTGTGTGACACACGGACAGAAAAATGGGCAGTAACAGCACAAGGCTGAAACTGACCTTCAAGAAGCCTAATGGCTATGGCAGACAACAGCCTGAGCAGAAGAAAGAGGACCCAGGGCAAAAAGGTCCTCCAACTGCTCCTGCAACTGGCGCAGATAAAAGGTGGAGAAAGTAGAGGCATTTCTCCAGTAGGCTGCCTGCATAACATCCGACAACTTGACGGAGTTAGAATAAGCCCAAGAGGTGGATAGTGCCCACACCTCGTGGGCAGAAATATGATTGGTAATACAATCGCCAGCTGCTAAACGACCGTAAGCCGTACGAATAGCAAGACAAATCCATCGAGAGATGGATTGAGGAGAGATCTTCTGTCGACACGGAATAAGAGACAGAAAAAAACGTTTCCTGCCTTTCCGTATGAAACGTGTCCGATCGAGATAAATGCGAATAGCACAGACCGGACAGAGCAAAGGGCGATTACCCTCAACAGAAGGAAGAGCCCTGATACAGATAGGAGGAGGAGTAGTATCTGGTAACTGATTCTTGGCCAAAAAAGAGCAATCAGTGGTAAAAGTAACACTGTTGGGAGAGCTCCTAAAAAAGGCAGGGGCAACCAAGAGGGCGTGAAGCTCACTAACCCGTCTGGCCGAAGCAAATGCCATCAGAAAAGCTGTCTTATATGTGAGAAAATGCATATCCACCTGGGATAAAGGTTTGAATGGCGCACCCCCCAAGCAAAGCAGCACCCACGAAAGATTCCATCGTGGAGTAAGCTGCAAAGTCCGAGGCCTTTTCAAAGAAAAGTGCCGAACAAGCTTGGAGAGGTAAGGATTAGTGCCGATACGACGCTTCCCCACATAAGAAGAAGTCTCTGAAAGCATGGACCTGTAACCCTTGATGGTAACAGGCTGGAGACCCCGAGAATCAAACAGATATACCAGAAACTCCGCAATCTGTGAAATCGAAGGATTTGCATAATCAACAGAGTGATCAGCACACCATCGACAGAAGACCTTCCATTTAGCTGCATAAGCTAAACCAGTGGAGTGCCTCCTTCAAGAAGAAATGCACTCCACTGCTCGTCTCGAAAAACCCCTACAGAGGAGACAGGACCTGACAAAAGATATGCGTGAAGGCACAATGAAGTCGGGTTGACGTGAAACCTCCTCGGGTGACCTTGACAAAGAAGGTCGCGACGTAGCGGGAGACGTGCCGGAACTGCCACCATCAGTGAGCGGAGCTGATTGATCCACACCTGCTGAGGCGACAGGGGAGCGATCAGAATGATTCGACAACTGCAAGTTCCAATTTTGGCTAGAACCTGAGGCAGAATCGGAACCGGCGGGAAGGCGTAGCCGACTAGACTGTTCCAATCGAGTGACAGAGCGTCCATGGCAAAAGCCAGAGGATCTGGACACGGGGAAACGAAAGTGTCCACCTGATGGTTCCAACGAGTCGCAAAGAGGTCGATGTGGGGACGTCCCCAGAGATCGCAAAGCGACTGGAACACTGCCCTGTGGAGCATGCACTCGGTGGAAATAACCCTGCCCTGTCGGGACAGGGAGTCGGCTAGGACGTTCAGACGACCGGGAATGTGACGAACAACCACTCCGGCGTGAACATACTGAGCGAGCAGTAGAAGATCCCGAGCTAATTCGTACATCGGAACCGAGTGCGTGCCGCCCTGGTTCCGAATGTAAGCAACCACTGTCGAATTGTCGGACAACAGAAGGACCTGGCAATTCGACAGGTGAGGGATCCACTGCCTGAAACTCAGAAGAAGAGCAAGAAGCTCCTTCTGGTTGATGTGTAGAGCTGCTTGATCCTGGTCCCACATCCAGTGTAGGGAAAGACCGAGAGGATACAAAGTCGCACCCCATCCGAGATCGCTGGCATCTGCCGTCAGAACGTGATCGGACGTGGGTAAGTCCAGTGGAACACCCTGCGTAATCCACTGAACATCTGTCCAGGGAAGAAGGTGAGGATACAGAGATTCCGGAAACGGAAGCACCTGATCCAGAGAATCTACATTCGGCCTCCAACGACTGAGCAGAAAGTGTTGGAGAGGTCTGACATGCAGCTGACCTAGAGGAATGAGATCCGTCACCAAACCGCAGAGACCGATCAGCTGGAGAAAACTCCGAGCGGTCGCGGACGTGGACTGGGACACAATCAGAGCAAAAGCTGAGAGAATCACAGCCTTGGCCTGGGGGACTGCTACCAAATTGAATTGGGTGCGGAAAGCCATCCCCAGAGGACAAAACGACTGAGAAGGGACCAGGTCCGACTTCTCCTCGTTGACTCTGAATCCTAGCGACGTGAGCAAGCTCAACAGAGTGGCGACATCCGACTCCAGTAAGGCAGCATTGGAATGCCTCTGGAGGATATCGTCCAGATATGCCGAAGTAGTCACCCTGGACTGTGTGCGATGGAATGCTATCACATGCAACATCAGTCTGGTGAAGGCCCAAGGAGCCAGGTTGAGGCCGAAAGGCATGGCCTTCAACTGGTAAACACGCCCCAGAAAAGCAAACCTGAGATACTTCCGTGATGCCCGATGCATCGGAACGTGGAAGTAAGCGTCTTGCAGGTCGATGCTGGCAGCGAAATCTCCCTGGTGAATTGATTGGCGGACCGACCTGAAAGTCTCCATGCTGAACTTGGGAGCAATGATAGACTGATTCAGGATACTCAGATCGATAACCGGTCGGAGTCGGCCGTCCTTCTTCGGCACCAAGAACAGGCGGGAATAGAAACCCACTGACTGAATGTTCTTGACGACCTTGATCGCCCCCTTTGCCAGGAGATTGCCAATCTCCGTGGACAAAAGTTCCCGACGTAAAACATCTGAAGGAACTGTGGTTGGAAGAGGCACCCTTAACAGAGTGGGGTGCCGTCGGACGGATATTCGCAGCCCGGACTGAACAACATCTAACACCCACGGATCGGATGGTGGCCCCAATGGTCTGCGAACTCTGCTATCCTTCCTCCAACCTGGGACGAGTCGAGGTGAGGACCTTCATTTCGAGCCCCGACAAGGCCCGCGAGAGGAGAAACCACCTCCTCTACTAAATGAAGAATCCTGAGATTTCCCTCGATTCTGCCGTCCTTTACCCTTACCCATTGAGTAAGAAGTAGAGGCGACGGCAGAAGGACCAGCCTTTTGCTTCACAGAGGAAGCAGACGGGTACTTGTTAGGCTTGGAACGGCCCTTGCCTCCCCTAGAAGGCTGATCAAGCTGACGAAACAGCAGCTGATCTTCGGAATGACGTAGGACGTCATCCCGGACCGTCGACACGGAACCATGGAAAAGTTGCGGACCTGCCAAAGAAGCAGATCGAAGAGCAGCACGTTGCTCCTCGGGAAGGGATCGTTCTGTGTCCAGCACAGCGTCCCTTCGAACTAATTCCAGATTAGCCGTGTTAAGGCATACATGTGAGTAAGATGCATAAGCGCAAAGGAGCCTGTACCTTGTCAAACTTATCTGGAGGCAGATAAGCAGCCAAAGCTGAGACGACATGATCTGAGAGAAAAAGCATGCCAAGCATCTCTCTAGATAAGCCCAACGTGGACTCCAGAGTCGTCATTGGAATGACGGCAGACTTGGGCTTGGAAAGCCCGAGGTAAGTGGAGTCCTGATCCAGAACCGTCAAAGTCTGGCAGACCGATGGATTGGCAGAATCGTAGGAACGATAACGCACAGGAGGCAAAAAGGTGTCAACCCTGGTGAAGAACGAAGTCTTCAGAGCTTTGGAATTCAGCTTGGAATCCAATGCTGAAAAAGCTTCAACCACCTGTACCGACTGGCACGGTTGAAGGCGCCCAGAAGCAGGTTGCTCCATAGGCTGTAGGTGCGCGACCGATGATCGTGGCCTGGCTGACACTGTCGGCTGGTTAGTAGGTTTGAGATCAGGCAGAAACCCAAACACAAAATGAAGAGCTGCCCCCAAGTCCGAAGACTGCTGGCCCTCGACATCAAGCATGTCGGACTCCTCCCCAGAGTCAGAAGACACATAGCCCATCATGGGCAAACCAGCCGACACCTCCCATGGTGTCGAGACACCAGGGGAATCAGAAACCGGCCTGTTTCCAATCCCGGGAGGCGGCGCCATAGGAGGCACCTGGAAACCACTCGTTGCCTCGCTGGAAGCAACAGGAAAGCTCTTTGATAGAACCTGAGTGAGTAAGGAGAGGGCCTCCCTAAGCTCACTGCCCGTACTGGCCGGTTCGACAGGGGAGCGAACCGGCAAAGTGGCTTCACCTCTGACCCTCTTAACCAGCAAAGGGTCACGATCCTCCAAAACACCTGACGCAGGACGACAGGCGGCAGCCGAAATATCAGAAGGCAGACGTGTATAGGGGTACGAGGCACCCCGAGGATCAATATAGCGAGAACTCATAAGAGTCACCGCGGACCTCTGCGGGGCAGAAGGTCCAGGCTGCACAAAAGGCGTTGGTCCCCCAAAACTGGTCGTGTGGCTAGAATGAGTAGACGGAAACACCACAGATTCATAGTGTCTCCACTAAGAACATCCGAATCCAAAGACACAACTGTGGTGCTCGACGGCGTAGAGACCACAGAGATGGGTTCGGCCGGCAGCCCCTTCCAACTTCGCCGAGTTGAAGTCAGGGAAGGCTGAGGCCGATATCCCACGTCTACAGTACCAGACATTCCTGCAGTCCCCTGAAGCGAAAAGCCGAGGCCGGCTGAAACTGACGACGAAGCAGACAGACCAGCAGAAGTAGTAGATACGTCGGGAGTCATTGAGGCTGGTGGAATAGTGGAGAGAGCACACCTGCTTGGCTCCGAAGGAGGAGTCACAACCCTAGTGACAACCTCAGATGTCGACTGGAGGGGGACCGTAGTCCCGGAACCAGGCACCTCTTCACCAGAACACTCAATGGCTCCCGCAGTATCCACCACAGGAAAAGACTGCACATCCTCCACGGAGGAGGAATAACTCTCACCAGACAAGGTCGGCTCAGGAGTCCCCGAACGACCACGTTCTCCTTTCCTGCGGGAGCGGGAGGCATGGCCACGAGAACGAACGACACGGTTAACTGACACCCAGAAAGTGGATGACCATGATCCATAGACACCACATGGCCGCTCGGCCGAACACCCATTACAGGAGGAACAAGATGAATGTAAATCGTCCACATGCTTTGGCAGCAGACATTGCCCACAAGGAATTGTCCTGGGCATGATAGAGGTGAGAGGAGCAAAGAAGGTGAAATCAGAAAACAGAAGAACACCCCCAAAGAAGAGAGAAAGGTGACAGAAACAAAGACCCCAGACGGTCGGCCGGGAACCACACAACAGGATGACTACTCTCAAAAGAGAGAAGAAAAACTGCAGAAGTGGTACCCCGCTGACACCTAACTCAAACACAATTAGAAAATTTTGCAAATTAAGCATTAACAATAATTGTGAAAATTAATAAGTCCGAACCGCATGGCACACGAAATTCGCACGCGACTCGAGAGAGAGCAATAAAATACATTATGGATATATAATATTGAAGAGAATATAAAGAAAACTGTTCCTGAGAATACAAAGGATACACTGATGCACTATGAAGCAGGAATCATCAAACATCGAGCTGGATAAACACTGATAAGCGTGCAAAAACATCTCGACACGAAGCGGATGATAAAAAGAATGAGTCTTTAGAGACGGTATATGCGCACTGGCAACGGAAGTCGTGGAGTTGTACTTGGGAGAGAGCGTCCCGTACTGGGTCTGCGCCGGTTGCACTCGACCCAGTTTTGGCTTATTTTTTCTTGGTGTTTTTGCACCACTTTTCTTTCCCAAATTGCTTGGGAAAGACAAAAATAGAGAGTATTTTATCCGAGTTAGGGGCTTCCACTGTAGTGCAAGCCTGTAGTAAACAATTGTGAGTAGGTTGATAAGAAATAGAAGGAGAGAGATGAGATAGGATACCAACATGTCATCATATATTACCTTTGCACTACCTGTTAACAGAGTTCATTGTCTTGAGGATGAGGTTAATTCAAGGACTTTTAAGGATTATTTCAAGCCATTTTCGAGGACCTTTTGGACAATATTGAGACTATTCCAAGCTATATGCAGAAGACTTCTGATTAGGTATACAGACATCAGTTACCCCTTAAGGGGCTGGAGATTTTTATACATTTTTGCTATACACTGAAAGTCTACCTCCTGTAGCTTTTCAGTTGTTTCTAGTCAAGTCTTGGCTTCCTACAGAGGCAGCCAAGACTTGCCTAGAAACAACTGACAAGGTATTTAGAAAACAAGTTTTAAGTTTACCCAAACAATGCATGTTGGGGCACCTGTTCCTTTGCATTAGAAAGTTATCAAAGTCGGAATTAGACCCTTAAGTGTTAACACTTAGAAGTCTTAAGTCGACTTTGCTCTTCTCTCATACAAACATTTAACTAATGGTGAACAAGAAAAGTTAGTAACCTGAGCTATTGTTTTCAGCTAAACGTCGTCTGCCTATACAGGCAGATGACACTTGAATAAAAAAAAACTACTAGGTCATAAGTCTGGGCACCTTTTAATATTAAATAAATTCTCCCTTATTTCTCAGGTTTATTTGAGTTAAAATTTTAAAGCATCCTTAAAAATCGCCAACTATTAAGGCTAATGCACAAATTCCAAGTACTCTCAAGGCCTTGAAAGGCCAATTCAATGATTTTATATGTAATTAATTACTGAGCGGACAAAGATCCTATATTAAGTGGAGAATACTGTAGAGGTACAAGTATTTATTTATTTGTGTTCAAGGTCACATATTTCTGTGCAATGGCTAATCATGACCACAGCGTGGAGATAAAGCCAAATTATGTCAATCATTTATCCCCATGTTGCCCATTTTAGAGGACTTCCAATACAAGCATTGGTGACTAGGTCCTATTTTAACAATAAAACAGAGCTGGTTTACTACACTAAAGAAGCACTGCCCTACTTCCTGGGGTTCCCACTGGGAAGAGGTACAGTGGATCCCACATAATTGGATATATCTTAATTGAATAATCCTGTTAACTGAAGATAACTCTCGAACACAATACCATTTACAGTACAAATACGACCTGTTAACTGTATATAGGTTATAGAGAAATTTTTTGTTAACTGGCAGAGTGCTTAATTATTTTTCATAGGTGATTTGTAGCATGGGTATTTTTTTCAAAGATATCATACTATCAACAAGTGTAGACTCAGTTTAGTACAATTTTGTTCTTAAATAATTATTTTGTTGCAGTTTAACAAAACAGTTTTACACATACATTTTTATTTAACTGCTGAACAATCAACAAGCTGATGCATTCAGTGTGAAGCTTCTAAAAACAAGCTATTAATTGAAAATAAAATATGTTTTCATTTTTGGAATTCACAAAACAAAAAACTTTCCACAATCCATTCCAACGATGGGGCATAATCTGAGTTTGAATGCTTTTTGAGAATATTACTGGCTGGTTTTGACCATTACGCCGGGTAAAGAATTACTATAGATGAGATTTACACTAAGGCTGCACAGTACACAGGGTTAGTTAAACAGTTAATAACAAAATATTTTCATAACAAGAAGGTGTGACTAACCCTGTGCAATGAACAGGGTAAGTCACACTTTCTGGTTATAAAAATTGGTAACTTCCATATCACTCACTATCTGAAAATATACACTAAGGCTGCAAAAATTCACATAGTTAGTTGGTTACAAGTTACAAAGGGTACAGGATTCAAGAAATTAATGGAAATACTTATACTGTATTGTGGAAATATTTTTAAAGTGAATTCCAAAAATGAAAATATATTCTATTTTCAGTTAATAGTTTAAGTGGTTTTCAACATATTTTAGAACAGCCACAACAGGGGCTTCTAGCACTCAAACAGTTAACTGATTAAATACCCTGTAATATGTCAAGAAATTTCCCTGACGATCACTAAATTCTCCTTATTTATTATAGACCTATTTGGCCTCATTGCACCCAATGCAGGCATGTATTCTTTTACAATAATAATAATAATAATAATAATAATAATAATAATAATAATAATAATAATAATAATAATAATACTTTGGCCAGCCACTCATTTGACATGGTTCTCAGGTGAGAAGGCCTTGATCAGCCCTGTGCGTCCAAATGCTTCCTTATGCCTACACCTCTTGTCTTTGACTTCCCAACACTCTTGAGATGAACTGCTTATGACATCTCATACCCCACTCTTCCCAATCTCTCTGATAAGAATACTTACCCTCTCCTTTGTGTCTCCCACTAACCTATCCCACGTACCCATCATAACCCCAGTGAATCTTATTCTGTTAGATTGGTATTTTGGTTATAGGTGCCCTGAAGGTTCTCTTAGACACCTGGCTTCTCTTTATCAATATATCTTGCTTGATATGAGCTCTGTCAAACAAAATATATTCGAATAAATGCTCACTTTATCTGTAGAATTACAGGAAAATGACCAAATCCCTGTTAACTAAATACTCCTGTTAACTGAATAATTTTCAGACAAAAGCAGTTATTCAATTAACAGGGCTCCACTGCACTAAAAGTGATTCTGAATGCAATGTTGAAATAATACAGTATCATCTGGTGAGAAGTGTATTTATAATCTTAACCCTTTATCCAACAGAGACAATATCAAAATTTATTATTTTAACCCTTTACCTAACGTAACGGCCAAAACCGGCCAGCGCTATTCTCAAAAATCGCCAATTAATTTTCATTATTTTTTTCATTTTTTGTCTCAAAAACATAGATTATGACCCCTCGTTGGAACAAGCTCATCGAGCTCGTTCCAACGAGGGGTCATAACCTATGTTTTTGAGACAAAAAATGAAAAAAATTAGTTATTCAAGAATTATTTTTGCAAGGTGTCGTCTGCTTTTCATGTTAGGTAAAGGGTTAAATATTTTTTTTAGTTTTTCAAAAAATGTCAACAAAACCATATCATGTGACCTTCATTGGAATGACCTTGATGAGCTCATTCCAAAGAGGAGTCACATGACAAACTTTTGTTGAAATTTTTTGAAAAATAGTATCTTCTCGGCCACTGAATATGTATATTATGCAGGCGGATGTGGCCGATTCATTGGATAAAGGGTTAAAATGCAGATCTCCAAATAAACCTTCATTCACAAACCAATCCCCTACCTGTACACAAGCATACAAGCCATGCTCCACTTATCTAATTTTTTGTCATTTGATTAATTCGGCTGATTATAATATAAATACCATGAATGGCCAGGTGGGGTAACTTTGTGATGTTTACAACCTTGGCAAACAGACATGTTATCACATTAAACAGCAAGCAGAAATAATAAAAAAACACTTAGCCTTAGTGGGTAATAAAATCTAAATGTTTACAGTCAGCAATCACTTTACCAGCTATCATGATCCAGTTACCTACTCATGTAATATTCCATCATACATAACCTTTATTTTCAAGTCTCACATGATGGATAAACAGTCTTTTGATTTTGAGGCAAACTGTTGCTCTTGCATGTCATTGAACCAGCAGTTTTTATTTTTTGGGGAGTAGACAACAGTACACCTTGGTTCCACCTAGTGAGCATTTAACTCTTACCTAATGAAACAGCTGCATCTTCAGCATAATATACAAATTGTGCGTTAGAATTTAAAAAAAAAAATTCAACAAAACTATATCACATGACCCCTCATTAAAACAAACTTGTCAAGCTCCTATGGTTTTGTTGAAACTTTTTAATTGGGAGAAAAATGAAAGAGTCAATGACTCTGTAGCTCAACTTGGATATGACAGGAATTAGTACTTGCAGTGACCAAGACAACTGAATAATGAATATGACAGGAATTAGTATTTGTTTTGGCCCAGTCAACAATAATAAAAGAATTACAAGGTGACTGTAATGGACTACAGATTAAGACCAATCATTGTAGATTATTATTTTTGTGTGGAAATTTTCAGTCCCAAACAAAATATTTTCAGACTAAAATTTTTTCTTCTTCTTAAAATTGACCAAAATGCATCAAAACACAAAGAAGTAATTTCCGCCCGGACCCCAAATTTTCAGTGTAAAAAAAATTTTTTTTTTTGTCTTAAAATTGACCAAAACGCATAAAAAACCAAAAAACTAATTTCCGGATTTTGGTTCAAAATTTTCTAAGTCCCACCCGGACCCCTAATTTGCATAATTCATTCACGAGAAAAACTCTGTATTATATGTAATGTATCCCATGGTACTAAACATTCATACAAAAATTTATTCAAATCAGATCTTTCATTTGGAAGTTCTGCGCAAAAATCTGATTCCACTTAATTTTGAACAAAATGGCTGCTAGCGGCCATCTTGAATTTCAGACTGGACCCAAAAACACTCCTTCTCATCCCACAGTGATAACAAATGTACCCAAGAAGTTTCGTGAAGATCGGTTCATAAATACGGCCTCTAGCCCGAGCCGTATTGGGATTTGCACTCACAGTGCTGAAAGTAACACTAAATAAATCAAAGTTAGCCTAATTTGCATAATTTACGCACAAGAAAAAAACCTGTAATATATGTAATGTATCCCATGGTACTAAACATTCATACAAAAAATTATTCAAATCAGAGCTTTCATATGGAAGTTCTGTACAAAAAACAGATTTCGGCATTGTCGGTACAAAATGGCTGCTGGCAGCCATCTGGAATTTGGGACTGCACCCAAAAACACTCATTCTCGTCCCACGGTCATAACAAAGGTACCCAAGAAGTTTCGTAAAGATTGGTTCATAAATACGGCCTCTAGCCCGAGCCATAGCAGCTTGGCACTTACAGCTCTGAAAGTAACACTAAATAAATCAAAGTTAGTCTAATTTGCATAATTTACGCACGAGAAAAAAACCCGTATTATATGTGATGTATCCCATTGTACTATACATTTATACAAAACTTTATTCAAATCAGAACTTTCATACAGAAGTTCTGTACAAAAAACTGATTTTTGCATCATCGGTACAAAATGGCCACTGGCAGCCATCTTGAATTTCGGACCACACCCAAAAACACTCGTTCCCGTCCCAGGGTCATAACAAAGGTACCCAAGAAGTTTCGTAAAGATTGGTTCATAAATACGGCCTCTAGCCCGAGCCATAGCAGCTTGGCACTTACAGCTCTGAAAGTAACACTAAATAAATCAAAGTCAGTCTAATTTGCATAATTTACGCACGAGAAAAAAACCCGTATTATATTTGATGTATCCCATGGTACTAAACATTTATACAAAACTTTATTCAAATCAGAACTTTCATACAGAAGTTCTGTATAAAAAACTGATTTTTGCATCATCGGTACAAAATGGCCGCTGGCAGCCATCTTGAATTTCGGACCACACCTAAAAACACTCGTTCCCGTCCCAGGGTCATAACAAAGGTACACAAGAAGTTTCGTAAAGATCGGTTCATAAATACGACCTCTAGCCCGAGCCATAGCCAAATGTTGACGTACGGACAGACGGACAGACGGCCAGACAGACAGACGGACGGACGGACAGACGGACGGACGATGGGCCATGACAATAGCTCAAATTTGACTTCGTCAAAGTTGAGCTAAAAATTAAAACACCAAATTTTGGTATCATGGGTTTTCTTAGTTCAGTGATCCGAACGTAGTGGCTGTCCCTCTACGTTCAGATTCTTCCCATTCAATCCTATAGAAAAAGTTCCCATCAAGTTTTTATGGGAAC
Source organism: Pictodentalium vernedei (assembly GCA_031216915.1). Lineage (NCBI taxonomy): Eukaryota > Metazoa > Mollusca > Scaphopoda > Dentaliida > Dentaliidae > Pictodentalium > Pictodentalium vernedei. Next base: position 157,069,453 of record CM062292.1, read on the forward strand.
TCGAAATTAGGAATATATATCAAGCTTTCACCCTTATTACTGGCTGCAATCGATAGTACACATATTTCCTTACATTTGGGCAGAGTTTATTGATCCAAACTATGTTTTATCCTTTAATTATCGTCAATTGAATACTCGTGAGGCATCAACGGAGATTTCAAAATCGGCCTTGTTTTTGCATAAAAATAAAACAGTAAAAACAATAACCTGGTAATGGCGCCGAAACAAACAGACATTTTCATCGATGCAGAATTGGAAATTCAATCGCAATTGGGCAGAGTGGGGGTTGATAATCTGCTCTGTGCGAATGTGACTGAGGTTGATGACCTCCTCTGCGCGAATGAGATTGAGATTCCGATTCCGCATCAATGAAAAGGTCTATTCGTTTTAATTTTATTTTTTATAATTATTTCTTTGCACTCAAAAGTTCATATTCTTGATTTGTTTTATGTTTTAGGCCTCATAATCAACAGGACAGCATGGTTGGTGGTGTATTTCGTCCCTTGAGTGCAAGAAGGCTTTGCAATGCTAAAGCATTGCAAACCCTTTATTCACTTAACTCTTCGCATGCTACAGGCGGATATTCCTGCCCAACACAGGGTTTCTCTTTCCACTGATATAAGTATAATTTGGGCATATTTAAACATATTTTCTCCTGTAAATTGAATGGATTTTTTCACCAATGATTTCTTGTTATATTTAGATTAATATTTCATCAACTCTATTTATTTATTTATTGGTGTTTAAGGTCACATACTTCTGCACAATGGCTAATCATGACCATGACAGTTTTACGGGTGGAGGAAGCTGGAGTACCCGGAGAGAACCACCGAGAAACGGCGAGCAACTGTCAGCTCCCCACATACTAACTCCACACAGGCAGGGTTAGCATTGGTTGAAGACAAGTGCACCCTCGACGTGCATTATGCCTTAGTACACAGTGCCACCGTGCCCCCACATGGACAATGAGGTGAAGTGTCTTGCCCAAGGACACAACATGGTTGCCGCTGGTGGGATTCGAATCGAGGACCTCTCAGCTTGCACCTCTACCTACTGAGCCACCGCGCCCCTCATCAACTCTTAGTCATGGCTGCTTTACAGCAGTCATGACTAGATTTGATGAAAAAATATCTTGAAAACACTCAGCAGGTTAAGAGTTACGGGATAAATTTATCAATTTTATTAACTTGGGTAAAATATTTTTACTTTTTCAAGTTTGCTTTGGTTATAAAAAGACTGCATGCGGCAGCCAAAAGGACCATGTGGGAGGGCCTGAGAAACAGGTTTTTAACATTTTTAGGCTTTACCAAACTCTACTTTTCGAGGATTTGTACCTAAACAATATTATCTGAGAAACTTCAAAGGCCAGTAATGCAAATCACTGTCTTTTTGCATATGTATTCTATGGAGAATCATCTGAATGACTTACGATTGCTCCACTGAAGTTGCATTTCATGTATTACACTGAATTCGAATAAATTTTATTATTCTTGTGAAAAGCTTATTAAAAAAATCAGGTAATATTTTAGGAATCCCTACTTAATTTGCACCAGTGGAGTGAACAGTGTGCAGATGTCTGTTGATGTTTTTCTCGAAGACATTTTCCCAGTGCCGGGACTCTACAAGAGTGTGCTTTACTTCAAGTGGTAGTGAGCAGCATACCGCACATTTTCAAAATTGAAAGATTGGATAAATATAACCAGATCAATGGGAAGTTAACTAATTACCCAATATCTGCGATTGTAACTGGGAAACATACCATCATAAAGCAAGGGCACAAATACATGCATTCACATGATACTGAGGCTCAAATCAACAGAGATAATAAGCATAAGTATTGACTGAGCAAGCCTGATGTTTTGCTAATGGAAAAGATTCTATTTTCTCATGCCACCCAAAAATGCAAAAGAAGATGTTTCATAATTAGAGAAACAGAATTTACTGCATCCATTAAAATCAAGTCTATGTGAAAAGGTTTAACCCTTTACCCAACGAATCGCCCGCAACCGCCCGCGTAATATGCAAATTCAGCTGAAAAAATATTATTTTTCGAAAAATTTCAACAAAACCATATCATGTGACCTCTCTTTGGAACGAGCTCGTCGAGCTCGTTCCAAAGAGGGGTCACATGATATGGTTTTGTTGAAATTTTTCGAAAAAATTTAAAAAATGATATTTAAAATAATAAATTTTGAAATCGCCCGCGTTGGGTAAATGGTTAAGAATCAGGAAAAAACTATATAGAAAGAGAATTTATGGAGGCTTATTTTTGGGAGTAAAATATTTTTAAACAAATCAGAAATGGATTTTTGTTAATGGTATTTAAGATATTCATACAGGAATCAGAACAATGTTTCTAAGAAACCAGAAAAGGCATATATGTGCACAGCATTTAAAGGGTTCGATCAAGAAATCAGAAATTGACATTACTGGCTCTGTCACTTATTTGAACGATGAGATACATGCATAATCTTCAGAATTGCATGAATTGTTATAAAATGCAATTCCTAATAGTTCTGAAAAATATGCACTTAACGATCTCTGTTGGCCGCACTGAGGTGGACCACATTTTGAAACTTCCAGCAAGTTTCAGCTATTTGGTGTAGGTCCCATGTCTATAGGTTATACCATGCCTGAAGAATGAGCATAAACCACTTTAAAAATATTGGCTCCACCAACTCCAGATGACAGCAAATATTCATCTTAGCTAAAAAATGTTAAGGTACATGGTACCTCTGGAAAATATATTACGAGTAAAAGAATTCAGTAATGTTGGAACATAGACATAAAAAGGCCTTAAAGGCTCCCAAGAGTCAATCTGAAGACTTATTGGCATTGGCAAAATACCAAGGTCCCATCGATGTCCATGTGTATTTAGAGCAACATTGTGAGAACGGAAAAGGTTTCATTGTTTTCGCTTGGCATAAAATAAAATTTTGGGGGCTCATATTAAGATCTTGCAAAGGTTAAAATACTTCCTTTAAATACTCCATTTTAACCATTTAAAAAACGAGCTCATTCCAATGAGGGGTCATAAGCTATGTTTTTCAAGCAAAATAAAAAAATAATGAAATAATGCTGGCCAGTTTTCGCCATTATGTTGGGTAAAGGGTTAAGAATGCCTTACTTTGGAAGGTACACTAAAAAGGTGTCCTATTCCACATAGAATTAAATGTTACAGAAAAGAAAGCGCAAAAAGATTCTGTAACCATGAGTTATATGAAAGGTGTTTGTACTCACATTGAAGTATTAAGAGGGTTAAAAACAGATCACTCAAATATTCCATATCTATTCATTACTTTATAATTGGGATTCGAGAAAGCCACACACCATTCCATACCAAAACCTGCTGATTTATGACTGAGAAAAAATAAACTTTAAGAAATCTTTAAAAAGTGAAGGGTTCTTTATTCAACATGGTTTGAGAATGAATTTTGTAACATGATATTAAATAAATAAATATACAATGTCATTCTATGTAATAGTTACAGCTTTCTCTCTGACCACTTTGTTTCTCTTCTGCTTTAAATATTGACTATTGCTTCAGTGAACACATGGTGAAGCTGTGAACATCTTTTAGCCTCTAACAGATCATAGATGACCGAGTACTAGTGGCACTCTATCAGTATAACAAAAAACGTTGAGATAGGATTGATTGTATTCGGGTTATTGTGTTGACAAACAGTGCCTAGATGACAGAAATATTCCAACTATACCATTAAGACATGCCTTCTCTGCATGTTATTTATTTATTGAGGTTCAATGACACTTCTGACAGATTGGGTCACCTCGTATCAGACAGTTTTACTGATGGAGGAAGAGGAAGCTTTGTTACCCGGAGAGAACCACTAAGCAATGGTGAGTAAATGTCCGACTCCCCCAACGTACTAACTCCACACAAGCAGGGTAAGCATTGGTTGAAGACAAGTGTACCATCGACATGCAGTAAGTCTCAGTACACAATGCAACCGTGCCCCCACGTAGGCAATTGGGATTAAGTGTCTTGCCCAAGGACACAATGCGGTTGCCGCAGGTGGGATTTGAACGAAGACCTCTCGGCTGTGCCTCTACCTACTGAGCCGTCATGCTCCCCATGGGTGCAGATGCTATTTATGTTAATATAGCAGAAATTACACTCAGTCTTCACTTTCAGCATTATTTATGTACGATTTCCATCTAACTATGAGGCAACGAATATGACTGATTGTTATGTTGTAAAAATAAGAATAATGGTAACAGAAAGAAATCTGAGAATCAGTAACAATAACTAGAATTTAACTATTCTGAAATTTAATATAAAAAAAATAATATGAAATGAAAATGATACAAAAATCTTTTACACTATTTGGTTTGCATCCTCTTCCTCTTGTCAATATGCTCCACTGTATTAAGTTTCATAATAATTGGTTTTGAATTAATTAAGATTTGGTGACTTGGCTGATTTTTGTTTCTATGTCGACAGATAGACAGTTTTAATAACTAAGATGGGTGATAATTTACCCTGGTATAATGTGAATGTAGTTGTAGTAATAACATAATTATTGTGCAACACCACACTTGTTGTATCAGCTCTCCATCAATCAGTACCATCCTTATCAGTCACTATCTATGATGATCAAGCTCTGGGTCATTAACTTCTGATTTGTGAAGTTAGCTGAGCTGGTATGATGAGCCATATAACCCTTTACTGCAACAAACACAACACATATAAGAAATTTTTAAAAAAAAATCAGGCCTGAAGCTAGTTGGTGTGTGTGTGTGGGGAGGGGGGGATTTTGCTCCCCACCCCTCCTGTCTGAAAAATACCTGTATATTTTACATATCCTTTGTTTGAACGTGCATGTTATAAGTATATGACAATAGTGTAGATGTGTGCACAAAAAATGTTGTGTACAATTATTATTTAAATAATTACTTCGTTAAAATAATATTTCTTTTAAATAATAATAAACAAACATTTCCAACCTGTTTCACTTGTGAATGTACACTGGAATGAGCTTAGTAAGCTATGTTTTTGAGTAAAGGGGAATGTATTTATTTATTGATGTTTAAGGTCACATATTTCTGCACAATGACTAATCATGACCCCAACATAGAGATAAAGCCAAGCATTGTCGATTGTTCAAACCTATGTTGCCCATTTTAGAGGGCATCCACCCCAAGTGCTGGTGACTGGATCCTATCTTACCAGTAAAACAGAGCTTGTGTACCACAGTAAAATAGCACTGCCTCACTTCCCAGAGTCCCCAAGGGGTGGAGGGAGGGGGGATTGAGTAAGTGTGTCATAAATAATCAATTTATTGATTATCAATCATTCACATCAAAATTGATAGTGTTTTCCTTTGTTGAAAAATCAGTAAGTTTCACCACAGCATTGGTCAGATTTGACGGAAAATATTTTAAAAAATACTTGATAGTTTAAGAGTTTAACTTCCATGTTTCTTGCTGTCTTTGCACCCTTAACCTGTTGTGTATTTTCAGGATAGTTTTTTTCATCAAATCTAGTGACAAGATTTGATAAAAATTTCATCAAAATTTAACTCAAGGAATCACTGGTGAAAAATTCCATTTAATTTACAGAGGAAAAATGGGATTAAATATATCCAAATTATACTTATTTCAGTGGCAAGAGAAATTCTAACGTAGGCAGGAAAATTTGTCAGCAGCATGCAAAGAGTAAAGTCCTTAGATTAATTTTATGTAGACGACTTAACAGTGCTTCCGCATTATTGATGGCTGTCTGTGCAGGTAGTCAACAATGATGCAAAAACACTGTCAATTTAAATGTATCCTACCAGTAGAGTTCTCAAGGAGGAATACACTGTGGACAATTTTTTCAAAGCAATGTAAAAGGGGCAGTCTGTACCTGCATGTTGTGTTGAGGGTTAACCCTTTACCCAATGCAGACGATATCAAAATTTATTATTTAAATATAATTTTTTTAAATTTTTCAAAATATTTCAACAAAACCATATCATGTGACCCCTCATTGGAATGAGCTCATTCCGATAAGGGGTCACGTGATATGGTTTTGTTGAAATTGTTTGAAAAATTACATTTTTTCAACTGCTACATTTACATATTACGCGGCGGATGCAGGCGATTGTTAGGTAAAGGGTTAATGACAGTTTTGAGTCATATTTGATATCTCATTGTGAGTACACTACTATGCCTATTACTTAATTGGATTACACTGTTGAGCAATTCAATATTTTCCCCCAAACCAAACCAAATTTTTATCAGAAATATGACCTGTTACAGTGGAACCCTGTTAATTGAATAGCCACTTTGCCAATGAAAATTATTCAATTAACAGGGACTGTGTCAGTTTCCTGTATTCCAGAGATAAACTCCCTGAGCTCAGTCAAACAAGATATAACAGATTAAATGCCTGTATTGGATGTACTGAGGCCAAATAGGTCTATAAAAAAAACTGGGGAGTGTCGGGATAATTTCTCGACAGGTTACAAGATTTTTTATTCAATTAACAGCAGTTTACTCTATAGCCTATATTCAATTAACAGGTCAAATTTGTACTGGAAATATAGTAAATGGTTTTGTGTTGGGAAATTATATTCAATTAACAGGGTTATTCATTTAAGAGATATCCAATTAATTGGGCTCCACTGTACTTGCAAATATCGACTATAGAGTAAATCACTATTGTTGATTCAGATTGAATACCCCAAAATATTGTGATCATCAAAAAAATATACTTTTAACTCAGGAGAACCACAAATCTTTCCAGCTTTAACCCTTAACTGGTAGAATGCTGGAAGCCCATATTTGGGCTTCATTCTTAAGTGCAAGTACCATAAGTTAAAAGCTTCATAATCTGTGGATGTGCTTCATATTATCTTTGAAGTGAAATTATTCCATTAGTGTGGATTTGCCATATTAGAATTTATGGAAGAGTTCCTCTGGGCATTCTCTGGGCACTATCCCATAAATTGTAACAAGGCAAAAATATGTGAATAAATTTTGATGGCCAAAAATAATTTAGTACTCCACCAGTTAAGGGCCTGGAGATCTTTATATATTTTTCTACATGTAAACATGTGACATATGTAAAGCAGCAAGTGAAAATGTGCTCTACCTAAAAACTACAAAATTATGGATTTTAAGAGACAGGCAGCTACCTAAAAGTATACTAGCAAGACGATAAGATAACGCTGTTTTCAAATATGTGCTTGTGGAAAAGTTTTGTTCATTGAAATTCGAGGCAAAATGTGGACTTTAGTTTGAATGTTGATATTTTTGTCGATTCTCTACAAGACTTTTACATATCCAAAATGGTGGATGGAATCAGACACACTCGGCATTCAGCAACACATAGGCATGATGAAGATACAGTTACTGGATGGTTGTATGATGAAGTCCTGAGGGAATTTGCCGATGAAGGCAGCCATCAATACTAAGAAATCAATACTAAGAAACCTAACAAGTTTTGTAGTAAGAGACTCAAACCAACACGCAGGAACTCCCCGTTGTCCATCATCAAAGAGTTCAGCATAATGGCAACTGGACTGAAAAGCCCTGCGATGTGGAATTTTTAGTGGCAAGAAACTATCTGGGAAAATGGGCATGTGGGATTAAAGATTTCTGCTCTGCTCAATTTACTATTGAAGAGATATTATTTATTTATTTATTGGTGTTTAAGGTCACATATTTTTGCACAATGGCTAATCATGACCACAACATGAGTATCAACTCAAGACCAGAGGCGAGCGTTAATAAGCCATGTTGCCCATTTTAGAGAGGGTTTGCACCTCCCAAACATTGGTGAGTGGGTCATATTTTACCAGTAAAACAGAGCCTGTTTACCGCAGTGAACAGGCACTGCTTCACTTCCTGAGTTCCCGCAGGGAACTATTGAAGAGAAACCCTTTGACAAAATGCTAACTCAAATCTCACTTTACCTAAAAGAGCAGGGTCATGATAGATTTGTGTCAATAAACTTATACAACACCGGAACTATTTTGATACAAGGCATAGGATCGTGAGTTGAGTGGCAAGACAAGTATTTTGAGACCATAAAGCAAAAGGAACATTCTATGGGAAGTGACAATGAACAAGGAAATGACAATATAGACGTTGAAACGCAGCCGAAGCAATTATCGCCATCACCTGAGAAGAATTTTAATACCCCTAAATTGGCAGTAAATACCAGGAAAAAGTTGCTGGCGAAAGCCAAACAAATGTTAGAAAGGAAAACAGCCAATGTCAATAAATTGGAACACTCAGTAAATTTACTACAGGAACTGGTTTGTATGCTACAGCTGGATGTTACTGACCTTAAAGGAAACTGTAGCAAACAAACAAATAATGCCAAACAAGTTGACAAAATAATATTGGATGTCAAAGTGTTAAAGACAAGCATCAGAACAATTGAAGAAAATCTGACAGAACTGCGTACTGATGTGAAAAATCGTCAACAAAATTTTAAAGAATTAACTGCGAGTCGGCAAAATAGCTCAGATATTCAATGCTCATCAAGTTATGTTTCACGGAGAGAGTTTGATGAGTTTTGCAGTATTGTTGATGGATTGTTATCTAAAAATTCTGTCAACTTAGTTGAAAACAAACAACAGAGTGAAACAAGCAGTCTTGCTACGATTCCACCTTGGGGCATAATTCGTGCTAATAAGGATTACGGGGACACGGTGGCTCAGTTGGTAGAGGTGCAGACTGCAAGCTGAGAGGTCCTTGGATCAAATCCCACCTGCGGCAACTGCCTTGTGTCCTTGGGCAAGACACTTCACCCCAATTGCACCCGTGGGGGCACAGTGATGCTGTGTACTAATGCGTACTGCACGTCGATGGTGCACCTGTCTTCAACCAATGCTAACCCTGCTTGTGTGGAGTTAGTATGTTGGGGAGCTGAAGTTGCTCGCCGTTGCTCGGTGGTTCTCTCCAGGTACTCAGGCTTCCTCCACCCGTAAAACTGTCGTGGTCATGATTAGCCATTGTGCAGAAATATGTGACCTTAAACACCAATAAATAAATAAAAAATAAGGATTACGGAATCCATGCACTACCAGCATGTGTCGTTTCTTCTGATGTTTGGGAACTTGACATTTCTAAAACAAATAACATTAATGATCGTGATTCTGTCAGAGACTCTCAGGTGGCTGATGTAGTTTCTCCTGTTGTTCAGGAACTTGACATTTCCAAAACAAATAGCATCAATGATTGTGATTCTGTCAGAGACTCTCAGGTTGGTAGTATAACATCCACACAGTCAAACAACAGGAAAATGGGACTCAATAAAAAAACTTAATATTCACCAGGCTATTTCGAAGCTGAAATCTGGGAAATCTGAAAGTGTCAATGGGGTTAAAAATGAAATGATTAAGTCTGTAAAATTGATAATAACCCCAGTGTTGACAAAGTTGTTCAATACAATCCTAAATTCTGGTGGATTTCCAGATGAATGGTCAGAAGGCTATATAGTGTCAATTCCCAAAACTGCCAATGCCCAACACCCCAATGAGTTTCGGGGTATCACCATCATGAGCAGCGCTGGGAAGCTGTACATAAGTATTCTGACAAAACGACTCACATCTTTTCTCGCACAGACATGATCTCTGAATCAGTTTTGAGAAAGCTTCAGACCACATACTTGTCATAAAAGCTCTCCTTAACAAGGCATCTCGCAGCAATAAAAAAAATCTATGTGTGCTTTGTTGACATTAACAAAGCATTTGACAGGGTGTGGAGGGAGGGGTTATTCCTTAAACTTAAAGTGAAAGGAATAGGAGGAAAGTTTTATCATTCCATAAAACGGATGTTCACTTCCAGTACCAGTACTTTACAAGTAAAGACTGGCGAAACTTGTCAACTAAGTTTACCAATACGGTTGGCGTGATGCAGGGTAATAATTTAAGCCTGTTACTCTTTAATTTATTTATAGACGAGCTCCCAGAGTTTATTAAAAATGGTAAAAGAGACAGACTTCCCTGAACTTCAAGATGTTGATATACCAAGTCTCCTCTAAGCTGATGACCTCGAGCTTTGTCTACAACCGATCAAGGGCTTCAGACATCTATCAACACTTTATTTGATTTTTGCAACAAGTGGAGGCTCACTGTCAATAAGCAAAAGTCCAAAGTACTGATATTCGATAAGTCTGGAAGGAAAATTTCAGGAAATTTTATGTATGGAGATGAGGAAATACAAATGGTCACATCTTATACATACCTTGGGATTATACTATCAGCATCAGGAAGTTTTGCATGGGCTATTCAAAATCTTAGGTCCAGGGCACTAAAAGATTACTTTGAACTTCAAAGGATATTTTATAATATATAATCGTTTGACACGCTTGTCACCCCGATTCTACTTTATGGCTGTGAAGCATGGGGTGATCAATTAACGCGTACAACTAGCAAAAAACTTGAATCTATTCATCTTAAATTTTGTAAAAATATCTTACAGTTACACTCCAAAGCTAGCAACGTTGCTGTTTTGGCAGAACTGGGTAGATATCCTTTATCAATCAGTGTCAAATGTAAAGTTGTAAGTAACTGGTTAAATGCGGTGGTGAAAGATGCGAATCCTCTCCTAAAATTTGCATATAAAGAACTGGAGGGACACAGACCCAGAGGCACATGCAACATCCAGTCAATCTTATCAGATTTCGGTTTTTCACATGTGTGGCTGGATCCCAAGAGTGCGCCCCCTAACTTTGAAGGGAGCTTGAAAGAAAGGCTCACTGATATTCACGCTCAAACCTGGAAATATTTAGATGCAAAAGATGGAGTACAGCCTTCCAGTGGTAAACTACAGTTCTTTTATCTTATTAAAGAGAACTATGTCAGGGAGAACTACATTGATGCACTGCACAAGACGAAGGAAGGCCGTCGCCAAACTTTGCATCAGTGCCCACAGTCTAGAAATAGAACATGGGTGTTACCACAAACCTCTTCCAATACCATGCGATCAGCATTTTTGCAAACAGTGCAGGTCGAGGTTGGTTGAAGATGAATTGCATGTACTCTTTATTTGCTCACATAACTCCGAGCAACGTAAAGGTGTTACAGACATAATCGGCAAAAAATATCCCAGCTTTATACATCTTCAGCTGAAAGAAAAAGCAAAATTCCTGTTCAATTGTCCAGATCAACAAATATTGTTAGCTACTGGAAAGATGATACACCGTATGTTTGTGAACAGAACCCAATAGTTTTTCTACCCGGTGGTAATTATGCTTCTCTTCTATAACCTTCTCTTCTAAAAGGCATTACTAGAATGGCGTGTAACAGTAAACATACTCCAGTGTCAACTGCTAGAATGCTTGTGACAGTGCGAGTATATACTAGACCTGTGACGACAAAAAAGAGCTTAGCAACAGAACAAGTCTCAGGTGAATCACGGTGTATATGTCGGTGTATATTGGGAAGTGATGATGTGTGTGTGTGTGGGTGAGTGAAAGGGTATGTGTGTGTGAGGGTTTAGACATGTGTAAGGGGCATCTGGTGTATGGGTGTGACAGGGTGTATGTATGTACGTGTGCTTTTCTATCTCATGGGTTCAGTTCACTACTTACAAGCTCAGACGTTTTAATTCTTTTATTATTGCAATATGTGTTTTTACTTTATACTACTTTTTCAAGCCATACCATTTTGTATAACATTTGGTTGTGCAATAAAGTATTATTATTATTTTTCTACACTTTGACAGTTTACTTCCTGTGGCTTTGTAGTAGTTTTTAGACATGTCGTGGCTGCCTATATAGGCAGCCAAGACTTGTCTAAAAACAACTTCCAGAGTACTTAGAATGTAATTTGTGGGTTAACCTGATACTGCATGTTGGGGCACCTGTTCTGTTGCATGAAAAGTAATCAAAATTCAGAATTGGACATTTAAAGGTTAAAGATATCTTTGGTTCCAGTACTTCCAAATGACCATTTGGAGCGCATATCTTTTGTTCAAGATTTTCTCTTATTTTCAAAGAGAATGCAAGATGCATATAGCATATACTGTGTCTTCATTCAGTGGAGAACAAAGACATGTTGTTTAAAACATAATATACCTTTGTGCTCCAAGTCCTTCAGAGTATGCATCTTCTTTTTCTATCAGAAACAAAGGCTCATCTTCAACATACCTTTATTTCTGATTGAAATGAAAATGTGTGCTCTAACCTAGCTTTACTTAAATTATATTTTTCATAATGAGACTATGAATATTTTTCTCAAGTGAAATTTTTTCATGACAAAATCAATTCAGTTTAATGTTCCACAGTCCTAATCCAAAATGGAAAAAAAAATGTCAGTCAAAACTACTACTATTAAAATGGAAAGTAAAGAAGAGATTAAAACCAACAAAGTTATTAGTTGTTGATTGGTTAGTTTCTTTGTGATCAAATTTCAGTTTTTAATTAAATGTCTGTTCAGGATCAAAGCTGGTAATAAGTTAATGATAAAATTCAATAAAATATAAGAAATTTTACAGGTTACTTCAAGCTATATGGCAGTTTATGAACCACACAGTCATCCAAACAATTTTAAATACATCTTGATGAGTAACAGACTGGTCCAATTGCATAACTAGCCATGCAGCCATCAGTCATATGCACTAATTGTTGAAATTTGAGAAAAAACAATTTTTCAAATTGTCTAAATAAGTCTAAAATTGGTAAATCCAATTGAAAGTAGAACTATGACCTTGGGGTGATTAATCCCTAGCATAACTTGATTAGGATGGAGGTGTACTTTATACAATCATTACTCAATTTCATTTAGAAAATGATAACAAATCTATAAGCATGGGGAGATAATTCTCTTGAAAAATGTGTCAACCTGAAAATTAAGAAGAATGCTCCCACACACTTGCTAGTAATCTAATTTTAGGCATTCAATCAAAATTGGTTCATAAATGTTGCCACTGACAGAAAAATTTTACACACAAATCAATATTATAATAATTCTACATTTAGAGATGATTAAGTTACAAATTAGGGTAACTTGTAAATTTTTAAGCATACGCATGTATGCCTGTCCATTTATTTATTTTTATTATTGGAGTTTAATGACACTTTTGACAATCAGGGTCACCTCGTGTCAGAGTACCTGTCAATGCTTTTGTCTAAGAATTTCACATAATAACATACCAACGGCTTGGTGAAATAAACTTCAGAAATATGTTTAGGCCCCACAAAGTAAATCTTCCATTTCTCAGGCCATTTTTTTGTAAAATTGCATGTGGGCGGGTGTTTTTTTATCTTTTTTTTTATTTTTGTAAGTATTTCTTTGCCATCAAAAGTTTGTATTCTTGGTTTGTTTTATGTTTTAGGCCTCAAAATCTACAGAATAGCATGGGTGTTGGTGTATTTGGTTCCTTGAGTGCAAGAAGGCTTTGCAATGCTTTAGCTTTGCAAAGCCTTGTTGCACTAAAGGGACAAATTTATCATTTTATTAACTTGGGTAAAATATTAGACATAAAACCCTTTTTAAATTTTTTTTTTTAAGTTTTCATTGGTTATAAAAAGAGAGTGTGCGACCACCAAAATGATCATGTGGGAGGGCCCAAGAAACAGATTTTCAACTTGTTTAGGCCATATCATTTATGTTTATTGGTGTTTAACCCTTAGCACTCTGATGTCAAAATACTCAATTTCACCAGCAATTCAGTTTTGTTTGACAGAGAGATCAATGGGCTGCAAAACAACAAGGAATTGGTTAAATTTCTTGTTGCATTCTAAGAAAAACTTTCTTCTAGAAATTTAATATTCTGACACGAGTGTGAAGAGAGTTAAGATAGCTTGCGACATTTCTGCATCTACTCAGACTGCTACACAAGCAAAAAAATACAGCCAGTTATTTATACGAATGCTTCCAAACCCACTTTAGAGGACTCCCGGGCATTGAGTGATGGGTCCAATTTTACCAGCAAATTTATTTATTTGCATTAAAGGTCACTTCATCATCTATGGTTTAATCATGACCACAACATAGGTATGAAGTCATGCTGCTCACTTTAACCCTTTACCCAACATAACGGCCAAAACCGGCCAGCGCTATTCTAAAAAATCGTCAATTAATTTTCATTATTTTTTTCATTTTTTGTCTCAAAAACATAGGTTATGACCCCTCGTTGGAACGAGCTCGTTCCAATGAGGGGTCATAACCTATGTTTTTGAGACAAAAAAATGAAAAAAATTAGTTATTCAAGAATTATTTTTGCAAGTGTCGTCTGCTTTCTACGTTAAGTAAAGGGTTAAAAGACTTCCATCCCAAACAGGCATTGGTTATTTCATCAGTAAAGTAGAACAGCTTCACATAGGGTTCCCACAGGGGTTTACCAGCAAAACACAAACTTTTTTACTCCAGTATTCAACAATGCTTCAATTTCTGAGACTCCATGGAGACCAAATATATGTTCATTGTTTATGTTTACTGGCATGTGAGATCTCTTAAAGCATTGATGGCTGTATCGAATCTACTACTCAAGTATAAAACCATCTACTACCCAAGTATAAAACCAAGTTTAACTAGAACTATCACTGAAGGTGATTAATACCCCCGCTTTGGGTTTTCAGAGGAATGCACTTCTGATCATGTAGGCGAAGGCCATAAGGAAATGTATACATAAAGATCATTTTTTGTTGTTGAAATTTGTATTTGCATGTGGCCTTCCACAGAACAGCACTGAATACTTAAAGAGCCCACACATATATGGTTTACATTTGGAAAAACACATTTACAATGTGCAACATGTATTCAAAATCGGTTCATTAATGTAGGAGGAGTTGCACACACAAGAATCCCATTTGAAAACCCATAATAAATCCAAGTTAAAGGGAGATAACCTGGTTAAAATTGTCGCAGATCAAAAATTTGGGAATATGCGTATGTTCACTTAGTTGTGATAATGTTTGAAAGGTTTCGTTAAAATTGATTGATAAATGTAGGAGGAGTTGCACGCACAAGAATTTCATGTAGAAACCCATAATAAATCTAAGTTAAAGGGAGATAACCTAGTTAAAATTGCCACAGCTCAAAAATTTTTGGAATATGCGCATGTTTACTTAGTAGTGATGATGTCTGTAAACTTTTGTCCAAATTGATTGATAAATGTAGGAGGAGTTGCGCACACAAGAATTTCATGCAGAAACCCATATTAAATCAAAGTTCAAGAGAGATAACCTGGTTAAAATTGTCGCAGATCAAAAAGTTTGGAATATGCACATGTTCACTTAGTAGAGATGATGTTTGAAAGGTTTCATCAAAATCGGTTCATTAATGTAGGAGGAGTTGCGCACACAAGAATTTGTTCGAACGGAAAGACATAATAAATCTAAGTCAAAGGGAGATAACCTGGTTAAAATTGTCGCAGATCAAAAATCTTGGAATATGCGCATGTTCACTTAGTAGTGATGATGTCTGAAAAGTTTTGTCCAAATTGATTGATAAATGTAGGAGGAGTTGCACGCACAAGAATTTCATGTAGAAACCCATAATAAATCTAAGTTAAAGGGAGAAAACCTAGTTAAAATTGCCACAGCTCAAAAATTTTGGAATATGCGCATGTTCACTTAGTAGTGATGATGTCTGTAAACTTTCGTCCAAATTGATTGATAAATGTAGGAGGAGTTGCGCACACAAGAATTTCATGCAGAAACCCATATTAAATCAAAGTTCAAGAGAGATAACCTGGTTAAAATTGTCGCAGATCAAAAAGTTTGGAATATGCACATGTTCACTTAGTAGAGATGATGTTTGAAAGGTTTCATCAAAATCGGTTCATTAATGTAGGAGGAGTTGCGCACACAAGAATTTGTTCGAACGGAAAGACATAATAAATCTAAGTCAAAGGGAGATAACCTGGTTAAAATTGTCGCAGATCAAAAATCTTGGAATATGCGCATGTTCACTTAGTAGTGATGATGTCTGAAAAGTTTTGTCCAAATTGATTGATAAATGTAGGAGGAGTTGCGCACACAAGAATTTCATGTAGAAACCCATATTAAATCAAAGTTCAAGAGAGATAACCAGGTTAAAATTGTCGCAGATTAAAAAGTTTGGAATATGCACATGTTCACTTAGTAGAGATGATGTTTGAAAGGTTTCATCAAAATCGGTTCATTAATGTAGGAGGAGTTGCGCACACAAGAATTTGTTCGGATGGAAAGACACAATAAATCTAAGTCAAAGGGAGAAAACCTGGTTAAAATTGTCGCAGATCAAAAATCTTGGAATATGCGCATGTTCACTTAGTAGTGATGATGTCTGAAAAGTTTTGTCCAAATTGATTGATAAATGTAGGAGGAGTTGCGCACACAAGAATTTCATGTCCGGAAAGACGTACGGACGGACGTACGGACGGACGGACGGATGGACGGACGGACGGACGGACGTACGGACGTACGGACGTACAGGGCGATTCCTATATAGCCCCCACTTCTTCGAAGCGGGGGTATAACAACCAATTGTTTATTGTAATACTACCCACATTCTCAATGCAGGTGCTGGTAAACAGGTCCTGTTGTACCAATAAACAACATTTAAACATAACTTAAACTTATTTATGACAGTGATTTATTTATTTATTGATGTTCAATGCCACAAGTATTCAAAGGTATATTGTATCAACCACAGTATTCAAGCATTGCTCTACTTGGAAGGTTTCCCACAGGAATCAAGAATGTGTTCTATTGGGTTGATCTGATTAGTTTGGCAATAAAATATCAACCCTTAACTCTTTCAACACCAACTTCCTGTTTGAGATTTAAAATACAGTACTGGCTATAGTGATTAGGCAATCACATCTTGTATTTGTAGGGAGGTTCAGTAATAATTTAATCCAACATCCCTGCAAAGCTTCAAGATTCAATTTGATTTCAAACATCAAGTTGGTATTTCGTTTGATTTGAAATTGGCTTCCCGATTCATTTCCCTTCGAATCCTTCCACTGGAATATGGCTTGGTATCAGTTATATTCGTCATCTCAAAGTTCAGATGAAAATTGTATATAAATAATGCTGAAAGTGAAGATTGAATGTAATTTCCTCTATACTAACAAAAATAGCAGCTGCACCCATGATGCCAGCCATGCCAATTCCAGTTTCCAATCACTACCACTGTTGGAAGAAAATTTAAAGTTTTCAAGCAATCTCGATGATGAGCTGATGCTCGTGGCTGTTCCTGGGCAGTATATAGTATGGGCAGTTCATGCACTCATTTCTGTTTTTGAACTGAAACCCTCACTGGGTAATATTCCAACTACATCATCAAGGCATGCCTCGACAAAGTCATGCCTTGGTGATGTAGTTGGAATATTTTATCAGCCAGGACTTGAGCCGGTACAGTCACAACAAATCAGGTTTACAGCACTCCCTTCCCCCAATCAGTCACCTTCTAGAACCTTTGATTAGATTCGATCTTTGATTTGATTTCAAATAATAATAATAACCTACTTCAATTTGAGATTTGATTCGAATCGAAAATGTGCAATTCACAGGGCCCTACTGTTGGGCCCTGTAGGGCTGTTGGATTGACTTAGTACTGACCATCCTTAACTATTGTTATCCATTATGCTATTTGCTAACCAACCACTGAATTATCTTTTTAGGGTTCCTGCAGCTAATTAGTAAGTGGATTCCAGGCTTTTCAAGGCCATTTCCATGCCATATTTAAGGTTTTTCAAGGCTTCATAGAAGTAAATTCAATGTTTTTTCAAAGTTACCGATTAAAAATCAAGATTACAGTACCAGCGGAAATAAGTTGTAGGATAATCATGGGAAAATTTTGATGGTTTTTATATTTTAAAAAATTGTTTTCAAGGATTTTCCAGGCCACTTTTGAAGTTTTGGTGAAATTCAATGACTTTCCAGGCCTTGAAAATTGATTTTCAAATTCAAGGCTTTTCATGGTTTTTCAAGGCCCACAGGAACTCTGCTTTTATGCTCAAATTTAGGAGTCTGGGTTGAAAGGGTTAAAGTCCTATTTCCAGAGAAATTTCCTTTTAAGGCTTCAACATTTAAATGCATAAATGACGATGTTTCATTTAGATATGTTAAACTTTTATGAATCTGGTAAATGTTCACATGGAATAAAGTCAGGGAGTTTGTGATCGTTCTCACACATCTCAGCGGTTCAAAAAAGAAAAAGAAAAGCTCTAAAATATGCACACATCTACACTCTTTGTTTTTTTAAGAAGTGCTAGTAATTAATGTTAACTTTTATTCCCTTACCAAGAGCTTAACCTGCCACTTCCAACTTGTTAACATGTAACCTAAACCTTGAGTAAAGCACTTTTCTGCTTGTCTCATTGTGTTATTCGAGTGTTGGCATGGTTGGAAGTTTGTCATTGCACACAGACCAGTAGGGCTGGCATAATTATAAAATTTCATTATTGACTTTTGAAGAAGAACAATTGATTAAAGTCAACTTTAGTTGTACTTTGTGACCTCCAGAAACACCTATTATATAGAAAACAATATTTTTGCTCATTAGTTCCTCGGGCCAGACATTCTTTAGACATGCAGCTGGCATGCTGCACACCTACTGCTCTCCAAGGAAAATTCAGACTCTTGACCACAGCAGGCCCAAATCTGAGCCTTGGCTTAGGTTTGGACCTGAGGCGGTCAATAGTTTAATAATAGCTGCATTGAGATTTAAGACAGCAATTGCATTCCTTGATAAACTGAGAAGGACAATTATCTGTACTCCCATACTTTCTAGAATACAAGACTTCGTGTCATGTGTTATACCTTTATACTTCTTGCCCATATCAATTACAATGTATTTTGATATTCTATAGCCTCTGACAATTCTTACGAGCATGATGGGGAGGTGAGTAATAATTAATAAATAATCAGTAAAGGATGATGAAAACCCATAACTGTCAATTTTGAAATTGTAGTCGAATATAGGCATTTCCAAGGATTAGTTAACAGTTCAGTTGCCCACAGTCACAACATTCAACAATCAAGTCAATAAGGAAATTAAAAACGTAATATATACATTTCGTACCAGTGACAATGTAATTGTATCAAAATTTGCATTTCTTATAGTTTTTGATGGTTGCTACTGCACATGTGTACACAACTGCAGAGTGAATTAATTATCACTATGGAATATAATCAATTGAATGAACTGATCAGAAATAACAGTCCAGCACATTGACCTAGAAATAGTAAAGTTGGCTGTTAGTAACTGTTAATGCCCACGACTCTGGTTTTGTTTTAGTTTATTTAATACTAATATTTAAACAAAAGGAAGTCTTATTTTTTCCCAGTTAACGTAATTATGAAGATGTCCAAGAGCACACTAGAGGTTGACGTTGACTACGCAGCCAAAAGTGACTATTGTCACTTACTTTATGACGATTATCTGTACCTTCTGGTGAGTGCAGATCAAACCAACCGTCTGATTAATTGTTGGAAAGCACTCAGATGACAAAAGTTTCAAGAATGGCATAAATCTTATTAAACTTCCTCGCATACAGGCATATATGGAAGTCCTCCATATATGGCAAAAGTGGGCGTGGCAGTGAAAGGGTTAAATTTATTCAATAAATAATAAAATAATGGCTTGTATTTACATGTACTCCAGGAAAAATACTTTTCTTGTACCAGTCATCAATCACAGTAGGATGGTACTGGGACCCCATCACGATGACAAATTAATTTGTGATTCACTCCCACATGGAAATCAGTTTCAAGAGAGAGCAAATCACAGTTTCTACTGCAAAAACATGAACACTGTGAAATTGTGAATGTGATACAGAGTAAATTTGCCCTTGGCCTTTCTCATGTTGGTGACGTAACAATGCAGTAACATAAATCAGTCAAAAGCAGAGTATTTACTTGTCATACACTGCTGTGACACTCATGTGCATGTAGAGGGGAAAGTGAAAATGGTTAGGTTTCATTTACATACTGCTGTTTAAACATTTAGAACAATTCTTAAATGTTGACGACTTAGAGACTTCAGGTTCTCAGAGCAGGTGCTCCAAAATACAATCCTCAGAAAGTCTAGCAGACAGTAGCAATATTACCATGTCAGTGATTTTTAGACAAGACTTGGCTTACAGCAGCCAGAAATTGATTTGAAATCAGTGATTATTACTATTATTATTATTAATTGGTGTTTAAGGTCACATGTTTCTGTACAATGGCCAATCATGACTGCAACATGGAAATAGTTCATACCCATATTACCCATTTAGAGGACTTCCAACCTAAGCATTGATGATTTGGTCCTATTTTGCCAGTAAAACAGAGCCTGTTTACCACTGTGAACAAGCACTGCTTCACTTTCTGGGGTTCCAAGGGAGGGGGGGAATCACTGATAAGCCACAAGACTTTCATACTGTAGTTTAATGGTATTATGCTCAAACTATTCAGGTCTTTAAAGGTTCATATGTCATACCTTGAATATAAATGAAGCTTCTTTTTGTATGTGATGGATAGTTTCTTAATGTAGGGTAACCCATGGAGAATTTATTGTGGTCAGCTTCAGTTAATTAGTCAACAACCAGCATCATTTATCTCACATCGTCTGATTAATTGGAAAATAATGAACAGTTCTGTTTGGATCATAATGACCTATGTTTGATCGACTCACAAGTGAAACTGTTGTTACTTATTGTGTATTATCGGTATTTAACCCTTTGAACGCGAGAGGTCGTTTTGTCACCCCAGGAACATGGATATGTCATAATTTCATTAAGTAGAATGGCTGCTAAAAGAATGTGCGGGATAGACTGGTCAATCAATATTTTCAATGTGCAGCCCCAAGGCTGCACATTGAAAATATTGATTGGTCTACTACCAGATAATGAATATGGAATCTTCCAATTGCTGACATTGAACTGATATGGAAGATACCACCAGGGGTTCAAAGGGTTAAGGCCATTTATAGCATCTATAGCAATACCATAATGCCCTGCCGTACACCTTCTGGGTTATCACAGTTGTTGCATTGGAAATGGACAAGGCATCAATGGCAACTCTTTCAAATCATCAGTGTGCACACCTATCCTCCTCCCATTATTCTTTGATAATAAAAATGTGACTTTGTACCTAAGTTGCGATGGTGGACTGAAGCGCTCACTTGACAAAACACCATTGATTTCCACTGACTGGGGCAGAGGTTTGAGAGAACAAGCACCGCCAACAATCTCAGAGTTCCCACGAGGACATTGCATTATTACAAATACTTCATAGAAAAAGAAGATTACAACATTTCCACAGAATGCAGATTGAGAAAGTGGAAATGGTGAAAATCACTAAAGGCCTGATAAGTAAAAACTTGATTTGAACAAACTTGAATCTGACCTCAAAAAGGATTCTGACTGGTGGATCTGAATAAAAAGATTTTTTAAGAATCATATTGTCAACAGAGTTGGAAATCAGGTTATTTTCGGCAGACTCTGATGCCATGCATGCTGCAGATTTCTTGAATCTAAGCAGTTCATCACATGAACAAGTCACCCCAAAATTGGGCATTGTTTTCACTACATGCTTAGAGTCACTGTAGCTGTGTGAGGATACCATGCACAACAGACATTACAATGTTGCTGATTAATTGGTTGAGCACTTGAAGCCACTATCAGGTCTTTCAAAAATGAAAGTGTCAATGACACTGTAGCTCAACTTGACAAACTTGAACTTGGTAAGTTATAAATGAAATGGCAAAATTGAAGATCATTGGTACCAATGTCATTTTTTCAGTGGCAACATTTTTTGACAGAAACCGAAGAAAATCGATAGCTCCCATCTAGAGGCCTCCCCAAACAAGCATGCCAGGTTTCAAAGCAATCCGATCCTAAATGTGCCCTGTAGGGTGTATAAAAGGGAAATATTGTGGTCTGACTAGACTAAATTCTAAGAACGTTGGCCGTGGCAACATTTTTTGACGGAAATGGAAGAAAATCAATAGCTCCCATCTAGAGGTCACCGTAAATAAGCATACCAGGTTTAAAAGCAATCTAATCATAAATGTGCCCTGTAGGGTGAGCCAAAGGGAAATATTGTGGTCTGACTAAACTAAGTTCTAAGAATGTTGGCTGCGACAACATTTTTTGATGGAAATTGAAGAAAATCGATAGCTCCCATCCAGAGGTCACCCCAAACAAGCATGAAAGGTTTCAAAGCAATCCAATCATAAATGTGCCCTGTAGGGTGTGCCAAAGGAAATATTGAGTCTTCTGACTAAACTAAGTTCCAAGAACGTTGGCCGCGGCAACATTTTTTGCCGGAAATTGAAGAAAATCGATAGCTCCCATCTAGAGGTCTCCCCAAACAAGCATACTGGGTTTCAAAGCAATCAAATCATAAATGTACCCTGTAGGGTGTGCCAAAGGGAAATATTGAGTCTTCTGACTAAACTAAGTTCTAAGAATGTTGGCCGCGGCAACATTTTTTGACAGAAATTGCAGAAAATCGATAGCTCCCATCTAGAGGTCTCCCCAAACAAGCATACCAGGTTTCAAATCAATCTGATCATAAATGGGCCCTGTAGGGTGTAGTAAGGAAAATATTGAGGTCTGACTAAACTAAGTTCTACGAACGTTGGCCGTAGCAACATTTTTTGCCGAAAATTGAAGAAACTTGATAGCTCCCATCTAGAGGTCACCCTAAATAAGCATACCAGGTTTCAAAGCAATCAAATCATAAATGTGCCCTGTAGGGTGTGCCAAAGGGAAATATTGTGGTTTGACTAAACTAAGTTCTAAGAACGTTGGCCACGGCACCTTTTTTTGACGGAAATTGAAGAAAATCGATAGCTCCCATCTAGAGGTCACCCCAAACAAGCATGCCAGGTTTCAAAGCAATCCGATCATAAATGTACCCTGTAGGGTGTGCCAAAGGGAAATATTGAGTCTTCTGACTAAACTAAGTTCTAAGAACGTTGGGCGCGGCAACATTTTTTGACAGAAATTGAAGAAAATCGATAGCACCCATCTAGAGGTCTCCCCAAACAAGCATACCAGGTTTCAAAGCAATCTGATCATAAATGTGCCCTGTAGGGTGTGCCAAAGGGAAATATTGAGGTCTGACTAAACTA
Source organism: Pictodentalium vernedei (assembly GCA_031216915.1). Classification (NCBI taxonomy): domain Eukaryota; kingdom Metazoa; phylum Mollusca; class Scaphopoda; order Dentaliida; family Dentaliidae; genus Pictodentalium; species Pictodentalium vernedei. Next base: position 157,092,468 of record CM062292.1, read on the forward strand.
AGTTCTACGAACGTTGGCCGTGGCAACATTTTTTGCCAGAAATTGAAGAAAATCGATAACTCCCATCTAGAGGTCACCCTAAATAAGCATACCAGGTTTCAAAGCAATCAAATCATAAATGTGCCCTGTAGGGTGTGCCAAAGGGAAATATTGTGGTTTGACTAAACTAAGTTCTAAGAACGTTGGCCGCGGCACCATTTTTTGACGGAAATTGAAGAAAATCGATAGCTCCCATCTAGAGGTCACCCCAAACAAGCATGCCAGATTTCAAAGCAATCCGATCATAAATGTACCCTGTGGGGTGTGCCAAAGGGAAATATTGAGTCTTCTGACTAAACTAAGTTCTAAGAACGTTGGCCGCGGCAACATTTTTTGACAGAAATTGAAGAAAATCGATAGCACCCATCTAGAGGTCTCCCCAAACAAGCATACCAGGTTTCAAAGCAATCTGATCATAAATGTGCCCTGTAGGGTGTGCCAAAGGGAAATATTGAGGTCTGACTAAACTAAGTTCTACGAACGTTGGCCGTGGCAACATTTTTTGCCGGAAATTGAAGAAAATCGATAGCTCCCATCTAGAGTTCACCCTAAATAAGCATACCAGGTTTCAAAGCAATCAAATCATAAATGTGCCCTGTAGGGTGTGCCAAAGGGAAATATTGTGGTTTGACTAAACTAAGTTCTAAGAACGTTGGCCGCGGCAACATTTTTTGACGGAAATTGAAGAAAATCGATAGCTCCCATCTAGAGGTCACCCCAAACAAGCATGCCAAGTTTCAAAGTCATCTGATCATAAATGCGACCTGTGAGGTGTGCCAAAGGAAATTGTGGACGTACGTACTAACGTACGTACGTACGTACGTACGCCGACAGACGAGAAGTGATGGCAATAGCTCAGCTTGACTTTGTCAAGTTGAGCTAAAAATGAGGGTACCAGAGGAAAAGCCAACATTTTCCTTGCTCATTTTTCATATTCACCCAAACACAAATAATATTTTGTTTATGTAAATTTGTTTTATTACAATTTATTGAAGAGTGCCTACAGGCTCTCTTCAGTAATTTGTAATACGACAAATTTTGATGAACAAATTCTGACCACCAAAAATATTCTCGCCCTCGACCAGTTAAAAGAGCTGGCAGTATGTGGACAGGCTTTGGTGAAAACCTTGCTAGAATTTCAAGAAGAGTGTCGCTCATACATTCTGATAATTTCTCCTGAGAAATGTCAATGTCATAACTCTTTCTGTCAAGCTCACTATCATTGATCTCTTGGCAGATGTGAATAGTTTTGACTGCATTTGGAATATCAAACTCATCAGAGTCAACGGCCTTACTTGCTCTGCTTCTACCTGCTAAGAGTGTAGCTATTCCAGGTGATGATAATGTCAAGAGATCGCTTCCATACATTTCTGAATGTTCAGATATGAAATTTTGGCAGGACTAAACTAACATGACACCCCCCCACCCCCCAAATTAACAAATAATTCAAACAAATCAACCAAACTCCATGTGGAAGATTCGTCTTCCTTCATGTACAATATCAGAGTCTTCCTTGCCTGAATGTCAGATTCATTGCCTGAGGATAACACCCTGACACAACTGATGGCAATTTTTTTTTATCATTCTGATTCTACTGATCCTAAGGATGCTTCATACCATATAAATTCCCTCTTCCGTGTGGTTTAGGAAATATGAGCATTTGAAAATATTTCTATTTTTAGCTCCTGGTGTTCCCCAAAAATTGTTTGCATTAATCAAATAATACCACATAACAAATTTGGTTCAAATCTGACCATCGGTTCAGAAAACAAAAATTTTGGATGGGACCAAAAATCTTGCCATTCCCATTATAAAGGCAAATATTGCTCCACGAACTTCATTTGAACAAACTTGATTCTACACCTCAAAAGGAAGCTACGTACCAAATATAAAGTCATTGTACACACTGATTCAGGAGAAGATGATTTTTTTTAAATTTTGGAAGATTTTCCCCCACCCCCTCCCTATGGGGCTGGGCAAGTTGATTTGAAAAAAAAAAATGTGAACTCAGTTCAAGCAATCACCTCAAATTTAACTGAAATTGGTTCAATGGTTTAGGAGGGGTGGGTGCAAATACCATGTTTTCAGACGATGGTCAGTGAGTGATCACTAAAGCTCATTCTGACTTTCAGTCAGGCGAGCTAAAAAGTTATAAAACATTGACAAAGTAAGGACTGTAACTCTGGTAAAACCCTCATACCAAATTTCATTGAAATCCATCAACTCACTAAGATATTGTTGCAGATGGATGGATGGATGGATGGATGGATGGATGGATGGATGGATGGATGGATGGATGGATGGATGGATGGATGGATGGATGGATGGATGGATGGACAAGTGTATGCATGTAATCCAGTTTATTATATGACTACCACAAATAGCACCTCAATACCACTGTAGTTTGCCCATCCAGAAAACAAGAGTGTCAAGTTTTCCAGATCGTTATCATGCCTGTCTCAAACGAGGCACACATGAACAGACTATTTCTACCAGTGACCTGTGAATAAATGGGCAAGCACAGAACATAAACACAAGTGTCTTCTTATTAAACTCTATTGACAAACATTCCAGTTGAGGTCTATTTGAAAATGCTGTGCTGAACAATTGCAAAATGACAATTAACAACTATTTTCAAGATGCAAATCCAACACAACGTAGGAGAATCTGAAAGTGATTCTAATTGAAATTAAAGTCTTGCCTCTACTGTTTTGACTTTCAAGTTTCATGTCCGACACGAACGTTCGATATTACTATGCGTTTGGAATTCCCCAATTCCATAAATTGTTAATGGTTATTTGGCTAATATAATTCTTGTTGCATTTGATTTTTCAGGTGTTGTGATCAGTTTAAAATACTACTTGTCATATAATAAACAAATAACTACAACAGTCAACTGATCTGTGTTGTATTCCATCGTGTTAATGAGATGAGATTGGCCAGATCAAATGAGATGCCGTAGGCATCTCATTTGATCTGGCCAAACTCATCTCGTCAACTCGACGGAATACAACATGTTGTAGTAATCTATACCACCCACCACAGCCCCCCTCACCTTCCCCCCACACCCCGTCTCTTTGAGAGTGGAGGTATAATGAATAAGAAGCAAATCCACAAAATATAAAGCCTGTAACTTTTGTTACCTGCACTTATGCTCAATGTAGTTTTGAAGTTATGCCCCTTAAATTATAAAGCCCAAACATGAACTTCCAGCGCTCAACCACTAAACAGGATTCTAAAGACTGTATATTAAACTAATTATACAGTAACAGTCTTGGTGTACTTTTTGAAACTTAAAACTCAGTAAGATAAAAGTTGCTTCACCTCAGAATTTGGAAAGACTGACAGCATTGCAACTGAGACATTGACATAGATTTTCATGGAGAGTCAGATAATGATTATCAGCCTATTTTTTCACCAGCAAACCAAGTACCTACATTCTCTCACCAATCCAATCACCTTGTCTGCATCACTATGCTGAAATGGAATGCTATAGTACAAACCCAAACAAACTGACAACTGCAGCTCTTCCCTGTACAAAAAGGACACACATGCAGTAAGTGCACAAATATGATATGGTGTATATCCTAAAGCTGTCTGTGCTATGTTGAGAATCTGGATTGATATCTGCCCTAGAGATTAGTCCTTTCGTCTATGAAAGCCAACTATTTAGTTTGTCTGAGCCATCACATATCAGTAGCTGCCTCCTAATCAAATGCTAATTCCATGTTCTTCAAATAACAGTTATTGCCTTACCTGATAACATAATTCATGCAGACAACATACTGTGGTTTATTCTTTGTGTTATATATAATTGTAGCCCTTGTCTGCATCCAAACCCAGTCTCCATTTTTCCCTAGAAATCTATAATATTTACTAACAGACGTTCCTTTTCGTATCACTGAAAGATAAAGATTTTCATACAGATAAGCTTTTTTGCATAACAATTATTTACTAACTTTTAGTACATAAGTCTTTATGTACATGCTGCAAGTCATGTTTTCTGCCAGCTAAATCAGTACCTCTAAACTCTTAGAGGAAAATTAAGTTTAACCCTAAACCTAACACAAGAGGACATAACTTGCAAAAAATATTTCTGAAATTCTAAGGCCATGATGGCATAAAGTCAAGCAAGAAAGTTATCAGATTCAACAAAGGAGATTTTTTTCTTTAAAAATATAAGCTTCATTCACTTAATTCAGGTTTAACCCTTTGAACACTAGTGGTATCTTCCATGCCAGTTCAATGGCAGCAATCAGAAGAGTCCATATTCATTAACTGGGGTAGATCACTCAATATTTTCAATGTGCAGCCTCGGGGCTGCACTTTGAAAATATTGATTGGTCTACTCCACACATTTACTCAACAGCCATCCAATTTAATGACGTTATGACATATCATGTTGCTGACAGGAAAAATGGCCGGTAGGGTTCAAAGGGTTAATTGTGGTATAAATAAGGCACACCACTTGCATTCTTCTATCTTAGTAAAAACTTAGACTGACAGCCCACAGATCCACCAGCTTTACAGACTTCTTTGGGCTCAGTTCTACCAATATAATTATTAAATCTTTTATATCTTGTTCAACAGAACTCAGAGCATTTTGTTCTCTCATTGGCTATTCAATTAACCCTCTGTATACAAATGTCTTTCCCATAATGCAACTAGGAATCTGCGAGCATGGTGGCTCATAAGTTTGAGTTATGGACTTCACCTAATGCACACGATATCAAAATCTGTTATTTTAATTATTATTTTTCAAAAGAATTCCATCAAAACCACAAGATGTGATGCCCTCATTGAAGGGTTACATGATATGGTTTGTTTTAAAATTTTAGAATTTTTTCTTTATCAACTGTTCAGTTTGTAAATTACCAGGTCATAATGTAAAGGGTAAAACTGGAAGACTGGCAGTTCTGGCCCATGTCATCTTCACTGTGTCCTTCGTCAAGACACTTAATTCTGATTGCCCACATGGGGGCACTGTGTACTAAAGAGTAATGTACGTCAGTGGTGCACTTGTCTTCAACCACTGCTGACTCTACTTGTGTCGGGTTAGTAAGTTGGGAGAGTTTGACAGTTGCTCACCACTACTTGATGGTTCTCTCTGTTTATTACATTCCTGTTCTATGAAATTCCCATCTACAGCAACACTAAACCATGTGGAAAATAAAAATCTGTTCTGCACATATGTGTGGAACAGAAATCGTAGACAGACTATTTTTAAATAGAAGTGGAATATCACTGGAATTTTCTACAAATCGTGCAACATAATCACTATTGGAATCTCTGGCAACAGCTGAAAAATCGTCCCCAGAGTTCCAAATTTGGTTGGCGATAAAATGTGTTTGTTAAATGAATTGCTGAGTGTCCTTCTAATAATTGTTTTTATAGACCTGAAAGCATGTAATAAACACAGAACGATACAATGTGTGAATGGGTTAATCAATATGGCACTTGTTAATCAAAGTGCCATATTGATTAACCCATTCACACACTTGTGTCGTTCTGTGTATGTACTCTGGTTTCCATCTTCTACAATAAAATTTTCCACAACATGATAAGACAATGGCTTTTGAAAGCGTCATTAAAACCCAATAAACAAACAAAAGAGAAATTTAACCAATTCAACTCTGTTTGACGGAGCTCATTGAGTGCACAGAGGGTTAACATGGATACATTGTAACTATAATGCTGTTTGTTTGGGTTAACCACATGAATCTTCCATTGTATTTTCCAATTTCTGTAAATCCAGTGAAAAGAAAGGCATTTATAGAGATTTCCATAAATAAAATTTGTCTTAATTTTGGTGCTTTCTATGAATTTTTTCCAGGTGTCCTTTAAAACATTCTCAAGGACAAAATTAAATTAGTTCTCAAGACACTATCTTAAATTTAAAATTGGAGGAACAAACTTGATTTGTAGTTGGAAAATCAATTACTCATTTTTTAAGTCACCTTTTTCTGATCACATTACTATTGTTTTCATTATTCATACTATTCATAGATACTGGTACAGTGTAACCGTGTTAATTGAATAGTCACTTTGCGTGTGAGCATTACTGAATTAACAACAATATTCAATTAATTCCTGGCACTCCTGTAGTATTTCAAAAATTCCATCATTGACTCCATATTGTCCACGTTGAATGAAATATTTAACAAAATATATCTTATTTGACAGAGCCCAAAGACCTCCATCAAACAAGATATAATTTAATAAATTCTCAGTCGCATTATGCGAAAAATTAGCTGCTAAAAATTTTGGTACTTTCACATCAGAGTGCAGTGGGTTAACAGGGATTTGGTCACTTCCCTGTGTTTTTGAGATAAACTGAGCATTTAGTTTAAACAATATTATTTTTATACATTTATCTTACATGCATATATTTCATAGTTAACAAAAAAGATGTAATAATACAGAATACCGTAAGAAACAATAATACAGCCAGTTGGCTGAGTAAGGTGGGTGACAATAATACAGCCAGTTGGCTTAGTCATCCCCCTGCAGAAAACAAGTTTTTAGTCTGACATCATTATTCAAACCTGCGGTATAAAATGTAAAATATATTTAATGTTGTACAATTATATGACCATATACCTGTACTATAATGTTTTTTGCAAATAAAGTTATTCATTCATTTATTCATTCATTTACCCCCTAGGAGAGGTAAACAATTGTGGTAGGCATGATAAGAAACAAAATTTACTAAAAAATTTTAATTTCTTTTCAACCTACTCACAATTGTTTACAATTGGCTGAATGAAGAATAGGAGGAGGTGAATGACATAACCAATACCACCAATAGTGAAGCTGAAAGAAATGCAAGGAGGGCAGGGAACGACAGCAAAACCTGTAAAAGGAGAAAGAGCAGAAACCTGCTGAAAAGAACAGAAGCTAAAACACAACAACACAGTGTTGAAAAGAATCCTGAAAGAGAAGAAGATGCTGCATGAAGCACCTGAAAAAACAAGGTTGCATAAAAAAAAAGAGATAGACTGCCTCCCAGGAATGAAAGAATCTCTTGCGATTCCTCCGAATGAACTGGGTGCAATTAATATAAGTCTTAACCGCACGAACAAGACAAAGAAAAGGCTTCCGGCCATTGACAGCAGGAAGTGCCCGAATGTAGATGGGAGGAAGCACAGAATCAGGAAGCTGATTCTTGGCCAGAAAAGAGCAATCAGTAGTGAAGGTTATGCACTGTTAGCCTCATTTCTGAAGAAAGACAAATCAACAGAAAGTGCATGAAACTCACTGACACATCTGGCAGAAGCAAACGCTAGAAGGAAAGAAGTCTTATATGTGAGAAAACACATAGTGCTCTCAGATAAAGGCTTGAATGGCACCCCCTGCAAACAATGCAACACCCATGCCAAGTTCCATTTAGGTGTAAGATGTAAAACTCAAGGCCTCTTCACAGAAAAGTGCCGAAGAAGTTTGGAGGGAAAGAGATTATGTCCAATGCATCGCTTTCCCACATAAGAGAAAGTTTCTGACAGCACAGACCTATAGCCCTTAATGGTAACAGGCTGAAGGCCATTGGAGTCAAAAAGGTATATCACAAAATCCGCAATTTGAGCGATTGATAAAATTTCAGTAATCCACATGTTGAGCTGCGCACCAGCGACAGAAAACTTTCCACTTAGCAGCATAAGTCATACCAGTGGAATGTCGCCGTGATACAGAAATGCACTCCACTGTTCGTACTGAAAAACCTCTACGCTGGAGACTGAACCTGATAAAAGACAGGCGTGAAGGGACAGACTTGCCAGGTTGTTATGGTACTTCCTGGGCCAGCCCTGGGAAAGAAGATCACGGGATAGAGGAAGACAAATTGGTTGATCTGCTAACAGAGGCTTCAGCTGATTGATCCACACCCTCTGTGGAGACAGAGGAGCGATCAGAATGACCCTGCAACTGCAAGCACAAATCTTTGACAACACCTGAGGAAGAATTGTTGCAGGAAGGAAGGCATAGCTGACCCACCCTGTCCAGTCAAGAGATAGAGCATCCATCACAAAGGCTAGTGGCTCTGGACAAGATACCTGATGATTCCCACAAGTGGCGAAAAGGTCAATAAGAGGATGACCCCACCATTCGCAAATCGTTGGAAACACCAAAGGACGGTGGGAAGGACACTGTCTCGTTGGGACAGGGTATTGGCTAGGATGCTGAGATGCCCAGAAATGTTCCAAACGGCCACCTGAGCATGCACATTCTGTGCTAACAGCAGACGATCCTGAGATTGCGCTGATACATGGGAATCGAATCCATGCCCCTTTGTTGGCCACCACTGTCGATTTGTCTGAAAGAAGCAGGACTGTGTGATTTGACAGGTGAGAGATCCATTGCAGAAAACTCATCAGAAGAGCAAGGAGCTCCTTCTGGTTGATATGAAGGGCCACCTGATCTCAGTCCCAGTGGCCTTGAGTACACAGACTGAGAGGATCTAACATCGCACACAAACCCTGATGGCTGGCATCCACTGTTAGGATGCAATCGGCCTGAGGAAGATCCAACAGAACAACATGAGACAACCAGGGAACATTGGTCCAAGGACGGAGGTGAAAATGCAAGGACTGAGGAACAGTGAGTTCAAGGTCCAGAGGATCCACATTTGGACGGCAATGATCAAACAGGAAGTGTTGGAGAGGTCAGACAAACAAGCAACCAAGTGGAATGAGATCCGTCACCGACCTGCAAAGGCCAGCAACCGAAGGAAATTCCTGGCCGAGACCGAGGGGGAATTGGAGCAGGTCCAGCGTCAAGGCAGAAAGGATCAATGCCCGAGTCTTGGGAACAGACACCACATTGTGAAATGTGTCGAAATTCATGCCAAAATGATGAAATTGCTGAGAAGGAATCAGATCTGACTTCTTGCAGTTGACTCTGAAACCCAGTGACGCTAGCAGGCCAAGTAGCTGTCTGACATCAGACTCCAGAACAGCAGCATTGGGTTGCCGTTGGAGGATGTCGTCCAGGTAGGCCGACAAAGTCACAGTTGACTGAGTATGGCGAAAAGCAAGCACATGTGACATTAGTCGGGTGAAGGCCCAAGGAGCCATGGACAAACCGAATGAGAGAGCTTTGAACTGAAAGACACAATCCCGAAACGAGAACTGAAGGTATTTCCATGACGCCAGATGAATGGGCACATGGAAATGAGCATCCTTCAGGTCAGTACATGGCTGCAAAATCGCACTGGTGAAACGACTATCGAACTGACCTGAAAGTCTCCATGCTGAAATGAGGTGCTATGATGGACTCGTTCAGGATACTCAGATTGATGATAGGACGAAGCTGGCCATTTTCTTTGGCACTAAGAAAAGTCTCGAGTAGAACCCCGGAAAAAGGGTGTTTCTGACCACCTCGATCACCCCTTTGGAGAGGAGATTGTTGAAGGTCCCCGACAAGAGAATCGAAAGGGACCCGGGTCGGGAGGGGCATCCAAGATAAACAGGGGTGCTGACAGAAGGACAGTCGCAGACCTGATAGGACAACGTCAAGGACCCAAGAATTCAATGTTATCTCTTTCCAATAGTCGAAAAACAGAGAGAGCCTTCCCCCGACTGGAGGCGAATCAAGGTGATGACCTTCATTTGTGGCCTCAATGAGGCACCCAAGAGGAGATACCACCCCCTCGAGAAGCAACAGTCCTGAGACTTTCCTCCCTGAGGCTGCCATCGAGCCTGAACGTGTCAATGCTTCTTCTGAACAGAAGGAGCAGACACAATGACTGATGAGGCCTGGAATGACAACCACTTGTGGCAGCAGGTTGGTCCAGTTGCCGTAACAAAAGCTGGTCCTTTGAATGATGAAGACCCTTGTCACAGACAGCCCTCATGGAACCATGGACCAGCTGAGGTCCAACCAAAGAAGCAGACCTCTCAACAGCATGCTGCTCAGAGGGAAGGGATGGAGAAGTGTCCAACACGCATCCCGGCATGCAGGGTCCAAATAAACTGTGTTGCAGGCGTGAGCATCGTCAGGTTCATAAGAGCCTGAGACCAAACATGCAACAGTTCCTGTGCATCATCAAACTCCCCAGGGACCAGCCGTGAGGGCAATTATATCGCCCTTCTAAGCCCAAAGTTGCCTAGAAAAATAGTCGGGCGATTACAAGTCACCCTCTAAAAATTGGTCAAAATGAGGAAAGGCTGAACTGAGTGATCCGACGTTTACATAAAAATGATTATTTTCAAGAACTGAATGTGCTTGAATATGATAAATGGTCATTTTCATTCATCAAATAAGCGACCATTTATTTGAAATCACAGGAGAATCAATTGTCCATTGTCGCTTTTTGTGGATTTATTATTTCTATTTTGTTCCGTTTCAGGCAGAGCTTCAAGTGTCAAAACAAAAATAGGTGACTTACGCAACTCAACAAAATAACCCAGTTTGAAAGTAGGTTACGTCGCTTATGCAAAACATTATCTGCTGAAAATGTATACACAACAGACAAATTAATTTTCTAACACTGTATTTTTATTTCGTTTTGCTTTTGACTGTTAACTGTTCGACTGTCTATTCCCAGAAAAACATGAACGGAATTGAAAAACGCAAAAAAAAGCTTTAGTGATGACAAGAACAGCTTTGTACAGGGCACAAGTGTGCATATGAAGGATCTTGGAAAAAGTACCTTCCAAGCAACCTTCTTACATCTGGTTCAGTTCACTGTTCCTGGAAATTATTAGCTTAGTAGACTTTGGTGAAATGCAACCACAGGAGGGTGCTGGGGGGATTAGCATGAAGAAGAAGGGAGGGGTCCTGAAGGAGAGGGGGATTTTCAATCAATAATTACTTTGTGATTTTTTAACCTGGCATAGATGCATCATAGACAACTGGACCTGGATTAATCAGGAATTAATGGAGGACCACAAGCTGAAAATATGAAGGGGTGGCAGGGGGTGGTACATAAATATTCTTAACTTACCCCACTTGACTATGAAGTCTCCCTACTTGACTCTGCAGTCTCCCTATTTTTTCTAGGAGACATGAAGTCTCCCTAAAATTCCCCCCTAGGCTGGTCCCTGAAACTCCCATGGAGAGAGATAGGAAGCCAGGGCATGCAGTGATGACGTGATCTGCGAGAGGCAACATGCCCAGCATCTCTTGGGAAATGCCCACCATGGATTCTAACATCGATATCGGGAAAACTGCCGAATTTGGCCTAGCAAAACTGAGGAAGGAAGAATTCTCGTCCACAGTAGTCAACCCTTGGAAGATTGGTGGACAGACAGATTTGTATACACAAAACCGCATTGGAGGCAGAAAGGCATCAGGACCTTGGAATGTATCTTGGCATCTAGGCCTTGAAAGGAATCAACAACCTGAGCCGATTGTAGAGGGCGCAAAATCTCGGAGCGAGAAAGCTTGACAGGGTTGCGGTGCACCACAGGCGACCATGGCTGGGTGGTCACTGAGGGTTGGTCTGAAGGAACATCTGGCAAGAAGCCAAAAACAAAATCTAACGCCTGCTCCAAGACTGATGAGGGGGGGCCTGTCACCTTCAAGCAAATCATCATCCTCTGTGGCAGAAGAGACATAGCCCAACTTGGGCTGTCAGAAACCTCCTGTGAATGCTGAGCAGCATCCAAAGGGCCAGGCACGGAATCTCTGTGACTGAACGAAGGAGGCTGTGCATCAGGAGGCACATGGAAGCCAACCTGAGGGTTGCTAGAAAGCAACCGAGTGAGCGCCAGAATGGCCTGCCTCAGCTCACCTTGAGAATCTGTTGGAGCAGCCAAAACTGATGATGTATCATCCCAGAGAACCCTTTTGGAAGAAGAGCCCAAATCCTCAGAAGGTACCGATGATGAGCGATGAGCGATGAGCGGCAGGCAGAGTAGGGAGATGGTGAGAAGACACAGGAGGATAGTCCCAAGAGTGATGTTCAGGGGCCGTCACTGGCCTCTGCAAAACAGAAGGCCCTGTCTGCAGATCCTCTAGAGAGACCTACGGCAGACATCGATCGGCAGCCGAACCTGGGACACAGTGAGGAAACACTGGAGGATTGACCCAAGAGTGACAGAAAACTGCCACTGACCTCTGAGCAACTGAAGGCCCCGACTGCCTATCCTCTGAGACCGACAACAAACATCGATCGACAGCCAGACTTGGGACACAGTGAGAAATCACTGGAGGAAGGTCCCAAGAGTGACAGCTAACAGGAGCCATCACTGGCCTCTGCAGAACAGAAGGCCCTGGTTGCCAATGTCCCAGTCTCAACCTGCTGGTCGGCTCACCAGCAGGGGAAGGCAGTACAACAAATGATTCACCTGACAAGGGTCAAGGAATCACTGCCAAAGCAACAGAGCTTCCCAACCGGCCAGGAGTAAACCTAGCCAGATGAGATGGGGCAGCCAACAAACCAGTACAGCTTTGCTAAGAAGCCAGAAAGGGTGGGAGCCCCTGCAAAACCACACCAGATACAGCCTTGGGTCCCAGAGGAGATGGAAGGAAGACTATCCTGTAAAATACGAGCAGCATGAACAAATTCCTCAGCAGCTGTAGATGATGGTGGTGGAAAATTAGAGAGAGCACCCCAGTGGACCTCAGATGAAATCGTCTTGATGAAAACCGTCGCCTCAAGGGTGACCACTGGAGCCAAAGGAAGGGAGACTGTAGTCCCTACTTCAGGTGTCCCATCACCAGCTGCAGAGGAATCTGTTACCATAAAAGGCTGCCCAACATTGTGCGTGACAGAATCAGCATGTGCACTCTCGAAAATATCAGAGGAGGCACAGCTATCTTTACCCCGAGAACGAGGTGTTCTAGCCTGGGTCAGAACCACTTTGTTGAAGGAAGACCAGAATTTGGATGACCAAACCCCACAAACACCACAGGGATTGGCCTGAGAGCAATTGTTGAAGGGGACACAAGTACTATGTACATCATCAATATGTTTAACTTGCAAACAAGAAGGACAAGGAATAGTTTTAGGCATTGTCCAAATGGTTGTGACAAGCCAATTTAGAGAGAACTAGAGGGGTTATCAGTACCCCGTGGCTCACCAACAGGTGGCCAATGTGAAGGGGTGGCTGGAGTAAAAAAAAAAAAGTTCAAAACCTGCACACAAAAGTCCAAAATTAAAGAAAATAAGCAGCTAAAGGGTTAAATAATATAATAATAACCCCTAAGAAGCATGCTAACATAAAATAGGAACCAAGGAACCATGGCAATATGCTACAAGGTAAGTCTCCACTTTGAAAAAAAGAAAGACAAACCTCAAAACCTGCACATAAAAGTAAAAAAATACGTTAAAATTGAGAAAAATACACTGATAATGTCACAGTAACCCCCATGGCAATATGCCAGTAAGGTGAAAACCTACCTGAAAAATATCCTCTTGGAAGAAAAGAAAGAAAAACCTCAAAACCTGTACATAAAAGTCAAAAAAGTATCACATTTGTTTCAAAGGGTTAAAATTTAGAAAAATACCCTGAAAATGTTACAATAACCAGCGTGGCAATATGCCAGTGAGGTAAAACTCCACTTAAAAAAAATATCAAAACCTGCACACAAAAGTACAAAACCTGCACACAAAAGTCCAAAATTAAAGTAAATAAGCAGCTAAAGGGTTAAATAATATAAAAATAGCCCAAGAAGCTATCCTAACATAAAATACGAACCATGGCAATATGCTACAAGGTAAGTCGCCACTTGGAAGAAAAGAAAGACAAACCTCAAAACCTGCACATAAAAGTAAAAAAAAGTATCACATTTGTTTCAAGGGGTTAAAATTGAGAAAAATACCCGGTCACAGTAACCACAATGGCAATATGCCAGTAAGGTGAAACTCTACTTGAAAAATATCCACTTGGAAGAAAAGAAAGACAAACCTCAAAATCTGCACATAAAAGTAAAAAAAGTATCACATTTGTTTCAAAGGGTTAAAATTTAGAAAAATACCCTGAAAATGTTGCAGTAACCACCATGGCAATATGCCAGTGAGGTAAAACTCCACTTAAAAAAAATATCAAAACCTGCACACAAAAGTACAAAACCTGCACATAAAAGTCCAAAATTAAAGTAAATAAGCAGCTAAAGGGTTAAATAATATAATAATAGCCCTAAGAAGCATCCTAACATAAAATAGGAACCATGGCAATATGCTACAAGGTAAGTCGCCACTTGGAAGAGAAGAAAGACAAACCTCAAAACCTGCACATAAAAGTAAAAAAAACATCAAAAACCTGCACACAAACGTCAAAATAAGTCCAAAATTCCGATTCAAAGGGTTAAAATTAAGACAAAATACCCTGAAAAAGAGTTAAATGTTATCGTGAACCCCCATAGCAATATGCAAAGAAGAAAATTTTTTTTTTAAAAAGCACACAAATCCAAACCTGTAAACAAAAGAAGTCCAAAATTGAAGTAATTCAGCAGGAAAAGGGTTAAATAATACAAACATAGCCCTAAGATGCATGTATACATACAATAGAAAGCATGGACATATGCTGCAAGGTAAATCTACACTTGGAAGAAAGGAAAAAAAAACCATCAAAACCTGCACGCAAACATCAAAATAAGTCTAAAATTTGATTCAAAGGGTTAAAATGAAGACAAAATACCCTGGAAAAGAGTTAAATGTTATAGTGAACCACCATAGCAATATGCAGAAACTCTACACTTGGAAGAAAGGAAAAAAAAAAAAACCTATGAAAACCTGCACGCAAACGTCAAAATAAGTCTAAAAATCTATTGAAGGGGTTAAAAATTTTTTAAAAATGCACTGGAAAGATATCAATGTTATAATAACCACCACTGCAATATGCAGTGAGGTCAACCTCACTTGAAATTGTTTTTTTTATCACAACCTGTACATAAAAGTAAGAAGCTGTAAGCCTAAGTCCAAAAGCTAGACATAAAAGTCCAAAATTGAAGTAATTCAGCAGGAAAAGGGTTAAATAATACAAACATAGCCCTAAGATGCATGTTTACATACAACAGAAAGCATGGACATATGCTGCAAGGTAAATCTCCACTTGAAAGAAAGGAAAAAAAAAAACATCAAAACCTGCACGCAAACATCAAAATAAGTCTAAAATTTGATTCAAAGGGTTAAAATTACAACAAAATACCCTGGAAAAGAGTTAAATGTTATAGTGAACCACTATAGCAATATGCTGAAACTAAAAAAAAATTTGAAAAGCCAAAAAATCAAAACCTGTACACAAAAGTTCAAAATATTTGAGAGCGGACGCCGACGCCGACATGAGGGCTATGCCATAGGCTCACACAACTAACATTGGTGAGCCAAAAACCCCATAAAGTCAACCAAATAATAAGACTTCTCATCAGCAGAAAACCAATCGATGTGGGCCGTGTTTTCGCGCACGAAGAAAACAAAGTACACAGTGAGAATACAAGCTAAAATTAGCATTAATATCAAGAAATAAATATAAAGCTTTAATTTAAAGCTTGAGTCAAAGGATACAAAATCCTGTAATGCACTGTAACAATATCTCTTGCAACACAAGTACTTCATGAACAAACAATAAGCACAAGTCATAAAATCCGATCATGCAAGATGGCGGAAAAAAAGGAATTGACATTACGGGAGTTACGCATGCACATGGTAATGTAAGAGCAGTGCAGGAAAATTACCTGTAATTTCAGGTGCCGGTCTTGCTCGACCCTTTCGATCTCTTTATTAGTGCTCTTGCACTCTTCTTCTTTTCCAAATTCATTTGAATAAGTTATTAGCTTGAGTTAAGCTCTGAAGTAGGGCTTGCAATTATGTTACAATTGTAAACAATTGTGAGTAGGTTGAAAAGAAATAAGTGCTATTATCATTGGAAAATAAAATTTTATTTCACTTTATGTTACTGTGATTTGTATTTTATTTTGAGAAACGATGGACATTTTGTCTGATAGGCATTTTGTCTGATTGGCATTTTGTCTGATAGGCATTTTGTCCACTGGCATTTTGTCTGATGGACATTTTGTCCATTGGCATTTTGTCCTGCATTCTGGTAAAAAAAAATAAAGCGTAGACTGATAGAGCTGAAATATTATTGTGGTTAACTTTACAAGTTAATTCCAAAAGGACAGTAATTGCATAAATAATTAAGTGTAAACTGAGATATCCTTTAATTTACCCAATTCAGTGTTTGGCACCAAAACATTATTATTAGCTTGATGAGCTTGTTGAAATGAAGAACCAATTATTTATTTATTGGGATTTAACAACATTTTCAACAGCCAGGGTCACCTCGTGTCAGAGTTTTATAGGTAGAGGAAGCTGGAGTACCCAGAGAGAACCACTGAGCAATGGCAAGCAACTGCCAGACACCCAACACACTTAACTCCACACAAGCAATGTCAGCATTGGTTGAAGACAAGTGTATCATCGATGTGCAGTACACCTTCGTATGGTATTTGTATGATTTTATTGACAATCAAGATATTCTAGGTTTTTTCAATTTAATTCACTATGATCCATTTAGAAGAAATAATCTGAAAAGTATTTAAGTATTCATATTTATATTCATGAATACATTGTAAAGTATTCGTACTCATACATAAATGCACTTGGAATTTGTGTATTCATATTCGTATTCATAAAATTTCAAAGTATTCATATTCAATACATTTGAAATGTATTTGCCCCAACCCTGCAAAACAGTCATCACTAATATGTTGGAACTTTCACAACAGAACCATATACATACGGATGTCACTTGAATTGGCATACAGTATAAGTCAAAATAAAGTTGTAGGATAACCACTATAAACTGTATATCTTTCTCTTCCTCCACTGATAAGACTAGAATCTAACATGTCAGATTCTGGTCTATTCAGCAGGATACTTAGTTTATTACAGTTATGTTACAACTTATTTCGACTTGTACTGTAATGTGCAAGTTCTTCAACGATATCTGAATGGTTTTATTGGAAAATAGAGATAAAAGTTTTTCCCCATGAGTGGGATTTAGTTTTTTTTTTTTTTTTAAATCTTTCTTGGATAAAGGGTTAACTGATATAGATTAACCCTGTAAACAATGAAATCCTACACACAGGGATTGTGAATGACTTAAGTGTGTAAGCAGACAACTTTGTCAGCCAAACATTATAGAATTACGGCTCTAGACGGACAAATACAATTTGTGAGAGAATTAAGTTTTCCCATTCCTGTGACCTTGACCTTGAGCATGGTGTTGCTGTACCCATGTGTAAAGTTTCATGGAAATCCACCAGAGCATTATAGACCTATGGTTCTGGATGAACAAATAAAGACAGATGGATGGATGGATGGATGGATATATGGAGAGGATGGATGGATGGATGGATGGATGGATGGATGGATGGATGGATGGATGGATGGATGGATGGATGGATGGATGGATGGATGGATGGATGGACAGATGGATGGATGGATGGATGGATGGATGGATGGATGGATGGATGGATGGATGGATGGATGGATGGATGGATGGATGGATGGATGGACAGACGGATGGACGGACGGATGGATGGATGGATGGATGGTTAGATGGATATATTTATTTATTTATTTTTTATTTATTTATTTATTTATTGGAGTTTAAGGTCACACATTTTTGCACAATGGCTAATCATGACCACAACATGAGTATCAACTCAAGACCTGGGGTGAGTGTTAATAAGCCATGTTGCCCATTTTAGAGAGGGTTTGCACCTCCCAAGCATTGGTGACTGGGTCCTATTTTACCAGTAAAACAAAGCCTGTTTACCACAGTGACAACACAGATTTAAGATGCCTCCCTATTGGGGGCATAAAAACATGAAACAGTTTGCAAACACAACTGATTTTGAAAATTCAGAGAAAAAGAGTCATAATCAATACGTTACAGGATGTTTAGTTGATGGATACAGTGTCACATGAGGATCAGTGAGAACAACATTACACACAGCTAAAGCCTCGCCTAATATCGTACTCACTTCGCCTCATGTGACACCATATCCTCCAACTAAATGTCCTGTAACTTATATTATTAGGCAGCAGGGGATTTTTGTTCTGGGCAGGAAAATCTGCCAACAACAGGTAAAGAGTTAATTTTATTACACTGGATAATGTTTCAAAGAATGAAAACTATGAATCTCATGTAAGTACAAATATAAAAATATAAACAGCAAAAATGGTTAAACATGTCTGCTGTTTTCACCAAAATGTTCAGTCTATACACACATTAACATGTAGCAAAACATATGCAGTTTGTGTTCTCATTACAGACTACGTGCACCCACTGAACTGATAATTACATAACATCATGCATGTTCTGTTAATATAACCCTGGAGTAATAAAACATGCCATGGATACATATGCACAAATAAACATCTCAAATAATCAACTGCATACTGTGTAGTACATTCGAGAGATGTGCATATTCATCCTTTTTTTATCTTCTGGTGTTTTATACCATTTTTCATTACCACACCAAGCGTAGGGATTGGTGTTTTGTAACTCTCTTTTTTGTAAGGGAAAAAATGTTAACCCTTTACCATAGCGGCCAAAAATGGCCAGAAACTTGACCAAAATGAGCTGACCACAGCCTAAAATATCTTACAAATGTCTCAATAAAACCAACACAAATATGGATATCATTAGAATCCAATACAGATTTTTTTTTTAAATTGATTAAATTTCACATTTTCTGAAAATAATTGTGAGACTTTTTGGTTTTATTGAAAAAATTAAAATTTTTTAGTAAATTTTGTTTCTTAACATACCTACCACAATTGTTTACAATTGGCAGTAACGTAAGTGCAAGCCCTATTTCGGAACTAACTCAAGCTAAGAAACTTTTCCAAACGAGTGCGTTTGGAAAAGTGGAAGAGTGCAAAAGCACGAAAAAGATCGAAAAAAGGGGTCGAGCAAGACCGGCGCTTTCAACATTACAGGTACTCTCTCTGCACACCTCTTGCATTTACCGAGCGCATGCGCAACAAAAGTGACGTCAATTCCGTATTTCCACCAATGAGAAGTTTGTGATTTAGTGGGGAGGCAACAATATC
Organism: Pictodentalium vernedei; assembly: GCA_031216915.1. NCBI lineage: Eukaryota > Metazoa > Mollusca > Scaphopoda > Dentaliida > Dentaliidae > Pictodentalium > Pictodentalium vernedei. The sequence continues at coordinate 157,111,513 of CM062292.1, forward strand.
AAAGATATCTCCAAGGAGGGTGGGCCTCCGGTAAACAATCATGGTAGGTATGTTAAGAAACTAAATTTACTAAAAAATTTTAATTTCTTTTCAACCTACTCACAATTGTTTACAATTGGCTGAATAAACAATAGGAAGAGGTGAATCACATAATGAATACCGACAAGAGTAGCAGAACGAAAGCAAGGATGGCAGAGAACAATAACGAAAACCTGTAATGAAGATAGAGAGAAGGCACCTGAAAAGAACAAGGCTGAGCAACGCACAAACCTGAAAAAACATATTTAATGAGGGTGCACAACAGCCTGAGCAGCAACGAGAGGGCCTAAAGAAAAAAGGTCCTCAGATTGCTGCTGTAGGTGGCAGATATAAAAGGAGGAGAAAGTAGAAGCATTCCTCCAGTAAGCCGCATTCATAACATCCCGGAGCGAAACAGAATTGGAGAACACCCAGGATGTAGAAATGACCCTCATGAGCATTAAACCAGTTTGAAACAAGATCCGAAGCAGACAAACTGGAATAAGCCAGCTTGATTGCAAGACAGATCCATCTGGAAATAGAATGGGAAGAGATAGACTGCCTCCCAGGAATGAGAGACAGAAAGAATCTCTTCCGCCCCCTCCGAATGAACTGCATGCGAGTAATATAAGTCTTGATCGCACGAACAGGACAAAGAAGAGGCCTGCAGCCATCAGCAGGGAGAGCCTGAATGCAGATGGGAGGAGGTACCGAATCAGGAAGTTGATTCTTGGCCAGAAAAGAGCAATCAGTAGTGAAGGTTGCACTGTTAGCCTCATTTCTGAAGAAAGCAGAATCAACGGATAGCACATGAAGCTCACTGACATGCCTGGCAGAAGCAAACACTAGAAGGAAAGCAGTCTTATAGGTGAGAAAATGCATATCGGTCTCAGATAAAGGCTCGAATGGCGCTCCCTCTGAACAATATAACACCCATGCCAAGTTCCACTTGGGTGTAAGACGCAAAACTTGAGGCCTCTTCAGAGAAAAGTGCTGAATCTGTTTGAGAAAGAGATTACAACCGATGCACCGCTTTCCCACATAATAGAACGTATCTGACAGCATAGACTGATAGCCCTCAATAGTAACAGGCTGGAGGCCCTTGGAGTCAAAAAGATATTCCAGAAAATCCACAATTTGAGCAACTGAAGGATTATGGTAATCCACATTTTGGGCAGTACACCAGCAGCAGAAAACCTTCCACTTAGCAGCATAAGTCATTCCAGTGGAATGTCGCTGCAATGCAGAAATGCACTCCACTGTTTGTCACGAAAACCTTTACAGCGGAGACAGTACCTGATAAAAGACAGGCGTGAAGGGACAGGCTCGCCAGGTTGTTGTGATACTTCCTGGGACGACCCTGGGAAAGAAGATTGCGATGTAGAGGTAGACGAATCGGCCGATCGGCCAACAGAGGCCGCAGCAGATTGATCCACACCCTCTGTGGAGACAAAGGTGCAATCAGAATGATCCTGCAATTGCAAGCACGAATCTTCGCCAACAGCTGAGGAAGAATCGTGGAGGAGGGAAGGCATAGCCGATCCAACCTGTCCAGTCCCGAGACAAAGCATCTACCGCAAATGCTAGTGGATCTGGACAAGGGGAGACAAAGGTCTTTACCTGATGATTCCAGCAAGTGGCAAAAAGGTTGACAAGAGGACGCCCCCACCACTCACAAATCGCCTGAAACACTGGCCGATGCAGCATCCATTCGGTGGGACGGACACTGTTTCATCAGGGCATGGAGTCTGCTAGGACGCTGAGACGTCCGGGAATGTACCGAATGGCCACCCATTACATTCCACGCCAACAGTCGAAGATCCCGAGATAGCCAATACATGGGAATTGAATGTGTGCCACCTTGATTCCGTATGTAGGCCATCACTGTCAAGTTGTCCGAAAGAAGTAGGACTGTGTGGTCTGACAGGTGAGAGATCCATTGCTGAAAACTCAACAGAAGAGCAATGAGCTCCTTCTGATTGATATGAAGGGCCATCTGCTCGCTGTCCCACTCGCCGTGAGTAGACAGACCGAGATGATCTAACATCGCACCCCAGCCCCGATCGCTGGAATCCGCAGTAAGGATGCGATCAGCCGAAGGATGATCCAATGGGACACCCTGAGTCAACCAGGGGACTTTGGCCCATGGGTGGAGGTGACAAAGCAGGGACCGAGGAACAGGAAGTTCCAGGTCCAGAGGATCCACATTTGGACACCAATGATCCAACAGGAAGTGTTGGAGAGGTCGGCCAAACAAGCGACCCAGCAGAATGAGATCTGTCACCAAACTGCAAAGGCCCAGCATCTGAAGGAAAGTCCTGGTCGAGACCAAGGAGGATCGGAGCAGGTTCCGAGTCAAGACAGAAAGGATCATCGCCTGAGCATTGGGAACTGACACCACATTGTGAAGAGTGTTGAAATCCATTCCCAAATGACAAATTTGCTGAGAAGGAAGGAGATCCGGCTTCTCGCAATTGACTCTGAAACCCAGCGACACCAGTAGGCCAAGCAACCGTCGGACATCGGACTCCAGATCTGCAGCATTGTGGTGCAGTTGGAGGATGTCGTCCAGGTAGGCTGATGAAGTCATAGCCGACTGAGAACGGTGAAAAGCGAGCACATGTGACATCAGTCGGGTGAAGACCCATTAGGAGCCAGGTTCAAACCGAATGGGAGAGCTTTGAACTGGAAGGCACGATCCCGAAATGAGAACCGAAGGTATTTCCGTGACGCTAGATGAATGGGTACATGGAAATAGGCATCCTTCAGGTCGATAATGGCTATAAAATTGCCCTGATGAATCGAACGTCGAACTGACCTGAAATTCTCCATGCTGAAACAAGGTGCTATGATGGACTTGTTCAGGATACTCAGATCGATGACATGACGAAACTGGACGTTTTTCTTCGGCACCATGAAAGTCTCAAGTAAAACCCCAGTGAAAGGGTGTTCCTGACCACCTCGATCGCCCCTTTGGAGAGGAGATTGTTGATCTCCTGCACTAGAAGGTTCCGCAGAGAATCGGAAGGGACCTGAGTCAGGAGGGGCACCCGAGATAAACAGGGGTGCCGACGGAAGGACAGTCGCAGACCGGATTGGATGACATCGAGGACCCAAGGGTCCGATGTTATCTCTGTCCAACTGTCGAAAAACAGTGACAGCCTTTCCCCGGCTGGAGGTGAATCGAGGTGAGGACCTTCATTTGTGGCCTCGATGAGGCCCCCGAGAGGAGAAACCACCCCCTCGGGAAGCAACAGAGTCCTGAGACTTTCCTCCCCGAGGCTGCCAGCAAGCCTGGCCACGTCGGCGCTTCTTCTGAGCAGAAGGAGCGGACGGAGCTGAAGGCATGGCCGACATATCAGGGTGCTTGACGGGCCTGGAACGACCACCACCCGCAGCAGCAGGTTGGTCCAGCTGTCATAACAAAAGCTGGTCCTTCAAATGACGAAGAATCTTACCACGGACAGCTTCCATGGAACCATGGAACAGCTGAGGTCCAACCAAAGAAGCAGTCCTCAGAACAGCACGCTGCTCAGAAGGAAGGGATGGAGAAGTATCCAACACTGCACCCCGGCGTTCAAGCTCCAAGTTAGCCGTGTTACAGGCGTGAGCGTGTGTCAGGTTCATAAGAGCCTGCGACAAAACACGCAAAGGCACCAGATCATCAGCAAACTCCCCTGGCAGAAAATATGTAGCCAGGGCAGGGATGACATGGTCCGCGAGAGATAACATGCCCAGCATCTCTCGGGACAGGCCCACCATAGATTCAATGACCGACATCGGGAGAACTGCCGACTTAGGCTTAGTCAACCCGAGGGAAGAAGAATCTTGGTCCACGGTAGTCATCCCTTGAAAGACTGGTGGACAGACGGATTCGTAGACATGAAACTGCGAAAAAAACAGAAAAGCATCAGATCGTGAAAAGAAAGAACCCTTCAGGGCCTTGGAACGCATTTTGGCATCCAGGCCCTGGAAGGACTCAACAACCTGAGCCGATTTCAGAGGAAACAAAACCTCAGAGCTAGAAGGCTAACAGGGTTGCGGCGCTCCACAGAGGACCATGGCCGGATGGTCACTGATGGCTGGTCTTAAGGCTGAATGTCTGGCAATAAGCCAAAGACAAAATCTAAAGCCTGCCCCAAGACTGACGAGGGGGGCCGTTGCCTTCAAGAAAATCGTCATCCTCTGTAGCAGAAGAGACGTAGCCCAAATCTGGCTGACCAGCAGAAACCTTCTGTGAATACTGAACAGCATCCAAAGGGCCAGGCGAGGAATCTCTGCGACCGACCAAAGGAGGTTGTGCCTCAGGAGGCACAGGGAAGCCAACTTGAGGGTTGCTAGAAAGCAACCGGGTGAGCGCCAGAACGGCCTGACTCGGCTCACCCTGAGAATCCATCAAAGCAACCGCACCCGACGGAGTGTCTTCCCAATGGACCCTTCTAGAAGAAGAACGCCAATCCTCAGAAGGGACCGATGATGATCGTCAATCAGCAGACAGGCGGTGAGAAGACATCGGAGGACAGACCCGAGAGTGACGCCCAGGGGCAATCACTGACCTCTGCAAAACAGTAGGCCCTGCCTGTAAATCCTCCAGAGAGATGTATGGCGTATGCTGATCGATAGCCGGACCTGGGACACGATGAGATGACACCGGAGGATTGTCCCAAGAATGACAGGAACCTGCCATTGGCCTCTGCACAACAGAAGGCCCCAACTGTCCATCCTCTGAGAACGACGACAAGCATCGATCGACAGCCAGACTTGGAACACAGTGAGAAATCACCGAAGGAAGGTCCCAAGAGTGACAGCTAACAGGAGACGTCACTGGCCTCTGCCGAACAGCAGGCCCTAGATGCCAATATCCCAGCCCCATCCTGCTAGTCGGCTCACCAGCAGGGGAAGACGGAACAACAGACGATTCGCTCGAGGGGTGAGGAATCGTTGCCGAAGCAACCGAACGGCCCAACCAACCAGGAGCAAACCTAGCCAGATGAGACAGCGCAGCCAGCAAACCCGAACAGCTTCACTGAGAAGCCAGGGAAGGCTGAGAGCCCAGAAACACACCACCAGATAAAGCCTTGGACCCCCGAGACTGTATACCATCCCCGGAAGATACAAGATAGGATCAGCAGGAACAACTTCCCCGGCAACTGTCGACGGCGCAGGTGGCAAATCGGAGAGAGTGACCGAACTGACCTTGGAAAAACTCTCAACAAAAACAGCCGCCTCAAGGGTGACATCAGAAGCCAAAGGAAGAGAGACTGCAGTCTCCTCTTCAGGCATCCCAGCACCAGCACAGCCAACAGTTGCAGAGGAACTTGCTACCGAAATAGGTTGACCGACATCCTGCGTGCACTCTCAGAAGAGGCACGGCTACCTTTGCCCCGAGAACGAGGGGTTCTAGCCCTGGAGAGAACCACCTTGTTCACAGAAGCCCAGAACTTAGAGGACCAAACACCACAGGAATGGACCTGTGAGCAATTGTTGCAAGTGACATAAGTAGCATGAGCATCATCTACATGTTTCACCTGCAAACAAGATGGACAAGGAATTGTTTTAGGCATAGTCGAAAAATGCGGCAAAAGAATTTCAACTAGGAAAAAATCCCCAAGAAGATCCAAACAAGCAAGCTTCAAACCATTGGAAAACCAAACAATGCGGGTCGCGTTTTCACGCACGGAAAAAGGAAGACAATGTAAGAGAATACAAGCAAAAATGAGCATAAATATAATATTATAATGAATCAATATTGAGCTTGAGAAAAGGATACAGTCCACTTGCACATTAAAAACAATAATAGCAGTCAAAATCAAGTTGTTCGCGAAGGAAAAAACAATTTGAGCAGCACGAGTCACAAAATTCCCAACTATGCACAATGGCGGAAAAAAAAGGAATTGATGTCACAGTTGTTGCGCATGCACTCGGTAAATGCAAGAGGTGTGCAGAAAGAGTACCTGTAATGTCGAGCACCGGTCTCGCTTGACCCCTTTCTTGATCTTTTTCGTGCTTTTGCACTCTTCTAACTCGTTTGGAAAAGTTTCTTAGCTTGAGTTAGTTCTGAAGTAGGGCGTGCACTTACATTACAGACAATTGTAAACAATTGTGAGTAGGTTGAGAAGAAATTGTGAGAATTTTTTTCGAAAAATGTGAAATTTAATTTATTTTTTAAAAAAGCTGTGTTAGGTAAAGGGTTAACACTTCAAGGAGTACTTATTTATTTATTTATTTATTTATTTATTTATTGGTGATTAAGGTCACATACTTATGCACAATGGCTAATCGTGACCATGACAGTTTTATGGGTGGAGGAAGCCGGAGTACCCAGAGAGAACCACCAAGCAACGACGAACAAGTGTCAACTCCTCAACATTCTAAATCTGTCCAAGCTCCACTCAAGCAGGGCTACAGTGGATGAAGACATGTGCACCATCGAATTGCAGTACGCCATAGTACACAGCATCATCGTGCCCCCATGTAGGCAACCAGGGTAAAGTGCCTCGCCCAACGACACAACGTTGATCATCACGGGCAGGGATTGAACTCGGGACCTCTAGCATAGAAGTCCAATAGTCTGCTACTGAGCCACCACACTCCCTCGAGGAGAATTAATTACAGTGGTACCCTGTTAACTCCTAGCACTCGGGTAGTATTTCAAAATTTTCATCACTGACTCCATATTATTGCCCATGCAGCATAAAAAATTTAATAAATTATATCTTGTTTGACAGAGCTCAGTGGGATCTGTCAAACAAGATTTAATTTTTGAAATTCTCAGTTGCATTGTGTGAAAAATTTTGGTCTTTTGACATCAGTGTGCAAAGAGTTAATTAAATAGCCACTTTGTGTGAGTTAAAACTATTTAATTAACAGGAGGATTCAAACAGGGATTTAGTCACTTTCCTGTATCACAGTTCCCACCAATCTCAGAGAATCAAATTCAGTCAGTACGTTAGCACTTTTCAAAGACTATGATCATGATATTTAATGCCTATTATAATTTCCATAAGAACTTACAACACCATGATCACAAGGAATTTCATCCTTGACAACTTGATTTCTGGAAAACTACCGTAGCTAGATACATACCTATGCTCCCCACTTTAGAGAACTTCCACCTCAGGCATTGGTCAACCAGTCCGCTCTTACCCAGAAAGCTGAACTTGTTTACCACAGTAAACAATCACTACTCCACTAACCAGAATTACCAAGTCGGAGGGGGGTCTGAGGTGGAGGTAATTTAATATTTTTACATCAGTGTGGAATGGACTAGCAACCACTAAAATTAATATCTCAATGTCACATTCACAATATAGGCTTTTTACACTCCCATTGCTTAAGACTCAACCAAATCTCTCAATGCCATATTCAGCACCAGAACAGAGACCTTTGACATCCTATAGCCCGGGATTTTTTAATGATGTAATTGCATAACAGTAGTGATTCCTTAGTTTAAGATAAAACTGCCAGAGCTCAGTTTGTGCTAATGTGTGCTTTTGCAATGATTTCGCTTAAGTGGAAAACCTGATAAAACTGCATTCTTTACAGTTAGCATACAGAAAGTTTAACACCAAAAGAGTTGGTCAGAATTCACGCAAAAAAAAGAGCTTTGTTTCCCCATGAAAGATATACAAGTAATTTATAATGGTTTGTTGGGCGAAAGCTATGGAATTCTCTTTCCACCTATCAAAAAATGTATTCTCTAGAATAATTCAAGTGGGGTATTAAAAAATACCTTTTCCATAAAGCATTTTGCAATCTTGTTTAGCCAAAGAGCACCATGTGTGAATTTAATGCTATAAACATTATTATTATTATGAGTATCACAATGCAAACTCACACCACATTCACATACTCTCCAACAACATCAACTCCAGAACAGCTACAAACAAACATAAGCAGCCACACCTGAATGACTGCAGATAGGCAATAGCGATAAGCCACATAAACTCTGTCACCACTCCCACCCCTAGAACAGATGCCTGCATAGCTGCTGGGTTATGTTTGTAGCTTCACCCTGCCCCGACTGACTCATAAGAAAAATAATAAAATTTGACCCTCTATCTTGTATTCCCAATTAGAGTACTCAAAACAAAAAAGTGGGATTTTCCTTGATCAGATATACACAGAACGGCACGTGTGTGTGAATGGGTTAATCGATATGGCATGAGTGTCAACGTGGAAGGATAGAATGATCAGCGTGGAAGGACAGAATGAGAAGCAGCAGGCCTCGAGTTTTATCCTTCCACGATGGCACAAGTGCCATATGATTAACCCATTCACACAAGGGTGTCATTTTGTGTTTATTACATGCCTTCACGTCTATAAAATGAAAGTGTCAATGACACTGTAGCTCAACTTGACAAACTTGAACTTGGTAAGTTATAAATGAACTGGCAAAATTGAAGATCATTGGTACCAATGTTATTTGGTGAAATTTCAACATAACAGCATTGTGTGTGCACAACGTCAGAGTAATCCATGTATTTTTAAATGTAAACTGTAAGACTGGCTAAAGGAAGGATGTTGATACACAAATGCAGTATGTTCAGAGGTTACTGTAAATGGCAACATTTTTCACAGAAATGAATGCTAATCAATAGCTCTTATCGAAAGGTTTTGCCTAATGAGCACACCAAGTTCAAAAACAATCCTATGATAAATGTGGCCTGTAGGCCATGTCAAAGAAGAATGTTGATGCACAAATGCAATAAATTCAAAGATTGTTGCTAACAGCAACAGTTTTTGATGGAAATGAAAAGAAAATCAAAAGCTCCTATCTTTGTCACCCTGCATAAGCATATGAAATTTCAAACAACCTGATAATGAATGTGCCCTCTGAGGCATGCCAAAGGAAGATGTTAATGCACAAATGCACTAAGTTCGAAGGTCACTGCTTGTGGCAATGTTTTTTGTTTTTTGTATGGAAATTCATAAATATACCCTGCAGAGACTGCAAAAGAGATAAGTTGATACACAAATGCAGTAAGTTCAAAAGCTGGTGATAATGACAAAAAGTTTTTATGGAAATGATAAAAAGCAATAGCTCATATCTAGAGGTCACCCCAAACACACAAGTTTCAAAGTGATCCGATCATAAATGTGCCCTGAAGGGTGTGTTAAAGGGAAATATTGAGGTCTGACTAAACTGAGTTCAAAGGTCAGTGGCAACATTTCTTGACAGAAATGGAAGAAAATCAACAGCTCCCATATAGATGTCTCCACACACAAGCACACCAAGTCTGCAAGTGATCCAATCATAAATGTGCCCTGCAGGGTGTGTCAAAGAGAAATATTGATGCTTAACTGCAATAAGTTTTTACTAAGTTTTTACTAAGTTCATCAGAGGTTGTTGCCAATGGCAACTATTTTTGATGGAAATGGAAGAAAATCGATAGCTCCCATCTAGAGCTCACCCCAAACAAGCCTACCAAGTTTCAAAGTGATCTGGTCAAAACTGTGCACTGCAGGGTGTGCCAAAAGCAAAATATTGATGCATAATTGCACTAAGTTCATCGAAGGTCATTGTCAGTGGCAACATTTTTTGACAGAAATTGAAGAAAACTGATAGCTCCCATCAAGAGGTAACCCCAAACAAGCATACAAAGCAACATGTTTTGATGGAAATGGAAGATAAATAGCTACCAGCCAGAGGTCACTTCAAACAAGCATGCCAAATTTCAAAGCAATCCGATCATAAATGTGCCCTGTAGGGTGTGCCAAAGGGAAATATTGAGGTCTGACTAAACTAAGTTCTAAGTAATGTTGGCAGCGGAAACATTTTTTGATGGAAATTGGAGAAAATTGATAGCTCCCATCTAGAGATCACCCCAAACAAGCATACCAAGTTTCAAAGCGATCTAATCATAAATGTAACCTGTGAGGTGTGCCAAAGGGAAATTTTGACGCATAATTGCACTAAGTTCATCAAAGGTCATTGCCAGCGGTAACATTTATTGGCAGATATCGAAGAAAATCGATAGCTCCCATCTAGAGGTAATCACAAACAAGCATACCAAGTTTCAAACCGATCTGATCAAAAATGTGCCCTGTACGGCATGCCAAAGGAGAATATTGATGCCTGACTAATCTAAGTTCAAAGGTTGTTTCCAGCGGTAACATTTTTTGACGGAAATGGAAGAAAATCGATAGCTCCCATCTAGAGGTCACCCCAAACAAACATGCCAGGTTTCAAAGCAATTTGATCACAACTGTGCCCTGTAGGGTGTGCCAAAGGGAAATATTGAGGACTGACTAAACTAAGTTCTAAGAACGTTGGCCGCGGCAACATTTTTTGACAGGAATTGAAGAAAATCGATAGCTCCCATCTAGAGGTCATCCCAAGCAAGCATACCAAGTTTCAAAGCGATCTGATCATAAATGCGACATGTGATGTGAGACAAAGAAAATTGTGTACATACGTATGTATGTACATACGTACATATGTATGTATGTCCAGACGTACGTACGTATGTACGTACATACGCCGACGGACGAGAAGTGATGGCAATAGCTCATCTTGACTTTGTGAAGTTGAGCTAAAAACATTATTGGAAGGACACACATCAATTCATTTGACAACTATCAACAAAAAGAACATATTTTATCGCCAACCAAATTTGTGAGGGGAACCCGTGTTACTATTTCGTCCCCTGAGTTCCAATGTGTTCTATGTGCCTACTGGCACATAAAACACACTGAAACTCAAGGGACGATTTTCAGCTATTGCTAGCAGTTGAAATTTTAATTACTTTGCACAATTTGTAGAAAGTTCCAGTGAAATTTTGCTTCTATTTAAAAATAGTATGTCAACGATTTCTGTTCTGCAGATATGTGCAGAACAGATTTTCATTTTCCACACAGTTTAGTGTTGCAGTAGATGGGTATTTCACAGAACAGGCATGTAATAAAATGAAAAAAAAAACAAAAATAATATCGTACAAAATTTTGTACATAAACAGAATGGGGATGACAGATTTATCTTACAATTTTCAACTGAAATAATTTTATTTACCCTTTACCTAACAAATTGGGGGCATACTCCATGTTACAAACTGAGCAGTTAAAAAAACATTGTTTTTCCAAAAAGTTCAAGAAAATGGTATCATGTAACACCTCATAGGAACAAGCTCATCATTTTACCAGTAAAACAGAACTACAACTCATGTAACCAACTTACCCTGCACATTTTTACAGCCTTTATCAGTGTATATTTTCAGTAAATCAAGTAATCATGTGCAATGCCTATGGTTAGTCTGTGTATGTTACCTTATCAACTAACTCTATGCAATGCACCGAGTTAGTGACTCTTTTTGTTGTGGTTATAAACTAGAGGTACTGTGAGCAAACTCACGAAGTGATACCCCCCGCGCCTGAAATGTATAAGTTAGATTATCTCCCCTTGGAAATGTCAGAACAGAATTATATTGCTTCATGCACATCTTCATATGGAGTTCTTCCATTGTGTAAAGTTTCATGAAAATTCTTCAAATGGTTCAGGAGGAGTTGCGCTTACAAGGATGGACAGACGGTATAAGTTAGATTATCTCCCCTTGGAAATGTCAGAACGGAATTATATTGCTTCATGCACATCTTCCTATGGAGTTCTTCCATTGTGTAAAGTTTCATGAAAATTCTTCAAACGGTTTAAGAGGAGTTGCGCTTACAAGGATGGACAGACGGACAGATGGACAGACAGACGAACAGGGTGATTCCTATATACCCCCCAAACTTTGTTTGCGGGGGGGGTATAATAAGATCATCTCTATTATGTGACTAACCATGCACATTGCACAGCCTAAGTGAGTTTACATTTTCATGTAGGATGTGATATGGTATCTACCAATTTTTACAATGACTTTCATATACCATATTGCATTTTTTGACTAAAACAAGAATGAAAGTGTCAATGTAGCTCAACTTTTTTAAGATATGTACATGTATAGTATGTGACACAGCAATAAAATCGAGGTAATGACCTGGTAACAAAGGTACATACAAAGTATTGTAACGGTCTGTACATAAATACTGACCGTAGCCTGTAACAAATGTATAGGTAAAGTATTGTAAAGGTGGGTGACAGTCAGATGCTAAACTAGAAAAGAAATCTTTGAGTCCCAGAGTGGGTCTGGCTGAACCACAAAATATTTGTTCTCATAGCACAGTGATAACAAAGGCACCCCAAAACACACTCATCCCTGTCCCAAGGTGAAAACAAAGGTACCCAAGACGTTTCGTGAAGATCAGTTCATAAATATGAGCTGTATAGAAGTTGTGACAAAAAGCTGATTGGACCTAATTTCAGTACAAAATGGCCATTGGCAGCCATCTTGAATTTTGGACCGCACTCAGAAACACACGTTCACGTCCCAAGGTGATAACAAAGGTACCCAAGAAGTTTCGTGAAGATTGGTTGATAAATACAGCCTCTAGCCCGAGCCGTATCGACATGTGCACTTACAGTGTATAAGTAGCACTAAATTCATCTAATTTGCATAATTTCTGCACGAGAAAAAAACCCATACTATATGTATTCCATTTTACTAAACATTCATACAAAAATTTATTCAAATCAGAACTTTCATACAGAAGTTCTGTACAAAAGACTGATTGCACTAATTTTGGTACAAAATGGCTGCTGGTGGCCACCTTGAATTTCGGACCACACCCAAAAACATTTGTTCTTATCCCACGTTGATAACAAAGGTACCCAAGAAGTTTCTTAAAGATCAGTTCATAAATACGGCCTCTAGCTTGATCCGTATAGAAGTTGTGTACAAAAAACTGATTAGACATAATTTCGGAACAAAATGGCCACTGGCTGCCATCTTGAATTTTGGACCGGACCCAAAAACACTCGTTTTCGTCCCACGGTGATAACAAAGGTACCCAAGAAGTTTCGTAAAGACTGGTTCATAAACGCGGCCTCTAGCCCGAGCCGTATTGGCATGTGCACTGACAGTGCTGAAAGTAACACTAAATAAATCAAAGTTAGTCTAATTTGCATAATTTAAGCACAAGAAAAAAACCTGTATGATATGTAATGTATCTCATGGTACTAAACATTCATACAAAAAATTATTCAAATCAGAGCTTTCATATGGAAGTTCTGTACAAAAAAACAGATTTCTGCATCATCGGTACAAAATGGTGGCTGGCAGCCATCTTGAATTTCGGACCGCACCCAAAACCACTCGTTCTCGTCCCACAGGTCATAACTAAGGTATCCAAGAAGTTTCGTAAAGATCGGTTCATAAATATGGCCTCTAGCCCAAGCCGTATCCAATTGTTGACGTATGGACAGATGGACGACAGGCCATGACAAAAGCTCAAATTTGGCTTCGCCAAAGTTGAGCTAATAAAATGAGCATTTGCGTACTAACACTGTAGGTTTGTATAATAAAATTTCAGCTCGATTTATTTACTGATACATGTACTTATAATTCAAACCACGCTTTGGACAAAAACACACCCAATAGTGTGGAGGAGTTAAGTAGATAAAGAGTTATTGTTTTAGACAACTGACAATATAAAAGGCCATGATTCTGGAAAAAACTGCAAAAATCAATAAGCATTTGTGCTGTTAATTTACCTGCTACCAAGAGCAACAACTGTATAAAATTTGTTCAATCAAAAATTCCTGCCCACTGCACATTTTTCCTATATACAGATACTTGAAACAAAGTTTCCTAAAAATCCTGAAAAATGTTGGCGTTAACCCTTTACCTAACATAAAAAGTAGACAACACTTGCAAAAAAAATTCTTGAATAACTAATTTTTTTCATTTTTTGTCTAAAAAAACATGGGTTATGACCCCTCGTTGGAAAAACCCCGACAAGCTCGTTCCAACGAGGGGTCACAGCCTATGTTTTTGAGGCAAAAGATAATTAAACCTAATTGGCAATTTTTTAGAATAGTGCTGGCCGGTTTTGGCCGTTACATAGGGTAAAGGGTTAAGTAGAGTTTTGTGATGGTCTGACAGATGGACAGCTAGATGGACAGACAGACAGATAGGTGGACAGACAGATGGATGGATGGATGGATGGATGGATGGATGGATGGATGGATGGATGGATGGATGGATGGATGGATGGATGGATGGATGGATGGATTTGGATGGATAGATGGATGGACACCATTTTAATATCCCCCCTCTCAACTTCTTCGAAGGGGGATAATAACCAGAAAGTATGACATTATTAACTCAGTAACTGCACAGCCTTAATGTAAAGCTCCTCAAAAGAAACTTTTCACCCAAAGTAACGGCCAAAACCAGGAGTGATGTGGCTCAGCGGTGGTGGCTTGGACTTCAAACCAAAAGGTCCATGGTTTGATCCCCGTCAGGGGTTATAGCATTGTGTCCCTGGGCAAGACACTTCATCCCAATTGTCCATGTGGGGAATTGGTGGGGCTGTGTTCTGAGGTGCACTGCATGGCAATGGTGCACTTGATTTCAAACAATGCTAACCATGCTTGTGAAGAGTTAGTACATTGGAGAGACCGGCAGTTGCTTGCCATTGCAGGGGGTTCACTCTGGCTTCTTCCACTCATAAAACTGTCCAACAGAGGTGACCCAGGATATCGAAAGTGTTGTTAATCCCAGTAAATAAATGGTCAAAACCAGCCAGTAATATTCTCAAAAAGCATTTAACCTTTTACCTAACATGAAAAGCAGACGACACTTGCAAAAAAATTCTTGAATAACTATTTTTTTTTCATTTTTTGTCTCAAAAACATAGATTATGACCCCTCATTGGAATGAGTTTGACAAGCTCATTCCCACGATGGGTCATAACTTATGTTTTTGAGACAAATAATGAAAATTAATTAGCAATTTTTGAGAATAGCGCTGGCCGGTTTTGCCGTTACGTTGGGTAAAGGGTAAACTCAGCTTAAGACCTCTCATAGGAATGAATTTTTGTGGAAAATATAATCTATTTTCAATCAATAGCTTGTTTAGTTAGTTTGTTTCATAAATGAATGATATTTTACTCTGATTGTCTTAAAACTAATCCAAGTAAAAATGTAAAACATCTAAAAAAGACATGTAATACTGAATTGTTGTCCTAAGAAAATGCTGTTGTGTGAAGACAAACATCTGAAAATATACATACCATGCAATTAGAAATCATCCTTGAGTCACTTAATATTTTAATATATATACTCTATTTTAGTCTAATCTGTATGCAATTACAAACACAGGTAGCATTGTGCAAACATTGATTTGCCAACAAAACACTCCATGCATTTTCAATGAAGGTGGTGATGAGCACATGCTATTGCACTGCAACACAGGTCACATGTGAAAAAAATGAAACATTAGACTGAATGCTGTATCCACGGTGAAGTCTGTACCCTGATCACTGTCGGAAATTCTTCTATACATATATATATTGGACTTAATGAAATCTGTTACATCAAAAAATATGCTATGGAATTAGTGAGGAACACTGCACTTGGGAAGAGAACTCCAAAAACACCACATTTTCTTCAATAATAAACTTGCTTTGCTGATGTTAGGTCTCCGTTAATTAAATTACAAGTTATACTTTATCTACAGACACTATGATTAACTCTATCAGTAACAAATTGATAATGTGGTGTTTGCACACTCTTGAGCGGAACAAAATTTAGGATTTTTCGATAGAGATGGGCAGTATAACTTAAATATCATCTGGTATCGAGCTAATAATGATTCACTGCACCGATGGAATCTCAATGTATCAAAATTTTTTAATTGAAAAACATTCCCAGGACGAGTTAAAAAATAAATGGGCAAACAACTTAACATTACACAAAATTCACGACAAGAGAACCCATGAACGTTCTTTTTCATGACAAGAGAACCCAATGAACGTTCCCTCCCCCCACAGACTGAACGTTCTTTTTTTCTATAAAATCACTCAAGCCCTCCAAATCTTTGCAAGCAAAAATACACAACCAGGGGAGGGAGGGAGGGAGGGAGGGAGGGAGGGAGGGAGGGAGGGAGGGAGGGAGGGAGGGAGGGAGAGAGTGAGTGTGTGTGTGTGTGTGTGTGCATGTGCATGTGCATGTGTGTGCGTGGGTTTGTCTTACCAACTTGACGAGGTAACTAGACAAAAGAGTTTGAGTGTTTCGCCTTACCGAGGTACAAAAGACAAAAGAAACCCTTTACCTCGGTTGTTTTCCCAGAACTGTACCGGCAAAAACGAGGTAGAAACCGTTAGTCCACACAAAGGACAAACAATGGGGTACCTCGGTATGTAGGGTAGACAAGACTGTGTGTGTGTGTGTGTGTGTGGTGTGGTGGGTGTGTGTGGGTTTGTCTTACCAACTTGACGAGGTAACTAGACAAAAGAGTTTGCGTGTTTCGCCTTACCGAGGTACAAAAGACAAAAGAAACCCTTTACCTCGGTTGTTTTCCCAGAACTGTACCGGCAAAACAAGGTTGAAACCGTTAGTCCACACAAAGGACAAACAATGGGGTACCTCGGTATGTAGGGTAGACAAGACTCTGTGTGTGTGTGTGTGTGTGTGTGGGTTTGTCTTACCAACTTGACGAGGTAATTAGACAAAAGAGTTTGCGTGTTTCGCCTTACCGAGGTACAAAAGACAAAAGAAACCCTTTACCTCGGTTGTTTTCCCAGAACTGTACTGGCAAAACGAGGTAGAAACCGTTAGTCCACACAAAGGACAAACAATGGGGTACCTCGGTATGTAGGGTAGACAAGACTCTGTGTGTGTGTGTGTGTGTGTGTGTGTGTGTGTGGGTTTGTCTTACCAACTTGACGAGGTAACTAGACAAAAGAGTTTGCGTGTTTCGCCTTACCGAGGTACAAAAGACAAAAGAAACCCTTTACCTCGGTTGTTTTCCCAGAACTGTACCGGCAAAACGAGGTAGAAACCGTTAGTCCACACAAAGGACAAACAATGGGGTACCTCGGTATGTAGGGAAGACAAGACTCTGTGTGTGTGTGTGTGTGTGTGCATTTGTCTTACCAACTTGACGAGGTAACTAGACAAAAGAGTTTGCGTGTTTCGCCTTACCGAGGTACAAAAGACAAAAGAAACCCTTTACCTCGGTTGTTTTCCCAGAACTGTACCGGCAAAACGAGGTTGAAACCGTTAGTCCACACAAAGGACAGACAATGGGGTACCTCGGTATGTAGGGAAAACAAGACTGTGTGTGTGTGTGTGTGTGTGTGTGTGTGGGTTTGTCTTACCAACTTGACGAGGTAACTGGACAAAAGAGTTTGCGTGTTTTGCCTTACCGAGGTACAAAAGACAAAAGAAACCCTTTACCTCGGTTGTTTTCCCAGAACTGTACCGGCAAAACGAGGTAGAAACCGTTAGTCCGCACAAAGGACAAACAATGGGGTACCTCGGTATGTAGGGTAGACAAGACTCTGTGTGTGTGTGTGTGTGTGTGTTGTGTGTGTGTGTGGATGTGTGTGTGTGGGGGGGGGGGAGGGGGGGGGGCAAGTGCCCTGGTGGTCCCCATTTCAGCAAACATTAACCTTATGTCCTCACACTTACATCTAACTAAAGTTTACCACAATCAGCTCTGTCAGAATCTGACTTGTGGATGTGAAGAAGAGCAGACAACACTTGCAAAAACTTTATAGAATAACTATTTTTCTTTATGTTTTGCATCAAAAACATAGCTTATGACCCCTCAATGAACAGGCTTAATGAGCTAGTTCCAATGAGAGGTCATAAGCTAAGTTTGTGTGGCAAAAAATGAAAAAAATAATGAATACAGAATGGCAACTTTTGTGAATAGCACTGGCCGGTTTTGGATATTGCGTTGGGTAAAGGGTTAAAGAATAGTTCCAGTATTGCACTAAGTTAAAATCTGGGATCCCACAGGGAGCTCTAATATGACCAGAGGGACTTGATTTGAACAAAATGTGAATCTGAACTGCAAAAGATGCTGCATATCAAATATCAGAAGATTCTGACTGATGGATCAGAAGAAGATTTTTAAAGGTATTTCCCCATATAACACTATGTTAAAATTTAGATCTCCATAAGGAGCCCAACTGTGAACCCAGTAACTTGATTTGAAGAAACTGCAATTCGACCCTAATAAGGATACTAACCAAATATCAAAAGATTCTGACTGATGGATCTGAAGAAGAGGATTTTTAAAGAATATTCCTCATATTGCATAAAGTTAAAGTTTGAGTCCCCAAGAGGGCACTCAAATAGGACCCTATGGGGACTTGATGGGAACAAACTTAAATCTGAACATTCTGAGGATGCTGCATATCATCAAATATTAAAAGATTCTGACTTGTGGATCTGAAGAAGATGATTTTTAAAGAATACTCATGTTGCACGAAGTTAAAGTTCGAGTTCCCAGAGGGAGTCCAAATATGACTCCAGGGACTTGATTTGAACAAACTTGAGTCTGACCTACCCAAAATATGCTCTGTACCAATCATCAAAAGATTCTGATCAGTGGAACAGAAGAAAATTTATAAAAAAAAAGTTTCTCATATTGGACCGAATTAAAATTATTCAGGTTCCCAAAGGGAACCCAAATATTAACCCAGGAACTTGATTTGAACAAATTTGAGCATGATGCACCCAAAGAATGCTCTATACCAAATAAAAAGATTATGCTTGGTGCATCTGAAGAAGACTTGGACTTATTGGACTGAGTTAAAATTCCGGTCCCCATAAGGACATTTTAGAATCTCAACCCATTAAGGATACAACATACTAAATATCAAAAAATTCTGACTGATGGATCAGAAGATTTAAAAAAAAAAAATATTCCTCATGCTACACAAAGTTAAAATTCGGGCTCCCACATGGAGTCCAAATATGACTCCAGGGACTTAATTTCAAGAAACTTAAAACTGACTCTCCTAAAGATGCGGTATACCAAATATCAAGAGATTTTTACTGGTAGATCTGAAGAAGATTGTTAAATAAATTTCTTCATATTGCACCAAGTTAAAATTTGGGTTCCCATAAGGAGCACAAACATGAACCCAGGAACTTGGTTGAAACAAACTTGAATCTCACCCCAAATAGGATGCTATATATCTAATATCAAAAGATTCTGACTGATGGATCTGAAAAGAAGATCTTAAGAATATTCCTCATATTACACCAATTTAAGTTTTGGGCTCTTAAAGGGAACAGGGAACCCAAATTGACTCCAGGGACTTGATGTGAAAACACTTCAAGCTAACCCCCCTAAAGATACAGTATACCAAATATCAAGAGGTTTGACTTGTAGATCTGAAGAAGATTTTTAAATACATTTCTTCATATTGCACCTAGATCTGAAGAAGATTTTTAAATGCATTTCTTCATACTGCACCAAGTTAAAATTTGGGTTCCCATAGGGAGCCCAAATATGAACCCAGGGACTTGTAGCGAAAAAAACATGAATATGCTCCCTCTAAGGATGTTGTATATACAGTATCAAATGATTCTGATTGGTTGTTCTGGAGAAGAAGAATTTTAATTTTTAAAAAGAGTTTTGTGGGGTGCTAAGAGAATTATGCCCATTTTGGTGCCCCTTTGGGCGTGGCAACTTTATCTGAACAAACTTGAATTGACCTATGATAAGGAATATCAAATTTGATTCAGTTCAGCCCAGCTGGTTTATGAGAAGTCAATAATGTAAAGTTCATGCCAGATGGACAGCAGACTTAAGCTTCTCTTGACTTTCAGTCAGGTGAACTAAAAAATAAACAAAACAGTCCCAAAAAATTTGTAAATTATTATTATTAATTTTCATTTGATGAAATATTTCTTTAAAACAATAATAATGTGCAAAAGTTTTTCATATACATGACAACTCAACTGTGGTATACTTCTAACAAATGATTCCATACAAAGGATATATCAGAGTCTTCTGGGTATTTTTGCATCATGAAGATTGTGATTGGGTCAAATTGTCAACATTTTTTTTTTCAAATTAGCGGCTTTCAGGGAAAATATTTCTGACAGACAACAAAAACAGACTGATTCATGAGGGATCCTCTCCACTAACCACTCTCCTAGAAAAAAATTGGGCCTACCAAATAACAAACTTTATGCATTTACTTATTCATTAATATCTGTACCTGACACTGATCCTTGTGAAGCTCTTTCAGAGATCTTCCAAGGATCAATGTCAAGAGCAGGAATTTTTCAGTGGGTGAAAAAAATATCCTAAATATAGTCTCATAATTTATAAAATAAAAACACATAAGAGGTATGGTTTCTTGGAACACTTTTTGCCCAAAATGAGCAATGTAATTACCCAAACTATATTAGGACTTTTTCATGAGCATCCCAACATAAATTTGCTTCATACGAGAAAAAGGAAAACATTTGAAATCTGGATCATGTAATAACAAAACTATTTTGCTGCAGACCCAACATTTTTATATTATTGCACCTCACTAATAAATTGTAGGACAAAAAATGCATCAACATCATACGTTTTGAAATGGGGAATGATGACTATGAATATAACACACGAAAGAATATGTAGGTTTTTAATATTCACTGCATTAATACTGTACTGAATGGTTAATGTGTTGTTGTTGAATGGCAGGAAAACCTATCTTGAGGCTGCTGAGAGTCACAAATGAATTGAGTACTTTGTGTACGTGCCAATGTGATGCATACTACAATTAAAATTAACCATTCATTCAAAAACTGACAAACCATCATGTGTTCAGTCTCAGAAAAAAGGCAAGAAACTGACAGCCCATAAACTGTACTGTTGGGTGGAGTTGTGAACAGGCTTTTAATTGGTTGAGTTCTGGAAGCCCATATTTGGGCTTTATTCTGAAGTACAACTTAAAGGCTTCATATTCAGTGGAAGTGCTTCATATTATCTTTGAAGTGATATTATTTAGTCTATAAAGATTTGCCTTGTTATAATTTATGGGAGAGTGCCATTTGGCACTCTTCCATAAATTTAACAAAGCAAAGACCAATGAACAAATTTTTATGACCAAAAATAATTTAGCACTCCACCAGTTAAATTCCATCCAACTCACTGGCCTTTTTAGCAAGATGATGCTTGACTGGAAACAGATGTTCAGATTTCACAACTCTCCCTTCTCACTATTATCTGGAAGTCAGCACCAGAGCACTTCCACGTTGTGTCCTTGGGCAAGGCACTTCATCACCAGTTGCTTACACAGAGGCACGATGACGCTGTGTACTAAAGTGTACTGCACGTCGATGGTGCACGTCTTCAACCGCTGTAACCCTGCTTGATTGGAGCTTGAACAGAGTTAGAATGTTGAGGAGCTGTAACCCTGCTTGATCGGAGCTTGAACAGAGTTAGAATGTGGAGGATCTGACAGTTGCTCATTGATGTTCGGTGGTTCTCTCTGGGTACTCCAACTTCCTCCACCCGTAAAACTGCCATGGTCATGATTAGCCATTGTGCATAAATATGTGACCTTAAACACCAATATATAAATACCAGAGCACTTGACAACTTGAGCCTGAAGTATGAGCAAGTAAACATAACTTCCAGTTCCTTGTTAAATTGTGACAACTCTGGAATAAACTTTTGCTCAGCTATTGATTTCCATTTTGAAGATAATTTTCCTGAACCATCAAAAGCCCATTTTAGTATTGGTAGTTATTGTTATTTGTTCCTGTTTAATCCTTGTCCAACATATGTAACAAACCATCAGTATTCTTCACGAAAACGGCCATCTTTCAATTTCTGTTACAAACACATAGCTTATGTTCATTGAGAGTGGTCCAGTGAGGGTCATAAGCTATGTTTTTTGGCAAAAAAATAGATGTGGCCTGTCCCAACTTAGAACCACTCCCCGCAACACACTCTCAGATAATGGGCAACAATAATACCCAGTATCATTAAGATCCTTTACAATCATTCTCAAAGCACTCTCCAGTGGTGGGCAACATTAATACCCAGTATCATATCTCTCAAAGCTATCAAAAGTTCTGAGGTGGACACGGCTTGTTATAGTTGGATTTGGAATATGCGAACTTGAACTAAGTCTGTGACCATGACCTTGTAGATAGGGATTCCAACCTTATTCGCAACACACCCTCTAGCGGTGGGCAACATTAATAACAAGCATCATTAACCCTTTACCCAACATAACGGCCAAAACCGGCCAGCGCTATTCTCAAAAATCGCCTGTTAATTTTAATTATTTTTTCATTTTTTTGTCTCAAAAACATAGGTTATGACCCCTCATTGGAACGAGCTCGTCGAGCTCGTTCCAATGAGGGGTCATAACCTATGTTTTTGAGACAAAAAATGAAAAAAAATAGTTATTCAAGAATTTTTTTTGCAAGTGTCGTCTGCTTTTCATGTTAGGTAAAGGGTTAATATCCTTCAAGGCCATCAAAAGTTCTGAGCATTTATACCCCCCTGAACTTCGTTTGCAGGGAGTACAATGAACAATTTTACTTGTTCAAGATTTTACTTTTTTGGCAAGTGTCATCTGTGATTCCATGTTAACCCTTTGAACCCTAGCGGTGGCTTTCCGGCCAGGAACATGATACATCATAACGTCATTAAATAGGATGGCTGCTCAGTAAACATGTGGGGTAGACCAATCAATAGTTTACACGAGCAGCCCCAAGGCTGCATGTTGAAAATATTGATTGGTCTACCCCAAATAATGAATATGGACTCTTCCAAGTGCTTCCATTGAGTTGGCATGGAAGATACCAATAGAGTGCAAAGGGTTAAGTTAAGGGTTAACTAGTTTTCATAATAATTATTCTAACTAGATTTTTCGATTTCAAGAAATCGAGAGATTCACCTATTGTGCTTGTTTTTTAGGCAGCGGCGGAACAAGATTGCATGAAGTGCTGGTAGGTTTTTAGGCTATATTAAGTGCATTGCCGACAGAAAACTCCCTATAGTGTCTAACAATTCTTTCGGCAATACTCTTTCACATTGGCGTGAATGCTGTATGCTTAATGTCCAAGTTAGGGCTAAATAGCAAACCTGTTGAACAGATCGCGTGTACTTAATAATAACAACATGTGCATGTGTGACACCATAGATTGTGGCGAACGTTTTCGTAGAAGCCATCCCAAACTTTCAGCGTTTGTACCTGAAGCTCGCCCGAACTCGGTCATATTATTAGAAAGTCCCGAAACCAAGCATGGGCTTCGAGGCAGCCGCCCCTCTCTCTCAACCCACACCCCGAACATGCACATACCCTCTCCTGACATTCAACACGATAGAATGGGAAATTGGTGTAGCTCTCTGTGTGAAAAGATGCGGTAACTATTTGTGAAGAATGAGTGAAAAATTTTGTGGAAATCGGCCAAGAATTGGCCGAGATATAGCGTTTTAATGAGTTGAGGTAATTGTTTGAATTTGGTCCTGTCCTAACCGGCGTGACCTGACGCTGGGTATATGTCTGGGGTTGTGGGAGTGCTCCCCCTCTGGGGTAGTTCCGCTTGAAATCGTGGATTCTCAGTTTCTGGTGGAGAGACTCTGGTGACTGAAAGATGCATTGTGTACACTGGCGCCAAATGGACCTCGCCAAGCTGGTAACAGTTAGATATTTGTCAGAAATGAAAAGTGGACAGTAATCGCGCATGGGTTAATGGCGAATAGGCGGTAATCTGGCTAATTTGACATTAAAATTGAACAGACAGCAGTGTCGCTCATACGCCCACTACATCCAGACCACTGGAGGCAGCTACACGAAATTTTCAGAAGTTGTTCTACTCTTCCTGCCCGACCGGTTAGTATATTTGTCGAGTGGCGTGACCGCGTGGGAACAACGTGGATCGCGTGGAAACCGAGGGGACGATTCGTCCCTACTCTATTCCCAATGCAACAACGTTTCCATTCACTATTTACCTGTCACCCGTCGAGTTTGGCATTATTTCTGTCTATTTGACGAACTGTTCAGCTTTCAATATTCACACATTCACGTGGGACTGAAAGTTTGGAGTTAAACTGCTTATTTCAGAGCGTACCGGCAGAAACTGACAACTCGACCCGGTGGCGAAAAAGACGTCGTCTGGCTAATTTGACATTCAAACTGAACAGATACAATGTCGGATACACGCCAATTATGTCCCGACCATACAAGGCAGCAACTTCAAATTCTCAGAATGTTTTCTCCTGTCCCTGCCCGACAGTTTAGTATCTTTGTCAAGTGCCAAGACCGCGTGGAAACACCGTGGATCAGGTGGAAACCGAGGGGACGATTCGTCCCTACTTTCTTCCCAATTCAATGACTTTTCTATTCATTATTTACCTGTCACCGGCTGAGTTTGGCATTATATCTCTCTATTTGATGAACTTTTCAACCTTAACTATTTGCGGCTTTGTGTTTCTCCACCGAAAGGCCACTGCACGGTTACCAGTATATTCAGGGACTGATTTTGCGAAAATAACAATTATTCCGACTGTACCCACATGGGAACTCCTAAATCTCTAAGGGTTAAATTTTTTAATAATAACGTATAAAACAGAATTGTCGTGCTACGCTTGCTGTATGCAGGCATAGAAAACGTTCAGCGCTCAATGAATTAGGAATGGAGTAAATTGTCACTTAAACCAGCGAAATTCTGAAAAAAATGAGAGTTTTTTTCGACGGCACCTACCTTTATGCATCCGAGACAGGGACTGCGTTAAACTTTACAGCAACCTTATAACAGAAAATATTCTTGGAATTGAACTGTGAATCCGAATTTCGAAAGCATTTTCGGATATTCTATTCCAAACTATCACTGCACGCTTGTCAATATTCAGTGATTTTATGAAAATATCCATTATTCCGACCGTACCCATATGGGCGGTCTCGAATCTGCTTAAGGGTTAAACTTTTAATAATGACATATAAAACAAAAGTTGTCACACTATGACTGCTGCATACAGCCATAGATAACATTCAGCGCTAAATCAATTAGGAATGGAGTAAATCGTCACTTAAACTTACCAAATTCTGAAAAATGAGAGTTTTTTTTGACTGCACCTATCTTTATGCAAACAGAATGAGCATAGTATTAAACTTTACAACCAAACTTACAACAGCAAATATGCTCGGTACGCAATTGTGAATACGACCATTTAAATCATTTTTCGATATTCCATTCGAAAATGGCCGAAAGGTGACCTCCAAATTAACCAATTTTACGAAGAATTTTAGGGTACTCGAATTCTAGGCCCGAATACTGGGTGAAGGTTAAAACTTTGAATAAACCATGTAACAGGAAAATTGTTCCTGGATGAAGGCCCAATCCTCTCACGGGAACCGTTTCGACAAAATTCGGCTGCAGTGCTGAGAAATCTCATGTGAAAACTGGCCAATTTTGCCCGAAATGCACATTGCTCGTAATTTTGTGGCGAAAAGGGGTCAACACGAGAAATATCGCCTCTGTAGCCAGATTCAGTAAGTTATGCTACAAATATAACGAAAGTTTCAGCCAAATCATCCAGAGGGTTTTGGAGAATTGTGGCAAAACGTGTCATTTTCACTACATTTTCCACTGT
The DNA here is from genome assembly GCA_031216915.1 of Pictodentalium vernedei. Lineage (NCBI taxonomy): Eukaryota > Metazoa > Mollusca > Scaphopoda > Dentaliida > Dentaliidae > Pictodentalium > Pictodentalium vernedei. Next base: position 157,136,982 of record CM062292.1, read on the forward strand.
TTTGGCAGAAAACGAAAAACTTCAGGAATGCCATGACCCAGGTGAAAAACTTCAGATGGAACTCTTTTCGTGTGCCAAATCTCAGTAAAATCGCCCAGGCCGTTTTCGCGAAACCCGTCGGACAAAAATCATCGAAATGGAAAAATAATCTCAATACTAGATTTTTCGATTTCAAGAAATCGAGAGATTCACCTATTCCGCTTGTCTTTTTAGGCAGCGGCGAAATAAGATTGCATATAGAGCTGGTAGTTTTTTAGGCTATATTAAGTGCATAGCCGATAGAAAACTCCCTACAGTGTCTAACAATTCTTTCCGCAGTACTCTTTCACATTGGCGTGAATGCTGTATGGTTAATGTCCAAGTTAGGGCTAAATGGCAAACCTGTTGAACAGATCGCGTATACTTAATAATAACAACATGTGCATATGTGACACCATAGATTGTGGCGAACGTTTTCGTAGAAGCCATCCCAAACTTTCAGCGTTTGTACCTGAAGCTCGCCCGAACTCGGTCATATTATTAGAAAGTCCCGAAACCAAGCATGGGCCTCGAGGCAGCCGCCCCTCTCTCTCAACCCACACCCCGAACATGCACATACCCTCTCCTGACATTCAACATGATAGAATGGGAAATTGGTGTCGCTCTCTGTGTGAAAAGATGCGGTAACTATTTGTGAAGAATGAGTGAAAAAATGATGGAAATCGGCCAAGAATTGGCCGAGATATAGCGTTTTAATGAGTTGAGGTAATTGTTTGAATTTGGTCCCGTTCTAGCCGGTGCGACCTGACGCTGGGTATATGTCTGGGGTTGTGGCACTGCTCCCCCCTCTGGGATAGTTCCGCTTGAAATCGTGGATTCTCAGTTTCTGGTGGAGAGACGGTGGTGACTGAAAGATGCATTGTGTACACTGGCGCCAAGTGGGCCTCGCCAAACTGGTAACAGTTAGATATTTGTCAGAAATGAAAAGTGGACAGTAATCGCGCATGGGTTAATGGCGAATAGGCGGTAATCTGGCTAATTTGACATAAAAATTGAGCAGACAGCAGTGTCGCTCCTACGTCCACTGTGTCCAGACCACCGAAGGCAGCCACACGAAATGTTCAGATGTTGTTCTACTTTCCCTGCTTGACAGGTAAGTATCTTTATCGAGTGGCGTGACTGCCTGGGGACAACGTGAAACCGAGCGGACAATTCGTCCCTACTCTATTCCAAATGCAATGACGTTTCCATTCACTATTTACCTGTCACCAGTCGAGTTTGACTTTATTTCTGTCTATTTGATGAACTGTTCAGCTTTAAATATTAGCACATTTATATGGGACAGAAAGTTTGTATGGTTAATGCCGAATTCAAGGCAGGCGGTGGGTTGAGTTGGCGGGCGTTAGGGCATGCATGCAAGTAGACAGGCAGTCCTGTATAACAACTCTTCCCACTGTACTCTTTTACTCTAGCATGACTGGTGTATGGTTAAAATCGAAGTAAGGGTGGGCTTGCTCTCAGGCAGTTTGGTAGGGAGAAAAACAGAAGGCATTCCGCATTCCATTCATTATTGCTGGAAATCCATATCTACTTCTTTGAAACCACGCGTGAGGGTTAAGTTAGAAATCAACAATGCCAGCTCATTTTTACGAATTCAGTTTCAATAAAAATCAGTAAATGAAGGTTAAAGAATATTTTGAAAATTACAGTTGTTCACACAGTACTCTCAAATAGCTTTTGAATATGAACAGGTTGCAAAGAATATTTTGAAAATTACAGTTTTCACGCAGTACCCTCAAATAGCTGTGATTACGAAAGGGTTACACAAGTCACAGTGATATTCAAATCATTTGTATAAGTGATAAAATGAAAACAGTTGTCTGGAGAATGAATACTGATCAGCTATAAAGGATAGCATAAATAAATAAAGCATCTCAGTTTCCAAAGATCATCAATCACAACTTGGCAGAGTTTCTGGTGCATAGAAAACATTCAGCGCTGAATCAATTAGGATATGGAGTAAATTGTCAGTCACTTGAACTGAAAATGTTTTTTTTTTGGGGGGGGGGGGGGGGGGGGGGATGGGACCTATCTTTATGATGCTAGAATGGGCATAGGGTTAAACTTTACAACAAATCTTACAACAGAAAATATGCCCAGTAGGCAATTGTGAATACGCACATGCAAATCATTTTCGATATTCCGTTCCAAAGAGGAAGACAAGTGAATGCGCGCAATCAGGCAGCGGGTACGGGCAGCCAGTAGGCAGGTAGGCGAGGCAGGCAGGCGCAGGCAGGCTCAGACCGAGGCATACAGGGCGCACAGGCAGGCGGGCAACTGTACTCTTTCACACAGGCATGGCTGTTGAATGGTGAATATCGAAGTCAGGACGGGCTTGATGTTAGGCAGGTAGATAGGTAGACAGACTGCGCGCAGTCATCTAGTGCAGACAGGCAGGCACAGGCAGGCACGCAGGCAGGCACGCAGTTAGGCACGCAGGCAAACTCAGGAAAGTGCAGGCAGGCGCAGGCAGGCTCGCGGGCAGTTCTAACAACTCTTCCGACTGTACTCTTTCACACAGGTGTGACTGTGAATAGTTAAAATCGAAGTCAGGGCTGGCTTGATGTCAGGCAGGTAGATAAACAAACAGACTGTGTTCAGGCGCAGGCAGGGAGGCGCTGGTAAGCGCAGACAGGCACACAGGCAGGCTCAGGCAGGCATGCCAGCAGGTGCGCATGCAGGCAGGCAGGCAGGCACAGGCAGTCGGGAAGGCAGGCGCAGGCAAGCGCGCAGAAAGGCTGGCGCGCGGGCATTTCTAACAACTCTTCCAACTGTTCTCTTTCTCACAGGCATGACTGTTGAATGGTTAATATCGAAGTCAGGGTAGGCTTGATGTTAGGTAGATAGGCAGGCAGGCAGGCAGGCGGGCAGGCATTTCTAACAACTCTTACGAATGTACTCTTTCACAGAGGCATGACAGGTGAATGGTTAAAATCGAAGTCAGGACGGGCTTGCTGTCAGACAGGTAGGTAGACTGACAGACTGCATTTCATAATATTCCAGCCATAATTGCTGAAAATCCATGTCTACTTCTCTGCAACCACGTGCATAGGGTTAAGTTAGAAATCAACAGCATCATAGCAATACTGCTTAGGACATAGTGTCACCACACATATATCAATTCTGTTGCAATGAAAAAATCAGTAACAAAGGGTTAACACACTGTTCTCTTTCACACTGGCATGACTGTTGTATGGTTATTTTCGAAGTCAGGGTAGACAGGCATTTCTGACAACTCTTCCGACTCTACCCTTTCACACAGACATGACACGTGAATGGTTAAAATCGAAGACAGGACATACTTTCTGTTAGTCAGGTAGGTAGGCCTACACACTCATAGACTTTCATATTATTCCAGCCATAATTGCTGGAAATCCTTATCTACTTCTCCGTAACCGTGCATGCAGGGTTAAGTTAGAAATCAACTGCATTATAGCAATATTGCTTTGCTCACATTTATGAATTCTGTTACAATAAAAACCATAAAAGAGGGTTAATGGATATTTTGAAAAGTGCAGTGCTCTATCAAATAAGAGAAAACAGCATCTGGAGAATGCTGGTCAGCTACTAATGATATTGTACAAATAAATAAAACGTTAATCACAGCTTGACAGTTACTGATAACAGCAAGCTTGAGAAATTTTAACTGGCATTAGCAAAGTAAACCACTTTTATAAAGATTTTGAGGGTAGTCCAATTCAAGGCCTGAAAACTGTATGAAGATTAAAACATTGAATAAAACATATAACAGCAAAATTGTTCTAGGATGTACGCTCTATATTTTCGTGGGAAAAACTTTGACAAAATATGAGTCCAGTGCTGAGAAATCGCACGTGAAAGTTGGCGAAAACAACAATTATTCCGACAGTACCCTTATGGGAACTCCCAAATCTGGCAAGGGTTAAACTTTTAATAATAACATATAAAACAAAAGTTGTCATACTTTGACGGCTGCATGCAGCCATAGAAAACATTCAGTGCTCAATCAATTAGATATGGAGTAAATTGACACTTAAAGTTACCAAATTCTAAAAAATTGAAGTTTTCTTGGACGGTACCTACTTTTGGGCAACCAGAATGGGCATAGAGGTAAACTTTACAACCAAACTTACAACAGCAAATATGATCGGTACGCAATTGTGAATGCGGACATGTAAATTATTTTTCGATATTCCATTCCAAAGTGGAAGAAAACTGAACTCAAAATGAGCGAATTTTAGGTAGAGTTTTAGGGTACTCTGATTCAAGGCCCGAAAATTGTGTGAAAGCTAAAACTATGAATAAAACATATAACAGCAAAATTGTTCTTGGATGAATGCCCAATCTTCTCACTGGACGTGATTTGAGAAAATGTGGTTGCAGTGCTGAGAAATCGCATGTGAATGTTGGCAATTTTCGCCAAAAATGCATTTTCAGGTGACTTTTGTGGCAAAACAGGGTCAACATGGGTAATATTGCCTATGCAGACAGATGCAGGTGCACATGCTTCAAACGCTTGGAACATTTCGGCCCAATCGCCCAGAGCATTTTTGAGAATTGGGGCAAAACGTGACATTTTGGCTACATTTTGTACGATTTTGGCAGAAAATGAAAAACTTCAGAAATGCCATGACCCAGGCGATAAACTTCGCATGATGCTCTATAGATGTGCCGAATTTCAACAATATCGTACAGACCGTTTTTGCGTAACCCGTCAGACAAGATTTGGTGAAATAAAAAAAAAAAAAATTAAAAAAAAAAAAAAAAGAAAAAAAAAAAAAAAGAAAAATAGCAATAATAATAGATCCACCTATTAGAAATAGGTGAATCTAATAATTATTTTTTTACTGTAGCCTCAATTCAAGCTGTCCCACAATATTCTCTTATTTTATATCTATTTATTGAAAATTTTTCCTTGTTTAAATCACTGACCAGAGCTGGAAGGTTTTGATTTATCACATTCGGTTTGGGTTCAGTTTCAGGAAAAACCCTTGGTTTCGGCTCAGATTTTCTTTCTGGGTCTTCAGGTTCAGTTTTACGGGTTGCTGGAAAAACTGGTACCAAGTCAGGAAACCACAACACTGCCCAGCTCCATCACTGATCTCGTCGTAAACAATTGTGGTAGGTATAATAAGAAAGGAAATTTACTATAAAAGTTAAATTTCTTTACCAAACCTACTTTACAATTGTTTTCAACAGGCTGAACAGATAACAGTAGGAGGGAATCACATAACCAACTCCCACAAAACCCAACTGCGCTGGAACCGTGGACAGAAGAAGAGTTCCCTAGGCCTATAAAATAATAGCATCACAACCATTAGTAAATGACAATGGGAGATGAAGTGTATGGCCCCTGTGAGACACACAGACAGAAAGGACAGTACCAAGAACAGGGCTGGAACTGACCTTGCAAGAACCCTAATGGGTAGGAGTGATGACAGACAGAGCAGAAGAAAAGAAGGCCTGAAGAAAAAAGCTCCTCAGACTGCTCTTGCAACTGACGCAGATAGGTGGAGAAAGTCGAAGCATTTCTCCAGCAGTCTGCCTGCATAACATCTGACAACTGATGGAGTTAGCATAAGCCCAGGAGGTAGACAATGCACGCACCTCGTGGGCAAAAAACGATTGGTAATACAACCGTCAGAAGAGCAGATGATGTGCGAATAGCAAGACAAATCCATCTAGAAATGGAGTGAGGAGAGATCTTCTGCCGACAAGGGATAAGAGACATAAATATATCTGTTCCCGTCTTTCCTAATGAACTGTGTCCAGTTGAAGTAAATGCGAGTTGCATGAACCGAACAGAGCAAAGGGTGATTACCCTCAGCAGAAGGAAGAGCCCTGATACAGATTAGACATTGAGTAGTTTCTGGCATCTGATTCTTGGCCAGAAAGGAGCAATCAGTGGTAAAGTAACACTGTTGGCGGAGCTCCTGAAAAGGCCGGATCAACAGAAATGGGCGTGAAGCTCACTAACCCTTCTGGCTGAGGCAAAAGTCATCAGACAAAGCTGTCTAGTATGTGAGAAAAAGCATATCCACCTGGGATAAAGGTTCGAATGATATCCTCCTCCCCCCCCCCCCCCCCCCCCCCCCCCCAAGCAAAGCAGCACCCAAGAAAGATACGATCTTGGGGGTACGCTGCAAAATCCCAGGCCTTTTCAAAGAAAAGTGCGAATAAGCCTGGAGAGGGATGGATTAGTGCATTCCTACAAACGCAGAGGAAAGCATGGATTGTACCCTCAGATGGTAACAGGTTGGAGACCCTGAGAATCAAACAGATATACCAGAAACACTGCAATCTGTGTATTGAAGAATAAGCATAATCAACAGAGTGATTAGCACACCATCGACAGGAGACCTTCCATTTAGCTGCAGAGGCTAAACCAGTGGTGTGCTGCCTTGAAGAAGAAAAGCACGCCACTGCTCGTCTCGAAAAACTTCTGAATGGGAGACAGGACCTGATATGCGTGAAGGCACAATGAAGTCAGGTCAACATGAAACCTCCTCGGGTGACCTTGCAGAGAAGGTCGTGATGTAGAGGGAGACGTGCCGGAACTGCCGCCAACACAGAGTAGAGCTGTATGGATCCCCACCCAATAAGGCGACAGGGAGCGATCAGAATGATTCGACAACTGCAAGTTCATATCTTGGCTAGAACCTGAGGCAGAATCGGAATGGGCAGGACTGTTCCAATCGAGCATCCACGACGAAAGCCAGAGGATCTAGACTGTTCCAATCGAGCATCAAGGGCGAAAGCCAGAGGATCTAGACACAGGGACACGAAAGTGTGCACCTGAGGTTCCCACGGGTTGAAAAACGATTGATGTGGGGATGACCCCAGAGATCAAAAAGCGACTGAAACACTGCCCTATGAAGCATCCACTCGTTGGAAATAAACCTGCCCCTGGGGACAGGAAGTCAGCTAGGACGACCGGGAATGTGATGAACCACCACCCCAGCATTGATCCTGAGCGAGCAGTAGAAGATCCCGAGCCAATGTACTTGGGAACCGAGTGCATGCTGCCCATGGTTCCAAATGTAAGCCACCACAGTCGAATTGTCAGACAAGAAAAGGACATGACGATTCAAAAGGTGGGTGATCCACTGCCAGAAATGCAGAAGAAGAGCAAGAAGCTCCTTCTGGTTGATGTGAAGAGCTACATGATCCTGGTCCCATACACCATGAAGGGAAAGTCCAGAGGATCTAACATCGCACACAATCCAAGATCGTTGGCATCAGCCGTCAGAACATGATTGAAGATGGGCAAGTCCAACGGAACTCCCGGCACAATCCACTGAACATCCGTCCAGGAAAGAAGGTGAAGAAATGCTGGTAACTGAAGCAACAGATCCAGAGGATCCACATTCGGCCTCCAACAACTGAGAAAGTGCTGGAGAGGTCTGACATGCAGCCGACCTAGACGAATGAGATACGTCACCGAACTGCAGAGACCGAGCAGCCGGAGAATACTCCGAGCTGTTGCAGACGTGGACTGGGTCAGAGTCAGGGCGAAAGCTGAGAGAATCACAGCCCTCACCCAGGGAACTGCCACCGTATTCAGATGAGTATGGAAGTCCATCCCCAGATGACAAAACGACTGAGAAGGGACCAGGTCCAACTTCTCATTGACTCTGAACCTTAGCAACGTGAGCAGGCTCAAGTGTGTCGACATCTGACTCCAGAAGAGCAGCCTTGGAATGGATATCGTACAGATAAGCTGAAGTAGTCACCCTGGACTGAGTGCGATGGATGTGACATTGAGGTCGAAAGGTATGGCCTTGAACTGGTAAATTCGCCCCAGAAAAGCAAACCCGAGATACTTTCGCAATGTCCGATGAATCGGAACGTGAAGGTTAGCATCTCACAGGTTGTTGCTGGAAGCGAAATCTCCTTGCTGAATGGGGTGGCGAACCGACCTGAAAGTCTCCATGATGAACTTGGGAGCAATGGGAGGCTGGTTCAGGATACTCAGATCGATAACTGATTGGAGTCGACCATCCCTCTTCAGCACCGAGAACAGGCGGGAATAAAATCGCACTGCATGAATATTCTAGACGACCTCAATTGCCCCCTTTGACAGGAGAATGTCTATCTCCCATTGTGAAATGTCGAAAGGAACTTGGATTAGAAGAGGCACTCTCGACAGAGTGGGGTGCCTCAGAAAAGATATCTGCAGATTGGACCGAACATCTAACACCCAAAGATCGGATGTGAATGTGGCCCAATGGTCTGCAAACTCGGATATCCCTTCGCCAACCTGGGATGACGAGGTGAGGATCTTCATTTCGAGCCCCGGCAAGGCCTGTGAGAGGAGAAACCACCTCTAAAAGGGGTATGAAATATCCCGAGGATCTGAAGTGCGGGAACTCAGGAGAGTCGCCGTGGACCTCTGAGGGACAGAAGGTCCAGGCTGCACAAAAATGTACCGGTCCCACAAAACTGGCAAAGGACCAGAGTGTGTGGACGGAAGTGCAACAGAGTCCACAGTGACCCCACCATGGACATCTGAATCCAAATGAAAACCTGCTGGGCTCAACAGCAGAGAGACCAGAGCAGAGAGATCGGCTGGCAACCACTTCCATCTTCACCGAGTTGAAGCCAGGGATGGTTGAGGCCGATATCCCCACATCCAAGAAGCAGAAATCCCTGCAGACCCCTGCAGGGATAAGCTGAGGCCAGCTGAAATGAAGACCGATGACGTCACAAACAAAGTAGCAGCAGGAGTGGATACATTAGTAGCTGCTGACAAAGGGGGAAAAGTGGAGAGAGCAACCAAGCTCGGCTCCAAAAGAGGATTCACAACCCTAATGACAGCCTTAGATGTCAACAGTAGTCCCGGAACCAGGCATCTCTTTGCCAGAAAGTCAGCAGCTACCGCGGTATCCACACCATAAAAAATCTGCAAAACCCCCAGGAGGGGGTATAACTCCAGACAGAGTTGAATCGAGAGGCCCCGAACGACTGCGTTCCCCTTCATGCAAAACATCACGTGCCCGAACTACAGAAAAGACGGAAGCCCAAAAGGTGGAAGACCATCCAGCCCACAGGGTTTTTCAACAGAACACCCAAATAAAGTGGAGCATGAATAATGGGAAACTTCAAACATGCTAAGACAACAAAATGGCCTGCAAGGTATTGTCCTAGGCATATCTGGCGACAGCAATGTAGATGGGAAGGTGAACCCAAAGAAAAAATAAATTAGGACACCCCCAGCTACCAGAGTAAGATGGCAGGAAACAAAGGCCCGATGGGAACAGAAAAGTGCCCAAAACAGCCAAAAGAGAACTGGCAGAAATTCTACCCTCAACAGAGGGGATAAAAGCTGCCACAACCGCCCCCAGCTGACACCTCACTCAGTTAAAAGCAGAACCCAAAGGGTTAGCATTAATGAACAAAAGACCGAAATGGCACGTAATGCGAAAGAAACAGCTATGAATCCACATATCAGAACAGGAAACATCATTAACATCAAGTCAAAAGGTATCACTGTTGAAGAGCGAGACGATCCGCATCCTTCTAAGATGGCAGAAAAAAATAGAATGACACATTGGTTATATGTCTGTGAACTGGTTCTGGAAGCTGTGGATTAGTACATGGAGATGAGTGTCCCCTACTGGGTGTGCACTGGTTACACTCGACCCAGTTTTGGATTATTTTTTCTTGGTGCTTTTGCACCACTTTTCTTTCACAAATCGCTGGGGAAAGAAGAAAATAGAGAGTATTTTCTGAGTTAGGGACTTCCACTGTAGTGCAAGACTGTTGTAATATTATTTATTGGCCAGTTTCCCTTATACATTTCCTCATATGTAAAGATGCTGAGATATGTTGGGAAACTGCAGTCCGGTTCGGTAAATGAACTTCTAGATAGCGCGTTTATTTATTTATATTTATTAGGGTTTAACAACACTTTAACAGCCAAGGTCATAAATTGTTGGTGGCAATTTTACGGGTGGAGGAAGCTGGAGTACCCAGAGAGAACCACCGAGCAACGGCGAGCAGCTGCCAGCTACCCAACATCGTAACTCTGCACTACAGCACAGGCAGCATTAGATTGGTTGAAGACACGCGCACCATCGACGTGCAGTACGTCTTAGTACACGGCGTCATTGTGCCCCCATGTGGACAATCAGGGCTAAGTGCCTTGCCCAAGGAATCAATGCGGGAGTCTGAATCGATCGCTCAGGCGGTCACCCATCCAAGGACTAACCAGGACGTTGCTAAACTTCGGTGACCTGACGAGAACCAGTTACCGCATCGTCACCGCATCTCCAAAAAGCCTGTTGTAAACAATTATAAGGTAGGTTGATAAGAAATATTTCTATTTCAGATGCAATACACAGAAAGCTTAAAGAATTCGGTGAGCAGTTTCAAATTAATACCGAGTCCCTGACCACAACTGCAATATTTGAAATTGAATCTAAGCTTAAAGAAGGTCACATTTCTGCATTTTATGGTGCCATTCACAATGACAATCGTAGGAGTGGCTCCAATAAATTACGAACATATCGGCTATTTAAGGACGATTTTAGCCTCGAGCCATATGTGACAGGGTGCAAGTCGGTGCGCAATCGAACATCTTTCACCCGTCTTCGTGTCAGTAACCACGCACTAGCTATAGAGAAAGGCCGGCATAGTCAGCCGCCAACCTCAGTTCAAAACCGTACTTGTGTACATTGTGATACTGGGTTGGTGGAAGATGAATTTCACTTCATAATAGAGTGTTCGAAATATAAGCTATTGCGTGAAGAACTTTGATAAGTTATTTAAGTACTAATCGTTTATTTGGTGACATGGACGATACTTGCAAGTTTCTTTATATTATGCTGAATAAAAATCCTGCCATTTGCAATGAAATCTGTGGTGCTGTGCGCAAATTCTTCAATGCGCGCGAGATGGATTGAAAAATTGGTGAATGGTCATTGTTGTGTTGTGTATATTATTAATTACTTATTGTTGTACATTGTAAATTATTGTTATGAATCTACCTTATCGTGTATTATTATGCATTCTGCCCGTTATGGCTGTATTTTGCAATAAATCTAATCTAATCTCTAAAAATTTGATTTCCTATAGGCTTTCCATGGTAATTATGAGCTGCAATTGTGGCCATGTTTGCAATATTACATCAACATTACATGAGGATCATTGGTAGAAGGTGTCCCAGTCCTCAATCATGTGAAGTTTCAAAACATTTGACTTCGTAGTTTCAGAGGGGAAGATCTGTTTTCAAATGCATGGGAACAAAATGAGAATCATTTGCAGAGGAGCTCCCATAGACTATCCCTGCCAGGTTTGTTTTTATGTCGGCACAGTAGTTCCAGAGAAGAAGATGAAAATGTGATTTCCCATAGGGTTTCTATAGTAACTATAAGCTGCAATTGTAGCCATGGTTGCAACACGATCAACATTAAATGAGGATCGTTGGTAGAGGGGGGTCTCAGTCATCAACCATGCAAAGTTTTAAAACATTTGGCCCTGTGGTTTCAGAGAAGATTTCTCAAAATCCACCAATCAGAATCAAAGAATGCCTCTGTCGGCCATGTTTTCAAACGCATGAGAACAAAATGAGAATCATTTGTAGAGGAGCTCCAATAGACTATCCCTGCCAGGTTTGTTTTCATGTCGGCACACTAATTCCAAAGAAAATGAAAATGTGATTTCCCATAGGGTTTCTATAGTAACTATAAGCCGCAATTGTGGCCATGTTTACAAGCTGATCAACATTAAATGAGGAACGTTGATAGAGGGGGTCCCAGTCATCATTTATGTGAAGTATCAAAACATTTGGTCTCACAGTTTCAGAGGAGAAGATTTTTTAAAATCCACCAATCAGAATCAAAGAATGCCTTTGGCAGCTATGTTTTTCAACCCACAGGAACAAAATAAGGATCGCTTGTAGAGGACTTCCCATAGACTATCCCTGCCAGGTTTGTTTTCATGTCGCCTCAGTTTTTCTAGAGAAGAAGATGAAAATGTGATTTCCCATAGGGTTTCTATAGTAACTATAAGCCGGAATTTGTGGCCATGTTTACAACCTGATCAACATTAAATGAGGACTGTTGGTAGAGGGGGTCCCAGTCATCATTTATGTGGAGTATCAAAACATTTGGCCTATCAGTTTCAGAGGAGAAGATTTTTGAAAATTCACCAATAAGAATCAAAGAATGGGTCTGGCAGCCATGTTTTTCAACCCACGGGAACAAAATGAGGATCGCTTGTGGAGGACCTCCCATAGACTATCCCTGCCAGGTTTGTTTTCACGTCGCCTCAGTTTTTCCAGAGAAGAAGAGGAAAATGTGATTTCCCATATGGTTTCTATAGTACGGCGGCGTGGAAGCGACACTCTATGTTTTCCTACTATCTTGTTTAAATGAGTTAGCTAAGTTGTTTAAACGTGATATCATCTGGACGAGATCCGAAGCAGACCTGCATAGCTTCTTGGAAATAGCTGACCAATCACACCTGACATTTCGCTTTGTTTATGAAGCCTCGACCACCGAGGTCACGTTCCTTGATACCGAGATTTACAAAGGTGATTGGTTCCAAGCCACCGGCGTTCTGGATGTGCGTTTCCACATCAAACCAACAGAGACATTCCAATACCTCCACCGCCAATCCGCTCATCCCCCTGCCACTTTCAAGGGTGAACTGGCGTGCTTTATACACAACAACTCATCTGAAACACGCTATACACACCACAAAGAACAGTTTGTGAATAAACGCCTACCACAGGGTTACACCATGCAGGAAATTGAACACCTGTACTCACTACTGTCATATATGGAGCCACCTCTGGTCTTCACTACGATCTTCAACCCGTACATTTCTAACATCGAGAAGGCACTCCTAAAATTTTGGGAACTTAAATCCAGCAGTACCACACTGCGGAGAATATTCCCGGAGCCTCCAATTCTGGCTTTCAAAAGCGGCACAAACCTTAATGACACCCTAGTATGTGCCCAACTACCGCCCACAAGGCATAGTGTCGGAGACACCCACCCACCAACCTTCCGGTCTCCCACTGGCAGTACAACCCACCACAATTAACCGGTACCAACCTACGGTCTACTCCCCTACCCACCCCACCCCCCCACACACACATGGGGTTGTGGCTCGATGAGCACATTTACTACGGGCAATATTAACTATCTGAACGCATGATCATACCAGCTGCTACCCATCACACGCATCCTCCTATGAGGATAGAGCGTCTTGAATGAGCATCTACCCATCTCCGTGTCCTCTGACCATGACACCAATACCTATAGCGGCGCTATCTGTATTACGTCCGCCGCAGACTAATTTATACCCGGTTCAACCGAACGGCTTTCATAACTACTTCTGCTTCCAACCATGCGACCAATTAGAACAACTCGTAGATCAAACAACCAGCACAGAACATCGGCATGTCCGTACCAGCCTCCACCTAGGCATGCTGGAATCATTATGCCGCCACTAAATCATACCAAGCCAAGGGAGGAAGCAGAGAACGAGGCACGCCCTCGATTGGATTAAATATGTCCAATCATCTGACTGGACCTACGGCACTCGCCCTCCATCCACCACGTACATTCCTGACCAACAGGAGCTTGACGCACAGTTGTTTGATCAGGTGGAGAAGTATAAACAGGCGGTCAAAGACACCTTTGTGAACCACCTTAACCAGTGGGCTGCCAAAGACCCTGTTAACCTGCACACTGGCAGTAGTGACGATCAGAAGATTGCGGACATGGCTGCCAAGATTTCACTGCTCGTAGCCAAACAACTGCTGCAAGCACCACCTAAAGCAGCTACTGACCCAGAGACGATGGACAAACCGGATGAATCCATGTCCACCAACAAGGAAGAATCCTGGCTGTAGACCCTACACTACACTAATTAACGGCCCTTTTCAGGGCAACCCACAATATTAGAAACAGTGATACCTATACATACTCACTGCCTTCATATTTACAAAAAACAAGCTCCCTCGAAGGAGCATAGAACAAACCATAACCTATATGGGAGTCAAGTTCTCACCCGAACCGCTTAACCTGGTGCACAACCAAATGAGAACACCAATACTCATTCCTCTATAGGCGTGCCACTATGTTAAGACCGCACCCCTGCGCAACACAGCAGGCTATATTTCCAATCCTGAGCCCTTAACCTCGGGCCAACCTAGGGTCCATCTACGGTGACCACACCACCTTTCATAAACACGGGATATATGAGATTATACGCAAACCGGGTGCCCTCCCCCCCCCCCCCCCCCCTCCAAGTGGGGGTTCCAGCAGTGTAATATGACGGTATTATGAACATGGCACTCCGTGATCAATCTTGACACGAACTGATGGTGCTCTCTTCAAATCCAGATCATATCACCAAGCACCTCCCCCCCCCCCCCCCCCCCCGGGGGCCGGAGTTATAGGGATGGGCTACCATGGCCCGCCCCATCTCGCACTGATGTTAGATGACCGCACCCGAAGCTTGAAGGCGAACTTAGTGGCTACTATGCTACCCCTGAAAATCAGAATCAAAGAATGCCTCTGGCAGCCATGTTTTTCAATCCACGGAAACTAAATGAGGACCGTTTGTAGAGGACCTCCCATAGACCATCCCTGCCAAGTTTGGTTCACATCGGCTCAGTAGTTCCAGAGAAGATGATGAAAATGTGATTTTCCATAGGGTTTCCATAGTAACTGTAAGCTGCAATTGCAGCCATGTTTGCAACTCGATCAACATTAAATAAGAATCGTTGGTAGAGAGGGTCCCAGTCATCATTTATATGAAGTTTTAAAACATTTGGCCTGGCAGTTTCAGAGGAGAAGATTTTTGAAAATCCACCAACCAGAATCAAAGAATGCCTCTGGAAGCCATGTTTTTCATCTGACGGGAACAAAATGAGGATCGTTTGTAGAGGGTCTCCCATAGACCATTCATGCCAAGTTTGGTTCACACCGGCTCAGCGGTTACAGAGAAGAAGTTGAAAATGTGAAAGGTTGCCGGATGCCGGACGACACTCAACGGCGGACGAAAAAGTGATGAGAAAAGCTCACATGGCCTTTTAGGCCTGGTGAGCTAAAAATGATATCTGATAGCATTTTTGAATTGATGCTGATGTGCCCCAATAATGGTATATATAAATATTATGGTGGCATGAGTACCGGTGACAAAGACCAGGGGAAATAACAACATTTAAGTTGATTAACTGATCATTATGATGACGTCGTGTCACTCACTTGGTGGGCGGAGATTACTTTGATGGATGTGCGTGTGAAGTCTGCTTTCTTTTTTCAATTCTCTCTTGAAAATTCTGATACTGATAATTTGATATTTTTGATTTTCTCCCATCGATGCTTCTTTCATTATCTCTGATAGAGTATTAGTGTTGTTTAATAATAGAGTTATTATGCCTAGGTGTTGCTTTATCTGGACATTTGCTGGGACAGAGTTATTGGTTGGTGTCAATGTCATTTCCTTTTTTCATCACATGGCTATGCCATTTCACAAAACATGTGTGATGTAAATTGCAGTCAGCTCTGGACATGATTCCAATAGACCAGCATTGTGTTAATTTGATGATAAATCCATTGAAACAGTGGGTTGTAAATTTATTGGAGCTGTCAGTTGGTAGTTTTATAGTACTCTGCTGATTTCTTGCTATCAGCAGGCACTTTATGCAATTGCCATCCGTGATCTGAGACTTGTGTTCGAAAAAAAATGACAATCGGTGAGAACTGATATTTTTCTGGTAGTGCTGATTCGATTCCGATACCCTATAATCAGCCGAATATGTCTGCTGATTCAGTTAACTATTTGATCACTAATGTGAAGTTTCAAAACATTTGACTTTGTATTTCAGAGGGGAAGATTTTTGCAAAATCCATCAATCAGAATCAGGGAATGTCTCTCATTACGTGTACAGTCCCTATAAAAGTAGTCTTCCAAATTACCCCAGTTGTTACATATGATTACATAATGCAGTCACTGTTAATCCGGTTCAATTGAGATCTCTGTGTCTATTTATAGAGGAACTTTTTATGAGTGGGCAGAGCTTATCAATGGGGTTTTTCAGCACTGGTCTGATAAAGCATAACACTTTTGAGATGGTGTTTATAACCTTTATGACAACTTTTTTTTATCAAATGTTATTAAATATCTTTTTGAAATTTATTCTGTATATTGTTATAATTTATTGGGAATGCATATATATCAATATGTTCAATTAATTGTAATTTGTAACAGAAACAAAAAATCACATTAAAATAATCTTGGCATACAAAGTTCAAATGGTGAAATATTCAAGTCTAATTACTGTGTAATATTCATTTTTGCATTTAACACTTTACGTGACATAACTGTAAGAATCGGCTAACGCTATACACGAAATTCGTCATTCCCATTTTTTTTAGGTTTTTATCTTAATTTTTTGCTTCCAAAGCATATCTTATGACTTCTGATTGAAACGAGCGCATAGCATTCGTTTCAATCAGGGGTCATAAACTGTGTTTTGGAAGCAAAAAATATTTTGACAACTGTTGTCTTCTACTGTAACTAAGGTTAGATAAACGGTTTATCAGTCAACCCTTTACCCAACAGCTCAGCAGTACTGTTCTTGCACAAAGGCCTACATCGTTACCTCTGAAATATAGCTTATGCTCCCTCCTTTGCAACGAGTCTGGGGGACTGGGCTAGTTTCAGTTAGGGATCATAAACTATATTTTGAAGCAGAATCATGTAAAAAGTACTGTCCGGATCGGCACATGTACAGACGGCGATCCGAGGTGGAAAAGACAGCTATCCAGTATTAAGAAAACAACACTCGAACACATGGTCTCTCAGTGTGCTGCAAGACACGGGGCTGTAGAAATTGTTTTGTTTTTTCTCTCATTTTTTGCAACTATCTATTCAAAACACCGCTGGATATTTTCTGATAAACTGTCGCAAAAAAAAAAAATTCAAACTTTGTTGTTGTGGTATAATGTCTACAAAGAGTTAAATGGTGGGACGTCGCCCCAAATGACGTCGCCCATGGGAGAAGTCGGCCAAAAATAAAGTCAGCAACTGAGGTATGCCCCTAAGTCGGTCCATGGATTAAATCGGCCCAGGACTTTTTCGTAGTGCTAATATACATGTGCACGGTTAACTTAAGTGACAGGTTGAATGTTAGAAACAAAATTTTCTTTACAAGTCGCAGTGCAAATATAAAAGTATATAGATATACATAATTGTAATTCAATTTAACCAGTTTCTGATGTTGGAAATCTCAAAAGAATAAGAGTAATTTATGCTTTATCTATTGTCACCAGTCAATGTTTTCATTGTGATCAGAGGCTGTTTCAGAAACAATCAGTAGCTATTGTCGGCTCTTGTTTTACATATTTGGAAGGGTAAATAAAGGATTAGTTCATATTAGAAAATGTTATTGCTACCAAATTTTATTGCTGCCACGAGAACTCAATAACTGATCATGTTAAGTGTTGTGTTATATTCAGTTATATTACAACAGCGTGGGTCTACTTTTCTCAGTGGTCCAAAGCAAGAAACCTCAAGCTATACGCATCATTTTTTAACGAAATATAAACTATATGTATATGTTTCTTCTAATTTTGCTGAGTTCAGACGGGAAACTGAAAACTCTCCCAAATTCTGCCAATTTATAATTTTTAACTGATCTCAGATACATTCAGACACATCGCGTCCCATCTCGCCACACAAAGAAGGGTCTCTGCTAAAACACTCGAGGAGTGAGGTTTGCACTCACAAAATATGCTCTCAGCTTCGGTGGAAAAGGGACACAGAACACAACATATTTCTGCAGATGGACCGTAGGTTGTCGTTCAAACGACCCTCAGTTCAATGAAATGTTCCTTTCACATGGGTTAAGACGATATATGTGTGACAATTCCACTCTGTTAGTGTTTCTCTTTAGAATTTCTTTCCATGTACCATTGATGAGTTCCAGGATATCCACAATTACAGTCTTGGTCATCCACAGTGTTTCAAAGGCCCTGCATGGTTCAATGTAAATAAATATTCTGTTCACCTGAACAATGGGTCAAACTGCATGCTGGACGAAACTGTGTTGGAAAGGAATTGACTCAGATTTTCACCCCACGTGTTATTCAATCATAATAGACGATTTCAGCATAGCGCCATCTTACACCTGGGAACCGATATGTAGATGCACGCGCGGCTTGTTTATCAAATTTGGTTCCACATCTGAAATCAGTCTGGAAATTATTTTGGTCTGTCAGGAAATTTTGTTCCGCCCCATACGGCGAGGAGCAATACCTATTATCACACTTGCATATCCCACTTGATGCTGCATAAGATTCCCACCCCACCCAAGTTCACCGGGATTTTTTTTAATAGGCCTAGGCCCATAAATAGTAGGCTTACAGCAACACTGAACATTAGGAGACAGAAACACAGACATTAAATGTTTGTGGGGTTGGCCTACGCAACTGCACCCTCTGATGGCAAGATGGTAGGCCTATAACAGTTGGCTCTCTGCCTCCATTGACTTGGTACTTAGCCCAACCCCCCCCCCCCCCCAATCAACCAACCAGTCAGTTGATGTCTATACCCGACTGGTCTTCCACTGCATTTTTTTTTTACCAAGAACTTTTTTTTTTGGGGGTGGGGGGGGGGGGGGGGGGGGCAGATTAACATTGCACCCGTCTTTTGGGTATTCCTTTTATATTTTTGCCCCGCCAAGTTGAGTGAAAACATCGCCTTGTAAAACATGGATGCTTTGCCGCATCACTGGGGCGAGTTCGCAATGGACCGGCTCGTTCTCTGCACACCTTGAAATCCAACGTTACCCGTTGAACGCTTATTTTTTTATTGAGAAATGTTGTATATCATCCTCGGATTAAAGGGGATGTTATCATTCGGAGTTGCTGCGCATCCCGCCCCCAGGTCCCACTGCCTAGTCTAACCACAGACGTCTGGAGACCTGATTAATATCACATCACCCCCAACGTCAGACCTCCCCCTTGTATATGCCCCCCCCCCCCCACACACACACTTCCACAATAAATAACACACAGATCTATGTATTATATATTTCGAGGGGGGGGGGGTGCATATAAGAATGAGGTGTTTTGAGGTAGGGGTGATTTAGATCAGGTTTTCAGACGTCTATGGTCAAATAACTGTGGCAATTTGGCCCGTTTAGTGGGTAACGAAACTACGTTGTTCTCAACCTGTTAAGTCGACTTCAGCTGTCCTTCATGCGAATACCTGGAAACGCAACCAAATTGTGTAAAGTTCTGTTTCATTGCCCGGAATATGGCTACCACTGCAGAATAAAAAGGTGTGTATTTGAATGACTCTTTTCGAAAGGTTCTTCAACCTGTTACAAATGAGATTTTTTTTATTATTTCCATTTTTGGCATAACTTCACTAATAATAGTCGGATTGTAAAAATTCACGGATGAAATCGCACTGATTTTTACTCAACATATTCGAAACGAAACGCGTTTTTAAAATTTCCCTGTGATATTAAAAATAGTATTTTCCTGACTGGTTGGAAAATGTGCTAATTGGTATCCAAAAATTTTGGGATCAAAGAAACACCGACATCGACAAAAAGTAACGAGAAGGTCTTCACAAATATTCATGCAAGATCGAAACTGCCCTCAAAAGTCATTTTGTATGATATTTCGAAATAAATTTTAACGATTTTATTTTTATTTGTGTAGTTTGGGAGCGATGCGCATTTTCCCCTAATTATCAACAGCCGTTTTGCAGAGAAATGATGCTTGGAGGTCCTATTTTGGGTCAGAAGCATAACCTTGTCACAACACCGGGAAACACTTTGTGCTAATTATAACCGATAGTACATCTTATTGAAGTCACGTGGTTGGGTTTTGATACCCCACCTCATAGAGCAGTTAGTGGGGAGTCGACTGGCAGTGTTTTACAGGGAGCGTACACGTAATGCTGGTGGCCATATTTTCCAACCAACGGGAACAAAAAGAGGATCATTAGTAGAGGGCCTCCTATAGACCATTCCTGCGATGTTTGGTTCACTTCAGCTCAGTTGTTCCAGAGAATAGGGTTTCTATCATAACTATAAGTTGCAATTGTGGCCATGTTTGCAACACAATCAACATTAAATGAGGATCATTGGTAGAGGGTGTCCCAGTCATCAACCATGCAAAGTGTCAAACATTTGGCCCTGTGGTTTCAGAGGAGAAGATTTTTCAAAATCCACCAATCAGAACCAAAATGCTTCTGGCAGCCATTTTTTTCCATGCATGGTAACAAAATGAGGAGCATTTGTATCTCATCAACTCAATGAAATATGACAACCCAGATCAATTGATTGTTTACAATATGGCCGCCATGGACTGGTCACTTTTCACAGGTGGGCAATATTTCCATGGACGCAATAATATTAGATTCCAAACACCAATTATAGGAATAATCATAAAAAATGTAATTAATGAAGCACTGGGTACAACCTGGTGTTTCACTGATTAAAATTTTGTTGATGATTATTACCTGGTAAATGCATGCATGGATGTCACTGCCCATGCATGGATTACGACCAGTCCACAGTGACTGTACTCTATTAATCTGTATTTATCATATTACATACAATGCTTGAATCATGTCCAGAGTGTATTGTCTTCAAGAACTGAGTAACACCGATTGGGCAAACAAATATTCATTCTTGACACTCTCATTCATAAACTTTTAAACCAACATGACATAACCAGCTGATGATATTCGCAGTAAAAACAATTCTTCATATTTACCGATTTTTTTATTACATTTTTAATATTTTTTGTCTTCAAACCATAGCTTAATTATGACCGCTCTACAGCTCTCTTCAATGAAGGGAAGGGACATAAGCTACATGTGAAGGTAAAAATTTTTAAAATAATAAAATTTGAGAGGTAATATTTTGGATGGCTAACCATTACAGTAGGTGAAGATAAAATGGAGAGCAATTAACCCCTGAACTGTGATGTCTAAATACCAAAATTTAAAGCTGCAAATTTTTCCCATAATGCTCAGTGTGCACTGACAAACAAAACTGAATTGATTAAATTTCTAGTTGCTTTATGGGAAAATTTTTCTGGTTGAAATTTTGATATTTTAACATCAGCATGTAATAGGTGAATGTAACTTTTATGTTTTCAAAGGGCTTGTATGGATGACTAAGCAAGAAAACAGTGTTTAAATATTTTAAAGCTACAATTTATTACAGAGTGAATGAGAGATTAAGAAAGAAATTAATAAAACTAAGACCTCTGAAAATAAAATGACAGGAGAGGAAATTGACAAAGTGCAAGTGATATGTCTCTTGACAATTTAGTAAGATTTGAATATTCATGAGAATCATGATAGAAAGCCGTTCACAAGCAGAATTTCAAATGAAACCACAAGCTACAAATTCAGAATAGAGAAATTAACCCACCACATACCTCTATCCTCTGTCCTTTAAGTTGCAAACGATTTACCCAGTCTTTCGATTTTGAAAATGGGAGGCACGCTGTAAACTGCTTGCTACCATTTGAAGTGAAGCATGCTACTGTTGCGCATCGGCATCAGGAAGATATTTTCAAGAAAAACAACAATTAACATCTGCACACTGTTCATGCGACTGGTGCACATCAAGTAGGGATTCTAAAAATATTATCTGATTTTTGGAATAAGCTTTTAATCAAATTTATTTGAGTTTGGTACAGTATATGAAATGCCATTTCAATGGAGCAATCGTCAGTCAATCAGATGATTCCCCATGGAATGCACGAGTGCAAAGACAGAGAGTAGCATTACTGGCCTTTGAAATTTGCCGAACTATGTTTTTCACGAACCAATTCTCAGAAAGTGAAGTTTCATTAGTTTGAAGTCTTGGAATCAAAATTTGTTATTTTAATTCTTTTTATGCAATTCTTGAAAAAATGTCCATAAAAGTATATCATGTGACCCCTCATTTCATATGAGCTCATTCCAATTTGTGTGTGTGTGTGGGGGGGGGGGGGGGGGGGGGGGAGGGGGGGGTGTCACATGATATGGTTTTCTTGAAATGTTTTTAATTTTTTAAACTGCAGAATTTGTATAGAAGATGGATGCAACTGATTCGTTAAGAAAGGGTTAATCCTCCGCTAGGTGGAAAGAAGGTGTACTTTAGTCTACTCACAAAAATTAACTTGAGGCTCTAAAGAGCCTGTAATCACTCACCTGGAACTACATCTAAAAATGTGATTTCCCATAGGATTTCCATGGTAACTATGAGCTGCAATTGTGGCCATGTTTGCAACATTACATCAACAATACATGAGGATCATTGGTAGAAGGTGTCCCCGTCCTCAATCACGTGAAGTTTCAAAAATTTGAATCCATCAAACAGAATCATAGAATGTCTCTGGTGACCATATTTTCCAACCAATGGGAACAAAAAGAGGATCGTTTGTAGAGGGCCTTCTATAGACCATTCCTGCCAAGTCTTTGGTTCACACTGGCTCAGTAGTTCCAGAGAGAAGATGAAAATATGATTTCCCATAGGGTTTTTCTATAGTAACTATAAACAGCAATTGCAGCCATGTTTGCAACACAATCAGCATTAAATGAGGAACATTAATAGAGAGTGTCCCAGTCATCAACCATGCAAAGTTGCAAAACATTTGGCCTGTGGTTTCAGAGGAGAAGAGTTTTCAAAATTGACCAATCAGAATCAAAGAATGCTTCTGGTGGCCATGTTTTTCATCCAACAGGAATAAAATGAGTAACAGTTGTAGAGAACCTCTCATAGACCATGCCTACCAAGTTTGGTTCACATCGGCTCAGTAGTTCCAGAAAAGAAGATGAAAATGTGATTTCCTATTTCTATAGTAACTGTAAGCCACAATTGCAGCCATAATTCCAACCCGATGAAGATTAAATGAGGATCATTGGTAGAGTGGATTACAGGCATCAGTCACATTAAGTTTCAAAACATGAGGCCTTGTTGTTTCAAAGAAGATTTCTTGAAAATGCACACATTTATGAATTCTGTTTCAACAAAAAAATCAGTAAAAGAAGGTTAAAAATTTTGAAAATTACAATTTTTTCAGACAGTATTCTCTTTCAAATAGCTTTGGATAGGTAGAGGATTACAGGAAACACATTTTACTCCAATTTTGTCATATCTTAAATATTACTGGTCTGCTAAGCTGACATAATGGGAAAAGAAAATAAACAAAACTTCCATGCTTTCCAAACACCTGTCATCAATCAGTATTTCTGATAAGTAACTTGAGAGTAATACATGCATTAACATAATTACAGCTGCAGTTGTTTACAGTACAAGTCAAAATAAGTTGTAGGATAATCCTATAAACTACGTATCTTTTCTCTTCCTACACTGATAAGACCAGAAGCTGACATCATTTTCTGGAAAGCTCTCACTGATAGCTTTCCAGAAAATGTCAGATTCTGATCTTGTCAGTGCAGGAGCAGCAGTTTACTTAGTTTATTGCAGTTATACTACAACTTATTTTGACTTGTACTGAATACACAATATTTTGGATTTTTACCCAGTTCTCAGTGGAGAAAACTGGAACCAACCCTTACCAGATTCTCAAAAAACAAGTATTTTGCAGACAGTACCAAACTCTGTGCAGACAGGAGAGGCATTGGGTTAAGCATTAGAATATAGCCTCTGGCAGCCACATATTTCATTCCTCTCATAGACCGGTCCTGCAAAGTTTGGTTCACATCGCTTCAGTAGTTCAAGATGAAAATGGGGTTTCCCATAGGGTTTCTATAGTAAATATAAGCCGCAAATTGCAGCCATGTTTGCAACCTGATCAACATTAAATGTGGATCATTGGTAGAGGGTGTCGCAGTCATCAGCCCTGCAAAGTTTCAAATCATTTGGCCCTGTGGTTTCAGAGGAGAAGATTTTTCGAAATCAACCAATCAGAATCAAAAAATCCTTCTGGCAGCCATGTTTTTTGATGCACGGGAACAAAATGAGGATCGTTTGTAGAGGACCTCCCATAGACCATTCCTGCCAGGTTTGGTTCATATCAGCTCAGTAGTTCCAGAGAAGAAGATGAAAATGTGATTTCCCATAGGATTTCTATAGTAATTATAAGCCGCAATTGAAGCCATGTTTGCAACCCGATCAACATTAAATGAGGATTGTTGGTAAAGGGGGGTCCCAGTCATTATTTATGTGAAGTTTCAAAACATTTGGCCTGGCAGTTTCAGAGGAGAAGATGTTTCAAAATCCACCAATCAGAATCAGAGAATGCCTCTGGCAGCCATGTTTTCAAACCCATGGGATCAAAATGAGGATCGTTTGTAGAGGACCTCCCATAGACTATCCCTGCCAGGTTTGGTTCATGTCAACTCAGTAGTTCCAGAGAAGATGATGAAAATGTGATTTCTCATAGGGTTTCTACAGTAACTATAAGCCACAATTGTGGCCATGTTTGTGACCCAATCAACATTAAATGAGGATCGTTGGTAGAAGGAGTCCCAGTCATTATTTATGTGAAGTTTCAAAACATTTGGCCTGGCAGTTTCAGAGGAGAAGATTTTTGAAAATCCACCAACCAGAATCAAAGAATGCCTCTGGAAGCCATGTTTTTCATCTGACGGGAACAAAATGAGGATCGTTTGTATAGGGCTTCCCATAGACTATTCCTGCCAAGTTTTGTTCACACCGGCTCAGCGGTTACAGAGAAGAAGATGAAAATGTAAAACGTTTACGGACGCCAGATGACAGATGCCAAGTGATGAGAAAAGCTCACATGGTCTTTTAGGCCAGGTGAGTTAAAAATTACAGGTGCGATGACGAGCTAGAGTGACAGATCACCTCAATGAAAGTCTTAATGACAATGCAGCTTAACATGACTGAGTGTAGTGTTTGATGAAAAGGATAATGTTCAATGTTTATGAAAGGTTTATGAAATAAGACAAGAATTGTAATAATTGAGAATATGTTAATTTCTGTTCCCTGTATGCTAAGTTTTCAATAAGAATAATTTGAGTTTAGACTGTACTAAAGAATTAAGACCTGAGTTGAGTTTACATATGTCAACCAAAGTTACCAAGTTACAGTAAAATCATTCCAAAATGAGTCATCCTACCAAGTTACAATGAAATTCCTTCATAAATATAACTCATAGACTTTGCTAAAGGAATGGAGGTCATGTGATGATTAGGCAGTCATGGTTGACCGATCATGACCAAAATAGGAATCTCATCTTGATATCATACCAAGTTATCCTATTAAGTTATAACGAAATCCCTTTTTAAAAATAATCTGGAAGCAGTGCTAAAGGAATCTACGTCAAGTGACCAAGTGGCGATAACGGGTGACCGATCGTGACCAAAATACGACAGTCTCATCTCCATATCATACCAAGTTATCCTTTCAAGTTACAATGAAATTGCTTTGTAAATATGAACTGCAGACTGTGCTAAACAAATCTTGATCACATGCCTGTGCGGCTGAAACGGTTGACTGATCACAGCCAAAATAGGTTGTTCTCATCTAGACATTATACAAAGTCATCTTACCAAGTTACAATGAAATTCCTTCAAAGATACGACCTGTAGACTGTGCTAAATGTTTTTGGGTTTCAGGCTTTCACAGCCGTTTAGTTGACCGATCGCGACCAGAAGGGGACATTCTCATCTAGACAATATACAGAGTCATCCTACCAAGGTACAATGAAATCCTTTCATAAATATGACCTGTAGACTGTGCTAAAGGTTTTCAGGCTCTCACAGCTGTCCTGGTTGACCGATCGTGACCGAAAGGGAAAGTTCCCATCTAGACATGACCTCAAACCTGCACATGAGATATTGTATACCAAATATGAAAGCATTCTGACTGGTGGATCTGAAGAAGATTTTTAACGAAATTCCCTCATATTGCACTAAGTTAAAATTTGGGCTACCCAGGCACTTGACTTGAACAAAATTGAATCTGGGCCCCATAAAGATGTTGCATACCAAATATCAAAGAATTCTGACTGGTGCATCTGAAGAAGATTTTTAAAGGTCATTCCCCATATCGCCCTAAGTTAAAAATTTCGGACTCCTGCATTGAGCCTAAATATGAACCAAGGGGCTTGCTTCATTTTAACATACTTGTATCTGACCTCCCCTATGGATGCTGTATACCAAATATCAAAAGTTTCTGCATTTTTTTTACCATACGGTTCTACTGGTCCTAAGGATGCTTCATACCAAATAACAGTTCTCTGTTCAGTGTGGTTTGGGGAATATGGGCATTCAAAAATATTTCTATTTTTAGCTCCTGGGGTCCCCACGGGGATGCAGGAATTTTTTTTTTCACAAGTCAAGTACTTATGACCCAATAATATCACATACCAAATTTGGTTCAAATCGGACCATCGGTTCAGAAAATAAAAATTTTGGGCAAGGCCAAAAGTATTGCCCCTCCCATTACAAGGCAAATATTGATCCATGAACTTCGTTTGAAGAAACTTGATTCAACATCTCAAAAGGAAACTCCATTCCAAATATCAAGTCATTGTACCCACTGGTTCATGAGTAGATTTTTAAAGAATTTTGGAGGATTTTCCCCCACTCCCTCCCTATGAGGCTGGGCAAGTTGATTTGAAAAAAACAAAACAAAATGCAATGTCAAAACAAACAATCACCTCAAATATAACTAAAATTGGTTCAGCGATTTAGGAGGGGCAGGTGCAAACACCATGTTCCCGGACGAGTGACAACAGTCGGTGAGTGATCACTATATCTCATCCCGACTTTCAGTCAGGTGAGCTAAAAAAAAATATATAAAGTTGTTTGGTTACAATTTATTTGAGAGAGTCTATTGGCACTCTCCAGGGAGTGCGGTGGTTCAGTGGTTATGACAATGGACTTCAAACTGAAAGGTCCATAGTTCGATCCCTGCCCGCAGTTGTGCCTTCTGGCAAGGCACTTTATCCCAATTGCCCATGTGGGGGCATGATGACGCTGTGCACTAAGGTGTACTGCACATCAATGGTACACTTGTCTTCAACCAATCCTAACCCTGCTTGAGCGGTGTTAGTATGTTAGGGAGTCTGACACTTGCTCGCAGATGATCTTTGGTTCTTTCTTCCTCCACCTGTAAAACTGTCAGACATGAGGTGACCCTGGCTGTCAAAAGTGTCATTAAACTCCAATAAATGAAAGTGTCAATGACACTGCAGCTTAACTTAACAATGTGTAGTGCATTATGAAAAGATTATGAAATAAGACAAGAATTGTAATAATTGAGAATATGTTAATTTCTGTACCCTACATGATATGTTTTCAACAAGAATAATTTGAGGTATCAAGTACTAAAGAATTGAGGCCTGGGTTAATGTGGCCCTCACAGATAATGCATGTCAACCAAAGATACCAAGTTACCTGAAGAGTGTGGTAGACGAATTAGGTCTGAGGCCTGGGCACCCTTACGGCTCTCATGGTTGATCAATTTGAACCAAAATGGGAAAGGAATCTAGGTCACGTGCCCATTGAGGGCCAAAGGTAACCGATCATGACCAAAATATGGCAGTCTCATCTAGATATCATACCAAGCCATCCTACCATGTTACAATGAATTCATTCAGAAATACGACCAGTAGACAGTTCTAAAGGAATCTAGGTCACATGCCCAAGCAGCAGTCATGGCTGACCGAATCGCGATCAAAATCGGAAGTCTCATTTAGACATCATACTGAGTCATCCTACCAAGTTACAATGAAATTGCTTCATAAATATGAACTGTAGACTGTGCTAAACAAATCTAGGTCAGGTGCCAATGTGACAGTCATGGATGACCAATCATGACCAAAATAGGACGTTCTCATCTAGACATTATACCGAGTTATCCTACCAATTTGCGATGAAATCTCTTCATAAATGCAACCTGGAGACTGTGCTAAAGGAATCTAGGTAACGTGCTCCTATCGCTGTGATGGTTGACCAAACCCAACCAAAATAGGACATTCTCATCTAGACATTATACAGAGTCATCCTGCCAAGTTACAATGAAATCCCTTCATATTTATTTATTTATTTATTTATTTATTTATTTATTGGTGTTTAAGGTCACATATTTTTGCACAATGGTTAATCATGACCGTGACAGTTTTATGGGTGGAGGAAGCCAGAGCACCTGGAAAGAACCACCAAGCAACAGCGAGCAACTGTCAGCTCCCCAACATACCAACTCCACACAAGCAGGGTTAGCATTGGTTGAAGACAGGTGCACCATCGACGTGCAGTACGCCTTAGTACACAGTGTCACTGTGCCCCCACGTGGGCAATGGGGGTGAAGTGTCTTGCCCAAGGACACAACGCGGTTGCAGCAGGTGGGATTCAAACCGAGGACCTCTCGGCTTGCAGGATGCACCTCTACCAACTGAGCCACTGCACCCTCAAATCCCTTCATAAATACAACCTGTAGACTGTTTTAAAGGTTTTCAGGTTACGAACCCATGCAGCCGTCATGGTTGACTGATCATGACCAAAATGGGACGTTCTCATCTGGACCTGACATTGAATCTGCACATGAAATTTAGTGATGATCAGATAAGAACTATGGGGTGTAGCCTATGCTAAAAAAAATGTGAACAGACTCACAGATTCACAGACTTCCGCATGCATGTCGGCAACAGCTTATCTTGATTTTGTATGAAAGGTTTACCCTAAATACTTAAATCCAACTTTTGAAAAAATTTGCCTTATAACAGGTGCTCATTCATATGATCAAGAGATATGTTTATACCACTATGTTGGCAGTTTTTTTTATTTGGTCAAGCCTTGGCAGCCAAGACAAGAAGCAAAGACTTATCTGGAGATCGCTGCAAACACACTTGTGCAATGATTTGTGACACAGTGGCATTCTACAAAATGCTTGAGACTAAGAACTGATTAGTAAGCCTACCTGATCTAGAATTATTTCACTGAGAAAAATGAGTTTACAGTTCCATCAAGATACACTTTCTAAATCAGTATTTGGTACGTGTTCTTTGATGAAAGTGGATGGTCTCAAAAGCGAAAGAGAAGACTTCCTCACCTCATCCAAAATGAATTATTTCAAAGGAGCCATCCACAATAAATGTTCACTCAGTGTTAAAATGATTTTTTCCAAACATCAGGTTGTCTTATTAAAGGACATCCTGCTTAAACTCAAACATTATATATGACCCACTCATTTTAATATCATCTTTGCCATGCTTGTGGTTTTGGACTCTATAAGTCAATGTTACAACCCAGATCATATCCACGCGCCTAAAAGAAAAAAGAGAATAAATGGCTGCTATGGGTGAAAGATGCCTATCAATAGCCTGAGGACACATTCAGGGTTCATACAAGTTTCCAAAATAAAATTTACTACTTTCTTTGCCATGTGGGCAGTCGGGATGAATTGCCTTATCCAAGAACACAACACAGTTAGCCCTGGTGGAGATCGAACCTTGGACCTTTTGGTTTGAAGTTGAATGCTGTAACAACTCAGCCACTGTGTTGCCTTGTGGTGTGGTTGAAATTTTTTGAAACATTTGGAAAAAATAATATTTAAAATAATAAATTTTGATATCTGTGAGTTGGGCAAAAAGCTAAAATATTTTACTACATATTTCAGAAGTTATTCTCTGACAAAAAGTTGTTTTTCTATTTATTTTTAAAAGCTCTGGATGATTTATTTACCTTGCACAATACAAGCAAATACTCTCACATGCCTTAAAAATGCATTTCAGTAAGCAAATTTAATAAAATATATACGGTATCTGATAAAATCCATCAAAAACCTGCTCTTAGATCAATACAATCGCTTTTTCAAATATTACACATTTGTCTCATTTCTCATGTACATCTTCATTTCTTAAATCGATTAGGTTGATCTAACATGTAATTACATGCATTGATTTTGTCTGATACATGAGTGTGATGAAGGTTTTTGAATACATACTTAAAAAATGACAAGTTCTTCTGCTGTCTGCAAGTCAAATTACTGACTTGATAATTGCAGTTAAACCAGGTAATACTGTCGATATTTGTAAGTCTCCATTCACACCACCTCATTTTTTTTAAAAAGTGTTAAGAAACTGTTGAGAACCACATATACCAAGCCAATAAATAGCAGTTCAAAACGTAACCCTTTACCCAACGCAGACGATATCAAAATTTATTATTTTAAATATAATTTTTTTAAATTTTTAAAAAAATTTAAATAAAACCATATCATGTGACCCCTCATTGGAATGAGCTCAATGAGCTCGTTCCAATGAGGGGTCACATGATATGGTTTTGTTAAATTATTTTTAAAAATGTAATTTTTTCAACTGCTCAATTTGCATATTTCGCGGGCAAGTGTGGGCGATTCGTTAAGTAAAGGAGGGTTAAGGAAGATGGAAGGGTGATGAGAGGGAGATGCATAATTTTAAATGTGCGCAGAAGTGGGTATATTCTTAGAGTAAGAACCAAAGTGGTTTGTTTATCACGGTTTAACATTTATAAGAATGGACAAGACAATTTGTAACCATCATAAATTAACTCCTAACCCTTAACCTAACATGAAAAGCAGACAACACTTACAAACTTCTTGAATAAGTAATTTTTTTCATTTTTTGTCTCGATGAGCTCATTCCAAAGAGGGGTCATAACCTATCTATGTTTTTGGGACAAAAAATAAAAAGATAATGAAAATTAATTAATTAGCTATTTTTGTGAATAGCGCTGACCGGTTTTGGCCATTACATTGGGTCAAGAGTTGACCCGCTGAGTTATTGGTAAAAAAATATGACTCAATTTACAGGGCAAATTTGGTTAAAATACTCAAATTATACTTAATCTAGTGGGAAGAGATTTGCTGTCCTAGGCAGGAATATCCACCAGAGGCATGCAAAGAGTTAAGCTAATTCATAACCACTTCTTTAATTACGAATTGAGCCAGAAAATTTCCAGACTAGACTGGTTTGAGATTGCAAAGCTAATCTTGGAGAAGTCTTCAACAATGCACAGTGGATGTCAGGTCCATTCACAGCAAGGAAAAATTATCTGGATCATGACTGAAAACTAAAATTTTAAGTAATTTCAATTTTTTCCAGTGGAATTTAATTTAGATGTTGTCCAGCCATTGGTCAGAATTCATGTGGGGCATGGTAACACTGTGTACTAAGGCACATCAATGGCGCACATACCTTCAACCAATGCTAACCCTGCTTGTGTGGAGCTAGTATGTTGGGAGAGTAACATCACAGCATTGACTTTTTTTTTGACCACCGGTATGTGAATAAAAATGTGAAAGAGCACCACTTGAACTATATTTTTATGAGTATGTAAAATATTAAAGCAGCATATTTTTTAGGTAGGGCTGTCACAAAACAGGAAAGGGTATCCCTCCCTGATGGCACTTATGTCATAATTTGGGTATTTGAAGTTGTGTCTTTTACATCATAGCATTCCTTATGTTGCACCAATGGTCATAAAATTGTGAAGATGCCACATTTCAGTTACTAAGTTAGTTCAAAGTGAAATGGAATTTTTTTTTTAAAACACCAGCTTCTATATTCTTTCACAAATCTACAGGAAAAATGCCTGTAGTTTGTTAAATGATGTGCACTTTGATGATAGAAATTTGAGAACAATTCAAAATTTCAATTTTTATATAACATGTTTAATTTACTGAGAGGGCTAACAATTTAAGGGGAGCTAATTTTCCTCAATATCACTTCTCCCTTCTGATGATGAAAATAATCAGCTATGATGAAAACTGTCTTTTTATTTTTTATTTATTTTTCTGGGGTGGGGAGGGGGAGGGTTGAGGAATCTGGAATGAAGTTATTAACTTATGAATTGATCCTGACCTGATTTCGAATTGGCACTAATTGTCTCGACTATGAACCAAATTTATTACAAATTATGAACAATGATCCTTGAAAATGGTGAATATGTATGAAATTCTCTCCCAAATAATGATTTGAACCCCAAACATTTGCATGACTTGGATGCCTTGTCGTGGTTGGTATGGCTGAATTCAACATGGATTAAATGGATCTTCTAAATCATATATTCACTAGTCAAAAATTGGGTCATTTGCTGACTCTGACGACTCTTCTACCTTGAATCCTGCAGAATTTCCAACAGCACCAGCATTTCGAACAAAATCTTGGCCTCTAGGGGTTAATATATCCATATATGGGCCTTGAGGGGGTTAATATATCCAATATCACTGGCCATATTGTTGAGAGATTTCCCATCTTCAGTTTCAGAACCACATTCGCTGAGTCTTGAAAAATATGCTCTGTAACCTCACTTGTCTTGAAACATTTCCGAGTAGAATTTCTTGCAGACACTTTGCTGAAAAACGGGCCAAAACAAACCAACATACATTTTGATCCAAGCTGTATTCCCATCAATGTGTGGTTGTGGTGTGAAATTTTACTTGTGCTTTGACACTGAACATAAATAGATATTGTAAAATGCATACATTAATACATTTACTTCCCCTAGAACACTTGTACTGCTATTTGGTTTCAAATTTCGACTTCAGTCACAATCGCCAGCGATTGGGTAATTCGACCTTAGTTGTGTTCAGCAGTGAAAGAGTTAACCCTTTACCCAGCGCAGACGATTTCAAAATTTATTATTTTAAATATCATGTTTTAAATTTTTTCAAAAAATTTCAACAAAACCATATCATGTGACCCCTCTTTGGAACGAGCTTGTCGAGCTCATTCCAAAGAGGGGTCACATGATATGGTTTTATTGAAATTTTTCGAAAAATAATATTTTTTCAGCTGCTGAATTTGCATATTATGCGGGCAGATGCGGACGATTCGTTAGGTAAAGGGTTAAATGTTGCTGTTGACATGTTCATTATTTGTTGAATTCAAATTAAAAGCCTTCAACCATAAAATGTCTCCTTTTCTACTTACCTTACAAGCTTTGAGTTGCAACAACAATATCTGGGCATAATCTGCATAGCTGTGTGATGGGAGGATATATTGAGAAGCCTCTGAGATTGATGTTTTGCCATGCAGAAATCATTCTTGAATGCTTCTCAATAACCCTGGTTAATTTAGATTAATTTGCTTCTAAAATAAATATTGTTTAAACTAATTTATGTTCATTAAAATAATTCGAAATACAGAATAGTCAATGAGTTTGCATGTTATAATTAAGGAAGCTCTCTTCACACAATAACTCAAACAGTCTTTGTGTTAATTGCGCTCCCCTAATTAAAGCGGGTAAAATCCAGTCGTTTGGCATTTGTCTCAACAAGTCTTGACAACCCATCGTCAAACAGTGTGGCAAGATAGTTTAATTAGCACCTATTACAGTAAATTTGAGATAAGCCACTAGTCGCTTTTCATTACCAATAGAAACAATGAATCTGGTTTAGTATATAAGGCCTACACAGATATTTGAAGTAGAATCGCAGGGATACATGATGTAGTTAAAGTAGTGTTAATATTTGTTTTGTGTGGTAACCAGTCGGTTCCAGTGCTATCATTTGGTTAACAGGATATCAAAGTCATATGGACTTGAGAAGTTGGACAATTGACGTTAAGTAGTATCAGTATTAGTATATAATAATAATATTTGTAACGACTATGCGAGATAGTAAAGTTAGTTAACTATTCGTTATTGTGATTTAAGGGCACTTTCAGCATCTGAAGGTTGAATACCCTAGATAGCGGCATATGCATTGTTAAGCGGGTGAAGCACATATTATGGTCCATGAAGGACTCGATGGTTTTAATGGTTTTATTTAATAACTAATTGGTAAGCGCGGATAGGTATAAGTGAGTAAAGTAATAAGTTGGCAGAAGTTTCAATGTTGTTCCAATGTTTCTCTACAAATTCGAGTTTGGGAAGCAATTCAAATATAGTTATATTATTGGGAATTTTTATCGGGTACAGTGATCGATCACGTGTTTGGAGGTGCATAATTTTAAAGGATAATTCATAGAAATAATTGATCATGGATATGTAGATAGTAATTGTTGGTGTATAATAAATTGTTAATCTTTATCGGCTTTTCATTTCACACTAAAGAAGCCCTTTCTGACCCAGAAATGCAGTCAGTCCAAAGCCTTTTCTTATCGTGACCAAATGCGTATTATTAGTTCTCTCCCACTGTTGACCATTAATCACAACTACAATGCCATGTCATGTCTAACGAATAATTAATCGTAACCTGTTGGAGAGAGATGTTGGTAAATTAGTTGTCAAGTCGATGTAATCAAGTGAGAGTATTCCTGACCATATGAAGGGTTCTCAACCAACCAGTCACCCCTATTATTTCTGTTTCTC
The DNA here is from genome assembly GCA_031216915.1 of Pictodentalium vernedei. Classification (NCBI taxonomy): domain Eukaryota; kingdom Metazoa; phylum Mollusca; class Scaphopoda; order Dentaliida; family Dentaliidae; genus Pictodentalium; species Pictodentalium vernedei. The sequence continues at coordinate 157,171,266 of CM062292.1, forward strand.
TTCTTAGGACCATCTTCCAGTCAGCACGCTTCCGTCAATAATTATCTAATCCTCTCGTGACACTAGCATCAGGTTACGGGAGTTGTGATCATTATTTGCTGGAGAGAGTTGGCGTTTCTAACCCCAGATTAACATCAGCTTGAGTCCTCACCCCCGGTAGAAGTCGCTGCCGGTAGCCCTGACCGATATTTCCACGGCCATAGCTGTCTTCCAGCTCAAGTATATTTATGAAAATCCTTCAGAAAATGAATGAATTCTTTCACCCATCCCTAGCTCTACCTTCTGAGTTATCTAATGTGCAATAGTTGTTTCTTTCAAAATCACAGAGAGGTACAAAACCAAATTCCTAAAATATCATCTGGTTAAATGGAAAGGACCAACAAATTTTGGTGTGTGTTTGTGGGAGGGGGATAATCAGGATGGAGGGGAAGATAAACTAGGTTATATTCCCTCTGGGGGCTAACCCAGTTTATCCACCCTGGGGAGGAGGTGTAATAAGGGTGGGGGGGCAGGAGATATCATGAGACACCAGAATCAACTGGGCAATTTTTCAGACAATTCACAACACCACAGCATGTAAATCAAGAGGCTGTTTTTTTGTCAAATCTTGGTTGCATTTCTTCACAAAACAAGCTATTAATTGAAAATTAAATATGTTTTCATTTTTTGGAAGCCACTTTAACCCTTTACCCAACGAATCGACCGCCTACGCAATATGCAAATTCAGCAGTTGAAAAAATATTATTTTTCAAAAAAGTTCAACAAAACCATATCATGTGACACCTCTTTAGAACGAGCTCATTCCAACGAGGGTCACATGATATGGTTTTGTTGAAATTTTTTGAAAAATTTCAAAAAATGATATTTAAAATAATAAATTTTGATATCGTCTGCGTTGGGTAAAGGGTTAAAAAAAAATTCCACAATCCAGTGAAAGTATTTCCAATAGTTCCTTGAATCCTGCACCCTATGTAACAACATGTAACCAATTAACAAATTTGAAATAAATATTGTATATTGCTGGAAATCGAATGACCGTTTACTACAGTAAACAAGCACTGCTTCACTTACGGTACAACAAAATCCTAGTTAAGACCAATGCTGTGATGGTGTCTTTTTATTAAATAACAGTCTTAAGTAAACAAATCTATTTCTGAGGTGCAATAGGATCTATTTTCAAGCATTAAAAAGCAACAGGGATAACAATGTCAACCCTTTACCCAATGAGTCATCCATATATGCCTGTGTAATTTACCAATTGAACAGTTGAAAAAAATTCTTCTTCAAAACATTTCATCAGAACCATATCATGTGACCCCTCATTGGAACATGCTTGTTAGGCTTGTTCCAAAGAGGAGCCACATGATATGGTTTTGTTGACATTTTGCGAAAAAAATGTTTTTAAATAATTAAAATAACACATTTTGATATCATGTGCATTGGATATCATGTGCGTTGGGTAAAAGGTTAATGGAGTGCTCTTTATCCTAGTTTCTTATCAATGTCCCAGTCCCTTGAGTTTGTGATCACCATATTCAATCCATGACGATGACGTATTGTTTACAGTACAATTGCCGTGGACTGGTCATAATCCACGCATGGGCATTGATATCAACGTATGCATTTACCAGGTAATAAAAAGAATCATCAGCAAAATTTTACTTAATGAAGTCGATGCACCTAAAACCGGAAAGTTGGCAGATACAGTTGGAACTTTTCTCATTCAAAGTAATAAAACACAGACACGGGTTCAATTGGAAACAGGGAATCTTCCTGTTTGCAATAAAATTCTCAAATTATTCTGGTATAATATGGCAACTTAATGGCTGTTTAATTATCGATGTCCATTTGAAATATACGAAAAGACATTCAGCAGTTGATTCTGGCATATTGCACAGATTATTTCCACCTACAAATGAGTGATAAACAAAGAAGTGAGAAGCAGAAAATTGCCTTTTTTTATCATCAGGTTGGGTGTAATAATTGGTGCTGTCTGCCTCTATACTATAGTATATCATGGCGAAGGGTGTCAACTAGTCAATTAGTCATCGACTAATGGCTGTTGACTACAAAATTCCTTAATCATTTCAACACTAACTTCAACTTTTATGCTGATCACATACAGTAGATATGCAGAACCACATAAACATTTGAATTGGTTAATGTTTATTATATGAGTTTGGTTGGGTGCAAGAATAACACCAGAGGCAAAGCCTTGAATGGTGGTCTGTGTAAAATCAAAAGAGTGTTTGTTAAGGGGAGTTTTTGTCATGGTATCACAATGAAAGATGAACAGTACACATAATAGACATATATTGGGACAGAGTTTCAGATGAATTGTTAGAGAGTTTTTTCAAATATGAAATTTTATTCTACACTAAACAATAGATTATCAAAGAAATTGCAGAAAGACAGAAATCGTATCTCCCACTGTGAAGATATAGAAATTTTCACTTTCACGGTATGAATCAAAATGGCAGCTTTCAAAGCAACACTTCCAGGTGAATACGAGTCAAATTATCACTGGAAATGATCAATTTGTTCTAAAAACGTATAATGAAAGGTAAATATAGTGTTTTTGAGTGGATACCTATCATTTTCAGCAATAATTCAACATGCATTCACCTTGAATTGATGCATGAAACTCACTAGTCCAAACATGGCCTGAAAGTCTGTAATATAAGTTTTAGGTTTGGTATGTCCTTTGAAAGGATGTACCAAACCAAAAACTTATAATACAGACTTTCAGGCTATGTTTGAACTAGAAACCCGCCAGCTGAATCAGATTGCAAGATGCTATCTGTTGCGAGCATCAATCGCTGTTTAAGTTCGTGCATCAATTCAAGGTTGATGTAATTTCATTTGCAACACAAGCATATACTTATATACAAATACACTGAAGGCATCATAGTTTCACAGAGAACAATATTAACAATTTATCTACCAATATAAAATGACTTATAGGTGCTGTGGGGAATGACATAGCCAGATTGGCTGTCTTCCTGCCATTCGCCAAGGATTATTTGCAGATTGGCGGGACAGATTCAGAAGATAATTAAGTGATGCAAAAGTATCATAGGTTGAATAATACATTTCAGAAGAATTATAGAATGATTATGAAAATGAAAATGTTCAAGTAACCAGTAACAGACCAACGTCATATAGATACATATGCACACATACACACACCTACACACACACCCACATACACATATATATATACACACACACATGCATGTGCATGCACATGCAGACATGCACACACACACATACACATGCATACACACACAGATACAGACATATGTATTATATAATACATATAAATATTTGGACTATGCATATGTATGTATATGTGTGCCCATCCGTGTACATATGTATACACATACACACATGCTCACACGGTCCCAAGGAAACACGAGTGACATCTATGTAGAAAGTACACACTTAACACAAAGCAGTCGCCACAGACAACCCCACCCAACAACCTAACTCGATGCCTAGAAAGTACACACTTAACACAAAGTAGTCGTCAGAAACAACCCCACCCAACAACCTAACTCGATGCGCATGTGCATATTTTGAATCACATATAGCAGTATTTTTTAACTTGGCCAGCAGAATATACCAAGGTGGAAGGTAGGTAATTACTGACTCATTTTCTGGTGTACTCCCTTGGGGAAACATCATCACATATTATAGTCTAGACCCATCATCAGATATAGTGTTCCGGTTGTCAAAGTCTGAGGGATACTAGATGCTATACGAAACAATGTTTTATCTAACCAATCAATGTTGGAAGAGTTATCATGTGATGTAGTAAATATCATCATTGTGTCCTGCTTTAAAAGCAACTACTTGCAGTTCATCATCAAAGACAGAGTCTAATGAAACTGAACAAGAACTGTGAAAATGTTTTTTATTTCATTCTGCTGTGATGATATAGGCCACTTACATCAATTCATATCAGGAGATGGAAACATTAACAAATGAACAACAGAGACACATTTTTACTGTACTATTTTTTTTCTTTTGGTCCTTCATATTAATCTTTTTCTTACAAAATTGTGATCACAAAAGCGGACAGAGAATTTCAATTAAATTTCTGCTATTGGTAAAGATTTGTTTGTTTGACTGTTTGTTTATTGGAGTTTTGTTATAACAAGACTTTCAACAAGCAAGGTCATATTGTGTTAGACACTTTTACGGGTGGAGGAAGCTAGAGTACCATAAAAGAACAACTGTGCAGTGGCAAGTAACTGTCAGACTCCCCAGCATACTAACTCTATACAAGTAGAGTTAGTAGAGGCTGAAGACAAGTGCACCTTCGAGACACAGTACGCCTTCGTACACAGCACCACCGTGCCCCATGTGGGCAACAATTGGATAATGTGTCCAGCCCAAGGACACAATGCAATTACCACTGATCAGGATCAAAGAGTGGACCTTTCAGTTTCAAGTCAAATGCTCTTACAACTTAGCCACCTCTCTCCCAATCTGGTGCGTAGCAAGGATTCTATAATAGGGGGTGGCTTAGCCAGTTTTGGGAGTTGCCAAATACGAGATTTTGAAAGGCTGTCATGTGGGGTTTCGGGGCCCTTCCATAGTCCTAACTAGGAACCTCTGGTCATTGCCGCCTCTTCCCACTTCCCTGAAGGGAAGTGGGTGGTGGGAGCAACAACTGGTGGGTCTTAGTTAGGACTGCCCCCTCTAACACTCCTGAGAAAATGTTTTCAAAATTGAGTGCTCTAAGAGCGAATCTGAGGCATTTGTAATCCAGGCTACCCAGACCCCTGGCTCCCACCCCACCCCCTTAGTTATGCCACTGCTCCCAATGAAGAAGAAATCCAAAAGAATTGAGGCTTATATGCTCTTTTCATTTGTATTCATGATTCAGTCTAGATTTTTCATTAGTTTTATTTATGAAATTTTGACATGCTGGTCTATATGTGTCATAATCTAACTGCAATCTGATCAAGAACAATACCACTTTTGTAATCACAGTATCACAAGATTTTGTGAAATCTGCTCAGAGCTTTTGAGAAAAGTGGCAATTCAATATTTTTCATTCAATTTTCACCTAATTTTTATTTCGAAAACCCCTGACTGAAGTGAACTCATTCAGCATGTTCCAATGATGGGTTAGTAATAAACTATGTTGTGGAAACAAAAATTGAAAATTTCTTGTTGATTAGAAATACATAGAAATGAATAGCAGATTTTACGGTTTGAATACTTGTTCAAAGTATTTGAAGAGTATTTGAATCTTCCTTCCTGATTGTGGATGTGTAAGGTGGCCCCTTTATACATAAGTATATACATGTTTACGGCAAATTTGGATGATTAGGGCACAAATTAATTCATTAGTGTAGTTCATCCAGATAGGGTGTCCCACAACAATAAATTTACCTACCCAACACACAGGATATAAAAATTGATTATTTTATTTATTGTTTTATCGATTTTTTCAAAAAATTTCAACAAACTATATCATGTGACCCCCTCATTGGAGCGATCTCACTGAGCGCGTTCCAATAAGGGGACGCATGATATGGTTTTGTTAATATTTTTTTACAACTAAATTTTTTTCAACTGCTTAATTTGCAAATTTCTTATTTCTGATGTGGCGGGTTCGTAAGGTAAAGGGTTAAAACCTTACCTCCTACTTCTGGACTAATATATGTTGATCCTTCCTGTGTCAACATTAACTCGCAAACGTCTATGTGGTTTGAATCAAGAAGACCATAGAGAAAGTGAGAAATTTCGCCACCAGTTGGCTGTTACAAAATTTGCCCAGACACATTTCAATTATGTCACATCTGCATTATTACGTTTGCTTCCCCCAAGAAACCAAGGTCATAGCTGATGTCTGTTTAACAGAATGTGGATGAGGGAGATGAATATTCAAAGGTTAATTTAATATTAAAATTTTGCCTTTCATGAAAGTAAATTTGAATATTCTCTCTATAGAGGGGTGGGGGGGGGGGGGGGGGGGGAGGGGGGGTCGCCATAGGAGTCTAATTTTTTTTTTTTTTTTGTTGCATAAAATCACTTGAAATCCTTCAAAATGCATTTTGGAGCAAGAGAATTTTTAACACTTAGCTGACCCCAGGGTGGGGAGGAGAGGGTTATTGGTTTAAGGGGCCAATTTTCACAAAAACAATTTGCATTCTGGTAAAACACATCTTGGATAAAAAAACAAAAAAAACAAGCAATTTTCATCGGATAGCAATTGTTACTGAACTTGATGTAGACATTGTTGCTATAGGCCTAGAGACATATGCTAACAAGAGCACCGCCTAGCGGGGCAACATACGCCCGTCAAAATTGCACAAGTTTCTCTGGGGTAAAGTTTGAAATTGTTGTTGACTCGACTATGTTTGTCCCCCCCCCCCCTCCAATCCTTGCCCATTCCCCTGCCCTATTTGGGGTAAAGGGCAATTCAACTGTTTCCACATTTTCATATTAAGCGATCTGAGGTCTTTACAAACAAAATGAAAGTGTCAATGACACTGTAGCTTAACTTGTGTGTTGTGTTTGATGAAGAGGATAATGTTCAATGTTTATGAAAGGATTATGAAATAAGACAAGAATTGTGATAATTGGGAATATGTTCATTTATGTTCCCTGTATTACAGTGAAATTATTCCAAAATGAGTCATCCTATCAAGTTACATTGAAATCCCTTCATAAATATGGCCTGTAGACTGTGCTAAAGGTTTTCGGGCTTTGGGCCCCTGTAGCCATCAGTTTCCCAATTGCGTCCAAAGGGGACGTTCTCATCTAGACATTATATGAAGTCAACCTACCAAGTTACAATGAAATCCCTTCATAAATATGACCTGTAGACTGTGCTAAAGGTTTTTGGGCTTTGGGCTCGGGCAGCCATCATGGTTGAATGATCGCAACCAAAAGGGACATTCTCATCTGGGCATCATCTAGAGTGATCCTACGAAGTTACAATGAAATCCCTTCATAAATATGACCTGTAGACTGCACTCAAGGTTTTTGGGCTTCGGGCCCCTGAAGCCATCACAGCTGACCAATCACGACCAAAAGGGGATGTCATCATCTAGGCATTATATGGAGTCAAACTAACAGGTTACAATGAAATCTTTCCATAAATATGACCTATAGACTATGCTAAAGGTTTTGGGATTTTGGGCTCGGGCAGCCATCATGGCTGAATGATCGAGACCAAAAGGGGACGTTCTCATCTAGACATTATTTGGAGTCATCCTACCAAGGTACAATGAAATCCCTTCATAAATATCACCTGTAGACTGTGCTAAAGGTTTTCAGGCTTCAGGCCCCTCTAGCCGTCACAGTTGCCTAATGGTGTCCAAAAGGGGCTGTTCTCATCTAGACATTATATGAAGTCAACCTACCAAGTTACAAAGAAATCCCTTCATAAATATGGCCTGTAGACTGTGCTAAAGGTTTTCGGGCTTCGGGCCCCTGTAGCCATCACAGCTGACCAATCACGACCAAAAGGGGATGTCATCATCTAGGCATTATATGGAGTCAACCTAACAAGTTACAATTAAATCCTTTCATAAATACGACCTATAGACTATGCTAAAGGTATTCGGGCTTCAGGCTTGAGCAGCCATCATGGTTGAATGATCGCAACCAAAAGGGGACATTCTCATCTGGGCATCATCTGGAGTGATCCTGCGAAGTTACAATGAAATCCCTTCGTAAATATGACCTGTAGACTGTGCTCAAGATTTTCGGGCACCTGTAGCCATCACAGTTGACCAATCACGACCAAACGGGGATGTCATCATCTAGGCATTATATGGAGTCAACTTAACAATTTACAATGAAATCCTTCCATAAATACGACCTATAGACTATGCTAATGGTCTTTGGCCTTGGGCAGCCATAAAGGCTAAATGATCGCGACCAAAAGAGGATGTTCTCATCTAGACATTATTTGGAGTCATCCTACCAAGCTACAATGAAATCCCTTCATAATTATGACCTGTAGACTGTTCTAAAGGTTTTCGGGCTTCAGGCCCCTATAGCTGTCACAGCTGCCCAATCGTGTCCAAAGGGGACGTTCTCATCTTGACATTATATGAAGTCAACCTACCAAGTTACAATGAAATCCCTTCATAAATATGACCTGTAGACTGTGCTAAAGGTTTTCGGGATTCAGGCTTGGGCAGCAATCATTGTTGAATGATAGCAACCAAAGGGGACAATCTCATCTAGGCATCATCTGGAGTGATCCTACGAAGTTACAATGAAATCCTTTCATAAATATGACCTGTAGACTGTGCTCAAGGTTTTCAGGCTTCGGGCACCTGTAGCCATCACAGTTAACCAATCACGACCAAAAGGGGACGTCATCATCTAGGCATTATATGGAGTCAACCTAACAGGTTACAATGAAATCCTTCCATAAATATGACCTTTTGCCTATGCTAAAGGTTTTGGGGCTCGGGCACCCATCAAAGGCTGAATGATCATGATCAAAATGGGACATGCTCATCAAGACATTATTTGGAGTCATTCTACCAAGTTACAATGAAATCCCTTCATAAATATGACCTGTAGACTGTGCTAAAGGTTTTTGGGCTTCGGGCCCCTGTAGCCATCACAGTTGCCCAATCACATCCAAAGGGGGACTTTCTCATCTAGACATTATATGAAGTCAACCCACCAAGTTAGAATGAAATTCCTCAATAAATATGACCTGTAGACTGTGCTAAAGGTTTTCGGGTTTTGGGCTCGGGCAGTCATCACGGTTGGCAGATCACGCCCAAATGGGGAAATTCTCATTGAGACATCATAAGGAGTCATCCTACCAAGTTACAATGAAATCCCTCCATATTAAACATGACCTGCAGACTGTGTTAAAAGTTTTTGGGTTTCGGGCTTGGGCAGCCATCATGGTTGACAGATCATGCCCAAAAGGGAACTTTCTCATCTAGGCATTATACAGAGGCATCCTACCATTTCACAATGAAATCCCTTCATAAATACGACCTGTAGACTGTGCTAATGGTTTTCGGGTTTTGGGCTCGGGCAGCCATACCAGTTGACCGATCATGACCAAAAGGGGAAGTTCTCATCTAGACATGACCCCAAACCTGCATATGAAATTTCGTGATGATCAGACAAGAACTGTGGAGTGTAGACCATGCTAAAGGAAAATGTGAACAGACTCAGCCTCACAGACTTCCGCACGCGTGATGGCAATAGCTTATCCTGTCTTTGTCAATTTAAGCTAAAAATGGTAGCATCCATTTTATTCATAAGATAAATTCTAAAGGGCTGAAAGGCTGCTGTAGAAGATTCTCCTCACCGTTTACAATGGTATCGTCCATTCACTGACAGGTTAACTTCATCGATAACGACTGACGATAAGTGGCACCAAGGAAAAGGACATTTTGAGGATTATAACAACTATAAACGGTGAGGATTCTTGTCATTTAAAAATAAAATGGTGTTATCTGCTCCTGTCACAAGCACAACGACAATTGATGATCAACATGGGTGCAAAGTTTGAACAATAAAGCAAGTAAAATGTTGGTGTAGGTGACACAATAGTGTAATGTTTCAAGTACTAAAAGGGGCATAACTCTGTAAAATACAAAACAGAGTTATCTGCTCTTGTCACATGCACAACGGCAATTGGTGATCAACATGCATGCAAAGTTTGAACAACATAGCATGTAAAATGTTGAAGGAGTAGGCGACACAATACTGTAATGTTTTAAGTACTAAAGGGGGCATAACTCCAGAAATACAAAACAGAGTTACCTGCTTGTCACATGCACAACAGCAATTGGTGATCAACATGTGTGCAAAGTTTGAACAATATAGCACGTAAAATGTTGAAGGAGAAGGCGACACAATACTGTAATGTTTTAAGTCCTAAAATGGGGCATAACTCTGGAAATACAAAACAGTGTTACTTGCACTTGTCACATGCACAACGGCAATTATTGATCAACATGTGTGTGGACGGACGGATGGATAGATAGATGGATGGATGTGCGGATGGACGGACGGATGGATGGATGGATGGACAAACAGATGGATGGATGGACATTCTTACAATTGGTAGTTATGTGACTATTTTTATGGGACTACAATAAAATGCATGTCCATTATATTAAAACAAGTGAATTTTGGGAAAATTTTTAGGGTGGTAGCAAACCCTGACTCTACCCTTTACTGACCCTAACTCACCCCCCCCCCACCCCCAATTCTAAACCCCACCCTAGACTAATGAAAATATATTCCTAGTCTATTTTAACTAAAATGCATGTCCATTGTATTAAAACAACTTTTTGGGTGAAAAATTTTTGGGGTAGTAGCAAACCCTAACCCTACCCTTTACTGACCCTAACCCCACCCACCCCAACTCTAAACCCCACCCTAGAATAATGACATTTAACTATGTGACTAGTCACATAAATTGCAGTAGTCACCTAACCCCCATTTCTACCAACAAATAGCCACCTAAACCCCATATATCTGCCCGGACGGACAGACAATGCCATAACATAATACGTCCGTCAAAAATTGACAGGCGTATAAAAAGAATTGAAATCAGCTTACTATTGTTAAAGTTATACCATAAACAAGCTTAACACAATATTTTTTGAACAAAGGGCAATAACTCTCATAATTTTCATCAGATAATGGTGGTTTCTGAACTTTATGTAGACATTGTTGCTACAGAGGCATATGCTACAAAGAAATTAAATCCAGTTACTATGTTCAAAGTTATGCCATAAACAAGGATTACACAATATTTTTTTAACAAACTGCAGTAACTCCGACAATTTTCATCGGATAATGTTGGTCATCAAACTTAAGGTAGACATTGTTCCAAAAATGATATATACCCCTAAAATTGAAATTCAGTTACTTATAAATGTTTAAGTTATTCCATAAACAGGCAATACACAATACTTTTTAGCAAAGGGCAATAACTCCCACAGTTTTCAGCAGATATTGATGGTTATCAAACCTGACATAGACATTGTTGATATAGAGAGATATACTGAAAAGAATTGAAATCTGATAACTATTGTTCAAGTTATGCCATAAATAGGTTTTACATGATATCTTTATAACAAAGGGTCATAACTCCCATTATTTATTTATTTATTTATTGATGTTTAAGGTCACATATTTATGCACAATGGCTAATCATGACTGTGACAGTTTTACGGGTGGAGGAAGCCGGAGTACCCGGAGAGAACCACCGAGCAACGACGAGCAGCTGCCAGCTCCCCAACATCGTAACTCCACACTGCAGCACAGGCAGGGTTAGATTGGTTGAAGACATGCATACCAGCGACGTGCAGTACGCCTTAGTACACGGCGTCATCGTGCCCCCACATGGGCAATGGGGGTGAAGTGTCTTGCCCAAGGACACAACGCGGTTGCCGCAGGTGGGATTCGAACCGAGGACCTCTCGGCTTGCAGCCTGCACCTCTACCTACTGAGCCACCGCGTCATAACTCCCATAATTTTCAGAGATATCGGTGGTCATCAAACTTGACATAGACATTGTTGCTATAGAGACATATATACCAAGAAGAACTGAAATCTGTTAACTATTGTTCCAGTTATGCCATAAACAAAGTTTGGACAGACGGATGGATGGATGGACAGAGCGACAGAGGTCTTTGCTATATCCATCCCTTGTGGAGGTGGAGGGTAGGTGGATCAAATTACTTATGTTAGGTAAAGAGTTTGAGAATAATCCAATGAAGTCACATGATCAGATATGATACACCACTTCGCAGTAGATTCAACAGGGTATTAACCCATTACCTAATAACTCGGCACAATCTGCCTGCATTACAAATTAAACAGTTGAAAAATATGTTTTTCAAAAAGTTTCAACAAAATTATATATGACCCCCTCATTGGAATGAGCATATGAAGCTCATTCCAATGAGGAGTCAACTGAAATGGTTTTGTTGAAACTTTTTGGAAAAAAATTAAGTTCAAAGGCCTTCACACAGGTATAAAAGTGTCATGTGCTTTCAGGTTTGGTGATATGTGAATTATTGCAGCCCTAAAAAGCAGTGACAGCAATTGGCAATGGTATGGTTCAAGCCATGGCATTCTGCCATGGCTTTAACCATGACATTGGAGATTGTCATAGCTAGTTGTGATGACTGAAGACTCTGTGCCTGATTAACTAGTCAAGAAGCAAAGGCACCGGTATGTGTACATGGGGAAAGTTTTTTCATGGCCGGGCAAACAGGGATCACAAGTCCACCAATATTGGAAGATAGTTAGAGGCCTGGGCCCATGGGGATCAACTATCTGGCATCCACTGCCAGCCAGTTCAACAAACATCTGGAAACGTATCTGTATATGACCAGTGGAAACACACTTATGAGGTAAACAAGTTTGTCAAAGTTGGACTTGGAGTCCTAGAGGTTAAAATTATGGAATAAAAAATTCAGGAATATGAATACATCTAGTGACTAAAAATATGAATGAACCAAATGACTTTAATTTTTGTGCAAATAATCATTATATACTTAGTGGTAATTGTCAATACAAATGTGAAAACAAGTCCTCACATACATTGTTAATAATCACATGTACCAGAGGAACTTGTACGACTTTTTTGAAATGAAATAGGGGAGACTGCATGTTCTGATTACTTTAGTGAAAATGCAAACTTTCGCACAGATTATAGCCGAATGATGAATGATTCTATCTCACTAAGTGTAATATCCATTGCTTTTAAATGAAAATCCCGCTGAGTAATTTCAAGAACCTCATTCATGTACAACAGGTGGACAGAGACCCATTTATAATGACATTAAAATCATTTTCAAATGGCTTCATTTGATAAATTGACTCTTCTCATAATAAATTAATTCAACCAAAGAAATGAGTTCTGAATGAGCACTGAAGGAGTATAAATTGCTATTCATATCCACGTTGATCTTCAGGAATCTTCAAAAATAAATGAGATGATATGAAGAGATTTCATAAAAGATGACAATATACAATGCTAGCATATGGAGTTATAAACTTTGCCTGGGATTAACTTTTAACCCGCTGAGTATTTTCAAAATATTTTTCATCAAATCTAGTCATGACTGCTATGAAGCAGTCATGACTAGATTTGATGAAAAATGTATCCATATTTAACTCCTTGCATGCTTTTGGCGGATATTTCTGCCCAGCACACAAAATCTCTTGCCACTGAATAAGAATAATTTTGACATGTTTAATCGAATTTCCCCTGGTAAATTGAATGGATTTCTTTACTACTCATTTCTACAGTTAAAAGCAGGTTTAGAGTTGACTCAAGAAATCATAAGTCAAAGGGTCCATTCAATTTACTGGGGGAAATTTAATGATTAAGCCAAATTATCCTTATTGCAGTGGCAAGAGAAATACGTCCTTGGCAGGAATATTCATCAGCAGCATGTAAGGAGTTAACCCCTTGAAAAAAAACTGCAAATATGAACTTAAAAGTGGGCAAATAACATACTTGAAAGGTTAATTCACTTTCTAATACCTTGAACAAAAGAGGTCTGAAAGGGATACTCTTATGCCAATTACAGACAACTGTTCTAAAAGTATTTGTAACGAAATCAAGTCATTAGAAAGCATACATTTTGACCTTGACATGATTTTAAAATGAAAGATCTGTAAAAGGGTATCAAATAAGTTTATGTTCCAATAAGACTAAAATTCTCGTCTGCTAATTGGATGAGAGCTTGCATCGTTTTTTCAGTTTACTATTCCAGTAGCATATGTTGGCATTTGTTGTCACCATGTGAAATATTTGAAACGAGGTTACCCATTTCACAACTATTTCATCAACGGAGTGATTTGGAAACTGCTTCATTTTCACCCCATGATTTTTCGAATGAAGTGTTACTTAAAAAACAAATCAGTTTATGATTTGAACCAAGATGCAGTGAACACAGCCTTTATCTGGGTTATTGATAATGTGTTCAGTGAAATTGTGGGGTACAAGAAAGGTTTATTTACTAAACTTATCCTGAAAATTTGCCTTGTTTCAGTGCTGGAAATGAACAAAATTGACGGGTGTAGTTTTAAGCTCCCACGAAATCAAGGACAAGAGTAAATTGTACCCGTAAAATGTTAGTATATGAAATTTCAAGGGAATACTGTCACCAAACACCAGAAATCTTAACCCTTTGAATATGAGCGGCCGCTTTTCCAGCCAGGAACATGATACGTTATAAGGTCACTAAATAGGATGGCCGTTCTGTAAATGTATGGGGCAGACCAATCAGTACTTTCAACATGCAGCCCTGAGGCTGCACGTTGAAAATATTGAATTGTCCACCCCAAATAATGAATATGGACCCTTCTAATTGCTGCCATTGAACTGGCATGGCAGATACCACTAGTGTTCAAAGGATAAATGTATAAGGAATTGCTGAATTATGACAGAAACTTGCCACTGGCCACTAGCCACCGAGTGCTGCTTTCTCAAAACAACCCACATTTATGTGCCCTCACAGTATATTAGTGCTCCACAATATTTTTCAATGAATGCAATTTTTAGCTCCTGTAAAATAGAAAACACGGGTGCTGACGCGAGCAATTGCACTCATACCTGTCTCATTTCCAGGACTGTTGTTTATTTCATAATGTCCACAATGTGTGCTTGGGGCTATGGGTATAATCTTATTTGAACATATATGATATTGTGATGAATTGATGGTAACATGGTTTGAGGTTTTTGGTTCCAAGTTTATGTTCAACTGAGATGCTCTGCATGTAGGTTGAACATGAACTCTGAGCTGGAAATCTCAGACCATGTTACCGTCAATTCATCCCAATAACTTATGTTTATATTGTTGGAGTTTAAGGTCATTTTCAACAATTTCTATAGCTATATTGTGAATGCAACACAAGTTTGAAATCCAGTTTAGTTGGTTGTTTGTATGTATGCTGCCCAGTTAAGGAGGTCTTCACCCTAGGCATTGGGTCCTGGGTCCTAGTGTCCTATTGAAAGAAAAAATGTTTACCTCAGTAAGCAGGCACAGTCCACTTTCTTCACAGATATGTAAAGTCTCACAATTTCAGAGGAAGACTCACTTTTTTCTTAAATGAGCCCAAAAATTTAAACTTTTTACAGAATCTCAATTTTAAAATCAAATTAAATCCTCTCCTTGAGCCATTTATTTATTTATTGGGGTTTAATTACATTTCTGACAGCGAGGATCACCTCGTGTCGGACAGTTTTATGAATGGAGGAAGCTGGAGAACCTGCAGAGAACCACCGAGCAATGGGCAACTGTCAGGCTTCCCAACATACTAACTCCACACAATCAGGGTTAGCATTGGCTGAAGACAAGAACACCATCTACGTACAATACGCCTCAGTACACAAAACCACCATGTCCCCTCCTTGAGCCATTAAAATGAAAGTGTCAATGACACTGCAGCTTAACTTGACTGTGTGTAGTGTTTGATGAAAAGGATAATTTTCAAAGTTTATGGAAGGATTATGAAATAACACAAGAATTGTAATAAATGAGAATATTTTAAGTTCTGTACCCTAAATGCTATGTTTTCAACAAGCATAATTTGAGGTGTAGACTGTAATAAAGAAATGAGGCCTGACTGGGTTGATGTGGTCCTCACAGTTAACATATGTCAACCAAAGGTACCAAGTTACAGTGAAATCATTCCAAAATGAGTCATCCTACCAAGTTACAATGAAATCCCTTCATAAACATGACTCGTAGACTTTGCTAAAGGAATCTAGGTCACATGCCCATCTGGCAGTCCCGGTTGACTGATCGTGACCAAAATTGTACAGTCCCATCTAGATATTATACCAAGTCATCCTACCAAGTTACAATGAAATCCCTTCATAAATACAACGTGGAGAGTGCTAAGGGAATCTAGATCACATGCCCAGGTGGCAGTAAAGGCTGACCGATCATGACCAAAATACAACAGTCTCATCTAGACATCATACTGAGTCATCCTACCAGTTACAATGAAATCACTTCATAAATATGAACTGTAGACTATGCTAAAGGTTTTCAGGTTTCGAACCTGCGTAACCATCAAGGTTGGCAGATCACGACGAAAATGGGACATTCTCATTAAGACATGACATCAAACCTGCACATGAAATAGAGTGATGATTGGACAAGAACTATGGAGTGAAGTCTGTGCTTAAGAAAATGCGAACAGACTCAGAGATTTCCAAATGCATGATGGCAATAGCTTACATGTATCTTGACTTTGGAAAGTTAAGTTATTTATTTATTTATTGATGTTTAAGGTCACATGCTTATGCACAATAGCTAATCATGATCGTGACAGTTTTACAGGTAGAGGAAGCCGGAGTACCCAGAGAGAACCACCGAGCATCGACAAGTAACTGTCAGCTCCTCAACATTCTAACTCAGTTCAAGCTCCGCTCAAGCAGGGTTACAGTGGTTGAAGCCATGTGCACCATCGATGTACAGTACGGTTTAGTACACCTAAACCTAAATATCCCTATTTTTGGCAAGAAATATAATTTTACAGTTCACCAACTTAACATAAGTGGGTTCCCAAATGTATCAAATAACAGAAATCATCCATTTAATATCAGAAACTCTGGCAATACTATTATGAAATTGGTAGATTGACCAAGGCACTAAAATGGTTTCAAAAAGCAACATACAAACTGAATTTTGGTAACATGTATGGACACACCAGGACTATACAATGGGTAAACAATTGTCGTTCACCTACTGCTTAGATCAAACCAAATTGGGCAACCAAATTTTGTTTTCCTTCTTTGCTAGAAACCAGACAAGTAGAAAGAAAGCATTCTCAATGTATCCTTGGTACTCAGTCACTATTTATTTATTGGGGTTTAATGAGACTTTCAACAGCCAGAG
Source organism: Pictodentalium vernedei (assembly GCA_031216915.1). Classification (NCBI taxonomy): domain Eukaryota; kingdom Metazoa; phylum Mollusca; class Scaphopoda; order Dentaliida; family Dentaliidae; genus Pictodentalium; species Pictodentalium vernedei. The sequence goes on from CM062292.1 coordinate 157,188,152, forward strand.
TCACCTCGTGTCGGGCAGTTTTATGAATGGAGGAAGCCGGAGCACCCAAAGAAAACCACCGAACAACAGTCAGACTCCCTAACATACTAACTCCACACAAACTGGGTTAGCATTGGTTGAAGATAAGTGCACCATCAATGTGCAGTATGCTTAGTACATGGTGCCACCATGCCCACACATGGGCAATCGGGATTAAGTGCCTTGCCCCAGGACACAACCCAGTTATCCATAGCATGGATCGAATGGTGGACCTTTTGGTTTAAAGCCCAATATCATAACCACTGACCCACTGCACAATAGGGTCACTATCCCTTAAGTTAATTCATTGATGCAGTACATCCACAATAAAATAACTTAAACCTTTGCTCAATGCACAGGGTATCAAAATTTATTATTTTAATTACTGTTTTATTTTAAATTAAAAAAAGAAGTCAACAAAACCATATGTGACCCCATATTGGAATGAGCTCCCTAAGCCCAGTCCAATGAAGGGGTCACATGATATAGTTTCACTGAAATTTTTTGAGAAATTTTTTTTTTTTGACTGCTTAATTTGTAACTTTTGCAGGCAGATGTGGCCAGTTCGTTAGGTAAAGGGTTAATACCCTGTTGTATCTACTGTGAAGTGGACTATGATATCTGATCATATGACTTCATTGGATAATACTCAAACTTTTCACCTAACTTGATGACACTTCTGATATGTTTAGAGTAGAAAGGAATATCAAATTTCCATCCATGAAAGTTTATATACCACTCAAAGAACTGTATAGTTTGCATCATTTATTCATCAATTACAAGCATACATGAGGGGTGATGAAAGCATATGTACAAATTTACAATGAGCATGAACATAGGACGGCACACATAGTATTTACTCTGAGATATTGGGGTAATGGGGCTCCCAGCTGTCACTGGGCCTCCTCCCAACGAGTTGAGGGCAGTCCCAGCTCCCTAATATGAGTTATCCTGTTCTGAAATGAATAAGTGTTCCTCAGTTATCTTTGACCAGCACCAACACATTTCAGGACAGGATCATGTGTTGACTGAATGGGGGGGCCTATGAATGTGAATTCCGCCCCCACCTGATACGGAGGATACCACAGCTATGTGGCAGGAATGCATAGGGACCACAGCTATGTGGTGGCATAGAAGAGACACAGCTATGTGCCAGCGCATGAGTACATGGGTCACAGCAAAGTGGCGGCATATAGGGCATGAAAGAAAGAGCTGGGAGGCTCCATATGGTGAGCTTTCGATGGTGGTGGAGATGGGGTGGTGGTGGGTAATAAAAGACGTCTGATCTGAGGCAGGGTTGCAAAATGACTGAAGATGCGCAGGGGTAGACGTGGGAAATGTTAATTAGGTGCCGTCTGCAAATGAAAGGGGCTGTGAGCAGAGTTAATGTTTAGGCAAAGGATTCTGATGCGTATGATGATGTTTCGTGTGCATAACATGTTACTTGTAGTTGACCAGCACGTGTTGATAGAATGACCAAATGGAGAGTCGTGTGCACGGACATTCAAAGCCAGGTGGCTGAGAGTGATCAAAGCCAGGTGGCTGAGAGTGACTTGCTGGGTGATATATGAACTTTGGGAAACAAATTGTTTCCCAATGAAGTAAAATTTTAATATTAAATTGACATTTGAATATTTGTATCCCTCACATTCTGTTGAACAGAATGTTGAACCAATGGCGAAATTTTCAATTAATTAAGCGGCTGTAAAAAAATTATTTTTCCCAACTTAGATGTGAGTCTTTCATGGAAGACGTGTGTCGCCTGGCGTTTCAGACAGAATTCTAAGTGGAAAAGGGGAATAACTCTGGAAAAAATACAGCGGATCAAAAAATAAAATAGGAGGTGCACAATGCCATGATGTGATAAAGAATCACTGAAAGTTTCATCAAAATCCATTCATAGGTTAAAGAGGAGTGGCGGATAAGAGAAGCCTGGCGTTTCAGACAGAATTCTAAGTGGAAAAGGGGAATAACTCTGGAAAAAATATAGCGGATCAAAAAATAAAATAGGAGGTGCACAATGCCATGATGTGATAAAGAATCACTGAAAGTTTCATCAAAATCCATTCATAGGTTAAAGAGGAGTGGCGGATAAGAGAAGCCTGGCGTTTCAGACAGAATTCTAAGTGGAAAAGGGGCATAACTCTGGAAAAAATACAGCGGATCAAAAAATAGAATAGGAGGTGCACAATGCCATGATGTGATAAAGAATCACTGAAAGTTTCATCAAAATCCATTCATAGGTTAAAGAGGAGTGGCGGATAAGAGAAAGTGTGAAGCGGACGACGCAAGACGACAAAAGTAATCACTATATGTCGCTCCCCACTTCGTGGGGCGGCGACACAAAAATATCAATAAAACCATATCATGAGATCCCTCAATGGAATGATCTTGTCAAAAAAAAACCAGCATTCTTTCACTTGGGCAATGAAATGTTTTAATTTAATTCACTGTTGGAAGGGGACTTTCTGCGTCCTTTCCAAAAGTGTATTATATCACAGCCTATCATTCTCTAATTCTCTGCACACTGACGTCAGAATACAGACATTTCATGCATCAAATTTGTCCTTCAATTCAACTGAGAAAATAACCAATTCACTTTTGTTTGACAGAGCACAAAGAATTTAACCAATTCAGTCTTGTCAAAGAAGATTGAATTGGTTATTAAAATTACTAGTTGCATTATGAGAAAAATTTGCACCTTGAATTTTTACATTTCGACATTTGTATGCAGATGACTGATGAAAGAAACCTATGAACTAAACTGTAATAAACCATGATTGTTGTGCATAAAACAACATTAGCCAACAGAATACAGGCAATGGAAAATGTGTTAGGAAAAACCTCACATGGAATCCGACCTTCAGCATGTTAGAATGCACCCCATTGGTTGTTACTATTGCCATTTATAAGGAAAAGATTTGTGTGGGACAATGAAATAATTTGACACAAAACAACAGTGTCACACAAAAAAGTAAACAGACTATTGAACGTGATATTTTTCTTTAGCCTTCACTTAATTAAAGTTTAATCATGGTGTAAATGCCGAACACATCTCTTATTGAAGTACAAGGGACATACATTAACTGCCCTTGTTGGGAGTTTTTCAAAATTTTATGAGTGCCATACATAAAAAACAACTCCAGCCTGGGTCATTGATTCCTGTCATCCGTACTCCAATCATTGTGTTTAACCCTTTGAACACAAGAGGCCGCTTTTCTGGCCCAGGAACAATATACATCATAATATCATTAGGTAGGATTGCTGCCAAGTGAATTTTTGGGGTTGACTAATCAATATTTTCAACGTGCAGCCTAAAGGCTACACGTTGAAAATATTATTGGGTCTTCCCCCAAATAATAAATATGGGCTCTTCGATTGTTGTCAGTGAACTGATATGGAAGATACCAATAGGGTTCAAAGGGTTAATCTTAGTATTCCAGGTTACTCACCTCAGTATTTGCTCAAACACTCATAAACATATCAACATTATTTTGCCTTTGCCTTTCTCTTGCTTAAAAAAATTAGAAAAAGGGTTTCAAGGAAAATGGAGGCCTCAAAAAAGTTTAGGTAATCCTTTTAAATTTCACCTCAATTTCTAATTACTAATGCGAAATCTCTTTGTGCTTAGTCAAACTGAATTTGCGATGCCTGAAATTTTAGTAAGTGACATTGGTGTGCAGAGGGTTTATTTATTTATTTATTTATTTTGGGAGTACCCAGAGAGAACCACCAGGCAATGGTGAGCAATTGTCAGACTTTCCTCCAACATACTCCACATAAGCCGGGTTAGCATTGGTTGAAGACAAGAGCACCATCAACGAGCAGTACATCTTAGTACACAGTACCAGTATGCCCCCTGTAGGCAATCAGGATAAAGTGCGTTGCCCAAGGACACAACAGAGTTATCCCTGGTGACGATCGATCAGTTTAAAGTCTAATGCCCCAAGCACTGAGCCACCGTCCTCCCAGAGGGTTAAGTGGATTGCAGTGTACTGATACTATCAATATAAAGGCCAGAATATGTTTAGGAACTTGAATGAATAAGCTTCGATCCTCAGTGATTTTACTGACAAATCCCTGTCTGGAAATACTAAAGGAAATGTTATCAGAATACTCTAGGCTGTTCTTATCATTAGTTCATCAATTTCCTTGTCAATGATTTGTATAAAGATGCCTTGAATGAGATATTTCCATGTCACACAAAAACAACAGCCAAATCTACTGAGACTGAGAGGACATCTATTCAGTAATCTCATATTCATAAGTGAAAATGTACTGCAAGCAGTGGAAGACTAACCTGAAATCGTCAGACCAGGCTGATTTTTTTACTCAATACAGACAGAGATGGAAAAATGTCATATCGGTTTAACACTTAACAACACTGTTTGCAAATGTCTGGGTCATTTTGTAACAGGAGGAGAGATAAGTGCGGGAGCCGGGGTTCGAACCGTCGACCTCTAGCACACAAAGCGACCGATTTACCATGAGACTAAGAGATCCGGACCAACCAGGCTGGTTGGTAAATGGCCTTTATACCTCGACCGCTACACTACTCTCCCCTTCTTTTGAGATTCACCACATGTGAATCTCACCCAAGTTCCTCCTCAGAGCGGTCGAAACACCCGCAGTGCCACCTACTGCTGAGGATCGGACGAGCCCCCAAATGTAACAGGAGGAGAGATAAGTGCGGGAGCCGGGGTTCGAACCGTCGACCTCTAGCACACAAAGCGACCGATTTACCACGAGACTAAGAGATCCGGACCAACCAGGCTGGTTGGTAAATGGCCTTTATACCTCGACCGCTACAATTTCAGTAACATATACACTGAAACTATACAATTATGCACACGCTGGCATGTCTATGCATTCATAAACACCACCCTTTTGGAAATAATGGACATTTACATCTTGATTCTGGACAGAACACAGGATACACTCAGCACTGGTTCATGATCATGCCCTGTTAACCTGAACCAGTCATCCAAAGAATTGAATTCATGGAGAGATTACCACTTGTTGTCCTAAAATCATTAAGTGCATGATAATCTCACTGACTGAACTTCAATACCAACAGTGTCCTGTGTCTGGCAATATGGTGAACAAAGGGTGGTCTTACAGATGGGGAAGGGGTCCAGTGTAGCAGTAAACTGGTCTGCATATAATATTCCATGAAGATTCAGATGTCGGAGAAGTCAAAGGAATAAAATTGGTCACTTGCCGCAAATTTTGACATAAACAGGTGAAAAACCTCAATTTTACAATTTTTTTCATAATTCAAGGGGCACAACTCAAGCAAGCTGAAGTACAAAAGCAGAAATCGTACTTACGATGGTCGAGAAGTCTGGAAATAATCGGTCACTTATAACAGTTTTTTTTCTATTTCAAGGGGCATAACTTCTAAACTATTATCTTTATTTATTGGTGTTTAAGGTCACGTACTTATGCACAATGGCTAATCATGACCGTGACAGTTTTATGGGTGGAGGAAGCCAGAGTACCCGGAGAGAACCACTGAGCATCGACGAGCTATTGTCAGCTCCTCAACATTCTAACTCTGTTCAAGCTCCGCTCAAGCAGGGTTACAGCGTTTGAGGACATATGCACCATCGACGTGCAGTACACCTTAGTACATGGCGTCATCGTGCCCCCATGTAGGCAACAGGGAGAAAGTGCCTTGCCTAAGGATACAATGGGGGTCGTCCCCGACAGGGATCGAACTTGGGACCTCTACCATAGAAGTCCAACAGTCTACCATTGAGCCACCGCGCACCTCTAAACTATCATAAACAGGCAATAACTAACAAATTAAAGACCATAACTTAGCTCAGTATGTTCAAACTTCACCATTTTCGAACTCCTTTAAGACATTGTTAAGAAAGTCTCATATACCAAATACTGACCAAATCCGATAATATTTCTTCAAGTTATCACACAAACAAGCTGAAAATGTTCAAAAATTAACTAATCAGGGGCCATAACTCTGCTATCATCGAACCACACCGGTTATCAAACTTGTTCAAGACATTGTTAAGAAAGTCTCACATTCCAGATATTGACAGAATCTGTTAATATTTGTTCAAGAGCGCGGTGGCTCAGTGGTAGACTACTGGACTTCTATGCTAGAGGTCCTGAGTTCAATCCCAGTCTGGGATGAGCGTGGTGGATCAGTGGTAGACTATTGGACTTCTATGCTAGAGGTCCTGAGTTCGATCCCAGTCTGGGATGACCCGCGTTGAGTCCTTGGGCAAGGCACTTTATATCTCAGTTACCTACATGGGGACACGATGACGCAGTGTACTAAGGCAAACTGCACGTCAATGGTGCACATGTCTTCAACTGCTGTAACCCTGCTTGAGCGGAGCTTGAACCTCTAGAGTTAGAATGTTGAGGAGCTTACAGTTGTTCATCAATGCTCAGTGGTTCTCTCTGGGTACTCCGGCTTCCTCCACCTGTAAAACTGTCACGGTCATGATTAACCATTGTGCATAAATATGTGACCTTCAACACCAATAAATAAATATCAATAAATAACATTTGTTCAAGTTACTATGCTAACGAGCTGAAAATGCACAAAAATTAACTAATCAAGGGCCATAACTCTGTTCAGTATGATCAAACTGCTCCAGTTTTCGAACTTATTCAAGACACTGTTAAGAATGTCTCATATCCTAAATCTGTTAATATTTGTTCAAGTTATCGCTCTCGGAGATAGAGGTGGTAGGATATAAAAGTTTGAAGAAGTACGAAAAAATTACCACAAAAATGGCCACCATTAAGCCATCTTTAATGTTTTCTCTATAAAATTTTGTCAAGCATTATATTTTCATATTGTCTGATTAATGTTAACTAGAGGAGTGACTCTCCCAGATGGACCTGTACATACCCCCCGCTGCAATGATTATTCTAAGATGAAAAGGGTCACATCTCAGGCAAAAAAGTGTGATTGAAACTATAATCGCAGGTGCACAGGTTCCCATGGAAGTGAACATCCATACCAAGTTTTAAAGAAATCGACCCATAAACATCTGAGAAAATCTTGGGACAAAATTTAGACATTCTAAGATGAAAAGGGGCATAACTCTGGCAAAAAAGTCCGATCAAAACTAAAACTGCAAGTGCACAGGTTCCCATGGTAGTAAACATCCATACCAAGTTTCAAAGGAAGTGACCCATAAATATCTGAGAAAATCTCCGGACAAAATTCTAGGCCTGCTTTTCAAGTTGAAAAGGGGCATAATTCTGACAAAAATACTCTAACTGGAACTATAATTGTAGGTACACAGGTACCCATGGCGGTGAACATTCATACCAAGTTTCAGGCAGATTGGTCCATAAATGTCAGACAAAATTATGTCTATGGACAGACAGATGGATGGACAGATGGATGGACAGATAGATGGGCAGACCGATGGATGGACAGACAAGGTGATTCCAGTATACCTCCACAACTCATTGTTGGGGGGGGGGGGGATTAAAAAATTTGAAACACGAATATCCAAGCATCTAAGAGATACAGTTGGTAATGTATAAAAATATGAAAAAATACTGAAAAAATTACAACAAAAATGGCCGCCATCTTTAATTTTTTTATATGACATTGCGCATCATATTTTCATAATATCTGATTAATGTTAAAAATTTGAAACATCAACATTCAAACATCTTGGTGATACAAGTGGAACAGGACAGAAGGACTAACAGACTGACAGACAGACAGTTGGAAGGAGTGCAATCCATAATTTCCCTCACAGTAACCCATGGGGGACTAATAAGTTCTGAAATCAAATCGTCAGTGAAAGGGTTGACAAATATGAATCATTCTGTTTACAAACTGAATTTTATTTCTATCTGAACAACATTAAATGGAATTTGAGCAAGTATAAATGTCAGAAACATCTGTGTGAATTTCAAATATTATATTCCAATAAATGCCTTATTCCAATGAATGCTTGCAATATGGTATCCATAATTAATTTGTCTTCTATTTTAAATTTACTCCAAGTATTTTATTTGGACCTAACATTAATCCCCAATGGATACTGTTGAAAGATTGCCCACAAAGTTTAATTGCTCTGGGTGGTTGCCCAATTCAGCTGTCCATCACAAATATACTACTGAAAACCATGTTCAAATACTCAAAGTATATGATGCTAATTTATACTAGGTTTAGTTTTGTGACCTTGTGTTGTTATTAGATCAGAAGGTCATCGTTTGAATAGTTTCATCTATATTTATTATTTTTCAACAGTTATCAGTCAAACCCAAACTCTTTCCAATTTCTGGAAATGCCTAAAAATGGTTAAATCATAAATTGCAACCCAAGTTTAACCCTTTACCCAATGAAACGCCCGCATCCACCCATGTAATATATAAATTCAGCAGCTGAAAAAATATTATTTTTCGAAAAATTTCAACAAAACCATATCATGTGACCCCTCTTTAGAACGAGTTTGTAGAGCTCGTTCCAATGAGGGGTCACATGATATGGTTTTGTTGAAATTATTTTTAAAAATTTAAAAAATGATATTTAAAATAATAAATTTTGATATCGTCTGCATCGGGTAAAGGGTTAAAGTTGAATCGGATGCTCCACCTGCATAATTTACAAATTGAGGAGTTGAAAAAAGATTATTTTTCCAAAAAATTCAACAAAACCATATCATGTGACCCCTTATTCGAATGAGCATGTCAAGCTCATTCCAATGAGTGGTCACATATGGTTTAGTTGAAATTTTTTTTAAAAATTTAAAAATAAGGCAATCCCTCATTGAAATCTGAACCCCTTTATTGGACATTTTTATTGCCTTTCAGTGTCTTCCAATATTAGTACAAACTCAGGGAGACCCAAAACTTTTTACATTGTTTGATTGATACATATTAATTTAGTTGTGTCTCCAATATGTTTGCCTTGTTACAATTTATGGGAGAGTGCCTATAGGCACTCTCCCATCAATTGTAATGAGGCAAATCCCCATAGATTAAATACTTTTACTTCACAGATAATATGAAGAGCATCGGAAGAAAATGAAGCCTTTGAATTGCAGTACCTACAGTTGTTTTTCAGAGGAATGTTTCATTTTTCATATTAACTGGTAGAGTGCTGGAAGCCCATATTTGGGCTTTACTCTGAAGTGTCAGTACCAGCACTTAAAGGCTTCATATTTTGTGAATGTTGTTCATACCACCTTTGAAGTGAAATTATTTAGTCTGTTAGGATTTGCCTTGTTACAATTTATGGGAGAGTGTATTGGCACTCTCCCATAAATTATAACAAGGCAAACATATGTGAACAAATTTTGATGACCAAAAATAATTCAGCACTCTACCAGTTAATGAAAGTTTCAATGACATTGTAGCTCAACTTGTTAAGATATGTACATGTATAGTGTGTGACACAGCAATGACAAACATCTAGGTAATAACCTGATAACAAAGGTACATATAAAGTATTGTAACGGTCTGTACATAAATACTGACCGTAGCCTGTAACAATGTAAAGGTGGATGACAGTCAGGTGCTAAACTAGAAAAGAAATCTTTGAGTCCCAGAGTGGGTCTGACTGAACACCAAAATATTTGTTCTCATAGCACAATGATAACAAAGGCACTCCAAAACACACTCGTTCCTGTCCCAAGGTGAAAACAAAGGGATCCAAGAAGTCTCGTGAAGATCAGTTCATAAATATGAGCTGTATAGAAGTTGTGACAAAAAACTGATTGGACGTAATTTCGGTACAAAATGGCCACTGACAGCCATCTTGAATTTTGAACCGCACCCAGAAACACTCGTTCTCGTCCCAAGGTGATAACAAAGGTACCCAAGAAGTTTTGTGAAGATCGGTTCATAAATACAGCCTCTAGCCCGAGCCGAATTGACATGTGCACTTACAGTGCATAAGTAGCACTGAATAAATCAAAGTTCATCTAATCTGCATAATTTCTGCACGAGAAAAAAAGCTGTACTATATGTGATGTATTCCATGTTACTAAACATTCATACAAAAATTTATTCAAATCAGAACTTTCATACAGAAGTTCTGTACAAAAGACTGATTGCACTAATTTTGGTAGAAAATGGCTGCTGGTGGCCATCTTGAATTTTGGACCACACCCAAAAACACTCGTTCTCATCCTACGGTGATAACAAAGGTACTCAAGAAGTTTCGTAAAATTTGGTTCATAAATACGGCCTCGAGCCTGAGCTGTATAGAAGTTGTGTACAAAAAAAACTGATTAGACCTAATTTTGGTACAAAATGGCCACTGGCAGCCATCTTGAATTTTAGACCACACCCACAAACACTCGTTCTCGTCCCAAGGTGATAACAAAGGTACCCAAGACGTTTCGTGAAGATCAGTTTGTAAATACAGACTCTAGCCCGAGCCGTATTGACATGTGTACTTACTGTATGTAAATTGCACTGAAAAAATCAAAGTTCATCTAATTTGCATAATTTCTGCACGAGAAAAAAACCTGTATTATATGTGATGTATCCCATGGTACTAAACATTCACACAAAAAATTATTCAAATCAGCGCTTTCATATGGAAGTTCTGTGCAAAAATCTGATTGCACCTAATTTTGTACAAAATGGCTGCCATCGGCCATCTTGAATTTCGGACCGGACCCAAAAACACTTGTTTCTCGTCCCACGGTGATACCAAAGGTACCCAATAAGTTTTGTAAAGATCGGTTCATAAATACAGCCTCTAGCCCGAGCCGTATTGGCATTTGCACTTATAGTGCTGAAAGTAACACCAAAAAACATCAAAGTTAGTCTAATTTGCATAATTTACGGCCGAGAAAAAAACCCGTATTATATGTGATGTATCCCATGATACTAAACATTCATACAAAAAATTATTCAAATCAGTGCTTTCATATGGAAGTTCTGCGCAAAAATCTGATTGCACCTAATTTTGTACAAAATGGCTGCCAGCGGCCAACTTAAATTTCAGATCGGATCCAAAAACACTTGTTCTCGTCCCAGCGTCATAACAAAGGTACCCAAGAAGTTTTGTAAAGATCGGTTCATAAATGCGGCCTCTAGCCCGAGCCGTATTGAATTGTTGATGGACAGACGGACAACTGGCCATGGCATAAGCTCAAATTTGGCTTCGCCAAAGTTGAGCTAAAAATGAATTTATTTGTATAAATATGCACTTTCTATATTTCTGTGTGTAAAAAGACAGCCGAAATCCTCTCCATGTTTGCTGACTTTTTGCAAAAGAAAAATAGAAATTAAAAATAAAATTCTCCCTCCCCCCCCCCCCCCCCCCACCTCCCTACCTCACTGATTTGAAAAAAAAATAACCAATCATTTATACCAATGCTGTAAACTTTAGAGGGCTTCTAAGCAGACTTTGGTTTAAGGTTCTATTTTGCCAATAAAACATAACTTGTTTACCACAGTGAACAAGCACTGCCCAACTTCCTTGGATTCCCAGAAGGAATAGTGTTTGTGAAGTATGAGTTAAGCCTTGGAAGGGGTAGTGTGTAATGAATTCCAAGAAACCTATGACACCAGAGACTTGAATTGATAAAATGTATTCATCAAATCACGAATTACTATTATGCATATAGCAGTGACATAGAAACCATGGGGGTGGGGAGGTTGGTGTATTTACACCTTCGCCAAAAAAATTTGCAAAAGACAGGGTTAATGTTTCGGCCGATTTAAACATTCTTCCATCAGCATGCATGTGTTAAGTTTCTTTGACAAATACAAGTACATTATTGCAAAACTAACTCTATTAATAGGTATTATCAAACGCAAAATGCTGTGATGTACCTACATGTACTATGATGGTATGATCATTTCACCAGAAAGTTTGTGAGACATTATTCAATATCGGATGGGTTTGTGAAGTCGAAATATCCTGTTTGAAACTACCAGGAATGCAACCAAATTGCTTGAATGGACACCCCTTCTCGTGCTCTCCCGTGCGACATGGACATACCACGTTGCCTGGGGCAGAGTCCGAGAAGGCTGGTGCACTCTTGTCGTGCTGTCATTTTGTGATGGAATCCCTGGTTCACCCACTTGATTGTACCCCCCAGAATTATTTTCTTGCTATGCTCCTGGCACATAGCCAGTGGAGATGCAAGAATATTGATGCCTTACTTACTAAGAGGCCTTAATCGCTCACTGATAAAATTAGCTAAAGAAGGATTTATGGTCAAATTCAGCATCTACATGTTTATATAGCTAATCTAATTTAGCAAAAGGAGTGGGGCTTGGGGTGAGAAAGGCCTGTTGGGTGATTTTTTTTATTTATTTTTTTTTTGCGTAAAATCACTCAAACTCCTCTGACATGATATGACCTTGCCTGTTGAAAATGCCATAAAACTGCAATAAACAAACAAACAAACTCTGCCTCTGATCCTTATGCATTCTCATTTTTGAGATATGGTGCTACAGTTTGGAAGTCCAGGGTAATTTTGTCCAAGGAGTGATATGGGATGGTTTCAGTCCAATTGATCTTTCCATTTATATGTTTATACAGACATTAATTGGTAGAGTGCTAAATTATTTTTGCCATGGCCATCAAATCTTGTACACATTTCTTAGCCTTGTAACATATTTATTGGAGAGTGCCAGTGGGCAGTCTCCAATAAACTGTAACAAGGCAAACCCGTAAAGACTAAATAATATCACTAATAATAATACAAAGCACATCCACTGAATATAAGCCTTCAAGTTGTGGTACCTGTACTTCAGAATAAAGCTCAAATATGGACTTCTAGCCGTCTACCAGTTAATGAGGTCAACTAATTTACATACTATTCTACTTACTCCCTGTCGATAACACACCATTGTGTTTACTCCCCATGGATAACATGATTTTACAGGCCTGGCATTCTGAAAAATGCAGGAGGGCAAAACATCGCTCTCCTCAATCAGCTTAGGAGAGCAATTAGCTTTACACAGCATTTTAAATATCCAGTTGAACAAACTCATTGAAACTGAAACCAACAGACTACATCAGTGATCGTATTAACTTTACTAAGGTAAAGCAAAATCTCTTAGACATCTAGATGTCTCACTCAACAACCGAACACACACTTGACAAGACCTGTTTGTGTACCCAGACCTGTTGTCCTAGAAGGTCATACGCCTACCACTACCACCTTCAACCCCCCCTAAGGTGGTAGTGGTAGGCGTATGACTTTCTTGGACAACAGGTCTGCTTGAATCTATAGCCACATCCTGGTGCAAGTGCTTCAAGTGACAGGATAGTAGTAATGGTAGTATATTATAGTGTCAATATTCCTTGAATAATTACCCCTCAAACTGTGATGTCAGTTGCTGAACTTGAAACTGACAGAAAAAAAAATATTGCTGTGACCCATTTTGCTTCAAATGATTGCAACTGTGTTTGGGTATGGTTGCAGACATTACCTTTTACCACAAAACCACTTTCAAAATGAAATTACGTGATGTTATGTGACTTCGAAGTTAAATTACATTTTTGCTTTACAACAAAAATTTAATGTGACCATAATACATGTAATCTCAATCATCCCAGACCAAAATATTTAGGAGGGCAATTTTTCGCTCTCCTTAATTCTTTCAGGAGGGCAGTAAGGAGAGCTAAAAAATCGCTCTCCTGAAATTGCCAAGCCTGCATGAAGGAAACATTATCGTTACTGTTCAGTGCCTTCATATCACAAGCAATGCCAGGCGATTTAGCTAGTTTTAAACCCTCATTTCAACCATATTGTAACTAGAAACTTAACTAATTCAATCTTATTTGAGTTTCAAACAAGATTAAATTCTTGTTGCATTGTGGGAAAAATTTGCGAAATAAAAATTTTAAATTTTGGTCTGTGTGTCAAAGGGTTAAATAAAAGGGATGGCAAAAACTTTAAAATCCCATCAGAAAAGTCCTTATAAATCCTGATTTATTTTTTTTTCTCTGAGGTATATCAACCATGTAAAAACAGAAAGTTGTCAGAATGAGGTTCATAATAAGGTCACATGGTTGGCTTGTGAAACAGTATTTTTCAGGTTTGTAGAAATTGGAAAATAACGCAACCTGTGAAAAGAGGTTACCTTAACCTTTTTCAGAAAACCATTTTTTTGTTGAACCATTTTTACATTTTTAAAGTGAAAAGACATTACCTGAACATTTTTTCTGGTAGCCAATTTTTTCAATCATCAAGCCTCCAGGTTCAAATTACATCCACGCCCAGTTTGCATTGATGTGTACCACCAGTATGTGATACAGTGAAGCTCAACCAATTTTACAACTTTTAGTTGAATAATCCTGTTAATTGTATACAATTTGCAACACCAAACTTTTCACCAAGTCTTTAGTACAAATTTGACCTGTTAAGTGCATATAGATTATAGAAAAACTCCTGGTAATTGAATAAAAAAAATTGCAATCTGTTGAACGTAAACATAGCTATTATGACCACTGACTGAATGGGCCCATCAAGCTCAGTCCAAATGAGGGGTCATAAGTTATAATTTTGGGACAGCAAAGAAAGCTTTTAGTTATGAATGAAATTATTTATTTAGTGTTTATTTAAAGTCACATATTTCTGCCCAATGGCTAATTGTGACTGCAACATGGAGATTTATTGTTTATTTATTGGGATCTTAACAACACTTTCGACAGCCAGGATAACCTCATGTCAGAGTGATTTACAGATGGAGGAAGCTGGAGCACCTGAAGAGAACCACCAAGCAACAGTGAGCAACTGTCAAGACTCCCCAACATACTACATGTAATTCCACACAAACAGGGTTAGCATTGGTTGAAGACAAGTGCACCATTGCCATGCAGTACACCTTAGTACACAGTGCCACGGTGCCCCCACCATTACCCCTGGTGAGGATCAAAGCGAGGACCCTTTGGTTTGAAGACCAATTCCATTACCACTCAGCCCACACGCTCCCGCAACATGGAGATAAAGTCAAGTTTAGTCAATGATATTGTCCATTTTAGAAAACTTTCACCCCAAACATTGGAGACTGGGTCCTCTTTTACAAGTGAAATAGAGCAGCTTGTTTACCAAAGTGAACAAGCACTGCTTCACTTCCTGGGGTTCCCACAGGATTTATGAAATTAAATTGTCAGTGCTGTATGCTGGCTCAAAAAGGAATGGAGCCAAGTCTCTTACTCAAGAACACAGGGGTTAGATTTCAAAAACACTGATTTGAAAAACAACTCTCTATCACATTTTTAGATGTAGAATATTCAGTTCTGTCTATCAGTCCTTCCATCTTCCATCTGTTCATCCCTTCATCAATCTGTCCATCCATCTGCACAAAGTAGAGCTGCCTACAGAGTGGAGTGGGGTTTTAGGGTGAGTTCAGTACAAAGGGTTAGGAGTTGTGTAATTCAACACTGTGGGGTTATCTTTTGCTCATTGTGAGTTTATAATTATCCACATCTATTAACCTCACAATACATCTCCAAAATGACTTTCTACACATTCATCCTGTTATGAGACCCACTTATATCAGAATTGATATATATATATATATATATATATATATTGTCCTTAGTTAATAATTATGGGCAATTAATATTTTTGAAAATTATTTTTAATTAAAATAAGCAGACTTTGGCTTGTGTGATCACTTATTTGCACTGAGTGACCTTTGAATGTACCTCTCAACATGTTTACAAATACTGTTACACAGTATCTACTTTAAGCTTACTAATTGTTTATTTGGGCCACACATGTTTACTTGAAATTGGATAGAACCATTTAGAACATAATGAGGTGATTTAAATCAACCAATCATCAAATAGTGGAACAATAGAACATTGGATTTCTCATTCTGGAACTTTCTATCTGAGGACTATACATAAGCCTCTCTCAATAGACTTGTGTTAATTTCACATATTCAGTTGACTCATCTCATTCAACTCATTGTGAAGTGACAATTGTTTATACATTCAGCATTCATTGGGCATTGGAGATTATTAGTACAGAACAGTGCACTATTTTAAACAGCAGCTGAGATTATTATATATTCTTCAGAATATTCCTTTTGTAGTTATTGAGTAATTTGTATTGGAAAAGTGTTTCCAAAATTCTGAAATGAATTAACAACTCTGATAAACCAGGATTCTTCTAGATTATTTTCAGACTACATGTGGAGCCAATACTTGTTGGATGTTATTTCCATTTGAAATTTGCTGAGAGGAATTTATTGGAAAATGTTAGATTTTTGAGTGAACAGTTTATTGCAATTTAATGGATACTGTTTCTGCAGACACATTCTTGGACATTACAATATAAGCTGGAAAGTTTTTTCAGCACTGGATTGCTGGATTCTATTGAACTCTATTTCTGTTTTATTTTTCTGTAAACCACACAGTGCAAAATATTTTGTACTCTTTTCATTTCGAATTATAATTGTTATTAAATTTTAGAATAGATAAATTGGGAGTTATTGTTGTTGATCACAGATTTCTTTCTGTTACCATTATTGTTATTACACAACATAACAATCCTTATTTCGAAATGAAACAAAATACTGTATTTTGACTGGCTGAGAGGTATGGTGCAATGCATAGTGGGTTTTTTTTTACACCTCGCTTAACCACGGTGTAAAAACAAGAATATACAATAGCAGGCTATATGGCTAAAAAAAAGTACCCATTTTTAATTATTAATTCATACCTTCTGCTCGGTGATGTTAGAACAAAGATAAAAAAAAACAGGAAATTTAATATTTATGTGCAATAAAATATTACAGATATGGATGTCATTGGTACTGGCTCATTGAGCCAGTTCAAATGACATCCATATTTGTCTGGTTTTATTTATTAAGAAACTTACAAAGTACAAATTTTCTGTCAGTTTTTGACCACAATGTAGGTTTAAGTATTAAGTACACCAAAATTCTTGGAAATAAATCTGTTATCCTTGTGTTTTCCAGGGTGTATGGGAATTTACACCGGTTTGGGAACTCATACATCCTGAGTCGAAGCAGTGTAAATTCCCATAAACCCTGGAAAACACAAGGATAACTACTATTCTGTCTGGGAGCATAGTGGCTCAGTGGTTGCTGCATTGGACTTCAAACCAAAATGTTTGTGGTTCGATCCCTACCATGGTTAACTGCATTGTGTCCTTTGAAAAGGCACTTAATCCTGATTGCCCATGTTGGGGAATGGTGGTGCTGTATGCTAAGACATGCTGCACGCTGATGGTGCACTTGTCTTCAACCAATACTAATCCTTCTGCCCAATTTGATTCAAAATCCAATGACACTTTCCATAGTCAGGGTCACCTCATGTTGGACAGTTTTAGAGGTGGAGAATGCCCCAGTACTCGGATAGAACAGTCTCAAGCAACTGTCAGACTCTTCAGCTTACTAATTCTGTAAAAGCAATGCACCATCAATGGATGAGTACACCATGTTTGTAGTACACAGCCATGTAGTATATGTAGTATGCTTTGGTATGGGAGTGCAGTGGTGCAATGGTTACAGTTAAAACTAGGAGTCCTGTCATGAAATGCGCACAAATAGCACATCGATCTGCACGTTAATCAACACGTTATGACCACAGTAAGGCTATCAAATTCTGTACATATGGCCTGTGCACAAGCAATGTTTCAGCCAATGGACCTCTGGGTAACCTGGAGGTCCATTGGCAGAAACATTGCCTGTGTTTGCTGTGAGTAACCAGGAGAACCTGCCGTGCTTTGGATGCCATTCAATATGGCATTTGCGCGAAATTCCTATGTGCAATTAAGCCTAGATAAGCGCGCAGTTCATAACAGGACTTCTAGTTTTAATTGTAGGGCAGTGAACTTCAAACTGAAAGGTACACAGTTTGATCCCTGTCCCTGTGTTCTTGGGCAAGGCACTTAATCCTGATTGCCCAGGTGGGGGTAGCACGGTGGTGCTTTGTACTAAGGCATACTGCACGTCGATGGTGCATTTATCTTCAACAAATGCTAACCCTGCTTGTGTGGAGTTAGTAAGCTGGGGTGTCTGACAGCTGCTCACCATTTCTCAGTGGTTCTCTCTGGGTACTCCGGCTTCCTACCCCCATAAAACTGCCTGACATGAGGTGACCCTGGCTGTCAAAAGTGTCATTAAATCCAAATAAATTAATAAATAAATACACCTTGGTACACACATGGGCAATGTGTTTTGTCCAAGAATGCAACACAGTTACAACTGGTCAGGCCATTGAGCTTTCGAAGTTCAATGTTGTAAACACTGAGCCACCTCACTCCTGTCCCACTGAATTAACCCACTACATACTGAGGTCAAAATATCAAACTTTCAACCTAGAAATTTATCTAATTTAACCTTGTTTGACAGAGCTCTTTAAACAAGATTGTATTGGTTAAATTCCAGGTTGTATTATGGAAAATATTAGCTCTTTAAAATATCGATAATTTGACATCAGTGTACAGAGAGTTAATAATAACCTTCACTTGTGTTCTGTTGTTGATGAAAATATTTTTTGTTATGGTATAATTCTTATTACCAGCATATAACAGGTGTTACTAAGTATTTTCTATCCTTTAGATGAAAGCAGGGGAAATCTGATCTAGTTGTATAAAACATTCTGTCAGCTATGTCTGTAACCTATACATAATAGGAATAGAAGACCAAAACAACACTGGCACAGACATTTCTTGAATAACTTAACAATTTCATTTCTGGCCTCAAAAACATAGCTTATGACCTCTCATTTTGGAACGGGGCTCAGTATCCACTGAGTGGTCCTGAACTATGTTTTTGAGGCAAATACTGGAAAACATAATAAAATCTGAATGGCAATTTTGTGAATAGTGCTAGCCAATTATGGCTATTGCATTACATAATGGGTTTACACTAGAGCCCTGTGAAACTTAAGATTTCTGTTTGACTTGGATTTCGGACAAATTAGGCAGAAGATTTCAAATCAAATCAAATCACAAATCAAGTCAAGTCTCAAATCAAATCTCATGGATCTTTAACTGGTAAGAGAGCTAAATTATTTTTCAAAGGTAATTTGTAACGCAAGTATTTTTTTTCAAGGGTACCATACTACAAGCAAAAGGAATCCCAGTGTAGTAAGATTTTGTTCATAAACAATTGTTTTGTTACAATTTATTGGAGAGTGCCTTTTTGGCACTCTCCAATAAATTGTAATAAAACTAGACCTGTTCTCAGAAAAGGAAAGGATAAAAAAAGTGTCACCATATGGTGGCACAAAAAGATACCCCCACTTATTTAACAATGCAAGCCTATCTATAGGTGATACAGTTTTTGGGTATATACAAATACTAAGTCCATGAAGGGCAATGACTCTGGCAATAAAATATTGAATGACACCTGCATTTCACTAGGGTATTCAGCAATAGGATACATTTGCATATCAAATATCAAGTCACTCAACCAAGTACTTAACAAGTTATTCATGACTGAATTTTGGGACGGACAGATGGATGGATGGACTGACAGGCAATGACTCTGGCAATAAAATTTCGAATGATGCCTGCATTTCACTATAGGTATAAAGCAATTGGGTACACTTGCATATAAAATATCAAGTCACCCATCCAAGTACTTTACAAGTTATTCATGATTGAATTTCGGGATGGACAGATGGATGGATGGACTGACTGACTGACGGGCAATGACTCTTTCAATAATATCTTGAACGACACCTGCATTTCACTATAGGTATAAAGCAATAGGGTTTGTATACCAAATATCAAATCACTCAACCAAGTACTTTACAAGTTATTCATGATTGAATTTTGGGACAGACGGACGAATGGATGGATGGATGGATGGATGGATGGATGGATGGTTGGATGGATGGATGGATGGATGAATGGATGGACAAGGTGATTCCTATATACCCTCAGCGATACCCCCGCTGGGGGTATAACAATTTGCGTAAACATTTTTGTGTTTCAACTGCTCACCAAATGAGGTAATGAATACAGTGTAAAGCAACTATAGTGGCTTTCAAAACTTTTCAGTAGAGTCCTGATAGTGGCTTCTAGCACTCAACCAGTTAAGTTGTAGATATTGCACCTTCCTACAACTGTAAACGGTGTCAGTCTCCACTCAAATATTGTAATATGCAATGGCTACTTGTCTGTTTGAGCAAATCAATAAATGAAAGTGTCAATGACACTATAGCTCCACTTGTTTAAGACATGTGCATGTATAGTATGTGACACAGCAATGACAAACATCTAGGAAATGACCTGATAACAAAGGTACATGTAAAGTATTGTAACGGTCTGTACATAAATGCTGACCGTAGCCTGTAACAAATGTGTAGGTAAAGGTGGGCGACAGTTAGATGCTAAACTAGAAAAGAAATCTTTGAGTCCCAGAGTGGGTCTGACTGAACCCAAAAATATTTGTTCTCACAGCACAGTGATAACAAAGGCACCCCAAAACACTCGCTCCTGTCACAAGGTGATAAGAAAGGTACCCCAAGAAGTTCTGTGAAGATCAATTCATAAAAACAGACTCCAGCCCGAGCCGTATTGACATGTGCACCTACTGTATATAAGTAGCACTGAACAAATTAAAGTTCATCTAATTTGCAGAATTTCTACACGAGAAAAAAACCTGTATTATATGTGATGTATTCTATGTTACTAAACATTCCTACAAAAATTTATTCAAATCAGAACTTTCATACAGAAGTTCTGTACAAAAAACTGATTGCACTAATTTTGGTACAAAAAGGTGCCTGGCGGCCACCTTGAATTTTGGACCGCACCCAAAAACACTCGTTCTCGTCCCACAGTGATAACAAAGGTACCCAAGAAGTTTTGTAAAGATCGGCTCATAAATACGGCCTCTAGCCTGAGCTGTATAGAAGTTGAGTACAAAAAACTGATTGGACCTTAATTTCGGTTACAAAATGGCCACTGGCAGCCATCTTGAATTTTGGACCGCAACCAGGAACACTCGTTCTCAACCAAAGTGATAACAAAGGTACCCAAGAAGTTTCGTGAAGATCGGTTCATAAATACAGACTCTAGCCCGAGCCGTATTGACGTGCACTTACTGTGTATAAGTAGCACTGAATAAATCCAAGTTCATCTAATTTGCATAATTTTGGCACGAGAAAAAAACCTGTATTATATGTGATGTATTCCATGTTACTAAACTTTCATACAGAAATTTATTCAAATCAGAACATTCATACAAAAGTTCTGTACAAAAAACTGATTGCACCAATTTTGGTACAAAATGGCCGCTGGCAGCCATCTTGAATTTCGGACTGCACCCAAAAACACTCGTTCTCGTCCCAAGGTGATAATAAAGGTGCCCAAGAATTTTCGTAAAGATCGGTTCATAAGTACGGCCTCTAGCCCAAGCCGTATTGGCATTTGCAGTTACAGTGCTGAAAGTAACATAAAATAGATCAAAGTTAGTCTAATTGGCATAATTTATGCACGAGAAAAAAACCTGTATTATATATGATGTATCCCATGGAACTAAACATTCACACAGAAAATTATTCAAATCAGCACTTTCATATGGAAGTTCTATGCAAAAATCTGATTGCACCTAATTTTGAACAAAATGGCCACCAGTGGCCATCTTGAATTTCAGACTGGACCCAAAAACACTCGTTCTCGTCCCAAGGTGATAACAAAGGTACCCAAGAAGTTTCGTAAAGATCGGTTCATAAATACGGTCTCTAGCCCAAGCCGTGTGTATGGTGTGACGGACGGACGGACGACGGGCCATGGCAATACCGTAAATTTGGCTTCGCCAAAGTTGAGCTAAAAATGTGGAGTATTCCAGAATGGAAATCTAAATTTTATAGTAAATTTCCTTTCTTATTATACCTACCACAATTGTTTACTTCAGGCTTGCACTACAGTGGAAGTCCCTAACTCGGATAAAATACTCTCTATTTTTGTCTTTCCCAAGCAATTTGGGAAAGAAAAGTGGTGCAAAAGCACCAATAAAAAATAAGCCAAAACTGGGTCGAGTGCAACCGGCGCAGACCCAATACGGGATGCTCTCTCCCAAGTACAACTCCACGACTTCCGTTGCCAGTGCGCATATACCGTCTCTAAAGACTCATTCTTTTTTAATCTGTCAACGTTAGAGTTATGTGATCAGCGGGGAGGAAAGATTCTTTACCCGTAAAGAAGACGGGAGGGCCTCCATGTAAACAATTGTGGTAGGTATAATAAGAAAGGAAATTTACTATAAAATTTAGATTTCTTATCAACCTACTCACAATTGTTTACTTCAGGCTGAATAGACAAAAGGCTGGAGGGAATCGCATAACCAACCCACACATAACCCCAGTGCACTGGAACTGTGAAGCAGAAGGAAGAGGTCCCGAGGCTTATCAACCATAATGTCGCAATCATTGGTAAAGGACAATGAAAGGAGACATATGGGCCTGTGTGACACACAGACAGAAAAAGGGCAGTAACAGCACAAGGCTGAAACTGACCTTCAAGAAGCCTAATGGCTATGGCAGACAACAGCCTGAGCAGAAGAAAGAGGACCCAGGGCAAAAAGGTCCTCCGACTGCTCCTGCAACTGGCGCAAATAAAAGGTGGAGAAAGTAGAAGCATTTCTCCAGTAGGCTGCCTGCATAACATCCAACAACTTGACAGAGTTAGAATAAGCCCAAGAGGTGGACAGTGCCCGCACCTCGTGGGCAGAAATACGATTGGTAATACAATCGCCACCTGCTAAACGACCATAAGCCGTACGAATAGCAAGACAAATCCATCGAGAAATGGATTGAGGAGAGATCTTCTGTCGACCCGGAATAAGAGACAGAAAAAAACGTTTCCTGCCTTTCCGTATGAAGCGTGTCCGATCGAGATAAATGCGAATAGCACGGACCGGACAGAGCAAAGGGCAATTACCCTCAACAGAAGGAAGAGCCCTGATACAGATAGGAGGAGGAGTAGTATCTGGTAACTGATTCTTGGCCAAAAAGGAGCAATCAGTGGTAAAAGTAACACTGTTGGGAGAGCTCCTAAAAAAGGCCGGGTCAACCGAGAGGGCGTGAAGCTCACTAACCCGTCTGGCCGAAGCAAATGCCATCAGAAAAGCTGTCTTATATGTGAGAAAATGCATATCCACCTGGGATAAAGGTTCGAACGGCGCCCCCCCCCCCCCCACCCCAAGCAAAGCAGCACCCATGAAAGATTCCATCGTGGAGTAAGCTGCAAAGTCCGAGGCCTTTTCAAAGAAAAGTGCCGAACAAGCTTGGAGAGGTAAGGATTAGTGCCGATACGACGCTTCCCCACATAAGAAAAAGTCTCTGAAAGCATGGACCTGTAACCCTTGATGGTAACAGGCTGGAGACCCCGAGAATCAAACAGATATACCAGAAACTCTGCAATCTGTGAAATCGAAGGATTGGCATAATCAACAGAGTGATCAGCACACCATCGACAAAAGACCTTCCATTTAGCTGCATAAGCTAAACCAGTGGAGTGCCTCCTTGAAGAAGAAATGCACTCCATTGCTCGTCTCGAAAAACCTCTACGGAGGAGACAGGACCTGACAAAAGATATGCATGAAGGCACAACGAAGTCGGGTCGACGTGAAACCTCCTCGGGCGACCTTGACAAAGAAGGTCGCGACGTAGCGGGAGACGTGCCGGAACCGCCGCCATCAGCGAGCGGAGCTGATTGATCCACACCCGCTGAGGCGACAGGGGAGCGATCAGAATGATTCAACAACTGCAGGTTCGAATTTTGGCGAGAACCTGAGGAAGAATCGCAACTGGCGGGAAGGCGTAGCCGACTAGACCGTTACAATCGAGTGACAGAGCGTCCACGGCAAAAGCCAGAGGATCTGGACACGGGGACACGAAAGTGTCCACCTGATGGTTCCAACGAGTCGCAAAGAGGTCGATGTGGGGACGTCCCCAGAGATCGCAAAGCGACTGGAACACTGCCCTGTGAAGCATCCACTCGGTGGAAATAACCCTGCCCTGTCGGGACAGGGAGTCGGCTAGGACGTTCAGACGACCGGGAATGTGACGAACATCCACTCCGGCGTGAACATCCTGAGCGAGCAGTAGAAGATCCCGAGCTAATTCGAACATCGGAACCGAGTGCGTGCTGCCCTGGTTCCGAATGTAAGCAACCACTGTCGAATTGTCGGATAGCAGAAGGACCTGGCGATTCAACAGGTGAGGGATCCACTGCCTGAAACTCAGAAGAAGAGCAACAAGCTCCTTCTGGTTGATGTGTAGAGCTGCTTGATCCTGGTCCCACATCCCGTGTAGGGAAAGACCGAGAGGATCCAACATCGCACCCCATCCGAGATCGCTGGCATCTGCCATCAGAACGCGATCGGACATGGGTAAGTCCAATGGAACACCCTGGGTAATCCACTGAACATCTGTCCAGGGAAGAAGGTGAGGATAGAGATTCCGGAAACGGAAGCACCTGATCCAGAGAATCTACATTCGGCCTCCAACGACTGAGCAGAAAGTGTTGGAGAGGTCTGACACACAGCCGACCTAGAGGAATGAGATCCGTCACCGAACCGCAGAGACCGATCAGCCGGAGAAAACTCCGAGTGGTCGCGGATGTGGACTGGGACAGAGTCAGAGCAAAAGCTGAGAGAATCACAGCCTTGGCCTGGGGAACCGCTACCAAATTGAATTTGGTTTGGAAAGACATCCCCAGCTGATAAAACGACTGAGAAGGGATCAGGTCCGACTTCTCCTCGTTGACTCTGAATCCTAGCGACGTGGGCAAGCTCAACAGAGTGGTGACATCCGACTCCAGTAAGGCAGCATTGGAATGCCTCTGGAGGATATCGTCCAGATATGCCGAAGTAGTCACCCTGGACTGTGTGCGATGGAATGCTATCACATGCGACATCAGTCTGGTGAACGCCCAAGGAGCCAGGTTGAGGCCGAAAGGCATGGCCTTGAACTGGTAAACTCGCCCCAGAAAAGTGAACCTGAGATACTTCCGTGACGCCCGATGCATCGGAACGTGGAAGTAAGCGTCTCGCAGGTCGATGCTGGCTGCGAAATCTCCCTGGTGAAATGATTGGCGGACCGACCTGAAAGTCTCCATGCTGAACTTGGGAGCAATGATAGACTGGTTCAGGATACTCAGATCGATAACCGGTCGGAGTCGGCCGTCCTTCTTCGGCACCAAGAACAGGCGGGAATAGAAACCCACTGACTGAATGTTCCTGATGACCTCGATCGCCCCCTTTGCCAGGAGATTGGCAATCTCCGTGGACAAAAGTTCCCGACGTAAAACGTCTGAAGGAACTGTGGTTGGAAGAGGCACCCTTAACAGAGTGGCACCCTTCCATCTAACACCCACGGATCGGATGTGATGGTGGCCCAATGGTCTGCGAACTCATCCTTCCTCCAACTTGGGATGAGTCGAGGTGAGGACCTTCATTTCGAGCCCCGACGAGGCCCGCGAGAGGAGAAACCACCTCCTCTACTAAATGAAGAATCCTGAGACTTCCCTCGATTCTGCTGACCCTTACCTTTACCCCTTGAGTAAGAAGTAGAGGCGGCGGCAGAAGGACCAGCCTTTTGCTTCACAGAGGAAGCAGAAGGGTACTTGTTAGGCTTGGAATGGCCCTTGCCTCCCCTAGAAGGCTGATCAAGCTGACGAAACAGCAGCTGATCTTTGGAATGACGTAGGATGTCATCCCGGACCGTCGACACGGAACCATGGAAAAGTTGCGGACCTGCCAAAGAAGCAGATCGAAGAGCAGCACGCTGCTCCTCGGGAAGGGATCGTCCTGTGTCCAGCACAGCGTCCCTTCGAACTAATTCCAGATTAGCCGTGTTACAGGCATGCGTAAGGTGCATAAGCGCCTTGGTCAGCACACGCAAAGGAGCCTGTACCTCGCCAAACTTATCTGGAGGCAGATAAGCAGCCAAAGCTGAGACGACGTGATCTGAGAGAGAAAGCATGCCAAGCATCTCTCTAGATAAGCCCAACGTGGACTCCAGAGTCGTCATTGGAATGACGGCAGACTTGGGCTTGGAAAGCCCGAGGGAAGTGGAGTCCTGATCCAGAACCGTCAAAGTCTGGCAGACTGACGGATTGGCAGAATCGTAGGAACGATAACGCACAGGAGGCAAAAAGGTGTCAACCCTGGTGAAGAACGAAGTCTTCAAAGCCTTGGAATTCAGCTTGGAGTCCAATGCTGAAAAAGCTTCAACCACCTGTACCGACTGGCACGGTCGAAGGCGCCCAGAAGCAGGTTGCTCCATAGGCTGTTGGCGTGCGACCGATGATCGCGGTCAGGCTGACACTGTCGGCTGGTTAGCAGGTTTGAGATCAGGCAGAAACCCAAACACAAAGTCAAGAGCTGCCCCCAAGTCCGAAGACTGCTGGCCCTCGACCTCAAGCATGTCGGACTCCTCCCCAGAGTCGGAAGACACATAGCCCATCGTGGGCAAACCAGCCGACGCCTCCCATGGTGTCGGGACACCAGTGGAATCAGAAACCGGCCTGTTTCCAATCCTGGGAGGCGGCACCATAGAAGGCGCCTGGAAACCACTCATAGCCTCGCTGGAAGCAACAGGAAGGCTCTTAGAAAGAACCTGAGTGAGTAAGGAGAGGGCCTCCCTAAGCTCACTGCCCATACCGACCGGTTCGACAGGGAAGCGAACCGGCAAAGTGGCTTCACCTCTGACCCTCTTAACCAGCGAAGGGTCACGATCCTCCAAAACACCTGACGCGGGACGATGGGTGGCAGCCGAAACATCTGAAGGCAGACGTGTATAGGGGTATGAGGCACCCCGAGGATCAATATGGCGAGAACTCATGAGAGTCACCGCGGACCTCTGCGGGGCAGAAGGTCCAGGCTGCACAAAAGGCGTTGGTCCCCCAAAACTGGTCGGAGTTCATAGAGTTTCCACTAAGAACATCCGAATCCAAAGACACAACTGTGGTGCTTGACGGCGAAGAGACCACAGAGATGGGTTCGGCCGGCAGCCCCTTCCGACTTCACCGAGTTGAAGTCAGGGAAGGCTGAGGCCGATATCCCACGTCTACAGTACCGGACATTCCTGCAGTCCCCTGCAGCGAAAAGCCGAGGCCGGCTGAAACTGACGACGAAGCAGACGGACCAGCAGTAGTAGTAGATACGTCGGGAGTCGTTGAGGCTGGTGAAATAGTGGAGAGAGCACACCGGCTCGGCTCTGAAGGAGGAGTCACAACCCTAGTGACAGCCTCAGATGTCGACTGGAGGGGGACCATAGTCCCGGAACCAGGCACCTCATCACCAGAACACACAACGGCTCCCGCAGTATCCACTACAGGAAAAGACTGCACATCCCCCACGGAGGAGGAATAACTCTCACCAGACAAGGTCGGCTCGGGAGGCCCCGAACGACCACGTTCTCCTTTCCCGCGGGAGCGGGAGGCACAGCCACGAGAACGAACGACACGGTTAACTGACGCCCAGAAAGTGGATGACCATGATCCACAGACACCACATGGCCGCTCGGCCGAAAACCCATTACAGGAGGAACAAGACGAATGTAAATCGTCCACATGCTTTGGCCGCAGACATTGCCCACAAGGAATAGTCCTGGGCATGATAGAGGTGAGAGGAGCAGAGAAGGTGAAATCAGAAAACAGAAGAACACCCCCAAAGAAGAGAGAAAGGTGACAGAAACAAAGACCCCAGATGGTCGACCGGGAACCACACAACAGGATGACTACTCTCAAAAGAAAGAAGAAAAACTGTAGGAGTGGTACCCCGCTAACACCTAACTCTAACACAATTAGAAAATTTAGCAAATAAAGCATTAACAATAATTGTGAAATAATATAAGTCCGAACCGCATGGCACACGAAATTCGCGCGCGACTCGAGAGAGAACAATTAAATATACATTATGGATATATAATATAAAAGAGAATATAAAAAACACTGTTCCTGAGAATACAAAGGATACACTGATGCACTATGAATCAGGAATCATCAAACATCGAGCTGGAGAAACACTGATAAGCGTGCAAAAACATCTCGACACGAAGCGGATTATAAAAAGAATGAGTCTTTAGAGACGGTATATGCGCACTGGCAACGGAAGTCGTGGAGTTGTACTTGGGAGAAAGTGTCCTGTACTGGGTCTGCGCCGGTTGCACTCGACCCAGTTTTGGCTTATTTTTTATTGGTGCTTTTGCACCACTTTTCTTTCCCAAATTGCTTGGGAAAGACAAAAATAGAGAGTACTTTATCCGAGTTAGGGACTTCCACTGTTGTGCAAGCCTGAAGTAAACAATTGTGAGTAGGTTGATAAGAAATAAAGTATTTTATGCCCCCGACCTCTATAGGAGATTTCAGGGTACATAGTCAAGGGCTCCATCCATTCATCAATCTGGCTGCCTGTAATTTTGAACTTCCATACAAATATTTTGCATTACAACTCAAGCATCTGTTGTTGGATTTTGATGTGCTTTGGTATGGTGACAGACCAGCAGTTGTGACCCTTGATGCATTTAGAAAAACTTTCTGCATGAATGTTTTGAATTATAGCTCAAGCATCAGTTGTTGGCTTTTGATGTCTTTTGGTATTTTGACAAACCAACATGGGGGAAAGGATATCCACATATTGAAGGTTTTGGCCATGCCTATATACATAAGTTATGGTCCATGTTGCACTTTGAAAATATTTGTACAAACACTTTGCATTATAACTCAAAAACTGGTTGTCAGATTTTGATATCCTTTGGTATGCTGAGAGACCAGCAATGGGAAAAAGATATAGAGGATATCTAGTGTTTTTGAGAGGATACCGAAAATTATTTCACAAGTGACCAAGACAAATATAACCATTTGTCTCAGTCACAAGTGAAATAATTTTCGGTATGCACTCAAAAACACTAGATTTTCTTTTTATTATATGCTTTTTATAAGAATCTGATAAGTCCACTCGTTTCAACCTTGAATTGATGCATGAAAGTAAACAGTGCTTCGAATCACTGAGACGCAGAAGTGATTTGATGGATACTCGAAACAGACAGCGTCTTGCAATCTGATTCAGCTGACGGGTTTCTAGTCCAAACATGACCTGAAATTCCGTAATATAAGTTTTTGGTTTGGTACGTCCTTTGAAAGGACGTACCGAACCCAAAACTTATATTACAGACTTTCAGGCCATTTTTGGACAAGTGGGTTTCATGCATCAATTCAAGGTGAATTATTGCTGGAAATGATAGGTATCCACTCAAAAACACTAGACTTACTTTTCCTTATACGTTTTTAGAACAAATTGATCATTTCTAGTGATAATTTGACTCGTATTCACCTTGAAGTGATGCTTTGAAAGCTGCCATTTTGATTGATACTGTGAAAGTGAAAATTTCTGTAACTTCACAGTGTGGGATACGATTTTTATCTTTCCGCAATTTCTTTGATAATCTATCGTTTAGTGTATAATTAATCCATGTATTGCTAGTTTCATCCCTTCATATACATACCAAAGTTATGACCCTTGCTCACACTTAAAAAACTTTCCATACAAACATTTTGCTGTATAACTTAATCATTCATGGGCAAATTTTCATGTCCTTTGGTGCGGTGACAGACTAGCATATGGAAAGGATATCCACATACTGTGTGTTTCATCCTGCATACAAACCAAAGTTATGGCCATTGTTACACTTGGAAAACTTCCATATGCAGGTTTTGTATTATAACTCAAACATCAGTTGTTGGATTTTGATGTCCTATGGTATTGTGATAGACCAGTATGATTGGAAAGGATATCTGTATATTGCAGGTTTTGTTCTGCAGGTTTCATCCACACATACCAGTTATGTCCCTTGTTAGACTTAGAAAAACTGTCTCTATGAACTTCTTGTAATGTTGTTTTTTGTCCAAGGGAATAATCTTTGTTGAATGGTAGAAGAAAATTTAACAATATTCATATTGTGCATGTTCAATGGATATGCAGCGGGAGTTAACAGAAGCAGAATCTCTTTGAATTCGTCTTCTATCATCAGATCTTCTGTACAGGAGACCTGATAATAGAAGAAGAGTGTTCAAGAGGAGGGGCATGGTAGGATTATAAGAACATGCCAAATCAGTGCCACTCAAATCAAATCGAATCGTCTGAACAATTTTGAATTGAAATGAATCACAAAGCTTTACAGGATGCTATAGTTTACACTGGAAAAGTTTATACCTGGGGTGGATAAAGCATCCTTGATGTCATTACACAAAAATGTTTGATACAATGCTTTCCATATAGCGAAAAACAGAAGGCCTTAACTCTTTTCCTGAGAATGTTGATTCTTTTGGCCCAAAGAGAAACATTATGGGATAAATAAAATAAATATAGTGTAATATAGTGTGTCAAAATAAAGTTTTAAAGTCGGCTAGATACTCAAAATATGCTGATATAATTAATGTTAAAAAAAATAAACTAGAGACTCAAGTGAGCCTGAAATGATCACCTGGCTCAAGCTGTCAAAAAGGATGAGTGTGTCAGTAAGTTATGGAGACAAAATGCAATTTTTTGACTTGCCATGGCACAACCAAAAGCAATTTTTTTTGGCCATTTGTCTCTACTGGTCATTGGAAAGCTTCACAGGCAAAAACAATTGTGAGTAGGTTGATAAAAAAAAAAAAAAATCATTTCAGGCACAAATCAAGTACTTATGATCCAATTATACTACTTGACAAATTTGGTTCAAATCAGCCTATCAGTTCTGGAAATAGAAATTTTGGGTGGAGCCCAAAATGGGCATCCTTCCACGGGGACCCCAAATACTGACCTACAAACTTGCCTTCAACAAACTTTAATCTTTGCCACCAAAGGAAGTTCCATACCAAATATCAAAGCATTCTCTCTGGTGGTTCCGAAGAGGATTTTTAAAGGTTTTTAGGCTTTTTGGGTCTTAACCCCAGCCTGAAGATGGCAGCAGCTTCATTTAAACAAAGTAGAAAGGTATACTCCAAAGATGGTCTGTGCCATATATGTTTGAATTTGGTCCCATGGTTTTAAAGAAGACAAGGCTCAAAAGTTGACAGATGACAGACACCAAGTGATGGCAATACCTCCTACTAATTTTCAGTCCGGCAAGCTAACAACAGGGTTCATGCACAGAAAATGGAATGCCAGGACTGTCATTCCTCACCATTTCATATCATTTCATGGCTGCTGAAAGACAACTTGAGTAAAGTTCTAAATGCTTAAATGACAGGATTTTGAATACTTCATAAAATTCAAATGGAATTTCAATTTTATATAGAAAACTTTCTGTCATGGACCCTGAGACTACAATTTCAAGTAGCACAAATTTCCTATACATGTATTGCAACTAGGAAATTAGTCAAATCAATCTGTCAAACAAGATTTAATTGGTTAAATTCATTGTTACATTATCAGGAAAATTTATGGATTGAAATTTTAATATTTATTCGACCAAAAAGAAAGAATAAAAAACAAATCCCAAAAGAGAATGGAAAGCCAGAAAATGTACATCTCTGATCAACTGGTAAAATATTTCCATAGAACAAAACTCACAATGAATTAACAGTAGCACAAAGTAAAAGTCCAAATAAAAAGGACTCCATATTTATCAATAATTAAAAGAAGTAACCACTCTTTCCGTTCCTCCAACGTTTCGGGCTCATGGCCTTCATCAGGGTGGAAACACTTAATTATTACATAATAAAATATTAGTAGTCCTCTCACTAATCGACTATAGAGAAATAATATGTTGGCATATACAGTAACGTCATAGCATTGCACGTATAAAGCCAACGTCACGCAGACATAAAAATTGATTTTGAAATACATTGGAAGTGTAATGAAAAATAATGAACAATAGAAAATCAACAGCTATGTCCCCACTCACATCCAATGTTATTAATATGGGGTGTGGGTGAGGAAACAGGTGTGGATAAAATTGCATAATATATGCCTGTGTGTATACGTGGAGAAACCCTTTAAGAGATCATCTATGTGTCAATATAGTAATGCACAATTTTATCAATATGATCATAACCGGAGGAAATTACTACTAAAATTAATAGCATCCCGATATACATTTAGTAGCTAGCATCCAGTGCGCAGTATGATATATGACATCGGGGTTTGGATGGCATACTAAGCAACTAAGAATAAAATGGGACTGTACATAGAATTGGTATGGAAAGGCTAAGCACCCGGAGAAAACCGCTAAGTAGCGGCGAGGAACGATTAAATAATCATAAGTCCTTGCCTATAGCAAACAGGATAGCATGAATGCCAAAGTCCATAACTAAAGTAGCAAAGGGCAGACATATGGGAAAGGAGGGTGCAAAGGTAACCGATATAGAAGGAGGGGAAGAGAGAGAGAGAAAAAGAGAGAAAGAGAGAGAGAAACATGCATACAGAGAGAGAGTGGGGAAAGAGGACAGAAAGAGAGAGACAGAAAGAGAGAGAGGAGAATAGTAATAATAATAATAAATAATAATAAATAATAATATGAAAGAAGTACGATGTGAGGGAGGAAAAGGAAATGGGCATTAAACATAATAGGACTAGAAGTCTGCCGCCATGTGGCAGCAGCCTTTCAAACCTAGAGTGATCACCCATTATCGGATGTCACAGGAAGATATTGTATGGACATGTAAATAATAGATAGAGGCATGGCTATCAAAGACGAAAATAACAGGGATCAAGTAATAATATATACCAAACCAGGTTGTTATATAAATAGGCATGGGGCCCAGAGGAACAACAGGTGAGGATATATTAATAATATCCTAGAAGTGATGACTACAGATGTCATGCCACAACTCCATGCATGGTACCGAGTAACCATTTGAAATGACCAAGTGTAGGGAGTGAACACCTTACAATTCGACATCTGCTGCTTTAAAGGAAGCAGATGTCAAATTGCAAGTTAACCACCCCTTTTCCTTATGGAAATAGACTTATCCGGACAGCAGTAGTATATAGAGATGAACTAGTCCATTGAAAAAAACAGCTGTGGAAGAGTAATATAAAACTTTATTATTGTACTGCTACACCATTATGGTCAAATGTACATCAAGATTAACATTACACATTTGTTGTTCAGGAAAAAAGAGAAAAAATCATATTTTTATATAATGTGGTCCAAAAGACTTTCAAACTTACCTCAACGTGCTGTTATCGACCTGGGGCTGCCACACCCCCTTTTTTGAAGACCGTGAGAAACAAAGTGTGCAACGTTGTTGATGCATTCTGTGTTGTCACGTGTTAATATATATTTAACTCTTGCTGTATCAGTCATGCTGCTGAAATACTCTTTGTTTGTTTGGATGTTTTGTAGTAGGCACTCACGTTCTTCTGTCAGCATTGGGCAGTGGAGGAGGAAGTGTGTCTCGTCGTCTACCACCCCGCAATGTTGACATCGACGCTGTGCTTCTGGGATGCGATAATATCTGCCTCTCTTGATTCTCAAATTGTGACAGCTTAGACGAAATCTTGTTAGGGCCTGGCAGTGTTTCGAAATTTGGTACTTTTTGAGGTATGGTTCAAGTTCAAATTTCTCTTTAAATTGCCTATACGTTCTTAGTTTGTTTCGGTCGTTTCGTCCTTCATCGCTGTTTAGGTCTTCCCATATTGCATCGCTAAAATACGAAAAGATCGAGTGTGTACCCAATGGGTTGTCCATAGGGGATGTTGGCATTATAAGCTTTCTACAATTGTGTAGGCTGAATATCCAGGAATTCATGTCATTATCGCCTGGAAGGTCCGGGGTCTCTAGGGCTTCCTTTATCAGGTGACTATCTGGTAGGGCATCAACGTGCTCCTTGTATTTCTCCAAATTAATTACCATGTTTACCATCAGTGGCAGAATACCCAGTTCCAGTTTCATACCTATGTTACTACAGTGTCTTGGTAGGTCTAGCAGGTGCTTGCAAAATCTGTCTTGCATATTTTCATACCCCAGATTATTTAAGCTCTTCATAATATTGTTGTGTGTAGTTCGAGAGAGTGACTGTTTTTTAGAGGCGGTGAGTTTTTCGATGATTTCAGGGAACCAGACTTTTGAGCCATAAGTAACAATAGGATTTAGCAGAGATTTTAGTAGTTTTGTTCCAATATGCGGCGGTATATGTTGTAGTGGTAAAGATTTAATGATGGCGTAATACGCTTTTAGGGCCTTCTTGGAATTTCTTCTTTTGCTAACCCGAACTGACATTTACCGTCAAGTTTTAGTCCTAAGTAGGTATATGCATTGACCTATAGGGTTGCCATTATAAAGAAATCTTACTTGGGGTTTGTGATGTGTTCTGGAGAATACCATCATTTTAGTCTTTTCAACATTTAATTTTAAACACCACTGTTTGTTGTAGGTGGAGAGTTTATCTACTTTGTCTTGTAAGCCTTCTTCTTAGTTTGCTAAAAGTTTTAAGACAACTGCAAACAATAGGCATGGGACCTCGCTATGTTTCAGAGTTAGGTTGTTATTTAGTCCTATAAATGCATCAGTCAGGTTGTTGATAAAGATATTAAATAGGGTGGGGCTTAAATTGTCCCCTTGTTTTACGCCTAATTTAATATTGAAGTAAGCCGTTTTGCCATTCGAAAATTTCAGTGAGGATTGTGGACTGTTGTACACTGACTTTATTACTTTGTAGCATTTTTCCCCTATTCCAATATCAACAAGTTTTTCAAGGAGACTGGTTCTCCAGATAGAGTCGAACGCTTTTTTATAATCTACAAAACAGGCATAGACTTTTTTATTTTCTCTTTTAGTGTATTTATTGATAAGTGTTTTCAGAATCATAATACAATCCGATGTTCTGTGGTCTTTCCAGAACCCATGTTGGAAGTTAACGAATTTCGCGTCACAGTATTCCAGTAATTTGTTGTTTATAATTGCACTAAACACTTTCGCTAAGCAACTCATTACTGAAATACCTCTGTAGTTAGAGAGTAGAGTTGTGTCACCCGATTTGTGGATTGTTGTTATGAAAGATTTATTCCAGGATGTTGGGTAAATGCCACTAGACAAAATGTGGTTAAACAGCTTTGTAATAGGGGCACATAGAATGTCCTTTCCGTATTTCAGGGTTTCATTTATTAGCCTGTCGGGGCCTGCTGATTTATTGTTTTTTAGTTCAGCTAGAATATGTTTAACTTCAGTAATGGTGATTGTCCTATCACTGATGGGATTGTGTGTTAGTTTATTTTCTGATTCAGCTGTACATTTTATTATATCCTCTTGGAATGGATTAAGCGGGTCGCATGTGCTTAATGGATTTTGGAAATGTTTAATCCACGTTTCGGGGTTTGGTGGGGAAGCCACACCAGATTTATTATTCCCGTTAAAAGATTTAATATTATCCCAAAAGGTTTTCCCATCTTGGTCAGAAACGGCGTTCAGTTCTTCAACTTTACGTCAGAAATGTTTTCTTTTCTCGGCCCCAACTAACTTAAAATATTGTTTTCTTAACTTATGGTAATGTTCCAGAACACTGTTGTCATTGGGGTACAGGGAAACCTTTTTACCCATGTTTCGTAGTGTTTTTGCTAATGTTGACAAATTTTTAGAATACCAGATAAGGCTTTTCTTTCTGCGTTTTATCTTTTTAGCTTGGGGCCCTTTAGCGCCTGATAGGGCCCTGATTAAACCCGTCAGTTCATCAGCAGCCGCATCGATGTTATGAAGGTCTTCCTTAATGTAGGCAAGTTGGAAATCAAGCATCTTGTCTATAAAAGGTTTGGATGATGCCACATTCATGAGGTAATCGAGAGAGTCGGCTTTCCATTTTATTGTTTGTTGATTTGGTTCCAACAGCAGCTGCGTTGATAAGTTTTCTTCTACTTTGGTGTAACATTTAATGGCCAAACCTATTTGGCAATGGTCAGAAAGGTAGGATTTGTAGTGAGTTCAGAAGAATAGAACATCAGACAGGAGTTTTTTGCTAACAAGCCCCAGGTCGACAGAACTTTTCCCTTGATGAAACCTATGGATATCATTTGGGCCGGCCCATTATGCCTGCTCCTACAGACCACCTACAAAAATAGGCACAATAGAGATATAATAAAACAAAAGGGAGAGATGGTAATAATAATTACCTAAGAAAGTCACATAAAAATGAAATCACAGATAACCATACAAATATGGATATCATCAGGACTGGCTCATTGAGTCGATTGTAATGATATCCATATCTGTATAGGGATATCAGATAGGTGGAATAATAAATCCACGTAACATAAGGGCGGGGGAATAGAGGGGTAGGGAATAACTAAGTGATATAATTGAACCCTATTAGTGATGACTATAGGCCTAGTCGCCATGCTAAACAACACATATGCTAGCGAATAGAATGGGTGAACAACTCAAGACTCGACATCTGCTACCTTAAATGCAGCAGATATCAAATCTCGAGCTGGTCACCTCTTTCCTGTGGACCATCCTAAAGGCAAATGTGTGCAGAGATGGATCAGACTGTACAAAAACATCAGAATGGAAAGAGATAAACACGAGGGGGTATGAGACAGAACCGCTTCCAAGAGCCAGTCCGAATATAAACACAGGATAACTGGATAGAGGGAGGGCTAGACAGATCTCCAAGATATACCTAGGACTGATGTACTGGGTACATCAACTAGAACAGTAGACCATTTTTATTCCTCTTTTTGTTGAAACCAATGGAGTCTCTAGTACTGAGCCTCCTGATCCATACGTCTTCTCTAATAAGGTGTTTGCGTTTATCATTCTCCACTTTCTCGGCTACACATACACTGAGGTCCACCAGTGAGTGTCTATGTGAGTTAAAGTGTGCATGGCTGGGCTTATCCTCGTGTAGTCGTATATCGCACATATGCTCACCGATTCTTTCAGCTAGTGATCTTTCTGTTTCTCCTATGTATACAGCACATCCACAGCGTTTACAGCAGAGGATGTAGACAACATTACATGTTTTGCAATTGATGTCTTGTTTTACGGAAAACTAGGATGATTTGTTGGTATTGTTGACCTCGTTAAACGATATTTTCCTACAAATGTCACAGTTGCTCCTGCAGAGTTGCGGAGGTGGTGTAATGGTCTGTGTTGTCTTCCTATGCACGAGAACGTCAGCAAGGTTTTTGTTTCTTCTGTGGGAGATCAATGGGGGAGATGGGAAGACTTTCTTTATCCTGTCGGAATCGTATAGTATGTGCATATATTTCTTTCTGATGTTGCTAATGTCAGGTAGATTCTTTGAGTAAGTAGTCACCAGTGGTACCCTAATATTTTGCTTCTCGTCTCGACTTTTTCTTTTTTGTTGTAAGAGGGAACTTTGATCTAGCATATCGATCTTACATAACTGTCTTTCAATTAATGTTCCACTCTACCCCCTTCTTCTTAACTGAATCTTAAGGTCTTTCCTGTGTCGGATATAATCTTCATGTTTCTCACATATTCTCTTTATCCTTATTCCCAAACTATATATGATGGACCTCTTTGTATGGGATGGGTGATCGGATTTATAATTTAGATATAGCCTCTTGTCAGTCGGTTTGATGTACAGGTCCATGTAAATATGTCCATTTTCCAGTTTAATGTAGGTGTCTAAAAACTCAATTTTCTGTTGACTGAATCTCAGTTCTACCTTGATATTGGGGTGGATATTATTGGCGAATTCTGAAAAGGCCATGTGTCCAAATTCCGAAGCCATCATCAATATACCTTTTATAGAACATGGGTTTTAGGTGGAAATTCATTGGCACTTCGTCCCATTTTCTCATATAGCTACATGCAAAGTTCTTCCCTAGTCTTGATCCAATTGCTACGCCGTTATTTAGTATATAATGTTTAGTACCAAAATTGAAGTTGTTGTTGTCTAAAACAATCTTAATCATATCCAGTACGTACCCTGTTAGAATTAACGAAGATGTACGCTTTTCCAATGCCTCCTGGCAGGCTTCTAGGCCTTCATTACGCGGGATGGAAGGATATAGTTTGCATACATCAAAGCAGAAAAGGAATGCATCTTTGGGTATTTCTTCATCTATGTGAGATAGCTTGTTGATGAAGTCCGTTGTATCCTTAACGAAGCGAGGCGTATTCATTACATATTCTTGTAATTCATATTCTGCTACCTCAGCAACCCTCTCCTTCGGTGTACCAATACCACTAACTATAGTTCGATATGGCAGCCCGGGCTTGTGTAGCTTTGGTTTCCTTTCAATTTACCTGCCGTAGGATATCTCGGGATTAGGTACTGTTTAAGGTCTTTACTAATGGCCCCTTCTTTCTCCATCTGATTAAGTAGTGATTTGACCCGCTTGATAGATCAATTCGTTAAGTCTTCTTTCATCTCAAGATAGGATGGGCTGGCTTCCATTTCCATTTGCAATTTGTCTATATAATCTGCAGTGTTTTGGACGACTATCCCCCGAGCCTTTATTTGCTGGGTGAATAATAATATCTTTATTATCCATAAGTTCTTTCAGAGCTTTCAGTTCGTTGCTGGTGATATTGTGTGGAATTTTTGGTTTGATGCTTGCCATAATGTCATTCTTTACAATATCAATATATGTGTCAAGCGCAGCATCTCTACAGCTCATGTGTGTAAAGCAACCCTCCTTCTTGTTTGTGAACTTTTCTGCTTCAAAAACCTCTTTATTTTGTTTGTTCTCGTTGTAGAAGAATTTGCGTAACCGCATACGCCGTTCCCATTCTATTATTAAGTCCGCTACCAATTTTCTCTTATCTACCTTCTCCTGTGTGCCACATGGCATTAGATTTCTAGTCCTATTATGTTTAGCGCCCATTTCCTTTTCCTCCCTTACACCATACTTCTTTCATATTATTATTTATTATTATTTATTATTACTATTCCCCTCTCTCTCTTTCTGTCTCTCTCTCTTTCTGTCCTCTTTCCCCCCCTCTCTCTCTCTGTATGCATGTTTCTCTCTCTCTTTCTCTCTCTCTCTTCCCCTCCCTCTATATCAGTTACCTTTGCACCCTCCTTTCCCATATGTCTGCCCTTCGCTACTTTAGTTATGGACTTTGGCATTCGTGCTATCCTGTTTGCTATAGGCAAGGACTTATGATTGTTTAATCATTCCTCGCTGCTGCTTAGCAGTTTTCTCCAGGTGCTTAGCCTTCCCATACCAATTCTATGTACAGCCCCATTTTATTCTTAGTTGCTTAGCATGCTGTCCAAACCCCGATGTCATATATCATACTGCGCACTGGATGCTAGCTACTAATGTATATCGGGATGCTATTAATTTTAGTAGTAATTTCCTCCAGTTATGATCATATTGATAAAATTGTGCATTACTATATTGACACATATATGATCTCTTAAAGGGTTTCTCTACGTATACACACGGGCATATATTCTGCAATTTTATCCACACCTGTTTCCTCACCCACACCCCAGATTAATAACATTGGATGTGAGTGGGGACATAGCTGTTGATTTTCTACTGTTCATTATTTTTCATGAC
This sequence comes from Pictodentalium vernedei, assembly GCA_031216915.1. Lineage (NCBI taxonomy): Eukaryota > Metazoa > Mollusca > Scaphopoda > Dentaliida > Dentaliidae > Pictodentalium > Pictodentalium vernedei. The sequence goes on from CM062292.1 coordinate 157,227,551, forward strand.
ACTTCCAATGTATTTCGAAATCAATTTTTATGACTGTGTGATGTTGGCTTTACATGTGCAATGATATGACGTTACTGTATATGCCAACGTATTATTTCTCTATAGTCGATTAGTGAGAGGACTACTAATATTTTATTATGTGATAATTAAGTGTTTCCACCCTGATGAAGGCCATGAGGCCAAAACGTTGGAGGAACGGAAAGAGTGGTTACTTCTTTTAATTATCACAATGAATTGTTTTATTACATTTTTGGGGATGTTCCTAAAGGCACTCTCCAATAAATAGTAACAAACAATTTCATGTAAATGGAATATTTTTGTCTCAACTGAATGTGAAGCACATTCACAGAATATTAAGACTTATATTGCAGTGCTGACACTTTTCAACAGAGTCCAAATTTGGGTTACCAGCACTCAGCCAGTTAATACGTTTGTTTAGAAGTTTAAAGGACAACAAACTGTGAATTTGAAAAAAATACGATGACCATTTGACAGAACCACAGTTTTCATTATGAAAAAGTACCCTCATGTTTCATATATCATCTGTATGAATGCATTCATATCAATTAAATAAATTAACTTGAAGGCAAGAATTTATTAGCTTTGTCAAAAAGGGCACACAACATTTTTTCATCCTGATCTACTTACCCGATCATTCATGGACATTTCTGTGATGGCACAAAGTGCATTGCCATTTTCCATATCCGGCGAAATTGGCTCTCTCATAAGGATAGAGGTGAAGTTTGTGTACATGACTTTCTATTTATTGCATACATATCCATGCAATCTATTTTGAACTGCCATTCTAGATACACCTTCTATGAGTTTTATTGGCAGCATAACACTGCTTTATTTAAAATGATACAAAGTTTTTGATCTGATGTTTCTAAAATATTCAAAGTTGGTTTAACTCATCCAAGATATTTTCGAGCAGAACTCACATACAAAATCTGGTATCAACTGGCTAAAGTTTGCTCAAGTTATCATGCTGACACTGTCCACAAGTCAGAAATTCAAACAAGAAAACAATCTGAGGTGCCAAACTCCGGAAAATAAATTCAGGCAGGACTGGTTTTTGAACTCATCCAAGATATTCTCAAGCAGAAATCACAAACCAAATTTGGTAGAAATCGGATAACATTTGTTCAAGTTATCATGCTGACATCACAACATGGACAGACGGATGCCCATTGACCTTCACCAAAACATAGGTTAAATTGTTGACACAACTCGACCAATAAGAAAGCATTTGAAGCAATGGGTTGGGATAAGAATATTGTTCCTAATGTTTTTTCTAAACAATGTTTTTTTTTTAACAAGGCATGGACATGTGAACAAATTTTAACTACCAAAACTAAAAACTCAACCAGTTAAATTCATTAACCACAGTGTTAAAATTTGTGGGAACCATAACATCCTCAGGGGCTTGATTTGAACAAATTTAAATAGTCATTACAATATCTCATATGCTAAACATGAAGGCATATAAGCAGTGTTTGTGAGAAGATTTTTTAACCATTTACCCAATGAATTGGCCACATCCGCCCACGTAATATACAAATTCAGCAGTTGAAAAGTATTATTTTAAACAAAAATGTCAACAAAACCATATCATGTAACTCCTCATTGGAACTCGTTCCAATGATTGGTCATATGATATGGTTTTGTTGAAATTTTTTGAATATTTATTTATTGGTGTTCAAGGTCACATACTTATGCACAATGGCTAATCATGACCGTGACAGTTTTACAGGTGGAGGAAGCTGGAGTACCCAGAGAGAACCACCGAGTAATGACAAGCAGCTGCAAGCTCCCCAACATCGTAACTCACTCAGCACTGCAGCACAGGCAGGGTTAGATTGGTTGAAGACATGCACACCATCAACGTGCAGTACGCCTTAGTACACGGCATCATCGTACCCTCATGTGGACAATCAGGGTTAAGTGCCTTGCCCAAGGACACAACATGGGAGTCCAAATCGATCGCTCAGACGGTCACCCATCCAAGGACTAACTGGGCTCGACGTTGCTGCTTAACTTCGGTGATCTGACAAGGACCGGTTACCGCAACGCCACCGGAAATTTTTTGAAAGCTTTGAAAAAATAATATTTAAAATAATAGATTTTGAGATTGTGTGCATTGGGTAAAGGGTTAAAATGTTTTCTACATTACCCAGGGTGTTAAAATTGCTGGGTACAATGACCCCCTTAAATATGACCCCAGTGGCTTCACTTCATCATACTTGTAAATCATCTTTACAAGGGTGTCATATGTCAAATATGTACAAACTTGGACTTGTGGTTTTTAAATGTTTAATACCATGTATCATTAAGTCATTGCATCTATCAGATCTGAAAGGATTTATTTTTTAAATTCTGAGGATTTTTTCCCAATCCATTCCCTTTGGGCAGAACTAACTCCAATTTGAACACAATTGAAATGCCCTACCCCAACTATCACTCAGTGACACATGAAATTTGATTGGAATCAGGGCAGCAGTTTTGGAAAAGAATGTTCAAATGCCACCTTCACAGATGAAGGACAATGGGTGACTGACGGCAGATGATGAAGAGTGCATGATCACTATAGCTTACTCTGAATGTCAGACAAGTGAGCTACAACACACCATTCTCATCAGTGATTAATGAGTCAAACAATAGATAAATGATGAAAATTTTATTTATTTATTTATTGGTGCTTACAGTCACATTTAGCATCTTCTGCTATCTTATGACTGCAACATAAGTATGAAGACAAATTTTGCCAATAGTTTATACATAAGCTGCCCACTTTAGAGGACTTCAACCCCAAGAGTTTGTTCCGGGGCCCATTTTACCAGTAAAGCAGAACAAAGCAATCACTGCTCTATTCCCCATGGTTCCCAAGGGGGATGAAAATTTAATGATTCTTGTGAGGGTGTTTAACCCTCTACACACTAAAGTCAAAATACCAAAATTTCAGGTTGTAATTTTTTTCAAATAATACATTGATGAATTTAACCAGTTCAGTCTACTTATTTATTTATTGGAGATCAATGACACTTTCGACTGCCAGAGCAACCTCGTGTCAGACAGTTTTACGTGTAGAGGAAGACGGAATACCTGGAGAGTACCACTGAGCAATGGCGAGCAACTACCAGACTCCCAAACGTACTAACTACACACAAACAGGGTTAGCACTGGTTGAAGACAAGTGCATCATCGATGTCCAGTACGCCTTAGTACACAGCGCGACTATGCCCCCACATGGGCAATCGGGATGAAGTGCCTTGCCCAAGGACACAATGCAGTTATCACTGGCAGGGATCGAACCATGGACCTTTTGGTTTCAAGTCCAATTCCGTAACCACGAAGCCAGCGTGCTACCAACCAATTCTATCTTGTTTGACAGCGCTCAATGAGCTCTGCCAAACATGAACTAAATTAGTTAACTCGTAGAGTGCTGTAAGCCCATATTTGGGCTTTATTCCAAAATGCAGGTACCATGACAAGAAGGGTTTATACTCAGTGGATGTGCTACATATTACCTTCAAAGTGAAATTATTTCGTCTGTAAAGATTTGCCTTATTACAATTGATGGGAGAGTGCCTATAGCATTCTCCCATAAATTATAACAAGGCAAGGACATGTGAACAAATTTTGACTGCCAAAACTAATTTAGTACTCAACCAGTTAAATTCCTACTTGGATTATGGGAAATAATTCTAAATTTCATCACCAGTATGCAGAGGGTTAATGATATGAAATACTCAGTGGATATAATGTATAAGGAGATGCCTATCTGTAATTCAGTAGCCAGTGGCCCCCTAAGACTAGAATCTGACTCCCATAAGACTATTTGATGTAATCTCTAAAGTACTGAATCAATTAATTATTCAGATGAAATTTAATCTCCTCTTTCAATTATGGAAATTACCAACTTATTTCCTTTTGTTGTCTACTTGAAATATTTTTGAAGGGACATTGGTCAGGAAGGAAAATGCAATTATGTTATTAAACAAGAGGCCTCAGGGGGTCTTAGCCATTCATCTGACCAAAATTGTTTAAAGAAGGATTTAATTCCATATCTAGGACTATTACACTACAGAGCAATGTAGAGATGTAACTAGAGAAGCAGAATTTACAACGACCAGTAAATTCGAGTCTGTGTGAAAATGGAGAAGGCATCAGAACTAAATTGCATTGAAAGAAAATTTATGGAGACTTATTTTCGGGAGTAAAATATCTTTAAAGAAATTCTGAAAACTGCACATAACGTGACCCCCAGTGAACTGGACCCAAATCATTACCTTCCACGGTGTTTCAACTCATTTGGTGTTGGTCCCAGGTCCATATGTCACATCATGCTTGAGATATGAGTCTGACCAACTAAAAATACATGTATGAACTTCGGCAAAGCATTGGGGGGGGGGGGGGGCATAAAATCTCAATGCATTTGAAAAAATGCAATGAATGACCCTTGGGTGACCTCAGTGACCCTGACCTAAATTGTGAACCTCCATTGAGTTTCAACTCATTTAGTGTTGTTCCCGATCCATACATCATACAATGTTTGAGATATGATCATGACCTTTCAATATTTTTGGGCTGCCCTTCTCTGAGCGTGAAAATACATGTATGAACTTCAGCAAAACATTAGGAAATCATAAAATGTGATTTCCAGCAATTCTGAACTCAGTGACCATTGAGTTTTAATTCATTTGGTGTTGGTCCCAGATGTGTTTCACACAGACTAATTAATTATTTAAAACTCCATGTCAGATGATTTTTCTAGTATTCAGATGTTACAACAGAAATAATGCACATTATCGAGTTTTGCTAAAAAGGGTAGTTTTCAAGGACCTGGAGTTCTAAATCTCTATTTCTCTATTTTTCAGTTTGCAGGACAGGCGGCAACCCTATAAACCACTGAAAAAAATAAGCCCATTTGTCAACATCATATTTCAACCAGGAAATGGGAGAATGGGATGGAAGAGGCAGTCCAATGGGTGAATAGTTTTGAACCTGGGGAGTTCAATGGAAACAACTTGAATTTGAGCCCACTTAAAATGCTGAATACCAAAAATCAAAAGATTCTGACTGGTAGATCTGAATAAGAGGATTTTTAAAGAATATCCATCATACTGGTCTAAGTTAAAATTCATGCACAATGGGACTTGATCCAAACAAATTTGAACATGACCCCCTAAGGATGCTACATACCAAATATGAAAAGATTCTGACTGATGGTTCTGGAGAAGATTTTTAAACAATATTCCTCATATTGCACTTAGCAAATATTCGGGCTCTTGTATGGAGCCAAAATATAAATCAAGGGGATTGAAATATTTAGACTCTTGTATGGGGCCAAAATATAAACTTGAATCTGATCCACTGAAGAATGTTGTATACCAAATATCAAAAGATTCTGGTTGATGGTTTTGGAGAAGATATTTAAAGAATATTTCCCATATTGCACTAAGTTGAAATTTCAGTTCCCATAAGTAACCCAAATATCAATCCAAAGACTTGATTTTACCCCATTTGAATCTGACCCCTGTAATGATGCTGCATACCAAATATCAAAAGATTTTGACAGATGGATCTGAAGATGTTTAAAGATTATTCCTCACAATGATGTACAACAAGAGGGGTGTGTCCATCTCCATTAGCTCACCAACACATGGCATGCAATAAATCTAGGCTTATTATAAATCTGCAAAAAATGTCCAGTCATGTACATGCATAGCAAAACAGGTCAGAAATTCCCACACTGACAAAAAAGTCTAACATTGTATTTAAAAAGTCCTAAATCTCCAAAAAATTAAAATTTTTTAGTAAATTTTGTTTCTTAACATACCTACCACAATTGTTTACAATTGGCTGTAACATAAGTGCAAGCCCTACTTCGGAACTAACTCAAGCTTTTAGAATCTTTTCCAAACGAGTTGGAAAAGTACTAGAGTGCAAAAGCACGAAAAAGATCGAAAAAAGGGTCGAGCGAGACCAGCGCTCGAAATTACAGGTACTCTCTCTGCACACCTCTTGCGTTTACCGAGCGCATGCGCAACAACCGTGACGTCAATTCCGTATTTCCACCAACGAGAAGTTTGTGATTTAGCGGGGAGGCATCGATATCAAAGATATCCCCAAGGAGGGTGGGCCTCCGGTAAACAATTGTGGTAGGTATGTTAAGAAACAAAATTTACTAAAAAATTTTAATTTCTTTTCAACCTACTCACAATTGTTTACAATTGGCTGAATAAACAATAGGAGGAGGTGAATCACATAACCAATACCAACAAGAGTAGCAGAACGAAAGCAAGGATGGCAGAGAACAAAAACTAAAACCTGTAATGAAGAAAGAGAGAAGGCACCTGAAAAGAACAAGGCTGAGAGAAGCGCAACCTCGACAAAAACAATTTAACGAGGGTGCACCACAGCCTGAGCAGCAACGAGAGGACCTAAAGAATAAAGGTCCTCAGATTGCTGCTGAAGGTGGCGGAGATAAAAGGAGGAGAAGGTAGAAGCATTCCTCCAGTAAGCCGCATTCATAACATCACGGAGCGAAACAGAATTGGAGAACGCCCAGGATGTAGAAATGGCACGAACCTCGTGAGCATTAAGCCGGTTCGAAACAAGATCCGATGCAGACAAGCGAGAATAAGCCAGCTTGATTGCAAGACAGATCCACCTGGAAATAGAATGGGAAGAGATAGACTGCCGCTTAGGAATGAGAGACAGAAAGAATCTCTTCCGATCCCTCCTAATGAACTGAGTGCGAGTAATGTAAGTCTTGACCGCACGAACAGGACAAAGAAGAGGCCTCCGTCCATCTACAGCAGGGAGAGCCCGAATGCAGATGGGAGGAGGTACCGAATCGGGGAGTTGATTCTTAGCCAGAAAAGAGCAATCAGTAGTGAATGTGACACTGTTAGCCTCATTTCGGAAGAAGGCAGAATCAACAGATAGCGCATGAAGCTCACTGACTCGACGAGCAGAAGCAAACGCTAGAAGAAAAGCCGTCTTATAGGTGAGAAAACGCATGTCGGTCTCAGATAAAGGCTCGAAAGGCGCCCCCTCCAAACAGTGCAACACCCATGCCAAGTTCCACTTGGGTGTAAGACGCAAAACTCGAGGCCTCTTCAAAGAAAAGTGCCGAATAAGTTTGGAGAGGAAAAGATTACGACCGATACACCGCTTTCCCACATAAGAGAAAGTATCAGACAGCATAGACCGATAGCCCTTAATCGTAATAGGCTGGAGGCCCTTGGAGTCAAAAAGAAAAACCAGAAAATCCGCAATTTGAGCGATAGACGGATCACGGTAATTCACATTGTGATCTGAACACCAGCGGCAGAAAACCTTCCACTTGGCGTCATAAATCATTCCAGTGGAAGGTCGCCGCGATGCAGAAATGCACTCCACTGATCGTCTCGAAAAACCTCTACGTCGGAGACTGGACCTGATAAAAGACAGGCGTGAAGGGACAGGCTCGCCAGGTTGTTGTGATACTTCCTGGGACGACCCTGTGAAAGAAGATCGCGACGTAGAGGTAGACGAATCGGTCGATCGGCCAATAGAGGCCGCAGCAGATTGATCCACACCCTCTGTGGAGACAGGGGTGTGATCAGAATGATCCTGCAACTGCAAGCACGAATCTTCGCTAAAACTTGAGGAAGAATCGGTGCAGGAGGAAAGGCATAGCCGACCCAGCCTGTCCAGTCCAGAGACAGAGCGTCTACTGCAAATGCCAGAGGATCTGGACAAGGGGAGACAAAAGTCTCTACCTGATGATTCCAGCGAGTAGCGAAAAGGTCGACCTGAGGACGACCCCACTGCTCGCAAATCGCCTGAAACACCGACCGATGTAGCATCCATTCGGTTGGAAGGACACTGTCGCGTCGGGACAGGGAGTCTGCTAGGACGTTGAGACGCCCGGGAATGTGTCGAATGGACACCCGAGCGTTCACATCCCGCGCCAACAGAAGAAGATCCCGAGACAGCCGATACATAGGAATCGAATGAGTGCCTCCCTGATTCCGTATGTAGGCCACTACTGTCGAACTGTCCGAAAGAAGTAGGACAACATGGTCCGACAGATGAGGGATCGAAAGCCGAAAACTCAACAGAAGAGCAAGGAGCTCCTTCTGGTTGATATGAAGGCCCACCTGCTCGCTGTCCCACTCTCCGTGAGTAGACAGACCGAGAGGGTCCAACGTCGCACCCCAGCCCCGATCGCTGGCATCCGCAGTAAGGATGCGATCGGCCAAAGGAAGATCCAACGGAACACCCTGTGTCAGCCAGGGAATATCTGCCCAAGGGCGGAGGTGACAAAGCAGAGACCGAGGAATAGTGAGTTCCAGGTCCAGCGGATCTACATTCGGACGCCAATGATCCAACAGGAAGTGTTGGAGAGGTCGGACAAACAAGCGACCGAGCGGAATGAGATCGGTCACCGAACCGCAAAGGCCCAGCATCCGAAGGAAAGTCCTGGCCGAGACCGAGGAAGATTGAAGCAGGTCCCGAGTCAAGGCGGAAAGAATCGTCGCCCGAGCCTGGGGAACCGACACTACATTGTGAAGAGTGTCGAAATCCATCCCCAAATGACGGAATCGCTGAGAAGGAAGAAGATCCGACTTCTCGCGATTGACTCTGAAACCCAGCGACGCTAGCAGGCAAAGAAACTGCCGGACATCGAACTCCAGAACAGCAGCATCGTGGTGCCGTTGGAGGATGTCGTCTAGGTAGGCGGACGAAGTCACCGCCGACTGAGTGCGATGGAAAGCAAGCACATGTGACATCAGTCGGGTGAAGGCCCAAGGAGCCAGGTTCAAACCGAACGGGAGAGCTCTGAATTGAAAAACTCGATCCCGAAACGAGAACCGAAGGTATTTCCGTGACGCCAGATGAATGGGTACATGGAAGTATCCTTCAGGTCGATACTGGCCGCAAAATCGCCCTGATGAACTGAACGTCGAACCGACCGGAAAGTCTCCATACTGAAACGAGGAGCAATTATGTACTCGTTCAGGGTACTCAGATCGATGACAGGACGAAATTGGCCGTTTTTCTTCGGCACCAAGAAAAGTCTCGAGTAAAACCCCGGTGAAAGGGTGTTCCTGACCACCTCGATCGCCCCTTTGGTGAGGAGATTGTCGATCTCCTGCACCAGAAGGTCCCGACGCAGAGAATCTGAAGGGACCTGAGTCGGAAGGGGCACCCGAGATAAACTGGGGGTGCCGATGGAAGGACAGTCGCAGACCGGAATGAATGACGTCGAGGACCCAGGAGTCCGACGTTATCTCTGTCCAACGGTCGTAAAACAGCGACAGCCTTCCTCCGACTGGAGGCGAATCGAGGTGAGAACCTTCACTTGCGGCCTCGACGAGGCCCCCGAGAGGAGAAACCACCTCGGGAAGTGACAGAGTCCTGAGACTTTCCAGCCTGAGGCTGCCAGCGGGCCTGGCCACGTCGACGCTTCTTATGAGCAGAAGGAGCAGACGGAGCCGAAGGCGTAGCCGACGTCGCCGACGAGGCAGACGCAGCAGCACGCTTGGCGGGCCTGGAACGACCCCCACCCGCAGCAGCAGGTGGGTCAAGCTGTCTCAGCAAAAGCTGGTCCTTCGAATGACGAAGAACTTCACCACGAACAGCTTCCACGGAACCATGGAACAACTGAGGTCCTACCAAAGAGGCAGACCTCAGAACAGCACGTTGCTCAGAAGGAAGGGATGGTAAAGAATCCAAAACCGCATCCCGGCGTGCCAGCTCCAAATTGGCCGTGTTACAGGCGTGAGCGTGAGTCAAGTTCATAAGAGCCTGTGACAAAACGCGAAAAGGCGCCTGAGCGTCATCAAACTCCCCTGGTGGAAAATATTCAGCCAGAGCAGCGACGACATGGTCCGCGAGAGATAACATACCCAGCATCTCTCGGGACAGGCCCACCATAGACTCAACTACCGACATCGGGAGAACTGCCGACTTAGGCTTAGTCAACCCGAGGGAAGAAGAATCCTCATCCACAGTAGTAATCCCTTGGAAGACTGGTGGAGAGACGGAATCGTAAACACGAAACCGCGATGGAGGCAGGAAGGCATCAGCTCTAGAAAAGAAGGAACCCTTGAGGGCCTTAGAACGCATTTTGGCGTCTAAGCCCTGGAAGGACTCAACCACCTGAGCCGATTGCAGAGGACGCAAAGCCCCGGAGCTAGAAGGCTCAACAGGGTTACGGCGCTCCACAGTGGACCGCGGCCGGACGGTCACAGAAGGCTGGTCGGAAGGTAGAACGTCCGGCAATAAGCCAAAGACGAAATCCAAAGCCTGCCCCAAGACTGACGAGGGGGGACCATCACCTTCAAGATACTCGTCATCCTCCGTAGCAGAGGAGACGTAGCCCAACTCGGGCTGACCAGCAGAAACCTCCTGTGAATACTGTGCAGTATCCAAGGGGCCAGGCGAGACATCTCGGCGACCGACCAAAGGAGGTTGTGCCTCAGGAGGCACAGGGAGGCCAACTTGAGGGTTGCCAGAGAGCAACCGGGGTGAGCGCCAAAACGGCCTGGCGCAGGTCACCCTGAGAATCCGTCGCAGCAGAATCGCCCGACGGAGTGTCCTCCCAATGGACCCTTCTGGTAGAAGAACCCAAATCCTCAGAAGAGACCGACGGCGAACGTCGATCGGCAGACAGAATAGGAGCACGGTGAGAAGACACCGGAGGATAGTCCCGATTGTGACGCCCAGGAGCCATCACTGGCCTCTGCGAAACAGAAGGCCCTGCCTGCAAATCCTCGAAAGGGACCGACGGCGCACGTCGATCGGTAGCTGGACCGAGGACACGGTGAGAAGACACCGGAGGATTGTCCCAAGAATGACAGGAACCTGTCATTGACCTCTGCGCAGCAGACGGCCCCAACTGCCTATCCTCTGAGACCGACGGCAAGCATCGATCGACACCCAGACTCGGAACACAGTGAGGAATCACCGGAGGAAGGTTCCGAGAGTGACAGCTAACCGGGGCTGTCACTGACCGCTGCCGAACAGCAGGCCCTGGATGCCAACGTCCCAACACCATCCCGCTAGCCGGCACACTAGCAGGCGAAGGTGGAACAATAAACGATTCACTCGAGGGACGAGGAATCGCTGCCGAAGCGACCGGCCGGCTCAACCGACTAGGAGCAAACCTAGCCAGATGAGACGGAGCAGACAGCAAACCCGCACAGCCTCGCCGCGAGGCTGGGGGAGGCTGAGAACACACAGACACACCAGCAGATACAGCCTCGGTCCCCCGAGACTGTAGACCATCCCCAGAGGAGATGGAAGAGCCACCATCAGACAGAATAGGATCTGGAGTAGCAACCCCCTCAACAACGGTCGACGGTGTAGGAGGCAGATCGGAGAGGGTTACCGAGCTGACCTCGGAAAAGCTCTCAACGAAAACAGACGCCTCAATAGTGACATCCGAAGACAAAGAGACCGCGGTCTCCTCATCAGGTATCACAGAACAAACACCATCAACAGTTGCAGAGGAGCTCGCCACAGAAGTCAGATCCGAATCCTGTGTGACAGAGTCACCACGTGCACCAGCAGAAATGTCTGCAACGGCACGGCTACCCTTACCCCGAGAACGAGGGGTTCTAGCTCTGGAAAGAACCACCTTGTTAACAGAAGCCCAAAATTTAGAGGACCAAACCCCACAGATACCACATGATTGGGCCTGAGTGCAATTGTTGCAAGTGACACATGTGGTATGGGAATCATCCACATGTTTCACCTGCAAACAAGAGGTACAAGGAATAGTCTTAGGCATGATATAAATACAACAATCAAGCTTCCCGCCGACGGAAAACAGAACGAAGGTCGTGTTCACACGTGGGGGAAAGGCAAGATAAAGTGTGAAAAGAACAGCAATAATAATACAAATTAACATTAAATGAGAGTAATAATTTGGTAGCTTGAAAAAGGATACAATCCAGTAGCACACTAAAGACGATTAATAAGTTGTTCACGAAGAATTAATATCATAAACAGCACAAGTCACAAAAATTTCCGACCATGAACAATGGCGGAAAATAAAGGAATTGACGTCACGGTTGTTGCGCATGCGCTCGGTAAACGCAAGAGGTGTGCAGAGAGAGTACCTGTAATTTCGAGCGCTGGTCTCGCTCGACCCTTTTTTCGATCTTTTTCGTGCTTTTGCACTCTAGTACTTTTCCAACTCGTTTGGAAAAGATTCTAAAAGCTTGAGTTAGTTCCGAAGTAGGGCTTGCACTTATGTTACAGCCAATTGTAAACAATTGTGAGTAGGTTGAAAAGAAATGTCTGGCCAAGGGTTAATGTCATCTTATATTGATGCATTTGACACATATATGAAATATGAAAGCCACAGCATACCGGTGGTTGCCTCCACTCAAATACAGTAAAACAGGTCAGAAAAGTCCATACTGACAATAAAGTCTAACATTGCAAAAACACTAAAAATCAATAAAATATCACTGGTTAAGAGTCTGTGGGTAATTGTAAGTCATAGAAACACAGTATGAGGTGCATAGCAACAGGGCTGAGAGTCAAAGTGGACTGGTACAATAACTTTAACACAAGTGTTGATGCCGATGCCGTCGCTGCCGCCAACACCGACACGCCTTGGGTCATGATATAAGCTCACACAACTTCGTTGGTGAGCTAAAAACTGTGAAATCATCTGAGGCTGTGTACAAGTATACAGGAGCGCGGTGGCTCAGTGGTTACAGCACTGGACTTTAAACTAAAAGGTCCATGGTTCGAACCCCGCCAGGGGTAATTGCATTGTTCCTTTGGCAAGGCACTCAATCCTGATTGTCCACAGGAGGGGGGGGGGGGGCACAGTGGTGCTGTGTACTAAGGCGTACTACACGTCAATTTTACACTTGTCCTCAACCAATGCTCACTCTGCTTGTGTGGAGTTAGTACATTGGAGAGTCTGGTAGTTGCTCGCCATTATTCAGAGGTTCTCTCCAGGTACTCCGGCTTCTTCCACCCATAAAACTGTTTGACACGTGGTGACCCTGGCTGTTAAAAGTGCCATTAAACTCCATAAATAAATAAGCACAAGTGTACATGGTAGTTATTACCACAGTATCAATCTGAGATTATAAGAGTTAAGAGGCTTTTGTGATTATAGTATGCATGCTCAAGGGTTGGAGTAACTTCTTGAAAAGAATGGGACAAAAGCTACACCAAAATTAAGCAAAACCAGGATAACATACTGATATTCTCTACGGGCAGATCAAGGAGCAGTGGAAGGGGAGTATACCAGTGTGCTCTTCCCTCTCTTTTATGTAACTGAATTTATTTTACAAGCTCTGAGACCAGTGAAACGGTATTATCCATGACAATACATGGATATCCACTACCTGAGGTAGTGGATATCCATGTATTATCATGGAAAATACTGTACTCTATTCATACAGCTATAGTGCCTGGATGGGCTCCAGTTGTATGAGCCATTAACAAGAAGGGATATGTTTACTCCATATAACAGATAGCCTTGACTAAAATGTGTCCCCCCCCCCCCCCCCCCCCCCCCCCCCCCCCCCCCCCCCCCCCAAAATCAAAATTCCTAATATGCTACTGTTCTAATGCACGGCACTTGAGAACAGTAACATGAATTGATTTTACTTCACTCCATACTTTTTCCAGTGTTTACTGGTATTCAAAATGAAATCTGTAGTGGTTTTTGATAAACAACTCATCCTCACATTTTTTATGACAAATCTGATATTAGGTTCATCAATAATAGATGAAACTGTCATACTGAGAATATGAAATGTCACAGACATTTCTAAAAACATCATGCCCTTATATTAAATAGTCCATCATTCATTAACTAATGCTAACCCTGCTTGTGAGGAGTTGGTACATTGAGGAGTCTGTCATTATTTGCCATTGCTCAGTGGTTCTCTTTGGGTACTCCGGCTCCCTCCATCCATAAAACTGTCTGACCTGGGGTGACCCTGGCTATCAAAAGTGTCATTATACCCAATAAATAAAAAATAAATAAATAAATAAATAATTCATTATATCAATACAATATTGATTTTTTCATCATCTGAGAATCATGATTGCAAATAAAAGTAAACTTGGTCATATTATACATATTTTCTGACCCACACCTGCAAAATACCCATTCAGCCAGAAACTGACCATTTTACATGGCTCTGAAAAGGTTTTGCAAATGTATTCTGCCCTGAGAACTCAACTGGTCAGGGTTAAGGGTCAAAAGCATAGATTAATACAACTTTGCAAGCCAACAATGTTTATTGCTGGGTGGTGGTCAAAATTCCTTTTACTGATTCTCTTTATTTTGACTAATGCAGCAATGAAACTCTCAATTGCGTCTAAAAGCACACTGTCCTCTATTTAATCCATTTTCCAAGTACCTGGAGGAATCTTTTGTTCTTTAATTGATCCATTTTTCTATTAACTGGCAGATTTTTTTGAAATATGGATTTAACTCTTTACCTAATGTAACACCCATATCCTGCCAGTGCTATTCACAAAAATTGTTGTGAATTTGCACCTATGATGTAACAGTCTCAAAAATGTTGGTCCACAGACTGACTGACAGACAGGCCAACCAAACAACATTGCAACATATAAAGTTGCTTGTAGCAGCTCAAAATTGTCATTTAAATTCAATATTATTTTTTCCATTTTGGCCTCCAAAATATAGCTAATGAACTTTCAATGGAACCAGCTTGTTCAGCTCATTTTAACAAGGTATAATAAGCTGTGGAGAAAATGAAAGTGTCATTGACACTGTAGCTCAACTTGTTAAGACATGTACATGTATAGTATGTGACACAGCAATGACAAACATCTAGGTAATGACCTGATAACAAAGGTACATATAAAGTATTGTAATGGTCTGTACATAAATACTGACCGTAGCCTGTAACGAATGTATAGGTAATGTACTGTAAAGGTGGGTGACAGTCAGATGCTAAACTAGAAAAGAAATCTTTGAGTCCCAGAATGGGTCTGATTGAACCCCAAAATATTTGTTCTCATAGCATAGTGATAACAAAGGCACCCCAAAACACACTCGTTCCTGTCCCAAGGTGAAAACAAAGGTACCCAAGAAGTTTCATGACGATCAGTTCATAAATACAAGCTGTATAGAAGTTGTGACAAAAAACTGATTGGACCTAATTTCGGTACAAAAAGGCCACTGGCACCCATCTTGAATTTTGGACTGCACCCAGAAACACTCGTTCTCGTCCCAAGGTGATAACAAAGGTACCCAAGAAGTTTCGTGAAGATCGGTTGATAAATGCAGCCTCTAGCCCGAGCTGTATTGACATGTGCACTTACAGTGTATGAGTAGCACTGAATAAATCAAAGTTCATCTAATTTGCATAATTTCTGCACGAGAAAAATACCCGTACTATATGTGATGCATTCCATGTTACTAAACATTCCTACAAAAATTTATTCAAATCAGACCTTTCATACAGAAGTTCTCTGTACAAAAGACTGATTGCACTAATTTTGGTACAAAATGGCTGCTGGTGGCCATCTTGAAATTCGGACCACACCCAAAAACACTCTTTCTCATCCCACGGTGATAACAAAGGTACCCAAGAAGTTTCATAAAGATCGGTTCATAAATACGGCCTCTAGCCTGAGCCGTACAGAAGTTGTATACAAAAAACTGATTAGACCTAATTTCGGTACAAAATGGCCACTGGCAACCATCTTGAATTTTGGACAGCACCCAGAAACACTCGTTCTCATCCCAAGGTGATAACAAAGGTTCCCAAGATGTTTCGTGAAGATCGGTTCATAAATACAGCCTCTAGCCTGAGCAGTATTGACATGTGTACTTAATGTGTGTAAGTAGCACGGAAAAAATCAATGTTCATCTAATTTCTAATTTGCATAATTTCTGCATGAGAAAAAAACCTGTATTATATGTGATGTATCCCATGGTACTAAACATTCACAGACAAAATTATTCAAATCAGTGCTTTCAAATGGAAGTTCTGTGCAAAAATCTGATTGCACCTAATTTGTACAAAATGGCTGCCATCGTCCATCTCGAATTTCAGACCGGACCCCAAAACACTCGTTCTCGTCCCACGGTGATACCAAAGGTACCCAAGAAGTTTCGTAAAGATTGGTTCATAAATACGGCCTCTAGCCCGAGCCGTATTTGCATTTGCACTTACAGTGCTGAAAGTAACACTAAATACATCAAAGTTAGTCTAATTTGCATCATTTACGCACGAGAAAAAAACCCGTATTATATGTGATGTATCCCATGGTACTAAACATTCATACAAAAAATTATTCAAATCAGAGCTTTCATATGGAAGTTCTGCGCAAAAATCTGATTGCACCTAATTTTGTACAAAATGGCTGCCAGCGGCCAACTTGAATTTGGGATCGGACCCAAATACACTCGTTCTCGTCCCACGGTCATAACAAAGGTACCCAAGAAGTTTCGTAAAGATTGGTTCATAAATACGGCCTCTAGCCCAAGCCGTATTGAATTGTTGATGGACAGACAGACAGACGGACGACTGGCCATGGCATAAGCTCAAATTTGGCTTTGCCAAAGTTGAGCTAAAAATGAAAGTGTCAATGACACTGCAGCTCAACTTGTCCAAGAAGGGACCGAACTAAATAGAAAGCAACAGTAATACCAAGTCATTCAATCAAGTTTCTACAGAAAAGACATCACACCAAAGCTACATATGAAATCTGAAAAAGATCGGGTGAGGGATGTGACCTGTAGGGTGTTATTATTTATTGGTGTTTAAGGTCGCATATTTCTACACAATGGCTAATCATGAATGGGTGGAGGGAGCCAGAGTACCCGGAGAGAACCACCGAGCAACGGCGAGCAACTGTCAGCTCCCCAACATACTAACTCCACACAAGCAGGGTTAGCATTGGTTGAAGACAGGTGCACCATTGACGTGCAATACGCCTTAGTGCACAGTGTCACTGTGCACCCACATGGGTAATGGGGGTGAAGTGTCTTGCCCAAGGACATAACGTAGTTGCCGCAGGTGGGATTCGAACCAAGGACCTCTCGGCTTGCAGCCGGCACCTCTACCTACTGAGCCACCGCACCCCCCACCTGTAGGGTGTAATAATGAAATTGTTGATAATTTATATTCCAAATCCAAGATGGCTGATGGTGGCTATGTTTTACAATGAAATTCTGAAAAATTTGATAGCTCCTATATAGACATCACACCAAAGCTAGATATGAAATCTGAAAAAGATCGGGTGAGGGATGCAGTCTGTTGTGTGTGCCAGTGGACTTGCTGACAATTTGTATACCAAATCAAATATGGCAGCTGGTGGCCATGTTTTTCAATGAAATTGGGAAAACTTTCATACAGAAGTTCTGTACAAAAAACTGATTGCACTAACTAAGGTACAAAATGGCTGCTGGTGGCCATCTTGAATTTTGGACCGCACCCAAAAACACTTGTTCTTGTCCCACGGTGATAACAAAGGTACTCAAGAAGTTTCGTAAAGATCAGTTGATAAATACGACCTCTAGCCCGAGCCGTATTGAATTGTTGATGGACAGACAGACAGACGGTTGATGGGCCATGGCATAACCTCAAATTTGACTTACGTCAAAGTTGAGCTAAAAATTTGACTTACGTCAAAGTTGAGCTAAAAAAGATGTTGAAAAAACACACACGCAAACAAACCATTTTAAAAAATAAGATGTCAGGATAAGTTGCAAGATTTATGCATGAGAAAAATAATGTACATCATGTTATGTATATTGTGCTAGGTGATTTACTTACCAAAAATAATCAAAATCCAAACCACTGTTCGGAAGTTCAGGCTTGAAAAGTGTAAATGCTATTTTTAGAACAAAATGGCTAAAATGTGACATTCTGTTTGTTTCATCTGAACCATTATGTCATATCTTCCATTTGGTGATATTGTTCGTCTATCTTTTTATGTTTGCACAGGCAGAACTTCCTAATAAATGGACAGATGAACTAATGGACAGATGGACAAATGGACAGAGATATAACCTACTTTGAGATGGATGGATGGATGGATGGATGAATGGATGGATGGATGGATGGATGGATGGATGGATGGATGGATGGATGGATGGATGGATGGATGGATGGATGGATGGATGGATGGATGGAGGGATGGATGGATGGATGGATGGATGGATGGATGGATGGATGGATGGATGGATGGATGGATGGATGGATGGATGGAATCCAGCATATCCCCACGCCCACAACCCTCCAATATCTTGTAGAGAGAGAGGGTATAATTGAGTGGGCTCCATTGTACTAAATGATGCAAGCCTGTATGCACTTAAACCCATTACCCAATGTAATGGCCAAAACTGGCCAGCGCTATTCACAAAAATCACCAATTAATATTCCTTATATTTTCATTTTTTGTCTCAAAACCATAGGTTATGACCCCTCTTTGGAACAAGCTCGTTCCAATGAGGGGTCATTACCTATGTTTTTGAGAAAAAAAAAATGAAAAAATTAGTTATTCAAGAATGTTGTTTGCAAGTGTCGTCTGCTTTTCATGTTAGGTAAAGGGTTAATAGAAAATTATGCAAATTTGACAGTGTAACATATTGTACTCACAGTTATTATGGCAGTTGCTGATTTTGAAGGCATCCAGTGGATTGTGAAACTGATAAGCTGTTTTCCCTATTAGTTCACATGGTTCATATCCAATCAGAGTGACAATCCTGAAAAATATTCACTCATGTTAAGATAATGAGAAATAACATGCAATTCTACTACATTGCATGACATTATTCCATCAGAAATCTTACAAATTATTTGGTTTAAAAAGATGGAAATCCTCTGCATCAGGAGATATTAGAACAGACATTAAATATTTTGTTTAACCCTTTACCTGACAAATCGGCCACATCTGCCTGTATAATTTACAAAATGAGCCATTGGAAAACATTTATTTTTCCTCAAAATTCAACAAAACCATATCATTCCAATGAGAGGTCACATGATATGGTTTTGTTGAATTTTTTGGAAAAATCTGAAAAATAATATTTAAAATAATAGATTTTGATATTGTCTGAGTTGGGTAAAGGGTTAACACTTTTCCTTTCACATTGGCTATATATGATAGGGTTACAGTACTGTGATTATGAGTCGTCTTTTTTTAGATAGGGAAGTGTGGTGGCTCAGTGGTTATGGTATTGAACTTCAAACCAAGAGGTCCACGATTCTATCCCTGCTATGGGTAACTGCATTGTGTCCTTGAGCAAGGCTCTTAATCCTGATTGTCCACATGGGGGTACGGTGGCGCTGTGTACTAAGGTGTATTGCACTTTGATGGGGCAACTGTCTTTGGCCAATGCTAACCCTGCTTGTGTGGAGTTAGTATTTTGGGGAGTCTGACAGTTGCTCATTGCTGCTCGGTGGTTCTCACCAGGTACTCCGGCTTCCGCCATCCATAAAACTGTCTGACACATGGTAACCATGGCTATCAAAAGTGTCATTGAACTCTAATAAATACATAAAATAAATTTTTCTAAATAGGATTACAAAATACCCCAGTGGGTCAACATTTCAAAAATGAATAGACTGCGATATCAAAACTCAATCAACAAAAAAATGAATGGGAATAGCATCTTAGATTCCCTCCGTGGCTGGCTGTTTTGGGGTGTATGTAAGTGCACAGGCATGGAAGTGCCAAATAATAAGAAATTATGACACATGATAAGTGACAACCAGAGGTTGGAATGTCTGATACACGATGTGATACCACTAAAATCACACCCTATGATAGTTTTAGACATTTTGAATTTTGCCTCCGAAATAAATGTGACGAACGCAGGCTGAATAAATGAATGTGCCACTGCCTGAGAATCAAAAGATTAATTTTCTTTGTCCCTATATCCTGATAAATTCTGTCTTTTGATTGGACAGAATGCCTTGGACAAATAGCCATGGCAAATGGTGCACCCAACATCCAAGGTATATGAAAGCATACAACATCCAGGGTATAAGTGCATGCGAAACATCGGGGGTTTATGGTTTAATGAAAGCTTTCCGCTTTTGCTCGACTCGAAATAAAAATCGAACCAAAAAACCTGAAAATAGTCACAAATATCATCAGATTTCTGACAATTCGATCATATTTTGCTGTTATAAATTAAATAGTCAAATAATTAAATCAACCAACTGGAGAAAAATTAAATAAGAGCAAATTTGTCAACAAAAATAGCCAATGATCTGTTTGTTTACAGTATCCAATAACAACCCAAGGAGATGTAAATCTATGTGTTGTCTTCTGCATGTGCAAAAACAAAACAATTGCTCGTTCAGTCATTGCATTTTATCTAAAAATGTTGATTTCATGATTTGCAAATCATTCGGAGGTAGATATATTGAGAAAGAAAGTTGAATTAACACCAAAGGCTACAGCAAAAGCTAATATGCATGCAGCTAGACTATTCCGCGAGTACTTGAAAGAAAAGAAGCTGGACCAACATTTTGAGAAATATGATGCTATTCATCTGAATACGATATTATCACATTTCTATTTCGATGCCAGGAAAAAGGATGGTGATTTGTATAAAGTAAGTACACTGGAAGCTTTCTGTTATGGGTTGAATAGATACTTGATCGCGCCTCCTTATTGCAAGACTTTCGCTATAATGAGAGATGGTGAATTTACAGCATCCAACTTGAGCTACAAGACTGCCATAGCGGAGTTAAAAAGGAATGGCAAAGGAGTTACCAATCATTATCCCATCATAAATGAAATTGAGAGGAAAAGGTTATACACGTCTATTTTAATGAGCCCCAATACTCCACAAGGTCTGTACAACAAAGTGATGATCGACATCAAACTGTTTTTCTGTAGACGTGGGATGGAGAACATTGAATCAATGACAAAGTCTATTATCGAGATTAAAACTAACGAAGAAACAGGTCTAAAATATCTGCACAAATCTCTACAAATTTGTTTCTATTATGTTTCAAACGGGACAAAAACGTTATCTCCGCCAACATGTATGGTATATGGAGATTTAATATCTGGATGTCTCATTTAAACACTTCGCCTGCGGCTCAGTGTTTAAAACCCGACATCCAGGTATTAAATCTCCATATTTATTTATTTATTTATTTATTGGTGTTTAAGGTCACATACTTATGCACAATGGCTAATCGTGACCGTGACAGTTTTACGGGTGGAGGAAGCCGGAGTACCCGGAGAGAACCACCGAGCAACGACGAGCAGCTGTCAGCTCCCCAACTTCGTAACTCTGAACTCTGCACCGCAGCACAGGCAGGGTTAGATTGGTTGAAGACATGCGCACCATCGACGTGCAGTACGCCTCAGTACACAGCGTCATCGTGCCCCCTGTAGGCAATCGGGGTGAAGTGTCTTGCCCAAGGACACAACGCGGTTGCCGCAGGTGGGATTCGAACCGAGGACCTCTCGGCTTGCAGCCTGCACCTCTACCAACTGAGCCACCGCGCCCCCCAAAATCTCCATATACCATACATGTAAGCGGAGATAACTTATATTAGCCTTAATACTGTTTTTTAATTTTGCAATGAGGGGGGAATCATATGCTCTGTTTTTAGGTTAAAAATAGAAAATATATTTATTTTGTCAAAAACATGTTTGTGTAAGTACCATGTATTTATTTTTTTATTGACAGCCAGGAACACCTTATGTTGGAAGTAAGTGACATCTTCTAGTCATGTTTGGCAAAAGTTACAGTCACTTTCAGCATCTAGGGCTATATTGTGACAACAAATCAATTATAAAGCCAAGTATAGGTAATTGTTAATCAAAATGCGACTCACATGAGGACCTAAACATTAGTACCAGGTATTAAACTCAAGATTTAGAAGGAATCAACAATAAAAAAACTAGTACAGGTATTAAACTCAAGACTGAGAAGGAATCAATAATAAAAACTGGAAAATAAAATTATCAGGTGTCTCCTAAATTCAAAGATAAGTGATTGATTGAGCCAGCTAGCAAGCTCAGGCAATTAATCGCTAATCTTTGATCTAAGATACCTTAGATTATTTTTTAATGGTTATCTACTACATATCATCTATAAAGATTATTGACAAATAACAAAAATTCAACACTGACTAACCTCATGGTATGTACACACCTACCTAGTCATTTTGAGCTCACCTTGACAAAGTCAAGTTGAGCTTATCTAATCGCTCTCCGTCCATTGTCCATCTGTCCGTCCATCCATCGTCCGTCAACACCATGTTTCAGTCTTCTCCTCCAAAACCACTGGATCAATTCAAGTGAAAGTTTGAGTGAGTGATGGTCCCAAAGGGGCATTACATTTTTGTTCAACTCAACATGCCTAGCCCATTAGGGAGGGGGTGGAGGAAAATGCTCCAAAATATTTTTAAAATCTTCTTCTCATGAACCAGTGTGTATGACTTGATATTTGTCATGGAGATTCCTTTTGAGGTGAAGAATCAAGTTTGTTCACATGAAGTTTGTGAAGTAATATTTGGCTTTGTAATGGGATATATTTTCAAAACTACATGGAACAGAGAACTGTTATTTGGCATGGAGCATCCTTAGGACCAGTAGAATTGAATGGTAAAAAAAAATGGCCATCGTTTATGTTAGGGCATTCAGTAGGAGGCATAAAAAAAATGTTGAGTCAGCATATTAGCAAAAATTATAACAAATCTTTTCTCCAGAATCAATGGTCAGAATCTTTTGATATTTGGTATACAGCATCCATAGGGGGGTCTGATACAAGTTTCTTAAAATGGACCCCTTTGGTTCATATCTGGGCTCAGTACAGGAGCCTGAATTTTTAACTTAGGGCAATATGGGGAATAGTCTTTAAAAATCTTCTTCAGAACCACCAGTCAGAACTTTTTAATGTTTGGTATACATCACTGTTATGAGGGTCAGATTCAAGATTGTTCAAACCAAGTCCCTAGGTTAATATTTGGGCTTCCTATGGAAGCCCAAATTTTAACTTCGTGCAATATGAGGGATAATTTTTAAAAATCTTCTTCTTCAGATCCACCAGTCTGAATGCTTTCATATTTGGTATACAACATTTCTAGGGGGGTCAGATTCAAATTTGTTCAAATCGTGTGTCTGGGTTAATATCTGGGCTCCCTATGGGAACCTGAATTTTACCTTAGTGCAATATGAGGGAATTTCTTCAAAAATCTTCTTCTTCAGATTCACCAGTTAGAATCCTTTCATATATGGTTTACATAACAACTCTATGGGAGTCTGAATCAAGTTTGTTCATATTGGGTCCCTGGGTTAATATTTGGGATCCTCATGGTAGCCCGAATTTTAACTTAGTGCAATATGAGGAAATTTCTTTAAAAATCTTCTTCAGATCCACCAGTCAGAATGCTTACATATTTGGTATACAACATCTCTAGGGGGGGTCAGACAAAAGTTTGTTCAAATCGGGGTCCATAGGTTATTATTTGGGCTCACTATAGTAGCCCAAATTTTAACTTAGTGCAATATGAGGAAATTTCTTGTAAAATTTTCTTCTTCAGATCCACCAGTCAGAATGCTTTCATATTTGGTATACAACATCTCTAGGGGGGTCAGATTCAACTTTGTTCAATTCGAGTGCCCGGGTTAATATTTGGGCTCCCTATGGGAGCGGAATTGGCCATGTAGTTGAAGAATTAGAAATTTTGTATTCAGTATCCTCTAGAGGTGTGTAACTAAGATTAATCCACATAGGTTGTATCAAGGGGCTTCATAGTGGAGGTCCACTTTTTACATTATGATCAAGTAAAGAAAAGGCATGATGCTTGGACTATTTTAGTCACTCCTGAATCCCATGGGGATGTATTGCTTAATGTAGATTCATTCTTGGACTCTGTTTATATCGAGTTCTGCTCAAGGTGAATGCTTCAGGCCCCTGTTTATATCGAGTTCTGTTCAAGGTGAATGCTTCAGGCCCCGTGGGCCTCTTGTTCATATTAGCCCTTAAAGATTTTTTTTTTGATTTTTTAACACTGTGACAGTGTACATCCTGTAGCTTTGCTGTAGTTTTCAGGCAATTTTAAGTCTTAGCTACTCATATGTATATATGCAGCCAAGGCTTGTCTAGAAACTACTGCAATAGTATTTAGAAAGTTTACTGGGAGACAACATGTTAGGTCACCTGTTTCGTTGCACTAAAAGTGATCAAAGTCAAAATTAGGCATCTATGGGTTAAATTAGTAAAAAAAAAATGGTAAATTTAAAAATCATTCAAATGAATAAGTAATGACCAATGTGGAAAACTACAAGATATGTTGTCTTGGCAACTATGGAAGGGGTAACCAAGTTTCCCACTGCAAACAATGCTGACTTCAAGTAAAAATATCACACAGAGAAGAGGCAGTGGAACAATACAATAAATCAAATTCTGACAGAAATATAAAAAAACGTATAATTTTGCATGCAAAAACATTATTAATTTGTCGTTATGACAGCTGTTTGTAACAGTAATGGGACCAGTCATTTTGATTGTGAGCATTCCCATTGGATAACAACTAGTTGTGTGCAATACTATTTTTGGTGGTCAGAATTTGTTGAGCAATACTGTTCTAGTACAGTCAATTGGAAAGTGCATACAGACAAAAACATTATCAGTTTTGCCGCTTGTAACTGTAATGGGTCCAGCATTTCTGATGTAGGGCATTCCTGTGGGATAACAACTGGTTGAGTGTTACATTATTCTTGGTCATCAGAGTCTGAGCAATAATTGTTATATTACAGTCAATTGCAAAGTGACTATGGGCATTTTCCATTGCACAGCAACAAGACAAGACCATATGTTATGTGTAGAAGCAAAAATGGAAAAAAATTAAAAATTTAAATTTTACAGTAAATTTCCTTTATTATACCTACCACAATTGTTTACTACAGGCTTGCACTACAGTGGAAGTCCCTAACTCGGAAAATATACTCTCTATTTTGACCTTTCCCAAGCGATGTGGGAAAAAAAAGTGGTGCAAAAGCACCAAGAAAAATAAGCCAAAACTGGGTGGAGTCCTGCTGGCGCACACCCAGTAGGGGACACTCTTCTCCTTGTACAGATCCACGTCTTCCGGTACCAGTGCGCAGACACGTAGCTAATGACTTATTCTTTTGAATCCGCCAACATTGGAGTTATGTGATCAGCGGGGAGGAAGGATTCTTACCTGAATAAGAAGACGGGAGGGCCTCCATGTAAACAATTGTGGTTGGTATAATAAGAAAGGAAATTTATTATAAAATTTAAATTTCTTATCAACCTACCTTACAACTGTTTACTTCAGGCTGAATAAACAATAGGATGGATGGAATCACATAACCAACCCCCACATAACCCAACTGCACTGGAACCGTGGACAGAGGAAGAGGTCCCTAGGCCTATCAAACCATAGCATCACAAACATTAGTAAAAGACAATGAGAGATGAGGTGTACGGTTCTGTGTGATGCATAGGCAGAAAGAACAGTAACAGCACAGAGCTGGAACTGACTTTGTAAGAATCCTAATGACTAGGGTAGACAACAGCCTGAGCAAAAGAAAGATTGCTCCTGCAACTGACGCAGATAGAAGGTGGAGAAAGTAGAAGCATTTCCCCAGTAGACTGCCTGCATAACATCCGACAACTTGACAGAGTTAGCATAAGCCCAAGACGTAGACAATGCACACACCTCGTGGGCAAAAATACGATTGGTAATACAATCGTCAGTCCCTAGATGAGCGTAAGCCACGCGAATAGCAAGACAAATCCATCGAGAAATGGATTGAGGAGAGATCTTCTGTTGACCAGGAATAAGAGACAGAAAAAATTGTTTCCTGCCTTTTCTAATGAACTGCGTCCGATTGAGATAAATGTGAATTGCACGAACCAGAAAGAGCAAAGGGCAATTACCGTCCGCAGAAGGAAGAGCCCTGATACAGATAGGAGGTGGAGTCATTTCTGGTATCTGATTCTTGGCTAGAAAAGAGCAATCAGTGGTAAACGTAACACTGTTGGGAGAATTCCTGAAAAAGGCCATTCAACTGAGAGGGCATGAAGCTCACTAACCCGTCTGGCTGAGGCAAAAGCCATCATAAAAGCCGTCTTTTATGTGAGAAAACGCATATCCACCTAGGATAAAGGTTCGAACGGCGCCCCCCCTCTCCCCCCCCCCCAAGCAAAACAGCACCCAAGAAAGATTCCATCTTGTGGTAAGCTGCAAAGTCCTAGGCCTTTTCAAAGCAAAGTGTCGAACAAGCTTGGAGAGGTATGGATTTGTGACGATACGATGTTGTCCCACATACAAAAAGGTCTCCGAATGCATTTACCCGTACTCTTTGATGGTAACAGGCTGAAGACCCCGAGAATCAAACATATATTTAAATTTTATAGTAAATTTCCTTTCTTAATATACCTACCACAATTGTTTACTACAGGCTTGCACTACAGTGGAAGTCCCTAACTCGGATATATATATATACTCTCTATTTTTGTCTTTCCCAAGCAATTTGGGAAAGAAAAGTGGTGCAAAAGCACCAAGAAAAAATAAGCCAAAACTGGGTCGAGTGCAACCGGCGCAGACCCAGTACGGGACGCTCTTTCCCAAGTACAACTCCATGACTTCCGTTGCCAGTGCGCATATACGTCGCTAATGATTCATTCTTTTTGAATCCGCCAACGTTAGAGTTATGTGATCAGCGGGGAGGAAGGATTCTTACCCGTATAAGAAGACGGGAGGACCTCCATGTAAACAACTGTGGTAGGTATAATAAGAAAGGAAATTTACTATAAAATTTAAATTTCTTATCAACCTACCCACAATTGTTTTCTACAGGCTGAATAGACAATAGGCTGGAGGGAATCGCATAACCAACCCACACATAACCCAAGTGCACTGGAACCGTGAAGCAGACGGAAGAGGTCCTGAGGCTTATCAACCATAGCGTCACAATCATTAGTAAAAGACAATGAGAGGAGGCATATGGGTCTGTGTGACACACAGACAGAAAAGGGCAGTAACAGCACAAGGCTGAAACTGACCTTCAAGAAGCCTAATGGCTAGGGCAGACAACAGCCTGAGCAGAAGAAAGAGGACCAAGGGCAAAAAGGTCCTCTGTCTGCTCCTGCAACTGATGCAGATAGAAGGTGGATAAAGTAGAGGCATTTCTCCAGTAGGCTGTCTGCATAACATCCGACAACTTGATGGAGTTAGAATAAGCCCAAGAGGTAGACAATGCACGCACCTCGTGGGCAGAAATACGATTGGTAATACAATCGCCAGCTGCTAAACGAGCGTAAGCCGTACAAATAGCAAGACAAATCCATCGAGAAATGGATTGAGGAGAGATCTTCTGTCGACCAGGAATAAGAGACAGAAAAAATCTTTTCCTGCCTTTCCGTATGAATTGTGTCCGATTGAGATAAATGCGAACAGCACGGACCGGACAGAGTAAAGGGCGATTGCCCTCAACAGAAGGAACAGCCCTGATACAGATAGGAGGAGGAGTAGTATCTGGTAACTGATTCTTGGCCAGAAAAGAGCAATCAGTGGTAAAAGTAACTAAAAAAGGCCGGGTCAACTGTGAGGGCGTGAAGCTTTCTAACCCGTCTGGCAGAAGCAAGCCATCAGAAAAGCTGTCTTGTATGTGAGAAAACGCATATCCACCTGGGATAAAGGCTCGAACGGTGCCCCCCCCCCCCCCCCAAAGCAAAGCAGCACCCACAAAAGATTCCATCGTGGGGTAAGCTGCAAAGTCCGAGACCTTTTCGAAGAAAAGTGCTTAACAAGCTTGGAGAGGTAAGGATTAGTGCCGATATGACGCTTCCCCACATAAGAAAAAGTCTCTGAAAGCATGGACCTGTAACCCTTGATGGTAACAGACTAGAGACCCCAAGAATCAAACAGATATACCAGAAACTCCGCAATCTGTGAAATCGAAGGATTGGCATAATCAACAGAGTGATCAGCACACCATCGACAGAAGACCCTCTACTTAGCTGCATAAGCTAAATCAGCGGAGTGCCTCTTTGAAGAAGAAATGCACTCCACTCGAAAAACCTCTACGGAGGAGACAGGACCGGACAAAAGATATGCGTGAAGGCACAATGAAGTCGGGTCAATGTGAAACCTTGGCAAAGAAGATCGTTACAAAGAGGGAGATGTGCCAGAACCGCCGCCATCAGCGAGCGGAGCTGATTGATCCACACCCGCTGAGGCGACAGGGGAGCGATCAGAATGATTCGACAACTGCAGGTTCGAATTTTGGCTAGAACCTGAGGCAGAATCGGAACCGGCGGGAAGGCGTAGCCGACTAGACCGTTCCAATCGAGTGACAGAGCATCCAGGGCAAAAGCCAGAGGATCTGGACACGGGGACACGAAAGTGTCCACCTGATGGTTCCAATGAGTCGCAAAGAGATCAATGTGGGGACGTCCCCAGAGATCGCAAAGAGACTGGAACACTGCCCTGTGGAGCATCCACTCAGTAGAAATGACCCTGCCCCGTCGGGACAGGGAGTCGGCTAGGACGTTCAGACGACCGGGAATGTGACGAACAACCACCCCGGCGTGGACATCCTGAGCGAGCAGTAGAAGATCCCGAGCCAATTCGTACATTGGAACCGAGTGCGTGCCACCCTGGTTCCGAATGTAAGCAACCACTGTCGAATTGTCGGACAACAGAAGGACCTGGCGATTCGACAGGTGAGGGATCCACTGCCTGAAACTCAGAAGAAGAGCAAGAAGCTTCGTCTGGTTGATGTGTAGAGCTGCCTGATCCTGGTCCCACATCCCATGAAGGGAAAGACCTAGAGGATCCAACGTCGCACCCCATCCAAGATCGCTGGCATCTGCCGTCAGAACGCGATTGGACGTGGTTCCAACGGAACACCCTGAGTAAGCCACTGGACATCTGTCCAGGGGAGAAGGTGAGGATAAAGAGATTCTGGAAACTGAAGCACCAGATCCAGAGAATCTACATTCCGCCTCCAACGACTGAGCAGAAAGTGTTGGAGAGGTCTGACATGCAGCCGACCTAGAGGAATGAGAACCATCACCGAACCGCAGAGACCGATCAGCCGGAGAATACTCCGTGCCGTCGCAGATGTGGACTGGAACAGAGTCAGAGCAAAAGCTGAGAGAATCACAGCCTTGGCCTGGGGAACCGCCACCAAATTGAATTGGGTGCGGAAAGCCATCCCCAGATGACGAAACGACTGAGAAGGGACCAGGTCCGACTTCTCCTCGTTGACTCTGAATCCTAGCGACGTGAGCAAGCTCAACAGAGTGGCAACATCCGACTCCAGTAAGGCAGCATTGGAATGCCTCTGGAGGATATCGTCCAGATATGCCGAAGTAGTCACCCTGGACTGTGTGCGATGGAAAGCTATCACATGCGACATCAGTCTGGTGAAGGCCCAAGGAGCCAGGTTGAGGCCGAAAGGCATGGCCTTGAACTGATAAACTCGCCCCAGAAAAGGGAACCTGAGATACTTCCGTGACGCCCGATGAATCGGAATGTGAAAGTAAGCGTCTCGCAGGTTGATGCTGGAAGCAAAATCTCCCTGGTGAATTGAATGGCAGACCGACCTGAAAGTCTCCATGCTGAACTTGGGAGCAATGATAGACTGGTTCAGGATACTCAGATCGATAACCAGTCGGAGTCGGCCATCTTTCTTTGGCACCAAGAACAGGCAAGAATAAAACCCCACTGACTGAATGTTCTTGACGACCTCGATCGCCCCCTTTGCCAGGAGATTGTCTATCTCCGTGGACAAAAGTTCCCGACGTAAAACGTCTGCAGGAACTGTGGTTGGAAGAGGCACCCTGGACAGAGTGGGGTGCCTCCGGAAGGATATTCGCAGCCCGGACCGAACAACATCTAACACCCAAGGATCGGATGTGATGGTGGCCCAATGGTTTGTGAACTCTGCTATCCTTCCTCCAACCTGGGACGAATTGAGGTGAGGACCTTCATTTCGAGGCCCGACGAGGCCCGCGAGAGGAAAAACCACCTCCTCTACTGAATGAAGAATCCTGAGACTTCCCTCTAGTCTGCCGACGCTTACCCTTACCCCTTGAGTAAGAAGTAGAAGCGGTGGCAGAAGGATCAGCCTTTTGCTTCGCAGAGGAAGCAGAAGGGTACTTGTTAGGCTTGGAATGGCCCCTGCCTCCCCTAGAAGGCTGATCAAGCTGGCGAAACAGCAGCTGATCTTTGGAATGAAGTAGGACGTCATCCCGGTCCGGCGACACGGAACAATGGAAAAGTTGCGGACCTGCCAAAGAAGCAGATCGAAGAGCAGCGCGCTGCTCCTCAGGAAGGAATCGGCCTGTGTCCAGCACAGAGTCCCTTTGAACTAATTCCAAATTAGCCATGTTACAGGCATGCGTGTGAGTAAGATGCATCAGCGCCTTGGACAACACACGCAAAGGAGCCTGTACCTTGTCAAACTTATCTGGAGGCAGATAAGCAGCTAAAGCTGAGATGATGTGATCTGAGAGAGAAAGCATACCATGCATCTCGGAACACCAGGGGGATCAGAAAGTGGCCTGTTTCCAATCCCGGGAGGCGGCACCATAGGGGGCGCCTGGAAACCACTCGCTGTCTCCCTGGAAGCAACGGGAAGGCTCTTGGACAGAACCTGAGTGAGTAAGGAGAGGGCCTCCCTAAGCTCACTGCCCATACCGGCCGGTTCAACATGGGAACGAACCGGCAAAGTGGCTTCACCTCTGACCCTCTTAACCAGCGAAGGGTCACAATCCTCCAAAACACCCGACGCGGGACGACGGGCGGCAGCCGAAACATCTGAAGGCAGACGTGTATAGGGGTACGACACACCCCGAGGATCAACATAGCGGGAACTCATGAGAGTCGCTGCGGACTTTTGTGGGGCAGAAGGTCCAGGCTGCACAAAAGATGTTGGTCTCCCAAAACTGGTCTTGTGGCCAGAATGAGTGGACGGAAATGCCACGGAGTTCATAGTGTCCCCACTAAGAACATCCGAATCCAATGAAACAACTGTGGTGCTCGACGGCGCAGAGACCACAGTAGAGGGTTCGGCCGGCAGCCCCTTCCAACTTTGCCGAGTTGAAGTCAGGGAAGGCTAAGGCCAATATCCCATGTCTACACTACCAGACATCCCTGCAGTCCCCTGCAGGGATAAGCCAAGGCTGGCTGAAACCGAAGACGAAGCAGACAGACTAGCAGCAATAGTAGATACATCGGGAGTTGTTGAGGTTGGTGGAATTGTGGAGAGAGCACCCCTGCTCGGCTCCGAAGGAGGAGTCACAACCCTAGTGACAGCCTCAGATGTCGACTGAGGGGGACCGCAGTCCCGGAACCAGGCACCTCTTCACCAGACAACTCAACGGCTCCCACAGAATCCACTACAGGAATAGACTGCACATCCCCCCACGGAGGAGGAATAACTCTCACCAGACATGGGCGGCTCGGGAGCCCCCGAACGACCGCGTTGTCCTTTCCCGTAGGAGCGGGAGGTACGACCACGAGCACGCACAACACGGTTCACGGACGCCCAGAAAGTGGATGACCACGATCCACAGAGACCACAGGGCCGATTGACCGAACACCCATTACAGGAGGAGCATGAAGCATGTGAATCGTCCACATGCTTTGGAAGCAAACATTGCCCACAAGGAATAGACCTGGGCATGATAGAGGTGAGAGAAGCAAAGAAGGTGAAATCAGATGAAAACAGAAGAACACCCTCAAAGAAGAGAGAAAGGTGACAGAAAATTAGACCCCAGACAGTCGACCGGTAACCAAACAACAGAATGACCACTCTCAAAGGAGAGAAGAAAATCTGCAGAAGCGGTACCCTGCTGACACCTAACTCTAACACAATTAGAATGAAAGTGTCAATGACACTGTAGCTCAACTTGTTAAGACATGTACATGTATAGTATGTGACACAGCAATGACAAACATCTAGGTAATGACCTGATAACAAAGGTACATATAAAGTATTGTAACGGTCTGTCCATAAATACTGACCGTAGCCTGTAACAAATGTATAGGTAAAGTATTGTAAAGGTGAGTGACAATCAGATGCTAAACTAGAAAAGAAATCTTTGAGTCCCAGAGTGGGTCTGACTGAACCCCAAAATATTTGTTCTCATAGCACAGTGATAACAAAGGCACCCCAAAACACACTCATTCCTGTCCCAAGGTGAAAACAAAGGTACCCAAGAAGTTTCATGAAGATCAGTTCATAAATACGAGCTGTATAGAAGTTGTGACAAAAAACTGATTGGACCTAATTTCGGTACAAAATGGCCACTGGCAGCCATCTTAAATTTTGGACCGCACTCAGAAACACTCGTTCTTGTCCCAAGGTGATAACAAAGGTACCCAAGAAGTTTCGTGAAGATCGGTTGATAAATACAGCCTCTAGCCCGAGCCGTATTGACATGTGCACTTACAGTGTATAAGTAGCACTAAATAAATCAAAATTCATCTAATTTGCATAATTTCTGCACGAGAAAAAAACCTGTACTGTATGTGATGTATTCCATTTTACTAAACATTCATACAAAATTTGTTCAAATCAGAACTTTCATACAGAAGTTCTGTACAAAAGACTGACTGCACTAATTTTGGTACAAAATGGCTGTGGTGGCCATCTTGAATTTCGGACCACACCCAGAAACACTCGTTCTCATCCCACGGTGATAACAAAGGTATCCAAGAAGTTTCATGAAGATCAGTTCATAAATACGAGCTGTATAGAAGTTGTGACAAAAAACTGATTGGACCTAATTTCGGTACAAAATGGCCACTGGCAGCCATCTTGAATTTTGGACGGCACTCAGAAACACTCCTTCTCATCCCAAGGTGATAGCAGAGGTACCCAAGAAGTTTCATGAAGATCGGTTGATAAATACAGCCTGTAGCCTGAGCCGTATTGACATGTGTACTTACTGTGTGTAAGTAGCACGGAAAAAATCAAAAGTTCATCTAATTTGCATAATTTCTGCATGAGAAAAAAAACCTGTATTATATGTGATGTATCCCATGGTACTAAACATTCACACAAAAAATTTGTCAAATCAAATCATATGGAAGTTCTGTGCAAAATTCTGATTGCACCTAATTTTGAACAAAATTGCTGCCATCGGCCATCTTGAATTTCGGACCGCACCCAAAAACACTCGTTCTCGTCCCACGGTGATACCAAAGGTACCCAAGAAGTTTTGTAAAGATCGGTTTATAAATACGGCCTCTACCACGAGCCGTATTGGCATTTGCGCTTACAGTGCTGAAGTTAACACTAAATACATCAAAGTTAGTCTAATTTGCATAATTTACGTACGAGAAAAAACCCTGCATTATATGTGATGTATCCCATGGTACTAAACATTCATACAAAATATTATTCAAATCAGCGCTTTCATATGGAAGTTCTGCGCTAAAATCTGATTTCACCTAAGTCTGTACAAAATGGCCGCCAGCGGCCAACTTGAATTTCGGATCGGACCCAAAAACACTCGTTCTCATCCCACGGTCATAACAAAGGTACCCAAGAAGTTTCGTAAAGATCAGTTCATAAATACAGCCTCTAGCCCAAGCCGTATTGAATTGTTGACGGACAGACAGACGACTGGCCATGGCATAAGCTCAAATTTGGCTTCGCCAAAGTTGAGCTAAAAATGAACAATTTAAATTGTGAAATAATAATTGTGAAAAATTAAGTCTGAACCGCATGGCACACAAAATTCGCACGCGACTCGGATAAAGAACATATAAAAAACATTATAGATAATAATTGTATAGAGAATATAATAAATAAAACAGTTCCTGATAATACAAAAGGATACTGGGATTCAAGATGAAGCAGGAGACAACAATCAACGAGTTGGATGAACACTGATACGAGTGCAGAAGAACATCTCGTCAC
The DNA here is from genome assembly GCA_031216915.1 of Pictodentalium vernedei. Taxonomy (NCBI): domain Eukaryota; kingdom Metazoa; phylum Mollusca; class Scaphopoda; order Dentaliida; family Dentaliidae; genus Pictodentalium; species Pictodentalium vernedei. The sequence continues at coordinate 157,261,454 of CM062292.1, forward strand.
ATGGCGGACGAAAAAAAGAATGAGTCATTAGCGACGTATATGCACACTGGCAACGGAAGTCGTGGAGTTGTACTTGGGAGAGAGTGTCCTGTACTGGGTCTGTGCTGGTTGCACTCGACCCAGTTTTGGCTTATTTTCTCTTGGTGCTTTTGCACCACTTTTCTTTCCCAAATTGTTTGGGAAAGACAAAAATAGAGAGTATATTATCCGAGTTAGGGACTTCCACTGCAGTGCAAGCCTATAGTAAACAATTGTGGGTAGGTTGATAAGAAATACCAGAAACTCTGCAATCTGTGATATCGAAGGATTGGCATAATCAACAGAGTGATCGGCACACCATCGACAGAAGACCTTCCACTTAGCCACATAGTACCTCCTTGAAGAAGAAATGCACTCCACTGCTCATCTCGAAAAACCTCTACGGAGGAGACAGGACCTGACAAAAGATATGCGTGAAGGCACAATGAAGTCGGGTCGACATGAAACCTCCTCGGGTGACCTTGGCAAAGAAGGTCGCGATGTAGAGGGAGACGTGCAAGAACCACCGCCAACAGAGAGCGGAGCTGATTGATCCACACCCGTTGAGGCAACAGGATAGCGATCAGAGTGATTCAATAACTGCAGGTTCGTATCTTAGCTAGAACCTAAGGCAGAATCAGACAGTGCATTCACGGCGAAAGCCAAAGGATCTGGACACGGGGACACGAAAGTGTCCATCTGATAGTTCCAACGAGTCGCAAAGAGATCGATGTGGGGACGACCCCAGATATCGCAAGCAACTGGAACACCGCACTGTGGCGCATCCACTTGGTGAAAATTACCCTGCCCCATCGGGACAGGGAGTCGGCTAGGACGTTCAGATGACCGGGAATGTGACAAACCACCACTCCGGCATTGACATCCTGACCGAGCAGTAGAAGATCTCGTGCCGCCCTGGTTTTGAATGTAAGCAACCACTGTTGAATTGTCGGACATCAGAAGGACCTGGCGATTCGAAAGGTGGGGGATCCACTGCCTGCCGAAACTCAGAAGAAGAGCAAGAGGCTCCTTCTGGTTGATGTGAAGAGCTACTTGATCCTGGTAGCATGCCCCGTGAAGGGAAAGACCTAGAGGATCAAACGTCGCACCCCATCCGAGATCGCTGACGTCTGCCGCCAGAACCCGATCGGACGTGGGTAAGTCCAACGGAACTCCCTGCATAATCCACTGAACATCTGTCCAGGGGAGAAGGTGACAATGAAGAGACTCCGGTAACTGAAGCACCAGATCCAGAGAATCGACATTCGGCCTCCAACAACTGAGCAGAAAGTGTTGGAGAAGTCTGACATGCAGCCGACCTAGAGGAATGAGATCCGTCACTGAACCACAGTGACCGAGCAGCTGGAGAATACTCCGAGCTGTCGCGGATGTGCGCTGGGACAGAGTCAGGGCAAAAGCTTAGAGAATCACAGCCCTTGCCTGGGGAACCACCACCGGAGTAGTAGTACGGAAGTCCATCCCCAGATGACAAAACGACTGAGAAGGAACCAGGTACGACTTCTCCTCTTTGACTCCGAACCCTAGTGACATGAGCAGGCTCAACAGTGTGTCAACATCTGACTCCAGAAAGGCAGCATTGCATTGAAATGCCTCTGGAGGGTATCGTCTAGATATGCTGAAGTAGTCACCCTGGACTGTGTGCGATGGAAGGCTATCGCATGTGACATCAGTCGGGTGAAGGCCCAAGGAGCCAGGCTGAGGCCAAAGGGCATGGCCTTGAACTGGTAAACTCACCCCAGAAAAGCGATGCCGAGATACTTTCGCGATGTCCAATGAATCGGAATGTGAAAGTAAACATCTCGCAGGCCGATGCTGGAAGCAAAATCTCCCTGGTGAATGGAGCGGCGAACCAACCTGAAAGTCTCCATGCTGAACTTTGAAGCAATGATAGACAGGTTCAGGATACTCAGATCGATAACCGGTCGGATTCGGCCATCCTTCTTCGGCACCAAGAACAGGCAGGAATAAAATCCCACTGAATGAATGTTCTTGACGACCTCGATCGCCCCCTTTGACAGGAGATTGCCTATCTCCATGATCAAAGGTTCCCGACGTGTAACGTCTAAAGGAATTTGTGTTGGAAGAGGCACTCTCAACAGAGTGGGGTGCCTCCGGAAGGATATCCGCAGCCCAGACCGAACAACATCTAACACCCAAGGATCGGATGTGATTGTGGCCCAATGGTCTGCGAACTCTGATATCCTTCCTCCAACCTGGGACGAATCGAGGTGAGGACCTTCATTTTGAGCACCGGCAAGGTCCACAAGAGGAGAAACCACCTCCTGTACTTTATGAAGAATCCTGAGTCCTCCCTCTAGCCTGCCGATGCTTACCCTTACCCCGTGAGTAAGAAGTAGAAGCGGCGGCAGGAGGATCAGCCCTTGGCTTCACAGAGGAAGCAGAAGGGTGCTTGTTAGGCTTTGGATGGCCCCTGCCTCCAACGGAAGGCTATCAAGCTGACGAAGCAGCAGCTGATCTTTGGAATGACGTAGGACATCATCCCGGACCATCGCCACGGAACCATGGATTAGTCATGGACGCGCCAAAGAAGCAGATCGAAGAGCAGCACGCTGTCCCTCAGGAAGGGAACGGCTTGTGTCCAACACAGCGTCCCGGCGAACTAATTCCAAGTTAGCCGTGTTACAGGCATGCATGTGAGTATGGTATTTCCTCTAAATTTTCGGACACCAAAAAATAATTAAATTTTTAGATGTCCAAAAATTTAGAAATTGAAAAAATTACCGAGTAGATACAGGTTGGGAAATATTCCGTGTGTACAGCTTACCTCGGAAATGGGGAAAGTGAAATGGCATTTCAAAACGGCACAATGTGGGACTAAGAGTATATATTATTATCAAGAATCAACATGCCAAATTAAAGTCTAAATAAAATAAATCAGAACATACCAATTGTTTGTTGCTTTTATTTAATTCTCCCCACGATATCACTGACAACAAGAAATCACTTTCGAACAACTGTACATGAAAGTTTTAAAGATGTTTTCATAAATTATGTTGATCAATTATCAAGCCATGTGCTTGTGTTGTCACAGCGAGATAAAAAACTGAATCGGCTTCAGCAATTAGAAAACGGAACAAAGTAGCCATTCAAAGTGTTGCAGTGAAAACAAGCACTTTGTGTGGGTCTTTCATTTACCATTAATTGTTTGGTTGTTAAAACTGTTCACTGTTGACTGAGGGTGTATTGATAACATCAAAGGAGTGGTAATACATGCCTTTGGGACCGGTTACAAATAAATAAGGGTTGGATACTGAAGTCAGCATTCAATCATTGATCAGCATTCGATACATCAACAACTCAATATGGATAGATTCATCATAAAATATAAATCAGCAGAAGAAGCGAGACCAGACATAGACTTGGCACCCTGTAAACCATCACCAAAGAGACCAGTCGGACGGCCAGTTAAGAGAAATGCCACAGATTTGGATGAAACAGCTGCAACTCCACTGCCAGCAAAGAAACACATCAAAGAGAGAAACCTGAAGTCAGCAGTTGAATCTGATGCTCTCAAAGACAGCATTGACCCCCCCCCCCCCCCCTACAGTCGCAAGGGGCCATTACAAGAACTATAGTTTGAAAGAAAAGAAAGAGGCTGTTGGAATCTCAAAGCTGATGGGTCTGCGGCAGGCTGCCCTGAAACTCAAGATACCCCGATCAACACTCAGTGACTGCACCAAGATAAACTTTGAAGAACCAAGACATCTTTGGCTCAGAGGCTACCAAAGGACCTAGAAGAAAAAATTACCAGCTTTAGTGAATTGCTGCAATATCAGAAATTTTTAATTCTGATGATGAAGACGATCTTGTTGAGGCAGCAACAAAAATTTAATTTGAGCGTGATTGATGTTCATTTATTTTTTTTAATTTGTGAATCATCTAATGTTTTATTTATTGTATTAATATATATATGTATATTATTGCAGTATTTTCATCGTAATATATTCATATTCAGAAAGAGTGAGTTATTATTATTTTATTTTGTTTCTATACCAACAAGCCCCCCCCCCCCCCCCCCCCCCAACCACCCACTTTGTGCACATTGTGCTTTCTGTCACTTCACCCTCACACCATTTTATATTTATCACATCGCTCGCATTGTGAAATAGCCTTTATCAAGGCCATTTCATACTGCATACGATGCCAGCAATGCGATAAGTCACATCAACAATTTAAATTCCCTGCATGTTCCACTTAAGTATTATGCCTAAGTCAAAACACGAACAGACTTCACCTGTTAAACTTTTCCTGGTCGAAAAAACCTTTCTGGACAGCGATGATAGGTAGTCGTGATATTACATGTAGTGGGATACATGGGGCATGACAGAGGTGTGAGCTGTAGAGAAGAAGGTGAACTCAACAGATGTAGACAGAAGAACACCCCTAACTAAAAGAGAAAGGTGACATAAAAAACGGACCGGCGGAAACACAACAGACCCCAGACGGATGACAGGGCCCCAAAAAACAGAAGTTCCACCCTCAATGGAGAGGAGAAATTCTGTCCAAGCAGCCCCCCCCCCCCCTCCCACTGACACCTAACTTCAATAATAATAAAAGTATGCAAATAAATTATCATAAATAATTAATGCCAAAATTCTATGTCCGAACTGCACGGTACTTGAAATATGCACACGAACACAGAGAAAAAACAGAATACAAAAATGTGGATGAAATTAATAAGCGAGAATATAATATAAACACAGTCCTGATATTAAAAGATCCTTAGCTCCGTCATTCTTATCACAGGAACAATCAATCAATCAGTAGGATGATCACTGATTTCTAACGCAGAAGAAAGACATCTCCTCAAGATGGCGGAAGAAAAAAGAAATGAGTCATTAGCTACGTGTCTGTGCACTGGTACTGAAAGCCGTGGATCTGTACTAGAAGAGTGTCCCCTACTGGGTGTGCGCAGGTAGCACTGGACCCAGTTTGGGTTTATTTTTTTTGGTGCTTTTGCACCACTTTTCTTTCTCAAATCACTTGGGAAAGATCAAAATAGAGGGTATATTTTCCGAGTTAGGGACTTCCATTGTAGTGCAAGCCTGTAGTAAACAATTGTAAGGTAGGGTGATAAGAAATTGCTGCACACTGAAAATTGAGAAGAAATCAAAACTGCAGCCCCCTGAAAATTGAGAAGAAATCACTTGTTCATTTCTGTAAGACCGCGTACAAAAAGTTTTGTAAAAACTATTTATAAATCCAGCAGTTGTGAACACAAGAATTTGATTTACAATCAATAAATCTTTGCCCAAGAGAAGATAATTCAGGTAAAAACTCAAGGTCTCAAGCCAAAAGTGAAATCCTGTAAGGAAAGTCATGCAGTTTTGGTCTAGAACAGTCTACTCCTTAAATAGTTCATCGCCTCATGTTTAGATTCACTCATCTGGAATATTTCATTTGATGAGAAGAGCGAGCCTATGGTTTGCTTTTCCACTAACTGAAATATTCCAGATGACTGAAACGAAACTAAACAAGAGGTCCCCTGGGCCTGGGGCACTCACCTGACATGGTAGCCTAAATATCAACCCAAGGAATTGATTTGAACAAGTTGCATCTGCCCCTCCTAAGAAAACCTTATACCAAATATCAAAAGATTCTGACCAGTGGATCTTAAAAAAAAAGATTTTTAAAGAATATTCCTCATATTGAACTAAGTTATAATTCGGGCTCCCATAGTCCAAATATGCACCCAGGAACTAGGCTTGAACAAACTTGAATCTTCTCCCCACCCCTAAGGATGCTGCATACCAAATATCAAAAGATTCTCATTGGTGGATCTGAAGAAGAAGATTTTTAAAGAATATTCCTCATATTGCACTAATCTGAACATTTGGGCTCCCATAGAGAGCCCAAATATGGACCCAGGGAATTGATTTCAACATATATGTGAATCAATCTTCCAAAGATGTTATATGTGAAATATGAAAGCCTTTGGAGCAGTGGTTTGGGAGAAGAAGATTCTTTAAATGCTTCTCCCATTATCCAGTGTTAAAAAATGAAAGTGTCAATGACAGCTTAACTTGTGGGTTGTGTTTGATGAAAAGGATAATGTTCAATGTTTATGAAAGGATTATGAAATAAGACAAGAACTGTGATGATTGGGAATATGTTCATTTCTGTTCCCTGTATGCTATGTTTTTGATAAAAATAATATGAGGTGTACACTGTACTAAAGAGCTGAGGGGTGGGTTAATATGACCTCACAGTTAATGTATGTGGCCCTCACAGTTAACGTATATCAACGAAAGTTACCAAGTTACAGTGAAATTATTCCAAAACGAGTCATCCTATCAAGTTACATTGAAATCCCTTCATAAATATGGCCTGTAGACTGTGCTAAAGGTTTTCGGGCTTCGGGCCCCTGTAGCCGTCAGTTTCCCAATTGTTTCCAAAGGGGACGTTCTCATCTAGACATTATATGAAGTCAACCCACCAAGTTACAATGAAATCCCTTGATAAATATGATCTGTTGACTGTGCTAAAGGTTTTTGGGCTTTGGGCTCGGACAGCCATCATGGTTGAATGATCGCAACCAAAAGGGGACATTCTCATCTGGGCATCATCTGGAGTGATCCTACGAAGTAACAATGAAATCCCTTCATAAATATGACCTGTAGACTGTGCTCAAGGTTTTCGGGCTTCGGGCACCTGTAGCCATCACAGTTGACCAATCATGACCAAAAGGGGATGTCATCATCTAGGCATTATATGGAGTCAAACTAACAGGTTACAATGAAATCTTTCCATAAATATGACCTATAGACTATGCTAAAGGTTTTGGTGTTTTGGGCTCGGGCAGCCATCAAGGCTGAATGATCATGACCAAAAGGGGACGTTCTCATCTAGACATTATTTGGAGTCATCCTACCAAGGTACAATGAAATGCCTTCATAAATGTCACCTGTAGACTGTGCTAAAAGTTTTCGGGCTTCAGGCCCCTGTAGCCGTCACAGTTGCCTAATGGTGTCCAAAAGGGGCTGTTCTCATCTAGACATTACATGAAGTCAACCTACCAAATTACAATAAAATCCCTTCATAAATATGACCTGTAGACTGTGCTTAAGGTATTCAGGCTTCCGGCTCTGGCAGTCATAATGGTTGAATGATCATAACCAAAAGGGGACATTCTCATCTGGGCATCATCTGGAGTGACCCTACGAAGTTACAATGAAATCCCTTCAAAATATGACCTGTAGAATGTGCTCAAGATTTTCGGGCACCTGTAGCCATCACAGTTGACCAATCATGACCAAAAGGGGATGTCATCATCTAGGCATTATACGGAGTCAACCTAACAAGTTACAATGAAATCCTTCCATAAATACGACCTATAGACTATGCTAAAGGTCTTTGGGCTTGGGCAGCCCTAAAGGCTGAAAGATCGCAACCAAAAGGGGATGTTCTCATCTAGACATTATTTGGAGTCATCCTACCAAGCTACAATGAAATCCCTTCATAATTATGACTGTGCTAAAGGATTTCGGGCTTTGGGCCTCTATAGCCGTCACAATTGCCCAATCGTGTCCAAAAGGGGACGTTCTCATCTAGACATTATATGAAGTCCACATACCAAGTTATAATGAAATCCCTTCATAAATATGACCTGTTGACTGTGCTTAAGGTTTTCGGGCTTCGGGCTCGGACAGCCATCACAGTTGAATGATCGCAACCAAAGGGGACAATCTCATCTGGGCATCATCTGGAGTGATCCTACAAAGTTACAATGAAATCCCTTTATAAATATGACCTGTAGACTGTGCTCAAGGTTTTCGGGCTTCGGGCACCTGTAGCCATCACAGTTGACCACTCATGACCAAAAGGAGATGTCATCATCTAGGCATTATATGGAGTCAACCTAACAGGTTACAATGAAATCCTTCCATAAATATGACCTTTTGCCTATGCTAAAGGTTTTTGGGCTCGGGCACCCATCAAGGCTGAATGATCGCGATCAAAATGGGATGTTCTCATCTAGACATTATTTGGAGTCATCCTACCAAGTTACAATGAAATCCCTTCATAAATATGACCTGTAGACTGTGCTAAAGGTTTTCGGGCTTCGGGCACCTGTAGCCGTCACAGTTGCCCAATCACATCCAAAAGGGGACTTTCTTTCTCATCTAGACATTATATGAAGTCAACCCACCAAGTTACAATGAAATTCCTCAATAAATATGACCTGTAGACTGTGCTAAAGGTTTTCGGGTTTTGGGCTCGGGCAGTCGTCACGGTTGGCAGATCATGCCCAAATGGGGAATTCTCATCTAGACATCATCCAAAGTCATCCTACAAAGTTACAATGAAATCCCTCCATATTAAACATGACCTGCAGACTGTGCTAAAAGTTTTTTGGTTTTGGGCTTGGGCAGCCATCATGGTTGACAGATCATGCCCAAAAGGGGATGTTCTCATCTAGGCATTATACAGAGGCATCCTACCAAGTTACAATGAAATCCCTTCATAAATATGACCTGTAGACTGTGCTAACGGTTTTCGGGTTTTGGGCTTGGGCAGCCATACCGGTTGACCGATCGCGACCAAAAGGGACGTTCTCATCTAAACATGACCCCAAACCTGCATATGAAATTTCTTGATGATCAGACAAGAACCGCGGGGTGTAGCCCGTACTAAAGGAAAATGTGAACAGACTCACAGACTAACAGACTCACAGACAAACAGACTTCCGCACGCGTGATGGCAATAGCTTATCTTGACTTTATCAAGTTAAGCTAATGATGACTCAAAGTCCCGGAAAAGTCCCAGAAAAGTACCCTATGATAAAACCGATGGCAATTTTTTTGGACCATTTCTTTCTGCTGGTTCTTAGGAAGCTTCTCACCAAATAAAAATTCTCAGTGCCATTTAGTTTTGGAGATATGGACATTTTAAATTTTTTCTATTTTTAGCTCCTGCAGTTCCCATGGGGCAACTGGAAAAATTTTGGGGCATAAATTAAGTACTTATGACCCAATAAGCCCTCATATCAAATTTGGTTTGGAAAATAGAAATTTTGGGTAAATACAGCCTCCTCGAACATCTCTTGAACAAATCTGAGTCTGCACCTCAAAAGGAAGCTGCACACCAAATATCAAGTCTCTGCTACTGCTGGTTCATGAGAAGATTTTTTATGATTCAGGCACACTTTTTGGGCATGGCTCTACCCAGGGGTGGGGCAACTTGATTTGAACAAAAATGCGATGTCATAACAAACAAGCATCTCAAATTTCACTTAAATCAGTTCGGCAGTTTTGAAGAAGTCGCAAATACCATGTTCACGGATGACAGATGGATTGACCAAGAGTGATCACTAAAGCTCACCCTAACTTTCAGTCATGTGAGCTAAAAATACCGTAAACATTCATTTTCTTTGAATCAATGGAAAAAATGTTTCCCTATCAAAACCTGATTTGACCCAATCTTTCATGACTCCACCAATACTATATGACATGTTTGTTTACTAAGTACTGATCAATGAAGACTCATCAAGGCTATGGTTTTCTAATTGTGTCATGTAGTGCCAAGAAGGAATGAAGCTATTCATCAACTGGACATCACACTAAAGCTACATACAAAATTTGTGTTAATTGTTAATATATTCATGTTTTTCAAGGCTAATTAACTACTTTTTGACTGGAATATCTATAACTGGAGAACAAAAGAATATCTGTATATCTTTGTGGGTAGAGGGACATGCCATTAAATCAATGGTATTTTGTGTGCAAATTCCATGAAAAGTGGGTGAACAAATGGCCCACCATAGCATCAGACTCACCAAATTCCTTTTGTTTATAGACCTATTTGGCCTTAATACATCGAACACAGGAATTTACTCTATTATATCTTGTTTGACAGAGCACCACCAGCGCTGTCAGATGAAATATAATAGAATGTTGGAACTCAAACAGCCTGAATTGGGTCTCATTGACCACCATTTGTTTGACCAACTGTGTGTGTGTGACATAAATCCAAGTATCAAATCTAGTCTTGTATGAAAGTACATAATTACTAGTAAGAGCAAAGCAATATTATAAGTTACATGGTGTGTAGTTGGCTGATACATTTCTTTGCAAGGCAATGAGAGTTCATATCAGGTGAGGTGAAGCTAATGAAATTCGCCAATCACTGCCCCCGAATAGTGGGACGGTACTGAGCCGTATTGGGTCACCTGCAGCCCGAGGTGACCTAATACGAAACTCATATTAGGTCAGTACCGCCATTTTGTTTCGACGTGGAAATTCCTCACATCGCGGTGCTTTTATATCCATGTTGAAGAAATTGCAGTACAATCAAACATCCCTCCGTGTCTATATGTCTCATTTTCTCTCGTTTTATAATAAATTTATTGTGAAATTTATTTTCTAAATGTAAATTTAATTATTTGAAGTGAGAAATACTACTGTATTCGATCTACCGATAATGGATAAGTCGGCCTGGCCCTAACTTGACATAGGGTCTAAGCTTATTGAGGCTAACACACAACAGTTTTGGTACAGTGTTCGCCTCGATATTTTAAAAGCTTTAGAAAAATTATATAACCCATAAATGCGTTGTTAGAAAGTTGAAAAATATATATAGTGTGAATAAATAAACTGAGAAAAAAATTGTCTTATCCCGGGAATAGATTAATTTCATTTTTTCTCATTCAGCTCATTCTGTAGTCTCTGTTGTGGTAAATGGATAATGTCGCTTCGAAAATGGATTTAATTTAAAATAGCGACTGCACTGTAATGAAATTGTAAGAAATGAATCACAGCTATGAAGGAAAAGATGCGAGACGGACGTTTCAGACATTTTCTGAACACTCAAGACAAAGTGACAGTACGAAGAAAAGCATCTATAGCTGTTGTCTGTGTTGTCAAGGACATTATACACAAACAGGGAGACAACTGTGCACGTTTGTTACAACTTACATAGCATTTTGCACCAGTTTTGAAAATGTGCCGGCATTCAAATTTGATTGTTATTTTGTTTTCGCTGGCATAATAAATACGTTACAGGACGTTCAGGCGGCGGATACAGTGTCATATGAGGCTCAGTAAAAACAATATTGGACTCGGCGTACCGCCTCGTCCAATATTGTTTTCACCTCGCCTCACATGATATCGTATCCGCCACCTGAACGTCCTGTAACTTATAGTATCAGCCAGCTACACGCCATGTAACATATTTATTATGTCAAAAGTCCATGTAAATCAAGGGATTAATAAATTTTCATGAGAAACAAAGAATGACAGGGCATTTATTTTTTAGAATTTGACAACACCGCACAGAATCATCAACAGTAACTGGCACTGGTATGTATCCATGGTGACAGTAAGCAATCTTCACTGTTCGAAGTGCGATATTTCGTCCCCTGAGTTCCAATGTATTCTATGTGCCAGTAGGCACATAGAACACATTGGAACTCAGGGGATGATTTCTTTACAAAATAAAACTTATTGCTACAAGCATATCTGAAATACCCTTATATACATTTACTTTCATTACCACCTGAAAAGGGTTAAAAAGCACATTTAAATGTTCAAAAAATCACTTTTAATCTGCTGAGCAAACTGAAAAGAAAATGTTCGCTTCAGCATAAAATATCCATACACTTTGAAGTATGGTCAGTATTGGCTAGAGCCAAAAAAACAATAAAGAACTTTTGGGACTACAAATAATATTTTCTGTCCATTTTTTAAATATTTAATGTTTTAAATCAATAAATACGGTACCTTGAAAATATTTTTGGTATTTAAATTCTCTTATTTTGTTTCAATTCAAATTTTGAAAATTCTAAACGAGAGGAAATGAGCTACAGTGTCACTGACACTTTCATTTTGTCTCACAAACAAAGCTTACGACCCATCATTGGAACTGGCTCGATGAGTTCATTCCAGTGAGGGTTCATAAGCTATGTTTTTGAGAGAAAAATTAAAAAAAACCAAAAAAATTTGGCTGGTGATTTTTGTAAACAGCGCTGGCCATCTTTAGTTGCTATGTTAGCTAAAAAGTTAAATTACATGTTATGTGATAAAAAGAATCGGAAATTCATTATGATTTGACATGAAATTTCTGCACCTTGTTCTGTAAAATCGATCTGAACCTCAGTAAACCTTGGCTCAGATCGCTTTTGGGTATACAGTGTTATTACATGACACAAACTTGATATATATAAATAAAAAAAACTACACATCTTCATGGATACTCAATGTTATCAATAGAAGAAAATTACAAATGCCTGTTTTTCTAAACAGCATGATACAGATATGTGTTATTTGCTTCATCATAATGAGTTGGAGAATTGAACTGGCTAAAAAAAATGGTGTCAAATGGCTTATGTGAGACCCCATTTAATACTCACTACATGGGTATTGATACAACTTCGTCCAAGTCTGCGTTTCAGGTTGTATTGAGGTTTGATGTGAGTAAAATAAAATTGTGTTACTTAGTTAACGAGGACATGAACTGTGAACAGGGACAATGTGAAGTAGGGAGAGGGGATGGGGGTGGGAAATTTTTCCAGTCAGGACATTTTTTTTTTATTGTGCCTCAAAGTTAGTTTGTCCAATCAGAACGTTTGAATACATTCTAAGGGTTCAGCCGTATCAGGTAACTCACCTATTTTTACTATTTTGATCAAATTGAAGCATGTTTAAGACATATACATGTATAGTATGTGACACAGCAATGACGAACATCTAGGTAATGACCTGATAACAAAGGTACATGTAAATTATTGTAAAGGTCTGTACATAAATGCTGACTGTAGCCTGTAACAAATGCATAGGTAAAGTATTGTAAAGATGGGTGACAGTTGGATGCTAAACTAGAAAAGAAATCTTTTGAGTCCCAGAGTGGGTCTGACTGAACCCAAAAATATTTGTTCTCATAGCACAGTGATAACAAAGGCACCCCAAAACACTCGTTCCAGTCACAAGGTGATAAGAAAGGTACCCCAAGAAGTTTCGCGAAGATCAGTTCCTAAGTACAGACTCTAGCCCGAGCTGTATTGACATGTGCACTTACTGTGTATAAGTAGCACTGAATAAATCAAAGTTCATCTAATTTGCATAATTTTTGCATGAGAAAAAAACCTGTATTATATGTGATGTATTCCAAGTTACTAAACATTCAGACGGAAATTTATTCAAATCAGAACTTTCATTCAAAAGTTCTGTATAAAAAACTGATTGCACCAATTTTGGTACAAAATGGCCACCGGCAGCCATCTTAAATTTCGGACTGCATCCAAAAACACTTGTTCTCGTCCCAAGGTGATAACAAAGGTGCCCAAGAAGTTTCGTAAAAATCGGTTCATAAATACGGCCTGTAGCCCGAGCCATATTGGCATTTGCAGTTACAGCGCTGATAGTAACATTAAATAGATCAAAGTTAGTCTAATTGGCATAATTTATGCACAAGAAAAAAACCTGTATTATATGTGATGTATCCCATGGTACTAAACATTCACACAGAAAATTATTCAAATCAGCGTTTTCATATGGAAGTTCTACGCAAAAATCTGATTGCACCTAATTTTGTACAAAATAGCCGCCAGCGGCCATTTTGAATTTCAGACTGAACCCCAAAACACTCGTTCTCGCCCCACGGTGATAACAAAGGTACCCAAGAAGTTTTGTAAAGATCGGTTCATAAATACAGCCTCTAGCCCGAGCCGTATTGGCATTTGCACTTACAGTTCTGAAAGTAACACTAAATAAATCAAAGTTAGTCTAATTTGCATAATTTACGCATGAGAAAAAAACCCGTATTTTATGTGATGTATCCCATGGTACTAAACATACATACAAAAAATTATTCGAATCGGAGCTTTCATATCGAAGTTCTGCGTAAAAATCAGATTGCACCTAATTTTGGTTCAAAATGGCTGCCATCAGCCGTCTTAAATTTCGGACCAGACCCCAAAACACTCGTTCTCGTCTCGCGGTGATAACAAAGGTACCCAAGAAGTTTAGTAAAGATCGATTCATAAATACGGCCTCTAGCCCGAGTCGTGTGTACGGCGCGACAGATGGACAGACGGACGTTCTTACATGTTCTTACTTGTGGGTTTTTTCCCATGTTAAACCCTAATCCCACAAGGTGAAAAAATTAACCCCTCAGTGCAAAAAATAACCCCACAAGTGGCCACTGTACTAACCCAACCCCACAACTACCACCGACCCTAAATTGTAAACCCCACAATGTACCTCTGCTAAGCCCGGACAGACAGACAGATGGACAGACGGACAACAGGCCATGGCAATACCTCAAATTTGGCTTCACCAAAGTTGAGCTAAAAATAAAAATATTTAGTTATTCAGGAAATGTTTTCAGCAAATGTCACCTGCTATTTGTATTAGGTAGACATTTAATAAAAACAAGAGGTCCAAATGGTTTTTAATCGCTCAACTGATAAAACAGTTTAAGCATTTAAGGTCACATTCAGCATCTACATGTTTGGGTGAACTGTTTCTTTTGCGTAAAATCACTCATACCTCACCAAAACTCATTTTGAAGCAAAAAGAGAAATGAAAGTGTCAATGACACTGTAGCTCAACTTGTCAAGACATGTACATGTATAGCATGTGACACAGCAATGACAAACATCTAGGTAATGACCTGATAACAAAGGTACATATAAAGTATTGTAACGGTCTGTACATAAATACTGGCCGTAGCCTATAACAAATGTATAGGTAAAGTATTGTAAAGGTGGATGACAGTCAGATGCTAAACTCGAAAAGAAATCTTTGAGTCCCAGAGTGGGTCTGACTGAACCCCAAAATATTTGTTCTCATAGCACAGTGATAATAAAGGCACCCCAAAACACACTCATTCCTGTCCCAAGGTGAAAACAAAGGTACCCAAGAAGTTTCATGAAGATCAGTTCATAAATACGAGCTGTATAGAAGTTGTGACAAAAAACTGATTGGACCTAATTTTGGTACAAAATGGCCACTGGCAGCCATCTTGAATTTTGGACCGCACTCAGAAACACTCGTTCTCATCCCAAGGTGATAACAAAGGTACCCAAGAAGTTTTGTGAAGATCGGTTCATAAATACAGACTCTAGCCCGAGCCGTATTGACATGTGCACTTACTGTGTATAAGTAGCACTGAATAAATCAAAGTTCATCTAATTTGCATAATTTTTGCATGAGAAAAAAACCTGTATTATATGTGATGTATTCCAAGTTACTAAACATTCAAACAGAAATTTATTCAAATCAGAACTTTCATACAAAAGTTCTGTACAAAAAACTGATTGCACCAATTTTGGTACAAAATGGCCGCCGGCAGCCATCTTGAATTTTGGACTGCATCCAAAAACACTTGTTCTCGTCCCAAGGTGATAACAAAGGTGCCCAAGAAGTTTCGTAAAAATCGGTTCATAAATACGGCCTGTAGCCCGAGCTGTATTGGCATTTGCAGTTACAGTGCTGAAAGTAACATTAAATAGATCAAAGTTAGTCTAATTGGCATAATTTATGCACACGAAAAAAACCTGTATTATATGTGATGTATCCCATGGTACTAAACATTCACACAGAAAATTATTCAAATCAGCGTTTTCATATGGAAGTTCTGCGCAAAAATTTTGTACAAAATGGCCACCAGCGGCCATTTTGAATTTCAGACTGAACCCCAAAACACTCGTTCTTGCCCCACGGTGATAACAAAGGTACCCAAGAAGTTTCGTAAAGATCGGTTCATAAATACAGCCTCTAGCCCGAGCCGTATTGGCATTTGCACTTACAGTTCTGAAAGTAACACTAAATAAATCAAAGTTAATCTAATTTGCATAATTTACGCATGAGAAAAAAACTCGTATTTTATGTGATGTATCCCATGGTACTAAACATACAAACAAAAAATTATTCAAATCGGAGCTTTCATATCAAAGTTCTGCGTAAAAATCTGATTGCACCTAATTTTGGTACAAAATGGCTGCCAGCAGCCATCTTAAATTTCGGACCGGAGCACAAAACACTCGTTCTCGTCTCACGGTGATAACAAAGGTACCCAAGAAGTTTCGTAAAGATCGATTCATAAATATGGCCTCTAGCCCGAGCCGTGTGTACGGCACGACAGATGGACAGACATACGTTCTTACATGTTCTTACTTGTGGGGTTTTTCCCATGTTAAACCCTAACCCCACAAGGTGAAAAAATTAACCCCACTGTGCAAAAAATAACCCCACAAGTGGCCACTGTACTAACCCAACCCCACAACTACCACCGACCCTAAATTGTAAACCCCACAATGTACCTCTGCTAACCCTGGACAGACAGACAGATGGACAGACGGACAACAGGCCATGGCAATACCTCAAATTTGGCTTCGCCAAAGTTGAGCTAAAAATGAAAATATTTAGTTATACAGGAAATGTTTTCAGCAAATGTCACCTGCTATTTGTATTAGGTAGACATTTAATAAAAACAAGAGGTCCAAAGGGTTTTTAATCGCTCACCCGATAAAACAGTTTAAGCATTTAAGGTCACATTCAGCATCTACATGTTTGGGTGAACTGTTTCTTTTGCGTAAAATCACTCATACCTCACCAAAACTCATTTTGAAGCAAAAAGAGAAATGAAAGTGTCAATGACACTGTAGCTCAACTTGTCAAGACATGTACATGTATAGCATGTGACACAGCAATGACAAACATCTAGGTAATGACCTGATAACAAAGGTACATATAAAGTATTGTAACGGTCTGTACATAAATACTGGCCGTAGCCTGTAACAAATGTATAGGTAAAGTATTGTAAAGGTGGATGACAGTCAGATGCTAAACTCGAAAAGAAATCTTTGAGTCCCAGAGTGGGTCTGACTGAACCCCAAAATATTTGTTCTCATAGCACAGTGATAACAAAGGCCCCCCAAAACACACTCATTCCTGTCCCAAGGTGAAAACAAAGGTACCCAAGAAGTTTCATGAAGATCAGTTCATAAATACGAGCTGTATAGAAGTTGTGACAAAAAACTGATTGGACCTAATTTCAGTACAAAATGGCCACTGGCAGCCATCTTGAATTTTGGACCACACTCAGAAACACTCGTTCTCGTCCCAAGGTGATAACAAAGGTACCTAAGAAGTTTCGTGAAGATCGGTTGATAAATACAGCCTCTAGCCCGAGCTGTATTGACATGTGCACTTACAGTGTATAAGTAGCACTAAATAAACCAAAATTCATCTAATTTGCATAATTTCTGCACGAGAAAAAAACCCGTACTATATGTGATGTATTCCATGTTACTAAACATTCATACAAAAATTTATTCAAATCAGAACTTTCAAACAGAAGTTCTGTACAAAAGACTGATTGCACTAATTTTGGTACAAAATGGCTGCTGGTGGCCATCTCGAATTTCGGACCACACCCAAAAACACTCGTTCTCATCCCATGGTGATAACAAAGGTACCCAAGAAGTTTCGTAAAGATCGGTTCATAAATACGGCCTCTGGCCTGAGCTGTATAGAAGTTGTGTACAAAAAACAGATTAGACCTAATTTCAGTACAAAATGGCCACTGGCAGCCATCTTGAATTTTGGACCGCACTCAGAAACACTCGTTCTCATCCCAAGGTGATAACAGAGGTACCCAAGAAGTTTCGTGAAGATCAGTGATAAATACCAGGGCTCGCAAATAGGTTCGCCCGACGTCCCGGGACAACCAGTAATTTTCTCGGGCAACCAAAAATGCTATTCCCTCTGCCCGACGGGCAACCAGATTTTTTCTGTACGATTTTAAAAGATAATTCTTTGAAAAAATTAAAATATAAAAACGAGGAGGAATTAATGATGAAACAACTGTTAAAATGGTTGAATACGTATTCCGCTGGTTAGGAGAAGTACTTTTCAGACAGTGGCGGCGGCTCATAAACTTCAACAGGTACATAATTCCTTTTCTGATCTATGATATTATCGATGACACATGCTGGGATTGGTTGTCAATAACGCACTGTTTTAAGTATTCAACAAACCTAAACAAATGGTCACCACGTCGGTACTGTTTAGTCCTGTCCCACTGATACTGTTAGCAACAGGCTGACAGCCCCCCACGCACACACGCACACTCACACCTCCCACAGCGAAATTCAGGGCAAATTTTGATATTGTTCAGTAATGCTCACGAGTGGAGTCTGGTTGTATTTGAATCAATGTTTCCAGATATAGGGAGTGCACCGGTACTATAAGCAACCGAGAACGGCGTGACGTCATATCCCTGTAGAGACAATACTGTACGCTCATAATGTCCTGAACAACGATTCAAACACAACCAGTACCTTCCCAGAAACCATTTTTCGAAAGTGAAAGTGGATGTTGTGCTCATTCAGCATTGCAACGGTCTCTGTTGCTGATCTTCCTCTTGGTCAGGTACTTATTTATTTTTTTGTTACTGTATTGAACAAACGATATAATATGTTTGAGATTAGTTCTCAGTTCAGATAGTAAGTTAATGTAGCGCAGTGAACCAGGACACTTTCCAGGCTGTAATAGGGAGTGGGGGTGGGGGTGGGGGTGGGCGGTACTACGGTGCCGTATCCAAAGTGTCAGTTGTCATGACACATGGCTTTTTTTTGGCACAACTGAATCTTGATCTGTCCCCGTCTTTCAACACCTGTTGTTATACATCGTTTGTTGTCATATCTGATCAACTCAGATTGAAATGTGTATAAACTGAGCAATCAAATATCAGTCCTAACGCCGGGCCACCATTTTCTGGGGTGGGCAACCAGATTTCAAAAGAAGCCTGCCCTGCGGGCAATCGCGTTTTTTCACTATTTGCGAGCCCTGAATACAGCCTCTAGCCCGAGCCGAATTGACATGTGTACTTACTGTGTGTAAGTAGCACTGAAAAAATCAAAATTCATCTAATATGCATAATTTTTGCACGAGAAAAAACCTGTATTATATGTGATGTATCCCATGGTACTAAACATTCACACAAAAAATTATTCAAACAGCGTTTTCATATGGAAGTTCTGTGCAAAAATCTGATTGCATCTAATTTTGTACAAAATGGCTGCCATCGGCCATCTGGAATTTCGGACCGCACCCAAAAACACTCGTTCTCGTCCCACGGTGATACCAAAGGTACCCAAGAAGTTTCGTAAAGATCGGTTTATAAATACGGCCTCTAGCCCAAGCCGTATTGGCATTTGCACTTATAGTGCTGAAAGTAACACTAAATACATCAAAGTTAGTCTAATTTGCATAATTTACGTACGAGAAAAAAACCCGCATTATATGTGATGTATCCCATGGTACTAAACATTCATACAAAAAATTATTCAAATCAGTGCTTTAATATGGAAGTTCTGCGCAAATATCTGATTGCGCCTAAGTTTGTACAAAATGGCCACCAGCGGCCAACTTGAATTTCAGATCGGACCCAGAAACACACGTTCTCGTCCCACAGTCATATCAAAGGTACCCAAGAAGTTTCATAAAGATTGGTTCATAAATACATCCTCTAGCCCGAGCCGTATTGAATTGTTGGCGGACAGACGGACAGACGGCCATGGCATAAGCTCAAATTTGGCTTCGCCAAAGTTGAGCTAAAAATCACCCAAAATGGACCCTCTTACACTGTTTCCCACCCCCATCCCCAACCACCAACAGGGTGAAAATTTATTTCTTTGCATAAAATCACTCAAAATCCTCCAAATCTTATTCTGGATTTACATTTACCCAGCAAAATCGGTCAAGCATAACACTTTGAACAAACTTTAATCTAGAAGTCATAGTAATACTATATACCAAACATCTAAAGATTCTGCTTGGTGGATCAAAAGAAGAAAATTTTTGAAGAATAGTCCTCATACTGCACTAAGTTAAAATTCAGGCTTCCATAGAGGGCCTAAAGATGAGCCCAGGTATTTGATGTGAACAAAGTTGAATCTCACCACACTAAGGATGTCAATACCATGTAACAAAAGAATCTGACGTATGGATATGAAGAGGGGGATTTTTACGGAATAGTCCTTTTGCACGAAGTTAAAATTTGGGATCCCACAGGCCGCAAAAATATAACCGAAGGGACTTGATTTGAAGAACAAACTTGAATCTGAACCTCATAAGGTTGCTGCATCTCAAATATCAAAAGATTCTGACTAGTTGATCTGAAGAATTTGAGTTTCAATGGAATTTCAGCACATAGCACTAAGTTAAAATTTAGGTTGTTGTAGGAAGCTTGTATATGAACAAACAGAGGGACCTTATTTGAACAAATTGGAATCTGAACCAACTAAGGATACTGCAAACCAAACATCAAATGATTCTGACTGGTAGATCTGAAGAAGAAGGTTCTTAAAGAATATTACTCATGTTGCATGAAGTTAAAATACCTGCTCCCACAGGTAGCCCAGATGTGACCTCAGAGACCTGATTTGAACAAATGTAAATCTGATCCTGCTGAGGATGCTGTACACCAATCATCAAAAGATTTTGACTGATGGATCTGAAGATAAAATATGAACTCAGGATTTGTTTTGAACAAACCTGAGTCTGACCCCTCTAAGGTTGATGTAAACAAAGTATGAACAGATTCTGATAGGTAGTTCTGGAGAATATTTTTCAATTTCTTTTTTCAAAATTTGTGGGGAATAACAGATTTACGTCCCCTGTGGTGCTCCTTGTGGGCAGGGCAACTTTATTTGAACAAACTTGCATTGACATATGATAAGGAACAAGCATATCAAATTTGGTTCAATTCAACCCAGTAGTTTATAAGAAGTCAATAATGTAAAGTTCACGCCAGCTGGATGGACGACGGACACCGAATGATAGACGGAAAGGGATAACTAAACCTGCCCTTGAGCTTCGCTCAGGTGAGCTAATAAAAGAAACTTAATTCAATTCCACTCCCAAAACCAAATCACTCATGTTACCATGTCGACATTGACTTCTGACGTCATTCTCGTATTACACATGATGTGAAAAATATATTTTAGGTAATGAGCTATTTCATGGTGATTATGTGATAAACTTTAAATGCAAAAAGAGAAGTAAACACTGACTATTCTTTGTTCGTTTATTGGTGTTCAATGTCACTTTCAAAAGCTTTGGCTACATCATGACTGCAGAAAAAGTATTAACTGGTAAAGTGCTGGAAGCCCATCATATCTGGGCATTATTTTGAAGTGCAGGTTCCACAACTTAAAGGCTTCATATTCAGTGGATGTGCTTCATATTTTATACCATGATTACCTATTCTACAATATATGAAAAGCCTATGACATAAATTTTAGCTTTACACACCAACCATGGTGAACACGCCAGCAATGGCATTTCAATAGTTAAAATTTACACCTGCAGTGGAACTACATCCAAGCTGACCTTTGGTGACCTCGACCTGAATGCAACTTGTCTAAATTTATCGCACGTCGCCTCACGAAGAGTGAAATGAAAGTGACAATTATTTATTACGTTTTTAAATGAGTTTACCCCATAAGACACCAAAACTTAACAAACATGCATTGTCTCATGTTAATAAAGCATCCATAACTCAAAATGGTATGTTATTATGCTATTAAAATGAAAAAGGTCCCCGTTTCATTTTCCATTTCATTTCGGTGATAAAATTGACAGTGGAAGTACTGTCCACCAATGCTCGTGTAAACAAAAACAGATTCGCACATATGTACGTCTGGTGCTCAGTAAAATCGATAAAAATAATAGCGACTCTTAATAATCTGACGATCATGGTATAAATAAAATATACCCAAAGTAGCTTGGTGTACTAAATGTTCACCACTCATGGTGAAGTGGTGTTAACCGTGTGCCAAAGGCTCACGGTTAACACAACTTCACCACTTGTGGTGAACATTTGGTACACAAAGCTACTATGGGTATATTCTATATATCTTTGAAGTGAAGTTATTTCAACTGTATGCAATTGCCTTGTTACAATTGTGGGAGAGTGCCCCATAAATTGTAACAAGGCAAATTTTCATGACCAAAAATAATTTAGCACTTTACCAGTTAATTTAGAGTAAGCTAATCATTTATTGTTATACTGCCCACTTTAGTGCACTCTCATATCGGGTGTTCATCACCAGGAGCTATAAAACCAGTAACACATAACTTGCTTACTGCAGTAATCAAGCACTGTTCCACTTCCTGATCTCAACAAAGGAAGAGGATGACCACAAACTCGACTACCACAAATTCATTGTGATACAATTAGCACCTATACTCAGGTCTACCAGTTCCCACTGTTTGTTAACAACTAAAAGGCCAAGACAATTTCATAGTACTTCCACTACATGAAATTCTGGTGGTTTTGCAATGATTGCAAGTCAAGTCTTGACTGCCAGTAGTGGAAGCCAAGTCATGATTAGAAATCACTGCCATGGTAAATTCACTACTGTCTGAAAGAGTTTCTTGGGACTGAAATTTGGGAACTTGGGCACTTTGGGCATTTTTGTGAAAGTCAGAAATAGGCCTCAGATGGTTAACTCTATTATATTGGAACCAAAAGATGCATGGCAATTCCCAGAATAAAATGAAATACTTCAAGGTTACTGTAATAAAGTTAACAAGTAGAAGAAGAGAGCAACATTCTGATACATAGATAAGACATGGATAAAACAGATACACCTGTAGTTATAATAAGCTGTAAATTATGTTCCTGAACAGTCAGCATATGTTGTTGATGTGTTTTACCTGATGAAGATCCTGAAGGACAGCCATATTTATCTTCTAGCAATTTCATTATGGCCTTAACTTTTATCTGTTGATGGAATCTCATAAGTAATGGTACTGAAACATTTGGAAGTGAAATAGAGACACACACACATTATTAACTCTTGGCATTTTCATTAACACTTATAAGATCCATTGTTTAACTCTTAACCCGCTGAGTTTCTTTTCAACCTACTCACAATTGTTTACAATTGGCTGTAACATAAGTGCAAGCCCTACTTCGGAACTAACTCAAGCTTTTAGAATCTTTTCCAAACGAGTTGGAAAAGTACTAGAGTGCAAAAGCACGAAAAAGATCGAAAAAAGGGTCGAGCGAGACCAGCGCTCGAAATTACAGGTACTCTCTCTGCACACCTCTTGCGTTTACCGAGCGCATGCGCAACAACCGTAACGTCAATTCCTTTATTTTCCGCCATTGTTCATGGTCGGAAATTTTTGTGACTCGTGCTGTTTATGCTATTAATTCTTCGTGAACAACTTATTAATCATCTTTAGTGTGCTACTGGATTGTATCCTTTTTCAAGCTACCAAATTATTATTCTCATTTAATGTTAATTTGTATTATTATTGCTGTTCTTTTCACACTTTATCTTGCCTTTCCCCCACGTGTGAACACGACCTTCGTTCTGTTTTCCGTCGGCGGGAAGCTTGATTATTGTATTTATATCATGCCTAAGACTATTCCTTGTACCTCTTGTTTGCAGGTGAAACATGTGGACGATTCCCATACCACATGTGTCACTTGCAACAATTGCACTCAGGCCCAATCATGTGGTATCTGTGGGGTTCGGTCCTCTAAATTTTGGGCTTCTGTTAACAAGGTGGTTCTTTCCAGAGCTAGAACCCCTCGTTCTCGGGGTAAGGGTAGCCGTGCCGTTGCAGACATTTCTGCTGGTGCACGTGGTGACTCTGTCACACAGGATTCGGATCTGACTTCTGTGGCGAGCTCCTCTGCAACTGTTGACGGTGTTTGTTCAGTGATACCTGATGAGGAGACCGCGGTCTCTTTGTCTTCGGATGTCACTATTGAGGCGTCTGTTTTCGTTGAGAGCTTTTACGAGGTCAGCTCGGTAACCCTCTCCGATCTGCCTCCTACACCGTCGACCGTTGTTGAGGGGGTTGCTACTTCAGATCCTATTCTGTCTGATAGTGGCTCTTCCATCTCCTCTGGGGATGGTCTACAGTCTCGGGGGACCGAGGCTGTATCTGCTGGTGTGTCTGTGTGTTCTCAGCCTCCCCCAGCCTCGCGGCGAGGCTGTGCGGGTTTGCTGTCTGCTCCGTCTCATCTGGCTAGGTTTGCTCCTAGTCGGTTGAGCCGGCCGGTCGCTTCGGCAGCGATTCCTCGTCCCTCGAGTGAATCATTTATTGTTCCACCTTCGCCTGCTAGTGTGCCGGCTAGCGGGATGGTGTTGGGACGTTGGCATCCAGGGCCTGCTGTTCGGCAGCGGTCAGTGACAGCCCCGGTTAGCTGTCACTCTCGGAACCTTCCTCCGGTGATTCCTCACTGTGTTCCGAGTCTGGGTGTCGATCGATGCTTGCCGTCGGTCTCAGAGGATAGGCAGTTGGGGCCGTCTGCTGCGCAGAGGTCAATGACAGGTTCCTGTCATTCTTGGGACAATCCTCCGGTGTCTTCTCACCGTGTCCTAGGTCCAGCTACCGATCGACGTGCGCCGTCGGTCCCTTTCGAGGATTTGCAGGCAGGGCCTTCTGTTTCGCAGAGGCCAGTGATGGCTCCTGGGCGTCACAATCGGGACTATCCTCCGGTGTCTTCTCACCGTGCTCCTATTCTGTCTGCCGATCGACGTTCGCCGTCGGTCTCTTCTGAGGATTTGGGTTCTTCTACCAGAAGGGTCCATTGGGAGGACACTCCGTCGGGCGATTCTGCTGCGACGGATTCTCAGGGTGACCTGCGCCAGGCCGTTTTGGCGCTCACCCGGTTGCTTTCTGGCAACCCTCAAGTTGGCCTCCCTGTGCCTCCTGAGGCACAACCTCCTTTGGTCGGTCGCCGAGATGTCTCGCCTGGCCCCTTGGATACTGCACAGTATTCACAGGAGGTTTCTGCTGGTCAGCCCGAGTTGGGCTACGTCTCCTCTGCTACGGAGGATGACGAGTATCTTGAAGGTTATGGTCCCCCCTCGTCAGTCTTGGGGCAGGCTTTGGATTTCGTCTTTGGCTTATTGCCGGACGTTCTACCTTCCAACCAGCCTTCTGTGACCGTCCGGCCGCGGTCCACTGTGGAGCGCCGTAACCCTGTTGAGCCTTCTAGCTCCGGGGCTTTGCGTCCTCTGCAATCGGCTCAGGTGGTTGAGTCCTTCCAGGGCTTAGACGCCAAAATGCGTTCTAAGGCCCTCAAGGGTTCCTTCTTTTCTAGAGCTGATGCCTTTCTGCCTCCATCGCGGTTTCGTGTTTACGATTCCGTCTCTCCACCAGTCTTCCAAGGGATGACTACTGTGGATGAGGATTCTTCTTCCCTCGGGTTGACTAAGCCTAAGTCGGCAGTTCTCCCGATGTCGGTAGTTGAGTCTATGGTGGGCCTGTCCCGAGAGATGCTGGGTATGTTATCTCTCGCGGACCATGTCGTCGCTGCTCTGGCTGAATATTTTCCACCAGGGGAGTTTGATGACGCTCAGGCGCCTTTTCGCGTTTTGTCACAGGCTCTTATGAACTTGACTCACGCTCACGCCTGTAACACGGCCAATTTGGAGCTGGCACGCCGGGATGCGGTTTTGGATTCTTTACCATCCCTTCCTTCTGAGCAACGTGCTGTTCTGAGGTCTGCCTCTTTGGTAGGACCTCAGTTGTTCCATGGTTCCGTGGAAGCTGTTCGTGGCGAAGTTCTTCGTCATTCGAAGGACCAGCTTTTGCTGAGACAGCTTGACCCACCTGCTGCTGCGGGTGGGGGTCGTTCCAGGCCCGCCAAGCGTGCTGCTGTGTCTGCCTCGTCGGCGACGTCGGCTACGCCTTCGGCTCCGTCTGCTCCTTCTGCTCATAAGAAGCGCCGACGTGGCCAGGCCCGCTGGCAGCCTCAGGCTGGAAAGTCTCAGGACTCTGTCACTTCCCGAGGTGGTTTCTCCTCTCGGGGGCCTCGTCGAGGCCGCAAGTGAAGGTTCTCACCTCGATTCGCCTCCAGTCGGAGGAAGGCTGTCGCTGTTTTACGACCGTTGGACGAGATAACGTCGGACTCTTGGGTCCTCGACGTCATTCATTCCGGTCTGTGACTGTCCTTCCATCGGCACCCCAGTTTATCTCGGGTGCCCCTTCCGACTCAGGTCCCTTCAGATTCTCTGCGTCGGGACCTTCTGGTGCAGGAGATCGACAATCTCCTCACCAAAGGGGCGATCGAGGTGGTCAGGAACACCCTTTCACCGGGGTTTTACTCGAGACTTTTCTTGGTGCCGAAGAAAAACGGCCAATTTCGTCCTGTCATCGATCTGAGTACCCTGAACGAGTACATAATTGCTCCTCGTTTCAGTATGGAGACTTTCCGGTCGGTTCGACGTTCAGTTCATCAGGGCGATTTTGCGGCCAGTATCGACCTGAAAGATGCCTACTTCCATGTACCCATTCATCTGGCGTCACGGAAATACCTTCGGTTCTCGTTTCGGGATCGAGTTTTTCAATTCAGAGCTCTCCCGTTCGGTTTGAACCTGGCTCCTTGGGCCTTCACCCGACTGATGTCACATGTGCTTGCTTTCCATCGCACTCAGTCGGCGGTGACTTCATCCGCCTACCTAGACGACATCCTCCAACGGCACCACGATGCTGCTGTTCTGGAGTTCGATGTCCGGCAGTTTCTTTGCCTGCTAGCGTCGCTGGGTTTCAGAGTCAATCGCGAGAAGTCGGATCTTCTTCCTTCTCAGCGATTCCGTCATTTGGGGATGGATTTCGACACTCTTCACAATGTAGTGTCGGTCCCCCAGGCTCGGGCGACGATTCTTTCCGCCTTGACTCGGGACCTGCTTCAATCTTCCTCGGTCTCGGCCAGGACTTTCCTTCGGATGCTGGGCCTTTGCGGTTCGGTGACCGATCTCATTCTGCTCGGTCGCTTGTTTGTCCGACCTCTCCAACACTTCCTGTTGGATCATTGGCGTCCGAATGTAGATCCGCTGGACCTGGAACTCACTATTCCTCGGTCTCTGCTTTGTCACCTCCGCCCTTGGGCAGATATTCCCTGGCTGACACAGGGTGTTCCGTTGGATCTTCCTTTGGCCGATCGCATCCTTACTGCGGATGCCAGCGATCGGGGTTGGGGTGCGACGTTGGACCCTCTCGGTCTGTCTACTCACGGAGAGTGGGACAGCGAGCAGGTGGGCCTTCATATCAACCAGAAGGAGCTCCTTGCTCTTCTGTTGAGTTTTCGGCTTTGGATCCCTCATCTGTCGGACCATGTTGTCCTACTTCTTTCGAACAATTCGACAGTAGTGGCCTACATACGGAATCAGGGAGGCACTCATTCGATTCCCATGTATCGGCTGTCTCGGGATCTTCTTCTGTTGGCGCGGGATGTGAACGCTCGGGTGTCCATTCGACACATTCCCGGGCGTCTCAACGTCCTAGCAGACTCCCTGTCCCGACGCGACAGTGTCCTTCCAACCGAATGGATGCTACATCGGTCGGTGTTTCAGGCGATTTGCAAGCAGTGGGGTCGTCCTCAGGTCGACCTTTTCGCTACTCGCTGGAATCATCAGGTAGAGACTTTTGTCTCCCCTTGTCCAGATCCTCTGGCATTTGCAGTAGACGCTCTGTCTCTGGACTGGACAGGCTGGGTCGGCTATGCCTTTCCTCCTGCACCGATTCTTCCTCAAGTTTTAGCGAAGATTCGTGCTTGCAGTTGCAGGATCATTCTGATCACACCCCTGTCTCCACAGAGGGTGTGGATCAATCTGCTGCGGCCTCTATTGGCCGATCGACCGATTCGTCTACCTCTACGTCGCGATCTTCTTTCACAGGGTCGTCCCAGGAAGTATCACAACAACCTGGCGAGCCTGTCCCTTCACGCCTGTCTTTATCAGGTCCAGTCTCCGACGTAGAGGTTTTTCGAGACGATCAGTGGAGTGCATTTCTGCATCGCGGCGACCTTCCACTGGAATGACTTATGCCGCCAAGTGGAAGGTTTTCTGCCGCTGGTGTTCAGGTCACAATGTGAATTACCGTGATCCGTCTATCGCTCAAATTGCGGATTTTCTGGTTTTTCTTTTTGACTCCAAGGGCCTCCAGCCTATTACGATTAAGGGCTATCGGTCTATGCTGTCTGATACTTTCTCTTATGTGGGAAAGCGGTGTATCGGTCGTAATCTTTTCCTCTCCAAACTTATTTGGCACTTTTCTTTGAAGAGGCCTCGAGTTTTGCGTCTTACACCCAAGTGGAACTTGGCATGGGTGTTGCACTGTTTGGAGGGGGCGCCTTTCGAGCCTTTATCTGAGACCGACATGCGTTTTCTCACCTATAAGACGGCTTTTCTTCTAGCGTTTGCTTCTGCTCGTCGAGTCAGTGAGCTTCATGCGCTATCTGTTGATTCTGCCTTCTTCCGAAATGAGGCTAACAGTGTCACATTCACTACTGATTGCTCTTTTCTGGCTAAGAATCAACTCCCCGATTCGGTACCTCCTCCCATCTGCATTCGGGCTCTCCCTGCTGTAGATGGACGGAGGCCTCTTCTTTGTCCTGTTCGTGCGGTCAAGACTTACATTACTCGCACTCAGTTCATTAGGAGGGATCGGAAGAGATTCTTTCTGTCTCTCATTCCTAAGCGGCAGTCTATCTCTTCCCATTCTATTTCCAGGTGGATCTGTCTTGCAATCAAGCTGGCTTATTCTCGCTTGTCTGCATCGGATCTTGTTTCGAACCGGCTTAATGCTCACGAGGTTCGTGCCATTTCTACATCCTGGGCGTTCTCCAATTCTGTTTCGCTCCGTGATGTTATGAATGCGGCTTACTGGAGGAATGCTTCTACCTTCTCCTCCTTTTATCTCCGCCACCTTCAGCAGCAATCTGAGGACCTTTATTCTTTAGGCCCTCTCGTTGCTGCTCAGGCTGTTGTGCACCCTCGTTAAATTGTTTTTGTCGAGGTTGCGCTTCTCTCAGCCGTGTTCTTTTCAGGTGCCTTCTCTCTTTCTTCATTACAGGTTTTTAGTTTTTGTTCTCTGCCATCCTTGCTTTCGTTCTGCTACTCTTGTTGGTATTGGTTATGTGATTCACCTCCTCCTATTGTTTATTCAGCCAATTGTAAACAATTGTGAGTAGGTTGAAAAGAAATTAAAATTTTTTAGTAAATTTTGTTTCTTAACATACCTACCACAATTGTTTACCGGAGGCCCACCCTCCTTGGGGATATCTTTGATATCGATGCCTCCCCGCTAAATCACAAACTTCTCGTTGGCGGAAATACGGAATTGACGTCACGGTTGTTGCGCATGCGCTCGGTAAACGCAAGAGGTGTGCAGAGAGAGTACCTGTAATTTCGAGCGCTGGTCTCGCTCGACCCTTTTTTCGATCTTTTTCGTGCTTTTGCACTCTAGTACTTTTCCAACTCGTTTGGAAAAGATTCTAAAAGCTTGAGTTAGTTCCGAAGTAGGGCTTGCACTTATGTTACAGCCAATTGTAAACAATTGTGGTAGGTATGTTAAGAAACAAAATTTACTAAAAAATTTTAATATTTTCAAGATATTTTTCAACAGATCTAGTCATGGCTGCTCTGAAGCAGCCATGACTAGATTTGATGAAAAGTTCATCTAAATTTAACTTCAGAAATCTTTGGTGCAAAATCCTTTCAGTTTACAAGGGGAAAATCTGGTTAAAAGTGACCAAATGATACTTATTTCAGTTGCAAGAGAAATCCTGTCCTTGGCAGAAATATCCACCAGCAGCATGCAAGGAGTTAATTAACTGTTTAAGTGCCAAGGCTTATATGAGTCAAGCAATATGCCACATCTTATTCCAGGAGTTAATTTCATAACAATGAAGATATGCTGTTACTCTACACACACAAATGAAGGGGCTTACTAAGTGCTTTTCATTATCTGGTTCAGTACTAGAAGGGAATATTTTGGAACCATTAAAAACTGTGCTAGTACTGAAGCAGACAGAAACAGGGGTGTTGCCAGGATTTTTCAGGGTGGATAATAATTTGGATTTTATGGACCATCGATGACTTTCGTGACTACTGCAAACAGGAAGTAGGGAGAGTACAAGAAGGGTGTCCCTACTGAGGAGGGGCAGGGAAAAGTTTTAAAAGTGAAGCCTGTGAGAGTGAGTCTGAGGTCCCCAATGCTTTTTTATGGAATTGTCTGTTTTTAATAGTGATTTTCTCCTCAAAGCCTCAGAAAGATGATGGGAGCCAAAACTCACATTCTGCAACTCACTGCAACTGTTACTGCATTACACACACGTCATTTAGAGAAGTGGTGAACGAGTTAAGTAACTTTGTAAATACTGAAGCTGAACCAATTTATTTTGACATAGAATCTATTCCCCGGTGTTTAGTTAGAAGAACATCAAAAATTATTTTAATCCAACCACTAGTGGATGGATATAATCTATAACGTACAAACATACAAACATATGAACAGATGCAGCTATTTACTATATACCCCATCAGTTGTTAGTGACAATGTTGGAGGAGTCTCATCGCAATCAGTTCATAAATGTAGCTGGAGTTGTACTACAGATTTTCATATCCAAATCTATAATAAATCCTTCTAAGTTCAAGGGGAGATAACTTGGTTGAAATCATTAAAGATTGGAAATTTGGAAATATATCCACTTGTTATTGTACATAGTTGAGAAGTTTCTCATCTAAATCGATTACAGAAATTTATTAACGCCTAAGTTCAAGGGGAGATAATTTGGTTGAAATCACCACTGTTTGAAAATTTGGAATATGCACACCTTCACTGGTTAGTGATGATGTTTGAGAAGTTTCATCTAAATTGAATCATAAATGTTGGAGGAGTTGCACACACAAGAATCGTACACAAAATTCTATAAAAAAATGCTCTAATTTCAAGGGTAGATAACCTGACTTAAATCATCAGACTAAAACTTATGAAATATGCACATATTCGTTTGTTAGTGATTTGAAACAGTTCATCGAAATAAGTCCATAAATGTAGGAGTTGTGCACACAAGATGAGACAGAAATCTTAAATAAATCAATGTTGACGGAGACAGAAACTCGTTAAAATTAAAGTGGATTGAGAATTTTCAAACATGCATATGTCAAATTGTTAGGAGCCATGTTTGAAAAGTTTCATGTAAAATAATTAATAAATGTAAAAGTTATGCGCACAAGAATTTCATGTAGAAATCTATATAAAATCTTCAAAAGTTTAAAGAGAGATAATCAGGCCAGCATCATTGTAGATTGAAAATTTAAAAATACGTATATGTTCATTTGTCAGTGGTCACATGTGAATATTTTTATCAAAATCAGTCCATAAACTGGTTGAGGGCTGCATTATTTTTGATGGTCTGAATTTTTTAATCAAAATTTGTTTAATTACAAATTATTGGAGAGTGCCCACAGGCACTCTCCAATAATTTGTCATAAAATAAATTAATATAAACAAAATATTATTTGTGTTTGACCGAATATGAAACAAGAGTAAGAAAAATGTTGGCTTTTGCTCTGGTACCATCAGTTTTTTGAAAGCTCTGATAGTGGCTTCCAGCATTCAACCAGTTAATGAGGAGTTGTGCACACAAGAATCTCCTGTAGAAACCTACAATAAATCTTCTCTAAGTTCAGTGGGAGATAGTCTGGTTGAAATTATTACAGATTGAAAATTTGTGAATATGCTTATTCATTTATTTATTGGTGTTTAAGGTCACATACTTATGCACAATGGCCAATCGTGACCGTGAAGGTTTTACAGGTGGAGGAAGTCGGAGTACCACTGAGCATCAATGAGCAACTGTCAGCTCCTCAACATTCTAACTCTATTCAAGCTCTGCTCAAGCAGGGTTACAGTGGTTGAAGACATGTGCACAATTGACGTGCAGTACGCCTTAGTACATGGCATCATCATGCCCCCATATAGGCAACCGGGATAAAGAGCCTTGCCCAAGGACACAACTCGGGTCGTTCCGGACGGGGATTGAACTCGGGACCTCTAGCACAGAAGTCCAACAGTCTACCGCTGAGCCACCGGGCTCCGTGAATATGCTTATGTTCACTTGTTATTGGTCATGCTTAAGAAATGTCACTGAAATCAGTTCATGAAATTAGTTTGAGTTGCACACACATAAATCTCAAATAGAAATCTATAATAAATCTAAATTCAAGGAGATATAACTTGGTTAAAGTCATTGTGAATTCAAAATTTTCGAATAAGTGCATTTCACTTGTTAGAGGTCATTTTTGACACATTTCACAGAAACCTGTTTATAAATGCAGGAAGAGTTGTGCACACTAGAATTTCAGATGGATGGCTGCATGAACCTATAAAGATGGATGGCCCTGTGGATGTATAGAATTTTAGGGTGATGATGTTGTACCCCAATTCTTTTAAGTGGGAGTATAATAAAATAAGATAGCACAACAAACTTGTTTGGTGTAGTTTTTGAAATGCAGAGTAATGCAAGTCTGTAAACAAAATATATTACCTTGGATCACAAAAAGTAAATGTCATGTCCAAATGATGTCTACTCATAAACATATTGCCATCCAAACGAATCTCAAGAATAGAGTTTGTTTGCATTGGTCGACATACACAAGTTAGTCCTTGAATATTAAAGCCTTTAGGTTTATTTGATGGTGACACTTTCAACCTTCCATTCCACTGCACAAGCTAAAAGGAGAAAAATATTGGTGCAAAATTCAACCAAAAATATAAATCGAACCACATTCACCTTCACTTATAATATTATCCCCCTGCACTTGGTCAGTCAATGTAGACAAACTTCTTCCACAATGAAATGAGCAATTTAACCAATTCAATCTTGATTGAGAGAGCTCGAAGAGCCGTGTCAAATAAGACTGAATCGGATAAATTCTTAGTTGCATTATGGGAAAAATCTGCTATTTGAAATTTCAGTATTTTGACATAAGCATGCAAGGCAGACATGTTAACCTCCAGAATAATTTTTCAGGGAACCTGAGGGTGGTTTTCAGGGAAATGGAATGGATTTCAGGGAAAAGTCTGTGCGGGGACAAAACAGAAGATAAAACTTGCAGATTATCAACTCATAGACCACAATTAATACCAGCTTATATCCAGATTTAGTTGTCAATTATGCTGATACATTTATGCTGTTAAAACATCATAAAATAATTGTTGATTTGACCCCCCCTCCCCCATCCTCTTCTTCATCCCCCCCCCCCTCCGAGCACTCCACCTGAGGTTTGCTTCTATCAAAGTCTGCTCAGATAATAATTTCCAAAGTCTGGAAATGTTAACAGGAAAAGATGTCCTAATGTTCAGTTACTTCAAGAAGATTTGAACTTGGAAATATTTTTATCAAAATCCTTCATGCATGTGTGGACAAGATTGAATCGGATAAATTCTTAGGTTGCATTATTTTTATCAAAATCCTTCATGCATGTGTGGACGTTTGTGCCCTAAACAAAACTTTTCCTTTCATCACTGAAGGATTTGGGGTTTTTTTATTCCATTTGAAAATTTTCTGGGTACAGACGGTCAACAACAGTCAACAGCTCTGTTGTCAGCACAACGGTATACATGTATTGTTAGAAAATAAGTCCATTGTGTATAAATCTGCAGTAATAATTTTTCAGCATCCTAAGCGACTTTAACCTATTTTTATACTGTATAATAGTAGAGGTCAAGGTGTTGTTTACGTTTTGATTGTGTTTGCAAAAGGGATGAGACTTAAATCCATTCTATGAACAAATAAATATATATTATTTAATCCCTTTTCATATATTTTATTCACCAAATGAAAGTGTCAATGACACTGTAGCTCAACTTGTCAAGACAAAGACATGTACATGTATAGTATATGAGACAGCAATGACAAACATCTAGGTAATGACCTGATAACAAAGGTACATATAAAGTATTGTAACGGTCTGTACATAAATACTGACCGTTGCCTGTAACAAATGTATAGGTGAAGTATTGTAAAGGTGGGCTACAGTCAGATGCTAAACTGAAAAGAAATCTTTGAGTCCCAGAGTGGGTCTGACTCAACCCCAAAATATTTGTTCTCATAGCACAGTGATAACAAAGGCACCCCAAAACACACTCGTTCCTGTCCCAAGGTGAAAACAAAGGTACCCAAGAAGTTTTGTGAAGATCAGTTCATAAATACGAGCTGTATCGAACTTGTGACAAAAAACTGATTGGACCAAATTTTGGTACAAAATGGCCACTGGCAGCCATCTTGAATTTTGGACCGCAACCAGAAACACTCATTCTCGTCCCAAGGTGATAACAAAGGTACCCAAGAAGTTTTGTGAAGATCGGTTCATAAATACAGCCTCTACCCTGAGCCGTATTGACATGTGTGCTTACATTGTGTAAGTAGTACTGAATAAATCAAAGTTCATCTAATTTGCATAATTTCTGCACGAAAAAAAAAAACTTACAATATGTGATGTATTCCATGTTACTAAACATTCATACAAAAATTTATTCAAATCAGAACTTTCATACAGAAGTTCTGTACAAAAGACTGATTGCACTAATTTTGGTACAAAATGGCTGCTGGTGGCCATCTTGAATTTCGGACCACACCCCAAAACACTCGCTCTCATCCTACGGTGATAACAAAGGTACCCAAGAAGTTTCGTAAAGATTGGTTCATAAATATGGCCTCTAGTCTGAGCCGTAAAGAAGTTGTGTATAAAAAACTGATTAGACCTAATTTTGGTACAAAATGGCCACTGGCAGCCATCTTGAATTTTAAATCAAAGTTCATCTAATTTGCATAATTTCTGCACGAGAAAAAAACCTGTATTATATGTGATGTATCCCATGGTACTAAACATTCACACAAAAAATTATTCAAATCAGCGCTTTCATATGGAAGTTCCGTGCAAAAATCTGATTGCACCTAATTTTGTACAAAATGGCTGCCATTGGCCATCTTGAATTTTGGACCGGACCCAAAAACACTCGTTCTCGTCCCACGGTGATACCAAAGGTACCCAAGAAGTTTCATAAAGATCGGTTCATAAATACGGCCTCTAGCCCGAGCCGTATTGGCATTTGCACTTACAGTGCTGATTGTTTGTTTGTTTGTTGGTGGTTAACGTCACATATTTATGCACCATGGCTAATCGTGACACAACATGGAGATGAAGTCAAGTTTAGTCAATCGTTGATCAACATGTTGCCCATTTTAGAGGACTTTCACTCCAAGCATTGGTGACTGGGTCCTATTTTACTAGTAAAGCAGAACTGGTTTACCACAGTAAACAAGTGCTGCTTACTTCCCGGGGTTCCCACGGGGAATTTAATTACAGTGCTGAAAGTAACACCAAAAAACATCAAAATTAGTCTAATTTGCACAATTTACGCACGAGAAAAAAACCCATATTATATGTGATGTATCCCATGGTACTAAACATTCATACAAAAAATTATTCAAATCAGAGCTTTCATATGGAAGTTCTGTACAAAAAACAGATTTCTGCATCGTCGGTACAAAATGGCTGCTGGTGGCCATCTTGAATTTTGGACTGCACCCAAAAACACTCGTTCTCGTCCCACGGTCATAACAAAGGTACCCAAGAAGTTTCGTAAAGATCGGTTCATAAATACGGCCTCTAGCCCGAGCCATAGCAGCTTGGCACTTACAGCTCGGAAAGTAACACTAAATAAATCAAAGTCAGTCTAATTTGCATAATTTACGCACGAGAAAAAAACCCGTATTATATGTGATGTATCCCATGGTACTAAACATTTATACAAAACTTTATTCAAATCAGAACTTTCATACAGAAGTTGTGTACAAAAAACTGATTTTTGCATCATCGGTACAAAATGGCCACTGGCAGCCATCTTGAATTTCGGACCACACCTAAAAACACTCGTTCCCGTCCCAGGGTCAAAACAAAGGTACACAAGAAGTTTCGTAAAGATCGATTCATAAATACAACCTCTAGCCCGAGCCATAGCCAATTGTTGACGTACGGACAGATGGACGGACGGACGGACAGACGGACGACGGGCGACGGGACATGACAATAGCTCAAATTTGACTTCGTCAAAGTTGAGCTAAAAACTGGGTAAAGGCCAAGAATAGAGGACCGCACATTTTTTAAGAAAATAAAACATATTTCACAACTTTTTTGAGTTACTTATCATTCTAAGACATGTTTTACACAAAATTAGCCCAAAACACCGATACCCACTCACAAAAATCATCACTTTTAACCCTTTTCTCTGTGCTGGGTTTTTGAAACAAAATGAATTTCTGATTGCGTTCTGAAATGGAGTTGTGGATGTTTCGATGTGACGTCACAGGGGAGCAATCATTACCTTTTTTGATGCTAGGATCAGTTTAGGATGGGTACGGGTTAGCTAACCCATACCCATCCTAAACTGACCCTAATGCATTCGTCGCTGTATTCTAATCATTGCCTTCTTTGCGTACTAGGGTCAGTTTAGGATGGGTACGGGTTAGCTAACCCGTATCCATCCCAAACTGACCCTAATTCGTTCTCCCATTGTAATTACACCCTCGTATACTCCGATCAAATGGAGTATACACGATAGCAGAAAAAAACAAAGAATCGCGTACCTGTTTACCGCAGGTTTTGTTGTTGAAATTGTTTGGAGAATAAAGTTAACAGAGTGTAAAAAGGGTTAAAAGTGATGATATTTGTCAGTAGGTATCGGCATTTTGGGCTAATTTTGTGTAAAACATGTCTTAGAATAAGAAACTCCAAAAGAGTTGTAAAGAATGTTTTATCTTCTTAAAAAACGTGCGGTCCTCTATTCTTGGTCTTTACCAAAAACTGCATTTAAATGAAGGTAGAGTTTTTAATTTTTTTGAAGTCACCTACTTTCATTTCAACGCTCGCACATTGATCACGAATCTCCGATTGTGAAGAAAAATACAGAAATAAACATGAACACAGATGAAATATATATCATAAAATACCCTTTCCTTAAATAAATTTAACTGAAATCCTTATTTTACTGCTTCGTGAGTTTTTACCAGAGTTTGAAATGCATGTGATTTGACTCCGAACGTTTTACATAAGTTACAACGGGAAAGAAATATTCGACTATTGTTTTCCGGGATTTTTGGTCCAAAACTGATTCCCATCCGGGAGTCCGGGAACTACACCAAAATTTCGGGATTTTCCCGGGCATTCCGGGAGAGTTAACATGTCTGATGCAAGGGTTTAAGCCAACTCAAATTTCCATTCCCCAAAAATTCAGAATTCAATCTGGCTTCAAGAGAAAGCCTATTTTTTTGCCATTTGTAATAACAAGTTAGAAAAATCATTCCAACTGAAGCTCCAAGACCTACCTATATGAAAGGTACTGATCCTGAACCCAGTTGTTACAGATGATTGGAGTAATGTGATTGAAAAAGAAGATGGAGCTTGATGTGATCTGCTCAAAATTCTCACCTTCTAGCTTTGTCCAAATTCAACAGAAGATTTATAAAACTTTTAAAATATTTTCTTTGATGATACAAACCACTTATATTAACCCTTACGGAAATTTTAATACATTTTCATATACTTTGAAAGTCTACCTCTAGTGGCTTTGTAGTTGTTTCTAGTCAAGTCTTGGCTGCCTACAGAGACAGCAAACACTTGCCTAGAAACAACTGACAAGGTACTAAGAAAAAGTTTTGAGTTTACCCAAACAATGCATTTTGGGGCACCTGTTCCTTTGCATTAAAAAATTAATAAAGTCGGAATTAGGCCCTTGAGGGTTAACAAGAAAATAGCAATGCACAATAAAGAAAATGCCTTCAGCTCTGATGAATTATGACAAAAGCAAAAGTGTAATGAACTGTAATGAACTAAACATTATTGAAATCTGATAATTACTGTTCAAGTTATCACATAATCATTAAAATTTCCTATAAAACAAAAAATGGCAACAAATCTATCAATTTCAACAAATCACCATGGTTTTTCAAACTGGTCCATGACAATGTCAATATAAAGCAGCATGACAAAAGTTATTAAAATCTGATGATTACTTTTCAAGTTATCACATAAACATAATGAAAGTGTCAATGACACTGTAGCTCAACTTGTGTAAGACATGTATAGTATGTGACACAGCAATGACACACATCTAGGTAATGTCCTGATTAGAAAGGTACATGTAAAGGTCTGTAGATAAATACTGACCGTAGCCAGTAACAAATGCACAGGTAAAGTATAGTAAAGATGGGTGACAGTTAGATGCCTGTAGCCAGAGCCGTATTTAAATGTGCATTTACTGTGTATAAGTAGCACTGAGTAAATCAAAATTTGTCTAATTGGCTGCCGGTGGCCATCTTGAAATTTTGGACCGCACCCAAAAACACTCGTTCTCATCCCAAGGTGATAACAAAGGTACCCAAGAAGTTTTGTGAATATCGGTTCATAAATACAGCCTCTAGCCCGAGTCGTATTGACATGTGTACTAACTGTGTATAAGTAGCATTGAATAAATCAAAGTTCATCTAATTCGCATAATTTATGCACAAGAAAAAAACCCCGTATTATATGTAATGTATTCCACGTTACTAAACATTCATACAAAAATTTATTCAAATCAGAACCTTCATATAGAAGTTCTGTACAAAAAACTGATTGCACCTAATTTCGGTATAAAATGGCCACCGGCAGCGATCTTGAATTTTGGACCACACCCAAAAACACTCGTTCTCGTCCCAAGGTGATAACAAAGGTGCCCAAAAATGAACACACTTGTATCTGCCCACCCTCCCGCCCACCCCCCCCCCCCCCCACCCCCACCCTTCAAAGAAGATTTCTTGAAAATCCACGCATTTTATAATTCTGTTTCAATAAAAAAGTCAGTAAATGAAGGTTAAATATTTTGAAAATTACAATTTTTTCAGACAGTATTCTCTTTCAAATAGCTTTGGATAGGTAAAAGGTTACAGGAAACAACATTTTATTCAAATAATTTGTCATATCTTAAATGATATCATAATTGACTGGTCAGCTCTACATGAAGGGAAAACAAAATAAACAAAACTTCCATGCTTTCCAAACACCTGTCATCAATCAGTATTTCTGATAAGTAACTTGAGAGTAATACATGTATTAACATAATTACAGCTGCACTTGTTTACAGTACAAGTCAAAATAAGTTGTTGGATAACCACTATAAACTATATTTCTTTCTCTTCCTACACTGATAAGATCAGAAGCTAACATCATTTTCTGGAAAGCTCTCACTGCTAGCTTTTCAGAAAATGATGTCAAATTCTGATCTTGTCAGTGCAGGAGCAGCAGTTTACTTAGTTTATTGCATTTATGCTACAACTTATTTTGACTTGCACTGCATACACAATATTTTGGGTTTTTTTCCCAGTTCTCAGTGAAGAAAACTGGAACCAACCCTTACCAGATTCTCAAAAAACAAGAATTTTGCTGACAGTACCAATCTTCACGCAGACAGAAGAGGCACTGGGTTAAGCATTAGAATATAGCCTCTGGCAGCCACATTTTTCCATCCTCTCATAGACCATTCCTGTCAAGTTTTGGTTCACATCGACTCAGCAGTTCCAAAGAAGAAAATGTGATTTCACACAGTGTTTCTGTGGTAACTATAAGCTGCAACTGCGGACATGTTTGCAACCCAATCAACATTAAATGAGGATCATTGGTAGAGAGGGGTCCCTGTCATTGAAGATATGAAGTTTCAAAACATCTGGCCATGTGGTTTCAGAGGGGAAGATTTTTTCAAAATCCATCAATCAGAATCAGAGAATGTCTCTGGTGGTCATATTTTCCAACCAACGGAAACAAAAAGAGGATCATTTGTAGAGAGCCTCCTATAGACCACTTTTGCAAAGTTTGGTCCACGTCGGCTCAGTAGTTCCAGAGAAGAAGATGAAAATGTGATTTCCCATAGGGTTTATATAGTAACTATAAGCCACAATTGTGGCCATGTTTGCAACATGACCAACATTAAATGAGGATCGTTGGGAGAGGCTGTCCCAGTCATAAGCCATGCAAAGTTTCAAAACATGTGGCCCTGTGGTTTCAGAGGAGAAGATTTTTCAAAATCCACCAATCAAAATCAAAATATGCTTCTGGCAGCCATGTTTTTCAATGCACAGTAACAATGAAAGAGTCAATGACTCTGTAGCTCAACTTGGATATGACAGGAATTAGTACTTGCTGTGACCAATACAACTGAATAATGAATATGACAGGAATTAGTATTTGTTTTGGCCCAGTCAACAATAATAAAAGAATTACAAGGTGACTGTAATGGACTACAGATTAAGACCAATCATTGTAGATTATTATTTTTGTGTGGAAATTTTCAGTCCCAAACAAAATATTTTCAGACTAAAATTTTTTCTTCTTCTTCTTAAAATTGACCAAAATGCATCAAAACACAAAAAACTAATTTCCGGATTTTGGTCCAAAATTTTCTAAGTCCCACCCGGACCCCTAATTTGCATAATTTATTCACGAGAAAAACTCTGTATTATATGTAATGTATCCCATGGTACTAAACATTCATACAAAAATTTATTCAAATCAGATCTTTCATTTGGAAGTTCTGCGCAAAAATCTGATTGCACTTAATTTTGAACAAAATGGCTGCTAGTGGCCATCTTGAATTTCAGACTGGACCCAAAAACACTCCTTCTCGTCCCACAGTGATAACAAAGGTACCCAAGAAGTTTCGTGAAGATCGGTTCATAAATACGGCCTCTAGCCCGAGCCGTATTGGGATTTGCACTCACAGTGCTGAAAGTAACACTAAATAAATCAAAGTTAGCCTAATTTACGCACAAGAAAAAAACCTGTAATATATGTAATGTATCCCATGGTACTAAACATTCATACAAAAAATTATTCAAATCAGAGCTTTCATATGGAAGTTCTGTACAAAAAACAGATTTCGGCATCGTCGGTACAAAATGGCTGCTGGCAGCCATCTGGAATTTGGGACTGCACCCAAAAACACTCGTTCTCGTCCCACGGTCATAACAAAGGTACCCAAGAAGTTTCGTAAAGATTGGTTCATAAATACGGCCTCTAGCCCGAGCCATAGCAGCTTGGCACTTACAGCTCTGAAAGTAACACTAAATAAATCAAAGTTAGTCTAATTTGCATAATTTACGCACGAGAAAAAAACCCGTATTATATGTGATGTATCCCATTGTACTATACATTTATACAAAACTTTATTCAAATCAGAACTTTCATACAGAAGTTCTGTAGAAAAAACTGATTTTTGCATCATCGGTACAAAATGGCCACTGGCAGCCATCTTGAATTTTGGACCACACCCAAAAACACTCATTCCCGTCCCAGGGTCATAACAAAGGTACCCAAGAAGTTTCGTAAAGATTGGTTCATAAATACGGCCTCTAGCCCGAGCCATAGCAGCTTGGCACTTACAGCTCTGAAAGTAACACTAAATAAATCAAAGTCAGTCTAATTTGCATAATTTACGCACGAGAAAAAAACCCGTATTATATGTGATGTATCCCATGGTACTAAACATTTATACAAAACTTTATTCAAATCAGAACTTTCATACAGAAGTTGTGTACAAAAAACTGATTTTTGCATCATCGGTACAAAATGGCCGCTGGCAGCCATCTTGAATTTCGGACCACACCTAAAAACACTCGTTCCCGTCCCAGGGTCATAACAAAGGTACACAAGAAGTTTCGTAAAGATCGGTTCATAAATACGACCTCTAGCCCGAGCCATAGCCAATTGTTGACGTACAGACAGATGGACAGACGGACAGACGGACGACGGGCCATGACAATAGCTCAAATTTGACTTCGTCAAAGTTGAGCTAAAAATGAGAAGCATTTGTAGAAGACCTCACATAGACTATTCCTGGCAGGTTTGGTTCATGTCGGCTCAGTAATTCCAGAGAAGAAGATGAAAATGTGATTTCCCATAGGGCTTCTTTAGTAACTATAAGCCTCAATTGTGGCCATGTTTACAACCCAATCACCATTAAATGAGTACTGTTGGTAGAGGGGGTCCCAGTCATCATTTATGTGAAGTATCAAAACATTTGGCCTGGCAGTTTCAGAGGAGAAGATTTTTGAAAATCCACCAACCAGAATCAAAGTATGCCTCTGGCGGCCATGTTTTTCAACCCACAGGAACAAAATGAGGATCGTTTGTAGAGGACCTCCCATAGACCATTCCTGCCAAGTTGGTTCATGTCGGCTCAGTAGTTCCAGAGAAGAAGATGAAAATGTGATTTCCGATAGGGTTTCTATAGTAACTATAAGCTGCAATTGAAGCCATGTTTGCAACCCGATCAACATAAAATGAGGACAGTTGGTAAAGGGGGTCCCAGTCATCAACCATGCAAAGTTTCAAAACAATTGGTCCTGTGGATTCAGAGGAGAAGATTTTTCAAAATCCACCAATCAGAATCAAAGAATGCCTCTGGCGGCCATGTTTTCAAACCCTCGGGAACAAACGGAGGATCATTTGTAGAGGACCTCCCATAGCCTATCCCTGCCAGGTTTGGTTCATGTCAGCTCAGTAGTTCCAGAGAAGAAGATAAAAATGTGATTTCCCATAGGCTTTCTATATTAACTATAAGCCGCAATTGCAGCCATTTTTGTAACCCGATCAACATTAAATGAGGATCTTTGGTAGAGGGGGTCCCAGTCGTCATTTATGTGAAGCTTCAAAACATTTGGCATAGCAGTTTCAGAGAAGATTTTTGAAAATCAAACCAACCAGAATCAAAGAATGCCTCTGGAAGCCATGTTTTTCATCTGACGGGAACAAAATGAGGATCGTTTGTAGAGGACCTCCCATATACCATTTCTGCCAAGTTTGGTTCACACCAGCACAGCGGTTACAGAGAAGATGAAAATGTGAAAAGTTTACGGACAACGGATGATGATGGAAGCAAAGTGATGTGAAAAGAAAAGCTCACATGGCCTTTTAGGCCAGGTGAGCTAAAAAATTGGCCCCACCCCCTCCTCCAATGTTGCCAGTGGTTTGGGAGAAAAAGACCCAAACACCACCTTCACGACAGACGATGGACGACAGATGACGGACGAAAAGTGATCAGAATAGCTCACCCTGACTTTCAGTCAGGTGAGCTAAAAACTTTATGATTTTTGTACTTGTTAAAAGACAATATTAATATAAAGTTGTCTATGAAATTTGATTGATGTCTGAGGTCTACTGTTCAAGTTATTGCACAAACACAATGAAATTTCATGCTAAATTTAACAAAGGCAAATAACTCCCTTAATTTTCATCGAATGCTGGTGATTATCGAACTTGTTCAAGACATTTTTAATACCAGAGGTTCAAGTGCACTAAAATGCTCACCTGGATCAAATTGTCTCCAAGGAATAAGGGTATTAGTGTTAGGAATCAGAAAGACAGAGGCAAAAAGGAAGTGTCACCTTTTCGGTGGCCACTTGTGTGCATATTGCCATGACTATCATCAAAAGGGTACTGAAAAATAATATCTGTTTCTCAAACACAACTCACCACTCCCAGCACATACCCTACAGTAGGCTTAAGATTTTGTTGAAAAACAACAAAAGGCCTCCCTCTGAAAAGACATGTCAGGCTGGATAAAATTTTGGTTTGAAATTGGATAAATTTGAACTTTCTGTCTGTGTATCCTTACACACTCACAAACGGTATCCCCCCATTAGCCAGACACCCCACTTGTAAGACAGTTTATAATCACAGATTATTGGGTTGTTTGAACAGATAATCCCTTACTTACCACCTTCAAAATAAATTGGGATATTCCAATAAGTCAGACAGAAAAAAACAATTAATTAGCTTTCAGTGATTTATTTTTCTTCACCAGTGTGTTTTAGAAATGAACAGAAAATAAATAGAAAATAAATGACAATAAAATAAAAACTAGAGGATGGCCACCAAAGGTTGGCTGATTCCCCCCAAAAAGCCTTGATAGCCATTCCAACCTTATTCGCGACACACCCTCTGGTTGTGGGCAATAATAATACCAAGTATCATTAATATCCTTGAAGGCTGTAAGAAGTTATGGAGCGGACACGAATTCCGTCTACGCCCAGACGGACAGACGGACGACGTCACGGCTAGATTCCCCCGAATTTTTTTCGGGGGAATAAAAATATGAAATACAATAAGAAAAGATTTCTAGTCACAATAGATCAGAAAAAATATTTTTTTGTGTTAAATAAACAGAAAAAACAATAAAATGAAAAATAAGAAGTACAATAAAGAAAGCGATAAATAAACAGAAAATACATTAAAATGAAAAATACGAAATACAATAAAGAAAATATTTAGACTTGTTTTATAATTAATAA
The DNA here is from genome assembly GCA_031216915.1 of Pictodentalium vernedei. Taxonomy (NCBI): domain Eukaryota; kingdom Metazoa; phylum Mollusca; class Scaphopoda; order Dentaliida; family Dentaliidae; genus Pictodentalium; species Pictodentalium vernedei. The sequence continues at coordinate 157,305,659 of CM062292.1, forward strand.
ATAAATGAAAGTGTCAATGACACTGTAGCTCAACTTGTTAAGACATGTACATGTATAGTATGTGACACAGCAAAGACAAGCATCTAGGTAATGACCTGATAACAAAGGTACATATAAAGTATTGTAATGGTCTGTACATAAATACTGACCATAGCCTGTAACAAATGTATAGGTAAAGTATTGTAAAGGTGGGTGACAGTCAGATGCTAAACTAGAAAAGAAATCTTTGAGTCCCAGAGTGGGTCTGACTGAACCCCAAAATGTTTGTTCTCATAGCACAGTGATAGAAAGGCACCCCAAAACACACTCGTTCTTGTCCCAAGGTGAAAACAAAGGTACCCAAGAAGTTTCGTGAAGATCAGTTCATACGAGCCGTATAGAAGTTGTGACAAAAAACTGATTGGACCTAATTTCGGTACAAAATGGCCACTGGCAGCCATCTTGAATTTTGGACCGCACACAGAAACACTCGTTCTCGTCCCAAGGTGATAACAAAGGTACCCAAGAAGTTTTGTGAAGATCAGTTGATAAATACAGCCTCTAACCCGAGCCGTATTGACATGTGCACTTACTGTGTACAAGTAGCACTGAATAAATCAAAGTTCATCTAATTTGCATAATTTCTGCAGGAGAAAAAAACCTGTACTATATGTGATGTATTCCATTTTACTAAACATTCATACAAAAATTTATTCAAATCAGAACTTTCATGCAGCAGTTCTGTACAAAAAACTGATTGCACTAAATTTGGTACAAAATGGATGCTATTGGCCATCTTGAATTTCGGACCACACCCAAAAACACTCGTTCTCATCCCACGGTGATAACAAAGGTACCCAAGAAGTTTCGTAATGATTGGTTCATGAATACGGCCTCTAGCCTGAGCCGTATAGAAGTTGTGTACAAAAAACTGATTAGACCTAATTTCAGTACAAAATGGCCACTGGCAGCCATCTTGAATTTTGGACCACATCCAGAAACACTCATTCTCGTCCCAAGGTGATAACAAAGGTACCCAAGATGTTTCGTGAAGATCGGTTCATAAATACAGACTCCAGCCCGAGCCGTATTGACATGTGTACTTACTGTGTGTAAGTAGTACTGAAAAAATCAAAGTTCATCTAATTAGCATAATTTCTGCACGAGAAAAAAAGCCGTATTATATGTGATGTATCCCATGGTACTAAACATTCACACAAAAAAATATTCAAATCAGCGCTTTCATATGGAAGTTCTGTGCAAAAATCTGATTGCACCTAATTTTGTACAAAATGGCTGTCATCGGCCATCTTGAATTTCAGACCGGACCCAAAAACACTCGTTCTCGTCCCATGGTGATACCAAAGGTACGCAAGAAGTTTCGTAAAGATCGGTTCATAAATACAGCCTCTAGCCCGAGCCGTATTGAATTGTTGTCGGACAGGACAGACAGGCGGCCAGACAGACAGATGAACAGATGGACGACTGGCCATGGCGAAAGCTCAAATTTGACTTACGTCAAAGTTGAGCTAAAAATCATATTTCATGATAACTCATTTTTAACGAAAATAAATAGAAAACCATGTTTTATAAAACAAGAGGCCCCACAGGGCCTGAAGCACTCATCTTGTACAGAACACAATTTAAACAGAGTCCAAGAATGAGTCTACATTAAGCAAGCCATCTCCATAGGCTACACTGTCAATCCTTGAGTCCCTCAGGAGTGACAAAAATAATCTAGGCATCATGCCTTTTCTTCAGTTGATCATAAGTAAAATGTAGAGCTCTCCTATGAAGCCCCTTGATACAACCTACATGGATTAATCTTAGTACCTCTAGAGGGTACTGAATACAAAATTTTTAATTCTTCAGCAAAATGGCCAATTCCGGCTCCCATAAGAGCCCAAATATTAACCCAAGCTCTTGATTTGAACACAGTTAAATCTGACTTCCCTAGAGATGTTGTGTACCGAATATGAAAGCATTCTGACTGTTGGATCTGAAGAAGAGAAATTGTAAAGAAATTTCTTTGAATAGCACGAAGTTCAAATTTGGGCTACCATAGCGAGCCCAAATATTAACCTATGGATCCGATTTGAACAAACTTGAATCTGACCCCCCTAGAGATGTTGTATACCAAATGTGAAAGCACTCTGACAAGTGAATCTGAAGAAGATTTTTGAAGAAATTCCCTCATATTGTACTAAGTTAAATTTCATGTTCCCATATGGAGCCCAAATATTAACCTAGGCACTCGAATTGAACAACCTGGAATCTGACCCCCCTAGAGATGTTGGATACCAAATATAAAAGCATTCCGACTGGTGGATCTGAAGAAGAAGATTTTTAAAGAAATTTCCTCATATTGCACTAAGTAAAAATTTGGGCTACAATAGTGAGCCCAAATATATACCTAGGGATCTAATTTGAACAAACTTGAATCTGACCCCCATAGAGATGTTGCATACCAAATATCAAAGCATTCTGACTCATGGATCTGAAAAAGAAGATTTTTTTTAAATTACCCTCCATATTGAACAAAGATAAAATTTGGGCTTCCATAGGAAGCCCAGATATTAACCTAGGGACTTGGTTTGAACAATCTAGAATCTGACCCTCATAACAATGATGTATACCAAATATTAAAAGATTCTGACTGGTGGTTCTGAAGAAGAAGATTTTTAAAGAATATTCCCCATATTACCCTATGTTAAAACTTCGGGCTCCTGTAGAGAGCCCAAATATGAACCAATGAGCTTTATTTCAACAAACTTTTATCTGACCCCCCTATGAATGCTGTATACCAAATATCAAAAGATTCTGATAATTGGTTCTGGAGAAAAGTTTTTTAAATTTTTGCAAATATGCTGACTCAGCATTTTTTCGATGCCCATTACAGAACACCCTAACATAACCGATGGCAATTTTTTTTTACCATTCAATTCTACTGGTCATAAGGATACTTCATACCAAATAAAAGCTCTCCGTTCCGTGGAGTTTGGGAAATATGGGCGTTTGAAAATATTTCTATTTTTAGCTCCCAGGGTTCCCATGGGGATGCGGGAATTTTTTTTTTTGCATGGGTCAAGTACTTATGACCCAATACTACCACAAACCAAATTTGGTTCATACCGGACCATCGGTTCAGAAAATAGAAATTTTGGGCGGGGCCAAAAATCTTACCCCTCCAATTACAAAGCCAAATATTACTTCACGAACTTCATTTGAACAAATTTGATTCTACACCTCATATGGAAGCTCCATAGAAAATATCAAGTCATTGACCACACTGCTTCTTGAGAAGAAGATTTTTAAAACATTTTGGAGCATTTTCCCCCACTCCCTCCCTATGGGGCTGGGCATGCTGAGTTGAACAAAAATGAAATGCCCCTTTGGGACCATCACTCACACAAACTTTCACTTAAATTGGCCCAGTGGCTTTGGAGGAGAAGACCAAAACATGGTGTTGACGGACGACGGACGACGGACGACGGAAGACAGACGACGGACGACGGAAGACAGACGACGGACGACGGACGACAGACGGGAAGTGATGAGATTAGCTCAGCTTGACTTTGTCAAGATGAGCTAAAAAAAAATTAAACAAATATTAACAAAACGAAAAATGTGAAGTGCACATCATAAAGAGGTTAGGATGTCGATGTTGAACCCTTCTAGATTGTTATTGGTTCTGGGTCCACAGAGGGATTGGAAATCTTGCCTCATCATCCACCCAGTTGACGACCCTATAATCATTGAAGCTCTCTGGCTGTGGAACAGCTGGTGTTGATTCCATGGCCTCTAACCATGCGCTTTGTACAGAGTTTAGGGGCAAAAGTGCTTGCCCAGCAGCTCTTCTTATTCATTGTCCAACTTCAGATTCTTCTCTGCAGTCGGGCAAGACCTAAATCTTGAGTTTTGTGCCATTAAGTCTGAATATAGTGGACATAGCAACCTTTGACCTCTGTTGATGGAAATTCTCTTTCTGCAGCACGGATGGCAGCTATTTCAAAATCCAACAGGATTCAGGCAGGTGACAGATGTCTACTTAGAAGTTGCTGGACATGAGTTGAAATAATCTCTGGTAAGATTTAAGCTGTCGTTTCAGGGAGAAGTGCATAAACCAATGGGAATGTTGCCGAACGTTGTCTTGCATGTAGTATATAATATATAGTAAATTAGCTATCAATAAATAGTCAAACATCGTTTTTACAAGAAAATGAAAAAACTGCAAACTGTTTGGAAAAAAAATATTTTGTTTTCAAATTTAAGATCAAAGTTATCAGTGTTATTACACAACAGGAGGGCTAAAACTCGCTCTCCTCGCATGCCCCAGGCAAGCGATTAGCTCTCCTCGAGCTTACAAAAGCTAAAATTGCAAAATGAAGTTTTACTGTTAATGAATTCTGCCAAGTGGGCTTTGTACATTTTATTTGGTGCTCCTAACAAGGTAGTCTCTGTGAGACGGCTACACAGCCTCTCCCACACCTCCAGGCCTTAGCAAGGCCCGGAGATGTGGGAGGGGCAGTGTGGCCATCTTAACTTTTTTAACTGGTGGATTTGAAGAAGATTTAAAGAATATTCATTATATGGCCATAGATTAACAGCCATAGATTACAATTTAAACTCACATAGGGAGCCCAAATATGAACTCATGGACTCAATTTGAACAAATCTGAATCTGCCTCCCTTTCTTCCCCCATCAGGAATCTGTATATTAAATATGAAAAATTCTGACTGGTAGACCTGAAGAAGAAGAGTTGTCCTCATATTGCACTAAGTTAAAATTTGGGCTCTGGGACTTGATTTGAACAAACTAGAATCTGCCCCCATAAGGATGCTGTTAATCAAATATCAAAAGATTCAGAATGGTGGATCCAGAGATTTTTTTTATAGAACATTCCTCATACTGAACTAAGTTAAAGCCCAAACATGAACTTAGAGACGTGGGTTGAACAAATTTGAATCTGACCACCCCCAAGAATGTTGAATACCAAATATGAAAATTTTATGCAGTTAGATCTGATGAAGAAGGTTTTCAAATGAATTTTCTCATATTGCACTAAGTTAAAATCCAGGTTCCTATAAGGAACCAAATTATGAACCCATGGATTGGATTTGAAAATGAAAGGGTCAATGACACTGCAACTTAACTTGACTGTGGGTAGTGTTTGATGTAAAGGATAATGTTCAATGTTTATGAAAGGATTATGAAACAAGACAAGAATTGTGATACTAGAGAATATGTTAAGTTCTGTACCCTACATGCAATGTTTTCAGCAAGAATAATTGAGATGTAGACTGTACTAAAGAATTGAGGCCTGGGTTTATGTGGCCCACACAGTTAACGTATGTCAACCAAAGTTACCAAAATGAGTCATCCTACCAAGTTACAATGAAATCCCTTCATAAATTTGACTTGTACACTTTGCTAAAGGAATATAGGTCGCATACTGGTCCAGCAGTCACGGTCGACCGATCATTACCAAAATAGGACAGTCTCATCTAGATATCATACCAAGTTATCCTATCAAGTCACAATGAAATCCCTTCAAAAAACAACCTGTAGACAATGCTAAAGGAATCTGGGTGACATGCCTAAGCGGTGGTAATGGCTGACTGATCATGACCAAAAAACAACAATCTCATCTAGACATCAGAGTTATCCTGCCAAGTTACAATGAAATCGCTTCATAAATATGAACTGTAGACTGTACTAAACAAATCTAGGTCACGTACCCGTGAGGCCATCATGGTTGATCGATCATGGCCAAAATAGGACATTCTCATCTGGACATTATACCAAGTCATCCTACCAATTTACAATAAAATCCCTTTATAAATGCAACCTGTAGACTGTGCTAAAGGAATCTAGGTAACGTGCACCTGCAGCCGTCACGGTTGACTGAACCCAACCAAAATAGGACGTTCTCATCTAGACATTATACAGATTTATCCTACCATGTTACAAGAAAATCCCTTTATAAATACGATCTGTAGACTGTGCTAAAGGTTTTTGAGTTTCAGGCCTCCATGACCATCACGGCTGTCCAATCGAGAGTAAAATGGGACGTTCTCATCTAGTCATGGTCTCGAATCTGCATGTGAAATTTTGTGATGATCGGACAAGAACTACGGGGTGTAGCCTGTGCTAAAGAAAATGTGAACAGACTCACAGACTTCCACACGCATGAAGGCAATAGCTTATCTTGGCTATGTCAAGTTAAGCTAAAAATGGAATTTGGCCCTATAAGGATGATGTATACCAAATACAAGAAGATTCTGACATGGGGTGTGAAGAAGATTTTTTTAGAGAATTTTCCTCATATTGCACTAGGCTGAAATTCAGGTTCCCAATTGGAACCCAAATATGAACACAGGGATTTAATTTGAACAAACTTGATCGATCATAAGGATACTTTATACCACATGAGAGAAGATTCTGACTGGTGGGTCTGAAGAAGATTTTTAAAGAATTTTCCTCATAATTGCACTAAGTTAAAATTCAGCCTCCTAAAGGGAGGAGTTTGGATACCCTATATTGAAAGATTCTGATTGACAGTTCTATCGAAAGAATTTGTTTTCGTTTTTGCAAAGTGCCAAATCAGCATTTTGCCATTACTGCATATGACAACCCATGAAACAACCAGATAAGATTCAGCCTCCTAAAGGGAGGAGTTTGGATACCCTATATTGAAAGATTCTGATTGACAGTTCTATCGAAAGAATTTGTTTTTGTTTTTGCAAAGTGCCAAATCAGCATTTTGCCATTACTGCATATGACACCCCATGAAACAACCAGATAAGATTTTTGGAGCCCAATCGATTGAACTGGTCATAAGGATGCCAATACCAAATAACAATATCACTGTTCCCTGAAGTATAGGAAATACATGTTTGGCCATTTGAATCTTTTCTAATTTTAGCTCCTAGGGTTCATGAAAAAAACTTTTGGGCATAAATCAAGTATGTGTCCCCTAACACAACTGCATAGCAAATTTAGTCTGAATAGGCCCATTGGCATGGAAAATAAAATTTTGGGTGGGACAAAAAATATTGGCCAAGAAAGTTTCTTTCAACAAATCTGTATCTTGAGAATATAAGGAAGCTGCACACAAAATTTCAAGGCATTTGACTGGTTGTTTTTATGAAAAGAAGATTTTCGAAGAATTTCGGGTAAATGGAGCACTGTCCCCAGCCCATCAGGCTTAGCTACATCTATTGAACAAACTTAGAAGGTTATCCCCCAAAGATAATTCATGCAAAGTTTGGTTGGGTTTGGTCCAGTGGTTTGGAAGAAGACTGATATGCATATATGGTTCAAATGAAAGCTTTTCGCATTTACTCGCCTCGGTATAAAAATCAAACCCAAAAACCTGAAAATAGTCACAAATATCATCAGATTTCCGACAATTCGATCATATTTTGCTGTTATAAATCAAACAGTGAAGTAATTAAATGAAACAACTCGAGAAAAATAAAATATCGTCCCCTGAGATCCAATGTGTTCTATGTGCCAGAACATTGGAACACATTGGAACTCAGGGGACGATATGTCAACAAATACTGTTTACTCGTTTCCTTAATGACCCAAGGGATGTAACTCTATCTGTTGTCTTCTGAGTTTATAAAAACAAACAAGAAGAATGTTACTAAGGTAACACATGCCCCCACCCCCACCCTTGTGACCTTCACCTTGTAGATGGGGCGGAAAGTATTATACGCGACACACCTTCTGACTGTCCTTAACATTTGTAAAAAGTTTAACAATTGTACTATGATTCGTTTCTGAGTTATGGCTGTGACACGAATATTGACCGATTTTTAGTGTGACGTTGAAATGTGACCTTGACCTTGAAGGTACGAACCCAGCTATGGTGTGTGACACATCCTCCCATGGTCCTTTATAATTGTGTGAAGTTTGATGACTGTGGCCCTAACCGTGTTCAGTGTGACCTTGAAATGTGACCTTGACCTTACAGACCTGGCTGTGGTGTGTGACACATCCACCTGTTGCCTTTTATAATTGAGTGATGTTAGATGATTGTAGCCCTAATAGTTTTGGAGTTATGCTTGAGACACGATTTGTAACCCTGAACATATGAAGGTCAACTGTGACCTCCAACTTGCAGATGCGGCGGAAACTATTATACGCGACACACCTTCTGACTGTCCTTAACATTTGTAAAAAGTTTAACAATTGTACTATGATTCGTTTCTGAGTTATGGCTGAGACACGAATATTGACCAATTTTTAGTGTGACCTTGAAATGTGACCTTGACCTTGAAGGTACGAACCCGGCTATGGTGTGTGACACATCCTCCCATGGTCCTTTATAATTGTGTGAAGTTTGATGACTGTGGCCCTAACCGTTTTCGAGTTATTGGCTCGGACACACACACACACACACACACACACACACACACACACACACACACACACACACACACACACAGAGTCTTGTTTTCCCTACATACCGAGGTACCCCATTGTCTGTCCTTTGTGTGGACTAACGGTTTCAACCTCGTTTTGCCGGTACAGTTCTGGGAAAACAACCGAGGTAAAGGGTTTCTTTTGTCTTTTGTACCTCGGTAAGGCGAAACACGCAAACTCTTTTGTCTAGTTACCTCGTCAAGTTGGTAAGACAAACCCACACACACACACACACACACACACACACACACACACACACAGTCAGTCTTGTCTACCCTACATACCGAGGTACCCCATTGTTTGTCCTTTGTGTGGACTAACGGTTTCTACCTCGTTTTGCCGGTACAGTTCTGGGAAAACAACCGAGGTAAAGGGTTTCTTTTGTCTTTTGTACCTCGGTAAGGCGAAACACGCAAACTCTTTTGTCTAGTTACCTCGTCAAGTTGGTAAGACAAACCCACACACACACACACACAGTCTTGTCTACCCTACATACCGAGGTACCCCATTGTTTGTCCTTTGTGTGGACTAACGGTTTCTACCTCGTTTTGCCAGTACAGTTCTGGGAAAACGACCGAGGTAAAGGGTTTCTTTTGTCTTTTGTACCTCGGTAAGGCAAAACACGCAAACTCTTTTGTCTAGTTACCTCGTCAAGTTGGTAAGACAAACGCACACACACAGTCTTGTCTACCCTACATACCGAGGTACCCCATTGTTTGTACTTTGTGTGGACTAACGGTTTCTACCTCGTTTTGCCGGTACAGTTCTGGGAAAAGAACCGAGGTAAAGGTTTCTTTTGTCTTTTGTACCTCGGTAAGGCAAAACACGCAAACTCTTTTGTCTAGTTACCTCATCAAGTTGGTAAGACAAACCCACACACACACACACACACACACACACACACACAGAGTCTTGTCTACCCTACATACTGAGGTACCCCATTGTTTGTCCTTTGTGTGGACTAACGGTTTCTACCTCATTTTGCCGGTACAGTTCTGGGAAAACAACCGAGGTAAAGGGTTTCTTTTGTCTTTTGTACCTCGGTAAGGCAAAACACGCAAACTCTTTTGTCTAGTTACCTCGTCAAGTTGGTAAGACAAACCCCCCCCCACACACACACACACACAGAGTCTTGTCTTCCTTACATACCGAGGTACCCCATTGTTTGTCTTTTGTGTTTACAAACGGTTTCTACCTCGTTTTGCCGGTACAGTTCGGGGAAAACAACCGAGGTAAAGGGTTTCTTTTGTCTTTTGTACCTCGGTAAGGCAAAACACGCAAACTCTTTTGTCTAATTACCTCGTCAAGTTGGTAAGACAAACCCACACACACACACACACACACACACACACACACACACACACACACACACACACACACACACACACACACAGATGGATGGACACACGGACACACACACACTTCAATCACTATATGCCACCCGACACACACACACTTCAATCACTATATGCCACCCAGATTTACTACCTGGATGTCTCATTTAAACACCTCGCCTGCGGCTCGGTGTTTAAAAACCAACCTCCAGGTATTAAATCTCCATATACCATACATGTTGTCGAAGATAACTTATATTAACAGATAAAGGATGTCGGACATAAACAGCCCACCCTAACTTTCAGGCAGGTGTGCTAATACATCAGCACACTAAAATTAATTAGAACCTGATAACTACTGGTATTGTTAAGTTAGCAAATAAACAAACTTCTGGATAGACAGACATAGGGATGGAAGGATGGGCTGACAGAAGGATGGATGGACTGAAGCATGGATGGATGGACAGAAGGATGGATGGACAAAGCTTTTCATTACATCCCTTCCACGCAGGCCTGAAAATAAGCAGCCTGACATTTGCAGAATGAGGTCCCCAGAGGGTGAATTTGATGATGCTATCCCATACAGTGGACAAATTTACCCTCTGGGTACCTCTTTCTGTTTAGTTTTGAGACCCTGATTCAGACTGAGGTTCACAGAGGGTACATTTAGTGATGCTACCCTGCTATGCAGGGTAGCATCACTAAATTCACCCTATGGGGACCTCATTTTGCAGATGACAGTCTGCTTATTTTCTGGCTTGCTTCCATGTGGTGGATAATTATTGGAAAACTCTCAGAGCTTTGGGATAAACAATGCTAGAGGGACATCATCAATGATGCGAAGTTTTGATAGCACTAATGCTTTACATTTTTTTCGAGTGCAACATAATATTCTTAAAATTTTAGGCATTATGCAATGAAAGCATATGGAAAGGTATGATTATACACTTATCTGGTGACGCATTTATTTTGTGGTTAACCCTTCATTAAACATAATTGCCATATGAGGCCAGAGATTCAAATTTTATAATTTTTGTCAATTTTTGCGACCCAAACCTAGCTTATAACCCCTCATTGGAATGAGCTCCACTGATTTCTATACAACTGGGTTGCTAGAATGCTTATTGATCACATATAGAACAGAGTCTTATCTACTGTCACCTTTTGGGGGGGGGGGGGGATTGTTGGATTAAATTTATTTATTTATTATTTATTTACTGGTGTTTATGGTTACATAATTCTGCACAATGGCTAATTGGGACTGCAATATGGATATAAAGTCATGTCCTGCAAATCATGTACATCCATGTTAGAGGACTTCCACCCAAGCCACTGGTTACCGGGTCCTATTTTACCAGTAAAACAGGGCTTGTCAGGCCTGGCATTCTTTAGGAGTGATGACAATTTTTTGCACCCCCTCCCACCTTGATTTTCTGGAATGCCAGACCTGTTTGAGACTATCTTTTTAAAATCTATTATTATTTGTCAATGTTGCATTGATTCACAATAATTCATGACCCATTATGTGTCGCATTTCAATACATTTTGAGTGTAGAAGACAGTCACATAAGAATTGAATGCAACATTTTTAATAATGAGAAGATGTGCATGTCAATTTTTCCACTATGTAGCTGTATGTAGTACAATTTTTCAGTCACAATAGTAATACCTTGAAGTGAATATAACCAAAATAGCATACAAGTATACGCATTAAAAATTCCAGGTGCAATTGCACTCCCAAGCAATCGGAGGAGGGCAAGTGTACTCCTGTATTTTCTAGAATGCCAGGCCTGGCTTGTTTACCACAATGAGCAAGCACAGCCTCACTTCCCATGGGGTGTTGCTGTAAATAGACAATGCTCAACAAAAAGAAATGTTTTAACTGTCTCGCAACTGCCAATTGTTTTTTTAAAGAATATACTTTGAGGTCTGCAAAAAATTAATATGCTGATGATGTGCACATTTTTTGCAGCAATGCACACTGAATATTTACGAAAATTGTTAGCGATGTTATTCCTGACAAAAAACAAGTGGTCATATTGGAAAGTTGATAGTGTGTTACTAGTTTTTGTGGTGTGTTTTTGTTTGATGTTTGATGATGTGAACACTCCTCTCTTTAATGATGTTTTATGACATGACAGCTGTTAGGCTGTGATAGTCACATCATAACAGCTTTCATGTCATAAAATGTCATTGAATGGAGGAGTTGGCACATTGATTGATTGACTGGATGCCATCCCAAGGCTGCAGATTGAGTTGAAAAGTTTTTTGCTGACATTCCAGCAAACCAATTCTACTGAGATCAGTGGCTCTGACAAACAGGATATAACAGAACACTTTTTTGGATGAGCTATGGCCAAACTGCTCTATAAACAGGGGAAATAAGAGTATCTATCACAGTAATTCAGCAAAATATCACAGGATTGTTTTTTTTTAATTCTCAGGAGTTTACACAATAACCTTTTTGTAATTAACAGGTTAAATTTGTACTGACAGTGTGGTATATGTTTTTTTCTTGGGAATTTATAAGCAACTGGTGGGCCCACTCATGCCAGGACAGGGAGCCCCACCCACAAGATGGAACAGTTCTAACTGGATGGAATGACTGAATCATAAACCTCCCATTTATATAATAGATTAACAGTGTTGTTCAATTAAAAAATATCCAGTTAAGAGAAATCCACTGTATTCTGTTTCCACATGCTGTGCCACCTGAGACATACTTTGGAATAATAACATTGGTGATTTTCCATTTTTAAATGGTACTGATACCAGTTTTTTTCTTACAACAAGAATGTATTTCCCCCAATATAAGTAAAAATGTCTAGAAAAATATAAATCTGTACTTAGGGTAGCAACTGCATGTGAGATCATTTAATTCAGAAAGAGAACATTCTTTACCAGCATTCAAATGACATCGAGTGATTGCATATGTCGAGGCACCGTTTTTGATAACAGAAATTAAATGATAAATAAATTACCAGTTCAACTAAATAAATTAAACAAGATAATTATTAGCCATTATCAGATTTTATATCGACCTACCACCCATTAAACATGAAAAATAAAACAAAGAAACTCACAGCTGAAACATTACTATAAACTTCAGTGGTTATATTACAAACAGAACAATGAATGGGATTATGTCATGCACAGCGCAAGAATGCAATACCATGATGTCATTATCTTCATTCATAAACAAGAGGCTCTAAAGAGCCTGTAATCGCTCACCTGGAAGAACTAAATATCCCTCAATTATTCTTATCAGAATCAAAGAATGCAGCTGGCTGCCATGCTCCTTCATCTGAGCGAAAGAGAATGATGATTGTTTTCATGAACTGTACGGGTGGCCGCTTTTAAGTAGTTTAACTTGTGGTAACGACACTGTTGGTTCATATCGTAAGATGATTTTTCCCTTTATAAAAACGAGATACCCTTCAACTAATACATGATTCAAAGACTTCCATGAGGGTTTCGTCCAAACTCTTTTTCCAGCAATTCGAAAACCTGACTAACACCCTAAACCCATTGAACCCTGTTGGTATCTTCCATATCCATTCAATGACAGCAATTGGAAGAATCCATACCCATTATTTAGGGTTAGTCCAGTTATTATTTTCAACATGCAACCCTTATTCCTACAAAACCACGTCTGTTTAAACCCGATTTTATACCCGTCTGCAGTCTTGTCAGAGCCAAGGAGTGAATAAATGAAAATCAGAAATGCCTGGACTCATAACTTCCAGTCATTACTTGACTAAATGTCCTGAAAGTGGTGAATTTAATTCTAAAACTCTGGCTATCTAAACCTGACTTCTTGCTCGTTTGTAGGTCTGTTGAGTCAAGGATGACGATAATGAGCCCGAATATCAATGAGCAAATATATAAACAGATGTGTTTATATCTGTGTTCATTCATCGACCATGGTTGCTGAAAGTGTTGGAGCACCACCCCCCCCCCCCCCCCCCCCCAAGAAACTCCTTCATTTTTCCATTTTCGGTTGTCGAATGCGCTGTTAAACCATAAAAAATCACTCGTATTTATTTTATAATTGATTCACTCAGTCACCCATTCTGTGGATGGATGTATGGATAGATCGACAGTTGTGGATGAGTGGTTGAATGGGCGAGTGATTGAATGAATGATTGAACAGGCTTCATAAGAAATCATAGAACTTACATCCATCTGTTCATTCAGATGACCTCTATACTAGACAGATATCTCATCACCTTTACTAAACTATTCTTCTCTTCCAAAGTCTTATATTAGATAATTAATAACATGAAATTTGTATATATGTTCCTGTTTTTGTATTTATTTTGTTCTATACATTTAACCATTCCTACACTACTCATGACTCTGCGCGAATCATATAGAATTGTATTTAAGCCTGTGTACAATGATCTGCAAATGCATTATCCTACGGATGTGCAACTTCAACTTGGCGAGCCCCCTTGTTGTAATGTCGTCAGATAATATTTCATTAGGCGAGATCCAGAAAAATCTGAAATATGATTTAAAACCGATTTTAAATGACAGGGCGTGTGAGACACTAGCTAACAATGATTTGACCTCCGATGTTCTCACAAACAATTGTAAATATTATCTACCCGACGAAATCCCCCCTAATTTTAATCGCCAACAAGAGTTCTCGATTCTTCACCTAAACTGCCAACGTCTCAGGGCTCATTGGGATTCTTTTAATGAGTTGCTGTCCAAAACACAAGGTTCTCAAAACCATTTTGATGTTATAGGTCTGACAGAAATATTCCAAATTCCCCCCCAAATGTTCCTATTCACTACATGGCTACCACCCCCTTACTAGGACAACAAGACCTGATGGCGACGATGGACATGGTGGTAGTGGTATGTACATCAAGGAGAATATAGCTTTTAAGACTCGTTGGGATCTCTCAGTCTTTATACCACATGTCATCAAATCCTTGTTCGTTGAATTCAATTACAACAAGTCTTGTAAATCGCTTGGGGTAATATATAGACCCAACACGCAACCTAAAGCAGACATTCATCTGTTTCTGGCCAAATAAAATGAAATAATTGACAAAATAAATCACGAGAACAAAAAATCATACATAATGGGGGACTTTAACACTGACTTCTTGAAATCCGGTGTCCATACTAAAACCGACATTTATTTGCATACAATGATTAGCCAAGGCTTTTTACCACATATCACTAAGCCGACAAGAGTAACGCAGCACTCTGCTACATTAATCAATCACATATTTACATACAACATTCTATCAACATCCCTGTCAGGCATAATCATCACAGATGTTTCAGATCACTTCGCCACCTTTCACACTGAAAGAGGCCAGAAAACCTACGCCATGCCACTAACAACCGCAAAGCGTAAATTTAATCCAGACAGTATAGCTAACTTTAAAACAATTTTGACTGAAAGTGACTTTTCCCCGGTGCTCGAGACTAACTGTCAGAATGTTGCATACAACCTATTTATGGACTTTCAAGAAGGCCTTTCCTCTAAAAAAATATTTGGTTAAGACAAAATTTTGTAAAACGAAATCCCTGGATGACGAAGGGGCTCATAACTTCTTCAAATAATGAATCTAAATTTTATAACAAAAAACTGAGATACCCAACTGAGCAGAATATTAGAAAATATAAAAACAACTGTAAAATATTTAACAAAAAAATTAAAAAACAAAGTAAAGCAATGTACTACTCTAACATACTATCAGAAAATACAGGTAATTTACTCAGAACGTGGCAAATTATTAATGATGCCCTACTTAGAACAAATCATGCAGTCACCTTGCCACAATCCATCGTAATAGAAAATAATAAAGCATCAGATGATCCAGCAGAAATAGCCCAGGAATTCAACAACTTTTTCGCGAGCATAGGGAAACGTACTAGCGAACAAATAAATGTATCCCAGAAAAATTTTCTGGACTTCATGGACAGTAATGAACCAAACAGTTTTTTCATAACGCCAACAACTGAATCCGAGGTATTTTCTGTTATTAATTCTCTCAAGTCTAAAAATAGTGAGGATTGTGACGGCATCACTACTAACCTCTTCAAACATTCAATTAATGTAATAGCTCCTTCTCCGGACCACATCATTAATATGTCCTTTATCCGTGGTATTGTCCCTGATAGGATGAAGATAGCAAGAGTTAATCCGATTTTCGAAAAGTGGAGACGAGCATGTATTTAATAATTACAGATCGATAAGTATTTTACCTGTCTTTTCTAAAGTATTAGAAAAGCTCATGTGCAACAGAATCATGAAATACCTCGAGACATCGCATATTTTATATCACCATCAATACGGATTTCGGAAAAAGCATTCTACCATACATTTAGTAATGCAACTACTGAAAATTATAGGTTCTGAAAATAACAAAGAAAGTAAAAACAACACACTAGCAGCATTTCTGGACCTCTTCAAAGCATTTGACACAATAAACCACAACATATTGATAACAAAAATGGAAAACTATGGATTCAGAGGCATCAGTAACAATTGGTTTAAAAGCTATCTTTCGAATAGATCGCAATATGTTCAATATGCGAACAGAACTCTGAACCCACCCAAATAGCACGAAGGGTCCACCAGGGTTCAGTTCTTGGTCCAGCCTTATTCCTATTATATATAAATGACATCAGTCGTTCTACAACTCTTAATCTCTTGTCATTTGCGGATGACACAACTGCCCATGACTCAGTCCCTAATACCAAATCCATAGATACCCATTTTAACAATGAACTCAATAATCTATATGAGTGGTGCTTGTCAAATCAACTCGCCCTGAATGCCAACAAAACAAAATACATTATCATTAATCCAAACCATAAAGCTAAAAGTTGCATTCACCCTGACATTTTCATGAATGGAAAAAATTAAAAAGGGTGGGTTCAAATGAAGAAGATAAATCTCTAAATTGTTTAGGTATTCATATTGATGAACACTTATCTTATCAAACTCCTACATCAAAAATTTGTTTTAAGATTGGATGGGCAAATTATACTTTGAACAGAGCAAAAAAACTACTACCACAACATGTCATGAAGATGCTCTATTACTCTTTGGTCCTCTGTCACCTGGTATACGGCATTTAAATATGGGGAAACTCAAGAGGAAGCAATAAATTACTGAGAATTTGTTATCTAAATTTAACCACAATCCAGTTTGATAACCATAATAATATCAGACTAGATTTTTCGATTTCAAGAAATCGAGAGATTCACCTATTCCGCTTGTTTTTTAGGCAGCGGCGGAACAAGATTGCGTATAGTGCTGGTAGGTTTTTAGGCTATATTAAGTGCATAGCCGATAGAAAACTCCCCACAGTGTCTAACAATTCTTTCGGCAATACTCTTTCACATTGGCGTGAATGCTGTATGCTTAATGTCCAAGTTAGGGCTAAATAGCAAACCTGTTGAACAGATCGCGTATACTTAATAATGACAACATGTGCATGTGTGACACCATAGATTGTGGCGAACGTTTTCGCAGCAGCCATCCCAAACTTTCAGCGTTTGTACCTGAAGCTCGCCCGAACTCGGTCATATTATTAGAAAGTCCCGAAACCAAGCATGGGCCTCGAGGCAGCCGCCCCTCTCTCTCAACCCACACCCCGAACGTGCACATACCCTCTCCTGACATTCAACACGATAGAATTGGAAATTGGTGTCGCTCTCTATGTGAAAAGATGCGGTAACTGTTTGTGAAGAAAGAGTGAAAAATTTATGGAAATCGGCCAAGAATTGGCCGAGATATAGCGTTTTAATGAGTTGAGGTAATTGTTTGAATTTGGTCCTGTTCTAGCCGGTGCGACCTGACGCTGGGTATATGTCTGGGGTTGTGGGAGTGCTCCCCCTCTGGGGTAGTTCCGCTTGAAATCGTGGATTCTCAGTTTCTGGCGGAGAGACGCTGGTGACTGAAAGATGCATTGTGTACACTGGCGCCAAATGGACCTCGCCAAGCTGGTAACAGTTAGATATTTGTCAGAAATGAAAAGTGGACAGTAATCGCGCATGGGTTAATGGCGAATAGGCGGTAATCTGGCTAATTTGACATTAAAATTGAACAGACAGCAGTGTCGCTCATACGCCCACTACGTCCAGACCACTGGAGGCAGCTACACGAAATTTTCAGAAGTTGTTCTACTCTTCCTGCCCGACAGGTTAGTATATTTGTCGAGTGGCGTGACCGCGTGGGAACAATGTGGATCGCGTGGAAACCGAGGGGACGATTCGTCCCTTCTCTATTCCCAATGCAACGACGTTTCCATTCACTATTTACCTGTCACCCGTCGAGTTTGGCATTATTTCTGTCTATTTGATGAACTGTTCAGCTTTCAATATTCACACATTCACATGGGACTGAAAGTTTGGAGTTAAACTGCTTATTTCAGAGCGTACCGGCAGAAACTGACAACTCGACCCGGTGGCGAAAAAGCAGTCATCTGGCTAATTTGGCATTCAAACTGAACAGATACAATGTCGGATATACGCCAATTATGTCCCGACCATACAAGGCAGCAACTTCAAATTCTCAGAATGTTTTCTCCTGTCCCTGCCCGACAGTTTAGTATCTTTGTCAAGTGCCAAGACTGCGTGGAAACACCGTGGATCAGATGGAAACCGAGGGGACGATTCGTCCCTACTTTCTTCCCAATTCAACGACTTTTCCATTCATTATTTACCTGTCACCGGCTGAGTTTGGCATTATATCTGTCTATTTGATGGACTTTTCAACCTTAACTATTTGCGGCTTCGTGTTTCACCACCGAAAGGCCACTGCACGGTTACAAATATATTCAGGGACTGATTTTGCGAAAAAAACAATTATTCCGACTGTACCCACATGGGAACTCCTAAATCTGTAACGGTTAAATTTTTAATAATAACGTATAAAACAGAAGTTGTTGTGCTACGCTTGCTGCATGCAGGCATAGAAAACATTCAGCGCTCAATGAATTAGGAATGGAGTAAATTGTCACTTAAACCAGCGAAATTCTGAAAAAAAATGAGAGTTTTTTTTCGACGGCACCTACCTTTATGCATCCGAGACAGGGACTGCGTTAAACTTTACAGCAACCTTATAACAGAAAATATTCTTGGAATTGAACTGCGAATCCGAATTTCAAAAGCATTTTCGGATATTCTATTCCAAACTATCACTGCACGCTTGTTAATATTCAGTGATTTTATGAAAATATCCATTATTCCGACCGTACCCATATGGGCAGTCTCGAATCTGCTTAAGGGTTAAACTTTTAGTAATGACATATAAAACAAAAGTTGTCACACTGTGACTGCTGCATACAGCCATAGAAAACGTTCAGCGCTCAATCAATTAGGAATGGAGTAAATCGTCACTTAAACTTACCAAATTCTGAAAAATGAGAGTTTTTTGGACTGCACCTATCTTTATGCAAACAGAATGAGCATAGGGTTAAACTTTACAACAAAACTTACAACAGCAAATATGCTCGGTACGCAATTGTGAATACGACCATCTAAATCATTTTTCAATATTCCATTCGAAAATGGCCGAAAGGCGACCTCCAAATGAACCAATTTTACGAAGAATTTTAGGGTACTCGAATTCTAGGCCCGAATACTGGGTGAAGGTTAAAACTTTGAATAAACCATGTAACAGGAAAATTGTTCCTGGATGAAGGCCCAATCCTCTCACGGGAACCGTTTCGACAAAATTCGGCTGCAGTGCTGAGAAATCTCATGTGAAAACTGGCCAATTTTGCCCGAAATGCACATTGCTCGTAATTTTGTGGCGAAAAGGGGTCAACATGAGAAATATCGCCTCTGTAGCCAGATTCAGTAAGTTATGCTACAAATATAACGAAAGTTTCAGCCAAATCATCCAGAGGGTTTTGGAGAATTGTGGCAAAACGTGTCATTTTCACTACATTTTCCACTGTTTTGGCAGAAAACGAAAAACTTCAGGAATGCCATGACCCAGGTGAGAAACTTCTGATGGAACTCTATACGTGTGCCAAATCTCAGTAAAATCGCGCAGGCCGTTTTCGCGAAACCCGTGAGACAAAAATCATCGAAATGGAAAAATAATCTCAATACTAGATTTTTCGATTTCAAGAAATCGAGAGATTCACCTCTTCCGCTTGTCTTTTTAGGCAGCAACGAAATAAGATTGCATATAGAGCTGGTAGGTTTTTAGGCTATATTAAGTGCATAGCCGATAGAAAACTCCCTACAGTGTCTAACAATTCTTTCGGCAATACTCTTTCACATTGGCGTGAATGCTGTATGGTTAATCTCCAAGTTAGGGCTAAATAGCAAACCTGTTGAACACATCGTACCCGTCCAACCCCCTCCTTCTAGATTTTTCGATTTCAAGAAATCGAGAGATTCACCTCTTCCGCTTGTCTTTTTAGGCAGCAACGAAATAAGATTGCATATAGAGCTGGTAGGTTTTTAGGCTATATTAAGTGCATAGCCGATAGAAAACTCCCTACAGTGTCTAACAATTCTTTCGGCAATACTCTTTCACATTGGCGTGAATGCTGTATGGTTAATCTCCAAGTTAGGGCTAAATAGCAAACCTGTTGAACACATCGTACCCGTCCAACCCCCTCCTTCTAGATTTTTCGATTCAAGAAATCGAGAGATTCAGTCTGGGGTTGTGGCAGTGTTCCCCCTCTGAGGTAGTTCCGTTTGAAACTTTGCATTCTCAGTTATTGGTGGAGAGATGCTGGTGACTGAAAGAGGCATTGTGTACACTGGCGCCAAATGGACCTCGCCAAGCTGGTAACAGTTAGATATTTGTCAGAAATGAAAAGTGGACAGTAATCGTGCATGGGTTAATGGCGAAAAGGCGGTAATTTGGCTAATTTGACATAAAAATTGAGCAGACAGCAGTGTCGCTCCTACGTCACTGTGTCCAGACCACCGAAGGCAGCCACGCGAAATGTTCAGATGTTGTTCTACTTTCCCTGCTTGACGGGATAATATCTTTATCGAGTGGCATAACTGTCTGAGGACAATGTGAATTGCGTGGAAACCGGGGGGACGATTCGTCCGTACTCTATTCCCAATGCAATGACGTTTCCATTCACTATTTACCTGTCACCAGTCGAGCTTGACTTTATTTCTGTCTATTTGATGGACTGTTCAGCTTTAAATATTAACACATTTATATGGGACAGAAAGTTTGCATGGTTAATGCCGAATTCAAGGCAGGCGGTCGGTCGAGTGGGTGGGCATTAGGGCATGCATGCAAGTAGACAGGCACTGCAGTCTAACAACTCTTCCGACCGTACTCTTTTACTCTGGCATGATTGGTGTATGGTTGAAATCGAAGTAAGGGCGGGCTTGCTCTCAGGCAGTTTGGTAGGCAGAAAAACAGAAGGCATTCCGTATTCCATTCATAATTGCTGGAAATCCATATCTACTTCCCATAATTGCTGGAAATCCATATCTACTTCTTTGAAACCACGCGTGCAGGGTTAAGTTATAAATCAACAATGCCAGCTGAAATTTACGAATTCAATTTCAATAAAAATCAGTAAATGAAGGTTAAAGAATATTTTGAAAATTAGAGTTTTTCACACAGTACTCTCAAATAGCTTTGAATATGAACCGGTTGCAAAGAATATTTTGAAAATTACAGTTTTTCACGCTGTACCCTCAAATAGCTTTGATTACGAAAGGGTTACACAAGTCACAGTGATATTCAAATCATTTGTATAAGTGATAAAATGAAAACAGTTGTCTGGAGAATGAATACTGGTCAGCTATGAAGGATAGCGTTAATAAATAAAGCATCTCAGTTTCCAAAGATCATCAATTACAGCTTGACAGAGTAGTTGGTGCATAGAAAACATTCAGCGCTGAATCAATTAGGATATGGAGTAAATTGTCACTTGAACTGAAAATGTTTTCTTTTTTTGGATGGGACCTATCTTTATGATGCTAGAATGGGCATAGGGTTAAACTTTACAACAAATCTTACAACAGAAAATATGCTCAGTAGGCAATTGTGAATACGCACATGCAAATCATTTTCGATATTCCGTTCCAAAGAGGAAGAGAAGTGAATGCGCGCGATCAGGCAGCGGGCGCGGGCAGGCAGTAGGCAGGCAGGCAGGAACATGCAGGCAGGCTCAGACCGAGGCAGACAGACGCACAGGCAGGCGGGCAACTGTACTCTTTCACACAGGCATTGAATGGTTAAAATCGAAGTCAGGGCGGGCTTGATGTTAGGCAGGTAGATAGGTAGACAGACTGCGTGCGGGCATCTAGTGCATACAGGCAGGCACAGGCAGGCAGGCAGACACAAGCAGTCAGGCAGGCAGGCAGGCACGCAGGTAGGCACGCAGGCGTCCAGGCAGACTCAGGCAGGCGCAGGAAGGCTCAAAGGCAGGCTCGCAGACAGGAAGGCAGGTGCGCAGGCATTTCTAACAACTCTTCCGACTCTGCTCGTTCACACAGGCGTGACTGGTGAATAGTTAAAATCGAAGTCAGGGCTGGCTTGATGTCAGGCAGGTAGGTAAACAGACAGACTATGTGCAGGCGCAGACATGGAGGCACTGGTAAGCGCAGACGGCACGCAGGCAGGCTCAAGCAGGCAGGCTCAAGCAGGCTCAGGCAGGCACGCCGGCAGGTGCGCATGCAGGCAGGCAGGCAGGCAGCCAGGCAGTGGGCAGGCAGGCGCAGGCAAGCGAGCAGGACGGCTGGCGCGCAGGCATTTCTAACAACTCTTCCAACTGTTCTCTTTCTCACATGCATGACTGATGAATGGTTAAAATCGAAGTCAGGGTAGGCTTGATGTTGGGCAGGTAGATAGGCAGGCAGACAGACTGCGGGCAGGCAGGCACGCAGGCATTTCTAACAACTCCACCGAATGTACCCTTTCACACAGGCATAACAGGTGAATGATTAAAATCGAAGTCAGGACGGGCTTGCTGGCAGGCAGGTAGGTAGACTGACAGACTGCATTTCATAATATTCCAGCCATAATTGCTGAGAATCCATATCTACTTCTTTGAAACTACATGCAAAGGGTTAAATTAGAAATCAACAGCATCATAGCAATACTGCTTAGGAAATAGTGTCACCACACAATTATCTATTCTGTTGCAATTAAAAATTCAGTAATAAAAAGGGTTAACAGACCGTTCTCTTTCACACTGGCATGACTGCTTTATGGTTAATGTTGAAGTCAGGGCAGGTGGGCATTTCTGACAACTCTTCCGACTCTACCCTTTCACACAGAAATGACTGGTGAATGGTTAAAATGGAATTCAGAGCGTGCTTCCTGTCAGGCAGGTAGGTTGGCATACACACTGACAGACCGTATTTCATATTATTCCAGCCATATTTGCTGGAAATCCATATCTAATTCTCTGTAACCACGCATGCAGGGTTAAGTTAGAAATCAACAGCATTATAGCAGTATTGGTTTGTTGGAATAAAAATCAGTAAAAGAGGGTTAATGAGTATTTTGAAAAGTGCAGTAATTTCCAGGCAGTACTGTACTCTGTATGAAATAAGAAAAACAGCATCTGGAGAATGCTGGTCAGTTAAAATCATATTACACAAAATGAAACACCTGTTGTCATGATCAATCACATTTGACACTTACTGATAACAACGCTTGAGCAATATTATACCAGCAAAGTGAACAACTTTTAAAAAGAATTTGGGGGTACTCCAATTCAAGGCCCGAAAACTGGGTGAAGAGCAAAACTTTGAATAAAACATATAACAGCAATATTGTTCTAGAATGTACGTCCTATCTTCTCAAGGAAAAAACTTTGAGAAAATATGTCTCCAGTGTTGAGAAATCGCATGTGAAAGTTGGCGAAAACAGCAATTATTCCGACAGTACTCTTATGGGAGCTCCCAAACCTGCCAAGGGTTAAACTTTTTACAAAAACATATAGAACAAAAGTTTTTGTACTTTGACAGCTGCATGCAGGCATAGAAAACATTCAGCGCTCAATCAATTACATATGGAGTAAATTGACACTTAAGGTTACAAAATTCTAAAAAATTGAAGTGTTCTTGGACGGTACCTACTTTTAGGCACCAGAATGGGCATAGGGTTAAATTTTACAACCAAACTTACAACAGCAAATATGATCAGTAGGCAATTGTGAATGCAGACATGTAAATTATTTTTCGATATTCCATTCCAAAGTGGAAGAAAACTTAACTCAAAATGAGCGAATTTTAGGTAAACTTTTAGGGTCCTCTGATTCAAGGCCCGAAAACTGGATGAAAGCTAAAACTATGAATAAAACATATAACAGCAAAATTGTTCTTGGATGAATGCCAAATCTTCTCACTGGATGTGATTTAAGAAAATGTGGTTGCAGTGCTGAGAAATCACATGTGAATGTTGGCAATTTTCGCCAAAAATGCATTTTCGGGTGACGTTTGTGGCAAAACAGGGTCAACGTGGGTAACACTGCCTATGCAGACAGATGCAAGTGCACATGCTTCAAACACTGTGAACGTTTCAGCCTAATCGCCCAGAGCATTTCTGAGAAATGGGGCAAAACGTGACATTTTGACTACATTTTGTGCGATTTTGGCAGAAAACGAAAAACTTCAGAAATGCCATGACCCAGGTGATAAACTTCGCATGATGCTCTATACATGTACTGAATTTCAACAAAATCGTACAGACCGTTTTCGCGTAACCCGTCAGACAAGATTCGGTGAAATAAAAAAAAAAAAATAAAAAATAAAAAAAAAAAAAATAAAAAAAAAAAAAAAGAAAAATAGCAATAATAATAGATCCACCTATTAGAAATAGGTGAATCTAATTAGCACAAAGGGGTAGGGATACCCACTATCACATTCACCATTAGCCACCTTTTTGAGCCTGGAAACTCGTCCATCTACAGAAATAGATTAATGGAGTATGCATCCGAGTCAAAGTTGCAGTTCTACTAGGTACTCACAAGTATCCATACTAGGAGATCTTTCTATCAAAGATTAATGCGCTGAGCACATAGTCAGTGTTGGAGTTAATGTATTATGGAGTGACAGGTAGACAGCCAATCTGGCTATGTCATCTCCCAATGGTATAGACTGAATATCATTTTCTAGTTATGTATTTGTAATTTATAGTCAAATATGTAATTGCCTGTACCGTTAAATAAAATATCTATCTATCTATCTATCTATCTATCTATCTATCTATCTATCTATCTATCTATCTATCTATCTATCTATCTCTCTCTCTCTCTCTCTCTCTCTCTCTCTCTCTCGCTCTCTCTCTCTCTCTCTCTCTCTCTCTCTCTCTCTCTCTATCTATCTATCTATCTATCTATCAGAGGACTTTTCATACATTATTTGTGCCAAGTTTGGTTCACACTGGCCAAGTAGTGTCAGATAAGAAGTTGGAAATGTGATTTCCCATAGTTTTTCCATAGTAACTATGTGAGCCGCAACTGCAGCCATGTTTGCAACCCGATCAACATTAAATGAAGATCTTTGGTAGAGGGGGTCCCGGTCATCAAGCATGAAAGTTTCAAAACATTTGGCCTTGTACTTTCAGAGGAGAAGATTTTTCAAAATCGACCAATCAGAATCAAAGAATGCCTCTGGCGGCCATCTTTTTCAATGCAAAATGAGGACTGTTTGTAGAGAACCTCCCACAGACCATTCCTGCCAAGTTTGGTTCAAATCGCCTCAGTAGTTCCAGATAAGAAAATGAAAATGGGATTTCTCATAGGGTTTCCATGGTAACTATGAGCCACAATTGTGGCCATGTTTGCATCACAATCAACATTAAATGAGGATTGTTGGTAGAGGGTGTCCCAGTCATCAATCATGTGAAGTTTCAAAACATTTGGCCTTGTAGTATTAGCAGAGAAGATTTTTAAAACTTGAACAATCAGAATTCGAAGAATGCCTCTGGCGGCCATGTTTTTCATCCAATAAGAACAAAATGCGGACTGTTTGTAGAGGACCTCCCATAGACCATTCCTGCCAAGTTTGGTTCAAATCAACTCAGTAGTTCCAGAGAAGAAGATGAAAATGTGATTTCCCATAGTTTTTCCATAGTAACTATGAGCTGCAACTGCAGCCATGTTTGCAACCCGATCAACATTAAATGAAGATCTTTGGTAGAGGGGGTCCCAGTCATCAAGCATGAAAGTTTCAAAACATTTGGCCTTGTACTTTCAGAGGAGAAGATTTTTCAAAATCGACCAATCAGAATCAAAGAATGCCTCTGGCGGCCATCTTTTTCAAAGCAAAATGAGGACTGTTTGTAGAGAACCTCCCACAGACCATTCCTGCCAAGTTTGGTTCAAATCGCCTCAGTAGTTCCAGATAAGAAAATGAAAATGGGATTTCTCATAGGGTTTCCATGGTAACTATGAGCCACAATTGTGGCCATGTTTGCATCACAATCAACATTAAATGAGGATTGTTGGTAGAGGGTGTCCCAGTCATCAATCATGTGAAGTTTCAAAACATTTGGCCTTGTAGTATTAGCAGAGAAGATTTTTAAAACTTGAACAATCAGAATTCGAAGAATGCCTCTGGCGGCCATGTTTTTCATCCAATGAGAACAAAATGCGGACTGTTTGTAGAGGACCTCCCATAGACCATTCCTGCCAAGTTTGGTTCAAATCAACTCAGTAGTTCCAGAGAAGAAGATGAAAATGTGATTTCCCATAGTTTTTCCATAGTAACTATGAGCTGCAACTGCAGCCATGTTTGCAACCCGATCAACATTAAATGAAGATCTTTGGTAGAGAGGGTCCCAGTCATCAAGCATGAAAGTTTCAAAACATTTGGCCTTGTACTTTCAGAGGAGAAGATTTTTCAAAATCGACCAATCAGAATCAAAGAATGCCTCTGGCGGCCATCTTTTTCAATGCAAAATGAGGACTGTTTGTAGAGAACCTCCCACAGACCATTCCTGCCAAGTTTGGTTCAAATCGCCTCAGTAGTTCCAGATAAGAAAATGAAAATGGGATTTCTCATAGGGTTTCCATGGTAACTATGAGCCACAATTGTGGCCATGTTTGCATCCCAATCAACATTAAAAGAGGATTGTTGGTAGAGGGTGTCCCAGTCATCAATCATGTGAAGTTTCAAAACATTTGGCCTTGTAGTATTAGCAGAGAAGATTTTTAAAACTTGAACAATCAGAATTCGAAGAATGCCTCTGGCGGCCATGTTTTTCATCCGATGAGAACAAAATGCGGACTGTTTGTAGAGGACCTCCCATAGACCATTCCTGCCAAGTTTGGTTCAAATCTGCTCAACAGTTCAAAAGAAGGTGAAAAGTTTACGGATGATAGACGACGGACAACAAGGGATGCCAAGAGATGGCAATAGCTCACGTGGCACTTTGGGCCAGGTGAGCTAAAAATCAGTTCATAGATGCTGAATAATTGCTAAAATATACGCGAAGAAGTCAAGGAAGGGAGAAATATTGTAGGACTGTTTGGTTATTACCACCAAGTGGGTTTCCAAGATGGTGTATTGAAGTCTCGACCTCCCTTCTGGGTTATGTATCAACTCGTCCTATATCATCGATATATATACCCAGAGACAAGGTCTCGACTTCAATACACCATCCTGGAAATCTACCAGGTGGTAATAACCTATATTAACTTATTCATTGCAATACCACTCAACACTGGCACATCGACATGCATAGTTTGAAACACTACAATCCGGACAATAATAAGGAGTCCAAAATTAAATTGTTGGCATGTTATTTATTATTATCTATTGGTGTTTAAGGTCACATACCTATGCAAAATGGCTAATCGTGACCTTGACAGTTTATGGGTGGATGAAGCTGGAGTACCTGGAGAGAACCACCGAGCATCACCGAGCAACTGTCAGCTCCTCAACATTCTCTGTTCAAGCTCTGCTCAAGCAGACTTACAGTGGTTGAAGACATGTGCACCATCGACGTGCAGTACGCCTTAGTACACGGCAACTGGGATAAAGTGCCTTGCCCAAGGACACAACGTGGGTTGTCCCGGACGGGGATCGAACTCAGGACCTCTAGCATAGAAGTCCAACAGTCTACCACTGAGCCACTGCGCTCCCATTTTTGGCATGTTATTGTATCTAAAACAGGCATAATTGCCTAACCCTTTACCCAACATAACGGCAAAACCAGCCGCCGCTATTCACAAAAATCACCAATTAATTTTCATTATTTGTCTCAAAAACATAGGTTATGACCCTTCTTTGGAATGAGCACATCAAGCTCATTCCAATGGTGGGTCATAACCTATGTTTTTGAGACAAAAAATGAAAAAAAATTAGTTATTCAAGAATTTTGTTTGCAAGTGTCGTCTACTTTTCGAGTTAAGTAAAGGGTTACTAAATTCTCCAAGAGAGCTTTTGAAAAAATTGTCCTTGTATTATCTGTGAAGAAAAAGAATTAAAAGTTTGCGGAGTCTTTCAGTTAATATTATTTAACTAGTCCATTAATTTTGAAAAGAATTAATTCGCAGCCTGTTAAAGCATTTTCTGGAATTTCTTATGAAAAATAATCATGGTTGCTATGCAAACTTAATGAGAAAAAACAAGGTGCAACACCACCAGTATCCCCTGCTAAGGGTTTCCAAGTTGAAGGGTTTTTTAAGTTTAAACTAGAGACTCCAAAGAGCATGTAATCGCTCACCTGGAACTACATATAAAAATGTGATTTCCCATAGGCTTTCCATGGTAACTATGAGCTGCAATTGTGGCCATGTTTGCAACATTACATCAACATTACATGAAGATCATTGGTAAAAGGTGTCCCAGTCCTCAATCACGTGAAGTTTCAAAACATTTGACTTCAGAGAGGAAGATTTTTGCAAAATCCATCAATCAGAATCGGAGAATGTCTCGGGTGGCCATATTTTTCAACCAACGGGAACAAAAAGAGGATTGTTTGTAGAGGGCCTCCTATAGACCATTCCTGCAACGTTTGGTTCACATCGGCTCAGTAGTTCCAGAGCAGAAGATAGAAATGTGATTTCCCATAGGGTTTCTATAGTAACTATAAGCTGCAATTGTGGCCATATTTGCAACACGATCAACATTAAATGAGGATCGTTGGTAGAGGGTGTCCCAGTCATCAACAATGCAAAGTTTCAAAACATTTGGCCCTGTGGTTTCAGAGGAGAAGATTTTTCAAAATCCACCAATCAGAATCAAAAAATGCTTCTGGCAGCCATGTTTTTCGATGCATGGTAACAAAATGAGGAGCGTTTGTAGAGGACCTGCCATAGACTATGGACTACAGGAAGTGGCTGCATGGCAGATCTGAAAATTAGATACACAATACAACTCATCATTATGAAGCAGCAGACCAAATATAAAATCATTCCCTTTCATAGAAGCCAAGAAAACTTTGAGGGAAGAAGTGTTTCGGACGGACTGACGGATGGACTGACGGACGGAGTCGAGTGATTACTAGACCAGCTCCGCCCCTGGCGATGCAGGTAAAAATAGACATGACCTGTTACTTGTGAATATCCTTTCCCCCATGGTGGTCTATCAGCATACCAAAGATTATTTAAATCCACCATCCACTGACTGAGATATGAAGGTCCAAAGTTGTTATGGACAGACAAATGGGTGGACAGATGAAAGAACGAACAGACAGACCCCATTTCTATATCCCCGCAAACTTCATTTTGGGAGGGGATAATTAGCCTGACATGAATAAATGATTGGTGCGAGGACTATTCCTACTATTTTAATAACAAGAGCCAGTAACTTACCTCCCCAAGGTAATTAAAAATAGAGTATTTTTGTTCTGAACAGGAAAATCTGCCTGTCGTACGAAGAATAAAACCCACAAAATCCTTATACAGACTGCAATATCGCAACAGATATAGTTTTGTCTATCTGTTCCTCAGTTTGTTTGTTCATACCACAGATACTATAAGTTACGGGATGTTTAGTGGTCAGATATGGTGTCATGTGAGGCGAAGTGAGATCAATACAAGAGCTGGACTTTCGTCCGGTGCATACCCCCACGTGGTGTACCGCCTAGTGTGGGCATACCTATGACCAACACATATTATTTATGAATATTCTTGTACGGACTGACGGACGGATGCACAGATGGATGGATGCAATCCAGTATACCCCCCCCCCCCCCCCCTTCCATTTTCTTCGAAAGTTTTCAACAATTTTCAACAATTTCAAAGTCAAAAGGTATGGTAAATTGTTTGGTGTTTGGAAGTTTTATGCAATGAGGCAGAAGCCTTTGTCATAGGAAAACTGCATGCCATATTTCACTGAAATCCGATAACCCCAATCCAGTATCCCCCCCCACCCCCCTCCCATTTTCTTCGAAAAGTTTTCAACAATTTCTAAGTCAAAAGGTATGGTAAATTGTTTGGTGTTTGGAAGTTTTATACAATGAGGCAGAAGCCTTTGTCATAGGCAAACTGCATGCAATATTTCACTGAAATCCGATAACCCATACCTGAGATACAGGCTGAACAGACAAATAATGTCTATTTCCTACAATTTCTAAGTCAAAAAAGGGGGATAACTCTAAAAAGGAGAATGTGAGAAATATCATTGAATCCTTTTTTAAAGCCTATTCCATAAGCAGTGTTCATGGTAAATTTCATTGCAATAGAACATTCGATACCCGAAATACAGGCTGAACAGACAAAATTTGGCTCGGACGGACTCAATTTCTAAGTGAACAAGTAATAAAAAAAAATAATAATAAAAAAAAAAATCAATAGGTGTCTTCCCTTCCTATAAGGTAACCTCTGGTATAAGTTTGGTAAAGGTGCGTCAAATAAGAACTAAAGTTATTGCCCGGAAACCAATTTGTCACAAAATATTCTATTGATAGTAACAGTGACCTTGACCTTCGGGCCCCAGACTCCAAAATTGATAAGTGTCTTCCCTTCCTATAGGGTAACCTCTGGTATAAGTTTGGTGAAGATACACAGAATAGAACTAAAATTATTGCCCGGAAACCAATTTATCACAAAATATTCTATTTATAGTAACAGTGACCTTGACCTTGGAGTCTGAGACTCTGAAATCAATAGGTGTCTTCCCTTCCTATAGGGTAACCTCTAGTATAAGTTTGGTAAAGGTGCGTCAAATAGAACTAAAGTTATTGCCCGGAAACCAATTTGTCATAAAATATTCTATTTATAGTAACAGCGACCTTGACCTTGGAGTCCCAGACTCCGAAATCAATAGGTGTCTTCCCTTCCTATAGGGTAACCTCTGGTATAAGTTTGGTAAAGGTGCATCAAATAGAACTAAAGTTATTGCCAGGAAACCAATTTGTCACAAAATATTCTATTTATAGTAACAGTGACCTTGACCTTGGGGCACGAGACTCTGAACTTGATAGGTGTCTTCCTTTCCTATAGGGTAACCTCTGGTATAATTTTGGTAAAGGTGCATCAAATAGAACTAAAGTTATTGCCCGGAAACCAATTGTTTATGCCCGCCGCCGCCTGCCCACCCACCAGCCACTTCATCAAACTATAAGTCGAGTTTGACTTCGTCAAAACTCGACTAAAAATAACTAGTGTGGGCATACCTATGACCAACAAATATTATAAAAAATAATAATTTACTTAAGTTATGAATATTGTCGGATGGACTCACACACGGACGGACGCAAGGACGCATGTAATCCAGTATACCCCATTTTCTTCGAAAGTGGGGGTATAATTAGGCAAGGCGTTAGCTGAGCCTAATATTGATCACATTGAGCCTCACATGACACCATGTCCAACCACTAAACATCTCGTATTTATTATGTCAGTAGACAAAATCCAGTATGTCCCTTTAATTAATAGGTTCAGTAATTTAAGTTTGGGTGTATCATACATGTGAAAATGTAAACAAGCAGACATAAGTTTACAATGTAAGGGATGTAAATCTATCTACCAATCATTTCGTGCTGAAGTGATTATCGATCAGAATGTTTAACTTGTGAGTGTTGGGTATGTTTCGATTTACATTGAGCTATCGATCAAAATAAGTTTCTCAATTTGGGACACATATTATAAACAGATTATTTCTTTTTGTTCAAGTGACTTCAATGTAACTTCAATGAAACAATTCAGAACGTTTGCTGTAAGATTGATATTTGAGACGAGGGAGGTTAGTTTAGTTTTAAACATATTTTATTTGCCATAATGATGCAAAAAGGATTGGAGAACAAGTTATACAACTTAGTTAATCTCCGTTCCTGTGAATAAATACAAATTTGAGATTGCGGCATAACAATACGTACAAACCAAAATATAAACTAGATCAGTGATTCAGAATAATAGAACCGTTTTTGATTGTGATTGATATTACGAGAAGTAGAAAATTGTAGAACAATAGTGCGAAAAAAACCCCAAGAATTAGAGAAAAAGAGGGCCGAATGGCTACCTCAGCTTATCCCGATGCTCTAGTGATGGACTCATGGTGTAAATTTGGATTTGGCAGCACAGAAGGCGAGAACACAAGGAGCTTCGAATGTGGACCCTGAAACACCACCCCGCTCCTCCCAAGGTGTGCAGACCGTCGTCGACGTTGTCAAAGGCAGTCTGCACTTCATGGGAGGAACGGACGAGTGTTTCTGGAAATTGATTTCTGAGACCGATCGTCAACTTTGATCCATCCTACATATTAGTCTCGGCTATACAATGATGAGTTCCTTTCTGTTTTGTAAACAGAATGTAGATTGATGATCAGTGGGATCAGTTAAAACGACCGCTGGAGACGAGGAATTTCTGTACTTCCGAAAAGAGTAGAACATTGTGTTTTTCCGAGAGATTAGTGATACCAAAAAGTAAATCATTGGCACACGTTATGTTGCAGAAATGTAGGTCGTTCAGCATTTCTCTCCTCTGGGTATCATAGTTAGGACAGTCGAAAAGGAAATGGGCGGCATCCTCTTTCATATGACCACATGCACACTGGGAAGTCGAGGAGATAAAGTTAAGGAACATGTCATGACATAAGTCGCTACAACCATTTCGCAACCGACAGTGTAAAATATTCACTTTTCTGTTTCCAATGCAGAAGTAACTAGGAGGTCTAAGTATGGGGTCATGACACAGAATAGAGTACTTGAATTCCTGCAGATTGGGTGCATTCTGCGTTTCTCGGGGAAGACTGTTCCATAAATCTGTTGTAGAGGGGAAAAATGAATTTCTAAAGTGTTCAGTTCTACATTGGTATGATTTGAATTTGGAAGGGTTTCGGAAACTGTAGGCCGCACTGTCTCCTGTTCGCGGTGGTAGCAGTTCAGATAAAAACTCGGGGGCTTCGTGGTTGATGATTTTATGCAATGTACAGAGTTTATGAAACTTCCTCCGGTCACGGAGATTTGTCCACCCAAGTTCTAGCAGGAGACAATCCGAAGATGTGGAACGCGTTAGCCCTGATATGATTCTAGCAGCATCAAGATGTAGCCTATCTACTCTTTTCAGAAGGTATTGCGGGGCAGAATCCCATAAGATGTCACCATAATCAAGTAGTGGGAGTATAAACGCCGAGTAGATTTGCTCGAGTGTTTTTCTAGAGATCATAAATTTCAATTTACGAAGTTGGGAAAGTCGCACGGTAACCTTCTTACATATTTCTGTTATGTGGCGCTCCCAATTTAGGTTTGATTGAAGGTGCATACCGAGATGTTTGTGACTTTTTACAAAGGTAACAGGTACGTTGTTAAGATATAAAACTGGGTTGAGGTTAGCTGAGCGACTGAATGTGAAATAGACGGCCTCAGTTTTATCAGGATTAAACGTCACAAGCCACTTCTGAGACCAAATGTGTATGGCTTGTAGGTCTTCGTTTAATGCAGATATTGTGTCAGAAGATCTTGGTTTGCCATAAGTTAAACAGGTGTCATCTGCAAAGAGCCTTGCAAGTGAGTCTAGTGATTCTGCAATATCGTTGATGTAAATCAAGAACAAGAAGGGGCCGAGAACGGATCCTTGAGGAACACCGGCTGTTATTTCGGAAAAGCTAGAGAAGGTATTGTTCACCAGAACTCGCTGTTTCCTATTAGTTAAGTAGTTTTCGAACCACTCTAGAAGAGCACCACAGATACCATATTGCCGAAGTTTATAGATAAGACCTTTGTGCCATACCCTTTCAAAGGCCTTAGATATATCACAAAAGACAGCGCAAGTAGCGAGACGAGAATCCAGGGATTGGCAAAGAGAATGGTACAATTCGAGTAGTTGGTACGTTGTGCTGTGTCCAGGTAAAAATCCCGACTGGTACTTGTATATTAAATCATTATCACGAAAATAGGTAAAGACATGCTTTAAAACCATTTTTTCGAAGATTTTCCCCAATATTGGAAGTAAAGATATGGGCCTGTAATTTTTGCACTCGGAGGGGTCTTTTTGTTTAAAAATTGGGATTACGTTAGCTTTTTTCCATTCGTTTGGGAAGACTGCATTATCGAGGCATCTTTGGAAAAGTAATTTCAGAGGAACGACAACAGTCTCTGCAGTACCTTTTAGCATTTTGACACTGATGTCATCGTGGCCATGGGCTTTATTAGACTGGAGTGATTTGATCGCTTCTGTTATGTCACTTTCCTCTATATTGACAGAAGATAAACATGTACTGCATTTAGAAATAAAGTCAGGTAAGTTTTGATTTTGATCATTGATCATACTGTTTTTGAGAAATGTCTTATTGAGAAGTTCCGATTTTTCATGGTCATCTATAATTAAGTAGTTCAGATTCTGAAAGGTACCATCGTATAAGGGGGGAATTGAGTTCCTTTCAGTTTTGTTAAGGAGATCTTTTATGACATGCCAGAACATCTTTGGAGAAGGGCAAATGGACAGGCTTTCTTCAAGATTGGCCAAGTATTTCTGCTTTGCATACTTTTTCATGTTGTTCACTTTATTTCTGGCAGCCCTGTATGCATTCCAATCGGTATTTTTATTTGAGATTAGGGCCCTTTTTCTCAGACGGTCTCTGAGCCTAATTTGTGAACGAAGCTCTGAATTAAACCAGTGTTTATCTCGAGGGCGGATAATTATTCTGGACTGTGGGATAGATTCCCCAATTATATTTAAATATTTTTTGCTAAATTCCACCTGGTCATCATTTACATTTCCAGTGTTGCTAATTATGTTCGTCCAATCAGTTTGTGAAATTAATCTGTTCGCCTTAACAAAATCAGCATTTTTGTAATTGTAGACAAGTCGAGAGTAAGATGGGCTGAGGGCTGAGTCGAAGGCAACTTGAGCATATACTGCAAGGTGATCAGACACTTCAAGGTCCATAGTATCGGCTTCCGTAGTTGAGATAGAATCGCTTACGATTATGGGGTCCAGTAAAGTGGAAGAGTTAGGAGTTACTCTTGTAGGGGTATTAATGATGTTACGTAGATTGTAGTGCTCTAAGACATCATGAATTTTCGAACTGGAAGTTAAAAGATCGGAGTTCAGGTCACCTAAAATAATGATGTTCTGGTTAATATCAAGGGCTTGTTCGATGGAATGGTCTAGAAGTTCCCAATACGCAGGGTCTGCAAACTGCTGTGATCTGTAGGAAAGTGCAATGAGATATTTTTTGTTTTTTTGATAAGATTTCGAACCAAATTATGGAATCGTCGAATTCTAGTTCTGTTTTACGGCGAAAAAGAAGGCGGTTGGATATATAAACAGCTATTCCGCCACCAAATGAATTTCTATCTTTTCTAATTGGGCTACAAAAATTGGGTAAGATAATATTTTGGGAGTCAAAAGATGGCTGCAAATGAGTTTCAGAAAAACACACCACATCAAACTCCTCAACCACCTCCTTGATGTTGGTAAGTTTTGTGCGTAGGCTTCTTATATTGCAGTGGAAGATAGAAAGTGTCCTTTTGATCCCATTGTGTGCACGTTTTGGAGGCCCTGGGTTCCGTTCAATATCGTTGCTACACTTCATTATTAACAGCAAAATCAAAAATTGACACAATGCTTTAATTCCGATTGAAAGGTTCGTAAATGTATGTCTAACTTCTGGGCAACCGATGGGTACACGTACGGCACTGAAGGATCCTATCGCAGCTCGGTACTGATCTATCGAAATGGCCATGGGTACAAACAAACAGGCGAGGATGAATATATTGGGCCACGATAGGAGCCATCAATGCCGCCATCTATCCATTCAGTAAAATTTGAGTCGAGTGTGGTTATTAGGTAGTGGTACAAATAGACCGAGGTGTTACTTTGTACATATCTGTTGCTTGCCGACGATAATCTTGTAGAAGGAGACACTGAAAGATGAAAGATAAAGACGAATAATAAATATACAACATAAAATGGAAGAGAATACCCAGGAAGGGGCATTACTGAAACAGACAATGAAGTTTGGTGGGTTTGGGTGAGTTCTGGTGTTTGAGTACTTGAGAGTTTAGGGAATGATGATAGACATCACTAGAATTTGTCACTTGAGTAAGATTACTCAGTGTAGTGCAGAGGAGGAAACGTAGATTTTGAATTTCAAACATATGGTTTAGCATATAATGGCTGATGGTATAGTGCGGAGATTTATCGTGTTTCTGGGGTTAAGTCGCCGATACTGAATACCCACGCTTCGGCATCGTCATCGTTGTTGTGCGGAAATTCATGGCTTGATCACTTGTGGCTGCTTTGGACATGTCAGTGACTGAGCCCAAAGCTACTCATAGACTAGGTTCTGACACTAGGCCAGGAACTACACAACATCGTGAGTAAGCAAACCTGTGGAACCAAGCAGACCTTACTCGAAAATTGAAAGTAGCAAAGTCCGCTTGTCCAGGTCGCCTAGTCGCAAGATGACGATGCTAAACGTGGGCTTTTCTATATTATATTACATATACCCATCGGGTGACCGAACAAAAACACCACCAGAATTTATAAGCATGTTACTCCAGTCCTTAAACTAGAGTACACAGACACAAACAAATCCTCCCCCCCCCCCAGTCATACCCCACTATGAAGCATTTACCTAGGAATGCCCACAATGTATGCCTCTAGAATAAAATTTACTGGAAGTATAGTAGATTGGTGGGTTGTAGAAACGAAGGACGGACGACCGAGTGGGAACATGAGGGAGAGGGCAGGAAAGCCTACCGATGAATCTGAAAAGAAAATAAAGTGGGGCATCATCAAACAGTTCACAGCCGAGCGTCTGGGGTAGAGAAAGTTGGCCCCCGGGTGGGGGGGGGGGGGGATGCGCAGTGGAGTTGGTGAGGTTTCTGATTATAAGAACCACGGTAAGAAGTCTACATCCAACCCAAATGGTATTTCCATTCTGTACACACACTCGGGAATATATACACAACCATATACCTGCGCGTTTTACTCGAAAATGTGAATGGCTCAGGTATTTTTTGGTTATGGCGATAAGAGCACATTTGCAGCACATAGGGACGGGCCATGGCAAAGTCACCCCATGGACGGATCCACCAACTGATGAAGATTTGATAACTCCCTCCGCTAAAAAATGGTGAAACCATAAACCGAGAACACAACGGGTGAAGAACCCACCCGCCAGGCGACACAGCCAAGACCCATATCCATGCACTATCTAATACTAGACTATAGTTAGTTTCGATACTTTTTCAGGAGGTTTTTTAGCCTGTTGGATTCAGTTTAACGATATCTTCTGGCGATCTGATTGGGACTTTTGGGCTAGTAATGTTTTTTCGCGCGTAGATTCGTCCATCATTCGTCCAGAACGTTGTAATTTGTTTTTGTTTTTTAAGTTGTGTGAGTTCCGAAATAAGTTTGTAACGGGTTCTTGTAAGCGATTCGGTAATAAAAATCTTGCTGTTAGCTGTTTTCAGGTTTTTCTTAGCCCTATAAATAATGTCACGATCCCTATAACTGGTAAACCGACAGATAATTTTCATTGTTTGTTCATTTTTCACACCGCTAGTTGTACCATTGTTACTGTTTATTAATCTGCCCAACGGGTGTGACCTACTGATCTGTTCAAGTTGGATATCGAGGCCAAGTTTGCGGTTGCAAATATCCAGGACAGCCGCATCTGTATTGTCCGTGGTGTACTCACTGAAAATAAGACAATTTCATCTTGAGTACTGCTCAGCATCCTCTAATCTCACTTCCAGATCTGAAATTATATTTGTTTTGTTCGACAATGTTTTAATTGTTTCTTTGAGTTCGTTATTTTCCCTTTTTAAAGACTCAACATTTTCCTCAATAGACTCGAAACGTTCGGACATCGCTTTAATTTCCATTCGAATTACCGATTGAATAGTAGTTTTAATTTCCTCCTTAATTTCGCTCACCACTTCTGACGTAATCACTGACCTTATTTCGTTTTTTATTTCTTCAGCAATTGTTCTCTTAATTTCAGGAATGATTTCATGGATTATCTGGGGTATTATCTGGGACAAGTTAACTGATGTCGAGTGCTCCAGGTTTGTGAGAGGTCTATCCGCTAAGTCTGATAAATCTGGTTGAGAACTTGAATGAAACATGGCCTGAGGGCGACTGCGAACAGACCTTGGAAAGACTGGCGAAATGTCAACCTTCTCCTTGCGTTTCCTGTTATTATGTTCCCCTTTAGAAGATAAATCCTTCTCAGCAATACATTCAATATTATTATCCTCGCTTATGTCGCCATCACAGGATCTTATAGAGCTTATAGAGTCTTTCTTCGATCCCTTCTTACATTCGGACATATTGACAAGGTGATATGAAGTGAGAAGTGTTCAATGTTTAGGAATGTCACAATGGAAGAAATACAATGGCTACTCAGGCTTAGAAACAGCAACACATAAAACACATAAATAAATACACGTTACCAACTGTTGATTTTAACTGTTATAACTGATGTTACTCCAAACATCCTTCTTGCATCATCTCAAACAATGTTAATACCCATAGTCGAAATAAACACCAAAATAAATCCCAAAACCCAGCAAGCGAAGATCACCGTGTCACACAACTGCCGCCATATTGTCTAATCCGCCGCCATATTGTCTAATCAAGGGAGGTTGTATTTTATTTCTAAAAACAATATGGTGGACACACCCCTAATATTGATTTCATATGGGGTCACCGATGAAGTCATCATCGACTTGATATGGCTCATAGGCAGCCACAATTTATCCACACCGATTGGTTGATCCCAAGAGCTGGCATAATAAAAATGGATGATATTACTTCGAAAAGTCAGAATGTTACTTTGTTCATATCTGTCAATATTTGTACAGTAGAACATGTTTTGAATGACTCCCAACGTGAAGGACCAACCGTCATCAATGACAGCATTTTCAATACATGAATCACTTTTAGTCTGTACTGACACTGTCAAGAGTGCCCCCCCCCCCCCCCCTCCCTATCAAATGTGACCAGTGAGCGGATTCTCAGACCCAAGTGCCTATTTTTATCACTTTCTTAAATGTGATGGTCACACAGTGGCCGTAATGCGAGCCTTACAACTCAGCTGTGCCTGTGATGTGGCTTCCAACATCTTTGACTTTGCTTACAATATGGTTGCATTTTGTAATTAGGCTTTTCCCCAATGCACACAATATCAAAATTTATTATTTTAAATATGTTTTCAACAAAACCATATCATGTGAACCCCTGATTGGAATGAGCTCATCGAGCTCATTCCAATCAGGGGGTCACATGATATGGTTTTGTTGAAAT
The DNA here is from genome assembly GCA_031216915.1 of Pictodentalium vernedei. Classification (NCBI taxonomy): domain Eukaryota; kingdom Metazoa; phylum Mollusca; class Scaphopoda; order Dentaliida; family Dentaliidae; genus Pictodentalium; species Pictodentalium vernedei. The sequence goes on from CM062292.1 coordinate 157,345,036, forward strand.
TGAAAAAAAAAAAAATTTTGAACTGGTTAATTTGCATATTATGCGGGGAAATGTGACTGATTTGTTTGGTAAAGGGTTAACAATCAAATATATTCATTAACTTTCTGGATGTTGTTCAAATATAATCCATATTTTCATAAAGACTAAAGCATTAATCTGTATTCACTGGGTTACTTGTATTTAAATTCAAAACAAAAACTCATCGCAGAAGCAAATGCTCAAACACATGCAATGGCCTTTTCTTTTTGAAAACAATATCCCATAATTTCCAGGTTCAGTTCTCAGTTTCATCAGAACTTGGAACTTTGTTCATGAATATTACTACTCCTTGAGTTTAAAGTGAGTTTAAAAAAAAAATCTTGGGTATTCATAAAACATTTTCATCTCAAACAAGACTAAGAAAACACCTTCGAAAAAAAATCATAAAATTTATAAATTATTTGGTCAGTATAATATTAAGATGGTAAAACAAAGAAAACCCCAAGAAAAAATATTATTTAAAAATGGGTGGTTATTGCTATTCTAAGTCATTTTATCTGTGAAGATAATTCCATCACTTGATGACAGTTCCATGGTAGTACATACAAGGTTCCCGCAACAATACCTTGAAATATATATTAAAACATTTTTTTTAATAAATTATACAACAATTGGAGTTTTTCTTTTTTTCAGAATACTGGTGTAATAACCCTCCCTTGATTGGTCAGAGACATGCAAAAAAAATATCAAATCAATCATGACTGACCACCTGTCTTTGAAAACCATTTTTGTATACAAAGGGAACAGTCTCTAATGACAGGTTTTACTGTATTATATTGTTATCCTGTTTAACCCCTTAAGGGCCTAATTCTGATTTTGCTCACATTTTACCACAGCTGAAAGGGTGCCTCAACATGTGGTCTCTGGGTAAATTTTAAAGTTATATTCTAAGTATCTTGGCTGTTGTTTCAAGGTAAGTCTTGGCTACATATATAGGCAGCCAAGACTTGCCTAGAAGCAAGTGCAAAGTCACAGCATGTAGACTATCAAAGTGTTGCAAAAATGTATAAAAATCTCCAGACCTTTAATGATTAAGGTGTGTTAGTGTTGAACTGTCTACATCAAATGTGTAACAGTAAGATGATGCTTGATAATTCTGAAATGAATGCCGTCCAATCTGCATATTCATCCACCAAACCTGACCAACCACCTAAAGCAAACAGATTACATTGATTGACACCAAAACGAACAATCTGTCAAAGTATTTACTTTATAGGATTTTGTCTGTTTCAGACAATAAGAAAAACAGACCACTTCTAAACCAATGAAACTGCTTACTATCTTGTTCAAAATATTTAAAAGACCAGGTCAAATATGAGCAACATGCACCCAGTCATCTTCCATGATACATGTATAAACAAGAAAAAAGTTGGAACAGCCAACAGATTCTCCACAAAAATGAAAACACACAAATATAACGGACAGAACACATGTAAAGTAAAAAAAAAAAGGTAAAGGTCATACATCAAAGCAAACTGGAGTTATCATCCAGAAACCATTTTTTTTAACATTTTGCAGCTTTTCAATGGGCATTACTCTGAACAGGAAATGCCATAATGAAGAAAATCAAACTTGACCTGCATTTTATGGTAGGTAGTAATGTTGCAAAACAATAAAGTCACACATCAAAGCAAACAGGAGTTATCATCCGGAAACCAATAATTTTACCTTTTTTGCAGCTTTTCAAGGAGCATAACTCTGGAACAGGAACTGCCATAATGGTGAAAATTGAACTTCACCTGCATTTTGTTGTAGGTATTAATGGAGCAAAATAATAAGGTCATACATCAAAGCGAACTGTAGTTATCATCCGAAAACTATTTGTTTTGGATGGACAGACTGATGAATGGACAGATGGATGGACACAGAAGTGACTATATGCTCCCCCCAAATGTTTTGGGGGAGCATAACAATTACAAAAACTTCAAACCCTCTTAATATGCACTCCTGCAGTTATTAATGGAGAAGATTTAAAAATCAGAACTGCTACTGGTGAAGGTTATGATGACTCAAGAATGAAAAAAAAATTTGGGAGTACTATTTCTTGCTGTGTTTTTGTATCTGCTTCCTCATTCATATTTCTTTTCTTCACAGATTAAAATAGACCCTGTTAATTGAATAGCCACTTTAGCACAGAAAAATATTCAATTAACAGAAGTATACAGTTAACAGGAATAGGGGCATTTCCTATCTTCTAGTCATAAACAGAGCATTTTTATCTATAATATTGTTTGACAGAGAGCTCTGTCAAACATGATATAATAGATTAAATGCCAAAATTGGAGTATTGGTGTCAAAAATGTCTATAAATGCAGGAAATTCAGAGGATGTTTGAATAATTGTTCGACAGATTACAAGAATTTTTATTCAATTGACAAGAGTTTGCTTTACAACCTATATGCAATTAACAGGACAAATCTGTACTAAAGGTATAGTAAATGGTTGGGTGTTTGTAAATTATATGCAATTAACAGGGTTATTCAATTCAAAGCTATACAATAAAGTGAGCTCCTCTGTAATAACTAGATATCACGGAGATGGAATCCATCTCTGCAGGCCCCGCAGCAACTAACCGATGTTAGGTATAAACTGATGTGAACCGTAATACTAAAATATTTCAAGCAATAGGTAAAATCTGATTAAAATCCCTTCCCGGACACGAACTTGTCAGAAAAAAAACCCAAATTCTGAATAATTTGACCTTGAGGTGAAACTTTCAAGGTCAAAGCAAGGCAACCTTGGTATGTGACACGTCGTCTTGAGATAATCTACCCACATACCAAATATCAAAACCCTATCTATTAAGGGAAAAAAGTTACAGCCCGGACACGAACTTGTCAGAAAAAAAAAAAAAAAATCTGAATAATTTGACCTTGAGGTCAAACTTCAGGGTCGAAGCATGCAACCTTGGTACGCGACACGTCGTCTTGAGATAATCTATCCACATACCAAATATCAAAACCCTATCTATTAAGGAAAAAAAGTTACAGCCCCGATACGAACTTGTCAGAAAAGAACACCGAATTCGGAATAATTTGCCCTTGAAGACAAAGTTCAAGGTCAAAGCATGGCAACCGTGGTACGTAACACATCGTCTTGAGATAATATACCCACATGTCAAATATCAAAACCTTATCTATTAAGAGAGAAAGATTACGCACGCACGCACGCACGCACAGATGCACGGACAGAGCGATCACTATAGGGCGTCCGCCTCTCGGCAGGGCCCTAACAAGTGTTAGTAACAAACATTACGTACTCACCATATACCCCGTTTCTCTTGATTTGGACCCTGGTTTAATTATTGAATACTTCATTCTCAAATAAAACCGTCTCTCAAGCTCAAATTCATTTGCATTAAATTCTTCACCTACAAAATGAAAAAATAAATCCAAAAATGTTTTCAGTGGACATTTTTCCTTAATTTCCTTCCCTGTGGTGCCTGAATTTGTTTAACCCTAATTTGCACCGGCCATCCTTTCAAAATTGTGAGAATTGAAAAAAAAGGTGAGGGGGAACAAGTAAAATATGCCTTTTCAATTTGAGTGCAAAACTGGATGGTAGTTTGGGAATCTCCAAATTTGAACACAAAAAACACATGGCAGCGTATATTTTTTTCCTGATCATTTTTTTAATGACATGATATATTAAGTGGATACATGACTGTTTTCCACCAAATGAGCTTGAATAGCTTAGGTAACACTGTCACCAATACAAATCATTTAGTGTATTGTAACCTAAAAACCTAAAAGTAGAATGATGGGGCAATTCAATTCCATCCAACAGTGACACTGCTGGAGCAATACACATGTAGAACAGACAGTAACCAGACATTTTTTTGATAACCCCCAAGAATAAAATAACGGTAAAAATTTAAGTGTCAGCATTTGTTACGTCATCCCTAAAGATGCAGAAGAATGCTACCATGATCCATTTGAATCTGACAATCAGTACTGGAGCTAGAGCAGAAAACATATTGGATCAACTAAAAACATAACCCTTTACCCAACAAAGACGATATCAAACTATAATATTTTAAATATTATTTTTCCAAATTTTAAATGAAATTTCAACAAAACCATATCATGAGACCTTGCACTGGAAAGTGCTCGATGAGCTTGCTCCAATGAGGAGTCACATGTTATGGTTTTGTTGAAATTTTTTGAAAATTGCCTTTTTTCTACTGCTAAATTTGTATATTGTTGGAGCAGATGGGTCCAATTCATTAATTTTTTTTTATTGGAGGTTTAATGACACTTTTGACAGCCAGGGTGACCTCGTGTCAGAAACTCATTAGGTAAATGGTTAATGTGAAACAAACATATGAAGCTTCTCAGATTGAGGGCCACAACAAAAAAAATACTCAGTCCATTTCTCTTCTTTTTAGAAGATTTCCACTTCACATCATTTCTGAGGATGATCTCTAAGAGCTTTCCATGAAAGGATATGAAAGGTTGAAATTATCCAAAGAGAAAACATGCAGGAGAAAGTTTGGGGAGGTTTTCCTACAGCAGATTTCAGTTGGTATCAGACCTGTTAAGTCTCTCAATGAGACTTCCGGTTTGATGCCCTGTCTCTCACCCTCATGATAACATCCTATTTTCACCCATTTGACATTTTTCAAAATAGTTAATTTAGTACTATCACATTTTTGTTAATAGGGCTTTGAGCTCAGCTCATAACAAATGAAATAAACAATATGCATACAAATGAATTATATTTAATAAAGGAGTCTTTTATTTTAAATATTTCAATGATATCTACGTTTTTTTTCTGTTCAATTGAGCTTAGTGGTCAATTTACAAGTGCCGAAGCAAAAATAGGTGAATTAAGAACATCACCTCTAGGCATCCATCTTCACTTAAATAATTCTTCCCATGTACTAAAAAGAATGAAAGTGTCAATGACACTGTAGCTTAACTTGTGTGTTGTGTTTGATGAAAAGGATAATGTTCAATGTTTATGAAAGGATTATGAAATAAGACAAGAATTGTGATAATTGGGAATATGTTCATTTCTGTTCCCTGTATGCTATGTTTTTGATAAAAAAGAATATGAGGTGTACACTGTACTAAAGAGCTGAGGGGTGGGTTAATATGACCTCACAGTTAATGTATGTGGCCCTCACAGTTAACGTATATCAACGAAAGTTACCAAATTACAGTGAAATGATTCCAAAACGAGTCATCCTATCAAGTTCCAATGAAATCCCTTCATGAATATGGCCTGTAGACTGTGCTAAAGGTTTTTGGGCTTTGGGCCCCTGGAGCCGTCAGTTTCCCAATTGCATCCAAAGGGGACGTTCTCATCTAGACATTATATGAAGTCAACCTACCAAGTTACAATGATATCCCTTCATAAATATGACCTGTAGACTGTGCTAAAGGTTTTGGGGCTTTGGGCTTGGGCAGCCATCATGGTTGAATGATCGCAACCAAAAGTGGACATTCTCATCTGAGCATCATCTAGAGTGATCCTACGAAGTTACAATGAAATCCCTTCATAAATATGACCTGTAGACTGTGCTCAAGGTTTTCGGGCTTCGGGCCCCTGAAGCTGTCACAGTTTACCAATCACGACCAAAAGGGGATGTCATCATCTAGGCATTATATGGAGTCAAACTAACAGGTTACAATGAAATCCTTCCATAAATATGACCTATAGACTATGCTTAAGGTTTTGGGATTTTGGGCTGGGGCAGCCATCAAGGCTGAATGATCATGACCAAAAGGAGACATGCTCATCTAGACATTATTTGGAGTCATCCTACCAAGCTACAATGAAATCCCTTCATAATTATGACCTGTAGACTGTTCTAAAGATTTTCAGGCTTCGGGCCCCTGTAGCCGTCACAGTTGCCCAATCATGTCCAAAAGGGGACGTTCTCATCCAGACATTATATGAAGTCAACCTACCAAGTTAAAATGAAATCCCTTCATAAATATGACCTCTAGACTGTGCTAAAGGTTTTCGGGCTTCGGGCTTGGGCAGCCATCATGGTTGAATGATCGCAACCAAAGGGGAGTCATCCTACCAAGGTACAATGAAATCCCTTCATAAATATCACCTGTAGACTGTGCTAAAGGTTTTTGGGCTTCAGGCCCCTGTAGCCGTCACAGTTGCCCAATCGTGTCCAAAAGGGGCTGTTCTCATCTAGACATTATATGAAGTCAACCTACCAAGTTACAATGAAATCCCTTCATAAATATGAACTGAAGACTGTGCTAAATGTTTTGGGGCTTTGGGCTTGGGCAGCCATCATGGTTGAATGATCGCAACCAAAAGGGGACATTCTCATCTGAGCATCATCTAGAGTGATCCTACGAAGTTACAATGAAATCCCTTCATAAATATGACCTGTAGACTGTGCTCAAGCTTTTCGGGCTTTGGGCCCCTGAAGCCATCACAGTTGACCAATCATGACCAAAAGGGGATGTCATCATCTAGGCATTATATGGAGTCAAACTAACAGGTTACAATGAAATCCTTCCATAAATACAACCTGTAGAATATGCTAAAGGTCTTTGGGCTCGGGCAGCCATAAAGGCTGAATGATCGCAACCAAAAGGGGATGTTCTCATCTAGACATTATTTGGAGTCATCCTACCAAGCTACAATGAAATCCCTTCATAATTATGACCTGTAGACTGTTCTAAAGATTTTCGGGCTTCGGGCCCCTGTAGCCGTCACAGTTGCCCAATCGTGTCCAAAAGGGGACGTTCTCATCCAGACATTATATGAAGTCAACCTACCAAGTTAAAATGAAATCCCTTCATAAATATGACCTCTAGACTGTGCTAAAGGTTTTCGGGCTTCGGGCTTGGGCAGCCATCATGGTTGAATGATGGCAACCAAAGGGGACAATCTCATCTGGGCATCATCTGGAGTGATCCTACAAAGTTACACTGAAATCCCTTTATAAATATGACCTGTAGACTGTGCTCAAGGTTTTCGGGCTTCGGGCACCTGTAGCCATCACAGCTGACCAATCACGACCAAAAGGGGATGTCATCATCTAGGCAATATATGGAGTCAACCTAACAGGTTACAATGAAATCCTTCCATAAATATGACCTTTTGCCTATGCTAAAGGTTTTAAGGCTCGGGCACCCATCAAGGTTGAATGATCGTGATCAAAATGGGACGTTCTCATCTAGACATTATTTGGAGTCATCCTACCAAGTTACAATGAAATCCCTTCATAAATATGACCTGTAGACTGTGCTAAAGGTTTTCGGGCTTCAGGCCCCTGTAGCCGTCACAGTTGCACAATCAGGACCAAAATGTGACTTTCTCATCTAGACATTGTATGAAGTCAACCCACCAAGTTACAATGAAATTTCTCAATAAATATGACCTGTAGACTGTGCTAACGGTTTTCGGGCTCGGGCAGTCATCATGGTTGGCAGATCACGCCCAAATGGGGAAATTCTCATCTGGAGACCATAAGGAGTCATCGTACCAAGTTACAATGAAATCCCTCCATATTAAACATGACCTGCGGACTGTGCTAAAAGTTTTTGGGTTTCGGGCTTGGGCAGCCATCATGGTTAATAGATCATGCCCAAAAGGGGATGTTCTCATCTAGGCATTATACAGAGGCATCCTTCCAAGTTACAATGAAATCCCTTCATAAATACAACCTGTAGACTGTGCTAATGCTTTTCAGGTTTTGGGCTCGGTCAGCCATACCGGTTGCCCGATCGCGACCAAAAGGGGGTGTTCTCATCTAGACATGACCCCAAACCTGCATATAAAATTTTGTGATGATCAGACAAGAACTGCGGGGTGTAGCCCGTGCTAAAGGAAAATGTGAACAGACTCACAAACTAACAGACTTCCGCATGCGTGATGGCAATAGCTTATCTTGACTATGTCAAGTTAAGCTAATTAAACAATTTATTATACGTTAAACTATAGATTATCAAAAAAAATTGTGGAAAGATAGAAATTGTATCCCCCACTGTGATATAGAAATTTTCACTTTCACAGTATTAATCAAAATAGCGGCTTTCAAAGCATCACTTCAAGGTAAATACGAATCAAATTAACATTGGAAATGATCGATTTGTTCTAAAAACGTATAATGAAAAGAAAATATAGTGTTTCTGAATGGATACCGATCATTTACAGCAATAATTCAACACATATTCACCTTGAATTGATACATGAAACCCACCAGCTGAATCAGATCGCAAGATGCTACCTATTTCGAGTATCGATCAAATCACTTCTGCGTATCAGTGCACATCAGCTGTTTACTTTCATGCATCAATTCAAGGTTGAAACGAGTGGAATTATCGATAGGAATGATCAGATTCTTATAAAAAGTGTATAATAAAAAGAAAATCTAGTGTTTATAAATATTTGTCTCGGTCACTCATGAGATAATTTTTGGTATCCACTCAAAAACACTAGATATCATCTATATATCTTTATTTATTTAGTTCAAACATCCACTCGTTTTTTATTCAATTATCCACTCGATCTGCAATCTACTATGGCTAAAAGAAAAGTTACGGCTGAAAATCGATATACAACAGATGTTCTGTTGTATGAGTCATAGTTCAGGGGTCTATTCCTGGAAACCTCCAAATGGTAGTTGCACAGGGGAAATCAAAATTAAATGAATTACTGACGATAAGAAAAAACCACAACTCTAAAGGTCAAATGTCCCATGACTTAAATGGGTGCATGTAAAAAAAACACTGCATCCCAAGGTGATTAAATATAGATGTCGCCATCTACATCACTTCAGGTCTGAGACATTTCGTCTTGTGATAAAATGTTCATGTCTCTGACAAATGAGATTATCCAAATCCCCTTCATCAATGACAATCTACCTCAATATAATCACCCATAAATGAGTAGTTAATTGACATGTGGGGATATCGAATTATTGGAAACAACTGATACAGGTAATACCTGGAATATTTTAGAACTTTGTCTGGAAAAAACATTTAATTATGGATGTCGTCATTGGGACAAGCTCTGAGAGCTGGATCTAGTGGTATTCATGTATTATTTGCATGCCTTTTCTGACAAATATTTATATGTGCAAATCTCCCTGACAAGCATGAAAATCTCCCCGACAGTTCACCAAACTCTCACTGACAGTCATTTTCAGAGGTGAACAAGTCTGGTTGGTACTGTAGCTTTTTGCTTTTAAATAATTTTCACATCTGTAGTTACTGAGACAAATAAAACTACTGTCCTTTCCATATCTACTGTATTTTAGACTATATCACGTATCTCCTGTTCTGTTTGTTATTCAATTATAAACAACCACTCAAATTAAAGAATAGGTGAAGGAGCAAATTTTTGCATTACTACCATATCGGTGGGTCTTCATTTTCCCTTGATTTCACTCAAAAGCTCACCGTTTTGTCATTTAATGCCAGCAGCCGATATGTTTGTTTACCAATGACGTAACAGATAGCATAATCTATTTTTACCTAAGGGTTTCGAGGTTGTTGCAAGGAGTTGTGTTTTGATGGATCTGGATACAGATCAAAACATAAATCTGAACCGTTCCACAACATCGGTATGTTTGTTACAAAATTTGGGCCCAAGTAAAACTTACGATCACAAAGTGATGACCGTTTCTGTAAAATAATAAAATACGACGGAAAATAACTGTTGAGGCTTTCTAAATAAAATTTTGAAGTTCACACTGATAAATTCTGTAACAGCTTTAGAAACATTGTGCACGAAAGCCGACTTGTGAATGATTTAATAATGTTTTTCTGCCGAAAATTCCTTTTTCGATGAAAATTCTTTAGTAGGGTCGAAATTTATCGCCGATTGGGGTGGGGATAAACCCCATATTTTCACCAGACCAAAACACTGATTTCAACAGATTTCTGATTGAAGAACCAAATTATGTACCGTTTTTAGTTACTTAGTTATTGGTGTTTAAAGTCATATATTTCTGCACAATGGCTAATCATGACCACGACAGTTATACAGATGGAGGAAGCCGGAGTACCCAGAGAGAACCACCGAGCAATGGCAAGCAACTCTCAGCTCCCTATCATGGTAACTCCACACAAGCAGGGTTAGCATTGGTTGAAGACAGGTGCTCCATCCACGAGCAGTACGCCTTAGTACACAACGCCACCCTGCCCCCCACGTGGGTAATGGGGTGAAGTGTCTTGCCCAAGGATACAATGCGGTTGCCGCAGGTGGGATTCGAACTGAGTACCTCTCGGCTTGCAGCCTGCACCTCTACCAACTGAGCCACCGCACCCCCATGTAACGTTTTTGCATCCAACGTGGATTACTTATCGAAAAATCAAGCTCTAAAGGATGTTTCTGCCAGAATACCGGCTTTTACTTCCATTTCGCCAAATTTATCAACAAGAGACCTAAAACAAAATTCCCCTCCAGCCAAGAACAAGGATAAGTTAATTTGCTTGTTTTCAGTGTGTGTGGATTATCTCTCTTCCACATTACTAAGAGGAAAAGTTACAACATCTCAATTATAGAAGTGAAGAAAGTCTCAAATTTTTAACTTTACAAACAAAATCTTCGAATATGAAGAAAGAATAAATAAACGGAACGCAAAGTCAAATGGCGGAGTCAGGGGGTGAGATATTCCGCCATGGCCTGCGTGTATCTTTTTCATCTTCCACTAATCTTGGGAGCCAGAAAATAAGCTTTTTAAAAGCAAATGGTTTTTATATTTACGGATGTGAAACACACAAGATTTTAATCAATCGGGTGGTGGTGGAGTGTAGGGAGAAAGTTATATGGTTACACTGGTGTACTACGATATCTTCCCCCCCTGTACAATTTTCCCCCGGGAGAAGATAAACTAGTTTATCTTCCCCCCTGGGGGGGGAGATAAACTAGTTTATCTTCCCCCGGGGGGAAACTAGTTTATCTCCCCCCCCCATCTGGTTTATCTTCCCCCCCCCTCCCCCCCCCCCACCTTTATTTTTTTACCATGCAGATTTTTACCAAATCTTTTTTCAGAATTTGCTTGTTCACTTGTGTGTTATATTAAAAAAGCATCAAGTGAGCATTGAAAAACTCATTGGTCAGTATGCGAGAGAGCTAGATGCCCAAAAGAAAAAAAAACATTTTAGCCCAAATTAGCATTGTGAGTGGAGTATTATACAAATTTCCATTTTCAAGACTCATTTGAATATTTTGTTAATAGAAGAAAATTGCACAAGAAGAACTTGCATTTTTTTTCTCAAAATATCCCCTGGGATATATGCAAAAAACATTTTTTAAACATGTCGCCCGATGTCGCTAATTTTTTTTTATTTTCACTCAAACTACTATTTTGAAGAGAATTTCACCTGTATTTTTCAATTTTAAGATTTATTTGCTAAAGATGTGACAAAGAGAATAATTTCAGTTGTAGAGGGTTGGGGGGGGGGGGAGATATCCTGACCAATTTATCTTTCCCCCACCTGACACTCGAAGTTACCCCCAATTTTTTTTTCACCTCAAATCACTATTGAAGAAGAGAATTTCATCTGTATTTTCTATTTTTAAGATTCATGTGCTCAAGCTGTTAGAATGGAAAAATTTTTGGTGGGTGTGGTGGGGGGGGGGGGAAGATATCGTGACCAGTTATCTTACCCCCCACCCAACACTCAAAGTTACACAAAAATTGTTTTTAGCTCAAACCACTATATTGAAGAGAATCTGATCTGTATTTTTTATTTTTATGATTCACATACTTAAGCTGTTAGAAGGGAACAATTTTCAGGTGGGGGAAGATATTGTGACCCGTTTATCTTACCCCTCACCAACACTCTTGACAAAGTCATGATTTTTGTGTGTGCTCAAAACACAATTTTAAAGAGATTTTCATCTGTATTGTCTATTTTTAAGATTCATATGCTTAAGCTGAGAGAAAGGAAAAATGTTCAGGTGGGTCGTGTTGGGGGTGGGGGGAAAGATATCGTGACCAGTTTATCTTACCCCCCACCTGACACTTGAAATTGACAAATGACTTTTTTAGGGCAAACCACCATTTTGTAGAGAATTTAATCTTATATTAAGATTCATAGTTCCCACTTGTAAGTTTGTTTTACTGCTCATATCATCATTTTGAAGAGAAATTAATTGAGGGCTTTGTTGACTCTATCAAGTGCTAGATATTTTGTTTGAATCTGATGCTGTAGTTTACATAGTTTTTATTGTTATGATAATAAAAGTTCTCAACCGAAAGATGTTTTTTTCTTTATTTACTCAGAAATTATCTTATCCACCCCACACCTGAGTCACAAAACGTTGGTTTTCTTCGGATTTTTTGCTATACTTTCCATTCTCAAGATTCCTGTGCTTAAGTTGTAAAAAGTGACAGATATTCTGATGGGGTGGGGAGGGGGAGGGGGAGGGGGAGGGGGAGGGGGTCATGGTTAGGTTATGACTCCCCCTTCCCCCAACTGACATTCAAAGTTTTTAAATTATTTTTTTGGCTCATACAACGATACTGATGAGAATTTTATTCATATTTTCAAATAAAAAAACATATCAAAATATGGGGTTTGTTGCCGCACTCTCAAGGCCAGACTAACAAGTTTTCAAATTGCCCCTCATGCTTTTTAATATAATAGAGGGGTACTAAAGCAAATTCTTTAAAAAGTTCTGTGATTAAATTGAAAGATAAAAAAATTCAGGTTGGGGGAAGATAAACCAGTGGGGGGGCAAGATAAACTAGTTTACTCCCCCCCCCCCCCGGGGGGGGGATATACAGGGGGGAAGGTAAACTGTTACACCAGAACTAACACATATCCTTAATTGACGGGAGGTCATTTGAATTTGTTCTCAGAACCATGGGCGTATGAGATGAGGAGGGGGGGGGGCATGGGGGCAGTTGCTACCCCTCTAGGACCAGAGACTTCAGCTATAATCCTAGTATAGCTGAATTAGATTAAGTATGCTCACATCCTGTTACATGTATGTCGTAGAAGAGTCACGTTTCTCGATGATGTGCGCGTTCGTTGTCACAAGAGTCGGGCTCCACGGAAGGGAGGCCCCCCCCCCCCCCCCCAAAAAAAAAAAAATAATAAATCAACGTCTAGAAATTTCAAAATTCGAATCACTATTTGACTAACAGCAGGAAACTTCACACACTATGGTAGAATTCGTGAAATACTTCTTGGAATGCAATGCAAACAGTCAAAATTACATCGTGTGCAGGCGGTGGGAAGTAAATTCAAGAGGAGCAAAGTGAGGATCAGAGGTAGGCGTTGTCTAAAAAAACTGGGTTTTTTTCATGCCTAGTATCTATATTTTTTATTTGTAACCCCCACCTCCTTTCCCAGTCTAAGTTGAGTTTTAAAAGTTATTTCAAAGTGAGCACCAGTCTTTCTCAAATTTGTTCAATCAGCGCCAGATTTCTTCCATTATGCCTGTAATGAGTAGATGAGGAGGCAAATATTCTAATCTATTTTACCAGTATTCCATCAACTCACAGTGGATAAGCTGTCATAAGCGGAAAATACAGAAACCGGAAGTTGGAACTCGCGAGGTGGAGAATATTTTGCTCCACTCATTGGGAGTGGTCTGTTTGAGTGGGTGCAGTGAGCGACCAGAGGTGCCCCCCCCCCCCCCCCAAAAAAAAAAAAAAAGAAAGAGGGGAGACGTTAAAACAATTGAGAGAAGAAAAGGAAGTATGCGAAGAAAAAAGGCAGACTATTTTTATATGGGCCTACGAGCCTCATAGTTCGGATGCCGAACACCGACATTTTCTGTCCGATGCGGATTGGATTCGTGGCGGCAAATTCAGTTTCAGCAACCGCACACATCTGCCGATATCAATGAGTTCCTATATCAATTTTCTCTCTGACAAGCGCTTCCAGTAAAAATAACACATCGGACCCTAGATCTGTTGCCGCAGCTGCAAACATGTGCACTTAGCTTCACTTACAAGCCACACAGAACGTGCTGTGTGATGCAGACCTATATGCCCAAGTTTGGAATTTGAATTCGAGAGTGAAACAAAGTTACAGAGAGTATCTACAATTTAATAATAGAGGTTCCTCATTCTTAAGAGGTTCCTCATTCTTATAAAAACCAATCTCAGATCCACTGTGTGCCGCGACAGATTAGGCGGCCGCTCGATGACAGCTATTGAGTCATCAGAAATTAAACAACTTGACATGGACACAGTGGATTGAAGATTTTGCAGCGCTAGAGGCAAGGAAGATTTCACACAAAAAGTCAATCATCAATTACTTTGATCATGTCCAGTCTTTTCGCCGATGGTCAAATCTGTCGTAACTTTGACGAGACACATCACAATAATTTTGATGATACAATCAGCGTGATGGTATTAAAACGTAAAACTCTACTCACAATTGCGACAATTGGTTTTGTGAAACACGGACAGGGAGAAAGAAATATGCATATGTTTGATTGATTCGGGCTACACCCAGGGGCGTCATGCTAGGGAAAATTCTGGGGGGCCTGGATCGGTAACACCATCTAAGCGGAGCGCGACCATCGGTTGGTGCGTAGTGTGCCCCAAAATTACATGCAATCTAAAAACTACCAGCTGGAGAAACTAGCTATTACTGGATGTCTATATGAGTTGTCTCTTTTAACATGCAGTCCCTCGTGTGGAACAAAGCGCCTATGCCAATATGTTTATCAAGTATCATGTGATAATAGAATTAATAGTAAAGTGTCATTTGGCATTTAGTTTGGGTTTCGGGATTTGTTGCATCTCTGATGTTTCATGCTATGACAATGAATGCATGTCTGACAGGAACATATCCAGAAAATTTACCATATTACCAGTGTGGGCGCTTAAGCTGCAGGCACCCCCATGGAAAAAAATTGTGACATCGACGCCGTAGCTGCGACGGATGGTGCAATCTCAAAAAATTCTAAGTTCATCAAGGGCTATAACTCCAAGAAAAATATTTGGAACAACACATGCACTGAACAGTGGCTAGACATCAATAAGATACACTTTCATGCCAAATATAAAGTCATTCCATCAAGTATTTCAAAAGTTATTGAGTTTTGAAACTCGTTGGTCACAGACAAACTCGTTGGTCACAGACAGAGCCGAACGACAGACAGACCGACACTGCCACTTATAGAGCTGCTAGTCGCAGCTAAAAATTATCAAATTTATACATAAGTACCTATCCCAATTGGGAAGGCGGGGGACTGTTGTTCCATGTGTAATAGAAGTGATTGATATCTTGGGTTTTCGGTCACTTCGTCTTTATCAACGATTATAAAGAATATAAACTTCATCTCGCAGAATGCTAATGTTAATTGTATTTCCGGAGTCTACCTGCATGATGCAGTGTGCATTTATGTAACATCATTAGTAGTAGATGTGGAGATCTTGCCACATGGGGGGGGGGGGGGGGGGGGGGGGGGGAGAGGGGGGGCACTAGTGGGGAACCTAGGAAGTGATGTCATAGTCACGTGACCCAGTTACGTCATGTTAGTGCGCATGCGCAGCTTGTGTTGTTAGGGTGATACGCAGTTCCGTCGGCCATTTTGTATACTGGCCATAGGTTTCCTCAAATACCTAAATGAGTCAAAGAGTGCTATGTTCAAATCACTCGAATGAGCAATTGTTCTATAGCTCATTCGCTCGAAGGAATTCGAGTCATTTGAGCAATGACTTTCCAGTAACTCTTCAATGGATTCATGGCTTTAAGAATCATATAGGCTTTCGTTCTACACAATGAAGGTAACTCTGTATACATGTTATTCGAAACAAAGCACTGGTGATTATAAGACTTGGATGAGGGAACTAGAGATAGTTCGAGCTAGACATACTGCTAGTGTTAGAGTAGTATCTGCAATAGGCATAAAAATAGGGTTCTTGGAAAATCTGGACCAGTACGCCAGTGTAACAGAACATACTCTCGATCCTATAGCACTACGTGCTACTACTAAAGACCCTAGATGGGGAGTGCAAGTCCGTTTACGGTTGTTTTGGGCATATTTTGGTGATTTGGAGGGATTATCGGCTTATACAAAAGCACATACCTGTTATTGAAAAAAAGTAGGATTCGTGGGGAATCCGTATCAAAATAGTCGTTTTGGGACGTTTGGATGGATGGCGGGTCTATTTGGGTAATCAGATTTACTCCTATTCAAACGAACATACCCTCCGAACATACCCCCAGGCTCATAGCAACCACATGCTACCTTAGAAACCAAGATGGCAGCCTCCAGTAGACAAAATGGCCGACGGAAATACTATCACTCTTCATGTCTCCCTCCTGAAAAAATAGGGAGACTGCAGAGTCATGTAGGGAAACTTCATTGGCAAGTGGGGAAAATTAAGAATATTCATGTACCACCCCCCCCCCCCCCCCCCCTGCCACCCCTTCATATTTTCAATTTGTTGTCCTCCATTAACATCTGATTAATTCAGATCCAGTTGTCTATGATGCATCTATGCCAGGTTAAATGAAAGTGTCAATGACACTGTAGCTTAACTTGTGTGTTGTGTTTGATGAAAAGGATAATGTTCAATGTTTATGAAAGGATTATGAAATAAGACAAGAATTGTGATAATTGGGAATATGTTCATTTCTGTTCCCTGTATGCTATGTTTATGATAAAAATAATATGAGGTGTACACTGTACTAAAGATCTGAGGGGTGGGTTAATATGACCTCACAGTTAATATATGTGGCCCTCACAGTTAACATATATCAACAAAATTACAATGAAATTATTCCAAAATGAGTCATCCTATCAAGTTACATTAAAATCCCTTCATAAATATGGCCTGTAGACTCTGCTAAAGGTTTTTGGGCTTTGGGCCCCTGTAGCCGTCAGTTTCCCAATTGCGTCCAAAGGGGACGTTCTCATCTAGACATTATATGAAGTCAACCTACCACGTTACAATGAAATCCCTCCATAAATATGACCTGTAGACTGTGCTAAAGGTTTTTGGGCTTCAGGCACCTGTAGACATCACAGTTGACCAACCACGACCAAAAGGGGATGTCATCATCTAGGCATTATATGGAGTCAACCTAACAAGTTACAATGAAATCCTTCCATAAATACGACCTACAGACATGCTAAAGGTTTTTGGGCTCGGGCAGCCATCAAGGCTGAATGATCGTAACCAAAAGGGGACGTTCTCATCTGGACACTATTTGGAGTCATCCTACCAAGCTACAATAAAATCCCTTCATAATTATGACCTGTAGACTGTTCTAAAGGTTTTCGGGCTTTGGGCCCCTGAAGCCGTCACAGTTGCCCACTCATGTCCAAAAGGGGACGCTCTCATCTAGACATTATATGAAGTCAACCTACCAAGTTACAATGAAATCCCTTCATAAATATGACCTCAGACTGTGCTAAAGGTTTTTGGGCTTCGGGCTCGGGCAGCCATCATGGTTGAATGATCGCAACCAAAGGGGACAATCTCATCTGGGCATCATCTGGAGTGATCCTGCAAAGTTACAATGAAATCCCTTCATAAATATGACCTGTAGACTGTGTTCAAGTTTTCGGGCTTCAGGCACTTGTAGCCATCACAGTTGACCAATCACGACCAAAAGGGGATGTCATCATCTAGGCATTATATGGAGTCAACCTAACAATGTTACAATGAAATCCTTCTATAAATATAACCTTTTGCCTATGCTAAAGGTTTTTGGGCTCGGGCACCCATCAAGGCTGAATGATCACGGCCAAAATGGGACGTTCTCATCTTGACCTTATTTGGAGTCAACCTACCATGTTACAATGAAATCCCTTCATACATATGACCTGTAGACAGTGCTAAAGGTTTTTGGGCTTCGGGCACCTTTAGCCGTCAAAGTTGCCCAAACATGTCCAAAAGGGGACGTTCTCATCTAGGCATTATATGAAGTCAACCTACCAAGTTACAATGAAATCCCTTCACAAATATGACTTGTAGACTGTGCTTAAGATTTTCGGGCTTCGGGTTCGGGCAGCCATCATGGTTGAATAATCGCAACCAAAGGGGACAATCTCATCTGGGCATCATCTGGAATGATCCTATGAAGTTACAATGAAATCCCTTCATAAATATGGCCTGTAGACTGTGCTCAAGGTTTTTGGGCTTCGGGCACTTGTAGCCAACACAGCTGACCAATTACGACCAAATGGGGATGTCATCATCTAGGCATTATATGGAGTCAACCTAATAGGTTACAATGAAATCCTTCCATAAATATGACCTTTTACCTATGCTAAAGGTTTTTGGGCTCGGGCACCCATCAAGGCTGAATGATCGCGATCAAAAGGGGACGTTCTCATCTAGACATTATTTGGAGTCATCCTACCAAATTACAATGAAATCCCCTCATAAATATGACCTGTAGACTGTGCTAAAGGTTTTCGGGCTTCGGGCACCTTTAGCCGTCACAGTTGCCCAATCATGTCCAAAAGGGACGTTCTCATCTAGACATTATATGAAGTTAACCTACCAAGTTACAATGAAATCCCTTCATAAATATGACTTGTAGACTGTGCTAAAGGTTTTCGGGCTTCGGGCTCGGGCAGCCATCATGGGTGAATGATCGCACATTCTCATCTAGACATTATATGAAGTTAACCTGCCAAGTTACAATGAAATCCCTTCATAAATATAACCTGTAGACTGTGCTAAAGGTTTTCGGGCTTCGGGCTCGGGCAGCCATCATGGGTGAACGATCGCAACCATAGGGGACAATCTCATCTGAGCATCATCTGGAGTGATCCTAAGAAGTTACAATGAAATCCCTTCATAAATATGACCTGTAGACTGTGCTCAAGGTTTTCGGGCTTTGGGCACTTGTAGCCATCACAACTGACCAATCACGACCGAAAGGGGATGTCATCATCTAGGCATTATATGGAGCCAACCTAACAGGTTACAATGAAATCCTTCCATAAATATGACCTTTTGCCTATGCTAAAGGTTTTTGGGCTCGGGCACCCATCAAGGCTGCATGATCGCGATCAAAATGGGACGTTCTCATCTAGACCTTATTTGGAGTCATCCTGCCAAGTTACAATGAAATCGTTTCATAAATATGACCTCTAGACTGTGCTAAAGGTTTTCGGGCTTTGGGCTCCTGTAGCCGTCACAGTTGCCCAATCACGTCCAAAGGGGGACTTTCTCATCTAGACATTGTATGAAGTCAACCCACCAAGTTACAATGAAATTCCTCAATAAATATGACCTGTAGACTGTGCTAAAGGTTTTCGGGTTTTGGGCTCGGGCAGTCGTCACGGTTGGCAGATCACGCCCAAATGGGGAAATTCTCATCTGGAGACCATAAGGAGTCATCCTACCAAGTTACAATGAAATCCCTCCACATTAAACATGACCTGCAGACTGTGCTAAAAGTTTTTGGGTTTCAGGCTTGGGCAGCCATCACGGTTGATAGATCATGCCCAAAAGGGGACGTTCTCATCTAGGCACTATACAGAGGCATCCTACCAAGTTACAATGAAATCCCTTCATAAATACGACCTGTAGACTGTGCTAATGGTTTTCGGGTTTTGGGCTCGGGCAGCCATACCGGTTGCCCGATCGCGACCAAAAGGGGACGTTCTCATCTAGACATGACCCCAAACCTGCATATGAAATTTCGTGACGATCAGACAAGAACTGCGGGGTGTAGCCCGTGCTAAAGGAAAATGTGAACAGACGTCACAGACTCACAGACTAACAGACTCACAGACTCACAGACTAACAGACTAACAGACTCACAGACTCACAGACTCACAGACTAACAGACTCACAGACTAACAGACTTCCGCACGCGTGATGGCAATAGCTTATCTTGACTATGTCAAGTTAAGCTAAAAATCACAAAGTAATTATTGACTGAAAATCTCCCACTGCTACCCTCTCCTTCATGACCCCTCCCCTCTACTAAGCTAATAATTTCCTAAGTCTGAAAGTGTGAACAGGACCAGAGGCAAGAAGGTTGCTTGGGAGGTACTTTGTTAGTTAATAAACAAAATACTTTCTGGGGTCGAGTATTTTGCAAAAGAAATGTCATTCCACGTCATTTTAGGCATTCCGGTGTCATTTCGTGTCATTCCGGTGTTTAGGAGGACCCTTTCAAGATCGTCCAAAGCTTTTCTTGTCATCACTAAAGCTGTTTTTTCATGTGTTTCAATTCCATTCGTGTTTTACTGGGAATAGACAGCCCAACAGTTAACAGTCATCAGCAAAACGAAATAAAAATACAGTGTTATAAAATATGTCCATTGTGTATACATTTTCAGCATCCTAAGCAAGGTAACCTACTTTCAAACTGGGTTATTTTGTTGAGTCGCGTAAGTCACCTATTTTCGTTTCGACCCTTGAGCTCCGACTGAAATGCAACAAAATAGAAATAAAAAATCCGCCAAAAGCGACAATGGACAATTGATTGTTGTGTGATTTCAAATAAATGGTTGTTTATTTGACAAATTAAAATGCCCATTTATCACACTCAAGCACATTCGATTCTTGAAAATAATCATTTTTATGTAAACCTCGCATCACTCAGTTCAGCCTTTCCTCATTTTGGCCAATTTTTAGAGGGCGACTTGTTTTCTAGGCGACTTTGGGCTTAGAAGGAAGACATAATAGCCCTAGTCGCCCTCACGGCTGGTCCCTGGTTCAAGCTGAGGTCGCGATCACTGAAGATTAAGGGTAATTGGGAAAGACGGTGCAAAAGGAGATCCAAATGTGTAACTTGGGCGTAGTGGTGACCTTGGAATACGTTTTATAAGGAAGTTCAAAATCCCAATCTACTAGATCAAAATTCACTGGGCGTAGTATAATGAGGATATGGGATGGGAGAATGAAGGGTTTGATCCTCTAATGCTATGAACACACAGGGCTAACATTACACATATTTACTCCAGCTGAATCCTGAGAATCATATAATGTTTTATTGCAGTTGACTGATACCAGACGAGACTGTTCGAACACATTCAGCCAGGCACCTCTACAAAAGCAATCGTCTTTTCTTTCAATTACAAGGTTCAAAAGGTAGGCTGAGTACTCTGGAAACCCTCCAGCAGATCAGATTTTTAAAAATGTTTCCCAGGGAGGGTTCCCCTTGACCCCACCAGTAGGAGAAGACACGCTCATGAACACCCACACCAGGGCTATGCACCAAGCTACTTTTCAGGCAAAATCTTCCAGCCCCCCCTCCCTCCACCCCCCATGGAAAAAAGTTGGCCTACGTAACCTATGCTGGGTATAATCAGAGAAATCGAAATATGATTAATATTATATAAATTCTCTGATCAACTTTGCTGAGTGATTTCTCCCTCAGAAGATTTATCACGTGCTTACTAAGAGAGGGTGGGGTTGGGGGGGGGTGTCAGCATGATCACGTAGTGATGTATTTGTGATGCCCTCCCCCCCCCCCCCCCCTACAATTTTCCAATAAACTTTCTAGAGATTATACGTATTTGTCAGGATTGCATTCAAAGATGCCAGTTCTCTCATGCTATTACTTATATACTTTCTTAAAAGTAAACTTGATACTTTGACTTGTTGTGTCGGGTTATAGCGAAAATGGCACAGTGTGAAAACGGCACCTGGAGCAAATGGCACCAAGTGAGCGAAAACGGCACCAACTGATTGTGGCGAAAACGGCACCAGTTCCGATGGCGAAATTAATTCATTTCATTTTGCCTTTTTCTGTGTTTCTTTTTGAAACTGAGTATTTAGCCTAAGTTTGCAGATGCATTTTACATATAGGTTCTCTAATAAATTTGTTGAAAATTGAGCAGTTAAAAATGAGAGATATATCTCCCCTTCCAACTCTCTTTAAATGGATTTCTTGTTGTTTAGCAGTGACTTCTAAACATTAAAAGCAAGAACACCCCTCCCCCAACCTCTCATCGGCCCTGGAATCTATCCCACCTGGATTCAGGATACACCCCCTTCTTTATTATTGATGCAGAAATCAGAATCTTGTGTATGTTGGGGGGGGGGGGGGGGGAGTTCAAAGGACGTGCCAAGGCAAAAAATTAAAACACGGTCTTTTATGCCATAATTGGACGGGGGCAGACCCAAGAAACCCAAGAAATCCAGACTACTGTGCCAAACCGAAAGTAATGGACCCCGGGTTTCACACGGTGCCATTTTCGTCTGTACCCGTGTCACACAAACAATCAAAGCCTATATGGAGGTCTGTAGCACCCGATTACTGAGGGCTGTTGTCAGCAAGACATGACAAATTTGGAATACTGGTACCGCACGTATTATTACTATTATTATTACTATTAATTAAATAATTTGAATCACAACTACAATACAAGTATGTTTTATTTATTCACTAATTCACTAACGCGTTTTGAACAAGACTTGAGTTTTATTTTGAACCATCATCAAGACTAACTGATATTCCAACTTCGTCAAAACACAACAAGAATTAAAAAATTTGTTCATATAATTTTCGAGTGAGCTAAAATCACAGACACGTAATGACGGTGAAGTTAAATATATTACATGTAATCGGGAGTTGAAAACTAAAAGATATTTTCTTGATGTTGTATTATTCCAGAGTTTATTTACCCCTGGTGGGTTATGGAAAAGACAATAGAGGCTCAAGTGAGCCTAAAATGCTCACCATGCCCAATTTGTCAAAAGAGATTTAGGGTGTCAGTAAGTGATGAAGAACAAGAACAATTTTTTTGATTTACCATGACACAACCAAAAGCAAATTTTTAGCCATTTGTTTTCTGCTGGTCCAATGAAAGCTTCTCAGGCAAAAAATAAAGCTCTGTTCTGTGAAGTCTTAAAAAAGTGTCTGTACGACATTTTTGTTTGTTTTTACTTCTGGGGTTCTCTCTACCCCGCCCTAAAGTGAGCAGCAATGTTTTGAGATAAAATGGGCATCCTCCCATAGGGAGCCCAAATCTTGACCTTATACATTCTTTTGAACAAACTTGAACTGCATCACTACATCACTGAAAAGGAAGTCCCATACCATAATTCATAGCATTACTGCAAGCGGTTTAAGCGAAGATAATTTTTAAAGCATTTTTGGCTTTCTGGGCATTTATCACACCCCAAAGGGAATAGAAATTCTTTGGGGGAAAAAAACTCAGAAGCATATACTCCACCAAGATGCTTTGCACCAAATTAATTAGATTTAGTCTGAAGAAGACTTAGTTAATGGAGCACAAGAAAGATGATGGTTCAGCATTTTCCCATTACAAACATTGTTAAAATAGTCATCCTCTACATCATCTCATGGGGGCATGGTGGCTCAGTAGGTAGAGGTGCAGGCTGCAAGCCGAGAGGTCCTCGGTTTGAATCCCACCTGCGGCAACCGCGTTGTGTCCTTGGGCAAGACACTTCACCCCCATTGCCCACATGGGGGCACAGTGGCGCTGTGTACTAAGGCGTACTGCACGTTGATGGTGCACTTGTCTTCAACCAATGCTCACCCTGCTTGTGTGGAGTTAGTATGTTGGGAAACTGACAGTTGCTCGCTGTTGCTCGGTGGTTTTCTCCGGGTACTCTGGCTTCCTCCATCCGTAAAACTGTCATGGTCATGATTAGCCATTGTGCAGAAATATGTGACCTTAAAAACACCAATAAATAAATAAATACATCATCTCATGACAAAACCGATAGCAATTTTTTTGTATATGTGATTCCACTGGCCCTAAATAAGCTTTATACCCAATAACAGTATTCTGGTCCATGCCGTTTTCTAAATATGAGGGTTTGAATTATTTTCTATTTCTTGCTCCTGGGGTTCCCACAGGGCTGCAATTTTTTTTTTTTCAGGCATAAATCAAGTGCTTATGACACAGTTATACTACTTGACAAATTTGGTTCAAATCAGCACATCGGTTCTGGAAACAGATGCTGTGTCGCTTCTTAATGGTTACATTCCTAATGCCTTGACTGTAGGGTCAATACCCAACTATGATGAGGTTGATTCTTGTAGCGGTGCCTTATCTGTTTTGGAGGTAATGGTCAAGACACTGCCTAGTTCCATTGTGGGCTGACTGTTGGGACAGTACCCACCAGGTCTCAGGCTGAATGCTGGGGCAGTGCCCATCAGGTTTTTGGGTTGCAGACTGCTGAGCAGTGCACACTTCTCAAGCCATCAGGGATGGGAAGATATGCCACTTAACCAGTGTATCGTGATTTGCCATGTCAAGATACACCAACCGGTTGAGACACTCAAGTATCGGTGTGTTGCGATACACTGTTGGTTGCTGCAGAGAATAGTTCTTGGAATTAATAATCTAAACACAGGTCTGACAGCCTGTCTTTTAAAATTTCTGATTTGGACTCCTGTTAGGGAGTCCAAATCATACCATTTTAAAAGACAGGCTATCAGACCCATGTTTGGACTGTAGAATTATCAACAGACTTCTGTGCTAATTACACAGGAAGCATGCTGCACCTACAAGTAGCTACTACTCTGAAAAATGTTGAATAGTTACCCAAATCATTTTTAAATGTACATCGCGATATGCAATCATATCGCAAGAACTATATCAAGATAAATATCGTATCGTAACCTTGGCATATCGTCCAATCTCTACAAGGCATTGTTCATTAGGCAGTGCCCTGCTTGGATTCTCCATAACTCTGGTTTACCTTTTCTCCAGAATTCTTGATACTTCGGTGTAGCATCTTCAAAGGCCTTTTTCGTTACTTCCCATGAGAACAGTTTTTATAATAATCAGTGCCCTTTTTTTATTCTAAAGCACTCAGGAAATTTGAAAAGATTTTTTTTGTAAGTGTCATCTTCTAAAGATATAGGGTAAAGTGTAAACCCTTTACTTAACAAATTAGTCACATCTGACAGGGTTTCACCAAAACCATATTATGTGATGCAAAACTGGAATGGGCTCATCAAGCTCATTCCATTGAGGGGGTCACATATTATGGTTTTGAGAAACATTTTTTTTAAATTTAAAAAAAAAATAATTTAAAATAACAAATTTTAATATCTTGTATATTGAGAGGGTGAATATTCCATAGCATGTACAAAGTGCAGTATAAATAGGTTCAATTTCAAGGCTATCTGGGCCAGCTGAGAGCAATGATTGTTAATACTTTTCTGATTTCAGTAATCTGCCACACGTTTCTTTGATGCTCACAATCTTTTATTCTTGTCTTTCCAGTCAGCTTGGTTGGTAACATACAATATTGGGTGCGGTCTGCTCAGTGAGCAGTTTCAAGCAACTTGTCAGCACCATTTTGAAAGCAACTGCCTATGAGATGAAAGGCAACATGTTGAATCAAATTTTCAAGTGGAATGTTACAGCATACTGATTTCTGATGCTGTCAGACATTTTGGCAACAGGGCCTTCTTCGGTAATAAGAACAGAAGTAAATCATATTTTGTATAGTTTTCATCACTCATTGAAAACTGCACAAAATGTGATTATTTATTTATTTATTGGTGTTTAAGGTCACATACTTATGCACAATGGCTAATCATGACCGTGACAGTTTTACGGGTGGAGGAAGTGAAAGTACCCAGAGAGAACCACCGAGCATCGATGAGCAACTGTCAGCTCCTCAACACTCTAACTCTGTTCAAGCTCCGCTCAAGCAGGGTTACAGCTGTTGAAGACGTGCACCATCAATGTGCAGTACACAGTTAGCCCACGGCGTCATCGTGCTCCCATGTAGGCATCCAGGATATAGTGCCTTGCCTAAGGACACAATGCGGGTCGTCCCGGATGGGGATCGAACTTGGGACCTCTAGCATAGAAGTCCTACAGTCTACCACTGAGCTACCGCTCCCACAAAATGTGATTTCTTTCCTTCTTGTCACTGAAGAAGGCCATGTGGCTGAAATGTCTGATATTATGAGTAAACCATGCATGTGTAGCAGTCGAGGTATAAGGGCTATTTACCAACCACCTTGGTTTGGAACTCTTAGTCTCATGGTAAATCGGTTGATTTGTATGCTAGAGGATGATGGTTCGAGCCTCAGCTCCCGCACTTCTCTCTCAATCTGTTACATTGGTGCCGCTGACCAGCCCTTAGCAGCTGGTGGCACTGTGAGTGCTGTGGTGGGGCAGTGTGGATGTTTCAACTGCTCTGAGGTGGAATCTGGGGTGTGATTCACCAGGGCTGAATCACAATAAAACAATGTATAGGGGCCATTTCCCAATCAGACTGGCTAGAACAGATCTTTTAATCTTGTGGTAAATCAGTTGCTTTGTGTGCTACAGGTCGACAGTTCGAGCCTCGGCTCCCACACTTCTCTTGTGATTTGTTACACTTTCATAAGGACCATTTACCAACTAGCCTGGTTGTCTCATGGTAAATCGGTTGCTCTGTGTGCTAGAGGTAGACTGTCCAAGACTCAGCTCCCACACTTTTCTTTCGATCTGTTACACACTCATAAATTGTTAATCCAGTTCCTTATACTTGAACTATACATTTCTACAATTATTGTTTATTGTATCACTGTTTATAGGTATCTAATATAAAAGATGGAAAATTACAAGAATTTCTTCCAAGAGGCTTTCTAAAAGAATTGAAAAGTGCCAACAAGCTAGAATACTTCTCTCTAGCTGATTACTTACCATCTATTTCTATTGACTGGTAGGGTTTTTCATTTGATTGAGTTCTGCAAATTCTGATCTTGAACTGCTTGTGAAATTCAGCTTCATCACCAGCATGGATGAAGTCGGTAACTTTTCGACCAATAACCTGTGCCTGCAAAAATGATATAGCTAGTACAGTGAGCTGAAAAGCAGTCTTTCTCTCACTATATGGCCACAGCCACTGATCTCTATACAACTGGATTGCTGGAATGCTCATTAGTCACATATAGAAAAGTGTTTCACCTGCTAGAAACCATTGCCTATGTAATTGTTTATTGTCAGCAGGATTTATTCATGATGGAATGTTAAGGGCACCTGTTCTGAGGTCGTAAAAGTCGGAAATAGGCCTTTAAGGGTTAACCAGAAGAAGGCGAAACTATTTTTGGTTGTCAAAAATTTGTTTATGTGTTTTTTGTCTTGTTACAACTTATGGGTGTTACAATTTATGGGAGTGTGCCTGTAGACATTCTCCCATAAATAGTAACAAGGCAGATCCAAACAGACTAAATAATTCTACTTCAAAGATAGTATTAATCGTATCCATAGAATATGAAGTCTTTAAGCTGTGGTAACTGATCTTCTGAATCAATCCCAAATGTGGGCTTCCAGCACTATTTATTTATTTATTTATTGGTGTTTAAGGTCACATATTTTTGCACAATGGCTAATCATGACCACAACATGAGTATCAACTCATGACCAGGGTTGAGCGTTAATAAGCCATGTTGCTCATTTTAGAGAGGGTTTGTTCCTCCCAAGCATTGCTGACTGGATCCTATTTTACCAGTACAACAGAGCCTGTTTACTACAGTGAACAGGCACTGCTTCACTTCCCGGGGTTCCCGTGGGGAGCTTCCAGCACTACCAGTTATTTATTTCTTTATTTATTGACGTTTAAGGTCACATACTTCTGCACAATGGCTAATTGTGACTACAACATGGAGATAAATTCAAGGTCAGTCAATCGTTTATGCCCCATGTTGCCTATTTTAATAATTTAGCACTCTTTCAGTTAAGGAACCTATTTTGTTTGATGTCTGCAAAGATGAATACATTGAAGATGTGAACATTTTTCATGGCATTGAATTAAAAGGTTTACAACATATTTTTGTTATTACTGAGAAAAAAACGAGTGCTGCTTATCATAGCCTAACAGCTTCCATGGCCTTAAAAGTCATCGATGGGAGGAGTTAGCTTGCTGATTGATTTGACACCATCTTGAAGGAGGCAGACTGAATTGCAACATTTTTAGCTCACCTGACTGAAAGTCAGGATGATCTTTTCTTATCACTCTTCGTCCGTCGTCTGTCGTCCGTCGTCCTGCGTGAAGGTGGTGTTTGAGCCTCTTTCTCCTAAACCACTGGCCACATTTTAATTAAATTTCATGTAAGTAGTGGTTATATAGGGGCATTTTGATTTTTATGCAAATTAGGTTTCAGCTCATATTGAGCAGAGGGGTGGGAAAAAAATGGCAAAATTTTTAGAAAATCTTCTTCTAATGAACCACCAGTAGCAGAGACTTGAAATGTGGTATACAGAGTCCTTTTGAGGTTTAGAATCAAGTTTGTTCAAGAGAAGTTTGTCGGGCATTATTTGCCTTCATTATGGGAGGGGCAAAAATTTTGGCCACGCCTAAAATTTCTAGAACCGTGAGGTCGATTTGAACCAAATTTGATATGAGATGATAATGGGTCATAAGTAGTTGATTGATGCAAAAAATTTTTTTCTCATTGCCCCGTGGAAACCTCGGGAGCTAAAAATAAGAAAAACCTTAAAACTGCCATATCTCCAAAACTACACGGCACAGAGAATTCCTATTTTGTATAAAGCTTACTTTTATCCAGTAAAATAGAATAGTTAAAAAAAATCCCTATCGGTTGATCACAAGGTACTTTTTTCAGGATTTTGAAAAAGTGCTGAGTCAGCACTTTTTAACACTGTAGGCATGGGAAAAACATTAAAAAATCTTCTTCTCCAGATCCAGCAGGCAGAATCTTTTGATATTTGGTATGCAACATTGTAGGATGGATCTGATTCAAGTTTGTTCAAATCAGCCCCCATGGTTTATATTTGGGCTCAGTATAGGAGCCTGATTTCGAACTTAGTGCATTTCAGGCAAATTTCTTCAAAATTCTTCTTCTCAAGATCCAGCAGGCAGAATCTTTGGATATTTGGTATGCAACATTGTGGGGTGGGTCTGATTCAAGTTTGTTCAAATCGGCTCGCTGGATTAATATTTGGGCTCACTATAGAAGCCCGAATTCGAACTTAGTGCATTTCAGGCAAATTTCTTTAAAAAATCTTCTTCTCCAGATCCAGCAGGCAGAATCTTTTGATATTTGTATGCAACATTGTGGGGTGGATCTGATTCAAGTTTGTTCAAATCGGATCCCTGGGTTTATATTTGGACTCAGTATAGGAGCCCAAATTTGAACTTAGTGCATTTCAGGCAAATTTCAGGCAAGAATCTTTTGATACTGGGTATGCACCATGCTTGGGGGGTGAGATTCAAGTTTGTTCAAGCCAAGTCTCTGGGTTCATATTTGGGCTCACTGTGGTAGCCCGAATTATAACTTAGTTCAAAATGAGAAATTTTCTTTAAAAACCTACTTCAGATCCAGCAGTCAGAATGGTTTGATATTTGGTATGCAGCATCCTTAGGGGGGTGAGTTTCAAGTTTGTTCAAGCCATGTCCCTAGGTCCATATTTGGGCTCACTGTGGGAGCCCGAATGATAACTTAGTTCAAAATGAGGAATTTTCTTTAAAAATCTTCTTCTTCAGATCCAGCAGTCGGAATGTTTTGATATTTGGTATGCAGCATCCTTAGGAGGGTGAGATTCAAGTTTGTTCAAGCCATGCTCCTAGGTCCATATTTGGACTCACTGTGGGAGCTCGAATTGTAACTTAGTTCAAAATGAGGAATTTTCTTTAAAAATCTTCTTCAGATCCAGCAGTCGGAATGTTTTGATATTTGGTGTGCAGCATCCTTAGGGGGGTGATATTCAAGTTTGTTAAAGCCAAGTCCCTGGGTTCATATATGGGCTCCCTGTGGGATTCAATATGAGGAATGTTCTTTAAAAATCTTCTTTTTTTAGATCCACTGGTCAGAATCTTTGGATATTTGATATAAGCTTTTCTTAGGAGGAGCAGATGCAACTTGTTGAAATCAATTCTCTGGATTGATATTTAGGCTACCATGTCAGGTGAGCGCCCTCAGGCCCCCTGGGGCCTCTTGTTCACTGATGTTTCAGCAATTCAGTTGTACACCTACATGATGTGACCCTGCCTGTTGAAAAAGTCAACAGCACCAATCTTGTTAGCTTAATAGACAAGCGTTCGGCCCTTCAAGTGGTACAGGAGACAATTGAATGATCAAAGACTTGTAGAACTTTTAAAAAGAAAAAGTTAAATTTATCGTTACATAATTCCAACATTTATAAACCGCTATTTCTGTCTAAGACTTATATATGGCACTATTCATTTTGGGTATAATATTTATGACATTATAAAAAAAATGAGTACAAACAAAATTTTTAAAAAAATTGGATGAAAATCTAAAAAAATTTTTTATTGTGTCCAACATTGAGGTTGGTGTAATATTGGTGATCGAAGTAACTAGAACTATCAACTTGGGCTGATTAATACCCCTCCATACACTTGATTCAGATGGGTGTGTATTTTCAATACCTGAGTTCAATCATTTCATTTTAAAATCAAGAATAAATGTTAAGCTTAAGAGGAGATAATCCTCTTATAAACTATTCAAACCTGAAAATAGGAAAGTAAGTGCATGTCTACTTGCTAGTAATCATGTATGAGAAGTTTCATCAAAACAGGTTCCTAAACCTAGCAGCTGTGTACACAATAACAAAATGAAATGGATGGGTTGGGACAGGATAATTTCATACAGAAATCAATAAAAAATCTAAGTTTAATCCTTAACCCTTTGAACTCTAGCAACCATTTTTCCGGCCAGGAACATGATACGTCATAATTTCATTAAATAGGATGGATGCTAAGTGCATGTGTGTGGTAAACCAATTAATAGGGGGCGCGGTGGCTCAGTTGGTAGAGGTCCTCGGTTCGAATCCCACCTGTGGCAACCGCGTTGTGTCCTTGGGCAAGACACTTCATCTCCATTTCCTACATGGGGGCAAGATGACGCTGTGTACTGAGGCGTACTGCACGTCGATGGTGCGCATGTCTTCAACCAATCTAACCCTGCCTGTGCTGCGGTGCAGAGTTCAGAGTTACGATGTTGGAGAGCTGACAGCTGCTCGTCGTTGCTCGGTGGTTCTCTCCGGGTCCTCCACCCGTAAAACTGTCACGGTCACGATTAGCCATTGTGCATAAGTATGTGACCTTAAACACCAATAAATAAATAAATAATAAATAACCAATTAATATTTTCAACGTGCAGCCCCAAGGCTGCACGTTGAAAATATTAATTGGTCTACCCCTAAATAATGAACATGGACTTTTTCAGTTGTTGTCATTGAACTAATATGGAAGATACCACCAGATTTCAAAGGGTTAAGAGTTAAGTCCAACATTGATGACTTTTTACTGCAAGAGAACAGCTGCTTCAACATACTGTCACTGCAAAAGCTTACAGGTTACATTGTAAGTGCCTTGGTGGTTGTGTCTTGAAAAGACTTGGTTGCCTATATCGGCAGACAAGACTTGCCTAGAAACAACAGCAAGGCCACAGGTTGTACACTGTTGAAGTGTAGAAAAACTTACAAAATTCCCCACAACCTAAGGGTTAAGAGGTGATAATTCACTTAACCCTTTATCTAACAAATTGGACGCTTCCACCCATATAATTTATAAAAAGAACAGCAATAAAACAATTATTTTTTAAAAAACTTCCACAAAACCATTTCATGAGACCCCCTCATTGGAATGAGCCCCTTGAGTTCATTCCAATGGAAGGGGGGGAGGGGGGGAAGGGAGGGGTCACATGATATGGTGGATAAAATACTCTCTATTTTAATCTTTCCCAAGAGAATTGAGAAAGAAAAGTCGTATAAAAACAGCACGAAAAAATAAGCCAAAACTGGGTCGAGCGCCATAGGAGCACACTCAGTAAGGGACGCTCTTCTCTTAGTACAATTCCACGACTTCCGTTAACCAGTGCGCAAGCAGTCATCAAAACCATTCTTCTGAATCCGCCAATATATTATTATATTTCTTATCAACCTACCTTTCAACTGTTTACTACAGGCTGAATAGACAATAGGATGGAGGGAATCACATAACCAACCCACACATAACTCAATTGCACTGGAACCGTGGACAGAGGAAGAGATTCCTAGGCTTATCAAACCATAGCATCACAAACATTAGTAACAGACAATGAAATGAGGCGTATGGTGAAGTGCGACGCACAGACAGAAAGGGCAGTAACAGCACGGAGCTGGAACTGATCCTGTAAAAAGCTGAATGGCTGGGATAGACAACAGCCTGAGCCGAAGAAAGAGGGCCTGTAGGACAAAGGTCCTCTGTCGGCTCCTGCAACTGTCGCAGATAAATGGAGAAGGTAGCATTTCTCCAGTAGGCTGCCAGTATAACATCCGACAACATGACTGAGTTAGTAAAAGCCCCGAGAGGAAGACAATGCACACACCTCGTGGCAGAAAAAACAATTGGTAACACAATCACCAGTAGCTAGACGAGCGGAAGCTGCACGAATAGCAAGACAAATCCATCGAGAAATATCCATCCAGGATAAAGGCACGAACGCCCCCCCCCCCCCCCACCCCCAAGCAGAGCAGCGCCCAAGAAAGGGTCCATCTTGTATAAACCACAAAGTCCTAGGCCTATTCAAGGAAAAGAGCTGAACAAGCTTGGAGAGGCAAGGATGAGTGTCGAAACAATGCGGTACCATATATGAAAAAGGTCTCCGAAGCATGGACTTGTACCCATTGCTAGAGACCCCCAGAAACAAACATATACCAGAAACTCCACAATCGGTGTGATCGAAGAAGTGACAGAAGCAACAGAGTGATTGCACACCATCGACAGAAGAACCTTCGACTGAGCCACAGAGGCTAAACCAGTGGAGTGAGTGCCTCCTTGAAGAAGAAAAGCAACTCCACTGCTTGTCTCTAAAAGCCACTACGGAGGAGACAGGACCCGATAAAAGACATGCGCGAAGGCACAATGAAGTCGGGTCAACTTGAAACCTCCTCGGGTGACTTTGGCAAAGAAAGTCACGACGTAGAGGGAGACATGCCGGAACTGCCGCTAACAGAGAGCGGAGCAGATTGATCCACACCCATCGAGGCGACAGGGGTGTGATCGAAAGGATTCGACGACTGCAGGTTCATATCTGGGCTAGAAGCTGAGGCGGAATCGGAACCGGCCAGAAGGCGAAGCCGACAAGACTGTCCCAAAGGAGGGCCGGAGCGTCTACGGCGAAAGCCAGAGCATCTGGACATGGGGACACGAAAGTGTCCACCTGATGGTTCCAACGAGTCGCAAAGAGATCAATGGAACACTGCCATGTGGAGTATCCACTCGGTGGAAAAGAACCTGCTCCGTCGGGACAGGGAGTCGGCTAGGATGTTCAGACGACCGGGAATGTGACGAACAACCACCCGGCGTTGAAATCCTGAGTGAGCAGTAGAAGATCCAGAGCCAATTTGTACATTGGAACCGAGTGCGTGCCGCAACCACTGTCGAATTATCGGACAACAGAAGGACCTGACGATTCGACAGATGAGAGATCCACTGCCTGAAACTCAGAAGAAGAGCGAAAAGCTCCTTCTGGTTGATGTGTAGAGATGCCCGATCCTGATCCCACATCCCGTGAAGGGAAAGACCTAGAGGATCCAACGTCGCACCCCATCCGAGATCGCTGGCATCTGCCGTCAGAACGTGATCGGATGTGGGTAAGTCCAACGGGA
Source organism: Pictodentalium vernedei (assembly GCA_031216915.1). Taxonomy (NCBI): domain Eukaryota; kingdom Metazoa; phylum Mollusca; class Scaphopoda; order Dentaliida; family Dentaliidae; genus Pictodentalium; species Pictodentalium vernedei. The sequence continues at coordinate 157,378,507 of CM062292.1, forward strand.
CACCCTGCCTGATCCACTGAACATTCGTCCAGGGGAGAAGGTAAAGATGAATAGATTCTGGTAACTGAAGCATCAGATCCAGAGAATCGACATTCGGCCTCCAACGACTGAGCAGAAAGTGTTGGAGAGGTCTGACATGCAGCCGACCTAGAGGAATGAGATCAGTCACCGAACCGCAGAGACCGAGCACCCAAACATGCGACATCAGTCGGGTGAAGGCACAAGGAGCCAGGTTGAGGCCGAAAGACATGGCCTTCAACTGGTAAACTCGCCCCAGAAAAGGGAACCTGAGATACTTCCGCGACACCCGATGAATCGGAACGTGAAAGTAAGCGTCTCGCAGGTCGATGCTGGAAGCGAAATCTCCCTAGTGAATGGAATGGTGGACCGACCTGAAAGTCTCCATGCTGAACTTGGGAGCAATGATAGACTGGTTCAGGATACTCAGATCGATAAACGGTCGGAGTCGCCCGTCCTTCTTCGGCACCAAGAACAAGCGGGAATAAAACCCCACTGACTGAATTTTCTTGATGACCTCGATCGCCCCCTTGGCCAGGAGATTGTCTATCTCCATGGACAAAAGCTCCAGACGTAAAACGTCTGAAGGAACTGTGGTTGGAAGAGGCACTCTGGACAGAGTGGGAGTGGGGTGCCTTTGGAAGGATATTCGCAGCCCGGACCAAACAACATCTAACACCCATGGATCGGATGTGATGGTGGTCCAACGGTCTGCGAACTCTGCTATCCTTCCTCCAACCTGGGACGAATCCAGGTGAGGACCTTCGGTTTGAGCCCCAACGAGGCCCCGCAAGAGGAGAAACCACCTCCTCTACTGAATGAAGAATCCTGAGACTTCCCTCTAGCTTGCTGACGCTTACCCTTACCCTGTAAGAAGTAGAAGCGGTGGCAGAAGGATCAGCCCTTTGCTTCGCAGAGGAAGCAGAAGGGCACTTGTTAGGATTTGAATGGTCCCTGCCTCCCCTAGAAGGCTGATCAAGCTGACGAAGCAGCAGCTGATCTTTGTAATGACATAGGACGTGATCCCGGACCGTTGACACGGAACCCATGGAACAGCAGCGGACCTGCCAAAGAAGCAGATCGAAGAGCAGCGTGCTGCCCTTCAGGAAGGGATCGGCCTGTGTCCAGTCCCTTCAAACTAGTTCCAAAATAGCCGTGTCACAGGCATGCGAGTGTGTAAGATGCATGAGCGCCTTGGACAGCACACGCAAAGGAGCCTGTACAACATCAAACCTATCTGGAGGCATATAGGCAGCTAAGGCAGAGATGACGTGATCGGAGAGAGAAAGCATAACCAGCATTTCTCTCGATAAGCCCAACATGAACTCCAGAGTCGTCATAGGAATGACGGCAGACTTGGGCTTGGAAAGCCCGAGGGAATTGGAGTCCTGATCCAAAACCATCACAGTCTGGCAGACTTACGGATTGGCGAAATCGTAGTAATGATAACGCACCGGAGGCAAAAAGGTGTCAACCCTGGTGAAGAACGGAGCCTTCATAGCCTTGGAACTCAGCTTAGAGTCCAAGGCTGAAAATGCTTCAACCACCTGTACTGACTGGCAGGGTCGAAGATGCCCAGAAGCAGGTTGCTCCACAGGCTGTAGGAGCGCGACCGATGATCGTGGCCTGGCTGACACTGTCAGCTGGTTTGATGGTTTGAGATCCGGAAGGAACCCAAACACAAAGTCAAGAGCTGCCCCCAAGTCAGAAGACTGCTGGCTCTCGACATCAAGGATGTCTGACTCCTCCCCGGAGTCGGAACACACATAGCCCATCGTGGGTAAACCAGCTGATGCCTCCCATGGTGTAGGCACACCAGAGGGATCAGAAGAAAGCGGCCTGTTTCCAATCCCGGGAGGCAGCGCCATAAGGGGCACCAGGAAACCACTTGCTGCCTCGCTGGAAGCAACAGGAAGGCTCTTGGACAGAACCTGAGAGAGTTAGGCGAGGGCCTCCCTTAGCTCACTGCCCGTACCGGCCGGTTCGACATGGGGACGAACCAGCAAAGTGGCTTCACATCTGACCCTCTAACCAGTGAAGGGTCACGATCCTCCAATACACCCGAAGCGGGGCGACGGGCGGCAGCCGAAACATCTGAGGGCAGACATGTATAGGGGTACAACACACCCCGAGAATCAACATAGCAGGAACTCAGGAGAGTTGCCGCAGACCTATGCGGGGCAGAAGGTCCAGGCTGCACAGAAGGCGTTGGTCCTGCAAAACTGGCAGTGTGACCAGAATGAGTGGACGGAAAACGCCAATGACAAAACTGTGGTACTCGACGGCGCAGAGACCACAGTAGAGGGTTCGGCCGGCAGCCACTTCTAACTTCACCGAGTTGAAGTCAGGGAAGGCTGAGGCCGATATCCCACGTCTACACTACCAGACACCGCTGCAGACCACTGCAGGTATAAAACTGCTGTGCTCAATGGCTGAGAGGACACAGCAGGGGGTTCAGTCAGCAGCCACTTCCGACTTCGCCAAGTTGAAGTCGGGGAAGGCTGAGGCCGATACCCCACAACCACACTACAGAATCCCTGCAGACCCTTGCAGGGATAAGCCGAGGCCGGCTAAAAACGGTGCCCAATGACGTTGTAGAAGGAACAGCAGTAGCAGCAAATATGACGGGAGCTGTTGGAACTGGCGGAAAAGGGGAGAGAGCCACCTAGCTCGGCCTCCAAAGGAGGAGTCACAACCCTACTGACAGCCTCAGATGTCGACTGGAGAGGGCGCATAGTCCCGGAACCAGGCATCTCTTCACCAGAAATCCAACAGTTCCCGCAGTATTCACCACGGTAAAACAAAAACTGCACATCCCCCACAGATGGGGAATAACTCACCAGACATGGTCGAGTCGAGAGGCCCCAAAACGACAGCGTTCCACACCCACTGCAGGTGCGGGAGGAGCTGCACATCCCCCATGGAGGGGGAGTAACTCTCACCAGACGTGGTCGAGTCGGGAGGCCCCCAAAATGACAGCATTCCCCACCCCCTGCAGGTGCGGGAGGAGCTGCACATCCCCCATCCCCCATCTTTTCACCAGAAATCCAACAGCTCTGGCAGTATCCACCACAGTAAAAAAAAAACTGCACATCCCCCACAGATGGGGAATAACTCTCACCAGACGTGGTCGAGTCGGGAGGCCCCGAAACGACAGCGTTCCACACCCACTGCGGGTGCGGGAGGAGCTGCACATCCCCAACGGAGGGGTATAACTCACACCAGACGTGGTCGAGTCGGGAAGCCCGAAACGACAGCGTTCCCCCCCCTCCCCACGGATGCGGGAGGAACTGCACATGCATCACGGAGGGGGTATAACTCACACCAGACGTGGTCGAGTCGGAATGCCCCGAAACGACAGCATTCCACACCCACCGCGGGTGCGGGAGGAACAACCACGTGAATGCACCAAAGGCGAGGACAAAAGGAATTGCCCTAAAGGAACTGAACTGGAAATAACAGAGGTGAGAGCAGTAGAAAAAAAGGTGAATTCAACAGTTACAGAAAGTAGAAGAACACCCTCAACTACGAGAGAAGGTGGCAGAAAAAAAACGGTGGGTACACAACAGAACACAGACGGCCGACAGGGACCGAAAAAACAGAAATTCAGCCCTCAACAGAGTGAAGAAATCCTATCCAGACAGTCCCTCATTGACACCTAACTCCAATAACAATTTAAATTTATCAACCGAAAAATTTCATTGTCGAACCGCATTGACATGATGTCGAAAAAACATTTGCGAAAACGGAATATATAAATAATATAAAATGAGAATGTGGTTGAAAATATTAACGATAATATATAAAACACAGTCCTGTTATTATATGAGCTTCAGATCCATAATCCAGTCACAGGAAACCATTATCAACGAGTTGAATTATCACTGTATCATAATGCAAAGATGGCAACACGTCAACCACGTTGCACGGACAAAAGAAGAATGGTTTTGATGACTGCTTGCACACTGGTTAACGGAAATCGTGTAATTGTACTAAGAGAAGAGCGTCTCTTACTTAATGTGCGCTGATGGTGCTCGACCCAGTTTTGGCTTATTTTTTCGTGGTGTTTTTACACCACTTTTCTTTCCCAATTCTCTTGGGAAAGATTAAAATAGAGAGTATTTTATCCGAGTAAGGTTCTTCCACCGTAGTGCAAGCCTGTAGTAAACAATTGTAAGGTAGGTTGATAAGAAATTAGTTATTCAAGAATTTTTTTGGCAAGTGTCATCTGCTTTTCATGTTAGGTAAAGGGTTCATGAGCTCTGTTGAACAAGGATGAATTAGTTAAATTCCTAATTACATTATGGGAAAATAATTGCAGCTTGAAACTTTGTATTATGACATTAGTGATCAGAGGGTTAGTACCTTTCAACTTTTTTAACCCTTTACTAAACAGGACGAGAATTTTACACTTTATAATAGTTTTCACCAAAACAACCAAACAACTTTTTTATTTTTAGCTTCTAAATCTTGGCCAATTACCCCCACTGCAAAGCACTCAATGAAGTTGTTCCAATGAGGAGTCCTAAACTATGTTTGTTAACTGGTAGAGTGCTTTAAGCCCATATTTGGGATTTACCCTTAAGTGCAGGTACCATAACATAAAGGCTTCATATTCAGTAGATCTGCTTCATATTATCTTTGAAATTATTTAGTCTGTATAGATCTGCCTTTTACAATTTACGCGAGTGCCTGGAGGCACTCTCTCATAAATTGTAGCAATGCAGACATGTGAACAAATTTGTGTGTCCAAAAAACATTCAGTCCTCTACCAGTTAGGAATTAATTTAAAAATAAAAAATTTAAATGACAACCCTGGTGTATAAATCAAGGTCAATTTGGTCATTATGTTGAGTAAAGGGTTAACCTAACTCACCCCTCTCCCTCTGTTGATAAATGTAGGTTATTACCATCATGTGAGTTCCGAGATAGTGTAATGAAGTTGAGACTTTGTCTCTGGGTCAAATAATGATGAGACAATTAAGATGAGTTGATATATGACTCAGAGGCGAGGTCAAGATTTGTATTTTGTCCAGACATTGTTATTTCTGTTGGGGCTATTAACACATTCTTGTTGTAAGACTAATACAGAAAGTGTACTCTACATCAATAAGAAATATCTAATCAATGCATATCCATGCCTTTCAAAAACAGAGGAACCATGTGACATGATACTGAGTGACACACACTACTGGTAGAGGCTGAAAGAGCCTTTCCAATGACATCAGAGCTGTGAAATACCCTCCACTGAGAGGATTTACTCTTTTTGTAATGACAAGAAGCTCATTCCATTTTTTTTTCTCCAATTAAGCAGTTTCATTTATCATCTGTAAAAAGAATTTTTACCAATATTATTGAGTTCAACAGAGCTCAGAGCTCTGTCACACTTGATGTTACTGGTTAACTTCTCCATATTGGAAGTAATAAATAACATTGTGCAACAGAACTAAGCCTTGAATGCTGATGATAACTTGTATAACTAAGGCTCATGAATTTGAAAATAAACATCATAAATATTTCTTTAGTGAGAGTTTTCAGTTGTACATGAATTGGAAACAGGTTAGACTTTATTGTAAATCCCCTCGTAGTCAAGACTGTAGAAAAAGATTGTTATTATGTTTTTACAGAATTCACAGAGAAAAAAAATCCTGTAAGTTTGGATAAAATATCCACTTTTCTCAAATAGCATTGTTTACAAGCCTGCAATTTGTTACCTAAAAGTATTATTCAACATAAGTATAGGTATGCAAGGTGCCTGTCTCACCTTAGATTGGAGAACTAAATACCTAAACCCTTTACCCACCGTAGACGATATCAAAATTTATTATTTTGAATACCATTTTTGTAAATTTTTCAAAAAATTTTAACAAAACCATATAATGTGACTCCTCATTGGAATGAGCTCATTGAACTCGTTCCAATGAGGGGTCACATGACATGGTTTTGTTGAAATATTTTGAAAAATTAAATTTTTTGAACTGCCCAATTTGCATATTATGCGGACGGATGCGGGCGATTCATTAAGTAAAGGGTTAACAGAAAATACTCATTTGCATGCATTTCCAAAATAAAAAAAAAAAACATCCGACAAGAAAGTAAATGCACACCTACGCATTTGCAATAATTCTTTGTACTTACTGGATCAAATCCTAGGTGATCCTTTATACTGTCTGAACAGTACATTATTTCTCCTTTCTTTGTGACAAAAATCAAGAATCCATTGAGAGCTTCTAACATTAGTTTCCCTTCATTTTGCTCAAAGGTCTTCAATGCTGAAAAATAGATTTGAAGAAACTGCATACATTTCAGAAATTCAGTGAATTCATTGCAGTGGCCTGTCATCGCTATCTATATGAGTTTGCAAAAGCTCTGTATGATTCTCTGCAGTTCTGAAACTTGTGCTGTATCAGCAATTGTAGGTCTTTGCTGATTTACTATAAGCCATTCTCTTTTCAATTCAATATCCTTATGACATTGTGAAAAAAATAAGTTTTGATTTTCGCATTTGTTTCAAATTTTTTGAGACTTGCAAATACACTCAGATTCTTCAAATAAACAATGTCTTTCCAGGATAAACCAAAAATTACCGGAATGCAATTCCTTGCATGTGTCATGAGCATCAATTACATTCTATTTTAAGAAACTTGCTGGTCAATTCAAATCTGAAAGTGTGCCGTGACAGTGAATTTCAGTCGGATAAAGAGTTATCAATGATTTTCTCCTTCAGGAACTCATAGTTCGCTGTAAATGAATTTTGATCAATTCAATCCAGGTACATTCACAAAATCCCCCAACCCAAACATTCATTGTTATTAACAATTTTAAAATAATCAGTTTTCCTGTAATTACCCTCGCTGAATAACAGTCTTGTTGCTTACAACAGCATTTATCTCCTCAACTACACTTAGTTCACATAGGGTGGAGTACTACTGAAGCTATTTTTTTTTCCATCTGACAAAAATCTACATTTTCTGAGAACAAATCAAAAGAAGCTGATTGCACTCTCTGGTAAATAAACTGAAATTTTTTCCAGAAAATTGTCACCTCTTGTTGGGTGGAAAATCAACCCACTGTAATTTTGTAGTTAGCAACTCCATATTGTAATATTCAGAGAATCTTACACTTTTTATGCTTTTCACAAAACTGAAGAGTATGTTGCCTCGGAAAGAATTTTGATGTTTCAATGTTTTAAACAATGTATATCTTCTCAACTGCAATTACAGTACCAAGAAGGAAGATTACTACTAAATCACACCAGGAAGATTTACAAATATTTGTGTTTTTTGGATTTTTGAAAAAAATCAGAACAAAAAATAACAAGAGGCCCCACAGGGCCTGAAGCACTCACTTTGAACAGAACACGATATAAACAGTGTCCAAGAATGAATCTACATTAAGCAATCCATATCCATAGGATACATTATCAATCCTTGAGCCTCTCAGGAGTGACAAAAATAGTCCAAGCATCATGCCTTTTCTTCAGTTGATCATAATGTAAAAAGTGGAGACTTCCCTATGAAGAAGCCCCTTGATACAACCTATTAATCTTAGTTACACAGCTCTAGAGGGTACTGAATACACAATTTCTAATTCTTCAGCTACATGGTTAATTCCGGCTGCCATATGGATACCAAATATCAGCCTACAGACCCAATTTGAACAAAAACTTGAATCTGACCTCCCTAGAGATGTTGTGTACCAAATATGAAAGCATTCTGACTGGTGGATCTGAAGAAGAAGATTTTTAAAGAAATTTTCTCATATTGCATTAAGTTAAAATTCGGGCTACCATAGGGAGCCCAAATATTAACCCAGGGAACCAATATGAACAATTTGAATCTGACTCCTCTAGAGATGTTGCAAACCAAATATGAAAGGATTCTGAAGGGTGAATCTGAAGAAGAAGATTTTTGAAGAAATTTCCTCATATTGTACTAAGTTAAATTTCAGGTTCCCATATGGAGCCCAAATATTAACCCAGGAACTCGAGTTGAACAAACTTGAATCTGACCCCCACAGAGATGTTGTATACCAAATATGAATGCATTCTGACTGGTGGATCTGAAGAAGATTTTTAAAGAAATTTCCTCATATTGCATTAAGTTACTCTTTGGGCTACCATAGTGAGCCCAAATATATATAGGGACCCAATTTGAACAAACTTGAATCTGACCCCACTAGAAATGTTGTATACCAAATATGAAAGCATTCTGATTGGTGGATCTGAAGAAGAAGATTTTTAAAAATTATCCTCCATATAACACAAAGTTAAAATTTGGGCTTCCATAGGAAGCCCAAATATTAACCTAGGGACTTCGTTTGAACAATCTTGAATCTGACATTCATAACAATGATATATACCAGACATTAAAACATTCTGAAGAAGAAGATTTTTAAAGAATATTTCCCATATTGCCCTAAGTTAAAAAGTCAGGCTCCTGTATTGAGCCCAAATACGAACCAATGGGCTTCATTTTAACAAACTTGAATCTGACTTCCCTATGGATGCTGTATACCAAATATCAAAAGATTCTGACCATTGGTTCTGGAGAAAAGATTTTTTAAAATTTTTGCAAATATGTTGACTCAACATTTATTTGATGCCCTCTACAGAACATCCTAACATAAACGATGGCAATTTTTTTTTACCATTCAATTCTACTTGTCCAAAGAATGTTTCATACCAAATAACAGTTCTCTGTTCTGTGTGGTTTGGGAAATATGGGCGTTTGAAAATATTTATATTTTTAGCTCCTGGCATTCCAATGGGGATGCAGGAATTTGTTTTTGGCACGAGTCAAGTACTTATGACCCAATAATACCACATACCAAATTTGGTTCAAATTGGACCATCGGTTCAGAAAATAGAAATTTTGGGCAGGGCCAAAAATCTTACCCTCCCATCACAAAGCCAAATTTTGCTTCACGAACTTCATTTGAACAAACTTGATTCTACACCTGAAAAGGAAGCTCCATAACAAATATCAAGTCATTGTACACACTGGTTCATGAGAAGAAGATTTTAAAAGTATTTTGGAGCATTTTCCTCCACTCCCTCCTATGGGGCTGGGCATGTTCAGTTGAACAAAAATGCAATGCCCCTTCGGGACCATCACCATCACTCACAGAAACTTTCACTTGAATTGGCACAGTGGTTTTGGAAGAGAGACCAAAACATGGGGTTGAGGGATGACGGAGAGCGGTTAGATTAGCTGAGCTTGACTTTGTAAAAAGCTCCAGAACCAACAGGTTATACCCAGTGGCCAATGAACTGAATAACTGCTAGTGCTGGTTTTTCCTTTTCATAAAACTTAAATAATTATTGGAGGGGGGGGGAGTAAGGGGGAAATCCTCCCACTCTGATTTTACAGTAATGTTGGTCTGTAATATTCAGACAATCTAAGGCTGCCTTAGGTTTCTCTGCCATCAATTACAATTAACCCAGCTTGTACCAGCTTACTATGTTGAAGAGTCTGATAATTGCTTGCCTCCACTCGTTGATTCTCTCTGGGTACTCCTGTCTCATCCACCCATAAAGCAGCCCAACACAATATGACCCTGGCTCTTAAAAATGTTAAACCTAAAAAACAAGGTGCAACGCCACCCTTATCCCCCGCAAAGGGTTTCTAAGGTGAAGGGTTTCTAAGGCTCATAACTCTACATTAAAATGAAAGTGTCAATGACATTGTAGCTCAACTTGTGTAAGACATGTACATGTATAGTATGTGACACAGCAATGACACACATCTAGGTAATGACCTGATAGCAAAGGTACATGTAAAGTATTGTAAAGGTCTGTACATAAATAGTGACCAACGCCTGAAACAAATGTGCAGGTAAAGTATTGTAAAGGTGGGTGACAGTTAGATGCCCCTAGCCAGAGCCGTATTCAAATGTGCACTTACTGTGTATAAGTAGCACTGAATATATCAAAGTTTGTCTAATGGGCCGCCCGTGGCCTTCTTGAAATTTCAGATTGCACCCAAAAACACTCATTCTCGTCCCAAGGTGATAACAAAGGTACCCAAGAATTTTTGTGAAGATCGGTTCATAAATACAGCCTCTAGCCCAAGTCGTATTGACATGTGTACTAACTGTGTACAAGTAGCACTGAATAAATCAAAGTTCATCTAATTTGCATAATTTATGCATGAGAAAAACCCTGTATTATATGTGATGTATTCCATGTTACAAAACATTCATACAGAAATTTATTCAAATCAGAACCTTCATATAGAAGTTCTGTACAAAAAACTGATTGCACCTAATTCCAGTATAAAATGGCCGCTGGCAGCCATCTTGAATTTCGGACAGCACCCCAAAACACTCATTCTTGTCCCAAGGTGATAACAAAGGTACCCAAGAAGTTTCGTGAAGATCGGTTCATAAATACAGCCCCTAGCCCGAGCTGTATTGACATGTGTACTTACTGTGTACAAGTAGCACTGAAAAAATCAAAGTTCATGTAATTTGCATAATTTCTGCACGAGAAAAAAACCTGTATTATATGTGATGTATTCCATGTTACTAAACATTCATACAAAAATTTATTCAAATCAGAACTTTCATACAGAAGTTCTGTACAAACAAGAGCACCACCAAGTGGGGCAACATACGTCCGTCAAAATTGGAACATGCACAAGTTTCTCTGGGGTAAAGTTTGGAATTTTTATTGACTCGACTATGTCTGTCCTCCCCCCTCCAATCATTGCCCATTCCCCTGCCGGGTCGGGGGTAAAGGGTAATTCACCTGTTTTCACATTTTCATATTAATTGATCTGAGGTCTTCACAAAATAAAAACAAGGCTGCTGTAGAAGATTCTCCTTGCTGTTTACAATGGAAGCATCCATTCATTGACAGTTTAACTTCATTGATAACGATTGACGATAGGTGGCGCCAAGGAAAAGGACATTTTGAGGATCATAATAGCTATAAACAGAGAGGATTCTCGTCGTTTAAAAATAAAATGGTGTTATCTGCTCCTGTCACATGCACAACGGCAATTGGTGATCACCATGTGTGCAAAGTTTGAACAATATAGCATGTAAAATGTTGAAGGAGTAGGCAACACAAAACTGTAATGTTTTAAGTACTAAAAGGGGCATAACCCTGGAAATACAAAATGGAGTTATCTGCCCTTGTCACATGCACAACGGCAATTGGTGATCACCATGTGTGCAAAGTTTGAACAATATAGCATGTAAAATGTTGAAGGAGTAGGCAACACAAAACTGTAATGTTTTAAGTACTAAAAGGGGGCATAACTCTGGAAATACAAAAGAGAGTTACTTGCTCTTGTCACATGCACAACGGCAATTGGTGGTCAACATGTGCACAAAGTTTGAACCCAATAGCATGTAAAATATTGAAGGAGAAGACATAATACTGTAATGTTTAAGTACAAAAAGGGGCATAACACTGGAATACAAAATGGAGGTAAAAGGGGCATAACTCTGGAAATAGAAAATTGAGTTACCTGCACTTGTCACATGCACAACGGCAATTACTGATCAACATGTGTGCAAAGATTGAACAATGCAGCATGTAAACTTTTGGAGAAGTAGGCGACACAAAAATTGTTTATGGACAGGCGGACGGACATTCTAACAAATTGGCAGTTATGTGGCTATTTTTATGGGACTACAATAAAATGCATGTCCATTATATTAAAACAAGTGATTTGGGGGAAATTTTTGGGGTGGTAGCAAACCCTGACACTACCCTTTACTGACCCTAACCCTACTTCCCTGACCCCCAATTCTAAACCCCACCCTAGACTAATGAAAATTCAATATATTCCTAGTCTATTTTAACTAAAATGCATGTCCATTGTATTAAAACAACTTTTTGGGTGAAAATTTTTTGGGGTGGTAGCAAACCCTAACCCTACCCTTTACTGACCCTAACCCCACCCCACCCCAACTCTAAACCACACCCTAGAATAATGACTTTTAACTATGTGACTAGTCACATAAATTGCAGTAGTCACCTGACCCCCATTTCTACCAACAAATAGCCACCTAAACCCCATATGCCTGCCCGGACGAATGAACGGATGGACCCCAATTCTATATCCCTCACAAACGTCATTTTGTCGGGTGATAACAAACAAACAAATAATCCTTATGTTTCACAAAATCAGGAACAGGCTGCAAAATACAAATACTTCTTTTGATGCCAATGGTTGGGATAGATTTTTTTTTTTAATTGAATATTTTTTATCAGCATACCATTAATGTTGCATTAAAATAAACTGTGGTATAACTAGATATCACGGAGATGGAATCTATCTCTGCGGGCCACGTAGCAACTAACCGATGTTAGGTATAAACTGATGTGAACCATAATACTAAAATATTTCAAGCAATAGGTAAAATCTGATTAAAATCCCTTCCCGGACACGGACTTGTCAGAAAAAAACCCCAAATTCTGAATAATTTGACCTTGAGGTCAAACTTCAAGGTCAAAGCATGGCAACTTTGGTACGCGACACGTCATCTTGAGATAATCTACCCACATACCAAATATCAAAACCCTATCTATTAAAGGAAAAATGTTACAGCCCGGACACGAACTTGTCAGAAAAGAACCCCGAATTCGGAATAATTTGATCTTGAGGTCAAAGTTCAAGGTCAAAGCATGGCAACCGTGGTACGCGACACATCGTCTTGAGATAATCTACCCACATACCAAATATCAAAACCCTATCTATTAAGGGAAAAAAGTTACAGCCCGGACACAAATTTGTCAGAAAAGAACCCCGAATTCTGAATAATTTGACCTTGAGGTCAAACTTCAAGGTCAAAGCATGGCAACCTTGGTACGCAACACATTGTCTTGAGATAATCTACCCACATACCAAATATCAAAACCCTATCTATTAAGGGAAAAAAGTTACAGCCCGGACACAAACTTGTCAGAAAAGAACCCCGAATTCTGAATAATTTGACCTTGAGGTCAAAGTTCAAGGTCAAAGCATGGCAACCTTGGTACGCGACACATCGTCTTGAGATAATCTATCCACATACCAAATATCAAAACCCTATCTATTAAGGGAAAAAAGTTACAGCCTGGACACGAACTTGTCAGAAAAGAACCCCGAATTCTGAATAAGTTGACCTTGAGGTCAAAGTTCAAGGTCAAAGCATGGCAACCTTGGTACGCGACACATCGTCTTGAGATAATATACCCACATGTCAAATATCAAAACCTTATCTATTAAGAGAGAAAGATTACAGCCCAGACGCACGGACAGAGCGATCACTATAGGGTGTCTGCCTCACGGCGGGGCCCTAATTATTGACCTTTTGTTAACTATCATAAATAAAAAACTTAAAAAGAAATAATTATGAGCCATTCTAGCCATTCTAGGCATTCTAGACCATGACCAAGATAGAACATTCTTATCAACTCATCATCATACTAAGGAAGCCATCTCAGTTTCAAGAAAATTGATGCATAAATGCATCTACAGGGTGTTATGAAGAAATCCAAGCAGCCATTGTTGGGTGCCAACTGTGACCATAATGGGACATTCTAATCTTGGCATATAGCTGAAATTGCATACTAAATTTAATGATCTGAAAGTAACTGCAGGCAGCACACCCTGCTGAACGAATCACGGAGAGTGGAGAGAGGTATGGAAACAACCAAGATAACTGCTGTGGCAGTCGACTGTTACCAAAATACGATGTTCTCATCTGCTCATTATACTAAGTCAACCTGCAAAATTTCAAGAAAATTGAAGCTTAAATGCAGGCCATAGCCAGTGCTGAAGAAACCCAAGATGGCTGGTGTGGTGGCCATTGCAGGCAGCCTACCATGATCAAAATAGGACATTCTATTCTAGGTGTGAACATGAATATGCATACGCAGTATCATGATTATCTAAAAAGAACTGTTTGATGTAGTCTGTGCTGACTAAATAGGAGACAGTGTTCTAAAGAAATCCAAGATGGCTGCTATGGCGGTCATTATAGGCAATAAACTGTTACCAAAATAAGACATTTTCATCTACTTATCAACCTGCCAAATTAAAAGAAAATAATGCATAAATGCCACCTGTAGCCTGTGCTGAGGAAATCCAAGATAGCTGCTGTGGCAGCAATTGTGGGCTGCCAACTGTGGCAATCATGGGGATGCTCTCATCTAGGCAAGAACGTAAAGATGCAAATGAAGTTTGGTGATGACTGGAAAAGAATTGTGGGCAGTAAACCTGAAGAAAAAACAACAACAAAAAAACCCCAGAAATAATGAGAAACAATCAACACTCGAAAAGGTTTTATAATAAATTTGTTTAAAACACTAATTAGAACAGGATAATTTAGAGGAGCAGGAAAAGGTTATCCAAGAAAATCTTTTGATAAACTTTGGAGGCACTTAATGATGGGTTGTCCAATTTGCACATCCCTGTTAATGTTAGAATGGAGGATTAGATGGGACAGAATCAGGACTGGCTGGTGTAGGAAGTTTTGCTGGTGGTGGGGGCTAAGACCTGTCAAATTGTCCCAAGTGACTCAAGTTTCAGAATTAACATGTGCCACTTTGCTGTACCACTTTAATGTTTTCTTACACTGTTTCGGGCAAAAAGGGTACTTTGAAATGCTAAAACCATGCTAAAATGTTGTAATACGATCTGTAGATGTCCTGGATCTTCCTGTGCTACTTTAGTGTTTTCTTAAGATTTCACCTGTAGCAGTGTCACTTGTGTTACTTGTGAGTTTTCTAAGACAGCTTCTGGCAAAAGCCTTCTAGAGTATTTAATTTGAAAAGCTAAAACCATATTCAGATGTTGCAATATGGTCTGTAGATGAGCACAAAGGTTTTAGAATGTCTTTGAACCACTTGGCTGTGCCACTTTAGTGTTTTGTTAAAATGTTTCTGGCAAACCACTCCTTAGGTATGCAATTCATAATGCTAAAACTATGCAGAACTGTTGAAATAGAGTCTGTAGATGTGCACAGAGGTTTGGGATTTTCCATGTGCCAGCAGGCCTGAAAATAAGCAGTCTGACATTTGCAGAATGAGGTCCCCAGAAGGTGAATTTGATGATGCCATCCCATACAGTGGACCAATTTATCCTCTGGGTACCTCTTCTTTCTGTATAGTTTTGAGACCTTGATTCAGATTGAGGTTCACAGAGGGTAAATTTAGTGATGCGACCCTGCTGTGCAGGATAGCAAAACTAAATTCACCCTCTGGGGACCTCATTTTGCAGATGACAGTCTGCTTATTTTCTGGCTTGTGTCAGCAGTGACACCTGTGCCACATAACTGGTAGAGTGCTAAATTATTTTTGGCCATCAAAGTTTGTTCACATGTCTTTGCCTCGTTACTATAGGCACTCTCCCATAAACAGTAAATACATTCATTTCAAAGATTATGTGATAGTATTGATACACATTCAGTGAATATGAAGCTTTCAAGCTGGGGCACCTGCACTTCATTGTAAAGCCCAAATATGGGCTTCCAGCACTCTACCAGTTAAGTATTTTTTTAGACAGTTTTTGTATATGTGCACAAAGTTTTCAGACATTCCATATGCCACTTGGATGTGCCACCTGAGCCTCTTTAGTGTTTTGTTAAAACTGTTTCCAGAAAAAAGACTTCTAGGATATGTAATTCAAACATGAATAATAATTAATAATAATAATAATTTTAAAGCCTAGAATTCACACACGGTGCTCAATGGCTGAACAATAATTGCATACATACATATACACACATACACATACATTCTCTCACAGATACATTGATACATAGATCACTATTATCATTTATTGGTGCCCAATGCCATATCAGCAACCGAGGCTATATCGTAGCGATAAGCTACAGAACCTAAAAGAAAAAGGGTATTGAATAAAAACAAAATAAAACAAAAACAAAACAAACTACAACTTTACCAAAACAAGTATGTGAGTGCAACTTGACGAGTAACAAGGCAATCCTCACTGACTCAGTCACACCCACGCACCTGGTAATGTCAGTTTATGACCAAAATTAAAAGACACTGAAGGAAATGCTTTCGAAAAAGGTAGGTTTTAGTACCAGACTTGAATGATTCAAGTGATTTACTATTTTTTATGTCGATTGGAAGAGAATTCCAAAGCCTTGGGCCAGCAACCGCAATGGCCCTATCACTAGCACTAGTAAATTTAGATACAGGCTGAACCAGATTGAGTTGACCTGATGACCTAAGAGACGTCAGTGATTTGTGGATGGTAAGCAGATCGGACAGGTAGGATGGTGCAGATCCCGAGATACACTTAAACACCAAAAGGACAATTTTAAATTGAATTCTTTACTTAGCGGGTAGCTAGTGTAACTCAGAGAGTACTGATGTTATATGGCAGTACTTCTGAGTTCTGGTTATGACCCGTGCAGCACAATTTTGGATGTGTTGTAGCTTTGTAGAATAGATGTTTTAGAGCCACTCAGAAGAGAGTTGCAGTAGTCGAGGCGACTGCTAACAAAGGCGTAGACACGCTGTTGTGATCAATGAAGAATCAAATTTAGCTAATATTTCTAAGATGAAAAAAAGCACTGCGAGAAACATGTTTGATATGTTCATCAGCGGCCATATTTCTCATCCATTAAATAACCTAAGTTTCGAACACAGCTACTGGGTTTTATCGCAGAACTTCCAATATTGAGGGACAGTTTGGATATTTTTGAAAGTTGATGAGGTAGACCTATATATATTACTTGTGTCTTGTCATCGTTCAATTTAAGAATGTTTTTAGTCATCCATGCCTTGATGTCTGAAATACAAAGTTCAATCTTACTGCATGCTTCAGGCTCAAAGGCGTGAGTAAAACTAATATACAGCTGTGGGTCATCTGTGTAAATATGAAAGTCAAGGCCATGGCTTCGGATAATGTCACCGAGAGGTAAGACATAGACAGTGTACAGTAGGGGACCCAACACCGATCCTTGAGGGATGCCAAAACGTAGTGTGACCTTGTCTGACGACTTACTGCCAATAAAGACACTCTGTGCAACCATTAAGGTACGATGAAAACCAATTAAGTGCTCGGTCAGTAAGGCCTATTCTCACTGCCAGTCTTTCAATAAGTATGTTATGGCCTATGGTGTCAAAAGCGGCGTTTAAATCCAACAAAACAAGACATGTTAGGTTATGCCTGTCCGTGGATAGGGGGATATCATTTTGGACCCTTAGAAGTGCCATTTCTGTACTGCAATTAGATCTGTATGCAGATTGGTTAACTTCGGCTAGGCCATGGGCTGCCAAATTAGAATTCAGCTGAGAAGCCACCTCACGCTCAATAATCTTTGATAGGAATGGAAGATTCGAGACTGGTCGGTACTTTTTCAGAACCTTTGGGTCAAGTGTTGGCTTTTTGAGAAGAGGTTTTACTAAAGCGTGTTTCATGCTTGTCGGAAAGATGCCAGAGTGGAGGGAGGCATTGACCAGTTTCAAGATTGGTAGTTAACTCCGAAAGAGATGCTTTTAACAACCAAGTTGGAATGATATCTAGCATGCATTGCTTAGATGGTGCCTTGGATATTAACCTCTGGATATCTGTTGTAGCCAAAGGTTTGAATGGGGACAACTGTGCAACAGCTTTAAAACAGGTGCATGGCATGTTGGCCATCTGTCGAAGATTGGATTGTGAGCTTGTATCAAGCGAAGCTCTGATAGTCTCAATTTTTTCAGAAAAGAAAGAAGAAAATCTATTCACAAGGTCTTTGGATGACGAATGCTCTGGGAGTACGGTTGTCTTTTGATGATACAGAAGCTTCTCAAGAGTGACAGACAGCGTATTAGGGGAATTAACATTAGCTGAAAATAAGTCCGAAAAGTATTTCTGTTTCGTGGATTTGACCAGTTTGTTAACAACATTTCGCTGGTTGATGAACATCTCTCTGAGAACACATAGTTTCGTTTGCCACCACTGAAGCTCTAGTTTGCGTCGTAAATCTTTTGCGCGCCTAATCTCATCACTGAACCACTGTGAGCAAGGGAGACGAAGCAATAGCATCCGCAAACTTAGCAAGGTCAATACTTCGGTACTTGTGGTATGTGACTTTCTTCCGGACAGGGGAGGGGCGAGGAAGTGCCAAATCGAAGATAATCATAAAATGGTCAGAGATTGCAGAATCAACAATTAATACATATTTAACAAGATCAGCCTCGGATTCTCTTGTGATCAGCAGATCTAATGTGTGACCATCTTTACGGGTAGTGCCACAAACATGTTGGCGTAATTCATTGAATTCATTGAATTAATAAGATCACATAGTTTAGAAGAATCACTGGAAGTTTTCTTCTCCATATGGAAATTGAAATCACCTCCAATGATGAAATTTCCAGGCAGCGCAGTAATGCTTCCTTGGAAGTCTTGGAATTCGCTAATGAACTGGTTGACAGTGAATTTGTTTTTGGAGCTCTGTGGGGGTCGATAAATGACAATGAGGTGGACTGAGTGTGAGTCGATCATTACAATGGTGTCAATGCACTCGAATGTAACCCAAGTCTGAGATGCCTTACGCTTAACCTTCATAGTGTTACACCCACAACTCTACCTCACTGTGACTTCCTGGGGTTTTGTGTAAGAATCTTGCCATTGGCAATGATCTCACTGACAGTCAATGTTTCATCTGGAGTTAACCATGTTTCAGTTATCATGGATATTGAAATATTGTTATCGTCGATTGTGTCGAGTAAGCTTGCAGTTTTGTTCACTATCGAACGAGCATTCGCTAGGCACAACTTGAGATCATTAGATTTGGAATCGCACGTGACTAAGTTAATAGGGATAAGATTTTGAACATTTACAGTTTGGGATTTAAATTGTTTATGTCGTCGTTTGCCGCATTTCTTATTTTGTCTCTTGCAAAGGATGCCAAAAGATTTAATATTATTTATCATATCATCACTGAGGAGAAGAAAGGAGTTGTAAGTTTTTAGATCACAGTTCTCGAATGATGGTTTTAATGCACGCATTTCCACAGAACTGTATTTGAATCCAGAAAATATGTGATTTCGGGTGACGAGTGTAGTGGTCATTCTGTGTGTTGTGCGGAAAGCTTGTCGTTCAGCAATAATGCCAGCGCAGACAATGCAACTGTTGTTTGTATTGAAAACAATGGAGTGAGTGATGCTCAGCGTCTCTGTATAGATTGAAGAGGAAAAAAGATATATTAAGAGTGCATATAAATCAAAATAAATGTAAACAAAGTTTTTCTTTCCTGATATTCTTGGTAGCATTCCGAACATCAAATGTAGAAATAATTCCTGAAAACGATCTTGAAATAAGGAAAAAGCAAAGATTTTGATCCACGAACAAATATGCTGCCTACACACAGGCTCATGAATACAAATATTAAAACCATCTTCACATGTTGCAATCGAGTCTGCAGATGTTTTCAGATTTTCCATCTGCAACATGGTTGTGACACTTTGAACAGCCAGGGCCATCTTGTGTCAGTTTTACAGGGTGGAGTGGAAGTAGCCGGAGTACCTGGAGAGAACCACTGAGCAAGGGCATGCAACTGTCAGACTCTACAACATATTAACTCCACACATGCAGGGTTGAAGACAAGTGCACCATCGATGTGCAGTACGCCTTATTACACAGCGCCAACGTGCTCCCACATGAGCAATCAGGATTATATGCCTTGCCCATGGACACAATGCAGTTGTCCCTTGTGTGGATTGAACCACAGACCTTTCAGTTTGAAGTTCAGTGCCATAACCAATGAGCCACTGTGCTCCCAGACATGGACTGATAAAATTCCAGGCAGTTTCTGGATATATTTCAGCATTTTTCAAGGCCCTGCAATAAACAAATTCAAGGATTTTCAAGGCCCTACCTTCACTTGTACCTCTGGTCATTCTGCCTTCCTCCCACTTCCCTAAAAGGGAATGATCAGAAGATCCTTGTTCGAACTATGCCTTCACTGACTCTGGCATATAAAACTATGTAGTTATGATTACGTGCTTCATCAGCATTTTTATTTCATGAATATCTAAATTTTATAGTAAATTTCCTTTCTTATTATACCTACCACAATTGTTTACTACAGGCTTGCATTACAGTGGAAGTCCACTCGGAAAAATATACTCTCTATTTTGATCTTTCCCAAGCGATTTGGGAAAGAAAAGTGGTGCAAAAGCACCAAGAAAAAATAAGCCAAAACTGGGTCAAGTGCTACCGGCGCACACCCAATAGGGGATGCTCTTCTCCAAGTACAGATCCATGGCTTCTGGTGCCAGTGTGCAGACATGTGACAGATGACTCATTCTTTTGAATCTGCCAACATTGGAGTTATGTGACCAGTGGGGAGGAAGGATTCTTACCCGAATAAGAAGACGGGAGGGCCTCCATGTAAACAATTGCGGTAGGTATAATAAAAAAGGAAATTTACTATGAAATTTAGATTTCTTATCAACCTACCTACAATTGTTTACTACAGGCTGAATAGACAATAGGAGGAGGGAATCACATAACCAAACCCCCACATAATCCGACTGCACTGGAACCTTGGACAGAAGAAGAGTTCCCAAGGCCTATCAAACCATAGCATCACAAACATCAGTAAAAGACAATAAGAGATGAGGCGTATGGCACTGTGTGACGCGCAGACAGAAGGACAGTAAAACAGCACAGGGCTGGAACTGACCTTGAAGACTAATGGCTAGGGTAGACAACAGCCTGAGCAGAAGAAAGAGAGCCCAAAGACTGCTCCTGCATCTGACGCAGATAGAGGGCAGAGAAAGTAGAAGCATTTCTCCAGTAGGCTGCCTGCATAACATCCGACAACTTGATGGAGTTAGCATAAGCACAGGAGGTAGACAAGGCATTCACCTCGTGGGCAGAAATACGATTGGTGATACAATCATCAGTCGCTAGACGAGCATAAGCCGTGCAAATAGCAAGACAAATCCATCGAGAAATGGATTGAGGAGAGCTCTTCTGTCAACCAGAAATAAGAGACAGAAAGAATCGTTTCCTGCCTTTCCTAATGAACTGCGTCCGGTTGAGATAAATGCGAAGTGCATGAACCGGACAGAGCAAAGGGCGATTACCCTCAGCCAAAGGAAGAGCCCTGATACAGATAGGAGGTGGAGTTGTTACTAGTATCTGATTCTTGGACAGAAAGGAGCAGTCAGTGGTAAAAGTAACACTGTTGGCAGAGCTCCTGAAAAAGGCCAGATAAACCGAGAGGCCGTGGAGCTCACTAACCTGTCTGGCTGTGGCAAAAGCCATCAGAAAAGCCGTCTTGCATGTGAGAAAATGCATATCCACCTGGGATAACGGGTCGAACGCCCCTCCCCCTCCCCCCCCCAAAAAAAAAACAAAACAAAGCAGCACCCAAGAAAGATTCCATCTTGGGGTAAGCTGCAAAATCCTAGGCCTTTTCAAAGAAAAGTGTCGAATAAGCTTGGAGAGGTTTGGATTAGTGCCCATACGACGCTTTCCCACATACGAAAAGGTCTCTGAAAGCATGGACCTGTACCCTTAGATGGCAACAGGCTGGGGACCCCAAGAACCAAACAGATATACCAGAAACTCCGCAATCTGTTTTATCGAAGGATTGGCATAATCATCAGAGTGATCAGCACACCATCGACAGAGGACCTTCCGCTTGGTCGCATAGGCTAAACCAGTGGAGTGACGCCTTGAAGAAGAAATTCACTCCACTGCTCATCTCGAAAAACCTCTATGGAGGATACAGGACCTGACAAAAGATATGCATGAAGGCACAATGAAGTCGGGTCAACTTGAAACCTCCTCGGGTGACTTTGGCAAAGAAAGTCACGACGTCCGAGATCGCTGGCATCTGCCATCAGAACACGATAGGTCTTGGGCAAGTCGAACGGAACTCCCTGCATAATCCACTGAATATCCATCCAGGGAAGAAGGTGACGATGAAGAGAGTCTGGTAACTGAAGCACCAGATCCAGAGGATCGACATTTGGCCTCCAACGACTGAGCAGAAAGTGTTGGAGAGGTCTGACATGCAGCCGACCTAGAGGAATGAGATCCGTCACCGAACCGCAGAGACCGAGCAGCCGGAGAATACTCCGAGCTGTCGCGGACGTGGACTGGGACAGAGTCAGGGCGAAAGCTGAGAGAATCACAGCACTTGCCCGGGGAACTGCCACCGTGTTCAGCTGAGTACAGAAGTCCATCCCCAGAAGACAAAACGACTGAGAATGGACCAGGTCCGACTTCTCCTTGTTGACTCTGAACCCTAGCAATGTGAGAGCAAGCCCAACAATGTACCGACATCTGACTCCAGAAGCAGCACTGGAGTGCCTATGGAGGATATCGTCCAGATATGCCGAAGTAGTCACCCTGGACTGTGTGCGATGGAAGGCTATCACATGCGACATCAGTAGGGTGAAGGCCCAAGGAGCCAGGTTGAGGCTGAAAGGCATGGCCTTGAACTGGTAAACTCGCCCCAGAAAAGCGAACCTGAGATACCTTCGCAATGTCCGATGAATCGGAACGTGAAAGTAAGCGTCTCGCCGGTCAATGCTGGAACCGAAATATCCCTGGTGAATGGAGCGGCGAACCGACCTGAAAGTCTCCATGCTGAACTTGGGAGCAATGATAGACTGGTCCAGGATACTCAGATCGATAACCGGTCAGAGTCAGTCGTCTTCTTCGGCACCAAGAACAGACGGGAATAAAATCCCACCGAATGAATGTTCTTGACGACCTTGATCACCCCCTTTGACTGGAGATTGTCTATCTTCATGATCAAAAGCTCCCTACGTGAAACATCTGAAGGAACTTGTGTTGGAAGGGGCACTCTCGACAGAGTGATGTGCCTCCGGAAGGATATTCTCAGCCCGGACCGAACATCTAACATCCAAGGATCAGATGTGATGGTGGCCCAATGGTCTGCGAACCTTGATATCCTTCCCCCAACCTTGGACGAATCGAGGTGAGGATCTTCATCTCGAACCCCGGAGATGCCCGCGAGAGGAGAAACCACCTCCTCTAGTAGATGAATGATCCTGAGTCCTCCCTTTGGTCTACCGACGCTTACCCTTACCACGTGAGTAAGGAGAAGCAGCGGCAGGAGGATCAGCCCTTGGCTTCGCAGAGGAAGCAGAAGGGCGACTGTTAGGCTTCGAATGGCCCCTGCCTCCAACAGAAGGCTGATCAAGCTGGCGAAGCAGCAGCTGCTCTTTGGAATGATGCAGGACATCATCCCAGATCGTCGCCACGGAACCATGGAAAAGTTGTGGACCCACCAGAGAAGCGGATTGAAGAGCAGTGCACTGCTCCTCAGGAAGGGAACGGCTTGTGTCCAACACAGCGTCCCAGCGAACTAATTCCAAGTTAGCCATGTAACAGGCATGCGTGTGAGTAAGATGCATGAGCGCCTTGGAAATCACACGCAAAGGAGCCTGTACATCGTCAGACCTATTTGGAGGCAGATAAGCAGCCAAAGGAGAGACAATGTGATCTGAGAGAGAAAGCATGCCCAGCATCTCTCTTGATAAGCCCAACAGGGACTCCAGAGTTGCCATAGGAATAACAGCCGATTTGGGCTTGGAAAGCCCAAGGGAGGAGTCCTTATCCAAGACATTCACAGTCTGGCAGACTGACAGATTGGCCGAATTGTAGGAAAGATAACGCACTGGAGGTAAAAAGGTGTCAGCCCTGGCAAAGAACGAAGTCTTCATAGCCTTGGAACTCAGCTTAGAGTCCAAAGCTGCAAACGCTTCAACCACCTGTACCAACTGGCATGATCGAAGGCACCCAGAAGATGGTTGCTCCACAGGCTGGAGGCGCGTGACCGATGATTGCGGCCTGGCTGACACCATCGGCTGGTCTGACGGCTTGAGATCTGTAAGGAACTCAAACACAAAGTCAAGAGCTGCCCCCAAGTCAGAAGACTGTTGGTCCTCAACGTCAGGTATGCCTGACCCATTCTCTGAGTCAAACAGATTACGGGCAAACCAGCCGATGCCTCCCATGGTGTAGGCACACCAGGGGGATGAGAAAGCGGCCTGCTTCCAATCCTGGGAGGCGGCGCCGTGTGAGGTGCCTGGAAACCACTAGTAGCCTCGCTGGAGGCAACGGGAAGGCCCATGGAAAGAACTTGAGTGAGCAAGGAGAGGGCCTCCCTAAGTTCACAGCCCTTGGCAGCTGGTTCAACATGGGAACGAACCAGCAAAGTGGCTTCACTCCTGACTCTCTTTACCAGCGAAGGGTCACGATCCTCCAGAACACCTGACACGGGGCAACGAGTGGCAGTCGAAACACCTGCAGGCAGATGCTGAGAGGGGTATATCAAATGCAACAGAGTCCATGGTGACCCCACCAGGAACATCCGAAACCAAAGAGAAGGCTGCTGGGCTCGACGACTGAGAGACCACAGCAGAGGGTTCGGCCGGCAGCCAATTCCGACCTCGCCGAGTTGAAGTCAGGGAAGGCTGAAGCCGATACCCCACGTCTACACTACCAGACATCTCTGCAGACCCTTGCAGGGATAAGCCGAGGCCGGCGAAACGGAGACTGACGACGCTGCAGATGGAACAGCAGTAGCAACTGATTCGTCGGGAGCTGTTGAAACTGGTGGAAAGGTGGAGAGAGCAACTGAGCTCGGCTCCAAAGGAGGAGTTACAGTTACAACCCTAGTGACAGCCTCAGATGTCGACTGGAGAGGGACCACAGTCCCGGAACCAGGCATCTCTTCACCAGACAACTCAACAGCTCCCGCAGTATCCACCACAGGAAAAGCCTGCACATCCCCCATGGAGGGGGTATAACTCTAACCAGATGTGGTTGTTTTGGGAGGCCCCAAACGACAGCGTTCCCCTTTTCCACGGGTGCGGGAAGAACGGCCATGAGCACGCACCACACGGTTCACGGAAGCCCAAAAGGTGGATGACCAAGACCCAGAGCCCACAGGGTCTATCTGACAAACACCCATTACAAGTAGAGCAAGAAGCATGGGAGTCTTCCACATGCATGGGCAAAAGGCATTGCCCACAAGAGACAGTTCTGGGCAAAACAGAGGTGAGAGCTGCAGAGAAAAAGATGAACTCAACAGATTGAGACAGTAGAAGAACACCCCCAACAAGGAGAGAAAGGTGGCAGAGAAAAAAAAACGGACTGGCGGGAACACAACAGCACCCAGACGGCCGACAGGGACTCAAAAAGCAGAAGTTCCATCCTCAACAGAGAGGAGAAAATCTTCCCATACAGCCCCCAACTGACACCTAACTCCAACAGCAATAAAACTATCCAAAAGGATAACATAATATTTATTTATTTATTGGTGTTTAAGGTCACATATTTATGCACAATAGCCAATCATGACCATGACAGTTTTACTGGTGGAGGAAGCCGGAGTACCCAGAGAGAACCACTGAGCAGCGGCGAGCAACTGTCAGCTCCCCAACATACTAACTCCACACAAGCAGGGTTAGCACTGGTTGAAGACAAGTGCACCATCGACGTGCAGTACACCTTAGTGCACCAGGCCACCTTGCCCCCCACGCGGGATAACATAAATCAATTATAAAAATATGACATGTCCGAATCACACAGTATGCAAAAGTCACGCGCAAACTCGGAGAATGCAATAAAAATATGGATGAATTTAAGAAACGAGAATATATAAACACAGCCCTGATATTAGAAGATCCTCAGATCAATAATTCTTGACACAGGAACAAGAAATCAACGAGCTAGAAGCACTGTTTTCTAACGCACAGAAGAGCACATCTCATCAAGATGGCGGAAGAAAAAAGAATGAGTCATCTGTCACATGTCTGCACACTGGTACCAGAAGCCGTGGATCTGTACTTGGAGAAGAGCGACCCCTACTGGGTGTGCGCCGGTAGCACTCAACCCAGTTTTGGCTCATTTTTTCTTGGTACTTTTGCACCACTTTTCTTTCCCAAATCGCTTGGGAAAGATCAACATATAGAGTACATTTTTCCGAGTTAGGGACTTCCACTATAATGCATGTCTGCAGTAAACAATTTTAGGATAGGTTGATAAGAAATTCAGGGTTTTCAAGGCCTCCTGAGACATTTTCCAGGATTTCAAGGCCTTGAATATATCTTAGTTAAATTCAAGGCCATTCCTTGAATCCAAGGCCCTGCAGGAACCCTGCATTATCCATCATATGGTGGTCTTGTGACACCACTAAATATAGACTCAGAGGCTTGGCTTGAACAGCCTTGTAAAACTTCCTTGCAAAGATGTTAACTATCAATCATTAAAGAATTTGGATTAGTGGTTTGAGAGATGATTTTTTATCAGTTTCTCCATTATTTACAGTGTTAAAATCTGAGGAGCCTGTTTCTCTCCAACTTATAAAAAGTCCCCAGGGGCTTGATTTGAGCAAACTTGTAAACCATCTTTACAAAGATTTTATATTTCAAGCACAGAAGCATCTGGAGCAGACTTTTTAATGTTTTCTCCATTACTAATAGTGTTAACATCTGAGGTCCCCAACATAAAGAAAGAGTACAATATAGATGCTTAATAATAATAGACTCTCAACCAATCATCACTTGGTTTAACTCTTTGATGCTGGGTACAGATATTCCCAATAATACTGCAATAGCCATATCAGGAGAAAAGGAATAATCTTGATTCTGTTTAATAAAATTTAGATCTGTAAATTGGATCTGTTTAGGGTTTAATCCCGGGAACTAGTGATGAGCCGATTATCGGTACGGGTTATCGATATCGGCCGATAAATGGCTTATCGGCCGGGTATCGGTATGGGCAAAAAATACCAATTCTGCCGATATTGGCAGCCGATATGTCTTTTTTTTCCAAATCAAGTTCTCAGGCAAATCGCTGATAATCTCAACTAAATAGTACTAGTTACTCAGATTAGGGCTTTTTAGAAAATGTATTTTTGAGGTATCACCCAAAATAAGCCCACCCTATATTTCTCTGAATTCAAGTTTTGACTACAGGTACCAGTGATGCATTCTTCAACACACAGGTCATCACGAAAATGTGCCCGAACATTTCAATTGTTCAATCAAAATAAAATTATGCGAATGTGTTTTGGAGTTGTTTTTTGTCAATTTAATCTTTTCACATTTTCAGCTAAAAAAGTAAAATTCCAAAACTACATACTTTTGTGTTATTTATTAATGTCAGACCTCGTGTTTATCAACTTTATGTTGAAGACAAATGGGAAATTCCCAGTTCTTAAATTATTAATGACAGCGTGTTCAGTGACCCAAATTGTTCATTTTATTACTTTAGAGAAAATGAGTTGAGAAATTACCTGATGTGATCTCTGCAAAAATAGCTACTCCAAAATAAATATGAATTAATACCCTGAGTTGTAATATCCAGTTTGATTCATGCAACATGAAAGGCTGTTTTGAAAACAAAACAAGGGAAAGCCAAAGACATTTTGTTTACAACAATGGGGACACATTATGTACATCAGGGCGGTCAGTTTCAATATAGATTTTTTATTTATGAAACATGCCGTGTTTTTATCAATGCATTGCAGAATTCAGTAACCCCCTTCCCCCACTTCTACAGGCAGCAGATCATGGACAAGTGACAATGATTCGTGATTTTTTTTTTTTGTAAATGCAGTACCACTATGACATTACCACTACGGGTGCTGGTCAAAACATCCCCAAACCAAAATGTCCCCAAGAGTTGGTCAAAGCCCACCCCCATTTTTTTCACGTGCCTGGGCTTACTGATGGGTCGGTTCGGAAATGATATTGAATTTGATACATCACAGATGTATGTTACATTGAGATCCACCCGGGATGCGTGTCGAGTCACGCTGACTGCCGAACAACCCCATGTCTCGTTAGTCCTGTCTGAATGTCATTACATTTATACACAAGCTTGTGTCGTCACAAAAACTAATATCGGTATCTGTCTGATATTGAATTGAAATATCGGATGTCGGCAATACCGATAACACTCATATCGGCTCATCACTACCGGGAACAGGAATTCTCAGGTTCCCAGTTCCGAAAGCCAATCACGATACCTAGGAAATCTATAGCACAAAAGTGGGAATCACACATGTCACTGTTTGTGTTGAAAAGATTTTTTCAAAATTTAAAAAACTGCCCCAATGTAATTTTGTAAGATTTTGTCAGTCCTTCCACGCCTAACTTTTTACAATCCTCCTCTCTGAAGAACCTTTTTCACCAAATCACTGTAGCTCTCAATGTTCCGGATGGCTCCTCTCTTCAACAGCAAGATCTTCACTTGCTTCAAAGTTCAAACTCGTCTTCATTTTCAGAATCACTAGTAACACCCACTATTCACTACCTCCTTCAGCATCAACTCCTTCTTCACTGCCGTCATCAGTCTCCTCTGTGTTAACCATTTACCCAGCATAATGACCAAAACCGACCAGCGCTATTCACAAAAATCGCCAATTAATTTTCATTATTTTTTTCATTTTTTGTTATGACCCCTCTTTGGAAACAGCTCATTAAGCTCATTCTAATGAGAAGTCATAACCTATGTTTTTGAGACAAAAGATGAAAAAAATTAGTTATTCAAGAATTTTGTTTGCAAGTATCGTCTGCTTTCATGTTAGGTAAAGGGTTAAGCAGAGGAGACTGGTGATGGCAGTGAAGAGGGAGTTGAAGCCAGGAGGAAGTGGTGATAACAAGAGGCCCCAGGGGGCCTGAGGGTGCTCACCTGACATGGTAGCCTAAATATCAACCCAGGGAATTGATTTCAACAAGTTGCATCTGCTCCTCCTAAGAAAAGCTTACACCAAATATCCAAAGATTCTGACCCGTGAATCTAAAAAAAAGAGAAGATTTTTAAAGAATATTCCTCATACTGAACTAAGTTATAATTCGGGCTCCCACAGGGAGCTCATATATGAACCCAGGGAGTTGGCTTTAACAAACTTGAATCTCACCCTCCTAAGGATGCTGCACACCATATATCAAAACATTCTGACTGCTGGATCTGAAGAAGATTTTAAAAGAAAATTCCTCATTTTGAACTAAATTACAATTCGAGCTCCCACAGTGAGTCCAAATATGGACCTAGGAACATGGCTGGAACAAACTTGAATCTCCCCCCCCCCCCCCCACCCCACCCCCTAAGGATGCTGTATACCAAATATCAAAACATTCCGACTGCTGGATCTGAAGAAGATTTTTAAAGAAAATTCCTCATTTTGAACAAAGTTATCATTCGGGCTCCCAAAGTGAGCCCAAATATGGACCTAGGACATGGCTGGCTTGAACAAACTTGAATCTCACCACCCTAAGGATGCTGCAAAACAAATTTCAAAACATTCCGACTGCTGGATCTGAAGAATATTTTTAAAGAAAATTCCTCATTTTGAACTAAGTCATAATTCTGGCTACCACAGTGAGCCCAAATATAAACCCAGGGACTTGGCTTGAACAAACTTGAATCTCCCCCCCCTCCCCCCCCCCCCCCCCCCCCCCCCCCCCCCCCCTAAGCATGGTGCATACCCAATATCAAAAGATTCTGCCTGTTGGATCTTGAGAAGAAGATTTTTTAAGAAATTTGCCTGAAATGCACTAAGTTCGAATTCAGGCTTCTGTAGTGAGCCCAAATATGAATCCAGGGGGCCGATTTGAACAAACTTGAATCAAATCCACCCCACAATGTTGCATACCAAATATCAAAAGATTCTGCCCGCTGGATCTGGAGAAGATTTTTAAAGAAATTTGCCTGAAATGCACTAAGTTCGAATTCGAGCTTCTATAGTGAGCCCAAATATGAATCCAGGGGGCCGATTTGCACAAACTTGAATCAGATCCACCCCACAATGTTGCATACCAAATACCAAAAGATTCTGCCTGCTGGATCTGGAGAAGATTTTTTAAGAAATTTGCCTGAAATGCTTTAAGTTCGAATTTCGAGCTTCTATACTGAGCCCAAATATAAACCCAGCGGGCCAATTTGAACAAACTTGAATCAGATCCACCCCACAATGTTGCATACCAAATATCAAAAGATTCTGCCTGCTGGATCTGGAGAAGAAGATTTTTGAAGAAATTTGCCTGAAATGCACTAAGTTCGAATTCGAGCTTCTATAGTGAGCCCAAATATGAATCTAGGGTGCCGATTTGAACAAATTTGAATCAGATCCACCCCACAATGTTGCATACCAAATATCAGAAGATTCTGCCTGCTGGATCTGGAGAAGAAGATTTTTGAAGAAATTTGCCTGAAATGCACTAAGTTCGAAATCGGGCTCCTATACTGAGCCCAAATATGAACCCAGGGGGCCGATTTTAACAAACTTGAATCAGATCCACCCAACAATGTTGCATACCAAATATCAAAAGATTCTGCCTGCTGGATCTGGAGAAGAAGATTTTTTAATCTTTTCTCATTGCCTACAGTGTTAAAAAGTGCTGACTCAGCACTTTTTCAAAGTCCTGAAAAAAGTACCTTGTGATCAAACCGGTAGGGATTTCTTTTAACCAATCTATTCTACTGGATAAAAGTAAGCTTTATACAAAATAAGAATTCTTTGTGCCGTGTAGTTTTGGAGACATGGCAGTTTTAAGGTTTTTCCTATTTTTAGCTCCCGAGGTTCCCATGGGGCAATGAGAAAAAATTTGCATCAATCAACTACTTATGACCCATTATCATCTCATATCAAATTTGGTTCAAATCGACCTCACGGTTCTGAAAATAGAAATTTTAGGCGTGGCCAAAATTTTTGCCTCTCCCATAACGAAGGCAAATAATGCCCGACAAACTTCTCTTGAACAAATTTGATTCTAAACCTCAAAAGGACTCTGTATACCACATATCAAGTCTCTGCTACGGGTGGTTCATTAGAAGAAGATTTTCAAAAAATTTGGCCATTTTTTCCCCCACACCTCTGCTCAATATGAGCTGAAACCTAATTTTGATAAAAATCAAAACGCCCCTATATAACCACTATTTACATGAAATTTAATAAAAATGTGGCCAGTGGTTTAAGAGAAAGAGGCTTAAACACCACCTTCATGCAGAACGACGGACAACGGACGAAGAGTGATAAGAAAAGCTCACCCTGACTTTCAGTCAGGTGAGCTAAAAATAGTGATTCTGAAAATGAAGACGAGTTGGAAACGGGTTTGAGTTTTCACTTTTCTATTTGGAAAAGAACTTTTCCGTATGGAGAGGGCAGACAGCCAATAAAATATGTTAATTTTCACTAAAATAAATGCGTCTTGTTACTCTCATAAATTTACTTCATATTTTCCAGACATTTCCTGGTTCTGAGTGTAATTTCATTCCCATTCCCGTTCCTGTGTTTGGCTTCACAATGTTTTGTTGTCAAACATGCCGAAATTGGGTGCATTCGATTTTAGTAATTAAGAATCAGAAACTTTTGGCAGCATGCATGCTCAACAATCTGAATCGACTGAGATTGTCAAAACGAGTGCACCATTGTTATGTGTCAGATAACTGTTTCATCGATGATAAACAATACAATTTTATTTAGTCTTGGTAGAAAACTTGTGTGTTTTAAGTGCCCCTTGACTGAAAGTGAAATGCTACAAAAATTGTGGGAACCTGTTTTTCGTTTCAGTGATTGTGGCCTGAGGGAATCTGCATCGTTTCAGTGAAATCTGCATGCCTGGCCATATCTCCAAACTGACAGCAGTGGATTCTAACTTTAGTGTCGGGAATGAAATCATAATGTATTTATTCAGTTTGCATGCAAATCTTTTGAGCTTAGCAGACTTCATATGAGATTATTGCAGATTCCCCCATTTTCAAAAAAAATTAATCTCTGAAAACTTTTAGGCATACTTTGCACTGCACTAAAATTGATCTCGTGGAAGGAACAGACAACTAGTCATTTACAAAGTTAATTGGGAGCCAAGTCTCTTGAAGCATATATTTGCCATAATTGTATTCCATTTTCACTATTCCTGTTCTGTTTCAAAAACTGTGCGACAATCAAATATTGCTTTCAAAGTGTATTTTCATCGCAAGTAAACTTGGAATGGGCAGATATTTCAACAAATTTTCTGATTGGCTTAAACATGTACAACCTGCACATGCCTGATAAAGATACATTAATGGCATGATATTAGTGCAAGGATTTATTACTAGCAGAGAGACACAATTAACATAAATACTCTAAAACATGAACAGATTCACTATGCATATCCCTGTGATGACAAATAATGCCAAGTTTCAAGGTTTTTTAGAACTTTCCAGCAGAAATTTATATACTTTCAAAATATTGAATGATCTTTTGTCAAATTTCTGGTTATTCTAGGATTTCAAGACTCCACAAGAACCCTGCTTGAAAGAGACAAGTGGTATGCAAATTCTTCAACAATTCCTCTTCAGCAGAATAATCTCTAAAAATATTAAGGGGTTAACAATTACATTTTGCTCGACATAGCTCTCTGAGCTCTATCAAACAAGATGTAATTGATTAATTTCTCAGTCTAAGTTAAGGAAAATTTATTTATTTATTTATTTATTAAGGTTTAACAACACTTTAACACCCAGGGTCATATCGTGTCAGTGACAGTTTTATGGGTGGAGGAAACCAGAGTACCCGGAGAGAACCACCGAGCAACGACAAGCAGCTGCCAGCTCCCCAACATCGTAACTCCGCACTGCAGTACAGGCAGGCTTAGATTGGTTGAAGACATGTGCACCATCGACGTGCAGTACACCTTAGTACACAGCATCATCGTGCCCCCATGTGGACAATTAGGGTTAAGTGCCTAGCCCAAGGACACAATGCGGGAGTCCAAATCGATCGCTCAGACGGTCACCCATGCAAGGACAACCAGGCTCGATGTTGCTTAACTTCGGTGATCTGGCGAGAACCGGTTACCGCAATACAACTGCGCACCCCCTAAGTTAAGGAAAAAGGTGAGAAGATGTAGATTCTTCAATTTCAATGTATGAGGCACTTTGGCAGGGTGTCTGATGTTTATCATGGCTTTCAAAAAGTGATGAGAAATAGGGCAGATAAGATATAGATTATGCTCCACCTAACTAAAATTAACCCACTAAATACTGATATTGAAATATCAAAATTTCAACCTGTAACTTTTTCACACAATGTAACTAGGAATTTAACAAATTCAATCTTGTTTGAAAGAGCTCACTGAGCTCAATTCCTAGTTGCATTATGGGAAACACTTTCTGCTTCAAATATTGGTATTTTGACATAAGTATGCAGAGAGGAATAGACCTGCACTGTAGATTATGTTGACAAAAATAGATTCATAAAAAAGCTACCCTTCAGAACATAGACTGCAGCAGAGAAATATTTTAAGTGACAAATAATACATTTATTGCAAAAGCATAGTTTCTAATGCACAAAGAAGAGGGAGAAGAATGTCTAGGAAAAAAGGAACACTGCAGAAAGTATGAACACACAGAGAGTAGTATCCTTGTCACAAACTGCGTCTGAGATATCTGACAGGCAAACAATTTTTGAAAAAACTTCTCACTTGAGCAACCAACTGTGAATAAAAGGTCACAGTGATTTGATTTTGGTATATGAACATGCAAGCTGCACCAGAGATGTGAGCTATCTCAGACAAGCAAATAAAAAAGGCTTACCACTAGGTGCACTTTCTGTTATCACTTCATATGTTCCATTTGAACTGTGAAAATCTGCAAGAAATCAATAACAATATAAAGTTAAATTAAAAAAAACAATTACAAGCACCTTCTATTCCAGGAAACAATCTCATTGCTGAAGTATTTTGCCAAAATGTACTTATTTACTTATTGGTGTTTAAGGTCACATGTTTCTGTACAATGGCTAGTCGTGACAGCAACATGGATATAAAGTCAAGTCCAGCCAATCATTTATACCCATATTGCCATTTTTAGAGGACTTCTACCCCAAGCATTAGTGACTGGATCCTATTTTACCAGTAAAACAGAGCAAGTTTACCACAGTAAACAAGCACTGCTTCATTTCCCATGGTTCCCATGGGATGTCAAAATGTAACCAAATGAGCCTAAGCATTGCAGATGGCATCTTTGTTCCACTCAAGGCATGATATTATGAACATATGTGGGGGAGGGGGGTGGTGAGGAGGGGGGGGGGCACAATTGGATCACCACCATTTGATTTGCACTAGTGGGTTGAGATTTATAAATAAAATACTGTAAAATTAAGACAATATCAATAAAAACAAAAGAAAATAAAAGAAAACAGGATATGACATTCAATGTTCTTGCAATATTTTCTTGACAGGTCCGATTCTACAGTGTTGCGGAAAGGGTTCATAAAGCTTTGCCCGAATCACGATACAGTCGCAATCCAGTCAAAATTCTCTATCTGGTTTTGTTATCATGGTGCTGAATACAATCTTTATATACTTATTAAAAAAATACTTTTATACAGTAGTACTAACCTGTAAATTTATATTTGGGTTTTCATTTATATTTGGAATTCTATTATTATTGTTAGTTTTATTATTCCTCTCCCAAAAACTGAGCCAAATACTCTAAACAACTCTTTTTTACTGGTGTTTATAGTCACTTTCCAGGGATTCTTTTGGGTGTCTACAGGGTCTGAATATGGGCCCCTTTCACAATGGCATCTGAGCATAAGTTTTCCAAGTTCCAACTTCCAAATTCCCAATTTCAGTCTCTACTCAAACACTTAACTCACATTTGGTAAAAGGCCCTCAGAAAAACAATTACCAGTTAACAAACCATAGAAAACATCTGAATTCATTGACAAATAAAGGGTTATTTTTTTACCCTTAAAGGCCTAATTCTGACTTTGATCACTTCTAACTGCAATAAAACAGGTGTCCGAACAGGAAGCCTTTAGAAATTCTTGCAAAATAAATTCTAAGAACCTTGTCAGTTGTTTCTAGGCAAGTCATGACTACAAATAAGGGGAGCCAAGACTTGCCTAGAAACAACAGCACAGTTACAGAATGTAGACGGACCAGACCAAGTATAGCAATGAAAGTATCAATGACACTGCAGCTTAACTTGACTGTGTGTAGTGTTTGATGAAAAGGATAATGTTCAATGTTTATGAAAGGATTATGAAATAAGACAAGAATTGTGATAATTGTGAGAATGTTAAGTTCTGTACCCTACATGCTATGTTTTCAACAAAAATAATTTGAGGTGTAGACTGTACTAAAGAATTGAGGCCTGAGTTGATGTGATCTAGGTCACATGCCCCTCCAGTGGTCACAGTTGACCGATCACAACCAAAATATGAGTCTCATCTAGATATCATAACGAGTCATCCCATCAAATTACAATGAAATTCCTTCATAAATACGACCTGTGGACAGTGCTAAAGGAATCTAGGTCACATTCCAAGAGGTGATAATGGCTGACCGATCATGACCAAAATAGGACAGTCTCATCTAGACATCATGCTGAGTCGTTCTACCAAGTTACAATGAAATCCCTTCATAAATCTGAACTGTAGACTGTGCTACACAAATCTAGGTCAAATGCCTATGTGGCCATCATGGCTGATTGATCACAACCAAAATAGGACGTTCTCATCTAGACATTATACAGAGTCATCCTACCAAGTTACTATGAAATCCCTTCATAAATATGATCTGTAGACTGTGTTAAAGGTTTTTGGGTTTCAAACCTGCAAAGCTGTTGACCGATCGTGACCAAAATGGGATGTTCTCATCTAGACCTGACCTGAACCTGTACATTTAGTGATGATCGGACAAGAACTATAGGGTGTAGCCTGTGCTAAAGAAAATGTGAACAGACTCACAGACTTCCGCACATGTGATGGCAATAGCTTCTCTTGACTTTGTCAAGTTAAGCTAAAAATACATACATATCTCCAGGCCTTTTATGGTTTATAGTGACTTTGTTATCAAACTTATTGCATATACATGTATACATGTAGTAGGTTCTAAATTAATGTTCTTAGTTCAATTCAAAGGTAATATTTCTTATACTTTGTGTTTCTTTAAATCCAAAACAAATTTTCCCAATGACATGGGCCATGGACCCTTTCCCATAGAGGGCATAAGAATCCCTGCTTTCAATTGGCTATTTCGAGACTGTAACAAGTATGAAGGTAAGTTTAGCAAATTTTTCATACCCATGTTGCTCACTTTAGAGGAGATTACTGGATCCTATTTTACCATAAACCGAACCTATTTACCATAGTGAACATGCACAGATCCAATTTTGGGGGGTTCCTCAGTGGAGTTTCAAAACCTATAAATCTCAATATACTGAAACTTGGTATACAAACCGACAACAAGACCACCCCAAAGTTAAATCAAAATTATGAGTAAAATTCTGCAACCACAATAAAGTTCAGGAGGCTCTGGAATTTTGCCATATCAAATGATGGTACATGGATTTTACCTTGATACTTCAGAAAGTGGTAGAAAAAGATCTCTTCTATTTAATAAAGATAATGAAAGTGTCAATGACACTGTAGCTCAACTTGTCAAGACATGTACATGTATAGTATGTGACACAGCAATGACATCTAGATAATGACCTGATAACAAAGGTTCATATAAAGTATTGTAACGGCCTGTACATAAATACTGACCGTAGCCTGTAACAAATGTATAGGTAAAGTATTGTAAAGGTGGGTGACAGTCAGATGATAAACTAGAAAAGAAATCTTTGAGTCCCAGAGTGGGTCTGACTGAACCCCAAAATATTTGTTCTCATAGCACAGTGATAACAAAGGCACCCCAAAACACACTCGTTCCTGTCCCAAGGTGAAAACAAAGGTACCCAAGAAGTTTCGTGAAGATCATAAATATGAGCTGTATAGAAGTTGTGACAAAAAACTGATTGGACCTAATTTTGGTACAAAATGGCCACTGGCAGCCATCTTGAATTTTGGACTGCACTCAGAAACACTCGTTCTCATCCCAAGGTGATAACAAATGTACTCAAGAAGTTTCGTGAAGATCAGTTGATAAATACAGCCTCTAGCCCGAGTCGTATTGACATGTGCACTTACAGTGTATAAGTAGCACTGAATAAACCAAAGTTCATCTAATTTGCATAATTTCTGCACGAGATAAAAACCCGTACTATATGTGATGTATTCCATGTTACTAAACATTCATACAAAAATTTATTCAAATCAGAACTTTCATATAGAAGTTCTGTACAAAAGACTGATTGCACTAATTTTGGTACAAAATGGCTGCTGGTGGTCTTGAATTTCGGACAGCACCCAAAAACACTCATTCTCGTCCCACGGTGATAACAAAGGTACCCAAGAAGTTTCATACAGATCGGTTCATAAATACGGCCTCTAGCCCGAGCCGTATTGAACAGACGGACGACAGGCCATGACAAAACCTCAAATTTGACTATGTCAAAGTTGAGCTAAAAATTATGTATTTGAAGCTTTTTTGACAAATTATGTATTTTTCCATGATTGAGTATTAAAAGAGGGACAAGGTACACAACTCGCTGGCTTGGAAGAAATCTACTTATCTTATTCAAACTCACAGAAAAAACAAATGCGTGAATTTGTGGCCGAGATATTAATGTCATCCGACAGTTAAGACATAACGATTTATGTGGGTACACCAACTTCACCAGTTAAATACTTTTTAACACTAAAAAGGATCAAATTTATCTTGGAGACAAGTCACTTTCTTTTAGGTTGGACGACACGACATGACCTGTGGCTCAGACATGAGGGAAAACAATTAAGTGCCATGACTTTTTTGTTTGGAAAAAATATCCCACAATTCATCACTGTAGTGTTTATTTTTCCTTTGTTCATGAATATCTAAATTTTATAGTAAATTTCCTTTCTTATTATACCTACCACAATTGTTTACTACAGGCTTGCACTACAGTGGAAGTCCTTAACTCGGATAAAATACTCTCTATTTTTGTCTTTCCCAAGCAAGTTGGGAAAGAAAAGTGGTGCAAAAGCACCAATAAAAATAAGCCAAAACTGGGTCGAGTGCAACCGGCGCAGACCCAGTACGGGATGCTCTCTCCCAAGTACAACTCCACGACTTCCGTTGCCAGTGCGCATATACCATCTCTAAAGA
This sequence comes from Pictodentalium vernedei, assembly GCA_031216915.1. Classification (NCBI taxonomy): domain Eukaryota; kingdom Metazoa; phylum Mollusca; class Scaphopoda; order Dentaliida; family Dentaliidae; genus Pictodentalium; species Pictodentalium vernedei. Next base: position 157,416,506 of record CM062292.1, read on the forward strand.
CTCATTCTTTTTGAATCCGTAAACGTTAGAGTTATGTGATCAGTGGGGAGGAAAGATTCTTTACCCGTAAAGAAGACGGGAGGGCCTCCATGTAAACAATTGTGGTAGGTATAATAAGAAAGGAAATTTACTATAAAATTTAGATTTCTTATCAACCTACTCACAATTGTTTACTACAGGCTGAATAGACAAAAGGCTGGAGGGAATCGCATAACCAACCCCCACATAACCCTAGTGCACTGGAACCGTGAAGTAGAAGGAAGAGGTCCCGAGGCTTATCAACCATAATGTCGCAATCATTGGTAAAGGACAATGAAAAGAGACATATGAGCCTGTGTGACACACAGACAGAAAAAGGGCAGTAACAGCACAAGGCTGAAAATGACCTTCAATAAGCCTAATGGCTATGGCAGACAACAGCCTGAGCAGAAGAAAGAGGACCCAGGGCAAAAAGGTCCTCCGACTGCTCCTGCAACTGGCGAAAATAAAAGGTGGAGAAAGTAGAAGCATTTCTCCAGTAGGCTGCCTGCATAACATCCGACAACTTGACGGAGTTAGAATAAGCCCAAGAGGTAGACAGTGCCCGCACCTCGTGGGCAGAAATACGATTGGTAATACAATCGCCAGCTGCTAAACGACTATAAGCCATACGAATAGCAAGACAAATCCATCGAGAAATGGATTGAGGAGAGATCTTCTGTCGACCCAGAATGAGAGACAGAAAAAAACGTTTTCTGCCCTTCCGTATGAAGCGTGTCCGATCAAGATAAATGCGAATAGCACGGACCGGACAGAGCAAAGGGCGAGTACCCTCAACAGAGGGAAGAGCCCTGATACAGATAGGAGGAGGAGTAGTATTTGGTAACTGATTCTTAGCCAAAAAGGAGCAATCAGTGGTAAAAGTAACACTGTTGGGAGAGCTCCTAAAAAAGGCCGGGTCAACCGAGAGGGCGTGAAGCTCACTAACCCGTCTGGCCGAAGCAAATGCCATCAGAAAAGACGTCTTATATGTGAGAAAATGCATATCCACCTGGGATAAAGGTTCGAACGGCGCCCCCCCCCCCCCCCCCCCCCCCCCCCCCAAGCAAAACAGCACCCACGAAAGATTCCATCGTGGAGTAAGCTGCAAAGTCCGAGGCCTTTTCAAAGAAAAGTGCCGAACAAGCTTGGAGAGGTAAGGATTAGTGCCGATACGACGCTTCCCCACATAAGAAAAAGTCTCTGAAAGCATAGACCTGTAACCCTTGATGGTAACAGGCTGGAGACCCCGAGAATCAAACAGATATACCAGAAACTCCGCAATCTGTGAAATCGAAGGATTGGCATAATCAACAGAGTGATCCGCACACCAACGACAGAAGACCTTCCATTTAGCTGCATAAGCTAAACCAGTGGAGTGCCTCCTTGAAGAAGAAATGCACTCCACTGCTCGTCTCGAAAAACCTCTACGGAGGAGACAGGACCTGACAAAAGATATGCGTGAAGGCACAATGAAGTCGGGTTGATGTGAAACCTCCTCAGGCGACCTTGACAAAGAAGGTTGCGATGTAGCGGGAGACATGCCGGAACCGCCGCCATCAGCGAGTGGAGCTGATTGATCCACACCCGCTGAGGCGACAGGGGAGCGATCAGAATGATTCGACAACTGCAGGCTCGAATTTTGGCGAGAACCTGAGGAAGAATCGGAACCGGCGGGAAGGCGTAGCCGACAAGACCGTTCCAATCGAGTGACAGAGCGTCCACGGCAAAAGCCAGAGGATCTGGACACGGGGACACGAAAGTGTCCACCTGATGGTTCCAACGAGTCGCAAAGAGGTCGATGTGGGGACATCCCCAGAGATCGCAAAGCGACTGGAACACTGCCCTGTGAAGCATCCACTCGGTGGAAATAACCCTGCCCTGTCGGGACAGGGAGTCGGCTAGGACGTTCAGACGACCGGGAATGTGACGAACAACCACTCCGGCGTGAACATCCTGAGCGAGCAGTAGAAGATCCCGAGCTAACTCGTACATCGGAAGCGAGTGCGTGCCGCCCTGGTTCCGAATGTAAGCAACCACCGTCAAATTGTCGGATAGTAGAAGGACCTGGCGATTCGACAGGTGAGGGATCCACTGCCTGAAACTCAGAAGAAGAGCAAGAAGCTCCTTCTGGTTGATGTGTAGAGCTGCTTGATCCTGGTCCCACATCCCGTGTAGGGAAAGACCGAGAGGATCCAATGTCGCACCCCATCCGAGATCGCTGGCATCTGCCGTCAGAACGCGATCGGACGTGGGTAAGTCCAGCGGAACACCCTGCGTAATCCACTGAACATCTGTCCAGGGAAGAAGGTGAGGATACAGAGAGTCCGGAAACGGAAGCACCTGATCCAGAGAATCTACATTCGGCCTCCAACGACTGAGCAGAAAGTGTTGGAGAGGTCTGACACGCTGCCGACCTAGAGGAATGAGATCTGTCACCGAACCGCAGAGACCGATCAGCCAGAGAAAACTCCGAGCGGTCGCGGACCTGGACTGGGACAGAGTCAGAGCAAAAGCTGAGAGAATCACAGCCTTGGCCTGGGGAACAGCCACCAAATTGAATTTGGTTTGGAAAGACATCCCCAGATGACAAAACGACTGAGAAGGGACCAGGTCCGACTTCTCCTCGTTGACTCTGAATCCTAGCGACGTGAGTAAGCTCAACAGAGTGGCGACATCCGATTCCAGTAAGGCAGCATTGGAATGCCTCTGGAGGATATCGTCCAGATATGCCGAAGTAGTCACCCTGGACTGTGTGCGATGGAACGCTATCACGTGCGACATCAGTCTGGTGAACGCCCAAGGAGCCAGGTTGAGGCCGAAAGGCATGGCCTTGAACTGGTAAACTCGCCCCAGAAAAGCGAACCTGAGATACTTCTGTGACGCCCGATGCATCGGAACGTGGAAGTAAGCGTCTCGCAGGTCGATGCTGGCTGCGAAATCTCCCTGGTGAATTGATTGGCGGACCGACCTGAAAGTCTCCATGCTGAACTTGGGAGCAATGATAGACTGGTTCAGGATACTCAGATCGATAACCGGTCGGAGTCGGCCGTCCTTCTTCGGCACCAAGAACAGGCGGGAATAGAAACCCACTGACTGAACGTTCTTGACCTCGATCGCCCCCTTTGCCAGGAGATTGGCAATCTCCGTGGACAAAAGTTCCCGACGTAAAACGTCTGAAGGAACTGTGGTTGGAAGAGGCACCCTGGACAGAGTGGGGTGCCGCCGGAAGGATATGCGCAGCCCGGACCGAACAACATCTAACACCCATGGATCGGATGTGATGGTGGTCCAATGGTCTGCGAACTCTGCTATCCTTCCTCCAACCTGGGACGAGTCGAGGTGAGGACCTTCATTTCGAGCCCCGACGAGGCCCGCGAGAGGAGAAACCACCTCCTCTGCTAAATGAAGAATCCTGAGACTTCCCTCGATTCTGCCGACCCCTACCTTTACCCCGTGAGTAAGAAGTAGAGGCGGCGGCAGAAGGACCAGCCTTTTGCTTCACAGAGGAAGTAGAAGGGTACTTGTTAGGCTTGGAACAGCCCTTGCCTCCCCGAGAAGGCTGATCAAGCTGACGAAACAGCAGCTGATCTTTGGAATGACGTAGGACGTCATCCCGGACCGTCGACACTGAACCATGGAAAAGTTGCGGACCTGCCAAAGAAGCAGATCGAAGAGTAGCACGCTGCTCCTCGGGAAGGGATCGTCCTGTGTCCAGCACAGCGTCCCTTCGAACTAATTCCAAATTCGCCGTGTTACAGGCATGCGTGTGAATAAGGTGCATAAGCGCCTTGGACAGCACACGCAAAGGAGCCTGTACCTCGTCAAACTTATCTGGAGGCAGATAAGCAGCCAAAGCTGAGACGACGTGATCTGAGAGAAAAAGCATGCCAAGCATCTCTCTAGATAAGCCCAACGTGGACTCCAGAGTCGTCATTGGAATGACGGCAGATTTGGGCTTGGAAAGCCCGAGGGAAGTGGAGTCCTGATCCAGAACCGTCAAAGCCTGGCAGACTGACGGATTGGCGGAATCGTAGGAACGATAATGCACAGGAGGCAAAAAGGTGTCAACCCTGGTGAAGAACGAAGTCTTCAAAGCCTTGGAATTCAGCTTGGCATCCAATGCTGAAAAAGCTTCAACCACCTGTACCGACTGGCACGGTCGAAGGCGCCCAGAAGCAGGTTGCTCCATAGGCTGTTGGCGCGCGACCGATGATCGCGGCCAGGCTGACACTGTCGGCTGGTTAGCAGGTTTGAGCTCAGGCAGAAACCCAAACACAAAGTCAAGAGCCACCCCCAAGTCCGAAGACTGCTGGCCCTCAACCTCAAGCATGTCGGACTCCTCCCCAGAGTCGGGAGACACATAGCCCATCGTGGGCAAACCAGCCGACGCCTCCCATGGTGTCTGGACACCAGAGGAATCGGAAACTGGCCTGTTTCAAATCCCGGGAGGCGGCGCCATAGAAGGCGCCTGGAAACCACCCATAGCCTCGCCGGAAGCAACAGGAAGGCTCTTAGAAAGAACCTGAGTGAGTAAGGAGAGGGCCTCCCTAAGCTCACTGCCTGTACCGACCGGTTCGACAGGGGAGCGAACCGGCAAAGTGGCTTCACCTCTGACCCTCTTAACCAGCGAAGGGTCACGATCCTCCAAAACACCCGACGCGGGACGACGGGCGGCAGCCGAAACATCTGAAGGCAGACGTGTATAGGGGTACGAAGCACCCCGAGGATCAATATTGCGAGAACTCATGAGAGTCACCGCGGACCTCTGCGGGGCAGAATGTCCAGGCTGCACAAAAGGCGTTGGTCCCCCAAAACTGGTCGTGTGACCAGAGTGAGTAGACGGAAACGCCACGGAGTTCATAGTGTTTCCCCTTCGAACATCCGAATCCAAAGACACAACTGTGGTGCTCAACGGCGAAGAGACCACAGCGATGGGCTCGGCCGGCAGCCCCTTCCGACTTCGCCGAGTTGAAGTCAGGGAAGGCTGAGGCCGATATCCCACGTCTACAGTATCGGACAGTCCTGCAGTCCCCTGCAGCGAAAAGCCGAGGCCGGCTGAAACAGACAACGAAGCAGACGGGCCAGCAGCAGTAGTAGATACGTCGAGAGTTGTTGAGGCTGGTGAAAAAGTGGAGAGAGCACACCGGCTCGGCTCCGAAGGAGGAGTCACAACCCTAGTGACAGCCTCAGATGTCGACTGGAGGGGGACCGTAGTCCCGGAACCAGGCATCTCTACACCAGAACACTCAACGGCTCCCGCAGTATCCACCACAGGAAAAGACTGCACATCCACCACGGAGGAGGAATAACTCTCACCAGACAAAGTCGGCTCGGGAGGCCCCGAACGACCATGTTCTCCTTTCCCGCGGGAGCGGGAGGCACGGCCACGAGAACGAACGACACGGTTTACTGACGCCCAGAAGGTGGAAGACCATGTTCCACAGACACCACACGACCGCTCGGCTGAACACCCATTACAGGAGGAACAAGACGAATGTACATCGTCCACATGCTTTGGCAGCAGACATTGCCCACAAGGAATTGTCCTGGGCATGATAGAGGTGAGAGGAGCAGAGAAGGTGAGATGAGAAAACAGAACACCCCCAAAGAAGAGAGAAAGGTGACAGAAACAAAGACCCCAGACGGTCGACCGGGAACCACCCAACAGGAAGACTACTCTCAAAAGAAAGAAGAAACACTGTAGGAGTGGTACCCCTCTGACACCTAACTCTAACACAATTAGAAAATTTTGCAAAAAAAGCATTAACAATAATTGTGAAAAAATCTAAGTCCGAACCGCGTGGCACGCAAAATTCGCGCGCGACTCGAGAGAGAGCAAATAAATATACATTATGGACATATAATAGAAAAGAGAATATATAAAACACTGTTCCTGAGAATACAAAGGATACACTGTGGTATAATGAATCAGGAATCATCAAACATCGAGCTGGTGGAACACTGATAAGCGTGCAAAAACATCTCGACACGAAGCGGATTTTAAAAAGAATGAGTCTTTAGAGACGGTATATGCACACTGGCAACGGAAGTCGTGGAGTTGTACTTGGGAGAGAGCGTCCCGTACTGGGTCTGCGCCGGTTGCACTCGACCCAGTTTTGGCTTATTTTTATTGGTGCTTTTGCACCACTTTTCTTTCCCAACTTGCTTGGGAAAGACAAAAATACAGAGTATTTTATCCGAGTTAGGGACTTCCACTGTAGTGCAAGCCTGTAGTAAACAATTGTGAGTAGGTTGATAAGAAAGTAATTAATACAACTGTTTTTGAAGTGTGTGCACTTCGCATCCTGCATTTTCTTCTCCATTGTTTGGTTCTTTTTACCTATTGTATTTAAGTGTTGATAGATTTGGTCAGTGGTATTTTTGTGTTAGTAATTAATGTTTGCATAATCAGCCATTATTAATGTCTGAATGGATTATTATTGTGCAGGCTTCCCTCTCCCTTCGTTTCTGTTTCTGCACTGTGTATGTACATACCTCCAAAACCGCACCTGATGTGATGTGTAGTTAGCACAGTTCTTAAGGGGTTAAGATATAAATACTAGGTTTATTTGAATTCATTGTTAATTTTTGGGATAACATCTGTAAATAAAAATATTTGAAGTTACAAAAAAATAGTTAAGTTTTAAGATTGCTGGTTGTCATTCTTTTTAAAGAGGAAGAGAAGTGACAGGGATGTCCAACGCACACCTTCAGTGCCATTGATCAGCTTACTAATATTCATAAGTTCAGGGGTAAAGGTATAACAGTATCAAATATCTGAATTAGGGTTACTAGGTTTGAAAAGTTGCACTCAGAAATGATGCAATCACCAAAATTAAGCAGCTTTGGAAAAATATATTGATCCTTTTTGAAGCATTCTTCTGCAATCTTGCATCATTGCTGAATATTCCAGAGGGAAAAGAGAGTGATTGGATGAATTTTAGGGCTTAAAAAATACATATCAACTATTGGTTTGTTTTTGTTGGGAATTCTCAGGCAAAAATGTGCATTTTTGATCAATAGTTTCCTGCCCTCTTTTCTCTCTTATTTGTTGTATGAACCCCTGTATTGAGGGCAGAAAAAGTTGTTTGAGGGGGTATACCTGACAAAGATATTTGATTGCCCAAATTAAAATGATGCAATCATAATTTTTTTCACACAAACATTATAAGGCCTAAAAAAAATAAACATCTGTTTCTCAGGCCCCCCCGCATGGTCCATTTGGTTGCTGCATGCTTTTTTTTTATAACCTATCCAAACTTAAAAAAATTAAAATCGAATGGATTATGTCTGATATTTTACCCAAGTTAATAAAATTGTCCCTTGAGTGCAAGAAAGCTTTGCAATGCTTTAGCATTGCAAAGCCTTCTTGCACTCAAGGGATGTAATACACCACTACCCATGCTATTCTGTAGATTATGGGGCCTAAAACATAAAACAAACCAAGAACACGAACTTTTTAATGGCAAAGAAATAGTTACAGAAATGAAAAATAAAATGAAAAACCGCCCGCACGCATGCAATTTTACAAAAAAAAAATGGCCTGAGAAACAGAGGATCTACTTTGTGAGGCCTAATATTTAGTAATGTTACACCAAAAGGGATGAAAAAGTACCATTTACTGCTAGATTATCTCCAATGATCTGCAATGGGCCACTTTTCCATCCTTGGAAGGGTAGGGGAGCAATTTTTTTAACCCTTTACCAACGTAACGGCCAAAACCGGCCAGCGCTATTCACAAAAATCGCCAATTAATTTTCATTATTTTTTCATTTTTTGTCTCAAAAACATAGGTTATGACTCCTCGTTGGAACGAGCTCATCGAGCTCGTTCCAAAGAGGGGTCATAACCTATGTTTTTGAGACAAAAAATGAAAAAATGAGTTATTCAAGAATTTTGTTTGCAAGTGTCGTCTGCTTTTCATGTTAGGTAAAGGGTTAATTGGTAGAGTGCTGGAAGCCCATATTTGGGCTTCATTCTGCATGAAAGTACCCTAACTTAAAGGCTTAATTTTCTGTGAATGTGCTTCATGTTATCTTTGAAGTGAAATGATTTAGTTATCAGGAATTTGCCTTGTTACAATTTATGTGACAGTGCCAACAGACACTCTCCCATAAATTGTAACAAGACAAAGATATAAGAAAAAATTTTGACAACCAAAAATAATTTAGTACTCAACCAGTTAACCCTTTACCTAACATGAAAAGCAGACCACACTTGCAAAAAGAATTCTTGAATAACTAATATTTTTCATTTTTGTCTAAAAAAACATAGGTTATGACCCCTCGTTGAAATGAGCTCGACGAGCTCGTTCCAATGAGGGGTCATAACCTATGTTTTTTGAGAGAGAAAATGAAAAAATAAAGAAAATTAATTGGTGATTTTGAGAATAGTGCTGGCCGGTTTTGGCCGTTACGTTGGTAAAGGGTTAAAATAATCAAATGTCTCAAAAAATCTGAAAATATAACTCATAAGATCTTTGATATACGAGAGTATTTGGGATTTCCCATAGAGAAGCCCCCAAATGGTTTTGGGTCAGAGAAGTTTTGAGAGTCTCTGATTGAGTTAGTATGTGTCATGCAACACACACTTTCATTTAAGTAGTTCCGCAACCACTGTTACAACCACTGTGTTAGCTGTGAACATGGACGATCTCCTATTAACACTGTTTCCAGTCAGATATAACCAATTCAAGCCTGATGGACTGTTTAGCTGAACATGATAAAATTACTTGTTCCAGAAACTTAAAAGGCATCTTTTAAGTCTGACAGTGAATATTATCAGCATATCTAAGTTCCTTTGGGATTCTGATCACATACAAATTTAATAAATGAGAAAATGGTTCAAACAATTTTCATATGAACAGTTAGATTTATCAACTCATTAGACTCAAACAGTCACAACTACAAACCTTATTTTCACCATGGGTTGCAAAAAAAAGTCTATTCTGGCTGTTAGTTTTGTTGAATTTTTCTTTTTACATAACTGATGATAACCCCGGTCAGCAGCTGATTGACATACACTGGCAGGATGAAGTATTTGTCATGAAAAGCACATTTAACCCCATATCCAATGCATGTTATCAACATTTAATATTTTAATTACTGATTAAAACTATTTTCTTGAGAGTTTGGTGGCTCAGTGGTTAGAGTACTGGGCTTCAAACTGAGAGGTCCATGGTTCAATTCCAACCAGGGGTAACTGCATTGTGTCCTCGGGTAAGGCACTTAATCCCGACTACCAACATGGGGGCATGGTGACAGTGTGTACTAAAGTGTACTGCATACTGGTACACTTGCTTTCAACCAATGCTGACCCTGCTTCTCTTTGGATACTCTGGCTTCCTTCACCTATAAAACTGTCCAACATGGGGTGATCTTGGCTGTCGAGTGTTGTTAAACCCAAATAAAAAAAGAAATGAATAAACAAATTTTCTACAAAACAAACAAAATCGTATTATGTGGCCCTGCATTGGAAAGAGGTCAATGAGCTTGTTCCAATGAAGAGTCACATGATATGGCTTTGTTAACCCTTTATCTAACATGAAAAGCAGACGACACTTGCAAATGAAATTCTTGAAGCACTACTTTTTTTGATATTTTGTGTCAAAAACATAGCTTATGACCCCTCATTGGAACGAGCTCATTGAGCTCGTTCCAATGAGGGGTCATAGGCTATGTTTTGTTGACAAAAAGTGAAAAAGTAATAAAAATTGAATGATGAATTTTGTGAATAGTGCTGGCTGGTTTTGGTCGTTACATTGGGTAAAGGGTTAAAATTGTTTGAAATTTTTTTTCCAACTACTCAATTTGAAAATTATGCAGATGGATGTGTTCAATTCGTTTGGTAAAGGGTTTACTGTTTCACTGAAAAATTTTACTGCATATTAGAGGATCTCCAATAATTTTAGGCCCCAACAAGGTGAAGACTCAAGAGATCGAGGCTACTCAAGTACATGTACCTTATCCAAACTCCAGAGATTTAACAAGAAGTGCTGGAGAGGCCTGGCATGCAAACAACTTGAATGAGGAATGAGATTTGTCACTGAACCACAGAGACAAATCAGCTGAAGAAATTTCTGGGCCGAAGTCAAGTTGGACCAAATAAGAGTCAGAGCAAATGTAGAAAGAATCACTGCCCTCACCCAGGCATGGTGACCACATAGAGGCCTGTGTGGAAATTCATCCTAGATGGCAGAATGACTGAGAAGGGACAAGGCCCAACTTCTTACTTGACTATGAATACCAGGAATGTAAACAAGATTGAAAGCTTAAGGACATCTATCTGCACAAGAGCAGCATCAGAGTGCATCTGGAGTATATCATTCAAGCATACCATAGACTAAATGTTATAGAACACTAGAAAATGCAACAGTCAGGTGAAGGCCCATGGAGAGCTGCGTTCAAGCAGAATGAAATGGCTTTGAAATGGTTTACCTTTCCCAGAAATGCAAACCTGAGATTTCTGCAATGTCTGGTGAATTGGGCACATGTAGATAGGCATCCTTCAGATTGTTGCTGGTGTCGAAGTCTCCTTGATGGCGAGAACGTTAAACTGATGTGAACATCTTCATGCTGAACAGTGGAGCAAGATAGAATAGTTCAGGATATTTTACTTTGGCTCCAAGAACAGTCTCAAGTAAAACCCTGAAGAACAGATGTCCTTGAGCATAATCACCATTTTGGAGAGAAAGCTATTTTTCTCTCACTTTATGTTCCAGACAGTCTGGGTCTGATGGAACTAGGATTTGACATGAGACCTGAGATACCTATGGGTGCCAGTAGAAAGATACCTGCATAACGGAATGAAATATATTCAGGTCTGGATCTGACAATGTCCATCAGTCTGTGAACAAAGATATCCTTCTTCCAACAAGAGGCAATGCAAAGTGAGTACCTTCATTTGCAGCCTCACAGAGAATCATTGGAGGAGATACAACCTCCCCTACAAGCAAAAGAAACCAGGGATTTTCCTCGCTCCCTCCTGCAATTCTTCTTAAAGATGAAGCAGAAAGAACACCCTTGTACGTCCTTGAAGATGAGGATGTACTGGGGCATTTATTGGGTCTGAGACAACCACTTTTCAAGCTGATGGGAGGGTTAAGTTGATGCAACAACAGCTGGTCCTTCCAAGGATGTAAAATGGAAACTATACCCACCCCCATGAAGATTTTTAATGATGATTCCTCATATTGCCTTAAGTCCAAATATTAACTGAAGGACTTGCTTTGAACAAACCTGAATCTGACCCACATAAGGATGCAGTATACCCAATATCAACTGATTCTGAGAGGTGCCTCTGAAAACGAAGATTTTTAACGATTATTCCTCATATTCCAAAGATGGTCCAATTATTAACAGATGAACTTGAGTTTAACAAATTTGAATCCAACCCTGAAAGGATTCTGTATACCATATATCAAAAGATTCTGACTAGTTTTGAAGATTATTTCTCATACTGGACTAAGTAAAAATTCCGACTCCAATAGGGAGCCCAAATATTAACCCAGGGACATGGTTTGAACAAAATTAGATCTACCCTCTCTAAGGATGCTGTATACCAAATATTAAAAGATTCTGAATGGTTGTTCGGTAGAAGAAAATTTTTAAAGATTATTGCCCATATTGTCCCAAGTTAAAATTTGAGCTCAAATAAGAACCGAGGGGCTTAATTTTAACAAACTTGTACCTGCCCCCTGTATGGATGGATGCTGTATACCACATATCAAAAGATTCTGATCAGTGGTTCTGGGGAAGAAAATGTTTGTCAGCAATACGTGGTGTAGTAAAGCGTTGATGTATTTGTGTGGTTCCGGTAAGCCGTCATTTGGACGACAGGATTCCCGATCTGATGATTTGCATCGAGGGGAGACGCCGAAGAAGAACCGATGAGTATATGTAGTATTTAGTTTATAGTATTTAGTTGTGATAACACGTCGTAGTTACATAGTTATTAGTTAACAGTTTTAAGTGTATTAGTGAATCTGTGTTATTAGATGATCAGTTGTTATTATTGCGAGTTAGAAGCACTATTAGCAGGAATTGTAGGTGATAAGATATTCTACAGGGTGAAATTTAGTATTAAAGGTAATTCCCCATAATGTGGTAGGCGCAACAGGATAAATGCGCGCATGAGCGGTTGAGTGAAAGATTTCGTGATTTCTTGTCAGTAGTCGCAGCTTCGACCTTTCTCTACGAATATAAATTTGGGAAACAATTTAATTTTAGACAATATTTTAGTACTTGTTTTCGGTGGGATTCAGTGACTAGTCACAAAACTCATTTCAGTAGTGTTGAGATTATTTATTTAGGATTTGTTGGCTATTTGTAAATAAGAGTATAGAAGATTTATATATAAAAATTGTTGGATTGTTAATAGTCTTTATCTTATTAATGAAGAAGCCCTGAGTACCCTAGGAATTGATGGAACCTCAGCCCCGCCAAGAAATTAGCCCATGCTAGGTCATTACCGTTGAAAGCAATTGATTAAAGCGCAGCGCTACTCTGTGGCTTGTGAATAAGCAATTGCGATCTACAAAAGTGAGCTAGTGAAAATCCCCTGTCCACGGTTAAAGAGTATCTGAGATCCCCAGCAAAGTTGATCAACCCCAGCCTTGGCCCTCCGCTGACAAGTGCCCTCTGGCAAATAAATATTCACTCTCTCCAAGACGTTGCCACAGCGGCGTTCCTGGGGACAGTATTTTCTATTTATCAGAAAGTGCTAACACCTGTATAGACACCTGAATGAGCGATTCCCCAGTGGAAGTAACGCGTGGTTCCACTTTACAGGTGGACCGTTTGGTCATATTTGGTGGAGAATTCGAATTAGTTCATCTATTTAGCTTGAACCTTTCCCAGTACTCTCACTAGACTGACAATGGGTTCCACAGAAGCTTTCCGAGAGATGTTTGATTACATTCGTGAAATTAAGGAGAAAGTCATTCAGCAAAATGCAATTCGAGCTGCCCAGATGTCATGTAACTCTGACCCACATAAACACTGGAATGACTGTGGCCAGCGCCAACTCCACACTGAAAGAGATTTCTCAAGATGTCGAGAGTATCGCCCGTTTCGGTAAGAGGCGGCAATTTCCCTTGTGCCATAGATGTGGAAGACATTACCATAACTCATCAACTTGTCCCGCTAGGAATTATAGATGTAACACGTGTAAGCGCATTGGCCATGTCAGTTCAACATGCAGATTTAATGCGATACCTGTACTAAGCACCTCAGTTAGTACGGAAATGGATGGAAATAAAGTCGACGTTAGGTTGGAAAATATATATACTAGAATTCCTGCACTGGTTGATACGGGAGCCAGTCGCTCCTGTATATCAAAAGAAATCTTACAGTCCGTTCGCTTGTGGGACAAAATTGAAATTCTTCCTCCTAGTATTAGACTCATAACGGGATGTGAAAGGATGAACTCGACAATAACAAAAACACTCCGAATGTATTGCGATGCGAAGCAAGAAAATTGGCTGGATCTTTTACCAAGTGTGCTGTTCGCGTATAGGGCAACACTGTGCACAGAGTCAACGCAGATGAGTCCTTTTCGTGTTTTATTCGGACAAGATTGCCAGTTACCGATAGATACGGAGCTTATTCCAACTAACAACATCGGAACCGAAGCGTATAAACATCTAGACGCCATACAGAAAAGCTTCGAAGTCACCAGAGAAATAGTAAAACAAAATATTAACGACGCACAGCATAAGTATAAACAACAGCATGACAAAAAGGCAAAGCCCCCAAGATTCTCGACAGGTGACAAAGTATGGTTATATAACAACAAAACGCCTGTTGGGCTTTCACGGAAGCTGTGCCAATGTTGAACAGGGCCATACTATATCACGCACGACAGCAACCCAACATACACGGTCCGCAGATGTTCAGACGATATTCAACTCAAGTCACCAGTACACGCGAACCGTCTCAAACCGTTCACCAACCCTAAAGATCATCCGACCACTACCCTCGAAGAGCAAACGGCTCAGGAAACAGGGGCTCCAGATACAGAACCCGATATCGCGTCGAATCCCCGCCCGGAAGATAAAAACCAGACTCCCGCAGATGAAGACACCGAGAAAAATGAAGAAGACACCTATTTTGTAGACAGGATCCTAGCGTGCAAGAAACTCCACGGTCGGAAACATTATAAAATTAAGTGGCAGGGATCTAAAGAAACTACGTGGGAACCGAGAGAAAATGTACCGGAAGAGTTAATCCAAGAATTCCACATTTCAAAGACCGCAAAAGGAAAAAGAAGAAAAAGAAAACTGAAAACAAGCGTCAACACAATATCAGATTCCATCAGCATCCCAGACTTAGACGAGTGGGAGATATTGTGAGTACAAAACTAAGTATTCAAAGCATTTGTTAGCTTATTAAAAAAAAACAAAAAAAAAATAATATAAAATAAAGTAATATAAGTCCCGATATTTAATTTGTCAGTTAATAAATATGTAATTTACAGTTATTATGAGTTTCTTGGTGGGTACCGCTTGACGGATACGCCACCACTTTGTTGGGTGAAGCGTTGTTTTTTTTCCCTGATTTAATGTTGTCTCGTTAGTATTACCCCGTAAAATTCGCGTTCTCTCGTGTACTCCGCGTATTCCGCTTACGCGCTCCACGGCACAATCGAAGCTGTGTAAAGAGGTTAGAAAAAAAAGCATTTGCCAGTTGAAGGGTAACTGTCTGGCTTAAAAAGTAATACAAGTTTCATTGGGTATTAAAGTTACAGGTGTTTAAAGGGCAAAATGAAAATTCAATAAGGATAGATAAATGATAATACTTTAGAGGGGCCATCCGCAAGACGGACCCCTACCTTAAAATAATAAATATAATAATAATAATAATAATAATAATAATAATAATAATAATAATAATAATAATAATACTGTGTGATCTGAATGCAATCTTGCCACTTGCATTCAAATTGCACAAAATATCCAACGGAGATCTGTGGCAAGGCTCTTCGCTTGGATATAAAGACTGGTTGATTAGTTCCTGATTGGTTATTTGTGATGTTTTTCGAAGTAGCTCTTTGTTTATTTTTTTCAAGTTGCTCCTTGTTTAATGAAATGTTTGTTCTCTTTTTCCTACAGGTTAACCAGAGCGCTGCGTCTAATTTGTTTCTTCTTTCAGGGCAACATTATAAAAGTTTTTTTTTCAGAACGCGTAAACTCAATTTTTGGTCTAGTTTATATTTTCAGGTTGCACATGGAGCTGGTAAAATGGTAGTATATAGAGAACACAGACATCACAAACGAAGGACACACAACAGGAAACCAAAATATATATACAACAGCAAGATGAAGAGAAAGAGTAAACCCCAGGAACAACGTGACATCGAGATGAGGAAAAGAACTAGACCTAACAATAAATTAACAACAAACGGACATGAAGCACGCCAACAACAACTTTGGACGAGCACAGAAACAAAATTTGGAATTCATTTGGAAAAGGACTACGTGACATTCAACATTCATACTCAAAGTTTAACGATTTTGGCGACACAACCCAGTTCATTTTATATGCATCGGACAGTATCGAATTATCAATATAGTATGACAAACGCGCTTGGACACTTTCAACCTCAATATATTCAATTACAAGGAAAAGAAGATCACAGAAGAAGAAATAAATAGACATTCCATTAGATTTCAAAATTATTGTATTTTATCTTTCATCCATTCATTTCATTTTATCATGTTTTACCTTTTTCAAGTTTGCCAAATAAGATATTCGTCGAAAAAGCGGAGCTTTTTAATTTAGAGGGAGGCATATATCACAGGGTTGTTATTTTAAGTTTACTCTAAATTTTAAAAATAAGTAAATAATTCGAGTTATTTAGAATGAATGAAAGAAAGAAAGTTTTTAATAATCAGTGTGAGTAAACGGGGTAAGCGCATTAATTTAATTAAGTTCGTATTCGGAAAGCATTCTTTGTTCAGTCGCTGTCATGCAGGGACTGTATAAACAATGCATTCCAAATTATAACTTATTGAAAAGTCAGTTCATGTCAATGCAAGTCATCAAAGCCGTCTTTTCTGAATTAGCACCTTTGTCCAAATCAAGTTTTTGATAGGTGATGCGCGCGCCTATATAAGACCCCTCGAGTTAACTTCAAGACAGACTCGCTAGGATGGAATAATCGTTAGTTCACGCGGTGTAGTAAAGCGTTGATGTATTTGTGTGGTTCCGGTAAGCCGTCATTTGGACGACAGGATTCCCAATCTGATGATTTGCATCGAGGGGAGACGCCGAAGAAGAACCGATGAGTATATGTAGTATTTAGTTTATAGTATTTAGTTGTGATAACATGTCGTAGTTACATAGTTATTAGTTAACAGTTTTAAGTGTATTAGTGAATCTGTGTTATTAGATGATCAGTTGTTATTATTGCGAGTTAGAAGCACTATTAGCAGGAATTGTAGGTGATAAGATATTCTAAAGGGTGAAATTTAGTATTAAAGGTAATTCCCCATAATGTGGTAGGCGCAACAGGATAAATGCGCGCATGAGCGGTTGAGTGAAGGATTTCGTGATTTCTTGTCAGTAGTCGCAGCTTCGACCTTTCTCTACGAATATAAATTTGGGAAACAATTTAATTTTAGACAATATTTTAGTACTTGTTTTCGGTGGGATTCAGTGACTAGTCACAAAACTCATTTCAGTAGTGTTGAGATTATTTATTTAGGATTTGTTGGCTATTTGTAAATAAGAGTATAGAAGATTTATATATAAAAATTGTTGGATTGTTAATAGTCTTTATCTTATTAATGAAGAAGCCCTGAGTACCCTAGGAATTGATGGAACCTCAGCCCCGCCAAGAAATTAGCCCATGCTAGGTCATTACCGTTGAAAGCAATTGATTAAAGCACGGCGCTACTCTGTGGCTTGTGAATAAGCAATTGCGATCTACAAAAGTGAGCTAGTGAAAATCCCCTGTCCACGGTTAAAGAGTATCTGAGGTCCCCAGCAAAGTTGATCAACCCCAGCCTTGGCCCTCCGCTGACAAGCGCCCTCTGGCAAATAAATATTCACTCTCTCCAAGACGTTGCCACAGCGGCGTTCCTGGGGACAGTAATTTCTATTTATCAGAAAGTGCTAACACCTGTATAGACACCTGAATGAGCGATTCCCCAGTGGAAGTAACGCGTGGTTCCACTTTACAGGCGGACCGTTTGGTCATACATGTACAGCTTCAGGTGACTTAATAGTGTTTCTACATCATTATTGGCTGCCAGTATTGGCATCCAACAACAAAATAAAAACACTGCCAAGATAAATGCAGCCGAAAGATTGAGTTTTCAAGGAAGTGTACAGTTTGTGGCAGTTTGTGCCTGTATGAGGGCTTGAGGGTTAAATTACTCAGAATTTAAATGTTTTTTTTTCTAATTTCAAATGATTCAACCCACTACACACTGAAGTCAACATACAGAAATTTCAAATAGCAAATATTTTCATTTTGCAACTATGAATTTAACCAATTCAATCTTATTTGAAAGAGCTCAGTATGTTCTGTCAAACAAGATTGAATTGGTTAAATTCAAACTTGCATAATGGAAAAAAATTTCAGGTTAAAATTCTGATATTTCAATATTAGTGTGGTGAGGGGGTTATGTCTCCATTTTCCAGCTACCCAACTTTTAAAATTTCTCAATCTGCACGCAAGCTAATGAACTATTTTCTCAGTTTGACCACAGCTCATAGAAAGTGTAACTATAGTTTGTATTAAATAAGTGAACTTGTTCTGCTAGCAATAATTACTATTTATTAATACTATTACTTCATTAACACATGAAATTAGTTTGTGATATATTCTGGAGTTCGGGTAACACAACTTAAAGGATTCACATTCTATCCATGTGCTTCAACGTACCTATGTATTTCGTCTGTATGGATTTGACTTGTTACAATTTATGGGAGAGTGCCACTGAAACAAGGCAAAAACAAATAAAAAAATAGAGAGTAATCGCTTGACTGGACTGGTTACGTGAAATAATTCATGAGAGGTGAGGGACATTGTACAAACATGAGTGCGCAAATGCGCTCAAGTGTTTTACAATATAGTCCCTTGCCTCGAATGAATTATTTCATATAACCAGTCCAGTCAAGCAATTACTCTGTTTATAATTATTTCACATAACCAGTCCAGTGAAGCGATTACTCTGTTTATTTCTTTTCATTATTAACAATAATTATATTATTTAACCCTTTACCTAACATAACGTCCAAAAACAGCCAGCGCTATTCTCAAAACTCGCCAATTAATTTTCCTTATTTTTTGTCTCTAAAACATAGGTTATGACCCCTCATTGGAATGAGCTCGTTGAGCATGCCATATCGATTAACCCATTCACATGTGCATGTCATTTTGTGTTTATTACATGCCTTGACGTCTATAAAAACAATTATTAGAAGGACACTCAGCAATTCATTTGACAACTCGTCCCCTGAGTTCCAATGTGTTCTATTTGCCACTAGGCACATAGAACACATGTGCCACTAGGCACATAGAACACATTGGAAATCAGGGGACAAACTATAGACAAACAGAACACATTTTATCACCAACCAAATTTGCGAGGGGAACCTGTGTTACTTTTTTTAGCTAATGCTATCAATTCAAATTGTAATTGCGATGCATGGTTTGTACGGTTTGTAAAAAAAATTCTAGCAAAACTTTGCTTCTATTTAAAAATAGCCTGTCAACTATTTCCGTTCGGCACGTGTGTGCAGAACAGATTTTCATTTTCCACATGGTTTAGTGTTGCTGTAGATGGGGATTTCATACAACAGGCATGTAAAAAATTAACTGATCACAGTAATTTTTCTTCTCCGGTTGAGTTATTCAACGAATCATGTACTGTTATTCTTAAACTTTTTTTCTTCTTCCTTCTTCCACTGCATTTGAGGGCATTTTCTCTTCAGTAACAGTCATCAAACTTTGGGGAAATAATCTGAAATGGGAGGGGAAACTTTCTGGATTCTCAAGCTTCAACCCATCGAAGTTAAACTTACATTTTTAGCTTAACTTGACATTAAACTTACATTTTTAGCTTAACTTGACAAAGTCAAGATAAGCCATTGCCATCATGCATGCGGAAGTCTGTTAGTCTGTGAGTCTGTTCACATTTTCCTTTAGCACAGGCTACAGCCCGTAGTTCTTATCCGATCGTCACAAAATTTCATATGCAGGTTTGGGGTCATGTCTAAATGAGCACGTCCCCTTTTGGTCATGATCGGTCAACTGTGATGGCTGCCCGAGCCCAAAACCCGAAAAACTTTAGCACAGTCTACAGGTTGTATTTATGAAGGGATTTTATTGTAACTTGATAGGATGCCTCTGTATAATATCCAAATGAGAACGTCCCTTTTTGGTCATGATCTGTCAACCGTGACAGCTGCCCAAGCCCAAAACCCGAAAACCTTCTGCATAGTCTATAGGTCGTATTTATGGAAGGATTTCATTGGAACTTGATAGGATGTCTCTGTATTATGTCTAGATGAGAACTTCCCCATTTGGTCACGATCAATCAACCATGATGACTGCCCGAGCCCCAAACCCGAAAACCTTTAGCACAATTTACTTCAGGTCACATTTATGGAGGAATTTCATTGTAACTTGGTAGGTTGACTTCATATAATGTCTAGATGATAACGTCCCCTTTTGGTCGTGTTTGGTCAACTGTGAGATCACTCCAGATAATGCCCACGTGAGAACGTCCCCTTCTGGTCGCGATCATTCAACCATGATGGCTGCCCGAGCCCAAAACCCGAAAAACTTTAGCACAGACTACAGGTCATATTTATGAAGGGATTTCATTGTAATTTGGTAGGATGACTCAGTATAATGTCGAGATGAGGACGTCCCCTTTTGGTTGCGATCGGTCACCCGTGATGGCTACACAGGCCCAAAGCCCGAAAATCTTTAGCACAGTCCACAGGGCGTATTTATGGACAGATTTTATTGTAACTTGATAGGATGCCTCATTTTGGAATAATTTCACTGTAACTTGGTAACTTTCGTTGACATACATTAACTGTGAGGGTCACATAGATTAACTGTGAGGGCCACATTAACCCATCCCTTAATTCTTTAGTACCGTCTACACCTCATATTATTGTTATTGAAATCTAATCATACAGGGAACAGAACATATTCCCAATTATCACAATTCTTGTCTTATTTCATAATCCTTTCATAAACATTGAACATTATCCTTTTCAACAAACACAACACACAGACAAGTTAAGCAACAGTGTCATTGACACTTTCAGTATTTGAATTGTCAATATCACACATTTGATCGGGCACCTGGTTTTGAAATTTTGGAATTACAATGAGCATCTCTGCAAAAAAACTCTTCAGCATATATTAAATCCATATTTCTTGATTAAGAGAGGGTCAGGTTCAATTGATGAGGTGACATCATCGATGTCACCATCAAAAAAGCAAAGTTTGGCTGATGTTTATGAAATTTTAATATATTGTACAACTTAAAAATTAAGGAACCTGCCATTTTTATTTTTGGGAATATGATGTCATTTTATTCATTTTTACATCAATTTATGTTTTTTCACTCCTCACTTTCACTCTCTTGGGAAAATATTTAATTCTTCATTTCAAATTTTACTTGTGTATTGAAAGATATGACCATTTCATAAATAGAGCAAAAAAAAATCATCAGAAACTACTGTTTAAACAATGCTGTCTATCAGCCCAAAAATTGTGAACTTGGGGGAAAAATGAGAAAATCTGAAACTTCTCAATTTTGCAAATTGGTGATAACACCTGCAATTTTTGCTTTTGTTCTGTCTCACATACTGTAGAATAATAAGCTAACCACAAAAGGCCAATAAAATGGATATCCTGCACACATGACTGCATTTTGACTAGAAAATCTGGGAATTTCCTATCAGACAAGTCTTTTGATGCACAGATCTCACTCAGTAACTCTGAAAGGTACAGTACAGCAAATTCCACAAAAAGATCTAGAGATGAATTTGATATAGCATTTTGGTTTGTTGTGATAGACTGAAAGCCTTTGACATTATGATTACTCACAACATCAAAAATATGAAAAAATGGTAATCCTCATTCAACCACACATTTTGACAGCCCTACCTCTAGAACTTCCAAAAATACCACCCTAATATTTCACACACAGCTAAATCAACCAGATGGTGTCATTTGTGTGCAAAGCACACTATAGTATATCCCCTCATTTGCATTCTTGATTATTGGTTAATGCTTGATACAGATGGAAATGAAAAGGTATTATATAAAATCTGAAACCTTTATGCACATCTAGAGACCATACCTGAACATATGAACACACTTTCAATGTTTTGAATTAAACCCCCTAGGAGTCTTTCGCACGAAACTGATTCTCAAATGACAAATGTGTCGCTACGGGTACCACATGGTGTCGAATCAAACATTCGAAACCTTTAGGAGCCTTTTGCCACAAAGTGATTCTCTAACAACAAAAGTGGCACTACGGGCACCACATGGGGCATATTCAAAAATTGTGAAACCTTTATGCACATCTAGATACCCTTCCAGAACATATGAACACACTTTCAACATTTTGAATTTTCAAACACTGAAATCTCCGAACAAAATTAATTATTCTAAGACGAAAAGGGGCATAACCCTGGCAAAAAAGTCCAATCAAAACTATAATCGCTGGTGCACAGGTTCCCATGGTAGTGAACATGCACACCAAGTTTCAAAGGAATCAACCCATAAACATACGAGAAAATGTCCGGACAAAATTTGGGCACTCTAAGACGAAAAGGGACATAACTCTGGCCAAAACATTCTGATCAAAACTATCATCGCTGGTGCACAGTTTCCCATGGTAGTAAACATCCTTACCAAGTTTCAAAGGAATCGACCCATAAACATTCGAGAAAACTTCTGGACAAAATGAATTATTCTAAGACAAAAAGGGGCATAACTCTGGCACAAAAAGTCCGTTCAAAACTATAAGCTCTGGTGCACAGGTTCCCATGGCAGTGAATACCCATACCAAGTTTCAAAGAAATCGACCCATAAACATCTGAGAAAATCTCCAGACAAAATTTTAGCATTCTTAGACATGTAAAAAAGGGGCATAACTCTGGCAAAAATAGTCCGACCACAACTATAATTGCAGGTGCACCTGTTCCCATGGTAGTTCATACCAAAATTCGATGGCAATGGTCCATAAAAGTCTGAGAAAACCTCCGGACAAAATTATATGTATAGACGGACAGATGGATGGACGGAAAGAAGAACACACAAGGCGATTCCAGGGGAGCGGGTCTTTTCGGCCTCGGGAACATTCGGCACCAGGAACATTCGGCCTGGGAACATTCAGCCTGGGTACATTCAGCCTCCGTTTTAAACTAGTGAGACTAAGAGAGACGTGGATTAAGATGAGTTTAAACACCTTTATTACAACCAAAAACAAAAATAAATACAGCGTAATATACAATATAAAATACATACAATATATTGACAAATACAAAATATAATTACACTTTATATATACTGGCACACAACCTCAAAAACCTAGATGTAGTTATATCATTCTCTTTATATTTCTCTCACGCATCCTCTAACTTCTTGGATATCTTTGTTGTTACAGTTTTAACTCAGGGTTTCCAAATCGCCGCCAACCACATTTTTATGCTGAGTTGTGTCAAACTACATCCAAGAAGAAGTTTTTCATATCGGGTTTGCATGTCGGCATTGGAGCACATATATTGTCATTGTTATTCAGTACAGTGGTCGGATGTGGACAGGCTGACTGATGACTCCCAGCTTTCAAAAACACATATTGGAGGATTTGCTCCCAAACCAGCGACTGTTTGGGTTTCTTTTTTCTAAAATAACCACCAAACTGCGGTTTCAGTGTTACCATAAATATGCCCACTTCTATAAGCAAACACGGAGCAGAACTCTTGTAATTATGCAAAATTCCTAGCCATCTTCCAGTTGAGGTTCTCGAGGATCTCAACCCACTATCCTACTGCCAGTCGCACACTCAAATTTAATAAGATTATTGACTCTCACTCCAGACTCTCCTCGATTTTTAGGCAAATAAAGCTATAAAGCAAATAAAGTTATTAGGGCCGCAAGGGATTTCAATCCCATATCGTACCCTGTGCACATTTGGCATGCAGAAACTTTTCATTCATTCATACAGTGGATTTTATACAATGCATTTTATATTTCATTATAATTCATTATTCATTATGGGTTGGTCTTGTGCTTAATATATTTCGACTTTAGGAATAAAGGTAGGTACGCCGTATATATTATTCTTAACAAAAATATTCTAGAAAATCTCCAAAAATAAAAAAATAAAACAAAATGAACTAAAAAATTATTTTTTAAAGTTATTTATCAACTCCCAAACTCCGAATTTTTTACCAAAAGTGGGAACATTCGACCTCAAAAGTGGGAACATTTGGCCTCGACTGAGGCCGAATGTTCCCGGAACAATACCTGGGGCTGAATGTTCCCGAGGCCGAAAAGACCCAGACCCAATTCCAGTATACCACCCCAACCCCCACAACTCATTGTGGGGGTTATAAAGAAATTAGACAAAACCATGTGATCCTTCATCGGAATGAGCTTGTTCCAGGGGGGGGGGGGGGGGGGGACACATGATATGATAGTGTTGAAATATTTTGAATAAGAATTCTTTTTCAACTGTTGAATTTGTATATTGCACAGGTGGATGCAGCTGATTTGTTCGGTTAAGGGTTAATTTGGGAAAAATTTTGTTGCTTGAAAATTCAGTATTTTGACATTAGAATATAGTGTTAATTGTAGTCTCTTGTGATGTTCCTATGTAATTAACAGGTAGCCTAAGTTTGAGATCTAAAAAGAAAATCCTATCTGTAAGACTGTAATACTCTTTCAACCAGCTTAGGTACAGTGTTTGACTTGATTACATATTAACTGTAATTATTTTGAAAGATAAAGACAATAACACCCTGGTATAACCAGATAGCTTTATCTTAAAGACCTTCTTCTTTCATCTTTTTTGTCTTTGTAACATGTCCCCGACATCATACTTACCCATTCCCATCTGAAAGTACCAATTGCAATTTGCAACCAAATGTCATGTATTGTTTGGAGGGAAAACCATGGCACATGTGTTTTGGTGGTAATTCACTCCCCCTTGGACTCTTGGATTTCCAAATGATGGCTGCCTATCTGAAAAGGCAGTGCTCTGTATGACTGATTGTGTCTGTGACATAAGTTCCATTACCAAATTTAGTCCTGTAAGAAAGTCTGCAATACTAGCAAGAGCGGGTTGATATCTAAGACTTAAACCCAAACAAAAAATGTCATGATTAGAAAAATATTGGGGGGAGGGGGGGGGGGGGGGTTGGCTGTATCCCCTGAGCATTATAATCATGCATACAAAAAATCCGATATTTTCCCAAATCTTTGCCACACTTAAAACCCACTGCTGACAACTCTCTTTCTTCCCCGTCGCTGTTATCTGCAAGAATTACCACCACAAATAATGTGTGCAGAATCACTGAGTATTCTTTTAAATAATACACAGTTATTGTTCAAATGCAAACATTCAACCTGACCTGAGTTTTCACCTAAAGTGTCTCCTCAAACATCTGTGCTGCTGTTGTCAATGACTTATCCCAAATGATAACTCACTGATTAGACTGTTAACAGTTTCAATTTTAATTCTCCCCAATGTGATAAATAGACAGAATGCGATGTGTGTTTGAACTCGTTGGAATGGAGTGATCATATTTCGCACGAGCTGTAGGCTCAAGCAAAATATGATCACGCCATTCCAATGAGTTATGTAAAACACCCACTGATTCAAACACACATCGCACTCTGTGTTTATTTCACAACCCATGCATTAAAATTCATTTAAATAAACAAATTTTAATTCTGATGTTTAAACCTAAAGGTGAAGAGTCTGTTTGTTTTGACTGAAGCTGTACTTATCAAATGGATCAATAAAAAATCAAAACAACCTTTTCGGAACCAGTGTTTGTTGAAATTCGTATTGCAGTTTCTCTTCAGCTGGTGCCCATTCATGCCTAACCATTTGGTGGCTATTATTGTTAGTAAAAATATAAGTACAAATTTGTGCAGATTTGCAAAACAGCTGGGAGAAACATTTTTAAAAGAAGTTTGAAGCATGTCAAGATGTATGAAAATTTACCAAAATAAAGTTGACCAATTTAGATACAACGGATCCACAAAACGAGATGGCCACAGGACTGGGTTAATGTTCTGGTTGGAAATGATTGGTTTTTTTTTAAAAATATCATCTCATTTTTGGTTAACTAATTTTTTGTGAACCGACTTTATTTTGCTTTGGACGTTTTCATTTTCACACTATGCAACAGACTGTCGATAATTGTATAACAAAATTTGGAAACTTTTTGAAGCGTAACTAATGACTCGATGGGAAAGGAACTAGCATGAACGGTGCTGGGAAAAAATTTCCAGCTTGTACATCACCCATTGAATACAGAATCATTTATGTCATAGCGACTATTCCGTTAAATACAAGGGTTTAAAGTTGAATGGATTTGTAATAAATAAAATTATTTCAGTATTTTTTTTCATTTTAAAACAAGAAATTACTGTAAAGTGATTTTTAAGTCAGATAATATACTTGACTCCGGATATTCGGCCAGCTAATGCTTTTGATCTTGGCCCACGACCATTATCTGGCCGAATACCCTGGCCACATGTATTATCCTTTACATGAATATATTTCATTTTTTGTCTTTACTTGTGGAATTTCATTATCGACTCAAAATGTTAAAATATTCTCTATTTATCATATTGCCTTCATATTCCAGTGCCAGGTGCTGCATTTAGTTTTCTTCAAGACTCTGCTGTTCTCAATAATATTACTAAAAGTTTTTTGTGCTTCACCTGGGTTAGTGACAAGTCATGCAGAAAGGTCGATATATCCATACTTTGGCATTTTAATAAAAAAGTGATACAGCTGTTTGAAAGTGAAAGCAGCCGAGCAATCAATACACAACACCAAATTCCAGCGATGAACTACACATAATTCAATAAACACCAAAATATCAGACAAAATACCTTCAAGGATGAATATAGAGAGAACTGGCCTGGAAACTCCAGTAATTTCATTACCAGAGATTGTCTTGGCCTTTTCCAGTAAAGAATATCATTAGCAAAGAAATATAACTACAGAAATCAACAAAATTTCTTTTACCTGAAGGTCCACATATTCACTAATTTTGGTGGTAAAAAACAGAAAGACACACGCATGTGAATGGGTTAATCGATATGGCAAGAGTGCCAGCACGGAAGAATAGAACGAGAGGCCGCAGGCCTAGAGATTGATCCTTCCGTGATGACACAAGTGTCATACTGATTAACCCATTCACACACGCGTGTTATTCTGTAATTATTACAGGCCTTCACGTCTATAAAAACAATTATTAGAAGGACACTCAGCAATTCATTTGACAACTATCAACAAAAAGAACACATTTTATCGCCAACCAAATTTGCGAGAGGAATCTGTGTTACTATTTTGTCCCCGGAGTTTTAAATGTATTCTATGTGCCTAATGGCACACAGAACACACTGGAACTCAAGGGACGATTTTTTGCTATCGCTAGCGATTCAAATTGTAATTGCGTTGCACGATTTATAGAAAATTTCAGTGATATGTCGCTTCTATTTTAAAAAAAGTCCTTCAACAATGCCATTCCGCACATATGTGCGGAACAGATTTTCATTTTCCACATTGTTTAGTGTTGCTATAAATGGGGATTACATAGAACAGGCATGTAATAAAATGCTTTACCTCACAATAAATATGTATTGGGTCCATAATTACCCGAATACATTGTGTATCAGGGCCCCTCTGCCCCCCCACCCCCTCCCCCCCCCCCCCACCCTGATATGAAATCTAAAATCTGTATCTTGCTGCTGCATAATACAACTGCATGCTGGATTATAATTTTTTTACATTACTATTTACAGAACATTACAAGCTTTTGAAATGCCTTTGCAAGGGATCTTGTATGTTTCATATACAAAAAGAGGAAAAAAAACACTTCTCAAAGGTATAATTACTAAATGATGGAACCACATTGTTTTATGCTTTTGAATCTGAATCACTGGAAGCATTCAAGCTGAAACACCACACACTCAGCCTGTTATATTGCAGCATTTTCTGACTGTTGGACATGTATGGTCTTAATATTTATTTATTTATTTATTTATTAAGGTTTAACAACATTTAACAGCCAAGGACATATTGTGTTGGTGACAGTTTTACAGGTGGAGGAAGCCGGAGTACCCGGAGAGAACCACTGAGCAACGATGAGCAGCTGCCAGCTCCCCAACATCGTAACTCTGCACTGCAGCACAGGCAGGGTTAGATTGGGTGAAGACATGTGCACCATCGACGTGCAGTATGCCTTAGTACATGGCGTAATCGTGTCCCCATGTGGACAATCAGGGTTAAGTGCCTTGCCCAAGGACACAACGTGGAAGTCCGAATCTATCACTCAGATGGTCACCCATCCAAGGACAAACCGGGCTCAATGTTGCTTAACTTCGGTGATCTAATGAGAACCTGTTACCACAATGCCATCACTTCCCAAGGCCTTAATAAGTTTATCCAAGGATAGCAACAGTTTAAGGTAGTGGCATACAGTTTCAACAGAAACCACAAGCATTTTTCTGAGTCTGAAAATGAAATCTGAACTGATGTTGTACACCAAATATCAAAAGATTTTAACTGGTGAATCTGAAGAGGATTTTTGAAGAATGTTCCTCACATTGCACCAAGTTAACATTTGGACACCCATGGGGAGCCCAAATATTAACCCAGGGTACCATTTTGAACAACCTTGAATCTGCTCCCTGATTCAGGTTTGTTCAAATCGAGTCCTTGGGTTAATATTTGGGCAATATGAGGAAATTCATTAAAAATCTTCTTCAGATCCACCAGTCAGAATCTTTTTTATATTTGGTATGTGATATCTCTTGGGGTGTCAGATTCAAGTTTGTTCAAATCCAGTCCCTGGCTTTATATTTGGACTCTTCTCTGTGGAAGCCCAAACTTTAACTTAGTGCAATATGAGGAACATTCTTTAATGAAAGTGTCAATGACAGTGTTGCTTGTGTTTGATGAAAAGGATAATGTTCAATGTTTATGAAATGATTTTGAAATAAGACAAGAATTGTGATAATTTATTTAATATGTTAATTTCTATTCCCTGTATGCTATGTTTTTAATAAAAATAATATGAGGTGTACACTGTACTAAAGAGCTGAGGGGTGGGTTAATATGACCTCACAGCTAATGTATGTGGACCTCACAGTTAACGTATGTCAACCAAAGTTACCAAGTTACAGTGAAATTATTCCAAAACGAGTCATCCTATCAAGCTACATAGAAATCCCTTCATAAATATGGCCTGTAGACTGTGCTAAAGGTTTTCGGGCTTCAGGCCTGTGTAACCATGACGGTTGACCGATTACAACTAAAAGGGGACGTCCTCATCTTGACATTATACTGAGTCATTCTACTAAGTTACAATGAAATCCCTTCACAAATACGACCTGTAGTCTGTACTAAAGTTTTTCAGGTTTTGGGCTCAGGAAGTCATCATGGTTGAATGATCGCGACCAAAAGGGGACGTTGTCATCTGAGCTTCATCTGGAGTGATCCTACGAAGTTACAATGAAATCCCTTCATAAATATGACCTGTGGCTGTGCTCAAGGTTTTTGGGCTACAGGCCCCTGAAGCTGTCACAGTTGACCAATCACGACCAAAAGGGGATGTCATCATCTAGGCATTATATGGAGTTAACCTAACAAGTTACAATGAAATCCTTCCATAAATACGACCTATAGACCATGCTAAAGGTTTTGGGGTTTTGGGCTCGGTCAGCCATCAAGGCTGAATGATTGCGACCAAAAGCGGAAGTTCTCATCTAGACATTATTTGGAGTCATCCTACCAAGGTACAATGAAATCCCTTCATAAATATGACCTGTAGACTATGCTAAAGGTTTTTGGGCTTCGGGCCCCTGTAGCCATCACAGTTGTCCAATCGCATCCAAAAGGGGACATTCTCATCTAGACATTATATGAAGTCAACCTACCAAGTTACAATGAAATCCCTTCATAAATACGACCTGTAGACTGTGCTAAAGGTTTTTGGGCTTTGAGCTCGGGCAGCCATCACGGTTGAATGATTGCAATCAAAATGGGACATTCTCATCTGGGCATCATCTGGAGTGATCCTACGAAGTTACAATGAAATCCTTTCATAAATATGACCTGTAGACTGTGCTCAAGGTTTTAGGACTTCGGGCCCCTGAGCCATCACAGTTGACCAATCACGACCAAAAGGGGATGTCATCATCTAGGCATCATATGGAGTCAACCTAACAAGTTACAATGGAATCCTTCCATAAATATGACCTGTAGACTATGCTAAACATTTTTGGGTTTGTGCAGCCATCAAGGCTGAATGATCATGACCAAAAGGGATTGTTCTCATCTAGACATTATTTGGAGTCATCCTACCAAGTTACAATGAAATCCATTCATAAAAATGACCTGTAGACTGTGCTCAAGGTTTTTGGGCTTCAGGCCCCTGTAGCCATCACAGTTGCCCAATTGCGTCCAAAAGGGGACATTCTCATCTCGACATATGAAGTCAACCTACCAAGTTACAATGAAATCCCTTCATAAATATGACCTGTAGACTGTGCATAAGGTTTTTGGGCTTAGGGCTCAGGCAGCTATCATGGTTGAATATTCGCAACCAAAAGGGGACACTCTCATCTGGGCATCATCTGGAGTGATCTTACGAAGTTACAATGAAATCCCTTCAAAAATATGACCTGCAGACAGTGCTCAAGGTTTTCAGGCTTTGGGCCCCTGTAGTCGTCACAGTTGACCAATCATGACCAAAAGGGAATGGCATCATCTAGGCATTATATGGAGTCAACTTAACAAGTTACAATGAAATTCTTTCATAAATACGACCTATAGACTAGCTAAACGCTTTTGGGCACGGGCAGCCATCATGGCTGAATGATCGCGACCAAAAGTGGACGTTCTCATCTAGGCATTATTTGGTGTCATCCTACCAAGCTACAATGAAATCCCTTCATAAATATCATCTGTAGACTGCACTAAAGGTTTTTGGGCTTCGGGCCCCTGTAGCTGTCAGAGTTGCCCAATCGTGTCCAAAAGAGAACGTTCTCATCTAGACATTATATGAAGTTAACCTACCAAGTTACAATGAAATCCCTTCATAAATATGACCTGTTGACTGTGCTAAAGGTTTTCAGGCTTCGGACTCGGGCAGCCATCATCGTTGAATGATCATAACCAAAAGGGGACAATCTCAGCTGTGCATCATCTGGAGTGATCCTACGAAGTTACAATGAAATCCCTTCATAAATATGACCTGTAGACTATGCTCAAGGTTTTCGGGCTTCGGGCACCTGTAGCCGTCACAGTTGACCAATCATGACCAAAAGGGGATGTCATCATCTAGGCATTATATGGAGTCAACCTAACAAGTTACAATGAAATCCTTCCATAAATACAACCTATAGACTATGCTAAAGGTTTTTGGGCTCGGGCAGCCATCAAGGCTGAATGATCATGACCAAAATGGGACACAGTTGCCCAATCATGTCCAAAAGGGGACATTCTCATCTAGACATTATATGGAGTCAACCTACCAAGTTACAATGAAATCCCTCCATAAATATGACCTGTAGACTGTGCTAAAGGTTTTCAGGTTTTGGGCTCGGGTAGTCGTCACAGTTGACAGATTGCGACCAAATGAGGAAGTTCTCATCTAGACATCATACGGAGTCATCCTAACAAGTTACAATGAAATCCCTCCATATTAAATATGACCTGCAGACTGTGCTAAAAGTTTTTGGGTTTCAGGCTTGGGCAGCCATCACGGTTGACAGATCATGACCAAAAGGGGACGTTCTCATCTAGGCATTATACAGAGGCATCCTACCAAGTTACAATGAAATCCCTTCATAAATACGACCTGTAGACTGTGCTAATGGTTTTCAGGTTCGGGGCTTGGGCAGCCATACCGGTTGACTGATCGCGACCAAAAGGGGACCTTCTCATCTAGAAATGACCCCAAACCTGCATATAAAATTTTGGGACGTTCAGACAAGAACTACGTGGTGTAGCCTGTGCTAAAGGAAAATGTGAACAGACCCACACACTCACAGACTCACTCACTCACAGACTAACAGACTTCAGCACGCGTGATGGCAATAGCTTATCTTGACTTTGTCAAGTTAAGCTAAAAATGTTCATCAGATCCACCAGTGAAAATATTTTGATATTTGGTATGCAACATCTCTATGAGGGGTCATATTCAAGTTTGTTCAAATTGGGTCCCTGAATTGATATTTTGGCTTTATGTTGGAATGCAAAGTTTAACTTAGTGTAATATGGGGACATGTCTTTAAAAATCTTCTTCTTCTGATCCACCAGTCAAAATACTTAATATTTGGGCTCTATATTGGAACCCAAATTTCAACTTAGTGCAATGTGAGGAAATTTCTTTAATAATCTTCTTCAGATTCTTTCATTGTTTGGTAGGTGACATCTCTAGGGGTCAGATTTAAGTATGATCAAATCAGGTCTCTGGGTTAATATTTGGGCTCCCTACTTTAACTTAGTGCAATATTGGAAATATTCTTTAAAAATCTTTTTCTTCAGATCCAATAGTGCAAATCTTTTGATATTTGGTATACAACTTCTCTAGGGTTGTCAGATTCAATTTTGTTCGAAACGGCTCGCTGAGTTAATATTTGGGCTCCCATCTAGATAATAATAATCTAGGTACATGTAAAGTATTGTAAAGGTCTGTACATAAATACTGACTGCAGTCTGTAACAAATGTACAGGTAAAGTATTGTAAAGGTGGGTGACAGCTAGATGCCTTTAGCCAGAGCCATATTGAAATGTGCACTTACTGTGTATAAGAAGCACTGAATAAATCAAAGTTTGTCTAATTGGCTACCGGTGGCCATCTTGAAATTTCGGACCATACCCCAAAACACTCGTTCTCACCCCAAGGTGATAACAAAGGTACCCAAGAAGTTTCGTGAAGATCTGTTCATAAACACAGCCTCTAGCCCAAGTTGTATTGGCATGTGTACTAACTGTGTATAAGTAGCATTGAATAAATCAAAGTTCATCTAATTTGCATAAATTATGCACAAGAAAAAAAACCTGTATTATATGTGATGTATTCCATGTTACTAAACATTCATATACAAAAATTTATTAAAATCTGAACCTTCATTTAGAAGTTCTGTACAAAAAACTGATTGCACCTAATTTAGGTATAAAATGGCTCTTGGCAGACATCTTGAATTTTGGACCACACCCAAAAACACTCATTCTTGTCCCAAGGTGATAACAAAGGTACCAAGGAAGTTTCGTGAAGATTGGTTCATAAATACTGCCTCTAGTTCGAGCCATATTGACATGTGCACTTACTGTGTATAAGTAGCACTGAATAAATCAAAGTTCATCTAATTTGCATAATTTCTGCACGAGAAAAAAACCTGTATTATATGTGATGTATTCCATGTTACTAAACATTCATTCAAAAATTTATTCAAATCAGAATCTTCAAATAGAAGTTCTGTACAAAAAACTGATTGTACCTAATTTTGGTACAAAATGGCTGCCGGCAGCCATCCTGAATTTCGGACTGCACCCAAAGACACTCGTTCTCATCCCAAGGTGATAACAAAGATACCCAAGAAGTTTCATGAAGATCGGTTCATAAATACGGCCTCTATCCCGAGCCAATTGCATTGTTGACGGACGGACAGATGTCCACATGGACAGATGGATGCCGGACGACGAGCCATGACAAAACCTCAAATTTGACTATGTCAAAGTTGAGATAAAAATCAATAGCTCCCATATAGATGTCACCCCAAACAAGCACACCAAGCTTCTAAGTGGTCCAATCATAAATGTGCCCTGCAGGGTGTGTGAAATGGGAAATATGGATGCATAACTGCACTAAGATCATCAAAGGTCATTGCCAACAGCAACATTTTTCGACAGACAAGGAAGAAAATCAATAGCTCCTATCTAGAGATCATAAAGTGTCCTGTAGGGTGTGCCAAAGGGAAATATTGAGGTCTGACTAAACTAAGTTCAAAGGTTAATGCCAACGGTAACATTTTTTGATGAAAATCAAAGAAAATCAATAGCTCCCATTTACAGGTCACACCAAACAAGCATACCAGGTTTCATGTTGTCAAGTTGAGCTAAAAGATAAATAAAGTAAGGTCTCTCAGGGCAAAAAAGCTATCAACCCAGCCAAAGATTGCCTATTCTAATTAAAATTAATTTTAAAATATTGCTTATAATTATTAACCAAGGACATATCAATTTTGAAATAATAATAGGGATCTATAACAGCTATCACAAAAACAACCATTCAATCATCATTATTCTTTTCACTTTTGTCTCAAAAACATGGCTTATGACCCCATAGGTCAAAAGAAAAGCTATGTTTTTGACATAACAAAATGAAAAAAAAATTTGTTAATAAAGATTTTCTTTGCACGTGTTGTCAGCCTTTTGTGTTAGGTAAAGGGTTAAAAGTTATTGAGTTAAAAAGTTAAAAAGACTGAGTGACAAACCAACCAACAAGATACTGGCACAATTAAACAGAGCTGATTTTCACAGCTAAAAACTGACACCAAATAACAATATAAATTTGTGAATGAACAAAAAGACCATTATTCAATAAGAATAGTAAGAACAGTTAATAAAGGTAATATTTAACTGCTTACTAGTGAATTGAGTAATGCTGCTAAAATACATAACTGACAATCATTAATCCATTTATCATACCTCTAACACAAAATTGACCTGTTAACTGAATTGGGGTATTACAGCAAATCCATAATAATTTATTAAAAATGGGAAGATGTATGGGAAATCTACACGGGAAATCACAAAATTCCTCACAGTACTTTCTCACTTTGTATTTCCAATGTAAGTATTTTCGGTTCAGTCCAAGTTAGTCTAATTTCTCACCTCTACCCCATCGCTATAATTCGATTATAGGTAATTAACATTGTTCCTAGATAGTCCAATTTACATACCCACTGGACTGCTAAGTTTGACTGGGTTACTCTACTTTGGTTTCCTGGGGGTGTTTTGTGTTTATACTTTGAATGCTGTTCATTTCTTTTGTTTTTTTTCTGTCTATTTTGCAAGGTAAAAGCAAATAAATTTGTCCAAGATAACAACTCAATTTTCAAAGAACCCAACTTCGACCAAAGGCCTGATAGCGATAGCTAAAAATCGTCCCCGATTTCCAATGTGTTCTATGTGCCAGTAGGCACATAGAACACAATGGAACTCAGGGGACGCAATGGTAACACAGGTTCCCCTTTCATATTTGGTTGGTGATAAAATGCATTGTTTTTGTTGCTAAACTCCTAAACTATTGTCTCTGCTGTGGATACTTCTCAAAATGTTGGAAAGTGACCACAGGAGTCATGATACCTAAACCTGACAAAGACCTTACAACAGTTCTAACTACCGCCCAATTAGCTTGCTTAGGCACATTGAAATAATATTTGAGGGGAATCTCACTATGAGACTTCGCAGCTATCTAGTATCATTCATTCATTCATAAAATGAAGTATAAAAGTAGTTTATTAAAGAAAACAACTATTACTTTTTTATCATTATTTTCTCTCACCAAAAGCTAAATGATGGACTCACCCAAATTTCTCCTCAGTAAATCCAGTAATCAGTCATCCTTGAAAATCCCACATGATCTTTCTTACGGGATTCCAGTTTTGAAAATTTTATCATCTGAGAAGACACTGTATTTTCTTGGGCTTTTTGCATGGATTTGATTGAAATAATTCTCATGAAATACAGAAATCATTCATGAAATGACTGATTTCTTTTCAAGGACAGACTTTAACTCTCAGAAAATGCATGTCAAAGGCTCTAGTTTTTAGCATCAAGATTTTCACATAATTCAAATTTTGTAATTTAACCAATTGTATCTTGTTGGTTTCGTTTACAGGCAAAAACTCTGTGAACTCCCAGCACTCCATGTCAAAGACCATAGTTTTCAGCAGCAGCACTCCACAATGCAATTTGGGTATTTAACCAATTATATATTGTTTGACAGAGCAAAGCAAGCTCTGTCAAATGAGATATAAGTAGTTAAATGTTTTGTCAACGATAAGCAAATGATGTCAAGAAGAGAATGCTTTTAGCCTGCCAGAGTGCCAGCCATTAAACAGAAGCAGGATTATTCCTATTTTTTTTTTATTAGAGCTTAATGGCAATTCCGACAGCCAGGGTAACCTTATGTCGGATAGTTTTATGGGTGGAAGAAGCCAGAATGCCTGGAGAGAACCATCAAGCAGCAGCAAGTAACTGTCAGACTTCCCAAGGTACTAACTCTTCACAAGCAGAGTTAGCATTGGTTGAAAACATGTACACCATCGACATGCCATACACTTTAATACACAGTGCCACCATGTCCCCATTTGGGCAATCAGGGCCTCAAGTAGCCTGGTGGTCCCCATTTGAGCAAACGTTAATCTCCTATACTCACATTCACATCTAACTAAAATTTACCACAATCAGCTCTGTCCAAACCTGACTCATGGATGTGAAAAAGAAGATTTTTCAAAGAAAAACTTTATACTGCACTAAGTCAAAATTTGGGACTCCACAGGAAGCCCAAATATAATCAGGGTAGTTGATATGAACAAACTAGAATCTGGACCTCCTATGGTTGCTGCATATCAAATATCAAAAGATTCTGACTGGCAGATCTGAAGAAGAAGAATTTTAAAGGAATTTCCCTGTATTGCACTAAGTTAAAATTTAGGTTGACATTCAATTATCATCCGTGCATTTTCAAAAATGCGGGGATAATGTGATGATCTCCATCTGTACGTTCCTTTTTATCCGCTATAATTTTTAAACTTACTATACTAATTAAGTATGGTATAGAGATGACATAAATAGGTTTAGTTTGATTTTTGTCACCAGTGCTGCCAGTGGCTCTACTTAAAGACTGAGCTAAAATACTGCTTTCCAATGAAAGTCTCCTAGCATATGTAATTTCGTTTGTTTAAAGTGTGTTCATATGTTCTGGGAGGGTGTCTAGATGTGCATAAAGGTTTTGGATTTTTGATTCGGCACCCATGTGGTGATCATAGGGCCAATTTGTCGTTAGAGAATCGGTTTCCAGTGAAAGGCTCCTAGGGCTTTTAATTAGAAATGCTGAAAGTGTGTTCATATGTTCCGGTAAGGTCTCTAGATATGCATAAAGGTTTTGGATTTTTGATTCGGCCCCAGGTGGTGCCCGTAGCACCACTTTTGTCATTAGAGAATCGGTTTCCAGCGAAAGGCTCCAAGGGGTTTTAATTCGAAATGCAGAAAGTGTGTTCATATGTTCCGGTAGGGTCTGTAGATGTGCATAAAGGTTTTGGATTTTCGATTCAGTCCCAGCTGGTGTCCGAAGCACCACATTTGTCATTGGAGAATCAGTTTCCGGCAAAAGGCTGCCAGGGGTTTTAATTCGAAATGCTGAAAGTGTGTTCATATGTTCAGGCTTGGTCTCAAGATGTGCATAAAGGTTTCAGATTTTTTATTCGACCCCATGTATCGCCCATAGCATCACTTTTGTCATTAGAAAATCGGTTTCCATAAAAAAGGCACCTAGGGGTTTCAATTTGAAACACTGAAAGTGTGTTCATATGTTCCGGTAGCAGGTCTAGATGTGGATAAAGGCTTTGGATTTTTGATCCGGCCCCAAGTGGTGCCTGTAGCACCACATTTGTCGTCATAGAATTGGTTTCTGGCGAAAGGCTCCTAGGGGTTTTAATTCAAAATGTTGAAAGTGTGTTCATATGTTCTGATATGGTCTCTAGAGTAGATGTGCATAATGGTTTCAGATTTTTGAGTCGGCCCCATGTGGTGCCTGTAGCACCACTTTTGTCATTAAAGAATCAAGTTTCTGGCTAAAGGCTCCTAGGGGTTTTAATTCGGAACATTGAAAGTGTGTTCATATGTTTAGGTAGGGTCTCTAGATGTGCATAAAAGTTTCAGATTTTTTAATCGGCCCCCATGTGGCACTTTTGTTGTTAGACAATCGGTTTCCAATGAAAGGCTCCTAGGGGTTTTAATTTGAAATGTTGGAAGTGTGATCATATGTTCAGGTAGGGTCTCTATATGTGCATAAATATTTTGGATTTTTGATGCAGACCCATGTCGGGGGTTAATTCAAAACATTGAATGTGTGTTCATATGTTCAGGTAGGGTCTCTAGATGTGCATAAGGGTTTCAGATTTTATATAATTTTATATAATACCTTTTCATTTCTGTCTGTATCGAGCATTAACCAATAATCAAGAATACAAATGCATGGTTATACTATTGTGTGCTTTGCACACAAATGACACCATCTAGTTGATTTATTTATTGGAGCTTTATGTCACATCAAGCACCTAGGCTATATAGATAGTGCCAATGAAATGTGTTTTATAAAATAAGTTAATATCTTCCATGAAATAAATAAAAATACTTTGATAAAATATGAGGAATAAAACTAAGGAGTGAACACAGTAATGAGAAAATGAGACCAGTTGTTCAAAGAATGCTATGTAAATCAACAGATTAGAGTTTAAAAGAATAAAAACAATTTAAAATTTATTAAAAAGGTTGATTTCCTTCAGGAACAACAGAATTTTATGAGAATTTATCTGGTAAAATAGGCCTCGAAGAGACAGACAAAGAGACAGACACAACATTAAAATCCTTCTGTCCGACAAAATTAAAAACTGTACAGTGCAAAAGAATGTGCTCCACTGTCAAACCCTGCTGACAAGGAACACATTCTAGTCGCATATTACCCTGTAACAAAAAGGAATGTGAAAGTCTTGTGTGACCAATATGACATGTCAGAATTACATATCATTTCTACAAAGGTTACTAAAAGGATATTTATCATTGACAGTAGGTCGGAAGTGATGGAGCGTGTTATTTGTCATGCCATCCCAGTCCTCTGCCACACAGATTTTATTTATTTACTTTATTTGAAAGGAATCTTGAAATCGATGATAGGCTTATTTAAAGCCTGTTTTACTGCACTGTCTGCCTTGGTGTTACTGGAGATACCAACAAGTCCAGGTAATCAGCAAAACATTATACCACATTGGTCAGACATGAGAGTATTTTAGTGTTCAACCGATGATCGGAATCGGCCACCAAAATCGGCTGGTTGTAGGCAATCAGATGACAACAGCAACGGCTCCAGGAACATCAGTTTGACCGATTGTTGCCAAGCATTTTTCTGTGATGATTCATTAACCACATTTTATTATCTTATGCAACTATTCAATTGTTAATGTAAAATGATGTCAATGATACTATTCAATAAAGTTGAGAAAAAACCACAATGTGTATTCTTAATTTCTCTAGACGCCCCATTTACGGGATATACAAGCTAAACGACATGTGAAGTTTATAATTGAGCATACTTGCGGCAATAGCTAGTTCATACCGGAAAAAGTAAAGGTTGCACTCCATTGACTCAGGTCGCAGTAAAATGACCAGTCACGCACACTTGGGCGGTACACTATACTGCCCAAGTGTGCGCGTCTGGTCATTTTACTGTGACCTGAGTCAACGACGTTTAACACTGTAAAATATGTTCAATTTAATGTAGTTCTTTCAAGCCTCGACTCGAATAGTAGTGCACAGTATTACAATCAGAATCGGTATCGGAATCGGCCAAGTGTGAGCGCAAATAACCGGTAATCGGTCAGCGGCCACTTTTGGTAATCGGTTGAACACTAGAATATTTAAGAGGGTTCTTCAACTTGGGGTTGAGTAAAACCAATAATGAGGAAAGAGAGTTCCAAAAAGATAATCGACTTCCTTTCCTGTACGTTCTCAATGTATTCAAGCACCAGTTGTAAGGCTTTAACTTCAGCTGTGAAAACAGAACTTTTATTTGGTATTTTCATTGAGGTGATCTTATCTCCAGTTACAATGGCTGATGATACATTGTCACCAATTTTAGATCCATCTGTATAGATCCTTTTATATGTATGATACTTGGGACTTTATTTCAGCATAAGTTTGTTTAAACTATAAAGAATCTGTCTCAGATTTTTGTGAGGAAGCAAGGTCCAAAATAAGGAGGTATATGAGGTTCACGATTCTCTTTTATAAAATCAGATTCAAGTGTGGTGGAATCAATATGGTGTTTAATTCTAAGTCCCAATGGAGGAATATGTTTCTGTTGTTGGTTGAAAAATTCAACACTTTGAGGGTCTGAAACACATTTATAGGCAGGGTTCAATGGATTAGCAAACAGTTTAGAAATATATTGGAGTACCAGTTTAATTCTGCACTTCTCAAGAGAAGGTTACTGTGCTTCACCAAGCAATGAATCTATTGGTGATTTTCTAATTCTATTACCACTATTATGAATTGCATCAAGTGGTTTGAGGAACGACTTTCTTGATGAACTGTAATCTAATCTTGATCTAACAAGTGATCTAAACAGATGGAGTAATGTTTTTTGATCACACCCCAATCAGTGCTACCAACTATCTTCAGAAGGTTCAGTGCTCTTTTACAGGTTGCCATAGGGAGCCCAAATATTAACCCAAGGACTTAATTTGAACAAACTAGAATTTGACCCAATGAAGGATACTGCAAACCAAATATCAAAAGATTCTGACTGATGGATCTGAAGAAGGGGATTTTTAAAGAATATTCCTCATATTACACAAAGTTTGACTTCACATAGGGATCCCAAATATGACCCCAGGGACTTGATTTGTACAAACTTGAATCTGAACCACCCTAAGAAGGCTCAAAATCAATCATCAAAGGATTCTGATTGGTGGACCTGAAGAAAATTTTTAAAGGAATTTCACCATATTGCACTAAGTTAAAATTTAGGCTGCCATAGGGAGCTCAAATATGAACCCAGAGACTTCATTTAAACAAACTGCAATTTGACCCCATGAAGGATACTGCAAACAATATCAAAAGATTCTGACTGATGGATCTGAAGAAGAGGATTTTTAAAGAATATTCCTCATACTGTACTGACCCCAGAGACTTGATTGGAACAACCTTAAATCTCACCCACCCTTAGAAGGCTCTATACAATGATCAAAAAATTCTGATTGGTGGATCTGAAGAAGATTTTAAAAAAGTGTTCCTCATATTGAACTAAATTAAAATTCAGGTCCCCATAGGTAGCCCGAATATGAACCCGGAGACAAATTTTAATCTCAACCCACTAAGGATGCTACATACCACATATCATAACATTCTGACCACTTGATCTGAAGAAGAAGATTTTAAAATATTATTCCTCATGCTACACCAAGTTAAATTTCGAGCTCCCACAGTGAGCCCAAGTATGACATCAGGGACTTAATTCAAACACACTTAAAGTTGATCCCCTAAAGATGCAGTATATCTAATATCAAGAAATTCTGACTGGTAGATCAGTGGAGGCCCAAGACTGCCTGGGGCCCCCAGGACATACTTAAGCAAGAGGCCCCATATATGATATCATGGAACTAAATATTTTCCCATAGGCGACCATTATAATGTTCAGGCGAAAAAAAATATGATTGCATCACTTAATTTTGGCATTCAAATATCTTTGTCAAATACAGACCTTCAGACAACTTTTTTTTAACCAAAAACAGGGGGTCATGCAACAAATAAGAGAGAAAAACTGACACAAAGGGAAGTACCGGTCACGTGCACATATTTTTCAGGGAATTCCCTACAAAAACACACAAAAACTAAATTGTATTTTTAGGTCCAAAAGTCATCAAATCACCCTATTTTTTATCAGGAATATTCAACATAATGTCA
This sequence comes from Pictodentalium vernedei, assembly GCA_031216915.1. Classification (NCBI taxonomy): domain Eukaryota; kingdom Metazoa; phylum Mollusca; class Scaphopoda; order Dentaliida; family Dentaliidae; genus Pictodentalium; species Pictodentalium vernedei. The sequence continues at coordinate 157,457,514 of CM062292.1, forward strand.
ACAGATGTCAACAGAATGTTTAAAATGTTTATCGTAACAATATATTTTCCCAAAGCTGTTTATTTTTAGAGATTGCATCATTTCGTAGAGCAACATTTCAAGGTGGGTAACTCTAATTCAAATATTTAGTTCAGTGATACCTATTTATTTATTGGGGTTTAAGGTCATATATTTCTGCACTGTGGCTAATCATGACCATGACAGTTTTACGGGTGGAGGAAGCCGGAGTACCCGGAGAGAACCACCGAGCAACTGTCAGCTCCCCAACATACTAACTCCACATCAGCAGGGTTAGCATTGGTTGAAGACAAGTGCACCATCGACGTGCAGTACGCCTTAGTCCACGACGTCACCGTGCCCCCAGATGGGCAATGGGGGGTGAAGTGTCTTGCCCAAGGACACAATGCGGTTGACGCACAGTGATACCTATAATCATCCCCAACCCTACCAAAGAGACATTTTACCACTTCCATGAGATAAAAAGAGTCATATTCTGCATTAGAATCCAACTTTTGGCTTCTGCTGAGTCAAAAACATGGGAAATTTGCTCTTTTAAGGAAAAGTGTCCAAACTTTGTCAAATGGGCTTAAAAACTGGTATTGCCTCCAAAAGATTTTTCTAGCCTGTTACCTAATAAATTAGCGGAGAGGGATGAAAATTTACAGCTCTCTTTAAAAACAACCCTGATCCCAAAATAAAACTAAAATCTGCATCAGCATACAATATTTTGGGAAAAAAATCTGTTCGAACGTTGAGACCCATGGACCCATATAAAAATGGTCCCATATCTAGCCATCTTCTTTCTTCTTCTTCCTCTTTTTCAGTTTTCTTGTTGTATTTCTTTTTGAATTTCTTCTTCTTCTTCCCTCAATTATTTTACCTTTTCACCTCCTTTTTGGGGGTCCCCTCCAGACCGCTTCCAATGGGTGGGTCACCTCTAGGTAGATCTGGAGAAGATGGTTTTAAAATATTAACACAAAGTTAAAAATTGGGTTGCCAAAGAGAGCCCAAATATGAATCTGGGGACTTGATTTCAACAAACTTGAATCCCGCCTCACTAAGGAATCTGCATACCAAATATCAAAAGATTCTGACTGATGGAACTAAAGAAGAGTTTAAAAAATATTCCTCATGCTACACTAAGTTAAAATTTGAGCTCCCACAGTGAGCCTGAATATGACTTCAGGGACTCAACTGAAACAAACTTCCAGCTGACACCCCCTCCCCCCTCCCCACCCCCTCTCCACACTCATCCCACCATAACTCCACCTCCCAACCCCAAGATGCAGAATACCAAATATCAAGAGATTTTGAATGGTAGATCTGGAGATGAAGAAGATTTTTTAATAAATTTCCTCTTATGGCACAAAGTTAAATTTCCTGTTCCCATAGGGAGCCCAAATATGAACCCAGGGACTTGTTTCAAACAAACTGAAGAATCTGTCCCCTCTAAGGATGTTGTATACCAAGTATCAAAAGATCCCGATAGGTAGTTCTGGGGAAGATTTTTTAATTTAAAAAAAAAAATTGTGGGGTGCTAACAGAATTAAGCTCCTTGTGGTGCCACCTATGGGCTTGGCAAATTTATTTGAACAAAAGTGAATTCACATATGTTAAGGAACATGCATATCAAGTTTAGTTAAATTTGGCCCATTGGTTTATCAGGCGTGGTCGATAATGTAAAGTTCATGCCAGACAGACAGTCAATGGACAGTCGATGGACAGATGGTCGACAAACAGACGACGGACAGAAAGTAATCACTAAAGCACCCCTTGAGCTTTGCTCAAGTGAGCTAAAAATTGTTCATAATCTGGTTAATAGAATATTCCTACTAACTGCATATTTCCCATCAGTAATTTGGTATTCAGATCATTTCTAGCACATCAAAAAATTTCACTGCTTACTTTCATCAGTTGCATCACAAGTAACTGGTTCTCGTCAGATCACCGAAGTTAAGCAATGTCGAGCCCGGTTAGTCCTTGGATGGGTGATCATCTGAGCGATCGATTCGGACTCCCACGCTGTGTCCTTGAGCAAGGCACTTAACCCCGATTGTCCACATGGAGGCATGATGATGCCGTGTACTAAGATGTACTGCACGTCGATGATACGCATGTCTTCCACCAATCTAACCTTGCCTGTGCTGCAGTGCGTAATTACGATGTTGGGGAGCTGGCTGCTGCTCGTCATTGCTCAGAGGTTCTCTCCGGGTACTCCGGCTTCCTCCACCTGTAAAACTGTCACTGACGCAATATGACCTTGGCTGTTAAAGTGTCGTTAAACCTTAATAAATATATAGTAACTGGTAGACTGCTAAATTACTTTTCAATGGTCATTTGTAACGGGACTATATTTTTCAAAGATATCACACTACTAGCAAAAGGAGTCTTAGTTCAGTAAGATATTGTTCATAAATAAATGTTTTGTTGCAATTTATTGGAGAGTGCCAGTTGGCACTCTCCAATAAATTGTGACAAAACAATTATATATTAATTACTACTTTCCTTCTTCTGCTGAGCCAACAACAAACTAGTGCAAACAGACTAAAGCCACTATAGTGGCTTTCAGTACTTTTCAGTACAGTCCTGGTAATGACTTCTAACACTCAACCAGTTAATGAAGCTCAGTATTCACATCACCTTTGAATTTTTTATGCACATTTCTGCAGGTTTCTGCTGCTGGAATCAACTTTCTTTTCTCTTAATGTTGCCTGTAGTAATCCTGCATGCCCAGATTGTAGCAATGACTGAAGTAATTATTGTGCTTGTAATTAATGTTCTGCTATCTCGCCCAGTGTTAAACTGAGATGCCTCAATATTGGGTAACACGGTGGACAATGATGCTGCCCAGGGATACTCTGTCTTCACCAGGGTACAGCAAGGCAGTGCCATGATGGACTGTGGGTCCTTTTGAGGAGGGCTCTCAATAGGTACAAACTTGACTTATTCTGTTTTTTCTTACTAGATGCATGTGAATATTGGTCTCCTTCAGTGAATCAAAATGTAGGCGAAATCTGCAGTGAAGATTACATTTGGCATTTATTCGGGGATGACAGGAAGACAGTCCTTGTGACTATGCTGTCTCCCCGCAGTATAATAGAGTTAATTTTGTTTAATACATGTATACTATTATATTATTATGCTGCAAAATAAAACATTTATTCATGGCTTCTAGCACTCAACCAGTTAATGAAGCTCAATATTCACATTACCTTTGAATTTTTTATGCACATTTCTGCAGATTTCTGCTGCTGGAATCAACTTTCTTTTCCTACTCAACATTGCTATACTTTCATAATATTAGACAAATAACACTCAAGAGAAAAACACAATTCATATCCACACATTTAGGCATCCAAATATACTGCTGTGATGGGATTTTTTTTTTCCTACGAACTCCAGCTTCTAAACTAAATGCATTGTCTTCATTAATAAAATATACAGACAGATTTCAGGCCTAGCACATGTGCATATGACAGAATTGCTGAGGTAGAAGAATTTTGCACTTGTGAACAAGTTGATGCGTCTTGTACTCCTTGTTACAGTGGTAAATAGCTAATAATTATTATAGTACATATATTAGTTTGCAATAAATTGTAAGTCACAATTGATTTGTACAGGACTCCAGGTTTTTTTCTGTGTACATAGACTATTTTGTTGGAGAGATGTTTACAATAAACTAGAGAAAGAACTTGAATATTTAATCAGTATATTAACTCTACCTAGGTGTTTAACTGGTTGAGTACTGGAAGACCATATTTCGGCTCTATTTGTAAGTGTGGTAAAACAACTTAAAGGCTTTATATTCTGTGGTTGTGCCGCAAATTAGTTTTGAAGTGAAATTATTTAATCTCCATGGAATAGACTTGTTATAATTTATAGGAGTGCTTACAGGCACTCTCCCATAAATTGTTACAAGGCAAAGATATGAACAATAACAAATTGTGATGACCAAAAATAATTTAGTACTCTACCAATTAATCGCTTTTAAATGGAGACAGAGTGATGAAATATTTTAAATATTAGCAAGACCTTTGATAAGTTTTAGCCACATCAAAGGTTAAAATTTTAGTAAAACAAATGAATCTGTTTCATTGACTGTTACTATTTATGTATTTCTTTATTTATCACATATTTTTGCACAATGACTAATCATGACCACAACATGCATATAAAGTCAAGTTGCACATTTAAGAGGATTGGTGACTTGGTCCTATTTAACCAGTAAAACACAGCTAGTTTTCCACAGTAAACAGGCAATACCTCATTTCCTGGGGTTCCCATGGGAGCATTAACTGTTACACTTGTCTCTGAAATGCAATTATATAATAGACTGCTGGAAAGGCCTATAAAAGGTATACAAATAACACCATATCGAAGGCTTCTCCAGTGGAGTATTACAGACACAACAGCACATCAAATCACTTTACAACAATGTTTCACACACATAGCATCATGCTGAAGCCCCTTCCAATAGTATGTTACATGCATAACAGAAAAGCAAAGCCTTTTCCAACAATGTGTCACACACATAACAGTGTGGTACTGGCAGTGGATCAAACACATAACAACATAGCTACGTCCTTTCAAACAGTGTATCAGGCACATAACAGTAAAGCAAAGCCCTTTCTAACATTGCATCACACACATAACAGCATAGCAAAGACCTTTCAAACAGTATATCACACACACACACATTAGTGCACAGCAAATCCCTTTCCAACACTGTATCACACACATAACAGCATAGCAAAGCCCTTTCAAACAGTGTATCGCGCACATAACAACATAGCAAAGCCCTTTCTAACAGTGCATCACATACACATAAGGGCACAGCAAAGCCCTTCCCAACAGTGTATCACACATATAACAGCAAAGCAAAGCCCATTCTAACAGTGTATCACACACAAAACAGCACAACAAAGCCATTTCCAATGGTGTAACACACACATAGCAGCATAGCAAAGCCCTTTCCAACAGTATCTCACACACACATTAGTGCACAGCAAAGTCCTTTCCAACAGTGCATCACACACATAAAATATAGCAAAACCCTTTCCAACAGTGTATCACACACACATAACAGTGTAACTAACATACACATAGCAGCATGTTGAAGCCCTTTCCAACAGTGTAACACACACAAAACAACATGTTGAAGCCCTTTCCAACAGTGTAACACACACACAACAGCATAGCAAAGGCATTTCCAACAGAGTAGCACACATGTAACAGCATGTTGAAGCTCTTTCCAACAGTGTAACACATACATAGCAGCATGCTGAAGCCCTTTCAAACAGAGTAACACACACAGAACATGTTCAAGTCCTGGTACTTCCAAATAATTATATTTCACTAAAAACTTTGCATTATTACCCCACCTCTTACAAGTTAAAAGTCAACAAAAATAAGTTCTCAGTTAGAACTAAATATATGCAGGGATGGGTTTTTTTTTATTCAGCAAGTACAATTCTCGCGACACTCCTTTTTGGTCTCATTCACCCCATTCTAAAACAGAACCTACATGCTTAGTCAGTCAAGTTGCTTCTGACCAGGGTTCCTGCACTTCAATGAGATATCAATTCAAGAGTTTCCAGGATCTTCCCAGTAAACAACGGTTTTCAAGGAGCTTGCAGTGAGAAATTTAAGGATTTTTAAAAAAGCTGTAGGGAAAATACAAGGGAGCTCTCATCCAACAGCTACACAAAGTTACATGAATGTTAGCTGATGGAAATTGTACTCTTAATACAATGTAATATGATAAGCATGACCACAATCAAATGCATGATTCTCATTCTATTGGACAGACATTTGTTTACATGTATTTATTTATTGGTGTTTTACTTTAAGGTCATATATTTCTGCACATTGGCTAATCATGACCACTACATGGATATAAAGTTAAGTCCAGCCAATCGTTTATACCCATGTTGCACATTTTAGAGGACTTCCAACCCAGGAATTGGTTATCAGGTCTTATTTTACCATTTAAACAGAGCTTCTTTACCTCAGTAACTAACACTGCTTTACTTCCCAGGATTTCCATGGGCAATTAGGTAAGCATGCTATAAGGCAGAGAACCATTCCAGCAATATTGTGCTTGATTAACCAGTAGAGTGCTAACTAATTTTTGCTTGTCAAAATTTTGTTCAAATGCTTTTGCCTTGTTGCAATTTATGGGATAACTTGCAACATGGTAAATCCATACAGACTAAATAAGTTCCCTTCAAAGATAGTGTGAAGCACTTCCACCAGATGATGAACCTTTAAGTTGCAGTTTCTGCATTTTAGAAAAAGACTGGCACTCAACCAGTTAAATGCTTAAATGAATTCTCATCTGATCACCTGATTTCAAAATTTTTCAAGGGCTTTCAAGGAAGGTTTCGATATAATAAAGAACGTTACAGATTCTTGGTAAGGGATTTCTAAACACCAGAACTTCAAGGAGTCACTGGAACCTTGATGATGAGGAAATGATTAACTGGAGGTTGTTCCATTACACTTTCATATACCAGACAGCCAAACACCTCCAGTCCTCATACCTGTCATAAGACTACCTACACAACATGATGAAATGGTTTGGGACACCGTGATTGATGTTTACATTAGTTTAAGGAGAAACATATTTTACGTTATTAATTATCAGCCCAGCAGTCTTTATCTAAAACATAGAACAAATTATGCCATGGCTATTTTCACCAACATTTACCTTAAATACAGAACACATGAATATGTGCGTTCCTTTCGCACTTGGTTGTTAACTGGTAGAGTGCTAAATTATTTTTGGTCATCAAAATGTATTTACTTGTTTTTGCCTTCTTGCAGTTTTGGGGAGACAGCCCATAGGCACTCTCCTATAAATTGTAACAAGGCAAATCCATGCAGACTAAATAATACAAGTTCAAAGATAATATGAATCACATCCACAAAATATGAAGCCTTGAGTTTGCTGTATCAGCTCTTTAGAATTGTGCTTAACTGGTTGAGTGCTGGAAGCCACTAGCAGGGCCCTATTGAAAAGTGCCGGGAGCCACTTTAGTGGCTTTGCACTGTATGCATTAACTTGATGTTTGCTCAGTAGAAGAAATATTTTTTATATATCATTGTTTGCTTGCAGTTTATTGAAGAGTGCCTGTTGGCACTCTCCAATAAATTGTAACAAAACTATTGATGACAAAAATCTTGCAAAACTAATGCCACTCTTGCTGGTAGCATGGTATCTTTAAAAACAATACCCATGTTTCAAATCACCTTTGAAAAACAATTTAGAACTTAACTAGTTAAATGAATCTCATCTGATCATCTCAAATCAAATTTTTCCAAGGGGAAGGTTCTAATACTAAAAAAATGAAAGTGCCAAGGACACTGTAGCTCAACTTGACAAACTTGAACTTGGTAAGTTATGAGTGAAATGGCAAAATTGAAGATCATTGGTACCAAAGTTATTTGGTGAAATTTAAACATATCAGCATTGTAGTGCACAACGCCAGAGTAATCCATGCATTTTTAAATGTAAACTGTAAGGCTGGCTAAAGGAAGAAGGTTGATACACAAATGCAGTAAGTTCAGAGGTAAATGTAAATGGCAACCTTTTTCACAGAAATGAATGCTAATCAATAGCTCTTATCAAGAGGTCCCACCTAATGAGCACACCAACTTCAAAAACAATCCTACGTTAAATGTGTCCTGCAGGTCATGTCAAAGAAGAATGTTGATACAAAAATGTAATAAATTCAAGGATTGTTGTTAACAGCAATTTTTTGATGGAAATGAAAAGAAAATCGATAACTCCTATCTTTGTCACCCTGAATAAGCATACAAAGTTTCAAAACAACCTGATAATGAATGCGCCCTGTGAGGTATGCCAAAGGAAGATGTTAATGCACTAAGATTGAAGGTCATTGCTTGTGGCAATATTTTTTTTCTTTTTTTATGGAAATTCATAAATATTCCCTGCAGAGAGTGCAAAAGGGATAAGTTGCTGCACAAATGCAGTATGTTCAAAGGCAGGTGATAATGACAATAATTTTTTATGGAAATGAAAAGGAGGATAGGGAGAGACCTTGATGTGTATAATCCTATTTTTAGGTCATTCAACTACTAATTTTGGGGAACCCTATGAACAATGTCTCTCATGATGAACGTATCCATACCATTTCTAGTTCTTCTTAGAACTGGAAAAACATAAAAAGCTTATAAGTTTATATGACTGTTTTAGTATTCTGCAAATCTCAAATTTCAGAACAAATGAAATCGTAAATCAATTCAGGCAAAGGATTTGGGACCAAATTGAATCTCACCACTTTTCAACTTGTATATATTGCAAATTCAGTGCGGAAGACCTGATGACAAGCCAGAAAATAAGCAGACTGTCATCTGCAAAATGAGGGGCATCACTAAATTTACCCTATGTGAACCTCAATCTGAATAAGGATCTCAAAACTAAACAGAAATAGGTACCCAGAGGATAAATTGACCCTCTGTATGGGATAGCATCATCAAATTCACCCTCTGGGGACCTCATTCTGCAAAAGTCAGACTGCTTATTTTCAAGCCTGCCTGATGAAAGATGAAGAGTTCAAGAGAAGGAGACATTTGGTAGGATTTTGAAAACATCTCAATGATTCAAAAATTTCCTAAATGGTGTAATTTGAATTGAATCAAATAAAATCATAAGGACAATTTTGAATTGAACTGGAATTGTGAAGTTTCGCATGGACCTCGACTATTTGTTTTTATTATGGTTAAAGTCTACTTTCTGCATACAGTGGTATATCGGGACCACAGCATAAGTATAAAGTCAAATTTAGAAAATCAATTATAATTTTGTTTCCCATTGCAGAGGAATTACACATTAGGCACTGGTTCTGGACCCTATTACACCAGTGAAGGGGAAACAAGCACCACCCTACTTTCTTTTCCAGAGATGTTTTACATGATACGTAATTTTTCGAATGAGATGTTGCTTAACAAATATTTTATGTGTTAAAATTGACTACAACAATTATTCCATATATCTCTAAAAACTCATCAGGAATATCATCCTATTTAGCCAACTTTTGTTTAAGTCATGCCAACCATGGCTAAAACACTTTCTATGCTTTTCTCGAATGCTTTCTAATGATCAATCCATGTTTTCTGACCTCTCACTGTTGCATAAAAGTGAACATGATGTTCCTACTTTTAATAATGACTAAGATATTGAACTTATCAGCTTTCAATGAATATAAATTGTTACTCTGTACCACATCATTCATTTTTATACAGAGTTCTCGATGTTATTGCCGAATAATGAAGGGGAATTCTATTTGTTAAGAACTTATAATAAATAACACTTCAGGCTCCTTAACCCTTTAAATACCATGAAAAGCAGACAACGCATGCAAACAAAATTCTTGAATAACTAATTTTTTTCATTTTTTGTCTCAAAAACATAGGTTACGACCTCTCATTGGAACGAGCTCGTCGAGCTCGTTCCAAAGAGGGGTCATAACCTACATTTTTAAGACAAATGAAAGTGTCAATGACACTGTAGCTCAACTTGTTAAGACATGTACATGTATAGTATGTGACACAGCAATGACAAACATCTAGGTAATGACCTGTTAACAAAGGTACATATGAAGTATTGTAACGGTCTGTACATAAATACTGACGTAGCCTGTAACAAATGTATAGGTAAAGTATTGTAAAGGTGGGTGACAGGCAGATGCTAAACTAGAAAAGAAATCTTTGAGTCCCAGAGTGGGTCTGACTGAACCCCAAAATATTTGTTCTCATAGCACAGTGATAACAAAGGCACCCCAAAACACACTCGTTCCTGTCCCAAGGTGAAAACAAAGGTACCCAAGAAGTTTCATGAAGATCAGTTCACAAATACGAGCTGTATAGAAGTTGTGATAAAAAACTGATTGGATCTAATTTCAGTACAAAATGGCCACTGGCAGCCATCTTGAATTTTGGGCCGCACCCAGAAACACTCGTTCTCATCCCAAGGTGATAACAATGGTACCCAAGAAGTTTTGTGAAGATCGGTTCATAAATACAGCCTCTAGCCCGAGCCGTATTGACATGTGCACTTACAGTGTATAAGTAGTGCTGAATAAATCAAAGTTCATCTAGTTTGCATAATTTCTGCACGAGAAAGAAACCTGTTCTATATGTGATGTATTCCATGTTACTAAACATTCATACAAAAATTTATTCAAATCAGAACTTTCATACAGAAGTTCTGTACAAAAGACTGATTTCACTAATTTTGGTACAAAATGGCTGCTGGTGGCCATCTTGAATTTCGGACAACACACCAAAACACTCGTTCTCATCCCACGGTGATAACAAAGGTACCCAAGAAGTTTCGTAAAGATCGGTTCATAAATACGGCCTCTAGCCTGAGCCGTATAGAAGTTGTGTACAAAAAACTGATTAGACCTAATTTCGGTACAAAATGGCCACTGGCAGCCATCTTGAACTTTTGGCCGCAACCAGAAACACTCGTTCTCATCCCAAGGTGATAACAAAGGTACCCAAGATGTTTCGTGAAGATCTGTTCATAAATACAGACTCTAGCCCGAGCCGTATTGACATGTGTACTTACTGTGTGTAAGTAGCATCGAAAAAATCAAAGTTCATCTAATTTGCATAATTTCTGCACGAGAAAAAAACCTGTATTATATGTGATGTATCCCATGGTACTAAACATTCACACAAAAAATTATTCAAATCAGCGCTTTCATATGGAAGTTCTGTGCAAAAATCTGATTGCACCAAATTTTGTACAAAATGGCTGCCATCCGCCATCTTGAATTTCGGACCGGTGTCACACGTCATCTTCCCCCCCGGATATCTTCCCCCACAGGGGAAGATATCCTAGGATATCTTCCCCTCCGGGGGGGGGGGGGGGGGAGATATCCTAGTATATCTTCCCCCACACCACGAAAAATTTTTTTTGGATTAATTTAACATTATTTGATGATGAAATGGAGAGAAAAATGTGGGGTTTTTTTGCAGAATGTTGTTTTTTTTCAGGTTCAACTTGGATATCTTGCTCTCATCCAGTTGAAAACCTGTGACAAAAATTCCTTTCAATATTTTCTCAACTATTCTGGTTCATGTTGTCATGTGACATGAAGTGTAACTGTTTTGGGTAGAAAAAATTGGTCTCGGATATAAACACTGAGTTAGGGTTGGTTGGAATGGGAGATGGGGAGGGGGGGGGGGGGGGGGGGTGGGGGGAAGATATCCAGGCCTGGATATCTTCCCTCCACCATGACAAAAAATGATTTGTCAAACATTTGACACTAATTGATAATGAAACGGTGAGAGAAATAGATTTGGGACTTTAAAATGGTTTCGGATAAACACTGAGTTAGGGTTGGTTGGAATGGGAGGTGGGGGAAGATATCCAGGCCTGGATATCTTCCCCCCCCACCATGACAAAAACATTTTTGTCGAACAATTCACACTAATTGATAATGAAATGGTAAGAGAAATAGATTTGGGCCTTTAAAAATGGTTTCGGATAAACACTGAGTTAGGGTTGGTTGGAATGGGAGGTGGGGGGAAGATATCCAGGCCTGGATACCTTCCCCCCCCCCCCCCCCACCATGACAAAAACTTTTTTGTCGAACATTTGACACTAATTGATAATGAAATGGTGAGAGAAATAGATTTGGGACTTTAAAAATGGTTTCGGATAAACACTGAGTTAGGGTTGGTTGGAATGGGAGGTGGGGGGAAGATATCCAGGCCTGGATATCTTCCCCCCCCCCCCCCCCCCTCCACCATGACAAAAAAGTTTTGTCGAACATTTGACACTAATTGATAATGAAATGGTGAGAGAAATAGATTTGGGACTTTAAAAATGGTTTTGGATAAACACTGAGTTATGGTTGGTTGGAATGGGAGGTGGGGGGTGGGGAAGATATCCAGGCCTGGATATCTTCCCCCCCACCATGACAAAAAAATTTTTGTCGAACATTTGACACTAATTGATAATGAAATGGTGAGAGAAATAGATTTGGGACTTTAAAAATGGTTTCGGATAAACACTGAGTTAGAGTTGGTTGGAATGGGAGGTGGGGGAAAGATATCCAGGCCTGGATATCTTCCCCCCCTCCCCCCCCCCCCCCCCCCCCACCATGACAAAAAATTTTTTGTCGAACATTTGACACTAATTGATAATGAAATGGTGAGAGAAATGGATTTGGGACTTTAAAAATGGTTTCGGATAAACACTGAGTTAGGGTTGGTTGGAATGGGAGGTGGGGGGAAGATATCCAGGCCTGGATATCTCCCCCCCCCCCCCCCCACCATGACAAAAAAATTTTTGTCGAACATTTGACACTAATTGATAATGAAATGGTGAGAGAAATAGATTTGGGACTTTAAAAATGGTTTCGGATAAACACTGAGTTAGGGTTGGTTGGAATGGGAGGTGGGGGAAAGATATCCAGGCCTGGATATCTTCCCCCCCCCCCCCCCCCACCATGACAAAAAATTTTTGTCGAACATTTGACACTAATTGATAATGAAATGGGGAGAGAAATAGATTTGGGACTTTAAAAATGGTTTCGGATAAACACTGAGTTAGGGTTGGTTGGAATGGGAGGTGGGGGAAAGATATCCAGGCCTGGATATCTTCCCCCCCCCCCCCCCCCCCCCCCACCATGACAAAAAATTTTTTGTCGAACATTTGACACTAATTGATAATGAAATGGTGAGAGAAATAGATTTGGGACTTTGAAAATGGTTTCGAATAAACACTGAGTTATGGTTGGTTGGAATGGGAGGTGAGGGGGAAGATATCCAGCTCTGGATATCTTCCCCCACCATGACAAAAAAATTTTTGTCGAACATTTGACACTAATTGATAATGAAATGGTGAGAGAAATAGATTTGGGACTTTAAAAATGGTTTTGGATAAACACTGAGTTAGGGTTGGTTGGAATGGGAGGTGGGGGGTGGGGAAGATATCCAGGCCTGGATATCTTCCCCCCCCCCCCACACCATGACAAAAAAGAAAGAAGATATCCAGGCCATCTAACTCAGTGTTTATCCGAAACCATTTTTAAAGTCTCAAATCTATTTCTTTCACCATTTCATTATCAATTAGTGTCAAATGTTTGACAAAAAATTTTTGTCATGGTGGGGAGGGGGGGGAAGGTATCCAGGCCTGGATATCTTCCCCCCCCCCCCCCCCACCTCCCATTCCAACCAACCCTAACTCTGTGTTTATCCGAAACCATTTTTAAAGTCCCAAATCTATTTCTCTCACCGTTTCAATATCAATTAGTGTCAAATGTTTGACAAATTTTTTTGTCATGGTGGGGGGAAGACATCCAGGCCAGGATCTGTTCTCACCATTTCATCATCAAATAATGTCAAATTAATCAAAAAATTTTTTTTTATGGGTGGGGGGAAGATATCCAGGGTGGGGGGGAAGATATACTAGGATATCTTCCCCCGGGGGGGAAGATAACCAGGGGGGGGAAGATATCCCGTTACACCGGACCCAAAAACACTCGTTCTCGTCCCACGGTGATAACAAAGGTACCCAAGGAGTTTCGTAAAGATCGGTTCATAAATACAGCCTCTAGCCCGAGCCGTATTGGCATTTGCACTTACAGTGCAGAAAGTAACACCAAAAAACATCAAAGTTAGTCTAATTTGCATAATTTACGCATGAGAAAAAAATCCGTATTATATGTGATGTATCCCATGGTACTAAACATTTCTACAAAAAATTATTCAAATCAGAACTTTCATATGGAAGTTCTGTACAAAAAACAGATTTCTGCATCATCGGTACAAAATGGCGGCTGGCAGCCATCTTCAATTTAGGACCGCACCCAAAAACACTTGTTCTCGTCCCACGGTCATAACAAAGGTACCCAAGAAGTTTTGTAAAGATCAGTTCATAAATACGGCCTCTAGCCCGAGCCGTATCCAATTGTTGACGTATGGACAGACGGACGACGGGCCATGGCAAAAGCTCAAATTTGGCTTCACCAAAGTTGAGCTAAAAATGGAAAAAAAAGAATGAAAATTAGTTGGCAACTTTGGTGAATAATGCTGGCCGGTTTTGGCCGTTACGTTAGGTAAAGGGTTAACTGGAAAAAATCTGCAATAGTTTGCATCGCTCACCACAAAAGGTCTTGTCTGTGAGTATCACCATTGAATTCAACCTAACTTCCCTTTGAGCACTCTTTAGAGGTTCCAGGGGATCAGTTACCAAGCATATTCAGTCAGAAAACAAGAGCTGGACTTTCGTCCGGTGCATACCCCCATGTGGTGTACCGCTTAGTGTGGGCATACCTATGACCAACAAATATTATTTATCAATATAAATCCAGACTGACAGATGGAAGCAATCCAGAATACTCCCCCCCCCCCCCCCCTTCCATTTTCTTTGAAAGTTTTCAACAATTTCCAGCAATTTCTAAGTCAAAAGGTATGGTAAATTGTTTGGTGTTTGGATGTTTTATGCAATGAGGCAGAAGACTTTGTCATATGCAAACTGCATTCCATATTTCACTGAAATCTGATAACCCCAATCCAGTATGCCCCCACCTCCCATTTTCTTCAAAAGTTTTCAACAATTTCCAACAATTTCTAAGTCAAAAGGTATGGTAAATTCTTTGGTGTTTGGAAGTTTTATGCAATGAGGCAGAAGCCTTTGTCATAGGCAAACTGCATGCCATATTTCACTGAAATCTGATAACCCATACCTGAGATACAGGCTGAACAGACAAATAATGTCTATTTCCTACAATTTCTAAGTCAAAAAAGGGGGATAACTCTAAAAAGGAGAATGTGAGAAATATCATTGAATCCTTTTTTTAAGCCTATACCATAAGCAGTGTTCATGGCAAATTTCACTGCAATAGAACATTCGATACCCGAGATACAGGCTGAACAGACAAAATTTGGCTCGGGCGGACACAATTTCTAAGTGAACAAGTAATAAAAAAAAAATAATAATAAAAAAAAAAAATAACTAGTGTGGGCATACCTATGACCAACAAATATTATAAAAAATAATAATTTACTTAAGTTATGAATATTCTCGGATGGACTCACACATGGATGGACAGACAGACGGATGGACGGATGCACACACGCATGTAATCCAGTATACCCCCATTTTCTTCGAAAGTGGGGGTATAAAAACCAAATTAGGGTAACAAATGAATAATACTTATCTAATCTATGTTGTGCTCTCATTGTCACATTTTCCCCCTTATTGTCAATACAGATAAAAATGTGACAATGAGAACGCAACATATTCGCCCCTTTGGCGTATAGACTAAGTGACGAGAGTCCATAGGGGCCACTAGTCCAGTTCCCTCCTAGTATGATAGTTTGATCAGTTCTTGCACGTATACAGTAAAAACATTTGGCCGTTTTTTGCTGGGTCTTGCAGTTCAATACAAAATTTATTAGTTTGGGGGAAAATAACTTCCTAAAAACTGTCACTGCTTCAAAATTTAGAAATATACAGATGTCTACTTGCAAGTCATCATAAATAAAAAGTTTCAACAAAATTGAACCATCTATGAAGCAGAATTATAGTCATTAGCTGACAATGCAATCTTTCATTATGTAAGCCTAAGAACTGGGATCGATGTTCACTGTAATCCTACTATCCACATCATTAGTTATAACGATTTACAAGCAGACAACATCTGCAAAACAATCTCTTGAATGACTCAATTTTTTCATTTTTGCCTGAAAAACATTTGTAGTTTATGACACCTCATCAGTATGAGATTGTTCCAATGAGAGGCTATAAGCTAAGTTTTGGTGGTTAAGATTGAAAAACTAATAAAAATAAAATTTGAATGGCAATTTTTGTGAACAGAGGTAATAAAATTGAAAAACTACTAAAAGTTGAACGGCAATTTTTGTGAATATTAATAATAAAATTGAAAAACTAATAAAATTTGAATGGCAATTTTTGTGAATAGTAGTAATATGAAAGTGGCAATGACACTGTAGCTCAACTTGACAAACTTGAACTTGGTATAAGTTATAAGTGAAATGGCAAAATTGAAGAACATTGATACCAATGTTTTTTTGTGAAATTTCAACATAACAGCATTGTGTGCGCACATTTGAGTAATCCATGCATTTTTAAATGTAAACTGTAAGACTGGCTAAAGGAAGAATGTTGAAACACAAATGCAGTACGTTCAGAGGTTATCGTAAATGGCAACTTTTTTCACACAAATGAATGCTAATCAATAGCTCTTGTCTAAAGGTCACGCCTAATGAGCACAAGAAGTTAAAAAACAATCCCCTGATAAATGAGGTCTGTAGGCCATGTCAAAGAAGAATGTTAATGCACAAATGCAATAAATTCAAATATTGTTGCCAACAGCAACAGTTTTTGATGGAAATGAAAAGAAAATCGATAGCTCCTATCTTTGTCACTCTGCATATGCATACAAAGTTTCAAAACAACCTGATAATGAATGCTCCCTCTGAGGCATGCCAAAGGAAGATGTTAATGCACAAATGCACTAAGTTTGAAGGTTATTGCTTGTGGCAATGTTTTTTTCTCTCTTTTTTATGGAAATTCATAAATATACCCTGCAGAGAGTTCAAAAGGGATAAGTTGCTGCACAAATGCAGAAAGTTCAAAGGCTGGTCATAACACCAGTAATTTTTTATGGAAAAGAAAAAAAATCAAAAGCTCAAATCTGGAGGTCACCCCAAACACACATACCAAGTTTCAAAGTGATCCAATCATAAATGTGCCCTGAAGGGTGTGCCAAATGAAAATATTGAAGTCTGACTAAACTAAGTTTAAAGGTCGTTGCTAGCGGCTACATTTTTTGACAGAAATGGAAGAAAATTGATAACTCCCATATAGATAACACCCCCACACAAGCACACCAAGTTTCCAAGGGATCCAATCATAAATGTGCCCTGCAGGGCGTGTCAAAGGGATATGTTAATGCATAACTGCATTAAGTTTTTACTAAGTTCATCAGAAGCCGTTGCCAATGGCATTTGTAAATGCGACCTGTAGACTGTGCTAATGGTTTTCGGGTTTTGGGCTCGGGCAGACATCACGGTTAACTGATCGCGACCAAAAGGGGACGTTCTCGTCTAGACATGACCTCAAACCTGTATATGAAATTTCGTGACGATTGGATAAGAAATCGGGGTGCAAACTGTGCTAAAGGAAAATGTGAACAGACTCACAGACTAACAGACTTCCGCACGCGTGATGGCAATAGCTTATCTTGACTCAGTCAAGTTAAGCTAAAAACTATTAAAATTTGAATGGCCATTTTTGTGAATAGTGGTAATAAAATTGAAAAGCTAATACAGTTTGAATGGCATTTTTTGTGAATAGTGCGGGCCAGTTATGCTACATTATGTACCTGCTGCCATCAGTCAATTCGTCAAGTGCTGGACGCCCATACTGGGCTCTATTCTGAAGTGCAGGTATCACAACTTAAAAGCTTCCTGCCCTGTGGATGTACTTCCTATTATCTTTGAGCTTTTCAACTGTGAAGGGAGCATGGTGGCTCAATGGTTAGAGCATTGAACTTCAAACCAAAAGGTCTATGGTTTAATCCTGACCAGCGGTAGCAGCATTGTGTCCTTGGGCAAGGTACTTAATACTGATTGCCCACATGAGGGCAAGGTAGCGATGTGCACTGGGGCTTACTGCATGTTGATGGAGCAGATTCTGGCTGTTGGAGACCCAGAATGACCAATTTGGAGCACTTGCGAACTGATGCATACTGCATGTCGATGGTACCACATTCTGACTGTTGGGAGCCCAGCATGACCAGTTTAGGGTACTGGTGTACTAACGCATACTGCATGTCAATGGTACCAGATTCTGACTGTTGGGGGCCCAGCATGACCAGTTTGGAGTACCGCTGTACTAAGGAATACTGCAGATCGATGGTCTGGCTGTTGGAGGCCCAGCATGACCAATTTGGAGTACTGGTGTACTAAGGCATACTGCATGTTGATGATACCACATTCTGAATGTTTGGGTCCCAGAATGACCAGTTTAGAGTACTGGTGTACTAACGAAGACTGCACATCAATGGTACCTTATTCTGGCAGTTGGGTCCCAGTCTGTCCAATTTGGAGTACTGGTATGGTATGTGTTAACCCTTTACCTAACATGAAAAGCAGAAGACACTCGCAAACAAAATTCTTGAATAAGTACAGGTGTACTAAGGAATACTGCACATCGATGGTCTGGCTGTTGGAGGCCTAGCATGACCAATTTGGAGTACTGGTGTACTAACGCATACTGCATGTCAACGGTATCAGATTCTGACTGCTGGGGGCCCAGCATGACCAGTTTAGAGTACTGGTGTACTAAGGAATACTGCACATCGCTGGTACCTTATTCTGGCTGATGGAGGCCCAGTATGACCAATTTGGAGTACTGGTGTACCAACATATACTGCATGTTGATGGTACCACATTCTGAATGTTTGGGTCCCAGAATGACCAGTTTAGAGTACTGGTGTACTAAGGAATACTGCACATTGATGGTACCTTATTCTGGCAGTTGGGGCCCAGTATGGCCAATCTGGAGTACTGGTATGGTATTTGATAACCCTTTACCTAACATGAAAAGCTGAAGACACTCGCAAACAAAATTCTTAAATAACTACAGGTGTACTGAGGAATACTGCACATCGATGCTATCTTATTCTGGCTGTTGGAGGCCCAGCATGACCAATTTGGAGTACTGATGTACTAACGCATACTGCATGTCAATGGTACCAGATTCTGACTGTTGGGGGCCCAGTATGACCAGTTTGGAGTACTGGTGTACTAAGCAATACTGCACATCAATGGTACCTTATTCTGGCTGTTGGGGGCCAAGCATGACCAATTTGGAGTACTGGTGTACCAACGTATACTGCGTGCCGATGGTACCACATTCTAAATGTTTGGGTCCCAGAATGACCAGTTTGGAGTACTGGTGTACCAACGCATACTGCATGTCGATGGGACCACATTCTGAATGTTTGGGTCCCAGAATGACTAGTTTGGAGTACTGGTGTACTAAGGAATACTGCACATCGATGGTACCTTATTCTGGCAGCTGGGTGCCCAGCATGACCAATTTGGAGTACTGGTATGCTTTGTGTCAACCCTTCATTTTTTTGTCTCAAAAACATAGGTTATGACCCCTCATTGGAACAAGCTCGATGAGCTTGTTCCAAAGAGGGGTCATGACCTATGTTTTTGAGACAAAAAATGAAAATTAATTGGCAATTTTTTAGAATAGCATTGGCCGGTTTTGGCCGTTACGTTGGGTAAAGGGTTAATCAAATAAGAAGTTGCTTCATGACTACCATATGTACATTTTATTTATTCAGTAATAAATTTCCAAGAAGTCTTACGTTTTTAACTATAATCCAGACTGACTAATATTACAACTAAATCATCAAGGCATGCCTTCAACGAATATTAGTCAGGGAGGACTTGAGCCATCACAGTTGGGACAAATCAGGTTTACACCCCTCCCTCCCCCATTGGCCATCTTTGCGACACTCCTGCCAACATACTCTACAATAAACTATTTCAAAAAATAGTTGCTGAACCAATTCTGTTTACAAAAAATTTAATCAAAAATTTCATCAATAAAACTATTTTTCAAGGTCACATATATTAGCTTAGTTGTTTTTGTTATGTTAGGTTTGTGAACTGTAATGATGTTGAACTTAACAAAAGTGCACATATCACTGAAGCAATACAATGTCCCCTACCGGACTAATGAGCATTAATAATTATACAAATGTTATAACCTTTATGTGATCAGCATGAATTCTGTTGAAGCATTTCAAAAAAAAAAGTCCAGAAAACTGATATTTTAGCACTTTTCCATATTTCCAAGGGCCATAACTCACACAAGAATAATGTAATCAGCATGAAACTCAAACTTGAACTGTAAGTTATTGTTCTATAGTAGATTACCAAGAATGAAATCATTCGGTTGAAGCATTTCCAAAAAAAGTCTGGAAAACTAAAGTAGGACTGACAGACTGACTGACGGATGGACAGAGTGCAAATGAAACTTGATCTGTAAGTCATCGTTCTATAGTAGGTTACTAAAAATGAAATCATTCCGTTGAAGCGTTTCCAAAAAAGTCCGGAAAACTAAAGTATGACCAACAGACTGACTGACAGACTGACGGATGAATGGACAGAGTGTAAATGAAACTTGATCTGTAAGTCATCGTTCTATAGTAGTTACCAAAAATGAAATCATTCCGTTGAAGCGTTTCCAGAAAAAGTCTGGAAAACTGATCTTTTGGTGCTTTTCCATATTTCCAAGGGCCATAACTCACACAAGAATAAGGCAATCAGCATGAAACTCAAACTTGATCTGTAAATCATCGTTCTATAGTAGGTTACCAAAAACGAAATCATTCCGTTGAAGCGTTTCCAAAAAAAACCTCCAGAAAACTGATATTTTGGGGCTTTTACATATTTCCAAGGGTCGTAACTCACACAAGAATAATGCAATCAGCATGAAGTTCAAACTTGATCTGTAAGTCATCGTTCTATAGTAGTTTACCAAAAATGAAATCATTCCGTTGAAGTGTTTCCAAAAAAACTCTGGAAAACTGATATTTTGGTGCTTTTTCCAATATTTCCAAGGGTCGTAACTCACATAATAATAATGCAATCATTATGAAACTCAAACTTGATCTGTAAGTCATCATTCTGTAGTAGTTTACCAAAAATTAAATCATTCCGTTGAAGCGTTTCCAAAAAAACTCCGGAAAACTAAAGTGTGACTGACAGACTGACAGACTGACGGATGGACGGAGTGCAAACCTACAATCCCCTCCGGCGATGCCGGTAGGGGATTAATTAATGTGTATGATTTGATCTAGTTTGCAAGCACAGTACAATGATCACAAAAGCTGGCTGATAATTTTTACACGGTCATGAATGGGATGCAAGGCAGTTGAAAATTATCCTTTTGATTTTCTCCCCACAGGACTGTAGAATCTCATCTGTTGGAAAAGAAATGTTGAACAATGAATCCGGGATGCTATGTTTGTTTTTTCTGGATTCGGTCTCGATTCTCACTATTTTAATTCTAAAATCTGAATCCATTAGTGTGGAAGTGTGTTGTGACACGATCGTGATTGGGTCGAGAAAATAATTACTTCTGTGATTAAAGTACTATACACCTTTCAAACATCCTGAACAATTATGGATTTCAGTGCAGGGTTCCTGCAGGCAAGTATAGTAAAGGGGTTATCAAGCAGTTACGTTCAGAAGGCAACAATAAATAAATAATTAATGAAAGTGTCAATGACACTGTAACTCAACTTGTCAAGACAAAGACATGTACATGTATAGTATGTGATACAGCAATGACTAACATCTAGGTAATGACCTGATAACAAAGGTACATATAAAGTATTGTAAAGGTCTGTACATAAATACTGACTGTTGCCTGTAACAAATGTATAGGTAAAGTATTGTAAAGGTGGGTGACAGTCAGATGCTAAACTAGAAAAGAAATCTTTGAGTCCCAGAGTGGGTCTGACTGAACCCCAAAATATTTGTTCTCATAACACAGTGATAACAAAGGCACCCCAAAACACACTCGTTCCTGTCCCAAGGTGAAAACAAAGGTACCCAAGAAGTTTTGTGAAAATCAGTTCATAAATACGAGCTGTATAGAACTTGTGACAAAAAACTGATTGGACCTAATTTCGGTACAAAATGGCCACTGGCAGCCATCTTGAATTTTGGACCGTACCCAGAAACACTCATTCTCGTCCCAAGGTGATAACAAACGTACCCAAGAAGTTTTCTGAAGATCGGTTCATAAATACAGCCTCTACCCTGAGCCGTATTGACATGTGTGCTTACATTGTGTAAGTAGCACTGAATAAATCAAAGTTCATCTAATTTGCATAATTTCTGCACGAAAAAAAACCCCTTACAATATGTGATGTATTCCATGTTACTAAACATTCATACAAAAATTTATTCAAATCAGAACTTTCATACAGAAGTTCTGTACAAAAGACTGATTGCACTAATTTTGGTACAAAATGGCTGCTGGTGGCCATCTTGAATTTTGGACCACACCCAAAAACACTCGCTCTCATCCCACGGTGATAACAAAGGTACCCAAGAAGTTTTGTAAAGATTGGTTCATAAATATGGCCTCTAGTCTGAGCTGTATAGAAGTTGTGTACAAAAAACTGATTAGACTTAATTTCGGTACAAAATGGTCACTGGCAGCCATCTTGAATTTTAGACCGCACCCAGAAACACTCGTTCTCATCCCAAGGTGATAACAAAGGTACCCAAGACATTTCGTGAAGATCAGTTCATAAATACAGACTCTAGTCTGAGCCGTATTGACATGTGTACTTACTGAGTGTAAGTCGCACTGAAAAAATCAAAGTTCATCTAATTTGCATAATTTCTGCACGAGAAAAAAACCCGTATTATATGTGATGTATCCCATGGTACTAAACATTCACACAAAAAATTATTCAAATCAGCGCTTTCATATGGAAGTTCTGTGCAAAAATCTGATTGCACCTAATTTTGTACAAAATGCCTGCCATCAGCCATCTTGAATTTTGGACCGGACCCAAAAACACTCGTTCTCGTCCCACGGTGATACCAAAGGTACCCAAGAAGTTTCGTAAAGATCGGTTCATAAATACGGCCTCTAGCCCGAGCCGTATTGGCATTTGCACTTACAGTGCTGAAAGTAACACCAAAAAACATCAAAATTAGTCTAATTTGCACAATTTACGCACGAGAAAAAAACCAGTATTATATGTGATGTATCCCATGGTACTAAACATTCATACAAAAAATTATTCAAATCAGAGCTTTCATATGGAAGTTCTGTACAAAAAACTGATTTCTGCATCGTCGGTACAAAATGGCGGCTGGCAGCCATCTTGAATTTCGGACCAGACCCAAAAACACTCGTTCTCGTCCCATGGTCATAACAAAGGTACCCAAGAAGTTTCGTAAAGATCGGTTCATGAATACGGCCTCTAGCCCGAGCCGTATCCAATTGTTGACGTACGGACAGACGGACAGACGGACGATGGACAACGGGCCATGACAAAAGCTCAAATTTGGCTTCGCCAAAGTTGAGCTAATAGAAATGATGTATTGATAATTTATTAGGAATAAGGAAATTGAAATTTACATCAGCTAAACGTCAACTATGCAGGACAGCAGAGTGAGATTAGCACTGCATTGTGTTCAACCTGTAAGGCATGTTTGACACAAAGGAGGATTAACAGGTTACTTTCACTCAATGCCTTCTTGATTAGCTGAGTACACGGCGCCCTGTTGTTCTGACTCGCAATTAGCCCAGAGTAGGAAATGTCTGTTCATTAATTGCCAAGCAAGTGTGAAAAACACATGTTGTTATAGAAGCCACAGTTTGCTTGGTAGCACTGCTTACTTCAGGAAGAGAGTATAAATAAGGCTGTGGACAGTGGTCAAATTGCATTGTGTAGTTTGACCACTGTGTGTTATTTGTTAAATAAATAATTACAGCTGTATATTCTTCTCTTTGAAGGTAAGTCCAGTTTACTTAATATTTTACTTATAGTTTGTTGCGAATGTCCTAAATAGTAACACAAAAAGTTTATTGCTTTGAAACATGCTAAGCATTTTATTCAAATGCTTATCAGGTTTCAGAGGATAAATTAATGTAGGTCCTTTTGTACTCGGCACATAAATTGCGTAAATTATAAATAAGGATAGAGAAGTGTTAGGAATTAAATGGAGAAACAAGTAGAGTAGTTCAGAAACGTTTTTGTTATGTAGAAAGTGTATTATTCATCTGAAATTATTGGTGACCGATTGATTCGAATTGTGTAAAATATTGTGTTCGAGGAGAAGTGTTGAGATGAAATTAAAAAAATGTTATTCATGCATAGGATGCAATTAACCTTGTTTCGGAGCAAGTGAAGTAAATTTGGCCTGTGGCCCAGTTTCCTTGGCTCGCTCAGGAACAAGCATTTTTCTTCTATGGTTCTAGAATAAAAAAAAAAAAAAACGTAACTGTTTGAAACTCCAGTATCCAGATTTGTGTGTAGACAAATGTTTGTTTGTGTGTTTATATATATATATATTTTCCAATCGTACGATAGGTTCCAGTAGAAAACGTGTATGGTCACATCAAAGAATAATAACTATTGCTAATCAAAAACATGGCAATTAAATATCAACCCTTGCATCTAACTAAAATATCAAATAGGTTAAAGATGACCGGAATTCTGTAGCCTATTTCTAGGAAATCTTTATTCTGTTATATCTCAAATGAAGGAGCTCCCTAAGCTCTGTCAGTCGAGATATAACCGAATAAACCTGTATTTATGTACTAGGAGCTAACCAGTCATAGGGTACCGTTGTTCTGTTATATCTCAACTGAGGGAGCTCCGAGCATTCTGTCAGTCGAGGTATGACTGAATGAACCGGTGGTTATGAACTGGAAATCATGAGATATAACCGAATGAACCCGTAGTTAGGGATAGGAAGTCATAGTACACCTCTGTTCTGTTATATCTCAACTGAAGGAGCTTCTGGAGCTCTGTCGGTCGAGATATAACTGAATGAACATTAAGTTATTTATTGGTGTTTATGGTCACTTTTTATGTGGACTTTAGCTTTTGAAATTGCCATTTTTATAATTGTATTTTAAGTATTGTTTCCCCAGCTGACGTAGCAAGGGGAGCCTGCCACGGCTCTATTTCCTTCGTCTGCTTGGAAACAATCTGAATACATTGGCTCAAAGAGCTTACAGCTGTAAAAGAAGAACTCATCTAGTCTTGTTTTACGAGCAAGTGAAGTAAAGGGGTCCAAAATGGTACTTGGTTCTAAGGCAAGCTGACATGAGTAATTTAAGTATGCAACAACAAATTTGGGTTCGTTCAGTTGTAGAATTCGCCGCACCTGTTCAAGCTGTCTTAATCACCAGTGTGCTGGCCGTCCCTAGGTTAGGGATGGCTGCTCTTATCTCGATGTTATAATGTTGCCATAATTGTTAGACTACCAAAATGTATAGAAATGTTAGGTTATCCCCGAGGGTACAAGACACAGATCCCTAAGGGACACTTTGTAAACTTAAGTCTTTATACCTGTATTCAAAATGGCATTGTGTAGTTTGACCACTGTGTGTTATTTGTTAAATAATTACAGCTGTATATTCTTTTCTTTGAAGGCTAATTCCCTAGATTAGAGTGAGAGAAAAATCGCCCTCTCATACAAGGACTGATAAAATTCAAGGTTATTCAAGACCATTTCTTGATATATTGCAGCATTTTTCAAGGCCCTACAAAAGCCTACTTCAAGAATTTTCAAGGACCTGCCTTCACTAGTCCAAACTAGGCCCCTCCAGTCATTACCCCATCCTCCCACTTCCCTACTTTAGGGAAGTGGGAGGATGGGGTAATGATCAGAGGTGTTTAGTAAGAATGCTGCCTTCATGAGCTCTGGCACATAAAACTATATAGTTATGAATACGTGCTTTGTCAGCATTTTTATTTTGTGAATATTCAAGGCTTTTCAAGACACATTTTCCTGGATTCTAAGACACTGAATGAACCTTATTCAAATTCAAGACCGTTCCTTGAATCCAAGGCCCTGCAGGAACCCTGCAGTGACCTGACCAATGTTTGTTCATGCATAGATTGTTCAAATAATTTAGGTACATGTGTCTTGCACAATACTACTGCATTGAAACTTCATTTCCTTTTTATAAACACTAATTTATTTTACTTAAATGAAATTGGCTTTAACAAACAGACAAGGCTTATATTAACTGGTTGAGTGCTAGAAGCCACTATCATGGCTCTACTGAAACGTGCTGAAAGCCACCATATTGACTTTGTACTTTAGGCATTATTTGATATTTGCACAGCAGTAGAGTGAAAAGTGTTTACAGAAAATTGTGTTACAATTTATTGGAGAATGACAACAGACACTCTCCAGTAAATTATAACAAATCAATTATTAATGAATAAAATCTTGCTAAACCAAGGCTTCCCTTGCTGACAGCAATAGGATCACTGAAAATGAAAGTGTCAATGACACTGTAGCTCAACTTGTGTTAGACATGTACATGTATTGTATGTGACACAGCAATGACACACATCTAGGCAATGACCTGATAACAAAGGTACATGTAAAGTGTTCTAAAGATCTGCACATAAATACTGACCATAGCCTGTAACAAATGTACAGGTAAAGAATGACTAAACTAAGTTCTAAGAACGTTGGCCGTGGCAACATTTTTTTGACGGAAATTGGAGAAAATCGATAGTTCCCATCTGGAGGTCTCCCTAAACAAGCATACCAGGTTTCAAAGCAATCCAATCATATAAATGTGCCCTGTGGGGTGTGCCAAAGGGAAATACTGTGGTTTGACTAAACCAAGTTCTAAGAATGTAGGCCGCGGCAACATTTTTTGAAGGAAATTGAAGAAAATCGATAGCTCCCATCTAGAGGTCACCCCAAACAAGCATGCCAGGTTTCAAAGCAATCCAACCATAAATGTGCCCTGTAGGGTGTGTCAAAGGGAAATATTGAGGTCTTCTGACTAAACTAAGTTCTAAGAACGTTGGCCGTGGCAACATTTTTTGACGGAAATTGAAGAAAATCGATAGCTCCCATCTACAGGTCATCTTAAACAAGCATACTAGGTTTCAAAGCAATCCAATCATAAATGTGCCCTGTAGGGTGTGCCAAAAGGAAATATTGTGGTCTGACTAAACTAAGTTCTAAGAATGTTGGCCGCGGCAACATTTTTTTACGGAAATAGAAAAAAATCAATAGCTCCCATCTAGAGGTCACCCCAAACAAGCATACAAAGTTTCAAAGTGATCTGATCATAAATGCGACCTGTGAGGTGTGCCAAAGGAAATTGTGGACATACGTACTAACATACTAACATACTAACATACTAATGTACTTGTCAATGACTTTGTCAAGTTGAGCTAAAAATACTCATATTACAAAACACCTTTGGAAAAAAAATTCAGCACTCTACCAGTTAATGCCTCTGCCATTTTTTTCATTTCCTGTTGGTTTCGTTTTTCTATGTTGTTAAAATGTTACATTTTAGAATGCAATGAGAGAAGTAATAAATGAATTGAATTTGACATTTCAATTTCATAGCTTGTAGTAGTTAAAGAAATTTGGTTATGGAAAATTACAATAGCTTTAGGAAGGAGTAAATATAATCTTTAAGTTAATAGAAATATGGAAATAAGATTCCTGGTGAACAGGTCAAATAATTATAATTGCTTGAGGATATGGATAGCACAAAGGTCTTATGGGCCATTTCTTTTCCAAAAAATTGCATATTATAAAAGCAGCATACAACTAACAAGAATTAAGTCTTTTGCATGCTAGTGATAAATTGAACATTTATTGTATTATGTATCCTGCTTGATGGACCTCATGGGGTGTTGGCAAACAGGATATAAACAGTTTAAATGCTCATATTGGATTACCTTGCAAAAAAAGGGTCCATAAACATGGGGAATCCAGTGACTGTCAGCGTAACATAGGTTATTACCACAATGTGGGTTTCCGAGATGGTTTATTCAAGTAGAGACTTCATCTCAGAGCATATATTGCCGACTCCATTAGGATGGGATGATATATGACCCAGAGATGAGGTCGAGACTTGAATACACCTTCTCGGAAACCCTCATGGCAGTAGTAACCATTTTGGCCTCAGCAAGCATAATAACTCAATGCTAGTAAAAACATTCATTTTCTGAAATGAAAGACTACGTGTGCATTTGCTACCCTTAACCCTTTGAACCCTGGTGGTATCTTCCATATGGTAAAGCTGAAGAATAGGGCACTTTTCCATTTACGTAAAAACTACGCATTTTTCTCACCTTTTTTCTACATTTCCTATTACTAGTCATGTTTTTGATAAAATGACCGAAAGATATTCAATTTTACTGGCAATTATAACTGCCCAACAAACGTTTTTTACCTGGCTATTTGTGACATTCGCATTCATCTTTCCTCCATGTTTTTGGTGTTTTTCGGCATCTGCTCTGTGTATTGGTTGTTTTTGGTACACTTGTTTGTTCTGTTCCCGACATGATCTAGGGTCAGTGAAGTGAGGGCTAGGGTTAGCTTACTGGTAAGCTAACCCTAACCCTCTATACACTGACCCTAGACCTACAATCGCCAGCCAAAGAGAAAATGAAAGTTATGTAAACGCGCACTTCAAAATGGAGAGAATGCAGAAGAATCTCTGGCACCGTAACATTAAAAGGGTTTAAATTATCTCTAATCTTAGTCAAAAATGAATATCTTTCAGTCATTTTATCAAAAACATGACTAGTAATAGGAAAATGTAGAAAAAAGGCAATAAAAATGCGTTGTTTTTACATAAAAGGAAAAGTCCCCTATTCTTCAGATTTACCTTCCATATTAGTTCAATGACAGCAACTGGAAGAGTCCATGTTCATTATTTAGGGGTAGACCAATTAATATTTTCAACGTACAGCCTTGGGGCTGCATGTTGAAAATATTGAATGGTCTACCACACACATGCACTTAGCATCCATCCTATTTAATGAAATTATGACGTATCATGTTCCTGGCTGGAAAAATGGCTGCTAGAGTTCGAAGGGTTAATACCGATTTGTATTTTGTCTAGGCTGGTTTACTTGTATTAGGAGAAATTCATTCTTGTTGTAAGATAAATACTTGTACTCCAACAACTCACAATATATTTAATTAAAAGGAATTTACTATTTTATCTATTTGAAATTAACAGGTCAAATATGTTCTGAAGGTATGGTAAATGGTTTGGCGTTGGAAAGTTATTTGTGTTTAACAGAGTTATTCGATTGAAAATGTCCAACTAAGTGTGTTCAACTGTATGTACCAAGGTTTATACAGTATTTTGATATCAATCATTCCAAAGATAATTGTCAACAATAGTTTCTATATGACTGGGGGTGTACGTTCCAGCAAGTCAAAAAGCCGGAATATGCATAACAGGTGTAATATAAGTTGAAACAGGTTAAAAAGCCAAAATAATCACACCTGATGCGATCATAACTAACTAGTCGCTGTAAGACTTAGCCTCACCCTGGGGTAATCTGGGCTCGTTCGAGCCAAGATCGGCCTGAGGTGAGGTCGAGTCTTGCAAAGACTAGCACACATGTTGGCTTCAGCTGCGGCACAACAGCTGCTTCAGCTGTAATAGCAGACACTTCACCATTAAATTCAAAAGCAAAGAATGAAACACCTTGGACATACTGTAAAAATCACAGTAAAAATCAGAGTACAAATAACTCTACAACAAGAATATTCAGGTCCCTGAGCATAGACTAGGAAAGGCGGAAAACAGTAATGAAAACTCAGATGTCTGGAAAAAGCTGAAAAACTTACATCCCTGATATGTGTGATCAGACTATTGGACTTCAAAGATTTTTTTTTTACTGTGAAGCATACATCAGTTGACCTCTCTTTAGAACTCTTTAAATAAGTAGGGTGGAGGTCACTTAACTGGATATCTTTTAACTGCATATGGCTTCCAAACACCAAACCATTTATCATGCCTTCAATACAAATTTGACCTGTTAACTGCATATAGGTTACAGAGTAAACTCCTGTTAATTCAATAGAAAATCTTATATGTTAATAAATTATGCTACAATCACCAAATTCTCCTTGTTTACTGACCTATTTGGCCTCAGCACATCCAATTTATTTATTCACTTATTTATTCATTGGTGTTTAATGTCATATTTCTGCACAGTGGCTAATTGTGACCGCGCAACATGGATATACCCATGCTGACTATTTTAGAGGACTCTCACACCAAGCACTGGTTATTAGGTCCTATTTTATCACTAAAATAGAGCTTACTTACCACAGCAAACAAGCACTGCCTTGCTTCCTGAGGTTCCCACTAAGAAGCACATCAATACAGTCATTTAATCTATTAAATCTTATTTGAGAGATCTCTATGAGTGCTGTCAAACAAGATACAATATAATTATTGCTCAGAGTACCTCACAAATAAAGAAAAGTGTTAAAATCCCTGTTAACTGTATGCCCCTATTAACTGAATAATTTTCACTGACAGAGTGGCTATTCAATTAACCCTTTAATAATGAATCGGACCCATCTGCCCATGTAATTTACAAATGAAGCAGTTGAAAAAATATATATTTTTAAAAAACATTTCAACAAAACCATATCATGTGACCCCTCATTAGAACAAGCTTGTCAAACTTGACCAATAAGGGGCTCTTGTGATATGGTTTTGCTAATTTTATTTTAAATTTAAAAAAACAATAATTAAAATAATAAATGTTGATATCTTGATCATTGTGGAAAGGGTTAACAGACTTCTACTTTACCACAGAAGGATGAAGACAGAATTGAACTCTTTATTCATGGAAATGATCATGTATGGCTCCCTTCTATTCTGAAAAATCACCATGCAGATTTAAAAAAAACCCTCAATTTTCTACTTCCAAAACATAATTTAGAACAGCTCATTGGAATGAGCTCATTCCAGTGAAGGATCAATATATCATAAATGAACGAAATTTTCATTTGTTCACCTCAAAAAATCAATAAATCCTTTATGCAAATGTATCCTATATTCCACATTTGATTGAACTGAAATATCTCATTCCAATTTAATAACTAACTTGAAAACTACATTTAGGTGTCCTAAAAGCCCTAATATGCATATCATCATCAATTTTTAATTTATTAATTTGGAAACATAAGAAATTTTTACAAATACACTTTCTTGATTTCATCAAATAAACAACAAAAGATGTTTAACTCGAATAGCCTGCGGGAACTCTCCCATAAATTGTAACAAGACAAATCTTAACAGACTAAATAATTTGACTTCAAAGATGATATGAAGCATGTCCATTGAATAAGAATCCTATTATTTGGGGTCACCAAGGTTTGGACTGAAGCCCAAATATGGGTTTCCAGCACTCTACCAGTTAAATCTCCTGCATATTGTTCTGTTAAAATTATCAAATGTCATAGTGTTCTCAAATATCTTCACAAATGCTTCAATTAAAAGTTCTCATCACTGTGAACAATTTTACTGTTGTTCAGCAA
The DNA here is from genome assembly GCA_031216915.1 of Pictodentalium vernedei. NCBI lineage: Eukaryota > Metazoa > Mollusca > Scaphopoda > Dentaliida > Dentaliidae > Pictodentalium > Pictodentalium vernedei. Next base: position 157,488,651 of record CM062292.1, read on the forward strand.
TAACATGTAATGCATGCAAATGTCAGAGCATCTTTCCAATAACTGTATAATGTGTCTAGACATGCAACACCTTTGGCGCCTTGGAAATAAATTGATATAGAAGAATGAATAAAGTTAACATGCCCTTCAGGAAAAACTTCAAATGTGACAAATAAGACGACCAGAACCAATAAAATCATAGATAAGTCCATGTTCAGACATATTATTTCCCAAGGAATAGACCCTGAATGACATTAGTTTTGTCTTTACATCTGTTATCTTAGGTATGAGTTTAACCATTTTAAGAGGGTAGACTAATATTTTTTTGCATGAAGAAAACTTTGGTTGTTGAGAAGATGACAAACTGAACAACATAACAGTAAAGAGGATATGTAATAATTTAACACTTGTGGGAGTGGACAAATTTCTTGAATATCCACTAGACCACAACCTGTGCATTGCCAGTAGCTAAGCAGTGATTTCTAGTCAAGTAGTGGCTGCCCATTTAGGCAGCCAAGACTTGACCAGAAATGACTGCCAAGGTAATGTCTAATTTCCAGCAGGTTATCCTCATGATTCCATGTAAAGGGCACCTGTTCTGAGGACATAAAAGTCAGAAATGGGCATTTAAGGATTAATATTATTAACAGCCCGATGAAGTTGTAGAAGGCCTGGATGTAAAGAGATTACATAATACGTTAGCAGGTTATGATATATATACAGAACTGCGCGTATGTTTGAATGGTTTAAGAATTATCGCACGAGATTGCTTTGGCCCAGGATATCACAAGAGCCGAAGGCTCGAGTGATATCCTGGGCCAAAGCAATCTCATGCGATAATTCTTAATTCATTCAAAGGTATGTGTGGTTCTGTATTTATCACACACCTCCTACGTAACAACCACTCTACCCAAAAATTGAACTAAAAGCACATTTCAACTGGATAACTGCAGAGTTTCCTTCATTGCTAAGAAGACATCATTGTTACTTGATGGGGTAGCAACCCTAATTTGCTTTTTAAGTTTTACGGCATTCAATTGGTGGAAACCAAATGACTGCAATCAGTGTCATGGTCACGATGATCAAACTTCAGATATTGACAAAACGTTTTTAAATAGCTAATAAGTTTAGTACACTCCATCATTATATAACCAGTTATGGAAAGTATTTGTCAAGGAACCAGCAGCGAGAATGTTATTTTTATTTTGTAAATTTTTGACTTGAGTTTGATTGTTTAAATAACTTGGAATTTCCAAGTGATCTTGACTCTGGTGCATTCGACCAAGGATGACGTGATTTATTTAGACAGGTTCCTTCTCTGTTTACGTTGGAAACGGAATCGAAGGTATTTGTAGCACCACATGTGCGATACAACTTTTTTTTATCGTACAAGTAGAACAGTTGAAATCCAGTGTTTTACATTAATAGGTGTATGATAAATAACATGTTGGTAACCTATAGGAAAAAAGTGTTGTGATGCCCTCTCTGTTTTTAGTATTTCAGTCGTGCTGTTTATGTCTTAAAAGAATTTCTGCCAAAATAAATAGCAACAACTAACATGCGATCTCGCTAAAGCAAGACTGAATTATAGTTGTTACTATTTATAGTGGCAGAAAATCTTTTAAGATGTAAACAGCTTGCCACTCTATTCATATATGGATGCAAGATGTAACTTTTGACTTGAGTTAGTTCCGAGAGATTGTCAAGTCTTACTGGCAAAGCATGTGGAATTAGGAATCTTGCCATAAGTTGAGTTAATCTGTTTGTCATTACTGTTTGCCATTTCTGTTTGTCATGACGTGCCCTATCTCCTCAGCATCCATAATCCTGATCGACTTCAAACTCTGCAGGTGTGTGTATTTCTATTAGATATTTAACTAAATGGACATCCACAGTTGGGATGCAATATTCTGCATTATTTACTGCGAATTAGCAATTGTGTATCAAGATGGGTTGTATAAGGGAGGTAACTCGTAATGCCACCTATCGAAAAACCATGCATAGCATGGGTCTGTCCACTAGTTTATTTAATGTATTATTTTATCGTAACCTGTTTGTCATCTGTATATTATAAAATTGCAGTTATGTCCACGTAACCGAAATGATAATTTGTGGGTTATTTTTGGGTCTGCTGCAGGATTTTATTCATCCTGAATCTCTCAACAAATACAATGTGGATTTTCCCATTTGCTGCACACCATACTGTAGAATAAGTTGCAATTACAACAAAGTTTCTTCAAGGAAAAAATGTTGAAACTGGTCAAGGCAAAATCAGGATTTGATAAAACCAAAAATCTTCCTTGTATACCAATACCTGGTATCTTATGTATTTATTGAAGTTTAAGTTACCCATTTCTGCACAAAGGCTAATCCTGACTGCAACATGGATATAAAATCAAGTCCAGACAATCATTTATACCCATGTTGCCCATTTTTGAAGACTTCCACCTTGGGCATTGATAACCGGGTCTTATTTTACCAGTAAAACAGAGCTTGTTTGCCACAATGAAAAAGCCCTGCTTCACTTCTTGGGGTTCCCACAGGGAGCCTGGCAGCTGAGACAATTAATGGAATAGTATTTGCTGGTGGAATAGACTGTTGAGATACAATGAAAACAAACTACCTCCCTTTTATACCATTTATTTTCCAACATCATAAACCTGAAAAGATGAAAACTGAAAACAAAATGGTAATTGTTAAATGCAATCATACTTCAAATTTTATGCTACTTTGTTGCACTAACTACATATCTGTGATATTTCTTTCTCCCACTACTAAGGTACTGAGCAAGCCAGAAAATAAGCAGACTGTCATCTGTAAAATGAGGTCCCCTGAGGGTGAATTTAGTTATGCTACCCTGCACAGCACTAACTACATATCTGTGATATTTCTTTCTCCCACTACTAAGGTACTGAGCAAGCCAGAAAATAAGCAGACTGTCATCTGTAAAATGAGGTCCCCTGAGGGTGAATTTAATTATGCTACCCTGCACAGCAGGGTAGCATCACTAAATGCACCCTCTGTGAACCTCAATCTGAATCAGGATATCAAAACTAAACAGAAAGAGGTACCCAGAGGATAAATTGGCCCACTTTATGGGATAGTATCATCAAATTCAGCCTCTGGGGACCTCATTCTGCAAATGTCACGACTGCTTATTTTCAGGCCTGGTACTGAGACATATATAAAGTCGTGTGAGACAGCTGGGAGAGATGTGCCTGTCTTGCCCCACCCATGTGACAGCTATCTCACCCAACCCACGTAACCATCCTATATTAGCTTATTAGCATATTTAATGAGCTCAGGATTATTCAATCATCTCACGTTCTTCTGTAAACAAACGACGTGGTGTCACGTTTCCGAAATATTAGCAGATGAACGTTTGTCGAAGAAAATAGAAATAAAAACACAGAACTCAAAACCAAAGTACACTTGACCCTTTTATCTCAATTTTTGGATGAACGACATTTTGAGTGGAGCAAGCTGCACGAAACTCCCGTCGAAAAGTTATGCAAATACATTGTAGAATTCATAATATGACGTCATCAAAAATGTGTCAATGTTCATTTCACTACAAATCTTTAACCCCTGTCTTGCAGCATTGGGATTGAATTTTGTGGTATATACCTGTGGTATATACAGAACTTTTGTGCACTCTTTCTGATAAGCAAATCAGTTTTCTTCAAAAATGGACAACAAAATTGTTCGGTACAGCTGCACATGTCCCTGAATTACTCGTGATGATGCCAGACTGCTTTGGTGGTGAGAGAAAAATTATCCCTGATTGGGGCGGGTGTGAGATGAGGAAATCTCACCCTTGGGACAAGATATTTGGCCCAGACACTCAGCAAGCCTCGTGTCTGGCCTAAATATCTTGCCCTCGTGTGAGATTTCCCCATCTCTCACCCTCACCCACCAGGGATAATAATAATCAAAGAAGATCAACTAGTGTTGTTTGTTGCTGCAAGTTGGAGAGTGGAAACAACCTTGTGGTCCTGTTATACTGAACGTATTTATAAGTTCATCTCAGTTGAGGAAAAACTGGCAAGGTGAAAAGAAGCAATTGAAGGAACTGCCTGCCTCTCCAGTGAGCGCCTGCCTCTTCTAGTTTGGTCCAGGGTCAGTAGAAGTTATAACGAGGATGAGGTGCACACCAACCCTGGTATTGATTCAGCATCTCCTACCATCACACATACTATTCTACTCCCAGACCCACTCCAAAGACCTATTTTACCTTTTACCAAATGTATATGATATCAGCAATCAGGATTAAGTGCCTTGCCCAAGGACTCAACGCAGTTACACCTGGTGGGTATCAAACCATGGACCTTTTGGTTTGAAGTCCAATGCCATAACCACTAAACCACCGCATTCCCTGTGGTTAAAATTCTTCTTCATATTTCCAGCTATCTTATAAAAGCCAAAAAAAAATCAGCAGAATATTTCAGGCAATTTATTTATTATTTATTCACTCTATGAACTCCTACCATCCCATGCCATTCCACTGAGAGATCTTTCCCTTGACCTATGAACCCTTTACCCGATGCACAGGATATCAAAATTTATTTTTTTAATTGTTTAACAAGCTCGTTCCAATGAAGGGTCATATGAAATGGTTTTGTTGAAATTTTTTGAAAAATATAATTTTCAACTGCTTAATTTGTAAATTACAAAGGTGGATGCGGCCAATTTGTTAGGTAAACTGGTGAAGTGCAAAATTATTTTTCATTGGTGGGCTTCCATAACTTCGTAGCTCAAATTTTCCAATTTTTTAGGAAGGACAAAAAATTTAATATCTTCTGACATGGGAAACAAAAAACAAGAGTGACTGTGGTTCCACAAACAGAAAGCCTCATTCATTGTTGCAGATAACATTTAGAATCTATTAGATGTGTTGTCTATGTCAATAAAACCATATCATTTGACCCCTAATTGGATTGAGCTCAACAAGCTCGTTTCAATGAGGCATCATATGATATGGTTTTGTTAAAATATTTTGAAAAATATTAGAGATTATTACCATTATGTGGATGTACAAAATATGTATCCGAGTCGAGCTCTGGGTTCTAATGGCAGATCACAACGAGTCGAAGATGGGTTGTGATCTACCCTTAGAACCCGGAGCGAGACTCGGATACATATTTTGGACATCCGCATAATGGTAATAATCATTTTATTTTACAATGTATTGGGGATAAGTCAAGAATGCAGACGAATATATAACGAACGTTTTATTTGTTCGGATGAACAAAAACAAAAATGAAAGTGTCAATGACACTGTAGCTCAACTTGTTTAAGACATGTACATGTATAGTATGTGACACAGCAATGACAAACATCTAGGTAATGACCTGACAACAAAGGTACATGTAAAGTATTGTAACAGTCTGTACATAAATGCTGACCGTAGCCTGTAACAAATATATAGGTAAAGTATTGTAAAGGTAGGGTGACAGTTGGATGCTAAACTAGAAAAGAAATCTTTGAATCCCAGAGTGGGTCTGACTGAACCCAAAAATATTTGTTCTCATAGCACAGTGATTAACAAAGGCAACCAAAAACATTCATTCCTGTCACAAGGTGATAACAAAGGTACCCCAAGAAGTTTCGAGAAGATTTGTTCATAAATACAGACTCTAGCCCGAGCCGTATTGACATGTGCACTTACTGTGTATAAGTAGCACTGAACAAATCAAAGTTCATCTAATTTGCATAATTTCTGCATGAGAAAAAAACCTGTATTATATGTGATGTGTATTCCATGTTACTAAACATTCCTACAAAAATTTATTCAAATCAGAACCTTCATACAGAAGTTCTGCGCAAAAAACTGATTGCACTAATTTTGGTACAAAATGGCTGCTGGTGGCCATCTTGAATTTTGGACCACACCCAAAAACACTCGTTCTCGTCCCACGGTGATAACAAAGATACTCAAGAAGTTCCGTAAAGATCGGTTCACAAATACGGCCTCTAGCTCGAGCCGTGTTGACAGCGTGACAAACAGACAGACGGACGACGGGCCATGACACTACCTCAAATTTGGCTTCGCCAAAGTTGAGCTAAGAATGGAACGTGCTTGTATCCGACCCCCTGATACAAACATCTGTATCAGGGGGTCGGATACACGACAGTTACAGAGTTAATACAGACAAAATACTTGTTGATTGTAAGATAAATTTTTTTTAACTGCTTAATTTCTAAATTACTCAGATGGATGCAGATGATTTGTTAGGTAAAGGGTTAACTAGTAGAGTGCTAAATTATTTTTTGTCGTGGGATTCCATAATGTTGTAGCACAAAGTTTCCCTTTTTTCAGGAAGGACAAAAAACTGAATAACTTCAGATATGGAGAAGACACAGAACAGAGTAACTGTGGCTCCTCAAACAGAAAGCCACATTCATTGTTTCAGATAATATTTAGAATCAATCAGATTTGTTTTCTATGAGAAAAATTACTTATAGGTGGTGATACAACTTTTGAGAGTTAATTTACTGTAATGGAAATTATAAAATTATGGGGGCATGGTGGAGCTGTGCACTAAGGCATACTGAACATCAATGGTGCACTTGTCTTCAATCAATACTAACCCTCCTTGAGTGGTGTTAGTACGTTGGGGAGTGTCTGACAGTTGCCTGACATTGCTTGGAGGTGCTTTCCAGGTACTCTGGCTTCCTCAATCGTAAAACTGTCTGACACAAAGTGATCCTGTCTGTCAAAAATGTTACACCCCAATAAACAAATAATGATCTGTGTCATTCAATCTAGGAATTGGTTTGTCGATGCTTCCCGTCTGTTTCATTTTCACTAGAGCTGAAACAGTTGACCGATTATTCGATTAATCAATGATTAACATCTTGATCGATCCAAAAAGTAATTGATCGATTAACTGTTACTTTTGAACTACTGTATTATATGGATTAACAAAGGAACAAACTTGCTCCAAAACAGGCAAACATTGTCAAACTGACTCACATCAATTATATGAGACAGAGTAAAGCATGCAAGTTACTTGCTGACATACTTGTTTACTTGTCTGATCATCATGCTGTATCAGTAGCTGGAACTGGTCATTCTTAACCCTTTACCCATGACTATACTTGCAAAATAAATTCATGAATTACTAAAAAATTTCAATTTTTGTCTCAAAAACATAGCTTATGACCCCCTCATTGGAATGAGCTCAATGAGCTCGTTCCAATGAGGGGTCATAAGCTATGTTTTTGAGACAAAAATTGAAAACATAATAAATTTGAATGTAGATTTTTGTATATAGGTCTAGTCGGTTTTGTTTGTTACATTGGGTAAAGGGTTCATGCTGTAAATTATCAATGGAATGGCAATTATTCAGATATCTATTTGGACAAGTGATTAATCGGTTAACCAAGGTTAATCCACGTGATTAATCGATCGAGAAAACCCCTTAACCGTTTTAGCTCTAATTTACACCTATCATTTTTATCTCACCTGTGTGAAACTCAAGACAAGGGGAGCTTTCGTGATGACTTTCTGTGTCATCCATCCAAACGTTTGTCCATTCATTCATCGATCTGGTGGGAACTTTACATTATTGACATATACTACTGGGATGAATAGAAACAAATTTGAGATGCATGTTCAATTCAAGTTTCCTCAAATAAAGTTGCCACACTCAGATGGGGGGGGGACCATACTTTTGTCAGCACCCACGAATTTTTTTTACAGAATTGACAAATTTTCTTCTCCAGAACTACCAATCAGAATCAGCATAATGTAATGACGGTTGTTCAAATTAAGTCCCTGGAGTCATATTTGGGCTCACTATGGGAGCCCGAATTTTAACTTTGTGTAATATAAGGAATCTTTTTTAAAATCTTCTTCAGATGATCAGATCTATCAGTCAGACACATTTGATATTTGGTATGTAGCGTTCTTTGTGGGGTGAGATTTAAGTTTGTTCAAATCAAGTCCCTGGGTTCATAGTTGGGCTGCCTATGGGAGCACAAAATGTAACTCAGTTGAATATAAGGAAAACTGTTTTTTTAAATCCTTTTCTTCAGATTCACCAGTCAGCATCTTTTGATTATTGGTAGAGAGCAACCTTAGGAGGGCCAGATTCAAGTTGTTCAAATCAAGTCCCTGGGTCATATTTGGGTGCTCTATGGGAACTCCAAGCTTTAATTTTGAGCAATATGAGGACTATTCTTTAAAAATCTTCTTCTGTCAGATCTACCACTCAGAATGTATTGATATTTGATATGCAGCATCCTCAGGAGGTTCAGATTCAAGTTTGTTCATATCAAGTCCCACGGGTCATATGTGGCCTCCTTTTGGAAGCCCAAATTTTAGCTTTGTGCAAAATTAGGAATATTCTTTAAAATCCTCTTCTTCAGATCCATCAGTCAGAAACTTTTGATGTTTGGTTTGCAGTATACTTAGTGGGGTCAGAATCCAGCTTGTTAAAATCAAGTCCCTGGGTTCATATTTGGGCTTTCTAGGGCAACCTAAATTTTAACTTAGGGCAATATAGGGAAATTACTTTAAAAATCATTTTCTTCAGATCCACCAGTCAGAATTGTTTGATATTTGATAATCAGCAACCTTACGGGATATACAAGTTAAATGTCATGTAAAGCTTACAATTGAGCGTATTTGCGGCAATCGGCAGCTTTGTTTCTTAACATACCTATCACAATTGTTTACAATTGGCTGTAACATAAGTGCAAGCCCTACTTTGGAACTAACTCAAGCTTAAGAAACTTTTCCAAACAAGTTGGAAAAGTAATAGAGTGCAAAAGCACAAAAAAGATCAAAAAAGGGTCGAGCGAGACCGGCGTTCGACATTACAGCTTCTCTCTCTGCACACCTCTTGCATTTACCGAGCGCATGCGCAACAACCGTGACGTCAATTCCGTATTTCTGCCAACGAGAAGTTTGTGATTTAGCGGGGAGGCATCGATATCAACGATATCCCCAAGGAGGGTGGGCCTCCGGTAAACAATTGTGTAGATATGTTAAGAAACAAAATTTACCCCAAAATTTTAATTTCTTTTCAACCTACTCACAATTGTTTACAACTGGCTGAATAAACAATAGGAGGAGGTGAATTACATAACCAATACCAACAAGAGCAGCAGAAAGAAAGCAAGGAGGGCAGAGAATAATAGCGAAACCTGTAATGAAGATAGAGAGGAGGCAAAAGAACAAGGCCAAGCGAAGCACAAACCCGATAAAAACAAATTTAACGAGGGTGCACAACAGACTGAGCAGCAACGAGAGGGCCTAAAGAATAAAGGTCCTCAGATTGCTGCTGTAGGTGGCGGAGATAAAAGGAGGAGAAGGTAGAAGCATTCCTCCAGTAAGCCGCATTCATAACATCCCGGAGCGAAACAGAATTGGTGAACGCCCAGGATGTAGAAATGACACGAACCTCATGAGCTTTAAACCGGTTCGAAACAAGATCCGAAGCAGACAAGCTGGAATAAGCCAGCTTAATGGCAAGACAGATCCACCTGGAAATAGAATGGGAAGAGATAGACTGCCTCCTAGGAATGAGAGACAGAAAGAATCTCTTCCAACCCCTCAGAATGAACTGAGTTTGATTAATGTAAGTCTTGATCGCACGAACAGGACAAAGAAGAGGCCTCTGGCCATTGACAGCAGGGAGAGCCTGAATGCAGATGGGAGGAGGTACCGAATCAGGAAGTAGATTCTTAGCCAGAAAAGAGTGATCAGTAGTGAAGGTGACACTGTTAGCCTCATTTTTGAAGAAAGCAGAATCAACAGATAGCGCATGAAGCTCACTGACACGTTGGGCAGAAGCAAACACTAGAAGGAAAGCCATCTTATAGGTCAGAAAATGCATATCGGTCTCAGATAAAGGCTCAAATGGCACCCCCTCCAAACAGTGCAACACCCATGCTAAGTTCCACTTGGGCGTAAGATGCAAAACTGGAGGCCTCTTTAAAGAAAAGTGTCAAATGAGTTTGGAAAGAAAAAGATTACGACTGATGCACCGCTTTCCCACATAAGAGAAAGTATCAGACACCATAGACCGATAACCCTGAATCGTAATTGGCTGGAGGCCCTTGGAGTCAAAAAGGTATACCAGAAAATCCGCAATTTGAGCGATTGACAGATCACGGTAATCCACATTTTGATCTGTACACCAGCGGCAGAAAACCTTCCACTTTGCAGCACAAGTCATGCCAGTGGAATGTCGCTGCGATGCAGAAATGCTCTCCACTGTTCGTCTCGAAAAACCTCTATGTCGGAGACAGGACCTGACAAAAGACAGGCGTGAAGGGACATGCTCGCCAGGTTGTTGTGATACTTCCTGGGACGACCCTGGGAAAGAAGATCGCGACATAGAGGTAGACGAATTGGCCGATCTGCCAACACAGGCCGCAGCAGATTGATCCACATCCTCTGTGGAGACAGAGGTGCAATCAGAATGATCCTGCAACTGCAAGCACTAATCTTCACCAATACTTGAGGAAGAATCGGTGCAAGAGGGAAGGCATAGATGATCCAACCTGTCCAGTCCAGAAACAGAACATCTACTGCAAATGCAAGAGGATCTGGGCAAGGAGAAGTCTCTACCTGATGATTCCAGCAAGAGGCGAAAAGGTCAACCAGAGGACGCCCCCATCGCTCACAAATCGCCTGAAACACTGACCGATGCAGCATCCATTCACTTGGAAGGACACTGTCGCATCGGGGCAGGGAGTCTGCTAGGACGCTGAGATGCCCGGGAATGTGCCGAATGGTCACCCGAGCGTTTACATCCAACACCAACAAGTAGAAGATCCCGAGATAGCCGATACATGGGAATCGAATGTGTGCCTCCTTGATTCTGTATGTAGGCCACTACTGTCAAATTGTTCGAAAGAAGTAGGACAATGTGGTCTGACAGGTGAGAGATCCAAAGCCGAAAACTCAACAGAAGAGCAAGGAGCTCCTTCGGGTTGATATGAAGGCCCACCTGCTCACTGTCCCACTCGCCATGAGTGGACAGACCGAGAGGATCCAACGTCGCACCCCAGCCCCGATCGCTGGCATCCGCAGTAAGGATGCGATCGGCCAAAGGAAGATCCAACGGAACATCCTGTGTCAACCTGGGAACATCGGCCCAAGGGTGGAGGTGTCAAAGCAGGGACCGAGGAATAGGAAGTTCCAGGTCCAGAGGATCTACATTCGGATGACAATGATCCAACAGGAAGTGTTGGAGAGGTAGGACAAACAAGCGAGCAAAGGCCCAGCATCCGAAGGAAAGTTCTGGCCGAGACCGAGGAAGATTGGAGCAGGTTCCTAGTCAAGGCGGAAAGAATCTCCCCCAAGCATTGGGAACCGACACCACACTGTGAAGAGTGTCGAAATCCATTCCCAAATGATGATATTCCTGAGAAGGAAGGCAATCCGACTTCTCGTGATTGACTCTGAAACCCAGCGATGCTAGTAGGCAAAGAAACTGCCGGACATCAGACTCCAGAACAGCAGCATCGTGGTGCCGTTGGAGGATGTCGTCCAGGTAGGCTGATGAAGTCACAGCTGACTAAGTATGGTGAAAAGCCGTACATGTGAAATCAGTCGGGTGAAGGCCCAAGGAGCCAGGTTCAATCCAAACGGGAGAGCTTTGAATTGATAGACTCGATCCCGAAACGACAACCGAAGGTATTTGCACCAGATGAATGGGTACATGGAAGTAGGCATCCTTCAGGTCGATACAGGCAGCAAAGTCGCCCTGATGAACTGAACGTCAAACCGACCGGAAAGTCTCCATACTGAAACAAGGTGCTATAATGTACTCGTTCAGGATACTCAGATCGATGACAGGACGAAACTGGCCATTTTTTTCGGCACCAAGAAAAGTCTCGAGTAAAACCCCAGTGAAAGGGTGTTCCTGACCACCCTGATCGCCCTTTCGAGAGGAGATTGTCGATCTCCTGCACCAGAAGGTCCCGACATAGAGAATCGGAAGGGACCTGAGTCGGGAGGGGCACCCGAGATAAACAGGGGTGCCGACGGAAGGACAGTTGCAGACTGGATTGGATGACATCGAGGACCCAAGTGTCCGACGTTATCTCTGTCCAACGGTCGTAAAACAGTGACAGCCTTCCCCCGACTGGAGGCGAATCGAGGTGAGAACCTTCATTTGTGGCCTCGACGAGGCCCCCGAGAGGAGAAACCAAACCCTCGGGAAGCAACAGAGTCCTGAGACCTTCCTCCCTGAGGCTGCCAGCATGCCTGGCCGCATCAGCGCTTCTTCTGTGCAAAAGGAGCGGATGGAGTCGAAGGCGTAGCCGACGTCGCCGATGTTGCAGATGCAGCAGGATACTTGGCGGGCCTGGAACGACCCCCCCCCCCCAGGAGCAGGTTGGTCCAGCTGTAGTAGCAAAAGCTGGTCCTTTGAATGACAAAGAACCTCACCATGAACAGCTTCCAAGGAACCATGGAACAACTGAGGTCCAACCAAAGAAGCAGACCTCAGAACAGCATGCTACTCAGAAGGAAGGGATGGAGAAGAATCCAACACCACATCCCGGCAAGCCCGCTCCAAATTAGCCGTGTTACAGGCTTGAGCGTATGTCAAGTTCATAAGAGCCTGTGACAAAACGCAAAAAGGCACCTGAGCATCATCAAACTCCCCTAGTGGAAATTATTCAGCCAGGGCAGCGACGACATGGTCCGCAAGAGATAACATACCCAGCAAGCATCTCTCGGGACAGGCCCACCATAGACTCAACTACCGACATCGGGAGAACTGCCGACTTAGGCTTAGTCAACCCGAGGGAAGAAGAATCCTCATCCACAGTAGTCATCCCTTGAAAGATTGGTGGACAGACGGAATCGTAAACATGAAACCGCGATGGAGGCAGAAAGGCATCAGCTCTAGAAAAGAAAGAACCCTTGAGGGCCTTAGAACGCATTTTGGCGTCCAAGCCCTGGAAGGACTCCACAACCTGAGCCGATTGCAGAGGACGCAAAGCCCCAGAGCTAGAAGGCTCAACAGGGTTATAGCGCTCCACAGAGGACCGCTGCCAGACGGTCACTGATGGCTGGTCTGAAGGTTGAATGTCCGGCAATAAGCCAAAGACAAAATACAAAGCCTGCCCCAAGACTGACGAGGGGGGCCCATCGCCTTCAAGAAAATTGTCATCCTCTGTAGCAGAAGAGATGTAGCCCAACTCGGGCTGACCAGCAGAAACCTCCTGTTAATATTGTGCAGTATCCAAAGGGTCGGCGAGGAATCTCAGCAACTGACCAAAGGAGGTTGTGCCTCTGAAGGCACAGGGAGGCCAACTTGAGGGTTGCTAGAAAGCATCAGGGTGAGCGCCAAAATGGTCATCCTGAGAATCCGTTGTAGCAGCATCGCCCGACGGAATGTCTTCCCAATGGACCCTTCTGGCAGAAGGACCAAAATCCTCAGAAGGGACAGACGATGAACGTCGATCGGCAGACAGAATAGGGAGACGGTGAGAAGACACCGGAGGATAGTCCCGATTGTGATGCACAGGGGCAATCACTGACCTCTGCGGAACAGAAGGCCCTGCCTGCAATTCCTCTAAAGAGACTGACGGCGTACATCGATCGGTAGCTGGACCTGGGACACGATGAGAAGACACCGGAGGATTGTCTCAAGAATGACAGGAACCTGCCATTGGCCTCTGCGCAGCAGAATTAAGGTCCCAACTGCCCATCCTTTGAGACTAACGACAAGCATCGATCAACAGCCAGACTCGGAACACAGTGAGGAATCACTGGAGGAAGGTTCCAAGAGTGACAGCTAACCGGAGCTGTCACTGACCTCTGCCAAACAGCAGGCCCTGGATGCCAATGTCCCAGCCCCATCCTGCTAGTCTGCACACCAGCAGGGGAAGGAGGAACAACAAATGATTTGCTCGAGGGGCGAGGAATCGCTGCCGAAGTGACCGAATGGCTCATCCGATCAGGAGCAAACCTAGCCAGATGAGACGGAGCAGACAGCAAACCCGCACAGCTTCGCCGTGAAGCCAGAGGAGGCTAAGAGCTCAGAGACACACCAGCAGATACAGTCTCGGACCCCTGAGACTGTACACCATCCCCAGAAGAGATGGAAGAGCCATCATCATAAAGAATTGGATCTGTAGAAACAACTTCCTCAGCAACTGTCGATGACGCAGGAGGCAAATCGAGAATGTCACCGAGCTGACCTCGGAGAAGTTCTCTATGAAAACAGACGCCTCAAGAGTGACATCAGAAGACAAAGAGTCCATGGTCTCCACATCAGGTATCACTGAACTAGCCCTGTCAACAGTTGCAGAGGAACTCGCCACAGAAAAAGACAGATCAGAATCCTGTGTGACAGAGTCACCACGTGCACTAACAGAAATGTCTGCTACGGCATGGCTACCCTTACCCCGAAAACGAGGGTTCTAGCTCTGGACAGAACCACCTTGTTAACAGAAGCCCAGAATTTTGAGGACCAAACCCCACAAATACAACATGATTGGGCCTGAGTGCAATTGTTGCAAGTGACACATGTTGAATGAGAGTCGTCCACATGTTTCACTTGCAAGCAAGAGGTACAAGGAATAATCTTTGGCATAATATGAATGAGAATAATGGAATCAAGCTTCCCGCCGACGGAAAACAGAACAACAATGGTTGTGTTAACATGCGGGGGAAAAACAAGACTATGTGTGAGAAAACAAGCAAAAATTATAAAAAATATCATCAAAAAGTAAATAATTTAGAAGCTTGAAAAGGATACAGTCCACTTGCACATAAACAGACAAGATAAAACCATACAAATAACTTATTCACGAAGATAACAGCTAAATAATAGCACGGGTCACAAAATTTCCGACCAGCACAATGGCAGAAATAAAATGATTTGGCATCACAGTTGTTGTGCATGCGCTCGTTAAACGCAAGAGGTGTGCAGAGAGAGTACCTGTAATGTCGAGCACTGGTTTCGCTCGACCCTTTTTCAATCTTTTTCGTGCTTTTGCACTCTATTACTTTTCCAACTTGTTTGGAAAAGTTTCTTAAGCTTGAGTTAGTTCCGAAGTAGGGCTTGCACTTACGTTACAGCCAATTGTAAACAACTGTGAGTAGGTTGAAAAGAAAGTGAAGGTTGCACTCCATTTACTCAGGTTGCAGTAAAATGACCAGTCGCATGCACTTGGGCGGTACACGTGGCTCTGAGAACCAAGTATACCACCCAAGTGTGCGTGCCTGGTCATTTTAGTGCAACCTGAGTCAAGGACGTTTGACACTGTGAATATGTTCAATTTAATGTAGTTCTTTCAAGCCTTGACTTGTCCAGTAGTGCACAATATTACAATTGGAAATGGCATCAGAATTGGCCGAGTATGAACTCAAATAACCGGTAATCAGTCAGTGGCCATTTTTGGTAATCAGTTGAACACTGGAACAGAAATCTCTTGCCACTAAAGTACATGTCAGTAATATTTGAGAACATTTAACAAAAATTTCCCCTACAATTACTATTGACATTTTGACCACTGATTACTTGAGTCAAATATACATAACTTTTTTTTATAAAATCTAGTCATGGCTGTTTCAAAGCAGCCATGATTAGATTTAATGAAAAATATATTAACAAGAGCTGGACTTTCATCCGGTGCATACCCCCACGTGGTGTACCACCTAGTGTGGGGATACCCATGACCAAAAAATATTATTTATGAATATTCTTGTATGGACTGACGGGACGGATGCACAGATGGATGGACATAATCCAGTATACCCCTCTCCCCCTCCCCCTTCCATTTTGTTAGAAAGTTTTCAACAATTTCCATCAATTTCTAAGTCAAAAGGTATGGTAAATTGTTTGGTGTTTGGAAGTTTTATGCAATGAGGCAGAAGCCTTTGTCATAGGCAAACTGCATGCATTTCATTGAAATCCGATAACCCCAATCCAGTATGCCTCCCCCCCCCCCCTCCCATTTTCTTCGAAAGTTTTCAACAATTTCCAACAAATTCTAAGTCAAAAGGTATGGTAAATTGTTTGGTGTTTGGAAGTTTCATACAATGAGGGAGAAGCCTTTGTCATAGGCAAACTGCATGCCATATTTCACTGAAACCTGATAACTCATACCTGAGATACAGGCTGAACAGACAAATAATGTCTATTTCCTACAATTTCTAAGTCAAAAAAAGGGGATAACTCTAAAAAGGAGAATGTGAGAAATATCGTTGAATCCTTTTTTTTAAAGCCTATACCATAAGCAGTGTTCATGCCAAATTTCATTGCAATACAACATTCGATACCTGAGATACAGGCTGAATTGACAAAATTTGGCTCAGACGGACACAATTTCTGAGTGAACAAGTAATAAAAAAAAAAATAATAAAAAAAAAACTAACTAGTGTGGGCATACCTATGACCAACAAATATTATAAAAAATAATAATTTACTTAAGTTATGAATATTCTCGGACGGACTCACACACGGACGCACATATGGGCGGCCGGCCAGACGGATGCATGTAATCTAGTATACCCCCATTTTCTTCGAAAGTGGGGGTATAAAAATACTCATCTGGTTAAGAGTTAAAGAAGACCTCTAGATTAGTCTAATTGGAACACAACAGCAAATACAGATCCACTGTGTTGGTGCCTGGTGGGAGAAAAAAGCTCCAGTATTTTCACCTCCCCAGTATCTCTTTCATATAATATCCAGGGTTTTTTTCTAGGGCTGCATGATATTTGAATTTTAGTACCAGTAACGGTATTAAAAACACAACTGCAGTATACTAACACACTGGCATACAGTTGAGAAAATCAAGAAAATACAATGAAATGAACCTTCCATACTTTTATGTTAAATACCATGTACAAGGGACAATTTTTAAAAATCATTTCGAGATTTTATGTAATTTGAATCAATTCATAAAAGGGTTACTCAATGAGAACAGTGATCATATTTTATTGGAAGCGTGGTTAATATGGACATACTGGCACAAGGTAACTCTGATATGTGGCGACTCACATTGTTATGTGAGGGAGAAAAGGAAACTGGGAGGAGCCAATTAGCAAGTTGAACTGTCATTCAACAAACGATTTGTACCCAACACTAACAAAATTTGCCTTTCAAAGCCACATTTTTTCTCACCTTGATGATCAGATTTATTCTTAAATAAGTGCCTATTTTTTTCTCTTTTTGTCTTGGCTGATCAACACTCTCGGATGCATTATCAGACACCTGTTCAATCACATTAGATTCAGGCCACGTTTTGAGCACGTGGTGGTAAAGTAGGTAGAGGTGCAGGCTGCAAGCCGAGAGGGCCTCGGTTCGAATCCCACCTGTGACAACTGCATTGTGTCCTTGGGCAAGACACTTCACCCGCAATGCCCACGTGGGGACACGGTGGCTTTGTGTACTATGGCATACTGCTCGTCGATGGTGCACCTGTCTTCAACCAATGCTAACCCTGCATGTGTGGAGTTAGTATGTTGGGGAGCTGACAGTTGCTCGCCATTGCTATGTGATTCTCTCTGGGTACTCCGGCTTCCTCCACCCATAAAACTGTTGTGGTCATGATTAGCCATTGTGCAGAAATATGTGACCTTAAACACCAATAAATAAATACAGTCCATGTTTTTACAGGAGTTAAACTGACAATGTGAGATTGACTTGTATCAAAGTTTTTCTGGGATGAAAGTGAGTAACCAGCTAACAATTTTATGGCTCACTGTTCAGTGAAATACTTCAGCAGAAATGAATTGGTCTTTCCTTTGCATTACCTAGGTTTTTCCTTAACCCTTTACCCAACAAATCGGCCGCATCCGCCCGCGTAATATGAAAATTCAGCAGTTGAAAAAATATTATTTTTCAAAAAATTTCAACAAAACCATATCATGTGACACCACGTTGGAACGAGCTCGTCGAGCTCGTTCCAACGAGGGGTCACATGATATGGTTTTATTGAAATTTTTAGAAAAATTTGAAAAAATGATATTTAAAATAATAAATTTTTATATCGTCTGCGTTGGGTAAAGGGTTAAAAAAAATACACTCAAAGTACAAATAATGTTGTAAAGGCCTTACACCTTTATTACTGGTTCTCCTTTTTGCGATAAACATTTACTTAGGTTTTTTAGTTTTTCAGTGTCAAGCATAAATCCTACTTAAATGTCAGTTCAATAGGAAAAATCACAAATTTGAATGTATTAGATCTCAAACTTGTATAGAGTTTGCTAGTGAAAAGCAATCTTCAGTACAAAAAGTCACTGACTGGTTTCTCTCTGTTTCGAGCTTCATCAGAGGCTGATAAATTCGCTCGGTCCTATCCTCCTATTTATATATAGTGCCCATGCAGGTAGAAATAGCGGGGAGGCAGTGCGGGCAATGTTGTCTTAATTGTGACGCCACAGTAATGTCTCAGCAGAAGTTTCAGAAGTCTTGTTTGTAGAGTTCTCTCCCTTTGATAACATTTTATTTTTCAGGAAGTACACCAAGTCGGACTAAGTAGAAGTCCACAGAGAATTAAAATAAATATCATCAGAGAAGTGCTGATAACCCGATGACAGACATATTTTGTTGTATACCATTGTGCAGACCATGGAAAATTAAAAGATGAATAAGAGCTTATTGTTTTGTTGTCTGTATTACACAGGTTTAACAGTGGGGGAGGGGGGGGGAGGGGGTTGTTTTTCATGCTGTCCCGGTATTGGGCATTTGCTGTGAATCTCAGTACCTTAGCAGTATTTTACAAGCTTTTAATGGTCGATGAATCACAGTTTGGTGGTGTATTACCACTGTTAGTGAAGAGAGTAGGATGCAGTGCACCAATGTCTCTGTTGATAATGAGTGGGGGGCACGGTGGCTCAGTAGGTAGAGGTACAGGCTGCAAGCCGAGAGGTCCTCGGTTCGAATCCCACCTGCGGCAACCACGTTGTGTCCTTGGGCAAGACACTTCACCCCCATTGCTCATCTGGGGGCACGGTGATGTCGTGTACTAAGGCGTACTGCACGTCAATGGTGCACCTGTCTTAACCAATGCTAACCCTGCTTGTGTGGAGTTAGTATGTTGGGGAGCTGACAGTTGCTCGCCGTTGCTCGGTGGTTCTCTCTGGGTACTCTGGCTTCCTCC
Source organism: Pictodentalium vernedei (assembly GCA_031216915.1). Classification (NCBI taxonomy): domain Eukaryota; kingdom Metazoa; phylum Mollusca; class Scaphopoda; order Dentaliida; family Dentaliidae; genus Pictodentalium; species Pictodentalium vernedei. Next base: position 157,507,713 of record CM062292.1, read on the forward strand.
ACCCGTAAAACTTTCATGGCCATGATTAGCAATTGTGCACAAATATGTGACCTTAAACCCCAATAAATAAATAAATAAATAAATAAATAAATAAATAAATAAATAAATAAATAAATAAATAAATAATAATAAATGATAATGAGTGCTGGGCAGTCAGGAATGGTATAATTGTCTCTGACTCTTCCATCTGGATTCGTTGACGTTCCCAAAGTGGGCAGATCTCTGTAGCTTGTGCCTGCATTGCTGACTGTTTCATATGTTACAGCTGGTGATGCTGGGCCAGTTTCCATCGTACCCAACTCTTGCAAGGCCATTCTAAGGATGTAGGTGGTCGTTTCTCTGGCCGGTTCCTGTATTACGACCAGTGACGATAGCGGCCTTGGCATAGCTGTCCCCATTTCTCTCATTACTTCTTCTATGTTATATGTTTTTTGTGCAGATGTGGGTGGGATCATAGTTTTTTAAGTGTCTATCATAATACTTTTTATGTTTGAAGGCTTTCTTGCATGTGTTGCACGTATAAAAGCCTGTTCTCAATTGTACGGTTCGCACGTGCCGGCGTAGCCCTTCTTTTGTTGCATAGGCAGGCTTGCAGACTTGGCAGGTTTGAATCATGGTCAATGGTATTTTTGTAATGGATTCTCTCTCAATAAGAATTGATATTACGTTGTGTTGATTGTGATGCAGTGGCATCTACATTTTGCATCTTCTCAAGTGTGTATGTGGCATTATTGAATGAACAGAAGAAAGCGCAGAGAAGTATAACAGCAATAAAAACGGGCTAACAGTCCTTTCTGTTCAAGCCAAGTGGTATAAGCGTCTTAAATGTGTATATCCATTGGATCTCAGATTTACGTCTTTGACTGACAGTATTCAGTGCGTCCGATCTTCAGCAACAGTATCATATATGGCACTGCCGATGAAGATTACTTTTTACTGCCCAGCTCTGTATTTTTTAAAACTTATTTATCTGTTGCATTATCAACAGGTTGGTCCTAAACTATACTGAATGCATCCGGGAAACTTGACAAAACTATATATTCATGTATAGACAACACACTGCAATACTTTCACAAATATTTGTAAACACTGTTTACCATCAATATTTGGAAGAATTTGCAGGCCTTAAAGGCCAGGATGGTTCTTCTGAAATTCTATCTTCTACTACAACAACTTAGTCTAGTGACTTGGCTGTGGCTTTGGGCTAAGTCTTGACTGCCTGGATAGGCCACCAAGACCTGACCAAAATTCACTATCAGGGTGCCTTTACTACTGTCTGAAAGACAAACTCAAAGAGTGCTTGAGTGCCTGTTCCAAGGCAGAAAATGATCCAAGTTGAAATCAGGCACTGAAGGGTCAAGCATGTGACCATTAAAAGCAGACTAAAAGAATATGTCTGACACAATTTATTTATTTATTAGTGTTTAAGGTCACTTATTTCTGCACAATGGGTAATCGTAACTACAACATGGATATTATGTCAAGTCCAGACAATCGTTTATACCAACGTTGCCGATTTTAGAGGACTTCCACCCCAGGAATTGGTTAGCTGGTCCTATTCTACCAATAAAACAGAGCTTGTTGACCACAGTAAACAAGCACTGCTTCACTTCCCAGGATTCCCACGGTGATATCGTTCAAAAGATCTAGTGAAGACTGCTTGTTGAGGCACTGTTTCCAAGGCAAGAAAAGTTGTGGAAGTTGGAATTAGTCCTGTTAGGGTTAAAACAGTTTTAATATATGATAAATTCATGTTTTTTTAATTTCAAGCATATCTGCATGTGCCAAATTTATTTCCAATGTGTTTATGCCAAATATTAATACAGTTTAATGTCTGTACAGTTAAAACTAGAAGTTTTGTCACAAAGTGTGCGCTTATCTAGGCTTAATTGCGCATAGGAATTGCGTGCAATTGCCATATCGAATGGCATCCAAAGCATGGCACATTCTCCTGGTTACTCATAGCAAACACAGGCAATGTTTCTGCCAATGGACCTCCGGGCTGAAACATTGCTTGTGCACAGGCCATATGTACAGAATTTGATAGCCTTACTATGGTCATAACGCGTAGATTAACGCGCAGATCAAAGTGCTATTTGTGCTCATTTCATGACAGGACTTCTAGTTTTAACTGTACACATAGTATCTGGTGTTTTGAATTAGAGATGGGCAATATACCGAAAAATCGAACAGATACCGATATCATGGGGATACCGAAAAATCTAATTGAACCAATAGTTGAATACCGATAGCGTGTGAATTTGCAAATTTCCCAACATCCGCTATTTGCTATTTATATAGTCCCTGTTGAGGCTTGATAACAGTTGAAAGGTTCATTTTCATGAAAGAAGTGACTGATTTTCTTTTCAGTTTTGTTAACCCTCAATGGAATGGCAACTATCCTGAATTGCCACTACACTATAACCTGTACATGTCCAATTGCTTAGCTTAGTGATTTCTAGTCAAGCCTTGGCTACCTGTTAAGGCAATCAACACCTAACTGGAAATCACTGCCCAGGTGTTTTGTCTATTGTCAGTAGGAGCTCTTAAAGATGGCATGGTCAGGGCACATGCTCTGAGGTTGCAAAAGCCTGAACTAGATCTTTAAACATTAAGATGCATTTAGAACAAGTCACAAAATTACAGTAGATATGATTTGAGATTGTAAAAGAATGCCACTGTTGAGCTCATTGCAGGGTCATTTATAGCACTGTGGTAGAATGCTACTACAACAACTTATTCTACTTTTCTTGGTGTGAATTCCTATTTGGTACTATCAGCAAATCTCAGTCAAGTCAGATAGTGAATACCAAACTGATACTGAGGTATACCCCCCCTAAAAATACTGAAACTGATACAAACTCAAAATTCCAATATTTCCATCTACTCTGAATAGACAGGATTCTAATGTACAACAATATTTTGGCAGAAGAAGACAATGACCTTCAACAAAAGTATCCTCGTACATTTCTCAAAGCCAAATGTGTAAGAGAACAATGAGATCCAGTTATGGGACATGCTGTCCAAGGAGAGGAACTTTTCAGTTCACGAACACATGTGCGATCAATGGGAAGCAAAACCAATGACCATGAAAGGTTTCATTAATTTATCTTTTACTGTTTACATATCAACAGCTCCATCAAGTTCATCTATACTGACTGACATTTCAAATGCAAGTATGTTTAACTTTTCTGATGCTATTAACTGGTATAGTTAATAGCATCAGAAAGGATCAGTGTTGGAACTGCCATATAATACCAGTACTCTCTGAGTTACACTGGCTACCCATTAAGCAAAGAATTCAATTTAAAATTGTCCTTTTGGTGTTTAAGTGTATCTTGGGATCTGCACGATCCTACCTGTCCAATCTGCTTACCATCCACAAACCACCAAGGTCTCTTAGGTCATCAAGTCAACTCAATCTGGTTCAACCCGTATCTAAATTTACTAGTGCTGGTGATAGGGCCTTTGCGGTTGCTGGCCCAAGGCTTTGGAATTCTCTTCCAATCGACATAAAAAATGAAAGTGTCAATGACACTGTAGCTCAACTTGACAAACTTGAACTTGTAAGTTATAAATGAAATGGCAAAATTGAAGATCATTGGGACCAATGTCAGTTTTTTTGCCAGTGGCAACATTTTTTGACAGAAACCGAAGAAAATTGATAGCTCCCATCTAGAGGCCTCCCCAAACAAGCATGCCAGGTTTCAAAGCAATCCGATCATAAATGTGCCCTGTAGGGTGTACAAAAGGGAAATATTGTGGTCTGACTAGACTAAATTCTAAGAACGTTGGCCGACTCGTGGCAACATTTTTTGACGGAAATGGAAGAAAATCGATAGCTCCCATCTAGAGGTCTCCCCAAACACACATACCAGGTTTCAAAGCAATCAAATCATAAATGTGCCCTGTAGGGTGTGCCAAAGGGAAATATTGTGGTCTGACTAAACTGAGTTCTAAAAACAGTGGCCGCGGCAACATTTTTTGACGGAAATTGAAGAAAATCGATAGCTCCCATCTAGATGTCACCCCAAACAAGCATGCCAGGTTTCAAAGCAATCCAATCATAAATGTACCCTGTAGGGTGTGCCAAAGGGAAATATTGAGTCTTCTGACTAAACTAAGTTCTAAGAATGTTGGCTGCGGCAACATTTTTTGATGGAAATTGAAGAAAATCGATAGCTCCCATCTAGAGGTCACCCCAAACAAGCATGAAAGGTTTCAAAGCAATCCGATCATAAATGTGCCCTGTAGGGTGTGCCAAAGGGAAATATCGAGTCTTCTGACTAAACCAAGTTCTAAGTTGGCCGCGGCAACATTTTTTGATGGAAATTGAAGAAAATCGATAGCTCCCATCTAGAGGTCTCCCCAAACACACATATCAGGTTTCAAAGCAATCAAATCATAAATGTGCCCTGTAGGGTGTGCCAAAGGGAAATATTGTGGTCTGACTAAACTGAGTTCTAAAAACAGTGGCCGCGGCAACATTTTTTGACGGAAATTGAAGAAAATCGATAGCTCCCATCTAGATGTCACCCCAAACAAGCATGCCAGGTTTCAAAGCAATCCAATCATAAATGTACCCTGTAGGGTGTGCCAAAGGGAAATATTGAGTCTTCTGACTAAACTAAGTTCTAAGAACGTTGGCCGCGGCAACATTTTTTGACAGAAATTGAAGAAAATCGATAGCTCCCATCTAGAGGTCTCCCCAAACAAGCATACCAGGTTTCAAAGCAATCTGATCGTAAATGTACCCTGTAGGGTGTGCCAAAGGGAAATATTGAGGTCTGACTAAACTAAGTTCTATGAACGTTGGCCGTGGCAACATTTTTTGCCGGAAATTGAAGAAAATTGATAGCTCCCATCTAGAGGTAACCCTAAATAAGCGTATCAGGTTTCAAAGCAATCAAATCATAAATGTGCCCTGTAGGGTATGCCAAAGGGAAATATTGTGGTTTGACTAAACTAAGTTCTAAGAACGTTGGCCGCGGCAACATTTTTTGACGGAAATTGAAGAAAATCGATAGCTCCCATCTAGAGGTCACCCCAAACAAGCATAAGAAGTTTCAAAGTAATCTGATCATAAATTCGACCTGTGAGGTGTGCCAAAGGAAATTGTGGACGTACGTGCTAACGTACTAACATACTAATGTACTAACATACGTACGTACGTACGTACGTACGCCGACGGACGAGAAGTGATGGAAATAGCTCAGCTTGACTTTGTCAAGTTGAGCTAATAATAAATCACTTGAATCCTTCAAGTCTGGTACTAAAACCTACCTTTTTCGATAGGCATTTCCTTCAGTGGTCTTTTAATTTTGGTCATAAACTGACATTACCAGGTGCGTGGGTGTGACTGAGTCAGTGAGGATTTCCTCGTTACTCGTCAAGTTACACTCACCTACTTGTTTTGGTAAAGTTGTAGTTTGTTTTGTTTTTTTTTTTGTTTTTTGTTTTATTTTGTTTTAATTCAATATCCTTTTTCTTTTAGGTTCTGTCGCCTATCGCCACGATATAGCCTTGGTTGCTGATGTGGCATTGGGCACCAATAAATAACAATAGCGATCCATGTATCAATGTATCTATGAGAGAATGTATGTGTATGTGGGTATATGTATGTATGCAATTATTGTACAGCCATTGAGCACCGTGTGTGGATTCTAGGCTTTAAAATTATTATTAAATTATTATTACTGGAAGCCCATACTTGGGCTTTATTCTCAAGTGCAGGTACTGCAACTTAACCCTTTACCTAACACGCAAAGCAGACGACACCTGCAAACAAAATTCTTGAATACCAATATTTTTTCATTTTTTGCCACAAAAACATAGCTTATAACCCCTCATTTCATTGGAACAGGCTCAATAAGCTTGTTCCAATGAGGGGTCATAAGCTATGTTTTTTAGATAAAAAATGAAATAATAAGGAAAATTGAATGGTGATTTTTGCGAATAGTCCTGGCCGGTTTTGGCCATTACGTTGGGTAAAGGTTTAAAGGCTTCTAATTCAATGGCTGTGCTTCATATTATCTTTGAAGTAATATTATTTAATCTGTTAGGATTTGCCTTGTTACAATTTATAGCAGAGTGCCCACAGGACCTCTCCTGCATACTGTTATAAAACAAAGACGTGGAAACAAATTTTGACGGCCAAAAATAATTTAGCACGCTACCAGTTAACTAGTGTTTGCGTTAACCCTTTACGTAACATGAAAAGCAGACGACATTTGCAACCAAAATTCTTGAATAATTAATTTTTTTCATTTTTTGTCTCAAAAACATAGGTTATGACCCCTCATTGTAACGAGCTCGATGAGCTCGTTCAAAGTGGGGTCATAACCTATGTTTTTAATTAAAATTAAATGGTTTATGTTTGATATTATACCCAAGTTAATAAAATTGATAAATTTGTCCCCTGAGTGCAACAAGGCTTCGCAATGCATAAGCATTGCAAAGCCCTCTTGCACTCAAGGGACAAAATACGCCACCACCCATGCTATTCTGTATATTATTAGGCCTAAAACATAAAACAAACCAAGAACATGAACTTCTGATTGCAAAGAAATAATTACAACAAGGGACCTCACCTGATAAAGTGGTACAAAGAAGTATTTTGGGTCACATTCAGTTAGTCATGGTTCATCAACACTACAGAGGAATAAAGTTATGAAATTATTTATAACTCTAGTGTCCATGTCGGATGATTATTGTTATCATAGGTCTTCCTGACTGCTTAGAATTCTATCAAATCTGTATTAAATCTTCTAAACTGAAGGGGAGATAACCTGGTTAAAATTGTCGCAGATTACAAATTTTGACATTTGCACATGTTCACACGTTAGTGGTCATGTCCAAGATGTTTCATAAAAATCGGTACAATAATGTAGGAGGAGTTGCACACACAAGAATCCCATTTGAAAATCAATAATAAATTTAAGTTAAGGGGATATAACTCTTGGTGAAAATTGTCACAGATTGAAAATTTGGAATATGCACATGTTCACTTGTTAGTGGTCATGTTAAAAAAATGTCCTCTAATTGGATTCATAAAAGCAGAAGGAGTTGCACACACTAGAATTTTATACAGAAATCTACATTAAATCTTCTTAGTTGAAAGGGAGATAACATGGTCAAAATTGTGGCAGATAAAAATTTTGGAATAAGTGCATGTGGTAAATAAGGAGTTGTGCCACAAGAATTTGGAATGTATGTATGTATGGATGGATGGATGGACAGACAGACATACAGGGTGATGATAATACACATCCACCTAAATATACTTCTTTAATGTATCTAGGGGGTAATTAATTTGGCATGTGTGCTGCTTGCCACAGGTATTAATTTTTAAATATAATTTAGCTGAACTAGAAAGAAGTTTACAAGTGGCCCCAGGGGGGCTGAGGTTCTCACCTGACAGACAAAGTTGTTTAAAGAAGCAACTATGGCTTCAGACGAATGAAGTTATGTATTTGTTTTTATACCATGATTACCTATTCTACTATATATAAAAAGCCTATGACATAAATTTTAGCTTTACACACCAACAGAGGTGAACACACCAGCAATGGGATTTCAATAGCTAAAATTTACATATACAGTGGAACTACATCCAGTTTGACCTTTGGTGACCTCGCCTTGAATGGAAACTTGTCTAAATTTATCACTCGTCGCCTCGTGAAAAGTGAAATAAAACCGGCAATTATTTATTACATTTTTAGATAACTTTACCTCATAAGATACCAAACAACAAAGATACGTTGTCTCATGTTAATAAAGCACCCATAACTCGAAATAGTATGTTCTTATGTTATTAAAATGAAAAAGGCCCTGTAATTTGCACGCTTCATTTTCTATTTTTTTCGGCAATAAAATTGCCAGCGGAAGTACCGCCCACCCGTGCTCATGTAAACAAAAACAGATTTGCACATGTAAATATTGATTTATTTAACATTTAAACTCTTATTAATCTGACGTTCATGGTATAAATAAGATACATCCAAAGTAGCTTGGTGTACCAAATGTTCACCACTTGTGGTGAAGTGGTGTTAACCACGTGCCAAAGACCAAAGACTCGCAGTTAATACCATTCACCACTCGTGGAGAACATTTGGTACACCAAGCTACTATGGGTACATTTTATATATAACTCTGTTGTCCAAGTTTTATGTTTTTTCTTGTATTGTGACGCTACCACAGAAATAAGGTCCAGATTTCCAGTAATGCGAAACTAGGGAGCCCAAATATCAGCCTTGGGTCAACTTGGGACTTAAACTGAATAAACTTGAGTCTGTACTTGTTAAAATTCAGACTCCCATTGGGACACCAAATATCAACCCAGGGACTTGATTCAGACAAACTTGGATCTGACCTCCCTAAGGATGGTGTATACCAAATATCAAAAGATTCTGACTCAAGGATCCGATATTATTAAATATTATTCCTCATATTGCACAAGAGAGCCCAAATATTAACTGAGAGACTTGATTTGAACAAATTAGAATCTGACCACCTTAATGATGAATATAACAAATATCAAAAGAATCTGACTGGTGGTTCTGAAGAAGATTCATAAAGAATATTTTTCATATTGCACCATCTTAAAATTTGAGCTTGTAAAAAACTTGAGGGGCTTAATTTGAACAAACTTGTATCTGATCCCCTTATGGATGCTGAACCAAATATCAGAAGATTTTTTAGTTTATGAAAATATGTAAACTCAATGTCTTTTCAATTCCCCTCTGCAATAGACTACACAACTGATGGCAATTTTCTTAACATTCTATTCTAATGGTCCTAAGGATGCTTCTTCCCAGAAAACAGTTCTCTGGTCTGTGCAGTTGGGGAAACATGGGTATCTGAAAGAGTTTTTATTTTTAGCTCCTGAAGTTTCCAAGGAGATGTGGAAAAATGTTTCAGCATGAATCAAGTACTTATGAATCAATAATACCACATACCAAATTTGGTTCAAATCAGCTCATTGGTTCCTAAAATAGAAATTTTGGGTGGGGCCAAAAATCTTACCCCTCCCATTACAGAGGCAAATATTGCCCTATGAGCTTTGTTTAACCCTTTACCCAACGCAGACAATATCAAAATTTATTATTTTAAATACAATTTTTTTAAATTTTTCAAAAAATTTCAACAAAACCATATCATGTGACCCCTCATTGGAACGACTCAGAGAGCTTGTTCCAATGAGGGGGACACATGATATGGTTTTGTTGAAATATTTTGAAAAATTTAATTTTTTCAACTGCTCAATTTGCATATTACGTGGGCGGATGCGGGCGATTTGTTAAGTAAAGTATTAAACAGACTTCATTCTTACACCTCAAAAGAAAGCTCAATACCAAATATCAAGTCATTGTACCCATCGGTTCATGAGACGAAGAGTGTTTTAAAATTTAGGAGCATCCCCCTCTCCCTTTGGGGCAGGGCAAGTTGAGTTTGAACAAAACAAAAATGTGATGTCAGGACAAATAATCCCCACACATTTCACTGAAATTGGTTCAACAGTTTTGGAGGAGAAGTTGCAAACATCAAACATCATGTTTACGGACGATGACAGATGGAGAGGCATAATAATAATAATATACCCATTTATGTTGTGCCAAAATTATAGTCAATGGATACAGAACCATATTCTAAGGGCTATAGCTCACCCTTATTTTTAGTCAGGTGAGCTGCAAAAGAAACACCTTCATTCTGAATCTTAGCTTTGGGAAAACAAATGCTTTTACATGATACCTTGTTGGAAAATGCATTCAGTGAAAGACAAATGAAAGTGTCAATGACACTGTAGCTTAACTTGTGTGTTGTGTTTGATGAAAAGGATAATGTTCAATGTTTATGAAAGGATTATGAAATAAGACAAGAATTGTGATAATTGGGAATATGTTCATTTCTGTTCCCTGTGTGCTATATTTATGATAAAAATAATATGAGGTGTACACTGTATTAAAGAGCTGAGGGGTGGGTTAATATGACCTCACAGTTAAAGTATGTGGCCCTCACAGTTAACGTTTATCAACAAAAGTTACCAAGTTACAGTGAAATTATTCCAAAACGAGTCATCCTATCAAGTTACATTAAAATCCCCTCATAAATATGGCCTGTAGATTGTGCTAAAGGTTTTCGGGCTTCGGGCCCCTGTAGCCATCAGTTTCCCAATTGCATCCAAAGGGGACGTTCTCATCTAGACATTATATGAAGTCAATCTACCAAGTTACAATGAAATCCCTTAATAAATATGACCTGTAGACTGTGCTAAAGGTTTTTGGGCTTTGGGCTCTGGCAGCCATCATGGTTGAATGATCGCAACCAAAAGGGGACATTCTCATCTGGACACTATTTGGAGTCATCCTACCAAGCTACAATGAAATCCCTTCATAATTATGACCTGAAGACTGTTCTAAAGGTTTTCGGGCTTTGGGCCCCTGAAGCCGTCACAGTTGCCCAATCGTGTCCAAAAGGGGACGTTCTCATCTAGACATTATATGAAGTCAACCTACCAAGTTACAATGAAATCCCTTCATAAATATGACCTGTAGACTGTGCTAAAGGTTTTCGGGCTTTGGGCTCGGGCAGCCATCATGGTTAACTGATCGCAACCAAAGGGGACAATCTCATCTGGGCATCATCTGGAGTGATCCTGCGAAGTTACAATGAAATCCCTTCATAAATATGACCTGTAGACTGTACTCAAGGTTTTTGGGCTTCGGGCACTTGTAGCCATCACAGCTGACCAATCACGACCAAAAGGGGATGTCATCATCTAGGCATTATATGGAGTCAACCTAACAGGTTACAATGAAATCCTTCTATACATATAACCTTTTGCCTACACTAAAGGTTTTTGGGCTCGGGCACCCATCAAGGCTGAATGATCGTGATCAAAATGGGACATTCTCATCTAGACATTATTTGGAGTCATCCTGCCAAGTTACAATGAAATCGTTTCATAAATATGACCTCTAGACTGTGCTAAAGGTTTTCGGGCTTCGGGCTCCTGTAGCCATCACAGTTGCCCAATCACGTCACAGTTGCCCACTCGTGTCCAAAAGGGGACGTTCTCATCTAGACATTATATGAAGTCAACCTACCAAGTTACAATGAAATCCCTTCATAAATATGACCTTAGACTGTGCTAAAGGTTTTCTGGCTTCGGGCTCGGGCAGCCATCATGGTTGAATGATCGCAACCAAAGGGGACAATCTCATCTGGGCATCATCTGGAGTGATCCTGCGAAGTTACAATGAAATCCCTTCATAAATATGACCTGTAGACTGTGTTTAAGGTTTTCGGGCTTCGGGCACCTGTAGCCATCACAGTTGACCAATCACGACCAAAAGGGGATGTCATCATCTAGGCATTATATGGAGTCAACCTAACAATGTTACAATGAAATCCTTCTATAAATATAACCTTTTGCCTATGCTAAAGGCTTTTGGGCTCAGGCACCCATCAAGGCTGAATGATCACGGCCAAAATGGGATGTTCTCATCTTGACCTTATTTGGAGTCAACCTACCAAGTTACAATGAAATCCCTTCATAAATATGACCTGTAGACAGTGCTAAAGGTTTTTGGGCTTCGGGCACCTTTAGCCGTCAATGTTGCCCAAACATGTCCAAAATGGGACGTTCTCATCTAGACATTATTTGGAGTCATCCTACCAAGTTACAATGAAATCCCTTCATAAATATGACCTGTAGACAGTGCAAAAGGTTTTCGGGCTTCGGGCACCTTTAGCCGTCAAAGTTGCCCAATCATGTCCAAAAGGGGACGTTCTCATCTAGACATTATATGAAGTCAACCTACCAAGTTACAATGAAATTCCTTCATAAATATGACCTGTAGACTGTGCTTAAGGTTTTCGGGCTTCGGGCTTGGGCAGCCATCATGGTTGAATGATCGCAACCAAAGGGGACAATCTCATCTGGGCATCATCTGGAGTGATCCTACGAAGTTACAATGAAATCCCTTCATAAATATGACCTGTAGACTGTGATCAAGGTTTTTGGGCTTCGGGCACTTGTAGCCATCACAGCTGACCAATCACGACCAAAAGGGGATGTCATCATCTAGGCATTATATGGAGTCAACCTAATAGGTTACAATGAAATCCTTCCATAAATATGACCTTTTACCTATACTAAAGGTTTTTGGGCTCGGGCACACATCAAGGCTGAATGATCGCGATCAAAATGGGATGTTCTCATCTAGACATTATTTGGAGTCATCCTACCAAGTTACAATGAAATCCCCTCATAAATATGGCCTGAAGACTGTGCTAAAGGTTTTTGGGCTTCGGGCACCTTTAGCCGTCACAGTAGCCCAATCATGTCCAAAAAGGGGACGTTCTCATCTAGACATTATATGAAGTTAACCTACCAAGTTACAATGAAATCCCTTCATAAATGTGACCTGTAGACTGTGCTAAAGGTTTTCGGGCTTTGGGCTCGCGCAGTCATCATGGTTAAATGATCGCAACCAAAGGGGACAATCTCATCTGGGCATCATCTGGAGTGATCCTGCGAAGTTACAATGAAATCCCTTCATAAATATGACCTGTAGACTGTGCTCAAGGTTTTCGGGCTTCGGGCACCTGTAGCCATCACAACTGACCAATCACGACCAAAAGGGGATGTCATCATCTAGGCATTATATGGAGTCAACCTAACAGGTTACAATGAAATCCTTCTATAAATATAACCTTTTGCCTATGCTAAAGGTTTTTGGGCTCGGGCATGTTACAACCGGTAATGTTACAATGCCATATACTGTTACACCAACGCATAATGTTACAAAAAATGTAATAAACAACCGATAATGTTATAAACTCCACATAATGTTATAACTTTTTTCAACCCGTTATGTTATAAAAATCGACGCATAATGTTATAACTTTTTTCAACCCGTTATGTTACAACAAATTAACCGCTAATGTTATAACTAATGTATACTAATTCCAGTTATAGCTTTTGTAGATGGACTTTACCACTTACCATTTATTGCCACATAAAGGTATGTAATATTTATACTAAAGGTTTCTGCTCTGGTTAAGGCGAGGAGACACCCCCCCCCCTCCCCCCCCCAACTCCCGGGGATTTATCATAGAATGACCTAGTCACAATACATAGACGCGGATTATCCTGGCAACTCAATCGTGTGACGTCATTACCATGATCATCCAGTGCCCAACATGGTGAAGGCGGGGGTGGTGGAGGAGGGGTGCTATTTTATCCGATTGGTACGTTTACCAACATGCATAATCTCCACTTACAGAAATGTAGCGTACCATAGTCCCCTGACACCTTTAGGGATGGGCAAATGCCTCTGTTTCTGTTTGTTTTGGGCATCTAAAACTCATTTGTCGCATATTTCTTAGTCATAAGAATATCTTATTGTTCATAAATTTGACATTTTAACAACCAACAGTGAACAAAAATGAGGTGGAGTTAAAAGAGGTCAAAAAGTTGGATGGAGCGGGGCACATATGGTGGATGTGGTGGGTTGGTAGTGTCGCACGGAAGCCAAAGAATAAGATGCGAGACTGGGTAGGAAGAGGAATGAGGTTTAGGAGGATTGAAAGGGGCGGGCAGGGATTAGATTGAGAGAGGAGGTCATGGAATAGTACATCAGGGTGGTTGTGCAGAGAAGGCTATCTGAGAATGCTATAAGAGAGTAGTGCTAGACGGTATGATAATATAGATGGTGGAGATGTTAGAAGAAGTGGAAGTGATGAATTTGGGATTACAGGTTCTGGATAAGGCGGAATCACTAGAACAGGCAGTATAGGGAGAAGGAGGAGATTGTGGAGGAGGAGTTGTGTTGATGTTGGTGTTGTGGCGGTGTTGGTGATGGCATTGAGTAGTTATGCATGTTGAAAATGAGCCATTTTGTAGGACCCCGGGGCAGGACCCTGGAAGTGACGTCATGTCACGTGACTGGCGGTCATGTTGGGTTGTCAGGATAGTGAACGTGGGTGGCCATGTTATGATGTCAATATCATGAAAAAAGGTGGTAGGAGTGCGTATGCGCAGCACGTGTTGTTATAGGGATACTTGCTCCGTCTCATCCCTAACAACCCGACAATAGATATCGAATTAATCCAAACAACCCGACAATCTTCAGGAAACTGTCCAAACCATTTCCGAAAACACTCCCGAATCCTGCCAGTACCGATTTAGTAACTCGCCAGAAACTCGAGGGACCGGGACTCAGGGGCAAGGGGCAGTAGGGTGCCGGGGACAGGGGCGGTGCCCCCCCCCCCTTCCAGTTTATCTCTCAGTTAAAAAAAACAATAATGTAATAAACCAACCATTATTGTAATAAACCCATTTCTGTGATAAATTACGCATCCATTATATGGTCGGACATTAGGTAACGATACTATCCTATATTTTAAGGATACTAAACCCACGGAATCCCTCTTTTCGTCGTATGAAGCAATGAAAGCTATGAAAATGAGCACGATGCGCGCAAAATCATACGTCTCTAAATGAAAGCTATGAAAATGAGCGCAATGAGTACCTCTTCATACGTCTCATACCCTCATTAAGGATACTATCCTACCTTTATTTGGGAGTGTTTTCGGGAGTGTTTGGGTCAGTTTTCTGAAGATTGTCGGGTTGTTTGGATTAATTTGATATCTATTGTCGGGTTGTTAGGGGTGAGACGGAGCACGTGTTAATTCGATATCTATTGTCGGGTTGTCAGGGGTGAGACAGAGCACGTGTCCCCTTAACAACACGCGCTGCTCATACGCACTCCTACCACCTATTATCATGATAATGACATCCCAACATGGCCACCCACGTGCACTATCATGACAACCCAACGTGACCGCCCAATCACGTGACATGACGTCACTTCCGGGGTCCTGCCCCGGGGTCCTACAAAATGGCTCATTTTCAACATACATAACTACTCAACACCATCACCAACACCGCCACAACACCAACATCAATACAACTCCTCCTCCACAATCTCCTCCTTCTCCCTATACTGCCTGTTCTAGTGATTCCGTCTTTTCCAGAACCTGTAATCCCAATTTCATCACTTCCACTTCTTCCAATATCTCCACCATCTATATTATCATACCGTCTAGCACTACTCTCTTATAGCATTCTCAGATAGCCTTCTCTGCACAATCACCCTGATGTACTAATCCATGACCTCCTCTCTTTCTCAGCCTAATCCCTGCCCACCCTTTTCAATCCTCCTAAACCCCATTCCTCTTCCTACCCAGTCTCGCATCTTATTCTTTGGCTTCCGTGCGACACTACCAACCTGCCACATCCACCATATGTACCTCGCCCCATCCAACTTTTTGGCCTCTTTTAACTCCACCTCATGTTTGTTCACTGTTAGTTGTTAAAATGTCAAATTAATGAATAATAATATATTCTTATGACTAAGAAATATGCGACAAATGAGTTTCAGATGCCCAAAACAAGCAGAAACAGAGGCATTTGCCCATCCCCAAAGGCGTCAGGGAACTATGGTTCACTACATTTCTGGAAGCGGAGACTACGCATGTTGGTAAACGTATCAACCGGATAAAATTGCATCCCTCCTCCACCACCCCCGCCTTCACCATGTTGGGCACTGGATGATCATGGTAATGACGTCACACGATTGAGTTACCAGGATAATCCGCGTCTATGTAATGTGACTATGTCATTCTATGATAAATCCCCGGGAGTTGGGGAGGGGGGGGTCTCCTCGCCTTAACCAGAGCAGAAACCTTTAGTATAAATATTACATACCTTTATGCGGCAATAAATGGTAAGCAGTAAAGTCCATCTACAATAGCTGTAACTGGAATTAGTATACAGAAGTTATAACATTATCAGTTAATTTGTTGTAACATAACGGGTTGAAAAAAGTTATAACATTATGCGTCGATTTTTATAACATAACGGGTTGAAAAAAGTTATAACATTATGCAGAGTTTATAACATTTTTTACTACATTTTTTGTAACATTATGCGTTGGTGTAACATTATGTGGCGTTGTAACATTATCGGTTGTAACAGGGCACCCATCAAGGCTGAATGATCACAGCCAAAATGGGACGTTCTCATCTAGACATTATTTGGAGTCATCCTACCAAGTTACAATGAAATCCCTTCATAAATATGACCTCTAGACTGTGCTAAAGGTTTTCAGGCTTTGGGCCCCTGTAGCCGTCACAGTTGCCCAATCATGCCCAAAAGGTGACTTTCTCATCTAGACATTGTATGAAGTCAACCCACCAAGTTACAATGAAATTCCTCAATAAATATGACCTGTAGACTGTGGTAAAGGTTTTTGGGTTTTGGGCTCGGGCAGTTGTCACGGTTGGCAGATCATGCCCAATTGGGGAAATTCTCATCTAGACATCATAAGGAGTCATCCTACCAAGTTACAATGAAATCCCTCCACATTAAACATGACCTGCAGACTGTGCTAAAAGTTTTTGGGTTTCGGGCTTGGGCAGCCATCACGGTTGATAGATCATGCCCAAAAGGGGACGTTCTCATCTAGGCATTATACAGAGGCATCCTACAAAGTTACAATGAAATCCCTTCATAAATACGACCTGTAGACTGTGCTAATGGTTTTCGGGTTTTGGGCTCGCGCAGCCATACCGGTTGCCCGATCGCGACCAAAAGGGGACGTTCTCATCTAGACATGACCCCAAACCTGCATATGAAATTTCGTGATGATCAGACAAGAACTACGGGGTGTAGCCCGTGCTAAAGGAAAATGTGAACAGACGTCACAGACTCACAGACTCACAGACTCACAGACTCACAGACTAACAGACTCACAGACTAACAGACTTCCACACGCGTGATGGCAATAGCTTATCTTGACTATGTCAAGTTAAGCTAAAAATGTTTGCACAAAAAGTAATGAAATTTTTGTACAGGGTTAGAATACTGAAATCGATGTACTCTTTCACTTTCTGCAAATTGCTTTTTTTTATATAACATAACATGTTCACCACATCTGCATCTGTAAACATGTATCAACACATGTATACATGCCAACAATCTTTTAGCACATGATTTACAGGAGCACCAAAAAAAAATATCTGTAATAAGATCACTCTTGTTTGTGTGTCTAAATGTTTGATCATCAGGTTTACTGCCTACCTCCTTCAGCATGTCAAAGATGAGATCACATTTTGGCATGTCACGATTTATTGTAATAAGCAAACACTGATACGTTTGACACCATATTTTTTACAATGAAATTTATACCATTATCACAAAGCTTAAGGAGAGGTACAGAGCAAAGATTCCCTAACATTCATATTGGGACTGAGACAGCTGATAAAGATTAGGATAGATAGCTGAACAAGATAAAGACAGCTAGATGCAGCACACACTAAGAGAAAATGCATGTAAAGTGCCATGTCCTTATCCTGTTCCTCTGACAGGTTGATTCAGGCACTCTCCCAAGTAAAAACAACTGATACGGACCTATGCCAGTTGTCCACTATTTCCCTAAAATCATTCAGCTCACAAAATAGTAAATGGGCTGTATGCCATATGTATCATTCGGCATTGCACCAATACCGATTTACTGTACCAAGGGGATCTCAAAATACCAAAATTTTGGCACTGAAAAATATTCCCAACATAAGTTGGTAAATGAAATGACAAACAACAGAACATTACGCAAAATTCACGACAAGAAGAGCCCATGGACTTGCATATCTCTAAAGGCAGTCACAGGTTATTTGATATAACAAAAATGCTGAGAGAAAATACCCGAGGGGTATTTTCTCTCAGTTTTTTTGCTACATCACCTGTTTTACTTCAAAAATTCTGACAATTCGGTGACTTTGTCTGCTATAAAACGGGTATCTACAGCTGGCCAGTATATCAAAAAATACAATTCAATATTGGTTATGGTATAAGTACATGTATGTTGTTGACTCTGAATACGGTACGGTTGTAAATCATTCTAAAAACACTGATACCGAAACCGAACATGACATTTTAATATGGCCCAGCTCTACAAAATAGTCCTGTGTTGTGTAATAAGGCACAATATTGGGGTAGTCAAAAATCTGCTGCAGAGACTGATTATCAGATAATTGCCAACTCAAAAAGGATGTTATTCAGTATTATTACAATGAAGGGTGACAAATGGAATGAGATGCATTTGAGTGTATTCAAAAATCAGCTCGGAACTAGACTTGATTCAAGAGAATCATGGCTTTTCCAGATGAGATTCCATGATTTTCCATGATCCCGGAGCGTCTGAAGAATTGTCTTTAACTGCCTCACTGAAGTGCCTTTATTGATGTCCTGAGAAAGGTGGGTATAGTAGTCTCAAATCACTCTGTTTGATAATAAAAAAAATGTTTAGGTTAAAACCATCATTATTGGTGGAGAGGGTTAATATCAACATTTTATCTCAAATGTATCTAAAATTTTGATGTTTGGCAGCTTGTAGAGGGTTAATAAACACTAACGGGAATATTTTTTCCATGCAACTTGTAATGTCACACCAAGACCTGCGAATGGCCATTTTTTCTTGAAAATCTACAAGATGTTTTCAGAGAAACCCAGGGAAAACCTGAATTTTAAGCTTTTGATGGGTATCATTGTTTAATAAGCCCAAAACGGGTTATGAATTGGTTTTTTGAATACCCTTATTACTTACAAAAATGATTCTCGGTGAATTCCACTTCTAATAAAGGTTATGTTTATTTCTTGTGTACACGTTGGGTTATATGGGTGCCTGAAAAAAGACCATTCTCTCAAAATTTCAATGTTTGAAAGCCTGTAGAGGGTTAACAAATCCTTACCGGAATATTTTGTCCATGCAACTTGAAATGTCACACCAAGACCTGCGAATGGCCAATTTTTCTTGAAAATCTATAAGACTTGTTTCGAGAAATCCAAGGAAAAGATGAATTTTTAAGCTTTAGAGGGGTAACGCAGTTTAACCAGGCCAAAATGGGTTAACACTTGGTTTTTTTAATTCCCTTATTACAAAAATGATCTTCGGTGAATTCCACTTCCAATAAAGGAAATTATGTTCATCTCTCATGTACTCGTTGGGTGCTGTAAGTGCTTGAAAACAGCCCATTTTATCAAAAGTTCAATCTTTGGCAGCCTGTGTAGGGTTAACAAATGCTTAGTCCAATATCTCTTGTGTATCAATTGTAGTGACACAGTCAGGTCTAACGGTGATGAATGTTTACAAATGAAAGTGTCAATGACACTGTAGCTCAACTTGACAAACTTGAACTTGGTAAGTTTTAAATGAAATGGCAAAATTGAAGATCATTGGTACCAATGTTATTTGATGAAATTTCAGCATAACAGCATTGCGTGTGCACAACGTCAGAGTAATCCATGCATTTTTAAATGTAAACTGTAAGACTGGCTAAAAAAAGAATGTTGAAACACAAATGCAGTATGTTCAGAGGTTATTGTAAATGGCAAATTTTTTCACAGAAATGAATGCGAATCAATAGCTCTTATCTAAAGGTCTTGTCAAATGAGCACACCAAGTTCAAAAACAATCCTATGATAGCCCATGTCAAAGAATGTTGATGCACAAATGCAATAAATTCAAAGATTGTTGCTAACAGAAACAGCTTTTGATGGAAAGGTCATTGCCAGTGGCAACATATTTTGACGGAAATCAAAGAAAATCGACAGCTCCCATCTAGCATACAAAGTTTCAAACCGATCTGATCATAAATGTTTCCGGTAGGGCATGCCAAAAGAATATATTGATGCCTGTCTAAACTAAGTTCAAAGATTGTTGCCAGTGGCAACATCTTTTGACGGACGGAAATGGAAGAAAATCGATAGCTCCCATCTAGAGGTCTCCCCAAACAATCATGCCAGGTTTCAAAGCAATCCGATCATAAATGTGCCCTGTAGGGTGTGCCAAAGAGAAATATTGAGATCTGACTAAACTAAGTTCTAAGAACATTGGCAGCGGCAACATTTTTCGATGAAAATTGAAGAAAATCGATAGCTCCCATCTAGAGGTCTCCCCAAACAAGCATACCAGGTTTCAAAGCAATCCGATCATAAATGTGCCCTGTAGGGTGTGCCAAAGGGAAATATTGAGGTCTGACTAAACTGAGTTCTAAGAACGTTGGCCGCGGCAACATTTTTTGACAGAAATTGAAGGAAATCGATAGCTCCCACCTAGAGGTCACCCCAAACAAGCATGCCAGGTTTCAAAGCAATCCGTTCATAAATGTACCCTGTAGGGTGTGCCAAAGGGAAATATTGAGTCTTCTGACTAAACTAAGTTCTAAGAACGTTGGCCGCGGCAACATTTTTTGACAGAAATTGAAGAAAATCGATAGCTCCCATCTAGAGGTCTACCCAAACAAGCATACCAGGTTTCAAAGCAATCTGATCATAAATGTGCCCTGTAGGGTTTGCCAAAGGGAAATATTGAGGTCTGACTAAACTAAGTTCTACGAACGTTGGCCGTGGACACATTTTTTGCCGGAAATTGAAGAAAATCGATAGCTCCCATCTAGAGGTCACCCTAAATAAGCATACCAAGTTTCAAAGCAATCAAATTATAAATGTGCCCTGTAGGGTGTGCCAAAGGGAAATATTGTGGTTTGACTAAACTAACTTCTAAGAACGTTGGCCGCGGCAACATTTTTTGACGGAAATTGAAGAAAATCGATAGCCCCCATCTAGAGGTCACCCCAAACATGCATACCAAGTTTCAAAGTAATCTGATCATAAATGCGACCTGTGAGGTGTGCCAAAGGAAATTATGGATGTACGTACGTACGTACGTACGTACGTACGTACGTACGTACGCCGACGGACGAGAAGTGATGGCAATAGCTCAGCTTGACTTTGTCAAGTTGAGCTAATGATCCTTGGTGAATTCCACTTCCAATGAAGGAGGTTATGTTCCGATCATTGTGGAATTCTCGACGTTTGATTGGTTACATGCTTGCTTTGTACTTTCTATGTTTGCCTTCAGCTGCGGTACAACATAAACTTTATGTTAGCGGATGACGTCATTACACAAGCGACCCAGCTGACAAAGTCGTGGTTGAATGTGCTATCGCATCACATTCACTTCAGCTGAGAATCTAGTTTCTCTATAGTCTTTGCTTCAGAAACATCGCACCGTCAAAAGTAATCGTGCTGATGATTAGCTGACAGATGCACAATCACCACTTATTGAATTAAAATAACTGGACACAATAAAAAGAAACTGAATTTTATTTCGCATCTCCAGCTTGCGAATAACCTTGACCCCTGCATTCATGATCAGTTATCGATTTTTGTGCGTAACAGCAATAAAGAAGGCCGTTCATTTTTCTTCGTTGGCATGAAATTGTGTCTGTGGCCTGTCGTTTTAGGTTTGTTTTTTTTAGGGGGGGGGGGGGTGCTATCGCGGCTCGGTTAAACATATAAGTTCCTGACAGCAAACATCACACCATGTTACCATCAATACACCACAATGACTTATAATGTTTATCTCGCAGGTACACACTGGATGTTATGGGTGCCCAAGAATAGCCCATTTTCTCAAAATGTCCATGCTAGGCAGTCTCTGGAGTGTTAACAAATCCTTTCCGGAATATTTTGTCCATGCAACTTGTAATGGCACTCCAAGACCTGCGAATGGTCAATTTTTCTTGAAAACTTACTAGATATTTTGGAGAAATCCACAGAAAATGGGAATTTTAAGCTTTTAAGGGGTATATCTCCTTAGCCAGTCAAAAATGGGTTAAGACCTCGATTTTTGAATACCTTATATTACTTACAAAAATGTTTCCCTATCAGTTTTGCATCTGGTAAAAGAAGTTACATTTCTCTGTGGCATTCCCATTTGATGTTGCTGGTGTCCAAAAACAGACTATTTTTTCAAAATTTTGACATTTAGCAGCCCATGGAGGGTTAACAAATGCTTACCAGAATAATTTATCCATGCAACTGGTAATGTGACACCAAAACCTATCAATGGCCATTTTCTCTTGAAAACCCTACAAGATGTTTGTAAAGAAATTCCATTTCCAACAAAGGAGATTATGTTTATCTCTCGGGTATACATTGGGTGCTGTGCGTGTCCGAAAACAGCCCATTTCAACAAAATTACGATTCTTGGTAGCCTGTAGAGAGTTAATAAAAGCTCAGTGGAACAGTTTGTCCATGCAACTTGTAATGTCACACATAGACCTGCCAGTCGTCAATTTTTCTTGAAAATCTACAAGATGTTTTTTTAGAAAAATCCACAGAAAATGGGAATTTTAAGCTTTTAAGGGGTATCTCTCTTTAGCCTGCTCAAAATGGGTTAAGACTTCGACTTTTGAATACCCTTACTACTTACAAAAATGTTTCTGTATAAATTGTCTGCTCGATACAAGATGGCACATTTCTTCCTGGCGTATCCATTGGGTGCTGCTGGTGTCCAAAAACAGCCCATTTTATCACAATTTTGACTTTTAGCAGCCTGTGGAGGGTTAACAAATGCTCACCGGAGTATTTTGTCCATGCAACTTCTATTATCACACCAAGACCTGCGTGAGGCCAATTTTTCTTGAAAATCTACAAGACTTGTTAAGAGAAATCCACAGAAAACATGTATTTTTGAGCTTTTGAGGGGTATTGCAGTTTAACCAGCCAAAAACGGGTTAACGCTTAGTTTTTTTAATACCCTTATTACTTACAAAGGTGATCCAAGACGAAACCCACTTCCAATAAATGAAGTTATGTTTATCTCTCTTGTATCACTTGGGTGCTTTAGGGGGCCCGAAAACAGCTGATTTCATCAAAATTTCGATGTTTGGCAGCCTGTGGAGGGTTAACATATGCATTAACGAATATCTCTTGTATATGAATGGTCGTGTCACAGGCATGTCTAACAATGATGAATGTTTTAAAAAAATCTACAAGACGTGCTTCGAAAAAGTGCCTATAAACACTAATTTTGACAGTTTTTTGGCAATTCTGGCAAAAAAGGGTTGAAGCGAAAATTCCACTTCGGTACATTTTTAGATTTTGTGCCCGAAAATCGGTTCGAAAATGGCTTCTGAATCTTACGGAAAAAATGTGTGGGGAACTCCCCCCCCCCCCCCCCCTCCCCCCCCCCCCCCCCCCCCCAAAAAAAAATAATAATAATAATCTGTAGAAAAACAATAGTCTTTTCCAAAGGGGAAAGCCTAAAAATGCCTATATTGGACGTATAGAAGCCTAAAATTACTGTAAATACGGGGAATTCAGTGGATGTCTGAGTAATTCTTTGAGAGATAACAATATTTTCTATCACTTTACAAGACTTTATTCTATAACATCTGCAATTTTTAAATTTTCTTTTTTATTGGAGTTTTACAACACTTTCAACAGCCAGGGACACCTCATGTCAGACAGTTTTATGAGTGGAGGAAGCCAAAATAAAACCACCAAACAGTGGTGAGCAATTGTCAGACTCCACAACGTACTAACTATGCACCAGCAGGGTTAGCATTGATTGAAGACAAGTGCAACATCGACATGCAGTATGCCTTAGTACACAGAGCTACCATGCCCTCATGAAGGCAATAAGGATTAAGGGCCTTGCCCAAGGACACAATGCAGTTATCTCTGGTTGGGGATTGAACGGTGGACCTTTTGGTTTGAAGTCTAATGCTGAAAACACCGAGCCACCACACTTCTCTGTATGCAATTAACAGGTCAAATTTGTACTGAAAGTAGGGTAAATGATATGGTGTTTGAAAGTTATATACAACTAACAGGATTATTCAATTAACTGGTAGAGTGCTCAATTATTTTTGATCTGTAGCGGTCGAGGTAAAATTTATTTATTTATTGGTGTTTAAGGTCACATATTTTTGCACAATGGCTAATCATGACCACAACATGAGTATCAACTCAAGACCAGGGGTGAGCGTTAATAAGCCATGTTGCCCATTTTAGAGAGGGTTTGCACCTCCCAAGCATTGTGACTGGGTCCTATTTTACAAGTAAAACAGTCAGTTTACCGCAGTGAACAGGCACTCCTTGACTTTCCGGGGTTCCCACGGGGAATCGAGGTATAAAGGCCATTTACCAACCAGCATGGTAGGTCCAGATCTCTTAGTCTTGTGGTAAATCGGCCGCTTTGTGTGCTATAGGTTGACGGTTCGAACCCAGGCTCCCGCACTTATCTCTTCTCCTGTTACATTTGGGGGCTCAGCAGAAGGTGGCACTGAGGGTGTTTCAATCAATCTGAGGGAGGAACCTGGGTGAGATTCACATGTGGTGAATCTCTAAAAAAAAGGGTAGAGCAGTGAAGCGGTCTAGGTATAAAGGCCATTTACCAACCAGCCTGGATGGTCCAGATCTCTTAGTCTCGTGGTAAATTGGTCGCTTTGTGTGCGAGAGGTCAACGGTTCAAACCCCGGCTCACACACTTATCTCTCCTCCTGTTACAGGTCATAAAAAATTGTTCACATATCTCAGCTTTGTTACAATTTATGGGAGAGTGCCTATGGGCACTCTCCCATAAATTGTGACATGACAAATACATCTAGACCATACAATTTCACTTAAAAGATGATAAGAAGCACCTCGACATAATATGAAGCCTCTTGGTTGCAGTACCTGCTCTGGAGAATAAAGCCCAAATATTGGCTTCCAGCACTCTACCAGTTAACAGATAAATAATTAAGTGGGCTCCACTATATCAGGTAAAAATATTTGATTGTATACTGGCAATCATTGTCAGCAAGGTGGGAATATGTCCTAGGATTTTATCCATAACACTCAAGGAAATTAACTGTAAATGGCTGAGGATACATCCTTCCTTGAAATAACCTAGAACAGACTCAATCTCAACTTCTTTTCAAGTTCAGTTCCAAAAAGTATTTTCCTCAGTTTTCTGTACAAAGGGAAGTAACTCAGAATTCAAACTTCAGTGAAGTATTCTGTAATTCTGCAATGTTCAAACTTAATCTTTAGGATAGAAATAAGTGGTGCTCACTCTTGGTCCATCACTTTTGTAAAGATGAAGCTTATACAAAGTTTAAGTGTGCCATGATTACAATATGAACACAGTGGTTTGTTACATAGCTACCTTTGATTTTGATATGGACATTACCCACACACTGAATTTCAAGCTCTCAAGCCACAAGTCATCACCTTTGTTGAGATTCACTCATCTCAAATGTTTAAGTTGGTTGGAAAAGAGGACCTATGGTTTGCTTTTCCAACCGATATATTCTGGATCACTGAATCTGAAAAATTTCATAACAATACATTTTCTGTGAATTAAAGCCAGAAATGTTGTGCACTCAAGACTTCATTTGGTTGACATTTTGATGACATTACAATCAGAAATGAAGACTCATCACAGTCGTCATTTTATGATTACACTGCATATAGTTCCACAAATTATTACTATCTGGATATTTTCAAGGGGAATTAAATACTTATTGATTGAAAAATCTGTAACAAGGGCAGGAAAAAATACTTCATATCTTTGTACGTGAAGGTACATCACATTACATCAACAGCCGTCACAAATTTCTACAAAAACTGGGTAAACAAACAGACCATAACAGCATAAAACTTCCAATCTGCAATAGACTGTGGGCTGTTTCATAATCCCCTAGGGGTAAATAAACATGGGAATAATACAAAATCAAGAAAATATCTTTTAGTTTTCAGATCCTGATTACCTGTAATATATTTAACTTCACCGTCATTCCATTTCTGTGATTGTAGATCACTCGAAAATTATACGAATGGATTTTTTAATTCTCTATGGGAATTTGTGTGTATATTTGGAAGAGCGTCCATTTTGCAACAATGCACAAGTGATGTAACTGGGACGGTCCATTTGAGAACAGGTGAAATTTAAATATTCATGGCGTGCCTTTGCAGAAGGCATGTTTTGAAGAAGTTGGAATATCAGTTGTGATTATGGCTCGAAATAAAACTCAAGTCTTGTTCAAAACTCGTTAGTGAATTAGTGAATAAATAAAATACACATGTATTGTAGTTGTAATGCAAATTATTTAATAAATACGTGCCATACCAGTATTCAATATTTGTCATGCCTTGCCGACATCAGCACTCAGTAATCGGGTGCTACAGACCTCCATATAGGTTATGATTTTTTGTGTGACACGGGTACAGGTGAAAATAGCACCAAACTTGCGTCTGGCAAAAATGGAACCAAACCAAAACTTGGCGAAAGAAGAACAACACTATGTAACATGATCAAATATTCAATTTTCCTCAGATCGTTGTTTTGATTTTGTCTCCCTTAAAATTAAAAGTTTTTTTTATCTTTTCTCACATATATACAATAGTATCGAATATGAACACAATATACGCAAGATATTACACATTTGGCCACAAGTTATTCCTGTTAATACAATACATTATTACAACATTTACAAATATATATACAGAGTCGGCGCAAGCCTGATGACAGGGTAGGATTTGTTTTAAAATTTTTGTTTAGCAGTTCTTTTCCTAACTCTTAAAATTGATTAGCAAGTGGGTGTAATTGTTTATCAGTTTTCATTCCTGATGGTTCCACCCTCAAAAGAACTAAAATAAGTCAACAGTTGTATTTAAATCATGTTTCAACATAAGAAAGTCACACTGCCTGAGACATAAACTTTGAAGACTCTACTAGTCCTATATCAGGAGAAGGTAAGTTAAAACATTATTCAAAGGCTTTGTTGCCAGGGGGTCGTTTGGATCAAACTGTTTAGCCTATGACTTACCAATTCTCTGCAACATCCTGGTGATAGCCCCCCCCCCCCCCACACACACACCCCACCACACCCAGTATGCATCACACACTGTCACCACTAATCTGTCCAGTGCCTCTTTGTTACAGGCCCAAACCTCTTCATTCAGTGTGGTATTGGTTGCTTCTTTTAATAATTTTGCAAACAGTAATCATAGGCAGTGTTGTCGTTTCTGAATTCACGTATTACTGCCAAGTTTCCATCCAAATATCGACCATATCTGAAGCCGAAAGTAGCTTATGCACAGTGACCGGGCATACAAATTTATATTTTTTCATTGCTCCAGATGTTGTGAATTAAAGAATATATTTATGTTATTTATTATTTTTTTTTTAAATCATACTGGCTTTAATAGGTTCAGAAATAATACCCAAATAGTCAAACCTGTTCAAATCCCACACTTAAAAGTATCGACAACATTCAAATGACACTCGGAATTTTACGCCCTCAGTGAAAATGTGTGAAAAGGGTAGGCAACTCCACTCAGTAATATTAAAAGACAAAAATGCTTTATCAAACATTTTTTTTATATTTTTAGTTTTGTTTCACACGAAGTGGGTATTTCTCCGTACTAATTTTATAATCACTGGGCACAATATAGATAATCAAAACCTGAACACTTGGGTGAGAAGGTTACATTCTCAGGTTACAAATTATTAAGGAGCTTTATTTTACGTGGTAGTCTGAACACTTTAGATGGACATCTTGCCCAGAAAAGGTTGATGACCTCCAAGTAAAGCATAGCAGTTTAGTCAGTTAGCGATCACGTGTTACTGTATGCCATTCACATTTGTGAGTGACAATTTTAAAGAGCATCCCTCGTAGTTATGACGTACCTATACAATGCTGGGGTTCGGATATTGATTTTGACGATTTGTCGTATTTTTTCAAGCACACATTGATCGATGGGGAGGATAAAAAGTAAGAATAATTTAATGGCAAATTCTTGAACCTGATGATGTTGTATATCCAGCTGGGATTGGGAATTATGGGGCTGAAAATTGAGAAATATAAGTTTCATTTTGCACTGGAATGGGGGCCGTATATCAGGCCTATGAGTGGGCCAAATATCGGGTCCACAAGGACACCTAAGAAAATCCCTGCAAAATGTTATTGTAAATCATCTCATACGCGATATGTGAGTGCCTCTGAATGTCAGGAGAACAAAGAGGGATAATCCTATTCTGTTTACCGAAATATATGTGCATTGCACTTTGCGATCCAATTTAATTTATGGAAGTGATTTGCATAAGGGGAAAATTGCATCGCAAATGTGATGCAAAACCAAACAAATCCTACCCTGGATGAAAGTACGTGTGGAGGGAGCAATTGATTAAGAGTATAACCCCAATCCTATAATTTCAGTTTAACCCAGGAGTCCGGATTTCTTTGGGTTTGGCCCCCTGCCCAAACATGACCTAAAAGACCGTTTTTTTAATTTTTTGCCTTGGCACGTCCTTTCAATTCGAACCCCTCCCCACCAAGATTCTGATTTCTGCGCCAATAATAAAGAAGGGAGATTTATTGTGAATCTGGGTTGGATAGATTTCAGAGCCAGGGAGAGGGTGGGGGCCTAGATTGAGGGAGGGTCTGCTGTTCTTGCTTTTAATGTTTAGAAGACCCTGCTAAACAACAAAAAATCTGTTTAAGAAAGTTGGGAGGGGAGATGTATCCTCTCATGTTTAACTGCTCAAATTTCAACAAATTTATTAGAGAACCTAAAATGCATCTGCAAGCTAAGGCTAAATACTCAGTTTCAAAACAAAACACAGAAAAAGGCAGAATGAAATAAATTAAATACTGGTGCCGTTTTCGCCATCCAAACTGGTGCTGTTTTTGCCAACCCATGGTGCCGTTTTTGCCAGCTTAATTGGCGCCATTCTTGCCATCAGCAATTGGTGCCCTTTTTGCTAACTTTGTGCCATTTACTCCAGGTGACGTTTTCACGATAACCCGACACAACAAGTGAAAGTATCAAATCTACTTTTAAGAAAGTACATAACTAATAGCAGGAGAGAATTGATAGCTTCGAATCAAATCCTGACGAATACATAATCACTAGAAAGTTGATTGAAAAATTGTAGGGTGGGGGGTGGGGGGGAGGACATCACAAATACATCACTACGTGATCACACTGTCACTCCCTCTCCTTCAGCAAGCATCTGATAAATCTTCTGATCGAGAAATCACTTGGCAAAGTTAATCAGAGAATTTGTATAACATTAATCATATTTCGAATTCTCTGATTATATCCAACATAGGCGTATGCAGGCCAACGGGCCAACTTATTTTCAGGTGGGAGGGGCTGGGAGATTTTACCCGAAAAAATGATGCCACAGGCATCAGCTTGGTGCATAGCCCTGGGGTGGGTGTTTGTGGGTGTGTCACCTCCTACTGGTGGGGCCCAGGGGAACCCTCCCCAGGAAAGGTTTAAAAAATCTGATCCGCTGGGAGGGTTGCAAGGGCACCCAGACTTCCTTACGGGTCTTGTAATTGAAAGAAAAGAAGATAACTTTTGTAGAGGTGCCTTGCTGAATGTGTTCGAACAAACTCGTCGAGTATCAATCAACTGTAATAAAACAGGTTTATATGATTCTCAGGACTCAGCACGAGTAAATACTTGTAATGTTAGTCCTGTGTGTCCATGGCGTCAGAGTATCGAACCCTATGGATGGATGAGGTTTTGACAATATATACGCAGGTCGATATACTATTAATAACAGTTTGGCTGGCCGCTAATTTGATGTGGTTCTTTGTTACCCATGTTCTCCCAACTGCCTCCCGATTCCCTCACATCTTTCCTCCCAATACTGAGACGAACTGCCTGAAGACTCTCTGTACCACCATTCTTCACAATCCCTCCGTTAAGCATACTAACCATCACCTTTGTGTTAACCACTAACCACATGTCCTTCATTGTCCCATCTCACTTCCGCATTATACTACGCCCAGTGAATCTTATTCTGATAGACTGGGACTTTGGACGTCCTAATAAAAAGTATTCCCAAGGCCACCACTACGCCCAAGTTACACATTTGGCTCTCCATTCCAGTGTCTTTCCCAATTTCCCTCTAATCTCCTGTGATCACGATCTCAGCTTGAACATCAGTGCCCCCAACCCCAAAGGTGCCTTCATCAAAGGTACCCTTCAAAACCTGGCTTCTCTTTGTCACACATGCAGGCCACACAAAGACCTCTTTCTTTTGGCCTCCTCTCGCCAATTTCGGTTACAATCCCCATGACTCTTACTCTGACAGTTTTTTTTTACCTTGGATTGTCTCAAATTCTAAGTTCGACATATTTTTTGGATAGTTCCCTTCAAACTCCTATCTACACTGCAATTAATTACAACCAAATTTTCAAGAACCCTATGCTATGAATTACCATCTCGACTGTCTAATATTTCAACATGTCTGTGTTATTTCCTATTTCCAATGAAGAAGGCTGAAGAGTTCCCCCCCCCCCCCCCCCTCACAGATATACTTAAGCAAGGGGCCCCATATACGCCGAAGGCCGAGGTGGGATGCTAATAGAATTATAGGAGGAACTGTTGCCCTCCTATTGGTGGCGGGCGAGTGGGGGGCACCCCTGGGAAAATTGTTAAAAATCAATCCCCGTGGGCTTTTTGGAAACTTAATAAACTATATGTTAGCATTCAGCCTGCCCACACTTTTCAGTGAGTAGGTAGATAGTGTGAGTTTTTATATAATAAAATTAGCCCGTAACTGGAGCTTGGCCTTTTTCAACGATGTTATATAAATCAGGTAGACTTCTGGAAATACAATTAACATTAGCATCCTGCGTGATGTAGTTTATATTTTTTATAATCGTTCATAAAGACGAAATGACTGAAAACCCAAGATAACGATCACTTCTATTACATGTGGAACGACAGTCCCCCACCTTTCCAACTAGAATGGACACTTTTTTATAAATTCGATAATTTTTTCCATGAGGCGCCTGAAGCTTAAGTGCGCACACTGGTAATATGGTAATTTTTCTGGATACGACCCTGTAAGTCATGCATTCATTGTCATAGCATGAAACATCAGTGTTACAACAAATCCTGAAACCAAAACAAAATGCCAAATGACACATCACTATTAATTCTATTATCATCTGATACTTGATAAGCATACAGGCCTATACAATAACACAATTTTTTTACATTTTAACTAATTTATTTATTTATTAAGATTTAATGACACTTTAACAGCCAAGGTCATATTGTCTTGGTGACAGTTTTAGGGGTGGGGGAAGCCAGAGTACCTGGAGAGAACCACCGAGCAACGACGAGCAGCTGCCAGCTCCCCAACATCGTAGCTCCGCACAGCAGCACAGGCCAGGTTAGATTGGTTGAAGACATGCACACCATCGATGTGCAGTACGCCTTAGTGCATAGCATCATCGTGCCCCCATGTGGACAATCAGGATTAAGTGCCTCGCCCAATTACATTTTATTACTATCATGCTGATTGTATCATCAAAATTATTGTGAATGTGTATCATTGAAATTACGATAGATTTGGCGGGCGGTGAAAAGACTGGACTTGAGTTGAACAAATTTGACTCCAACCCTATAAGGAGTCTGTAAAACCATGTTCATGGACAACCCTATGTACATACAACAAATGGTGAGTGATCATTATAGCTCACCCTGACTTTTAGTCAAATGAACTAACAACTGGTGAAAAAGAAGCACTTGAATTTTCTTGTTCACAGAATAGCCAAAGTTATAGCATCATAGCAAATAAATCTGAGTGACCTGATTCATTCTTCCCGAACTGAGAACACTACATGGAGAGTGGAATACCACTAACTCTTTACCCAGCTCAAATAGAAGATGACACTTTCCAAATTTTTTTTTAAATGACTCAACATTTTTCATTTTTGGCTCAAAAACACAGCATAGTTACTGCTAGCAGGAAAACTCCCCTCTTAATTGGATATCTCTTAACTGAATAACCCTGTTAATTGAATATAATTTCCCAACACAAAATCATTTACTATACCTCCAGTACAAATTTGTTAATTGAATATAGGTTATAGAGTAAACTCCCGTTAATTGAATAAAAAAAATCTTGCAACCTGTCGAGAAATTACCCTGACTCTCCCTAGTTTTCATTTATTTATAGATCTATTTGGCCTAATTACATCCAATAGAGGCATTTACTCTATTATATCTTGTTTGACAGAGCTCGTGGAGCTCTGTCAAACAAGATATAATAGAATAAATCCTAAGTATATCTCTAAAATATTAAAAATTTTTAGTAAATTTTGTTTCTTAACATACCTACCACAATTGTTTACAATTGGCTGTAACATAAGTGCAAGCCCTACTTCGGAACTAACTCAAGCTTTTAGAATCTTTTCCAAACGAGTTGGAAAAGTACTAGAGTGCAAAAGCACGAAAAAGATCGAAAAAAGGGTCGAGCGAGACCAGCGCTCGAAATTACAGGTACTCTCTCTGCACACCTCTTGTGTTTACCGAGCGCATGCGCAACAACCGTGACGTCAATTCCGTATTTCCGCCAACGAGAAGTTTGTGATTTAGCGGGGAGGCATCGATATCAAAGATATCCCCAAGGAGGGTGGGCCTCCGGTAAACAATTGTGGTAGGTATGTTAAGAAACAAAATTTACTAAAAAATTTTAATTTCTTTTCAACCTACTCACAATTGTTTACAATTGGCTGAATAAACAATAGGAGGAGGTGAATCACATAACAAATACCAACAAGGGTAGCAGAACGAAAGCAAGGATGGCAGAGAACAAAAACGAAAAC
The DNA here is from genome assembly GCA_031216915.1 of Pictodentalium vernedei. Taxonomy (NCBI): domain Eukaryota; kingdom Metazoa; phylum Mollusca; class Scaphopoda; order Dentaliida; family Dentaliidae; genus Pictodentalium; species Pictodentalium vernedei. Next base: position 157,540,254 of record CM062292.1, read on the forward strand.
CTGTAATGAAGATAGAGAGAAGGCACCTGAAAAGAACAAGGCTGAGTGAAGCGCAACCTCGACAAAAACAATTTTAACGAGGGTGCACAACAGCCTGAGCAGCAACGAGAGGGCCTAAAGAATAAAGGTCCTCAGATTGCTGCTGAAGGTGGCGGAGATAAAAGGAGGAGAAGGTAGAAGCATTCCTCCAGTAAGCCGCATTCATAACATCACAGAGCGAAACAGAATTGGTGAACGCCCAGGATGTAGAAATGGCACGAACCTCGTGAGCATTAAGCCGTTTCGAAACAAGATCCGATGCAGACAAGCGAGAATAAGCCAGCTTGATTGCAAGACAGATCCACCTGGAAATAGAAAGGGAAGAGATAGACTGCCTCTTAGGAATGAGAGACAGAAAGAATCTCTTCCGACCCCTCCTAATGAACTGAGTGCGAGTAATGTAAGTCTTGACCGCACGAACAGGACAAAGAAGAGGCAGATGGGAGGAGGTACAGAATCGGGGAGATGATTCTTAGCCAGAAAAGAGCAATCAGTAGTGAATGTGACACTGTTAGCCTCATTTCGGAAGAAGGCAGAATCAACAGATAGAGCATGAAGCTCACTGACTCGACGAGCAGAAGCAAACGCTAAAAGAAAAGCCGTCTTATAGGTGAGAAAACGCATGTCGGTCTCAGATAAAGGCTCGAATGGCGCCCCCTCCAAACAGTGCAACACCCATGCCAAGTTCCACTTGGGTGTAAGACGCAAAACTCGAGGCCTCTTCAAAGAAAAGTGCCGAATAAGTTTGGAGAGGAAAAGATTACGACCAATACACCGCTTTCCCACATAAGAGAAAGTATCAGACAGCATAGACCAATAGCCCTTAATCGTAATAGGCTGGAGGCCCTTGGAGTCAAAAAGAAAAACCAGAAAATCCGCAATTTGAGCGATTGACGGATCACGGTAATTCACATTTTGATCTGAACACCAGTGGCAGAAAACCTTCCACTTGGCGGCATAAGTCATTCCAGTAGAAGGTCGCCGCGATGCAGAAATCCACTCCACTGATCATCTCGAAAAACCTCTACGTCGGAGACTGGACCTGATAAAAGACAGGCGTGAAGGGACAGGCTCGCCAGGTTGTTGTGATACTTCCTGGGACGACCCTGTGAAAGAAGATTGCGACGTAGAGGTAGACGAATCGGTCGATCGGCCAATAGAGGCCGCAGCAGATTGATCCACACCCTCTGTGGAGACAGGGGTGTGATCAGAATGATCCTGCAACTGCAAGCACGAATCTTCGCTAAAACTTGAGGAAGAATCGGTGCAGGAGGAAAGGCATAGCCGACCCAACCTGTCCAGTCCAGAGACAGAGCGTCTACTGCAAATGCCAGAGGATCTGGACAAGGGGAGACAAAAGTCTCTACCTGATGATTTCAGCGAGTAGCGAAAAGGTCGACCTGAGGACGACCCCACTGCTCGCAAATCGCCTGAAACACCGACCGATGTAGCATCCATTCGGTTGGAAGGACACTGTCGCGTCGGGACAGGGAGTCTGCTAGGACGTTGAGACGCCCGGGAATGTGTCGAATGGACACCCGAGTGTTCACATCCCGCGCCAACAGAAGAAGATCCCGAGACAGCCGATACATGGGAATCGAATGTGTGCCTCCCTGATTCCGTATGTAGGCCACTACTGTCGAATTGTCCGAAAGAAGCCGATTGCAGAGGACGCAAAGACAACATGGTCCGACAGATGAGGGATCCAAAGCCGAAAACTCAACAGAAGAGCAAGGAGCTCCTTCTGGTTGATATGAAGGCCCACCTGCTCGCTGTCCCACTCTCCATGAGTAGACAGACCGAGAGGATCCAACGTCGCACCCCAGCCCCGATCGCTGGCATCCGCAGTAAGGATGCGATCGGCCAAAGGAAGATCCAACGGAACACCCTGTGTCAGCCAGGGAATATCTGCCCAAGTGCGGAGGTGACAAAGCAGAGACCGAGGAACAGTGAGTTCCAGGTCCAGCGGATCTACATTCGGACGCCAATGATCCAACAGGAAGTGTTGGAGAGGTCGGACAAACAAGCGACCGAGCAGAATGAGATCTGTCACCGAACCGCAAAGGCCCAGCATCCGAAGGAAAGTCCTGGCCGAGTCCGAGGAAGATTGAAGCAGGTCCCGAGTCAAGGCGGAAAGAATCGTCGCCCGAGCCTGGGGGACCGACACTACATTGTGAAGAGTGTCGAAATCCATCCCCAAATGACGGAATCGCTGAGAAGGAAGAAGATCCGACTTCTCGCGATTGACTCTGAAACCCAGCGACGCTAGCAGGCAAAGAAACTGCCGGACATCGAACTCCAGAACAGCAGCATCGTGGTGCCGTTGGAGGATGTCGTCTAGGTAGGTTGACGAAGTCACTGCCGACTGAGTGCGATGGAAAGCAAGCACATGTGACATCAGTCGAGTGAAGGCCCAAGGAGCCAGGTTCAAACCGAACGGGAGAGCTCTGAATTGAAAAACTCAATCCCGAAACGAGAACCGAAGGTATTTCCGTGACGCCAGATGAATGGGTACATGGAAGTAGGCATCCTTCAGGTCGATACTGGCTGCAAAATCGCCCTGATGAACTGAACGTCGAACCGACCGGAAAGTCTCCATACTGAAACGAGGAGCAATTATGTACTCGTTCAGGGTACTCAGATCGATGACAGGACGATATTGGCCGTTTTTCTTCGGCACCAAGAAAAGTCTCGGGTAAAACCCCGGTGAAAGGGTGTTCCTGACCACCTCGATCGCCCCTTTGGTGAGGAGATTGTCGATCTCCTGCACCAGAAGGTCCCGACGCAGAGAATCTGAAGGGATCTGAGTCGGAAGGGGCACCCGAGATAAACTGGGGTGCCGATGGAAGGACAGTCGCAGACCGGATTGAATGACGTCGAGGACCCAAGAGTCCGACGTTATCTCTGTCCAACGGTCGTAAAACAGCGACAGCCTTCCCCCGACTGGAGGCGAATCGAGGTGAGAACCTTCACTTGCGGCCTCGACGAGGCCCCCGAGAGGAGAAACCACCTCGGGAAGTGACAGATTCCTGAGACTTTCCAGCCTGAGGCTGCCAGTGGGCCTGGCCACGTCGGCGCTTCTTATGAGCAGAAGGAGCAGACGGAGCCGAAGGCGTAGCCGACGTCGCCGACGAGGCAGATGCAGCAGCACGCTTGGCGGGCCTGGAACGACCCCCACCCGCAGCAGCAGGTGGGTCAAGCTGTCTCAGCAAAAGCTGGTCCTTCGAATGACGAAGAACTTCGCCACGAACAGCTTCCACGGAACCATGGAACAACTGAGGTCCCACCAAAGAGGCAGACCTCAGAACAGCACGTTGCTCAGAAGGAAGGGATGGTAAAGAATCCAAAATCACATCCCGGCGTGCCAGCTCCAAATTGGCCGTGTTACAGGCGTGAGCGTGAGTCAAGTTCATAAGAGCCTGTGACAAAACGCAAAAAGGCGCCTGAGCGTCATCAAACTCCCCTGGTGGAAAATATTCATCTAGAGCAGCGACGACATGGTCCGCGAGAGATAACATACCCAGCATCTCTCGGGACAGGCCCACCATAGACTCAACTACCGACATCGGGAGAACTGCCGACTTAGGCTTAGTCAACCCGAGGGAAGAAGAATCCTCATCCACAGTAGTCATCCCTTGGTAGACTGGTGGAGAGACGGAATCGTACACACGAAACCGCGATGGAGGCAGAAAGGCATCAGCTCTAGAAAAGAAGGAACCCTTGAGGGCCTTAGAACGCATTTTGGCGTCTAAGCCCTGGAAGGACTCAACCACCTGAGCCGATTGCAGAGGACGCAAAGCCCCGGAGCTAGAAAGCTCAACAGGGTTACGGCGCTCCACAGTGGACCACGGCCGGACGGTCACAGAAGGCTGGTCGGAAGGTTGAACGTCCGGCAATAAGCCAAACACGAAATCCAAAGCCTGCCCCAAGACTGACGAGGGGGGTCCATCACCTTCAAGATACTCGTCATCCTCCGTAGCAGAGGAGACGTAGCCCAACTCGGATGACCAGCAGAAACCTCCTGTGAATACTGTGCAGTATCCAAGGGGCCAGGCGAGACATCTCGTTGACCGACCAAAGGAGGTTGTGCCTCAGGAGGCACAGGGAGGCCAACTTGAGGGTTGCCAGAAAGCAACTGGGTGAGCGCCAAAACGGCCTGGCGCAGGTCACCTTGAGAATCCGTCGCAGCAGAATCGCCCGACGGAGTGTCCTCCCAATGGACCCTTCTGGTAGAAGAACCCAAATCCTCAGAAGAGACCGACGGCGAACGTCGATCGGCAGACAGAATAGGAGCACGGTGAGAAGACACCGGAGGATAGTCCCGATTGTGATGCCCAGGGGCCATCACTGACCTCTGCGAAACAGAAGGCCCTGCCTGCAAATCCTCTAAAGAGACCGACGGCGCACGTCGATCGGTAGCTGGACCTAGGACACAGTGAGAAGACACCGGAGGATTGTCCCAAGAATGACAGGAACCTGTCATTGGCCTCTGCGCAGCAGACGGCCCCAACTGCCTATCCTCTGAGACCGACGGCAAGCATCGATCGACACCCAGACTCGGAACACAGTGAGGAATCACCGGAGGAAGGTTCCGAGAGTGACAGCTAACAGGGGCTGTCACTGACCGCTGCCGAACAGCAGGCCCTGGATGCCAACGTCCCAACACCATCCCGCTAGGCGGCACACTAGCAGGCGAAGGTGGAACAATAAACGATTCACTCGAGGGACGAGGAATCGCTGCCGAAGTGACCGGCCGGCTCAACCGACTAGGAGCAAACCTAGCCAGATGAGACGGAGCAGACAGCAAACCCGCACAGCCCCGCAGCGAGGCTGGGGGAGGCTGAGAACACACAGACACACCAGCAGATACAGCCTCGGTCCCCCGAGACTGTAGACCATCCCCAGAGGAGATGGAAGAGCCACCATCAGACAGAGTAGGATCTGGAGTAGCAACCTCCTCAACAACGGTCGACGGTGTAGGAGGCAGATCGGAGAGGGTTACCGAGCTGACCTCGGAAAAGCTCTCAACGAAAACAGACGCCTCAATAGTGACATCAGAAGACAAAGAGACCACGGTCTCCTCGTCAGGTATCACTGAACTAACACCGCCAACAGTTGCAGAGGAACTCGCCACAGAAGTCAGATCCGAATCCTGTGTGACAGAGTCACCACGTGCACCAGCAGAAATGTCTGCTACGGCACGGCTACCCTTACCCCGAGAACGAGGGGTTCTAGCTCTGGAAAGAACCACCTTGTTCACAGAAGCCCAAAATTTAGAGGACCAAACCTAGCAGATACCACATGATTGGGCCTGAGTGCAATTGTTGCAAGTGACACATGTGGTATGAGAATCGTCCACATGTTTCACCTGCAAACAAGAGGTACAAGGAATAGTCTTAGGCATGATATCAATACAATAATCAAGCTTCCCGCCAACGGAAAACAGTACTAAGGTCGTGTTCACACGTGGGGGAAAGACAAGATAAAGTGTGAAGAGAACAGCAATAAAAATACAAATTAACATTAAATAATAATAATAATTTGGTAGCTTGATAAAAGGATACAATCCAGAAGCACACTAAATATGAAGAAAAAGTTGTTCACGAAGAATACATAGCATAAATAGCACGAGTCACAAAAATTTCCGACCATGTACAATGGCGGAAAATAAAGGAACTGACGTCACGGTTGTTGCGCATGCGCTCGGTAAACGCAAGAGGTGTGCAGAGAGAGTACCTGTAATTTCGAGCGCTGGTCTCGCTCGACCCTTTTTTCGATCTTTTTCGTGCTTTTGCACTCTAGTACTTTTCCAACTCGTTTGGAAAAGATTCTAAAAGCTTGAGTTAGTTCCGAAGTAGGGCTTGCACTTATGTTACAGCCAATTGTAAACAATTGTGAGTAGGTTGAAAAGAAACAGGAAAGTGACACAGTCCCTGTTAATTGAATCATTTTCATTTCCAAAGTGGCTATTCAAATAACAGGGTTCAACTGTATTTTAGTAATTATCCAGTTGCCACAAACATGTACTGTAAGATCACAAATAAGAATAATGCTCATGAAGAGTGTGCATGTTTTTCTTTCATTATTTCATCAGTGCATACACAGGTTAACCTTGAAGGCCTAATTATGACTTTGATCCTTTTCACTGCCACAGAACAGGTTCACCAACATGCAATCACTTGGTAAACTCGAAATTTACATTCAAAGTATCCTGGTAGTTTTTTCTAAGCATGTCTTGGCTGCCTGTATAAACTGCCAAGACATGCCTAGAAACAACTATATGTATAAAACTACAGGATGAAGATTGAAATGAGTAGAAAAATGTAGAAAAATCTCCTGGCACATAAGGGTTAAAAAAGACTATCACTTACTTTTTTGAATGCACTGTTTCATATATATGTAACTTATTGCTAATCGGAGCATTGAACCTTTATCCAACTGAGAAACCACATTGTCTGTAAATGGGAGTTCAGCCATTAAATTATTAAATTCTACACTTTCCTTGTCTCGTCTTCCTTTGGCTGCCTCTCGACATTTTTCAGCCCTGCAATGAGAAATTGTTCTTCATATTTCCAACTGGTATCATATAAAAAGTGATGTTAATGAACGAAAATTGACATTTTTATGAATGAAAGTGTCAATGAAACAGTAGCTTAACTTGACTGTGTGGTGTTTGATGAAAAGGATAATGTTCCAATGTTTATGAAAGGATTATGAAAAAAGACAAGATTTGTGATAATTGAGAATATGTTAATTTCTGTTCCCTGTATGCTATGTTTTCATTACGAATAATTTGAGTGTAGACTGTACTAAAGAATTAAGACCTTGGTTGGTGTGACCTAACAGTTAATGTATGTCAACCAAAGTTACCAAGTTACAGTAAAATCATTCCAAAACGAGTCATCCTACCAAGTTACAATGAAATCCCTTCATAAATATAACTTATAGACTTAGCTAAAGGAATCTAGTTCACGTAATGGTTCGGCGGTGATGGTTGACCGATCTTGACCAAAATAGGAGAATCTCATCTAGATATCAAACAAAATTATCCTACCAAGTTACAATGAAATCCCTTCATAAAACAAGAGGCCCCGTGGGGCCTGAAGTGCTCATCTTAAACAGAACACAATATAAACAGAGTCCAAGAATGAGTCAATATTAAGCAATCCATCTCCGTAGGCTACACTGTCAATCCTTGAGTCCCTCAGGAGTGACAAAAATAATCCGGACATCATGCCTTTTCTTCAGTTGATCATAATGTAAAATGTAGAGCTCCCCTATGAAGCCCCTTGATACAACCTATGTGGATTAATCTTAGTTACACGCCTCTAGAGGGTTCTGAATACAAAATTTTTAATTTTCCAGCAAAATGGATAATTCCGGCTCTCATTGGAAGCCCAAATATTAACCCAGTGACTCAATTTGAACACAGTTGAATCTGACTTCCCTAGAGCTGTTGTGTACCAAATATGAAAGCATTCTGACTGTTGGATCTGAAGATGAGAAATTTTAAAGAAATTTCTTCATATTGCACTAAGTTAAAATTTGGGCTACCATAGCGAGCCCAAATATTAACCTATGGATCCGATTTGAACAAACTTTAATCTGACCCCCCTAGAGATGTTGTATACCAAATATGAAAGCATTCTGAATAGTGAATCTGAAGAAGAAGATTTTTTAAGAAATTCCCTCATATCCCTAGAGATGTTGTAAACCAAATATGAAAGCATTCTGAATAGTGAATCCGAAGAAGAAGATTTTTGAAGAAATTCCCTCATTTTGGGCTACCATAGCGAGCCCAAATATTAACCTATGGATCCGATTTGAACAAACTTTAATCTGACCCCCCTAGAGATGTTGTATACCAAATATGAAAGCATTCTGAATAGTGAATCTGAAGAAGAAGATTTTTTAAGAAATTCCCTCATATCCCTAGAGATGTTGTAAACCAAATATGAAAGCATTCTGAATAGTGAATCCGAAGAAGAAGATTTTTGAAGAAATTCCCTCATTCCCCCCCCCCACCCCCCCCCCCCCCCCCCCCCCCCCCCCCCCGAGGTGTTGTATACCAAATATGAAAGCATTCCGACTGGTGGATCTGAAGAAGAAGAATTTCAAAGAAATTTCCTCATATAGCACTAAGTAAAAATTTGGGCTACCGCAGTGAGCCCAAATATATACCTAGGGATCTGATTTGAACAAACTTGAATCTGACCCCCCTAGAGATGTTGCATACCAAATATGAAAACATTCTGACTGGTGGATCTGAAAAAGAAGATTTTTTAAAATTATCCCCCATATTGAACAAAGTTAAACTTTGGGCTTATATTAACCTATGGATTTGGTTTCAACAATCTAGAATCTGACCCTCATAACAATGATGTATATCAAACAATAAAAGATTCTGACTGGTGGTTCTGAAGAAGAAGATTTTTAAAGAATATTCCCCATATTACCCTATGTACAAAATTTGGGCTCCTGTATTGGGCCCAAATATGAACGAATTGGCTTTATTTTAACAAACTTGTATCTGACCCCCCTATGAATGCTGTTTACCGAATATCAAAAGATTCTGATGAGTGGTTCTGGAGAAAAGATTTTTTTTAATTTTTGCAAATATGCTGACTCAGCATTTTTTCGATGCCCATTACAGAACACCCTAACATAACCGATGGCAAATTTTTTGTTACCATTCAATTCTACTGGTCCTAAGGATACTTCATAATAAATAACAGCTCTGGGCGTTTGAAAATATTTCTATTTTTAGCTCCCAGGGTTCCCATGGGGATGCGGGAATTTTTTTTTGCATGGGTCAAGTACTTATGACCCAATAATATTACATACCAAATTTGGTTCAAACCGGACCATCGGTTCAGAAAATAGAAATTTTGGGTGGGGCCAAAAATCTTACCCCTCCCATTACAAAGCCAAATATTGCTTCACGAAACTTCGTTTGAACAAACTTGATTCTGCATCTCAAAAGGAAGCTCCATAGCACATATCAAGTTACTGTACACACTGGTTCATGAGAAGAAGATTTTAAAAAAATTTTGGAGCTTTTTCCCCTATGGGGCTGGGCATGTTGAGATGAACAAAAATGCAATGCTCCTTTGGGACCATCGCTCACACAAACTTTCACTTGAATTGGCCCAGTGGCTTTGGAGGAGAAGACCAAAACATGGTGTTGACGGACGACGGATGCCGGACGACGAACGGAAAGCGATGAGATTAGCTCAGCTTGACTTTGTCAAGATGAGCTAAAAACCTGTAAGCAATGCTAAAGGAATCTAGGTCAAGTGACCAGGTGGCAGTAACAGCTGACCGATCGTGACCAAAATAGGGCAGTCTCATCTGGACATCATACCCAGTTACCATCCCAAGTTACAATGAAACTGCTTCATAAATATCAACTGTAGACTGTGCTAAACAAATCTCGGTCACATGCCTGTGTGGCTGTCACAGTTCACCGATCACGGCCAAAATAGGACACTCTCATCAAGACATTACATTGAGTCATCCTACCAGGTTACAATAAAATCCCTTTCTAAAAACGACCTGTAGACTGTGCTAAAGGTTTTTGGGCTTTGGGCCTGCATAGCCGTCACGGTTGACTGATAACGACCAAAATGGGAAGTTCCCATCTAGACATTATACGGAGTCTTCCTACAAAGTTACAATGAAATCCCTTCATAAATATGGCCTGTAGGCTGTGCTAAAGGTTTTCAGGTTTTGGGCTCTTGCAGTCATCACGGTTGACCAATCGCGTCCAAAATGAGACGTTCTCATCTGGACATGACCTTGAACCTGCATTTGAAATTTTGTGATGATCGGACAAAAACTAGCCTGTGCCAAAGAAAATGTGAACAGACATCCAGACTCACAGACTTCTGCATGCATGATGGCAATAGTTTATCATGACTATGTCAAGTTAAGCTAAAAATTCATTATCTGCTACTGTTTTCTCAAGTGTTCAAGGCATGCTAAGCTCATCAAACCTATTATCAGGGAGATATTTATGCCAGTCAAAGGCAATAGAAATTTAACTGTAATTTAACAATAATGAATTGTGTTCTCAATTGGCTAATCCTGTAACCTGCTGGGTATTTTCTTGAATTTCTCATAAAGTCATGGCTTCTGTAAAGTAGCCAGGACTTGATTTGATGAAAATTCAACAGAGCCTGGAATCAAGAAATCATTGATAAGAGGACTACTTGTATTCGAAGAGGTATATTTCATTATAAGAGCCCTGATTATACCTTTATCAGTGAACAGGGCATTTTTGTTCATTTTTGTTCATTAGGAAAATCTGGCTGCTGCAGATAGAGTCAAATGAGTGAGAGAAAAAAACACATGCAAAAAAGATCGTCTTAGGCCTAAAAAAATTAAAAATCTGTTCTCGGGCCCTACCGCATGGTCCTTTTGGCTGCCGCATGCTCTCTTTTTATAACCAATGTAAACTTAAAACAAATAAAAATTAAATGGTTTATGTCTGATATTTTACCCAAGTTAAAAAGATTGATAAATTTGTCCCTTAAGTGCAAGAAGGCTTTGCAATGTTTTAGCAAAGCCTTCTTGCTCTCAAGGGACGAAATACACCACCACCCATGCTATTCCATAGATTATGCGGCCTAAAACGTAAACCAAGAACTTGAACTTTTGATGGCAAAGAAATAATTACAGAAATAAAAAATAAACTAAAAAAATGCTCGCCCAGATGCAATTTTACAAATAATGACCTGAGAAACAAAAGATCTACTTTGTGTGGCCTTAAAGATAGTCTTTCAGCTTATTATGCCAAGTGCAAAAAGATTTCTTATTATTTTTAGGGTTTTAATGACACTTTTGACAGCCAGGGTCACCTCGTGTCAAAACAGTTTTATGGGTGGAGGGACCCAGAGAGAGCCACCAAACCCCGGAGAGCAACTGTCAGACACCCCAAAGTACTAACTTTCTGGCTCGTTCAGCTCGTTTCAATGAGGGGTCATAACCAATGTTTTTGAGACAAAAAATGAAAAAAATTAGTTATTCAAGAATTTTGTTTGCAAGTATCGTCTGCTTTTCAGGTTAGGTAAAGGGTTAAAGTTCAATGGTTTAACTACTGAACCACTGCGCACCCTTTAATTTAAGAAAGACGTTCAAATAAAGCTGAAATATGTTCTAGAATAACCACAAACAAAAACTTCAGTTACCTTTGCTGATTATGCTGATAACTATTCAGACAGCTTCCTAACAAACAAATGATGCAGTGGAATTAGGTATTAACTGGTCGAGTGCTACATGCCACTATTAGGGCTCCACGGAAAAGTTCTGAATGCCACTTTAGTGGCTACTAATTGCATGCATTAGCTTGTCATTTGTGCAGAAGTAGTTAAAGAAATATTCATATAAAATTTCCAAACAGCACTCTCCAATAAATAGTAAAAACACAATTATTGATGAAAAAAGTTTGCTAAACTAAGGCTTCCCTTGCTGGCAGTATTGTATTCTTCTAATTAAAAACAATTTCAGAAACTATTGTTTTTAATTATTAACCAAGGACATATTAATTCTGATATTGCAATAGGAGGCCCATAACCGTTACATCAATGAATGGCCACAAAAGGGAGATTATCCACCAGCGATCATATCAAGGAAGATATTATGTTTCAGTTGATCATTAACCCAACAAATGCATATCTTTATACTTGAGGATGACCACTCGTATAACATTCTGCCCCTGATTGCTTTGAGCTATGTACATTTTCAATCAGACAGGAGATCATAATAAATGGATTGACAAAAATTATCTACAAACAGCTGAGTATAGTCCTTATAACGCAATTACAAAACTGTTGGGAAAGAACAACAATTATCTGAAAATACACACAAAAGTAAATCATCCCATCAGAAATGGATATTCACTAAAGCTTATATTATTTATTTATTTATTTATTTATTTATTTATTTATTTAATTATTTATTTATTGGGGTTTAAAGACACAACAGCTAGAGTCATCTCATGCCAAGACAGTTTTATGGGTGGAGGAAGCCAGAGTACCCAGAGAGAACCACCAAGCAGTGGCAAGCAACTGTCAGACTCCCCAATGTACTAACTCCACACCAGCAGGGTTACCATTGGTTGAAGATAAGTGCACCATCGATGTGCAGTATGCCTCAGTACACTGTGCCACCGTGCCCCCTTGAGAGCAATCGGGATCAAGTGTCTTGCCAAAGGACACAACGCAGTTACCCCTGGTGGGGGATTGAACCGTGAACCTTTCGGTTTGAAGTTCAATGCCGTAACTGGTGAACCAACATGCACCCTCACTACACCTGATATATTACTAAGAGTTGTTGAGAAACTTCAACCATTTCTGTTTCCAGGTACATGAGTAATTATCCACAGATTTATTGATTGGAGCACAACTGGGGAGCAGTTATCACCTCCCTGTCAGAACTGTACATTCACTAAAACTGTGGACAATTAGAAATACAACTGAGCCATGAATAACCATTTGTGACAAAAATGATACACAATTTATACATTGTTTGGCAGATGATGGGCAATTATTTGATGAAACTTAAGAGTTGAAATAAATAGATTTGTGGGAAGCTTTTCCTATTTAATAAATGACAAATATCCAGATGTCAAAAAATCTGATAAGCGTGTGTAGCATGATGAAGCGTGATGGTAAATGCTGTCCCCTATGAGGAAGCGATTAAAACTTCCCCACAGTGTGTATGGGTTTTGTGTAATATTTTGAAGTTAGATGGCACATGTCTATATATACAACATAACCCACTGGGAAACTTGTAGGGTAATAGTTGAGGGGATCTGGGGCTCCTTTCCATTGATAATTATTGGACACAAGTACTGCTGCCTATGTGTGGTTAAAATTTGTGAGGAATTTATTTATTGGGGTTTAATGACACTTTTGACAGCCTGTGTCACCACGTGTCGAACAGTTTTATGGGTGGAGGAAGACATGGTACCCAGGGAACCACCAAACAGTGACAAGTAACTACCAACAAACTAACTCCACACAAGCAGGGTTAAGCTAGAGACACATACCACCATTTATTGCATTGCATTTGTCGCATCCGTTTATTGGATGCGTTGAACAGACGGCAACAATGCGGCAACATCTGAAACATACAAGTGTCAAAAAAAGCTGATGAGAAATGTCCTTTTGCCATCATGAGCTCATTGAGTGAAGATGATTTACTTATTGTCCTTCTTGCTTACAATATGATCAAGAAGAGGAAGAGAAGAAGAAACTGGGAGCATCCCATCATCAAAAAAAGGAAGGAACAAGGGGCATTTGCGAACTTAGTGTTCAGCAATTTTTTAACTGTCTTCCATGTATTCAGACACTTGCCCGTATCGTGATAGGATGTATGCCGTGTGTTGTACAGAGAGGGCTCTTCCTCACCTCCTCAATGAGGTACCCAACCTGCTCATTTGACAAGTTCATGTAAGTGCGCGGCATGGTTGTAGTGAGGGCTTTCCCGATTTTACAACACAAAATGAAATTTCACCTGCGTTTACCGAAACCGTTCATCGCAAAAATCGAGCAGTGTTCGAAAACTGCGATGAACGGATCGGGTGAATGCAACCGATAATCGTTGCCGGAGGTATGTGCCATGCGCAATTGTAACCATATTGTCCAAAACAGTTTTGACGGACACGGTGACCGGATGCGATAAATGGTGGTAGGTGTCTTAGCTTTAGCATTGGTTGAAGATAAGTGCACCATCAACGTGCAGGATGCCTTAATATACAGTGATAAATTCAAGTTATTGTTGTTGATTCTCACATTTCTTTCTACATGTATTACCATCATAATAAATACAAACCAACACTAACACTCTTCTATACAGGAGAGAAAATTGAACATTTTTGGCTCCATAGTTAACCATTTTTTAAAAATGGAGGCAAAATGTGTACTTTTCTCAGCTTTAAAGGCTACAGAAGAGGACAGATCTATGATGGAATCTTCAGTAATATATTAAGTGGACAGAGTCTATGTACCCCCTTCCTGCTAATTCCTTAACTGTTTATTTATTTATTGGTGTTTAAGGTCACATATTTCTGCACAATGGCTAATCATGACCGTGACAGTTTTACAGGTGGAGGAAGCCTGAGTACCCGGAGAGAACCACTGAGCAACTGTGAGCTCCCCAAGATACTAACTCCACACAAGCAGGGTTAGCATTGGTTGAAGACCATCGATGAGAAATACGCCTTAGTACAAAATTCCACTGTGCCCCCATGTGGGCAATGGGGGTGAAGTGTCTTGCCCAAGGACACAATGCAGTTGCCGCAGGTGGGATTTGAACCGAGGACCTCTCGGCTTGCAGCCTGCACCTCTACCTACGGAGCCACCGCGCACACAATTCCTTAACTGGTTGAGAGCTAAATTATTTTTCAAAGGTGAGATGAAACATGGATTTTTTTTCAAAGATACCCTGCTACCAGCACAAGTAGCCTCAGTTTAGCATGATTTTGTTCATAAATAATCGTTTTATTACAATTTACTGGAGAGTGCCAATAGGCACTCTACATTGCAACCAAACAATTTTATATAGACAAATTTCTTCTGCTGTTCAAACCTCAAGCTAATGCATATAGTGCAAAGCCACTAGAGTGGCTTCCAGCACTTTTTAATAGAGCCATGATAGGGACTTCAAGCATTCAACCAGTTAAAAAACTGCAATGACAGATTTGATAAAGATAATATTAGCCTAATCTCAATCAAACTCTCTCTCTCGCTTACTCTCTATTTCTGGAACAAGTAGGGGGGGGGGGGGGGCACCTGGCCGTTGTGTCTCCCCACACTTCGTTCCTACATCCCTGCCTCTTGCTTAATGTTCCCTTCCTATCTGAAATCTAAGATTTATACTGGCATTGCTTCTAATACTGAAGGAAAAAGTATCTTAATATAGCTTTGTCAATTACATCTTTTCCCTGGTGCCAATCTGATCACAAAGAAGTATGTATTGTCTGTGGGATAGGCTATAGAAGTTTCAAGCTATCAAAACAAATCATGGGAATATGTGATAATTAGGTGGAGAGAACTAACAGGAAAAAATTTGCAATTGTTGGAAACATCATGTGTTTCCACCCTTCAGATCCAGATAATAAAATTAACTGATGGTTTATTTTCTATTTTCAGTTCAAAAGGAAAAAAACACTATTCTATTGAAAATACAGTCAACATCCTCTTTACTGAACAGCCATTCAATTAACAGTATTTTGTTTATTTTCCTACCTTCTAGAGCTGGGTGGTTTTGGGGTTTTCTAGTTCGGTTCTGATTTTTGCAGCAAACTAAAAACCACAAGACCAAGCAATGAAAGTGTCAATGACACTGTAGCTTAACTTGTCCGTGTGTTGTGTTTGATGAAAAGGATAATGTTCAATGTTTATGAAAGGATTATGAAATAAGACAAGAATTGTGATAATTGGGAATATGTTAATTTCTGTTCCCTGTATGCTATGTTTTTAATAAAATTAATATGAGGTGTAGACTGTACTAAAGAACTGAGGGGTGGGTTAATGTGGACCTCAAAGTTAATGTATGTGGCCCTCACAGTTAACGTATGTCAACGAAAGTTACCAAGATGAAGTTACAGTGAAATTATTCCAAAACGAGTCATCCTTTCAAGTTATATTGAACTCCCTTCATAAATATGGCCTGTAGACTGTGCTAAAGGTTTTCGGGCTTTAGGCCTGTGTAGCCATCATGGCTGACCGATTGCAACTAAAAGGGGACGTCGTCATCTCGACATTATACTGAGTCATTCTACCAAGTTACAATGAAATCCCTTCACAAATATGACCTGTAGTCTGTACTAAAGTTTTTCGTGTTTTGGGCTCGGGCAGCCATCATGGCTGAATGATTGTGACCAAAAGGGGACATTCTCATCTGGGCATTATCTGGAGTGTTCCTACGAAGTTACAATGAAATCCCTTCGTAAATATGACCTGTAGACTGTGCTCAAGGTTTTCGGGCTTCGGGCCCCTGTAGCCATCACAGTTGACCAATCACGACCAAAAGGGGATGTCATCATCTAGGCATTATATAGAGTCAACCTAACAAGTTACAATGAAATCCTTCCATAAATACGACCTATAGACTATGCTAAAGGTTTTGGGTTTTGGGCTCGGGCAGCCATCCAGGCTGAATGATTGTGACCAAAAGGGGATGTTCTCATCTAGACATTATTTGGAGACATCCTACCAAGTTACAAAGAAATCCCACTCCACGACTTCTGTTGCCAGTGCGCATATACGTCGCTAAAGACTCATTCTTTTTGAATCTGCCAACGTTAGAGTTATGTGATCAGTGGGGAGGAAGGATTCTTACCCGTATAAGAAGACGGGCGGGCCTCCATGTAAACAATTGTGGTAGGTATAATAAGAAAGGAAATTTACTATAAAATTTAGATTTCTTATCAACCTACTCACAATTGTTTACTACAGGCTGAATAGACAATAGGCTGGGGGGAATCGCATAACCAACCCACACATAACCCCAGTGCACTGGAACCGTGAAGCAGAAGGAAGAGGTCCCGAGGCTTATCAACCATAACGTCACAATCATCGGTAAAAGACAATGAAAGGAGACATATGGGTCTGTGTGACACACAGGCAGAAAAGGACAGTAACAGCGCAAGGCTGAAACTGACATTCAAGAAGCCTAATGGCTAGGGCAGACAACAGCCTGAGCAGAAGAAAGAGGACCCAAGGCAAAGAGGTCCTCCGACTGCTCCTGCAACTGACGCAGATAGAAGGTTGAGAAAGTAGAGGCATTTCTCCAGTAGGCTGCCTGCATAACATCCGACAACTTGACGGAGGTAGAATAAGCCCAAGAGTAAGAAAAAGCACGCAGAAATACGATTGGTAATACAATCGCCAGCTGCTAAACGACCGTAAGCCGTACGAATAGCAAGACAAATCCATCGAGAAATGGATTGAGGAGAGATCTTCTGTCGACCAGGAATAAGAGACAGAAAAAAAAACGTTTCTTGCCTTTCCGTATGAATCATGTCCGATCGAGATAAATGCGAGATAAAAGCGAATAGCACGGACCGGACAGAGCAAAGGGCGATTACCTTCAACAGAAGGAAGAGCCCTGATACAGATAGGAGGAGGAGTAGCATCTGGTAAGTGATTCTTGGCCAGAAAAGAGCGATCAGTGGTAAAAGTAACACTGTTGGGAGAGCTCCTAAAAAAGGCCGGGTCAACCGAGAGGGCGTGAAGCTCACTAACCCGTCTGGCAGAAGCAAACGCCATCAGAAAAGCCGTCTTATATGTGAGAAAATGCATATCCACCTGGGATAAAGGTCCAAACAAAGCAGCACCCATGACAGATTCCATCGTGGGGTAAGCTGCAAAGTCTGAGGCCTTTTCAAAGAAAAGTGCCGAACAAGCTAGGAGAGGTAAGGATTAGTGCCGATACGACGCTTCCCCACATGAGAAAAAGTCTCTGAAAGCATGGACCTGTAACCTTTGATTGGAACAGGCTGTAGACCCCGAGAATCAAACAGATATACCAGAAACTCCACAATCTGTGAAATCAAAGGATTGGCATAATCAACAGAGTGATCAGCACACCATCGACAGAACTTAGCTGCATAAGCTAAACCAGTGGAGTGCCTCCTTGAAGAAGAAATGCACTCCACTGCTCGTCTCGAAAAACCTCTATGGTGGAGACAGGACCTGACAAAAGATATGCGTGAAGGCACAATGAAGTCGGGTCGACGTGAAACCTCCTCGGGTGACCTTGGCAAAGAAGGTCACAACATAGAGGGAGACGTGCCGGAACAACTGCCATCAGCGAGCGGAGCTGATTGATCCACACCCGCTGAGGGGACAGGGGGGGGGGGGGGGGGGAGAGGGGGGCGATCAGAATGATTCAACAACTGCAGGTTCGAATTTTGGCTAGAACCTGAGGCAGAATCGGAACCGGCGGGAAGGCGTAGCCGACTAGACCGTTCCAATCGAGTGACAGAGCGTCCACAGCAAAAGCCAGAGGATCTGGACACGGGGACATGAAAGTGTCCACCTGATGGTTCCAATGAGTCGCAAAGAGATCGATGTGGGGACGTCCCCAGAGATCGCAAAGCGACTGGAACACTGCCCTGTGGAGCATCCACTCGGTGGAAATAACCCTGCCCCGTCGGGACAGGGAGTCGGCTAGGACGTTCAGATGACCGGGAATGTGACGAACAACCACCCCCGCGTGGACATCCTGAGCGAGCAGTAGAAGATCCCGAGCCAATTCGTACATCGGAACCGAGTGTGTGCCGCCCTGGTTCCGAATGTAAGCAACCACTGTCGAATTGTCGGACAACAGAAGGATCTGGCGATTCGACAGGTGAGGGATCCACTGCCTGAAACTCAGAAGAAGAGCAAGAAGCTCCTTAGAGCTGCCTGATCCTGGTCCCACATCCCATGGAGGGAAAGACCTAGAGGATCCAACGTCGCACCCCATCCGAGCTTGCTGGCATCTGCCGTCAGTACGCGATCAGACGTGGGTAAGTCCAATGGAACACGCTGCGTAATCCACTGGACATCCATCCAGGGGAGAAGGTGAGGATAAAGAAATTCCGGAAACTAAAGCACCAGATCCAGAGAATCTACATTCGGTCTCCAACGACTGAGCAGAAAGTGTTGGAGAGGTCTGACATGCAGCCGACCTAGAGGAATGAGATCCGTCACCGAACCGCAGAGACCGATCAGCCGGAGAATACTCCGTGCTGATGCGGATGTGGACTGGGACAGAGTGAGAGCAAAAGCTGAGAGAATCACAGCCTTGGCCTGGGGAACCGCTACCAAACTGAATTGGGTTTGGAAAGCCATCCTCAGATGACAAAACGACTGAGAAGGGACCAGGTCCGACTTCTCCTCGTTGACTTTGAATCCCAGCGACGTGAGCAAGCTCAACAGAGTGGCGACATCTGACTACAGAAAGGCAGCATTGGAATGCCTCTGGAGGATATCGTCCAGATATGCCGAAGTAGTCACCCTGGACTGTATGCGATGGAAAGCTATCACATGCGACATCAGTCTGGTGAAGGCCCAAGGAGCCAGGTTGAGGCCGAAAGGCATGGCCTTGAACTGGTAAACTCACCCCAGAAAAGCGAACCTGAGATACTTCTGTGATGCCCGATGCATCGGAACGTGAAAGTGAGCGCCTCGCAGGTCGATGCTGGCAGCGAAATCTCTCTGGTGAATTGAACGGCGGGCCGACCTGAAAGTCTCCATGCTGAACTTGGGAGCAATGATAGACTGGTTCAGGATACTCAGATCGATAACCGGTCGGAGTCGGCCTTCTTCGGCACCAAGAACAGGCGGGAATAGAAACCCACTGTCTGAATGTTCTTGACGACCTCGATCACCCCCTTTGCCAGGAGATTGTCTATCTCTGTGGACAAAAGTTCCCGACGTAAAACGTCTGAAGGAACTGTGGTTGGAAGAGGCACCCTGGACTGAGTGGGGTGCCTTCGGAAGGATATGCGCAGGCCGGACCGAACAACATCTAACACCCACGGATCGAATGTGATGGTGGCCCAATGGTCTGCGAACTCTGCTATCCTTACTCCAACCTGGGACGAGTCGAGGTGAGGACCTTCATTTCGAACCCCGGCGAGGCCCCACAAGAGGAGAAACCACCTCCTCTACTGAATGAAGAATCCTGAGACTTCCCTCTAGTCTGCCAACCCTTACCCTTACGCCTTGAGTATGAAGTAGAAGCGGTGGCAGAAGGACCAGCCTTTTGCTTCGAAGAGGAAGAAGAAGGGTACTTGTTAGGCTTGGGATGGCCTCTGCCTCCCGTAGAAGGCTGATCAAGCTGACGAAACAGCAGCTGATCTTTGGAATGACGTAGGACGTCATCCCGGACCGTAGACACGGAACCATGGAAAAGTTGTGGACCTGCCAAAGAATCAGATCGAAGAGCAGCACGCTGCTCCTCAGGAAGGGATCGACCTGCGTCCAGCACAGCGTCCCTTCGAACTAATTCCAGATTAGCCGTGTTACAGGCATGCGTGTGAGTAAGATGCATGGGCGCCTTGGACAGCACACGCAAAGGAGCCTGTACCTCGTCAAACTTACCTGGAGGCAGATAAGCAGCTAAAGCTGAGACGACATGATCTGAGAGATAAAGCATGCCAAGCATCTCTCTCGATAAGCCCTCCAGAGTCGTCATTGGAATGATGGCAGACTTGGGCTTGGAAAGCCCGAGAGAATTGGAGTCCTGATCCAGAACCGTCAAAGTCTGGCAGACTGACGGATTGGCGGAATCGTAGGAACGATAACGCACAGGAGGCAAAAAAGTGTCAACCCTGGTGAAGAACGGAGCCTTCATAGCCTTGGAACTCAGCTTGGAGTTCAATGCTGAAAATGCTTCAACCACCTGTACCGACTGGCACGGTCGAAAGCGCCCAGAAGCAGATTGCTCCATAGGCTGTAGGCACGCGACCGATGATCGTGGCCTGGCTGACTCTGTCGGCTGGTTAGCTGGTTTGAGATCAGGCAGAAACCCAAACACAAAGTCAAGAGCTGCCCCCAAGTCCGAAGACTGCTGGCCCTCGACCTCAAGCATGTCCGACTCCTCCCCAGAGTCGGAAGACACATAGCCCATCGTGGGCAAACCAGCTGACGCCTCCTGTCAGAACACAAGGGGAATCAGAAACCGGCCTGTTTTCAATCCCGGGAGTAAGGAGAGGGCCTCCCTAGGCTCACTGCCTGAACTGGCTGGTTCGACAGGGGAGCGAACCGGCAAAGTGGCTTCACCTCTGACCCTCTTAACGGGCGGCAGCCGAAATGTCTGAAGGCAGACGTGTATAGGGGTATGAAGCACCCCGAGGATCAATATAGCGAGAACTCATGAGAGTCACCGCGGACCTCTGCGAGGCAGAAGGTCCAGGCTGCACAAAAGGCGTTGGTCCCCCAAAACTGGACATGTGGCCAGAATGAGTGGATGGAAACGCCACGGAGTTCATAGTGTCCCCACTAAGAACATCCGAATCCAATGACACAACTGTGGTGCTCGACGGCATAGAGACCACAGTGGTGGGTTCGGCCGGCAGCCCCTTCCAACTTCGCCGAGTTGAAGTCAGGGAAGGCTGAGGCCGATGTCCCACGTCTACACTACCAGACAACCCTAGTTGCAGTCCCCTGCAGGGAAAAGCCGAGGCCGTATGAAACTGACGACGAAGCAGACGGACCAGCAGTAATAGTAGATAAGTCGGGAGTCACTGAGGCTGGTGTAATTGTGGAGAGAGCACCCCTGCTCGGCTCCGAATGAGGAGTCACAACCCTAGTGATAGCCTCAGATCTCGACTGGAGGGGGACCGTAGTCCCGGAACCAGGCACCTCTTCACCAGAACACTCAACGGCTCCTGCAGTATCCACTACAGGAAAAGACTGCACATGCCCCACGGAGGAGGAAAAACTCTCACCAGACATGGTCGGCTCGGGAGCCCCCGAACGACTGCATTCTCCTTTCCTGCGGGAGCGGGAGGTACGGCCACGAGAACGCACTACATGGTTCACTGACGCCCATGGATGACCAAGATCCACAGAGACCACACGGCCGCTCGGCCGAACACCCATTACATGAGGAGCATGAAGCATGTGAATCGTCCACATGCTTTGGAAGCAGACATTGCCCACAAGGAATAGTCCTGGGCATGATAGAGGTGAGAGGAGCAAAGAAGGTGAAATCAGATGAGAACAGAACACCCCTAAAGAAGAGAGAAAGGTGACAGAAATTTAGACCCCAGACGGTCGACCGGGAACCACACAACAGGATGACCACTCTCAAAGGAGAGAAGAAAAACTGCAGAAGCAGTACCCCGCTGACACCTAACTCCAACACAATTAGAAAAATTAGCAATTTAAGCATTTACAATAATTGTGAAAATAACTGAAGTCCAAACCGCATGGCACACGAAATTCGCGCGCGACTTGAGAAAGAACATATAAAATACATTATGGAAATAATTGTAAGAGAATATAATAAATCAACTGTTCCTGAGAATACAAAAGGATACTTGGATCCACTATGAAGCAGGAAACATCAATCAATGAGTTGGATGAACACTGATAAGAGTGCAGAACATCTCGTCACATGGCGGACGAAAAAAAGAATGAGTCTTTAGCGACGTATATGCGCACTGGCAATGGAAGTCGTGGAGTTGTACTTGGGAGAGAGCACCCCGTACTGGGTCTGCGCCGGTTGCTCTCGACCCAGTTTTGGCTTATTTTTTCTTGGTGCTTTTGCACCACTTTTCTTTCCCAAATTGCTTGGCAAAGACAAAAATAGAGAGTATATTATCCGAGTTAGGGACTTCCACTGTAGTGCAAGCCTGTAGTAAACAATTGTGAGTAGGTTGATAAGAAATGACCTGTAGTCTGTGCTAAATGTTTTTGGTCTTTGTGCCCCTGTAGCCGTCACAGTTGCCCCATCACGTCCAGAAGGAGACGTTCTCATCTGGACATTATATGAAGTCAGCCTACCAGGTTACAATGAAATCCCTTCATAAATATGACCTGTAGACTGTGCTAAAACGGTTTTGCGGGTTTTGGGCTCAGGCAGCCGTCACAGTTGACAGATCGCGACCAAATGGGGAAGTTCTCATCTTGACATCATACGGAGTCATCCTAGCAAGTTACAATGAAATCCCTCCATATTAAATATGACCTGCAGACTGTGCTAAAAGTTTTGGGGTTTTGGGATTGGGTAGCCATCACGGTTGTCAGATCATGACCAAAAGGGGACGTTCTCATCTAGACATTATACAGAGGCATCCTACCAAGTTACAATGAAATCCCTTCATAAATACGACCTGTAGACTGTGCTAATGGTTTTGGGGTTTTTGGCTCGGGAAGCCATACCGGTTGACCGATCGCGACCAAAAGGGGGCGTTCTCATCTAGACATGACCCCAAACCTGCATATGAAATTCCGTGATGATCAGACTAGAACTACGGGGTGTAGCTTGTGCTAAAGGAAAATGTGAACAGACTCACTGACTGGTACGCATGATGGCAATAGCTTATCTTGACTTTGTAAAGTTAAGCTAAAAACCAGTCAGATGGTTTCACTGTATTTGTGTATAAACTGATCAAACTACCGTTCTGGGATGGAACTGGACTAATGGCCCTTATGGAGCCTAATCACTTATTCCATCCTGAAATGGGACGAATACGTCCTGATCTCGTTTTCTCCTTTATTGACTCGTCCACTGAGTACACAACATCGATTAGATAAATTTTATTCATTTGTTACCCTAATTTATGTGGGTTTGTTTCTGTCTCAGTAGACTTAGCAACTGATCCTCTACAACCCCTAAGAGTGATCAAGGGAGATGAACCCAATGCAGATATTTACAGACAGGGCTTTTTGTGGTGAGTGGCACTGTACAAATTAATGCAGTTTTGTATCCAAGTTATAATGCCTGTTGTTTACTCTTTGTTTATGTTCTTAGCCCTTTATCCAACATAATGGCCAAAACCAGCCAGCACTATTCTCAAAAATCGCCAATTAATTTTCATTATTTTTTCATTTTTTGTCTCAAAAACATAGGTTATGACCCCTTGTTGGAACAAGCTCATCGAGCTTGTTCCAATGAGGGGTCATAACCTATGTTTTTGAGACAAAAAATGAAAAAAATAAGTTATTCAAGAATTTTTTTTGCAAGTGTGATCTGCTTTTCATGTTAGGTAAAGGATTAACACATAGGGAAACGAAACTGAAAACCAAGGTTTTTTCAAGAAACCGAACTAAACCAAATCTGAAAAATCAAAACCTCCGAGCTCTACTACTTTCTCAGTGATAAGCTGAGTATTTATACTATTATATCCTAGTTGGCAGAGCTCATGAAGCCCTGTCAACCAGGATATAAAAGTACAAATACTGGAAATATGTTTTATGGTGTTATGTTTTATTTTGTACACAAATATTGCACTTCGAGCAGTAATGATTGTTTACTGTCATGATCGATATGTACAAAGCTAGTTACTGTTGATGATTTTGTGCAGTGCTGTCAATAGCAGTTTCTAAAAAAATAAACGTCCATTCATTCTTTGTTTCTTGTTAAAATTTATTAATCCCTTGATTTACATGGACTTCCGACATAATAAATAAGTTTCATGGCATGTAGCTGCCTGATACATTTTCATATGAGGCTCTGGGTGTTCATATCAGGTTTGGCTGTGCCTCACCTGAAATGAACTCTCATCATCTTGAATGGAAATCTAAATTTTATAGTAAATTTTCTTATTATACCTACCACAATTGTTTACTACAGGCTTGCACTACAGTGGAAGTCCCTAACTCGGATAAAATACTCTCTATTTTTGTCTTTCCCAAGCAAGTTGGGAAAGAAAAGTGGTGCAAAAGCACCAATAAAAATAAGCCAAAACTGGGTCGAGTGCAACCGGCGCAGACCCAGTACGGGACGCTCTCTCCCAAGTACAACTCCACGACTTCCGTTGCCAGTGCGCATATACCGTCTCTAAAGACTCATTCTTTTTGAATCCGTAAACGTTAGAGTTATGTGATCAGCGGGGAGGAAAGATTCTTTACCCGTAAAGAAGACGGGAGGGCCTCCATGTAAACAATTGTGGTAGGTATAATAAGAAAGGAAATTTACTATAAAATTTAGATTTCTTATCAACCTACTCACAATTGTTTACTACAGGCTGAATAGACAAAAGGCTGGAGGGAATCGCATAACCAACCCCCACATAACCCTAGTGCACTGGAACCGTGAAGTAGAAGGAAGAGGTCCCGAGGCTTATCAACCATAATGCCGCAATCATTGGTAAAGGACAATGAAAAGAGACATATGAGCCTGTGTGACACACAGACAGAAAAAGGGCAGTAACAGCACATGGCTGAAACTGACCCTCAAGAAGCCTAATGGCTATGGCAGACAACAGCCTGAGCAGAAAAAAGAGGACCCAGGGCAAAAAAGGTCCTCCGACTGTTCCTGCAACTGGCGCAAATAAAAGGTGGAGAAAGTAGAAGCATTTCTCCAGTAGGCTGCCTGCATTACATCCGACAACTTGACGGAGTTAGAATAAGCCCAAGAGGTAGACAGTGCCCGCACCTCGTGGGCAGAAATACGATTGGTAATACAATCGCCAGCTGCTAAACGACTATAAGCCGTACGAATAGCAAGACAAATCCATCGAGAAATGGATTGAGGAGAGATCTTCTGTCGACCCGGAATGAGAGACAGAAAAAAACGTTTTCTGCCCTTCCGTATGAAGCGTGTCCGATCAAGATAAATGCGAATAGCACGGACCGGACAGAGCAAAGGGCGAGTACCCTCAGCAGAGGGAAGAGCCCTGATACAGATAGGAGGAGGAGTAGTATCTGGTAACTGATTCTTAGCCAAAAAGGAGCAATCAGTGGTAAAAGTAACACTGTTGGGAGAGCTCCTAAAAAAGGCCGGGTCAACCGAGAGGGCGTGAAGCTCACTAACCCGTCTGGCAGAAGCAAATGCCATCAGAAAAGCCGTCTTATATGTGAGAAAATGCATATCCACCTGGGATAAAGGTTTGAACGGCCCCCCCCCCCCCCCCCCCCCCCCAAGCAAAGCAGCACCCACGAAAGATTCCATCGTGGAGTAAGCTGCAAAGTCCGAGGCCTTTTCAAAGAAAAGTGCCGAACAAGCTTGGAGAGGTAAGGATTAGTGCCGATACGACGCTTCCCCACATAAAAAAAAGTCTCTGAAAGCATAGACCTGTAACCCTTGATGGTAACAGGCTGGAGACCCCGAGAATCAAACAGATATACCAGAAACTCCGCAATCTGTGAAATCGAAGGATTGGCATAATCAACAGAGTGATCAGCACACCAACGACAGAAGACCTTCCATTTAGCTGCATAAGCTAAACCAGTGGAGTGCCTCCTTGAAGAAGAAAAGCACTCCACTGCTTGTCTCGAAAAACCTCTATGGAGGAGACAGGACCTGACAAAAGATATGCGTGAAGGCACAATGAAGTCGGGTCGACATGAAACCTCCTCGGGCGACCTTGACAAAGAAGGTCGCGACGTAGCGGGAGACGTGCCGGAACCGCCGCCATCAGCGAGCGGAGCTGATTGATCCACACCCGCTGAGGCGACAGGGGAGCGATCAGAATGATTCGACAACTGCAGGCTCGAATTTTGGCGAGAACCTGAGGAAGAATCGGAACCGGCGGGAAGGCATAGCCGACTAGACCATTCCAATCGAGTGACAGAGCATCCACGGCAAAAGCCAGAGGATCTGGACACGGGGACACGAAAGTGTCCACCTGATGGTTCCAACGAGTCGCAAAGAGGTCGATGTGGGGACGTCCCCAGAGATCGCAAAGCGACTGGAACACTGCCCTGTGAAGCATCCACTCGGTGGAAATAACCCTGCCCTGTCGGGACAGGGAGTCGGCTAGGACGTTCAGACGACCGGGAATGTGACGAACAACCACTCCGGCGTGAACATCCTGAGCGAGCAGTAGAAGATCCCGAGCTAACTCGTACATCGGAAGCGAGTGCGTGCCGCCCTGGTTCCGAATAGAAGCAACCACCGTCGAATTGTCGGATAGTAGAAGGACCTGGCGATTCGACAGGTGAGGGATCCACTGCCTGAAACTCAGAAGAAGAGCAAGAAGCTCCTTCTGGTTGATGTGTAGAGCTGCTTGATCCTGGTCCCACATCCCGTGTAGGGAAAGACCGAGAGGATCCAATGTCGCACCCCATCCGAGATCGCTGGCATCGGCCGTCAGAACGCGATTGGACATGGGTAAGTCCAGCGGAACACCCTGCGTAATCCACTGAACATCTGTCCAGGGAAGAAGGTGAGGATACAGAGAGTCCGGAAACGGAAGCACCTGATCCAGAGAATCTACATTCGGCCTCCAACGACTGAGCAGAAAGTGTTGGAGAGGTCTGACACGCAGCCGACCTAGAGGAATGAGATCCGTCACCGAACCGCAGAGACCGATCAGCCGGAGAAAACTCCGAGCGGTCGCGGACCTGGACTGGGACAGAGTCAGAGCAAAAGCTGAGAGAATCACAGCCTTGGCCTGGGGAACAGCCACCAAATTGAATTTGGTTTGGAAAGACATCCCCAGATGACAAAACGACTGAGAAGGGACCAGGTCCGACTTCTCCTCGTTGACTCTGAATCCTAGCGACGTGAGC
Source organism: Pictodentalium vernedei (assembly GCA_031216915.1). Lineage (NCBI taxonomy): Eukaryota > Metazoa > Mollusca > Scaphopoda > Dentaliida > Dentaliidae > Pictodentalium > Pictodentalium vernedei. The sequence continues at coordinate 157,567,475 of CM062292.1, forward strand.
AAGCTCAACAGAGTGGCGACATCCGATTCCAGTAAGGCAGCATTGGAATGCCTCTGGATGATATCGTCCAGATATGCCGAAGTAGTCACCCTGGACTGTGTGCGATGGAAAGCTATCACATGCGACATCAGTCTGGTGAACGCCCAAGGAGCCAGGTTGAGGCCGAAAGGCATGGCCTTGAACTGGTAAACTCGCCCCAGAAAAGCAAATCTGAGATACTTCCGTGACGCCCGATGCATCGGAACGTGGAAGTAAGCAACTCGCAGGTCGATGCTGGCTGCGAAATCTCCCTGGTGAATAGAGTGGCGGACCGACCTGAAAGTCTCCATGCTGAACTTGGGAGCAATGATAGACTGGTTCAGGATACTCAGATCGATAACCGGTCGGAGTCGGCCGTCCTTCTTCGGCACCAAGAACAGGCAGGAAAAGAAACCCACTGACTGAACGTTCTTGACGACCTCGATCGCCCCCTTTGCCAGGAGATTGGCAATCTCCGTGGACAAAAGTTCCCGACGTAAAACGTCTGAAGGAACTGTGGTTGGAAGAGGCACCCTTGACAGAGTGGGGTGCCGTCGGAAGGATATGCGCAGCCCGGACCGAACAACATCTAACACCCATGGATCGGATGTGATGGTGGTCCAATGGTCTGTGAACTCTGCTATCCTTCCTCCAACCTGGGACGAGTCGAGGTGAGGACCTTCATTTCGAGCTCCGACGAGGCCCGCGAGAGGAGAAACCACCTCCTCTGCTAAATGAAGAATCCTGAGACTTCCCTCGATTCTGCCGACCCCTACCTTTACCCCGTGAGTAAGAAGTAGAGGTGGCGGCAGAAGGACCAGCCTTTTGCTTCACAGAGGAAGCAGAAGGGTACTTGTTAGGCTTGGAACGGCCCTTGCCTCCCAGATAACGCACAGGAGGCAAAAAGGTGTCAACCCTGGTGAAGAACGAAGTCTTCAAAGCCTTGGAATTCAGCTTGGCATCCAATGCTGAAAAAGCTTCAACCACCTGTACCGACTGGCACGGTCGAAGGCGCCCAGAAGCAGGTTGCTCCATAGGCTGTTGGCGCGCGACCGATGATCGCGACCAGGCTGACACTGTCGGCTGGTTAGCAGGTTTGAGCTCAGGCAGAAACCCAAACACAAAGTCAAGAGCCGCCCCCAAGTCCGAAGACTGCTGGCCCTCGACCTCAAGCATGTCGGACTTCTCCCCAGAGTTGGAAGACACATAGCCCATCGTGGGCAAACCAGCCGACGCCTCCCATGGTGTCGGGACACCAGAGGAATCGGAAACCGGCCTGTTTCCAATCCCAGGAGGTGGCGCCATAGGAGGCGCCTGGAAACCACCCATAGCCTCGCTGGAAGCAACAGGAAGGCTCTTAGAAAGAACCTGAGTGAGTAAGGAGAGGGCCTCCCTAAACTCACTGCCTGTACCGACCGGTTCGACAGGGGAGCGAACCGGCAAAGTGGCTTCACCTCTGACCCTCTTTATCAGCGAAGGGTCACGATCCTCCAAAACACCCGACGCGGGACGACGGGCGGCAGCCGAAACATCTGAAGGCAGACGTGTATAGGGGTACGAAGCACCCCGAGGATCAATATTGCGAGAACTCATGAGAGTCACCGCGGACCTCTGCGGGGCAGAAGGTCCAGGCTGCACAAAAGGCGTTGGTCCCCCAAAACTGGTCGTGTGACCAGAGTGAGTAGACGGAAACGCCACAGAGTTCATAGTGCTTCCACTACGAACATCCGAATCCAAAGACACAACTGTGGTGCTCGACGGCGAAGAGACCACAGCGATGGGCTCGGCCGGCAGCCCCTTCCGACTTCGCCGAGTTGAAGGCAGGAAAGGCTGAGGCCGATATCCCACGTCTACAGTATCGGACAGTCCTGCAGTCCCCTGCAGCAAAAAGCCGAGGCCGGCTGAAACAGACAACGAAGCAGACGGGCCAGCAGCAGTAGTAGATACGTCGAGAGTCATTGAGGCTGGTGAAAAAGTGGAGAGAGCACACCGGCTCGGCTCCGAAGGAGGAGTCACAACCCTAGTGACAGCCTCAGATGTCGACTGGAGGGGGACCGTAGTCCCGGAACCAGGCATCTCTACACCAGAACACTCAACGGCTCCCGCAGTATCCACCACAGGAAAAGACTGCACATCCCCCACGGAGGAGGAATAACTCTCACCAGACAAAGTTGGCTCGGGAGGCCCCGAACGACCACGTTCTCCTTTCCCGCGGGAGCGGGAGGCACGGCCACAAGAACGAACGACACGGTTTACTGACGCCCAGAAGGTGGAAGACCATGTTCCACAGACACCACACGGCCACTCGGCCGAACACCCATTACAGGAGGAACAAGACGAATGTACATCGTCCACATGCTTTGGCAGCAGACATTGCCCACAAGGAATTGTCCTGGGCATGATAGAGGTGAGAGGAGCAGAGAAGGTGAGATGAGAAAACAGAACACCCCCAAAGAAGAGAGAAAGGTGACAGAAACAAAGACCCCAGACGGTCGACCGGGAACCACCCAACAGGAAGACTACTCTCAAAAGAAAGAAGAAACACTGTAGGAGTGGTACCCCGCTGACACCTAACTCTAACACAATTAGAAAATTTTGCAAAAAAAGCATTAACAATAATTGTGAAAAAATCTAAGTCCGAACCGCGTGGCACGCAAAATACGCGCGCGACTCGAGAGAGAGCAAATAAATATACATTATGGACATATAATAGAAAAGAGAATATATAAAACACTGTTCCTGAAAATACAAAGGATACACTGTGGTATAATGAATCAGGAATCATCAAACATCGAGCTGGTGGAACACTGATAAGCGTGCAAAAACATCTCGACACGAAGCGGATTTTAAAAAGAATGAGTCTTTAGAGACGGTATATGCGCACTGGCAACGGAAGTCGTGGAGTTGTACTTGGGAGAGAGCGTCCCGTACTGGGTCTGCGACGGTTGCACTCGACCCAGTTTTGGCTTATTTTTATTGGTGCTTTTGCACCACTTTTCTTTCCCAACTTGCTTGGGAAAGACAAAAATAGAGAGTATTTTATCCGAGTTAGGGACTTCCACTGTAGTGCAAGCCTGTAGTAAACAATTGTGAGTAGGTTGATAAGAAATGTATCAGCCAGCTGCACACCATGTAACTTATAGTATATCTCTACCATCTGTGATGCAATATTTTTCATGTTTTTTATCCAACAGGTTAGATTCTACAGTGCTGGGGATCACATGGAAACCCAATGAAGAAGACAGTGCTTCATTACTGTGGCAAATATGTTATACTGGTATATAAGGACCTGGTAACTACATGTAACACCTGCTACAAGAGTCCAATGAAAGTGTCAATGACACATGACACTGCAGCTCAACTTGTCCAAGAAGGGACTGAACTAAATAGAAAAATCTAGTTATGCCAAGTCATTCACTCAAGTTTCTCCAGAAAAGACATCACACCAAAGGTACATATCAAATCTGAAAAAGATTGGGTGAGGGATGCAGCCTGTTGGGTGTACTAATGGAATTAGCTGGCCATGTTTTTCACCAAAATTTGATAGCTCCCATCCAGACATTGCTCCAAAGTCCTGCATGAAATTTGGAACAGATCAGGTGAGAGCTATGGTCTGTAGGGTGTGCTAAATGAACTGTGGATGGACGTATATATGGATGGATGGACACACAGACAATGGATCACAACCCCATCAAAATAGCTCATATTTGACGTTGTCAAGTTGAGCTAATGAACAATTGTCTAAATTTGACTTTGAACTTGTGTTATGGTCATGATAGAGCTAAAGATGCTGAAATTCTGTGTTGAATCAAATCTCCATCGAATCAGGCAGAGGATTTCAAATCAAATTGAATCGCCAATCAAATCTCACTATAACTAAAATTGTAGACATTGCACCAACTTACAACAATAATATTACCAGTCTCAACTCAAGTCCTGTATTCAATGTTGTAAGTTATTGCGATGAATTGACGGTAACATGGTCTGAGGTTTGCGGCTCGGAGCTTATGTTCAACCGCGACGGAGGTTGAACATATGCTCCGAGCCGCAAAACTCAGACCATGTTACCGTCAATTCATCACAATAACATATATGTTCCAATAAGACAGTACCCATAGCCCAAAACCTACATCTTGAAACACGAGAGGCTTATTTACAAAACTTGTGATCGTTAAAAGTCTGCCTTGTTTAAGGCAACTTTTAACTATCACAGGTTTAGTAAATAAACCTCTTGTGTAGCCCATGACGACACTGGATAAATAATCAATAAATCAGATAAACTAATTCCATCTCAGTTCAAATCGTAAATCGGTTTGTAATTTAAACAAAACTTCATCCAGAACACCATCTGCTACACGCGTGAAAAATCCAGAAAAATGAAGCGGCTTGCTGGTCATTCTGTTGATGAAGCAATTATGAAATGGGCGACATCATTTCAAATATTTCGCATGGTGACGTCAGATGGTAACATTTGCTACTAGAGCCGTAAACATAAAAGAAACTATGCCAGCTCTTATCCAATCAGAGGGCAAGGATTTTACTCTTATTAGAACACTGGTTCATCTGTTTGGTTGTGTTGATCAAAAAGCAGAATATTCAAGAAATGGAATCAAAGTAATTTTGGCAGTAGTATCGCCTTGAACACTTTTTATATCATAAGGTCTCTGCTCATAGAAGAAGAGTTTATGGGGAGACACGTCATAGTCAAATCAAATCATCCTAACAATTTCAAATTCAAATTAAATAGCTTCACTCAGCCTTATGATAACATTTACCTTACCTCTTAACCCAATGTGTATTTCCAAAATATTTTCCATCAAACCTAGTCATGGCTGCTTTGACGTATTGACTGATTCTGTCCTGAATTAAGGCTATTGCAAGAAGTGAGTAGAAATGATGCAGTGAAGATATAGTCAACAATTTGCATTCACAAGTAGTTTTGGCAGTGGTGTCGCCTTGAACTCTTTGTATATCATGAGGTCTCTGCTCATAGAAGAGTTTAAGGAGAGACACTTAGTAGTATTTCGAGAATATATCGACCATTCTAAAATTTCCAAATTGGTAAGACTAAAGACTAAAGCAGCCATGCCTCGATTTGATGAAAAATTCATCCATAAAACAACAAATCAGTGGTCAAAATGCCCATACAATTCAAAGGGGGGAAGGGGCTGAGGGGGGATCTAGTTAATGTGTCCAAGAGAGTTTTTGTGTCCTGGGTGGGAATATCCGCCAGCAGCATGCAAGGAGTTAAATACCAATAAACAAGTGTCATCGGCAGTAAAGCAGATACAAAATTTGTCGGTCAGGATCCAGTCAAAATTCTATGTCTGCCTTTGTAATGGCAGGATTGTACATGTAGTTAGTCAAGTGAATACAAATTAAATGAGTAACGCAAAATGCCATATAATGGATATTCTAGGAAACTGCAAATCACAATATTTGGGTCAAATCAAATCACAATTTGAATCAAGCAAAGGATTTCAATTCTCAAATCAAAGCTGAAATCAAATCTCAACACTTTTCAAGTTGTAGATATTGTACCTTCTTACAACTGTAAATATTGTCAGTCACTGCTCAAGTATTGTGTGTAATGGTGACTCATTTTTTTTTTTTTTGGGGGGGGGGGGGGGGGGGGGGCGATCAGTCAAGAAGGAGGAGAGTGGAGCATCCGAGAACTCTATAGAGAAGAGTTCAAGAGAAGACACTTGGTACAGTACAGCCGCTGTGAATTGGTCACTTTCCACGCGTGTGCAATATATCCACGGACACAATAATATTAGATTCCAAACACTAATTACAGGAATAATCATCAAACATTTTAATTAATGAATCACCGGGCACAACCCGGTGCTTCATTAATTGAAATTTTGCTGATGATGATTTTTATTACCTGGTAAACCCATGCGTGGGCATCACTACCCACGCGTGGATTACGACCAGTGCATGGCGACTGTACTGTAGGATTTTAACAACATCTAAAAATTTCAGAATCGACATGATTCATATCAAATCAAATTATTGGAACAGTTTCGAACATCAACCATTTTTCAAGAGAGTTCAGCTATGGGTTCTAGCACCTACCTAGTATATGAACTCAGTAAAATCTCCAAGTTGTGAACATAATGAATCATTGGAGGAGACATTATAAGTTATTATGGTGAATTAGCACTAACATGATCTGAGGTTTGCAGCTCCGAGTTAATGTTGAACAAAGATGCGGAGTATCAAGGTTGAACATATGCTCTGAGATGCACACTCAGACCATGTTACCATCAATTCATCACAAGGTGTGTTCCAATAAAATCCTACCCATAGCCCAAATCCCACATCGTGAAATGAACAGGGCAACTTTCAATGATAACAAATGTAACAGATTTGGTAATAGCAGTTGAAATATAATATACAATAGTAATTTAGAACAAATTACTCTGTTATAATTCGTCTGCTCATAACAGAGGTTTAATTCTATTTTTGTTGGCTTGAAGTCATTTCCGTGTTTGAAATGAATCAATGTACCTTATTGGTTCACGACCTAGAGCATTGTGCTGTTGTTTCATTCGTCGAGGTGAAAGCGAGGGATCAATCAGATTACAGTATTCGAAATCTTTCCCCACGAAATTATCCTATATAAGAGCGGTCTCGCTCATAATTCGCCGCCCACGTCTTGGCATTAAAGCTCTAATTCAGCTGTGCCAGTACAACTGCCTGTTGAGGTTAGTTATGGGGACACTTTGTAACCTGTAAAAAAGGTTAACCGTAATGGGTACCGTCATCTTCGGACCCATTCAACTCGGCCCTGGTGAGAATCACCGTTTCTGACACTGATTCTTTCCAGGTCCGAGTTCCGTGGGAACCATTCAAGTCAATACACATGTTGGGTGGAAGTTAAACCCCTTTTGGTTGAAAGTGTAGTGGGCCCGTGGTTTTTGATCCGTCATTCATATTCATGTCCATTTCATATCATACTATTTTTGGCTTCTTAATAAACCATGTATAAACTGTTTTTCTATTTTCTTGTGAATTTATCCAGACCACAACACATAACTTAATGGTTATTCGACCTCTAGAGTTGAGTTATATTTTATCCATGGTTTGCTAGTTGACCCAGATCCTCACGAATCTGAAGAACAACAGGGAGATTTCGGCCAGGGTTCTAGCCCCTGGGGAGTCGTTCACCCCACCCCTGTTACAAATTGGCGAGGCTACCAGGATTGGGTTATTCCAGCTACTTACATTATGGGTAATTGTTATCATCAAGGTCTGCATTCTTTGAACGATCAAGATGAATTTAATTCACGGGGAAATTAGAGCTTGATTGTTGATATGCATAATTTCAGAGGCTCCCCAATTGAGTGCAATTGTAAACCTTTGGAATCCTATTTAGTGGTTTTAAGTGGCATAATGAGCCCAAGTATACCACTGCTGATGAAGTGGAAGCTCATAAGCTTGGTGTAATTAAAGTTGGGTAGACAAAGTCATTCTATGAGTGAGGTGAAGTCTAATATTATAGACTGTTCATTCTGCTGTCTATTTTACTCTACACTAAACCCCCAAGATGTCACTATACTGGAATTAACAGGGACCGAAATACCCCCCCCCCCCCCCACCCCCCAAACACACACAATACATATATTGTGTTTTCGTCGGCGATCTGAGCAATTTGAACCAGAGAATTTGAGAATGTCTGAGCTGATCTGTCAACTCGGCCCAAACACTTATGACACAAATGTGAAAAATACCTGATAAAGTCATTTTAGCATCTTGTTATAGATGGATTTATTTTGAGACTGGTAAAGGTATTGAAGGTTAAATGTTCAGCCATTTTATTTGGCATTTGAAGTGCCAATGTAGCTCGAAAAAGCTAATTCGTAAAAGCTGTGAGCGATATTGCTAAAAAAATGTCTGCAGTTGAATTACAATTTTTCTGAAATATCTTCACTTTCTGGGTTCTTTATGAAAATGACTCATTTTGTGAATCAATCTATGGGGCATTTGAGGCAACTCAACCATGGGCAAATAGGAAGGGAAGTCGAGTTATATGCCCTTTAGTACAAAGTAGCATTGGGTTCATGCGGGATTTAACCCCACAATTTTTCTTTCAACTTCTGAAAATGTTTAAGGGCCTATATAAGTAATGGAATTTTGTTTATTTTGAAATTCTCACCTCTCATATTCCTTAAATTCAGATTAAATATACACAAATTATACATCAAAATGAAGGTTGGGATGTATAGAACACGAAACACATATGTAATCAACTCATAGAGTCGACTGTAGGCACCACTGGTTCCTGGAAGTCTGCTGCCGTATTCGCATCAGAACTGATAATTTAATAATATTTCATGAAAACAACTTGTGGCCAAATGTGCTTTACGTATCCAAGAACAAAGATAGGCATTCAAAACACTTTCGAATACAGCGATAGGACTGCATTTTGGAAAAGGACAACACTGTCTGCATTTTTTATTGAAGATGGTTTCCATGCTCGACAGACATGCGCAAATCACTCGTTACCACGAATTTCCATCGAAAAACAAATCGTAATTCTAAGAAATTTCAACAGGTATCATGATACCTTGCATTGAATATGGCAACTGCGCAATCTCTATCTAATAACAGTATACTGTATGAAGGCGATCTTTTTCATTATTTGATTTTAGATGGCGTTGTTTTTACATGCTTTTTCTGTTCGATGACGTCGACCGGAAATCAAAAGTATACTGATACGTAAACAAAAGCAAAGGCTTTGGAATTTTCCCCAATGCAGCTCTGTGGCCGTGTTTTGAAGAATTTTTACCCCCTAGCTTTGTTCTTGGATATGTAAAGCACATTTGGCCACAAGTTATTTTTGTGAAATATTATTAAATTATCAGTTCTGGTGCGAATACGGCAGCAGACTTCCAGGAACCAGTGGTGCCTACAGTCGACTCTATGAGTTGATTACACATGTGTTTCGTGTTCTATACATCCCAACCTTCATTTTGATGTACAGTTTGTGTATATTTAATTTGAATTGAAGGAATATCCGTGGTGAGAATTTTCAAAATAAATAAAATTTCATTCTCTCGTTCGTTTACTAAAATGTAAAAACTTTTCTTGAATGCTAGTGTAAAATAGTTGGTTGTTGGGAATTGTTTTCTCCGTGGATAGCCCAAAATATAATTTCCAGTTGACCATTAAATTTAAAATGGGGCACAATTGTGAGCAGTCTATATATATCAAAAGGCTGAACACATTTGCTTATTCTGCTCAAATATTGATATGTCCCATTGATAGTAGTATACGGTTGATAGCGGAAGAGCCAGGGAGCTATCACATGTGTTAGATTAGTGGAAACCACATGGCCTTGTTGACCTTCAGGACGTTACAATTAAATTTTGAATAGTTTTGGAATTATTGGCGAAATTGTAAAATCCAGATAAATAATTTTATCCAGAATTTCATCTACTTTAATTGTATTCTGGATATTTCATCTATCTTAGTGGAAAATTAACCAGTATATTTCGTATTTTGGAATTTCAGTAAATCATAAAGCAGGGGAAGCAATTTGCATTGCTGTTTCTGCTGTAGATTTAATTTGTTTGCTCCTCCCAGCAGAAATTGAATGTCTGTTTCACATTAATGGAGTAGATGCCATCACAAGAAGCAAGCAGCGGAGTAGGACGATGCTGCATGCACTGTGTAAGAAAAGAATTTGTGATTCTGCTGACGCATTTTTGCCATGCCTTTCGGTGCTAGCGGAGAGAGCAGAATCTGATGAACGTGTTGCAGCAGATCCGAGATGAGTGGTGGTAATGGAAGAGAACTTCGCTTCTCAAGAACAGAACGGCATATGGTTTAGCATGCTGCGAAGAACAAGAGAATTATCTTATTGTCAAGTAGTGAAAAGAAATTGGAAACATTCCAACAGTGAACACCAGAGGACTACTTCAGAAGAAGCAGAGAGACAAGATCAAGACTTGACAGAATTTCTAAAAAGAGACAATAACTTAAACTATATAATAGTCGGTAGAGGAATCATATGTAATTTTCTAACACCTTGTTCATCTCATTCATATCATCAATTTAAATTTTGCATATAATGTTTTCAGGGGAATTGGCTTGGTGAGCCGGGTCTCGTGATTATGGAGAAATGTTTTATGTGGAACAACACATTGTAAATGAAAATTATGAAATATTAAAGATTTATTGGAAATCTGTTTAACATCTGCTGTATGGTTCTAAAAAATGTTACACATTTTCTTTTTAAGGAGGGGGAAGTGTAACGGATTTGGTAACAGCAGTTGAAATATAATATACAATAGTAGTTCTAAATTACTCTGTTATAATTCGTCTGCTCATAACAGAGGTTTAATTCTATTTTTGTTGGCTTCAAGTCATTTCCGTGTTTGAAATGAATCAATGTACCTTATTGGTTCACGCCATAGAGCATCGTGCTGTTGTTTCATTCGTCGAGGTGAAAGCGAGGGATCAGATTACAGTATTCGAAATCTTTCCCCGCAAAATTATCCTATATAAGAGCGGTCTCGCTCATAATTCGCCGCCCACGTCTTGGCATTAAAGCTCTAATTCAGCTGTGCCAGTACAACTGCCTGTTGAGGTTAGTTATGGGGACACTTTGTAACCTGTAAAAAAGGTTAACCGTAATGGGTACCGTCATCTTCGGACCCATTCAACTCGGCCCTGGTGAGAATCACCGTTTCTGACACCGATTCATTCCAGGTCTGAGTTCTGTGGGAACCATTCAAGTCAATACACATGTTGGGTGGAAGTTAAACCCCTTTTGGTTGAAAGTGTAGTGGGCCCGTGGTTTTTGATCTGTCATTCATATTCATGTCCATTTCATATCATACTATTTTTGACTTCTTAATAAACCACGTATAAACTGTTTTTCTATTTTCTTGTGAATTTATCCAGACCACAACACATAACTTAATGGTTATTCGACCTCTAGAGTTGAGTTATATTTTATCCATGGTTTGCTAGTTGACCCAGATCCTCACGAATCTGAAGAACAACAGAGAGATTTCGGCCAGGGTTCTAGCCCCTGGGGAGTCGTTCACCTCACCCCTGTTACACAAACAAGTTCATTAAATAAAGCTCATATAGACCATGGCATCGTTGGACAAATAAACAATAAATCAGATAAAGGTCTACTCTTGTGTGCCTAATAATTATACATGTATGAATATTCTTTTTTGAACAAAATTCCCGCCAGTATGATCCTTATTTGACCCTGTATGATTATTAATTTTTAGCAATCAAATGTGCAGAGTGGCAGCTTATCTCAAGAAGTTCACCAAAACAAATTAGTAAGGTACATGTTACATATAAGCAAACACAGGACGCAACGGAAATGTTAATTGGTAGAGAGCTGGAAGCATATATTTGGCCTTTATTCTGAAGTACTGCTAACATAACTTTAAGACCTAGTACCCAGTGGATGTGCTTCATACCATCACTGTTTTGCCTTGGTGCAATTTATGGGAGAGTGCCTGTAGGAACTCTCCCATAAATTGCAACAAGTCAAATCCATGTGAAAATTATGAAAGTAATTTTGCCCTTCACCACTTCAAGAGCATCAGACTTCTGTGTTATAAAAATGGCTCTGAGCATAGCGGTTGGCTCACATCTTGTAATTTTCCACCCTATACTATTATTCGACCCTATACTATTATTAATTTTCAGAAAATTTTCCACCCTGTACTTTTATTTTGTGCTGTACTATTATTAGGCACTCGAGAGTAGGTGACTCCATCTTAGTTCAGATCATAAACTGATTTGTAATTTAAATAACACTTCATAAAAAAATATTATTGAGTCCGTGGAAATACTACCCACCCATGGAAAGTGACCAGTCCATGGCGACTGTATGTACAAGATCTCTCATCCAATGAGAGGGCAAGGATTTTAGTCCTTTTTGGACATTATATGAAAACACTCACCTTGTTAAAAGTTTGGCTGCAGACATGGTTTAATTACTATTAACAATTCATCTGTTCTTCATGAAACTGTAATGAAAATTATTTTTTCTGTTTTAGCAATTTGTTTCTTCATATGGTAACATCACATTCAAAAACTCAGACGGTAAAACATTTTCTGCTTCTGAAAGATCTTTTACAGCTCACTGGAATGAGCACAATAAGCTTGGGTAAACGAGAGATCATAACCAATGTTATGAAGCAAAATATGAAAATTTTTTGCATCAAATGGAGATGCCTATTTCAAAGGTTCTGAAACTAGAACCATGGACGTACAGTGGAGCCCACTTAATTGGACATCTCTTTATTGAATAATCCTGTTAATTGAATATAACAAGAGTACCCAGAGAAAACAACTGAGCAACAGCGAATAAATGTCAGACTCCCCAACATTCTAACTCTGTCCCAGCAGGGTTATCATTGTTGAAGACAAGTGTACCATCAATGTGTACTATGCCTTAGTACACAGCACCACTGTGCCATCACATAGGCAGTTGGGATTAACCCTTTACCCAATGCAGACGATATCAAAATTTATTATTTTAAATATCATTTTTTAAATTTTCTCAAAAAATGTCAACAAAACCATATCATGTGACCCCTCTTTGGAACGAGCTCAACGACCTCATTCCAAAGAGGGGTCACATGATATGGTTTTGTTGAAATTGTTTGAAAAATAATATTTTTTCAGCTGCTGAATCTGCATATTATGCGGGCGGATGCGGGCGATTCGTTGCATAAAGGGTTAAAGTCCAATGACGTGACTACCAGCCACCACAACATGGAGATAAAGCCAAGTTTAGTCAATCGATACATCCATGTTGCCCATTTTAAAGGACTTCCACCCCAGGCATCGGTGACTGGGTCCAATTTTACCAGTAAAACAGACCTTGTTTACACCAGTAAACAAACACTTCTTCACTCCCCATGGTTCCCGCAGAAGGTACTATTCAATTAACAGGGTTCTATTGTACTGCAAAACAAGGGTGATTACCTGTGTAGCTTTGTAGGTTTGAAGTGCTAAATCACAAATGATTGATCAAAAAATATTTGTTCACAAACACACAAACTGACTAAGATCTTTCACATAAGAGTAAAATTGTTGAAAAGAAGAATGCTTAGGTAAGGAATCTGACAGACAGAATAACTAGACATGTCCCTGTCAGATAAACTCCAATTTAGAAGAATATCAGTTGACACTTATCTGATTACAGAAAATAAATTCAATGTAAATCACTTGCAAAACTATCACCATAAAAGAAAATAAACATGAATGATCATAAACAGCCTCATGAAATTAAAGAATATGTCTCCAAATGGAGAGGTTTCATTTTCATTGAGGTTACAATTTTATATGTTTCCAGATAAGAGTAACAATTCACTTCTTTAAAAAAAAACATACATTGACATCTTCTTTCCAATCATCAGGAAGTTATCAATTGTTTGATTTGTTTTTATCTTTTAAAAAGAACAAAATAGCTGTTTGACACACACCACGTATTGACTGATTCTGTCTTGAATTAAGGCTATTGCAGGAAGTGCATGTGTCCTGAGTGGTGTAAATGATGCTGTGAAGATAGAGTCAACAATTTGCATTCATACTTGCAATTTATTTATTTATTTATTTATTTATTTATTTATTTATTTATTTATTTATTTAATTTATTTGTGCTGAATTGTTTTTGATCATCAAAATTTGTTCACATCTTTGCCTTGTTGCAATTGATGGCAGAGTGCATACCGACTGTCAACAAACAGCATGCTTCAAACATGGAACAGTTAACTTGTCCACTGCTGGATGTTCATATTTGGGTGTCATTAACTTTCTGGACACTAATAATGTAGCAATATCAAAATTTCAAGCTGGACATTCTTCCCATAACACACTTTAATGAAATTAAAACCCATTTTTGTGATCACAGTACTGTAGACTCAAACCGTTTAATTTTTGTTGTTGCCCATAACATTTAATTAATTAATTAATTAGTTAATTAATTAATTAATTAATTAATTTATTTATTTATTTATTTATTTATTGGGGTTTAGTGACACTATTGACAGTAAAGGTCACCTTGAGTTGGACAGTTTTACAAGTTGAGTAAACCTGAATACCTGGAGAGAACCACCGAGCAGCAGCAAGCAAATATCTGACTCCTCAAAATACTACTTGAAGGCAAGTGCACCATCGATGTTGGCCATTGGGATTAAGTGCCTTGCCCAAAGACCTAATGTCGTTACCTCTGGTTTGGATCGAATTGCAGAGCTTTCAGTTTGAGGTCCAATGTCCTAGCCACTAAGCCACTGCACTTCCCTCTGAGAACAAGGTTCTAATCCAAGTCCATCACACTACATCAAAATTCTAAATAAATAAGAAAAATAAATAAAAGGCTCCATGGAGCTTTAATCACTCACCTCTTTAAAGAAGAATTTAATATCACTTTCAGCATCTTTGGCTCGTTAATACTACAGAGACAAAAGATGAGCCCAAACACTTGGTTTAAAAAAATTTGAATCTGCCTCCACCCCTCACATATATCCCCTTTCGCAAGGAAGCTGTATATACCAAATATCAAAAGATTCTGACTGGTAGATCTGAAAAAAACGTTTTTGAAGAATTTTTCACTTACTGCACGAAGTTAAAATTCTTTCTGCAATAAGGAGTCCACATATGAACCTAAGGGCTTGATTTGAACAAACTCAAATCTGACTCACCAAAGGATGCTGGATACCAAATATCAAAATATTCTGACTGGTGAAACCGAAGAAGAATTTCAAAAAATATTTCTCATAATGCACTAAATTAAAGTTTAGGCTCCCATAAGGAGCCAATATATGACCAAATGGTTTTTATTTGAACTAATTTGAATCTGACCTCCTAATGATGGTGTATACCAAATACAAAAATACCCTGACTAGTGGATATAAAGATTTTTCAAGAAGTTTTTTTTCATATTACACTAAGTTAAAATTCAGGCCTGCAAAAAAATCCCCAAATTCAAAGGAGCCCAAATATAAATCCAGTGTTTTGATTTGAATAAACTAGACTCTATCCTTATGAAAGATGCTGCTGTATACCAAATTTTCAAAGATTCTCAGTTGCGGATCTGAAGAAGAAGGAATATTCCTCATGTTGCAATACATTAAATTTGGACCGAGGGACTGATTTTAAATCATTTGAATGTGAAGTTAATTTTAAGAATTTTGAATCAAATGCCCCCAACCCAGGATACTACATGTATATACCAAATATTAAGATTCTGACTGTTGAATCTGATGATGATCCATAAAGAATATTTTTCATACTGCACTAAAGCAGATCAAATATGACCCCAAGGACTTAATTTGAACACACATTTGAATTGGGAGCCCAAATATGAAGCCAGAGACTCAATATGAATAAACTCAAATCTGATCCCCCCACCCCCCCCCCCCCCCCCACCCCGCCACCCAATAAATTAGTAATATACCAAATATCAAAAGATTCCGACAGTTGGATTTGAAGGAGGTTTTTTAAAGAATGATTCTAACTAAAATTACACTATGTTAAACTATGTCAGAGACTTGATTTGAACATACTAGAATCTGACCCCTCTTGGGGTGATGAATACCAAATATGAAAGCATTTGGACTGATGGATCTGAAGATCTAAATAGGAACCCAGGGTCTTGAATTGAATAAACCTGAATCTGCCTCTCCTAAGGTTTCTGTATTTCAAATATCAAAAGATTCAGATTGGTGGTTCTGGAGAAGCAGATTTTAAAAATTGTTTGGAGGTACTAACGCAGTTATGTCCCTGTAGGTTCCTAATGGACGTAGCAACTTTATTTGAACAAACTTGAATTGGCATATGAGGAACATGCATATCAAATTTGGTTGGTATGGTAGTTATAATTGAGAAGTTGAAAGTGTAAAGTTCATTCCGGACAGACAGATGGACGACAGACTGAAAGTGATCACTAAAGTTCCCATTGAGCTTTGCTCAGTTTGAGCTAAAAATTATTACTCTTTAACATACAAACTGTTTCACATAGTTTATAGGCAAACAACATGAAGTTCTCAGAAAGTGCTGCAGACTTTTTAATCATTTACCAAAACAATTTTCTTGAAAGATTAAAGAAATCGGTCAATAAGCTCGTTCCAATGAGAAGACATAAGCTATGTTTTGGGGGAAAAGATGAAATGATAATAAAGTTAGAAGGGTTTTTTTTGTAAATATCACTGGCCAGTTATGGCCATTATGTCAGGTAAATGAATCATACCTTTCAAACGAAAGCTCCACTCAAAACTGGATCGCAAGAAGAGAAACAAGCTGCATTGTCCTATCAAAATGTCACACAGCTAAACACAGTAATATGGCAATCTACACATTTAGACGTAATTCCTCAAATTCATCTGTATAAAGTATTAATGTGTTATATTTCCATTACTTCTGTGGATAACATGTTTTTGTATATAAGTCATAAAATTAACCATTAAAGTAATAGCTGAACATATTACAATAATTAACTTAATTAGTTAATGGATTTCTTGTTAGTGAAAAAGGTATTAATAATTTAAATGCTGTATCTAATGTAAAACAAGAGCTATTGCTGTAGGCAATTATACTCCCACAGCAGTGCTGGATGGATGAAGCATAAATGGATTAAAAACAAAGAAGGACCAAAAAATCATGAAACATTGACAAAGTAAGGACCACAATGCTGGTGAAAATATACCGGCAACTTTTTAATAACATGGGCAGGAGCAGCTTGTCACAAGGATCCCTCATACCAAATTTCATTGAAATCCATCCACTCACTACTGAGATACCGCTTCAGATGGATGGATGCACAGATGGATATATGGACACATGGAGTTAGCAGAATGGTTAACCCCTTTTCAAGCTTAAAAGAGAGGAACCGCTTGCAAAATTTAAACTTGGTAAACTAAAGCATTTTCTTTTTTTCTTTCAAAAACATAGCTTCTGATACTCATTGAAATGGAAGAAGCTCATTTCAATGAGACATCCTAAGTTATGTTTTAGTGCAAAAATTTAAAGACTAATTAATGAAGATTCAAATAGCGATTTACGTAAATTGTCCTGGCTGGATATAACTGTTATGTTAGGTAAAGTGTAAATACTCTGCTTGCATAAAAAGTCAGTTAAGAAAAGCTTTTCTAAAGTGACTGCATGATGCCACACTGATCTTGGAGGGTGGTGGGGCAGTGGAGGACAAGCACAGATTGCCACTCTGAGACAAACAAAGGTGCTGCTCTATCCCCATGCAACGTTAAGTATTTTTTAGTGCCTAGTTACATATAGGCGATTTCATGGCTTTATAAACATATTGTGCAGCCCCAAGAGATATTGTCCAGAGCAGTTACACCCTCACCCCTCTATTAACTGCTTTGGAGAGGGGGTATATGATATTTACCTTTTGGCCTACATGTATACCACCCCAGTTTCCTGATATTTGTGGATTGTAAACAAAGCCTGAATAACCATAAATATTACTGATTATTCACACATTATTTATCATGTGTATTCATGGTTTTTTATATTCATGGTTGTTCATTGTTTTTTACCATGAATGAATTATTTATAAGTATGAATATTTTACCTTAGAAATATAAATTTCAAAGACTTAAAAAAAAATTTTCTTGAGTGTTTTAAGGTAAAAATATGATGAAAGCTAAATTTGGATGTTAAATCATAGTTTTGTGGTCATGGTAACCATGAACAACTATGAATATTAGAACTTAGACATTTTTCAACAACTTTGATTATCCATATGTACACGAAAAAGCTTGAATATTGTGACACATTTTTCAACAATTTTGATTATCCATGCTTCCATGAACAAGCATGAGTAATGGTACTTAGACAGCCATGACCTATTTAATCTATTTTTAAACTATTTGGAGGGAACTGGCAGCCATTTTGAAAGTTGCTTTGAATGGATAATGGAGGCAGAGACTTTTTTTGTGTTCGATTTTCAAATGTTATGTAAGATGCGACTATCTTTGATACAACAATGGTTGCTACATTTAAGATATTTATATCAGGGATATACAATAATCATTTACACATTTAAATTATTGATAGGAAGGATAATGTATTTGCAAGGGCTGCTACAAATTGATTGGATGTTGACTCTGAGTGAACATGTTTCCTTCAGTTTGAAGTCCACATTTGTAGACCTTTGTTTCATATGTGAGGGTACAGTAGCTACTTGGTGCATAAACTAAAGCTTTTAAGTAAAGATTTCAACCCTTCCAGCCCCCACCCCTATTTTCTTCAAAAAGTTATTTTTTTAAATTCCACAATAACTGATCACAAAAACTGTAAATTTCTTCTGCAGACAAAAAAACTACAACCTATATCATCTGCAATAAAAACAATGTACATACACTGATAACTTTAACCCCTACCAACAGTGGCCAAAACTCAAAACAATCCATGGATGTTCATGAATATTCATGGTTGTTGAATTGACCACATTCACACTTTATGGATATCCATGGTCCCTGAATACAGGCAATTTAACAGCTATGAATATTCATGCTTTTAAATCATGAATATGCATGATTATTCATGCTTTTAAAGCACAAATTTTCATGGTTATTCATGATTAATGAACCATGGTTGTTCATGAATAATACATGAATAACCATGAATAATTTATGGTTAGGAAATTGCAGCATGCATTAAAGCTGAAAAATAAAAACAAAGAAACACACAGCTGACACACTACTATCAACTTCAGTGGCTATAGTACAAGCAGAACAATGAATTGGGATTACATCATGCACAGCTCAAGAACGTTATACTATGATGTCACGATCCTCATTCATAAATGAAAGTGTCAATGACACTACAGCTTAACTTGACTGTGTGTTGTGTTTGATGAAAAGGATAATGTTCAATGTTTATGAAAGGATTATGAAATAAGACAAGATTTATGATAATTGAGAATATGTTAAGTTCTATCCTTACATGCTATGTTTTCAACAGAATAATTTGAGGTGTAAACTGTACTAAAGAATTGAGGCCTGGGTTGAAGTGGGTTCATGTGGCCCTCACAGTTAATGTATGTCAACCAAAGTTACCAAGTTACAGCAAAATCATTCCAAAATGAGTCATCTACCAAGTTACAATGAAATCCCTTGATAAATATGACTCATAGACTTTGCTAAAGGAATGTAGGTCATGTGCCCATCCGGCAGCTACAGTTGACCGATCGCTATCCAAAGTAGGGCAGTCTCATCTGGACATCATACCGAGTCATCCTATCAAGTTACAATGAAATTGCTTCATAAATATGAACTGTAGAATGTCCTAAACAAATGTAGGTCATGTGCCTGTGCGGCCATCATGGCTGACTGATCACGTTCTCATCTAGGCATTATACTGAGTCATCCTACCAATTTACAATGAAATCCCTTTATAAATACGACCTGTAGACTGTGCTAAAGGTTTTGGGGTTTGGACCTGGGCAGCCTTGGAAAAAGCACTTAATCCAGTTAGTAAACAGTTTTTTTGTGCAATAGTCAATCTTATAGTCCTAGAAAGCCCATTCAAGTTTTTTCATTAACCGCTTGAGGCCTATTTCTACGCTTTATGGCCTTAACCCTTCATCAAACACGCATAGCAGATGACACTTGCATGCATGTCCAATATCTTGGATAACTCAACTTATTCCATTTGCCTCAAAAACATAGCTTATGACCTATCATTGGATATCTCGAGCTCGTTCCAAGATATGTTTTTCAGAACTGAAGCAGTAAAATTTGAATGGTGATTTTTGTGACTAGTGTGGGCTTGTTTTGACCCATACAGTAGGTAAAAGGTTAGCAAGACCACTCGTGTATCAGTAACGCAGTAAGGCTGCCATGGACTGGTCACTTTCCATGGGTGGGTAATATTTCCATGGACATAATAATATTAGAATCCTAACACTAAGTATAAGAATAATTATCAAAAATATAATTAATGAAACACCAGGCACAACCCAGTGCTTCATTAATTAAACTTTTGCTGCTGATGATTTTCATTACCTGGAAAACCCATGCGTGGACATCACTGCCCACGCGTGGATTACAATCAGACCAGGGCATCTGTACTGTATATTCTACAAGATTACATAGGCGTGAAAATCTGTATACAGTGGGCAAAGAATTAAAGTTTGCAAGATATGTTCTAGTGCACCGTGACTTTTGGTATGCATCGGTTGAACACAATTTTCAATGAGTCATACATCTTGACAGAAAGTGCCCCCACATTTCCACGAAAACAAGTGAAGTGAAATGTCTTGCTCAAAGCTCAAGAGTTAAATGCAAGTGATACTCAAAGCTGGACTCAAAGTCGAGTCATTTCATTTGGAGAAACCTCATGAGCAATAGTCAACTGGCTTAAGCCCAATTTTGGTTAAAAATGTGACACAAGTCACTTACTAAAGCACCAAACTTTGCACAAAGGTCACTTAGGGTTTGTATAAACATATTTCAGGGAGGTACCTGACTTGTAATCTCTGGGTCATGTTTTCCAAGATGGCTGTCGACGCCATGATGGAAACTGATAATTTTTAGTGTAGCTTTCTTTCCAATTTTCACAGAATGTTGTAAATTGTGTCTACTCCTATAATTTCAATGTCAAATTATACAATTACGACACCACAATATGAATTCAATTTATATTAACAATTTTATTCCCTAGTCTAATATATTTTGGGACTTTGGGCTGTCTGTATGTGTATCGCCAGTAGGTGCAAAAACAGTTCATAGTGAAATGCAACAGAAAAATTCCAATTGATTGGCAAATATCAAAGCAAAGGTTCAAAGGACAGTTGTCAGACAGAACGATCTATGGGAAAATATTCTGAAATCACTATAATGGGAAATACAACAGCAAAGTTTCAATTGGTAGACAACTAACAGAGTGCTTTGGAGATAATAAAATTAGTATGATTTCGAAGTCAAGTTGAAATATGAAATCTGTGGACAGATTTTTAGACTGAACAATGAGAGATACGTAGTGAAGTGACAAAACCAATATTTGAAATGACATCAACAGTTATTTTGTGATGACTTAAGCTGTTCTTATAAAGAGTGTTGATCTCTGTCAATAATGAAGTTTGCGAACTGATGACAATAAAGAGCGCTGTGGAAAGACCTAGTGAGAAGTAAACGTATGATTTCAAAACATATCCCGGAACATTCCTGGGATTTTACCTCCAGTTGTGTTATCCATATTAGAGTGCTTTATTAGTTGTACCTCATATTCTACCAAGCCAGAAAATGAGCAATCTTTCATTTGCAGAATCAGGTCCCCAGAGGGTAAATTTACTGATGCTATTCCATACAGTGTGCTGATTTATCCTCTGGGTACCTCTCGCTGCTTAGGCATGAGATCTTGACTCAGACTGAGGTTTACAGAGGGTTAATTTAGAGATGCTACCCTGCTGTGCAGGGTAGCATCACCAAATTCACCCTCTGGGGTCTCATTCTACAGATGACAGTCTGTGTATTTTCAGGCTTCTATTCTACTTTGATATTTGTCATATTCGCCTACCAATTAACTTCTTTTCAGTTGATATTTGCCTACCAACTGTAATTTTTCAGTTGCATTTCACTCTCACGTGACTGAAAATGCATGATGTATGCCAAATGTTATTCATATTTGAGTGTGTCATGCATTAGTTATACCTCATATTCTACTCTGATATTCGTCATATTCGCCTCCTAATTGAACTTCTTTTCATTTGATATTTGCCTACCAATTGTAATTGTTTCTGTTGCATTTCGCTCTCAAGTAACTGGACTTGCATGATGTTTGCCAATCATTATTCATATTAGAGTGTGTCATTAGTTGTTCCTCATATTCCTCTTTGATATTTATCATATTTGCCTACCAATTGAACTTCATTTCATTTTATTTTTGCCTGATGTTTGCCACATGTAATTGAACTTTATCATATACAGGCCTGAAAACTAGAGGGAACTGTTTTAGTGAACTAAAACACATGTCTCCCCTTCGATTAGTTCCATGCTTCCAACTTACGATGAACAAAGATCAAACTAAAGGTCAAATGTCAAGATCATGGAAGTTCAATATAGAATGTGACACATCAGCCTGGCTGTTGCATTCATATGCCAAATATCATAATCCTAGCTGAACAATTCAATAATTTGACCTTGAAGTCAAAGATCAAGGTCATCTGTCATCACAACAGTACATGATACAATGTTGTCTTATGTTAATACACCCATACACCTAATACCAAAAGCCTAGGTGAAAAGACAAAAAAACCCCATTCTTGCCCCTACAAGCCTACTTGCCAAAAATTCAATAATTTCACCTTCGGGTAAAAGGTAAATAATTTATGAAAAGTCATTAAGGTACGCAACACATTGCCTTATGGTGATACACTCGCATGCCAAAAATTCAATAATTTCACCTTCAGGTAAAAGGTCAATGTCATATGTGGGTCATGATTGTACAGCGTCCATCTTATGGTGATACACCCACAAGCCAAATATCATAAGCCTAGGTCAAAAGATAAAAAAAATCAATAATTTGACCTTGAAGTCAAAGGTCAAGGTCATATGTGGGTCATGATAGTATGTGACACATCATCTCATGGTGATACACCCACATGCCTAATATCATAAGCCAAGGTGAAAAGGTAAATAAATTCTTGTCCGAATAAGCTTACTTATTGAAAGTCAGTAATTTGACCTTGAGGTCAAAGGTCAATGTCATATGTGGGTCATGATGGTATGCGACATGTCATCTCATGGTGATACACCCACATGCCAAATATCATAACACAAAAATCATATGCCTAGGTCAAAAGATTAAAAAAAAAAGTCAATAATGTGACCTTGAGGTCAAAGGTCAAGGTCATATGTGGATCATGTTGGTATGTGACACACCGTCTCATGGTAATACACTCACATGACTAATATCCTAAACTGAGGTGAAAAGGTAAAAAAGTTCTGGGCCGGACAAACTTACTTGCCAAAAATGAGTAATTTGACCTTGAGGTCAAAGGTCAATGTCATATATGGGTCATTAAGGTACACAACACATTGCCTTATGGTGATACACTCGCATGTTAAATATCATAAGCCAATGTGAGAAGGTAAATAAGTTCTTGCCGGGCAAGCTTACTTGCCAAAAAATCTGTAATTTGATCTTGAGGTCAAAGGTTAATGTCATATGTGGGTCATGATGGTACATTGTCTCATGGTGATACACCCACATGTCAAATATCATAAACCTAGGTCAAAAGATAAAAAAAAAATCAATAATTTGACCTTGAGGTCAAAGGTCAAGGTAATATATGGGTCATGATAGTAAGCGACACATCGTCTCATGGTGATACACCCACATGCCTAATATCATAAGCCAAGGTGAAAAGTAAATAAGTTCTTCCCAGACAAGCTTACTTGCCAAAAAATCTGTAATTTGACCTTGAGGTCAAAGGTTAATGTCATATGTGGGTCCTGATGGTACATGACACATCCTCTCATGGTGATACACCCACGTGCTAAATATCATAAGCCGAGGTGAAAAGGTAAATAAGTTCTGGCCCGGACAAGCTTACTTGCCAAAAAGTCATTAATTTGACGTGGTGGTCAAAGGTCAAGGTCATATGTGGGTCATGATGGTACATGACACATCGTCTCATGGTGAAACACTCACAAGCTAAATATCATAAGCCTAGGTACAAAAGATAGTGCTCATCTTGTACAGAACACAATTTAAACAGAGTCCAAGAATGAGTCTACATTAAGCAAGCCATCTCCATAGGCTACACTGTCCATCCTTGAGTCCCTCAGGAGTAACAAAAATAATCTGGGCATCATGCCTTTTCTTCAGTTGATCATAAGTAAAATGTAGAGCTCCCCTATGAAGCCCCTTGATACAACCTATGTGGATTAATCTTAGTACCTCTAGAGGGTACTGAATACAAAATTTTTAATTCTTCAGCAAAATGGCCAATTCCGGCTCCCATAGAGAGTCCAAATATTAACCCAGACTCTTGATTTGAACACAGTTAAATCTGACTTCCCAGGAGATGTTGTGTACCGAATATGAAAGCATTCTGACTGTTGGATCTGAAGAAGAGAAATTGTAAAGAAATTTCTTCGAATTGCACTAAGTTCAAATTTGGGCTACCATAACGAGCCCAAATATTAACCTATGGATCCGATTTGAACAAATTTGAATATGCCACCCCCCCCCCCCTAGAGATGTTGTATACCAAATGTGAAAGCATTCTGACAAGTGAATCTGAAGAAGAAGATTTTTGAAGAAATTCCCACATATTGTACTAAGTTAAATTTCATGTTCCCATATGGAGCCCAAATATTAACCTAGGCACTCGAATTGAACAACCTGGAATCTGACCCCCCTAGAGATGTTGTATACCAAATATAAAAGCATTCCGACTGGTGGATCTGAAGAAGAAGATTTTTAAAGAAATTTCCTCATATTGCACTAAGTAAAAATTTGGGCTACCATAGTGAACCCAAATATATACCTAGGGATCTGATTTGAACAAACTTGAATCTGACCCCCATAGAAATGTTGCATACCAAATATCAAAGCATTCTGACTGATGGATCTGAAGAAGAAGATTTTTTTAAATTACCCTCCATATTGAACAAAGATAAAATTTGGGCTTCCGTAGGAAGCCCAAATATTAACCTAGGGACTTGGTTTGAAAAATCTAGAATCTGACCCTCATAACAATGATGTATACCAAATATTAAAAGATTCTGACTGGTGGTTCTGAAGAAGAAGATTTTTAAAGAATATTCCCCACATTATCCTATGTTAAAACTTCGGGCTCCTGTAGAGAACCCAAATATGAACCAATGAGCTTTATTTCAACAAACTTTTATCTGACCCCCCTATGAATGCTGTATACCAAATATCAAAAGATTCTGATGATTGGTTCTGGAGAAAAGATTTTTTAAAATTTTTGCAAATATGCTGACTCGGCATTTTTTCGATGCCCATTACAGAACACTCTAACATAACCGATGGCAATTTTTTTTGGCCATTCAATTCTACTGGTCATAAGGATACTTCATACCATATAAAAGCTCTCTGTTCCGTGGGGTTTGGGAAATATGGGCGTTTGAAAATATTTCTATTTTTAGCTCCCAGGGTTCCCATGGGGATGCGGGAATTTTTTTTTTTGCATGGGTCAAGTACTTATGACCCAATACTACCACAAACCAAATTTGGTTCATACCGGACCATCGGTTCAGAAAATAGAAATTTTGGGCGGGGCCAAAAATCTTACCCCTCCTATTACAAAGCCAAATATTACTTCACGAACTTCGTTTGAACAAACTTGATTCTAAACCTCAGATGGAAGATCCAAAGCAAATATCAAGTCATTGTACACACTGGTTCTTGAGAAGAAGATTTTAAAAATATTTTGGAGCATTTTCCCCCACTCCCTCCCTATGGGGCTGGGCATGCTGAGTTGAACAAAAATGAAATGCCCCTTTGGGACCATCACTCACACAAACTTTCACTTGAATTGGCCCAGTGGCTTTGGAGGAGAAGACCAAAACATGGTGTTGACGGACGCCGGACGCCAGACGACAGACGACGGACGATGGTCGACGGACGGAGAGCGATGAGATTAGCTCAGCTTGACTTTGTCAAGATGAGCTAAAAAGTTCTTCCCTGGACACGGTTGTATGAGAAGAAGAACAACAAGAACAACAACGAGGAGAAGAATTCAGGGTAAAACAATATGTCTCCCTTCGGTGAAGGGGAGAAATAATAAGCAATCTGCCATTTGCAGAATGAAGTCCCCAGATGGTGAATTTGATGATGCTATCCCATCAGTGGGCCAATTTATCCTCTGGGTACCTCTTTCAGTTTAGTTTTGAGACCCAGATTCAGATTGAGGTTCACAGAGGGTAAATTTAGTGATGCTACCCTGGGGTAGAATCACTAAATTCACCCTCTGGGGACCTCATTTTGCAGATGACTGCATATTTTCTGGCGTGATCATATAAGAGTGCTTCAATAGTCGTACCTCATATTCTACTTTGATATTTGTCATATTTGCCTCCAAATGTCGGGCAGAACCTGTAGCCACAGTAGACTGGAACAAATGTATAATATGTGGAAATGATGACCAAGATCTCAAGTGTCGAGTTGATGGAGAAGGACTCAGTACTTATGAGACTTTCCTAGAAAATGTGAAGGAGTTTCGATCTCTTGGTGCTCTTCCAGCCACATTATGTTTTGAAGACCTCGGTGCTGACGAGTTCTAGAAAACAAAGCAAAGCTTGTCGCCTTATGTTTGCAGCTTCTAAGTTGGAAAGAACAAAGAAGAGCTTATCGAACAAGAGAAGGAATGGCGATGATTAATGTCTGAGAAAATCAAAGCGGTCGTCACAGTGCTTTAGTGAAAACTACATTTTCTGTAATGAAGACGGTGAAGTTCTGCACAGCTGTTGTACGCTTGAACTTAATAAAAGTGGCAGAAAGATGGCAACTAAACTGAGTGACACAGAGTTATTATCACGAAAAGCCAGAGGTGATTTAAATGCGATCAGGGCCAAATACCACAATAACTGTCTACGAAGGCCGAAGAATTACTACTGAAGTCTACTACTGAGTGAAGAGAAGAGATATGACAATTTCCAGCCATTAAGCGAACGTGATAAAATAGTTCAAATACGGATGTTTTCTGAACTGATATCACACATACAAGAAAGAGTTGAGGCAGGAATCTTACTGTTCGAATTACCTGTGATCTATACACTTTTTGAACTGCGACTTTCTGCTTGTGCATCAGCTTGATTTGAGCCAGACTTTACCGCAGAATCCTGTTCCACGTCGCTCTCATTAGAGTCAAATTCGTCCGTAGAATCACTATGATTCTTGTGCAGTTGGTGCTAAAACTGTAGCCATGCAACTACTAAAGGGAAATAACTCTTAATTCATTCGGGCATGGAAATTACTTCTGTGGACTGATAGAGATACCACACGTGGACTGCAGTAAGGGTTGACGCATTATTATGGCATCGGCGTGCCGACAGGTTTGTAGTGTCAGTTTACCATTAGCGCACAGCGCACCGGAGGCAAACTGACACTACAAACCCGTTGGTGCAAAAGGGGTAACCCTTTTAATAGCAACTTTGTTGTATTTACTCGCCTTGTTACATTGGCTCAGATACTAAGTTTACTATTGAATACTATTAAATTAATGAGCAGTTTTCAATTGAGGAGAGCAATGCCCCCTAGGAAAAATTTAAAGAGTGCTACCAATAGCTCGCCTAACTTATTCAAAAAGACAAGTCTGGTTTAACATTGTGTTAACACTTCAACCAGGAAAATACCAGTATGCACACCTACATGTTCAGAGATATCTTAATTTTATAGTAAATTTCCTTTCCTATTATACCTACCACAATTGTTTACTTCAGGCTTGCACTACAGTGGAAGTCCCTAACTCGGATAAAATACTCTCTATTTTTGTCTTTCCCAAGCAATTTGGGAAAGAAAAGTGGTGCAAAAGCACCAAGAAAAAATAAGCCAAAACTGGGTCGAGTGCAACCGGCGCAGACCCAGTACGGGATGCTCTCTCCCAAGTACAACTCCACGACTTCCGTTGCCAATGTGCATATACCGTCTCTAAAGACTCATTCTTTTTGAATCCGTCAGCGTTAGAGTTATGTGATCAGCGGGGAGGAAAGATTCTTTACCCGTAAAGAAGACGGGAGGGCCTCCATGTAAACAATTGTGGTAGGTATAATAAGAAAGGAAATTTACTATAAAATTTAGATTTCTTATCAACCTACTCACAATTGTTTACATCAGGCTGAATAGACAATAGGCTGGAGGGAATCGCATAACCAACCCACACATAACCCCAGTGCACTGGAACCGTGAAGCAGAAGGAAGAGGTCCCGGGGCTTATCAACCATAATGTCGCAATCATTGGTAAAGGACAGTGAAAGGAGACATATGGGCCCGTGTGACACACAGACAGAAAAAGGGCAGTAACAGCACAAGACTGAAACTGACCTTCAAGAAGCCTAATGGCTATGGCAGACAACAGCCTGAGCAGAAGAAAGAGGACCCAGGGCAAAAAGGTCCTCCGACTGCTCCTGCAACTGGTGCAGATAAAAGGTGGAGAAAGTAGAAGCATTTCTCCAGTAGGCTGCCTGCATAACATCCGACAACTTGACAGAGTTAGAATAAGCCCAAGAGGTGGATAGTGCCCGCACCTCGTGGGCAGAAATACGATTGGCAATACAATCGCCAGCTGCTAAACAACGATAAGCCGTACGAATAGCAAGACAAATCCATCAAGAAATAGATTGAGGAGAGATCTTCTGTCGACCCGGAATAAGAGACAGAAAAAAACATTTCTTGCTTTTCCGTATGAAACGTGTCAGATGGAGATAAATGCGAATAGCACGGACCGGACAGAGCAAAGGGTGATTACCCTCAACAGAAGGAAGAGCCCTGATACAGATAGGAGGAGGAGTAGTATCTGGTAACTGATTCTTGGCCAAAAAAGAGCAATCAGTGGTAAAAGTAACACTGTTGGGAGTGCTCCTAAAAAAGGCCGGGTCAACCGAGAGGGCGTGAAGCTCACTAACCTGTCTGGCCGAAGTAAATGTCATCAGAAAAGCTGTCTTATATGTGAGAAAATGCATATCCACCTGTGATAAAGGTTCGAACGGTGCCCCCCCCCCCCCCCCCCCCCCCCCCCCCCCAAGCAAAGCAGCGCTGCAAAATCTGAGGCCTTTTCAAAGAAAAGTGCCGAACAAGCTTGTTGGAGAGGTAAGGATTAGTGCCGATTCGACGCTTCCCCACATAAGAAAAAGTCTCTGAAAGCATGGACCTGTAACCCTTGATGGTAACAGGCTGGAGACCCCGAGAATCAAACAGATATACCAGAAACTCTGCAATCTGTGAAATCGAAGGATTGGCATAATCAACAGAGTGATCAGCACACCATCGACAGAAAACCTTCCATTTAGCTACATAAGCTAAACCAGTGGAGTGCCTCCTTGAAGAAGAAATGCACTCCACTGCTCGTCTCAAAAAACCTCTACGGAGGAGACAGGACCTGACAAA
The DNA here is from genome assembly GCA_031216915.1 of Pictodentalium vernedei. Taxonomy (NCBI): domain Eukaryota; kingdom Metazoa; phylum Mollusca; class Scaphopoda; order Dentaliida; family Dentaliidae; genus Pictodentalium; species Pictodentalium vernedei. The sequence continues at coordinate 157,596,584 of CM062292.1, forward strand.
AGATATGCGTGAAGGCACAGTGAAGTCGGGTTGACGTGAAACCTCCTCAGGCGACCTTGACAAAGAAGGTTGCGATGTAGCGGGAGACGTGCCGGAACCGCCGCCATCAGCGAGCGGAGCTGATTGATCCACACCCGCTGAGGCGACAGGGGAGCGATCAGAATGATTCGACAACTGCAGGTTCGAATTTTGGCTAGAACCTGAGGAAGAATCGGAACTGGCGGGAAGGCGTAGCCGACTAGACCGTTCCAATCGAGTGACAGAGCGTCCACGGCAAAAGCCAGAGGATCTGGACATGGGGACACTAAAGTGTCCACCTGATGGTTCCAACGAGTTGCAAAGAGGTCGATGTGGGGACATCCCCGGAGATCGTAAAGCGACTGGAACACTGCCCTGTGGAGCATCCACTCGGTGGAAATAACCCTGCCCTGTCAGGACAGGGAGTCGGCTAGGACGTTCAGATGACCGGGAATGTGACGAACAACCACTCCGGCATGAACAACCTGAGCGAGCAGTAGAAGATCCCGAGCTAATTCGTACATCGGAACAGAGTGCGTGCCGGCCTGGTTCCGAATGTAAACAACCACTGTCGAATTGTCGGATAGCAGAAGAACCTGGCGATTCGACAGGTGAGGGATCCACTGCCTGAAACTCAGAAGAAGAGCAAGAAGCTCCTTCTGGTTAATGTGTAGAGCTGCTTGATCCTGGTCCCACAACCCGTGTAGGGAAAGACCGAGAGGATCCAACGTCGCACCCCCATCCGAGATCGCTGGCATCTGCCGTCAGAACGTGGGTAAGTCCAATGGAACACCCTGCGCAATTCACTGAACATCTGTCCAGGGAAGAAGGTGAGGATACAGAGATTCCGGAAACGGAAGCACCTGATCCAGAGAATCTACATTCGGCCTCCAACGACTGAGCAGAAAGTGTTGGAGAGGTCTGACACGCAGCCGACCTAGAGGCATGAGATCCGTCACCAAACCGCAGAGACCAATCAGCCGGAGAAAACTCCGAGCGGTCGTGGACGTGGACTGGGACAGAGTCAGAGCAAAAGCTGAGAGAATCACAGCCTTGGCCTGGGGAACCGCTACCAAATTGAATTGGGTTTGGAAAGACATCCCCAGATGACAAAACAATTGAGAAGGGACCAGGTCCGACTTCTCCTCGTTGACTCTGAATCCTAGCGACGTGAGCAAGCTCAACAGACATCCGACTCCAGTAAGGCAGCATTGGAATGCCTCTGGAGGATATGCCGAAGTAGTCACCCTGGACTGTGAGCGATGGAACGCTATCACATGCGACATCAGTCTGGTGAAGGCCTAAGGAGCCAGGTTGAGGCCGAAAGGCATGGCCTTGAACTGGTAAACTCGCCCCAGAAAAGCGAACCTGAGATACTTCCGTGACGCCCGATGCATCGGAACGTGGAAGTAAGTGTCTCGCAGGTCGATGATGGCAGCGAAATCTCCCTGGTGAATTGATTGGCGGACCGACCTGAAAGTCTCCATGCTGAACTTGGGAGCAATGATAGACTGGTTCAGGATACTCAGATCGATAACCGGTCGGAGTCGGCCATCCTTCTTCGGCACCAAGAACAGGCGGGAATAGAAACCCACTGACTGAATGTTCTTGACGACCTCGATCGCCCCCTTTGCCAGGAGATTGCCAATCTCCATGGACAAAAGTTCCAGACGTAAAACATCTGAAGGAACTGTGGTTGGAAGAAGCGCCCTTGACAGAGTGGGGTGCCGTCGGAAGGATATTCGCAGCCCGGACCGAACAACATCTAACACCCACGGATCGGATGTGATGGTGGCCCAATGGTCTGCAAACTCTGCTATCCTTCTTCCAACCTGGGACGAGTTGAGGTGAGGACCTTCATTTCGAGCCCCGACGAGGCCCGCGAGAGGAGAAACCACCTCCTCTACTAAATGAAGAATCCTGAGACTTCCCTCGATTCTGCCAACCTTTACCCTTACCCCTTGAGTAAGAAGTAGAGGCGGCGGCAGAAGGACCAGCCTTTTGCTTCACAGAGGAAGCAGAAGGGTACTTGTTAGGCTTGGAACGGCCCTTGCCTCCCCTAGAAGGCTGATCAAGCTGACGAAACAGCAGCTGATCTTTGGAATGACGTAGGACGTCATCCCGGACCATAGACACGGAACCATGGAAAAGTTGCGGACCTGCCAAAGAAGCAGATCGAAGAGCAGCACGCTGCTCCTCAGGAAGGGATCGTCCTGTGTCCAGCACAGCGTCCCTTCGAACTAATTCCAGATTAGCCGTGTTACAGGCATGCGTGTGAGTAAGATGCATAAGCGCCTTGGACAGCACACGCAAAGGCGCCTGTACCTCGTCAAACTTATCTGGAGGCAGATAAGCAGCCAAAGCTGAGACGACGCGATCTGAGAGAGAAAGCATGCCAAGCATCTCTCCAGATAAGCCCAACGTGGACTCCAGAGTCGACATTGGAATGATGGCAGACTTGGGTTTGGAAAGCCCAAGAGAAGTGGAGTCCTGATCCAGAACCGTCAAAGTCTGGCAGACCGACGGATTGGCGGAATCGTAGGAACGATAATGCACAGGAGGCAAAAAGGTGTCAACCCTGGTGAAGAATGAAGTCTTCAGAGCCTTGGAATTCAGCTTGGAGTCCAAAGCTGAAAAAGCTTCAACCACCTGTACCGACTGGCACGGTCGAAGGCGCCCAGAAGCAGGTTGCTCCATAGGCTGTAGGCGCGCGACCGATAATCGTGGCCAGGCTGACACTGTCGGTTGGTTAGTAGGTTTGAGATCAGGCAGAAACCCAAACACAAAGTCAAGAGCTGCCCCCAAGTCCGAAGACTGCTGGCCCTCGACATCAAGCATGTCAGACTCCTCCCCAGAGTCAGAAGACACATAGCCCATCGTGGGCAAACCAGCCGACGCCTCCCATGGTGTCGGGACACCAGGGGAATCAGAAACCGGCCTGTTTCCAATCCCGGGAGGCGGCGCCATAGGAGGCGCCTGGAAACCACTCATTGCCTTGCTGGAAGCAACAGGAAGGCTCTTGAATAGAACCTGAGTGTTTTAGGAGAGGGCCTCCCTAAGCTCACTGCCCGTACCGGCCGGTTCGACAGGGGAGCGAACCGGCAAAGTGGCTTCACCTCTGACCCTCTTAACCAGCGAAGGGTCACGATCCTCCAAAACACCCGACGCGGGCCGACGGGGGGCAGCCAAAACATCTGAAGGCAGACGTGTATAGGGGTACGAGGCACCCCGAGGATCAATGTGGCGAGAACTCATGAGAGTCACCACGGACCTCTGCGGGGCAGAAGGTCCAGGCTGCACAAAAGGCGTTGGTCCCCCCCAAAACTGGTCGTGAGGCCAGAATGAGTGGACGGAAACGCCACGGAGTTCATAGTGTCTCCACTAAGAACATCCGAATCCAAAGACACAACTGTGGTGCTCGACGGCGAAGAGACCACAGAGATGGGTTCGGCCGGCAGCCCCTTCCGACTTCGCCGAGTTGAAGTCAGGGAAGGCTGAGGCCGATATCCCACGTCTACAGTACCGGACATTCCTGCAGTCCCCTGCAGCGATAAGCCGAGGCCAGCTGAAACTGATGACGAAGCAGACGGACCAGCAGTAGTAGTAGATACGTCGGGAGTCGTTGAGGCTGGTGAAATAGTGGAGAGAGCACACCTGCTCGGCTCCGAAGGAGGAGTCACAACCCTAGTGACAGCCTCAAATGTCGACTGGAGGGGGACTGTAGTCCCGGAACCAGGCACCTCTTCACCAGAACACTCAATGGCTCCCGCAGTATCCACTACAGGAAAAGACTGCACATCCCCCACGGAGGAGGAATAACTCTCACCAGACAAGGTCGGCTCGGGAGCCACAAAACGACCATGTTCTCCTTTCCCGCGGGAGCAGGAGGCACAGCCACGAGAACGAACGACACGGTTAACTGACGCCCAGAAAGTGGATGACCATGATCCACAGACACCACATGGCGGCTCGGCAGAAATACCCATTACAGGAGGAACAAGACGAATGTAAATCGTCCACATGCTTTGGCAGCAGACATTGCCCACAAGGAATTGTCCTGGGCATGATAGAGGTGAGAGGAGCAGAGAAGGTGAAATCAGAAAACAGAAGAACACCCCCAAAGAAGAGAGAAAGGTGACAGAAACAAAGACCCCAGACGGTCGACTGGGAACCACACAACAGGATGACTACTCTCAAAAGAAAGAAGAAAAACTGTAGGAGTGGTACTCCGCTGACACCTAACTGTAACACAATTAGAAAATTTAGCAAATAAAGCATTAACAATAATTGTGAAAAATAATAAGTCCGAACCGCATGGCACACGAAATTCGCGCGCGACTCGAGAGAGAACAATTAAATATACATTATGGATATATAATATTAAAGAGAATATAAAAAACACTGTTCCTGAGAATACAAAGGATACACTGATGCACTATGAATCAGGAATCATCAAACGAGCTGGATAAACACTGATAAGCTTGCAAAAACATCTCGACACGAAGCGGATGATAAAAAGAAATGAGTCTTTAGAGATGGTATATGCGCACTGGCAACGGAATTCGTGGAGTTGTACTTGGGAGAGAGCGTCCCGTACTGGGTCTGTGCCGGTTGCACTCGACCCAGTTTTGGCTTATTTTTTCTTGGTGCTTTTGCACCACTTTTCTTTCCCAAATTGCTTGGGAAAGACAAAAATAGAGAGTATTTTATCCAAATTAGGGACTTCCACTGTAGTGCAAGCTTGAAGTAAACAATTGTGAGTAGGTTGATAAGAAATAGGGCTGAAATTTTGTACTCAAGGGGTATTTTTTATTAGGACTAACATGGCAGGGGAGTTTTAGGTAGAAAGTTGTTCTAACCCTTCATTCATCAAACCTTCATACAGCACCTTCTTGCACTCCTACATTTACAGATATCGAGCTGAAATATGTTACCTGAGGTAATTTTACTAGAAAAGGGATATGGGATAAGTCCTGATTGCAAGTGAAGTTGCCACATTGGTAAAACCTTCAACCACAGGAACTCTGGGAGCCTGGAGAGCTGGTGGAATAATCATGCAAAGCACAGTGATCTCTGCTAATTGTAAATAAGTGTGAGTTTATCAAAATTTTGTTGGTATTTAAATACGGTGTGTTGTGTGTTGGTCACATTGTATGGGGACATGAGAAAACCTACTTTCATTTCAAGGCAGCTGTAACTGGATAGACCATTTCAAGGCAGCTGTAACTGGATAGACCATTTCAATGCAGCTGTAACTGGATTGACCATTTCAATGCAGCTGTAATTGATAGACAAGCTGCATATTGTATGTTTGTTTTAACCCTTTGATGCTATATGGCTATTGCCAAGGAGTTTGGTATCATTTTCAGGGGTGATAGCCTGTGCTCCCAGCTTGGGGATAAGGTCATGAAACAACATTAATTTCTGAGTTCAGAAAAACTGGTTTGTACTCAATCACCTGAAACAGACTTGCTTTAAACTGTTTTGTTTTTGTTGGTAACCATGGCAGCTTGGAAACCCCAAGTAGATTTTAGTTGAAATAGTGACAAATTTTTCTTCCTAATAATTAATGTATGTCAAGTCAATGGCTACCTCATGCTAGGTGTGATACAAGCATTACAGATAAATGGTATTTGCAAGCTTCCCCTCCCCCCAATACCCATATGACCATGGGGGTGGGACGATTGTCTACCTTTCATGTTTTCTGCTTAAAAATAAGTTCAGAAGGATTTTGAATGATTTTTTGGAAAAAGAAAGTATTAATTTGAGCTTTATGACCCTGGTTAGGGTGAAAGTCTATTTGAGTGACTTTTTCGGCCTTAAAATGAGTTTTGAAGGGTTTCAAGTGAATTACATTCAACATTGTGTTAACACTTGAACCAAAACAACACCGGTATGTACACCTGTATGTTCAGAGATATGGAGGTGAAATTTAGTAACTAGGGGGGTATTTTTTATTAGGACTAACATGGCAGGGGAATTTTAGGAACATAGTTATTTTAACCCTACAATGAATCAACCTTTCATACAACACCAGGCTGCACTCCATCATTTACAGATATCAAGCTGAAATTTGTCAGGTGAGGTAATTTTACCTGAAAAGGGACATGGGATGGTTCCCAATTGCATTTGATCTTGCCTTAATGGTAAAACCTCCAACCACAGCAAATCTAGGGGCCGGAAGAGCTAGTGGAATAATAGTGAACAGCACAGGGACCACAGGGTAGTAGTAAATAAGAGTGAGTTTGTCAAAAGTTTTGTTTGCATTGATTGAGGACCTTCACACCAATTTCTCTAGAAAATCGACTTCAATTTGAATACAGCTGTAATTGGATTATAGCCAACTGATAGACAACCTCCAAATTGTGAATTTGTTCAGTTATCCCTTTGCTGCTGTATGGCTATTGTCAAGGAGACCTCCATCAGAGGTACAAAAGAGGACACACAAGCTCGCAGTGGTTTTTCCATACAAACATTCTCCTACCATTGCACCCATGGTAGTTTCCAACAGTTGGAGCACAGATACGCGAGTACAGTCCATTACTGACAATTTTCCTGATGAACAAAGTTACTCTGAGCATTGTCACAAACACCTCTCTGGAAGTATTGGGAAGAAAATAAAAAGCAAACTACCACCACCCTGACATACACAAACAAGGCAAATTTCATGATGGAGAGTTTTAAAGTTGTGTCTATTACATGTATTGCCATAATTCCTTCTAAGGGCTAAATGTTTTTTTATGCCAGGAAAAGCCTGTGATTCTACAGAATCATTTATCTAGTTGTTATTAAATTTTAGAATAGTTAAATTCAAGTTATTGTTATTGATTCTCAGATTTCTTTCTGATACTATTATTGTTATTTTTACAATGAAACACAGGCTTTTAAGGGGGAATGGATACTTTACACAGAGAAATAAATAAAACCCTCAGAAGCCAAAAAGAGGTTTCAGACAGCCTGTATAACACATATTTTCTTCAATGAGGCTGAACAGTAAATGATTTGGCAAGTCTGATGTCCCTAAATTAAAACAATCTGCCTTAGGTCTCAGTTCAAAACTAACTCTCAACATGTTGAGGGTTATAAGCCACATGTCTTTAATGAAAAGTGCTGAAAGCCACTTTAGTGGCTTTACACTGAGTGCATTAGTTTGTTGTTTTCTCTGCAGTAGAAAAAAATGTTTATGATAGGTTGTTTTGTTATGATTTATAAGAGTGCAAATGGGCACTCTCCAATAAATTGTAACAAAACAATTATTTATGACAAGAACATTGCGCCAAAGGGTAGCATTGTATCTTTGAAAAAAATACCCATGTTACAAATCAGCTTTGTAAAATAATTTTGAACTCGGCCAGTTAAAGGACACTTTCTGACATTAGGGAGCTTTCAGGCTTCAGAACAGGTGACCAATATAGACTCAAGGAAAGTTCTGCTGACAAAAGTATATTTATCCAGTCAGGTCTTGGCTGCCACTGTGTCAACAATGTGAAGATTTTGATGATTCACTTGTATCAACACAAAACATTACGACTCGCAAGGCAAACAAAACATTTGCTTCCTGAGGTGAAACACCCAAGTCTGCGCAACTAACGTAAAGGAGATACATGTATGATACAAAAGCTCTGATTCGTTCACTGAGTATGTCTCAACCGCATGGGATCCCAAGACACAAACAAACAAATAAAATAAAAACAAGTCCAGAGAAGAGCACCCAGATGCATGGTAGGCTACTACTGGTGCCCTAGCAGCATAACATTTATGCTCAAGAACCTATCCTGGCTATCATTAGATCAAGCTTCCACAAATCCAAAGTCATCATGATGTACCGGATAGTCCACCACCTGCATCATTCTGATGCAATTGTATCTTTTAACTCTATCTGTGGCATCCACTGGAGGACATAAGAGATATCTAGTATCTGGCTCATGCATCTTTCTCCATCAGAGATCCTGCTTCCCGAGTATGATTAGGCTATGGAACACACTTCCAGCTCCACTTTTTGCAGCAAAGAACATCGAGAGCTTCAAGTCCGGCTTGCAACTGATGGTCATGTAGACAACATGACAAGTTTTTATCGTTTTAACTATACATATGGCAACTGATGGTCACGTAGACAACATATGTTTTAATCGTTTTAATTGTACATTTGCCAATTTTATTTGCACTGCACTGCTCTCAACACCCATGTACAGTCACCAACTTTGAGACTACTCAAATTGAGGCCTGAGTCACTGGGAAGAAGAAGAAGGGGTTAATACTAATGCCAAAATAAGATAGACATATAAAGACCCAGGATTCATTTATATAAGTGTTTACATACCTCTTTAGGAAACATGCTCATTCAGTTATTTTTCTTCCTTGTGTATTTATATTTATTTTCATAAATCGAGACACTCCTCAATTATCAGTCTGAAAGAAACCCCTCAAGGTCAGAGAGGTGTGGCAATATTACATAACACTGGAGAATCACATAACACTAATCTGGGCTGAAGTAATAAACGTTCATAAGATCAGGTTTCTGTTCAGTATCAGATAAATGACTTTAGGAGTGTCTGAAGAAAATGGGTATCCTTTGCTTTGCAACATGAAATGATTACAAGTCACATGCCTTGAGTGAAGCAGGATACATGTGACTTACCATCACCTTCATTCAACAGTGTTAAAAAACTGCCTAATACAGTACTGGAATCACAAAAGCCCTCTTTTCCACGATCAGATTGGGATCTGATCACAACACACTTACACCAGTGGGTGGAATTTTTGTATATGAAAAACCTTGATATTACTTGTAATACAGCACAGCTGCCATGGACTGGTCACTTTCCATGTATGGGCAATATTTCCAAACATGCAATGATATTAAATTGCAAACACTATTTATAGGAATAATCATCAAATATTTAATTAATGAAGCACTGGGTACAATCTGTGGTGCTTCATTAAAATTTTGCTGATGATGATTTTTATTACCTGGTAAACATATGCATGGACATCACTGGCCACAGATGGATTAGGATCAGTCCACACAGTTCTGTACCATATGAACAAAATGAAAGTGTCAGTGACACTGTAGCATAACTTGACTGTGTGTTGTGTTTGAAGAAAAGAATAATATTCAATATTTATGAAAGGATTGCGAAATGCAACAAGAATTGTGATAACTGAGAATACGTTAATTTCTGTTCCTTATATGCTATGTTTTCAATTGTTTGTTTGTTTGTTTTATTGGGGTTTAACGACACATTAACAGCCAAGGTCATATCGTGTCGGTGACAGTTTTATGGGAGGAGTAAGCCGGGGTACCCAGAGAGAACCACCGAGCAACGACGAGCAGCTACCAGCTCCCCAACATCATAATTCCGCACTGCAGCACAGGCAGGGTTGGATTGGATGAAGACATGCACACCATCGACGTGCAGTATGCCTTAGTACATGGCGTCATCGTACCTCCATGTGACAATAGAGGTGAAATGCCTTGCCCAAGGACACAACGCAGGAGTCCGAATCGATTGCTTAGACGTTCACCCATCCAAGGACTAACCGGGCTCGACGTTGCTTAGTGAACTTACTTGAAAATCATCAATTCAATAATACAGAAGTATCTGATGCTGTGATTTGGAAAAAAATGATTTTTTTATTGTTTTATCATTTACCCACAGCGTTAAATTCCTTAAATATAACCATAGGGACTTACTGGATTTGATTAAATCTGCAAGTAATCCATACATGTTATTTCCCTATATATATATATCCTTTACCCAATGCACACAACATCAACATTTATTGTGGGAAGACCAATCAACCCTAAGGCTGCACTTTGAAAATCTTGATAGGTCTTTCACACAAATTCAGAGAGTAACTATCCACTTTATAAATTCAGGTTGTGTCAACGTCCTGGGCCATAAAAGTGACCTGTCGGGTTCAAAGGGTTAAAAATTTTTGTTTCAAATTCTTTGAACAATTTCTCCAAATTATATGATGTGACCCATGATTAAAACATGCATGACAAGCTCGTTTTGGTTTTGTTGAAATTTTTTTTCTTTTTTCAAAAACTGCTTAATATGTATGTAATGCATGTGGATCTAGAAGATTTGTTAGGAAACGGGTAAAAACTTGAGCTTTGGGGTAGTGGATTAGAAGAAGAGGATTACAGAATTTTTTTTCCCATTATCCACAGTGTTTGTTTGCTTATTGGGGTTTAAGGACACTTTCAACAGCCGGCTGGAGAATTTGACAGTTGCTTGTCACTGCTCAGTGGTTTTCTCCATGTACTCTGGCTTTTGCCAATTTTATGGGTGGCATAAGCCAGAGTACCTGGAGAAACCAGTGAGCAGTGGCAAGCAACTGTCAAATTCTCCAGCCTACTAACTCTGTACAAGCAGTGTTAGCAGCAGTAGAAGGTAAGTGCACCATTGTCATACAGTTGGCCTTAGTACACAGCACCACCAATACCCCCATGAGAGCAAACAAGATTAAGTTTCTTTCCCAAAGACACAATGTAGATACAGTGGAACCCTGTTAAGTGAATAGCCACTTTGCCAATGAAAATTATTCAATTAACAGGAGTATTCAATTAACAGGAAATGTGTCACTTTCCTGTATTCTTGAGATAAACTTAGCATTTATTCTATTATATCTTAGTTGACAGAGTTCCATAAGCTCTGTCAAACAAGATATAATAGATTAAATGTCCATATTGGATGTACTGAGGCCAAATAGGTCTATAACCAAAGGAAAGCTGGGGAGAGTAAGGGTAATTTCTCGACATGTTACAACATTTTTATTCAATTAACAGGAGTTTACTCTATAATTTATATTCAATTAACAGGTCAAATTTGTACTGGAGGTATGGTAAATGGTTTTGTGTTGAGAAATTATATTCAATTAACAGGGATATACGATTAAGAGATATCCAATTAAGTGGGCTCCAGTGTACAGCTAGTTAAGATTGAACGTTGATCTTTTGGTTTAAAGTCCACTGATCCATGCTGATAAAATATGAGGTGCTATGACACCCCTGAATATATCCCCAGGAATTAGTTTGACATCAAATATAGAGGTATATTGTGTTCGGAGCACTGGTTTGGGAGAAGATTTTTAGAGTGTATTCTCCATTACCGACAGCTTTCAAATCAGGTCTTTCGATTGCTTTATCTGCAGCATATCTTTTTCAGGGCTTTAAATGTGCCCAAATTACAGAATGTTCCATTTTTAAGGGATATTATTGATTTTCAAAGCTAAAAAGTAACTTTACATACAATACAAAATGAAGGGAAAAAAAACACTGCTGGCTGAAAAATTTGAAAGACAGAGATAAATCAAAGACAATATTTTAGAATGGTTCCTATTTTGGCCAGGTCACACTGAATTTGAGGTAATTTGTAGACCTACTCTAAACATGATGACAGGTGCTTAATTTCAATAAAGTTGTGAATAATTCATCCATTTTATTAGATGTCAAATATATATGCTTTGGGGGTGGGGTCAGGGTTGGGGTGGGTAGGAGCATCAGTATCAGTGTTTTTGAGGGAAGAAGATTACTGAATATTTTTCCCATTATCCTCAGCATTAAAATCCCCCCCCTCCAACCAACCCTTAAGTTACAGTACCTGCATATCAGAATGAACATAAATATGGGTTTCCCACAGACCCACACTCAACCAGTTAACAAGTCCACAAATATGTATACCTACTTATAACTGTGTGCATCTTCAATGCGGCATATGCATATTCCAAGTTATCATTCAAAATCAATTTAGAACAGTGACTGTTACAGAACACCTTCTGATCAATGACCAAATAATCAAGCAAATGCTGGAAAGACATTCCATAAAACACTTCAGATACTACACAAATCCATACTGGTGAATACAAATGGCAGTACACAGATATTGGATACCTGGTTACATAAACAGCATCACATGAACATAAACAAAATTGGAACGTGACACAAGTGAAAACTAGTGGGTACTCAACTAAGGTGCATTCCCACTCCTCTAAATACACATCCTAAACTTTTAAACACTTTGAATGAACTTTGACCTTCAAAAACATTCAGGGACATTTTCATCTGGACTGAAGTCATAGAGATTGATTCGCTCTTGGCAGCCTCTTGCTGGTAATCATATACTTTCCTACAGGACTAGATTTGCTTCATTTTTTAACTACAATCCCCATTAACAAAAATTACAACTACATCATCAAGGCATGCCTTCTCTTGATGAAGTAGTTGAAATATTTCTTCAGTCGAGAATTGAGTCGGGGGCAAATTGGGGTTACACCACCTCTCCCATTCCTTCCCTAATCCATCATCCTTGTGATCCCTCTGAAAACATTAGGTATTCAGATCTTACCAAATACCATCCATGGACAATGTACTAAGTAGGTAATCAAGGATGCAGATCTTTTTTCTGGAGTGAAACAGATATATACACATACCCAACAGCCCATCACATGCCCCATCTATCATCGGCAAGGGTAATCTGCATGGGTAAAGAGCCAAAATAGAAAATGTACAATTTACATACATGTAAAACTACTTTTTTACTTGCCTTGTTTTGAAAGAAGTGAAGCACTGTCAAAGTAATTTTTTCCCAAACAAATTCTTGTGAGAGGGTCCCTCCCACTTAAAAGGTTTAAAAAAAACCCAGATCAAATAATGTACAATTTTTCCCCAATATAAAAACGGACCCATATCTATGGTACAAGAGGGAATAAGGGCTTACAACTCATGTGACAATACACTGCTTCTCTCAAAATGTTCATTTCATTTTTGTCATAGATTCTGAAAGTGTCCTAAAAGACCAGCAGAATTCTGCTTCATCTTTGCTCCCTTATAAGGTAACACTTTGATGAAGTGAAATCTTGGTTGCCTCTACAGGTAGTTTAAGACGTCACTAGAAACCACTGTCAAGGTACTGTGGCTGCAATCAGCAAGATCACCAAAAGCCTTTATGTTGGAACAGGTTTGTTTATCCGTCCTTAAAATATGTGCTGAACAGTTTGATACTTGAGAACTTCAGCTGCAAGAATCAGTTTTCATGTCATAAATAATTTAGAATTTGAGAGTTCTGTTATAGTCTTGTGAGTGCAACCAGAACCTATTCCAAGATAAAAATCAAACCTCATAATTATATACTTATTACATGTAGAGTTTAACCCTTTAGGGCCCAAGTTTCAGTTTGAGTGTTACTTGTTTTTGCATCTACATGTAGAACACATGTTCTCTCTCTGGCTATTTTTTTTTAAATTACATGAGGTTTTGTAATTATTTCTTTGCCATCGAAAGTTCATATTCTTGCTAAAGCATTGCAAAGCCTTGTTGCATTCAAGGGTCAAATTTGTCAATTTTATTAACTTAGGTAAAATATCCGACATAAACCAATTAATATTTATTTTTTTAAGTTTGCATTGGTTACAAAAAGAGTATGCAGCAGCATACGGGAGGACCAGAGAAACAGATTTTTAACTTTTTTAAGCCTTATCTTGTTTGTGGAAGTGATAGTACTTTGGCAGTGGTTTCTGGTGAAGTCTTGACTGCCAAAATATATGTGGGCAGCCAAGATTTCACAAGGCTGCCCTGCTAAGTCAAGATGTTATCTTATTATAATGGAGCAAAAATAAGTATAATCATCCAGGCCATTAAGGACTTTTTAGAATCTATGACGAGAACCAAATGAACATTTTGGGAGAATCAAAGTTGTTTTGAGAGAAACAATGTTGATTTGCATGGTTTTCTTTGCAAGAATCATTCACGAGAATCGATTCCAATTCTCATATGTGTTTTAAGCCCTGTTTTTCACTATAGAATATGTACCAGCTGTATTCACAAGGACATAACAGTAATCTCAAATTCTAAATTATTTAATAACTGAAAACAGATTCCAATTCACAAGAGTTCGCGAGAATCAAACCTAATTCTCGTGAGACTGAATAAATTTTAGTGCCTGGGAACTCTGAACAGACAATATCTAAATTCATGACTGAATAACATTTAATGCTTATAATCAAGCAATACTGATCAAGATTTCTCAACACATTCATTTCTCAATGTCAGTGATTTTGTCAAAACAAAGAAGGATTGTGAGTACATACACACTTCTTGTCTGAATTTCAGGGTTTGATGACAGAAAGCAGAATGTGACAGTATATCTATTTTTAAAAATGCCGACAGGATCACCGATCCAATGTCGAATTGTGACAGCACAAAAGAGGGTTTAATCATTATCAACTTATCATCGGGAAACCATATGTTTACAATTTACTACGTTCAGGGTCACTGTGACCATAACCTTTGACCTAGCGCATCCAATATAGATAGGGTTCTTCCTCTCACCAAGGCCAACCTATTCATGAATGTAGGTCAAACCATTATCTAGTTATCATCTGGAAACCAATTGTTTTGATTACTATGTTCTGGGTCACTGTGACCTTGACCTTTCGCCTACCATAACCAAAAAAATAGGATTCTTCCTCTCACCAAGACCAGCCTACATAAGAAGTTTCATGAATGTGAGTTCAACCATAGTCAAGTTATCATCCGGAAACCAATTGTTTATGATTATTATGTTCAAGGTCACTGTCACCTCAACCGTTGACCTAGCGAGGCCACAATATATAGGGTTCTTCCTTTCACTGAGGACAACCTACCTATGAAGTTTCATGAACATGGGTCAAACCATTATCAAGTTATCATCCGGAAAACAATTGTTTATGCCAGCCTGCCCGCCCAAATGCCTGCCTGCTCGTCACAACTTTACTAAAAAGATGAACCTTAGACTTTATTCATAGTAGAATTAAGACAGAATGTTAAGACTTTTCATTTGAGGTGTACAAAATGGAAAAATTAACCATGTGACATGAAGGATCATTGACTGAAACATTACTTGTGTTTTTTGTCCATATGTACAGAATTTTTAATGTGATACTTTGGGTGATAACTCCACTCCATGGGTGATTTAGTTACAATCCACTCTCCACATACTGTAACTGATGCAAACTGGTTTTGAGACTGAACATGGTGAGTTGGCAAATAGAGAGTAAGGAGTTTTTGTTGGAAGACACTTATGGATACATTATAAGTTGTGATGAATTGACTGTAACATGGTCTGAGGTTTGTGGCTCGCTGCTTATGTTCAACCGAGATGCGAAGTGTCAAGGTTGAAACTATGCTACAAGCTGCAAACTTCAGACCCTGTTACCGTCAGTTCATCACAATAGCATATATGTTCCAATAAGACCCCCTCCTCATAGCCCCAAATCTACATCATGAAATGAACATGGCAACTTCTAATGATCACAGGTTAAGTAAATAAACCTTCTGTGTACATGTATCACCTGATGTCACTGGACAAATAATTAATAAATCGGATAAAGGTCGAGGTCAGTCCAGCTCAGTTCAAATCGTAAATCGATTTGTAATTTAAACAACAATCAACAGACAATTGGTCATGGAAAAAATCTGACAGAACACAAAAATTCTGACTAATTCCTCGGTAGGCGAAATGTATAGTCACCTAAGTTATATCTATGCCCCTGATTCAATTAATGGTCAAGTTGAAAATGGTCAAGTACTTTTACCTGTTGTTGCACTTAGATAATAACATCTTAATCAGCTAATTACTGCTCTCAGTGGTCGTGAGTCCTTACAAAAAGTAGCATTTAATCCTTTGATACTTTTGTAAGTCTTATGACGTACAAAATCAAACAGTGCATTCATACTTTGTGGTCATTTGTTTTATTTTTAACCTCAGTTCCTATTTTCTCCCAAATAGTGCTCAGTGACAATCGTTGAGCCACATGTTATTCTAACTTAAAATACTAATATAATCCTACTGTCAAGACTTCTTAACTAGTTGAGTGCTAGAATACACTATTAGGGCTTTCAAAAAATGAGGATACTGGAGCAAAGGCCAACACTTACCTTGCTTATATTTCATATTCAGTCAAACACAAATAATATTTTGTTATATAAATTTGTTTATTACACATTATTGGAGAGTGCCACCAGGCACTCTCCAATAATTTGTAATAAACAAGTTTTGAATAACAAATTCAGACCACCAAAAATCCACTATATAATGTGAAAAATATCTTGTTATTTGTACTTACTGACGTTTGACGTCGCATTTTGAAAAACGTTGAAGAAACCGAATTCCCAGAGACGTTTGAACGTCACGATAATTAATTATAGTCTCAAAGGGTTAATCAGATAAATACTTCATACCGTTGCGAGTCACTTGCAACGATATGAAGTATTTATCTAACTAAATGCATCCTGAAAAGCTGATAATCTACAATGTTTTACTGAAGGAACTTACTATGCCTCATTACCACTCACTGACAATTAACGTTGAAAGTTTATCCAAACACTGTTTTCAATACCTTGCTAACCAGATCACTTTGTGAAAATCAGTTACTGTTTAAGCCTTTAATGACAGCAGACGATTTCCTTGCACTAGAATAAAAAAAAAATTTTTTTCATTGTTTCATCCTCAATAAATAGTGTGCTTCAATGCGCCAATGGCCTTCCTTCACAAATTGTTATAGCCGCCCTACAGTAAATTTCCTTTCTTATTATACCTACCACAATTGTTTACTACAGGCTTGCACTACAGTGAAAGCCCCTAACTCGGAAAATATACTATATATTTTGATCTTTCCCATGTGATTTGGGAAAGAAAAGTGGGGCAAAAGCACCAAGAAATGAAAGTGTCAATGACACTGTAGCTTAACTTGTCTGTGTGTTGAGTTTGATGCAAAGGATAATGTTCAATGTTTATGAAAGGATTATGAAATAAAACAAGAATTGTGATAATTGGGAATATGTTAATTTCTGTTCCCTGTATGCTGTGTTTTCAATAAAAATAATATGAGGTGTAGACTGTACGAAGGAATTGAGGGGTGGGTTAATGTGGCCCTCACAGTTAATGTATGTGGCCCTCACAGTTAATTTATTCCAAAACGAGTCATCCTATCAAGTTAAATGAAATCCCTTCATAAATACGCAGACTGTGCTAAAGGTTTTCAGGCTTCGGGCCCCTAAAGCCGTCACAGTTGACCATTCACGACCAATAGTGGATGTCATCATCTAGACATTATATGGAGTCAACCTACCAAGTTACAATGAAATCCCTCAATAAATATGACCTATAGACTATGCTAAAGGTTTTCGGTTTTTGGGCAGCCATCACAGCAGAATGATCGTGACCAAAAGGGGACGTTCTCATCTGGACATTATTTGGAGTCATCCTACCAAGTTACAATGAAATCCCTTCATAAACTGGAGACTGTGCTAAAGGTTTTGGGGTTTTGGGCCCCTGTAGCCATCACAGCTGACCAATCGTGACCAAAAGGGGACATTTTCATCTAGACATAAAATGAAGTCAACCTACCAAGCTACAATGAAATCCCCTCCATAAATACGACCAGTAGACTGTGCTAAAGGTTTTTAGGTTTTGGGCTCGGGCAGTTATCACAGGTGACAGATCGCAACCAAATGAGGAAGTTCTCATCTAGACATCATACGGAGTCATCCTACCAAGTTACAATGAAATTCCTCCATATTAAATATGACCTGCAGACTGTGCTATAAGTTTTGGGGTTTTGGGCTTGGGCAGCCATCATGGTTGACAGATCATAACCAAAAGGGGACGTTCTCATCTAGATGTTATACAAAGGCATCCTATCAAGTTATAATAAAATCCCTTCATAAATACGACCTGTAGACTGTGCTAAAGGTTTTCGGGTTTTGGGATTGGGCAGCCATACCGGTTGACCGATCGCGACCAAAAGGGAACATTCTCATCTAGACATGACCCCAAAACCTGCACATGAAATTTTGTGACAATCAGACAAGAAATACGGGGTGTAGCCTGTGCTAAAGGAAAATGTGAACAGACTCACAGACTAACAGACTCACAGACGAACAGACTTCCACATGCGTGATGACAATAGCTTATCTTGACTTTGTCAAGTTAAGCTAAAAATAAGCCAAAACTGGGTTGAGTGCTACTGGCGCACACCCAGTATGGGATGCTCTTCCCCTAGTACAGATCCATGGCTTCCGGTTCCAGTGTGCAGTCATGTAACTAATGAATCATTCTTTTGAATCTGCCAACATTGGAGTTATGTGATCAGTGGGGAGGAAGGATTCTTACCCGAATAAGAAGATGGGAGGGCCTCCATGTAAACAATTGTGGTAGGTATAAAAAGAAAGGAAATTTACTATAAAATTTAAATTTCTTATCAACCTACCCTACCATTGTTTACTACAGGCTGAATAGACAACAGGAGGAGGGAATCACATAACCAACCCCCAAATAACCCAACTGCACTGGAACCGTGGACAGAAGAGTTCTCTAGGCTTATCAAACCATAGCATCACAAACATTAGTAAAATACAATGAGAGATGAGGCGTATGGCTCTGTGTGATTCACAGACAGAAATGAGAGTAAAACAGTTCAGGGCTGGAACTGACCTTGAAGAAGCCTAATGGCTAGGGTAGACAACAGCCTGAGCAGAAAATGGAGGGCCCAAAGAAAAAAGGTCCTCAGACTGCTCCTGCAACTGACGTAGATAGAAGGTGGAGAAAGGAAGCATTTCTCCAGTAGGCTGCCTGCATAACACCCGACAACTTGATGGAGTTAGCATAAGTCCAGGAGGTAGACAAGGCAGAAATGCAATTGGTAATACAATCGACAGTTGCTAGACGAGCATAGGCCACGCGAAAAGCAAGACAAATCCATCGAGAAATGGATTGAGGAGAGATCTTCTGTCGACAAGGAACAAGAGACAGAAAGAATCGTTTCCTGCCTTTCCTAAAGAACTGCGTCCGGTTGAGATAAATGCGAAGTGCACGAACCGCACAGAGCAGGGGGAGATTACCCTCAGCAGAAGGAAGAGCCCTGAAACAGATAGGAGGTGGAGCTGTTTCTGGTATCTGAATCTTGGCCAGAAAGGAGCAATCAGTGGTAAAAGTAACACTGTTGGGGGAGCTCCTGAAAAAGGCTGGATCAACCGAGAGGGTGTGAAGCTCACTAACCCGTCTGGATGAGGCAAAAGCCATCAGAAAAGCTGTCTTGTATGTGAGAAAACACATATCCATCAGGGATAAAGATTCAAACAGTGCCCCCCCACCCCCCAAGCAAAGCAGCACCCAAGATTCCATCTTGGGGTAAACTGCAAAATCCTAGGCCTTTTCAAAGAAAAGTGCTGAATAAGCTTGGAGAGGTATGGATTAGTAACGATACAATGCTTTCCCACATACAAAAAGGTCTCCGAAACCATGGACCTGTACCCTTTGATGGTAACAGGCTGTAGACCCCAAGAATCAAAATGATATACCAGAAACTCCACAATCTGTGTTATTGAAGGATTGGCATATTCAACAGAGTAATCAGCACACCATCGACAGAAGGCCTTCCACTTACCCACATAGGCTAAATAAGTGAAGTGCTGCCTTGAAGAAGAACTCCACTGCTCATCAAGAAAACCTCTATGGAGGAGACAGGACCTGACAAAAGATATGCATGAAGGCACAATGAAGTCGGGTCGACATGAAACCTCCTTGGGTGACCTTGTCAAAGAAGGGTAGCGACATAGAGGGAGACGTGCCGGAACCGCCGCCAACAGAGAGCAGAGATGATTGATCCACACCCGTTGAGGCAACAGGGGAGTGAACAGAATGATTTGACAACTGCAGGTTCTGATCTTGGCCAGACCTTGAGGCAGAATCGGAACCAGCGGGTAAGCATAGCCAACTAGACCATTCCAATCGAGTGACAGAGTCTCCATGGTGAAAGCCAAAGAGGATGGACATGGGGACACGAAAGTGTCCACCTGATGGTTCAACGGGTCGCAAAGAGATCGATGTGGGGATGACCCCAGAGATCGCAAAGCGACTAGAACACTGCCCTGTGAAGCATCCACTCGGTGGAAATGACCCTGCCCCGTCGGGACAAGGAGTTGGCTAGGACATTCAGACAACTAGGTATGTGACGAACCACCACTCCGGTGTTGACATCCTGAGCTAGCAGTAGATGATCCTGAGCCAAATCGTACATGGGAACCGAGTGCGTGCCGCCCTGGTTCCGAATGAAGGGTCAACAGTGCTTCGACATCCGACTCCAGATGAGCAGCACTGGAGTGCCCCTGGAGGATATCATCCAGATATGCCAAAGTAGTCACCCTGACTGTGTGCGATGGAAGACTATCATATGCGACATCAGTCGGGTGAAGGCCCAAGAAGTCAGGTTGAGGCCAAAAGGCATGGCCTTGAACCCCAGAAAAGCGATCCTGAGATACATACGCAATGTCCAATGAATCGGAACATGAAAGTAAGCATCTCGCAGATCGATGCTGGAAGTGAAATCTCCCTGGTGAATGGAGCGGTGTACCTACCTGAAAGTCTCCATGCTGAACTTGGGAGCAATGATAGACTGGGTCAGAAGATCGATAACCGATCGGAGCTGGCCGTCCTTCTTCCAAAGGATGCTGCATATCAAATATCAAAACATTCTGACTAGTAGATCTGAAGAAGATTTTTAAAAGAATATTCCTCATACTGCACTAAGTTAAAGTTCAAGTTCCCACTGGGTGCCCAAATATGACACAAGCAAGAATGCTCAATACCAATCATCAAAAGATTCTGACTGATGGATCTGAAGGAGATTTGAAAAAAAAATTTCCTCATATTGCATGGAGTTAAAATTCGGGTTCCCACGGGGAGCCCAAGTATGAACCCAGGGACTTGATTTGAACAAACTTGAAGCTCCTCCCACTTAGGATGCTATATACTGAATATCAAAAGATTCTGACTGATGGATCTAGAGAAGAAAAAATATAATATTTCTCATATTACACTAAGTTAAATTTTGGGCATTCACAGTGAACACAAATCTGACATCAAGGACCTGATTTGAACAAACTTCCAGCTTACCCCCCAAACTCCACCCACCAAACCCCAAAGATGCAATATACCAAATATCAAGAGCCTTTGGCTGGTAGATCAGGAAGAGAAGATTTTAAAAATAAGTTTCCGCATATTGCATCAAGTTAAAATTCAGGATCCCCGTAGGAGACCAAGTATGAACCAAGGGACTTATTTTGAAGAAACCTGAATCTGCCCCCTCTAAGGATGTGTATACGAAGTATCAAAAGATTCTGATTGATAGTTCTGGAAAAGATGATTTTTTTTAAATTTGTAAAAACATTTTGTGGGTACTAACAGAATTATGCCCCTTATGGTGCCCCCTGTGGGCCGGGCAGCTTTATTTGAACATATGTGAAGTGACATGATAAGGAACATGAATATAAAATTTGGTTCAATTTTGGCCAGCAGTTTATGAGAAGTCGATAACGTAAAGTGCCAGAACAGATGGAAAGTGATCACTAAAGCTACGCTTGAGCTTTGCTCAGGTCAGGGGAGCTAAAGAATAATGTAATATAGTGAAGCCCACTTAATTGTATATCTCTTAATTAAATAACCCTGTTAATTGAATATAATTTCCAAACTCCAAACCATTTATCATACTTTCAGTACAAAGTTGCTCTGTTAAATGAATATGGGTTATAGAATAAACTCCTGTTAATTGAATAAAAATCTCTCGATATGTCATCGAATTACTCTGAAAATGACCAAATTCTCCTTGTTTATAGACCTATTTGGCCTCAGTACATCCATTATAGGCATATTAACCTATTATGTCATGTTTGACAGAGCTCCATGAGCTCTGTCAAACATGATATAATAGAATAAATGCTTAATTTATCTCTAGAATACAGCGGAGTGTCAAATCCCTCTTAATTGAATATTCCTGTTAATTGAATAATTTTGTTATTCAATTAACAGGATTCTACTATATTGTAATTGAGCCAAGTTAGAGAATTCAGATAATTGTAATGCCACTGTAAACAGACTGGAAATAAGAAAACAAATTTCAAATAATAAGGCACACCTGATTCATCTATTTTTATTAATTCACTGGGGATATTAACTGGTTGAGTGCTAGAAGCCACTATCAGGGCTTTAAAAAAAATGAGGATACCAGAGCAAAAGCCAACATTTTCTTTGCTCATGTTTCATATTCAGTCAAATGCAAATAATATTTTGTTCATACAAATTTGATTTATTTCAAATTATTGGAGGGTTCCTGTGGGCACTCTTCAATGTTTGTAATACTACACATTTTGAATAACAGACAGTGACTACCAAAAATAATCTAGCCCTTAACCAGTTAATGAATAATTTGTGGCTAAGTCATTGTGAACTAACATACTAAGGTCATGAACCAGTTGGAGACCATGCATACAGGAAGTATTTTACAGTTAATGCAAAACAAGCAAAATCAATATCTGGATAAGTGAAACGCCTGGGTCACATGAACTTATACATGAAAAGAAAACAAAGTTTATCTGAATTACAGTCATTTACCTTACTTCAATCAATAAACAGTGGAGATTGTTTTCTTATATGGCAAACAAAAGGCATTTTCAGGGCTGTTTTTTAAAAAGAGGGAAATGACCCTCTTATTTCAAAGAAATATTGACTCTCAGATTTTACTTGTTGTGGCAGAGCATGTTAAAACAAGAGGCCCCAAGGAGCCTTAATCGCTCACCGGCCAAAGTGGTTCAAAGAAGTATTTGGGGTCACATTCAGTTAGACATGGTTCATCAACACTACAAAGGAATGAAGTCATGAGAGACAAATTTTATGGAACTAGAAAATTCCTAATTTTGAACTAAGTTATCATTCGGGCTCCCACAGTGAGCCCAAATATGAACCCAGGGACTTGGCTTGAACAAACTTGAATCTCACACCCTAAGGATGCTGCATGCCTAATATCAAAACATTTTGACTGCTAAATCTGAAGAAGAAGATTTTTAAAGATAAATTCCTCATATTGACTAAGTTATAATTCGGGCTCCCACAGGGAGCCCAAATATGGACCTAGGGACCTGGCTTGAACAAACTTGAATCTCACCCCCTAATGATGCTGCATAGCAAATATCAAAACATTCTGACTGCTAGATCTGAAGAAGAAGATTTTTAAAGAAAATTCCTCATTTTGAACTAAGTTATAATTTGGGTTACCACAGTGAGCCCAAATATGAACCCAGGGACTTGGCTTGAACAAACTTGAATCTCACCCCCCTAAGCATGCTGCATACCCAATATCAAAAGATTCTGCCTGATGCATCTTGAGAAGAAGATTTTTAAAGACATTTGCCTGAAATGCACTAAGTTGAAATTTGGGCTCCTATACTGAGCCCAAATATGAACCCAGGGGGCCAATTTGAACAAACTTGAATCAGATATACCCCCACAATGTTGCATACCAAATATCAAAAGATTCTGCCTGATGGATCTGGAGAAGAAGATTTTTTAAGAAATTTGCCTGAAATGCACTAAGTTCGAATTCAAGCTTCCATAGTGAGCCCAAATATGAATCCAGGGAGCCGATTTGAACAAACTTGAATCAGATCCACCCCACAATGTTGCATACCAAATATCAAAAGATTCTGCCTGCTGGATCAGGAGAAGAAGATTTTTTAAGAAATTTGCCTGAAATGCACTAAGTTCGAATTCGAGCTTCTATAGTGAGCCCAAATATGAATCCAGGGGGCCGATTTGAACAAACTTGAATCAGATCCATCCCACAATGTTGCATACCAAATATCAAAAGATTCTACCTGCTGGATCTGGAGAAGAAGAGTTTTTAAGAAATTTGCCTGAAATGCACTAAGTTCGAATTCAAGCTTCTATTGTGAGCCCAAATATGAATCCAGGTGGTCGATTTGAACAAACTTGAATCAGATCCACCAAATATCAAAAGATTCTGCCTGATGGATCTGGAGAAGAAGATTTTTTAAGAAATTTGCCTGAAATGCACTAAGTTCAAATTCGGGATTCTATACTGAGCCCAAATATGAACCCAGGGGGCCGATTTGTACAAACTTGAATCAGATCCACACCACAATGTTGCATACCAAATATCAAAAGATTCTGCTTGCTGGATCTGGAGAAGAAGATTTTTTAAGAAATTTGCCCGAAATGCACTAAGTACAAATTCGGGCTTCTACAGTGAGCCCAAATATGAATCCAGGGATTTGCCCGAAATGCACTAAGTTCAAATTCGGGCTTCTACAGTGAGCCCAAATATGAATCCAAGGAGCTGATTTGAACTAACTTGAATCTGCCCCCCCCCCCCTTCCTCTCCCCCCCCCCCCCCCCCTAGAGATGATGTATACCAAATAGGAAAGAATTCTGCCTGGTGGATCTGAAGAAGAAGATTTTTTTTAATTTTGGAAAGAAATTCATGGGTGCTATCAGAGTTATGCCCCTTGTGGTGCCCCCTGTGGGTGCAGCAAGTTTATGTGTACAAGTTTGAATTGACATATGATGGGGAACATGCACACCAAATTTGGTTCAATTTGATCCATTAGTTTGGGAGGAGTAGTCGATAATGTAAAGTTCGTGACGGACGACGACGGACGGCAAGTGATAAGTTAAGCTCCCTTCGGTGAGCTAAAAAGCCTGTGTGCAAAGTATTAGAAGCAATACAAAAATATTTGAATCTAGAATTAAACAGAAGGCCTGAACATGGGCCTGAGGTGCTTACCTGACCAAAGTTGTCTATAGAAGGATTTAACATGGGAAACACAAAGCATAGGTAAATGTCCCTGACCCATAAGCAAGTTCGAAATAGCCTTGAAGGTATTGTGGGACAGAAAAATTTTCCAAGTGAAAAGAGTGAAAATAGAAAAATTTCTAAGATGAAAAAGTGCCATAACTCAGGAAAAAATTATTGGACGAAACCTGTTCCTAGTGCATATCCAGGTCTATCAGCATACCAAAGGAGATCCAAATCCAAGCGATGACTTTGAAATTACAATGCAAAGCAGTTGTACAGACAAATGGGCAGAGACGGACATATAGATGGATGGACAGATGGACATCGGGCTTCACAAGTTACCCCCAAACCCTTCTTTAGAGGTCAGGGGCATAATTAGCTACAGCTGGTTAATACAGCAGAGGAATGAAGTTATTTAATTATTTATGACTCTGTTGTCCATGCTAAATGATTTTTTTTTCTGATATTGGAATACTACCACAGAAATAATGACTAGATTTTGAGTAACTGAAAACTTGGAAGTTCAAATTATCAACCTAAGGACTTGACTTGAACACAGTTGAAGGATGTTAAATACCAAATATCAAAAGATTCTGATTTATGGTTCAGGAGAAAAATATTTCGGGAATGTTACCAATTTTTCATTATGTGAAAATTTGCCCCCTCCCAATAGAAAACACGAATATCAACCCAGGGACTTTATTTGAACAAAATGAATCTGATTCCTATGAGGATGTTGTATACTAAATATCCAAAGATTCTGATTGTATCTCAAGAAGCAGATTTTTAAAGATTATTCCTCATATTGGACTACGTTAAAATTCAGGCTCCAATAGGGTGACCAAATATTAACCGCAAGACTTGATTTGAACAAACTTGGATCTGACCCCCCTAAGGATGCTGCATACGAAATATCAAAAGATTCTGATTGGAAGATCTGAAGAAGTAGCTTTTTCAAGATTATTCCTCATATTGCACTAAGTTCAAATTTGGGCTCCATTAGAGAGCCCAATTATCACCTGATGGACTTGAGTTGAACAAATTGAATCCAACCCCTGTAAGGATTCTGTATGTCATATATAAAAAGATTTTGAATGGGTTTCTGGAGAAGAGTTGTAAAGATTATTCCTCATATTGGACTACGTTAACATTCAGGCTCCAACAGGAAGCCCAAATATTAACCCAGGGACATGGTTTGAACAAAATTAGATCTATCCTCCCTAAGGATGCTGTATACCAAATATCAAACAATTCTGACAGGTCGATCTAAAGAAGATTTTTAAAGGTTATCCCCCATATTGCACTAAGTTCAAATTTGGGCTCCCTTAGAGAGCCCAATTATCAACTGATGGGCTTGAGCTGAACAAACTGAATCAACCCCTGTAAGGATTCTGAATGCCATATAAAAAAGATTCTGACTGGGGTTTCTGGAGAAGAAGAGTTGTAAAGATTATTCCTCATATTGGACTAAGTTAAAATTCAGGCTCCAATAGGAAGACCAAATATTAACGCAGGGAGATGGTTTGAACAAAAATAGATCTAACCTCCTTAAGGGTACTGTATACCAAATATCAAGCAATTCGGACAGGTGGTTCTAAAGATGAAGATTTTTAAAGGTTATCCCCATATTGCACTAATTTAATAATTCGGGCCCCCATAGGAAGCCCAAATATTAACTCAGAGACTTGATTTGAACAATCTTGAATCTGACCTTCATAACGATGATGTACACCAAGCATTAACAGATTTTGACTAGATGTTCTGAAGAAGAAGATTTTTAACAATTATTCCCCTTATTGCCCTAAGTTAAATTTTGGGCTCCTGTATTGAGCCCAGATATGAACCAAGGGGCTTAATTTTAACAAATTTGTATCTGCCTCCCTGGCAATTGCGCACATTTCCTACGCGCAATAAAACCTAGATAAGCACACAGTTTGTGACAGGACTTCTAGTTTTAACTGTAGTGCATAGATGCTTATGCTACAATTGAAACATGTGCATGCAAACTTCACTTTTGTCCTTCTGAGAGAGTTAATTTCTCTGAATAAGTAAAATGGCATTCCACTTTGTGCTGTTCCAGAAATTTCCATAAGTGATCAGTCAACTAGAATCAACGTCACTGTATTGTGCACTATTTTGAAGTAATGGTGCGCTGAGTAAGTGCACTTTTTTTATCCCTATCATGCTGAAACTGTCCCATTAGCATAACTCAATGCCTGTAGAAAACCAGTGCGCCCAAGAATTCTATACAAGTAAATAGAGATCATTAACATCATTCCTAACCTCTACTGCGATACATGTATATGTAATGATGTAAACAGATATTAAAATTTGTCTCCATAAACAGAATGAAGAGAGTGACTGACTCTTTAATTACAGCGCCATATATTCTCCAGTGAAAATGCATTTACAGTTGTTCATAGCAGCACGGAAAACACTTGCAAACTTTCATCACATGGACCACTGGGTGCAACCCGGTGGTCCTTGTGATGAAAGGTTGCAAGTACTTCTTGTGTCTTGTCCTCAGCAATTGTAAATAATTACTGAGTGGAAAATCTATCCCCCCCCCCCCCCCACACACACAAAATGTATAGCCAATCGTTTTTAGCGCAGTGATTTAGTAGTAAACCACCCTCAACATACTGTAGTCTCAATATTTTCATTCTGTTTTCTGTTTGTTTGGTGCAGTTCGTGTCTTCACAACCGACCGTGCTAAAAGAGCATTATATTAGCATTGTACAGCACAAACGTTCTTGTGTATTTCGGACTACTTCATTCATCTGCAGTAAGGAGCGCATTAATTCACGAGTAGTTTCTGTGCTAATTGTGACAAGACTTCTAGTTTCAAATGTAGATCTGGATTAAAAAACGCTACCTGCCTTTCTTGATAAAGTCAATAAAGGTCTACAAGTAAATATATTTAATTTTACGACACAAATAAGCTTTGTTAATTCACATATTGCACTTCTGATAGCACATGTATTATGATGTATATGCAATTGATGTTATCATAAATAGGTCACACAGCACTTTTGTGTTGGAGTTGTGATGGTTTTCATATCATAAAATCATTTTCGATGGTCAGAATTTTCATATTGGAAACTCACTGAAAGTGTGTTATTTCAGGTTATCAGTGGCATATAAATAAAATTTTTACCTAAAAAGGGACATTAACAGATCGATAAAACAAAGTGACGTAGATATTTGGCTTAACAAAATGACGATAGAAGTGACAATGTATTTTGTATTATGCTTCGATATAAACAAAATTTTCTATGCATTACAGATTATTTGATACAAGTACTGCATCTATATGAATGTTTGTTTACTATTTATTTATTTACAGGTGTTCAAGGTCACTTCCAGCATCTATCGCGATATCATGAATTCAACACAGGAATGGAGTCAAGTTTAGTCAATCATTTTTGTATGTGCTGCCCACTTTAAAGGACATCCACACAGGCATTGGTCACATAGTCCTATATCACCAGCAAGGCAGAACTTGTTTACTGTAATGAACAAGCACTGCTCCAATTCTCAAGAGTTCCTACAGGGATTGTTTACTGTCATGAAATATAAAGAATATCACATGTAATATTTATTAAAGTTATATACTGTTCAAAAAAAGAAATGCAAAACGGGTTTTCTGTGATGAGGGGCGTTCCTGTATTATGGAATAATGAGATAGAGAATGAAATCAATTCATAACCAAAGTTTTAATGGATGAAGGACAAATGGAGACGTTTCAGATGTTAAGGTCATGAGTCGACGTCATCCAAACTCAATATCTAGTGTGACCGCCATCTGAGTCCAAAACTGCTTGGCACTTTCTGTTCATTGAAGAAATAATATTCTGGATGGAAGCTTGAGGTACGGTTGCCCACTCTTCCTGCAACGCTTGCGCCAATAGCGATAATGTCTGAGGTTTTGGTTGACGTTGTCGTACACGTCGATCCAGTTGATCCCACAGATGTTCAATCGGGTTCAAATCTGGTGCTTTGGAGGGCGTGGGCCGGACTTTGATGTTGTTATCCTGTAGATAAGCTGCCGTGCGCCTTACTGTGTGTTGTCGGGCATTGTCATGCTGGAAAATGGTATTGGCATTCTGCATAATGGGGAGCACATGTGGCTGCAAAATTTCATCTCTCATCATTCAAGTTACCCTCAACATAGTCGAGTTCTCTTCTACCAGTGCGTGAGATGGCTGCCCAGTGCCCATATAATAATGCTACAACCACCAAATCTGTCCACATCACGAACGCAACTACACACACAACATTCTCCACGATGTCTGTACACACGCCATCATCCATCAACTCGGCTAAGAAGGAATACCATTCTGTATCTCTGATGACGAAATACCCTGTGCATCTGACACCATTGAAGTCACTGCCGACGATGCTGTGCCATCAAAATGATGCCACAAACTGGCTGTCTAGCATGCAGACCTGCCTCGCAGAGCTGGCCGCGAATGGTCTGATCTGAAATCCTCCACCGACCTGGTGGCGTCGACGCTGTAGAGGTCGCTGTGATTGTTCTCTCACAAAAATGACGTAACCGGATGTATCGATACTGAACTGGGGTTTCCTGGATCTTAGAAGGTCCTGCTCTGTCCCCTGAATTTGGTAGCGATGGTGCTCGGTGAGACATTGAACACTCTCGCTACATCCAAAGCTGATTGGCCTGTTTCCAAGCGGCCATGGCATTATTTCTCCGAGCTTCGGTCAAACGCGGCATGAGCAAGATCCCTTTAACACTGTGCGAATTCCGACCGATTTCCATGTCCATTTTTACCCCCGTCACAGTGGCCAAAATTATGTCCCATTATCCAACATGGGACAAAATGTTTAGACCATCATGATATGTCTTTAACCATACCTACAGCCACACTTCATCACTATATTCTCCAAAATTTGTCAGGTTATCGTGACTATAACCGTTTTGCGTTTCTTTTTTTGAAGAGTACATCTGTATGCCTCTGAATATCTATCAACTTATGTGTGGTCATTATTGCATTCATGACCACACATAATGCGACTTGTGTATTCAAACACAGTAGGGAGCATAGTAACTCAGTGGTTATGGCATATAACTTCAAACTGAAAGATATGCAGTTCGATCCCTGTTAGGGTAAAAGACACTTAATACCGACTGCCCACATGGGGACATTGTGTGCATATGTACTGAAGCATACTGTACTTTGATGGTGCACTTGTCTTCAACGAATGCTAACCCTGCTTGTGCAGAGTTAGTATGTTGGGGAGTCTGACAATTACTTGCCATTGCTCAGGGGTTCTCTTCGAGAACTCTGGCTTCCTCCACCCATAAAACTGTCCGAAATGAGGTGACGCTGCCTGTCAAAAGTTTCATTAAAATAACAAAAAATAAATAATTAAATAAGACACAGCACAAAAGTGGGACTGACGACTAGGGTTTAATATTTTTTTCAAATGTTTTGCAGATATGTAATCAAACCAGTTCTACAAAGTATACACCAGATATCATATCAGGTTTTGTAAACAGGAATGAATGGGATCCACAGTAAGGTTCATGCAGTCAAAGACAGTGGGTGACATGGTCAAATCACAGTCAGGTAAGTTCTCAAAATTACACATGATGTCTGACTAGTTCAAACTAGTGAATACACAATTATCCCCCACATAAAGGTGTATATCGATTGGAATATTCCCTGTCATGACTAAACATTGAGTGGAATAAGGTACCATTTGCAATGCTTTAGAATTGCAGATGGAAACTTGCTCCATTTAAGGGGGCGATATATAAGCTCAAAACTACTGAGTGTCAAAATTATGATTTTGATATGTTGTCAACTCCTGGTCTTAACTCAAACCCAGAGTCGAGTGCCCTTTTTGATAATCCTGCTCCACTTGCCCTTGGATGCTTCCAGTGCCCTTGTATTTGCCACTAGCAACGTTTTCAGCCAAATTGTTAGCCATTTGCTTGAGGCATTGTCTGAAAGTCGATCCACCCATAAACATGGATGCCAGAAACACGAAAGGGCAAAAGGCACCTAGCTTTTGAAAGGGCAAGCTTATTATTTTACTAAGCAGATGGTGCTGGAAGATATACTACTGAACCAATGTGTTTGCAGAACATTTCCCATTGTCAGTGGGAGACCAGGGAACATATAACATGTAAGTAACTATGATTTGGCAAGTGATTCACAGAGTGTATGACACATAAACATATAACCCACCTTTTTGACAACCTTGACTCTCTGCATCCTACCGCAAACAAAATTGAACCTATACCTATTCTAGCCAAGAAACGATCACCCTGTGCTATCCAGTGTCAATGTCCATGAATGATGGTGTTTTCTACTCCATTAGTAGTCAGTATTTCCACCAAACCCGAATAATGGTATGTGTCAAGTTATGAACAATATTAACTAAATTCCTGTTTATATGAAACATATTCTCTGCAAGCTAAGGATTCCCCCTGGTCCTACACTTTGTATGTGGCTGCCTATACAGAATGCTTGGTCAGTAGAGGGATCCTCAGTAATTTACAATGGACAAATAAGACTACACATCAAAATATGTAACTGGCATTTTTCATCAAGTTACTTTTCTTTTTGTGTTGGTTCTATTGCCAATTGACCATAACGTGATAATTTACAAATTTTAGTAGAAAAACTCAAAATATTTATCCCCAAAAGCTCTCAAGTTGAACATTTGAAATTTATCATCTCTTTTATAAGAAGACATTGCAATAGAGCATGAAGAGTCTCGCCCTGTTCTTTCACTATATATTCAGGGCTGTGACAATCCTCGATCTTTTAAACTGTTACGAAATGATGTGTAATATACTCTGATCCGGCAAATATTTATTGAAAAGAATAAATGTTCAGTTTATCTCTACAAGAAAACAGGAAAATTACTCAATTCCTGTTTACAGGAATACAATTCAGCCACCATGGACTGGTCATTTTCCATGGGTGGGCAATATTACCACGGACGCAATAATATTAAGATTCCTAACACTTACAGTTAAAACTAGAAGTCCTGTCATGAAATGCGCACAAATAGCATGTTGATATGCGCGTTAATGTACGCGATATGGCCTAAGTAAAGCTATCAAATTCTGTACATATGGCCTGTGCACAAGCAATGTTTCAGCCAATGGACCTCCAGGTAACCCGGAGGTCCATTGGCAGAAACATTGCCTGTGTTTGCTTTGAGTTACCAGGAGAACCTGCCATGCTTTGGATGCCATTCGATATGGCAATTGCACGCAATTCCAACGCGCAATTAAGCCTAGAAAAGCGCACTATTCGTGACAGGACTTCTACTTTTAACTGTACCGTAAACCGGGGTGTATAGGGACTGCGGTGTGAGTAGGGACAGTAAACTGAAAAGTTGTTTCATGTTTTGTAAACATGCCTAGATATATATTTTTTATTCTTGATGTATTATTTACGGATGGGTCTATGACTGAAGAAAACTCATCAAGATAGAATAATAGTTTTGACACATATCAAGTGTAGTGATAGAGCCAAGAACAAGGGACGTAATTTCTGAAAAATTTTGGAAGGGGCGAAAACTTTATATGCCCAGAGCTAAGTATAGCAGATATGGGCTCCTGCAACATTTGATACCTCTACCACAGGTGTCACAAAGGTAAATTTCCGATATCAATGAATTCCTGCATTACGTTGTTCTAATATGAGTTTTTTCTATTTTTCAAGTGTTTGTTAAAGTTTTCGACGGGTGAATAGGGACAGACATGCTGTGAAACTATAAACCAAAGCTGGGTGGAAAAAACTATCGTAAGCACGACAAAGATGCTTTGAATGCTGTATTAGCTGCTGTGAAGGGGGGTATGTCATTTCGAAAGGCCGAGTAAAAGTTTAATATCCCCAAAACTGTTCTATACAGACATAAAAAATGACTCGAAAACAGGGTGGGCAGACTGAACTGGATAAATCTACTGAAGATCACTTAGTTAAGGGGTTGAAGACTTCAGCAGAGTGGGGCTATCCTATGGATCAGTATGACGTCAGAATAATTGTGAAAGGCTATCTGGATCGGCGCGGCATAACATCAAAAAACAACATTTAAAAACAATATGCCGAGTGGGGATTGGGTGCGTTCATTCCTGAAAAGGAATAAAGATGAAAAGCACAAAGAATGTGCCAGAACATAAAACGGTCAAGGGCCGGGGTTTCACCAGAGACAATTAATGACTATTTTGACAATCTGTCTGAAACACTAAAGGATGTACCAATCCAAGCCCCCCTCCTTGCTCAATGTTGACTTATTGTGAATCTAGTCTGCCAAAATATCAGTTCATTTTGCCTTATCATTGTTCAATTTGTTTTTTAAAAACCTGTAAAATTCCCCTATTATCCCCAAGCAAGGGTAGAAAAGTGACAGCTATATGAATGGCAGACTGTCCCTATTCACCCCACAACGAGGGGTGAATAGGGACAGCTGTTTATTAAAACAAATATATACTTAAATAATCAACAGAAACTAAAACTATTGATGGATCTCAAGTATCACAACGGGGTCATAGTTCAGTATTAGGAAATCCCCAAATTTTGTATCCTAACATAGTTTAAAAATATATAAATGTTTAAAAGTGTCCCTATACACCCCGGTTTACGGTATTAGAGGAATAATCCCCAAAAATTTAATTAATGAAGCACCAGGTACAACCTGTGCTTCATTAATTAATTACGTTTTTGTTTTTCTGATGAGGATTTTTATTACCTGGTAGGCACATACATGGACATCACTTTCCACACATGGATTACAACCAGTCCATAGCAGCTGTACTGTACACCTATTACCTGAATATTTCTCAGAGGCAAAATGGCTGTTGCATTAATAACTCTCTGCACACACTATTGTCAAAACACAAAAGTTTTCAGCAGCAAATTTTACCCACAGTGCAATTGAGAATTTAATAAATTATATCTTGTTTGACAGAGCTCATTGAGCTCTGTCAAACAAGATATAATTTGTTAAATTTTTCATGCTGCTTGCGCAATGTGGGACAATGACAAAAATTTTGAAATACTACCAGAGTGCTAGGAGTTAAATGTAATAGAGTTCCACAGAACTTAATTATTAAGTCATTCAACAAAGTTAGAATGACTTATTGGGATTGTTAGCCCACTTTTTGTACTCAATCAAGAGTATTTTCCCTTCTCCAATTCTGATGAAATTTGGCACACTTACAAACCTTTTTTCTAGTTCTCATGGCTGCTTTAGAATTTTTATTCTATGCCTTTACCCAACACAGCACTTGCCCAATTTAGGCAATTCTCTTAAACTTCTAAGTTCAACTCGCGTGTTAAACATTCGTTTTAAAAACTTTGGAAATTTTTCTCCAACAAAAACCATATGTAATGAAAGTGTCAATGACACTGTGGCTTAACTTGATGTCTGTGTGGTAGCGATGAGTTGAGTCTGTTATGGAATCCCTCTAAGTCGTTTTGTTGGTTCTGGGGCCAGTTGTTGTGTGGTGATTCTACAGTGGGATCGGGAATCTAGCATCATCGTCAACCCAGTTGGTGACCATGTAGTCGATGAAATTTGTCATCTGCAGAGACTCAGGACAAGTCTCCATCACATCTAACCACACATCCTGCACTGACGAAGGTGGGAGAAGAGCCAATCCTGCAGCTTTCCTTATGTGTTCAGAATTTCTTCTTTTTCTCTATATGCTCTAGCAATTCCAAGGTCTTGGGACTTCCTCCATAATGCCTGGTTGTAGTGGAAGTAACACCCTTTAACCTCGGCTGTCGGAAATTCTTCTTCAACAGGCCAAATGGCTGCCACTTCAAAATCCAGCTGAATCTTCGACGAATGTAGTTGCTGGCCTGTCTTTTCAGCGTTGAAGTTCTTCAATATAATGAAAAGACATCTGTATGTTGACATCTGACGGTCTGGGAGTAATGTGAAAGCCAGCGGAAATGTAGTTGTTCTCTTTCTAGAATGGATGATATACAGTTGGTTCCATTGTGCTGGACATGCTGTGAATGTTCCATCCATGTAAATGATGTCTGCAGTCTGCATGGCGTGGAGTTGGTTGTCTGTCGAGAATACGAGTATTTTGTTTTCGTTGCCGTCATCTGCGAGAAGGAATCTTTGGTCATCAAGAGTTACTGCCCACAGCCCATCTATTGCTATGTCTGCTCTGATTTCTTGGACTTTTGGGATAGTGTGGCTTCTGTGTCTATTTCAGGGCACTGTCTATGGAACTGAAGGTTGAGAAAGACTGAACATCATCAATGTCTTCCTGCACAACTTGGTCACTGTATAGGGTCGGTAAAGGTGTAGTTGGTTCCTCTCTGGCTCTCTTCCTCATAGTGCTTATAAACCTCGCACGTTTCTCATTCTCGGGAGCATAGCTGTGTTCTGAGTGACCTCTCACGTAGTCATCCATGGACGTAAGTTTTCCTCTACATTGTTTATCGGAACATCTCCAGTGAATACACGTTTTTCTGACTTTATTTTTGTTGAAAGTATAGCCTTGGAAAAGGGCCTACACGGATCCTCTCTGAGAAGTCAGATATTCAACTTGTTGTAAGCATGCCATTTTGGTTTATGATGGCCCCTGGCATTACGAGACTATATACGGTAATTCCGTTGTTCCAATCCAATGATATGTTTTCATGTGAAACACACAAAGTTTAAAACAAACAAACCACTGACAAATAATCAAGCTGTTACTTAGCTACCTCATTGATGTTGAACATCATTTTACTTCAGTTGTGCAACACTGATACAAAGGAAAATGAAAAAAACAAAATAAAAAGTACAATGAATAACTGATACAAAGGAAAATTAAAAAAACAAAGTAAAAAGTACAATGAATAAATAAAAATTGTGTATAACACAGAAGTTGGTAGAGTCTATTCACACTCAAGGTAAGCTAGCAATTACACCTGCACTGGAAACACAAAACTGTCTGACAACTGGAATTGTCTAACAACTGGGGTGTCTGACTAATGGGGGGATACCAATGACACTGTAGCTTAACTTGTCTGTGTGTTATGTTTGATGAAAAGGATAATGTTCAATGTTTATGAAAGGATTATGAAATAAGACAAGAATTGTGATAATTGGGAATATGTTAATTTCTGTTCTCTGTATGCTATGTTTTCAATAAAAATAAAATGAGGTGCAGACTATACTAAAGGGGTGGGTTAATGTGGCCCTCACAGTTAATGTATGTGGCCCTCACAGTTAATGTATATCAACGAAAGTTACCAATTTACAGTGAAATTATTCCAAAACGAGTCATCCTATCAAGTTACAATGAAATCCCTTCTTAAATACGGCCTGTAGACTGTGCTAAAGGTTTTTGGGCTTCGGGCCCCTGTTGCCATCACGTTTGACCAATAGCAACCAAAAGGAGATGTGCTCATCTAGACATTATACCAAGTCATCCTACCAAGTTACAATGAAATCCCTTCATAAATATGACCTGTAGACTGTGCTAAAGGTTTTTGGGTTTTGGGCTCGGGTAGTCGTCACGGTTGGCAGATCACGCCCAAATGGGGAAATTCTCATCTAGACATCATAAGGAGTCATCCTACCAAATTATAATGAAATCCCTCCATATTAAACATGACCTGCAGACTGTGGTAAAAGTTATGGTGTTTCGGGCTTTGGAAGCCATCACGGTTGACAGATCATGCCCAAAAGGTGATGTTCTCATCTAGGCATTATACAGAGGCATCCTACCAAGTTACAATGAAATCCCTTCATAAATACGACCTGTAGACTGTGCTAATGGTTTTGGGGTTTTGGGCTCGGGCAGCCATACCGGATTACCGATCGTGACCAAAAGGGGATGTTCTCATCTAGACATGACCCCAAACCTGCATATGAAATTTTGTGACGATCAGACGAGAACTGCGGAGTGCAGCCCATGCTAAAGAAAAATGTGAACAGACTCACAGACTTCCGCATGCGTGATGGCAATAGCTTATCTTGACTTTGTCAAATTAAGCTAAAAATGACGCAGCCTATTAACAGTAGTCACTGATTCAACTGTCCATATTGTTAATATGCCAGAGAGACAACTGTTGAGAAGACAACATGGGGATTGGGGAGGGGGGATAATAATATTTCAGGCAAATATCTCAAGGCAAATTCCTCAAAAGGCAGCAACAGAGCTGCGAGGTGGTAAATTCCAAAACTGTCTGCTTTGTTTACATTGTAGGTTTATTACGATATCCAGTCAAGGTCATCAAACAGAAAAACATGGATACACAATGCCATCTAAAATCAAATAATGAGGAACATCAACTCAATACAGCATATTATTATTATATACAGACTGCACAGTTGTCATATTCTATGCAAGGTATCATGACACCTGTTGAATTTTTTTAGAATTACAATTTTGTTTTTGAAATTTGTGGTATTGAATGATGTGGAATCCATCTTCAATAAAAAAAATTCAATGTCATTTTCACAAACGCAGTCCTATCGCTGCATCCTAAAGTGTTTTGAATGCCTAGCTTTGTTCTTGGATGTCTGAAGCACATTTGGCCACAAGTTGTTCTCTGGAAATATTATTTTATTATCAGTTCTGGTATGAATATGGTAGCAGACTTTCAGGAACCAGTGGTACCTACTATCAACTCTATGAGTTCATTACATATATTTTTCGTGTTCTATACCTCCTAACCTTCATTTAAATGTATAATTTGTGTATATTTAATTTGAACTTATGGAATATCAGAGGTGGAAATAGACCTTATCAAGAATCCTCCATGACCAATGCATGATGGGATAGTTGAGGCCTCCTGAAAAATGGAAACAAATGCATGCTTGTAAATAAATGCCTGTCGGCAGATTCCAGTTACTTCGAAAATTATTCGACTGGGGCAAATCATGATATATATTTTGTAACCTGGCACTACAGTCACATCAATAAATAATAAAAACAAGAAAGTGTATGTGTTATTTATGTTTATTTAAATGGGTTACTGTGTTTTAATAGAGTTATTTCAGTGTTTTTGCTACAATATCTGAGAATATGCACATGTACATGACCTTAGTTTACCGTGCTCTTACCGTTTAGCCATTAAAGTTTCAAACAAATGAAAGGCTTTTAAAACTATCAAGGTGTACCTGTTTGAATTTAGAGGGGGGGGGGGGGGGGGGACCTCCATGTCTGTTCGAACCCCAGGATGAAGCAGTGCTGTGGATGTTTTCAAGTAGATGGAAAGATGTTGATTGACCCCCTCCTAGATACTGAAAGTTTGGAGGGAAAAGGAAGTAAAAGAAAATTTTGTGACTCTTGGAGCCCCTCTCTCACTGAAGAGTTTTCAAATGTTTGTTATTATAAGTTATCTCCGCCAACATGTATGGTATATGGAGATTTAATACCTAGATGTCAGATTTTAAAAATTGAGCTGCAGGCGAGGAGTTTAAATGAGACATTCAGGTATTAAATCTCCAGAAACCATACATGTTGACAGAGATAACATTTTTGTCCTATTTGAAACACAATAGAAACACAGTGGAGAAAAAT
This sequence comes from Pictodentalium vernedei, assembly GCA_031216915.1. Taxonomy (NCBI): domain Eukaryota; kingdom Metazoa; phylum Mollusca; class Scaphopoda; order Dentaliida; family Dentaliidae; genus Pictodentalium; species Pictodentalium vernedei. The sequence continues at coordinate 157,634,756 of CM062292.1, forward strand.
TTCTCACGCTCTGTAAAAGGTTGGACCAAATTTGTGAATAACTTTTGTTTTTACAAATGCAGAAGACAACAGATAGAGTTACATCCCTTGGGTCATTAATGAAACGAGTATACAGTATTTTCTATCGGCACATAGAACACATTGGAACTGAGGGGACAATATTTTTATACCGAGGCGAGTGAATGCAAAAAGCTTTCATTTAAACCATATACCTCCGATGTTTCGCATGCGCTTATATCATGGATGTTGCTCACTCTCATATACCTTGGATGATGGGTGCACCCTTTGCCATAGCTATTTGTTCAAGGCATTCTGACCAATCAAAAGACAGAATTTATCGGAATATAGGGACAATTGTTTTTAACATCACAGGCTGGGAAGACATTCTGAAGTGATGGGAGTATAAACAAGGTTAACCCTTCCCCAGGAGGACATGTAGAGGGAAAAATGTTACACTGGTTCTAGAGTTTGCAAGAAGTGATTGGCATTCAACCATCACACAGGTGGTTATATTTCCAAATGCTTACATGGTAAACTAGTGGTAACTTGAGGGCCCAACAAAAAAAAATGAACTTAAGGACCAACAAATAACCTCAGAGTTGTCCATGAGCTGAAACCTTTTTTCTTGGGTTCCTAAGTTTCTGGTGCTTGAGCAAGTGAGAGAATGGTCAGCTCACCAGATAACCAAATTATAGGGGACATACTTTAGGTGATGATGTCAGAAGAAATGTTTTGTTAGGGACCACTATTAGAAAGCTTTGGGTATTAATTTTGTTGAATCTGCAACAATTCAGAACTTGATCATCTTAGCACCACCTGACTCATATATATGTACATTATGACCACTCTGCATTATGGCGTGTCGATCACAGTCCATAGTCAAGTGAATCAGATGATGGGTGTAAGATCCAAGATCAAATCCCCTACCTCTAGATTGAACAAATTCAATAGAAAATTATATGGCAAGTTTAAATTTTAGAGAATATGCCTGATGGGAATTTTTTTATTATAAAGATGGGGAGAATGTGGAGGGATCAATGGTTTCTCAACCCGACTTCATCTGAAGACCTAAATATAGGGGTGGTTTTGGGGCAGTGTGTTTTCAATAATGTAACAATGCAGTGTGCAATCAATAATTGAAATTTAGTACAAAATAAATGAAGCACAAGTCAAGTTCTTGCTTGTGAAACTAAACTCTGTTACACTCAGAAATGTATTAGATAGGTGTTAGGCTATTGAGCCACTATCCAAATTATGTACACACACACACACATGATGTATGCCTGCACTGATGCACACACATATTGTGTTTTCAAGTAACATGCCTAACTACTGTTTTCAAAAAAAGTAGCACCCTTCTCCCACTCAACCAGACCCCCCCCCCCCACCACCTCCACACACACACACAGCCACCTACATGTAAATGACATTGGTTTAACTTTTTTCAGTCCACACTAAGTGGATTGTTACCTTTAAAACAAACAAAACCCCAACCCAAACTGTCACTCAAATAAAATTCTAAATGGTCACCTTACCCTTCATATGAATCTTAAATTAAAGACTTTCTGTTAATAAGGTGAAGTCAGAAATAATCTTCAGAGTTAGGACGAGGTCTGATAAAAACTAAATCCAAGGCGACTGAGAATCTTTGAAAATGCGGATGAATAAATTAATAACAAAATAAATAAAAATACACAATAAATTTTGTACCATAATATTATACATATGAATCAATGACAGGAATGGGGGTGGGAGGCATGACCCACCCCTCACTTTTATAAACAAAAATAATGGTACCGTACCCTACAAAAGGCACTTCACACATTACATTATGTTGAACAATCTTAGTATATGGTTTGTAATGTTAAAAAATTGCATCTTTTTTCTTGAATAGTTTGGTGAAAAAAGGATGAAATTTTTTAACATTAGAAATCCCCCCCCCCCCCCCCCATTCAGAGACTCCTTCCCCGAGTTCAGTGATCTGAATGTGGTGTGACATGCAGTGGGGTAGTCATTATGTTCAGATTGTTGAACTACCCAGTCAAGGTTGAAAGAAACAATTGAGGCACTGGAGATAGAGTCGGGGGGGGGGGGGGGGGGAGATATGGGGGTGGATGTTGAGTGTTTTAAATATTTATTGCCACCATGCTCCCATGTGGGCAATGGGAGTCAAGTGTCCTGCCCAAGGACACAACGTGGTTGTCAGAGGTAGGATTCAAACTGAGGACCTCTCGGCTTGCCGTCTGCACCTCTACCAACTGATCCACCGTGCCCCCAAAGTTTTTTAAAACATAGGGCAGTTTTTAAAAACATAGCTTATAACAACTCATTAGATCGAGCTCACAGATGGGGCCATAACCCATGTTTTTGAAGCATAAAGTTTAAATTTTTGGTTGTTGGAGAAATTTGGGTGAGTTTCACCTGCCATTGGGGTTAGGTAAACAATTAAACAAGGGCATCATAATCAAGCACTTCAACCTAGGTCTAATGTACGAACCAGTAAGTCACCCCCTCCCATGGTCGAGGGCAAGAGGTACTGCCAGCCATGTACCCAGTCCCCCCCCCCCCCCCCCACACCCATGAACACTGTTCCAGACTAGGCACACCACTGACAGAGAGTATACTCTGTGAAGGGCTTTGATTATTTTGAAGATCAACATCAGTTTTGTGAAAACAAATAATATTTCATCATTCTGAGCAGTTTAAGAACTTGATCAAGGAAGCAATCAGTCGTGTTAGGACGGAGCATTTTTGAGCATTCTCAAATGCTGTATTGACCCTGATAATTCATTCAAAATACTTGCAGATACACAAAAATAAAGACAATATTATGATAACCCTGTTAAACATGATTTATATTATTTTTGTGATTGTTTGTGACCGACTGTCACATACTTGAATGCAAATGAACCAGAAGTTGTTCCTGCATCAGACCAAAAGCGTGGGTTTATGTTTACGTTTTTTCTGGAGGCCCCAACTATCCCATCATGCATTGTTGATATGGTCTATTACAAAAGTGAACAGATTTCCCTTACTAAAATAGCACTTTAATCTGTGGGCCTACATTCATGCTTAGAATATTTTAACTTGTTTTTAATGGACATGACTCATGAGCAGCACATTAAATCTCTCAAATATAGGCATGTTCAAAACCTGGAAGATGAAGAAGACATATCCCCACCACCACCAGAACCACACAAACCATTGGCATTGTGACTTTGTGTCTTGTATTTTTTGCCCACTTTACACCCAACTTCAATCGAAGACCATCCCTATCCCACAACCAACGACAATTACTTTGTTACACATTTTCATCCGTCTGTGAGTGGCATTACTTCATTCATTTCTATTCATTTCTCTATTTTCCATAGTCTGTTTTCACTAACAGTGCACAGTGATCGAACTGTACAGACTGCAAATTACAATACATCATGTAATTTGTAAACAACAGCTACAACAGATGAGCCAACATTGGCTGCATCTAAAAGTGATAACATTAACAAAACACAGACATAAGTCATAACTTACAATGAGAAAGTTCCAGAAAAATATTGCTTGTCATGCTTTCGCGTGCCTGATATATCTTTAACAGTTATATAATTTTGTTATTCAAAACAAAACGGTGTGACATCAAAAGTAAAACACTATTTTTGACCTATTTTCAGATGATTTATATGGGTCAAGGTCAACGCTGTCACTTTTCCGCATCGGTCGTCCTAAAGAATCCCACTAAATGTCGAATCTGACTTGAAATACCGAATCTGACTCTCCAAAGTGTAATTATATATATTTCTCACTTAATTTCTTGCAATTATGAGTGTCCAGTAATGATAGAACATATTTGAAAAAGTCCCGGAAAATATTTGTTTTTAGGTAACAAGTTCCATTATTGGGGTCGTTGTAACGTTCATTTTGTGCTCCCAACTGCCTCCCTATTCCCATACCGGAATGACATTAAAAAATAAAATTTTACTGTAAAAAATGTGTTTTAGTACATACCAGGGCCGAGATCTTAATCATAAGTGACCATTTTTTAGTTTTAGTATTTGTTCCAAACAGACTGAAAAGTGGGCGAGTGTAGATACTCAGTGAGGGTGTTTGAATAACTCAGTCATAATTAATTATATACTATAATGTATCACATTACTTTCTTACAAGGGAGCGAAAGAACAATGTCGGAATCTGTCATTCCGGATGTTTCACCCAGCAAGTTTTAGTGACGACGATTCCATTCATCCAATTTCCATTCTTTGTCTGCCATTGTTATTTTGGATCTTTATAAAAAAGTATTGTGACACAATCATGGTATACTACTTATATACTATTAGGAAGTGCTTATTTCTACATGCGTATGTGGAAATAAGCACAGCATTATTGACACATACGTATGTGGAAATAAGAGAACCACAGTGAGTTGCTTATTGACACATACATATGTGAAAATAAGAGAACCACAGTGGCACAACATTGTATTTATGAATATTGTTACCTAATTTTTTGCAATATAATGAATTCAGTGAAGACTGTCATAATATTAATTGACTTATCCATAATCCATGCAGCTTCTAATTCTAATATTAATCTCACTGGCTGTGGGTTTCATAAATTAGCCTGTGTTTTTATTAAAATTGAGGAGAATGAGCAAAGAGTGTGAAAATACCAATAAATCATCAGTGTTTTGTCTATTAACTGTTTTTGTTTGTTCACACAATGATTACAGTCAGAGGTTCTGTCGCTAATAGAACGGAGGGCTATTAATCATTTCTGTTGGGCCGCTAATGAACCATAATATCTTCAAAAATCATGTTATTACTATTATAACCACAAGTTGTAATTTTCTTTCTACATAGAGTTTAATTTCCTTTTTAAATAGTATTCTTGCGTTTGTAGGTTGAAAATGTAGCTAAAAAAGGTCATATCTATATTTTAAAGAGCAGAACACATAACTGAACTCAAGTAGCATTATAACAATAACGCTATTAACACTGTTATAGCAGGCCCCGCTGATGAACTATAACGCCCTCCAAAAGTCATTTTATTAATTGTTATATTATTCTACAAAGTAATTATTTTGTGGGATAATAAGGTAACAATATTCACCCAAAATAATGTAAACATAGGTATGTGTCAATAAGCAACCCGCTGTGGTCCTCTTATTTCCACATACGTATGTGTCAATAAGCAACTCACTGTGGTTCTCTTATTACCACATACGTATGTGTCAATAATGCTTGCCATTCTATTAATGTATCACATTACTTTCCTACTAAGGGCGCGAAATAACAATGTCGGAGTTGGGACATCATTTCGGATGTTTCATTCAGCAAGTTTTAGTGATGACAATTCCATTCCTCCAATTTCCACTCTTGATCTGCCATTGTTATTTTGGATCTTTATAAAAAAGTATTGTGACACAATCATGGTATACTACTCATATACTATTAATGTATCACATTACTTTCCTACTAAGGGCGCGAAATAACAATGTCGGAGTTGGGACATCATTCCGGATGTTTCACTCAGCAAGTTTTAGTGATGACAATTCCATTCCTCCAATTTCCACTCTTGATCTGCCATTGGTATTTCAGGCCCTTATAAAAACGTATTGTGACCACGGTGTACTAATTATATACTATAATGTTTCACATTACTTTCTTTCAAGGATGCGAAATGACAATGTCGGAGTCTAGATGTCATTCCGGATGTTTCATACAGAAAGTTTTAATGACGACGATTCCATTCCTCCGATTTTCACTCTATATCTTTTGTTAGGTAATAAACAAAATACATTCTGGGGTCGAGTATTGATCAAATAAATGTCATTCCGCATCATTTTTATGTCATTCCGCGTCATTCCGGTGTTTAGGAGGACCCTTCTGCATAGTCTCTCCTTGTGGTTTTAGAAACATTTCTCGTATGTCGTAGCAGTGACTATACAAAAAGGGACAGTATTGTGTCGCCAAAACAAAGAATAAAAAGCCCTTAAAGAGTCAGAACAACTATGTGTCCCCAAAAACGCTGCTGGCTTATTTTAATAGGGGCAAAACACCTCGTTAATGTTTTAATTATACATGGTAATGTTCAAAATATTGTCTTCCAAATGCATTTATTGCTCTGGAGCAGATTGGTTTCTAGAATACCGGACGATCCGAACCCTGGACGATTCAGACCCTATTCTTGGACGATTCCGACCCTGGACATTGGACCGGATTCGGACCACATATTGGTGGATATTTTTTTTTCATTTTCTATAACCGTTAGGGGTAATATGCTGGGGCTGCTCCCAAACCAGCGACTGTTTGGGTTTCTTTTTCTTTTTTCTAAAACAACCATCAAACAGTATTACCATAAATTGCCCCAGGTTTCTAAGTAAAACACAAAGAAGAATTCTTGTAGTTATGCACAATTCGTAGTCGCCTTTCAGTTCGAGGTTCTTGGGGTTTGACCCCTGTACCCTACTACAAGTGCGCACACTCAAATCAAATAAGATTATTGACTCTCGTTTCCAACTGTCGTGGATTCATATTCAAATAAAATTATTCGGGTCGCAAGGGATTTCAATCACACATCGTCCCTGTGCGCCTTCGACGTAGTGTAACTTTCCATTCATCCAAAAATTACTGTAAAATAATCCGCCACACTCGAGGTCTGAACCGTCTAAGACTCGAGGTCCGAACCGTCTAAGACTCAAGGTCCAATCGTTCAAGGGTCGGGTAAGAATAGTCCAAGGTTCAAATCGTCCACCGACGGTCCAAATCGACCAGGGTCCGAAATGTACGCAATCCGTTTCTACGGGCGAGGTCGCACCAGGACGGTGTGGGATTGGTTCAACCCCCTCCAATGGTGATGTTCTCAATTGTCTGACGTGTTTGTGTAGCGTACGGAATGGAACGTTTGGATTGTATTTTCAGGTAACCTAAAAAAATATATTTCCAAAAGATAGTAAAATAAGCAGAATTTTTCTTTTACCATAAATTTGAAAATCACCTCTGGGGGCTCTCATAAATACCAGAACCCTCACAACCCTCAAGAACCGCCAAAACCCATCTCTAAATTACACTTGCGAAGTGTTTTGGGAGGAAATATTTTATTTCCTGCAAGTTTTAAGCTTTGCTACCAGAAAAGATTTGAATTCATTCTCAAAGTTTCCTAAATACCAGAACCTGTCAGTACCCGCACACAATTCCCCAGAACCACCCTCTAAATAACATGTGCACACTGTTTTTGGAGAAAATATATCATTTCCATTTTGTTTTAGCATTTAAAAAGATTCCTTAAAAAGCAAGTTTAATTTATTTACAAATTCATTCCTGTATCGGCATTTTGGAAGTTTGTAACAAGGAGGTGGAAACGAATTATTTTGAAGTTTGAAAAGCTGTGTTAAGATTAAGTATGTGATTGAGTCGATAAACAGTATGTGGAGGGTGGGGTGGATTGGTACAAGTTTATCATGGCCGGGTAGATTTTCCATCCAATGATTTACATTTTTTAAAGAACCACAAGGCGAACTAGCAAACAGTCAGCTCATGGGCCATTGGGGGGTGGGGTGGGGGTGGGGGTGGTCATCGGGTGGTGCATGAGCTGCAATTTCAGGTAGTGCTACTTATGCTTTGTTCTCACAAAACTGTTACTTGATATCCGAGTGAAAAATCTATCCAACCGCGACTTAACTAATCAAACCACCACGTTCTGTATTTGATTCATTAGCACAGTCAAATTCGCAACGTTTTGGGGAGGTGTATCACATAAAATGTGCTAGACTGTATATGTATATACACACTACCAGCTAAAACCTCCTCTTTTTCAATTAAACCTTTTGAAATGCTAATCTTATTATTTATTCAGATGCTATTATTTTATGACATCTTCCCGTGAGTTTAGTTGAGACAATGGTGTTGACTTTATTATGATCAGCCAAATCATTCAATTAATGCAAAAATAGAGTAAAATCTTGAATTAACTCCCTTGAACTGAAATGGGAGCGAATTTGAGAATAAATCATATTTTAGTTTTCTGTTGAACGCTAGAACAGTCTGGATATGGCATATTTTCTCTGAAAACCGTGTGCAAATGATATTCAGAGGAGGTTCTAGGAGCAATCTGAGAGGTTGTGGGGGTTTTGGTATTTAGGAGAAAAATACTAAACACCAGACCCCCCCCCCCCCCCACCCACCCACCACCTCCCAGACGAAGGCGTCTTCCAGTTTAAATGGAATTCTACCCTGCTTGCGAGTACTTACAACATACTGGAAATGAAATAGCTTCTCTGAAAACATCGCGCATGTGTAATGTAGAGAGGGTTTCTGCGGGGTTCGGGGGGGGGGGGGAGGGTGTCGGGTATTTAGAAGAACCGCATCTCTGGTGTAATGTACTAAATGACTAAAACTGGAACAAGTACAAAATTTTGGGGGATCGGACAGTAAGGTGACGGCTCATAAGAGAGCGTTTCCACAAACCAAAACATTTAATGCATAAAAGTATTACAATGGCAGGTGTTGGTTGACAATACGTACTTTCTGAGAATAAGAGAGAGAGAGAGAGAGAGAGAGAGAGAGAGAGAGAGAGAGGTGAGTCCTGCGTGCAACACGATTTGCACGTAACCTTAGAGAGGAGGGGGGGGGGGGCATGTACACTATAGTCAGTCCCGTCAAACAACTACTGCAGTACACCGTCCACCATTCGTAAAGCGCCGCTACAGTATAACGCCTTCGACCATGGGTAGTGGAACCTTTTAGAGGAGAGAATATAATTGTGAACTGCTATTAAAAATTTCCCAGTTTATTTCGTTGGAAATACATTTGTTTGTTGATGTGTGTGTTTTATTATCATTTAGTGTAAATTTTATTTTGAATTATTTATTTTATTTATTTCCTTTTTTAACTTTCTAATTCATTAGTAATGAAAGTGTGACTACCAGATGGCATGTCATTCTGTTAAGTGTTTTACAGGGCAATAAGAATAATTGGGCGTTGTGTGTGTGTGGGGGGGGGGGGGGTGGGGGGATGTGGGTGGGGGGGGGATGTAGGCTGTGTTTGGAAAATGCTGCTGGAGAGCCTGGTTGTAATTATTGATTGCTTTATAAAGTTTGTATACCGGTGTCTGTACTGAATACAATAATAACTAGAGCTTTCTTAAAAACAATATTTTGTTTCTCTACACAAGAAATGGGTTTAGTAAACAGACTGGGCCTATGCAATACCTTACCCTACACAATAAAAAATACACCATATTTCAGTGCAAGTGGAAGTGCAACAAGAGAAGAGAATGGAGAAATAGGTACTCACTCAACGTGGATTTAATACTTTTCAATTATTTCAATGTAAAAATTAATAAATAAATAAATTTCCATGGTATGAAAATACAATTTATACGATACGATAAAAGCATACAATTAATAAGGAAATTGCTTCAGCAGGAAGCTAAAAGCTCATGCTCGGATGCTTTCAGTTAGACATTTAGCTGAAAGTATATCATATACGGCTAAAAGTTATGCACACACAGTTGCACTGGCACGACCGAGATCCAGCACTGGGGCATGAATATTTATATGTCCCTTCTACGTTTTTCCATTATTGGGTAATAGTTGGCCAGTTCACACCGAGTGGTGGGTCCCGGTCGTGCGCGTGTTGTACTGTTATTACATTTTGGTTTAAAGTGGTAAAACAAAAAGAACACTCGAGTAAAAGACTAAAGATTGATAGAAAATGGAGACTGTTTGTGAAGTGATGAAGTGTGCATTGCGAAGCGTTCCAAACAGGGGTGTCGTCGGTAGACACCATGGATAGTTCAATTAAGCAAGATTTGCAAACAACACACCGCAACTACAACGCCGTGCAACTCCGGAACAACGTTGCGTGTTTGCAGGATCAAGATGGAAAGGCGAGCCAAACACAAAGACGCTATATTGGCTTTCTTGTAGAGTTGATTAGCAGGGGGTTCCGTGGCGTTGATGGGTAGTCACGTTTATTCAAGTGTGAAGTTGGTAAAGGAAGATGTCACATGAGGTCGAGATCCAATTCTGGGAGTGTAGGGGTGACGGCATCAGCGGATAACTATACATTTGGGGAGACAGGTAAGACAGGTAAGACAAGTTGCAGGAAAAATAGACAAAGCGGGGCATTACGTCTGTCTCGCTTTGTCTACTTCCTCGACACATGCGATGGACATCAAATTTTCTCTACCCCTATGAGTACCAAAGCTAGAACCTTTTCGACAGCAGATTGAATTGATAAACCGTCTCAAAGGCTGTTCGATTTTGTGACTCGGATAGAAGTTCGGTTCCGTAAATCAAATTATCTACATTGCTTTCGAAATTTAGACTACCCATGGACAAGTCCCTTACATTATCGAAAAGCGGACAAAACAGCAGGAAGTGTTCAGCCTTTTCACGACCAACACAGCTGCAGGAGGTTGTATCATAAAGGTGATTTTTAAATAAATGCTCTTTTACGTTGCTAAGTTCTAGGCGGGGTCTGCAGTGAAGGATTTGAGCTTCTCGTGATTTGTTATTTATGTAGAATTTTTAAATATTTTGTTTGCCATTGTTGAGATAGGTATTAAAATTGAGAAGATTAGGGTTTTCTCGCATGTCATTTGGTAATTCGTTCCAGAGTTTAGTTGTTGATGGAAGAAAAGACGACTGGTGGTGATTCGTTCGACGCGATAGAGTATTCAGGTTTGACGTGGTCCAAAGGTTGTAACTCTACTTTTCAGATAGAGCGGGGGAGGGGTATCATCAATGACGTGTAGGGGTGCTAAGTCATGGTACATTTTAAAATATTGCATGAGCTTATGTTTGTGTGTCTTGACTCCAATGTTTCCCATCCAGTCTCTGCATATAACGATTGTTTGCTTGTACTTTTTGTAGCTCTTGTACAGAGTCTATCTGCTACAATTTGTTTTGTTTTTTTTTTTCTCAAGAGAATGGGATTGTTCGGTACTGCAGTTGTCCCACACTACATCAGCATATTCCAAAACGGGCCGTATGAAGGAAAAATATACTTTTTCGAGAACTCTGTGGTCAAGTCTGTATTTTAAGTGCCTAATCATGACTGGCCTTTGCCACCCTTTAGTCGGAACTTCGGTAATATGAGATCACCAGCTGCTACGGTCATTAAAAGGTAGCTTTAGTTTAGAGTGCAGCGGACATTTCAGTAGCTAGTTAGCAGAACCTTTGGATGAGAGTGCAGCGGACGTTTCCGGAGTAATCAGTTGTTCTTAATGTTAGGTAATATGAACACAAAGGGGTATACTGTTGGTCAGAATACACTAACACAACAACGAGTAATGTCAGGAAAAGGAAGCACATTTGTTCACGATTAAAGCTACCGTATTTGTGTCACATGAAAAACCTTTAATTTTTTCCAAACAATCTGTGTATTTTAGTTCAACTGACACCATTCAGTTATGAGCTATAATAATCATTCCCCGTCCGTCGTCCCGAGTGGAGGATGTTTTGTGGCTTTTATTAAAAAAAAACACTGAACCAATTTCAAAGACATTTTCTAAAATTGTTGGTCATGGAGTTGTATTGGGATTATAGTCAAATCAAATCGCCACTCCCCATACGGGATGGGTGGGGGAAAATTGCTCCAATTTAAAAAAGAAATATTCTTCTAATGATCCGATGGATGGAATGAGTTGATATTTGATATTTAGCTTCCTTTCGGGGTATACACTCAAATTTGTTCAAGGGAAGTTTGAGTGGCAATATGTACAATTGTTATGGGAGGCGGCAAGATTTGTTACCCCATCCAATTTTCTTTTTTCAGCTCCCAGGGGCTGATTTCAACCGAACTTGTTGTGGACTACTTTTGAGTCATAAATATTTGATTCACGCAAAAATATCTTCCAGCACCACAGCGGAAACTCCGGGATGTTAAAATAGAAAGAAGGCAAAAGCTCATGTTTACCTAACCGCAAGGAACAGAGAAATCTTGTGTGAGCCACTAGAATTGAACGGGCAGAAGAAGTGCAGTCGAATATGTCAAAGAGTTTGGCACTGGGAATTGAGAAAGTGCTCAGTCAGCATTTTTAAAAAAATAAAAAATACTTCCCCAGAACAACCTATCACAATCTTTTACAACTGGTATCCCATATCTTTACGGGTGTCAGATTAAAGTTTGTTCAAATCAAGTATCTGGGTTCAATTTTGGGCTCCACACAGGAGACATTCATCTTAACATCGTTGGTAATGGGAAAAGACAGAGTCAGCATGCTTGCAAACATTTTCTTTGCCAGGACCAATGGTCAGAATCTTTTGATATTTGGTAAACAACCTTTGTAGGTACTTGGTATATCAAATTCATATTTGTTCAAATCTAGCCCCCGAGTTCATTTTTGGGTTCCATACAGGAGCCCGAATTTTAGAAAAGGGCTTGAAAAATCTTCTCCTCCAAAACCACCAGTCATGACCTTTTGATACTTGTTGTACATCATCCTTAGCAAGGTCAGATTCAAGTTTGTTCAAATCAATCGATTCGATTCCTCTGTTTCATATTTGGCCTCCCTGTGAGAGCACAAATTTTAACTCAGAGCAATATAAGGAATATTCTTTAAAAAACCTTCTTCTGTTGAGCCATCTTGTTCTTGTTACTTAAAGTTCCGCCGTTGACTTTTCGGCGCACCACACATCTTTGTGCGTTGAGTCCGTTGAGAATTTTTAAAAAGTAATGATAATTTGATAATGAGAGAATGAGATGATGATGATAATGTATTGGTTGCTTTAGTTTTGAGTAAAATGTTATTTTAGTGCACTGGATTTTCGTTGGAGAGTAATGACAGCCGCTTGTAGTGGAGTGTGTGGATGAATTCCCTAGTTTTCAATTCAATCACTTCGAGGCTGTGGATTCCCCTGGTGATAGTACGACACTGGCATCCAAAATAAGCTGAGTTAGCACTTCCGGGTTGTTAATGTTATTTGGTGGTCCTGGTCCCAACAGTTCCTTCAGTTGTTTTTTTTTTTGAATGCGGATCTTTCATTATAACAGCTGTTGCATTCTGCCCAAAAGTGCTGTCTTGTTTCTGCTCCATTTTCACACAATTTGCAAGTTGGGTCGACAGTATATTGGTTGAAACTTGCTCTGTTAGCTTGTAGTGTGTAGGTACCAGTGTGCAATCTGCATTTGATTTGAGCCCTTCTGCTGTCGTGTACATTGTCTCTCACTGTGTTTCCCATACTAGGTGGGCCTCTCCCACTGCAAGACTGGCAGGGTTGATGTATCTCAGAGAGGACTTACTGCCAATGTCGTCGAACCAGGTTTCTTTTATTTTTGTTGAAATAGCTGTGTTGACTGATTTATTCCATTGTCTTTTCTCTGGTACATATTCCAGCAGACTGTATGCAGTTGGCAGGCTGTAGTGAAGCAGGACAGTCTTGATTTTGTTGAACCAGCTTTTTTCATCTGGGTGTTTCACTACTAGTTGACGTTCAGCGATTTTATACAGGATAGAATTTTTATTCCTCAAAATTCTGGCAAACATTAAGAGCATTTTTTGTGTGTAGTATTTTCAATTGGCATGATACCAAGAAGTGCCAGCACAACTGTATTTGGAGTTCTGTCTGGTAGTCCCTGCATCTGTCTAAGAGACTTTCTTTGGAAGATTTCTAGTTTCTTTATGTCTGATGGTGAGATGTTGAGGATTTCTAAACCAAAAGTCACTCTTGGGGTTACAAAGGTGGTCCATAATTTTGCATTTAGACTCTGTTTCAGACAATTTATGCTATGAAATCCTGCACCCATTAGGGAATAGGCTGTACTTCTTCCTATTTGAATTTTGGAGTCTACCTCAGGTGCATTCCTTAGTATTCTGATAATTCCGAGGTGCTTTGTTTCTGTGGAGTATTTTAAGTCTCCTTCATACATTTGAAGTTTTATTTCTTCTGTGCCCCTTGGTGTGAAGTTTAGGATAGTACTTTTTGCTGGGTTAATGATGTATCTTTCTTCATTAGCGAAGTCTTCTACAGTATTTATCATAACCTGCATTTCGTTCTTCATATGCGACGTAAGTGCTAGGTCATCAGCACAGGTTATATGCGGTATCTTGATGTGTCCAATGCTGGCTCCAGTAAACTGATCTTCTAGTTGGAGAAGGAGTGGATTATTATACCGTTTGTAGTGGAGGGTGGATAAAACTCCGCCTTGTCTAACACCCTGGTTGATTTTAAAAGGGTCTGGCAGAAGGTTGTTCCATTTCACTCGTGAAGTGAGGTCTGTTTATAAGTCCTTTAGTAGCAACCAGTCATTTCCCTGAATCCCATCGATGAACAATTTTCTAAGTAAAAATTCATTGTGACCACATCAAATGCTTTTTGCATGTCCAGTGTTGTTGTTATAATTGGATGGTTTTATTGATGGATTCATTTATACATTCTGAGAGTATGAAGGCTGCATCAGTAGAGGACATTTCTTCAGTGAATCCAAACTGTAGTTGTGATTGTGATGATTTCAGAATCTCCTTGTGTCTGGCATTTAAGAGGTGTTCAAGGACTTTCATTAATATAGAAGTGACCGTGATTCCTCTGTAGTTACCTGGATTGGATATGTCTCCTTTCGTGTGAATTGGAGTAATTATGCCTTCTTTCAAAATTGATGGAATTTTTTTTTATTCTGTAGGACAGTATTCAGGAAATTTTTCAAAAATTCTCTAAATTTTTGGCCTCCAAATTTGAGATGTTCGGCCATCAAATTCATGTAATCGGCAGCCTTCTTGCTTTTGAGTTTACTTATTGCTCTCACAATTTCTTCATTTGTGATTGATACAATATCTGAGTCACTTTCGGTACATATGTTTTCAATGTGTTTGATGTCCTTTCTGACCATCTCTCTCTTATCTTGGTCAAAATCAGTCGGAATATTTTGATATTTGGAATACAACTTTCTAAGGGGGGTACGATTTAAGTGTGTTCAAATCAAGTCCATGGGATAATATTTGGCCTCCCTTCGACATCCTAAATTTTAACTGAGTGCAATATGAGAAATATTTTTAAAAATCTTCTTCTCAAAAACCATGGATCCGTCAGAAGTTTTTGATATTTGATATACAACATTCTTATAGTGTGTGTGTGTGTGTGTGTTGGGGGGGGGGGGGGGATTTAAGTTTGTTTAAATTAGTCCATATGGTAACATTTGGGCTCCCCACGGAGTCCATAAGATACTTGGAATATGAAATTGCTGGCGGACGAAACGGGCATTTCCCCTAGCCCAATACCATAATCTCGTCCATAAACACTATCCACCCCCCCCCCCCCCTCCTTCGTCAACCTCTACCATATCGGAGGGCTTACCCCCACGTTTCTGGCGAAAAGTAATTATTACAACTCAGGTGAGTCGAGTGATAGAGAAGAGCAGATTTTTTATTGTCTGGTCTTTTGTGGCTGTGAAGGTGGTTTTACTGGAAGCCGATGGGCGCATTGAGTGGATTTCGGTTCTTGGGAAATTTGGCGGTAGTATTATGAATCTGCAAGCATTTAAAAAAATGATCTGACCTATTTTCGCTTTCCATGTGCGTGAGTGTAAACAAGACATTCCATATTCTTTGGTTTTTTTCAATATGTGAATATGACTTTGGATTTTCGTAAGAAAAACTTCAAAACATATTTTGTAAGAGTAAGTGTGCGTTGAGATATGACAAAAGAAATGATGAGAAACCAAACACTTTTCCTGCTTGAAATTGAATAATTTGCACCCAAACAAAAGTCACCTGATGAGTGATGTCACCGGAGGTTACGGGGTGGGGCCTGGGATGGGGGGGGGGGGGGGGGGGTAGGGTGGGTAAGTATTACTGGGAAATAAGGGACCGCAACAAACGTCTAGAGACAATCCCGGACGGGCTGGGATGGTCCGTCGTTTCACCCAATTACACCCAATTAAGCCATAAGGGCGTCTAGAATAGATGACATTTGCTAACCAATGTTTGTATATTCACTATTTTGATATTTTAGGCTAATATGAAGAGTTGGTCAAAACGTCCCCAAGAGTTGGTCAAAACGTCCCCAACTCATTTATCCTTCTTTCGTAGTTTCATATTTAATTTAGCAATGTTTATACTATTTTTCGGTCGAAATCTAGGATTCTAAGTCAGTTGTACCAATACTCTGCTCTCGGCTGGGTTACGGGTCGTTTCGTACCTTTTCCCTTTCGTACTGGGTCGTTTCGTACTGAGGCGTTTCGTACCAAAAAAGGAACGAAACGACTCGGGTAATTTTCACTTCTATTTTTCTAAATTTGTATTCGAAAGTTTTAGGCATAGTTTTTAACTTTTGAAAAAAATAAATATAACATATAGATTTTTAAAGAACATTATGCCTAAAATGGCAATTACAGTGAAAACACCTCCTAGCCCTGAATGAAGCCACAGTTTGTAAAAACTGAATGAAAGTTTTCGAAATAAAAATGAATGAATAGTTTTCCGCCTGAGTTACTGCTGTAAAACACATGCACTGGCACGATTTTGTGTGTGTGTTGGGGGGGGGGGGGGGGGGTTCAAAGTTCTGAAGCAGCGTAGAGTATTAGACGGGTTAAGATAGGAAGGTGGGTAACAAGTCAAACAAATTGAAAACAATGCATGCAGTCTTGTCGTGGACATCACTGCATTGTTTTTAATTTACTCGATCTGTTTGTAGGATTATTAGGGGTGTTAAAAAAGAATGTCAATTATTGGCTGATAGAGCAGTTAATCTCTTTGATAATAAAATAAACGATTAATCGTAATGTTTTTTGATTATTAATTAGTAGAACCGTGGCACCATTTTAGTAACAACACATGAAATGTGAATAATATAAATGCAGAACGTATTTGACACTTCTCTTATTTGGGTTACAATAGAGCCTTTAAAGTAGTGCTTTTGTAAAAATTATGCCCTTTTGTTTCTTATTTTGTTTCTTATATTATTATATTTCTTTTCTGAAAACTAAAGATGCGAAAGAAGTAAAAGAATATGGTACAGTATCAGCAGGAATGAGTTGTAGGATACCCACAATGAAATTTTCTTCACAGTTTTCCCCTGTTGATAATTCCAACACTCGACGTCATTTCTTGGGAAGCTCAACATCAAAAGCTTACCACGAAAGGACGTCAAGGGTTGGAATTATCAAGAAAATGAAAATCGACACTGTTAAACAGAATGAACTTGAGAAACACCATTGTTGTAAAATTTCGAAAGTGCTATTCCGTTGTTTATTTCTTTTTGTGAAAATTGAAAAAATGCTGAATTTCTGTTGAAATAAAAACATGTATTCACATCGTTCGGCTGTTTCTTTTTTACAGCCCATAATTACTTCATTTATGTCATCAATTAGAAGTTTGACTTTTTAAATTGTTTCCAAGTTCTGCGTGTGTATTTAACTTGAGCGTAGCGATTTTTCAAAATACGCTACAATTCTTCACAAGTTAAATAAACATCAAACGATTTCAAAAGCCAGTGACCAAGCTTAGGATAGTCCATATGCTTGGTAAAATCCCTTAGGGCCAACTACCAACCTGTGTTCATATTCCACTAGTTAAATGCACAACAAAATTAAGAAATGAAATGATTTCACCCAAGATCCCTTCTGGAGCGTCTCTCCCAAACACCTTAACCTCCCCAGCACCACCCCGTTTTCCTTACCGTCTACGATCAACACAGGTCATCACTATTTCAAGTGTTAGCTTATTAAGTTATTCCGTTTTTTCCTCACTCTTGTCTATTGGCAATCTACTGCCGGTCCGGCGAATTAAATACTTCGAATATCTCCTTTTTGTAGTATCATCTTTTAAGTGGGTCGTTTCATTCATTTTTAGCTGTCATTTTGGTCCGCTCGCTACTTCCTGTTGAAATTTCTCGAATACAGCGATAGGACTGCATTTTGGAAAAGGACAACACTGTCTGCATTTTTTATTGAAGATGGTTTCCATGCTCGACAGACATGCGCAAATCACTTGTTACCACGAATTTCCATCGAAAAACAAAATCGTAATTGTAATTTCAACCGGTATCATGATACCTTGCATTGAATATGGCAACTGTGCAATCTCAATCTAATAACAGTATACTGTATGAAGGCGATCTTTTTCATTATTTGATTTTAGACGGCGTTGTTTTTACATGCTTTTTCTGTCTGATGACGTCGACCGGAAATCGAAAGTATACTCATGCGTAAACAAAAGCAAAGGCTTTGGAATTTTCCCCAATGCAGCTCTGTCGCCGTGTTTTAAAGAATTTTTATCACCTAACTTTGTTCTTGGATATGTAAAGCACATTTGGCCACAAGTTGTTTTCGTGAAATATTATTAAATTATCAGTTCTGGTGCGAATACGACAGCAGACCTCCAGAAACCAGTGGTGCCTACAGTCGACTCTATGAGTTGATTACACGTGTTTTGTGTTCTATACATCCCAACCTTCATTTTGATATACAGTTTGTGTATATTTAATTTGAATTGAAGGAATATCAGAGGTGAGAATTTTCAAAATAAACAAAATTTCATTACTTATATAGGCCCTTAACACCCAATTACACCCAATTAACACCCTTAAAACCCAATTAACACCCAATTAATATATACATCCACTGAATTGCAAAGTTATTGTTTCTTGGGACAAATTCTCGAAGCAAGTCGAACTTGACCCATTAGTACTAACTAAGTCAGAACATTTAGAGATTGTTCAGTTAGTTTGGGAGAAAGTCCTGCTTCAAAATCAAAGTTGCCATCACGGCAAATGCATTGTCGGCAGATATAATCCTCGGACACTGATGACCATTTTTCAAAGACTTTTTTTTAGCATGTTTTGGCACTCCATATGTTGCCATGCTTTGCATATTCCACAAAACAGACAGTTTGCGAGATGGCAACTCTTCCTAGAATTCACCCCAAAACAATTTTTTGATGTTTTTTATTAATTGGGTATTAATTGGGTGTGTAATTGGGTGTTAATTGGGTGTAATTGGGTGAAACGACGGACCAGGCTGGGATAACCTGCCCCAACTTGGTCCTCCTATTCCTAACACTGGAATCACCCAAAATTACAGTTGAACTTGATGTGGCGGTATCAGATCATTGGCGGTAACGGATCACTTAGAAATTTTATTTTCAATAACAATAAAGTTATCGTTTTTCTGTGAACTAGGAGGCCATATTTTTGAAGGCAATTTATTTCTTGCACAAGATACCAAATACAATCATTTGTCCGGTAATGAACCAGTTTGCATTAATCGAGTGCAAACGTTTTCAAATTAAGGGCACAGGTACTCGGCACAAACTGGGAAATCGAAAGAAAAATAATATTTGATACCATTTTTGAATCTATGCTAACGTGCCCCTGTAATGGTATATAAATATTAACAAGGTAAACAACTCGCTTTTCGAAAATGATAGCACTCATCTTCATTTTTCCGCCCTCAAATTTGATTCACACAACATATCCAATAGTACCTGCTATCATTGGAAAGGGGGAATGAATAAGCTTTACAGTGGTGTATGACATGACCATTGGGTGTTCTTGGGTTGTTCATGATAACTGGGAGAAGTCGCAGAAAAGGCCGAAAAACATTTAGTCGGACAAGAAAGTGCACAGTGAAATGAGGTTTACGAGGGACAATTATCCGATTTATTATGAATAATTTGAGGTCCCATTGTATATGGAGGGCAGATTCAAATATTAACTGTATACCTTTATCAATTACTAATCTCGGATCCACATTTATTAATTTCTGGAGTTCACATTTGCCATTTATACATTTTTTTAACCTTCCCTGGAATTAAACAAGCAAGTGGCATCCATAGAAGTACAATGACATCCCATTGGCTACTATTTATGCCGAGAAAATCATCGATGAAAATAAGCCAATGGGAGAATGGGGAAAGCTTTTGCGCAAGTCGCGTATCTAAGGACGCCGTCCACTCAGGTCAACTTGGGAAAAGATGTCAAAGGTACGGCTAAAAAGTGTATAAACGTTAAATGTGAACTCCAGAAATTAATAAATGTGGATCCATAGGTCTACTTACACTTTTAAATTTTTAAAACATCAAAAATCACTGGCCCCATCCCGAGGCAATTGCCCCGTGCCCACCTCAACCCCCACCCTATCGGTGTTGGCGGATACAATGCCACAAAATACCAAATTCTTTAAACCAGAATACTGGTGTCAAAGTTGGGGGGGGGGGGGGTGCAGCATATTGAGACATCCTTAACACATGTATCCCCGTTGATGCACCCCTGCACAGGAGGGGTGGGGGTGGGTACACTAGATCCTAAATATTACTATAAGGTACAAGTACATGTACATGCTAGATCCCCTCCCCCTGTTCAGTCTTTTGGTTTTTAACTAAAATACACTTTTTTTTCTTTTCTTCTTTTTTGTTACTCACTTTCGATTTTTGAAGGAGAAATCCGACAATTGAGTTATTCAACTCAAACTGTCCACATAATGGCGCAAAAGCAAAAACAGCCAATTTTAAAACATATTATTACCACATTAGCGGGCATTCTCTAGTATATTAACAGAGTTTAGCAAGGCGTTAAGACTCAGTAATTCATGACGCCTTGCAACCAACCTGAAGCAAGCTGTGGCATTAATGAAAACAAAATTCATTAACAGCCTGCTTCCGGTCATGGTAATAATAGTAATAACATGATTTTGTCGAGTGTCCTGGTTTATTAACGGTCCTTGAGGAATGAATAACAGCCCCCTGGTTTATTAATGGCTCTCAACTTCGTCTTGTGCTGGTAATAAACCCTCGGGCTGTTATTCATTCCTCTCGGGCCGTTAATAAACCGTAACGCTCTCCAAACTCATGTTATTGTTATATTGACAACTATTGTTTGATCAGGTAACAAAAAAACTGGGCAATAACTTTGTGCAGTTCATCATTGGCACAATTGACGAATTGCGTAATTTACCTGGTTCGGTACCGGTCAAATAGGCTACCCTTTCAAACACACTATTTCTAATGTAAAAATACTACTGCCAATTTTTTTTTGGTAGTTAAACCTAGGAAGTATGAACCCTCAGGGTTTTATCCAGCTATTTTGGGAGTATGGCCGGGTCCCTACAGATTGGGAAAAAATGCGGCATAAAGCCAAAATTGGGAATTTTTCAAGATACACAATTATATGTGTTGTGAATGGTTTTTTTATTTGACAATTGTAATTATAGTATAATACACACCTTATAAAACAATTTTTCTGGTCCCAGTAGAGTTGTAGAAATCATTGATGGCATCTAGGTCAGTATCGGTCAGTGTTTCAGGACCAGCACACACTTGCATTAGTGCATCAAGGTTGTCCTGATTGAGACGGCTCCTTGAAGGCATACAGAGTAAGTTCAGAAGAGAGAATGATCTTTCAACTGATGCAGTGGATGATGGTATTATCAGCAAGTATCTGAGTAATAGCAGCATAATGGGAAACACTGAACACAAATCTGGCACATTTGATTTTCCCTTCGATGATAAATCTCCTTGTTACGGTGTGGAAATATTAATGATATTGGTAACAGAAAGAAATCTGAGAATCAGCAACAATAACTATGAATTTAACTATCCTATAATTTAATTAAAAAAAAATTAATATATAAAAAAAAATGATACAAAGATCTTTACACTAATTGGTTTACAGAAAATAAAAACAGTGGTACTTATCAATTATTGAATTAGTCCAAAGTACAGTTTGACAGAATCCAGTAATCCAGTGGTGAAGAATCTTGTGAAAAAAGTTACCAGCTGGTAGTATTAAATCCAAGAATGTATCTTCAGAAACAGTATCCCACAGATTTGTAATAAAATTTTCACTTATAAATTATAAATTTCAGCAGTCTCCAATAAAATACAATAAAATGCTCTGCAAAATTCAAATGGAGTAAAAATCCAAGAAGTATTAGCATCACAGGTAATTTCCAAATAATCCAGTAGAATCCTGGCTTTTCACAGAATAATATTATTCTGTTTCACAGAAACTATAAATCCTCTTTTCCAAGATGAATAAATTCTCTTCATAATTCTCTTTTGGAATCAATCTTCCAAATTCACAAAGAAGCACTGCTTCTATAATAAATGCACTGTTCTGAAACAATAATAAACTCCAATGGAAACAGCTGAAGTGAGTCTTTCTGAAATAGCTTTTAAAAAATGAGGTTCTGAATTCTGTTGACAAACCTTTACATATATAGTACCCAGATAGAATGTCCTAGAAGATTGTCCAAAGTTCTGATTTCTATCAGTTTCTAGGTGATTCTGTCATAATTCAAGTAAACAAGGTCATTGACCTACTTAAACAATTAACAGCTAGATTTGCAATAGATTAGAGTGACAACGATGTAAACAAAGGTCACTCAGTGCAAATGAGTCAGACCAGTCAGAAAATACAGAAAAATATCAATCTCGTAGAATTATCAACTAAGGATATATCAATCCCGATATAATATGGGGTCTATAACACACTCCGCCTTAAAAGAAAAAGTTTGAAGGTACTGAAAACTTTTTATATAACTTTAGCAAACTCTGACTGGTTTACAATACACACACGATAATCTTCACAAAACTTTTAATAAACATATATATACACTTGAAATGAATAGGGACCGATCAGATCATTTTAAATTAGGATATTCTGGAAAGAGCATCAACTACAACATTATCTCTTCCCGAAATATGCCTAATCTCTAAATTATATTCTTGAAGGGCTAAACTCCACCGCAATAATCTTTGATTCTTGTTTTTCATTTTTAGCTCAACTTTGGCAAAGCCAAATTTGAGCTTATGCCATGGCCAGTCGTCCGTCTGTCCATCAACAATTCAATACGGCTCAGGCTAGAGGCCGTATTTATGAACTGATCTTTACAAAACTTCTTGGGTACCTTTGTTATGACTGTGGGACAAGAACGAGTGTTTTTTTGGTCGCATCCAAGATTCAAGTTGGCCACTGGTAGCCATTTTGTAGAAAATTAGGGGCAATCAGAACTTCCATATGAAAGCGATGATTTGAATAATTTTTTGTATGAATGTTTAGTATCATGGGATACATCACATATAATACGGAGTTTTCTCTTGTGCGTAAATTATGCAAATTAGACTAACTTTGATGTATTTAGTGTTACTTTCAGCTCTGTAAGTGCAAATGCCAATATGGCTCGGGCTAGAGGCCGTATTTATGAACCGATCTTTACAAAAGCAAAAACAGCCAATTTTAAAACATATTATTACCACTTTAGCGGGCATTCTCTAGTATATTAACAGAGTTTAGCAAGGCGTTAAGACTCAGTAATTCATGACGCCTTGCATCCAACCTGAAGCAAGCTGTGGCATTAATGAAAACAAAATTCATTAACAGCCTGCTTCCGGTCATGGTAATAATAGTAATAACATGATTTTGTCGAGTGTCCTGGTTTATTAACGGTCCTTGAGGAATGAATAACAGCCCCCTGGTTTATTAATGGCTCTCAACTTCGTCTTGTGCTGGTAATAAACCCTCGGGCTGTTATTCATTCCTCTCGGGCCGTTAATAAACTGTAACGCTCTCCAAACTCATGTTATTGTTATATTGACAACTATTGTTTGATCAGGTAACAAAAAAATTGGGCAATAACTTTGTGCAGTTCATCATTGGCACAATTGACGAATTGCGTAATTTACCTGGTTCGGTACCGGTCAAATAGGCTACCCTTTCAAACACACTATTTCTAATGTAAAAATACTACTGCCAATTTCAACAGTTCTTGTACTTACAGGCATGCGTTATGGCAAAACACATGTACATTGCATTTTTCTGAATCTTATGCAAGGATATCGACACGCATCAGCAAATATTTTTTCCGATGTTTTGTTTGCAACAAAATTAGGACACAGAAATGACGCCAGTTAGAATCTCTAAAAAAAATGCCAAACATTAAGTTCGAGTAATGTTATAACCTATATTTATTTAAACATGGATAATGTATTAACAAGTAACAGCTGTCATTTTTCTTCATAATGTGTTCGTTTTTAATAGAACTAAATTGTTTTTGTGAGATTTGCGTAACTGAGCAAAAACCGTTACCGGACAAATGACTGTATTAGCTTCTCACTCAATATAGGGGTACTCGTAAACAATAAATAACTTTTGTGCATACGCCGTGAGCTCCTAAGTTTCAGAAAACGCGAAAATACAAGGACGGCAAAAAGTTGTTTGTTTTCTAGTAATGACATATAGAAGGAACAAATTTCTATCATGAGTTACAGTCACATTGGCAGTATTGGATTATTTTTTTGCAACTTCAATTTCCTGGATTAAATAAAAGTGAATATTTTGACTTTTAAGACTTGATATTTGTTACTTTATACATAATCTTCGTTTTCAAAGAGTTACGGCAAAATCAGCCTCAAATATTTTTCAGGCCAGCATGTTTAAGAAAACAGACTTACTCGGTAGTATCGAATCAATTTTGGTAGTATCGAATCGCCAACTTCATATTCCCCATTCTCCATTTAATTGGCGGAAACCTTGGCATACTTTGCATAACATAAACCAGAAAAATGTAATCCATCACAAAATCGCCATGTTTATTGCACTCTCTGCCAAACCGCCATCATTTTTTCTATCTTCCCTAGCACATCGTCAATGCCGGAAGGGAAAACAAAAAATCTAAATAGAGCATATGATGCACCCTTCATGTGTTACCAGTAATACCACATGAGATTGACTGGAACGTGAATAATTAGACCCCCAAATCATTTAAATCATCGGTGTATTTACGGAGGTGGGGTGGGAGAGGGGTACACACTCTTAAATTTTACCAGGCCTCTAACAAATTTCAGAAAGTAGGTTTTATAGCATTGTCGCTTCAAAAAAGATGAATAGGGGTCCAACACATCACTGTATGTGGCTATGCAGTGCTGAAAATCGCTGTCCCCCCCCCCCCCCCCCCCCCTTCCCACTTCAATCACGTTCAATGTCTTCATATAAATTTCTGAACATTTTCCTGGGGAGCCCTCCTCCCCCGCCCCCTCAACCCCCCACCCTCATCAACACCTGCTCGCACATCCACCCCAATTCAGGCTTTTGCCCATGTGGATTTCACTTCGACATATCATTGGGTTTAAAAATAATAATTAAATGGTTTATGTCTGATATTTTACCCAAGCTAAAAAAAATGATACATTTGTCCCTTGAGTGCAAGAAGGCTAAAGCATTGCAAAGCCTCCTTGTTCTCAAAGGATGAAATACACCACCACCCATGCTTTTCCGTAGATTATGAGGCCTAAAACATAAACCAAGAACATCAACTTTTAATGGCAAAGAAACAATTACAGAAATAAAAAATAAAATAAAAAACCGCTCGCCCACATGCAATTTTGCAAATAATGGCCCGAGAAACAGAAGATCTACTTTGTCCGGCCTTAGGCACATTTATTCAAATATTCCTTTTGTAAATTGAATGGACTTTTCCACTAATTATTCCTTGAGTTAAATGTAGATGAATGTTTAGTGGAGCTGAAACGGTTAAAGGGTTTTCTTGATTGATTAATCACATGGATTAACCTTGGTTAACTGTTTAATCAGTTGTCCCAATAGATCACTGAATAGCTGCCTCGCTGTTGATGATTTACAGTGTTAATAATGTCCCATTTTCTGGCTATTGATACAGTGTAATGTTCACATGATTGAACAAGTACATCAGCACGCAATTTCCATGCTGTATTCTATTCCATATCACACAGGAATCTTAATAATATGAAAGAAAAACATTGTTCATGACCTAAGACTTACCCATGTGGCATGTGCATAGGGCCCTGCGAAGCTTCGAGTATTCGATTCGATGTCGACATCGCTTTGGTATTCGTATATCGATCTCGAATAGTTTGCCGATTCGTTAGTTAAACGAAGCTTCGAGGAAAATGAATCGGTGTTCGACAATGTCGACATCAGTTGAAATAAGGAGCGAACTCTTCTAGTTTTAATGTTTCTATCAGGAAAATAGTCAAATTCATTGCAAAATTCTGTCGTTTCACTTTCAGTTTCAGATTCCCAGAAAACCACACATCGCAAATTCGCTATTTATAGATTTCCTGGAATTCGTGTGAGAGTTATTCGCAGAATCCCGTTTGCTCAGCGGCTCTGTGCAAGTTGTAACATGTTCACGCCCATCTATACAACCAAAATATCCAGCTATGGTCCTAAGGCCTGCTCCCAGTCCCGGAATCTTCTAACACAATAATGGAGACATGTCACCTGGAGCGCTCCCATTATTAAGTTAGAAAACTGTGGGGGGAAAACCTCTGTAGTTTCTTTGCATTGTTCGGAGTTGGTACTTGGAAGTTGGAATGAAGTAAAAGCAATTTGTGTGAATGAGCACTGCGTCACTATTCGAGTTAACTAATGCAGAAACTAACACAGTTTAACGCCTTCGCTGCTTTTGATGTATACTGTGTTATTGAGTTGAGAACGGACCGAAATCTACAAGACCCAAATTCTGATAATACAAAAACAACCAAACATAACAATAATGTATTTAGGCATGCTAACGTACCTGAAGTTAGCGGCTGTAGCTGACTTCAATCCATGGGAATTAATGTGCCACTTGTATTACGTTAGTGCTTTTAAGTCTCATGTTTCAATTTAGTGGTTTGTCTTAAATGTCTCTGGGCAGTAACACCTTAATTTGTCCATATTTATGTCTTGAATTTATTGTCGGGCCAAGTGAACATCTGGATGGCCATTCAACGAGAAAGAAAATTAAAACAACGCCAAGTTGTCGAGTTATGTCAACGATCTCTTCTCGCAGTGCTTTCCGGACATCTCTGCACAAGATAATGCCAGTTATAATTATTTCTCGAGTTTATCCCGATTCGATTCGAGATTCGATTCGATGTCGACATCAGTCCCAATTCGATTCGAGATTCGATTCGAACATAAATTTCCCGATTCGCAGGGCCCTACATGTGCAGAAATAAGAGAGCAGTTAACGTGCATAATCCCAGGTAAGTATATTGCAGCAGACCTTCGATTTTAGGAGTGCACGATCGTCCTTGCAGCCTTGCACCTGCACTGGGCCCTAGTAAACATGCGCAGTGTGATGCGCTCTGGAAACTGGAAAGGCTATGGTTAAGAAAAAATTGAGTGTGTCTGCAATGTCTTCCAGTTCCAGACTGCCAGTAGCTTTGAAGGTTTGTTGATGTGGGGGTGTGTATGAATAATGATGACTCGCTTGCAGTGTGAGTGTCGTATCTCGCTCAATGAGTCTGCACATGGAATTAGTTTCAGTGGCATCATTTGATCTTTTCCAGGGAAGTTGCAGACTTACAGCTGCTTTGAGAACGTCATAAACCAAACAACTCAATAATTAATAATTTAAATAGAGGCATACATGTAGCTCTTAACATTCCCTAAAGTAGTTATGTGTGTGTGTGGGGTGTGTATAACGAAGTACCCATGTTATAACTGTTGTTTTGTCCCCCTCCCCCACCACATACACATACACACTTGTTTTCTTGTTTAACTTGATTTGGTCTGCATTTGAAATGATGCAAATGTCGACCATATATTATATATCTGTCAATCTTATAGTGTATCTCCCCCATTCATATGACATAACACTCGTATTTGTTAATGGTATTACTGAGACGTAGAATACTTAGCATTCATCGCATTTCAGACACACTGCCCACACATTCTAATGACATCAAAGTGAATGTTACAGTAAAGTGACAACGTTATCAGGATAAAACACATGCCAACTTCACTGATGTTTTGAGTCAACTTCATAGCGAGTACTGCATGCATTTGAAACTGACAACTCGCTGACGACTGAGTGTGGCAATGTCTATGTGAGCCAGGGTTGTGTTTGTTACAGTGTAAACACCCGTAATGCTGTAGTTCAAAGGTAACGGTTAGTCTATCAAGAACTTTTTTGATCGATCATGATGTTGATCGTCAGTTAATCGATTAACTGGTTCACTGTTTCAGCTCTAATGTTTAGCTTAACTTGACAAAGTCAAGATAAGCTATTGCCATCATGTGTGCAGAAGTCTCTTCACATATTCTTTAACACTGGCTACACTCCGAAGTTACATGTATTGTCCAATCATTACAAAATTTCATGTGCAGATTCAAGGTCATGTCTAGATGTAAACGACCCATTTTGGTTGTGAATGGTCAACCCTGATGGCTGCGCAGAATCGAAACCTGAAAACATTTAGCAGAGTCTACAGGTTGTATTTATTAAGGAATTTCATTGTAAATTGGTAGGTCGACTCTGTATAATGTCTTGATGAGAATGTCTATTTTGGTCGAGTTCAGTCAACCGTGATGGCTGCAGGGCCATGTGACATAGATTCCTTTAGCACAGTCTACAGGTTGCATTTATGAAGGGATTCATTGTAAATTGGTAGGATGACTCAGTGTAATGTCTAGATGAGAAGGTCCTATTTTGATTGTGATTGGTCAGTAGTGCCGGCCGCACGGACAAGTTCCCTAGATTTGTTTAACACAGTCTACAGAGCATATTTATGAAGCAATTTCATTGTAACTTGGTGGGATAACTCGGTATGATGTCTAGATGAGACTATCATATTTTGGTCATGATCGGTCATCCATTACCGTTCCATGGGCACATGACCTAGATTCCCTTAGCACTGTGTGCAGGTCGTAATTATGAATGGATTTCATTGTAACTGTAACTTGGTAGCATGACTTAGTGTGATATCCAGATGAGAATGTCCTATTTTGGTCGCAAAAGGATCAATCGTGACTGCTGGATGGGCACGTGACCTTGATTCATTTAGCAAAGTCTATGAGTCATATTTATGAAGGGATTTCATTGTAACTTGGTAGGATGACGTTTTGGAATGATTTTACTGTAACTTGGTTACTTTGGTTGATATACATTAATTGTGACGGTCAAATCATTCCAGGTCTCAGTTCTTTAGTACAGACTACACCTCAGATTATTCTTGTTGAAAACATGATATGTAGGGTACAGAACTTAACATATTCTCAATTATCACAGCTCTTGTCTTTTTTCATAATCCTTTCAAAAACATTGAACATTATCCTTTTCATCCAACACTACACACAGTCAAGTTAAGCTGCAGTGTCACTGACACTTTCATTTATCAAATGTTGCCATGGCTGCTTCATAGCAGCCATGACTAGTTTTGAAAAAAAATATCTTAAAAATACTTTGCAATTTAAGAGTTAACAGGGTAATTCTGTATTTGAATGCCCCAAATTTATTTCCAGTGTATTTGTAAAAATTGCTTCATTTATATGTCCATAAGCATCTGTTTCTCCTATGGGAACTCCAGAAAAGATAGCAGTGCTTGTTTACTGTAGGAAACCAACTCTGTTTTACTGATAAAATTGGACCCAGTCACCAATGCTTGGTCTGGAAGTCCTCTAAAATGGGATATAAACTATTGACTAACTAGACTTTATCTCCATGTTGCTGGAATGATTAGAAATTATTGTGTAGAAATATGTGACCTTGAACACAAATAAATTGTAAATAAATAAATATATAAGCATTTTGTTTGTATCACCGATGGATTTCTTCAGTAAAGAAATATGCTGCAACTGGAGAGTTCTTGACAGAGATGTTTATCTGATGCTTCTAGATGCATATCATGAATTTTGTTAACACTGTGATTCTTTTGATCTCCAAAATTAATAAGATCTGAACAGGTGGTGCCACCTTTGCATTGCTTTGAAAAAGTCCATGTAACCCATAAGTTTATTCTTACTCAAGAACTCAGCATGTAGGCTGCATTTATTTTGGCAGTGATTTTACATCACTGTTGGCTGCCTATTCAGTTAGCCAACAGTGATGTAGAAACAATATTAAGTTACCTGAATTTTCCCGTGAGAAGCCCTGCAAGTGAAGCAATGTTTGTTTACTGTGGTAAACAAGCTTTGTTTTACCGGTAAAATAGCACCCAGTTGGCCATGCTGAAAATCCTCTAAAATTGGCAATACGAGTATAAACGATTGTCTGGACTTGACTTTATCTCCATGTTGTGGTCACGATTAGCCATTGTACATAACTATGTGACCATAAACACCAATAAGTAAATAAATAGTTCCCTGCATATGTGTACATATATATATGGTAGTTATTATCGTAAAATTAATTTGAGGCTTCTGTGGGTAATAAAAGATATATTTTATCAACTTGTATGCAATTAAATGGAGTATAATGTACTTGTAGGTAAACAACTATAAAGCCATCCAAATTGAAGTTCATCCTTTAGAGAATAAAGATAGTTCTCAAGTATGGTTTCAAGATATTCATTTACAGGTAAATTTTTTACTCCCATTGTTTCTTTTTAGGGAACTTGACCCTGAGGCCATAATATAAATATGTTGCATCCTGCAGATTGGTTTCAAACTAAGGCAGTTTGAAACATCAAGATTCGATTCAATTCAGTATTGTTGCAAGAATTGAATTTTATTTGATTCCTGTTGATTTAACATTTTTTTCATCTAATTCTTGGAGTGTAGATATCCCGCGGTCTCAGAGTTTAATTCATGGAAATTAAGCGGCATTTTATTACAACCAAAGATCCAGTGGTTTTGCCTCAGGGGAAATAAATTTAAAATTTAAACCTAGGAAGTATGAACCCTCAGGGTTTTATCCAGCTATTTTGGGAGTATGGCCGGGTCCCTACAGATTGGGAAAAAATGCGGCATAAAGCCAAAATTGGGAATTTTTCAAGATACACAATTATATGTATTGTGAATGGTTTTTTTATTTGACAGTTGTAATTATAGTATAATACACACCTTATAAAACAATTTTTCTGGTCCCAGTAGAGTTGTAGAAATCATTGATGGCATCTAGGTCAGTATCGGTCAGTGTTTCAGGACCAGCACACACTTGCATTAGTGCATCAAGGTTGTCCTGATTGAGACGGCTCCTTGAAGGCATACAGAGTAAGTTTAGAAGAGAGAATGATCTTTCAACTGATGCAGTGGATGATGGTATTATCAGCAAGTATCTGAGTAATAGCAGCATAATGGGAAACACTGAACACAAATCTGGCACATTTGATTTTCTCTTCGATGATAAATCTCCTTGTTACGGTGTGGAAATATTAATGATATTGGTAACAGAAAGAAATCTGAGAATCAGCAACAATAACTATGAATTTAACTATTCTATAATTTAATTAAAAAAAAATTAATATATAAAAAAAAATGATACGAAGATCTTTTACACTAATTGGTTTACAGAAAATAAAAACAGTGGTACTTATCAATTATTGAATTAGTCCAAAGTACAGTTTGACAGAATCCAGTAATCCAGTGGTGAAGAATCTTGTGAAAAAAGTTACCAGCTGGTAGTATTAAATCCAAGAATGTATCTTCAGAAACAGTATCCCACAGATTTGTAATAAAATTTTCACTTATAAATTTCAGCAGTCTCCAATAAAATATAATAAAATGCTCTGCAACATTCAAATGGAGTAAAAATCCAAGAAGTATTAGCATCACAGGTAATTTCCAAATAATCCAGTAGAATCCTGGCTTTTCACAGAATAATATTATTCTGTTTCACAGAAACTATAAATTCTCTTTACCAAGATGAATAAATTCTCTTCATAATTCTCTTTTGGAATCAATCTTCCAAATTCACAAAGAAGCACTGCTTCTATAATAAACGCACTGTTCTGAAACAATAATAATCTCCAATGGAAACAGCTGAAGTGAGTCTTTCTGAAATAGCTTTTAAGAAATGAGGTTCTGAATTCTGTTGACAAACCTTTACATATATAGTACCCAGATAGAATGTCCTAGAAGATTGTCCAAAGTTCTGTTTTCTATCAGTTTCTAGGTGATTCTGTCA
Source organism: Pictodentalium vernedei (assembly GCA_031216915.1). Taxonomy (NCBI): domain Eukaryota; kingdom Metazoa; phylum Mollusca; class Scaphopoda; order Dentaliida; family Dentaliidae; genus Pictodentalium; species Pictodentalium vernedei. The sequence goes on from CM062292.1 coordinate 157,666,552, forward strand.
TAATTCAAGTAAACAAGGTAATTGACCTACTTAAACAATTAACAGCTAGATTTGCAATTGATTAGAGTGACAACGATGTAAACAAAGGTCACTCAGTGCAAATGAGTCAGACCAGTCAGAAAATACAGAAAAATATTAATCTTGTAGAATTATCAACTAAGGATATATCAATCCCGATATAATATGGGGTCTATAACACACCCCGCCTTAAAAGAAAAAGTTTGAAGGTACTGAAAACTTTTTATATAACTTTAGCAAACTCTGACTGGTTTACAATACACACACGATAATCTTCACAAAACTTTTAATAAACATATATATACACTTGAAATGAATAGGGACCGATCAGATCATTTTAAATTAGGATATTCTGGAAAGAGCATCAACTACAACATTATCTCTTCCCGAAATATGCCTAATCTCTAAATTATATTCTTGAAGGGCTAAACTCCACCGCAATAATCTTTGATTCTTGTTTTTCATTTTTAGCTCAACTTTGGCAAAGCCAAATTTGAGCTTATGCCATGGCCAGTCGTCCGTCTGTCCATCAACAATTCAATACGGCTCAGGCTAGAGACCGTATTTATGAACTGATCTTTACAAAACTTCTTGGGTACCTTTGTTATGACTGTGGGACGAGAACGAGTGTTTTTTGGGTCCCATCCAAGATTCAAGTTGGCCACTGGTAGCCATTTTGTAGAAAATTAGGTGCAATCAGAACTTCCATATGAAAGCGATGATTTGAATAATTTTTTGTATGAATGTTTAGTATCATGGGATACATCACATATAATACGGAGTTTTCTCTTGTGCGTAAATTATGCAAATTAGTCTAACTTTGATGTATTTAGTGTTACTTTCAGCTCTGTAAGTGCAAATGCCAATATGGCTCGGGCTAGAGGCCGTATTTATGAACCGATCTTTATGAAACTTCTTGGGTACCTTTGGTATCACCCTTGGACGAGAACGAGTGTTTTTGGGTCTGGTCCAAAATTCAAGAAGGTCGATGGCAGCCATTTTGTACAAAATTAGGTGCAATCAGATTTTTGCACAGAACTTCCATATGAAAGTGCTGATTTGAATAATTTTTTGTGTGAATGTTTAGTACCATGGGATACATAACATATAATACGGGTTTTTTTTCTCATGCAGAAATTATGCAAATTAGATGAACTTTGATTTTTTCAGTGCGACTTACACACAGTAAGTACACATGTCAATACGGCTTGGGCTAGAGCCTGTATTTATGAACCGATCTTTACGAAACTTCTTGGGTACCTTTGTTATCACTGTGGGATGGGAACAAGTGTTTTTGGGTGTGGTCCGAAATTCAAGATGGCCACCAGCAGCCATTTTGTACCAAAATTAATGCAATCAGTCTTTTGTACAGAACTTCTGTATGAAAGTTCTGATTTGAATAAATTTTTGTATGAATGTTTAGTAACGTGGAATACATCACATATAGTAAGGGTTTTTTCTCGTGCAGAAATTATGCAAATTAGATGAACTTTGATTTATTCAGAGCTACATATACACTGTAAGTGCACATGTCAATACGGCTCTGGTTAGAGGCTGTATTTATCAACCAATCTTCACGAAACTTCTTGGGTACCTTTGTTATCACCTTGGGACGAGAACAAGTGTTTCTGGGTGCGGTCCAAAATTCAAGATGGCTGCCAGTGGCCATTTTGCACTGAAATTAGGTCCAATCAGTTTTTTGTCACAACTTCTATCCAGCTCATATTTATGAATTGATCTTCACGAAACTTCTTGGGTACCTTTGTTTTCACCTTGGACAGGAACAAGTGTGTTTTGGGGTGCCTTTGTTATCACTGTGCTATGAGAACAAATATTTTGGGGTTCAGTCAGACCCACTCTGGGACTCAAGATTGCTTTTCTAGTCTAGCATCAGACTGTCACCCACCTTTACAATACTTTACTTATACATTTGTTACAGGCTACGGTCAGTATTTATGTACAAAACGTTACAATATTTGATATGGACCTTTGTTATCAGGTCATTACCCAGATGTTTGTCATTGCTGTGTCACATACTGTACACGCACATGTCTTAACAAGCTGAGCTACAGTGTCATTGACACTTTCATATTGATAAAAGTTAAGGGGTTATGATCGGTGTAAACTGTAATTGGGCATTGGGTGGTTCGTAGAGATACACATCAAAATGGGTTAATGCCAAAATTAGAGCCAAAGTTTCTTTTTCGACTGTAGAGTAATTCTTTTGATGTTTGAGAAATTTTCTGAAGAAATAACGTACAGGGTGATCAATACCTTGGGAATCTTCCTGGGCAATATATCCACCTGCTCCATTGTCACTTGCATCTGTAAATAATTTGAAGGGATTTTCATAATTGGGACTGGCCTGGACAGGGAAATTATTTAATAATGTTTTTATTCCCTTAAAGGATTTCTGGCACTCCTCAGTCCAAACAAACTGAACCCTTTTGCGCAATAAACTGGTCAAAGGGGAAACAACATCTGAGAAATTTTCTGTAATATCCAGCCATGCTTAAGAATCTCATGAGCTCTTTTTTTAGAGCTTGGTACTGGAAAATTTACAATGGCATCAACTTTTGCCGCAATCGGCCTAACCTGCCCCTGCCCCACAACATGGCCTAAATAATTTACAGTTGCTTTGCCAAATTCTGATTTTACCAAGTTGATAGTTAGGTTGGCTTGGGTTACTTTGTCCAAAAATTCTTGAATATGCTTTAGATGATCAGCCCAATTTGTATCTGTGTATATAATAACATCATCAATATAAGCTTCACTGTAATCTAGGTCTGCAATTGAGTGGTTATCCATGCGCTGGAAAGTTGCAGGAGAATTTTTCATACCAAAAGGGGTTATTTTATATTGATACAACCCAAATGTGGTAACAAAAGCAGATATTTCTTTTGCTTTTTCTGTTAAAGGAACTTGCCAATAACCCTTTAACAAGTCAAATTTTGTCACAAATTTAGCATGGCCAAGTTTGTCAATGCAGTCATCATTTCTTGGAACTGGATAATTGTCTGTTTTGGTGAGGCTGTTCACTTTTCGGTAATCCGTACAAAATCGGTAACTCCCATCAGGTTTTGGGAAAAGTATGCAGGGCGAACTCCAGTTGCTATGACTAGGTTCTATGATCTCATTGTCCAGCATATATTGTATTTCCTTTCGCATGATCTCAGCTTTGAAAGGGTTCAATCTATATGGATGCTGTTTGATGGGATTTGCCTCTCCTACATCAACATCATGAACAATAACAGATGTCTTACTAGGCACATTGGGAAATAAGTGTTGATATTTGAAAATTAAATCAACTAAATCTTTTCTTTGGTCAGGCAGTAAATAATCCATTTTATTTTGTAGATCTCGCAGAACATCTGAATTCTGTAACTTCAGAGGTACATTTTTGTCACCTTCAAGAATATCCTCCACAGGAATTTCCACCTCATCAATGTGGGTGACTGTTGAGACTGGTAGAGAGCTTGGTTCTCTCTCATAATATGTTTTCAACATATTTATATGGCACAGCTGAGTATTTTTGAGTCTGTCGGGAGTCTCAACAACATAATCAGTATCACTGATCTTGTGCTTAACAATATAAGGGCCTGAATATCTTGCTTGTAAAGCATTGCCCTTTAAAGGGAATAATACTAGCACATTGTCCCCAAGTTTAAAGGTGCGAAATTTCGCCTTTTTATCATACCAGGTCTTCATATGACTCTAGGCTTTCTGTAAATGTTTATTTGCCATTTCTCTGGCCTGGTGCAATTTTTCCTTAAATGTGGACACATAGTCCAGAAGAGGAATTTCAGGTGGCTTTTCCTCAAGCCATTTCTCCTTCAAAGCAGTGAGAGGACCCCTCACTGAGTGTCCAAACACTAATTCAGAAGGTGCTGAACCCCAGAGATTCTTGTACAGTCTCACAGACTGCAAATAAGAGGAGATGTACTCCTTCATCCCATTCCTTCTCATTATCCTCCCCATAGGCCTGTATCATGGTCTTCAGTGTTTGATGAAAGCGTTCAAGAGCACCTTGACTCTCGGGATGGTAGGTACTTGATACTTGATGTGTTCTGCTTAATTTTGAGCTCATACATCACCTGCTGAAAAATGTTTGACATCAGATTTGAACCTTGGTCTGATTGCATTGACCTGGGTAGACCGAAAGTCGTGAAAAATTTTATCAAGGCCTTAACTATAGTCGTAGTTTTAATATTTCTTAGAGGTATAGCCTCAGGAAATCGTGTAGAAGCACACATGATGGTAAGTAGATATTCATTTCCAGATCTTGTTCTAAGCAATGGGCCAACACAATCAATAATAATTCTATTAAATGGCTCCTCAAAAGCAAGGATTGGTTGAAGGGGAGCAGGAGGAATCTTCTGGTTGGGTTTTCCTACAATCTGACAGGTGTGGCAGGTTTTACAAAATTCGACAAAATCCTGTCGAAGCTTGGGCCAGTAAAAACACTGTTGAATACGAGAGTAGGTATTTTTATATTGTACCAATGACCCAGACTTAACTGGTGCTAACTCTTAAAAATTCAGGGCCAAACACAAATTTTGCCCCCCCCCACCCCCAATCCCCCAAATTTGCATCAAAATCAAAAAAATCAATGTCCTATACTGTCCTCCATACTTTTGTCTACTTCATTCTTTGTTTGGCCCTTCAATCAGTAACATCCCACTGATATCTGTGCTTATAATCTCAGTTAAAATGATGCCAGACACAAAATCATGAAGGAAATGGTGGATCCAAGGATGAAATAAGAGGATGAGAGGAAGAAACAGTGGAAGGATGTGTTCAGGGCTGTAAATTATAATTTTTATGTAAAATTATTTCATGTTCCCTAATTTTGGGGCATGGGCCTGATGTTTTCATTCTTGCTATGAATAATCTCCACTGTTTGTTCAGTCTTTCCTCTCTCCCTTTCCTTGACAGTGATTCCTTGTCTTCTGTAAGGTTCAGCTTATTGCCAGATACATTAATATTGTCCGTAAGTGTAACATTAATTTTTAGATATGTTTTAAAATTTTTGTCCACACTTAGGCTTTTTGGGGATCCAGTTGGGCTCATCGTTCCCTTTGGGAACTTGGGCTCATGTCAAAATTTTTTCGAAAATTTTTTCTTTTCAATTATTTTTTGAAATTTTCGTAATGGATTATATTATTATTATGTATCTTTGTATTTTCAAGGGTTAGTGCGAGTACTACGGCTGTTTAATATTTTTTAAATATGAAAGAATATTGTTCAAATTGTAAATCGAGGAAGTCTTCCTCTGATTCTCATGCTCATTGTATTTGCTGTAGTCAATGTACTCGCACTAATTCTTGCTCAGTGTGTGCCAATTGGGATGACAAATGTTGGAGACGTGTGTCACGGTATATTGTTAGTGGTGAGAGGTCCTTGCTGGTCCTCTCACCACAGGGTCACTCTAGTTTTTCAGTCTCTTTTTCAGAGGAACAAGAACAGGGTGATGTTTCCGTGATGTCTTCAGGAAGTGTGCTGCCATCGTCGCAATCAAAGTGCTCAAGGAAATTCGACAAGTGCCTAGATCCTTAGTAGGATTGACGACCTTGTCACCAACTAGCTCGCCTGGTGAAGCTATCACTTGTAGATCGGTGATGTGTCGCCGGGTTCGTCTGTTGCGGTCCAGGAGAGGAGAAGGGATGTTGCGAGCACTATAATCTCGGATCACGCACACCCGGCGACGCCGGATTGGAGGATGGAACAGTCAGTCCGGTAGCTAGCTCATTCAGCTCGACCGCGAGCTAGAGAGAGCCCCCTCACTCTTACAACACCATCTGGGGCCAGATGTTGACGTCCATAACGTTCGTCAGTTGGAGCATACGTCCACTCCTCCTGCTCAGGACGCTCCGTCGCATAGACATCCGGGCGCGGCTAGTCTATTGGCTTCCTCTTCCACACACCAGCACACACACGACCGCACCATGGCTATGTGACCTCAGATATCCAGCCTGCTTCGCCGACCAAGGATTCTACGTCGACCAGGTCACTCCATCTGGTAGCCAAGGACACGAGTCAGGAAGTTCGCATAAAAGAATTATGCAAGAGGCACCGTCCCAGGAGCTTCCAAACAACGTAAGACCGCAGCTCCACAGGCCTCCGTGACAGACTTGCTATCGCTGATTTTTTGGTCTACTTGTTTGACGAGATCAAACTGCAGCCAATAACTATTAAGGGCTATAGGTCTATGCTATCGGATACTTATGCTCATCATGATAGCTTACAAATTGGATCTAATGTCTCTTTATCTAAGTTAGTTAAAAACTTTTCGATAAATGGACCTAGAACCCTTAGGTTAATTCCTAAGTGGAATTTAGAATGTGTTCTTCTGAAGCGAAAAGAAGTGCCATTTGAACCCCTGGATATGGTAGACTTCAAATACTTATCTTAAAAGACAGCTTTTCTCTTAGCCTTCTCTTCTGCTAGAAGAGTTAGTGAGCTTCATGCTCTATCTGTTGATGATTCTCACTATCGTAGTGTTGGTAATACTATTACTTTGACCACTAATGTTGGATTTTTTACTAAGAATCAGTCTCCTAATAAGTACCCTGAACCAATTGTTATTAAGGCTCTTCTATCCTGAGATGGCCATTGGCCTTTGCTATGTCCAGTTAGAGCTATGCGTATTTACAAACATAGATCTGAGTTTATCAGAAAGGGACGTCTCTGCTGCCTAATAGAAGGGACATCTTGGTCCATTCTATTTCCAGGTGGATTCAATTGACTATTCATACTGCTTATGAAAAATTATCTTCTCAGCAGTCTGTGCTTAAGATTTCAGCGCATGAAGTTAGAGCACTGTCTGCATCTTGGGCTTATGCTAATAGTATTGCTATTATGGATCTGATGAAGGCTGCATACTGGTCTCAGCCTTTTACGTTCACTAATTACCTGCGTTGCCAGCGGCAGAGCAGGTCTAGTAACTGCTCGGCTCCATCCTTCCATCAGTCCGTCCATCCATCAGTCCGTCCGAAACACTTCTTCCATCAAAGTTTTCTTGGCTTCTATGAAAGGGAATAATGAGGAGTTGTATCGTGTATCTAATTTTCAGATCTGCCATGCAGCCACTTCCTGTTTGCCAATACTTTGAAGTCTGTTCATCTCTGTAATCAATTGCATGCAGCGACGCAGGTCCAGACCCGGTATTGGTCTTGGCTTGTTTTTACCTTAGAAATACTGAGTCTATTTCTGGCGACCTTAGATGTTTAGGTCTGTTATCTGTTGCTCAGAATGTCGTCCACTAAACAGTTGCAACTAGAGTTATGTAGGCTTTCTGTTCCAGCAGTGACTCTGTCCTGCTGCCCTCTTCATTCTGGGGTGATTGACCCAGAGCAAGGGAAAGGGGGGGGGGGGGGGAATGGTGTTCCCTTATATCACCTGCTTTATAGTGAAAAGCAAGGGGGAATACCTCCTCTGGAGTCAGTAATTCTGAGTCGGTGCTGGGATGGTTTTAAAGTGTAAAGCTAATGTCTATCTCATTTATGTAATATTTTTAAAGTGTAGCTTGGTGTGAAGCATTTGTATATGTCACGTGTCATACGAGCATTAATATACAATCCTCAGACACTTTTAAATGAGTATAAAGAGTCTCATTCTCTGGAATATATTTATTGGCTTTCCTTTAAAAAATTAGTATAATGGGTTATATTGGATGTTAATAGAGATCATTGATGTTATTGTGCTCAGTTATGGATTGGTAATATGTCTTTCATTTTTTGTATAAACAAGAAAGATATATGTAAATCCTGTTTCTCCTTTTCTCCTTGAGGGAATAATTCTGTTTATATGTAATTGAGCCTATTGGATTTTTCGTTATGTCCTAGGCCCTCCAGCCTTTTTTCTATTCAGCTAAGTCTGGGTCATTGGTACAGTATAAAAATATGAATAAATTTATAGTAATTTATATATTTTTTATACTTACCAATGACCCAGATGGGGATGGCCCACCCATGAGTTGGGAACTCATTCCTCCCCGCTGATTATATAACATTTACCAGGCACTGGTTGTAAGAATGAAGATTTGGCACCAATTTTGGTACTTCCTTGACACTGTGCATGTGCATTGGACAAAAGTATGGAGGACCATATAGGATATTGATTTTTTGGATTTTGATGCAAATTTGGGGGATGGGTGGGGGGGGGGGGGCAAAATTTGTGTTTGGCCCTGAATTTTTAAAAGTTAGCACCAGCTAAGTCTGGGTCATTGGTAAGTATAAAAAATATATAAATTACTATAAATTTTTTCATTTTCCTAACTCCCAAATGTCCAGCCATTGGATTTTCATGAGCCAGGCTTATTACTTCATTCCAGTATTTAGTTGGAACAACTATTTGATAAATAACCTCCCAATCACTATTGGAAGGTACTTCTGGTGGTTGCCATTTCCTCATGAGTACATCAGATTTTTAGTCCCCTACCGGCATCACCAGAGGGGACTATAGGTTTGCACTCTGTCCATCCGTCAGTCTGTCAGTCTGTCAGTCACACTTTTTTTCCGGAGTTTTTGGGGAAACGCTTCAACGGAATGATTTCATTTTTGGTAAACTACTATAGAACGATGGTTTACAGATCAAGTGTGAGTTTCATGCTGATTGCATTATTCTTGTGTGAGTTACGGCCCTTTGAAATATGGGAAAAAGCACCAAAATATCAATTTTCCAGAGTTTTTTTTGGAAACCCTTCAACGGAATGATTTCGTTTTTGGTAACCTACTATAGAACGATGACTTACAGATCAAGTTTCATTTGCACTCGATCCATCCATCAGTCTGTCAGTCAGTCTGTCAGTCATACTTTAGTTTTCCGGACTTTTTTGGGAAATGCTTCAATCGAATGATTTCATTCTTGATAACCTACTATAGAACGATGACTTTCAGATCAAGTTTGAGGTTCATGCTGATTGCATTATTCTTGTTTGAGTTATGGCCCTTGGAAATACGGAAAAGCACCAAAATGTCAGTTTTCTGGACTTTTTTTGGAAATGCTTCAACGGAATTCATGCTGATCACATCTAAATTCTAACATTTGTATAATTATTAATGCTCATTAGTCCGGTAGGGGACATTGTATTGCTTCAGCGATACGTGCTCTCTTGTTTTAAATAACAGACAGGGGAGTTTTGGGCTTCTACCTCTGTTAGAGCCCTTTCACGTGGCTTGGCAAGGTCAGGATCACTTTGCTGTTCCTGAATTAAAGAATCCAGGGAAATGACATTGAAGGAGGTTCCCCTATCACTCTCAGGTGTAGTGACCTCTTTACAATTTCTGGAGGAGTCATCACATTGACTCAAAAATGTCTGAGACAAATCAATGTCTTCAGAATCAATAATTCTGTGACTGTTCTAATCCTCAGCTTTGCTGTTCAAATCAACACAATTGAGGTTGTTATCAACCTCTGCTTTCTTTGCCATGGACCAAGTCACAGCACATGCTGGAAAGGCAAAAGGAAAACATTTCTTCAAATTAATAATACTTTCATCTGTGCTAGGCTTATCCACCACTTGAGGTTCTACAGTCATTTCCCAATAATAAAGAAATACCCTTTACAGGTAGAGTAGGTCTGATTCCTACTGTCACAGTCCCATTTACTAAACTACTTCTTAAATTTATTTTATGAAATGGGACATTTAAAGAGTTTGAATCAATACCCGATACTAGAACTTGTGCCGCTGTAGCACTTTCTTCAGAAAATGGCAAAATGCCTTGTAACATTAAAGACTGAGTAACAGTGCTTATCCCCCTCAAGCGAAACAAAGCCTTCAGAAATGAATGGCTTATAATTTCCTAAAGCATTTTGCTTTATAACATAATTTTTAGGGCATGGAACACATGCTAGTGCATTCTGTGACGTAGATGACATCTTTTTTTAACAGCCAGAAATCAGATAGTAAATGCCATGGTTTCTTACAATAATTACAAGTTTTAGTTGAACTGTTGGGTCGTAATGGTGTAGGGCTGGCATTAGGTGACTTATTTTCATTAGGCTTCCTATTAAATTTGGGTGGTGAAAAGTTTGGAGGATTGGAAGTTGAGTTTTGTCAGAAGTTGGTCTAGGTCCACTTTGGAAAGAATTCTTGTAGAGCCAAAAATTTGTGGAGTTACGACTCATTTTATGAGTTAAGGCATAGACATCTGCTATACTGCTGCTCTGTTTAATGTGTCAACTTTTTTGTTCATCCAGGTGGGCCTTTATATCTGAATGTATCTCTCCTTAACTCTTCAATTAGCATCATTTCCTTTAATTTTGTAAAATCTTTCCCTATTTCCTTTGAATGGCACCACCTGTCAAATAAATTTTGCTTTTCTCTGGCAAATTCAACATGAGTTTGATTTTCATTTTTGTAATAATTTCTAAATTTCTGCCTATAGGCCTTTGGAACAATGCATATGCCTTGAGTATAGCCTCTTTAGCAGTGTCATAATTATTGCTTTGCTCAGAAGATAGAGCAGAATAGATTTCTTGAGCCTTCCCTTTCAAAACACTTTGTAATAGCAAAGTCCAGACATCCCTTGGCCATTCTATACTTGCTGCCACTTTTTCAAAATGTGAAAAATATTTATCAACTTCTTTTTCTTGAAAGGGGGGAACTAGCCTAACATGTTTAGTTGCATCAAATCTACTTGGTGAGATTACATTTGAGCCTTGACGTTGAGATTCTAATTCTGTAATTTTTATTTCTTTTTGGGTCTGGATTTCTGAATTTCTAGTTCTCTTAAATGCATTTCTTTTTGAGCTTGAATTTGTTCCATTTCTTTTTGAGCCTGAATTTGTTCCATATCTTTTTGAGTTTCAATTTCCCTTAATTTTAATTCCCTATCCTCTTTTTCCTTTTGAGCCTGAATTTCTTTTAATTTAATTTTATTTTCTCTTTCTTCTTTTTCTTTTTGGGTCTCTAATTCTTTTAATTTTATTTCATTTTCCTGCCTTTTCATTTCTTGTTGCATTTCTAATCTCTTTAGTTCCAATTCTAACTTTCTGAGTTCAAGAGCATCAGTAGTTTGTGGTTCAGAGACAGGTGCCCCAGACTGAGGCAAAAGACCCTCCTCAATATATTGATTAACAATGAGCTGTTTAAGTTTATGCTTGTTCAGACCAGGGGTGCCAGGTAATTTTAGATATTGAGCAAGTTGGAATAAATCCTCCTTCTTAAGAGATTCTAAAAGGGCCAAACTGGGAGAGCTTTCAAATTCAGAAATAAATTCTGTCACAATAAATACCATGATGAAAAGGTTTGCTGGTTCTCAGGTTATATAAATAATAATACTGAAATTTTCTAAGAAAATTTAAATGTTTTGAAAGTGAGCCAAAATAATAATTGCAATATGGAAATAAAGCTTTTTCTCGTTATTTTATATTCAATCTTGGCAACGAGCCCCCAATTTCTGTTACGATGTGGAAATATTAATGATATGGGTAACAGAAAGAAATCTGAGAATCAGCAACAATAATTATGAATTTAACTATTCTAAAATTTAATTAAACAAAAATTAATATATAAAAAAAATGATACAAAGATCTTTTACACTAATTGGTTTACAGAAAATAAAAACAGTGGTACTTATCAATTATTGAATTACAATTTCACAGAATCCAGTAATCCAGTGGTGAAGAATCTTGTGAAGAAAGTTACCAGCTGGAAGTATTAAACCCAAGAATGTGTCTTCAGAAACAGTGTCCTGTAGATTTGTAATAAAATTTTCACTTATAAATTTCAACAGTCTAAAATAAAATATAATAAAATGCTCTGCAAAATTCAAATGGAGTGAAATTCCAAGAAGTATTGGTGCCACAGGTAATTTCCAAATAATCCAGTAGAATCCTGGCTTTTCACAAAATAATATTATTCTGTTTCACAGAAAGTATAAATTCTCTTTTCCAAGACGAATAAATTCTCTTCAAAATTCTCTTTTGTTAAAATCTACAATAGAAACCCTTTTTCTGATGGCGTCGTCTGTTGTTTGTCAAAACTGCTGATGGGTGGTAACGATGGTGATACTGAAAGTAAACCAAGTGAAATGTGTGCCAGTCACACTAAAATGAAACCGCAAATAGGAGTGGTCGTACTTAGCATTAAGAATCTAATTTTGGTGGTTAAATTTAGAATGTCGCAACCAGACATTAAGTATATATTACTTACACCTTACAACACGAGAAAAAATTCATTTTTGCACCCTAGCTTCTACAATTTATTTGTTGTCTATGCAGTCACATTCTCCATTTGTGGTGTATTTTTAGTATGGCCAGCTTGTGTATAAGATGGGTTGCCACTAAGAAAATGATTTGTAGCATAGTTGATTCTTTCTGAAGCAGGGGTTCATTCGAAATAACTCAAACAGGAACTTTTTTCTTATCTTGTTTGAACCATTATTTCATTCAGTTTCATTTTGAAGAAATGTTGTCGGCGATTGGGAATTTATCTTTGGAAATTGAGAAAAAAAGAGTCATTTTCCGATTGGGAATGGGGCCGAATTTCGGCCCCTGGTGCTGCTCAAATAAACCCTGACCCTGTGTTGTCATCTGAAGTTTCTTCAATATTTTTATATTTTAAGAAGGGGGTGCGGTTGCTTAGTAGGGAGAGCTGCAGACTGCAAGCTGAGAGGTCCTCAGTTTGAATCCCACCTGCGACAACCACGTTGTGTCCTTGGGCAAGACAATTCACCCCCATTGCCCACGTGGCTCATGGTGACATTGTTTACTAAGGCGTACTGCACGTTCTCCCAATCAAGCTCATTGTCCAGCAGGTGAGTGGCATTTGAATAACAGTTGAGTAACAATGAAGCCAAGTTTGGAACAAATTCAGTCATCATCTCTAGGGAAGCAGAAATTGAAAATTTAAGATAACCCCATAAAGATAATCATTCCATCTGTCCATCCAATCCATCCATACATCCTTCCGCCAGACCGTCCGTCCATCCATCGTACCATACATCCATCTGTTCATCCATCCATCCATTCGCCAGTCCTGTTACCACGCTTTGAAGCTTTTGTTCCAAATTTTGTTGGAAATTACATGTAATTAGTTTTTTGCCTAGAACTTCCTAAACAACATTTCTGAAATCAATAATTTTTGGTAAAGAGGTGTACCAGCATAAGATAAATAACTTATCATACAGCTGTAGGTTTTTTTTTAGATGAACTTAAGCTTTTTTCAGTCATATTTGTATATACAGTGGAGCCCACTTAATTGGATATCTCTCAATTGTATATCCCTGTTAATTTGAATATTATTTTCAAACACAAAACCATTTACCATACCTTCAGTACAAATTTGATCTGTTAATTGCATATGGGTTACATGTAGAGTAAACTCCTGTTAATTGTATATAAATTTTTGTAATATGTTGAAAAAATTACTATGACATGCACCAAATTCCCCTTATTTATCAACCTTTTTGGCCTCACTACATCCAATACAGGCATTTATTCTATTATATCTTGTTTGACAGAGCTCTATGAGCTCTGTCAAACAAGATATAATAGAATAAATGCTCAGTTTACCTTCAGAACACAGGAAACTGACCAAATCCCTGTTAATTGTATACTCCTGTTAATTGAATAATTTTCACTGGCAAAATGGATATTCAATTAAGAGGATTCTACTGTATTATGTTTGTGTGCCCTGTTACCAGCTGTATCTCAGAGACACCTTAACGCTTTTGTTTCAGACTTTCAGCAGTGATCAGACCTTATGTAATATTGATACATGTCAATTGTGCTCTGTTACCACCTTATCTCAGAGACACTAAGAAGAGGTTGTTGCTAATTTTTACCAGTAATCAGACATTATACAACACTGATGCATGTAATTTTTAGATTAACTTGACAAAGTCAAGATAAGCTATTGCTATCACGCATGCAGAAGTCTGTAAGTCTGTTCACATTTTCCTTAGCACAGGCTACACCCCATAATTCTTGTCCGATCATCACTAAAATTCATATGCAGGTCCGAGGTCTTGTCTAGAATAGAACGACCCATTTTTGTCGCGATCGGTCAACCATGATGGCTGCATGTGTTTGAAACCTAAAAACCTTTAGCACAGTCTACAGGTCATATTTATGAAGGGATTTTATTGTAACTAGGTAGGATGACTCTGTATAATGACCAGATGAGAATATTGTATGTTGGTCGGGTTCGGTCAGCTGTGGCAGTCGCAGGGGCATGTGACATAGATTCCTTTAGCACAGTCTACAGGTTGCATTTATGAAGAGATTTCATTGTAAATTGGTTGGATGACTAGGTATGATGTCTAGACGAGACTATCCTATTTTGGTCCTGATCACTCAGCCATTACTGCCAATTAAACATGTGTCCAAGATTCCTTTAGCACTGTCTACGGGTCGTATTTATGAAGGGATTTCATTGTAACTTGGTAGGATGACTCGGTATGATATCTAGATGAGATTGCCCTATATAACCGGTCAGGTGTATAACTTGCGCCTTCAAAATCCACAACCCAAAAGATAAGTGACAGCAAAATCCCTTAATTTCAGAGTAATCCCCGACTACTGATAAGCAATAAATATTAAAACAAAACAACAAAAAACAAAATAGAATGAAAACAGTAAACAATTTTAAGTAGAATAAGGTTACGATAAATTTGTTTGAAACTCATTTGAACCAATTGCTTTTAGAGGTATGAAAAAAAGTTATCCTAGAAAATTTTTTGGACAACCTTTGGAGAAACTTAAAGGATTATCCAATTTGTGCATCCCTGATCAAAGCTTTAAGTCCAGGTTTAGAAATAGAAACATTTGATGATAATTTCATGATGATAATTTTTAATTTGACTTTCAGTGGTATTGGCAATATTTCTCTGTGTATGCATGTAATCTTTTCTGAACATGGACTTCAAAGCTGATTGGATTGGTTAACTTTTAGATGTTAGATGATAGGTCAAGAAAATCATGGTAACTGGTCTAATTCGCGATTTTATGGAACAGAAATTATTGAATAGGTCCATTGGAAGGCCTGGATTAATTGATGCAAATGTTAACTTCCATGTTAACATGGCCACATTTAATATTTTATGTTCCTATGAGTCTCAAGACAAGAACATACAAAATAATATTTTTATACTATAACCCAATGGCCCAGACTTAGCTGGTGTGAACTCAAAGTTATCAAGGGCCAAACACAAATTTTGAACCCCCAATCCCCAAAATTTGCTTGCAAAACCGAAAATTAAAAGTCGTATCTGGTCCTCCATACTTTTACTCTCTGCGCATGTGCATCCAACAAGAAGTGACCAGAATTGGCGCAAACATCATTCTTTGTTTGGCCCTAAAGTCAGCAACAATGAACTGACATCTGTGCTTTAAAATCTCCTTTTTTGAGGATGCCAGACACAAATCAATGAAAGAATTGGTGGATCCAAGGCTGTTATTGGATGATGGAAGTGTTCAACGGTGGTTTTAGACGTTCAGGGCTGTAACTTTATAATTATAAAATTTTTTTGTTTCCCAATTTCGGGAACTTTATAATAATTTTAAAATTATTTTATGTTTCCCCATTTCGGGACATATGCCCGACGTCATCATTTTTGTTAATGATTATTCCACTGTGTGTTAAGTATTCCTTCCCTATCCTTCCATGAACCTTTCCTGTTAAACTCTTAAGCTTTTTGGCTATTTTTTATTGGAAATTTTTTATTAAATTTCTTGGGAGTTTAACATGTATTACAGAATATTATTCTGTTTTTATGCCCCCCGACTTAGGTCGGGTGGCATATAGTGATTGAAGTGTGTGTGTGTGTCCATCTGTCCATCCGTCCGTCCATGTGTGTGTGTGTCCGAGCCAATAACTCGAAAATGGTTAGGGCCACAGTCATCAAACTTCATACAGTTATAAAGGACCATGGGAGGATGTATCACACACCATAGCCGGGTTCGTACCTTCAAGGTCAAGGTCAAATTTCAAGGTCACACTAAAAATTGGTCAATATTCGTGTCTCAGCCATAACTCAGAAACGAATCATAGTACAATTGTTAAACCTTTTACAAATGTTAAGGACCGTCAAAAGGTGTGTCGCGTATAATAGTTTCCGCCGCATCTGCAAGGTGAAGGTCACAAGGGTGGGGGGGGGGATGTGTTACCTTAGTAAAATTCTTCTTGTTTCCCCATGGTTACGTCCTCACCCTAGGGGTGTTAGGTCGTTCAGTCTTGCATCTTCTATCCGGTGTATCGTTTTTTCGTCGTATGAAGATCTAGCTTTGCATCTGGTAGCATTTAAATTGGTTCTGACTTTGGGCCTTTTTGTGTGCCTGATGTCTTGTTTACATTGACGTTGTTTACATTGACAACGTCCTCATATTTAGGTAGTTTTTTTTATATTCTATTACTGTAGAATTACTGTAGGATACATGGATTATTATTCCGGTAATGTAGCGCAAAAAATTTGGATTTTTTCCACACTTGGGCTCTATCGGGATGCCTTTGGGCTCTTATGTTCCCTTTGGGAACCTAGGCATTTTTTCAAAAATTTTTGTTTCCAAAAAATATTTTGATTGCTATTATTCTTGTATCTTAAATTATATATATATTGTTGTGGAGTTTGGAGGACTGATATTGACTTTAGTTGATGCACTCCTGCGGACTCTTGTCATTATTGTGTTCACTGGGATGACTGATGTTGGAGTCGGGTGTCGCGGTACATTGTTGGCGGTGAGGTTCTGAGGCCAGGCCTCTCACTGCATTATAATTCATTTTGTCAGTTTCTATTTCAGAGGAACATGAACATGGTGATGATATTCTGACACCCATCCAGGTGTGCTACCGTCGTCGCGCTCCGTGGAGCATATTCTAGCTGCAGTGCCCATTACTGCAAGAGTTAGGGCTTTTGTTAACAGTTTTAATCTCTTGCAAGCAGCTAGCTCGACCGGTGAAGCGGTACTCCGTCTGTGGGTGCCGTGACACCGGGTAAGTCCGTTGCGGTCGAAGGAAGTGTAGATGTGGGTAGGGCGAACACTTAAATATAAATAGTTCACCCAGCCACGACGGAAATAGGGAGGAAGTTGGCAAGTTCTTGTATTCGGCAAGGTCTATAGACCGCAAGTGGGAGAGGCCCCTCTCTAATCTAGCAACATCTGGGGCCAGATGTTGTTATGAGAAACTTGCACACGCCGGAGCATATGTCCGCCCTCCACTCGGGACACTCTGTTTAGTCTGCAGCCGGGGTCGGCTTCAGTCACAGCTTCCTCTGTTACTTTTCACAAGCCAAAATGAAGTTTTCTGGTTGGAAACTTACACAAGACGGAGCGTATGTCCGCCTGCCACTCGGGACGCTCTGTCTAGTCTGCAGTTGGAGTCGGCTTCAGTCATGGCTTCCTCCGCTACGTTATTTAAGCACACACGACCGCATCCTAACTACAGGACTTCAGATATGCAGCCTGCTGCACGATCCTCCAACTCTGTTGATTCAGCAGGTTCTGTTAAGATCAAACAGTCTCGTTGCGAAATCCTGATAGTAGCACCTCTCTCGTCACAGAAACCTTGGATCAATCTTTTCAGGTGTTATGGGACATTCCCCTGAAGCTTCTTCCATGAGAGGACCTTCTTTATCAGGGGAAGTATTTGTTCTTCACGTCCTTCTCCGCCCTTAGTGGCATTATGGAGTCGGTCAGACGTGAGGGAGCCTTGTGGTTCCTGTACTATTTGATGACTAACACAAGAACGACTCAAGTAATGAGAGTGAGGGGGGGGGGGGGTCGATATGATTTTGACCCCCCCCCCCCACACACACACACACACACACACACACACACACACACACACACACACACACACACACACACACACACACACACACACACACACACACCACCACCAATGGGTTAAGAGGCGATTACCGGGCAAGACATAGTTTTTCTTCCTGTAAGCCTCATATGCATTTAAGTACATACATGCATTTCATGACTTCTCGATTGGCGGCTGGGTCGTGTTCTATGGCGACCTCATGGGCACATTCACTTTCTAGTTGGTTGGTTTCCTATGGCTGTTCATCTATATGTCATATACGAGCATATGATTCATTATCAATAAATTGCTAGCCTTTGGGTACCTGGGAGGCTGTCTAGTCAGTTAACTGGTATTCAGATGATTACATGCGGGATTTATGTGCTCACACGCATAATATTTGCATTATTAGGCAGATGCATTATTGTATGTTAAGGACTTTAGAAACAATGAATTATTTCGGGGGCAGTCCGTGACAAGTCTGTTAATCATAGCTTGATCCATTTCTAGACCTAGGTTTCTATTAATTGTTGTACCCATTCGAATACATCTTGTCTTACACTCTCGAATATTTGCACGTTTCTAGGAACATAGATATTGGATAGAACACATCTGGGAGTGTTATTTACTAGAATTTATTGTACACCTGAATGGGGTCACCTGTAGGTTACCTTGGAAGTGTGTTTACTCTCCAGAGATCGTCCATTGTGATTCTATTGGTCATGTGTATGTTATATATTTTATCACTGGTTTTCGACCTATCTGAGTATGCTGACTCTGGTATATGTTACAAGCGGGCAATATTAATTACTGGGATCGCCACTATAGCCTTACCTTCTGAAGTGGCATTAAGCACCAATTTATTAATAATAATTAATATCTGGGTGTCTATTCAACGAATATTTATATTGTTATTTGGTCCTTCTTTTACTGATTCTAGAGTGCTCCCCTCTTCTTTTTGAAGAAAATTCCTTCAAAAAGGGGGGGGGGGGGTGGGGGGATTTTTTTACCTCTCCTCCGGCTTGATAAGTATGTAACTACATGTATGAGTGAAGGTGTTTTGTCTGTAGATTATATCCTGGATACATCTTGTGTTTATGGTGTATGGCGTATGTTTGTGGGGGATATCCTCTCATTCTCAAATACGCCATTCCAATTTCTGGGGCTTAATCCAGACTAATCTTAAAAATTGGGAACTCGTTACATCCAATTAGCATAGTCTTCATGCCAAGAATACGGAATTACTTGAATTTTGCTCCTTATTTATGATATGTCTTCTCTGTTACTGTATAGAGAGACATACATGTAATTCCTTTTAAATTTAATTTCCGTTCATCTTGGAATACAGGCTTGGCATTATGTTGGTCTACTAATTCTGAAGTCCTGGGCCCTCTGCCTTTTTACGATTCAGCTAAGTCTGGGCCATTGGGTTATAGTATAAAAATATAAATTTAAAGTAATTTGTATATTTTTTATACTTAACCAATGGCCCAAACGGGTATGGCCCTCCCATGAGTGGGCACTCTTACCTCCCCACTGAGTTATTATGTAGTACTCTTTTCTACAAAGAATTATGTTGACACCAATTCCAGTTACTTCCTGATGGCTGCGTATGCGCGGAGAGTAAAAGTATGGAGGACCAGATAGGACATTTAAGAAAGCAAATTTTGAGGATTGGGGGGTTCAAAATTTGTGTTTGGCCCTTGATAACTTTGAGTTTGCACTAGCTAAGTCTGGGCCCTTGGTAAGTATAAAAAATATACAAAATACTTTAAATTTATATTTTTTTCTTGCTGCATTATCCCTGTGAGAACCCATGGAAGTAGAGCAGTTCTCATTTACTCCAGTGTTCAACCTCTGAGCAGCTGGTATAAGAGACTGATAACCAAAGCCTGGGGTGTGAATCTTCTCAATTGGCCAGCAGTCATAAATGATTTGCTTCACTCTTAACCCACTGAGTATTTTAGAGGTATTTTTTTATCAAATCTAGTCATGGCTGCTACATTTAACACAAGCAATCATTGGTGAATAAATTCCTTCAATTTACAAAGGGAAATATGATTAAATGTGCCCAAATTATACTTCTTCCAGTGGCAAGAGAAATCTCGTCCTGGGCAGGAATTTTTGCCAGCATCATGCAAGGAGTTAACATGCTGTTATACTTGTGGTATGGTTACAGTTTTGTGATAGATGTTGAAAGTGATCTAAGACTAATCTAAACTGAACTCTACATTGGTCAGGTTAACCTTTTACTCAGTGTACATAACAAAATTTATTTTAATTATTTTGTTTTTTTTAAATTTTGCGAAAAATTTCTACAAACTCATATAATGTGACCAACCACTCATTTAAATGCCCTGACAAACTTGTTCCAAGGACGGTCATATGATAAGATTTTGTTGAAACTTTTTATTTTTTCAACTGATCAATTTGTAAATTACACTGATTGCGGCTGAAGTATGTTTTCAATTTATAAATAAAAGGTTAAGAGCTACTAGCAAATATTTACGCTGTACTTTGACAGGAAGTGCTTACCCTTATGAGAGATGTAATCAATGCGAGAGTTCTCCAGTCATATGAAGACAGTACAGCAAAATTACCATCTGGTAATGAGGATATTTTAACAGGTAATTTTATGTGATTAACTCTTTTGCAAACGTAAAGGCCATATCTGGCCAATATATTAAGGGGTCGTCCAACCCAACTTTGGTCAAATTTCAGGAAATTTTCTCCAAAGTCCAAAAATGGTCAGAAAGAAATAACCCTAGTAAATATATGATGATATACCAAAATATGCGGAAAGAGACACAGAACAATTGTAAACTGAAATTTGCTATGGAACTGCTGTCGTGTGGTTGAGAGCACTGCCTAAAAGTCTGCTATGGCATACGTGAGAGACCAAATGTTTGACAAAAAAAATACCTTAAGTATACTGCATGTTTGTATTTTGCGACCCTTCAAGTACAAACTCGGAGAAATCTTTTTGTCATTCATGAGAAGAATGAGGAGTAACACTAATTCCAGTGCATGGTATCTACAATTCCCAAATGCTGCCATTTTGTTTTGTTTTTGTTTTTATGAAGAAAGTTCAGCATGGCTTAACTCCATACAGTTCAGAGCAACAGGTATGGAGGCACAAGTGACTTCATGAATGAAAAATGAAGAATGCACAATGTGAACATTTTGTAGTAATTATACCTGAAGATGGTTTAATATTCTTGGCAAATTCACAAAAAATATTTCATTGATAAACTAAGGAAAAAAACTATCATAATTTATTTCTTTGGTATCATGTGGGTCATTTCTGGTGTTTAATTATAACAACTGCCATTTAAATGCTCAGCTAAAGTGAACTATGGCAACAAAGATTGGAACAGCCATCAATACTAACAGTCCCCCATCAAAAACAAATTGTATAAACTAACTGATTTGGTTCAGTGTGTGCAATTGTGCATTCTATGTTTTACTTTGCATAATTTGTTTTGAAACTATTGTCCTCCTGTAGTACATTTTTTGGAAGGTTGCCAATATTACAACAATAATAACATATGTGTTGATTGAATCCAATTTGCAAAAATAATGAGATTTTTATTTCTATATGGTTTAGAATATATTGACTTTAACAGTGAGATTCTGTTAAAATTCCTAAATTTTTATACTGTACCAATGACCCAGACATAGCTGGTGCTAACTCTTAAAAATCTGGGGCCAAACACAAATTTTGCCCCCCAATCCCCAAAATTTGCATCTAAAACCAAAAGAAATCATGTCCTGAAGGACCTCCATACTTTGCCCCTACTGCGCATGCGCAGTGTCAAGGACGTTCCGAAATTGGCGCCAATTATCATTCTCTGTTTGGCCCTTCATCAGTCAACATCTCACTGATCTTTGTGCTTGTAAATCTCAGTTTAAAGGATGCCAGACACATAATTATTGGAGAAATGGTGATTCTAAGGAGGATATAGAAGGAGGAGAGGAAAAAGGAGTGATAGAAAATAATCAGGGCTGTAACTTAAAATTTTTTAATGAAATTATGTTAAGTTGCCTATTTTCGAGGCATGGGCCTGTTGTTGTCATTCTTGCTATAAAGTTGCACTGCTTATTCAGTGTTTCCTCTCCCCTGGTCTTCTAAGTCCCCCCTTGCTATTCTCCCATGCTTTTGGCATATTTTTGAGAAAGATCATTTCTAAATTCTCTTGGGAGAATTAGCTTGGTTACAGAATGAATTCTGTTATTTTCCCCATGTTTACGTTTTCACCCATGGGTGTATAAACGTTGTGTTCTGCATCTACCATCTGATGTTCTGCAGATTCTCCCCTGGGAGTCTCTGTTTTGCATCAGATAGTGTGTAATTTTGATGACTGATTTCGGGCCAGTATTGTCAGTGCCTGGAGTCTCTGGTGTTTTTACACTGTTTGTTTACATTGGCAACAGTCTCCATTGAGGGGGGCTGTTTGCCTTTGGAGTAGTTTATCTCACTATAAGATACATTATTATTATCCGTAAGTGTTGCATTAATTATTTAATATAATTTTTAAATTTTTGACCACACTTAGCCTTGGGATCCATTGGGGCTCAACGTTACTTTTCAGAAACTTGGGCTTCGCTGAAAAAATATTTTTCAAAAATTATTTTGATTTTCAATTGTTTTTTCAATATTAATGGATCATGCTATTATGTATCTTTGTGTTTAGGGGTTTGTGCGAGTACTAGGACTTGTTGACTTTTCACAATGAAAGGATCTTGTTCAAATTGTAATAGGAAGAAATCTTCCTCTGACTTTCATGATCATTGTATTAATTGTAGTCTGTGTACTCGCACTAACTCCTGTTCAATATGTCAATATTGGGATGACAAACATTGGAAACGTGTGTCACGGTATGTTGTTAGTGGAGAAAGGGCTATGCCGGCTCTTTCTCCGCAGGGTCACTCTACTCTATCAGTTTCTATTTCAGAGGAACAAGAACAGGGTGATGTTTCCATGTTATCTTCCGCAAGTGCGCTTCCGTCGTCACAAATGAATGCAGAGCTAGCTGCAAAAGTGCTCATGGAGATACGACAGTTGTCGTCCGCTAGCTCGCCGGTGTAGCGTCCATTCACCGAATGGTTCAGCACCTGGGTTCGTCCGATGCGGTCCAGGAGGAAATGTTGGGTGATGCGAGCACTATAAACTTTCAAGGTGCACACCCAGTGACGGCGGATAGTAGGAGAGATCGGAGGAAGCCTTCGTGTCCGGTTCCTAGCTCGTCCAGGTCCAGCCGGGCCGCGAGAGAGGCCCCTCTCTCGTACAACAACATCTGGGACCAGATGTTGTGGTACAAAATGTGTCGCAAGCGGAGCACACGTCCGTCGCTCGGGACGCTCCGTTGTATAGGCAGTCCGCTGAGACTGCTCAGGCTTCTTCCTCTCACCAGCGCACACGACCGCACCTTGGCTACGTGACCGCCGATATTCTACCAGCTTCGCTGATCAGGGATTCTTCGGCGACCAGGTCACGCCATCCAGTAGCCAGGGACACGAGGCCGGTTGACTCCGGACGTTCACATAGGAAGAGTATGCGGGAGTCACTAGATGCGGAGCTGCCCTCGGCGAAGCAGCGAAAGACTGCGCCTCCGCAGGCCTCGATGTCGGACGTGCTTGCTCAAATAGCACAACTTATCGCAACATCCCAGCAACCGACAGAAACGGTGTCGGATCGGGAATTATCCGACGCCGCTGGGTCGGTACGCTCCGCCGAAGCATCGGGTGCGGACGACCGGGAGCATCGTGAGGTCCGACCGGATGGTGAAAGGGATACGGATGACTTGGAGCTATCCCTTTCGGAACAACATAAAGCTGCCGTGGACTTCATCCGGCACTTTCTTCCTCAGGTTGTTCCGTCAGGCCAGACTGCTGCGGTACCGGACAAGAGAATTATAGCGTCATTGGACACTGATTTCTTCGAGCGGTTCAGGGACATCGCTCCCGAGTTTCCGTCTCAGTCCAATAATGTCACAAGAACATTTGAATTATTGAACAACGCTATATTCAAGCTTGCTTCCAAAACAGGAAAAGCGGGTTTCTTGTCCGCCAATGCTCTTAACCTGCCTTTCATTAATGCAAGGAATAAATTCGATACGGCAGGACAGGGTATCCCGAGAGTTCCTCTGCGTATGGACGACGAAGCAGAAGACTTAGAATTATCATTACCGTCGTCTACGTCTATTCCAACCGCGGTGTTGGAGACGACTATTTTGTCTAACAGAGCCAGTTTAGACGCTTTATCTTACGCAGACCACCTTACAAAGGCGTTATCACTGCGTCTTCAAGGGAAAGAATTCCAGGATATACAATCCTCTTTAAGACTTCTTTCAAGGGCAGTAGCTTATTCCACGTGTAACTCCGCCCTTTCAGTGGCAAACCTGGAGTAGGTTAGACGTGACGCAGCCCTAGCTACATCCACACTCGTGGATAGTAAGGTGAAGAACTCTCTCAGAGTCGCTTCGGTCTCCGGAGAACTTCTCTTCGACGGCAAGCTGTCTGCAATTTACGATAAAATTACTAAGAAAGCTTCGGATTCTCTGCTGTTTAAATCTGCTTCTAAGAAGTCGGACACGGCAGATAAGAGTAAGACAGGCACTTCTGGGTCTAATGCGCCCAAGAGAGGTTCCTATAGAGGTTCCGGTGCGTCCTCTTGGTCTTATTCAAGAGACCGTCAAGGCAGCGACTCACGTGCGGGACGTCCTTCGGGCCGGGACAACCGGTCGGACGCCCTGAGGTCGACGGGACGAGGTGCGGGTTGTGGAGGACGCAGGTCCAGGAGGTGATGGCTTCAACCTCTATCGCGTGCCGGTTGGCGGAAGGTTGTCGAGTTTTTCACAAGAGTGGGCATCGATTACGGACGTCCCTTGGGTGAGAGGGGTGATTTCGGAAGGTCTAAAAATATCCTTCAAATGAAAGCCTCCATTAACTCGAAGTCCAAAATGGACTCAACTTCCGTCAAATCCGCAGAAAAGAGACGCTCTGTTATCAGAGGTGCAGTCTCTTTTAATGAAGATCGCGGTAGAGGTCGTAGAAAACCAGGAAACACCGGGATTCTACAGCCATCTGTTTCTGGTTCCGAAACCAGACGGCTCGTTCCGTCCAGTCATAGATTTGAGCTGGATAAACAAGCTGATCGTCGCTCCAAAGTTTTATATGGAGACGATTCGATCGGTCAGAGCGAGTATTCGGGTGAACGATTATGCAACAAGCATAGATCTCAAAGATGCGTACTTTCACGTCATGGTACATCCGACATTCAGAAAGTATCTACGCTTTGCAGTCCTAGGAGTGGTGTATCAATTTCGGGCGATGTGCTTCGGATTGAACCTAGCACCCTGGGCTTTCACTCGGGTAATGAACTCGGTAATGATGTATTTCCGAGCTCATTCGTCTGCGGTAACGTCGGCCTACCTGGACGACATTCTTCAGAGGTACGGCAACGAGTTAACGCTTCAGAACGATGTGCAGAATCTGCTTCTATTGCTCCGACGTCTCGGTTTTATAATAAATGAAGAGAAGTCGAATCTGGTGCCGTCCAAGTCATTCACACATCTGGGAATGAGCTTCGAGACGCACAACAATCTCGTTCGTCTGCCGTTAACCAGAGCGAAATTAGTCAGTTGTTACGCTCGCTATTGTCTTCACGCAGACAAAGTCACAGCGAGGGAGTTCATGAGACTGATAGGTCTGTGCGGAGCCGCTGCGGACCTCATTCCGATGGGGCGGTTACGCACTCGTCCTCTCCAAATTTTTTTTGACTCAGAATTGGAGTGTGAAAATTCATTCGCTCGACATAGACGTTCTCTTGTCAGATCAAGTGAAATGAGAGATTCAGACTTGGGCAAACATTCAGTGGTTAACTCAGGAAGTTCCGCTGCAGTTGCCGGATCCGAGTTTTACGATTATGACGGATGCCAGTCAAACAGGTTGGGGTGCATCATTGATCCCAACAGATTCGAGATGCCAGGGTCTTTGGGATCCGCAATTCCTGGGCAAGCACATAATCATCAAGGAAATGATGTCAATTTGGCTTGCGTTACGTCATTGGATGGACATTATTCACAATGCTCATGTCCAAATCCTGTCCGACAATACGACAGTAGTGGCGTATATACGGAACCAGGGAGGCACTCATTCAGTTCCGTTGTTCAATCTAACGGAAAGAATCCTTCTGTTTGCTCTAGAACATCAAGTTCTACTTTCGGTCCGTCATATACCGGGTCGTCTAAATGTACTAGCAGACTCCCTTTCATGAAAGGGTCGCTTGTTGCCGTCGGAGTGGACTCTCAACAAACAAGTATTCAATCAGATTTGCTACCAATGGGAACGGCCAATGATAGACTTATTTGCGACACATCTCAACAATCAGTTGCAGACGTATGTGTCTCCGTGTCCGGATCCAAGAGCATTTGCAGTAGACGCTCTGTCGATCCCTTGGGACGGAATGATAGGATATGCGTATCCTCCAATGCCGTTGATTCAGCAGGTATTGCTAAAAATAAAACAATCTCAATGCAAGATTCTGTTGGTAGCATCTCTGTCTCCACAGAGACTGTGGATAAATCTACTCAGGTGTCTGTTGTGGGACCTACCGCGAAAGCTTCCTCCACGGGAGGATCTTCTTTCGCAGGGGAAACCGCGTCAACTTCATCACAACCCGCAAGGTCTCAACCTTCACGTTTTTCCGTTGTGCGGTCCTTCTTGCATGGCAAGCACTTTACAGGACGAGCAGTGGACGTGATTTCTAACTGTAGGAGGATCTCCTCTTCGCTAAACTATGCGGCTAAGTGGAAGGTTTTTCGTCGTTGGTGTAGGGATCATTCTGTTGATATTTTTGATCCCTCCATACCAGACATTGCAAACTTTCTAGTATACTTGTTTGACGAAATCAAACTGCAGCCTGTTACTATTAAGGGTTATAGGTCTATGTTATCTGATACCTATGCACATCATGATAGTTTACAAATTGGATCTAATGTCTCTTTATCTAAGTTAGTTAGAAACTTCTCGATAAATAGACCCAGAACTCTTAGGTTAATTCCTAAGTGGAATTTAGCTTGGGTTCTTCTTAAACTGAAGGAAAAGCCATTTGAACCTCTTGGGACAGTAGATTTCAAATTCTTGTCTTATAAGACAGCTTTTCTCTTAGCTTTCCCTTCTGCCAGAAGAGTCAGTGAGCTTCATGCACTGTCGGTGGATGATTCTCACTATCGTAGTGTCGGGAACACTATCACCTTCACTACTAATGTGGGATTTTTGGCTAAGAATCAGGCTCCTAATAAATATCCGGAACCTATTGTTATTAAGGCCCTTCCGTCTTCATACGGGCGTAGGCCTTTACTCTGTCCTGTTAGAGCGTTACGTATTTATAAACAGAGATCTCAGTTTATCAGAAAGGGACGAAAACGTTTCTTTCTGTCTCTGATGCCTAATAGAAAGGACATTTCAGTCCATTCTATTGCTAGATGGATTCAATTAACTATCTGTACTGCTTATGAAAATTTATCTTCTTCTCAGCAGTCTGTGCTTAAGATTTCGGCTCATGAAGTAAGAGCTCTTTCTACATCTTGGGCTTACGCAAATAGTATTGCTATTACAGATTTAATGAAGGCTGCTTATTGGTCTCAGCCATCCACATTCACAAATTTTTATCTCAGAAATATTGAGTCCATTTCTGGAGACCTGCATTGTTTAGGTCCGTTATCTGTTGCTCAGAATGTCGTCCACTAAACAGTTGCAACTATAGTTATGCAGGCTTTCTGTTCCGGCAGTGACTCCATCCGGCTGCCCTCTTTGCTCTGGGCTATTTGACCCAGGGCAGGGGGAAGGGGGGGGGGGGGAGGGTGTTCCCTTAGGTCACCTGCTTTATAGTGAAAAGCAAGGGAATGCCTCCTCCGAAGTCAGTATTTCTGAGTTGTTTCTGGGATGGTTTTAAAGTGTAATATTAATGTTAAAAATTCATTCATGACATATTTTTAAAGTGTAGCTCGGTGTGAAGCATTTGTATATGTCAAGTGTCAAACGGGCGTTAATATACAATCCACGGACACTTTTAAAGAATATAAAGAGTCTCAATTCTCTGGACTAACTTTATTTATTGGCTTACTTTAAAAATAATTAGTATAAAGGGTTATACTGGATGTTAATAGAGAACATGAATGTTATTGTGCTCAATTATGAAGGGTATTGTATCTTTCTAATTTAACATAAAATAAGAAAGATACATGTAAAGCCTAATACTCCTTTTCTCCTTGAGGGGTTGACTCTATATTATATAGTTGAGCTTATTGGATTTTCCTCTATGTCCTGAGGGGTTGACTCTATATTATATAGTTGACCTTATTGGATTTTCCTCTATGTCCTAGGCCCTCCAGCCTTTTTACTATTCAGCTATGTCTGGGTCATTGGTACAGGAAAAAATGTTAAAAAATTTATAGTAATTTATATATTTTTTATACTTACCAATGACCCAGACGAGGATGGCCCTCCCAGGAGTTGGGAACTCATACCTCCCCGCTGAGTACATAGTGCTGACCAGGCACTGCTTGTAAGAATGATAATTGGCGCCAATTTCGGAACGTCCTTGACACTGCGCATGCGCAGTAGGGGCAAAGTATGGAGGTCCTTCAGGACATGATTTCTTTTGGTTTTAGATGCAAATTTTGGGGATTGGGGGGCAAAATTTGTGTTTGGCCCTAGATTTTTAAGAGTTAGCACTAGCTATGTCTGGGTCATTGGTAAGTATAAAAAATATATAAATTTCTATAAATTTTTTAACTTTTCAGGCTTATTTAACAAAACATTAGTCTAGAAAATAGCGAGACTTAACATATCTGCTTGGTACTAATCCATTAGATTTACTTAGAACACTAGAGCTGGGAGGTTTTGAATTTTCAGATTCAGTTTTGGTTCGGTTTCAGGAACAAAACCTTGGTTTAGGTTTAGTTTTTCTATGTGTTAAGAACATATAGTAACTACCACTTCAAGCTCCCTAACTTGGAAAAAAAACCTGCTATAGTTTGTATAGCACAGCTCACCACAAAAAGTCCTGCCTGGAAGTATCTCCATTCAAGCCAGAAAATAAGCAGACTGTCATCTGCAAAGTGAGGTCCCCAGAGGGTGAATTTAGTGATTCTACCCTGCACAGCAGGGTAGCATCACTAAATTTACCCTCTGAACCTCAACCTGAATCAGGGTCTCAAAACTAAACCGAAAGAGGTACCCAGAGGATAAATTGGCCCACTGTATGGGATAGCATCATCAAATTCACCCTCTGGGGACCCCATTTTACAAATGTCAGACTGCTTTTTTTTATATGCCTGTTTATAAAAATGGGACGTATTATGTTATCAGTCTCTGTCCGTCCGTCTGTCCATCCGGGCCAACATTGGGGGGTTTAGGGGATATTATTATTAGGGGCTACCTCCAAATTAAGGTAGTGTTAGGGTTAGGAGTGGGGTGGGGTTAGGGGTAGCCCCACAGTAGGGCTTAAGGTTGGGGAGGGTTAGGTCCTGGGGGGGGGGGGGGGGTAGAGTTGGGGTCAGGGGTGGGGTTTTAGTTTTAGTAGCCCCTAAACCAAAAAATAGCTCCTAATCCTATTGGTTTGGCTAGGGTGAGGTTGGGTCAGGGGTGGGGTGGGGGTTAGGGTTAAGGGTAGCCCCAGAGTAGGGCTTAAGGTTGGGACCTAGGTCCCGGGGGTGGGTGGGGGTTAGGGTCTGGGGTGGGCTTTTAGGGTTTAGGGTCAGGGTGGGGTAGGGTTAGGGTGTGGTTTTTGGGTGGTTGTTTGGGGTTAGGGTTAAATATAAGTTCTAGGGTGGAGGGGTTGGGTTCTGGGTAAAATAAGGTTTTGGACATTCAAAATGTTTTTTTGGTAGCCCATAAACCAAAAATGTTGGAGCGTCCGTCTGTCTGTCTGTAACCAATTTGGTTTCCGTTCATTTAAAGTCGAACGCCTTGAAGGATCGACATCAAACTTTCAGAAGTTGTTTTTAGCAATAAAGTACAGGTCAAGTTTGATGTTGGTGTTTCTCAGTCCATCCGCTGCAGAGTTATGGCCCTTTGAAAACACAATTTTTCTAAAAAAATTGGTTTCCATTCATTTAAAGCTGAACGCCTTGACGGATTGACACCAGATTTTTCAGATGTTTTTAGCAATGAAATATAGGTCAAGTTCGATGTTGGTGTTTTTCAGTCCATCTGCTGCAGAGTTATGGCCCTTTGAAAACACAATCTTTCGAAAAAAATTAGTTTCCCTTCAATTAAAGTCAAACACCTTGATGGATCGACATCAAACTTTCAGATGTTGTTTGAGCAATAAAATACAGGTCAAGTTCGATATTGGTGTTTCTCAGTCCATCCGCTGCAGAGTTATGGCCCTTCGAAAACACAATTTTTGAAAAAAAATTGGTTTCCATTCATTTAAAGCCGAACGCCTTGACGGATTAACACCAAATTTTTCAGATGTTGTTTTTATACGCCCGTTTAAAAAACGGGATGTATTATGTGAATGGTCTGTCCACCCATCTGTCTGTCCATCCATGGACACATTTCGTTTCCGGATGATAACTTTAATTGTAATGGTTTGAGCTGAGTTAAATTTGGCATTTGAATTTAGTATGTGACAAAATACAGGATGGGTTCGATTTCCGTTTCTAGCGGCCCATTTGCAGTAGAGTTATGGCCCTTTATTTATGGGAATTTAGCCCAACTTTTCGTTTCCGGACGATAACTTTAGTTTGCCTTGACCGATTTATTTCAAATTTTCAGTTTTTTGTTTTTGACCACGAAATACAGCTCAAGTTCACTTTTGACCACAATCGCATATACCTTTCCAGAGTTATTCCCCTTGAATGATTGCAAATTTGTGGATTTTGTGGTTTCCGGATGATAACTTTAGTTTGCCTTGACCGATTTTTTTCAAATTCTTAGATTTTGTTTTTGACCACAAAGCACAGCTCAAGTTCACCTTTGGCCGTAATTGCATGTACCGTTCCATAGTTATTCCCCTTGAATGATTACAAATTTGTGAATTATGTGGTTTCTGGATGATAACTTCAGTTTGCCTTGACTAATTTGTTTCAAATTCTCAGATTTTGTTTATGAGTCATGACCACAAAGCACAGCTCAAGTTCACTTTTGGCCAAAATCGCATGTACCTTTCCAGAGTTATTCCTCTTGAATTTGTGCATTTTGTGTTTTCCGGATTATAACTTTAGTATGGCCTGACTGATTTTTTATACGCCTGTTGAAAAACCATCGAATTATGGAATAAGTCTGTCTGTCTGTAAAATTTGTCTATTCATTTGTCCATCCATCCGTCGGTCTGTCCGTTCGTCAACATTTGGATTCCAGATGATAACTTTGGTTTTTTTTTTTCGATTGACTCCTAAACTTGGTATGTGGTTTAATCAAAACAAAAGACAGGTCAAGTTCGAATATGGGGTCAGTTCGAACTTCGAAGTTCCCCTGAATTATGGCCCTTGTTGGACAAAGAATGCATCAAATATTTGGTTTCTGGATGATAACTTTTAATATTTGTTTTCGATTGGTTCCAAACTTGGTGTGTTGTTTAATCACAACAAAATACAGATCAAGTTCGAATATGGGGTTGGTCCAAACAATTTTCACCCTCACCCCCATCCTTACCCCAACCCTTCAAAAATACAAAACGGGCGTATAATGTCCCGCTAGGCAGTGCTCTTGTTAGGCCTGTCCCCAGTAGGTTCAGCCTGACTTCCCTTTAATCATTCCTAGGGGTTCTAGTGGATCACTTGCTAAGCCTATTCAGGTAGAAAAATACACAAATTATGGTGTAACAAATTAACCCTTTACCCAACGTAACGGCCAAAACCGGCCAGCCATATTCACAAAAATCGTCAATTAATTTTCATTATTTTTTCATTTTTTGTCTCAAAAACATAGGTTATGACCCCTCATTGGAACGAGCTCGACGAGCTCGTTCCAATGAGGGGTCATAACCTATGTTTTTGAGACAAAAAATGAAAAAAATTAGTTATTCAAGAATTATTTTTGCAAGTGTCGTCTGCTTTTCATGTTAGGTAAAGGGTTAATAAAGTTCATCTAATCTCTGTTGTGTTCTCGTTGTCACATTTTCTCCCTTATTAACTCATCCATTGGACAAGTCCATAAGGGAGAAGATGTGACAATGAGAAAATGACGTATTTGACCCTTTGTCAGATAGACTAAATAATAAGAGCCCATAGGGGACTCTAGTCCAGTTCCCTCCTAGTAAGATAGTTTGATCAGTTTATGCACAAACTCAGTAAACCCATTTTGGGAGGGGCTTGGAGTTCGGTTTTCCACCTTGCTGCCAAAACTGGAACCAAACCCTCATGTTATAGTTGTAGTATAGCCATACATGTAGATACTGAATACTAATCTTAGACCCCAGTAAACTAAAATAAACTCCAGTAAACTTTACATTAGTTCAGGGAAGGATCCAGAGCCGATTTGATACCTGTTACAGGTATGGGTGTCCAAACAACCTCTGAAGTCCAAATGTTCTCAAATTCCTGCAGGAAAATATTATTCAACTTTGAAATCTACCAGTTTGAAGCAATTATTTCTAATATTTAGCTGCAATCTGTACACATGCAGTTGATAAAAAGTACTTCAAGACACATGCAGTGGTCTAATCATCTGCATTAAGACATCTCAATTTTATTTGGAGATATCCTCAATTGAAAAACATGTGTCGCCCAAAAATTCTTGTTTCACTTTCGGATCAGTTTCTAGAAAAAGGCTTGGTTTCGCTTCACCTTTTCTATGTGTCGTGAACATATAGAAAACAACACTTCAGGCTCCTTAACCCTTTACCCAACGTAATGACCCAAACTGGCCAGCGCTAGTCACAAAAAACACCAATTAATTTTCGTTATTTTTTTTCATTTTTTGTCTCGTTGTGCTTCTTCCATTGAGTGGTCATTACCTATGTTTTTGAGACAAAAATTGAAAAAAATTAGTCATTCAAGTATTTTGTCTGCAAGTGTCGTCTGCTTTTCATGTTAGGTAAAGGGTTAACATGGAAAACATCTGCAGTAGTTTGTACAAGACTACTCTCCACAAAAAGCTCTATCTTTAAGTATCGCCATTGGGTTCAGCCTAACTTCCCATTGATCTTTCTTGGGGGATTCTAAAGGATCAGTTGGTCAGCCCATTGAGTCTGAAAGAAACATAAATTATGGTAACAAATGAATTATGTTCAGCTTCTCTATGCTGCATTCTCATTGTCACATTTTCTCCCTTATTGGCTCAATCAGAGAGAAAATGTGACAATAAGAACACAATGTATTCACCCACTGGCTGGATAGACTGAGTGATGAGAGTCCATAGGGGCCACTAGCCCAGTTCCCTCCCAGGAAGGGAGTTGATCAATTTATACACAAACACATTAAAACCGTTTGGCTGCTTCTTGCTGGGTCTTGCAGTTTGGTTTTCTGGTTTGCTGCAAAAACTTGAACTGAACCGGAAAACTACCCAGCTCAAAGACACTACCTAGGCTGTGTGAAAACTTAAATTTGCTTTCAGATTTAAAACGTATCTTGGATCTGAGCAGGGAGTCATTTTGTCATATTTTTCAGGAACATATGTCAAACTTGCATACTGTTTTCGAAAGAAGAATACTAACCAGCATTGTATGATGAAGGAAAGAGATGCAGGTTTGTACATCATTTGTCTCCTTGAAATAGTTGATTTTTAACTGTTTACCTAACATTACCACCATGTCCATCTACATGTAGTTCTATACACAAAACATATGTAGCCAGCATTATTCAGAAAAAGAACAACAGTGAATGAAAGGTACACATATCAAAGCCCAGCAAGGCTTCTATGATATACAGGTACAGAAAAAAGTGTTATATAAATTATATTATTTTTTCAATATTTTTATACTGTACCAATGACCCAGACTTAGCTGGTGCTAACTCTTAAAATTCTAGGGCCAAACACTAATTTTCCCCCCCAATCCCCAAAATTTGCATCAAAATCCGAAACTTCAATGTTCTATGTGGTCCACCATACTTTTTATCCACTGCGCATGCACAGTGTCAAGGCAGTCCCGAAATTGGCGCCAATTGCCATTCTTTGTTTGGCCCTAAAATCAGTAACATCTCACTGATATTTGTGCTTATAAATCTCAGTTAAAATGATGCCAGACAAAAAATCATGAAAGAAATGGTGGATCTAAGGATGAAATAAGAGGATGAGAGGAAGATTCAGTGGAATTGAATGTGTTCAGGGCTGTAACTTATAATTTTTATGCAAAATTATTTCATGTTCCCTAATTTCGGGGCATAGTCCTGATGTTTACATTCTTGTTATGAAATTTCCATGGTTTGTTCAGTGTTTCCTCTCTCCCTTTCCTTTATACCCCCCTTGCTATTCTCCCATGCTTTTGGCATAATTTTTGTAATTTTTTTTTTTTTTACTGAAATTCTTGGAAGTTTTTAGCTTGGTAACAGAATTTTTATTCTGTTTTTCCCCATGGTTACGTCCTCACCCTAGGTGTGGTTAGGCGTTCGGTCATGCATCTACCATCTGACAGTTTCTTCTCTGGAAGCTTCTGTTTTACATCGGCTAGTGTTTAAAATTGGTTACTGATTTTGGGCCATATTTCAGTGCCTGGAGTCTTGTTTCCAATTTTTATTCACTTTTGTTTACGTTGACAACAGTTACTTCTAACAGTGATTACTTGTCTTCTATATAGTTCTGTTCACAGCCAGATACATTAATATTGTCCGTAAGTGTAGCATTAATTTTTAGATGCGTTTTAAAAATTTTGTCCACGCTTAGGCTTTTTGGGGATCCATTTGGGCTCATCGTTCCCATTGGGAACTTGGTCTCATCTTGAAGTTTTTTCGAGAAAACTTTTCTTTTGAATTATTTTTCGAAATGTTTGTAATGGATTATATTATTATTATGTATCTGTGTTTTCAAGGGTTAGTGCGAGTACGATGACTGTTTTATATTTTTTCAGAATGAAAAAATATTTTTTGATTGTAATCGAGGAAGTCTTTCTCTGATTCTCATGTTCATTGTATTCTCTGTAGTCAGTGTACTCGCACTAATTCTTGCTCAGTGTGTGCCATTTCGGATGACAAACGTTGGAGACGTGTGTAACGGTATGTTGTTAGTGGTGAGAGGTCCAGACCGGTCCTCTCACCACAGAGTCACTAGTTGTCTCAGTCCCAGGTGGTTCCAGTGGAACTACTTTTATCGTTAGAAAATCAGTTTTAATCGAAAGGCTCCTGGGGTATTTAATTCGTAACGTTTAAACTATGCTAAGGTGTTCAGGTAACATCTCTAGATGTACATGGTTTCAAAATTTTGATTTGGCCCCAAGTAGTTCCAGTGAAACCACTTTTATCGTTAGAAAATTAGTTTTTATTGAAAGGCTCCTAGGGTATTTCATTCGAAACATTTAAACTATGCTAAGGTGTTCGGGTAACATCTCTAGATGTGCATGATTGTTTCAGAATTTTGATTTTGCCCCAGGTGGTTCCGGTGAAACCACATTTATCGTTATAAAATGAATTTTCACCGAAAGGCTCCTCGGGTTTTTAATTCAAAACATTTAAACTGTGCTAATGTGTTTCAGCGGAAATGTGGGGATACACCATTGTGTGCTTTGCACACAAATAACTCTATCTAGTTACTGTTAGTTGACAAAACAAAAATCACAAGAAAGATAATTTGTGTTGTGTTTCCTTTACTTCACTGGCATTTGAAGTGGGAACCATAATGACTGGGGCAGTTTTTGGTGTATCTTGAAGTGATGTCTACTTACCAAAATAAGCACAACAGTTGCATATTATCCTTAAAAACCACGGAAAGAGCTTAGTGACCCTCAAAAAATAAGAAAATGTTATTTTCACTAAAATGTAGCTTTTCTTGTCAAGTTTTCCATCTTGACAAGGCCCCAAATCTTACTGATAGAACAAGGCAGATCCCACTAGTGGCAGATCCATGGTTTGAAATCAGGGGGACCAGGTTAGTGAACAGGGGGGTGGGGATTTCTTGGGACAAATGCTTGTTCTGAAGCCAGAAAATCATAAAAAATGTTTTCAAATTTGGGGGCAGGAGGACCAAGTAGTATTTGGTGGTGGTGGGGCAAAGGAACTGGGCTCCCTAGGCATCCCATGGCTCCACCACTGGATCCCACTAACTTGATTTTCAGCCTTTGGCAGGTATATTGACAAATTTTGAAATGTTAAATTAAATTCTCTTCTCAACATTTCTTTCTTTTGAAATTTCACTTCTCCCAAGAGATCTCACTTCTTCCTTTTTTTCTGAGAGGGAGAATTTACTGCTCTCTAAAATTCACTTTCTCGGCGGGTCTTGGTTATTAACAAGCCAAAAGAAATGATTAACAACCCGACAGCTTGTAAATGGAGTCAGGCACAGTCGAGGGCTGCCAATAAGTTGGAGAGCTGTTAATCATTTCTGGTGGGCTGTTAACAATCCACAATACCCAGCAAAGTCGTGTTATTAATATTTATTATTGGTTCTCAGAAAAGGCTAAATCATGGAAAGGGGTGATGAGGAATGAGAAAGATATTTGAAGTTGAAACAATACTAATTTATTGATCCTGTTGTTAAAGAATGTAATGGGTCAAGCTGTAATTGAAATAGTTAACCCCTTAAAGGCTTCATATGTCAAGAAGTCTGTTCTTTTGGAGTTTTTTTTGCCTTACTAAGCTCCATCACTGTACTGACCCTGGAATAAGCCCATAATTGAAAATAAGCCCACCTATCAACCTTTCAGATTTTGATTTTAGAGTCCCCTTCTTGTAAATAAGCTCAGTCCCTGACTTTGGAATGACAACATCGCTGATAGCCGTGCTGGTAAGAACCCTTTACCCAATGTACATGATATCAAAATGTGTTATTTTAATTTTTCTTTTTTCAATTGTTTCAAAAAATTCAACCAAACTACATCATGTGACTCTTCATTGGAACAAGTCATTCCAGTAGAGGGTTACATGATAAGGTTTTATTGAAATTGTTTTAATTTTTAGCTCACCTGACTGAAAGTCAGGGTGAGCTTTTCTGATCACTTTTTGTCTGTCGTCCGTCGTGAAGGTGGTGTTTGGGCCTTTTTCTCCCAAACCACTGGCCACATATTAATGAAATTTCATGTGAGTAAGGGTTATATAAGGGCATTTTGATTTTTTGTCAAATTAGGTTTTGGCTCATATTGAGCAGAGGGATGGGGCAAAAATGCTCCAATTCTTAAAAAATCTTCTTCTCAAGAACCAGCAATAGCAGAGACTTGATATTTGGTATGCAGCTTCCTTTTGAGGTGTAGACTCAAGTTTGTTCAAGAGAAGTTCGAGGGGCTATATTTGACGATGTTAAAGGAGGGGCAAAAATTTTGGCCCCCCCCCAAATTTCTATATTTTTATACTGTACCAATGACCCAGACTTAGCTGGTGCTAACTCTAACAAAACCAGGGCCAAACACAAATTTTGCCCCCCAATCCCCAAAATTTGCATCCAAAACAAAAAGAAATCATGTCCTAAAGGACCTCCATACTACGCCTCTACTGCGCATGCGCAGTGACGCAGTCGTCCCGAAATTGGCGCCAATTATCATTCTCTGTTTGGCCCTTCATCAGTCAACATCTCACTGATCTTTGTGCTTGTAAATCTCAGTTTAAAGGATGCCAGACATGTAATTTTTGGAGAAAATGTGATTCTAAGGAGGATAGAAGGAGGAGAGGAAAAAGAAGTGGCAAAAAATAATCAGGGCTGTACTTAAAATTTTTTGATGAAATTATGTTAAGTTGCCTATTTTCGAGGCATGGGCCTCTTGTTGTCATTCTTGCTAATTGTTGCACTGCTTATTCAGTGTTTCCTCTCCCTTAGCCTTCTAAAGTCCCCCCTGGCAATTCTCCCATGCTTTTGGCATATTTTTGAGAAATTTCATTTCTAAAATTTCCTGGGAGAGTTGCTTGGTTACAGAATGTTTTCTGTTATTTTCCCCATAGTTACGTTTTCACCCATGGGGGTATAACGTTTGTGTTCTGCATCTTCCATCTGATGTTCTGCAGATTCTCCCCTGGGAGTCTCTGTTTTGCATCAGATAGAGTGTAATTGATGACTGATTCCGGGCCAGTTTTTTCAGTGCCTGGAGTCATGTTTTCTAGTGTGTTTACACTGTTTGTTTTCATTGGCAACAGCCTTTTTTGAGGGGGGCTGTTTGCCTTTGTGGTAGTTTATCTCATTATAAGATACATTTATATTATCCGAAAGTGTCTCATTAATTATTTTATATAAATTTAAAATTTTTGACCACACTTTGCCATCGGATCCATCGGGGCTCAACGTTACTTTTCAGCAACTTGGGCTTCTCTGAAAAAATATTTTTTCAAAATTATTTTGTTTTGCAATTGTTTTTTCATTCATTAATGGATCATGTTATTATGTATCTTTGTGTCAGGGGTTTTTGCGAGTAACTAGGACTTATTGTTGTTCTTTCACAATGA
This sequence comes from Pictodentalium vernedei, assembly GCA_031216915.1. Classification (NCBI taxonomy): domain Eukaryota; kingdom Metazoa; phylum Mollusca; class Scaphopoda; order Dentaliida; family Dentaliidae; genus Pictodentalium; species Pictodentalium vernedei. The sequence continues at coordinate 157,704,853 of CM062292.1, forward strand.
AGGGACGTTGTTCAAATTGTAATAGGAAGAAATCTTCCTCTGACTTTCATGATCATTGTATTAATTGTAGTCAGTGTTCTCGCATTAATCCCTGTCCTATATGTGAACATTGGGATGAGAAACATTGGAAACGTGTGTCACGATATGTTGTTTCTGGAGAAAGAGCGATGCCGGCTCTTTCTCCGCAAGGTCACTCTACTCTCTCAGTTTCTATTTCATAGGAACCAGAACAGGGTGATGTTTCCATGTTATCTTCTTCAAGTGTGCGTCCGTCGTCACAAATGAATTCAGAGCTAGAGGCAAGAGTGCTCATGGAGATTAGACAAATGTCGTCCGCTAGCTCGCTCGGTGTAGCGTCCATTCACCGAATGGTTCGGCAGCCGCGTTCGTCCGATGCGGTCCAAGAGGAAATTTTGGGTGATGCGAGCACTATAAACATAATAGATGCACACCCAGTGACGGCGGATAGTAAGCGAGAACGGAGGAAGCCTTTTAGTCCGGTTTATAGCTCGTCCAGGTCCAGCCGGGCCGCGAGCGAGAGAGGTCCCTCTCTCGTACAACAACATCTGGGACCAGATGTTGTGGTACAAAATGTGTCTTTAGCGGAGCATACGTCCGTCGCTCGGGACGCTCCGTTGTATAAGCAGTCCGCAGAGACTGTTAAGGCTTCCTCTTCTCGTCAGCGCACACGACCGCACCTTGGCTGCGTGACCGCCGATATATTACCAGCTTCGCCGATCAAGGATTCTTCGGCGACCAGGTCACACCATCCGGCAGCCAGGGATTCGAGACCGATGGACTCCGGACGTTCGCATAGGAAAAGTATGCGGGAGCCATCTGATGCGGAGCTGCCCTCGGCGAAGCAGCGAAAGACTGCGCCTCCGCAGGTCTCGACGCCGGACATTCTTGTGCAGATAGCACAGCTTATCGCAGCATCCCAGCAGCCGACAGAAACGGTGTCGGATCGAGAATTATCCAACGGCGCTGGGTCGGTACACTCCGCCGAAGCATCGGGGGCGGACGACCGGGAACATCGTGAGGTCCGACCGGATGGGGAAAGGGATACGGATGACTTGGAGCTATCCCTTTCGGAACAACATAAAGCTGCCGTGGACTTCATCCGGCACTTTCTCCCTCAAGTTGTTCCGTCGGGCCAGACTGCTGCGCTTCCGGACAAGAGAATTATAGCGTCATTGGACTCTAAATTTTTTGAGCGGTTCAGGGACATCGCTCCCGAGTTTCCGTCGCAGTCCAATAATGTTGCTAGAACATTTGAATTATTGAACGACGCTATATTTAAACTTGCTTCCAGGACGGGGAAAGCAGGTTTCTTGTCCGCTAATACTCTCAACCTGCCTTTCATTAATGCAAGGAATAAATTCGATACGTCAGGACAGGGTATACCGAGAGTTCCTCTGCGTATGGACGACGAGGCGGAAGACTTAGAGCTATCATTACCGTCGTCAGCTTCTATTCCAACCGCGGTGTTGGAAACAGCTATTGCGTCTAACAGAGCCAATTTAGATGCCTTATCTTACGCAGATCACCTTACTAAGGCGTTATCACTGCGCTTTCAAGGGGAAGAGTTTCAGGATATACAATCCTCTTTAAGACTTCTTTCAAGGGCAGTAGCTTATTCCACGTGTAACTCCGCCCTTTCAGTGGCAAATCTGGAGTTGGTTAGACGTGACGCAGCCCTAGCTACATCCACACTAGTGGATTCTAAGGTGAAGAACTCTCTTAGAGTCGCTTCGGTCTCAGGAGAACTTCTCTTTGACGGCAAGCTTTCCGCTATTTATGATAAAATTAAAAAGAAAGCTAATGATTCTCTGTTGTTCAGATCGGCTCCTAAGAAGTCGGATACAGCAGACACGAATAAGACAGGCACTTCTGGGTCTAATGCGCCCAAGAGAGGTTCCTATAGAGGTTCCGGTGCGTCCTCTTGGTCTTATTCGAGAGACCGTCAGGATAGCGACTCTCGTTCGGGACGTCCTTCAGGCCGGGACAATTGGTCGGACGCCCCGAGGTCGACGAGGCGAGGTGCGGGTCCTGGAAGACGTGGTTTCTCCTACCGCAGGCCTCGCAGGTCCAGGAGGTGATGGCTTAAACCTCTATCGCGTTCCGGTTGGCGGAAGGTTGTCGAGTTTTTCACAAGAGTGGGCGTCGATTACGGACGACCCTTGGGTGAGAGGAGTGACTTCGGAAGGTCTAAAGATATCCTTCAAACGAAAGCCTCCATTAACTCGAAGTCCAAAGTGGACTCATCTTCCGTCAAATCCACAGAAAAGAGACACTCTGTTATCAGAGGTGCAGTCTCTTTTAATGAAGAACGCGGTAGAGGTCGTAGACAACCAGGAATGTCTGGGATTCTACAGCCATCTGTTTCTGGTTCCGAAACCAGATGGCTCGTTCCGTCCAGTCATAGATTTGAGCTGGATAAACAAGCTGATCGTCGCTTCGAAGAGTTATATGGAGACGATTCGATCGGTCAGAGCGAGTATTCGGGTGAACGATTATGCAACGAGCATAGATCTCAAAGATGCGTACTTTCACGTCATGGTACATCCGACATTCCGAAAGTATCTACGCTTTGCAGTCCTGGGAGTGGTGTATCAATTCCGGGCGATGTGCTTCGGATTGAATCTAGCAACCTGGGCTTTCACTCGGGTAATGAACTCGGTAATGATCTACTTCCGAGTTCATTCGTCTGCGGTAACGTCGGCCTACCTGGACGACATTCTTCAGAGGTACGGCAACGAGTTAACGCTTCAGAACGATGTTCAGAATCTTCTTCTATTGCTCCGACGTCTCGGTTTTATAGTAAACGAGGAGAAGTCGGATCTGGTGCCGTCCAAGTCATTCACTCATCTGGGAATGAGCTTCGAGACGCACAACAATCTCGTTCGTCTGCCGTTAACCAGAGCGAAATTAGTCAGTTGTTATGCTCGCTATTGTCTGCACGCAGACAAAGTCACGGCGAGAGAATTTATGAGACTGATAGGTCTGTGCGGAGCCGCCGCGGATCTCATTCCGATGGGGCGGCTACGCACACGTCCTCTTCAAATTTTCCTGACTCAGAATTGGAGTGTGAAAATTCATTCGCTCGATGTAGACGTTCTCTTGTCAGATCAAGTGAAACAAGAGATTCAGACTTGGGCAAACATTCAGTGGTTAACTCAAGGAGTTCCGCTGCAGTTGCCGGATCCGAGTTTTACCGTTATGACGGATGCCAGTCAAACAGGTTGGGGTGCATCATTAATCCCAACGGATTCGAGATGCCAGGGTCTTTGGGATCCGCAATTCCTGTGCAAGCACATAAACATCAAGGAAATGATGTCAATTTGGCTTGCGTTACGTCACTGGATGGACATTATTCACGATGCTCATGTCCAAATCCTATCCGACAATATGACAGTAGTGGCGTATATACGGAATCAGGGAGGCACTCATTCAGTTCCGTTGTTCAATCTAACGGAAAGAATCCTTCTGTTTGCGTTAGAACATCACGTTCTTCTTTCGGTCCGTCACATACCGGGTCGTCTGAATGTGCTAGCAGACTCCCTTTCACGAAAGGGTCGCTTGTTGTTGTCGGAGTGGACTCTCAACAAACAAGTATTCAATCAGATTTGCTACCAATGGGAACGGCCAATGATAGACTTATTTGCGACACATCTCAACAATCAGTTGCAGACGTATGTGTCTCCGTGTCCGGATCCAAGAGCATTTGCAGTAGACGCTCTGTCGATCCCTTGGGACGGAATGATAGGATATGCGTATCCTCCAGCGCCGTTAATTCAACAAGTATTGCTAAAGATAAAACAATCTCAATGCAAGATTCTGTTGGTAGCATCTCTGTCGCCACAGAGACCGTGGATAAATCTACTCAGGTGTCTGTTGTGGGACCTACCGCGGAAGCTTCCTCCACGAGAGGATCTTCTTTCGCAGGGGAAATCGCGCCAACTCCATCACAACCCGCAAGGTCTCAACCTTCACGTTTTTCCGTTGTGCGGTCCTTCTTGCATGGCAAGCACTTTACAGGACGAGCAGTGGACGCGATTTCTAACTGTAGGAGGACCTCCTCTTCGCTAAACTATGCGGCTAAGTGGAAGGTTTGTCGTCGTTGGTGTAGGGATCATTCTGTAGATATATTTGATCCCTCTATACCAGACATTGCAAACTTTCTAGTATACTTGTTTGACGAAATCAAACTGCAGCCTGTTACTATAAAGGGTTATAGATCTATGTTATCTGATACCTATGCACATCATGATAGTTTACAAATTGGATCTAATGTCTCTTTATCGAAGTTGGTTAGAAACTTTTCGATAAATAGACCCAGAACTCTTAGATTAATTCCTAAGTGGAATTTAGCTTGGGTTCTCCTTAAATTGAAGGAAAAGCCATTTGAACCTCTTGGGACAGTAGATTTCAAATTCTTATCTTATAAGACAGCTTTTCTCTTAGCTTTCTCTTCTGCCAGAAGAGTCAGTGAGCTTCATGCACTATCGGTGGATGATTCTCATTATCGTAGTGTTGGGAACACTATCACCTTCACTACTAATGTGGGTTTTTTTAGCTAAGAATCAGGCTCCTAATAAATATCCGGAACCTATTGTTATTAAGGCTCTTCCGTCTTCAGACGGGCGTAGGCCTTTACTCTGTCCTGTTAGAGCACTGCGTATCCATAAACAGAGATCTCAGTTTATCAGAAAGGGACGGAAACGTTTCTTTCTGTCTTTGATGCCTAATAGAAAGGACATTTCAGTCCATTCTATTGCTAGATGGATTCAGTTAACTATCCGTACTGCTTATGAAGATTTATCTTCTTCTCAGCAGTCTGTGCTTAAGATTTCTGCTCATGAAGTAAGAGCTCTTTCTACTTCCTGGGCTTATGCTAATAGTGTTGCTATTACAGATTTAATGAAGGCTGCTTATTGGTCTCAGCCATCCACATTTACGAATTTTTATCTCAGAAATATTGAGTCCATTTCTGGAGACCTGCATTGTTTAGGTCCGTTATCTGTTGCTCAGAATGTCGTCCACTAAACAGTTGCAACTATAGTTATGCAGGCTTTCTGTTCCGGCAGTGACTCCGTCCGGCTGCCCTCTTCGCTCTGGGCTATTTGACCCAGGGCAAGGGGAAGGGGGGGGGGGGGGGTGTTCCCTTAGGTCACCTGCTTTATAGTGAAAAGCAAGGGAATGCCTCCTCCAAGTCAGTATTTCTGAGTCGCTTCCGGGATGGTTTTAAAGTGTAATATTAATGTTTAAATTCATTCATGTCTTATTTTTAAAGTGTAGCTCGGTGTGAAGCATTTGTATATGTCAAGTGTCAAACGGGCTTTAATATACAATACTCGGACACTTTTAAATGATTATAAAGAGTCTCAATTCTCTGGACTACTTTATTTATTGGCTTGCTGGATGTTAATAGAGAACATGAATGTTATTGTGCTCAATTATTAAGGGTAGTGTATCTTTCTAATTTAATATTAAATAAGAAAGATACATGTAAAGCCTAATACTCCTTTTCTCCTTAAGGGGTTACCTCTTTACTATATAGTTGAGCTTATTGGATTTTCCTCTATGTCCTAGGCCCTCCAGCCTGTTTACTATTCAGCTAAGTCTGGGTCATTGGTACAGTATAAAAATGTTGAAAAATTTATAGTAATTTATATATTTTTTATACTTACCAATGACCCAGACGGGGATGGCCCTCCCTGGAGTTGGGAACTCTTGCCTCCCCGCTGAGTACATAGCGCTGACCAGGCACTGCCAGTAAGAATGATAATTGGCGCCAATTTCGGGACGACTGCGTCACTGCGCATGCGCAGTAGAGGCGTAGTATGGAGGTCCTTTAGGACATGATTTCTTTTTGTTTTGGATGCAAATTTTGGGGATTGGGGGGCAAAATTTGTGTTTGGCCCTGGTTTTGTTAGAGTTAGCACCAGCTAAGTCTGGGTCATTGGTAAGTATAAAAAATATATAAATTACTATAAATTTTTTAACTTTCCAAACCGCGAGTTCGATTTGAACCAAATTTTATGTGAGTGCTTATTGGGTCATAAGTACCTAATTTATGCAGAAATTTTTTTTCCCATAGCCCCGTGGGAACCACAGGAGCTAAAAATAGAAAAAATTAAAACGCCCATATCTCCAAAACTGCATGGCAACGAGAATTTTTGTTTGGTGTGATGCTTCCTTGGGACCAACAGGAAGGATTGGTCAAAAAAAATTGTCATCGGTTTTATCATAGGGTACAGTTTCGGGACTTTGAAAAAGTGCTGAGTCAGCACTTTTTAACACTGTAGGCAATGGGAAAAACATTAAAAAAATCTTCTTCTCCAGATCTAGCAGGCAGAATCTTTTGATATTTGGTATGCAACATTGTGGGGTGGATCTGATTCAAGTTTGTTAAATTGACACCCTGGATTCATATTTGGGCTCACTATAGAAGCTCGAATTGGAATTTAGTGCATTTCAGGCAAATTTCGTTAAAAATCTTCTCCAGATCTAGCAAGCAGAATCTTTTGATATTTGGTATGCAACATTGTGGGGTGGATCTGATTCAAGTTTGTTCAAATCGGCCCCCTGGATTCATATTTGGGCTCATTATAGAAGCCTGAATTCGAACTTAGTGCATTTCAGTCAAATTTCTTTGAAAATCTTCTCAAGATCCAGCAGGCAGAATCTTTTGATATTGGGTATGCACCATGCTAGGGGGATGAGATTCAATTTTGTTCAAGCCAAGTCCCTGGGTTCATATTTGGGCTCACTGTGGGAGCCCGAATTATAACTTAGTTCAAAATGAGGAATTTTCTTTAAAAATCTTCTTCTTCAGATCCAGCAGTTGGAATGTTTTGATATTTGGTATGCAGCATCCTTAGGGAGGTGAGATTGAAGTTTGTTCAAGCCATGTCCCTAGGTCCATATTTGGGCTCACTGTGGGAGCTTGAATTGTAACTTAGTTCAAAATGAGGAATTTTCTTTAAAAATCTTCTTCAGATCCAGCAGTCGGAATGTTTTGATATTTGGTGTGCAGCATCCTTAGGGGAGTGAGATTCAAGTTTGTTAAAGCCAAGTTCCTGGATTCATATATGGGCTCCCTGTGAGAGCCCGAATTATAACTTAGTTCAATATGAGGAATATTCTTTAAAAATCTTTTTTTTAGATCCACTGGTCAGAATCTTTGGATATTTGGTAGGAGGCTTTTCTTAGGAGGAGCAGATGCAACTTGTTGAAATCAATTCTCTGGGTTGATATTTAGGCTACCATGTCAGGTGAGCGCCCTCAGGCCCCCTGGGGCCGCTTGTTTTTCAACTGTTTGATTTGTAAATTGTGTGGGTATGTGTGGTTTAATTATTAGGTAAATGGTTGTTATTGACTGTGTCACCTAACGTCATGTCAACTTTGAGCTCGAATTCTCCTGCAGGCTTGAACTCTGGAAAATAAGCCCACCCATATACTTATGCCTTCTTTTACTTCAAACAAACCTTGGACTTATTCTTGGGTCAGTGCGATAATATACTTGAGAATACCTGCTAAAGTGATAAGATTTATCTGATTTGCCTATACACATTTAACAATTTAACATCAGTAACTTGGATAATATTCAAGTGATGGGTGATGTGTGGCTTATCATTCAAAAATATTCTCACAAACCATTGCCCCAAAGGCTTTGAAACAATACATCGTGAGTGGATTTTTATCAAAACATTCATGGAATGCTGTTACCACCCATGCAGTAACTTGTGCTATAAATAGAAAATCTCCCCAGATTTCCCAGGTTGTAGTGAGTGAAGTGACTCATTGATTAAAGCATTATACTTCAGATCGAGAGCTTCTGCACAATATGACCCTGGCTGTTGAAAGTGTCTTTAAATCTCAATCAGTAAATAAATAAATAGTAAAGGGTTACAGTACTGTGATCACAAAATTGGTCTCATTCTTGATAAGTTTGCGATTTGGTTGCGACACATTTATAGCAGTAATTGAAGGCAGAATCATGCAAAAATAGAAAAAGCTTTGGTGGTTCGGTTCAGTGTTCTCAGATTTCTTTTTCTCAACATCCAAAAGTGTTTTGGGTAAGAAACCAGATTGAAAATTTTGATTGGATAATGATTCAGTTGCATTCTGGTTGATATTCTCTGACCGTTTTTGTAATCACAGTACCATAAGAATGCAAACTGCATTTGTGCAATGTGAATCAATGCGCAAGGCAGAAACTGTAGATACACAAGAGATGGAAGTGTTTAAACTTTTGAGAGAGGTAAGCTGTCCAACAAAAAGTTTCTATGCCCTGATATGTTGGAAGTGTTGTTGCACTGTGTATGTTGGTGAAACAGAAAGCATTATTAGGTGCAGTCCACAGAAGACAGAAGAGATGTAAAACATCAAAATCACAAACCAATCAATAAACATTTTCATTGTCATTGATTTGAAGACTTGAAAGTAGAGGAAGGAAGTTTAATAGAGTAACTTTTCAGTAGAATCCTTATATAGTGAAACCCTGTTAATTAAATAGCCACTTTGCCAATAAGAATTATTCTGTTAACAGGAAAAATCAACAGGGATGTAATCACTTTCCTGAATTTGAGAGATAAACTGGGCATTTATTCTGTTCATTGTCATTGATTTGAAGACTTGAAAGTAGAGGAAGGAAGTTTAATAGAGTAACTTTTCAGTAGAATCCTTAATTAAATAGCCAGGGGGCGCGGTGGCTCAGTAGGTAGAGGTGCAGGCTGCAAGCCGAGAGGTCCTCGGTTCGAATCTCACCTGCGGCAACCGCGTTGTGTCCTTGGGCAAGACACTTCACCCCCCATTGCCCATGTGGGGGCACGATGACGCCGTGTACTAAGGCGTACTGCACGTCAATGGTACGCATGTCTTCAACCAATCTAACCCTGCCTGTGCTGCAGTGCGGAGTTACGATGTTGGGGAGCTGGCAGCTGCTCGTCGTTGCTCGGTGGTTCTCTCCGGGTACTCCGGCTTCCTCCACCCGTAAAACTGTCACGGTCATGATTAGCCATTGTGCATAAATAAGTGACCTTAAACATCAATAAATAAATAATTAAATAGCCACTTTGCCAATAGGAATTATTCTGTTAACAGGAAAAATCAACAGGGATGTGATCACTTTCCTGTAATTGAGAGATAAACTGGGCATTTATTCTGTTATATCTTGTTTGACAGAGCTCATGGAGCTCTGTCAAACAAGATATAATAGATTAAATGCACGTATTGGATGTACCAAGGCCTAAGTGGTCTATACAAAAGGGGAAATTGGTGATTGTCGGGGAAATTTTTAAACTTATTTAAAGATTTTTTATTCAATTAACAGAAGTAGACTCTATATTTATTTATTGGGATTTAACAGGGTCACCTCGCGTCAGACAGTTTTACGGGTGGAGGAAGCCAGAGTACCCAGAGAGAACCACCGAGCATTGTGAGCAACTGTCAGAATCCCCAACGTACTAAATCTAGACAAGCAATCTTAGTATTGGTTGAAGGCAAGTGCACCATCGACATGCAGTATGCCTTAGTACACAGCTCCACTGTGTCCCCATGTGGGCATTTGGGATCAAGTGCCTTACCCAAGGACAGAATGCAGTTAGCCGTGGCGAGGATCAAACCGTGGAGCTTTCCATTTGAAGTGCAATCCCATAACCACAGAGCCACTGTACACACTGTAACCTGTATCCAATTAACAGGTGTGGCAAATGCTTTTGTACTTGGAAGTTATATTCTATTAACTGTTTGAGTGTTGGAAGCCCATATTTGGGCTTGATTCTGAAATGCAGGTACCACAGCTATAAGGCTTTGCATTCTGTGAATGTACTTTAATTTTGTGAAGAATTCATTGTTTTCAGATGGAGAATATTATGACTGGACATCTTTGTTTAAAGAGAAGGTTGTTGTGTATGTTCTGTCTAAAGATTCTAGATCATCAAACACAATGTTAAAGGTTGGTAGCGTAGTTCAGAAAATTCCCCATTGTTATCCCCTGCCAATAATGTCAGGAGTGTAATATTGAAATGGTGTTCATCAATTTGACCATCAGCAAAACTTTGCTTTACTCCTCCTACTTTTTCATGGGATTTTTATAAAACGTGGTGTGAAGTATCAGTATGAAGCCTAGATATGCATGTGGCAAGAATTGTTCGTTTGACAGATTTTGCTCAGTTGCAGCTCTTGGGAATAGGCAAATTTCCAGTAAAAATGTTTGTCTGCTCAACTCCTCCTACATTTTTTAACAGGATTTTTATGAAACTTTGTGTGAAGTATCAGTAGTATGAAATGTAGATATACATGTGGGAAGGAATGTTATATTTGAGAACTTTTGCATAGTTATGGCCTTAGGCAAATTTCCTGCACAAATACTTGTTTATCTAACTCCTGCATTTTTCATAGGATTTTTATTTACCCCCTGCCGACAAAGGCAGAAGTAGGATATTGAAATAGTCTAGTACAGGCTACACCCCGTAGTTCTTGTCCAGTCATCACAGAATTTCATATGCATGTTTGAGGTCATGTCTAGATGAGAATGTCCCCTTTTGGTCCTGATCGGTCAGCCTTGATGGCTGCCCGAGCCCAAAACCCGAAAACCTTTATGAAGGGATTTCATTGTAACCCGGTAGGATGCCTCTGTATAATATCTAGATGAGAACATCCCCATTTGGTGATGATCTGTCAACCATGATGGCTGCCCAAGCCAAAACCCAAGCAATTTTTGCATAGCCTGCAGGTCATATTTAATATGGAGGGATTTCATTGTAACTTGGTAGGATGACTCTATAATGTCTAGATGAGAGCTTCCCCATTTGGCCATGATCTGTCAACTGTGACCCCTGCCCGAGCCCAAAACCTGTAAACCTTTAGCACAGTCTACAGGTCATATTTATGGAGGGATTTCATTGTAACTTGGTAGGATGATTCCATTTAATGTCTAGATGAGAATGCCCCCTTTTGGTAGCGATCATTCAACCGCGATGTCTGCCGAGCCCAAAACCCGAAAACCTGTAGCATAGACTACTGGTCATATTTATGAAGGGATTTTGTTGTTACTTGGTAGGATGACTCCATATAATATCTAGATGAGAACTTCCTCTTTTGGTCGCGATTGGTCAACTGTGCCGGCTACAGGGACCCAAAGCCCGAAAACCTTTAGAACAGTCTACAAGTCGTATTTATGAAGGGATTTCATAGTAACTTGGTAGGATGATTCCAGATAATGTCTCCTTTTGGTAGCCATTATTCAACTGTGATGGCTGCCCGAGCCCCAAACTCAAAAAGCTTCTTTAGCATAGACTACAGATCGTATTTATGAAGGGATTTCATTGTATCGAGGTAGGATGACTCAGTTTATTGTCTAGATGAGGACGTTCCCTTTTGGTTGCGATCGATCAAAGGTGATGGCTACAGAGGCCAGAAGCCCGAAAACCTTTAGCACAGTCTACAGGCTGTATTTATGAAGGGATTTCATTGTAATTTGATAGGATGACTCGTTTTGAAATAATTTCACTGTAATGTGGTAACTTGTATTGACATATATTAACTGTGAGGGCCACATTAACCCACCCCTCAAATCTTTAGTACAGTTTACACGTCAAATTATTTGTATTGAAAAAGTAGCATACAGGAAACAGAAACCAACATATTCTCAGTTATCACAATTCTTGCTGTATTTCATAATCCCTTCATAAACATTGAACATTATCCTTTTCATTATATGTAGTTCCTGGTGAGCAATTACAGGCTCTTTAGATCCTCTAGTTCAACTTAGAATTCCCCTTTTTAGTAAATCACTTCTTGGTGGGGATACCAGTGGCATTGCACTTTGTTTTATTTAAGATAAGGATGTTTTGTTCATTAGGCTCCTTGAAAACTCACTGAATATTCCTTAAATTTTATACTTATTCAGGTACAAGAACCCTGTCTTGAGTGAAAAGTTAACTGGAAAATGTCATAACTGGTAGTGCAGCACATAAAACTGGATTTTAATAATTAGTTTTTCTGTTTAGTTATTTCAGATGGTGAATTCTCCAATTAAAAATTCACAGACTATCAGCATAAGTAATTATTTTGTGAAGGAACCTATTGAATCTCAGCAGTTGAAGAGTAAACAAGAGATGCCTTTGACCACTTCCACAAATCCACCAAGTGAAGGGCGCAAAATGAAGCTGAAAAGAATGTATGCCATCAGTGTTTGTATAAATTTATTTTGATAATTTAAGTTTAAAATTTTGTTAAGAAAACTTTTTACCTCTCTTGCTTTATAAAAATGTTCAAAGAAGCTTAGTGCTTTTAGTGAAAATTTTGTTTTATTTCTGTTTCTAATATATATAACTAAGAACAAGTTATCTTATTTTTCTCAATTGAGAAATCTTCTCCCTTTGAATTTGCTTTCCCAAATGCTTGTAGGGTTTTCCATAAATACAGTATTAACTTTTAGAATACTAAATTATTTTTCGAAGTTGCTTTGTGACATGAGTGATTTCTTTTTCCAACAATAGTATGTTACCAGCAATGGGAACCTTAGTTAGCACGATTTTGTTCATAAATAATTGTTTTGTTACAATTTATTGGAGAGAGCCCGTTTGGCACTCTCCAATAAATTATAATAAAACAGTTGTATATAAAAAAAATTCTTATTTTGCTGCTGAGCAAACAACAAACCAATGCATACAATGTAAAGCCACTGATGTGGCTTTCAGCATTTTTCAGTACAGCCTTGAAGGTGACTTTTAGCACCCAACTCATTAAGGGCCTTTATAAACAGTTATGGGACCGGTTCTCGTCAGATCACCGAAGTTAAGCAGCATCGAGCCCGGTTAGTCCTTGGATGGGTGACTGTCTGAGCAATAGATTCGGACTCCTGCATTGTGTCCTTGGGCAAGGCACTTAACCCTGATTTTCCACATGGGGGCACGATGACACTGTGTACTAAGGGGTACTGCACGTCGATGGTGTGCATGTCTTCAACCAATCTAATCCTGCCTGTGCTGTAGTGTGGAGTTACGATGTTGGGAAACTGGCAGCTGCTCGTCGTTGCTTGGTGGTTCTCTCCGGGTACTCCAGCTTCCTGCACCCGTAAAACTGTCACAGTCATGATTAGCAATTGTGCATAAGTATGTGACCTTAAACACCACTAAATAAATAAATAAATAAACGGTTATGGGAAAATGAGAGGAAAATTTTCCTTCAGGTACCCAACAACATATTTTGATTGATACTGCATAAAACTTTATAGAGCTGCTAAATTAAAACTTCCAGCAAATTCAAGAGTTGACTTTATGGTGTTCATCTCGTCACTACATGTATTACCAGTGTTGAAATTTATTTTATCTGATAACCATAGAGTATAACAACCGTTGTATATACTTGAAGTATATACAACGGGTGTTGTATATAATTATAATTTATTCGAACGACCTCTGACCTCTTTCAATTCCATATTTTTATACTGTACCAATGACCCAGACTTAGCTGGTGCTAACTCTAACAAAACCAGGGCCAAACACAAATTTTGCCCCCCAATCCCCAAAATTTGCATCCAAAACAAAAAGAAATCATGTCCTAAAGGACCTCCATACTACGCCTCTACTGCGCATGCGCAGTGACGCAGACATCCCGAAGTTGGCGCCAATTATCATTCTCTGTTTGGCCCTTCATCAGTCAACATCTCACTGATCTTTGTGCTTGTAAATCTCAGTTTAAAGGATGCCAGACACGTAATTTTTGGAGAAAATGTGATTCTAAGGAGGATAGAAGGAGGAGAGGAAAAAGAAGTGGCAAAAAATAATCAGGGCTGTACTTAAAATTTTTTGATGAAATTATGTTAAGTTGCCTATTTTCGAGGCATGGGCCTCTTGTTGTCATTCTTGCTAATTGTTGCACTGCTTATTCAGTGTTTCCTCTCCCTTAGCCTTCTAAAGTCCCCCCTTGCAATTCTCTCATGCTTTTGGCATAATTTTGAGAAATTTCATTTCTAAAATTTCCTGGGAGAGTTGCTTGGTTACAGAATGTTTTCTGTTATTTTCCCCATAGTTACGTTTTCACCCATGGGTGTATAATGTTTGTGTTCTGCATCTTCCATCTGATGTTCTGCAGATTCTCCCCTGGGAGTCTCTGTTTTGCATCAGATAGAGTGTAATTGATGACTGATTCCGGGCCAGTTTTTTCAGTGCCTGGAGTCATGTTTTCTGGTGTTTTTACACTGTTTGTTTTCATTGGCAACAGCCTTTTTTGAGGGGGGCTGTTTGCCTTTGCTGTAGTTTATCTCACTATAAGATACATTTATATTATCCGAAAGTGTCTCATTAATTATTTAGTATAAATTTAAAATTTTTGACCACACTTTGCCATCGGATCCATCGGGGCTCAACGTTACTTTTCAGCAACTTGGGCTTCGCTGAAAAAATATTTTTTCAAAATTATTTTGTTTTGCAATTGTTTCTTCATTTATTAATGGATCATGTTATTATGTATCTTTGTGTCAGGGGTTTTTGCGAGTAACTAGGACTTATTGTTGTTCTTTCACAATGAAGGGACGTTGTTCAAATTGTAATAGGAAGAAATCTTCCTCTGACTTTCATGATCATTGTATTAATTGTAGTCAGTGTTCTCGCATTAATCCCTGTCCTATATGTGAACATTGGGATGAGAAACATTGGAAACGTGTGTCACGATATGTTGTTTCTGGAGAAAGAGCGATGCCGGCTCTTTCTCCGCAAGGTCACTCTACTCTCTCAGTTTCTATTTCAGAGGAACCAGAACAGGGTGATGTTTCCATGTTATCTTCTTCAAGTGTGCGTCCGTCGTCACAGATGAATTCAGAGCTAGCGGCAAAAGTGCTCATGGAGATTAGACAAATGTCGTCCGCTAGCTCACCCGGTGTAGCGTCCATTCACCGAATGGTTCGGCAGCCGGGTTCGTCCGATGCGGTCCAAGAGGAAATTTTGGGTGATGCGAGCACTATAAACATAATAGATGCACACCCAGTGACGGCGGATAGTAAGGGAGAACGGAGGAAGCCTTTGAGTCCGGTTCCTAGCTCGTCCAGGTCCAGCCGGGCCGCGAGCGAGAGAGGCCCCTCTCTCGTACAACAACATCTGGGACCAGATGTTGTGGTACAAAATGTGTCTTTAGCGGAGCATACGTCCGTCGCTCGGGACGCTCCGTTGTATAAGCAGTCCGCAGAGACTGTTAAGGCTTCCTCTTCTCGTCAGCGCACACGACCGCACCTTGGCTGCGTGACCGCCGATATATTACCAGCTTCGCCGATCAAGGATTCTTCGGCGACCAGGTCACACCATCCGGCAGCCAGGGATTCGAGACCGATGGACTCCGGACGTTCGCATAGGAAAAGTATGCGGGAGCCATCTGATGCGGAGCTGCCCTCGGCGAAGCAGCGAAAGACTGCGCCTCCGCAGGTCTCGACGCCGGACATTCTTGTGCAGATAGCACAGCTTATCGCAGCATCCCAGCAGCCGACAGAAACGGTGTCGGATCAAGAATTATCCAACGGCGCTGGGTCGGTACACTCCGCCGAAGCATCGGGGGCGGACGACCGGGAACATCGTGAGGTCCGACCGGATGGTGAAAGGGATACGGATGACTTGGAGCTATCCCTTTCGGAACAACATAAAGCTGCTGTGGACTTCATCCGGCACTTTATCCCTCAAGTTGTTCCGTCGGGCCAAACTGCTGCGCTTCCGGACAAGAGAATTATAGCGTCATTGGACTCTGAATTTTTTGAGCGGTTCAGGGACATCGCTCCCGAGTTTCCGTCGCAGTCCAATAATGTTGCAAGAACATTTGAATTATTGAACGACGCTATATTTAAACTTGCTTCCAGGACGGGGAAAGCAGGTTTCTTGTCCGCTAATACTCTCAACCTGCCTTTCATTAATGCAAGGAATAAATTCGATACGGCAGGACAGGGTATACCGAGAGTTCCTCTGCGTATGGACGACGAGGCGGAAGACTTAGAGCTATCATTACCGTCGTCAGCTTCTATTCCAACCGCGGTGTTGGAAACAGCTATTGCGTCTAACAGAGCCAATTTAGATGCCTTATCTTACGCAGATCACCTTACTAAGGCGTTATCACTGCGCCTTCAGGGGAAAGAGTTTCAGGATATACAATCCTCTTTAAGACTTCTTTCAAGGGCAGTAGCTTATTCCACGTGTAACTCCGCCCTTTCAGTGGCAAATCTGGAGTTGGTTAGACGTGACGCAGCCCTAGCTACATCCACACTAGTGGATTCTAAGGTGAAGAACTCTCTTAGAGTCGCTTCGGTCTCAGGAGAACTTCTCTTTGACGGCAAGCTTTCCGCTATTTATGATAAAATTACAAAGAAAGCTAAGGATTCTCTGTTGTTCAAATCTGCTCCTAAGAAGTCGGATACAGCAGACACGAATAAGACAGGCACTTCTGGGTCTAATGCGCCCAAGCAAGAGAGGTTCCTATAGAGGTTCCGGTGCGTCCTCTTGGTCTTATTCGAGAGATCGTTAGGATAGCGACTCTCGTTCGGGACGTCCTTCAGGCCGGGACAATCGGTCGGACGCCCCGAGGTCGACGGGGCGAGGTGCGGGTCGTGGAAGACGTGGTTTTCCTACCGCAGGCCTCGCAGGTCCAGGAGGTGATGGCTTAAACCTCTATCGCATTCCGGTTGGCGGAAGGTTGTCGAGCTTTTCACAAGAATGGGCGTCGATTACGGACGACCCTTGGGTGAGAGGAGTGACTTCGGAAGGTCTAAAGATATCCTTCAAACGAAAGCCTCCATTAACTCGAAGTCCAAAGTGGACTCATCTTCCGTCAAATCCGCAGAAAAGAGACGCTCTGTTATCAGAGGTGCAGTCTCTTTTAATGAAGAACGCGGTAGAGGTCGTAGAAAACCAGGAATCTCCGGGATTCTACAGCCATCTGTTTCTGGTTCCGAAACCAGACGGCTCGTTCCGTCCAGTCATAGATTTGAGCTGGATAAACAAGCTGATCGTCGCTCCGAAGTTTTATATGGAGACGATTCGATCGGTCAGAGCGAGTATTCGGGTGAACGATTATGCAACGAGCATAGATCTCAAAGATGCGTACTTTCACGTCATGGTACATCCGACATTCCGAAAGTATCTACGCTTCGCAGTCCTAGGAGTGGTGTATCAATTCCGGGCGATGTGCTTCGGATTGAATCTAGCACCCTGGGCTTTCACTCGGGTAATGAACTCGGTAATGATCTACTTCCGAGCTCATTCGTCTGCGGTAACGTCGGCCTACCTGGACGACATTCTTCAGAGGTACGGCAACGAGTTAACGCTTCAGAACGATGTTCAGAATCTTCTTCTATTGCTCCGACGTCTCGGTTTTATAGTAAACGAGGAGAAGTCGGATCTGGTGCCGTCCAAGTCATTCACTCATCTGGGAATGAGCTTCGAGACGCACAACAATCTCGTTCGTCTGCCGTTAACCAGAGCGAAATTAGTCAGTTGTTACGCTCGCTATTGTCTGCACGCAGACAAAGTCACGGCGAGAGAATTTATGAGACTGATAGGTCTGTGCGGAGCCGCCGCGGATCTCATTCCAATGGGGCGTCTACGCACACGTCCTCTTCAAATTTTCCTGACTCAGAATTGGAGTGTGAAAATTCATTCGCTCGATGTAGACGTTCTCTTGTCAGATCAAGTGAAACGAGATTCAGACTTGGGCAAACATTCAGTGGTTAACTCAAGGAGTTCCGCTGCAGTTGCCGGATCCGAGTTTTACCGTTATGACGGATGCCAGTCAAACAGGTTGGGGTGCATCATTAATCCCAACGGATTCGAGATGCCAGGGTCTTTGGGATCCGCAATTCCTGTGCAAGCACATAAACATCAAGGAAATGATGTCAATTTGGCTTGCGTTACGTCACTGGATGGACATTATTCACGATGCTCATGTCCAAATCCTATCCGACAATACGACAGTAGTGGCGTATATACGGAATCAGGGAGGCACTCATTCAGTTCCGTTGTTCAATCTAACGGAAAGAATCCTTCTGTTTGCGTTAGAACATCACGTTCTTCTTTCGGTCCGTCACATACCGGGTCGTCTGAATGTGCTAGCAGACTCCCTTTCACGAAAGGGTCGCTTGTTGCCGTCGGAGTGGACTCTCAACAAACAAGTATTCAATCAGATTTGCTACCAATGGGAACGGCCAATGATAGACTTATTTGCGACACATCTCAACAATCAGTTGCAGACGTATGTGTCTCCGTGTCCGGATCCAAGAGCATTTGCAGTAGACGCTCTGTCGATCCCTTGGGATGGAATGATAGGATATGCGTATCCTCCAGCGCCGTTAATTCAACAAGTATTGCTAAAGATAAAACAATCTCAATGCAAGATTCTGTTGGTAGCATCTCTGTCGCCACAGAGGCCGTGGATAAATCTACTCAGGTGTCTGTTGTGGGATCTACCGCAGAAGCTTCCTCCACGGGAGGATCTTCTTTCGCAGGGGAAATCGCGCCAACTCCATCACAACCCGCAAGGTCTCAACCTTCACGTTTTTCCGTTGTGCGGTCCTTCTTGCATGGCAAGCACTTTACAGGACGAGCAGTGGACGCGATTTCTAACTGTAGGAGGACCTCCTCTTCGCTAAACTATGCGGCTAAGTGGAAGGTTTTTCGTCGTTGGTGTAGGGATCATTCTGTAGATATATTCGATCCCTCTATACCAGACATTGCAAACTTTCTAGTATACTTGTTTGACGAAATCAAACTGCAGCCTGTTACTATTAAGGGTTATAGATCTATGTTATCTGATACCTATGCACATCATGATAGTTTACAAATTGGATCTAATGTCTCTTTATCTAAGTTGGTTAGAAACTTTTCGATAAATAGACCCAGAACTCTTAGATTAATTCCTAAGTGGAATTTAGCTTGGGTTCTTCTTAAATTGAAGGAAAAGCCATTTGAACCTCTTGGGACAGTAGATTTCAAATTCTTATCTTATAAGACAGCTTTTCTCTTAGCTTTCTCTTCTGCTAGAAGAGTCAGTGAGCTTCATGCACTATCGGTGGATGATTCTCATTATCGTAGTGTTGGGAACACTATCACCTTCACTACTATTGTGGGTTTTTTAGCTAAGAATCAGGCTCCTAATAAATATCCGGAACCTATTGTTATTAAGGCTCTTCCGTCTTCAGACGGGCGTAGGCCTTTACTCTGTCCTGTTAGAGCATTACGTATCTATAAACAGAGATCTCAGTTTATCAGAAAGGGACGGAAACGTTTCTTTCTGTCTTTGATGCCTAATAGAAAGGACATTTCAGTCCATTCTATTGCTAGATGGATTCAGTTAACTATCCGTACTGCTTATGAAGATTTATCTTCTCAGCAGTCTGTGCTTAAGATTTCTGCTCATGAAGTAAGAGCTCTTTCTACTTCCTGGGCTTATGCTAATAGTGTTGCTATTACAGATTTAATGAAGGCTGCTTATTGGTCTCAGCCATCCACATTTACGAATTTTTATCTCAGAAATATTGAGTCCATTTCTGGAGACCTGCATTGTTTAGGTCCGTTATCTGTTGCTCAGAATGTCGTCCACTAAACAGTTGCAACTATAGTTATGCAGGCTTTCTGTTCCGGCAGTGACTCCGTCCGACTGCCCTCTTCGCTCTGGGCTATTTGACCCAGGGCAAGGGGAAGTGGGGGGGGGGGGGGGGGGGGGGGGGGGGGCGGGTGTTCCCTTAGGTCACCTGCTTTATAGTGAAAAGCAAGGGAATGCCTCCTCCAAGTCAGTATTTCTGAGTCGCTTCCGGGATGGTTTTAAAGTGTAATATTAATGTTTAAATTCATTCATGTCTTATTTTTAAAGTGTAGCTCGGTGTGAAGCATTTGTATATGTCAAGTGTCAAACGGGCTTTAATATACAATACTCGGACACTTTTAAATGACTATAAAGAGTCTCAATTCTCTGGACTACTTTATTTATTGGCTTGCTTTAAAAATAATTAATATAAGGGTTATACTGGATGTTAATAGAGAACATGAATGTTATTGTGCTCAATTATTAAGGGTAGTGTATCTTTCTAATTTAATATTAAATAAGAAAGATACATGTAAAGCCTAATACTCCTTTTCTCCTTAAGGGGTTACCTCTTTACTATATAGTTGAGCTTATTGGATTTTCCTCTATGTCCTAGGCCCTCCAGCCTGTTTACTATTCAGCTAAGTCTGGGTCATTGGTACAGTATAAAAATGTTAAAAAATTTATAGTAATGTATATATTTTTTATACTTACCAATGACCCAGACGGGGATGGCCCTCCCTGGAGTTGGGAACTCTTGCCTCCCCGCTGAGTACATAGCGCTGACCAGGCACTGCCAGTAAGAATGATAATTGGCGCCAATTTCGGGATGTCTGCGTCACTGCGCATGCGCAGTAGAGGCGTAGTATGGAGGTCCTTTAGGACATGATTTCTTTTTGTTTTGGATGCAAATTTTGGGGATTGGGGGGCAAAATTTGTGTTTGGCCCTGGTTTTGTTAGAGTTAGCACCAGCTAAGTCTGGGTCATTGGTAAGTATAAAAAATATATAAATTACTATAAATTTTTTAACTTTCATTCATTCATTCATGAAACATCGTTATATCACAGGGCAGGTTTTAATTGTACGCTTATTGCACTTTGTCAAAATCCTCTGATGGTGTCATTTCTTATTTATTTTGCTTCAATAAAGGCAACCTAAAATTTTGCTTCAAAACATTGTAGAAATTACTTGAATGTTAATAGTAATTAGTATGCGGCGACTGCGAACTATTTATAGTCACGGCCTCGATCAAAAGTACTCGCAGAACTGCGCTAATTAAAAGTTCGTCTGCTCTACCTGAAAAAAAAACATTTCGTAAAAATTGTAAACAAACGTAAAATTATTTGTTATATTGGGACTACAGCATAAAACACGGAAAAAAACTGGAACTATGTCAAAAAAGAATAACTCTACTGAAACACCGTTTTGTTACTGTTAATAAAATAGTTGAAATTTATTTTGTTCCAGCGCAGTTACATGATGCAAGAAGTGCAATCGCCGTCATCGATTTTGTAATGTAAGGGACACAACTGTATGCGTATGGTCCTATTTCTTTTGTCTCGTAGACTGGTTTTCTTTGGAGGCCCGTGGGAAGCATATATAAGTCGGGTAGACGCACGAGACGGGTGTCTGTTTGTTATCAGATAAAAACAATAAACATATAGAAAAAATAGACCATATTTCAACTCGTTGTATAACACAGATATTAAAACACACTATATGTTTATTGTCTATATCCAAAAATTTTATCTAATGCCAATAATTTCTGGAAAGGGATATGGAAATGTTTCTTTTATATCCACCTAGGTTGTGGTAACCGGTTCTCGTCAGATCACCGAAGTTAAGCAATGTTGAGCCTGCTTAGTCCTCGGATGAGTGACCATCTGAGCGATCGATTCAGACTCCCACGTTGTGTCCTATGGCAAGGTACTTAACCTCGATTGTCTATGTGGGGGCATGATGACGCCCTGTACTAAGGCGTACTGCATGTCAATGGTGCACATATCTTCAGCCAATCTTATCCGGCCTGTGCTGCAGCACGGAGTTATGATGATGGGGAGCTGACAGCTGCACGTCATTTCTCGTTGGTTCTCTCTGGGTACTCTGGCTTCCTCCATCCGCAAAACTGTCACGTTCATGATTAGCCAGTGTTCATAGGTATGTGACCATAAACACCAATAAATAAATAAAAATCCACCTATGCATCTGTCTGTGTATCTTTTAAAAATGTTTTTGCTTTCAACTGCTACACATCGAAGCAGATATTTATGAAAGTTAGTCTAATTTGAAAGAACATTTTTAACCCTTTACCTAACATGAAAAGCAGATGACACTTGCAAACAGAATTCTTCAATAACTAATTTTTTTCCTTTTTAGCTGACAAAGTCAAGATAAGCTATTGCCATCACGCGTGTGGAAGTCTGTTCACATTTTCCTTTAGCACAGGCTACACCCCGTAGTTCTTGCCTGATTGTCACGAAATTTCATATGCAGGTTTGGGGTCATGTCTAGATGAAAACATTCCCTTATGGTTGTGATCGGTCTACCGGTATGACTGCCCGAAGCCAAAACCCCAAAACAATTAGCACAGTCTACAGGTCGTATTTATGAAGGGATTTAATTGTAACTTGGTAGGATGCCTCTGTTTAATGCCTAGATGAGAACTTCTCCATTTGGTCGTGATCTGTCAACGGTGACGACTGCCCAAGCCCAAAACCCCAAAACCTTTAGCACAGTCTACAGGTCATATTTATGGAGGGATTTCATTGTAACTTGGTAGGTTGACTTCATATAATGTCTAGATGAGAACATCCCCTTTTGAACGTGATTGGGCAACTGTGAAGGCTACAGGGGCCCAAAGACCGAAAACCTTTAGCACAGTGTACAGGTCATATTTATGAAGGGCTTTTATTGTAACTTGGTAGGGTGACTCCAGATAATGTCTAGATGAGAACATCCTCTTTTGGTCGCGATCATTCAGTGCCTTGGTGGTTGCCCGAGCCCAGAAACCTTTAGCTCAGTCTGTAGGTTGTATTTATGGAAGGATTTCATTGTAACTTGTTAGGTCACTCCATATAATGCCTAGATGATGATATCCCCTTTTGGTCATGATTAGTCAACTGTGACGTCTACAGAGGCCCGAAGCCTGAAAACCTTGAGCACAGTCTACAGGTCATATTTATGAAGGGATTTCATTGTAACTTCGTAGATTCACTCCAGATGATGCCCAGATGAGAATGTCCCCTTTTGGTTGTGATCATTCAGCCATGAAGGCTGCCCGAGCCCAAAGCCCAAAAGCCTTTAGCTCAGTCTACAGGTCATATTTATGAAGGGATTTTATTGTAACTTGGGGGGAGGGGGGGGTGGAGGGGGGGCATGGTGGCTCAGTTGGTAGAGGTGCAGGCTGCAAGCCGAGAGGTCCTCGGTTCGAATCCCACCTGCGGCAACCGCGTTGTGTCCTTGGGCAAGACACTTCACCCCCATTGCCCACGTGGGGGCACGGTGATGCTGTGTACTAAGGCGTACTGCACGTCGATGGTGCACCTGTCGTCAACCAATGCTAACCCTGCTTGTGTGGCGTTGGTATGTTGAGGAGCTGACAGTTGCTCGGTGGTTCTCTCTGGGTACTCCGGCTTCCTCCATCCGTAAAACTGTCACGGTCATGGTTAGCCATTGTGCAGAAATATGTGACATTAAACACCAATAAATAAATAAATAAATAAATAAATAAATAAATAATATTGTAACTTGGTAGGTTGACTTCATATAATGTCTAGATGAGAACATCCCCTTTTGGATGCAATTGGGCAACTGTGATGGCTACATGGGCCTGAAGTCCGGAAACCTTTAGCACAGTCTACAGGTTATATTTATGAAGGGATTTCATTGTAACTTGGTAGGATGACTCCAAATAATTTCTAGATGAAAACGTCCCCTTTTGGTTGCGATCATTCAACCATTATGGCTGCCCGAGCCCAAAGCCTGGAAACCTTTAGCACAGTCTCTACAGGTCATATTTATGAAGGGATTTTATTGTAACTTGGTAGGATGCCTCTTTATAATGCCTAGATGAAAACGTCCCCTTTTGGTCATGATCTGTCAACCGTGATGGCTACCCAAGTCCGAAACCCAAACACTTTCAGCACAGTCTGCAGGTCATACTTAATATGGAGGGATTTCATTGTAACTTCGTAGGATGACTCCGTATGATGTCTAGATGAGAACTTCCCCATTTGGTCACGATCTGTCAACCATGACGACTGCCTGAGCCCAAAACCCGAAACCCTTTAGCACAGTCTATAGGTCATATTTATGGAGGGATTTCATTATCCCCTCATTTTAAAAAATGCGGGGATATTGTCATGATCTCCGTCCGTACGTCCGTACGTCCGTACGTCCGGTTTTGTAATTCGAAACGCTGTAACCTTCTACAGTTGTTCGATAGGGTCTGTGCAACCCAAAAATACAACTTTTAAATTTTTGTGCCACCAGGTGGCTTCTGTGGAGCCACTTAAAAAATGCGTTATTTTTTCACTTTTTTGCTGAATAGTCCCAACCTATGTAATTAGGAGTTCTAAAATTACACTAGGGTGTTGCTAAATGATCTGTAGATATGTAGGAAGGTTTCGGATTTTTTGGGTGCCTCGTGGCTGTGCCACCGTAGCCACTTTTGTGTTTTCTTAGACCGTTTCCGGCAAAAGGCTCGTAGGATATGTAATTCGAAATGCTAAATCCATGCTCAGATGTTGCAGTAGGGTCTATAGATGCGCACGAAGGTTTCGGATTTTTCGGGTGCCACGTGGCTGTGCCACCGTAGCCACTTTTGTGTTTTCTTAGACCGTTTCCGCCAAAAGGCTCGTAGGATATGTAATTCGAAACGCTAAATCCATGCTCAGAAGTTGCAGTAGGGGCTATAGATGCGCAGGAAGGTTTTGGATTTTTCGGGTGCCACGTGGCTGTGCCACCGTAGCCACTTTTGTGTTTTCTTGAACTGTTTCCGGCGAAAGGCTCGTAGGGTATGTAATTCGAAATGCTAAAACCATGCTCATATGTTGCAGTAGGGTCTATAGATGCACACGAAGGTTTCAGATTTTTCGGGTGCCACGTGGCTGCGCCACCATTGCCACTTTCGTGTTTTCTTAGACCGTTTCCGGTGAAAGGCTCGTAGGGTATGTAATTCGAAACGCTGAAACCATGCTCAAATGTTGCAGTAGGGTCTGTAGATGCGCACGAAGGTTTCGGATTTTTCAGGTGCCACGTGGCTGTGCCACCGTTGCCACTTCTGTGTTTTCTTAGACCGTTTCCGGCGAAAGGCTCCTAGGGTATGTAATTCGAAACGCTGAAACCATGCTCAAATGTTGCAGTAGGGTCTGTAGATGCGCACGAAGGTTTCGGATTTTTCAGGTGCCACGTGGCTGTGCCACCGTTGCCACTTCTGTGTTTTCTTAGACTGTTTCCGGCGAAAGGCTCCTAGGGTATGTAATTCAAAATGCTAAAACCATGCTCATATGTTGCAGTAGGGTCTATAGATGCACACGAAGGTTTCAGATTTTTCGGGTGCCACGTGGCTGCGCCACTATTGCCACTTTCGTGTTTTTTTTAGACCGTTTCCGTCGAAAGGCTCCTAGGGTATGTAATTCGAAACACTAAAACCATGCTCAAATGTTGCAGTGGGGTCTGTAGATGCGCACGAAAGTTTCCGATTTTTTAGGTGCCACGTGGCTGTGCCACCATTGCCACTTTTGTGTTTTCTTAGACCGTTTCCGGCGAAAGGCTCCTAGGGTATGTAATTCGAAACGCTAAAACCATGCTCAAATGTTGCATTGGGGTCTGCAGATGCGCATGAAGGCTTCGGATTTTTCAGCTGCCACGTGGCTGCGCCACCATTGCCACTTTCGTGTTTTCTTAGACCGTTTCCGGCGAAAGGCTCCTAGGGTATGTAATTCAAAATGCTAAAACCATGCTCAAATTTTGCAGTAGGGTCTCTAGATGTGCACGAAGGTTTCAGATTTTTCAGGTGCCACGTGGCTGTGCCACCGTTGCCACTTTTGTGTTTTCTTAGACCGTTTTCGGCAAAAGGCTCCTAGAGTGTGTAATTCAAAACGCTAAAACCATGCTCAAATGTTGCAGTAGGGTCTGTAGATGTGCACGAAGGTTTCGGATTTTTCAGGTGCCACGTGGCTGTGCCACCGCTGCCACTTTTGTGTTTTCTTAGACCGTTTCCGGCGAAAGGCTCCTAGAGTGTGTAATTTGAAACACTAAAACCATGCTCAAATGTTGCAGTGGGGTCTGTAGATGCGCACGAAGGTTTCGGATTTTTCAGGTTTCACGTGGCTGTGCCACCATTGCCACTTTTGTGTTTTCTTAGACCGTTTCCGGCAAAAGGCTCCTAGGGTATGTAATTCGAAACGCTAAAACCATGCTCAAATGTTGCAGAGGGGTCTGTAGATGTGCACGAAGGTTTCAGATTTTTCAGCTGCCATGTGGCTGCGCCACTATTGCCACTTTCGTGTTTTCTTAGACCGTTTCCGGCGAAAGGCTCCTAGGGTATGTAATTCGAAATGCTAAAAGCATGCTCAGATGTTGCAGTAGGGTCTGTAGATGCACACGAAGGTTTCGGATTTTTCAGGTGCCACGTGGCTGTGCCACCGTTGCCACTTTTGTGTTTTCTTAGACCGTTTCCGACGAAAGGCTCCTAGGGTATGTAATTCGAAACGCTAAAACCATGCTCAAATGTTGCAGTGGGGTCTGTAGATGCGCACGAAGGTTTCCGATTTTTCAGGTGCCATGTGGCTGTGCCACCATTGCCACTTTTGTGTTTTCTTAGACCGTTTCCGGCGAAAGGCTCCTAGGGTATGTAATTCGAAATGCTAAAACCATGCTCAAATGTTACAGTGGGGTCTGTAGATGCGCACAGAGGTTTCGGATTTTTCAGCTGCCACGTGGCTGCGACACCATTGCCACTTTCGTGTTTTCTTAGACCGTTTCTGGTGAAAGGCTGCAAGGGTATGTAATTCAAAATGCTAAAACCATGCTCAAATGTTGCAGTAGGGTCTGTAGATGTGCACGAAGGTTTCCGATTTTTCAGGTGCCACGTGGCTGTGCCACTGTTGCCACTTTTGTGTTTTCTTAGACCGTTTCCGGCGAAAGGCTCCTAGGGTATGTAATTCGAAATGCTAAAACCATGCTCAAATGTTGCAGTGGGGTCTGTAGATGCGCACGAAGGTTTCGGATTTTTCAGGTGCCACGTGGCTGTGCCACCGTTGCCACATTTTTATACTGTACCAATGACCCAGACATAGCTGGTGCTAACTCTTAAAATATAGGGCCAAACACAAATTTTGCCCCCCAATCCCCAAAATTTGCATGTAAAACTAAAGAAAACATGTCCTGAAAGGCCCTCCACACTTCGCCCCTACTGCGCATGCGCAGTGTCAAGGACGTTCCGAAATTGGCGCCATTAATCATTCTAAGTTTGGCCCTTCATCAGTTAACATCTGACTGATCTTTGTGCTTATAAATCTCAGTTTAAATGATGCCAGACACATAAATATTAGTGAAATGGTGATTCTAAGGAGGATAGAGAAGGAGGAGAGGAAAAGAATGTGTGACAGAATATTATCAGGGCTGTAACTTAAAATTTTTTAATGAAATTATGTTAAGTTACCTATTTTCAAGGCAGCAGCCATTTTGTTGTCATTCTGATTATTTAGTTACACTGTTTTTTAAGTGTTTTCCTCTCTCCCTGTCCTTTAAGTTCCCCCTTGCTATTCTCCCATGCTTTTGGCATAGTTTTTGTAATTATTATTACTAAATTTTCTTGGGAGTTTTAGCTGAATAACAGAATGAATTCTGTTCTTTCCCCATGTTTACGTCTTCACCTACGGGTGGTTAGGCGTTGTGTTCTGCATCTACCATCTGATGTTCTGCAGTTTCTTCCCTGGAAGTCTCTGTTTTGCATCAGATAGTGTATTTTTGGTAACTGATTTCGGGCCTGGGTGCCTGGAGTCTTATTTTAGTGTTTTTACACTCATTGTTTACATTTACAACAGCCCTCTGTGTGAGGGGGGATTTCTAAAAAATAATATCTTGATGTTATTTTAATCATAACTAGATACATTATTATTGTTCGTAAGTGTTGAATAAATTGTTTAAAATATTTTTTAAATTTTTGTCCACACTTAGGCTTGGGATCCATTGGGGCTCAACGTTACTTTTCAGAAACTTGGGCTGTTCTGAAAAAATATTTTTTCAAAATATTTTGATTTCAATTATTTTTTCTATATTAATGGATCATATTATTTTTATGTATTTTGATTGCCAGGGGTTAGTGCGAGTACCAGGACTTGTTTTCTTTTCACATTGAAAGGATATTGATCAATTGTTTTAAGAGGAAGTCTTCCTCTGACTTTATTATCATTCTATATGTGGTCAGTGTACTCGCATTAACTCCTGTTCTGTATCGTATGATTTCGATGACAATATGGGAAGCGTATGTCACGGTATGTTGTTGGGGATTTGGACGCTCCGGTCCTTTCCCTGCAGGGTCACTCTACTTTATCAATTTCTATTTCAGACGATCAAGATTAGGGTGATGTATCTGTGATGTCTTCCAACAGTGTGCCTCCGTCGTCACAATTAATGAAGGGCTAGCGGAAAAGTGCTCATGTAAATACGCCAATTGCCTAAGAGGACCCTAGTAGGTTCGACGGCCTTTGACGTCCGCTAGCTCGCCCGGTGTAGCGTCCATTCACCGAATGGTTCGGCAGCCGGGTTCGTCCGTTGCGGTCTAGAAGGAATTTTGGGGTGATGTGAGCACTATAAATTAACCTAATGCACACCCAGTGACGGCGGATCGGAGGGAGAACGCAGGAAGCCTTTTAGTCCGGTTCATAGCTCGTTCCGGTCCATCCGGACGGCAAGCGAGAGAGGCCCCTCTCTCGTTCAACAACATCTGACCCCAGATGTTGTGGTACAAAATGTGTCGCAAGCGGAGCATACGTCCGTCGCTCGGGACGCTCCGTTGTATAGGCAGTCCGCTGAGACTGCTAAGGCTTCCTCTTCTCGTCAGCGCACACGACCGCACCTTGGCTGCGTGACCGCCGATATATTACTAGCTTCGCCGATCAAGGATTCTTCGGCGACCAGGTCACACCATCCGGTAGCCAGGGACACGAGGCCTGCAGACTCCGGACGTTCGCATAGGAAGTGTGCGGGAGTCAACGTGCACGGAGCTTCCGGCGGCAATGCATCGTAAGACCGCTACTGCACAGGCCTCGGGAACGGACGTGCTTTCCTTAATAGCACAGTTTATCGCAGCATCCCAGCATCAACTGAATCTGTCGCATATATTTTATCCGACGATGCTGGGTCGGGACGCTCCGCGGAAGCGGGTACGGACGTCCGAAAGTTTCATCCGGTCCGGCGGGATACCGAAAGGGATTCGGAGGATTTCGAGCTTTCCCTTTCGGAACAACATATGCTGTTGTGTATGTCATCTGACTTGGTCTTCTACAGCTTCTTTCGTCGGACCAGAATGCTGCGATGTCGGATAAGAAACTGATAGCGTCGGTGGACTTAGAAATTTTTGGTTCGGTTCAGGGACATCGTCCCTCAGTTCCGACATAGTCCAATAATGTCACACAAACTTTCGAATTATTGAACGACGCTATATATATTATTATTTTATGCTTGCTAACCAAGCATTTCTGGTTTCTTGTTCGAAGAGTTATGGAGATGTCTTTCAAAAGTGTGCCTCTGTCGTCATAGTTAATGAAGAGTTAGCGGCAATAAGTGCTCATGGAATATGTCTATCGCCTACGGAGTGACATTCGCTAGCTCACCCGGTGTAGCGTACATTCATCGAATGGTTCGGCTGCCGGGTTCGTCCGTTGTGGTCTAGGAAGGAGATTTGGGTGATGCGAGCACTTTAATTACTTTAGTACTCACCCAGTGACGGCAGATTGAGGACAGATCGGAGGAAGCCTGTTAGTCCGGTTCCTGGCTTGTCCAGGTCCGTCCGGGCTGTGAGCGAGAGAGGTCCCTCTCTCGCCCAACAACATAGGGGACCGCATGTTGTGGTTCAGATATTTTACATTCATAGCATATGTCCGTTGGTCGGGACGCTCCGTTATATTGACAGTCCGAGAGACTGTCTTTAATGCTTCCTCATCCTCACAGCAGGGCACACGACCGCACATTGGCTACGTGACCTCGAGTATCCGATCAGTTTCGGCATTCAGTGATTCCACGGCGAATAGGTCGCGCCATCTGGTAGCCAAGGGACACGAGGCCTATACACTCCGTTTGCTCGCATATTGGTAGTATGCACGGGGTAACGATCACGGAGCTTCCAGCGGCAATGCATCGTAAGACCGCTTCTCCTCAGGCCTCAGTGACGGACGTGCTATCCGAGTTAGCACAGTTGTTTCGCAGCATCCCAGCAATTGACAGTTTCTCGGTCGAATCAGGAATTATCCGACGGCGCTGGGTCGGTGCAGTCCGCGGTTGCATCAGGTACGGACGACCGAACGCTTTATAGGGTCCGACAGGATGGCGAAAGGGATTCGATAGATTTCGAGTTTTCCCTTTAGTAGTATCGGAAGATGCCTTTCATATCTTCTGGCATTATCTTCCAGTGATTATTATTTCGGACTTCATTGCTGCGATCTTGGATAAGAGACTTATAGCGTCATTGGACTCGGATTTTTCGATCGGTTCAGGGACATTGTCCCTGACTTACCGACGCAGTCCAATATTGTCATTACAACATGTGTTTTATTTTTCGACGCTATATATATATATATACAAGCCTGCTACTAAGCATGATAGTTTAGTTTCTTGTCCGCGTTACTCATTTCTGCCATTTTATCATTTATACAAATAGTTTATTTTGGCAGAGCAGGGCATACCGAGAGTTCATATGCGTCTAGACGGTGTGATTAAAGACTGCATATATTCTTTTTCGCCGTTTATGTCTTTTCCAATTTCAATGTTGGGAACGACATTATGTATAGTAGACTTAACTTAGACGCTTTATTATACGTAATCCGCCTTACTGAGGCGTTATCATTACGTCTTCAAGAAAAGATTTACGGGATATTATTCTCAATGTAATTTCTTTTGAGGGCAGTAGTTTGTTCACGTATAACTCCGCCCTTCAGTGGCTGATTGGAGTTAGTTAGACGTGACGCAGCCCTAGCTACATCCACACGCGTGGATAGTAAGGTTAAGAACTCTCTCAGAGTCGCTTCGTTCTCGGAGGAGCTTCTCTTCGACGGCAACTGTTCGGCAATCCATGAATTGCTCGATTTACACGTTCTCTTGTCTATCTAGTGTTACAAGAGATTCAGACTGGGGCAAACATTCGGTGGTTGACTCAGAGAGTGCTGCCGCAGTTGCCGGACCCGAGTGTGGCTGTTATGACGGTTGCCAGTCAAACAGATTGGGATATAATACTGATCCCTACGGATTCGAAGTGCCAGGGTCTTTGGGTTCCGCAGTCTTTTAGCAATCAGTTTTCTTCCGCGGAATAATGTTTTTTAGGCTTGCTTTATGTCATTGCATGAACATTATTCAGAAACGCATGCCCAAATTCCTGTCCTTTAATTCGACAGTAGTGGCGTATCTCCGGAACCAGGGAGGCACTCTTTCGTTTCCCTTATTCAATTTAATGGAAAGAATCTGTCTGTTGGTTATAGTACACCAAGTTCAGTTTTGGTCCGTCATATTCCGGGTCGTCTGATTGTTTTATCGGACTCCCGTTCTCTTACGGGTCGCTTGTTGCTGTCAGAATGGACTCTCAACAAACAAGTATTCAATCAGATTTGCTATGGGAGCGCCCAATGATGATTTATTTATGACACAGCTTGCTAATCAATTGCAGACGTATGTGTTGGCTTGTCCAGATCTCTGAGCTAATATTGTTAACGCTCTATTGATCTATAGGACGGAATGATCGGATACGCGTATCCTCCGGCGCTGTTGTTTTAGCAGGTATTGCTAAGATAAACAACCACAATACATTTCTGTTGATAGCATCTCTATCTTCACAGAGATCATGAGTAATTTACTCTCTTGTCTACTGTGGGTCTTAACGTGAAATCTTCCTCTATGTGAGGATCTTTTTCACTGGGTAAATCGTGTCATCTTTATCACAACCAGCAAGGTCGCAACCTTCATGTATTCCGTTGTGTGGTCCGTATTGCATTGTAAGCACTGTACTGGACGAGCTTTGGACGCGATTTCTTACTATAGGAGATCCTCTTCTTCGCTATTCTATGCGGCTAAAGTGGAGGCTCTTCCGTCGTGGTGTAGGGATCATTATGTTCATATTGTTGATCCCTCCATACTACTCATTGCTATTTTTTTAGTATACTTGTTTCACAAGATCTACTGCAGCCTGTTATTATTTAGGTTATAGGTTTATGTTACCTCATACCTATGCACTCTACGATAGTTTACAATTGAGTCTTTTGTCTCTTTATCTAAGTCAGTTAGTAACTTTTTGATAAATAGACTTAGAATCTTTAGATTAAATTCCTATACGGATTTTAACTTCGGTTCTTATTTAGCTAAGTAATCATTTGAGCCTCTGGAAACAGTAGTTTTCAAATTCTGACCTTTTAGACAGTAATTCTGTTGGTTTCTCTTTTACTGTAGAGTCAGTGAGTTTCATGCACTATCGATGGATGATTTTCACTTTCATAGTTTCGGAATCAATACTTCCGTTACTATTTAGGTTGGATTGTTGCATAAGAGTTAGGCTCCTATTATCCGGAACCTATTATTTTAAGGTCCTTCCGTCTTCGTATGGGCATAGGCCTTTACTCTTTCCGGGTACAGTTTATGTATTTATAAACAGATATCTGTTTATTACAAAGGGCGTAAGCTTCTTCTGTCTTTGATGTCTAGTAGAAGGACGTTACGCTCCATTTTATTGTTCATGGATTCTATTAACTATCGGTACTGCTTATGGTATATCATTGACTTAGCAGTTGTGCTTAAGATTTCGGCTCATGAAGTAAGAGTTCTTCTACTTCTTGGGCTTACATTAATAGTGTCGCTATTATAGATTTTTGAAGGCCGCTCATTGCGCTCAGCCATCCACATTCATGAATTTTATCTCAGAAATATCGAGTCCATTTCTGGAGGCCTCTATTGTTAGGTCTATTATCTACTGCTCAGAATGTCATTCATTTAACAGTTGCTACTATAGCTAGGTAGGCTCTCTGTTTCGGCAGTGTCTCCGTTCGGCTGCCCTCTTCGCTCTGGGCTATTTGACCCAGGGCAAGAAAAAGGGGGGGGGGGAGGGTGTTCCCTTGGGTCACCTGTTTTACTATGAAAACAAGGGGATACCTCCTCCGGAGTTAGTAATTCTGAGCTGTTACTGGGATGGTTGTTTAGTGAGAAGTTTAGGTTTTTAAAATTCATTCAAGTCTTAGTTTTTAAAGTATAGCTTTTGAATATTGCA
This sequence comes from Pictodentalium vernedei, assembly GCA_031216915.1. Classification (NCBI taxonomy): domain Eukaryota; kingdom Metazoa; phylum Mollusca; class Scaphopoda; order Dentaliida; family Dentaliidae; genus Pictodentalium; species Pictodentalium vernedei. The sequence continues at coordinate 157,737,888 of CM062292.1, forward strand.
TATGTCAACGGACATGATTATGCAATCCTCAGACACTTTTAGGAGTATAAGAGTCTCTATTCTCTAGACTTACTTTATTTATTGGCTTACTTTAAAAATTATTAGTATAAGGATTATATTGGATATTAATAGAGTACATGGATGTATGAAGCTCAATTTTGGAAGGTGTTGTATCTTTCTAATTTATCATAAATAAGAAAGATACATGTAAGGCCTATTACTTCTTTTTCCCTACAGGGGATGACTCTATTTTATTTTATTGAGCGTATTCCATTTTGCTCTATGTCCTTGGCCCTCCAGCCTTTTTACTATTCAGCTATGTCTGGGTCATTGGTACAGTATAAAAATGTTAAAAAATTTATAGTAATTTATATATTTTTTATACTTACCAATGACCCAGACGGGGATGGCCCTCCCAGGAGTTGGGAACTCTTGCCTCCCCGCTGAGTACATAGCGCTTACCAGGCACTGGTTATTAGAATGATTAATGGCGCCAATTTCGGAACGTCCTTGACACTGCGCATGCGCAGTAGGGGCGAAGTGTGGAGGGCCTTTCAGGACATGTTTTCTTTAGTTTTACATGCAAATTTTGGGGATTGGGGGGCAAAATTTGTGTTTGGCCCTATATTTTAAGAGTTAGCACCAGCTATGTCTGGGTCATTGGTAAGTATAAAAAACATATAAATTACTATAAAGTTTTTAACTTTTGTGTTTTCTTAGACCGTTTCCGGCGAAAGGCTCCTAGGGTATGTAATTTGAAATGCTAAAACCATGCTCAAATGTTTCAGTGGGGTCTGTAGATGTGCACGAAGGTTTCAGATTTTTCAGCTGCCTAGTGGCTGTGCTGTTGCCACTTTCATGTTTTCTTAGACCGTTTCTGGTGAAAGGCTCCTAGGGTATGTAATTCGAAATCCTAAAACCATGTTCAAATGTTGCAGTAGGGTCTGTAGATGCACACGAAGGTTTCAGATTTTTCAGGTGCCACGTGGCTGTGCCCCCGTTGCCACTTTTGTGTTTTCTTAGACCGTTTCCAGCAAAAGGCTCCTAGGGTATGTAATTCGAAACGCTAAAACCATGCTCAAATGTTGCAGTAGGGTCTGTAGATGTGCACAAAGATTTCGGATTTTTCAGGTGCCACGTGGTTGTGCCACCATTGCCACTTTCGTGTTTTCTTAGACCGTTTCCGGCAAAAGGCTCCTAGAGTATGTAATTCGAAATGCTAAAACCATGCTCAAATGTTACAGTGGGGTCTGTAGATGCGCACAGAGGTTTCGGATTTTTCAGCTGCCACGTGGCTGCGACACCATTGCCACTTTCGTGTTTTCTTAGACCGTTTCTGGTGAAAGGCTGCAAGGGTATGTAATTCAAAATGCTAAAACCATGCTCAAATGTTGCAGTAGGGTCTGTAGATGTGCACGAAGGTTTCCGATTTTTCAGGTGCCACGTGGCTGTGCCACTGTTGCCACTTTTGTGTTTTCTTAGACCGTTTCCGGCGAAAGGCTCCTAGGGTATGTAATTCGAAATGCTAAAACCATGCTCAAATGTTGCAGTGGGGTCTGTAGATGCGCACGAAGGTTTCGGATTTTTCAGGTGCCACGTGGCTGTGCCACCGTTGCCACTTTTGTGTTTTCTTAGACCGTTTCCGGCAAAAGGCTCCTAGGGTATGTAATTTGAAATGCTAAAACCATGCTCAAATGTTTCAGTGGGGTCTGTAGATGTGCACGAAGGTTTCAGATTTTTCAGCTGCCTAGTGGCTGTGCTGTTGCCACTTTCATGTTTTCTTAGACCGTTTCTGGTGAAAGGCTCCTAGGGTATGTAATACGAAATCCTAAAACCATGTTCAAATGTTGCAGTAGGGTCTGTAGATGCGCACGAAGGTTTCGGATTTTTCAGGTGCCACGTGGCTGTGCCCCCGTTGCCACTTTTGTGTTTTCTTAGACCGTTTCCAGCAAAAGGCTCCTAGGGTATGTAATTCGAAACGCTAAAACCATGCTCAAATGTTGCAGTAGGGTCTGTAGATGTGCGCAAAGATTTCGGATTTTTCAGGTGCCACGTGGTTGTGCCACCATTGCCACTTTCGTGTTTTCTTAGACCGTTTCCGGCGAAAGGCTCCTAGAGTATGTAATTCGAAACGCAAAAACCATGCTGAGATGTTGCAGTAGAGTCTGTAAATGCGTAGGAAGGTTTTGGATTTTTTGGGTGCTAAGTGGCTGTGTCACCGTTGCCACTTTTGTGTTTTCTTAGACCGTTTCCGGCAAAAGGCTCCTAGGGTATGTAATTCGAAATGCTAAACGCATGCTTAAATGTTGCAGTAAGGTCTGTAGATGCGTACAAAGGTTTCAGATTTTTCAGATGCCACGTGGCAGTGCCACCGTTTTTCTTTCGTGTTTTCTTAGATCATTTCCGGCAAAAAGCTCCCAGAGTATGTAATTTGAAATGCTAAAACTATGCTCAAAAGTTGCAGTAGGGTCTGTAGATGTGCACGAAGGTTTCGGATTTTTGGGGTGCCACCGTTGCCACTTTCATGTTTTCTTAGACTGTTTCCGGCGAAAGGCTCCCAGGGTACATGTATGTAATTAGAAACGCTAAAACCAGGCCCAAATGTTGCAGTGGAGTCTGTAGGTGCGCACGAAGCTGTGTCACCTGTGCCACTCAATATGATTTTAGTGTGTCATATAATACATTTCATCTTTGTTTCAAGCATTCATACAAAGTCAAGGATGCAAATGCGGGGATACACTACAGTGTGCTTTGCACACAAGTGACACCATCTAGTTGTAACTTGCCACGTTGACTTCATATAATGTCTAGATGAGAATGTCCTCTTTTGAACGTGCTTGGGCAACTGTGACGGCTACAGGGGCCCGAAGCCCAAAAAACTTTAGCACAGTCTACAGGTCATATTTATGAAGGGATTTCATTGTAACTTGGTAGGATGACTCCAAATAATGTCTAGATGAGAACTCCCCTTTTGGTCACGATCATTCAGCCTTGATGGCTGCCCGAGCCCAAAAACCTTTAGCATAGTCTATAGGTTGTATTTACGGAAGGATTTTATTGTAACTTGTTAGGTTGACTGCATATAATTCCTAGATGATGACATCCCCTTTTGGTCGTGATTGGCCAACTGTGATGGCTACAAGGGCCCGAAGCCCGAAAACTTTGCGCACAGTCTACAGGTCATATTTATGAAAGGATTCCATTGTAACTTCATAGGATCACTCCAGTTGATGCCCAGATGAGAATGTCCCTGTTTGGTTGCGGTCATTCAACCATGATGGCTGCCCGAGCCCGAAGCCCCAAAAACTTTAGCACAGTCTACAGGTCATATTTATGAAGGAATTTTATTGTAACTTGGTAGGATGACTCCAAATAATATCTAGATGAGAGCGTCCCCTTTTGATCGCGATCATTCAGCCTTGATGGCTGCCCGAGCCCAAAACCCAAAAACCTTTAACATAGTCTATAGGTCGTATTTATGAAAGGATTTCATTGTAACTTGTTAGGTTGACTCCATATAATGCCTAGATGATGACAGCCCCTTATGGTTGTGATTTGTCAACTGTGTCGGCTTCAGGGGCCCAAAGCCTGAAAACCTTGAGCACAGTCTAAAGGGCATATTTATCACTCCAGATGATGCCCAGATGACAACGTCCCCGTTTGGTTGCGATTATTCAACCATGATGGCTTCCCGAGTCCAAAACCCGAAAACCTTTAGTACAGACTACAGGTCGTATTTGTGAAAGGATTTCATTGTAACTTAGTAGAATGACTTAGTATAATGTCGAGATGAGGGCATCCCCTTTTAGTTTTAGTCAACCGTCCTGAAGCCCAAAAACCTTTAGCACAGTCTACAGGCTACATTTATGAAGGGATTTCAAGGTAACTTTATTGGATGACTCATTTTGGAATAATTTCAGTGTAATTTGCTAACTTTCGTTGACATACGTTAAATGTGAGGGCCACATACATTATCCTTTTCTTCAAACACAACACACAGACAAGTTAAGCTACAGTGTCATTGAAACTTTTATTTGTCTCAAAAACATAGGTTATGGCCCCTCATTGGAACGAGCTTCAACGACAAAAAATGAAAATATACTTTTGAAAATTAATTCGCAATTTTTGTGAACAGCGCTGGCCGATTTTGGCCGTCACATTGGGTAAGGGTTAAACAGATTTTAATAAAACTTAATAAAACTTGATGAGAGGTCACAGAATGAAGTGAATGTGTGTGTATTGTCTGGAATTTCAAGTCTGTACTTTTTAGCTCACCTGACTTAAGGTCAGGGTGCACTATTGCCATCACTTGGGATCCATCGACCATTAATTTTACATATCATTCTTCTTCAGAACCACAGGACCAAATTTGACATGAATTATCTTTGGAGAATACCCATCCAAGTTTGTTCAGCAGAAGAAATTAAGCACAGTGGGCTGGGGGTAGTGTCCAAAAACCTGAAATTCTTCCAAAATCTTCTCATGAATTATTGGTCTCAATGTTTTGAAATTAGGTATGCAGATTTCTTATAAGCTCAAAATTTGAGTTTGTTTAAGAAAGTTTCTTGAGCAGTAGTTGGGCTCATGCTTTTTTTTTTTTTTTTGGTGTTGGGGGGGGAGGGATATTTTTGGCCCTGCCGAAAATTTCCATTTTCTGAACCAATGGGTCAGTTTGGACCAAATTTGGTTTATAGTAGTATTAGGGTATATAAACTTGGTTTATTATAACCCCCCCCCCCCCCCCCCCCCTTTATAAAAGTGGGGGTGGAAGGTATATAGTAATCACTTTGTCCATTCATCCATCCGTCTGTCCGTCCAGGCTTAGCAGAGGTACATTGTGGGGTTTACAATTTAGGGTCAGTGGTAGTTGTGAGGTTGGGTTAGTACAATGGCCACTTGTGGGATTATTTTTTGCACTGTGGGATTAATTTTTTGACCTTGACCTTGTGGGGTTAGGGTTTAGCATAGGAAAAAACCCACGAGTAAGAACATGTAAGAATGTCCATCCACCTGTCCATCCGTCACACTCGTTTCCAGGCAATAACTTTTGTTCCATTGGTCGCACAGTACTCATACCCCACAGGTAGGCTGCTTGTAATAGAGGATGATGATTGGGATTGCTCTTGGAATCTGCAGGTTAAAGTCACTGTTACAGTGAATAGAATTTTTGGTTTTTGTGCAATAACTTTAGTTTACTTTTGCATACGAAGCTTCAACTTTATATTGTGGTTGCATTTGAGATGCTGATTGTTGGGATTGCGTTTTAGGTCAAATGTCAAGGTCACTTACTATAAATAGATTTTTTGGTTTCTATGCAATTACTTTAGTTTTCTTTTGTGTATGAAGCTACAACTTCATATTGTGATTGCATATGAGATGTCGATCATTGGGATTGCTTTTGGGGTCAATAGGTCAAGGTCAAGGTCACCATTACTATAAATAGATTTTTGGTTTCCGTGCAATAACTTTAGTTTTCTTTTGTGTAGGAAGCTATAACTTCATTGTCTCCCAAAAAATTTTTTTGGGAGACTATAGTAATGAGTGATGCCCATCCAAAATTTTAACCCAGTGCAATATGACGAAAAATGTTTGAATGTTTGAATGTAATCTTCTTCAGATCCCCCAGGTAGACACTTTTCATATTTGGTATTCACCATTCTTAGAGGGTTGGATGGAGTGAGGGGAGAGGGCCCACATTCAAATTTGTTCAAACTACATTCCTGGGTTTATATTTGGGCTCCCTATCAGGGCCCGGTGGGAGGCTGTTGCATTGTGATAATCAGTTCTCGTCAGATCACCAAAGTTAAGCAACGTTAAGCCCAGTTAGTCCTTGGAGGGGCGACCATCAGCAATCGATTCGGACTCCCGCGTTGTGTCCTTGGCAGGGCTTTCATTTTGACCAGGCCGATCGGCTCCGGTCTGATAATCGGCCACAAAAATGATCTGACCAGGCCAATCAATCGGTCCCATTATTAATATATTGTTTTCCTAATCTTGGCAAATCAAGCAAGCTTGTAAAACAAAATAACTTTCAGCAAAGGGACTAATCGATCAGACGGTTCCAGGTTTATTCTTGTACTTCTGCTGGGCATGTACTGAAAGACAATCACAGATGAGCATAGAAAACGTGAGGGGTGGGTATGGTGAAAATAAATGCACAAACGGGTTGATACTGACCTTATAAACCTTATATTGTGTAACGAGTTTGATTCCCTTATTTATTACCACATTTCATTGCGATTACTGTTTTATACATATGGTGGGAAAAGCTATATGAATATCATCAGCAGACTTTAAAAAAAATTATTTTGTGTATGACTGTGTTGTCAACACAACCAGGTGCGTCTATTATAATAAAGAGAATAAACATAACCTCTGATTGATTGAATGTTTATTCTGAAATGTTTACAGAAGAATTTGTAATTCCTGTATCTTATGTGGATTCCCTCCTCCCCTCCCTCCAAGCTGCCCTCGAAAATAACCTGTCACAAAACAAAGCAATTACTATTGATTTGGAAAAATATAAACTGAACACATGTTGTTTCATGCTTCAATTATTCATGAGTGATATATATTATGGGAGTTTTTAGGGAATAAATGACAAGTTAGAGTGCATGATGCCAAGTTTGTTGATCTTCAACAAAGTGAACTCGTGAAAATAAAAACAACACTGTTTTTGCTTTGAAATGGATTTTATAATTTTTATTTTACTAAAATAAAATCACTTACCCCCTTTTGACATATCAAGGCAGGCAACAATCCATTTCCTGAACATTAGATGAAAAAGGAAATCAGAATCGTTCTCCGGATAATCAGAATACATTTCTACTCACCTAATTTTGCTTCAAATTCACCTACACACCAGCGACTTTTAAAGTATTCGAAAATGAGGGAGTAGGCTTGAACACGGATAGGGCACCTTTTTTTCAACAAAAAATCACGAATATGTGCCAAGACGCAAGACATGGAGCAGCTTGGTATTAATATTGCCTCGTTAATAGCCCATAGCAAATAAATAAAAGACAGTTAGGTTGGAATTATCAATTTTTGTTCATAACAAATCATCAAATAACGCAATATGCATGAAATATCAATATAATCTGCACACACAAGTGCCAAAAAAATAAATCAGCCCCAGTGAAGAAAAATCAGCCTGTTCGACCACTTCACGAGGTCTGTCGATCAGCCTGGTCAGTGGTGACAATTCTAGAATGCAAGCCCTGCTTGGGCAAGGCACTTAACCCCAATTGTACTCATGGGATCACGATGACGCCGTGTACTAAGGCGTATGGCACGACAGTGGTGCGCATGTCTTCAACCAATCTAACCCTGCCTGTGCTGCAGTGCAAAGTTACACTGTTGGGAGCTGGCAGCTGCTCATCGTTGCTCTGTAATAAATAAATAAATAAATAAATAAATATGAGTGCTCAAATTTAGACTCTTTGGGTAGTCCAGCTTTCTCCATCCGTAAAAGTGTCACTGACACAATATGACCTTGGCTGTTAAAGAATCATTAACCCTAATAAATAAATAAATAAATAAATAAATAAATAAATAAATAAATAAATAAATAAATAAATATGAGGGCCCAAATTTTAACTCAGTTCATCTTCTTGAGATCTACCATTCAAAACTTTTGATATTTGATACACTGCATCCTTATGGAGTGGGGGTGGAGGGGTGGGGGAGGGGGTGGAGATTCAAGTTTGTCAAATCAAGTCTCTGGGTTATATATTAGATTTCTTATGGAGCCATAATTTTGACTTTGTGCAATATGAGTGAAAATTCTTAAAAAAAATCTTCAGATACACCAGTTAGAATCTTCACGTATTTGTTCTACAGCATCCTGAGGGTGAGGCAGATTTAAATCTGTCCAAATCAGGTCTATAAGGTAGTGTAGAGCCCAGATTTCAACTTACGATGCCATATGAAAAATATTCTTCAAAAAGTGTCTTCTTCCGATCCACCAGTCAGAATCTTTCCTTTTCATATTTGGTATACTGCATCATTGGGGGAGGGAGGGGTTGGTTTTCAGACTTAAGTTTGTTCAAATCAAGTTTATTATTTGGGCTCCCATAGGGAAAACAAACTTTATCCAGTCAGAATTCCGATATATTCAAGTGACTTCCCAAACCATGAATTATTCAAAGGTACACCATTTGAACAACATTCTTTATTACTGATGAACAGGGTGCTGGTTAATACTTCAGAGATTGCTTAAATGGCAAGACTCATTGTTAGTAAATTTATGCTATGTTGTGACACAATCATGTGGAAAACAAAGACCATGTAATATTACAACTATTTAGATATTTCAAAGGTTAATAAACTAACTCTTCATTCACCTCATTGCACAGTACAATTTAAACTTGACTTGTACCACTTTAAAACTGAACGATGATTGACTAAAAATAAAAACAGTCGACTACCACAACAGTTGATGTTTAATTGACTGATCCTATAATCATGACAGTCTTGGTCATAAGCTATGTTTTTGAGACAAAAATTGAAAAAAATATTTGGCAGGTGATTTTTGTGAACAGTGCTGACCAGTTTTAGTCATGAGCTTAGCTAAAAGGTTAAATTACCCATTAGGTGATAAAAGAATCTATTTGTCACAATTTGACGTGAATTTTCTTATCCTTATTTACTAAACTCGATGTGAGTCTTGGTAAACTTCGGCTCAGATCGATTTTGCGTAATTCAATACAGAAATTCCATATGAAATTGCGACTCATTAGAGATCCTCTATGTAATTTTTTTTTCAGACTCAAGAAAGGAACCAAACTGAAAAAAGGTAAAAAACAGAAAAAGGATGAGATGGGATATAGAGATGCCGAGAAACCCAAAGACTTTGGTGATGACTTGAGTGATCTTTGTAAAACAGATTACTTTGATTCCACGCTTGATTCCATTGAACCTATGGAGGTGGTAAAGTCTGATGATGTCAAATGTCTTGCTGTATTTTCTGATGCAGAAGTAACAAACTGTGATATTGTAAGAGAATCATGCACAGCACAGGAAGAGCTCTGCAGACATTTAGAATCTGATCCATCAGCAAATTCTTTATCACAGTGTTATTCAGAAAAAACTGGTTCAGAAAAGGACTGTGATGAACTAATATCGAATGTATCTCCCACAAAAAGTTTTTCAAAATATCCAGTGACTTGTGACTATTTAATGCGAAGTATTTCTAAATCTCCAAAATTTGAAAGTAATATTGTCATTAAAAGCCAGGTAGCCATTACAGAATCTCATTTATCCTTGTGTGATGGTGCCAAATTCAATAATTTATCATCGCCAGGATGTTCAAAAAGACAATTTCAAAAAAGGTGCAAATCTTTTGATAAAGATACTGAATCCTGTTCTGATGAGATGTCTAGTCACACAAGCCAAAAGCCATTAAAATCTGTTATAAACAGACCTCGTGTCAGGAGGAGGCTTCCTGATTTCTCTTCTTTCAGTGCAAATCGAAAATCAGTATCGCATATAATAACAGAATATATGAATAAAGAGAAAAACGGTGAGAGTAACGCAGAGGTGATGATGGAAGAGGATTTTGAGTGTGAATTACTGGAGGAACTGTCCAACTTTCCACGGATAAAAAACGAGCATGATTTGGAAGTCAGGAGAGAGATTCGCAGTTTCAGGTGAGCTCACTTCTTTATTTCTGATGTGCTTTTGTGCCCATATGACTACGATGTACTCTATTTGCAAACAAGGTACACTTTTTGTGTGCTCCAAACATATAAACAGTGCAGTCGAACCCTGTTAATTGAATAGTTACTTTGCCAATGAAAATTATTCAATTAACAGGAGTATTCAATGAACAGGGATTGTGTCACTTTCCTGTATTCTGGAGATAAACTTAGCATTTATTCTAATATATCTTGTTTGACAGAGCTCCATGAAATCCAAATAGGTCTATAAACAAAGGAAAACTGGGGAGAGTCCAAGTAATTTCTTGCCAGGTTACAGGATTTTTTATTCAATTTACAGGAGTTTACTCTATTCAGTTAACAGGTCAAATTTGTACTGGAGGTATGGTAAATGCTTTTGAGTTGGGAAATTATATTCAATTAACTGGATTATTCCGTTAAGAGATATACAGTTAAGTGGGCTCCACTGTAGAATATATCTAATAAATTGTAGGCCATTTATTATTTAAGCCCAGATGGGCCTGAAGTGTGACATAGAAATTATTAGATAGATCATACTGTTGATATTTTATAAGTGCGAGCACAGGCTGGACTGGGGTGTGGCACGATTTTCTCTTACGATTATTTTACAATTTATTTCCATTGTTGTGCATAATGTTATAACAGCTTTTTAAGAGAAGCTAATTATTATGCCCCTGAAAAAATGACCCTGAAAAAAAATTTTTTTGGCGGTATATAGTCGAGGTCTCCGTCCATCCATACGTCCGTATGCCTGTACTTCTGTACATCCGTACGTCCATCTGTCCATACGAACATTTTGTATTGTAACGCGAGCATCAGTTGTCAGATTTTAATGTTCTTTGGTATAGTGATAGGGCAGCTTGGGAATTTCATGTTTGGTAGAGTTATGGTCCCTGTTTGTTTTTGGCCTCTGTTTCTGACTAAGGTAAATTGTACCACAGCCTATAGGGTTGTTTGGATAAACCAATTCACTTCAAACATTCAGAAGTTCCTCTGGCTGTATGGCTGTCCGTCAGTCTGTCCGTCCGTACAAACATTTTGTATTATAACTCGAGCATCAGTTGTCGGATTTTAACGTTCTTTGGTATGGTGATAGGGCAGCTTGGGAGAACAGATGCCCTCATACCTAGCTTTTCGACCATTCATGTTTGGTAGAGTTATGGCCCCTGTTTGTTTTTGGCCTCTGTTTTTGACTAAGGTAAATTGTACCATAGCCTATAGGGTAGTTTGGATGAACCAATTCTCTTTAAACATTCAGAAGTTATTTATTTACATGCAAGTCTGACTTTGCTACCTTTGGGAGTATCAGCACACGTGTTAGCATTGCTCTTGTTAAACTATTTGAGATTACAATTATAGCTCCTCCAACAGCTTATCTTCATAAATTTAGGTGCACTTTTTTTACCTGACTTGTCTTAACAAAAATGAATCACTGTTAACTCTGCTGAGTACATATTACATGTCAGACTTATAACCGAGAGTTGGCTTGTTTTGAAATTTCGCCAAAGTTTGTTTGCAACTTTATTGTTACTCAGAAGTTTGGCTTTTTTGTTTACCATTATGTGGTTAAACAAGTAAAAAATGTGTGATTTTCTGCATCTAGGTGTAAGTTTTGTCATATCATAATGTTCTGTCATATCATAAATGACACTTCAGCAGCAGCAGAGCCCTGGGGGTCACATTCCTTCCCACTCCCTGCACTCACTTTTCTGGAAATATCAACCTTATATACCATTTCACGCATAAAATCACTGAAACTGGTTAATATACTCATGCCCCAATATTTCTTGGGATATTTTTTTGTAGCTATTTAATTTTGTTTGTTGTGGAAAACCCTGGATCTTCTCTTATGGGTGATACACACTCTTAACCCAACCCAACAAAAAGATGTCCCCCCCCCCCCCCCCCCCCCCCCCCCCCTTTTCACTTCATTTAGCATGGCTATGCCACTACTCACAATTCTCATAGTTTGGAGTAAAATTTTGAAATTCCAAAGTTTGAGTTGCAGTTCTTATACTCTTTAAAGATGAAGGAAACTTAGTATGAAAAGATACAGATGGCTGACTTAGTCATTACAAGGTTTGTACAGGTTTATGAAAGTGCTTAAAGGTTCAGTAGAACCCTGTTAATTGAATAGCTACTTTGCCAACGAAAATTAATCAATTAACAGGGATTGTGTCACTTTTCTGTATTCTAGAGATAAACTTGGCACTTATTCTATTATATCTTGTTTGACAGAGCTCCTTGAGCTCTGTCAAACAAGATATAATAGCTTAAATGTCTGTATTGGATGTACTGAGGCCAAATAGGTCTATAAACAAAGGAAAACTGGGCAGAGTCAAGGTAATTTCTTGACAGGTTACTAGATTTTTTATTCAATTAACAGGAGTTTACTCTTTTACCTGTATTCAACTAACAGGTCAAATTTGTACTGGAGGTGTGGTAAATGGTTTTATGTTGGGAAATTCAATTAACAGGGTTATTCAGTTAAGAGATATCCAATTAAGTGGGCTCCACTGTACTTGAATCTTAAAAGTGAGTTTCCAGTCTTTAACCCTTTACCTAATACAGACGATATCAAAATTTATTATTTTAAAAATTATTTTTTTCAAATTTTTCAGAGCATTTAAACAAAACCTGGTCATGTAACCCCACATTGGAATGAGCTTGATGACCTTGTTCCAATGATGGGGTTACATGATATGGTTTTGTTGAAAAAATTTTTTTTTTCAACTGCTGAATTTTCATATTATGCAGGCGGATGTGGATAATTCATTAGGTAAAGTGCTTGGTAATCTAACTCGGTGGAAATAGTCACAGAAAGTCCTTGAAAAATATATTTTGGAAATTACTTCTTTCGGTCAAAATGCATATTTTTAAGCTGTGGTATTTGTATGTTTTTGTTCTATGAATTGTATATTTTAATACTAAAACCCATGGCCTAGACTTAGGTGGTGCAACCTCAATATTATTAAGGGCCAAACATAAATTTTGAACCCCCCCAATCCCCCAAATTTGCATAAAATACCGAAAATTAAAAATCCTATCTGGCCCTCCATACTTTTAGTACTTGCGCATGCACAGTACCCAAGAAGAGACAGCAATTGGCGACAACATCATTCTTCTGTTTGGCCCAAAGTCAGTAACAACTGACCTGACATCTGTGCTTTAAATTCTCATTAGCTTAACTTGACAAAGTCAAGATAAGCTATTGCCATCACGTGTGTGGAAGTCTGTTAGTCTGTGAGTCTGTTGACATTTCCCTCTTTAGCACAGACTACACCACATAGTTTTTGTACGATCATCACGAAATTTCATATGCAGGTTTGAGGTCATGTCTGGATGAGAACGTCCCCTTTTGGTCGCTATGGGTCAACCGTGATGGCTGCCTGAGCCCAAAACCCGAAAACCATTAGCACAGTCTACAGGTCGTATTTATGAAGGGATTTCATTGTAACTTGGTAGGATGCCTCTGTATAATATCTAGATGAGAACGTCCCCTTTTGGTCATGATCTGTCAACCGTGATGGCTGACCAAGCCCGAAACCCAAAAACTTTTAGCACAGTCTACAGGTCATTTTTAATATGGAGGGATTTCATTGTAACTTGGTAGGATGACTCTGTATGATGGTTAGATGAGAACTTCCCCATTTGTTTGCGATCTGTCAACCGTGACAACTGCCTGAGCCCAAAAGCCCAAAACCTTTTGCACAGTCTACAGCTCGTATTTATGGAGGGATTTCATTGTAACTTGGTAGGTTGACTCCATACAATGTCTAGATGAGAAAGTCACCTTTTGGTCCTGATTGGTCAACTGTGATGGCTACAGGGGCCCAAAGCCAAAAAACCTTTAGCACAGTTTATAGGTTATATTTATGAAGGGATTTCATTGTAACTTGATAGGCTGACTCCAGATAATGTCTAGATGAGAACGTCCCCTTTTGGTCGCGATCATTCTGCCGTGACAGCTGCCCGAGCCCAAAACCTGAAAACCTTCAGCACAGTGTACAGGTCATATTTATGGAGGGGATTTCATTATAAATTGATAGGTTGATTCCATATAATGTCTAGATGATAATGTCCCATTTTGGTTGTGATTGGTCAACTGTGATGGCTACAGGGGCCGGAAGCCCCAAAACTTTTAGCACAGTCTACAGGTCATATTTATGAAGGGAATTCATTGTATCTTGGTAGGATGACTCCAGATAATGACTAGATGAGAACGTCCCCTTTTGGTTGTGATCATTCAACCATGATGCCTGCCCGAGCCCAAAACCTGAAACACTTTAGCACAGACTATAGGTCGTATTTATGAAGAGATTTTATTGTAACTTGGTAGGATGACTCAGTATAATGTCTAACTGAGGACGCCCTCTTTTGGTTGTGATTGGTCAACCGTAATGACTATATAGGCCCGAAACCCCAAAACCTTTAGCACAGTCTACAGGCCGTATTTATGAAGAGATTTCATTATGTCTCCCCTTCCCAGAAGGGAGACATATTGTTTTAGTGCATATTCTTCTTCTTCTTCTTCTTCTTCTCCTTCTTCTTCTTCTTCTTCTCATACAAACTTTGTCCAGGCCATAACTTTTTTGTCTTTTGACCTACACCTTTGATACTTGGCATGTGGATGTATCACCATGAACCGGTGTGCAGTGTACCATAGTGACCTTCACGTGACCTTGACCTTTGACCTGAAGGTCAGATTTATGCTCTTTTTTAAGGGAAACTGTCTGGACCAGAACTTTTTTGTATTTTGAGTCAGGCTTTAGATATTTGGCATGTGGATGTATCACCATGAGCCAGTGTGTAGCGTACCATTGTGACCTTCGTGTGACCTTGAGCTTTGATCTGAAGGTCAGATTTGTGCTTTTTTCAAGGAAACTTTGTCTGGACCAAAACTTGTTTGTCTTTTGAGCCAGGCATTAGATATTTGGCACGTGGATGTATCACCATGAGCCGGTGTGTCGCATACCATTGTGACCTTCATGTGACCTTAACCTCAAGGTCAAATTTATGTACTTCAAATAGGGAGTAATTGTCCAGCCCAGAATTTTTTTGTTTTTTGACCTAGAACTTGGTTATTTGACATGTGGATGTGTCACCATGAGACCGCATGTCGTCTACCTCGATGACCTTCATGTGACCTTGACCTCTGACCTTAAGGTCAAATTTATGTACTTCAAATAGGGAATAATTATCCAGACCAGAACTTTTTTGTTTTTTGACCTAGGACTTAGATATTTGACATGTGGATGTATCGCAATTAGACCGCATGTCACATGTAATCATGACCTTCATGTGACCTTGACCTCAAGGTCAGATTTATGTACTTTAAATAGGGAGTAATTGTCCAGACCAGATTTTTTTTTTTTTTTGGACATGTGGATGTGTCACCATGAAACCGCATGTCGCTACCTTGATGAACTGCATGTGACCTTGACCTCTGACCTCAAGGTCAAATTTATGTTCTTCAAATAGGGAATAATTGTCCAGATCAGAACTTTTTTGTTTTTTGACCTAGGACTTAGATGATTGACATGTGGATGTATCACAATGAGACCACATGTCATCATGACCTTCATGTGACCTTGACCTCAAGGTCAAATTTATGTACTTTAAATAGGGAGTAATTGTCCAGACCAGAATTTTTTTTTTTTTGACATGTGGATGTGTCACCATGAAACCACATGTCCGCTACCTTGATCAACTGCATGTGACCTTGACCTCTGACCTCAAGGTCAAATTTATGTACTTCAAATAGGGAATAATTGTCCAGATCAGAACTTTTTTGTTTTTGTTACCTAGGACTTAGATGATTGACATGTGGATGTATCACAATGATACTACATGTCATCATGACCTTCATGTGACCTTGACCTCAAGGTCAAATTTATGTACTTTAATTTGTCTTTTGACCTAGACCTTAGATATTTGGCATGTGGATGTAACACCATGAGCCGGTGTGTCGTGTACCATAGTGACCTTCATGTGACCTTGACCTTTGACCTGAAGGTAAGATTTATCTGCTTTTTTAAGGGAAACTTTGTCCGGACCAGAACTTTTTTGTCTTTTGACCTAGACCTTAGATATTTGGCATGATTGTCAATATCATTCATGTATATATAATTTGCAGTGCATTAAATAGAAAGGAAGGGGAGACATAAGTTTTAGTGTGCTAAAACAGTTTCTAGTTTTAACTTGATAGGATGACTCATTTTGGAATAATTTCACTGTAAGGCCATAAAAAGAACCTCTGTTTCTCAGGCCTATGCGCATGCTCTGCAAGCCTCTTTCACGGACCTGCTGCCACAGATTGCGGAGCATATCGCTGCATCCCAATAGTTGCAGTTCTGCTGTCAACAGTCTCCGGTAGTGAGCTGTCGGACAGTGTTGGGTTGGTCCAGTCATCTGTACATTCGGATGGTGTTGACCATATTTCAGATGGAACATTCAGATGGTGAGAGGCCTACGGATGTTGATTCTCCAGCCCTCACAGAATGGCCCATTAAGACTTTGAATTTGTATTCATAATCTCTTCAAATCTTTTTCCATCTGAACAAAAGTCTGCGTTTGCAAGGCAAAAAACAGTTTAAGGTACTGGGTGAAGGAAAGACGAAGATCTTCCCTCCCGGATCTTTCGGCTCAGGTGTTGAAGGCTTTTGGTCCAATTAACAATGCCTCCCTTGGCTTAGCAATAGTATAAGAAAGGCAGTGATCTATTCCTTATGAATAGAAGATCGATACCTCATAGATAGGCTGAGACAGCTGTCTTGTTGGGAATAGAGCCTTTAGAAGGAGTAAGTAGTCTTTCCCTTCTCGATGTTGTATTCCTAGGCGTCAGAGGCATTTAGTGCTATTGTGGATGCCACAGTAGCTATATGTACAGTTCGAGTGTTCTTTTCTTATACATTAGCAGCTACCATCGTAAGTCTCCCATTTAGTGAGCTGTCTAAGGCCCCAGGGTTACACACAGATATCTGTTTTTCACTGATATATGACTTTTAAGCTCTGTTAGCTACGCTGAGACCGCTAGCTGTTTGGAATAAGCCATTAGAAAAAAAGAATTACGTTTTCCTTCTCAGTGTAATATTCCTAGGTGTCACAGGCAATTAGTCATATTGTTGTCGCCTAAGTTTGGCTTATGTGAATTAAGAGTGGTCTGTGTCTATATATCATGAGTGGCTAATGTCATACTGGCCTTATATATTGTTAAAGCGATCTTTTTCTTATACATCGTAGCGAATGTTGTAAGTCTCCATTTAGTGAGCATTCCAAGGCTGCAGGTGAAAGAGATATTTGTATTCATGGAGATGAAGACTATAACTGCGTTAGCTACCTGAGACTACTGTCTCTTTGGAATTTTGGTCATTAGAGCCGGTCTTATTCCTTACCTTGAGCGACTAATTTTATAAGTCTATGCGTAGTGAGCTTTCAAGGTCGCAGTTTCACCCAGATATCTGTCTTCACGGGATGAACACTTATTAGCTACGCTATCTAATAGGAGACTGCTGTCTCTTTGGAATTAGGGCTGTTGAAAGGAAAAAGTATGTTGTTTCCTTCTCGGTGTTGTATTCTTAGGCATCTGGGGCTTTTAGTCCTTTTGTTGACGCCTTATAAGAACCAAGTACAGCCCTTTTTTCCATTAACTTGAGCGACTAACGTTGTGAGCCTCTGTATAGTGAGCTGTCTAAAGTCGCAAAAATTTACACCGAGATATCTGTCTTCATGGAGATGAAGTCTTCTAAGCTCCATTAGCTAGGCTGAGACCGCTGTCTTTTGGGAATAGAACCGCTAAAGGAAAAGAGTGCTCTTTTCCTTCTCGGTGTTGTGTTCTTAAGTGTCATAGACTTTAGTCTTATTGTTGACATCTTAGTAGCCTAGCTAGAAGTTTGAGCGGTGTTTTTATCCCTGTCATTAGCGGCTAGCATTGTAAGTCTCCTTCAGTGAGCTTCTAGGGCCGCCGTTATCAGCCATTTAATTGTCTTCTCGAATAGAAAGACCTTTAGCTGCTTCAGCCAGGCTGAGACTACTTTCCTAGCGGACAAGGTACCATTACATGAGAAGAGTTTGTTCTCTCCTTAGCGGTATTGTTTTTATGTTAGTTGTCTGAGGCTTTTAGTCCTATTGATAACGCCATATTAACCTAGTGTGATTAATGAGCGTTCTTTCGAATGCCTATAGATAACTCCTTTTCAGGATTATATTCCTGCTATAATTGGTACGAGACGCAAGGAATTCACCTAGGTTTCTTGTGATCGGGTGCCGGAACATAGTTTTCGTCTCCCGCTTTCTTTCTTATCAAATCTAATGTTGTGGATTATATTTCCACTTGATGATTGGATATTATGTCTATATGGTGTATTATTTGACGACATGGCATACTGTCTTGATTTCAAGGGATATGTCGATGCTGTTTCAGCGGGTATATTCCTTGCAATAGTGCCATGTTTATCACGTTCCTCTCCATCCTTAGTGGCATTATGGAGTCAGTTAGACGTGAAGGAGCCATATGGTTTCTATACTATTCTAGATAACTAACACTAAAACGTTACGAGTCGTGCTAGGTTAGTGTTATTCTGCTTGCTCGGGCTAACTACAAGCTTTTTAGCTGTATTACTCTTTATTGAGAATAGCAGCATCAGTATAGCTTGGGAATGTGGCGGGAAGTTTCTTTTTCTTATAGCGAAAAAGGAATTTGTCACTGACCCAAGCCTTAATTTTACTGCGCCGGCCTTACTTATCTAGCGATTCAAGTATTGCAGGTGAGGGGGGTTCGATGTGATTTATTCGTCGCCCCTCCCCCTCCCTCCAATATGTTTAGAGCCGATTACAGAGCAGGACGTAGTGCTCTTCCTGTAAGCCTCATATGCATTCAGTTATATGCATGCCTTTCATTGCTCTTCGATTGGCAAGTGGGATGTGGTCTAACAGCAACATCAGGGACCCAGCCTCTCTAGTTGGTTTGCTTCCTGTGATTGATCGATCATAACTGATATATGAGCATATGATTCCTGAACAGTAACTGTTCTTGGATTCCAAATTCTATCATGAATACATTCGGTTGATAGTACTAGCCTTCATGTTCCTGTATGGCAGGCATGTCGGTTATCTGGGCGACATTCTCCTAATGTGGCAATTAGTCTACTCTGAGTAGCTCTTCTTTTCTTACGACGTATGAGTCTATTCCTCAGGTTAATCGCATTAACGTTGTTTTAAGGTGGGATTCTGTTGATTGTGTACATAATATGTATGCATTATTAGGCAGACTTATTACGGAATAGATTCTCTTGATTCTGGCTCTGCATTGCTATAGAGCTTATGAGAATTTTTGGGCTATTTGGATCAGTTATGGAGTTTCCAACAGGCCATCTATACATGCGTTCTCTAATTTTGACTTCATTATTCGGAGTGGTAAATTCTTTCTCCGAACAGTCATTGGTTTTAACAGACCTAGGGAACAATGAATTATTGGGGACGGTCTGTGATGGGCTTTTTAATCGTATCCCGTTCCATATTCGGAATCCAGTTTTCAATCGTAGAGTGGTACACAAGGCTTATTCCTACACTCATATAATTGTACGGTTACAATTGGGTGGTTCATTATTAGAATTGTACATCTGTGCAGTCTCAAAGTTATCAAGGGCCAAACACAAATTTTGAACCCCCCCAATCCCCCAAATTTGCTTGCAAAACCGAAAATTAAAAGTCCTATCTGGTCCTCGATACTTTTACTCTCTGCGCATGCGCAGTCACCAGGAAGTGACCGAAATTAGCGCAAACATCATTCTTTGTTTGGCCCTAAAGTCGGCAACAATGAACTGACATCTGTGCTTTAATATCTCCTTTTTTGAGGATGCCAAACACAAATCATTGCAAGAATTGGTGGATCCAAGGCTGTTATTGGATGATGGAAGTGTTCAACGGTGGTTGTAGACTTTCAGGGCTGTAACTTTATAATAATTATAAAATTATTTTATGTTTCCCAATTTTGGGACATATGCCTGATGTCATTATTTTTGTTAATGATTATTCCACTGTTTGTTAAGTATTCCTTCCGTATCTATCCTTCCATGAACCCTTCCTGTTAAACTCTTAAGCTTTTTGTCTATTTTTTATTGAAATTTTTTATTAAATTTCTTGGGAGTTTAACATGTATTGCAGAATATTATTATGTTTTTTCCCTATGGTTACGTCCTCACCCTAGGGGTGTTAGGTCGTTTAGTCTTGCATTTTCTATCCGATGTATCGTTTTCTCTTCATATGAAGATCTAGCTTTGCATCTGGTAGCATTTAAATTGGTTCTGACTTTGGGCCGTCTTGTGTGCCTGATATCTTGTTTACATATATAGGTAGTTTTTTATATTCTATTACTGTGGAATTACTGTAGGATACATGGATTATTATTCCGGTAGTGTAGCTCAAAAAATTTGAATTTTGTCCACACTTAGGCTCTATCGGGATGCCCTTGGGCTCTTAATGTTCCCTATGGGAACTTAGGTGTTTTTTCAACAACAAAAATTTGTTTACAAAAAATATTTTTAATTTTATTTTGATTGCTATTATTGATGTATCTTAATTATATATATATTTTGTTGTGGAGTTTGGAGGACTGATATCGACATTAGTCGATATACTCCTGCAGACTCTTATCATTCTTGAAATCACTGGGATGAATGATGTTGGAGTCGGGTGTCATGGAACGTTGTTGGCGGTGAGGTTCTGAGATCAGGTCTCTCACTGCATTATAATTCATTCTGTCAGTTTCTATTTCAGAGGAACATGAATATGGTGATGATATTTTGACATCCATCCGAATGTGCCACTGTCGTCGCGCTCCATGAAGCATATAGAGCTGGCTGCAGTGCTCATTTTTGCAAGAGTTAGGGCCTTTTGTTAAGGGTTTTAATCTCTTGCAAGCAGCTAGCTCAACCGGTGAAGCGGTACTCCGTCTGTGGGTGCCATGACGCCGGGTAAGTCAGTTGCGGTCGAAGGAAGTGTAGATGTGGGTAGAGCAAGCACTTAAATATAAATAGCTCACCCAGCAATGACGGAAATAGGGAGGAAATAGGGAGGAAGTCAGCAAGTTCTTGTACTCAGCGAGGTCTGATATCCAGCCTGCTACATGAAGAAGGAACCATTCTTCACCTGTGAAGTCGGACCATCCAGTAGACGAGGGTTCGATCATCGGGCCGTTCGGAAAAGAGATCACCTCCGACACACCGTCCCAGGAGCAGCAAGTGGCTAAGAACGGAAGACTGCTGTTCCTCAGGCCTCAATGACGGACTTGCTGACGCAGATTGCGCAGCTGATCGCAGCATCTCAGCAAGTGCAGGTGCAGCCTCCCTCAGACTCAGAACCTGAGCTATTGGTCGGTGCTGGGTCGGTCCAGTCGTCTGTTCATGCAGATGCATTGGACCGAGATTCTCAACTGATTCTCTCGGATGGAAAAAGGGATAAGGAAGAGGATTACCCTTCCCTTTCAGAACAGCACATGGTTGCAATGGATTCCATCCATCAATACTACCCTGAATTTGTTCCACCGAATCAGAATGCTGTGACAACAAGAGAGAAACCGCTGGCGTCGTTGGATGCAGACTTTATCCGGACAAAGGAGGAAGTCCTTTCTTTTCCGGTTCAGTCTAGGCAGGTGTTGCAGGCCTTCGGCCATATAGACGACGCTGTATTTAACCTCTCGATTGTGAGGAAGAAGGCAGTTTCTTATCTTCATCTTCCATATACATACCGTTTCTTGGACCACATTCATTTAAAATGGTTGGGGAAGATGTTCAGAGAGTTCCTCTGTGTTTGAATCGGCAGGCCGGGGATCTAGAGGTATCCTTACCTGCATCATTCACTATTCGCTCAGACACAATTGAGACAGCAATTTCTTCAAATAGAGCGAATTTGGACGCCATGTCTTAACGCAGATCACCTTACAAGAGCTATGGCGCAACGTCTCAACGGAAAGGGATTTGAGGACGTTCGTACCTCTCTTAGAGTTATTTCCAGGGCAGTTATGTATAACCTGTATAACTCCACCCTAACAGTAGCTAATCTGGAGTTAATCAGACGTGATGCTACCCTTTCGTCATCATCACTGATAGATGACAAGGTGAAAAGCTCTCTCCGAGTCGCTCGGGTCTCAGGACATACTATTTTTGACGACAAGCTTTCGTTAGTCTATGAACAGGCTACTAAGAAAGCGTCTCGTGCTCTGCTTTTGAAATCGGCTTCTCAGTGACCCGCTTCAGCAGACAAGAGTAAAGGAGGGCGTTCCAGACAAATTGTCAAAAGGAATCCCCTCATGAGGATTCAAGAAACCCTCTTATAATTACTCTGGAGGTTGTCAGTATCAGGGACCAGCCGTGAGGGCAACTAGGGCGATAAAGTCGCCCTTCTAAGCCCAAAGTCGCCTAGAAAAATAGTCGGGGCAATTACAAGTCGCCCTCTAAAAATTGGCCAAAATGAGAAAAGGCTGAACTGAGTGATGCGAGGTTTACATGAAAACGAGTATTTTCAAAAATCGAATGTGCTCGAGTGTGATAAATGGGCATTTTAATTCGTCAAATAAACGTCCATTTATTTGAAATCACACGACAAGCAATTGTCCATTGTCGCTTTTGGTGGATTTTTTTATTTCTATTCTGTTGCGTTCCAGTCGGAGCTTCAAGTGTCAAAACGAAAATAGGTGACTTATGCGACTCAACAAAACAACCCAGTTTGAAAGTAGGTTACGTCGCTTAGGATGCCGAAAATGTATACACAACGGACGTATTTTATAACACATTATTTTCATTTCGATTTGCTGACGACTGTTAACTGTTGGGCTGTCTATTCCCAGAAAAACACGAATGGAATTGAAACACATGAAAAAAAGCTTTTGTGATGTCAAGAAAAGCTTTGTACAGGACACAAGTGTGCATGTGGACGATCTTGAAAAAGGGTCTTCCTAAACATCGGAATGACATGAAATGACGCGGAATGACACCGGAATGCCATAAAAATGATGCGGAATGACATTTCTTTTACGAAATACTCGACCCCAGAATGTATTTTGTTTATTAACTAACAAAGTACCTCCCAAGCAACCTTCTTACATCTGGTCCTGTTCACACTTTCAGACTTAGGAAATTATTAGCTTAGTAGACTTTGTTGAAAGGCAACCACAGGAGGGTGATGGGGGATTGGCACGAAGAAGAGGTGAGGGGTCATGAAGGAGAAGGTAGCAGTGGGGGATTTTCAGTCAATAATTACATTGTGATTTTTTAACCTGGCACAGATGCATCATAGACAACTGGACCTGGATTATTTGTTACCTTAATGGAGGACCATAAATTGAAAATATGAAGGGGCGGCGGGGGTGGTACATGAATATTCTTAATTTTCCCCACTTGCCTATGAAGTCTCCCTACATGACTCTGCAGTCTCCCTATTTTTTCTGGAGGGAGACTTGAAGTCTCCCTAAAATTCCCCCCTAGGCTGGTCCCTGGTCAGTATAGCGACTCGGGAAAGGGGCGTAGGGCTGATCGGGACTATCTGTCAGACACCCCTAGGCCAATGGGACGGGTTCTTCGCGGGGAGGACGTGGTTTCTCCTCTCCTAAGCCTCGTAGGTCATACAGGTGATGGTTAAGACCTTTATCGCTTGCCAGTTGGCGGAAGGTAGAGGTCGTCGAGAATCAGGATTCTCAAGATTTTTACAGTCACCTGTTCCTTGTACCGAAGCCAGACGGCTCGTTCTGATCAGTATTAGACTTGACTTGGATAAACAAGCTTATCGTGGCTGCAAAGTTCTATATGGAGACCATTCGGTCGGAAAAGGCAAGCGTTCGAGTGAACGACTATGCGGCAAGCATAGATCTAAAGGATGCGTACTTTCATGTTGAGAAAAAGTCAGATCTAGCTCCGGCCAAGTCGTTCATTCACTTGGGAATGAGCTTCGAGACTCACACCAATCTGGTTTGTCTGCTGTTACCCAGAGCGAAATTAGTCAGTTGTTATGCTCGCTTTTGTCTACACTCAGATGCATTAACAGCAAGGGAATTCATGCGACTCTTGGGCTGTGCGGAGCGGCTGCGGATCTTATTCTGCTGGACAGCCGGCACACACGTCCCCTCCTGATATTCTTTACTCAGAACTGGAGTGTGAAGACACATTCACTTGAAACCAGTATTGTTTTTACGGACCTAGCAAACAAAGGTTTCTGATTTGGGCAGATATTCAGTGGTTAAGTCAGGGAGTTCGGCTGCAATTCTGGATCCAGCTTTCACGATTATGACGGATGTGAGTCAGACGGGTTGGGGCTCGACCCTAAGTCCCGCAGACTTGAAGTGTCAGGGTCTTTGGGACCCTCAGTTCCTAGAGAAGCACATAAACATCAAGAGGTGATGTCAATATGGCTAGCGCTACAACATTGGATTCACATAATAGCAAACGTTCATGTTCAGATTTTGTCGGACACTCGACAATAGTAGCGTACATCAGAAACCAGAGCGGCACTCATTCAATTCTGTTATGTGAACTAACTGAGAAGATTCTCGTATATGTCATGAATCATCATGTTCAGCTTTCTGTCCGTCATATACCGGGTCGTCTGAACGTACTAGCAGACTCGCTCTCTCGGAAAGGTCGCCTGTTGCCATCGGAGTGGACACTCAACAAGCGAGTATTCAGGCAGATTTGCTACCAGTTTCTGAATTCAGATGATTATGGAAATATGTGTATCACAGGTCGTAATTGACGCCTATGTAAAGGTGTGATAACTGTACCATGACATTAAAACATGTTATTGTAGTTTTGGTGAGTGCAATTTTAAAACATACTACATGTAGTATACTTTCACAAATGCATGGACGAGCTGCTTGGTCGTTCCCTCATCGATCACAGGACGCACCCAGCCGACATTGCGGAGATAGAAATACACAAATCTGCAAACCGAGTTAACATGTTTTTCTGATGACAGATGTTCATCCATAAAATATCCCAAGTTGCGAAACGTGGCCGACGGGCAAATATTATTAGACTCAATGTTAAAAGAATATTTAGATATTTTCGCTAATTGTCACGGCAAGCCAAAATAGATAATTTCTGTATTTTGGGCTTTCATTTTGAGAAAATTTTTAGTCATCCAGAGTTGAATCTCTGCCACGCATCGCTCAAGCTGTTCTTTAGCTAATATTTCAGACATAGGCTCAAAATGAATGTAGAGCTGAGTATCATCAGCGTAACAGTGGAAATTTAGGTCATGTTTGCTTATTATATCTCCTAATGGTAAAATATAGATAACATAGAGAAGGGGTCCGAGGACAGAGCCTTGGGGGACTCCAAACTTCAGAGTGAGCCTCTCTGAAGCAGAACCATTGATGGTGACACTTTGCGCCTGGCCAGTAAGATAGGATCTGAACCATTCTTAAGCTATGCCGGTAACCCCAACATCGCTTTCCTGGAGAATGGCATGATCAATTATGTTGAATGCCGCGCTAAGATCTTGTAACACCAGACATGACATTTGTTGTTTGTCCATAGACAGAAGTACGTCATTTTGAACGCGTAGTAGTGCTGTTTCAGTACTACACTGTGGCCTATATGCAGACTGAAATTCTTCAGATAAACCACAATTGTTGAGATGCTGATGGATTTGGATGGCAACTACTCGTTCCATGAGTTTGGAGATGAACGAAAGGTTTGATACCAGCCTATAGTTTTTGAAAACGTCTGGATCAAGTCCAGGCTTTTTGAGTAGTGGGGTAACGAGAGCCTGTTTCATTGTTTGCAGGGAAATTCCAGAGACAAGGGACTTATTTACAATTTCCAGAAGCCATGTTGTAAGAGCCGGCAGACAGGATTTCAGTTTTGATGGAATTACGTCCAATGCACACTGTTTTGATGGCGAGTTTTTCAACACTGTGATCAGATCGTTGGCAGTAATCAGTTCAAATGAGCTGAACTGCACACGGTCCATCGAGCCAGGTGGACTGGATGAAAAGGTGGAGGCATGTGCGACATTGCCTCCAGCTGTAAGATTGTACCTTATCACATCGATTTTATTTGTGAAGCTGAGAATTTTCCTGCAAGTTCTTCCTTTGATGTGTGTTCAGGAAGGGCTGTATTTGCCTTAAGGTGTAGTAGTTTGTCCATAACAGTTGACAGCACATTTGGCCACCCAATGTTATCAGACACAATACCCGAAAAGTAGGCCTTTGCTCAAGTTATCAAATTATTCACATGGTTTCTTTGGGTTTCATATCGTTCCCTATGGATGTAAATTTTGACGAATGCCACGATGAGCTCATTCGAATGAAGGAGTGACAAGATATGGTTTTATTGAATTGTTTTAAATTTTTTCTACTGCACAATTTGTATATTATGTGATGGATGCAGCTGATTTGTTATGTAAATGTTAATCATTCGCTTGGTGGAATCGAGGCGCACTGTGCCAACTTGCAAAAAGTAAAAATTTCAGGTGTGATGGCCTGCAAGAGTGACAGCTCACCTCAGAATCAAAGGACTGCTCATGATGCAAATTTTCCAATGACATGGGACCTGAACCTTTCTCAAATCGAATAGGTTAATAATTGAAAAGGCCTTGAAGATTCTGAACTGTTTTTCTTTCACAGCAATACAATCAAACCCTGGGTTTTTTTTATTCTTTTCAGAAAAGTTGCAGAATTGAATGAAGAACATTTGAGCTATCTGGTGCGAAACAGTGAACCTTATCTAAGAAGTATATTCCAAGGACAGGTATATATATTTAGTATTTTAGCTCTTTTGAGAGACGGATGATATATAATATGTAGGGGTTCTTCTGCACTTTTTGGGAAAAAATCCAGGGCCTATGCCATTGGGAAAATTTGTGTCATGGGGGTTCAGTTGAGAATTTGTTTTGGAGGGGAAGAAACATACAAAGACTAAGAAATTTTACATTTGAATTGAACAGAGAACATAAAAACTGATTCCTACATAAGCAACTGCATGTAAACAACATGTAATTCTTAGAACAAAGAGTTAAATAGAATCATGTTCACCCCACTCTTTGTAGTTTCTATTAAACTATTCTTATACTATTAAAGAAGAACTTGTCATTTGCCTTCGAATACGGACACTTTCTAAGCTTTTTTTGGTAAGCGATTTAACTTTTAATGCACAGTTGGTGTTCTGAACTGGGTGGCTGTGAGGCCTCAGAAAATGGTTTTCTGAGGCTTACGACCATCCAGTTCAAGACACCACTTGTGCATTAAATTTTTCTTTGAGTGGAGACTGAAGTTGGGAAATTTTGGGTAGGGAATTCGGAAAAATGCTCAAATGCCATTGGAAAAGGGGACCCATATTCAGCCCCTGTAGACACACAAAAGAATCCCTGTAATATGTAGATTTCTGTCTTTATTATCTTTATTAGTATTTTGGTTGCTTCTTAACTTTGTCACCCAGTCTATGCTTTTCAGTAATTATACCCCCACTTTCGAAGAAAATGGGGGTACACTGGATTACATGCGTCCGTCCATATCCATGCATCCGTCCATCCGTCCACCCGCCCATCCGTCCATGTTTGAGTCCGTCCGAGAATATTCATAACTTTCATAACTTAAGTAAATTATTATTAGTTGAGTTTTGACGAAGTCAAACTCGACTTACAGTTTGATGAAATAACGGGCGGGCGATGGGCGTAAACAATTGGTTTCCGGGCAATAACTTTAGTTCTATTTGATGCACCTTTACCAAATTTATACCAGAGGTTACCCTATAGGAAAGGAAGACACCTATCTATTTCAGAGTCTCGCGCCCCAAGGACAAGGTCACTGTTACTATAAATAGTATATTTTGTGAGAAATTGGTTTCCGGGCAATAACTTTAGTTCTATTTGATGCACCTTTACCAAACTTATCCCAGAGGTTACCCTACAGGAAGGGAAGACACCTATTGATTTTGGAGTCTGGGACTCCAAGGTCAAGGTCACTGTTACTATAAATAGAATATTTTATGACAAATTGGTTTCCGGGCAATAACTTTAGTTCTATTTGACGCACCTTTACCAAACTTATACTAGAGGTTACCCTATAGGAAGGGAAGACACCTATTGATAATGGAGTCTGGGACTCCAAGGTCAAGGTCACTGTTACTATAAATAGAATATTTTATGACAAATTGGTTTCCGGGCAAAAACTTTAGTTCTATTTGATGCACCTTTACCAAATTTATACCAGAGGTTACCCTATAGGAAAGGAAGACACCTATCTATTTCAGAGTCTCGCGCCCCTAGGACAAGGTCACTGTTACTATAAATAGTATATTTTGTGAGAAATTGGTTTCCGGGCAATAACTTTAGTTCTATTTGATGCACCTTTACCAACCTTATACCAGAGGTTACCCTACAGGAAGGGAAGACACCTATTGATTTTGGAGATCTGTGATCCTCTTGCTGGATTTTTTTTATATAATATCTGTTGGTCATAGGTATGCCCACACTAGTTCTCTTTTTTTTTTTTTATTGTTTTTTTTATTACTTGTTCATTTAGAAATTGTGTCCGTCTGAGCCAAATTTTGTCTGTTCAGCCTGTATCTCGGGTATCGAATGTTCTACTGCAATGAAATTTGCCGTGAGCACTGCTTATGGTATAGGCTTTTAAAAAAGGATTCAACGATATTTCTCACATTCTCCTTTTTAGAGTTACCCCCCTTTTTTGACTTTGAAATTGTTGAAAACTTTCGCAGAAAATGGCGGGGGGGGGGGGGGGGTATACTGGATTGCATCCATCCATCTCTGCATCTGTCCATCTGTATGAGAATATTCATAACTTAAGTAAATCATTATGGAATTAAATGAAACTTGGTATGCAATTAAATTGTAACATTGCCCAAGACTAGAATGAATTTCGAATAATGCAATAATGTCGGAAAATGCAATCCTTTCTGAAAATGCAATCCTATCTGAAATACACATTTTTTTCTATAATATTTGGTCATAGGTATACCCACACTAGGCGGTACACCACGTGAGGGTATGCACCGGACGTCGGTCCAGCTCTTGTTAATCTTTCCTTTGGATAGGAGCGGCATATTTCACCCTTTTTCTAATATGATTAGAAGATGATACTTATCAAAAAATTGTTGAATAACTAAAAGATTTCTTAGTTTGCTCCATCATAGTTATGACCCCTCATTGGATTGATCTTCACAGGATCATTCCAGTGAGGGTTTATGTTTGGAGGTAAAATTGAAGAAATAATCAAATGTGAATGACGATTTTTGTGTTTGAATTGCTATTTTAGTGACCAGTGCTGGTGGGATATGTCATTAAGGTAGGTGAAAGGTTAAAAAGTCTTAACATTACTTTGAATATTCCAGTAATTAACTAATTTTTTTGCTAATCTCTCATATATATTGGAAGTCAGTGATTCTGTCCTTTATATCCAGCTAGAAATTCCAGCTTTGATTATCTTCCTTGATATGCAATTAGAAATTTTTCTGTCATGCGGGCTGGGACAAGTGGGCCCACTACTTGAATATAATAACTGAAAATCTTTATATTTGTTTTAACCCTTTGAACTCTAATGGTATCTTCCACACCAGTTCAGTGGCGGCAATTAGAAGAATCCTTATACATTATTTGGGGTAGACCAATCAATATTTTCAACGTGCAGCCTTGGGGTTGCACGTTGAAAGTATTGATTGGTCTACCCCACACATTCACTGATCAGCCATCCTATTTGATGACGTTATGATGTATCATGTTGATGTCCGGAAAAACGGCCGCTAGGCTTCAAAGGGTTAATGTATCACATGTTCCCAGCAATGGTTGAAATGCATTTTGTTCATAAAGTTTACTTTAGCAGATTGGAGAGTACAGTCATCAGGCACTCTCTAATAAATTGTTGAGAGATATATTTCATAAAAATAATGTCATGTTTTGCGGCAAACTACTAGTTAAATGAATGATGCACAAGATGCAAGATTGGGTTTCTAGTTCTTTTAAACCTTTACCTAATAAATCAGCCTCATCTGCCTGTAGCATTTACAAATTCAGTTGTGAAAAAAAACATATATTTTTATACTGTACCAATGACCCAGACATAGCTGGTGCTAACTCTTAAAATATAGGGCCAAACACAAATTTTGCCCCCCAATCCCCAAAATTTGCATCTAAAACTAAAGAAAACATGTCCTGAAAGGCCCTCCACACTTCGCCCCTACTGCGCATGCGCAGTGTCAAGGACGTTCCGAAATTGGCGCCATTTATCATTCTAAGTTTGGCCCTTCATCAGTTAACATCTGACTGATCTTTGTGCTTTTAAATCTCAGTTTAAATGATGCCAGACACATAAATATTAGTGAAATGGTGATTCTAAGGAGGATAGAAAAGGAGGAGAGGAAAAGAATGTGTGACAGAATATTATCAGGGCTGTAACTTAAAATTTTTTAATGAAATTATGTTAAGTTACCTATTTTCAAGGCAGCAGCCATTTTGTTGTCATTCTGATTATTTAGTTACACTGTTTTTTCAAGTGTTTTTCCTCTCTCCCTGTCCTTTAAGTTCCCCCTTGCTATTCTCCCATGCTTTTGGCATAGTTTCTGTAATTATTATTACTAAAATTTCTTGGGAGTTTTAGCTGAATAACAGAATGAATTCTGTTCTTTCCCCATGTTTACGTCTTCACCTACGGGTGGTTAGGCGTTGTGTTCTGCATCTACCATCTGATGTTCTGCAGTTTCTTCCCTGGAAGTCTCTGTTTTGCATCAGATGGTGTATTTTTGGTAACTGATTTCGGGCCTGGGTGCCTGGAGTCTTATTTTAGTGTTTTTACACTCATTGTTTACATTTACAACAGCCCTCTGTGTGAGGGGGGGATTTCTAAATAATAATATCTTTATGTTATTTTAATCATAACTAGATACATTATTATTGTTCGTAAGTGTTGAATAAATTGTTTAAAATATTTTTAAAATTTTTGTCCACACTTAGGCTTGGGATCCATTGGGGCTCAACGTTACTTTTCAGAAACTTGGGCTGTTCTGAAAAAATATTTTTTCAAAATGTTTTGATTTCAATTATTTTTTCTATATTAATGGATCATATTATTATTATGTATTTTGATTGCCCGGGGTTAGTGCGAGTACCAGGACTTGTTTTCTTTTCACATTGAAAGGATATTGATCAATTGTTTTAAGAGGAAGTCTTCCTCTGACCTTTTATCATTCTATATGTGGTCAGTGTACTCGCATTAACTCCTGTTCTGTATCGTATGATTTCGATGACAATATGGGAAGCGTATGTCATGGTATGTTGTTGGGGATTTGGACACTCCGGTCCTTTCCCCACAGGGTCACTCTACTTTATCAATTTCTATTTCAGACGATCAAGATTAGGGTGATGTATCTGTGATGTCTTCCAACAGTGTGCCTCCGTCGTCACAATTAATGAAGGGCTAGCGGAAAAGTGCTCATGTAATACGCCAATTGCCTAAGAGGACCCTAGTAGGTTCGACGGCCTTTGACGTCCGCTAGCTCGCCCGGTGTAGCGTCCATTCACCGAATGGTTCGGCAGCCGGGTTCGTCCGTTGCGGTCTAGAAGGAATTTTGGGGTGATGCGAGCACTATAAAATTAACTTAATGCACACCCAGTGACGGCGGATCGGAGGGAGAACGGAGGAAGCCTTTTAGTCCGGTTCATAGCTCGTTCCGGTCCATCCGGACGGCAAGCGAGAGAGGCCCCTCTCTCGTTCAACAACATCTGGCCCCAGATGTTGTGGTACAAATGTGTCGTTAGCGGAGCATACGTCCGTCGCTCGGGACGCTCCGTTGTATAGGCAGTCCGCTGAGACTGCTAAGGCTTCCTCTTCTCGTCAGCGCACACGACCGCACCTTGGCTGCGTGACCGCCGATATATTACCAGCTTCGCCGATCAAGGATTCTTCGGCGACCAGGTCACTCCATCCGGCAGCCAGGGATTCGAGACCGATGGACTCCGGACGTTCGCATAGGAAAAGTATGCGGGAGCCATCTGATGCGGAGCTGCCCTCGGCGAAGCAGCGATAGACTGCGCCTCCGCAGGTCTCGACGCCGGACATTCTTGTGCACATAGCACAGCTTATCGCAGCATCCCAGCAGCCGACAGAAACGGTGTCGGATCGAGAATTATCCGACAGCGCTGGGTCGGTAGCCGGGGACTCGAGGCCTGCAGACTCCAGACGTTCGCATAGGAAGTGTGCGGGAGTCAACGTACACGGAGCTTCCAGCGGCAATGCATCGTAAGTCCTCTACTGCACAGGCCTCGGGAACGGACGTGCTTTCCTTAATAGCACAGTTTATCGCAGCATCCCAGCATCAACTGAATCTGTCGCATATATTTTATCCGACGATGCTGGGTCGGGACGCTCCGCGGAAGCGGGTACGGACGTCCGAAAATTTTCATCCGGTCCGACGGGATACCGAAAGGGATTCGGTGGATTTCAAGCTTTCCCTTTCGGAACAACATATGCTGCGATGCCGGATAAGAAACTGATAGCGTCGGTGGACTTAGAAATTTTTGGTTCGGTTCAGGGACATCGTCCCTCAGTTCCGACATAGTCCAATAATGTCACACAAACTTTCGAATTATTGAACGACGCTATATATATTATTATTTTATGCTTGCTATCCAAGCATTTCTGGTTTCTTGTTCGAAGAGTTATGGAGATGTCTTTCAAAAGTGTGCCTCTGTCGTCATAGTTAATGAAGAGTTAGCGGCAATAAGTGCTCATGGAATATGTCTATCGCTTACGGAGTGACATTCGCTAGCTCACCCGGTGTAGCGTACATTCATCGAATGGTTCGGCTGCCGGGTTCGTCCGTTGCGGTCTAGGAAGGAGATTTGGGTGATGCGAGCACTTTAATTACTTTAGTACTCACCCAGTGACGGCAGATTGAGGACAGATCGGAGGAAGCCAACAACATAGGGGACCGCATGTTGTGGTTCAGATATTTTACATTCGGAGCATATGTCCGTTGCTCGGGACGCTCCGTTATATTGACAGTCCGAGAGACTGTCTTTAATGCTTCCTCATCCTCACAGCAGGGCACACGACCGCACATTGGCTACGTGACCTCGAGTATCCGATCAGTTTCGGCATTCAGTGATTCCACAGCGAATAGGTCGCGCCATCCGGTAGCCAAGGGACACGAGGCCTATACACTCCGTTCGCTCGCATATTGGAAGTATGCACGGGGTAACGATCTCGGAGCTTCCTGCGGCAATGCATCGTAAGACCGCTGCTCCTCAGGCCTCAGTGACGGACGTGCTATCCGAGTTAGCACAGTGTTTCGCAGCATCCCAGCAATTGAGGTTTCTCGGTCGAATCAGGAATTATCCGACGGCGCTGGGTCGGTGCGGTCCGCGGTTGCATCAAGCTACGGACGACCGAACGCTTTATAGGGTCCGACAGGATGGCGAAAGGGATTCGAAAGATTTCGAGTTTTCCCTTTAGTAGTATCGGAAGATGCCTTTCATATCTTCTGGCATTTCTTCCAGTGATTATTTTTCGGACTTCATTGCTGCGATCTTGGATAATAGACTTATAGCGTCATTGGACTCGGATTTTTCGATCGGTACAGGGACTTTGTCCCTGACTTACCGACGCAGTCCAATATTGTCATTACAACATGTGTTTTATTTTTCGACGCTATATATTTATATATATATACAAGCCTGCTACTAAGCATGATAGTTTAGTTTCTTGTCCGCGTGGCTCATTTCTGCCATTTTATCTTTTTTACATATAGTTTATTTTGGCAGAGCAGGGCATACCGAGAGTTCATATGCGTCTAGACGGTGATTAAAGACTGCATATATTCTTTTTCGCCGTTTATGTCTTTTCCAATTTCAATGTTGGGAACGACATTGTGTATAGTAGACTTAACTTAGACGCTTTATTATACGTAATCCGCCTTACTGAGGCGTTATCATTACGTCTTCAAGAAAAGATTTACGGGATATTATTCTCAATGTAATTTCTTTTGAGGGCAGTAGTTTGTTCACGTATAACTCCGCCCTTCAGTGGCTGATTGGAGTTGGTTAGATGTGATGCAGCCCTAGCTACATCCACGCGTGGATAGTAGGTTAAGAACTCTCTCAGAGTCGCTTCGTTCTCGGAGGAGCTTCTCTTCGACGGCAACTTTCCGGCAATCCATGAATTGCTTGATTTATACATTCTCTTGTCTATCTAGTGTTACAAGAGTTTCAGACTGGGGCAAACATTCGGTGGTTGACTCAGAGAGTGCCGCCGCAGTTGCCGGACCCGAGTGTGGCTGTTATGACGGTTGCCAGTCAAACAGATTGGGATATATGCTGATCCCTACGGATTCGAAGTGCCAGGGTCTTTGGGTTCCGCAGTCTTTTAGCTATCAGTTTAACTTCCGCGGAATAATGTTTTTTAGGCTTGCTTTATGTCATTGCATGAACATTATTCAGAAACGCATGCCCAAATTCCTGTCCTTTAATTCGACAGTAGTGGCGTATCTCCGGAACCAGGGAGGCACTCTTTCGTTTCCGTTATTCAATTTAATGGAAAGAATCCGTCTGTTGGTTATAGTACACCAAGTTCAGTTTTGGTCCGTCATATTCTGGGTCGTCTGATTGTTTTATCGCACTCCCGTTCTCTTACGGGTCGCTTGTTGCTGTCAGAATGGACTCTCAACAAACAAGTATTTAATCAGATTTGCTATCTATGGGAGCGCCCAATAATGTTTTATTTATGACACAGCTTGCTAATCAATTGCAGACGTATGTGTTGGCTTGTCCAGATCTCTGAGCTAATACTGTTAACGCTCTATTGATCTATAGGACGGAATGATAGGATACGCGTATCCTCCGGCGCTGTTGTTTTAGCAGGTATTGCTAAGATAAACAACCACAATACATTTCTGTTGATAGCATCACTATCTTCACAGAGATCATGAGTAATTTACTCTCTTGTCTACTGTGGATCTTAACGTGAAATCTTCCTCTATGTGAGGATCTTTTTTCACTGGGTAAATCGTGTCATCTTTATCACAACCAGCAAGGTCGCAACCTTCATGTATTCTGTTGTGTGGTCCGTATTGCATTGTAAGCACTGTACTGGACGAGCTTTGGACGCGATTTCTTACTATAGGAGATCCTCTTCTTCGCTATTTTATGCGACTAAAGTGGAGGCTCTTCCGTCGTGGTGTAGGGATCATTATGTTCATATGGTTGATCCCTCCATACTACTCATTGCTATTTTTTAGTATACTTGTTTCACAAGATCTACTGCAGCCTGTGTTATTTAGGTTATAGGTTTATGTTACCTCATACCTATGCACTCTACGATAGTTTACAATTGAGTCTTTTGTCTCTTTATCTAAGTCAGTTAGTAACTTTTTGATAAATAGACTTAGAATCTTTAGATTAAATTCCTATACGGATTTTAACTTCGGTTCTTATTTAGCTAAGTAATCATTTGAGCCTCTGGAAACAGTAGTTTTCAAATTCTGACCTTTTAGACAGTAATTCTGTTGGTTTCTCTTTTACTGTAGAGTCAGTGAGTTTCATGCACTATCGATGGATGATTTTCACTTTCATAGTTTCGGAATCAATACTTCCGTTACTATTTAGGTTGGATTGTTGCATAAGAGTTAGGCTCCTATTATCCGGAACCTATTATTTTAAGGTCCTTCCGTCTTCGTATGGGCATAGGCCTTTACTCTTTCCGGGTACAGTTTATGTATTTATAAACAGATATCTGTTTATTACAAGGGCGTAAGCTTCTTCTGTCTTTGATGTCTAGTAGAAGGACGTTACGCTCCATTTTTTTTTTGTTAATGGATTCTATTAACTAGCGTACTGCTTGTGGTATATCATTGGCTTAGCAGTTGTGCTTAAGATTTCGGCTCATGAAGTAAGAGTTCTTCTACTTCTTGGGCTTACATTAATAGTGTTGCTATTATAGATTTTTGAAGGCTGCTCATTGCGCTCAGCCATCCATTCTTGAATTTTATCTCAGAAATATCGAGTCCATTTCTGGAGGCCTCTGTTGTTAGGTCTATTATCTACTGCTCAGAATGTCATTCACTTAACAGTTGCTACTATAGCTAGGTAGGCTGTCTGTTTCGGCAGTGTCTCCGTTCGGCTGCCCTCTTTGCTCTGGGCTATTTGACCCAGGGCAAGAAAAAGGGGGGGGGGGGAGGGTGTTCCCTTGGGTCACCTGTTTTTACTATGAAAACAAGGGGATTCCTCCTCCGGAGTTAGTAATTCTGAGCTGTTATTGGGATGGTTGTTTAGTGAGAAGTTTAAGTTTATAAAATTCATTCAAGTCTTAGTTTTTAAAGTATAGCTTTTGAATATTGCATATGTCAACGGACATGATTATGCAATTCTCACACACTTTTAGGAGTATAAGAGTCTCTATTCTCTAGACTTACTTTATTATTGGCTTACTTTAAAAATTATTAGTATAAGGATTATTGGATATTAATAGAGTACATGGATGTATGAAGCTCAATTTTTGGAAGGTGTTGTATCTTTCTAATTTATCATAAATAAGAAAGATACATGTAAGGCCTATTACTTCTTTTCCCTACAGGGGATGACTCTATTTTATTTTATTGAGCGTATTCCATTTTGCTCTATGTCCTTGGCCCTCCAGCCTTTTTACTATTCAGCTATGTCTGGGTCATTGGTACAGTATAAAAATGTTAAAAAATTTATAGTAATTTATATATTTTTTATACTTACCAATGACCCAGACGGGGATGGCCCTCCCAGGAGTTGGGAACTCTTGCCTCCCCGCTGAGTACATAGCGCTTACCAGGCACTGGTTATTAGAATGATAAATGGCGCCAATTTCGGAACGTCCTTGACACTGCGCATGCGCAGTAGGGGCGAAGTGTGGAGGGCCTTTCAGGACATGTTTTCTTTAGTTTTAGATGCAAATTTTGGGGATTGGGGGGCAAAATTTGTGTTTGGCCCTATATTTTAAGAGTTAGCACCAGCTATGTCTGGGTCATTGGTAAGTATAAAAAATATATAAATTACTATAAATTTTTTAACTTTTCAAAAATTTTCAACAAAACCATATCATGTGCCCCTTCATTGGAACGAGTTCATTGAGCTCGTTCTGGTGAAGGGTTACATCATATGATTTTGTTGAAATTTTTAAAAAAACGACCACCCCCCCCCCCCCCCCCCAAAAAAAAAAAAATAAAATAAAATTGATATCCTGTGTGTTAGGTAAAGGGTTAACAGTTTACCATCCATCCATCCCCAAAAACCCACCCACCCACCTATCCTTCCATCCAGCCATCCATCCATTCAAACTTAAATAAGTGTCTTGACTTGTATTTATTGTCTTCAGGTCAGTGTTGAATATCTGCTTTTTTATGCATATTTAATTGCAGTTGATTGATTAATTTCCATAAAATAGCTCTTCGATGATAATCTCTCATGTGTTGTTCATTATTTTTGTATTTCTAGTTTGTTTCTGAAAGACATTCTGCTTACAAAAGTGGAGGAAAAGCCAGACGTGAGTATATTATAAATTTGATGGATTTGTTATTTCTGTTAACTCCTTGCATGCTGCTGACAGGATTGAACATTAACAGGACAGGATTTCCCCAACTACTGAAATAAGTATAATTTGGGCACATTTAATCAAATTTTCTATCTGTAAATTGAATGGATTTTTTCACCAATGATCTCTTTAGTTAAATTTTTATGAATTTTTCATCAAATCTAGTCGTGGCTGCTTGACAGCAGCCATGACTTGATTTGATGAAAAATATCTTGAAAATACTCTACGGGTTAAGAGTGAAAGGCCTAGCTCTGACTTTTAATAACTTTATATTGCAACAAAACAGGTGCCCCAACATGTCTGTTCAACCTTACATGTTATATTCCATGTACCTTAACAGTTGTTTCTAGGCAGGGATTGGCTGCCTACGTAGGCAGCCAAAACTTGCCTAGAAATAACTGGAAAGTCACAGGATGCAGACTGTCAAAATTCAAAGTATAGCAAAAGTTTATAATAAATCTCCAGGTCTCCTGAGGGTTGAGTTAAAATTAGAAGTTGATAATTTGTTTGACTCAAAATTGACTAATTTCTCCAATTGGGTAGAAATTTTTTCTGTTACAAAGGACACTGTTGTTCAAGTTAGAGACTAAATATACTGTTCAGTGGATGAACATTTAAAGGCTTTCTTCTGATTTTTTTTTTACAAAACTAATGGACAAAAAAGGTGCCCCAACATGTGATATATAGAATAAATTGGTACAAGGGCCTGTAGTCAGATTTAAATCATGAGAAGGAAAAGCCGAGTGGTTAAAACCCTTATTCTACGAGTGGTTTAAATCTGATTACTGACCCAAGTACCTATTTGTTAGCTCACCTGACTGAAAGTCAGGGTGAGCTATAGTGATCACTCACCATCCGTCATCCATGCACATGGTGTTTGCATCTTCTCCTCCAAACTGCTGAACCAAGTTAAGTGAAATTTTAGATGCTTGTTTGTTATGACATCGCATTTTGACTATGTTCAAATCACGTTGCCCCACCCCTTGGTAGGGCCACGCCCAAAGTGTGCATAAATGTTAAAAAATCTTCTCATGAACTAGCAGTAGCAGAGACTTGATATTTGGTGTGCAGCTTCTTTTTGAGGTATAGACTCAGAGTTTCGGTTTTATCATAGGGTACTTTTTGGGGGACTTTGAAAAAATGCTGAGTCAGCATTTTTTAACACTGTGGGTAATGGGAAAAACATTGAAGACTATTTTTCTCCCAAACCACTGCTCCAAAAGCTTTCAAATTTCACATATAACATCTTTGGTAGATTGTTTCACATGTTTATTAAAATCAAATCCCTGGGCCCATATTTGGGCTCTCTGTGGGAGGCCAAATGTTCAAATTAGTGCAGTATGAGGAATATTCTTTAAAAATCTTCTTCAGATCCTCCAATCAAAATCTTGTGATATTTGGTATGCAGCATCCTTAGGGGGGTAAGATTCACGTTTGTTCAAGCCAAGTCCCTGTGTTCATATTTGGGCTCACTGTGGGAGCCCGAATTATAACATGGTTCAAAATGAGGAATATTTTTATACTGTACCAATGACCCAGACTTAGCTGGTGCTAACTCTAACAAAACCAGGGCCAAACACAAATTTTGCCCCCCAATCCCCAAAATTTGCATCCAAAACAAAAAGAAATCATGTCCTAAAGGACCTCCATACTACGCCTCCACTGCGCATGCGCAGTGACACAGACGTCCCGAAATTGGCGCCAATTATCATTCTCTGTTTGGCCCTTCATCAGTCAACATCTCACTGATCTTTGTGCTTGTAAATCTCAGTTTAAAGGATGCCAGACACATAATTTTTGGAGAAATGGTGATTCTAAGGAGGATATAGAAGGAGGAGAGGAAAATGAAGTGACAAAAAATAATCAGGGCTGTACTTAAAATTTTTTGATGAAATTATGTTAAGTTGCCTATTTTCGAGGCATGGGCCTCTTGTTGTCATTCTTGCTAAATGTTGCACTGCTTATTCAGTGTTTCCTCTTCCCTAGCCTTCTAAAGTCCCCCCTTGCAATTCTCCCATGCTTTTGGCATATTTTTGAGAAAGTTCATTTCTAAAATTTTCCTGGGAGAGTTGCTTGGATACAGAATGTTTTCTGTTATTTTCCCCATAGTTACGTTTTCACCCATGGGTGTATAAACGTTGTGTTCTGCATCTTCCATCTGTCTTGCATCAGATAGAGTGTAATTTTGATGACTGATTTCGGGCCAGTTTTTTCAGTGCCTGGAGTCATGTTTTCTGGTGTTTTACACTGTTTGTTTACATTGGCAACAGCCTTTTTTGAGGGGGGCTGTTTGCCTTTGGTGTAGTTTATCTCACTATAAGATACATTTATATTATCCGTAAGTGTCTCATTAATTATTTAATATAAATTTAAAATTTTTGACCACACTTTGCCATCAGATCCATCGGGGCTCAACGTTACTTTTCAGCAACTTGGGCTTCGCTGAAAAAATATTTTTTCAAAATTATTTTGATTTGCAATTGTTTTTTCATTTATTAATGGATCATGTTATTATGTATCTTTGTGTCAGGGGTTTGTGCGAGTAACTAGGACTTGTTGTTGACTTTTCACAATGAAAGGATATTGTTCAAATTGTAATGGGAAGAAATCTTCCTCTGACTTTCATGATCATTGTATTAATTGTAGTCAGTGTTCTCGCACTAATCCCTGTCCTATATGTCAATATTGGGATGAAAAACATTGGAAACGTGTGTCACGGTATGTTGTTTCTGGAGAAAGGGCTGTGCCGGCTCTTTCTCCTCAAGGTCACTC
This sequence comes from Pictodentalium vernedei, assembly GCA_031216915.1. Classification (NCBI taxonomy): domain Eukaryota; kingdom Metazoa; phylum Mollusca; class Scaphopoda; order Dentaliida; family Dentaliidae; genus Pictodentalium; species Pictodentalium vernedei. Next base: position 157,777,899 of record CM062292.1, read on the forward strand.
TACTCTCTCAGTTTCTATTTCAGAGGAACAAGAACAGGGTGATGTTTCCATGTTATCTTCCACAAGTGTGCGTCCGTCGTCACAAATGAATTCAGAGCTAGCGGCAAAAGTGCTCATGGAGATTAAACAAATGTCGTCCGCTAGCTCGCCCGGTGTAGCGTCCATTCACCGAATGGTTCGGCAGCCGGGTTCGTCCGATGCGGTCCAGGAGGAAATTTTGGGTGATGCGAGCACTATAAACATACAAAGTGCACACCCAGTGACGGCGGATAGTAAGCGAGAACGGAGGAAGCCTTTGAGTCCGGTTCCTAGCTCGTCCAGGTCCAGCCGGGCCGCGAGCGAGAGAGGCCCCTCTCTCGTACAACAACATCTGGGACCAGATGTTGTGGTACAAAATGTGTCGCAAGCGGAGCATACGTCCGTCGCTCGGGACGCTCCGTTGTATAGGCAGTCCGCGGAGACTGCTAAGGCTTCTTCTTCTCGTCAGCGCACACGACCGCACCTTGGCTGCGTGACCGCCGATATCTTACCAGCTTCGCCGATCAAGGATTCTTCAGCGACCAGGTCACACCATCCGGCAGCCAGGGATTCGAGACCGATGGACTCCGGACGTTCGCATAGAAAAAGTATGCGGGAGCCATCTGATGCGGAGCTGCCCTCGGCGAAGCAGCGAAAGACTGCGCCTCCGCAGGTCTCGACGCCGGACATTTTTGTGCAGATAGCACAGCTTATCGCAGCATCCCAGCAGCCAACAGAAATGGTGTCGGATCGAGAATTATCCGACAGCGCTGGGTCGGTACGCTCCGCCGAAGCATCGGGGGCGGACGACCGGGAGCATCATGAGGTCCGACCGGATGGTGAAAGGGATACGGATGATTTGGAGCTATCCCTTTTGGAACAACATAAAGCTGCCGTGGACTTCATCCGGCACTTTCTCCCTCAAGTTGTTCCGTCGGGCCAGACTGCTGCAGTTCCGGACAAGAGGATTATAGCGTCATTGGACTCTGAATTTTTTGAGCGGTTCCGGGACATCGCTCCCGAGTTTCCGTCGCAGTCCAATAATGTTGCAAGAACAGTTGAATTATTGAATGACGCTATATTTAAACTTGCTTCCAAGACGGGGAAAGCAGGTTTCTTGTCCGCTAATACTCTCAACCTGCCTTTCATTAATGCAAGGAATAAATTCGACACGGCAGGACAGGGTATCCCGAGAGTTCCTCTGCGTATGGACGACGACGAGGAAGACTTAGAGCTATCATTACCGTCGTCGGCTTCTTTTCCAACCGCGGTGTTGGAAACAGCTATTGCGTCTAACAGAGCCAATTTAGATGCCTTATCTTACGCAGATCACCTTACTAAGGCGTTATCACTGCGCCTTCAAGGGAAAGAGTTTCAGGATATACAATCCTCTTTAAGACTTCTTTCAAGGGCAGTAGCTTATTCCACGTGTAACTCCGCCCTTTCAGTGGCAAACCTGGAGTTGGTTAGACGTGACGCAGCCCTAGCTACATCCACACTAGTGGATTCTAAGGTGAAGAACTCTCTTAGAGTCGCTTCGGTCTCCGGAGAACTTCTCTTTGACGGCAAGCTTTCTGCTATTTATGATAAAATTACAAAGAAAGCTTCGGATTCTTTGTTGTTCAAATCTGCTTCTAAGAAGTCGGATACAGCAGACAAGAATAAGACAGGCACTTCTGGGTCTAATGCGCCCAAGAGAGGTTCCTATAGAGGTTCCGGTGCGTCCTCGTGGACTTATTCGAGAGACCGTCAGGGTAGCGACTCTCGTTCGGGACGTCCTTCGGGCCGGGATAACCGGTCGGACGCCCCGAGGTCGACGGGGCGAGGTGCGGGTCGTGGAGGACGTGGTTTCTCCTACCGCAGGCCTCGCAGGTCCAGGAGGTGATGGCTTAAACCTCTATCGCGTACCGGTTGGCGGAAGGTTGTCGAGCTTTTCACAAGAATGGCTGTCGATTACGGACGACCCTTGGGTGAGAGGAGTGACTTCGGAAGGTCTAAAGATATCCTTCAAACGAAAGCCTCCATTAACTCAAAGTCCAAAGTGGACTCAACTTCCGTCAAATCCGCAGAAAAGGGACGCTCTGTTATCAGAGGTGCAGTCTCTTTTAATGAAGAACGCGGTAGAGGTCGTAGAAAACTAGGAGACTCTGGGATTCTACAGCCATCTGTTTCTGGTTCCGAAACCAGACGGCTCGTTCCGTCCAGTCATAGATTTGAGCTGGATAAACAAGCTGATCGTCGCTCCGAAATTTTATATGGAGACGATTCGGTCGGTCAGAGCGAGTATTCGGGTGAACGATTATGCATCAAGCATAGATCTCAAAGATGCGTACTTTCACGTCATGGTACATCCGACATTCCGAAAGTATCTACGCTTCGCAGTCCTAGGAGTGGTGTATCAATTCCGGGCGATGTGCTTCGGATTGAATCTAGCACCCTGGGCTTTCACTCGGGTAATGAACTCGGTAATGATCTATTTCCGAGCTCATTCGTCTGCGGTAACGTCGGCCTACCTGGACGACATTCTTCAGAGGTACGGCAACGAGTTAACGCTTCAGAACGATGTTCAGAATCTACTTCTATTGCTCCGACGTCTCGGTTTTATAGTAAACGAGGAGAAGTCGGATCTGGTGCCGTCCAAGTCATTCACTCATCTGGGAATGAGCTTCGAGACGCACAACAATCTCGTTCGTCTGCCGTTAACCAGAGCGAAATTAGTCAGTTGTTACGCTCGCTATTGTCTGCACGCAGACAAAGTCACAGCGAGAGAATTTATGAGACTGATAGGTCTGTGCGGAGCCGCTGCGGATCTCATTCCGATGGGGCGGTTACGCACACGTCCTCTCCAAATTTTCTTGACTCAGAATTGGAGTGTGAAAATTCATTCGCTCGATGTAGACGTTCTCTTGTCAGATCAAGTGAAACAAGAGATTCAGACTTGGGCAAATATTCAGTGGTTAACTCAGGGAGTTCCGCTGCAGTTGCCAGATCCGAGTTTTATCATTATGACGGATGCCAGTCAAACAGGTTGGGGTGCATCATTAATCCCAACGGATTCGAGATGCCAGGGTTTTTGGGATCCGCAATTCCTGTGCAAGCACATAAACATCAAGGAAATGATGTCAATTTGGCTTGCGTTACGTCACTGGATGGACATTATTCACGATGCTCATGTCCAAATCCTATCCGACAATACGACAGTAGTGGCGTATATACGGAATCAGGGAGGCACTCATTCAGTTCCGTTGTTCAATCTAACGGAAAAAATCCTTCTGTTTGCGTTAGAACATCACGTTCTTCTTTCGGTCCGTCACATACCGGGTCGTCTGAATGTGCTAGCAGACTCCCTTTCACGAAAGGGTCGCTTGTTGTCGTCGGAGTGGACTCTCAACAAACAAGTATTCAATCAGATTTGCTACCAATGGGAACGGCCAATGATAGACTTATTTGCGACACATCTCAACAATCAGTTGCAGACGTATGTGTCTCCATGTCCGGATCCAAGAGCATTTGCAGTAGACGCTCTGTCGATCCCTTGGGACGGAATGATAGGATATGCGTATCCTCCAGCGCCGTTAATTCAACAAGTATTGCTAAAGATAAAACAATCTCAATGCAAGATTCTGTTGGTAGCATCTCTGTCTCCACAGAGACCGTGGATAAATCTACTCAGGTGTCTGTTGTGGGACCTACCGCGAAAGCTTCCTCCACGGGAGGATCTTCTTTCGCAGGGGAAATCGCGCCAACTCCATCACAACCCGCAAGGTCTCAACCTTCACGTTTTTCCGTTGTGCGGTCCTTCTTGCTTGGCAAGCACTTTACAGGACGAGCAGTGGACGCAATTTCTAACTGTAGGAGGACCTCCTCTTCGCTAAACTATGCGGCTAAGTGGAAGGTTTTTCGTCGTTGGTGTAGGGATCATTCTGTAGATATATTCGATCCCTCTATACCAGACATTGCAAACTTTCTAGTATACTTGTTTGACGAAATCAAACTGCAGCCTGTTACTATTAAGGGTTATAGGTCTATGTTATCTGATACCTATGCACATCATGATAGTTTACAAATTGGATCTAATGTCTCTTTATCTAAGTTGGTTAGAAACTTCTCGATAAATAGACCCAGAACTCTTAGATTAATTCCTAAATGGAATTTAGCTTGGGTTCTTCTTAAATTGAAGGAAAAGCCATTTGAACCTCTTGGGACAGTAGATTTCAAATTCTTATCTTATAAGACAGCTTTTCTCTTAGCTTTCTCTTCTGCTAGAAGAGTCAGTGAGCTTCATGCACTGTCGGTGGATGATTCTCACTATCGTAGTGTCGGGAATACTATCACCTTCACTACTAATGTGGGTTTTTTAGCTAAGAATCAGGCTCCTAATAAATATCCGGAACCTATTGTTATTAAGGCTCTTCCGTCTTCAGACGGGCGTAAGCCTTTACTCGAAGAATCCAGAAGAGTCAGTGAGCTTCATGCACTATCGGTGGATGATTCTCATTATCGTAGTGTTGGGAACACTATCACCTTCACTACTAATGTGGGTTTTTTAGCTAAGAATCAGGCTCCTAATAAATATCCGGAACCTATTGTTATTAAGGCTCTTCCGTCTTCAGACGGGCGTAGGCCTTTACTCTGTCCCGTTAGAGCACTACGTATCTATAAACAGAGATCTCAGTTCATCAGAAAGGGACGGAAACGTTTCTTTCTGTCTTTGATGCCTAATAGAAAGGACATTTCAGTCCATTCTATTGCTAGATGGATTCAGTTAACTATCCGTACTGCTTATGAAGATTTATCTTCTTCTCAGCAGTCTGTGCTTAAGATTTCTGCTCATGAAGTAAGAGCTCTTTCTACTTCCTGGGCTTATGCTAATAGTGTTGCTATTACAGATTTAATGAAGGCTGCTTATTGGTCTCAGCCATCCACATTTACGAATTTTTATCTCAGAAATATTGAGTCCATTTCTGGAGACCTGCATTGTTTAGGTCCGTTATCTGTTGCTCAGAATGTCGTCCACTAAACAGTTGCAACTATAGTTATGCAGGCTTTCTGTTCCGGCAGTGACTCCGTCCGGCTGCCCTCTTCGCTCTGGGCTATTTGACCCAGGGCAAGGGGAAGGGGGGGGGGGGGGGCGGGTGTTCCCTTAGGTCACCTGCTTTATAGTGAAAAGCAAGGGAATGCCTCCTCCAAGTCAGTATTTCTGAGTCGCTTCCGGGATGGTTTTAAAGTGTAATATTAATGTTTAATTTCATTCATGTCTTATTTTTAAAGTGTAGCTCGGTGTGAAGCATTTGTATATGTCAAGTGTCAAACGGGCTTTAATATACAATACTTGGACACTTTTAAATGATTATAAAGAGTCTCAATTCTCTGGACTACTTTATTTATTGGCTTGCTTTAAAAATAATTAGTATAAGGGTTATACTGGATGTTAATAGAGAACATGAATGTTATTGTGCTCAATTATTAAGGGTAGTGTATCTTTCTAATTTAATATTAAATAAGAAAGATACATGTAAAGCCTAATACTCCTTTTCTCCTTAAGGGGTTACCTCTTTACTATATAGTTGAGCTTATTGGATTTTCCTCTATGTCCTAGGCCCTCCAGCCTGTTTACTATTCAGCTAAGTCTGGGTCATTGGTACAGTATAAAAATGTTAAAAAATTTATAGTAATTTATATATTTTTTATACTTACCAATGACCCAGACGGGGATGGCCCTCCCTGGAGTTGGGAACTCTTGCCTCCCCGCTGAGTACATAGCGCTGACCAGGCACTGCCAGTAAGAATGATAATTGGCGCCAATTTCGGGACGACTGCGTCACTGCGCATGCGCAGTAGAGGCGTACTATGGAGGTCCTTTAGGACATGATTTCTTTTTGTTTTGGATGCAAATTTTGGGGATTGGGGGGCAAAATTTGTGTTTGGCCCTGGTTTTGTTGGAGTTAGCACCAGCTAAGTCTGGGTCATTGGTAAGTATAAAAAATATATAAATTACTATAAATTTTTTAACTTTTTCAAAATATTTTGATTTCAATTATTTTTTCTATATCAATGGATCATATTATTATTATGTATTTTGATTGCCAGGGGTTAGTGCGAGTACCAGGACTTGTTTTCTTTTCACATTGAAAGGATATTGATCAATTGTTTTAAGAGGAAGTCTTCCTCTGACTTTATTATCATTCTATATGTGGTCAGTGTACTCGCATTAACTCCTGTTCTGTATCGTATGATTTCGATGACAATATGGGAAGCGTATGTCACGGTATGTTGTTGGGGATTTGGACACTCCGGTCCTTTCCCCGCAGGGTCACTCTACTTTATCAATTTCTATTTCAGACGATCAAGATTAGGGTGATGTATCTGTGATGTCTTCCAACAGTGTGCCTCCGTCGTCACAATTAATGAAGGGCTAGCGGAAAAGTGCTCATGTAAATACGCCAATTGCCTAAGAGGACCCTAGTAGGTTCGACGGCCTTTGACGTCCGCTAGCTCGCCCGGTGTAGCGTCCATTCACCGAATGGTTCGGCAGCCGGGTTCGTCCGTTGCGGTCTAGAAGGAATTTTGGGGGTGATGCGAGCACTATAAACTAACCTAATGCACACCCAGTGACGGCGGATCGGAGGGAGAACGCAGGAAGCCTTTTAGTCCGGTTCATAGCTTGTTCCGTTCCATCCGGACGGCAAGCGAGAGAGGCCCCTCTCTCGTTCAACAACATCTGGCCCCAGATGTTGTGGTACAAAATGTGTCGTAAGCGGAGCATACGTCCGTCGCTCGGGACGCTCCGTTGTATAGGCAGTCCGCTGAGACTGCTAAGGCTTCCTCTTCTCGTCAGCGCACACGACCGCACCTTGGCTGCGTGACCGCCGATATATTACCAGCTTCGCCGATCAAGGATTCTTCGGCGACCAGGTCACACCATCCGGTAGCCAGGGACACGAGGCCTGCAGACTCCGGACGTTCGCATAGGAAGTGTGTGGGAGTCAACGTACACGGAGCTTCCGGCGGCAATGCATCGTAAGACCGCTACTGCACAGGCCTCGGGAACGGACGTGCTTTCCTTAATAGCACAGTTTATCGCAGCATCCCAGCATCAACTGAATCTGTCGCATATATTTTATCCGACGATGCTGGGTCGGGACGCTCCGCGGAAGCGGGTACGGACGTCCGAAAGTTTCATCCGGTCCGACGGGATACCGAAAGGGATTCGGAGGATTTCGAGCTTTCCCTTTCGGAACAACATATGCTGTTGTGTATGTCATCTGACTTGGTCTTCTCCAGCTTCTTTCGTCGGACCAGAATGCTGCGATGCCGGATAAGAAACTGATAGCGTCGGTGGACTTAGAAATTTTTGGTTCGGTTCAGGGACATCGTCCCTCAGTTCCGACATAGTCCAATAATGTCACACAAACTTTTGAATTATTGAACGACGCTATATATATTATTATTTTATGCTTGCTAACCAAGCATTTCTGGTTTCTTGTTCGAAGAGTTATGGAGATGTCTTTCAAAAGTGTGCCTCTGTCGTCATAGTTAATGAAGAGTTAGCGGCAATAAGTGCTCATGGAATATGTCTATCGCCTACGGAGTGACATTCGCTAGCTCACCCGGTGTAGCGTACATTCATCGAATGGTTCGGCTGCCGGGTTCGTCCGTTGCGGTCTAGGAAGGAGATTTGGGTGATGCGAGCACTTTAATTACTTTAGTACTCACCCAGTGACGGCAGATTGAGGACAGATCGGAGGAAGCCTGTTAGTCCGGTTCCTGGCTGGTCCAGGTCCGTCCGGGCTGTGAGCGAGAGAGGTCCCTCTCTCGCCCAACAACATAGGGGACCGCATGTTGTGGTTCAGATATTTTACATTCGGAGCATATGTCCGTTGGTCGGGACGCTCCGTTATATTGACAGTCCGAGAGACTGTCTTAATGCTTCCTCATCCTCACACCAGGGCACACGACCGCACATTGGCTACGTGACCTCGAGTATCCGATCAGTTTCGGCATTCAGTGATTCCACAGCGAATAGGTCGCGCCATCCGGTAGCCAAGGGACACGAGGCCTATACACTCCGTTCGCTCGCATATTGGTAGTATGCACGGGGTAGCGATCACGGAGCTTCCAGCGGCAATGCATCGTAAGACCGCTTCTCCTCAGGCCTCAGTGATGGACGTGCTATCCGAGTTAGCACAGTTGTTTCGCAGCATCCCAGCAATTGACAGTTTCTCGGTCGAATCAGGAATTATCCGACGGCGCTGGGTCGGTGCGGTCCGCGGTTGCATCAGGTACGGACGACCGAACGCTTTATAGGGTCCGACAGGATGGCGAAAGGGATTCGAAAGATTTCGAGTTTTCCCTTTAGTAGTATCGGAAGATGCCTTTCATATCTTTTGGCATTATCTTCCAGTGATTATTATTTCGGACTTCATTGCTGCGATCTTGGATAAGAGACTTATAGCGTCATTGGACTCGGATTTTTTGATCGGTTCGGGGACATTGTCCCTGACTTACCGACGTAGTCCAATATTGTCATTACAACATGTGTTTTATTTTTCGACGCTATATATATATATACAAGCCTGCTACTAAGCATGATAGTTTAGTTTCTTGTCCACGTTGCTCATTTCTGCCATTTTATCATTTATACAAATAGTTTATTTTGGCAGAGCAGGGCATACCGAGAGTTCATATGCGTCTAGACGGTGTGATTAAAAACTGCATATATTCTCTTTCGCCGTTTATGTCTTTTCCAATTTCAATGTTGGGAACGACATTATGTATAGTAGACTTAACTTAGACGCTTTATTATACGCAATCCGCCTTACTGAGGCGTTATCATTACGTCTTCAAGAAAAGATTTACGGGATATTATTCTCAATGTAATTTCTTTTGAGGGCAGTAGTTTGTTCACGTATAACTCCGCCCTTCAGTGGCTGATTGGAGTTAGTTAGACGTGACGCAGCCCTAGCTACATCCACTCGCGTGGATAGTAAGGTTAAGAACTCTCTCAGAGTCGCTTCGTTCTCGGAGGAGCTTCTCTTCGACGGCAACTTTTCGGCAATCCATGAATTGCTCGATTTACACGTTCTCTTGTCTATCTAGTGTTACAAGAGATTCAGACTGGGGCAAACATTCGGTGGTTGACTCAGAGAGTGCCGCCGCAGTTGCCGGACCCGAGTGTGGCTGTTATGACGGTTGCCAGTCATACAGATTGGGATATAATACTGATCCCTACGGATTCGAAGTGCCAGGGTCTTTGGGTTCCGCAGTCTTTTAGCAATCAGTTTTCTTCCGCGGAATAATGTTTTTTAGGCTTGCTTTATGTCATTGCATGAACATTATTCAGAAACGCATGCCCAAATTCCTGTCCTTTAATTCGACAGTAGTGGCGAATCTCCGGAACCAGGGAGGCACTCTTTCGTTTCCGTTATTCAATTTAATGGAAAGAATCCGTCTGTTGGTTATAGTACACCAAGTTCAGTTTTGGTCCGTCATATTCCGGGTCGTCTGATTGTTTTATCGGACTCCCGTTCTCTTACGGGTCGCTTGTTGCTGTCAGAATGGACTCTCAACAAACAAGTATTCAATCAGATTTGCTATCTATGGGAGCGCCCAGTGATGATTTATTTATGACACAGCTTGCTAATCAATTGCAGACGTATGTGTTGGCTTGTCCAGATCTCTGAGCTAATATTCTTAACGCTCTATTGATCTATAGGACGGAATGATGGGATACGCGTATCCTCCGGCGCTGTTGTTTTAGCAGGTATTGCTAAGATAAACAACCACAATACATTTCTGTTGATAGCATCTCTATCTTCACAGAGATCATGAGTAATTTTCTCTCTTGTCTACTGTGGGTTTTAACATGAAATCTTCCTCTATGTGAGGATCTTTTTCACTGGGTAAATCGTGTCATCTTTATCACAACCTGCAAGGTCGCAACCTTCTTGTATTCCGTTGTGTGGTCTGTATTGCATTGTAAGCACTGTACTGGACGAGCTTTGGACACGATTTCTTACTATAGGAGATACTCTTCTTCGCTATTCTATGCGGCTAAAGTGGAGGCTCTTCCGTCGTGGTGTAGGGATCATTATGTTCATATTGTTGATCCCTCCATACTACCTCATTGCTATTTTTTAGTATACTTGTTTCACAAGATCTACTGCAGCCTGTTATTATTTAGGTTATAGGTTTATGTTACCTCATACCTATGCACTCTACGATAGTTTACAATTGAGTCTTTTGTCTCTTTATCTAAGTCAGTTAGTAACTTTTTGATAAATAGACTTAGAATCTTTAGATTAAATTCCTATACGGATTTTAACTTCGGTTCTGATTTAGCTAAGTAATCATTTGAGCCTCTGGAAACAGTAGTTTTCAAATTCTGACCTTTTAGACAGTAATTCTGTTGGTTTCTCTTTTACTGTAGAGTCAGTGAGTTTCATGCACTATCGATGGATGATTTTCACTTTCATAGTTTCGGAATCAATTCTTCCGTTACTATTTAGGTTGAATTGTTGCATAAGAGTTAGGCTCCTATTATCCGGAACCTATTATTTTAAGGTCCTTCTGTCTTCGTATGGGCATAGGCCTTTACTCTTTCCGGGTACAGTTTATGTATTTATAAACAGATTTCTGTTTATTACTATGGGCGTAAGCTTCTTCTGTCTTTGATGTCTAGTAGAAGGACGTTACGCTCAATTTTATTGTTAATGGATTCTATTAACTATCGGTACTGCTTATAGTATATCATTGACTTAGCAGTTGTGCTTAAGATTTCGGCTCATGAAGTAAGAGTTCTTCTACTTCTTGGGCTTACATTAATAGTGTCGCTATTATAGATTTTTGAAGGCCGCTCATTGCGCTCAGCCATCCACATTCATGAATTTTATCTCAGAAATATCGAGTCTATTTCTGGAGGCCTCTATTGTTAGGTCTATTATCTACTGCTCAGAATGTCATTCACTTAACAGTTGCTACTATAGCTAGGTAGGCTGTCTGTTTCGGCAGTGTCTCCGTTTGGCTGCCCTCTTCGCTCTGGGCTATTTGACCCAGGGCAAGAAAAAGGGGGGGGGGAGGGTGTTCCCTTGGGTCACCTGTTTTACTATGAAAACAAGGGGATACCTCCTCCGGAGTTAGTAATTCTGAGCTGTTATTGGGATGGTTGTTTAGTGAGAAGTTTAGGTTTTTAAAATTCATTCAAGTCTTAGTTTTTAAAGTATAGCTTTTGAATATTGCATATGTCAACGGACATGATTATGCAATCCTCAGACACTTTTAGGAGTATAAGAGTCTCTATTCTCTAGACTTACTTTATTTATTGGCTTACTTTAAAAATTATTAGTATAAGGATTATATTGGATATTAATAGAGTACATGGATGTATGAAGCTCAATTTTGGAAGGTGTTGTATCTTTCTAATTTATCATAAATAAGAAAGATACATGTAAGGCCTATTACTTCTTTTCCCTACAGGGGATGACTCTATTTTATTTTATTGAGCGTATTCCATTTTGCTCTATGTCCTTGGCCCTCCAGCCTTTTTACTATTCAGCTATGTCTGGGTCATTGGTACAGTATAAAAATGTTAAAAAATTTATAGTAATTTATATATTTTTTATACTTACCAATGACCCAGACGGGGATGGCCCTCCCAGGAGTTGGGAACTCTTGCCTCCCCGCTGAGTACATAGCGCTTACCAGGCACTGGTTATTAGAATGATTAATGGCGCCAATTTCGGAACGTCCTTGACACTGCACATGCGCAGTAGGGGCGAAGTGTGGAGGGCCTTTCAGGACATGTTTTCTTTAGTTTTAGATGCAAATTTTGGGGATTGGGGAGCAAAATTTGTGTTTGGCCCTATATTTTAAGAGTTAGCACCAGCTATGTCTGGGTCATTGGTAAGTATAAAAAATATATAAATTACTATAAATTTTTTAACTTTTAGGTCATGGAGCAATTGAATTCTGAAAAACTGCAGGTCTGGATTTTTCTTTGAATGTTGCTTTGAAGTAGTTACTAAGTATATTGATGAATGAATTAGTATCCAATAGTCAAGGACCTTATTCTGATTTCTGACAAACTGCAAGGCCTCAGAGCAGGTGCCCAACATGCAGCCATTGAGATGTCTTCCTGGGGGCAGTCAGTTTATCCTAGTAGTGGTTCCTGTGCCATGGCTAGTCGGTAAAGTGAATAGACTTGCAATATGAGAAAAACTGCTTCCTCTTCAGATCCACCAGTCCGAATCTTTTGATATTTCTTGTACAGTATCCTTTCTAGGGTTGCTTTCAAGTTTGTTCAAGTCAAGTCCTTGTTAGCTCACCAACAAAGTTGTATGAGCTTATGTCATGACCTGAGGTGTGACGGCATCAACTCTTGTGTTAAAGTTATTGTAAGAGTCCACTTTGACTTTCCCACCTATTACTATGCAACTCATACTGTTTCTATGGCTTACAGTTACCCACAGACCCTTACCCAGTGATATTTTATCAATTTTTAGAGCGTTTTTGCAATATTAGACGTTTTTGTAAGTATGGACTTAGAGAATTTCAGACCTCTTTTGCTACACATGAGTGGAGGCTACCACCGATATGCTGTGACTTTTATATTTCATATATGTGTTAAATGCATCAATATAAGACAATATTAACCCTTGACCGGACATTTTTTGCAGATGGGAATTTTTTAATGCAATGTTAGACTTTTTTGTAAGTGTAGACTTAGAAAATTTCTAACCTGTTTTCCTTTTCATGAGTGGAGGCTACCACCGGTATGCTGTGGCTTTTATATTTCATATATGTGTTAAATGCATCAATATAAGTCAACATTAACCCTTGACCGGACATTTTTTGCAGATTTGTAATAAGCTAAGGTTTATCGAATGCCATGTGTTGGTGAGCTAATGGGGATGGACACTCCCCTCGTGTTTAATATTTGGAATCCCTATGGGAGCCCAAATTTTAACTTTGTGCATATGAGGAATAATCTTTAAAAATCTTCTTATTCATATCCACCAGCTGAATATCTTGATATTCAGCTTTCTAAGGGTGGGGGGAAGATTCAATCTTGTTCAAATAAAGTGCCTGATTCATGTTGGCACTCTGCAGTGTTAACTAGCCAGAGATACTGAATGTGACCTTAAACATTTTTTGCACATTTTGCACATGAGCAAGTGAGGCCCCATATTTTAAAAAGTGAGGACTACTGAATTGCATCTGTCCATCTTTACATACATCCATACTAATCTTCAGGAACATAACTCAGCTCATATGAATCAGATCTTAATTAACTGGTTGAGTGCTGGAAGCCCAGATTTGGGCTTTACTTGAAAGTATGAGTACCACAAGTTAAAGGCTTCATATTCTGTGGATGGGATGTGCATAATATCATCCTTGAAGTGAAATTATTTAGTCTGTAAGGATTTGCCTTGTTGCAATTTATAACACTCTCCCACAAATTGTAAGAAGGCAAAGGCATCAGAACAAATGTTGTGACCCAAAATAATTTAGCACTCTACCAGTTAAATCTTACATGGATGTCTAGCATGACATGCCCATTCAGGTAAAAATCATGTTATGCTGTCTGCACATTCCATGAGCGAGTTATGCCCCTTTTTCGTGTTCTGAAATGAGTCTTTTTGTAACGGAATCTTACATGGAATTTGAATATGACATACCCTTTCAGATACATTTTAAGTTATGCTGTCCGCATTATTCCACTTGTGAGTTATAATACCCCCTTGTCCATTGAGAAAAACATTTTTCGGCTGTCTGGAGTGTAACTCAGCTGATAGTTGTCAGATCTTAATGATATCTTTTTGGTTATTTCAAAAGAGATTTTGCTGAATGAAATGAATATCACTTTATTTTATTATCAAACTATGATTAATAAAGCCTACGAAGGGAACTATGTTATCAGGTTATCTCTGTCCAAATGTCTCTTCACTTAACCCTTTACCCAACGTAACGGCCAAAACCGGCCAGCGCTATTCTCAAAAATCGCCAATTAATTTTCATTATTTTTTTCATTTTTTGTCTCAAAAACATAGGTTATGACTCCTCATTGGAACGAGCTCGTCGAGCTCGTTCCAATGAGGGGTCATAACCTATGTTTTTCAGACAAAAAATGAAAAAAATTAGTTATTCAATAATTTTTTTTGCAAGTGTCGTCTGCTTTTCGTGTTAGGTAAAGGGTTAAGAGGATTCCTATGTACTTTGAATACACAAAAGTGATATATACTTCTTGTTTTTGTCTTGTAGAAAATCTCAATTTGAGAGTACATGTTGGTCTGTTTGAAGAATTTCAACAAGACATTGTAATGGAGACTTTGATTGAAATGTTCTGCAGGAGACACAACAAAGTAAGTAGTTGGAGGGAAGGTAGTTTGATGGATTATCTCATTAGGCCTAAAAAAGGTAAAAATCTGTTTCTTAGGCCCTCCTGCATGGTCTTTTTTGGCTGCCACATGCTCTCTTTTATAACCAATGCAAACTTAAAAAAAACTAAAAACTAAATGGTTTATGACTGATATTTTACCCAACTATTTATTTATTTATTGGTGTTAAGGTCACATACTTATGCTCAATGGCTAATCGTGACCATGACAGTTTTACGGGTGGAGGAAGCCGGAGGTCCCGGAGAGAACCATTGAGCATCGACAAGAAACTGTCAGCTCCTCAACATTCTAACTCTGTTCAAGCTCCGCTCCAGCAGGGTTACAGCGGTTGAAGACATGTTTACCATTGACGTGCAGTATGCCTCAGTACACATGCCCCCATTATAGGCAACTGGGATAAAGTGCCTTGCCCAAGGACAGAACGTGGGTCGTCCTGGATGGGGATCGAACTCGGGACCTCTAGCATAGAAGTCCAACAGTCTTCCACTGAGCCACTGTGCTCCCTTTACCCAAGTTAATAAAATTGATAAATTTGTCCCTTGAATGCAACAAGGCTTTACAATGCTAAAACATTGCAAAGCCTTGTTGCACTCAAGGTAAGAAATACACCACCACCCATGCTATTCTGTAAATTATGAGGCCCAAAACATAAAACAAACCAAGAGCATGAACTTTTGATGGCAAAGAAATAATTACAAACATAAAATAAAAAAACTGACCACTCACATGCAATTTTACAAAAAAATGACCTGAGAAACAGAAGATCTAATTTGTGGGGCCTTTAGATACTGTATAAGTAATGATAAATTTAGCTTGGAAATAGCTGACATGTTATTTTTTGATGCCATCAAAGTTCTGAAAGATGGGTGTTCAAAACTGCAAGGTATTGTTCATAAATAATAATGGACAGCAAAAAGTAACAAATTATTATTTTGTTTAGATTTTTACGACATCAGTAGTAACCTATCACCTATTCTCAACCAAAATTTCCTTTACTTGTATGGCACCTAAAAGGAAGCCACTGTCAAGGTCATTTTTCCAAAACCCATTAAATAATCTTTCAATGAAATCCACCATTTCCTACTCCAATCAAAGTTTGAGCTTTTTGATGGGTAATCCACTCCAACACAAATATCAAAGTTTGGGTTTTTCCATTGGTAATCAACTCATTCATCAAATTAGACCAGAAAAAAAATCCATCTTGGTCTGCTATCCTTGTATTTTCTGTTATCAAAACATTATGATAAATAAATTTATTGGTTCTGTAAAGTAATAAAATAATAACGAACAAAATATGGTGGAAACATTTTCCAATCAGTGACTAGATTATTGTTCAAATTGGGGGCACAGTGGCTCAGTAGGCAGAGGTGCAGGCTGCAAGCCTGGAGGTCCTCGGTTTGAATCCCACCTGCGACAACCGCATTGTGTCCTTGAGCAAGACACATCACCCCCCACAGCTCACGCTGGAGACACAGTGGTATTATGTACTAAGGCATACTGCACGTTGATGGTGCACCAGTCTTCAACCATTGCTAACCCTGCTTGTGTGGAGTTAGTATGTTGGGGAGCTGATAGTTGCCGGGTGGTTCTCTCTGTGTACTCCGGCTTCCTCCACCCGTAAAACTGTTGTGGTCATGATCAGCCTCTATGCAGAAATATATGACCTTAAAAACACCAATAAATAAATAAATAAATTGTTCAAATTATCTAACATCGGAATTTTGTGCAGAATAAGTGAAAATAAAGACATGCTTTTGAATAATTTGATTGAATATTTTCAACTTTGAAACCACTCACTCATACTGAATCAATTACATCAAGTGTTGTTAGCTCACCTGAGCAAAGCTCAAGGGGACCTTTACTAATCACTTTCCATCCTTCGTCGCCCGTCCATCCGGTGTCTGGCGTTAACTTTACATTATCGACTTCTTCTCACAAACTACTCAACCAAATTGAACCAAATCTGGTGTGCATGTTTCCTATCACATGTCAATTCAAATTTGTTCAAATCAAGTTGACCTGCCCCTTGGTAGGTCCACGCCCAAAAAGTGAGCCTAAATCTTAAAAAAATCTTCTCATGAACCAGCAGTAGCAGAGACTTGATATAAGGTGTGCAGCTTCCTTTTGAGGTGTAGACTCAGATTTGTTCAACAAGAGAAGTTCTAGGGTCTATATCTGCCATCGTTATGGGAGGGGCAAGAATGTTTGCCCCGACCAAAATTTCTATATTTTTATACTGTACCAATGACCCAGACATAGCTGCTGGTGCTAACTCTTAAAATATAGGGCCAAACACAAATTTTGCCCCCCAATCCCCAAAATTTGCATCTAAAACCAAAGAAAACATGTCCTGAAAGGCCCTCCACACTTCGCCTCTACTGCGCATGCGCAGTGTCAAGGACGTTCCGAAATTGGCGCCATTAATCATTCTAAGTTTGGCCCTTCATCACTTAACATCTGACTGATCTTTGTGCTTGTAAATCTCAGTTTAAATGATGCCAGACACATAAATATTAGTGAAATGGTGATTCTAAGGAGGATAGAGAAGGAGGAGAGGAAAAAATGTGTGACAGAATATTATCAGGGCTGTAACTTAAAATTTTTTAATGAAATTATGTTAAGTTACCTATTTTCGAGGCAGCAGCCATTTTGTTGTCATTCTGATTATTTAGTTACACTGTTTTTTAAGTGTTTTCCTCTCTCCCTGTCCTTTAAGTCCCCCCTTGCTATTCTCCCATGCTTTTGGCATAGTTTTTGTAATTATTATTACTAAATTTTCTTGGGAGTTTTAGCTGAATAACAGAATGAATTCTGTTCTTTTCCCCATGTTTACGTCTTCACCTACGGGTGGTTAGGCGTTGTGTTCTGCATCTACCATCTGATGTTCTGCAGTTTCTTCCCTGGAAGTCTCTGTTTTGCATCAGATAGTGTATTTTTGGTAACTGATTTCGGGCCTGGGTGCCTGGAGTCTTATTTTAGTGTTTTTACACTCATTGTTTACATTTACAACAGCCCTCTGTGTGAGGGGGGGATTTCTGGAAAATAATATCTTGATGTTATTTTAATCATAACTACATACATTATTATTGTTCGTAAGTGTTGAATAAATTGTTTAAAATATTTTTAAAATTTTTGTCCACACTTAGGCTTGGGATCCATTGGGGCTCAACGTTACTTTTCAGAAACTTGGGCTGTTCTGAAAAAATATTTTTTCAAAATATTTTGATTTCAATTATTTTTTCTATATTAATGGATCATATTATTATTATGTATTTTGATTGCCAGGGGTTAGTGCGAGTACCAGGACTTGTTTTCTTTTCACATTGAAAGGATATTGATCAATTGTAATAAGAGGAAGTCTTCCTCTGACTTTATAATCATTCTGTATGTGGTCAGTGTACTCGCATTAACTCCTGTTCTGTATCGTATGATTTCGATGACAATATGGGAAGCGTATGTCACGGTATGTTATAGGGGATTTGGACACTCCGGTCCTTTCCCCACAGGGTCACTCTACTTTATCAATTTCTATTTCAGACGATCAAGATTAGGGTGATGTATCTGTGATGTCTTCCAACAGTGTGCCTCCGTCGTCACAATTAATGAAGGGCTAGCGGAAAAGTGCTCATGTAAATACGCCAATTGCCTAAGAGGACCCTAGTAGGTTCGACGGCCTTTGACGTCCGCTAGCTCGCCCGGTGTAGTGTCCATTCACCGAATGGTTCGGCAGCCGGGTTCGTCCGTTGCGGTCTAGAAGGAATTTTGGGGTGATGCGAGCACTATAAATCAACCTAATGCACACCCAGTGAAGGCGGATCGGAGGGAGAACGGAGGAAGCCTTTTAGTCCGGTTCATAGCTCGTTCCGGTCCATCCGGACGGCAAGCGAGAGAGGCCCCTCTCTCGTTCAACAACATCTGGCCCCAGATGTTGTGGTACAAAATGTTTCGCATTCGGAGCATACGTCCGTCGCTCGGGACGCTCCGACATATAGTCAGTCCGGAGTAGACTGTCAATAAGGCTTCCTCATTCTCATAGTTGCGCACACGACCGCTCTTGGCTATGTGACCACGGATATCCAGTCAGCTTCGCCAGTCAGAGATTCATCGGCGACCAGGTCACACCATCCGGTAGCCAGGGACACGAGGCCTGCAGACTCCGGACGTTCGCATAGGAAGTGTGCGGGAGTCAACGTGCACGGAGCTTCCGGCGGCAATGCATCGTAAGACCGCTATTGCACAGGCCTCGGGAACGGACGTGCTTTCCTAAATAGCACAGTTTATCGCTGCATCCCAGCATCAACTGAATCGGTCGCATATTTTTTATCCGACGATGCTGGGTCGGGATGCTCCGCGGAAGCGGGTACGGACGTCCGAAAAATTTCATCCGGTCCGACGGGATACCGAAAGGGATTTGGAGGATTTCGAGCTTTCCCTTTCGGAATAACATATGCTGTTGTGTTTGTCATCTGACTTGGTCTTCTACAGCTTCTTTCGTCGGACCAGTATGCTGCGATGCCGGATAAGAAACTGATAGCGTCGGTGGACTTAGAAATTTTTGGTTTGGTTCAGGGACATCGTCCCTCAGTTCCGACATAGTCCAATAATGTCACGCAAACTTTCGAATTATTGAACGACGCTATATATTATTATTATATGCTTGCTATAACCAAGCATTTCTGGTTTCTTGTTCGCAAAGTTACGGAGATGTCTTTCAAAAGTGTGCCTCTGTCGTCATAGTTAATGAAGAGCTAGCGGCAATAAGTGCTCATGGAATATGTCTATCGCCTACGGAGTGATATTCGCTAGCTCACCCGGTGTACCGTACATTCATCGAATGGTTCGGCTGTCGGGTTCGTCCGTTGCGGTTTAGGAAGGAGATTTGGGTGATGCGAGCACTTTAATTACTTTAGTACTCACCCAGTGACGGCAGATTGAGGACAGATCGGAGGAAGCCTGTTAGTCCGGTTCCTGGCTTGTCCAGGTCCGTCCGGGCTGTGAGCGAGAGAGGTCCCTCTCTCGTCCAACAACATAGGGGACCGCATGTTGTGGTTCAGATATTTTACATTCGGAGCATATGTCTGTCGGTCGGGATGCTCCGTTATATTGACAGTCCGAGAGACTGTCCTTAATGCTTCCTCATCCTCACAGCAGGGCACACGACCGCACATTGGCTACGTGACCTCGAATATCCGATCAGTTTCGTCATTCAGTGATTCTGCGGCGAATAGGTCGCGCCATCCGGTAGCCAAGGGTCACGAGGCCTATACACTCCGTTCGCTCGCATATTGGTAGTATGCACGGGGTAACGATCACGGAGCTTCCAGCGGCAATGCATTGTAGGACCGCTTCTCCTCAGGCCTCAGTGACGGACGTGCTATCCGAGTTAGCACAGTTGTTTCGCAGCATCCCAGCAATTGACAGTTTCTTGGTCGAATCAGGAATTATCCGACGGCGCTGGGTCGGTGCGGTCCGCGGTTGCATCAGGTACGGACAACCGAACGCTTTATAGGGTCCGACAGGATGGCGAAAGGGATTCGAAAGATTTCGAGTTTTCCCTTTAGTAGTATCGGAAGCTGCCTTTCATATCTTCTGGCATTATCTTCCAGTGATTGTTATTTCGGACTTCATTGCTGCGATCTTGGATAAGAGACTTATAGCGTCATTGGACTCGGATTTTTCAATCGGTTCAGGGACGTTGTTCCTGACTTACCGACTTAGTCCAATAATGTCATTACAACATGTGTTTTATTTTTCGACGCTGTATATGCATACAAGCCTGCTACCAAGCATGATAGTTTAGTTTCTTGTCCGTGTTGCTCATTTCTGCCGTTTTATCATTTATACGAATAGTTTATTTTGGCAGAGCAGGGCATACCGAGAGTTCATATGCGTCTAGACGGTGTGGTTAAAGACTGGAAATATTCTTTTTCGCCGTTTATGTCTTTTCCAACTTCAATGTTGGAAACGACATGATGTATAGTAGACTTAACTTAGACGCTTTATCATACGTAATCCGCCTTACTGAGGCGTTATCATTACGTCTTCAAGAAAAGATTTACGGGATATTATTCTCAATGTAATTTCTTTTGAGGGCAGTAGTTTGTTCACGTATAACTCCGCCCTTCAGTGGCTGATTGGAGTTGGTTAGACGTGACGCAGCCCAAGCTACATCCACACGCGTGGATAGTAAGGTTAAGAACTCTCTCAGAGTCGCTTCGTTTTCGGAGGAGCTACTCTTCGACGGCAACTTTTCGGCAATCCATGAATTGCTCGATTTACACGTTCTCTTGTCTATCTAGTGTTACAAGAGATTCAGACTGGGGCAAACATTCGGTGGTTGACTCAGAGAGTGCCACCGCAGTTGCCGGACCCGAGTGTGGCTGTTATGACGGTTGCCAGTCAAACAGATTGGGATATAATACTGATCCCTACGGATTCGAAGTGCCAGGGTCTTTGGGTTCCGCAGTCTCTTAGCAACCAATTTTCTTCCGCGGAATAATGTTTTTTAGGCTTGCTTTATGTCATTGCATGAACATTATTCAGAAACGCATGCCCAATCCTGTCCGTTAATTCGGCAGTAGTGGCGTATCTCCGGAACCAGGGAGGCACGCTTTCGTTTCCGTTATTCAATTTAATGGAAAGAATCCGTCTGTTGGTTATAGTACACCAAGTTCTGTTTTGGTCCGTCATATTCCGGGTCGTCTGATTGTTTTACCGGACTCCCGTTCACTTACGGGTCGCTTGTTGCTGTCAGAATGGACTCTCAACAAACAAGTATTCAATCAGATTTGCTATCTATGGGAGCGCCCAATGATGATTTATTTACGACACAGCTTGCTAATCTATTGCAGACGTATGTGTTGGCTTGTCCAGATCTCTGAGCTAATGTTGTTAACGCTCTATTGATCTATAGGACGGTATGATAGGATACGCGTTGTTTCAGCAGGTATTGCTAAGATAAACAACCACAATACATTTCTGTTGATAGCATCTCTATCTTCACAGAGATCATGGGTAATTTACTCTCTTGTCTACTGTGGGACTTAACGTGAAATCTTCCTCAATGTGAGGATCTTTTTTCACTGGGTAAATCGTGTCATCTTTATCACAACCCGCAAGGTCGCAACCTTCATGTATTTCGTTGTGTGGCCCGTATTGCATTGTAAGCATTGTACTGGACGAGCTTTGGACGCGATTTCTTACTATAGGAGATCCTCTTCTTCACTATTCTATGCGGCTAAAGTGGAGGCTCTTCCGTCGTTCGTGTAGGGATCATTATGTTCATATTGTTGATCCCTCCATACTACTCATTGCAATTTTTTAGTATACTTGTTTCACAAGGTCTACTGCAGCCTGTTATTATTAAGGTTTTAGGTTTATGTTACCTCATACCTATGCACTCTAGGATAGTTTACAATTGAGTCTTATGTCTCTTTATCTAAGTCAGTTAGTAACTTTTTGATAAATAGACTTAGAATCTTTAGATTAAATTCCTATATGGATTTTAACTTCGGTTCTTATTTAGCTAAGTAATCATTTGAGCCTCTGGAAACAGTAGTTTTCAAATTCTGACCTTTTAGACAGTAATTCTGTTGGCTTCTCTTTTACTGAGTAATTCTGTTGGTTTCTCTTTTACTGTAGAGTCAGTGAGTTTCATGCACTATCGATGGATGATTTTCACTTTCGTAGTTTCGGAATCACTATTCCGTTACTATTTAGGTTGGATTTTTGCATAAGAGTTAGGCTCCTAATATCCGGAACCTATTGTTATTAAGGTCCTTCCGTCTTCGTACGGGCATAGGTCTTTACTCTTTCCGGGTAGAGTTTATGTATTTATAAACAGATATCTGTTTATTACTATGGGCGTAAGCTTCTTCTGTCTTTGATGCCTAGTAGAAGGACGTTACGCTCAATTCTATTGTTAATGGATTCTATTAACTATCGGTACTGCTTATGGTATATCATTGACTTAGCAGTTGTGCTTAAGATTTCGGCTCATGAAGTAAGAGTTCTTCTACATCTTGGGCTTACATTAATACTGTCGCTATTATAGATTTTTGAAGGCTGCTCATTGCGCTCAGCCATCCACATTCATGAATTTTTATCTCAGAAATATCGAGTCCATTTCTGGAGGCCTCTATTGTTAGGTCTATTATCTACTTCTCAGA
The DNA here is from genome assembly GCA_031216915.1 of Pictodentalium vernedei. NCBI lineage: Eukaryota > Metazoa > Mollusca > Scaphopoda > Dentaliida > Dentaliidae > Pictodentalium > Pictodentalium vernedei. The sequence continues at coordinate 157,800,481 of CM062292.1, forward strand.
ATGTCATTCACTTAACAGTTGCTACTATAGCTAGGTAGGCTGTCTGTTTCGGCAGTGTCTCCGTTCTGCTGCCCTCTTCGCTCTGGGCTATTTGACCCAGGGCAAGAAAAAGGGGGGGGGGGGGGAGGGTGTTCCCTTGGGTCACCTGTTTTACTATGAAAACAAGGGGATACCTCCTCCGGAGTTAGTAATTCTGAACTGTTATTGGGATGGTTGTTTAGTGAGAAGTTTAGGTTTTTAAAATTCATTCAAGTCTTAGTTTTTAAAGTATAGCTTTTGATTATTGCATATGTCAACGGACATGATTATGCAATCCTCAGACACTTTTAGGAGTATAAGAGTCTCTATTCTCTAGACTTACTTTATTTATTGGCTTACTTTAAAAATTATTAGTATAAGGATTATATTGGATATTAATAGAGTACATGGATGTATGAAGCTCAATTTTGGAAGGTGTTGTATCTTTCTAATTTATCATAAATAAGAAAGATACATGTAAGGCCTATTACTTCTTTTTCCCTACAGGGGATGACTCTATTTTATATTATTGAGCGTATTCCATTTTGCTCTATGTCCTTGGCCCTCCAGCCTTTTTACTATTCAGCTATGTCTGGGTCATTGGTACAGTATAAAAATGTTAAAAAATTTATAGTAATTTCTATATTTTTTATACTTACCAATGACCCAGACGGGGATGGCCCTCCCAGGAGTTGGGAACTCTTGCCTCCCCGCTGAGTACATAGCGCTTACCAGGCACTGGTTTTTAGAATGATTAATGGCGCCAATTTCGGAACGTCCTTGACACTGCGCATGCGCAGTAGAGGCAAAGTGTGGAGGGCCTTTCAGGACATGTTTTCTTTGGTTTTAGATGCAAATTTTGGGGATTGGGGGGCAAAATTTGTGTTTGGCCCTATATTTTAAGAGTTAGCACCAGCAGCTATGTCTGGGTCATTGGTAAGTATAAAAAATATAGAAATTACTATAAATTTTTTAACATATTTATACTGTACCAATGACCCAGACTTAGCTGGTGCTAACTCTTAAATTCTAGGGCCAAACACAAATTTTACCCCCCAATCCCCCAAATTTGCATCTAAAACCGAAAATTACATGTCCTATATGGTCCTCCATACCTTTCCTCCACTTCGCATGCGCAGTGTCAAGGAGGTCTCGAAATTGGCGCCAAAAGTCATTCTTTGTTTGGCCCTTCATCAGTTCACATCTGACTGATATTTGTGCTTGTAAATCTCAGTTTAAATGATGCCAGACACATAAATATGAGAGAAATGGTGGATCTAAAGAGGAAATAGAAGGATGAGAGGAAAATTCAGTGGCAGGAAATAATCAGGGCTGTAACTTAAATTTTTTTTATGAAATTATGTTATGTTCCCTAATTTCAAGGCATGAGCCTGTTGTTATCATTCTTGCTATGAAGTTCCACTGCCTGATCAGTGTTGCCTCTCTCCCTTTCCTTTATTCCCCCCTTGCTATTCTCCCATGCTTTTGGCATATTTTCTGTAATAATTATTACTAAAATTTCTTGGGAGTTTTGGCTTCGTAACAGAATGAATTTCTGTTCTTTTCCCCATGTTGACGTCCTCACCCTTAGGTGTTTAGGCGTTGTGATCTCCATCTACCATCTGATGTTCTGCAGTTTCTTCTATGGAAATCTCTGTTTTGCATCAGATAGTGTTTAAATTGGTAACTGATTTCGGACCATGTTTATCAGTGCCTGGAGTCATGTTTCCGGTTTTTGTACAACTTCTTGTTTACATTGACAACGGTTACTGCTGATAGTGATTTCTTGTCTTTACATTAGTTTAGACATAGCAAGATACATTAATATTGTATGTAAGTGTTGCATTAATTTTTTGAAATGTTTTAAAAAATTTTGTCCACACTTAGGCTTTTTTGGGATCCATTTGGGCTCGGTGTTCCCATTGGGAACTTGGGCTCTTCTGAAAAATTTTTTTTTTTTGAATTTTTTTTTTATTGATAAAAAAAAAAAAAAAAAAAATATTTTATTTATAATGCGAGGATATCTTCCTCTAATTCTCAGGTTCAATGTATTTGCACTAATTCCTGCTCTGTGTGTGTTGATTGAAATGACAACGTTGGAGACGTGTGTCACGATATTGTGTTTGTGGGGAAGGGTCCATACTGGTCCTCTCTCCGTATGGTCACTCTATATTATCATTTTATTTTTCAGAATTCAGAGTGATGTTTCCGTGATGTCTTCAACAAGTGTGTCTCCGTCGTTGCAGTGTTAGGGCTAGCGGCTAAGTGCTCAGGGTAATACGACAATTGCCGAAGAGGTCCCTAGTAGGATCGAAGGCATTGACCGTCCGCTAGTCCGCCCGGTGTAGCGACCATTCATCGAATGGCTCGGCAGCCGGGTTTCTCCGTTACGGTTCTGGGAAGCAGTGTGGGTGATGCGAGCACTATAACTTGGAACGTGCACACCCAGCAACGACGGATCCGAGGATAGTACGGAGGAAGCCTGTCAGTCTAGTAGCTAGCTCGTCCAGGTCTATCCGGACCGCGAGCGAGAGAGGCCCCCTCTCTCTTACAACTACATTTGAGCCGCAATGTTGTTGTGTGTTTGTTTGTTAGTCGGAACATACGTCCAATCCTCCTGTTCGGGACGTTCCGTCACATACACAGTCCGAACTGGCTGTGTTATGGGCTTCCTCATCCTCATGTCAACACACACCACCGCACCTTGGCTTGTGACCACAGAGTTTCAGGGGACGTTCGCATATTATATAAATGCAGGAATGAACGTTCCTAGAGCTCCTGCTTTGCCGACCAGGGAATATTGTCGACCAGGTTACTTCATCTGTTAGCCAAGGAGATGAGGTCTTTCCAGATGGGACGTTCGCATATTATATAAATGCAGGAATGAACGTCCCTGGAGCTGACAGTGGATATTATGTAAGTCACGGCTCCACAGGCCTCATTCAGGAATAAGAATGCGGTGATTTTCTGTGATGTCTTCAAAAGTGTGCTTCCGTCGTCACAGTCAAATGAAGAGCTGGCGGATAAGTGCTCATGATATTACGTCAATTGCCTAAGAGGTCCCTAGTAGGATCGACGGCATTGGCGTCCGCTAGCTCGCCCGGTGTAGCGACCATTCATCGAATGGCTCGGCAGCCGGGTGCGTCCGTTGCGGTCCAGGAAGGAGATTTGGGTGATGCGAGCACTATAATAAGACAAAGTGCACACCCAGTGACGACGGATCAGAGGAGAGAACGGAGGAAGCCTATTAGTCCGGTTCCTAGCTTGTCCAGGTCCATCCAGGCTACGAGCGAGAGAGGCCCCTCTCTCGTACAACAACATCTGGGACCAGATGTTGTGGTACAAAACATTTCGCATTCGGAGCATACGTCCGCCGTTCGGGACGCTCCGTTATATAGACAGTCCGGAGAGACTGTCGATATGGCTTCCTCATCCTCTCGGCAGCGCACATGACCACACCTTGGCTACGTGACCACGGATATCCAGCCAGCTTCGCCGATCAGGGATTCCACGGCGACCAGGTCATGCCATCCGGTAGCCAAGGACACGAGGCCTGTAGACTCCGAACGTTCGCATATAAGAAATATGCAGGAATCAACGTACACGGAGCTTCCAGCAGCAAAGCAATGTAAGACCGCTACTCCACAGGCCTCAGTGACGGACGTGCTATCCCAAATAGCACAACTTATCGCAGCATCCCAGCAGACGACAGAATCTCTGTCGGATCAGAAATTATCCGACGACACTGGGTCGGTACGCTCCGCTGAAGCATCAGGTACGGACGACCGAGAACTTCATAGGGTCCGACAGGATGGCGAAAGGGATTCAGAGGATCTGGAGTTTTCCCTTTCGGAACAACATAAAGCTGCTGTAGATTTTATCCGGCATTATCTTCCGTCGGACCAGAATGCTGCGATGCTGGATAAGAGACTGATAGCGTCATTGGACTCTGAATTTTTTGATCGGTTTAGGGACATCGTCTCTGAGTTTCCGACACAGTCCAATAATGTCACAAGAACATTTGAATTATTGAATGACGCTATATATAAGCTTGCTACCAAAACGAGCAAGGCTGGTTTCTTGTCCGCAAATGCTCTAAATCTGCCTTTCATCAATTCAAGGAATAAATTCGAAACGGCAGGACAGGGCATACCGAGAGTTCCTCTGCGTCTAGATGACCAGGCTGAAGACTTAGAATTGTCTATACCGTCGTCTATGTCAATTCCAACCACGACATTGGAAACGACAATAATGTCTAACAGAGTTAACTTAGACGCTTTATCATACGCAGATCACCTTACTAAGGCGTTATCATTACGTCTTCAAGGGAAAGAATTCCAGGATATACAATCCTCATTAAGAGTTCTTTCAAGGGCAATAGTTTATTCCACGTATAACTCCGCCCTTTCAGTGGCAAACCTGGAGTTGGTTAGACGTGACGCAGCCCTAGCTACGTCCACGCGCGTGGATGGTAAGGTGAAAAACTCTCTCAGAGTCGCTTCGGTCTCCGGAGAGCTTCTCTTCGACGGCAAGCTTTCAGCAATCTATGATAAGATAACTAAGAAAGCTTCCGATTCTCTGCTATTCAAATCCGCTTCTAAAAAGTCGGATACAGCAGAAAAGATTAAGACAGGCACTTCTGGGACAAGTACGCCCAAGAGAAGTTCCTGTAGAGGTTCCTTTGCGTCCTCTAGGTCTTATTCTAGAGACCGTCAAGGCAGCGACTCACGTGGGGGACGTTATTCTGGCCGAGATAACCGGTCAGACGTCCCTAGGTCGACGGGGCGAGGTGCGGGTCGTGGAGGACGTAGTTTCTCCTTCCGCAAGCCTCGCAGGTCCAGGAGGTGATGGTTTGAACCTCTATCGTGTTCCGGTAGGCGGAAGATTGTCGAGTTTTATAAACGATTGGGCATCAATTACGGACGACCCCTGGGTTCGAGGGGAAATTTCAGAAGGACTAAGAATATCCTTCAAACGAAAGCCTCCATTAACTTGAAGTCCAAAATGGACTCAGCTTCCGTCTAATCCGCAGAAAAGAGACGCTCTTTTATCTGAAGTACAGTCTCTTCTGAAGAAGAACGCGGTAGAGGTCGTAGAAGACCAGGAATCACCAGGTTTCTACAGCTATCTGTTTCTGGTTCCGAAACCAGATGGCTCGTTCCGTCCAGTCCTAGATTTGAGCTGGATTAACAAGCTGATCGTCGCTCCGAAGTTCTATATGGAAACAATTCGATCAGTCAGAGCGAGTATTCGGGTGAATGACTATGCTACAAGCATAGATCTCAAGATGCGTACTTTCACGTCATGGTACATCCGACATTCAGAAAGTATCTACGCTTCGCAGTCCTAGGAGTTGTATATCAGTTCCGAGCGATGTACTTCGGTTTGAACCTAGCGCCCTGGGCTTTCACTCGAATAATGAACTCGGTAATGTTGCATTTCCGAGCTCATTCATCTGCGGTAACGTCGGCCTACCTGGACGACATTCTTCAGGGGTACGGCAATGAGTTAATGCTTCAGAACGATGTGCAGAATCTGCTTCTATTACTCCGATGTCTCGGTTTTATAATAAACGAGGAGAAGTCGGATCTGGTGCCGTCCAAGTCATTCACCCACTTGGGAATGACCTTCGAGGCGCTCAACAATCTCGTTCGTCTGCCGTTAACCAGAGCGAAATTAATCAGTTGTTACGCTCGCTATTGTCTTCAATCAGACAAAGTTACAGCAAGACAATTCATCAGACTGATAGGGTTGTGTGGAGCTGCCGCGGATTTTATTCCAATGGGGCGGCTACGCACTTGTCCTCTCCAAATCTTTTTGACTCAAAAAGAACTGAGTTGGAGGGTGAAGATTCTTTCGCTCATTTCGTACATCCTCTTGTAAGTCAAGTGAAACAGATTCAGACTTGGGCAGATTTTCAGTGGTTTATTCAGGGAAATAACTTCCACTGCAATTGCCGGATCCGAGTTCTACAGTTTTGACGGATGCCAGTTAAATAGGTTGGGACCCAACATTGAGCCCAACGGTTTTTAAGTGCCAGGGTCCTTGGGATCCGTAGTTCCTAATCAAGCACATAAACATCAGGAATTGATGTTATTTTGGCTTGCGTTACGTCATTGCATGAATGTTATCCAGAATGCCCACAGGCAATTCTGTCCGACAATTCGACGGTATAAGCGTATTTTCGGAACTAGGGAGGTACTCATTCCATTCTGTTATTCACTGTAACAGAATGAATCCTTCTTTTGGTACTAGAACATCAAGTTCTCCTATCGATCCATCGTATTCCGGGTCGTCTGAACGTATTAGCAGACTCCCTTTCACGAAAGGGCCGCTTGTTGCAGTCAAATGGACTTTTAACAACGAGTATTTATATCAGATTTGCTACCTATGAGAGCGGCCAATGATGGACTTTTTTGTGACGCATCTCAACAATCAGTTGCAAGTGTATGTGTCAACATGTTCGGATCCTCGAGCCTTTGCAGTTGACTCTCTATCCATCTCGTGAGACGGGATAATAGGATATGGGTATCCTCCAGCGCCGTTGATTCAGCAGATATTGCTTAAGTTAAATAATCTCAATGCAATTCTGTTGGTAGCACCTCTGTCTCCACAAAGACTGTGCATTAATCTATTCAGGTGTCTGTTGTGGTTTATGCTGTGGCAGCTTCCTCCACATTTCGGTCCATTCTATAGCTAAATGGATTCTATTAGCTTTCAGTACTGATTATGATAATATCTTCAACACAGCAGTCTGCGATTAAGATTTTAGCTCTTGAAGTAAGAGTTCTTTCTACTTCAGAGGCTTATGCTAATAGTGTTGCTATTACAGTTCTAATGACGGCTGCATATTGGTTTTAGCCTTTCACTTGCACGATTTTATACCTCAGAAATATTCAGTCCATTTCTAGAGACCGGCATTGTTTAGGTTCGTTATCTGTTGCTCAGAATGTTGTCCACTAAACGGTTTTAACAATAGTTGTGTAGGCCGCCCTCTTCGCTCTGGGACATTTGACCCAGGGCAAGGGGAAGGGGTGGGGGGGGGGGGTGTTCCCTTAGGTCACCTGCTTTATAGTGAAAAGCAAGGGAATACCTCCCCTAGAGTTAGTAATTCTAGTCGGTACCGGGATGATTTTTAAAGTGTAAAGATAATCTTTTTACTCCTCCGTGTAATATTTTTAAGTGTACCTCGGTGTGTAGTATTTGTATATGTCACATATCATGCAGACGTTAATATACAATTATCGGTCACTTTTAATGAACATAAGAGTCTCATTTATCTGGACTTCTTTATTTAGCGGCTTTCCTTTAAAAATAATTACCATAATGAATTATACTGAAGGTTAATAGACATCGGTGATGTTATTATGCTCAAGTACAGAATGGTGTTGTGTCTTTCTCGTTTTGATGCAGAATAGAAAGATACATGTAAAGCCCATTTCTCCTTTCTCCTTGAGGAGATAATTCTGTATATATATAGTTGAGTTATTGGATTGCTTTATGTCCTAGGCCCTCCAACCTTTTTACTATTCAGCTAAGTCTGGGTCATTGGTACAGTATAAAAATGTTAAAAAATTTATAGTAATTTATATATTTTTTATACTTACCAATGACCCAGACGGGGATGGCCCTCCCATGAGTTGGGAACTCATACCTCCCCGCTGAGTACATAACGCTTTTCCAGGCACTGCTTGTAAGAATGACTTTTGGCGCCAATTTCGAGACCTCCTTGACACTGCGCATGCGCAGTGGAGGAAAGATATGGAGGACCATATAGGACATGTAATTTTCGGTTTTAGATGCAAATTTTGGGGATTGGGGGGTAAAATTTGTGTTTGACCCTAGAATTTAAGAGTTAGCACCAGCTAAGTCTGGGTCATTGGTAAGTATAAAAAATATATAAATTACTATAAATTTTTTAACTTTCCAAACCGAGAGGCTGGTTTGAACTAAATTTGATATGAGGTTTTATTGGGATATAAGTAGTTAATTTATGCCAAAAAATTTTTTCCCGTCACCCCATGGGAACCGCAGGAGTTAAAAATAGAAAAAATTTAAAATGCTCATATCTCCAAAACTGCACAGCACTGAGAATTTTTATTTGGTGTGAAGCTTCCTTAGGAGCAACAGAATGGAATAGTGAAAAAAATTGCAATCGGTTTTATCATAGGGTACTTTTTCCGGACTTTGAAAAAGTGCTGAGTCAGCATTTTTTAACACTGTGGGTAATGGGGAAAACATTAAAGAACATTCTTCTCCCAAACCACTGCTCCAAAGGCTTTCATATTTCACATATAGCATCATTGGAAGATTGATTAACATATTTGTTGAAAGCAATTCCCTGGATCCATATTTGGAGCCCAAATGTTCAAATTTGTGCAATATGAGGAATATTCTTTAAAAATCTTCTTCTTCAGATCCACCAATCAGTATCTTTTGATATTTGGTATGCAGCATCCTTAGGGGGGGTGAGATTCAAGTTTGTTCAAGCCAAGTTCCTGGGTTCATATTTAGGCTCACTGTGGGAGCCCGAATTATAAATTAGTTCAATATGAGGAATTTTCTTTAAAAATCTTCTTCTTCAGATTCAGCAGTCAGAATGTTTTTTATATTTGGTATGCAGCATCCTCAGGGCAGTGAGATTCAAGATTCTTCAATCCAAGTCCCTGGGTTGATATTCGGCCTCCCTGTGGGAGCCCAAATTATAACTTAGTTAAATATGAGGAATATTCTTCAAAAATCTTCTTATTCACATCCACCAGTCAGAATCTTTTGATATTTGGTATACAGTATCCTTTGGGAGGTGAGATATAAGTTTGTTAAAGCCAAGTCCCTGGGTTCATATTTGGGCTTCCTGTGGGAGCCTGAATTGTACCAAAATGTCTATATTTTTATACTGTACCAATGACCCAGACATAGTTGCTGGTGCTAACTCTTAAAATATAGGGCCCAACACAAATTTTGCCCCCCAATCCCCAAAATTTGCATCTAAAACTAAAGAAAACATGTCCTGAAAGGCCCTCCACACTTCGCCCCTACTGCGCATGCGCAGTGTCTAGGACGTTCCGAAATTGGCGCCATTTATCGTTCTAAGTTTGGCCCTTCATCAGTTAACATCTGACTGATCTTTGTGCTTTTAAATCTCAGTTTAAATGATGCCAGACACATAAATATTAGTGAAATGGTGATTCTAAGGAGGATAGAAAAGGAGGAGAGGAAAAGAATGTGTGACAGAATATTATCAGGGCTGTAACTTAAAATTTTTTAATGAAATTATGTTAAGTTACCTATTTTCAAGGCAGCAGCCATTTTGTTGTCATTCTGATTATTTAGTTACACTGTTTTTTCAAGTGTTTTTCCTCTCTCCCTGTCCTTTAAGTTCCCCCTTGCTATTCTCCCATGCTTTTGGCATAGTTTATGTAATTATTATTACTAAAATTTCTTGGGAGTTTTAGCTGAATAACAGAATGAATTCTGTTCTTTCCCCATGTTTACGTCTTCACCTACGGGTGGTTAGGCGTTGTGTTCTGCATCTACCATCTGATGTTCTGCAGTTTCTTCCCTGGAAGTCTCTGTTTTGCATCAGATGGTGTATTTTTGGTAACTGATTTCGGGCCTGGGTGCCTGGAGTCTTATTTTAGTGTTTTTACACTCATTGTTTACATTTACAACAGCCCTCTGTGTGAGGGGGGGATTTCTAAATAATAATATCTTGATGTTATTTTAATCATAACTAGATACATTATTATTGTTCGTAAGTGTTGAATAAATTGTTTAAAATATTTTTAAAATTTTTTTCCACACTTAGGCTTGGGATCCATTGGGGCTCAACGTTACTTTTCAGAAACTTGGGCTGTTCTGAAAAAATATTTTTTCAAAATATTTTGATTTCATTTATTTTTTCTATATTAATGGATCATATTATTATTATGTATTTTGCCAGGGGTTAGTGCGAGTACCAGGACTTGTTTTCTTTTCACATTGAAAGGATATTGATCTATTGTTTTAAGAGGAAGTCTTCCTCTGACCTTATTATCATTCTATATGTGGTCAGTGTACTCGCATTAACTCCTGTTCTGTATCGTATGATTTCGATGACAATATGGAAGCGTATGTCACAGTATGTTGTTGGGGATTTGGACACTCGGTCCTTTCCCCGCAGGGTCACTCTACTTTATCAATTTCTATTTCAGACGATCAAGATTAGGGTGATGTATCTGTGATGTCTTCCAACAGTGTGCCTCCGTCGTCACAATTAATGAAGGGCTAGCGGAAAAGTGCTCATGTAATACGCCAATTGCCTAAGAGGACCCTAGTAGGTTCGACGGCCTTTGACGTCCGCTAGCTCGCCCGGTGTAGCGTCCATTCACCGAATGGTTCGGCAGCCGGGTTCGTCCGTTGCGGTCTAGAAGGAATTTTGGGGTGATGCGAGCACTATAAAATTAACTTAATGCACACCCAGTGACGGCGGATCGGAGGGAGAACGGAGGAAGCCTTTTAGTCCGGTTCATAGCTCGTTCCGGTCCATCCGGACGGCAAGCGAGAGAGGCCCCTCTCTCGTTCAACAACATCTGGCCCCAGATGTTGTGGTACAAATGTGTCGCTAGCGGAGCATACGTCCGTCGCTCGGGACGCTCCGTTGTATAGGCAGTCCGCTGAGACTGCTAAGGCTTCCTCTTCTCGTCAGCGCACACGACCGCACCTTGGCTGCGTGACCGCTGATATATTACCAGCTTCGCCGATCAAGGATTCTTCGGCGACCAGGTCACACCATCCGGCGGCCAGGGATTCGAGACCGATGGACTCCGGACGTTCGCATAGGAAGTATGCGGGAGCCATCTGATGCGGAGCTGCCCTCGGCGAAGCAGCGATAGACTGCGCCTCCGCAGGTCTCGACGCCGGACATTCTTGTGCACATAGCACAGCTTATCGCAGCATCCCAGCAGCCGACAGAAACGGTGTCGGATCGAGAATTATCCGACAGCGCTGGGTCGGTAGCCGGGGACTCGAGGCCTGCAGACTCCGGACGTTCGCATAGGAAGTGTGCGGGAGTCAACGTACACGGAGCTTCCAGCGGCAATGCATCGTAAGTCCGCTACTGCACAGGCCTCGGGAACGGACGTGCTTTCCTTAATAGCACAGTTTATCGCAGCATCCCAGCATCAACTGAATCTGTCGCATATATTTTATCCGACGATGCTGGGTCGGGACGCTCCGCGGAAGCGGGTACGGACGTCCGAAAGTTTCATCCGGTCCGACGGGATACCGAAAGGGATTCGGAGGATTTCAAGCTTTCCCTTTCGGAACAACATATGCTGCGATGCCGGATAAGAAACCGATAGCGTCGGTGGACTTAGAAATTTTTGGTTCGGTTCAGGGACATCGTCCCTCAGTTCCGACATAGTCCAATAATGTCACACAATCTTTCGAATTATTGAACGACGCTATATATATTATTATTTTATGCTTGCTATCCAAGCATTTCTGGTTTCTTGTTCGAAGAATTATGGAGATGTCTTTCAAAGTGTGCCTCTGTCGTCATAGTTAATGAAGAGTTAGCGGCAATAAGTGCTCATGGAATATGTCTATCGCTTACGGAGTGACATTCGCTAGCTCACCCGGTGTAGCGTACATTCATCGAATGGTTCGGCTGCCGGGTTCGTCCGTTGCGGTCTAGGAAGGAGATTTGGGTGATGCGAGCACTTTAATTACTTTAGTACTCACCCAGTGACGGCAGATTGAGGACAGATCGGAGGAAGCCAACAACATAGGGGACCGCATGTTGTGGTTCAGATATTTTACATTCGGAGCATATGTCCGTTGCTCGGGACGCTCCGTTATATTGACAGTCCGAGAGACTGTCTTTAATGCTTCCTCATCCTCACAGCAGGGCACACGACCGCACATTGGCTACGTGACCTCGAGTATCCGATCAGTTTCGGCATTCAGTGATTCCACAGCGAATAGGTCGCGCCATCCGGTAGCCAAGGGACACGAGGCCTATACACTCCGTTCGCTCGCATATTGGAAGTATGCACGGGGTAACGATCTCGGAGCTTCCTGCGGCAATGCATCGTAAGACCGCTGCTCCTCAGGCCTCAGTGACGGACGTGCTATCCGAGTTAGCACAGTTGTTTCGCAGCATCCCAGCAATTGACAGTTTCTCGGTCGAATCAGGAATTATCCGACGGCGCTGGGTCGGTGCGGTCCGCGGTTGCATCAAGCTACGGACGACCGAACGCTTTATAGGGTCCGACAGGATGGCGAAAGGGATTCGAAAGATTTCGAGTTTTCCCTTTAGTAGTATCGGAAGATGCCTTTCATATCTTCTGGCATTTCTTCCAGTGATTATTTTTCGGACTTCATTGCTGCGATCTTGGATAAGAGACTTATAGCGTCATTGGACTCGGATTTTTCGATCGGTACAGGGACTTTGTCCCTGACTTACCGACGCAGTCCAATATTGTCATTACAACATGTGTTTTATTTTTCGACGCTATATATTTATATATATATACAAGCCTGCTACTAAGCATGATAGTTTAGTTTCTTGTCCGCGTGGCTCATTTCTGCCATTTTATCTTTTTTACATATAGTTTATTTTGGCAGAGCAGGGCATACCGAGAGTTCATACGCGTCTAGACGGTGTGATTAAAGACTGCATATATATTCTTTTTCGCCGTTTATGTCTTTTCCAATTTCAATGTTGGGAACGACATTATGTATAGTAGACTTAACTTAGACGCTTTTTTATACGTAATCCGCCTTACTGAGGCGTTATCATTACGTCTTCAAGAAAAGATTTACGGGATATTATTCTCAATGTAATTTCTTTTGAGGGCAGTAGTTTGTTCACGTATAACTCCGCCCTTCAGTGGCTGATTGGAGTTGGTTAGACGTGATGCAGCCCTAGCTACATCCACGCGTGGATAGTAGGTTAAGAACTCTCTCAGAGTCGCTTCGTTCTCGGAGGAGCTTCTCTTCGACGGCAACTTTCCGGCAATCCATGAATTGCTTGATTTATACATTCTCTTGTCTATCTAGTGTTACAAGAGATTCAGACTGGGGCAAACATTCGGTGGTTGACTCAGAGAGTGCCGCCGCAGTTGCCGGACCCGAGTGTGGCTGTTATGACGGTTGCCAGTCAAACAGATTGGGATATATACTGATCCCTACGGATTCGAAGTGCCAGGGTCTTTGGGTTCCGCAGTCTTTTAGCTATCAGTTTAACTTCCGCGGAATAATGTTTTTTAGGCTTGCTTTATGTCATTGCATGAACATTATTCAGAAACGCATGCCCAAATTCCTGTCCTTTAATTCGACAGTAGTGGCGTATCTCCGGAACCAGGGAGGCACTCTTTCGTTTCCGTTATTCAATTTAATGGAAAGAATCCGTCTGTTGGTTATAGTACACCAAGTTCAGTTTTGGTCCGTCATATTCTGGGTCGTCTGATTGTTTTATCGCACTCCCGTTCTCTTACGGGTCGCTTGTTGCTGTCAGAATGGACTCTCAACAAACAAGTATTCATTCAGATTTGCTATCTATGGGAGCGCCCAATGATGTTTTATTTATGACACAGCTTGCTAATAAATTGCAGACGTATGTGTTGGCTTGTCCAGATCTCTGAGCTAATACTGTTAACGCTCTATTGATCTATAGGACGGAATGATAGGATACGCGTATCCTCCGGCGCTGTTGTTTTAGCAGGTATTGCTAAGATAAACAACCACAATACATTTCTGTTGATAGCATCTCTATCTTCACAGAGATCATGAGTAATTTACTCTCTTGTCTACTGTGGATCTTAACGTGAAATCTTCCTCTATGTGAGGATCTTTTTTCACTGGGTAAATCGTGTCATCTTTATCACAACCAGCAAGGTCGCAACCTTCATGTATTCCGTTGTGTGGTCCGTATTGCATTGTAAGCACTGTACTGGACGAGCTTTGGACGCGATTTCTTACTATAGGAGATCCTCTTCTTCGCTATTCTATGCGACTAAAGTGGAGGCTCTTCCGTCGTGGTGTAGGGATCATTATGTTTATATGGTTGATCCCTCCATACTACTCATTGCTATTTTTTAGTATACTTGTTTCACAAGATCTACTGCAGCCTGTTGTTATTTAGGTTATAGGTTTATGTTACCTCATACCTATGCACTCTACGATAGTTTACAATTGAGTCTTTTGTCTCTTTATCTAAGTCAGTTAGTAACTTTTTGATAAATAGACTTAGAATCTTTAGATTAAATTCCTATACGGATTTTAACTTCGGTTCTTATTTAGCTAAGTAATCATTTGAGCCTCTGGAAACAGTAGTTTTCAAATTCTGACCTTTTAGACAGTAATTCTGTTGGTTTCTCTTTTACTGTAGAGTCAGTGAGTTTCATGCACTATCGATGGATGATTTTCACTTTCATAGTTTCGGAATCAATACTTCCGTTACTATTTAGGTTGGATTGTTGCATAAGAGTTAGGCTCCTATTATCCGGAACCTATTATTTTAAGGTCCTTCCGTCTTCGTATGGGCATAGGCCTTTACTCTTTCCGGGTACAGTTTATGTATTTATAAACAGATATCTGTTTATTACAAGGGCGTAAGCTTCTTCTGTCTTTGATGTCTAGTAGAAGGACGTTACGCTCCATTTTATTGTTAATGGATTCTATTAACTAGCGTACTGCTTATGGTATATCATTGGCTTAGCAGTTGTGCTTAAGATTTCGGCTCATGAAGTAAGAGTTCTTCTACTTCTTGGGCTTACATTAATAGTGTTGCTATTATAGATTTTTGAAGGCTGCTCATTGCGCTCAGCCATCCATTCATGAATTTTATCTCAGAAATATCGAGTCCATTTCTGGAGGCCTCTATTGTTAGGTCTATTATCTACTGCTCAGAATGTCATTCACTTAACAGTTGCTACTATAGCTAGGTAGGCTGTCTGTTTCGGCAGTGTCTCCGTTCGGCTGCCCTCTTCGCTCTGGGCTATTTGACCCAGGGCAAGAAAAAGGGGGGGGGGAGGGTGTTCCCTTGGGTCACCTGTTTTTACTATGAAAACAAAGGGATACCTCCTCCGGAGTTAGTAATTCTGAGCTGTTATTGGGATGGTTGTTAGTGAGAAGTTTAAGTTTATAAAATTCATTCAAGTCTTAGTTTTTAAAGTATAGCTTTTGAATATTGCATATGTCAACGGACATGATTATGCAATTCTCACACACTTTTAGGAGTATAAGAGTCTCTATTCTCTAGACTTACTTTATTATTGGCTTACTTTAAAAATTATTAGTATAAGGATTATTGGATATTAATAGAGTACATGGATGTATGAAGCTCAATTTTTGGAAGGTGTTGTATCTTTCTAATTTATCATAAATAAGAAAGATACATATAAGGCCTATTACTTCTTTTCCCTACAGGGGATGACTCTATTTTATTTTATTGAGCGTATTCCATTTTGCTCTATGTCCTTGGCCCTCCAGCCTTTTTACTATTCAGCTATGTCTGGGTCATTGGTACAGTATAAAAATGTTAAAAAATTTATAGTAATTTATATATTTTTTATACTTACCAATGACCCAGACGGGGATGGCCCTCCCAGGAGTTGGGAACTCTTGCCTCCCCGCTGAGTACATAGCGCTTACCAGGCACTGGTTATTAGAATGATAAATGGCGCCAATTTCGGAACGTCCTTGACACTGCGCATGCGCAGTAGGGGCGAAGTGTGGAGGGCCTTTCAGGACATGTTTTCTTTAGTTTTAGATGCAAATTTTGGGGATTGGGGGGCAAAATTTGTGTTTGGCCCTATATTTTAAGAGTTAGCACCAGCAACTATGTCTGGGTCATTGGTAAGTATAAAAAATATATAAATTACTATAAATTTTTTAACTTTCCAAACTGAGAGGCCAATTTGAACCAAATTTGATGTGAGGGCTTATTGGGTCATAAGTACCTAATTTGTGCCAAAAACATTTTTCCCGTCACCCTATTGGAACTGCAGGAGCTAAAAATATAAAGTAAAACGCCCATATCTCCAGCTTGGCACGGTTATGTAGTTTGACCCACAGATTGCCCTTGAGGGGGTAAAAAAATGTGTTGTCCCTATATTTTTTTATTCAAATTTTTTTTTTATTCCGATTTTCACCAAACATGGCATGTGTACGTAGTTTCCTTCTAAAGGGGCGAAGAAGGTGCTGTTCCCATATGTTTTTTATTTTTGTTTTTTTTTATTCCAGTTTTCATTAAACTTGTCACAGTTATGGAGTGTGACCTGCAGATTGCCCGTGATTCTTCTTGTAGATTTTCACTAAACTTGGCATGGGTATGTAGTTTGACCTGCAGATTGCCTTTGAGAGGGAGAAAAATGTGCCGTCCCTACATATATATATTCTTTTGTTGTTTTTTTGGTTTTTTTCTAGATTTTCACCAAACTTGGCATGGGTATGTAGTTTGATCCGCAGATTGCCTTTGAGGGGTCGAAAAATGCACTCTCCCTATATTTTTTAAAAATATTTTTTAATAACCCGTCTTCAGGATGGGTATTGCGTCTAGTAACTTTAATGAAATGAACAAACAAATGATATATCTGCATGTTGAAAGTGATTTCAAAGCAAAATGCATAATATTGTGATCATTTTGAAAAGAAAGAAAATTTTGTCAGGTCCTTTGTTTTTAGCTCACCTGAGCAAAGCTCAAGGGGAGCTTTACTAATTACTTTCCATCCGTCGTCTGTCCGTCCAGCGTTAACTTTACATTATCGACTTCTCAAAAACTACTCAAGCAAATTAAACCAAATCTGGTGTGCATGTTCCCTATCATATGTCATTTCAAGATTGTTCAAATCAAGTTGACCCGCCCCTTGGTAGGGCCACGCCCAAAAAGTGAGCCTAAATCTTAAAAAATCTTCTTCTCATGAACCAGCAATAGCAGAGACTTGATATTAGGTGTGCAGCTTCCTTTTGAGGTGTAGACTCAGATTTGTTCAAGAGAAGTTCTTGGGGCTATATTTGCCATTGTTATGGGAGGGGCAAGAATTTTTGCTCCGCCCCAAATTTCTATTTTCCAAACCGAGATGTTGATTTCAACCAAATTTGACATGAGGTTTTATTGGGACATAAGTAGTTAATTTATGCCCAAAAAATTTTTTCCTGTCACCCCATGGGAACCGCAGGAGCAAAAAATAGAAAAAAATTAAAACGCCCATATCTCTAAAACTACACGGCACTGAGAATTCTTTTTTGGTGTGAAGCTTCCTTAGGACCAACAGAATGGAATGGTCAAAACAAATTGCTATCGGTTTTATCATGGGGTACCTTTTTGGAACTTAGAAAAAGTGCTGAGGTATGCAGCATCCTTAGGGGGTTAGATTCAAGTTTGTTCAAGCTAAGTCCCTGGGTTCTTATTTAGGCTGAAAATTTGGGGTTCCGGTGCAGACCAAAATTAGGAAATGAGTTTTTTGTTTTTTTATGCGTTTTGGTCAAATTTAAGACAAAATTTTGTTTTTGTTTTTTTACACTGAAAATTTTGGGTCTGGGTGGGACTAAAATCTGGAAATTAGTTTTTTGGTTTTTTATGCATTTTGGTCAATTTTAAGAAGAAAAAAAAATTTTAGTCTGAAAATATTTTGTTTGGGACTTTGAAAATTTCCGAACAAAAATAAAAAAATCTGTTTTTATGCGTTTATCTCAATTTTGGGACGTAAAAGTGCAGGAACTGAAAATAGAAGGAAAATCCTGTGTATTGTGTGGGCACAATCGCTTCATCTAGTTGGTATATGCTTTTCTTAGGAGGGGCGTATGCAGCTTATTCAAGTCATGTCCCTGGTTTGATATTTGGACTACCATGTCCACTACCAGGTGAGCGCCCTCATTACTAATAGTGAGCTAAGTTTTCATGGACTGATTAGTTGATGACTTTGACACAAAATTGATCCAGTTATCTGTGTCATATCCAGAGTTATGCTCCCAGATTTTAACATAGGGAAATTGAGAAAACATGAAAAAATCTTCTTCTCCCTAATCTCTGCTTCAAATTGTTTCATGTTTAGCACATCCAGAAAAAACATTGTCAGACTGTGACATGCAGTCCTGGAAATGAGACGGGTATGAGTGCAATTGCTCCTGTCCTCACATATGTCTTCTATTTTACGGGAGCTAAAAAATGCACTCATTGAAAAATATTGTGGAGCACAAATATACTGTGAGGGCATATAAATGTGTGTTGTTTTAAGAAAGCAGCACTCTGCAGCCAGTGGCAAGTTACTGTCATAATTCAGCAGTTGCTTATACATTTAGCCCCTTGAAGCCGAACGGCCACTTTTCTGGCCAGGAACATGATACGTCTAACGTCATTAAATAGGCTGGCTGTTCATTAAATGTGTGGGGTAGGGCAATCAATATTTTCAGTGTGCAACCCTGAGGCTGCACATTGAAAATATTGATTGGTCTACTTCAAATAATGAATATGGATTCTTCTAATTGCTGCCATTGAACTGGCATGGAAGATATGACTAGAGTTCAAAGGGTTAAGGTTTCTGGTGTTTGGTGACAGTATTCCCTCGAAAATTCATATACTGGCATTTTACGGGTGCAATTTACTCCCTCTCTGAATTCACGGGAGCTTAAAACTGCACCTGTTAATTTTGTTCATTTCCAGCACTGGACATGCCGAGTATTCTTGCTTCTGAATTTGGTGAATTCTTTCTTGACAAAATTAGCTCTGTGAAGTCTAAAATAGCAGACATTTTGTTAAGCGAAAGCATTAAGTCTCCTGACTATTTCTTATATAAACCTCCTAGTGTTCAGACAAGGAGTACTTTCTTATTAACCTACCTTGCAATTGTTTACTACAGGCTTGCACTACAGTGGAAGTCCCTAACTCGGAAAATATACTCTCTATTTTGATTTTTCCCAAGTGATTTGGGAAAGAAAAGTGGTGCAAAAGCACCAAGAAAAAATGAGCCAAAACTGGGTCGAGTGCTACCGGCACACACCCAGTAAGGGACGCTCTTCTCCTTGTACAGATCCACGGCTTTCGGTACCAGAGCGCAGGGAGTAACTAATGAATCATTCTTTTTTTGTCTGCCCACCCGCATGGCACGACGTCCATTTGCATTCAGAAACAGTTACCTGTGACTGGAATTATGGATCTGAGGATCGTATAATAACAGAACTGGGTTTTATATATTCTCGTTATTATTTTCAACCACTGCTACCGGCACAGACCCAGTAGGGGACACTCTTCTCCAAGTACAACTCCATGACTTCCGTTGCCAGTGTGCATACATGTCGCTAATGACTCATTCTTTTTTCATCCGCCATGTTGACGAGACGTTTTCTCAGCACTCGAAATCAGTGACCATCCTGGCTCGTTTATTGTGTGTTCCTGTGTTAAGTTGTTGGATCAAAGAATCCACTATTATCAGGACTGGTTTTTAGCTCACGAACTTTAGTTGTGTGAGCTTATGGAATGGCTCGATCGGTCGGCGTCAGCGTACGTGTCCAATAATGTTAAAGTTTCTGTTTAGGTCACTTATTCGCCCTATTTCCATATCATGGCTTTTATAATGCTGCTATATGATGATTATTATCATTTTACCATGATTTAACCCCTCATACCCTACATTTTAGACATTTTTCTTGACATTTTTAGTTGCGTTTAGTTTTCTGTTTAGCTCAGAATTTCATGTTTAACTAAGTGTTTAGGTCAGCTGCTGTGCTCCTTCTCTTCCAGTGGCACTTATATTCATCATACATGTTCCTCAGTATCATTGTTCCATGATTAACCCCTCATACCCTGCATTTTAATCATTTTTCTTGACATTTTTAGTTGCGTTTAGTTTTCTGTTTAGCTCGGAATTTCATGTTTAACTTAGTGTTTAGGTCAGCTGCTGTGCTCCTTCTCTTCCCATGGCACTTATATTCATCATACATGTTCCTCAGTATCATTGTTCCATGATTAACCCCTCATACCCTGCATTTTAAACATTTTTCTTGACATTTTTAGTTGCGTTTAGTTTTCTGTTTAGCTCGGAATTTCATGTTTAACTTGGTGTTTAGGTCAGCTGCTGTGCTCCTTCTCTTCCCATGGCACTTATATTCATCATTCGTGTTCTTTAGTATCATTGTTCCATGATTAACCCCTCATACTTTGCATTTTAAACATTTTTTTTGACATTTTTAGTTGCGTTTAGTTTTCTGTTTAGCTCGGAATTTCATGTTTAACTTAGTGTTTAGGTCAGCTGCTGTGCTCCTTCTCTTCCCATGGCACTTATATTCATCATGCATGTTCCTCAGTATCATTGTTCCATGATTAACCCCTCATACCCTGCATTTTAAACATTTTTCTTGAAATTTTTAGTTGCGTTTAGTTTTCTGTTTAGCTCGGAATTTCATGTTTAACTTGATGTTAAGGTCAGCTGCTGTGCTCCTTCTCTTCCCATGGCACTTATATTCATCATACATGTTCCTCAGTATCATTGTTCCATGATTAACCCCTCATACCCTGCATTTTAAACATTTTTCTTGACATTTTTAGTTGCGTTTAGTTTTATGTTTAGCTCAGAATTTCATGTTTAACTTAGTGTTTAGGTCAGCTGCTGTGCTCCTTTTCTTCCCATGGCACTTATATTCATTATACATGTTCCTCAGTATCATTGTTCCATGATTAACCCCTCATACCCAGCATTTTATACATTTTTCATCACATTTTTAGTTGCGTTTAGTTTTCTGTTTAGCTCAGAATTTCATGTTTAACTAAGTGTTTAGGTCAGCTGCTGTGCTCCTTCTCTTCCAATGGCACTTATATTCATCATACATGTTCCTCAGTATCATTGTTCCATGATTAACCCCTCATACCCTGCATTTTAAACATTTTTCTTGACATTTTTAATTGCGTTTAGTTTTCTGTTTAGCTCAGAATTTCATGCTTAACTTAGTGTTTATGTCAGTTTCTGTGTTTTACTTTTGAGAGGTTGTGTTTAGGTAAGCTTTGTCGCATGTTATGAGCCTGTTTGATACAGTTCTTGTGTTTGCCAAAGTTACTATCAAAGAGGAATGTTGGTGAGCTATAGGGCGTTGGCGTCCTTCTTGTTATTTATATTCTCGTTTACAAAATTATTCACCATTATGTATTATCTTCTCTTCTCCGTGTCACGCAAATTTCGTGAGCCGTGCTGTTCGGACATAGAAATTTTTCACAATTTAATTTATGTTATCATTTTTGATATTGTTAATTGTGTTGGAGTTAGGTGTCACTGGGGTGCTTCTTAAACAGAATTTCTTCTCTCTGTTGAGAGTGGTCCTTCTGTTTTTTTGGTCCCTGTCGACCGTCTGGGGTCTGTTGTGTTCCCGCCGGTCTATTTTCTTCTGTCACCTTTCTCTCTTGGTTGGGGGTGTGCTGTCATCTGTTGAATTCACCTTCTTCGCTTCATCTCTCACTTCGGTCATGTCCAGGACTATTCCTTGCGGGCAATGCCTTCTTCCTAAGCATGTGGACGATTCACATGCTTCATGCTCTTCCTGCAATGGGTGTTCTGCCGAACGACCCTGTGGGCTATGTGGATCCTGGTCATTCACTTTTTGGGCGTCTGTGAACCGTGTTGTGCGTTCTCGTGTCCGTGCCCCCCGCATCCACGGGAAAGGGGAACGCTGTCGTTCGGGGCTTCCCGAAACGACCATGTCTGGTGAGAGTTATTCCTCCTCCCTGGGGGATGTGCTGTCTTTTCCTGTGGTGGATACTGCGGAAGCCGTTGAGTTGTCCGGTGAAGAGGTGCCTGGTTCCCTCTCCAGTCGACATCTGAGGCTGTCACTAGGGTTGTGACTCCTCCTTCGGAGCCGAGCGCGGATGCTCTCTCCACATTTCCACCAGCCTCAGTGACTCCCGATGTATCTGCTACTACTGCTGTTCCATCTGCTACGTTGTCGGTTATCGTTTCAGGTGGCCTCGGCTTATCCCTGAAGGGGTCTGCAGAGATGTCTGGCAGTGTGGACGTGGGATATCGGCCTCAGCCTTCCCTGACTTCAACTCAGCGAAGTCGGAAGGGGCTGCTGGCCAAACCTTCTACTGTGGTCTCTCCGCCGTCGAGCACCACAGCTTTTTCATTGGGTTCGGATGTTCGTGGTGGGGCCACTATGAACTCTGTGGCGTTTACGTCCACGAACTCTGGTCACATGGCCAATTTTGCGGGACCAACACCTTTTGTGCAGCCTGGACCCTCTGTCCCTCAGAGGTCTGCGGCGACTCTCCTGAGTTCCCGCACTGTAGATCCTCGGGGTGTGTCATACCCCTATACACGTCTGCCTTCGGATGTTTTGGCTGCCGCCCGTCGCCCCACTTCGGGTGTATTTGAGGATCGTGACCCTTCGCTGGTTAAAAGGGTCAGGAGTGAAGCCACTTTGCCGGTTCGTTCCCACGTCGAACCGGCCGACACAGGTAGTGAGCTTAGGGAGGCCCTCTCCTTGCTCACTCAGGTTCTGTCCAAGAGCCTTCCCATTGCTTCCAGCGAGATGAGTGGTTTCCAGATGCCCCCTATGGCGCTGCCTCCCGGGATTGGAAACAGGCCACTTTCTGATCCCCCTGGTGTGCCTACACCATGGGAGGCGTCGGCTGGTTTGCCCATGATGGGCTATGTGTCTTCCGACTCAGGGGATGAGTCCGACATACCTTGACGTCGAGAGCCAACAGTCTTCTGACTTGAGGGCAGCTCTTGACTTTGTGTTTGGGTTCTTTCCGGATCTCAAACCGTCAAACCAGCCGACAGTGTCAGCCTGGTCGCGATCATCAGTCATGCGCCTACAGCCTGTGGAGCAACCTGCTTCTGGGTGTCTTCGACTGTGCCAGTTGGTACAGGTGGTTGAAGCATTTACAGCTTTGGACTCTAAGCTGAGTTCCAAGGCTATAAAGATGTCGTTCTTCACCAGGGTTGACACTTTTTTGCCTCTGGCGCGTTATCGTTCCTATGATTCCACCAATCCGTCAGTCTGCCAGACTTTGACGGTCTTGGATCAGGACTCCAAGCCCAAGTCGGCCGTTATTCCTATGGCGACTCTGGAGTCCATATTGGGCTTATCAAGAAAGATGCTGGGCATGCTTTCTCTCTCAGATCACTTCGTCTCTGCCTTAGCTGCTTATCTGCCCCCAGATAAGTTTGACGACGTACAGGCTCCTTTGTGTGTGCTGTCCAAGGCACTCATGCATCTTACTCACACACATGCCTGTAACACGGTTAACTTGGAACTAGTTCGCAGGGACGCAGTGCTGGACACAGTCCATTCCCTTCCTGAGGGGCAGTGCGCTGCTCTTCGATCTGCTTCTTTGGCATGTCCGCAACTGTTCCATGGTTCCGTGGCGATGGTCCGGAGTGACGTCCTACGTCATTCCAAAGATCAGCTGCTGCTTCGTCAGCTTGATCAGCCTTCTGTTGGAGGCAGGGGCCATTCAAAGCCTAACAAGTACCCTTCTGCTTCCGGTGCGAAGCAAAGGGCTGATCCTTCTGCCACCGCTTCTACTTCTTACTCACGGGGTAAGGGTAAGCATCGGCAGGCTAGAGGGAGGACTCAGGACTCTTCATATAGTAGAGGAGGTGGTTTCTCCTCTTGCAGGGGCTCGAAATGAAGGTCCTCACCTCGATTCGTTTTTGGAGGAAGGATATCAGATTTTGCAGACCATTGGACCACCATCACATTCGATCCTTGGTTGTTAGATGTTGTTCAGTTCGGGCTGCAAATATCCTTCCGGCGGCACCCAACTCTGTCAAGAGTGCCTCTCCTAACTCCAACTCCAGTTCCTTCACACGTTTCACGTCGGGAGTTTTGACCACAGAGATAGACAATCTCCTAGCAAAGAGGGCGATCGAGGTCAAGAACATTCAGTCAGTGGGCTTTTATTCCCGCCTTTTCTTGGTGCCAAAGAAGGACGACCGACTCCAACCGGTTATCGATTTGAGTATCCTGAACCAAATTATTATTGCTCCCAAGTTCAGCATGGAGATTTTCAGGTCAGTTCACCGTTCCATTCACCAGGGAGATTTCGCTTCCAGCATCAACTTGCGAGACGCTTACTTTCACGTTCCGATTCATCGGACAGTGCGAAAGTATCTCAGGTTCGCTTTTCTGGGGCGAGTTTACCAGTTCAAGGCCATGTGATAGACTTCCATCGCACACAGTCCAGGGTGACTACTTCGGCATATCTAGACGATATCCCCCAGAGGCATTCCAATGCTGACTTTCTGGAGTCGGATGTCGACACACTGTTGAGCCTGCTCACGTCACTAGGGTTCAGAGTCAAAGAGGAGAAGTCGGACCTGGTCCCTTCTCAGTCATTTTGTCATCTGGGGATGGACTACTCAATTCAATACGGTAATGGTTCCCCGGGCAAGGGCTGTGATTCTATCAGCTTTTGCTCTGACTCTGTCCCAGTCCACGTCCTCGACAGCTCTGAGTATTCTCCAGCTGCTCGGTCTCTGAGGTTCGGTGACGGATCTCATTCCTCTAGGTTGGCTGCATGTCAGACCTCTCCAACATTTTCTGCTCAGTCGTTGGAGGCCGAATGTCGATCCTCTGGATCTGGTGCTTCAGTTACCAGACTCTCTTCATCCTCACCTTCTCCCCTGGATGGATGTTCAGTGGATTACGCAGGGGTTCCATTGGACTTACCCACATCTGATCGGGTTCTGACAGCAGATGCCAGCGATCTTGGATGGGGTGCGACGTTGGATCCTCTAGTCTTTCCCTTCACGGGGCGTGGGATCAGGATCAGGCAGCTCTGCACATCAACCGGAAGGAGCTTCTTGCTCTTCTTCTGAGCTTCCAGCAGTGGATCCCCACCTTTTGAATCACCAGGTCTTTCTGTTGTCCGACAGTTCGACAGTGGTTGCTTACATTTGGAACCAGGGCAGCACGCACTCGTTTCCCATGTACGAATTAGCTCGGGATCTTCTACTGCTCGCTCAGGATGTCAACGCCGGGGTGTTGGTTCGTCAGATTCCCGGTCGTCTGAACGTCCTAGTCGACTCCCTGTCCCGACGATGTGGGGTCCACCGAGTGGATGCTCCACAAGGCAGTGTTCCAGTTGCTTTGTTGCGCTCTCTGGGGTCGTTCCCACATCGATCTCTTTGCGTCTCGTTGGAACCATCAGGTGGACACTTTCGTGTCCCCGTGTCCAGATCCTCTGGCTTTTGCCGTGGACGCTCTGTCACTCGATTGGAACGGTCTGGTCGGCTATGCCTTCCTGCTGGTTCCGATTCTGCCTCAGGTTCTAGCCAAGATTCGAACCTGCAGTTGTTGAATCATTCTGATCGCTCCCCTGTCGCCTCAGTGGGTGTGGGTCAATCAGCTCCACTCTCTGTTGGCGGCAGTTCTGGCACGTCTCCCTCTACGTCTTTTGTCAGGTCCTGTCTCCTCCGTAGAGGTTTTTCGAGACGAGCAGTGGAGTGCATTTCTTCTTCAAGGAGGCTCTCCACTGGTTTAGTGGAAGGTCTTCTGTCGATGGTGTGCCGATCACTCTGTTGATTATGCCAATCCTTCGATATCACAGATTGCGGAGTTTCTGGTATATCTGTTTGATTCTCGGGGTCTCCAGCCTGTTACAATCATGGGGTACAGGTCCATGCTTTCGGAGACCTTTTCATATGTGGGGAAGCATCGTATCGGTACTAATCCATACCTCTCCAAGCTTGTTTGGCACTTTTCCTTGAAAAGGCCTAGAACTTTGCAGGTTACCCCAAGATGGAATCTTTCTTGGGTGCTGCTTTGCTTGGGGGGGTTGGGGGGGGGGGGCACCGTTCGAACCTTTATCTCAGGTGGATATGCATTTTCTCACATACAAGATGGCTTTTCTGATGGCTTTTGCTTCAGCCAGATGGGTTAGTGAGCTTCACGCCCTCTCGGTTGACCCAGCCTTTTTCAGGAGCTCTCCCAGCAGTTTTACGTTTACCACTGATTGCTCTTTTCTGGCCAAGAATCAGATACCAGAAACTACCCCACCTCTATCTGTATCAGGGCTCTTCCTTCTGTAGAGGGTAACTGCCCTTTGCTCTGTCCGGTTCGTGCAATTCGTATTTTTCTCAATCAGACGCAGTTCATTAGGAAATGCAGGAAACATTTTTTCTGTCTCTTATTCCTGGTCGACAGAAGATCTCTCCTCAATCCATTTCTCAATGGACTTGTCTTGCTATTCGCGTGGCTTACGCTCGTCTAGCGACTGGCGATTGTATTACCAATTGTATTTCTGCCCACGAGGTGCATGCATTGTCTACCTCTTGGGCTTATTCTAACTCCGTCAAGTTGTCGGATGTTATGCAGGCAGCCTACTGGAGAAATGCTTCTACTTTCTCCACCTTCTATCTGTGTCAGTTGCAGGAGCAGTCGGAGGACCTTTTTGCTTTGGGCCCTCTTTCTTCTGCTCAGACTGTTGTTTGCCCTAGCCATTAGGCTAGTCTCAAGGTCAGTTCCAGCTCTGTGCTGTTACTGTCCTTTTCTGTCTGTGCGTCGCACAGAACCATACACCTCATCTATCATTGTCTTTTACTAATGTTTGTGTGGCTATGGTTTTATAGGCCTGGGGACCTCTTCCTCTCCACGGTTCCATGGGTTATGTGTGGGTTGGTTATGTGATTCCCTCCATCCTATTGTCTATTCAACCATACGCCTCATCTTTTCATTGCCCTTTACTAATGTTTGTGATGCTATGGTTTGATAGGCCTAGGGATCTCTTCCTCTGTCCACGGTTCCAGTGCTATTGAGTTATGTGTGGGTTGGTTATGTGATTCCCTCCATCCTTTTGTCTATTCGGCCTGTAGTAAACAATTGTAAGGTAGGTTGATAAGAAATTTAAATTTTATAGTAAATTTCCTTTCTTATTATACCTACCACAGTTGTTTACATGGAGGCCCTCTCGTCTTCTTATTCGGATAAGAATCCTTCCCGCTGATCACATAACTCCAATGTTGGCGGATTCAAACGAATGAGTCATTAGCAAAGTGTATGCGCACTGGCAACATAAGTTGTGCTTGGAGAAGAGCGTCCTCTACTGAGTCTGCGCCGGTAGCACTCGACCCAGTTTTGGCTTATTTTTTCTTGGTGCTTTTGCACCACTTTTCTTTCCCAAATCACTTGGGAAAGATCAAAATAAAGAGTATATTTTCCGAGTTAGGGACTTCCACTGTAGTGCAAGCCTGTAGTAAACAATTGTGGTAGGTATAATAAAAAAGGAAATTTACTATAAAATTTAAATTTCTCCCCATTGGCAGTGATAACATGCTTAACCCTTTCAACATGAGAGGCTGCTTTTCCGGTCCAGGAACACGATACGTCATAATTTCATTAAGTAGGATAGCTACTAAGTGAACATGTGTGGTAGGACAATTAATATTGAAAATATTAATGGCTCTACCCCCAAATAATGGATATGGACTCTTCCAATTTCTGCCATTTAATTGGCATGGAAGATACCACCAGTGTTGAAAGGGTTTAAATTATTATCCACTTAGGACTAAGAGGTGTATCTCAGACCCTATCAGCACTAAAATTGTCAAGAGTTGCCTCGGCGTTCTTCTACCCATAATATGTGACATCATCAGTTCATCATAAAGTTCAGGCTTATTTTGTGATCTTTGGAAAGAAGTAGTGGCTATTCCCCTTAAGAAGCAAAGTCTACAAAGGATTGAGAGCTGCGACTGGATCCAACCTCATGTTTATCTCTAAGCTTATTGAGAAAGTTGTCTTGAAACAATTGATGGACCGGGTGCGCGGTGGCGTTGTGGTAACCGGTTCTCGTCAGATCACCGAAGTTAAGCAACGTCGAGCCCGGTTAATCCTCGGATTGGTGACCGTCTGATCGATCGATTCGGACTCCCACGTTGTGTCCTTGGGCAAGGCACTTAACCCCGATTGTCCACATGGGGGCACGATGATGCTGTGTACTAAGGCGTACTGCACGTCGATGGTGCGCATATCTTCCCTCAATCTAACCCTGCCTGTGCTGCAGTGCAGAGTTACGATGTTGGGGAGCTGGCAGCTGCTCGTTGTTGCTTGGTGGTTCTCTCAGGGTACTCCAGCTTCCTCCACCCGTAAAACTGTCACGGTCATGATTGGCCATTGTGCATAAGTATGTGACCATAAAACACCAATAAATAAATAAATAACTGATGGACCATATGTCTAACAATAATTTAATGCCCGAAGCAGTATCTGCCTATCATCATCATCACAGCAAAGAAACCTGTAAGTTGAAAGTTTATACTGATTTTCTTAATTGTATGGATATTCAACAATGTGTTCTCCTTGTAATAGTTGATGAAAGCTCAGCTTTCGACACAATTGACCACTAGTTACTTTTTTCCAATTTTTGAATACTGTCTTGACATTATGATGAAGCCTTAATGTGACTGCAAAGCTATTTTAGTAAGAAAACACAGAAAAGTAGATTGAAAACTTTTTCTGAGCCCTTTGCTTTGAATTATGGATTACCACAAGGCAGTTGTCTTAGCCCTGTCTGCTTCTGGCCTATCTGATCCCTTTATATGATACTATTAAGAAATAACTACCCATCATCTTTGACTATGCTGACAATAATAAGCTATATTTATCATTTAAACTTGATAGCACAGAGTTTCAAAAGAAGGCACTGGCTTACATGCTTGCTTGTATCAGTGAGGTCTGCTCATGGACCCTTTCACACAAACTTATGATAAACGATAGTAAAATAGAGTTTATTATTCTTGGCTGTCCCCAACAACTTACAAAAGTTAAAATTGACACATAACTTGTTTAGTGTTAAATATATGTTATATCCTGATCTACTGTGCCTTGTACTGTTACTTTTTTGTTGTTGTTGTTCATTTCTGTAATGTATAGCATATTCTTTGAATAAATATTGTTTAAACTAACTAAATTTGATACTGCAACCATACAATCAGCACACAATATGTCCTTTTTCTGTTGAAAACTTATCAATGCACATCCACATTGCCGACAAAGTCAAGATAAGCTGTTGCCATCACATGTACGGAAGTCTGTGAGTCTGTTCATATTTTCTTTAGCATAGGCTACACCCTGTAGTTCTTGTCTGATCATCACAAAATTTCATATGCAGGTTTGAGGTCATGTCTAGATGAGAAGATCCCCTTTTGGTTGCAAGAGCCCTGAAACCTGAAACCCTTTAGCACAGTCTACAGGTGGTATTTATGAAGGGATTTCATTGTAACTTGGTAGGATGACTCTGTATAATATCTAGATGAGAATGTCCCCTTTTGGTCGCAACCGGTCAACCTTGATGGCTACACGGGCCCAAAAACCTTTAGCACAGTCTACAGGTCGTATTTATGAAGGGATTTTATTTAACTTAGTAGGATGACTCTGTATAATGTCTAGATGAGGACGTCCTTTTATGGTTGGGTCCAGTCAACCCTGATGGCCGCACAGGCCTGTGACCTATATTTGTTTAGCACAATCTGCAGTTCATATTTTGGAAGCAATTTCATTGTAACTTGGAAGGATAACTCAGTATGATGTCTAGAAAAGACTATCCTATTTTGGTCACGATTGGTCAGTCGTTACCGCCGCCTGGTCAGGTGACCTAGATTCCTTTAGCACTGTCTACAGGTTGTTTTTTTGAAGGGATTTCATTGTAACTTGGTAGGATAACTTGGTATGCTATCTAGATGAGACTGTCCTATTTTGGTCATGATTGGACAACCATGACCGCCGAGCCATCATGTGACCTAGATCCCTTTAGCAAAGTCTATGAGTTATATTTATGAAGGGATTTCATTGTAACTTGGTAGGATGACTCATTTTGGAATGATTTTACTGTAACTTGGTAACTTTGGTTGACATGCATTAATTGTGAGGGCCACATTAACCCAGGCTTCAGTTCTTTAGTACAGTCTACACCTCTAATTATTCTTATTGAAAACATAGCACACAGGGAACAGAAATTAACATATTCTCAATTATCACAATTCTGGTCTTATTTCATAATCCTTTCATAAACATTCAACATTATCCTTTTCATCAGACACTACACACAGTCAAGTTAAGCTACAGTGTCACTGACATTTTCATTGTTAAAAGGCAACATGGCAACTGTACAAACTTGAATAAATCAGGAAATATTTTAATGAAACTAGTACTCAAACACTAGTTCATTCCTATATTTCCTATAATTTGGATTATTGCAACTCTATGGGATTACAGAAAAGAATCTTGACCAGTTGCAAAGAGTTCAAAACATGCCAGCGCATGTTGTCAGACAACCACCCCAATTTTATCACATCAGTCCTGTCAGGTCAAGAATACAATATAAAATCTCTCTACTTATGTGGAAAAGTCTCAATACTATGACCCCTTCCTATATCTCCAGAATGCTGCCACTCTTTAAAATAGGTCATTCATTGAGATCGTATGATGAGCTTAAAATTTTCTGCTTCAAACCAAATGGCATGAGGTATGGTGGTAGGATGTTCCCATTGGTAGCATCACAGTTTTGGAATAGGCTGGCTGTTAACATAAGACACTGTTCTAATCTCAATACCTTTAAAAAATTGCTAAAGACTCATCTTTTTAAAAATTGTTATTTTTGTTATCCAAAACCCCATACTCAGTACTTAGGTGAAATTTTGATGTGCACCAAAAACCCATACTCAGTACTTAGGTGAAATTGTGAAATGCAGATATGGATATACTTATATTTGTACTCCTTGCATGCTACTGGCAGATATTCCTGCCCAGGACAGGAAATCTCATCACTAAAATAAGTAAAATCTGAGTACATTTAACCAAATTTTCCCCTGCAAACCATATCAACTTTTTGATGAATGATGTCTGGACTCAACTCTCATTGATAAATGTCAGTTTTATTTGTAATGTTTGGCCACATTCACCAACTTACGCTATACCCCAGCTGATTGTGGTTTAAATTCACTTTGTGTACACATTCATTGTTTAGATCCGAAAATTAATTTTTTTTATGCCCCCTGAAAAGAAATTTTCACTCTTGTCTCATGAATATTAAGTGGACTGCCTTTTCCATTCTAATTATTCATTTTCAGCAAACCGTTGCAAGGCAAAATTACTCGGTTTGTAACTTAGTGGGCAATGTGTGCAGGCAAATTATTTGCATTGCAAGCTTAGTTTTTACATCCCATTTGGGGACAGAATGTCGAAATAAATTTGAGAGAAGAAATGACACAATGTCCATTCCTTTCTACTGTTCAGTGATTGGTAAGCAAAACAAGAATCTTATTCTCGCAAAATTCTGCTCCTGGATTTTGCAACATACTTTATTTAGACCATTTTCCTTTCTTTGTTACAAAGCAAAGGATGCTTCATTCTATTCACTTGCCTCAGAGTTTCAATCTGCTATTTTAATTATTCAATTATTATATCCGGCTGATAGAAGGATTATCTGACAATTGTAAGGCTAACTATGGGTTCAACCTTCCAAGCTTTATATCTGTCAAATAATCCTGAATCCTGATTTTGTGACAGGAAAGCACTTATGCTTACATTACCTGTCCATGATTGAAGTTTAAATCGGGTCACTGGGTTAATATTTGGGGTCTATATTGGAGATCAGATTCAAGTTTGCTGAGGGGGGGGGGGGGGGGGGGGGGTAGCAGGGTTGGGAGGTTAGATTCAAGGGTGTTCTAATCCATTCCTTAGTGTTTTTCCATAAAATTTGCCTTTCAAACTAAGTGATATAACAACCCTTGGAAGTTTGGCAGTGTCTACATCTGATAGAATTGGAGCCAGTCAGGAAGACCTATGATAATAATCATCTGACAATGGCACTAAAGTTGAGAATAAATTCATGACTTCATTCCTCCGTAGCGTTGATGAACCATGACTAACTGAATGTGACTCCAAATACTTCTTTGAACCACTTTGTCAGGTGAGCGATTAAGGCCTCTTGTTTTTGTTATGTTGGCTTACTTTTTGGGGATGTGAGGGGTTCTAAATTAAGTGTTTGGCCTGAAATCTGATAAATACAGAAATGATCAGAAATTTTCATTATCCCTGCATAAAACAATGACTTTCCCAGTGTTTTACGTTTTCTTTTTTGTGTTTCAGTATCTGGATTATATTATGAAGGTACTATTACCAGAGATGCTTATAAAGATTTACATGGAAGTTCATGAGACAACACATGAAGAAGCAGAGCATGCCATGCACCTCGCTCTTTCAAACCCTGGACAAATTATACAAGGATGAATTATAAATAGTCTGAAACAAAGGGTGTTCTTTATGATCCCCTCAGCTGAGTTTGGGGTGCAGTGTAATTCTCAGGTGGGCACATGATCAGTGAAATTACTCTTCATGTCTGCTGATCATTCAACAAGTTTTGGTTCTGAGATAATGATTCAGAATCTGTTCAGCTTCCAGAAAAGGTAATGAGAATTACCTTTCTGTGTATTCTTCAGTTTTGTTTCAGAAATTTGAAATTCATGAATCAGTGTGGCCACCTAATTATAGTAAAATTTTGCTTCAAAATCTCACTGTATTTTTGACAAGATATGTCAGATCTTGAGAACTTAAAGAAATTAAAACTTATTCAACTGACTTTGGCCTAATATGGGAGGTAATTAGCGATTACTTCTTTCCCTCATAGCTGATGTATTTGACCATGACAAATTTTACATCACACCTATCAAAAGTTTTCAAATGCTGTTGTAGTGAACTTCTTGTGGTCTCTATATGTATTCAAGCAGGGCTTATATTTCGTCTAAATTTGTGAGAATCCATTTGGATTCTCGTGAAAATGGTTGCGAGAATCCATACTAACTATGAGTGTCCCAGGATCCCATGACGCCACTATGGTTGAACCACTGTTGTATACTGATAACACATGTTAACATTTTACCCAAAACACCTTTTTAATTTTTAAAACTAAATTTGATAATTTTTAAACGATAAATAATAAATAGATGATAAAATTATTAAATGAACAATATTTACCAATAAAATCTTACAAATATGGCTGTCATTGAAACCGGTTCAATGAGCCGGTTCCAACGACAGCCATATTTGTAAGATTTTATTGACATAAGGTCAGGATATTTCAGGTCATGTTAGCCTTCTGCTGGTTAATTTGTTGCCGCTGTGTTAAATAAAGGGTTAAATTGACTCAATTCTTTTCACGCGAATCCTAGCAGAGGTGCAACGGGAATCTACATGGATTCTCGCCGGTTTTATTGCACGAATCTTTGTGCGAATCGATTCTCATCGAAATTTTAGCCCTGTTCAAGCCACTTCCACTAATGTTTTTTTGCAATGTATGACAAATACTCCGGCCACTGTTCAATGATATCTCACCTGACATTCCAAAATGAGATAGGAGCTACAATTTCATCATTTCAGCACTGTTTTCTTAAGTGAAGCATGTTCTTATTTTAATTTAGAAATTTGCCATTCTATTACCCATTTAAAGTTGAGTTATTTATATTGACTAATGAGAACAATTGTTTTATCATGATAACTGTGCTCCCCTATCCTTTCATTTTGAGGTGTATTTGCACACCATGGCAAATGCAAAACTAAGCACGCAATTCAAGGCAAACACTAGGAAATTTCTTCAAAGTCAGTGAGTTAATCACACTCCTGCATTCTGACAGTATTCCATGGATTAACAATCTGAACATCCTGAGAGGGTAACTTGTGTACTGAAAATCCATCAGCCAATTTTCATGATTGGTTATGATGTGTTGATAACATTCAAAGCAGTTTTAAGCCCTTTGTCGGCTTGGAAGTGTTATACACCATCGCATATTGGACATAATTCCCATATCTGATCAGTCCACCTCAGAGATGAATAGCAAACCTTTAATTGTTTTATCATGGATGGTATTTTGAAGTTAAATTTTTGAAAAGAAGCATTTGTCTGAGAGTTGAAATGCTTTTTCAGAAGAAAATTGTCAAGGAAGTTGAATTCTCATGAAAAAGTATAGATTTTTGTAAGTTCTATCGTGCCCAATCCCTTAAAAGTCTGTACAAATGTCCTGAATTCTCACAAGGCCACAACCTCTATATGTCCAGTAGCTTAGCAGTAATTTCTAGTCAAGTTAAGGCAGCTAAGACTGGACTAGAAACTACTGCCTAGGTAATTTGCAGGGCTGGCGGAAGGTATTTTATATTGGCCTGGCTGATGCAA
The DNA here is from genome assembly GCA_031216915.1 of Pictodentalium vernedei. Taxonomy (NCBI): domain Eukaryota; kingdom Metazoa; phylum Mollusca; class Scaphopoda; order Dentaliida; family Dentaliidae; genus Pictodentalium; species Pictodentalium vernedei. Next base: position 157,834,640 of record CM062292.1, read on the forward strand.
GACATGCCACAGGCATGTAACAAGGGCCAAAGCTGGGGGAAGGGGTCTTGGGGAATTTTTTTTAATTTTGAAGGTCCGAAACTCAATTTTCAGCATATGATGCCAAGCTTACTGAAAGTATTTGCATGGCACACTTTCATCAGTTTTCAAAACTTCTTTACCTTGGGAGTGGATATTTGGAATGTTAAACCTAAATATTGCTATCAGTATCTTTGAAAAACATAAGTTGTGACTCTTAGATTGATGATTCTGTGATAAAGGGCACTGGCACCAGTTTATCATCCTGACATGATACATTTTTTTCCTTCGCTCTTACAAAATTGATATTCAAAGATCACTGAGAAAGAAATAAAAAGATGAAGTTCGAGGGTTTTGTTTACATAAAATTCAACTTCCACGTGGTTAAATCTGACTCTAATTTTATTTTATGACAACTTAACATGGCACCGGTATCATTTGGGAGATCCCGGGGCACGCATGGAACATATAGCAATAGGATAATGATTATCACTGTATCAGACCACATGCTGTGGAGTATGTGATATATGTAAAGTAAACGGCTGATTTGATAAATCATTCTATGGTATTACTCTCTCTTTTAACGAAAATTATTGGCCAGGTCATGGGCTGGGCAGCCTGACCGAGTCCGCCCGACACTGATTTGTCTTTTGTCAGCAGGACCTCTTCATGGTGGCATGTTAAGGGCATCTGTTCTGATCTTGTAAAAGTTGAAAATAGTCATTTAACTCTTAAAAGCCAGGGAATCAGAATGAATTATTGAACATGACATACCGCGAAAAACTTACAGTAAAGCAGGTGCTTCTAATCAAGTGTTGTCTGCCTATTCAGGCAGACGACACTTGACTAGAAGCACCTGCTCAGAGTTTAATTCTCCCCCAGCCCAAAGATAGCTGAACCGTCGCAGCCAGATTACCTGCCGTATTACTTCGCAGGCAAGAAAACTTGACTCCCGGATAAGAAGAGTTAAGGCTTAAAGGCCTGCAGATTTTAAAAAATTTTAGCTGCAGTTTGATAGTCTAAATCCTGTGGCTTTGCAGTTCTTTCTAGGCAAGTCTTGATTGGCTACACAGACAACCAAGACTTGCCAAGAAACTTGTTGCAGTAAAAGATGATCATAGTTGGAATTAGGCCTTTGAGGGTTAAGTCATGGAATTACATTTCAAAATAATTTTTTCTTGTTTAACTTGAGCTCCCAAAGCTCATTGAAACCAAATATACAAAATTAAATTCTGATTGATTAACCTGCTAGATGACACTTCCAAAAAACATTCCTAAATAAAAATTTTCATTTTTTTCCTCTGAAACATAGCTTTTAGCCCCTCATTTGAACAAACTTATGAATTTTGTTCGAATGAAAGTTATAAGTTATGTGGTGGAAGCAAAAATAAAAACAATAAAATTTGAATTGTTGATTTTTGTGAATACACCTCTGGTTTTGGCTTTTATGTGAGGTGAAGGGCAAAGATAATAAACAAAATTTCTGATTATGAATTATCCTTGTTATTTGAATAATTTTTGTGGATTAAATAGATTTTCAGTTTTCCTGGTTTCTCAGCCCAAAAATTAAAGATTATATAATTCGGAGTAAAGGTGAGAACTCCGTTAAAACTTTGAAAATTATATTTTGATATGTTGATTTTGTTTATTATTTGATACTGTTGAAATAAACAAAAAAAACTTTCATTCTCATGTTGTTTTTCTTTCACAAAAGAACCCTTCAAAACTGGTTTCCCAGATTTTGCTTTCAATTTTACTATCCCCTTGTCCAGACATTCTTCTTACTTGTCAGAGGACCAAAACTGTTGAGATTTTTTCGTCGAGTTTTTTTTTACCTACAGTTTGATGAAGTCGGTGCATGCATAGGTGGGCATCACCTTTCTTGTTAGCATGATAACTTGATCAAATATCAATGGATTCAGTCAATATTTGGTGTGTGACACATTCTTAACAATGCCTTGAACGAGTTTAAAAAGCAGTGTGGTTTGGCCATAGTGATCAGAGTTATGGCTCTTAATTAGTTATTTTTTACCTGTTTTCAGCTTGTTTGTGCGATAACTTGGAACAGATATCAATGGACTTGGTCAATATTTGGAATACGGGACTTTCTTAACAATGTCTTGAATGAATTTGAAAACTGGTATGGTTTGCCCATACTGAGCGGTTTTGTGGACCTCAATTAGATAATTAGCTCAACTTTGGCAAAGCCAACTTCTTGGGTACCTTTGTTATGACTGTGGGACGAGAACGAGTGGTTTTGGGTGCGGTCTGAAATTCAAGATGGCTGCCAGCCGCCATTTTGTACCGACGATGCAGAAATCTGTTTTTTTGTACAGAACTTCCATATGAAAGCTCTGATTTGAATAATTTTTGTATGAATGTTTAGTACCATGAGATACACCACATATCATACAGGTTTTTTTCTCGTGCCTAAATTATGCAAATTAGACTAACTTTGATTTATTTAGTGTTACTTTCAGCACTGGAAGTGCAAATGCCAATACGGCTCGGGCTAGAGGCCGTTTTTATGAACTGATCTTTACGAAACTTCTTGGGTACCTTTGTTATCACTGTGGGACGAGAACAAGTGTTTTGGGGTCTGGTCTGAAATTCAAGATGGCGGCTGGCAATTAGGTGCAATCAGATTTTTGCGCAGAACTTCCATATGAAAGCTCTGATTTGAATAATTTTTTGAGTGAATGTTTAGTACCATGGAATACATCACATATAATATGTTTTTTTTTCTCGTGCATAAATTATGCCAATTATCTAATTTTGATCTATTTGGTGTTACTTTCAGCTCTGTAGCTGCAAATGCCAATACGGCTTGGGCTAGAGGCCGTTATTTATGAACCGATCTTTACGAAACTTCTTGAGTACCTTTGTTATCGCCGTGGGATGAGAACAAGTGGTTTGGGTGCGGTCCAAAATTCAAGATGGCCACCAGCAGCCATTTTGTACTTCAGTTAGTACAATCAGTTTTTTGTACAGAACTTCTGTATGAAAGTTCTGATTTGCAAATTAGATGAACTTTGATTTATTCAGTGCTACTTATACAATGTAAGTGCACATGTCAATACGACTCGGGCTAGAATCTGTATTTATGAACCGATCTTCACGAAACTTCTTGGGTACCTTTGTTATCACCTTGGGACGAGAACGAGTGTTTCTGGGGGCGGTCCAAAATTCAAGATGGCTGCCAGTGGCCATTTTGTACCGAAATTAGGTCCAATCAGTTTTTTGTACACAACTTCTATACGGCTCAGGCTAGAGGCTATATTTATGAACCGATCTTTACAATACTTTACATGTACCATTGTTATCAGGTCATTACCTAGATGTTTGTCATTGCTGTGTCATATACTATACATGTACATGTCTTGAACAAGTTGAGCTACAGTGTCATTGACATTTTCATTTTAAGTTTGCATTGATTATAAAAAGAGCACGCAGCAGCCAAAATGACAATGTGGGAGTGCCTGAGAAACAGATTCATAAGGCCTTATTGAATCCTAGCTATGCACCTACATCTGAATTGCAAATGAAGCAAGACTTTCAGTTCAGATACTTTCTTTTATTACATTAATCCAAACTCGGAGGCCATGAGGCTGTAAAATAATTTTTGGTGTGAAACATCCTTAATTCAATAATTTTATAGCCTTGTAGTACTGCGTGACATTTGGAACATCCATGTTGATTCTGCCGTGCGATTATTTATCTATTTTTATACCCTCACTTTTTATGCCCCCCGACTTAAGTCGGGTGGCATATAGTTATTGAAGTGTGAGTGTGTCCATCCAGGTGTGTGTGTGTGTGTCCGAGCCAATAACTCGAAAACTGTTAGGGCCACAGTCATCAATTATTCATTTATTTATGTTTAAGGTCACATATTTATGCACAATGGCTAATCATGACCATGACAGTTTTACGGGTGGAGGAAGCCGGAGTACTCGGAGAGAACCACCGAGCAACGACGAGCAGCTACCAGCTCCCCAACATCGTAACTCCGCACTGCAGCACAGACAGGGTTAGATTGGTTGAAGACATGCGTACCATCGACGTGCAGTACGCCTTTAGTACACGGCGTCATCGTGCCCCCACGCGGGCAATGGAGAAAAAGTGTCTTGCCCAAGGACACAATGCGGTTGCCGCTGATGGGATTGGAACCGAGGACCTCTCGGCTTGCAGCCTGCACCTCTACTTACTGAGCCACCGCGCTCCCCACAGTCACCAAACTTCACACAATTATAAAGGACCATGGGAGGATGTTTCACACTCCATAGCCAGGTTCATACCTTCAAGGTCAAGGTCACATTTCAAGGTCACACTAAACATCGGTCAATATTCGTGTCTCAGCCATAACTCAGAAACGAATCATAGTACAATTGTTAAACTTTTTACAAATGTTAAGGACAGTCAGAAGGTGTGTCGCGTATAATAGTTTCCGCCATATCTGCAAGGTGAACGTCACAATTGACCTTCATATGTTCAGGGTCACAAATCGTGTCTCAAGCATAACTCCAAAACTATTAGGGCTACAGTCATCAAACTTCACACAATTATAAAAGACCGTGGGAGGATGTGTCACACACCATAGCCTGGTTCGTATCTTCAAGGTCAAGGTCACACTAAAAATCGGTCAATATTTGTGTCTCAGCCATAACTCAGAAACGAATCATAGTACAATTGTTAAACTTTTTACAAATGTTAAGGACAGTCAGAAGATGTGTCGCGTATAATAGTTTCCGCCGCATCTGCAAGGTGAAGTTCACAATTGACCTTCATATGTTCAGGGTCACAAATCGTGTCGCAAGCATAACTCCAAAACTATTAGGGCTACAATCATCTAACTTCGCTCAATTATAAAGAACAACGGGTGGATGTGTCACACACCACAGCTAGGTCCATGAGGTCAAGGTGATTTTTTTTTGGGGGGGGGGGGGGGTGGGGCATGTGTTACCTTAGTAACATTTTTCTTGTTTTTTAAAAAGTTGGGTATACTGGATTGTCTCTGTCCATTCTCCGATGTCTGTTTGAGTTATAACTTGAACATTACTGCTCAAATTTTGATGAAATTTCATACAGATGTTCACTATCATGAGATCTTTCGAAAGCATCAGCCGTTTTATTTTTGCAGTTTTTTTCTATGAGATATGGCTCTTTGAATATACAAAATAGCCAATTTTTTTCGCCCTCGGATGTCTGTTTGAATTATAACTTGAACATTACTGCTCAGATTTCTATGAAATTTCATACAGATGTTCACTATCATAAGATCTTTGAGAAGAATCAGCTGTTTTGCTGTTGGAATATTTTTCTGTGAGTTATGGCCCTTTGAATATACAAAATAGCCAATTTTTGTCTGTTTGCCTTTTATCTCGGGTTTGGGTTTTCAGATCTCAATGAAATTTGGAATGAAGATTGTTTATGGGAAAGGCTTTCAAATGAATCTCTAATAATATTTCTTACATTTCACTTTCTAGACTTATCCCCATTTTCAACTTTGAAAATTCGCCGTTTGCCTCGTAAAATAGCCAATTTACTGTGTGTTCGCCTATGTATTTCAGGTTTGGGTTATCAGATTTCAATGAAATTGGGAATGAAGATTGTTTATGGGAAAGGCTTTCAAATGAGTTATACCCCTGCAGTAAAACAAAGAAAATACATGCAAATCACCTCCCAACATGTGGCATTATGTCTTTGTTTTATATCTTATGTGGATGGTCCGATTGTCACTAGACTTCAGTAACAAGTGTTTCTGGCCTTCACAAGTACCACAGGTGGGGGTAATTTTTTATTGTAAAACAAAGACAACTAGAGGTACTGTGAGCAAGCTCACAAAGTGATACCCCCTGCGCCTGAAATGTATAAGTTAGATTATCTCCCCTTGGAAATGTCAGAACAGAATTATATTGCTTCATGCACATCTTCATATGGAGTTCCATCGTGTAAAGTTTCATGAAAATTCTTTTAAACGGTTTAGGAGGAGTTGCGCTTATAAGGATGGACAGACGGATGGACAGGGTGAATCCTATATACCTCCCCCCCCCCCCAAACTTTGTTTGCAGGGGGGGGGGGGGGGTATAATAATTGGAATGAAGATTGTTTATGTAAAAGGCTTTCACAGTATCATGGTTTATTTCTTCTCTTGCCATTGTGTGGGGGTATGCACAGGGGTGTGGCCCACCTTGTTTTATTTATTGGAGTTTAATGACACCTTTGACAGCCAGAGTCACCTTGTGTCAGAGTTTTATGGATGAAGGAAGCTGGAGAGAACCACCGAGCAACTCTTGAGACTCTCCAATGTACTAACTTCACACAAGCAGGGTTAGCATTGATTGTTAGGTGCAGGATCAACGTTAACGTTCAGTACACCTTACCAAACAACACCACCATACCCCCATGTGGGCAATCAGGATTAAGTGCCTTGCTCAAGGACACAACACAGTTTCCCCTGGCGGGGATGGAACCATAGATCTTTCAGTTTGAAGTTCAATGACGTACCCACTGAGCCAATTATAAATTAAACACTGCAAAATTAATTTACACCACAGATTGTCAAATCACAATTTAATGAAAGTTATTATGACCATAAATCATGACCCTTAATTAACTAAAGTGTGCAATTATTTGATGTTTACAATAACTCTTAACCTGCTAGGTGTTTGGAAAATATTTTTCATCCAATCTTGTCAACCATGACTAGATTTGATGAATAGTTTTTGAAAATTTCAATCAAGAAATCACTGGTCAATAAGTCGTTACAATTGCAGGGGAAAATTTGGTTAGATGTGATCAAATTGTATTCATTTTAGTGGCAAGAGATTTCCTGCCCTGGGCTTGACTGACCTTGAACAAAGCTTAAATAAACAGAGGCATTTACAGATATAAAATGGCATTTTGAGCAATAATTGAATGATATATATCTCTTATAATATATCTTACAGGTAATAAAACATTCAATTTCTCAAGGATAATCAAGACAATAACAATTTTTAATTTGATTTTTTTTTTTAATTAATTAGTCATTAACAAATTATTGGAATGGAATGATATATTTTTTAAAAGTAACAATCACATCAAATCTTCACGAATCATACTCACTGCTAACTCATAGTCTCTATAAGACAAGAGGCCCCATGGGACCTTAATGGCTCACCTGATAAAATTACCCAAAGAAGGATTTAATGTCACATTCAGCATCTACATGTTAATATAGTTAATCTGTCTTACCTAGGGTCTGTTGGGTGATTTTATTTTTTTGTTTAAAATCACTCAAACCCCTTCAAAACACATTTCGAAGCAAAGAGAAAAAAATCTCCCAGTGCATCCCCTCCAACTCCCCCCTCCCCCCACAGGATGAAAGTTCATTTTTTTATATAAAATCACCCAAACCCCTCAAATCTTCTTCTCAAGCCAAAAAATATAATTTCACCAAATAGACCCTCCCCCCTCTCGGGGGAGGGGAGGGTTCAAGTGGACTGGCGGCCCCCATTTGAGCAAACGTTAATCTTATGTCCTCACATGTAACTGAAGTTTACCACAATTGGCCCTGTCAGAATCTGACTCGTGAATGTGAAGAAGATTTTTCAGAGAATAGTTCTTATATTGCAAGTTAAAGTTTCGGAGCCCAAATATGACCAAAGGGACTTGATTTGAACAAACTGGAATCTGAACCGCCTAAGGTTGCTGCTTATCAAATATTAGAAGATTCTGACTGGTGGATCTGAAGAAGATTTTTATAGGAATATCCCCATATTGCACTTAGTTAAAATTTAGGTTTCCACAGGGGGCCCAAATATGAACCAGGAACTTGATTTGAACAAACTGCAATTCGACCCTCACAAAGGATGCTGCAAACCAAATATTAAAAGATTCTGACTGATGGATTTGAAGAAGAGGATTTTTAAAGAATATTCCTCTTATTGCACCAAGTAAAAATTCGGGTTCCCAAAGGGAGCTTAAATATGACCCTAGGGACTTGATTTGAAAACACTTGAGTCAGACCCACCCAAAGGATGCTCGATACCAATCATCAAAAGATTCTGACTGGTAGATCTGAAGAAGATTTTTAAAAAATTTTTCCATATATTGTACGGAGTTCAAATTCCGATTCTCATAGGGAGCCCAAATATGAGCCCAGGGACCTGATTTTAACAAACTTGAATCTCAACCCCCACTAAGGATGCTACATACTAAATATTAAAAGATTCTGACTGAAGGAGATTTCAAGAAAAATATTCCTCATGTTACACTAAGTTTAAATTTAGGCTCCCACATGGAGCTCAAATATGTCTCCAGGACTTAATTTGAACAAACTTAAAACTGACCCACCTAAAGATAAAGTATACCAAATATTAAGAGATTTTGACTGGTAGATTTGAAGACGATTTTTAAATAAATTTCTTGATATTGCACCAAGATAAAATTTAGGTTCCCATAGGGAGCCCAAATATGAACCCAGGGACTTGATTTGAACGAAGCTGAATCCTCCCTCCCTCCCTCCCTCCCCCCCCCTCCCCCCCCCCCCCCCCCCCCCCCCCCCACACACACACACTAAGATTGCTGCACATCAAATATCAAAAAATTCTGACTGATGGACCTGAAGAAGATTTTTTCGAAATATTCCTCATGTTACACCAAGCTCAAATATGACTCCAGGAACTTAATTTGAACAAACTTAAAGCTCCCCCCCCCCCCCCCCCCCCCCAAAAGATGCAGTATTCCAAATTTCAAGAGATTCTGACTGGTAGATCTGAAGATGTTTTTTAAATAAATTTCTTCATATTGCACCAAGTAACAATTTGGGTTCCCATAGAGAGCCCAAATATGAACATAAGGACTTGATTTGAAGAAACTTGAATCTCATCCCACTAAGGATACTATCTAAATACCAGATCTCAAAAGATTCTGACTGACGGATCTGACGAAGAAGATTTATAAAAAGTATTTGTCATGTTACACTAAGTTAAAATTTACGCTCCCACAGTGAGCCCAAATATGACTCCAGGGACTTAATTTGAACATACTTCATTGTGATCTCCCCAGCCCACCTCCTAAAGATGCAGTACACCAAATATCAAGAGATTTTGACGGGTAGACCTGAAGAAGAAAATTTTTAAATAAATTTCTTCAAATTAAAATTTGGTTTTCCACAGGGAGCCCAAATATGGACCTAGGAACTTGGTTTGAACAAAACTGAATCTCACCCCACTAAGGATGCTATATATCCAATATCAAAAGATTCTGAATGATGGATCTGAAGAAGAATATTTTTTAAGAATACTCCTCATATTACAGCAATTTAAATTTCAGGCTCCTACAGGGAGCCCAAATATGACACCAGGGATCTGAACAAACTTCAAGATGCAGTATACCAAATTTCAAGAGATTTTGACTGATAGATCTGAAGAAGATTTCTAAATACATTTCCTCATGTAGCACCAAGTTAAAATTCGGGTTCCCACAAGGAATATGAACTCAGGGACCTGTATCGAACAAACCTGAAGCTGCCCCTCTAAGGATGTTGTATACCAAGTATCAAAAGATTCTGCTTGGTTGTTCTGGAGAAGATTTTTTAATTTAAAAAAAAAATTTGTGTGGTGCTAACATAATTATGTCCCTTTTGGTGCCGCCTGTGGACGTGGCAACTTTATTTGAACAAACTTGAATTGACATACGATAAGGAAAATGCATATCAAATTTGGTTCGATTTGGCCCAGCGGGTTATGAGGAGAAGTCGATAATGTAAAGTTCATGCAGGACGGATGGATGACAGACAGGAAGTGATCACTTGAGCCGTCCCCCTCCCCCACCCCACCCCAGTTTCAGTCAGGTGGGCTAAACACTGGTATGGTATTTAAAAAATGGCATATTTTAGTGTAATGCTTATTCACCTTCAGGTATATCATGAACAAAAGTGAAGCAATGGAAGCCTTTGAAATTGATGGGGAGTTGTTAAACTAAAGCCAGTACACACTGGATGCAATGTGAGTGTTACATCAGAAACAATAATTGAATAATTAACCATTTTTCTTCTCAGTCTACAAATTCGATACAGTCTGATTCCAAAGAGTCGAGACTTGCAGTAAAGTAAACACACATATTGACGACACTGAGACCAATATCCAAACTGGAACATAACATCTTTGATTACAATGCTGACAACAAATTGTTGGGTCAAAACTATATTCGATGTTTGTATTTTTGACTTTGGACATAAAATTTTTATAATTCCTTACTGTCTTTGTCTGATGGTAAGGCTTATATCATTAGTATCCCTCAAAGTCAAAATTCCATATGAGAAGAAAAATCATTAATTATTACTTTATTGTACTGTGTATGTTTGCATCACATCCAGTGTTAGAGATGGGTGGTATACCATAAATACATTGCAGATTCAGTATCTTTCCAATACTCATCTACTGTATCAATTTATACTCAAAATTTCAGTTCTGAAAAATATCCCAAACAGTTAAGCAACATGCCCCAGGGGGCCTGAAGGCACTCACCTGACATGGTTGCCTAAATATCAACCCAGAAAAGTTTATACCAAATATCAAAAGATTCTGACCAGTGGATCTGAGAAAAAAAGATTTTTAAAGAATATTCCTCATATTGAACTAAGTTATAATTCGGGCTCCCACAGGAAGCCCAAATATGAACCCAGGAACTTGGCTTGAACAAACTTGAATCTTACACCCCTAAGGATGCTGCATACCAAATATCAAAAGATTCTGATCGGTGGATTGGAAAAAGATTTTTAAAGAATATTCCTCATATTGCACTTATCTGAACATTTGGGCTCCCAAAGAGAGCTCAAATATGGACCCAGGGATTTGCTTTCAACAAACATGTGAATAAATCTTCCAAAGATATTATTTGTGAAATATGAAAGCCTTAGGAGCAGTGGTATGGGAGAAGATTCTTTAATGTTTGTTCCATTACTCAGTGTTAAAAAATGATGACTCAGCATTTTTTTCAAAAGTCCTGGAAAAGTACCCTTTGATAAAACCGATGGCAACTTTTTTTGGACCATTCCCTTCTGCTGTTCCTAAGGAAGCTTCACACAAAATAAAAATTCTCAGTGCTGTCTAGTTTAGATGTGGGCGTTGTACATTTTTTCTGTTTTAAGTTCCTGTGGTACCCATTGGGCGACGGGAAATTTTTTTTTGGCATAAATTAGGTACTTATGAACCAATAAGCCATCAGATCACATTTGGTTCAAATTGGCCTTTCAGTTTGGAAATAGAAATGTACAATTCGGGTTCGCGCAGGAAGTCCAAATATGAACTCAGGGACTTGGCTTTAACAAACTTATATCTCACCTCCCTAAGGATACTGTATACCAAATATCAAAAGATTCTGACTTGTGGATGTGAAGAAGAAGTTTTTTGAAGAATATTCCCACAGGGAGCCCAAATATGTACCTAGGGACTTGGCTTGAACAAACTTGAATCTCAGTTCCCAAAGGATGCTGCATACCAAATACCAAAGATTCTGATCGCTGGATCAGAAGAAGATTTTTAAAGAATACAACCCCTAATTTGCACTAATTTGAACATTTGGGCTGACATAGAGAGCCAAAAAATGGACCTAGGGAATTGATTTCAACATATTCTCAGTGCCGTGTAGTTTTGGAGATATGGGCATTTTAATTTTTTTTCTATTTTTAGCCCCTGCGGTTCCCATGAGGAGACAGGTACTTTTTTTTGGCATGAATTAAGTACTTGTGACCCAATAAGCCCTCATATCAAACATGGTTCAAATCAGCCTCTCAGTTTGGAAAATAGAAAATTTTGGGCGGCAAAAATTCTTGCCCCTCCCATAATGATGGCAAATATAGCCCCTCGAACTTCTCTTGAACAAATTTGAGTCTACTCAAAAGGAAGCTGCACACCAAATATCAATTCTCTGCTACTGCTGGTGCATGAGATGATTTTTTTAAGATTTAGGCACACTTTTTTGGGCGTGGCATACCCAGGGGTGGGGCAACTTGATTTGAAAATCAAAATGTGATGCCATAACAAACAAGCATCTCAAATTTCACTTAAATCTGTTCAGCAGTTTTGGAGGAGAAGTCGCAAACACCATGTTCACGGATGACAGACGAAGAGTGATCACTAAAGCTCAAACTGACTTTCAGTCTGGTGAGCTAAAAATAAAGGATCAGACAACAGTACACTACTAAAAACGACCAACAACAAGAGTCCACAGACTATCTATTTCTACAAGAACTTGCCACCAATCACTGATGTAATGAAAAGGCTGCAAGAAAATACCCAGGGGTATTTTTTCTTAGCCTTTTCTATTACATCAAATGAGTCATGATGAGTGTCTGTCTTATTTCCAACATTTTGACAAATACTTGTCATTTCAGTTGAGTCCACTTAATTGTATATCTCTTAACTGAATAACTCTGATAACTGAATATAATTTCCCAACACAAAACCATCTATCATACCTCCGGTACAAATTTGACTTGCTAATTGAATATAGGCTATAGAGGAAACTCCTGTTAATTGGATAAAAAATCTTGTGAGTGACCTGAAGCAAAATTACCCTGACTCTCCCCAGTTTTCCTTTGTTTATTCACCTATTTGACCTCAGTACATCGAATACAGGCATTTAATATATTATATTTTGTTTGACAGAGCTCATGGAGCTCTGTCAAACTAGATATAATAGAATAAATGCTTAGTTTTTCTCTAGAATACAGGAAAGTGACACAATCCCTGTTAATTGAATACTGTTAATTGAATAATTTTCATTGGCAAAATGGCTATTCAATTAACAGGGTTCCACTGTATTCATTAAATCGGCCTATCCACTCAACCACTTCAACTAGAGGTACTGTGAGCAAACTCACAAAGTGATACCCCCCCGCACCTGAAATGTATAAGTTAGATTATCTCCCCTAGGAAATGTCAGAATGGAATTATACTGCTTCATGCCTAGCTTCATATGGAGTTCTTCTATTGTGTAAAGTTTCATGAAAATTCTTCAAACGGTTTAGGAGGAGTTGCGCTTACAAGGATGGACAGACGGTATAAGTTAGATTATCTCCCCTTGGAAATGTCAGAACGGAATTATACTGCTTCATGCACATCTTCATATGGAGTTCTTCCATTGTGTAAAGTTTCATGAAAATTCTTCAAACGGTTTAGGAGGAGTTGCGCTTATAAGGATGGACAGACGGTATAAGTTAGATTATCTCCCCATGGAAATGTCAGAACGAAATTATATTGCTTCATGCACATCTTCATATGGAGTTCTTCCATTGTGTAAAGTTTCATGAAAATTCTTCAAACGGTTTAGGAGGAGTTGCGCTTATAAGGATGGACAGACGGTATAAGTTAGATTATCTCCCCTTGGAAATGTCAGAACGAAATTATATTGCTTCATGCACATCTTCATATGGAGTTCTTCCATTGTGTAAAGTTTCATGAAAATTCTTCAAACAGTTTAGGAGGAGTTGCGCTTATAAGGATGGACAGGCGGTATAAGTTATTATTCCCCTTGGAAATGTCAGAACGGAATTATATTGCTTCATGCACATCTTCATATGGAGTTCTTCAATTGTGTAAAGTTTCATGAAAATTCTTCAAACGGTTTAGGAGGAGTTGCACTTATAAGGATGGACAGACGGACAGACAGGGTGATTCCTATATACCCCCCCAAACTTTGTTTGCGGGGGGTATAAAAACAGCCTTGAAAAAGCGATGAAAGATGCAAGAAAATACTTCACCATTAACAGTTGTTGGATAAAAAAATTCTCATAAACTGCCATCATTCAATATTGGAACAAGACTAACAGTGACTGCCGGGCCACGGATTCCCCCGAAATATGGCCAAATGGCCTATAATACTGGAATGAAAGCTTTTGTGTTGAATTTGGAGCTTTCTACAGTGCATAAGGTTTCGAATTTAATAAAATACATCTGCACATAGCAGGTCAATACAGCCACTAATATGTTGAAACTTCAACAGAACCATACACATACAGATGTCACTTGAATTGGCATATAGTACAAGTCAAAATAAAGTTGTAGAATAACTGCTATAAACTAAGTATTTTTCTCTTCCTACATTAAGACCAGAAACTAACTTCTAGAAAGTTGTAGGATAACCGCTATAAACCATGTATCTTTCTCTTCCTACACTGATAAGACCAGAAACTAACATCATTTTCTGGAAAGCTCTCACAGAGCTTTCCAGAAAATGATGTCAGATTCTGGTCTTATAAGTGTGCAAGCAGCAGTATACTTAATTTATTGCAGTTATATTTTGTATTTCGACTTGTATTGTAATGTGAAAGTTCTTTTGATAACAATATTTTGGGTTTTATTGGAAAATAGACATAAAATTCTTCCCCCAAGAGTGGAATTTAGTTTATTTAAATAAAAAAAATTCTTGGATAAAGGGTTAACTGATATAGATTGACCTTTTAAACAATTAAACCCTGCACACAGGGACTGTAAATGACGAAAGTGTGTAAGCAGACAATAACTTTGTCAGCCAACTTGAGCCAAGCATAATAGAATTGTGGCTCCGGAAGCCCAAATACAGTCTGTGAGAGAATTAAGTTTTCCCATTCTCATGACCTTGACCTTTGTCACTCAATTATGGTGTTCCTGAGCAGAAGACCTTCCATTGGTCTTTACCCTTGTGCAAAGTTTCATGGAAATCCACCAAAGCATTATAGAGTTATGGCTCCGGATGGACGGACAAACTGACAACCCGGATTTAAGATGCCTCTCTATCGGGGACATAAAAACAAACCAGAATGGTGTGCCTCAATCCCTGATATGCAGATGGCTGGAAATATAAACTGGAAAGCAGTATATGTGACACTGACTTCTTATACACACACAAACTTTCAACAATCACATACAATTACAATGAATGATGATACAATGAACCAAACACTGGGGAAAAGTTACAGACACAGATATTAATGAAAGTCTTCTTCTTTGTTCACTTTATATAAGGTTCCTTTATTTCTATAAGCAATAAATTGTCCAGCTTCCTATTTTTTGTGCTGTGTTCTATTTTGTACAAGGTAGTTTTCTGCATCTAAGTACAGTACAACCCTATTAACCCTTTACCCAACGAATCAGCCACGTCCGCCCGCGTAATATGCAAATTCAGCTGAAAAAATATTATTTTTAAAAAAAATTCAACAAAAGCATATCATGTGACCCCTCTTTGGAACGAGCTCATTCCAATGAGGGGTCACATGATATGCTTTTGTTGAAATTTTTTGAAAATTTTAAAAAAATGATATTTCAAATAATAAATTTTGATATCGTCTGCTTTGGGTAAAGTGTTAACTGACTAGCCATTTTGCCAGTGAAAAATATTCAATTAACAAAAGTATTCAAAGAACAGGAATGTGGTGATTTTCCTTATTCTAGTGATAAACTCAGCATTTATTTAAAATCTTGTTTAAAAGAGCTAACAGAGCCCAGTCAAACAAGATGTAATAGATTCAATGCCCATACTGGATGAATTGAGACCAAATAAGTCTATAAACATGAGAAAATCTGTTGTCCGAGTAATTCGATATAATATTTAAAAAACAAAAATTTTTATTTGACAGGCCCCCTTTGGGAACCCCAGGAAGCGAAGCAGTGCTTGTTTCCTATGGTAAACAAGCTCTGTTTTACTGGTAAAATAGGACCCAATCACCAATGCTTAGGGTCGAAGTTCTCTAAAATGGGCAACATGGGTATAAACGATCAACTAAACTTGACTTTATCTCCATGTTGTGGTCATGAAATGTCTGGGTTGAACTGTCTCAGAGTATTGTCTGATTTCAGAGATTACCACTGAATTTAAGTATTTTTCCTTGTTGGGTGTTTTTTATCTGATTGAAGTGCAAGATAAGGGTGTTTATGTTTTGGGAAATGCTTTCATGACTCCAGTATTGAAACTTTTATTTGGTATCATTTAAGTTTAAGAATTTTATCAAGACTCATTTTTCAAGAGCTTTGACTTCAGAGAATGTTTTCTGGCCTGGGCTCATGGCTGTAAAAGCCTAATCCTGAATTTGAACTCTTTACTGTAAGAAAACAGGTGCCTCAACATGCAGTCTTCAGAAACAGTTGCAAGTTACATTCGGAGTACCTTGGCAGTTATTTTTAAGAACATTTTGGCAGCCAAAACTTGCCTAGAAACATCTGCAAAGCCACAGGGTGGAGATGGTCAAACGTGTAGCAAAAATGCATAAAAATCCCCAGGCCTTTAAAAGTTAAAGGGAACAAACTGCTGTACAGGTAATATGATTAACATCTTTATAAGAACTACAAGTGGAACAGGAAGATTCATAAACAGTAATTAACCAAACAACCCTTTACCTAACACAACTAGAGAATGACACTTGCAAAGAGATTTCTAACTACAAATTATAGTTTTTGCCTCAAAAATATAGCTTATGACCCCCTCATTGAGCCCGTTCTAATGATGGATTATAAACTATATTTTGGAGGGAAAAATCTAAAAATAATAAAATTTAAATGGCAACAGTGAATGGGCATGGCTGAATCCGACGATTATGATACTATTATATTATAAAATTAGTCTGTCACTTTTCACCACAAAAGTTACTTGCATATTTCTCATATAAATTAAAGAACAAAGAGATACACAAACACAGCTGTATGTTCAACCAGGACCCTAGAAACCCTCCTCCAACTACTGTATTGTAACAGTTGACAGATTTCATTGCACAGTTCACGCAAAGTTTGATGGCAATGGAAAAGCTCAGAATCTGAAAACCTGTAAGAATCTAGTAGTTGTCAACACAAAAAACTATGTTCCTCATTCCCTTTCTGAAGTAACACTGCACCTTGATCTGCTATTGCAACTCAGTTCACAAGTATAAGTGATAATAATGTTTTTTTGTATTGCACAAATGGCAATTAAGTGATCACAAAATCTTTGAAAATAAATAGCTCTGGTAAAACATTTCAAAAACAGATATAAAACATGTACTAAAAATACTAGTTTGATCCGTCAATAAAAAACATGTTACAAGCGGTACTGGAATGTTGGGAGTTTTCAGGAATCAGGTCTTCCATTTTGTAGCCTGAAAAAAAAAAAACAAAGCAATGAAATGAGTTCAATCACCTAAATATCTAAATAAATCTGTGTGGAAGCATCATTACGGCATTGATCTAAATAAATCTATGTGGAAGCATCGTTACGGCATTGATCTAAATAAATCTATGTGAAGCATCGTTACGGCATTGATCTAAATAAATCTATGTGGAAGTATCGTTATGGCATTGATCTAAATAAATCTATGTGGAAGCATCGTTACGGCATTGATCTAAATAAATCTATGTGGAAGCATCGTTACGGCATTGATCTAAATAAATCTATGTGGAAGCATCGTTACGGCATTGATCTAAATAAATCTATGTGGAAGCATCGTTACGGCACTGATCTAAATAAATCTATGTGGAAGCATCATTACGGCATTGAAAGGTCCATAGCTCGATCCCCACCAGGGGTAGCTGTGTTGTGTCCCTGGGCAATGCACTTAGCCCTTTGAACTCATAAGACTGATTTTTCGGTCCAAGGTATAACTTTGTCCCATTTTTGTCTTATTATAAGAGGTCTATACGTGGCGCATTGATGATAAAATAATAACTGCAGCCTGCAGCCAGATATTATTTTATCCTCCATGTATATTGATATTGGACTGACCCATCTCACTCTAAGTGTACACAAAGGCAATACCATTCCAGGAAACGGGGGTTCAAAGGGTTAATCCTGATTGCCTACATGGGGACATGGCAGCACTGTGTACAATGATAAAAGTTGCCTTAACTGGTGGAGTGCTAAATTTTTTTGGGCCTTCAAAATTTGTTAACATGTCTTTGACTTGTTACAATTTTTAGGAAAGTGCCTGTGGGCACTCTCCCATAAATTGTGACAAGGCAAATCCTAAAAGACTAAATAATCACTTCAAAAATAATGTGAACACAGCCACTGAATTTGAAGCCTTCAAGTTGCACTTCAGAATAAAGCCAAAATATGGGCTTCCTGCACTCTACCAGTAAATATTCACAAAAATTTGAATGACACCTAATTTGATATTTATATAAAGGGGGTTTTGGTTCGAACCCCCGACATGGCATTGTAAACAAGAGGGCACATATTGCTAAAGCAATACAATGTCCCCTACCGGACCAATGAGCATTAATAATTATACAAATGTTATAACCTAGATGTGATCAGCATGAATTCCGTTTAAGCATTTCCAAAAAAAGTCTGGAAAACTGATATTTTGGCGCTTTTCCATATTTTCCAAGGACCATAACTCACACAAGAATAATGCAATCTGCATAAAACTCAAACTTGATCAGTAAGTCATCGTTCTATAGTAGGTTACCAAGAATGAAATCATTCGGTTGAAGCATTTCCAAAAAAAGTCCGGAAAACTAAAGCATGACTGACAGACTGACGGATGGACAGAGTGGAAATGAAACTTGATCTGTAAGTCATCGTTCTATAGTAGGTTACCAAAAATGAAATCATTCCGTTGAAGCGTTTCCAAAAAAACTCCGGAAAACTAAAGTGTGACTGACAGACTGACGGATGGACAGAGTGCAAACCTATAGTCCCCTCCGGCGATGCCGGTAGGGGACTAATAAAACCAGCATCCTTTCTTGATTCTATTCTATGGTACAGAAAATTTGAAAAAGAGACATTCTCGCCGATTTCATTGCAGTGCAGAGTGTAGAATTAAGTGACGTAATTACTTGATGAACAAGGATTTATTTTTTAACTAGTGTGTAATTAATTGATAGAGTGCTGCCTTTAACTTTAGGTACCTGCTGTTCAGAATAAAGTCAAAATATGGGCTTCCTGCACTCTACCAGTTAATATTAAACAAAAATTTGAATGACACTTAATTTGGTATTCAAATACCAAGAATTTAATTTTTAACTAATAATTGTAATTAAATGGTAGAGTGCTGGTACCCCATATTTTGTCTTTATTCTGAACAACAGGTACCTAAAGTTAAAGGCTTCATATTCTGTGGATGTCCTTTCATCTTCGAAATTAAATTACTTCATCCTCAGCAGGTAGAGATGCAGGCTTCAAGCTGAGAGGTCCTTAGTTCGAATCCCACCTGCTGTAGCTGCATTGTGTCCATGGGCAAGACACTTCATCCCAACTGCCCACGTGGGGGTATGGTGGCATTGCGTGCTGCACCTCGCTGTGCATTTGTCAACTAATGCTAACCCTGTTTGTGTAAAGTTAGTACATAGGGGAGTCTGACAGCTGCTAGTAGCTGCTCACTGGTTCTCTCTGGGTACTCCACCTTCCCCCATCCAGAAAACTGTCCCGACATGAGGTGTCTGTCGAAAATGTTTTTAAACCCCAATCCCCCCAAAATACTAAAAAATACATATATGGAATGCACAATAAAATTTTCAAATCTGCAGTGAATGAATTTTTGAGCACTGATGCTCACTTAACTACATTTGATTATATAGGTCAAAATTTGTTCACTAGTTATTTTGTTACCATTTATTAGAGAGTGCTTAAGTACACTCTCCAATAAATTGTAATAAACAAAATACATATGAACAAACTATTTTTGTTTCTAACTGAACAGTAGCATCTCAACTGTATATGAAGCTTTTAATCATGTTACTGGCACAAATTCGAGCTTCCAGCACTCACAAGTTAAAAATTTTGGAAAGTCAGAATTTCTTTAAACTATTTGGGAATCTCATCACACACATCAGCCTGCAGCACTCAAAGATTCATCTGACATTATATAGCACTGACCTCCCTTAAACATCAATAAATAAATAAAACTGACTGCTGAAAGTATTATTAATACATCAAGAAGTCCTTTTAGATTACCCTGTCTTCATTTCTTCGTGGTCACCTCAGTAACACAACACTAAACTGACCAAACTGAAAACCTTCAATAACAGATTTGTGATGAATGTTAGAGATGGAAATTTAAATTTTATAGTAAATTTCCTTTCTTATTATACCTATCGCAATTGTTTACAACAGGCTTGCACTACAGTGGAAGTCCCTAACTCAGAAAAATACCCTCTATTTTCTTTTCTCCCAAGCGATTTGGGAAAGAAAAGTGGTGCAAAAGCACGAAGAAAAAATAAGCCAAAACTGGGACGAGTGCGACTGGCACACACCCAGTAGGGGACACTCCTCTCCTTGTTCTAATCCACAGCTTCCGGAACCAGTGTGCAGATGTATAACCAATGTGTCATTCTAATGAATACGCCAACATTGGAGTTATGTGATTAGCAGGGAGGAAGGATTCTTACCCAAAAAAGAAGATGGGAGGGCCTCCATGTAAACAATTGCGGTAGGTATAATAAGAAAGGAAATTTACTATAAAATTTAAATTTCCATCTCTGACATTCATCACAAATCTGTTATTGAAGGTTTTCAGTTTGGTCAGTTTAGTGTTGTGTTACTGAGGTGACCACGAAGAAATGAAGACAGGGTAATCTAAAAGGACTTCTTGATGTAATTTCTTATCAACCTACCTTACAATTGTGTACAACAGGCTAAATAGATAATAGGGGGTTGGGAAACACATAACCAACTCCCACATAACCCGACTGCGCTAGAACCGTGGACAGAAGAAGAGTTCCCTTGGCCTATAAAACCATAGCATCACAACCATTAGTAAATGACAATGGGAGATGAGGCGTATGGCCCTGTGTGACACACAGACAGAAAGACAGTACCAAGAACAGGGCTGAAACTGACCAAGCAAGAACCCTAATGGCTAGGGTTGATGACAGCCTGAGCAGAAGAAAAGAGGGCCTTCATGTAAAAAAAGGTCCTCAGACTGCTCCTGCAACTGACGCAGATAGGTGGAGAAAGTAGAAGCATGTCTCCAGTAGGCTGCCTGCATAACATCTGACAACTGACATAAGCCCAGGAGGTATACAATGCTCGCACCTCGTGGGCAGAAAAGTGATTGGTAATATAATCGCCAGTCGCTAGACGAGCGTATGATGCGCGAATAGCAAGACAAATCCATCTAGAAATGGATTGAGGAGAGATCTTCTGTCGACCAGGGATAAGAGACAGAAATATATCTTTTCCTGTCTTTCCTAATGAACTGCGTCCGGTTGAGGTAAATGGAAATTCCATAAATCGGACAGAGTAAAGGGTGATTAGGTCTCGTTTCCTATTAAAAGGTCATTTCTGAGGTTATTGGATATCCTCAGCCAAATGGCTATTTTGAGCTATAATTTTAGTTTATGGTGGTGTGGATTTAGTAAATAAGTGTCATTAATGGTGATGTGGCCAAAATAATCTGTTGATGGTCTTGATTCAAACTGTGTATTGTCAAGTGCATTTCAATTGGGGGTCAAGGTCACATGGACGTGTTAAATGACTAACCCAGACCTGTTTGGGACCTGACAATTTGCAGTTTACAAATGGGACAATTTTTGTGTAAATTTGCTTTGAGAAAGCCTTCTGAAAAAATGAATAAGAAACCCATATGTTTTTTATTTGTCAGAATGATCATGTTATGCTGTAAAATCCTCAGTGGAGGAATGAGGAATTCCTATAACACAGTTTTATCACTATCGATGCACGAAAATTGGAGATTTATCCCCAAAATGAGAAAATTTTGACCATTTTGGGCCATTTTTTTAGCCATCAACTGTGTCATTCGGCTGAGTGTATTTGAGTGATATTGTACGATTTTTGTTGTGTACAGTTCTCTCCAGAAAGGGCCATATTCAGAGCTTCCAGAAACTATATACATTGTGAGTATTGTGAATAGGGGAGGTAATTTAAATGCGAAATATCCTCGACCATGTTAATCAGAAGCTGCACATTTCTTGAAAAGCCGACATTTTCACCTGAATAACTGTAACGAGACCTTACCCTCAGCAGAATGAAGAGCCCTGATATAGATTGGAGGTGCAGTAGTTTATGGCATCTGATTCTTGGCCAGAAAGGACCAATCATAAAATCCTAGGCCTTTTCAAAGAAAAGTGCCAAATAAGCTTGGAGAGGTACGGATTAGTGCCGATATGACACTTTCCCACATACGAAGAGGTCTCCAAAAGCATGGACCTGTACCCTTAGATTGGAACAGGTTGGAGACCCTGAGAATCAAACAGATATACCAGAAAGTCCACAATCTGTGTTATCGAAGGATTGGCATAATCAGCACACCATCGACAGAAGACCTTCCACTTAGCCGCATAGGCTAAACCAGAGGAGTATCGCATTGAAGAAGAAATGCACTCCACTGCTCGTCTCAAAAAACCTCTGCATGAAGGCACAATGAAGTCAGGTCGACGTAAAACCTCCTCGGGTGACCTTGGCAAAGAAGGTTGTGATGTAGAAGGAGACGTGCCAGAACTGCTGCCAACAGAGAGCAGAGCTGATTGATCCACACCCGCTGAGGCAACAGGGGAGCGATCAGAATGATTCGACAACTGCAGGTTCGTATCTTGGCTAGAACCTGAGGCAGAATCGGAACCGGCGGGAAGGCGTAGCTGACTAGACCGTTCCAATTGAGTGAGAGAGCATCCACAGCGAAAGCCTGAGGATCCAGACACAGGGACACTAAGTGTACACCTGAGGGTTCCAACGGGTCGCAAAAAGATCAATGTGGGGACATCCCCAGAGATCGCAAAGCGACTGGAATACTGTCCTGTGATGCGTCCATTCGGTGGAAATGAACCTGCTCTGTCGGGACAGAGATTCGGCTAGGACGTTCAGACAACCGGGAATGTGACGAACCACCACCCCAGCTTTGAGTTACTGAGTGAGCAGTAGAAGATCCCATCACCGAACCACAGAGACCGAGCAGCCGGAGAATACTTTGGGCTGTCACGGAAGTGGACTGGGTCAGAGTCAGGGTGAAAGCTGAGAGTATTACAGACCTCGCCCGGGGAATCGCCACCGTATTCAGCTGAGTACGGAAGTCCATCCCCAGATGACAAAATGACTGAGAAGGGACCAGGTAAGACTTCTCCTCATTGACTCTGAACCCTAGCGACGTGAGCAGGCTCAAGTGTGTCAACATCTGACTCCAGAAGAGCAGCATTGGAGTGCCTTTGGAAGATATCGTCCAGATACACCAAAATAGTCACCCTGGACTGAGTGCGATGGAAGGCTACCACATGCGACATCAGTCAGATGATGGCCCAAGGAGCCAGGTTGAGGCCGAAAGGCATGGCCTTGAACTGGAAAATTCGCCCCAGAAAAGCGAACCTGAGATACTTTTGCGATGTCCGATGAATCGGAACGTGAAAGTAAGCGTCTCGCAGGTTGATGCTGGAAGCGAAATCTCCCTGGTGAATGGAGCAGTGAACCAACCTGAAAGTCTCCATGCTGAACCTGGGAGCAATGACAAACTGGTTCAGGATACTCAGGTCAATAACCGGTTGGAGTTGGCCGTCTTTCTTCGGCACCAAGAACAGGCGGGAATATAATCCCACTGAATGTATGTTCTTAACGATCTCGATCGCCCCCTTTGACAGGAGATAGTCTACCTCCATGATCAAAAGTTCCAGACGTGAAACATCTAAAGGAACTTGGGTTGGAAGAGGAACTCTCAACAGAGTGGGGTGTCTCCGAAAGGATATCCGCAGACTGGACCGAACATCTAACGCCCAAGGATCAGATGTGATCGTGGCCCAACGGTCTGCAATCTTGGATATCCCTCCTCCAACCTGGGATGAATCGAGGTGAGGACATTATTTCGAGCCCGGCGAGGCCCGTAAGAGGAGAAACCACCTCCTCTGCTAGATGAAGGATCCTGAGACCTCCCTCTGGACTGCCGACGCTTACCCTTACCATGTGAGTATGAGGAAGAAGTGGAAGCAGGAGGATCAGCCCTTGGCTTCACAGAGGAAGCAGAAGAGCATTTGTTAGGCTTGGAATGGACCTGGCCTCCAAAAGAAGGCGGATCAAGCTGGCAAAGCAGCAGCTGATCTTTGGAATGATGCAGGATGTCATCACGGACCATCGCCATGGAATCATGGAATAGTCGCAGACCCATCAAAGAAACGGATCGAAGAACAGCGCCCTGCCCTTCAGGAAGGAAACGGCTTGTATCCAACACAGCGTTCCGGTAAACTAATTCCAAATTATCCATGTGACAGGCATGCGTGTGACTAAGATGCATGAGCATCTTAGAAATCACATGCAAAGGAGCCTGTATGTTGTCAAACTTATCTGGAGGCAGATAAGCAGCCAAGGCAGAGACGAAGTGATCCGAGAGAGAAAGCATGCCTAGCATCTCTCTGGATAAGCCCAACATGGACTCCAAAGTCGCCATAGGAATAACGGCGGACTTGGGCTTGGAGTCCTGATCCAAGACCGTCAAAGTCTGCAGACCAACAGATACCAAAAGGTATCAGCCTAGTGAAGAACGAAGTCTTCATAGCCTTGGAATTCAGCTTTGAGTCCAATGCTGCAAAGGCCTCGACCACTTGTACCAACTGGTATGGTCGAAGGTGCCCAGAAGCAGGTAGCTCCACAGACTAGCCACACGACCACCTGGCTGAAGCCTCCAGCTGGTCTGACGGTTGAAGGAACTCAAATACAAAGTCAAGAAATGCCCCCAGGTCAGAATACTGATGGCTCTCAATGTCAGGTGTGTATGACCCATCGTCTGAGTCATAAGACACATAGCCCATGTCGGGCACACCAGGGGAATCAGGAAGCAGCGGCCTGCTTCCAATCCAGGGAGGCGGCACCGCGGAGGGTGCCTGGAAACCACTATAAAGAACCTGCGTGAGCAAGGAGAGGACCTCCCTGAGGTCTCAACCCATATCTGCCGGTTCGATGTGGGAACGGCCCGGCAAAGTGGCTTCGCATCTGACCCTCTAAACCAGCAAAGGGTCATGATCCTCATGATCCTCTGGAACACCCGATGCATAAACATCTGAATACCGAAATATCCCGAGGATCTGAAGTGCAGGAACACAGGAGAGTTGCCACAGACCTCTGAGGGACAGAAGGTCCAGGCTATACAAAAACGCGCCAGTCCCAAAAGTCCAGAGTGCAAGGACGGAAGCGCAACAGAGTCCACGGTGACCCCACCATGGATATCCAAATCAAAACATGCCGGGCTCGACAGCTGAGAGACCACAACAGAGGGATCGGCCGGCAACCACTTCTGACTTCGCCAAGCTAAAGCCAGGGAAGGTTGAGGCCGATATCCCACATCCAAAGAAACAGAAATCCCTGCAAACCTCTGCAGGGATAAGCCGAGGTGGCTGAAATGGGGACAGCTGAAGTCACTGACAGAGCAGCAGCAGGAGCAGATACATTAGTAGCTGTTGTCAAAGGCAGAAAAGCGAAGAGAGCAACCAAGCTCGGGTCAAAATGAGGAGTCACAACCCTAGTGACAGCCTCAGATGTCGACTGGAGGGGGACAGTAGTCCCGGAACCAGGCATCTCTTCGTCAGAAAGTCAGCAGCTACCACGTTATCCACACCATAGAAAGACTGCAAACCCATAGGAGGGGTATAACTCTCTCCAGGCAGAGTCGAATGGGGAGGCCCTGAACGTCTGCATTCCCCTCCTGCGGGCACGGGAGGAAAACGGCACGTGATTGAACTACACAATAGACTGAAGCTCAAAAGGTGGAAGACCACCCAGCCTACAGGTTCTTTCAATAGAACACCCAAATAAAGTGGAGCATGAATAATGGGAAACTTCAACATGCTAAGAAAACAAAAATGGCCCACAAGGTATCGTCCTAGGCATATCTGGTGAGAGCAATGTAGATGGGAAGGTGAACCCAAAGAAAAAATAAATCAGGACACCCCCCAGCTACCAGATAAAGTGGCAGGAAACAGAGGCCCGACAGGAACAGAAAAGTACCCCAACAGCCAACAAAAGCACTGCCTAGCAAGGCAACATACGCCCATCAAAATTGGAACATGCACAAGTTTCTCTGGGGTAAAGTTCAAAATTTTTGGTGGCTCGACTATGTTTGTCCCCCACTCCAATCATTGCCCATTCCTCTGCCCTGTCTGGGGTAAAGGGTTTCAAATTGTATGCTTGAGTGCACACATTTCATATCGTTTTCACATACACCGCAATCCTTAACACAAAAGTTACAAAATATCAAGTCTATAGTGGAATTCTAATCATTTGTTGACTTTTGAAATAGTTGAGTGTATTTCAGTTTGTCGGTTAATAATTTTTTCAGTTCTGCATTTTGTGTTGATGGTGTAGACCAATCAATAATGAAATCACCAAGGATAACAGCTTTAGAGTTCTGTAAGTATTTGTGATGAATATGACGAAGGGTCCGAGAAAGTGACTTGACAGTAGTTTTTGGAGGTTTGTAGATGGTAACAATCCGTACATTTGGTTGTTGTTGTACTGGTAGCATCCATTTTATTCATAAGATAACTTCTAAAGGGCTGCACGGCTGCTGTAGAAGATTCTCCTTGCTGTTTACAATGGTAGCATCCATTCACTGACAGGTTAACTTCATTGGTAACGATTGACGATAGGTGGTGGCAAGGAAAAGGACATTTTGAGGATCATAACAGCTATAAATGGCAAGGATTCTCGTCATTTAAAAATAAAATGGAGTTATCTGCTCCTGTCACATGCACAACGACAATTGATGATGAACATGGGTGCAAAGTTTGAACAATAAAGCAAGTAAAATGTTGAAGGAGTAGGCGACACAATAGTGTAATGTTTCAAGTACTAAAAGGGGGCATAACTCTGGAAATACAAAACAGAGTTACCTGCTCTTGTCACAAGCACAACGGCAATTGGTTATCAACATGTGTGCAAAGTTTGAACAATATAGTATGTAAAATGTTGAAGGAGAAGGCAACACGATACTGTAATGTTTTAAGTACTAAAAGGGGCATAACTCTAGAAATACAAAATGGAGTTACCTGCTCTTGTCATATGCACAATGGCAATTGGTGATCACCATGTGTGCAAAGTTTGAACAATATAGCATTTAAAATGTTGAAGGAGTGGGCAACACAATACTGTAATGTTTTAAGTACTAAAAGGGGGCATAACTCTAGAAATACAAAATGGAGTTACCTACACTTGTCATATGAACAATGGCAATTGGAGATCAACATGTGTGCAAAGTTTGAACAATGTAGCATGTAAAATGTTGAAGGAGTTGGCGACACAATACTGTGATGTTTCAAGTACTAAAAGGGGGGCATAACTCTGGAAGTACAAAACAAGAGTTACCCACTCTTGTCACATGCACAACGACAATTGGTGATCAACATGTGTGCAAAGTTTGAACAATAAAGCATGCAAAATGTTGAAGGAATAGGCGACACAATACTGTAAT
This sequence comes from Pictodentalium vernedei, assembly GCA_031216915.1. NCBI lineage: Eukaryota > Metazoa > Mollusca > Scaphopoda > Dentaliida > Dentaliidae > Pictodentalium > Pictodentalium vernedei. The sequence goes on from CM062292.1 coordinate 157,861,992, forward strand.
GTTTTAAGTACTAAAAGGAGGGGGAGACATAACTCTGGAAATACAAAACAGAGTTACCTGCTCTTGACACATGCACAACATCAATTGGTGATCAGCATGTGTGCAAAGTTTGAACAATGTAGCATGTAAAATGTTGAAGGAGTAGGCTACACAATACTGTAATGTTTTAAGTACTATAAGGGAGCATAAATCTGAAAATACTAAACAGAGTTACCTGCTCTTGTCACATGCACAACAGCAATTACTGATCAACATGTAAAGTTTGAACAATATAGCATGTAAACCTTAGGAGGAGTAGGTGAGACAAAAATTGTTTACGGATAGATGGATGGACTGACAAACAGACGGATGGATGGACAGACAGACAGACAAACACCATAACATAATATGTCCGTCAAAAAATGGCGGGCATATAAAAGGGAAAAGGGTAGAAATTCTACCCTCAACAGAGCGGAGAAAAGCTGCAACAAAAGGCCCCAGCTGACACCTAACTCAGATAAAAGCAGTACCCAATGGGTTAGTATTAATGAACAAAGGATCGAAACAGCACAGTACACAAAATTCGCGCGTGAAATTGCTATCGAGATTTATCATGAAAAATACAGTGAATAATCAAGAGAATATATAAAAATTCAGCCCTGTATGTCTGGATAGTGAAGAAACAGCTATGAATCCACAATTCAGAACAGGAAACATCGTTAACATCGAGTCAAAAGGTATCATTGTTGATGAGCAAAACGATCTGCATCCTGTAAGATGGCGGTAAAAAAGTTAAAAAATTTATAGTAATTTATATATTTTTTATACTTACCAATGACCCAGACATAGCTGGTGCTAACTCTTAAAATATAGGGCCAAACACAAATTTTGCCCCCCAATCCCCAAAATTTGCATCTAAAACTAAAGAAAACATGTCCTGAAAGGCCCTCCACACTTCGCCCCCACTGCGCATGCGCAGTGTCAAGGACGTTCCGAAATTGGCGCCATTAATCATTCTAATAACCAGTGCCTGGTAAGCGCTATGTACTCAGCGGGGAGGCAAGAGTTCCCAACTCCTGGGAGGGCCATCCCCGTCTGGGTCATTGGTAAGTATAAAAAATATATAAATTACTATAAATTTTTTAACATTTTTATACTGTACCAATGACCCAGACATAGCTGAATAGTAAAAAGGCTGGAGGGCCAAGGACATAGAGCAAAATGGAATACGCTCAATAAAATAAAATAGAGTCATCCCCTGTAGGGAAAAAGAAGTAATAGGCCTTACATGTATCTTTCTTATTTATGATAAATTAGAAAGATACAACACCTTCCAAAATTGAGCTTCATACATCCATGTACTCTATTAATATCCAATATAATCCTTATACTAATAATTTTTAAAGTAAGCCAATAAATAAGTAAGTCTAGAGAATAGAGACTCTTATACTCCTAAAAGTGTCTGAGGATTGCATAATCATGTCCGTTGACATATGCAATATTCAAAAGCTATACTTTAAAAACTAAGACTTGAATGAATTTTAAAAACCTAAACTTCTCAGTAAACAACCATCCCAATAACAGCTCAGAATTACTAACTCCGGAGGAGATATCCCCTTGTTTTCATAGTAAAACAGGTGACCCAAGGGAACACCCTCCCCCCCCCCCTTTTTTTCTTGCCCTGGGTCAAATAGCCCAGAGCGAAGAGGGCAGCAGAACGGAGACACTGCCGAAACAGACAGCCTACCTAGCTATAGTAGCAACTGTTAAGTGAATGACATTCTGAGCAGTAGATAATAGACCTAACAATAGAGGCCTCCAGAAATGGACTCGATATTTCTGAGATAAAAATTCATGAATGTGGATGGCTGAGCGCAATGAGCAGCCTTCAAAAATCTATAATAGCGACACTATTAATGTAAGCCCAAGATGTAGAAGAACTCTTACTTCATGAGCCGAAATCTTAAGCACAACTGCTAAGTCAATGATATACCATAAGCAGTACCGATAATTAATAGAATCCATTAACAATAGAATGGAGCGTAACGTCCTTCTACTAGGCATCAAAGACAGAAGAAGCTTACGCCCATAGTAATAAACAGATATCTGTTTATAAATACATAAACTCTACCCGGAAAGAGTAAAGGCCTATGCCCGTACGAAGACGGAAGGACCTTAATAACAATAGGTTCCGGATATTAGGAGCCTAACTCTTATGCAAAAATCCAACCTAAATAGTAACGGAAGTAGTGATTCCAAAACTACGAAAGTGAAAATCATCCATCGATAGTGCATGAAACTCACTGACTCTTCAGTAAAAGAGAAACCAACAGAATTACTGTCTAAAAGGTCAGAATTTGAAAACTACTGTTTCCAGAGGCTCAAATGATTAATTAGCTAAATAAGAACCGAAGTTAAATTCCATATAGGAATTTAATCTAAAGATTCTAAGTCTATTTATCAAAAAGTTACTAACTGACTTAGATAAAGAGACATAAGACTCAATTGTAAACTATCCTAGAGTGCATAGGTATGAGGAAACATAAACCTATAACCTTAATAATAACAGGCTGCAGTAAATCTTGTGAAACAAGTATACTAAAAAATTGCAATGAGTAGTATGGAGGGATCAACAATATGAACATAATGATCCCTACACCAACGACGGAAGAGCCTCCACTTTAGCCGCATAGAATAGCGAAGAAGAGGATCTCCTATAGTAAGAAATCGCGTCCAAAGCTCGTCCAGTACAATGCTTACAATGCAATACGGACCACACAATGGAATGCATGAAGGTTGCGACCTTGCGGGTTGTGATAAAGATGACACGATTTACCCAGTGAAAAAAGATCCTCACATTGAGGAAGATTTCAAGTTAAGTCCCACAGTAGACAAGAGAGTAAATTACCCATGATCTCTGTGAAGATAGAGATGCTATCAACAGAAATGTATTGTGGTTGTTTATCTTAGCAATACCTGCTGAAACAACAGCACCGGAGGATACGCGTATCCTATCATTCCGTCCTATAGATCAATAGAGCGTTAACAACATTAGCTCAGAGATCTGGACAAGCCAACACATACGTCTGCAATTGATTAGCAAGCTGTGTCGTAAATAAATCATCATTGGGCGCTCCCATAGATAGCAAATCTGATTGAATACTTGTTTGTTGAGAGTCCATTATGACAGCAACAAGCGACCCCTAAGTGAACGGGAGTCCGGTAAAACAATCAGACGACCCGGAATATGATGGACCAAAACAGAACTTGGTGTACTATAACCAACAGACGGATTCTTTCCATTAAATTGAATAACGGAAACGAAAGAGTGCCTCCCTGGTTCCGGAGATACGCCACTACTGTCGAATTAACGGACAGGATTTGGGCATGCGTTTCTGAATAATGTTCATGCAATGACATAAAGCAAGCCTAAAAAACATTATTCCGCAGAAGAAAATTGTTTGCTAAGAGACTGCGGAACCCAAAGACCCTGGCACTTCGAATCCGTTGGGATCAGTATTATATCCCAATCTGTTTGACTGGCAACCGTCATAACAGCAACACTCGGGTCTGGCAACTGCAGTGGCACTCTCTGAGTCAACCACCGAATGTTTGCCCCAGTCTGAATCTCTTGTAACACTAGATAGACAAGAGAACGTGTAAATCGAGCAATTCATGGATTGCCGAAAAGTTGCCGTCGAAGAGAAGCTTCTCCGAGAACGAAGCGACTCTGAGAGAGTTCTTAACCTTACTATCCACGCGCGTGGATGTAGCTAGGGCTGCGTCACGTCTAACCAACTCCAATCAGCCACTGAAGGGCGGAGTTATACGTGAACAAACTACTGCCCTCAAAAGAAATTACATTGAGAATAATATCCCATAAATCTTTTCTTGAAGACGTAATGATAACGCCTCACGTATGATAAAGCGTCTAAGTTAAGTCTACTAGACATCATTGTCGTTTCCAACTTTGAAGTTGGAAAAGACATAGACGGCGAAAAAGAATATTTCCAGTCTTTAACCACACCGTCTGGACGCATATGAACTCTCGGTATGCCCTGCACTGCCAAAATAAACTATTCGTAGAAATGATAAAACGGCAGAAATGAGCAACGCGGACAAGAAACTAAACTATCATGCTTAGTAGTAGGCTTGTATGCATATATAGTGTCGAAAAATAAAACACATGTTGTAATGAAATTATTGGACTGCGTCGGTAAGTCAGGGACAATGTCCCCGAACCGATCGAAAATTCCGAGTCCAATGACGCTATAAGTCTCTTATCCAACATCGCAGCAATGTAGTCCGAAATAACAATCACTGGAAGATAATGCCAGAAGATATGAATGGCAGCTTCCGATACTACTAAAGGGAAAACTCGAAATCTTTCGAATCCCTTTCGCCATCCTGTCGGACCCTATAAAGCGTTCGGTCGTCCGTACCTGATGCAACCACGGACCGCACCGACCCAGCGCCGTCGGATAATTCCTGATTCGACCAAGAAACTGTCAATTGCTGGGATGCTGCGAAACAACTGTGCTAACTCGGATAGCACGTCCGTCACTGAGGCCTGAGGAGAAGCGGTCCTACAATGCATTGCCGCTGAAAGCTCCGTGATCGTTACCCCGTGCATACTACCAATATGCGAGCGAACGGAGTGTATAGGCCTCGTGTCCCTTGGCTACCGGATGGCGCGACCTATTCGCCGTGGAATCACTGAATGACGAAACTGATCGGATACTCGAGGTCACGTAGCCAATGTGCGGTCGTGTGCCCTGCTGTGAGGATGAGGAAGCATTATGGACAGTCTCTCGGACTATCAATATAACGGAGCGTCCCGACCGACAGACATATGCTCCGAATGTAAAATATCAGAACCACAACATGCGGTCCCCTATGTTGTTGGACGAGAGAGGGACCTCTCTCGCTCACAGCCCGGACGGACCTGGACAAGCCAGGAACTGGACTAACAGGCTTCCTCCGATCTGTCCTCAATCTGCCGTCACTGGGTGAGTACTAAAGTAATTAAAGTGCTCGCATCACCCAAATCTCCTTCCTAGACCGCAACGGACGAACCCGGCAGCCGAACCATTCGATGAATGCACGCTACACCAGGTGAGCTAGCGAATGTCACTCCGTAGGCGATAGACATATTCCATGAGCACTTATTGCCGCTAGCTCTTCATTAACTATGACGACAGAGGCACACTTTTGAAAGACATCTCCGTAACTTTGCGAACAAGAAACCAGAAATGCTTGATTATAGCAAGCATATAATAATAATATATATAGCGTCGTTCAATAATTCGAAAGTTTGTGTGACATTATTGGACTATGTCGGAACTGAGGGACGATGTCCCTGAACCGAACCAAAAATTTCTAAGTCCACCGACGCAATCAGTTTCTTATCCGGCATCGCAGCAATCTGGTCCGACGAAAGAAGCTGTAGAAGACCAAGTCAGATGACATACACAACAGCATATGTAGTTCCGAAAGGGAAAGCTCGAAATCCTCCAAATCCCTTTCGGTATCCCGTCGGACCGGATGAAATATTCGGACGTCCGTACCCGCTTCCGCGGAGCGTCCCGACCCAGCATCGTCGGATAAAAAAAAAATATGCGACAGATTCAGTTGATGCTGGGATGCTGCGATAAACTGTGCTATTTAGGAAAGCACGTCCGTTCCCGAGGCCTGTGCAGTAGCAGTCTTACTATGCATTGCCGCCGGAAGCTCCGTGTACGTTCACTCCCACACACTTCCTATGTGAATGTCCGGAGTCTGCAGGCCTCTTGTCCCTGGCTACCGGATGGTGTGACCTGGTCGCCGATGATTCTCTGACTGGCGAAGCTGACTGGATATCCGTGGTCACGTAGCCAAGAGCGATCGTGTGCGCTACCATGAGAAGGAGGAAGCCTTATTGACAGTCTACTCCGGACTGACTATATGTCGGAGCGTCCCGAGCGACGGACGTATGCTCCGAATGCGAAACATTTGTACCACAACATCTGGGGCCAGATGTTGTTGTACGAGAGAGGGGCCTCTCTCGCTCGCCGTCCGGATGGACCAGAACGAGCTATGAACCGGACTAAAAGGCTTCCTCCGTTCTCCCTCCGATCCGCCGTCACTGGGTGTGCATTAGGTTGATTTATAGTGCTCGCATCACCCCAAAATTCCTTCTAGACCGCAACGGACGAACCCGGCTGCCGAACCATTCGGTGAATGGACGCTACACCGGGCGAGCTAGCGGACGTCAAAGGCCGTCGAACCTACTAGGGTCCTCTTAGGCATTTGGCGTATTTACATGAGCACTTTTCCGCTAGCCCTTCATTAATTGTGACGACGGAGGCACACTGTTGGAAGACATCACAGATACATCACCCTAATCTTGATCGTCTGAAATAGAAATTGATAAAGTAGAGTGACCCTGCGGGGAAAGGACCGGAGTGTCCAATTCCCCAATAACATACCGTGACATACGCTTCCCATATTGTCATCGAAATCATACGATACAGAACAGGAGTTAATGGAAGTACACTGACCACATATAGAATGATTATAAAGTCAGAGGAAGACTTCCTCTTATTACAATTGATCAATATCCTTTCAATGTGAAAAGAAAACAAGTCCTGGTACTCGCACTAACCCCTGGCAATCAAAATACATAATAATAATATGATCCATTAATATAGAAAAAATAATTGAAATCAAAATATTTTGAAAAAATATTTTTTCAGAACAGCCCAAGTTTCTGAAAAGTAACGTTGAGCCCCAATGGATCCCAAGCCTAAGTGTGGACAAAAATTTTAAAAATATTTTAAACAATTTATTCAACACTTACGAACAATAATAATGTATCTAGTTATGATTAAAATAACATCAAGATATTATTTTCCAGAAATCCCCCCCTCACACAGAGGGCTGTTGTAAATGTAAACAATGAGTGTAAAAACACTAAAATAAGACTCCAGGCACCCAGGCCCGAAATCAGTTACCAAAAATACACTATCTGATGCAAAACAGAGACATCCAGGGAAGAAACTGCAGAACATCATATGGTAGATGCAGAACACAACGCCTAACCACCCGTAGGTGAAGACGTAAACATGGGGAAAAGAACAGAATTCATTCTGTTATTCAGCTAAAACTCCCAAGAAAATTTAGTAATAATAATTACAAAAACTATGCCAAAAGCATGGGAGAATAGCAAGGGGGGACTTAAAGGACAGGGAGAGAGGAAAACACTTAAAAAACAGTGTAACTAAATAATCAGAATGACAACAAAATGGCTGCTGCCTCGAAAATAGGTAACTTAACATAATTTCATTAAAAAATTTTAAGTTACAGCCCTGATAATATTCTGTCACACATTTTTTCCTCTCCTCCTTCTCTATCCTCCTTAGAATCACCATTTCACTAATATTTATGTGTCTGGCATCATTTAAACTGAGATTTACAAGCACAAAGATCAGTCAGATGTTAACTGATGAAGGGCCAAACTTAGAATGATTAATGGCGTCAATTTCGGAACGTCCTTGACACTGCGCATGCGCAGTAGAGGCGAAGTGTGGAGGGCCTTTCAGGACATGTTTTCTTTGGTTTTACATGCAAATTTTGGGGATTGGGGGGCAAAATTTGTGTTTGGCCCTATATTTTAAGAGTTAGCACCAGCTATGTCTGGGTCATTGGTACAGTATAAAAATATCAATAGCTCCAATCTAGAGGTCTCCCCAAACAAGCATACCAGGTTTCAAAGCAATCAAATCATAAATGTGCCCTGTAGGGTGTGCCAAAGGGAAATATTGTGGTATGACTAAACTGAGTTCTAAAAACGTTGGCCGCGTCAACATTTTTTGACGGAAATTGAAGAAAATCAATAGCTCCAATCTAGAGGTCTCCCCAAACAAGCATACCAGGTTTCAAAGCAATCAAATCATAAATGTGCCCTGTAGGGTGTGCCAAAGGGAAATATTGTGGGATGACTAAACTGAGTTCTAAAAACGTTGGCCGCGTCAACATTTTTTGACGGAAATTGAAGAAAATCGATAGCTCCCATCTGGAGGGCACCCCAAACAAGCATGCCAGGTTTCAAAGCAATCCGATCATAAATGTACCCTGTAGGGTGTGCCAATGGGAAATATTGAGTCTTCTGACTAAACTAAGTTCTAAGAATGTTGGCCACGGCAACATTTTTTGACAGAAATTGAAGAAAATCGATAGCTCCCATCTAGAGGTATCCCCAAACAAGCATACCAGGTTTCAAAGCAATCTGATCATAAATGGGCCCTGTAGGGTGTGCCAAAGGGAAATATTGAGGTCTGACTAAACTAAGTTCTACGAACGTTGGCCATGGCAACATTTTTTGCCGGAAATTGAAGAAAATCGATAGCTCCCATCTAGATGTCACCCTAAATAAGCATACCACATTTCAAAGCAATCAAATCATAAATGTGCCCTGTAGGGTGTGCCAAAGGGAAATATTGTGGTTTGACTAAACTAAGTTCTAAGAACGTTGGCCGCGGCAACATTTTTTGACGGAAATTGAAGAAAATCGATAGCTCTCATCTAGAGGTCACCCCAAACAAGCATGCTAGGTTTCAAAGCAATCCGATCATAGATGTACCCTGTAGGGTGTGCCAAAGGGAAATATTGAGTCTTCTGACTAAACTAAGTTCTAAGAACTTTGGCCGCGGCAACATTTTTTGACAGATATTGAAGAAAATCGATAGCTCCCATCGAGAGGTCTACCCAAACAAGCATACCAGGTTTCAAAGCAATCTGATCATAAATGTGCCCTGTAGGGTGTGCCAAAGGGAAATATTGAGGTCTGACTAAACTAAGTTCTACGAACGTTGGCCGTGGCAACATTTTTTGCTGGAAATTGAAGAAAATCGATAGCTCCCATCTAGAGGTCACCCTAAATAAGCATACCAGGTTTCAAAGCAATCGATAATAAATGTACCCTGTAGGGTGTGCCAAAGGGAAATATTGTGGTTTGACTAAACTAAGTTCTAAGAACGTTGGCCGCGGCAACATTTTTTGACGGAAATTGAAGAAAATCGATAGCTCCCATCTAGAGGTCACCCCAAACAAGCATACCAAGTTTCAAAGTAATCTGATCATAAATGCGACCTGTGAGGTGTGCCAAAGGAAATTGTGGACATACGTACTAATGTACGTACGTACGTACGTATGCCGACGGACGAGAAGTGATGGCAATAGCTCAGCTTGACTTTGTCAAGTTGAGCTAAAAATCTTCTTCAGATCCATCAGTTAGAATCTTTTGATATAATAATCTTTAATTTAAGATTTACATGTATAGTATGGGACACAGCAATGACAAACATCTAGGTAATGACCTGATAACAAAGGTACATATAAAGTATTGTAACGGTCTGTACATAAATGCTGATCGTAGCCTGTAACAAATGTATAGGTAAAGTATTGTAAAGGTGGGTGACAGTTAGATGCTAAACTAGAAAAGAAATCTTTGAGTCCCAGAGTGTGTCTGACTGAACCCAAAAATATTTGTTCTCATAGCGTTCCTGTCCCAAGGTGATAACAAAGGTACTCAAGAAGTTTCGTGAAGATCGGTTCATAAATACAGACTCTAGCCCAAGCTTCATGTGCACTTACTGTGAAAAAGTAGCACTGAATAAATCAAAGTTCATCTAATTTGCATAATTTCTGCACCAGAAAAAAACCCATATTATATCTGATGTACTCCATGTTACTAAACATTCATACAAAAATTTATTCAAATCAGAACTTTCATACAGAAGTTCTGTACAAAAAACTGATTGCACTAATTTTGGTACAAAATGGCTGCTGGCGGCCATCTTGAATTTCAGACTGCACTCAAAAACACTCATTCTTGTTCCATGGTGATAACAAAGGTACCCAAGAAGTTTTGTAAAGATCGGCTCATAAATACAGCCTCTAGCCTGAGCCGTATAGAAGTTGTGTACAAAAAACTGATTGGACCTAATTTCTGTACAAAATGGCCACTGGCAGCCATCTCGAATTTTGGACCGCACACAAAAACACTCGTTCTCGTCCCAAGGTGATAACAGAGGTACCCAAGAAGTTTCCTGAATATCAGTTCTTAAATACAGACTCTAGCCCGAGCCATATTGAAATGTGCACTTACTGTGTATAAGTAGCACTGAAAAAATCAAAGTTCATCTAATTTGCATAATTTCTGCACGAGAAAAAAAACCTGTATTATATGTGATGTATTCCATGTTACTAAACATTCCTACAAAAATTTATTCAAATCGGAACTTTCATACAGAAGTTCTGTACAAAAAACTGATTGCACTAATTCTGGTACAAAATGGCTGCTGGTGGCCATCTTGAATTTTGGACTGCACCCAAAAACACTCGTTCTCATCCCACGGTGATAACAAAGGCACCCAAGAAGTTTCGTAAAGATCGGTTCATAAATACGGCCTCCAGCCCGAGCCGTATTGACATGTGCACTTACAGTGTATAAGTAGCACTGAATAAATCAAAAGTTTATCTAATTTGCATAATTTCTGTACGAGAAAAAAACCTGTATTATATGTGATGTATTCCATGTTACTAAACATTCGTACAAAAATTTATTCAAATCAGAACTTTCATACAGAAGTTCTGTACAAAAAACTGATTGCACTAATTTTGGTACAAAATGGCTGCTGGCAGCCATCTTAAATTTCAGACTGCACCCAAAAACACTCGTTCTCGTCCCATGGTGATAACAAAGGTACTCAAGAAGTTTCATAAAGATCAGTTCATAAATACAGACTCTAGCCCGAGCCATATTGAAATGTGCACTTACTGTGTACAAGTAGCACTGAATAAATCAAAGTTCATCTAATTTGCATAATTTCTGCACAAGAAAAAAACCCGTATTATATGTGATGTATTCCATGTTACTAAACATTCATACAAAAATTTATTCAAATCAGAACTTTCAAACAGAAGTTCTGTACAAAAAACTGATTGCACTAACTAAAGTACAAAATAGCTGCTGGTGGCCATCTTGAATTTTGGACTGCACCCAAAACTACTTGTTCTTGTCACACGTTGATTACAAAGGTATTCAAGAAGTTTCGTAAAGATCTGTTCATAAATACGGCCTCTAGCCTGGGCCGTATTGGAATTTGCAGTTACAGTGCTGAAAGTAACACTAAATAGATCAAAGTTAGTCTGATTGGCATAATTTATGCACGAGAAAAAAACCTGTATTATATGTGATGTATCCCATGGTACTAAACATTCACACAAAAAATTATTCAAATCAGCGCTTTCATTTGGAAGTTCTGCGCAAAAACTGGATTGCACCTAATTTTGTACAAAATGGCTGCCAGCGGCCATCTTGAATGTCAGACCAGACCCAAAAACACTTGTTCTCGTCCCACGGTGATAATAAAGGTACCCAAGAAGTTTTGTAAATATCGGTTCATAAATACGGCCTCTAGCCCGAGCCATATTGGCATTTGCACTTACAGTGCTGAAAGTAACACTAAATAAATCAAAGTTAGTCTAATTTGCATAATTTACGCACGAGAAAAAAACCTGTATTATATGTGATGTATCCCATGGTACTAAACATTCATACAAAAAATTATTCAAATCAGAGCTTTCATATGGAAGTTCTGCGCAAAAATCTGATTGCACCTCATTTTGTACAAAATGGCTGCCAGCGACCATCTTGAATTTTGGACCAGACTCCAAAACACTCGTTCTCATCCCACGGTGATACCCAAGAAGTTTCATAAAGATCGGTTCATAAATACGGCCACTAGCCTGAGCCATGTTGACGGCACGACAGACGGACGACGGGCCATGACAATACCTCAAATTTGGCTTCGCCAAAGTTGAGCTAAAAATGATTTGCAAGCTTGATTAACTGATAGAGAGCTACATTATCTTTGGTCCTCAAAATTTATTAAATTATTTTTACCTTGTTAAAATTTTTCGGAGAGAGCCCCATAAATTTTAAGGCACTCTCCCATAAATTTTTATTACAGACTACATAATTTCACTTTGAATATGATATGAAGTACATCCACAGATTGTGATGCCTTTATTGAAGTACCTTCACTTCAGAACAAAGTCGAAATATGGGCTTCCAGCACTCTATCAGTTAACCCTTTACCTAACAAATCAGTCACATCTGCTCTCAAGTATGCAAATTCAGCAAATAAAAAAATTAATTTTCAAAAAATTTCAACAAAAACATATCCTGTAACACCTCATGGGAATGAGCTCATTCCCATGAGGGGTCACATGATATGGTTTTGTTGAAATTTTTAAAAAATTTGAAAAAATCATATTTAAAATAATAAATTTTGATACTGTCTGCATTGGGTGAAGGGTTAAATGTACAAAGAATTTGACTGAAATAAAATATCTATAAACACAATGTAGGGACTGTATAAACTTACTGAATTAGCTAAGGCATCTCTTGCATAATAATGTTCAACTGTATGTGGTGTCATTGTTCGCATATAATTCTCTAGCTGACTTCGATCTCTCAAGGTCACTAATGTCTGAAAATAATATATGGTTGCATTGAACTATAGAAATGGTATTGGACATGCATGATTGGACACATCAATATGTTACTAAGTTAAGTGACGGTCATGAATGTCACCAGCCCATGAAAACTTTGTGCAGGTTTTTTGTACGAGCGCCGCGTTAATGTCTGTGGGTTAAGTTTTGAAATTTTCATTTGTAGTGGACAGGCCTTTTCGGAGGTTTCATCATTCTTTTCTTCGTATAAACTTGTTCATCAATCTTTTCTGGTCGAAACGTAACTTTTCAGGTATGCAAAGACTGACACCTGACTAACGTTGGCATGTTGGAAGCTGACAACAGACAGACTGCAGTGGCTCAAATTCTCAATATTACTCAATCAGTGATTAGCAGGTTGTGGTCATGCTACCTTCAGACAGGCAATGCTGATGACAGATGTCAGTCAGGTCATCCAAGGGTGACAACTGCTAACCAGGATCGTTTCATCTGAACCACAGCATTATGTAACTGCCATCAAAGTGTATCAGAAATTGGACAGTTGCTGCACCGAGCGACAGATGTGCAAGTCAGTGGTTAGAGTATCCGAACTCGTCTACACAGCTGGAATTTGTACCTTCAACCTCGAATAATTCCACATTTGACTGAATGTCACATCATAAAGGCATAATTGGTGTGGAGCACAACATAGCTGGAACAATCGTAAATGGAGCAGCGTCATGTTTTCCAATGAATCGAGGTTCACTCTCGACTTCCATGACAGGCGAAACAGAGTGTGGTGGTGGCAGAACGAACGATACCATGACGTAACCGTTAGGCAGCACGATCGTTTTGGTGGTGGATCGGTTATAGTGTGGGGAGGCATAACCATGACAAGCAGAACAGCATTACATGTCATCCAAGGGCGTGTCACAGGGCAGTACTACCGTGACAACATGTTAGCAGCTCATTTGGTGCCATTTGCACGACATCAAAGCCATCGATTCATTTTCTAAGATGACAATGCAAGAGCACTCAGGGCCTGTGTTGCTACAGAGTTCTTCCAGGAGCAGAACATCACTACACTGCCTTGACCAGCACAAAGTCCAGACCTTTCACCAATCGAGCACGTCTGGGATACGCGTTGCAGCCGCCTTCGGCAATGCCAACAGCTCCCTACCAATGTCCAGGAACTCGCCGCTGCACTGCAGGAAGAATGGAATAACATCAGTCAAGCTGATACTGGACATTTGATGAGGAGTATGCCAGGTCGGATCCACACTTGTCTCGCGAACAGAGGAGGATTTACAAGGTACTGAGGTCTTGCACTGAATGAGGTAAATTCTCTGACTGACCATCCCATGTCTTCTACAGCTGTGTGAGTGGAATGTGTGCTTGTCACACACACAACTATCGCTGAAATCATTCACCAGATGACACAGTGCAATGCCTCAACAGTCTTTTTGATGAAAATAAAAATATATTTCTTCATATATCTCACGGTTATCAAATATCCCCTACTTTTTTTTGAATAGTATATATTTTCAACTTAACTGGTGCCAACAGCACTCTCCAATAAATCACAACCAAACAATTTTATTTAAAACATTTCTTCTACTGCCAAGCAAACATCAAGTTAATGGCAGCACTTTTCAATAGAACCATGATAGTGGCCTCTGGCACTCAACCAGTTAAAGAGCTGGTTTGGTGTAAACCCAAGCTTCCCAATACATTTAATGCATTATTTCTCAGAAAAACGCAGTTGTGTTTCAGCTACTGTTTCTGAAACCCACTTATTTGACACAAAAACATAAGAGCAGCTTGTTCACACCTTTGTTACTAGTCGTCTTTACTGCTGTAACGGTCTTTGGATAGGTTCTAAAAACACCACTCTTGAAACGCTACAGAACATACAAAACTGCATGGCATGTGTCATGACCTTTCCAAGAAAGTACAGTCACATTACACTGGTCCTTTTAGCTCTCCACTGGCTTCCAATCCCAATTCAGCAGAGAATTCAATCTATTTTTTTTTCTTCTCTTTGAATTCATCAAGGCATCTGCACCATCCTACTTGCCTAATTTGCTTACCAGTAACAAGCTACAGAGATCAATTTGGTAATCATTTTTAAATCAAATTTATTCTGGTTCAGCCTTCACTTCACTTCACTTTGGTAATCATTTTTAAATCAAATTTATTCTGGTTCAGCCTTCATCTGAATTAAGTTCTACTGGTGATAGGGCATTTGCCATTGCTTGGCCAAAGCTATGGAATTCTCTTCCAACCCATCTAAAAGAAATGGATTCCTTAAAATCATTCAAGTTGGGTATTCACCAAAATTGCCAATAAATTTTCATTATTTTTTTCATTTTTTAACTCAAAAACAAAGGTTATGACCACTCTTTGGAATGAGCTCGTCAAGCTCATCCCAAAGAGGGGTCATAACCTATGTTTTTGAAACAAAAAAATGAGATAAAAAATGAAAAAAATTACTTATTCAAGAATTTTGTTTGCAAGTGTTGTCTGCTTATCATGTTAGGTAAAACATACCGTTTCCAAAGGGAATTTTAGTATAGACACTGAGCACCATGTGTGGATTTAATGCTATACAAACATTAAAATTTTTTAGTAAATTTTGTTTCTTAACATACCTACCACAATTGTTTACAATTGGCTGTAACGTAAGTGCAAGCCCTACTTTGGAACTAACTCAAGCTTTAGAGAACTTTTCCAAACAAGTTGGAAAAGTAATAGAGTGTAAAAGCACGAAAAAGATCGAAAAAAGGGTCGAGCGAGACCAGCTCTCGAAAGTACACAGGTACTCTCTCTGCACACCTCTTGTGTTTACCGAGTGCATGCGCAACAACCTTGACGTCAATTCTGTATTTCTGCCAACGAGAAGTTTGTGATTTAGCGGGGAGGCATCGATATCAAAGATATCCCCAAGGAGGGTGGGCCTCCGGTAAACAATTGTGGTAGGTATGTTAAGAAACAAAATTTACTAAAAAATTTTAATTTCTTTTCAACCTACTCACAATTGTTTACAACTGGCTGAATAAACAATAGGAGGAGGTGAATCATATAACCAGTACCAACAAGAGTAGCAGAAAGAAGCAAGGATAGCAGAGAACAATAGCGAAACCTGTAATGAAGATAGAGAGAAGGCACCTGAAAAGAACAAGGCTGAGCGAAGGACAACCTCGATAAAAACAATTTTAACGAGGGTGCACAACAGCCTGAGCAGCAACGAGAGGGCCTAAAGAATAAAGGTCCTCAGATTGCTGCTGAAGGTGGCGGAGATAAAAGGAGGAGAAGGTAGAGGCATTCCTCCAGAAAACCGCATTCATAACATCCTGGAGAGAAACAGAATTGGAGAACGCCCAGGATGTAGAAATGGCACGAACCTCATGACCATTAAACCGGTTCGAAACAAGATCCGACGCAGACAAGCGGGAATAAGCCAGCTTGATTGCGAGACAGATCCACCTCGAAATAGAATGGGAAGAGATCGACTGCCTCTTAGGAATGAGAGACAGAAAGAATCTCTTCCGACCCCTCTGAATGAACTGAGTGCGAGTAATGTAAGTCTTGATCGCATGAACAGGACAAAGAAGAGGTTTCCGGCCATCGACAGCAGGGCGAGCCTGAATGCAGATGGGAGGAGGTACTGAATCAGGAAGTTGATTCTTAGCCAGAAAAGAGCAATCAGTAGTGAAGGTGACACTGTTAGCCTCATTTCTGAAGAAGGCAGAATCAACAGATAGCGCATGAAGCTCACTGACTCGACGAGCAGAAGCAAACACTAGAAGAAAAGCCGTCTAGGTGAGAAAACGCATATCGGTCTTAGATAAAGGCTCGAATGGTGCCCCCTCCAAACAATGCAACACCCATGCCAAGTTCCACTTGGGTGTAAGACGCAAAACTCGAGGCCTCTTCAAAGAAAAGTGCCGAATTAGTTTGGAGAGAAAAAGATTACGACCGATGCACCGCTTTCCCACATAAGAGAAAGTATCAGACAGCATAGACCGATAGCCCTTAATCGTAATAGGCTGGAGGCCCTTGGAGTCAAAAAGATATACCAGAAAATCCGCAAATTTGAGCGATTGACGGATCATGGTAATCCACATTGTGATCTGCACACCAGCGGCAGAAAACCTTCCACTTCGCAGCATAAGTCATGCCAGTGGAATGTCGCCGCGATGCAGAAATGCACTCCACTGTTCGTCTCGAAACACCTCTACATCGCAGACTGGACCTGATAAAAGACAGGCGTGAAGGGACAGGCTCGCCAGGTTGTTGTGATACTTCCTGGGATGACCCTGGGAAAGAAGATCGCGACGTAGAGGTAGACGAATCGGCCGATCTGCCAACAGAGGCCGCAGCAGATTGATCCACACCCTCTGTGGAGACAGAGGTGTGATCAGAATAATCCTGCAACTGCAAGCACGAATCTTCGCTAATACTTGAGGAAGAATCGGTGCAGGAGGAAAGGCATAGCCGATCCAACCTGTCCAGTCCAGAGACAGAGCGTCGACTGCAAATGCCAGAGAACCTGGACAAGGGGAGACAAAGGTCTCTACCTGATGATTCCAGTGAGTAGCGAAAAGGTCGACCTGAGGACGGCCCCACTGCTCGCAAATCGCCTGAAACACCGACCGATGTAGTATCCATTCGGTTGGAAGGACACTGTCGCATCGGGACAGGGAGTCTGCTAGGATGTTGAGATGCCCGGGAATGTGTCGAATGGACACCCGAGCGTTCACATCCCGTGCCAACAGAAGAAGATCCCGAGACAGCCAATACATGGGAATCGAATGTGTGCCTCCTTGATTCCATATGTAGGCCACTACTGTCGAATTGTCCGAAAGAAGTAGGACAAAATGGTCCGACAGATGAGGGATCCAAAGCCGAAAACTCAACAGAAGAGCAAGGAGCTCCTTCTGGTTGATATGAAGGCCCACCTGCTCGCTGTCCCAGTCGCTGTGAGTAGACAGACTGAGAAGATCCAACGTCGCACCCCAGCCCTGATCGCTGGCATCTGCAGGAAGGATGCGATCGGCCAAAGGAAGATCCAAACGAACACCCTGTGTCAGCCAGGGAATATCGGCCCAAGGGTGGAGGTGACAAAGCAGAGACCGAGGAATAGTGAGTTCCAGGTCCAGCGGATCTACATTTGGACACCAATGATCCAACAGGAAGTGTTGGAGAGGTCGGGCAAACAAGCGACCAGCGGAATGAGATCTGTCACCGAACCGCAAAGGCCCAGCATCCGAAGGAAAGTCCTGGCCGAGACCGAGGAAGACTGAAGCAGGTTCCGAGTCAAGGCGGAAAGAATCGTCGCCCGAGCATGGGGGACCGACACTACATTGTGAAGAGTGTCGAAATCCATCCCCAAATGACGGAATCGCTGAGAAGGAAGGAGATCCAACTTCTCGCGATTGACTCTGAAACCCAGCGACGCTAGCAGACAAAGAAACTGCCGGACATCTAACTCCAGAACAGCAGCATCGTGGTGATGCTGGAGGATGTCGTCCAGGTAGGCTGACGAAGTCACAGCCGACTGAGTACGGTGGAAAGCAAGCACATGTGACATCAGTCGGGAGAAGGCCCAAGGAGCCAGGTTCAAACCGAACGGGAGAGCTCTGAATTGATAAACTCGATCCCGAAACGAGAACCGAAGGTATTTCCGTGACTCCAGATGAATAGGTACATGGAAGTAGGAATCCTTCAGGTCGATACTGACAGCAAAGTCGCCCTGATGAACTGAACGTCGAACCGACCGGAAAGTCTCCATACTGAAACAAGGAGCTATAATGTACTCGTTTAGGATACTCAGATCGATGACAGGACGAAATTGGCCGTTTTTCTTCGGCACCAAGAAAAGTCTCGAGTAAAACCCCGGTGAAAGGGTGTTCCTGACCACCTCGATCGCCCCTTTGGAGAGGAGATTGTCGATCTCCTGCACCAGAAGGTCCCGACGCAGAGAATCGAAAGGGACCTGAGTCGGAAGGGGCACCCGAGATAAACTGGGGTGCCGATGGAAGGACAGTCGCAGACCAGATTGAATGACGTCGAGGAACCCAAGAGTCCGACGTTATCTCTGTCCAATGGTCATAAAACAGCGACAGCCTTCCCCCGACATGAGGCGAATCGAGGTGAGAACCTTCACTTGCGGCCTCGATGAGGCCCCCGAGAGGAGAAACCACCTCAGGAAGTGACAGAGTTCTGAGACTTTCCTGCCTGAGGCTGCCAGCGAGCCTGGCCACGTCGGCGCTTCTTAAGTGCAGAAGGAGCAGACAGAGCCGACGTCGCCGATGAGGCAGATGCAGCAGCACGCTTGGCGGGCCTGGAACGACCACCACCCGCAGCAGCAGGTTGGTCAAGCTGTCGCAGCAAAAGCTGGTCCTTCGAATGACGAAGAACTTCGCCACGAGCAGCTTCCACGGAACCATGGAACAACTGAGGTCCCACCAAAGACGCAGACCTCAGAACTGCACGTTGCTGAGAAGGAAGGGATGGTGAAGAATACAACACCGCATCCCGGCGTGCCAGCTCCAAATTAGCCGTGTTACAGGCGTGAGCGTGTGTCAAGTTCATAAGAGCCTGTGACAAAACGTGAAAAGGCACCTGAGCGTCATCAAACTCCCCTGATGGAAAATATTCAGCCAGAGCAGCGACGACATGGTCCGCGAGAGATAACATACCAAGCATCTCACGGGACAGGCCCACCATAGACTCAACTACCGACATCGGGAGAACTGCCGACTTAGGCTTAGTCAACCCGAGGGAAGAAGAATCCTCATCCACAGTAGTCATCCCTTGGAAGACTGGTGGAGAGACGGAATCGTAAACATGAAACCGCGATGGAGGCAGAAAGGCATCAGCTCTAGAAAAGAAGGAACCCTTGAGGGCCTTAGAATGCATTTTGGCGTCTAAGCCCTGGAAGGACTCAACAACCTGAGCCGACTGCAGAGGACGCAAAGCCCTAGAGCTATTAGGCTCAACAGGGTTACGGCACTCCACAGTGGACCGCGGCCGGACGGTCACAGATGGCTGGTCTGAAGGTTGAACTTCCGGCAATAAGCCGAAGACGAAATCCAAAGCCTGCCCCAAGACTGACGAGGCAGCCCATCACCTTCCAGATAATCGTCATCCTCCATAGCAGAGGAGACGTAGCCCAACTCGGGCTGACCAGCAGAAACCTCCTGGGAAGACTGAGCAGTATCCACGGGGCCAGGCGAGACATCTCGGCGACTGACCAAAGGAGCTTGTGCCTCAGGAGGCACAGGGAGGCCAACTTGAGGGTTGCCAGAAAGCAACCGGGTGAGCGCCAAAACGGTCTGACGCAGGTCACCCTGAGAATCCGTCGCAGCAGCATCGCACGACGGAGTGTCCTCCCAATGGACCCTTCTGCTAGAAGAACCCAAATCCTCAGAAGAGACCGACGTTGAACGTCGATCGGCAGACAGAATAGGGATACGGTGAGAAGACACCGGAGGATAGTCCCGATTGTGACGCCCAGGGGCCATCACTGTCCTCTGCGAAACAGAAGGTCCTGCCTGCAAATCCTCGAAAGAGACCGACGGCGCACGTCGATCGGTAGCTGGACCTAGGACACTGTGAGAAAACACCGGAGGATTGTCCCAAGAATGACAGGAACCTGTCATTGGCCTCTGCACGGCAGATGGCCCCAACTGCCCATCCGCTGAGACCGACGGCAAGCATCAATCGACACCCAGACTTGGAACACAGTGAGGAATCACCGGAGGAAGGTTCCAAGAGTGACAGCTAACAGGGGCTGTCACTGACCGCTGCCGAACAGCAGGCCCTGGATGCCAACCTTCCAACACCATCCTGCAAGGCCGCACACTAGCAGAGGAAGGAGGAACAATAAACGATTCACTCGAGGGACGAGGAATCGCTGCCGAAGCGACCGACCGGCTCAACCGACTAGGAGCAAACCTTGCCAGATGAGACGGAGCAGACAGCAAACCTGCACAGCCCCGCCGTGAGGCTAGGGGCAGCTGAGAGCACACAGACACACCAGCAGATACAGCCTCGGTCCCCCAAGACTGTAGACCATCCCCAGAGGAGATGGAAGAGCCACCATCAGACAGAATAGGATCTGTAGTAACAACTTCCTCAGCAACTGTCGACAGCGTAGGAGGCAGATCGGAGAGGGTCACCGAGCTGACCTCGGAGAAGCTCTCTATGAAAACAGACGCCTCAAGAGTGACATCAGAAGACAAAGAGACCATGGTCTCCATGTCAGGTATCACTGAACTAGCACCATCAATAGTTGCAGATGAACTCGCCACAGAAGACAGATCCGAATCCTGTGTGACAGAGTCACCACATGCACCAGCAGAAATGTCTGCTACGGCACGGCTACCCTTACCCCCGAGAATGAGGGGTTCTAGCTCTGGACAGAACCACCTTGTTAACAGAAGCCCAGAATTTAGAGGACCAAACCCCACAAATACCACATGATTGGGTCTGAGTGCAATTGTTGCATGTGACACATGTGGAATGAGAGTCGTCCACATGCTTCACTTGCAAGCAAGAGGTACAAGGAATAGTCTTTGGCATTATATGAATGAAAATGGAATCAAGCTTCCCGCCGATGGAAAACAGCACAAAGGTTGTGTTCACACGTGGGGGAAAAACAAGATTAAGTGAGAAGAAACAAGCAATAATGATCAAAAATAACATTAATCAAAAACTATTTTGGATAGCTTGATAAAAGGATACAATCCACTTGCACACAATGAAATGCAGAGCACATATAATAAGTTGTTCACGAAGAATAACAGCAAAGTAGCATGAGTCACAAAAATTTCCTACCATGTACAAATGGCAGAAATAAAAGGAATTGACGTCACGGTTGTTGCGCAAACGCTCGGTAAATGCAAGAGGTGTGCAGAGAGAGTATCTGTACTTTCGAGCGCTGGTCTCGCTCGACCCTTTTTTCGATCTTTTTCGTGCTTTTGCACTCTATTACTTTTCCAACTTGTTTGGAAAAGTTCTCTAAAGCTTGAGTTAGTTCCGAAGTAGGGCTTGCACTTACGTTACAGCCAATTGTAAACAATTGTGAGTAGGTTGAAAAGAAATTAATATTATTATGCGAATCAAACTGCATTCACATAGTTTCCAACATCAATTCCAAAACAGCTGGAAACAGTCACACACACTCACGCCAGAGTGGATACAGATAGGCGATAGCAGTGAGCACATAAACTCTATTCACCACACCTTCCACCCCCTACCCCCCTTCTATAACAGATGTCAGCATGGTGCTGTTCATAGCTTGAGCCTGCCTTGACCGACTCACAGAAAAATATTTAAAATCATAGTAACAAACTAATCTTCATGAAACAATAAATGGGAAAAAGACAGAAATGTCAAGTGAATGCTCAATACTTAATAAAAAAAAATATGTTACATTCCTGTTCCTTAAAATAATGATTCCAAATGAATATCCTATAAAATTACCATCAATTGAATAATTCTGAAAAATACTTTCAGAATAAATCCAAATACACACGCCATATAACTATTTGTTTTCAGCCTGAAAGTTCAAAACATGAAAACTGTTGATGTTCATTGATCTTGCATTCAACCGTCTTGTAAAGGGGCTGTGATGGGTGCACACTGAGAAAACTGGAAATATATGTTTGGTATTGGATGCTGTTTGAGCTAAAATGGTAAAACTATTCAGATCATGACCAAAAAGGCTTGAAATGGGAAAAAATGGTTGAAAACTGATGTACAATTATTTTGAAGGATTTGCATGGCTTCTCTGTTTTGTCTCACCGAAAGGATAATAAAGGGTTAACCTTTTTACTGATCCAGTGACGTGAAGTCAAGAAGCATAAATTGTTTGATTGGTGGAATCACCAATTCAAGCAAATCATCACAGTATTTGGCAATTCTGCTGTCAGGACACCTTTCTGGGCACTTCTCATGGGAATGGCAGGAAGACAGCCTGCCGGGCTATTCCATTCCCATGCAGTATATATACTATTGCTATGTTTGTATTTATTATTTGTTTATACTCTATATACTGCAAATAAATAATCAATTATCAATCATTACGTGTACAGTACCCATATGAGACTGGTCAATAAATACCCCAGTTATTGATGCTAAATTTAGATTAGTGCTGTCTATTTATAGAGGAACTATTTATGAGTGGGCGTGTTCAATTAATTACTTATCTTCATTTCCAACAGAGCAACAATAACAGGAACATTGGCTTTGATATATTTTATTTCATTCAAGTGTTCTAACTTTTAACGAGCAATAAACTATAGAAACATACTACACTGCACATAGATATTAACATAAATAAGTTTGTTTTTTGCACATTGATATTTACATAAATGAGTTGTCATTTTTTAATTTTTAACTTCATTTGGTTTCTTATAACTAACATTGCAGTACGTTCAACGTGGATTGAAACAAAAACGCCACCGCAGTGTGTTCTCCTCCGTGGAGTTCCAGTGGACCGCAGTGTTTGATCAGTGGAAGACAGTTTTCAAAACACTGTGACCCACCGTAGTCACGAGCGTTAACGATTAGTTTAATTGCTTTCGCATGTCCGTTTCTCTGCTGATTAATAAATACTGTCTTGTGACGTCAACTGGCAAGACTACTGCGTTTGTTACTGGTAGTAGATAATTTATTTTAAATTAAAATTGGAATTTGGAGGAGGCAGACGGCGACTATTGCTGTGGTTTGAAATTGTAAATTGGGAATAGAACAGTCAGTTCCATTTGGTTAAGTACAAAGTCCTCGTCACTTTCGAAACTAAACTGTCGTGTTTGCGCGATCGATTTGATCGCGCAAATAAATAAACCAGACTTGAGAAAAACAACTAATATTCGCGAAGTTCCCAATTTCACATTTTGTTTACAGCTGTAGGCCAACACGTGATGAGCCGTGTTTTTCTTGGGTGGGAAGTCGGGGCGAAAAAGCCTCCTGCGCCACGAAAGTGCCCACGACGCACGGCTAATGATCGAAGTGATACCAGTTCACGACATTGAGTCAACTCGACCAGCACATCCTCTTTCCTGTCTTACTCTTGTCGGGCAACGCAATTAAAGATTCTTATAAAAATGATATAGTAAAAAGAAAATATAGTGTTTTTGAATGGATACCAAAAAGTATCTCACTCAAGACTGAAACTAATGATTATTTCGCAGGGGGGAGGGGGGTGGACGGGAGATATTTGCATACAGAAATAAATATCCTTCATCCAGTTCTGTAGGGGTTTGTACATACTTTTATACTCTTTGCATTTGCAGATTTTTCAACGTTCCTCTACATTGTTGTTATTTATATTATCAATTGAAATAGCTAAGTCTGTGTGTCTGTAAAAATACGTGGGTGAATTATGAATATAAGGGAGATGCTGAATTAAAATATCTGCGAATGTGCCATTCTAAGAGAGAGTACGCTTCAGTGAGAAAGAGATAGAGAGAGACAGATATACGTGATGGGTGGGGGGGGAGGGAAGAAAGTGCATGTGGGCGTATGTCTGCATATTACTCTCTGTGTGTTTGTGTGTGTGTGTGTGGGGGGGGGGTGTCTGCAAGGGTGTGTATTTTGCTGTGCGTGCATGTGTTTTAGTTTTTCGGGTTTGGGTTTTTTTGTTGCTGTTGTTGTTGTTTTTTTGTTTTTTATGAACTACTGTAAAAAAAGACCTACCTGTGTCTCATAAGCCTTCATAGGCTGGATTTCATATAAATATTTTGAACATACCCTATGTATATTATGCATGCGTATTGAAATGTGACACTTAAATAAAATATTATTCTACTGCTACTACATTAAAGTAGTCGGGATTGAAGTGATTAATTAGGTACAGTAGATTAAACTACCAATTACACAAGGTGTGAAATGACATTTGAGTGGTGCGACAAAGCACAGAGCTGTCCTTCAAACCAAAATCTGTTTTAACACCTCTGCATATGACAAGCTGGAGAAAAAATAAGAGACAAATCAATATAATAATTACTTTTTATTAATTCAGTAAGCATAATTATAACCATATGTAAATAAAATCAATAGAAAATAATATTTTTTTTTATTTCCAATAATGATACGCCGATCGACAAGCCAGACCACCATACATCGTAACCCTAGCTCAAACATGCTCCGAAATTTCGTATTATAATTTTTTTGTTTTGTCCCCCCACACGTGTCTTGAAACCCCAAAAATTAAAATAGGTCTTTCAGACAGGAGATTTTAGTTCCTCTATCGGAGATTTTCTGGCGCCACCCCTGATTTTTGCGTGCAGCCAGCACATCAAAAATTTCAGTGTCTTGGCAGTGTAAGATTCAGTCATCCATACCACTCCTAAATGGTGAAGTAAATAGCCCTCCCCCTCCCTCCCCATCCCCGAAACGAGGCAACTGGACCCCAGACTCCCATAAACCCACACGCACAAATAGGTCTATATCATTGATTGCTTGCCGATCTGCCCCCCCCCCCCCCCCCCCCCCCCCCCCCCCCCCCCCCCCCATCTTGGTCAGTTTTCCTTGTTAGTACATGCAGGCGCTTCAATATATGGATTCCGAAGCATCTTGGGCTGAAACATCCCAGGGCCACCACAAGCATTCCTTTTTCGTTAATGTAGTTTATTTATGTTAATTCCACTCTCAACATTTACATTTTAACATTCCACTCTGAACTTAACTTTTAAAATCATCAATCGGATTCCCTTCCTCCCCAACCCACAATTTATTCAAAATTCAATACCGGTAACATGATTCTTCTTCGTCAATAGCTACAGTTAGGTAAAAGACAACTGTAGCTATTGTCTTTTACCTAACTGTAGCTATTGACGAAGAAGAATGAAATAGGCCTATATCATTGATTGCTTGCCGATCTGCCCCCCCCCCCCCCCCCCCACCACCCCCTCCCCCCCCATCTTGGTCAGTTTTCCTTGTTAGTACATGCAGGCGCTTCAATATATGGATTCCGAAGCATCTTGGGCTGAAACATCCCAGGGCCACCACAAGCATTCCTTTTTCGTTAATGTAGTTTATTTATGTTAATTCCACTCTCAACATTTACATTTTAACATTCCACTCTGAACTTAACTTTTAAAATCATCAATCGGATTCCCTTCCTCCCCAACCCACAATTTATTCAAAATTCAATACCGGTAACATGATTCTTCTTCGTCAATAGCTACAGTTAGGTAAAAGACCGTCGGGGAAATGTCCAGATATTGTACTGGTCAAGTTATAATTTTTCAACTCACATCCATGATTTCAAATACTGTATAATATTTATTTTTTCGTAATTCCTCGAGTTCTAAATCGATTTTGATGAACAACATTACGAATCGCAATAGTTTTCAATAACCTTTTCAAATATTGAACTATCTTTTTAATATTTCAAGTAAAAATAAAAGTAATATTTCACTGACTGTGAAAAAATTTGATCTAATTAAAAGCCGGTGACTGAGAGATCAAAAGATAAACCGACGTCAGCCGAACATCCCATCACACAGTTTGACATATTCATGCGATATTAAAAACACAATTCAAACTCCATATTTTGATTGTTTTTCCTGCCATATTAATGCTTTTTATTATCAAAAAACATGTATGGAGCATACGTATTCAATTTATACTTAAGTGTAATACCTAACAATCACTAAACAACAATGAACTGAAACTATTTTTGGTGGAAGAATAAACCTGATTACCGCACTTGCAAAAAACACAAGTTAATTATAGATAAATTGAAGACACGTGGTGGGGTTTTGAGACCCCACCTCGTAGTGTAATTAGTGGGGTCTCAATTTCTGTGTTCATATGGGCAGCGTACACGACATGATTATCACCACTAAATTACAACTGGAAGACATACACGATAAGTTTAAATTATGTATGTTTAAAGTTATATTTGGATGAGTCAGGTAGAGTGAGTCCAATGAAAATGCATTTTTAAAAATTTATTGAAAGTGCCTAACAGCAATTATCAATGAAATATAATTGAAGAAACTCAACTAAACAATACTATTTTAGGTCCCACAAAGTAGATCTTTTGTTTCTCAGGCCATTTTTTGTAAAATTATTTTATTTTTTATTTTTGTAATTATTTCTCTGCCATCAAAGTTAATGTTCTTGGTTTGTTTTATGTTTTAGGCCCCATAATCTACATAAGAGTGTGGGGGGGGGGGGGGGGGGGGGGAGTGTATTTTGTCCCTTGAGTGCAAGAAGGCTTTGCAATGCTAAAGCATTGCAAAGTCTTGTTGCACTCAAGGCACAAATTTTTCAATTTTATTAACTTGAATCAAATATTAGACATAAACCATTTAATTTTTATTTTTTTAAGTTTGCATTGTGGCAACCAAAATGACAATGTAGCAGGGCCTAAGAAACAGATTTTTAACTTTTTTAGGCCTTATTGTATCTTTATTTCACAAATATCCAAGGAGTGTAATGCTTCCATCACTTTGAAATAGTGGACTAATAATGTCCAGGGTATCTTTTGGGTGTTTACAGGGGTAGAATATGGAATCCATTCCCGTGGTATTCTGGCTTGACTTTTCCCAATTTCCAGCCCAATGTTTCCCAATCTCAGTCCCCACTCAACAGAAATTTAATTTGCAATTAGTGTCCTGCACTGGGCAGTCATAAGTCAGAAACCAATAATTGCCAGCCTAACAAATTTAGCTTCACAATTAATGTCTTCAATTCAATTCGAAGGTAATATTTCTTATTGTTTGTATGTTTCTTCTCCTCCAAATTAAATTCCCAGTTAGAATCCCCAAATGTGAATTGTCCCAATAGTAGGACTCCAGACCCCCAGGACCCCAGACCCTTTTCCAAAAGAGGGCAAAAGAATCCCTAAGGTCTAACAAACAAAAAAACCCTCACATTTACAACAACTTTAGTGCACTTCATTTTCTTTGCTAAAACCAGTCTTCTGTCAACGTCGTCTATCAAATTCAAATATTTTTCAATAATCTGTAAAGAAAATGTATAAAAGAAATACTGTTTTACAAACTGCATAGAACAGCTATTTATAGAAAAATATGAAAGTAATTCTTATGGACAGAAACTTTTATTAACTACGATAATACAAAATGCTAAACAATATTTCTTGATATCCACTGACTTGATGGATATCAAGTTATACATTGATATGAATTAACAAGCCCATCCCACATTTATCACACTCCAATAAATCAACAGATAATTCATTTCAATTGTTTTAATTGATATATTCCATCCCACTGAATCTAAACACAGGTGAGGGACTATTTAAAGGCTAGACTGATTCCATGCATAACAACATCAAACTCCTTACAGAATTTGACTGCTGGCTTGAGAAGTTTTCCCACAGTTCTGCTGAGGACCAATAATGACTGTTAGGCTACTATCACTGTTGGCGGTGTGATAATGAAGTGTTATGTCTCAAAACATTGTGTTATTAGTATTATTATTACATGCTTGTTCTATGAAATCCTCATCTACAGCAACACTAAACCATGTGGAAAGTTAAAAAATTTATAGTAATTTATATATTTTTTATACTTACCAATGACCCAGACATAGCTGGTGCTAACTCTTAAAATATAGGGCCAAACACAAATTTTGCCCCCCAATCCCCAAAATTTGCATCTAAAACTAAAGAAAACATGTCCTGAAAGGCCCTCCACACTTCGCCCCCACTGCACATGCGCAGTGTCAAGGACGTTCCGAAATTGGCGCCATTAATCATTCTAATAACCAGTGCCTGGTAAGCGCTATGTACTCAGCGGGGAGGCAAGAGTTCCCAACTCCTGGGAGGGCCATCCCCGTCTGGGTCATTGGTAAGTATAAAAAATATATAAATTACTATAAATTTTTTAACATTTTTATACTGTACCAATGACCCAGACATAGCTGAATAGTAAAAAGGCTGGAGGGCCAAGGACATAGAGCAAAATGGAATACGCTCAATAAAATAAAATAGAGTCATCCCCTGTAGGGAAAAAGAAGTAATAGGCCTTACATGTATCTTTCTTATTTATGATAAATTAGAAAGATACAACACCTTCCAAAATTGAGCTTCATACATCCATGTACTCTATTAATATCCAATATAATCCTTATACTAATAATTTTTAAAGTAAGCCAATAAATAAAGTAAGTCTAGAGAATAGAGACTCTTATACTCCTAAAAGTGTCTGAGGATTGCATAATCATGTCCGTTGACATATGCAATATTCAAAAGCTATACTTTAAAAACTAAGACTTGAATGAATTTTAAAAACCTAAACTTCTCACTAAACAACCATCCCAATAACAGCTCAGAATTACTAACTCCGGAGGAGGTATCCCCTTGTTTTCATAGTAAAACAGGTGACCCAAGGGAACACCCTCCCCCCCCCCCCCCCTTTTTCTTGCCCTGGGTCAAATAGCCCAGAGCGAAGAGGGCAGCCGAACGGAGACACTGCCGAAACAGACAGCCTACCTAGCTATAGTAGCAACTGTTAAGTGAATGACATTCTGAGCAGTAGATAATAGACCTAACAATAGAGGCCTCCAGAAATGGACTCGATATTTCTAAGATAAAATTCATGAATGTGGATGGCTGAGCGCAATGAGCGGCTTTCAAAAATCTATAATAGCGACACTATTAATGTAAGCCCAAGAAGTAGAAGAACTCTTACTTCATGAGCCGAAATCTTAAGCACAACTGCTAAGTCAATGATATACCATAAGCAGTACCAATAGTTAATAGAATCCATTAACAATAAAATGGAGCGTAACGTCCTTCTACTAGACATCAAAGACAGAAGAAGCTTACGCCCTTTGTAATGAACAGATATCTGTTTATAAATACATAAACTGTACCCGGAAAGAGTAAAGGCCTATGCCCATACGAAGACGGAAGGACCTTAAAATAATAGGTTCCGGATAATAGGAGCCTAACTCTTATGCAACAATCCAACCTAAATAGTAACGGAAGTATTGATTCCGAAACTATGAAAGTGAAAATCATCCATCGATAGTGCATGAAACTCACTGACTCTACAGTAAAAGAGAAACCAACAGAATTACTGTCTAAAAGGTCAGAATTTGAAAACTACTGTTTCCAGAGGCTCAAATGATTACTTAGCTAAATAAGAACCGAAGTTAAAATCCGTATAGGAATTTAATCTAAAGATTCTAAGTCTATTTATCAAAAAGTTACTAACTGACTTAGATAAAGAGACAAAAGACTCAATTGTAAACTATCGTAGAGTGCATAGGTATGAGGTAACATAAACCTATAACCTAAATAATAACAGGCTGCAGTAGATCTTGTGAAACAAGTATACTAAAAAATAGCAATGAGTAGTATGGAGGGATCAACAATATGAACATAATGATCCCTACACCACGACGGAAGAGCCTCCACTTTAGCCGCATAGAATAGCGAAGAAGAGGATCTCCTATAGTAAGAAATCGCGTCCAAAGCTCGTCCAGTACAGTGCTTACAATGCAATACGGACCACACAACGGAATACATGAAGGTTGCGACCTTGCTGGTTGTGATAAAGATGACACGATTTACCCAGTGAAAAAGATCCTCACATAGAGGAAGATTTCACATTAAGACCCACAGTAGACAAGAGAGTAAATTACTCATGATCTCTGTGAAGATAGAGATGCTATCAACAGAAATGTATTGTGGTTGTTTATCTTAGCAATACCTGCTAAAACAACAGCGCCGGAGGATACGCGTATCCTATCATTCCATCCTATAGATCAATAGAGCGTTAACAATATTAGCTCAGAGATCTGGACAAGCCAACACATACGTCTGCAACTGATTAGCAAGCTGTGTCATAAATAAATCATCATTGGGCGCTCCCATAGATAGCAAATCTGATTGAATACTTGTTTGTTAAGAGTCCATTCTGACAGCAACAAGCGACCCGTAAGAGAACGGGAGTCCAATAAAACAATCAGACGACCCGGAATATGACGGACCAAAACTGAACTTGGTGTACTATAACCAACAGACGGATTCTTTCCATTAAATTGAATAACGGAAACGAAAGAGTGCCTCCCTGGTTCCGGAGATACGCCACTACTGTCGAATTAAAGGACAGGAATTTGGGCATGCGTTTCTGAATAATGTTCATGCAATGACATAAAGCAAGCCTAAAAAACATTATTCCGCAGAAGTTAAACTGATTGCTAAAAGACTGCGGAACCCAAAGACCCTGGCACTTCGAATCCGTAGGGATCAGTATTATATCCCAATCTGTTTGACTGGCAACCGTCATAACAGCCACACTCGGGTCCGGCAACTGCGGCGGCACTCTCTGAGTCAACCACAGAATGTTTGCCCCAGTCTGAATCTCTTGTAACACTAGATAGCCAAGAGAACGTATAAATCGAGCAATTCATGGATTGCCGAAAAGTTGCCGTCAAAGAGAAGCTCCTCCGAGAACGAAGCGACTCTGAGAGAGTTCTTAACCTTACTATCCACGCGTGTGGATGTAGCTAGGGCTGCGTCACGTCTAACTAACTCCAATCAGCCACTGAAGGGCGGAGTTATACGTGAACAAACTACTGCCCTCAAAAGAAATTACATTGAGAATAATATCCCGTAAATCTTTTCTTGAAGACGTAATGATAACGCCTCAGTAAGGCGGATTACGTATAATAAAGCGTCTAAGTTAAGTCTACTATACATAATGTCGTTCCCAACATTGAAATTGGAAAAGACATAAACGGCGAAAAAGAATATATGCAGTCTTTAATCACACCGTCTAGATGCATATGAACTCTCGGTATGCCCTGCTCTGCCAAAATAAACTATTTGTATAAATGATAAAATGGCAGAAATGAGCAACGCGGACAAGAAACTAAACTAACATGCTTAGTAGCAGGCTTGTATATATATATATATAGCGTCGAAAAATAAAACACATGTTGTAATGACAATATTGGACTGCGTCGGTAAGTCAGGGACAATGTCCCTGAACCGATCGAAAAATCCGAGTCCAATGACGCTATAAGTCTCTTATCCAAGATCGCAGCAATGAAGTCCGAAATAATAATCACTGGAAGATAATGCCAGAAGATATGAAAGGCATCTTCCGATACTACTAAAGGGAAAACTCGAAATCTTTTGAATCCCTTTCGCCATCCTGTCGGACCCTATAAAGCGTTCGGTCGTCCGTAGCTGATGCAACCGCGGACCGCACCGACCCAGCGCCGTCGGATAATTCCTGATTCGACCGAGAAACTGTCAATTGCTGGGAGCTGCGAAACAACTGTGCTAACTCAGATAGCACGTCCGTCACCAAGACCTGAGGAGAAGCGGTCTTACGATGCATTGCCGCTGGAAGCTCCGTGATCGTTACCCCGTGCATACTACCAATATGCGAGCGAACGGAGTGTATAGGCCTCGTGTCCCTTGGCTACCGGATGGCGTGACCTATTCGCCGTGGAATCACTGAATGCCGAAACTGATCGGATACTCGAGGTCATGTAGCCAATGTGCGGTCGTGTGCCCTGCTGTGAGGATGAGGAAGCATTAAAGACAGTCTCTCGGACTGTCAATATAACGGAGTGTCCCGACCAACGGACATATGCTCCGAATGTAAAATATCTGAACCACAACATGCGGTCCCCTATGTTGTTGGGCGAGAGAGGGACCTCTCTCGCTCACAGCCCGGACGGACCTGGACAAGCCAGGAACCGGACTAACAGGCTTCCTCCGATCTGTCCTCAATCTGCCGTCACTGGGTGAGTACTAAAGTAATTAAAGTGCTCGCATCACCCAAATCTCCTTCCTAGACCGCAACGGACGAACCCGGCAGCCGAACCATTCGATGAATGTACGCTACACCGGGTGAGCTAGCGAATGTCACTCCGTAGGCGATAGACATATTCCATGAGCACTTATTGCCGCTAACTCTTCATTAACTATGACGACAGAGGCACATTTTTGAAAGACATCTCCATAACTCTTCGAACAAGAAACCAGAAATGCTTGGATAGCAAGCATAAAATAATAATATATATAGCGTCGTTCAATAATTCGAAAGTTTGTGTGACATTATTGGACTATGTCGGAACTGAGGGACGATGTCCCTGAACCGAACCAAAAATTTCTAAGTCCACCGACGCTATCAGTTTCTTATCCGGCATCGCAGCATTCTGGTCCGACGAAAGAAGCTGTAGAAGACCAAGTCAGATGACATACACAACAGCATATGTTGTTCCGAAAGGGAAAGCTCGAAATCCTCCGAATCCATTTCGGTATCCCGTCGGACCGGATGAAACTTTCGGACGTCCGTACCCGCTTCCGCGGAGCGTCCCGACCCAGCATCGTCGGATAAAATATATGCGACAGATTCAGTTGATGCTGGGATGCTGCGATAAACTGTGCTATTAAGGAAAGCACGTCCGTTCCCGAGGTCTGTGCAGTAGCGGTCTTACGATGCATTGCCGCCGGAAGCTCCGTGTACGTTGACTCCCGCACACTTCCTATGCGAACGTCCGGAGTCTGCAGGCCTCGTGTCCCTGGCTACCGGATGGTGTGACCTGGTCGCCGAAGAATCCTTGATCGGCGAAGCTGGTAATATATCGGCGGTCACGCAGCCAAGGTGCGGTCGTGTGCGCTGACGAGAAGAGGAAGCCTTAGCAGTCTCAGCGGACTGCCTATACAACGGAGCGTCCCGAGCGACGGACGTATGCTCCGCTTGTGACACATTTTGTACCACAACATCTGGGGCCAGATGTTGTTGAACGAGAGAGGGGCCTCTCTCGCTTGCTGTCCGGATGGACCGGAACGAGCTATGAACCGGACTAAAAGGCTTCCTGCGTTCTCCCTCCGATCCGCCGTCACTGGGTGTGCATTAGGTTAATTTATAGTGCTCGCATCACCCCAAAATTCCTTCTAGACCGCAACGGACGAACCCGGCTGCCGAACCATTCGGTGAATGGACGCTACACCGGGCGAGCTAGCGGACGTTAAAGGCCGTCGAACCTACTAGGGTCCTCTTAGGCAATTGGCGTATTTACATGAGCACTTTTCCGCTAGCCCTTCATTAATTGTGACGACGGAGGCACACTGTTGGAAGACATCACAGATACATCACCCTAATCTTGATCGTCTGAAATAGAAATTGATAAAGTAGAGTGACCCTGCGGGGAAAGGACCGGAGTGTCCAAATCCCCAACAACATACCGTGACATACGCTTCCCATATTGTCATCGAAATCATACGATACAGAACAGGAGTTAATGCGAGTACACTGACCACATATAGAATGATAATAAAGTCAGAGGAAGACTTCCTCTTAAAACAATTGATCAATATCCTTTCAATGTGAAAAGAAAACAAGTCCTGGTACTCGCACTAACCCCTGGCAATCAAAATACATAATAATAATATGATCCATTAATATAGAAAAAATAATTGAAATCAAAATATTTTGAAAAAATATTTTTTCAGAACAGCCCAAGTTTCTGAAAAGTAACGTTGAGCCCCAATGGATCCCAAGCCTAAGTGTGGACAAAAATTTTAAAAATATTTTAAACAATTTATTCAACACTTACGAACAATAATAATGTATCTAGTTATGATTAAAATAACATCAAGATATTATTTTTTAGAAATCCCCCCCTCACACAGAGGGCTGTTGTAAATGTAAACAATGAATGTAAAAACACTAAAATAAGACTCCAGGCACCCAGGCCCGAAATCAGTTATCAAAAATACACTATCTGATGCAAAACAGAGACTTCCAGGGAAGAAACTGCAGAACATCAGATGGTAGATGCAGAACACAACGCCTAACCACCCGTAGGTGAAGACGTAAACATGGGGAAAGAACAGAATTCATTCTGTTATTCAGCTAAAACTCCCAAGAAAATTTAGTAATAATAATTACAAAAACTATGCCAAAAGCATGCGAGAATAGCAAGGGGGAACTTAAAGGACAGGGAGAGAGGAAAACACTTAAAAAACAGTGTAACTAAATAATCAGAATGACAACAAAATGGCTGCTGCCTTGAAAATAGGTAACTTAACATAATTTCATTAAAAAATTTTAAGTTACAGCCCTGATAATATTCTGTCACACATTCTTTTCCTCTCCTCCTTCTCTATCCTCCTTAGAATCACCATTTCACTAATATTTATGTGTCTGGCATCATTTAAACTGAGATTTATAAGCACAAAGATCAGTCAGATGTTAACTGATGAAGGGCCAAACTTAGAATGATTAATGGCGCCAATTTCGGAACGTCCTTGACACTGCGCATGCGCAGTGGGGGCGAAGTGTGGAGGGCCTTTCAGGACATGTTTTCTTTAGTTTTAGATGCAAATTTTGGGGATTGGGGGGCAAAATTTGTGTTTGGCCCTATATTTTAAGAGTTAGCACCAGCTATGTCTGGGTCATTGGTACAGTATAAAAATATGAAAATGAAAAAATTTAAAGTAATTTATATATTTTTTATACTTACCAATGGCCCAGACTTAGCTGGTGCTAACTCAAAAATATCTAGGGCCAAACACAAATTTTGCCCCCCAATCCCCAAAATTTGCATGCAAAACCGAAAATTAGAAGTCCTATCTGGCCCTCCATACATTTACTCTCCATGTATGCGCAGATGTCAGGAAGTCACCGAAACTGGCGCCAACATCATTCTTTGTAAAAAAGATTATAATATAACAATTCAGCGGGGAGGTATGAGTGTCCAGTACTGCCCACTCATGGGAGGGCCATACCCATCTGGGCCATTGTTAAGTAAAAAAAATATATAAATTACTTTAATTTTTTTCATATTTTTATACTGTATACCAATGGCCCAGACTTAGCTGAATCGTAAAAAGGTGGGGG
This sequence comes from Pictodentalium vernedei, assembly GCA_031216915.1. NCBI lineage: Eukaryota > Metazoa > Mollusca > Scaphopoda > Dentaliida > Dentaliidae > Pictodentalium > Pictodentalium vernedei. Next base: position 157,897,328 of record CM062292.1, read on the forward strand.
CCTAGAACTTCCGAAATAGTAGATCAAAATAGATCAAATCCTTCAATCCATGATGAAGAAAATTAGAATTTATATGTATGTCTCTTTATACCATAATAGAGGAGACATATCCTAATATGGATCCCAATTATGTAAATCCTAAATCTGAGCATGAAATCAGAGAAAATTGCCCATAAACCTACGCCAAACAATAATACTACAGCTGAACGCCGAATATAGTACGGAGAAAACAGCTTCCTTCATAGTTGCATACCCAATAAGCCAGAGAAGTGGAGAAAATGACCCCCCCCTTTTTTGAACATATCTTCAAAAGAAAAAGGGGAGAGCTCTGGAATCAATAAGCGGTACCAGGAAACAATATAAAAAAAATATTGATCAGGCACTCAGGAATTAACTCATGAATAATAAATGGTGCTTAATGCCACTTCACAAGCCAGGGTTATAGCGACAATTTTGGTAAATAACATTATCCACTACAAAATATGCACTGCAGACGGCGTATACAGGTACGACGACATCAGTGAAATAATAATATAACATACACATATTAAAGCGAGATATGATGAACAATCTCTGCAGAGAAAACACGCTTCAAAGATCATTCACAGGCGGCCTCTTTACAATTAAATTCGGTAAGAACACTCTCCAATGTGTACTATTTGGTATCTACAACTATAAACACGTGAGAATATGCAATTTGAGAACTGACAAAATAGAGACCAGGATCTAGAAATGGAGGTAGGTATGATTAACCGGCTCCAACACAGACCGCCCCCGAAATATATAATTTCAAGGTCCACCAAAGCAATAGCGTAATAAAATATTGCGCGAGTGCATTAAAATCCAGCCTGTAATCATCTAAAAAACCACTAAGTGGTTATGCAGTCATCTATGATCTCAAATAGCAGCAATTATGATGATTTAATAAGTGCTTGTATATCAGAAATCAGAAAATAATTACCGGAAACTAATGCAACAACAGTGAGTATATGCCTATGAGGGTGCCATGCAACACAACCAAAACGCATAGTATGTATGTATTAAGATATATATACGCGACAGTGTGTGAGTGTGGGGGGGGGGGGAATTTGAATTCATGTCGAAACCTCCTCACCCACATTACTCAATCACTGCTGGTCAGACAGCAAAAATATAGTAACCGCAAAGCTCCCTCATGTCTGACATACTCTGTTATGCCACTGAGAGCGGAGAATGGTGTGAAGAACAAAACTTCCCTTGAAGAAGAAACCCTCTCGTGGGGGAAGCTTCTGGTGAATGTTCAATAACAGACACTTTAACCTCAATGTAATCAATAGACACAAATGAATTGAAGGATACACATATCCTATCATTCAGTCCCATGAATACAGCTGAGCGTCAATTGTATGTGCTCAAATGCCTTATACTGGCGACACAAATGATGGAAACTATTATTCCTGTGTGCTGCAAACTTAACTATCCTGAAGCGATCCTACATACGATCATGTAATAGCCATACAGTTAGAATAAGCCCAAGATGCTGCCAGCGCTTTTACTTCACGCGCTGAAATCTTAAGCACTGACTGCTGATTGGAAGATAAATTTTCCTAAGCAGTACGAATAGCGAATTTAATCCATTTACCAATAGAATGAACCAAAATGTCCCTTCTATTGGAAAGTAATGACAAAAGAAGCGTTTCTTCTCTTCTGATAAACTCTGATCTGCGTCTATAAATACATGATCGCTAATAATATAAATTCAATGATGTAGCGTAAACAATAAGACATCATTTCTGAATATGTGGTCTCCAAGAACCAAGGGTCCCAAGATCCCTGCATAGAGAGACCATCAGATTGTAACCCAATATATGAACTCACATCCGTCATAATTGAGAAAACCGTTAAATATGTGCCCAAACTTGACCTTATGTTAAAAGATTCGCTAAAACAAAACAGGTCAAGAGCGAAAAACGTCTACCACTCCGGTTAAGAATAACTGGAGGGGACGTGTGCGTAAGTGACTCATCGAAATAACATTCACAGCCACTCCGCACAACCCCATCTGATGAATTTCCTCTATTAATGGGTCAGATAAAAGATAAAAGCAAGCGAAACAACTGGCTAATTCGCTCTGTGAAACAACAGACGAACCAGCCTGTTGAAAATTAATTGTAGGATACGTGTATCCTATCATTCATCCCACGAGACATTATCTAGTTCATTATTCAAGTGATCTAAAGAACTATACTCGCTGCATCGCCGAATGCTTGCTTTTCAACTGAAAGATTATCATAAATAACCTAATTATCCAGATCCAGTCAACATCGGTCGGACCGAGCTCTATAAGAGCCTCGAGCCACCGGCTCAGGGGTGTCTGATCAGAAAACTCAAACAGACCTAAACCCCCTATTCAAGTGGCTGTATAGTCAATCCCTAAAGTAATATATAAGAGGATACCTATACCTTCACTATGAGTCCTTATAGATGATCTGAGTATAGGGCAACCTCTCCTACTCTTTCTGCCGGTGTTGGTCGATTAGACCCCAACTTAAAGAGCCAAGTATTGGTGCTTTCTTGTAGCTTAATCCTACATTAATGAAAGCTTTCCATCAAAGACTTAGTGTCTGGAAAACTAAAGCGACCTGTAGCAAGTTTTCCACCTAGTCAAATGTTAAAGTTAACGACGCAAGGCTTCGCCACATCAGAATAGCTCCCACTTAACATCTGTTAAGACAGAGATATATATGATAAATAGGCCTGGAAAGAATTTTTTTTTAAAAGGTATAAACATCCACAAAATTCCTTTCCATATAGACGTTGCGTCACAGAACTTAACATTGAAGTAGACCGTGAGTCTAAATTCGCTCTGTATAAGAAATTATCTTCTCTATTGTGTCCAAGCGAATTTTTTAAAAGTTTTTCTTATACAAGAGCCCAAGTTCCCAAAGGGAACAATCAGCCCAAAAGAGCCTAAGTGTGGACAAAATTATAATAATATGCCATAAAATTAACTACCACACTATCAGAATATTTAATGTTACTTACAACCGTCGTTCCTTAAATAATAGGAAACTACCTAGAGCATTGTGAAAGTAAACAACTTCAAACCGAAAACAAGACCCCAGGCAACACGGCCCGAAGTCAGTAACAGAAACAAGACTACCCAATGTAATGCAAGATCTTCATCAGAAGAAAAAACGATACATCAGATGTATGATGCATGATCAAAATGTCTAAACACCCCAAGGGTGAAGACGTAAGCATGGGGATGTACAGAATAATCTTCTATATAATACGTTAAACTCCCAAGAAATTTTATAAAAAAATTTCAATAAAACAAGCCAAAAAGCTTGGGAGCTTAACTGGGGGGATCAAGGGAAGGTAGGGAAGGAATACTAAACAAACAATGGACAGATCATTATCAATCAATGATGATGTCAGGCCCATGTCCTGAAATTGGGGAACATGACCTAATTTTTATAATTATTATAAAATTACAGCCCTGAACGTTTCAAACCACCATTTCTTCCTTCCTTCATCCAGTTGTGTCCTTGGATCCACCAAAATAACCATTGATTTGTGTCTGGTATCATTAAAACTGAGATTTAAAAGCACAGATGTCAGTTTGTTGTTATCTGAGGGCCAAACAAAGAATGATGTTTGCGTCAGTTTCGGTGACTTCCTGGCATCTGGCATGCGCAGAGAGTAAATTATGGAGGGCCACATAGGACTTCTAATTTTCGGTTTTGCATGCAAATTTGGGGGATTGGGGGGCAAAATTTGTGTTTGGCCCTAGATATTTTTGAGTTAGTACCAGCTAAGTCTGGGCCATTGGTATACAGTATAAAAATATCTGTTCGCACATATATGCAGAACAGAAATCATGGACAGACTATTTTTAAATAGAAGCGAAATTTCACTGGAAGTTTCTACATATCGTGCAATACAATTATAATTTGAATCACTAGTGATAGCTGAAAATCGTCCCCAGAGTTCCAATGTGTTGCTACTGGCACATAGAACACATTGGAACTCAGGGACGAAATAGTAATATGGGTTCCCCTCACAAATTTGATTGGTGATAAAACATGTTGTTTTTGCTGAGTGTCCTTCTAATAATTGTTTTCAAAGATGTGAAGGCATGTAATAAACACAGAATGACATATGCGTGTGAATGGGTTAATCGATAGTGCACTTGTACCATCACAGAAGGATAAAACTCGAGGCCTGCCACCTTTTGTTTTATCCTTCTGTGCGGGCACTAGTGCCATATCGATTAACCCATTCACACATGTGTGTCGTTCTGTGTATTTGTGAAGATGCAGGTGAAGAGAATTGTATTGCTCTGTGAAGTACACATTTAGTAATTTGTAGAGACAAATGATATTATATTTTTACTAATTTTAGAAGATTGCGAGTATGGTGACATTTCAAAATTGTTTTGTTCAAGTTTGCAGGCAATTTTTCGAGTTGTAAATGGAAGTAAACATGTGACATAAAAAAGGAACAAATGCAGGGCTGCAGGGTACAATTTTGGGGGGGGGATCTATTAGCATCCTGTGGGAATTTCCAATCTTTCTGAAAAGATTACACTTTCTTGCATCAGCGTACTCTTATTTTGTAGCTGATGCCTATGAATTGATGAGAATAAGGCCTAAAAAAGTTAAAAAAGTCTGTTTCTCAGATCCTCCTGCATAGTCCTTTTTGCTGCCGCATACTCTCTTTTTATAACCAATGTAAACTTAAAAAAATAAAACTTAAATGGTTTATGTCTGATATTTTACCCAAGTTAATAAAATTGATATAATTTGTCCCTTGAGAGCAATAAGGCTTTGCAATGCTTTTGCATTGCAAAGCTTTCTTGTACTCAAGGGACGAAATACACCACCACCAAAGATCATGTTCTTGGTTTGTTTTATGTTTTAGGCCTCATAATCTACAGAGGCCTAAATCATAAAACAAACCAAGAACATGAACTTTGGATTACAAAAATAAAAAATAAAATAGGCTTGCCGCGATTATGAAATTCCATAGTCAATTAATCAGAGCCCAAAATTGACGATTAGTCGTCTTTTTTGACCAAGTTTTTTGAGCAAAGGGTCGACTAAAACGAGATGGCTGAATGGTCCTAAAGGTAGGTATAACCAGGCATGTGGCCATGTACATTTCAAATAACATGGTGACATAGTCAATGATCCATCATTCTCACATTATAAGGCTTGGTGAACGTCAGAAATGAACGTTTCGTTGACCATATTCTGTTAAGTTGGTCGATCGTCTCCCATACCATTAAACAGTAATACATCCTGACGCCCGAAATTCAGATGAAACATAACAGTGAGCAGCCAGAAGGAACTAGGACTGATCCGAGGGAGAGGGATTTTTTCAACTTACAAGGACTATTCTGCTGGACCCTGTAAGGGCACTAAGGATGTAAAAAGTCACACCCCCCCCCCCCCTCCCCTTCCGCACACACACTCACAATAATTTATCAATGGTGGGAAATGTTGTGATTTTCGGATTTCCAACAAGAAAGAGTGACCCAAGGGAGCTAACTCTAGTTTTGTGATGCAAACTACTGAAATTACTTCAAACGCAGCGAGTTTCATTTCGTGTTGTTCAAAATAAAAGATTTATGAGCGAAGAATGGTTATTGGAAACGATGTTGTTTAAAATACGGACATGTTATTGACATGACGAGAACAGTAATACCTGAAAATAACTTTCATATTTTCCCCCCCAAAAATCATTAAAGTGGGTGGTAATTACCGCAAACATTTCCGAATCAGACTTAGAAAAATGATGATTTATTTGAAGGGGGGGGGGGGGGGGGCCTGAGGCTGCCCTCCTTTACCTCCATATGGTCTACCACTGTCGTTTATATATCTAGAAAAGTTCCCATCATGTATATACAGCGTGATCACGTTCAGGCAAGGCAGTGGTGTCGTTATACATGAGGGGGTAAAAAAAAGTTGAAAACGTCGACTTTCAAATTTAAAGTCGATCAATCGGCATGACCGACGATTAGTCGACTTTTTGCATAATCACGGCCTGAAGCGCTCACCTTGAACAGAACACGATATAAACAGAGTCCAAGAATGAGTCTACATTAAGCAATCCATCGTCATAGGATACACTGTCAATCCTTGAGCCCCTCAGGAGTGACTAAAATAGTCTGAGCATCATGCCTTTTCTTCAGTTGATCATAATGTAAAATGTGGAGCTCCCCTATGAAGCCCCTTGATACAACCTATGTGGATTAATCTTAGTTACACACCTCTAGGGTACTGAATACAAAATTTCTAATTCTTCAGCTACATGGCCAATTCTAGCTCCCATAGAGATCCCAAATATTAACCCAGGCTCTTGCTTTGAGCAAAGTTGAATCTGACCTTCCTAGAGATGTTGAAAACCAAATATGAAAGCATTCTGACTGTTGGATCTGAGGAAGAAGAAAATTTTTAAAGAAATTGCTTCATATTGCTCCCATAGCGAGCTCAAATCTGACCCCGTAGAGATGTTGTATACCAAATATGAAAGCATTCTGACTAGTGGATCTGAAAAAGATTTTTAAAGAAATTTCCTCATATTGCACTAAGTTAAAATTCAGGCTACCACAGGGAACCCAAATATTAACCCAGGGAACCAATTTGAACAAACTTGAATCTGACTCCCCTAGAGATGTTGTAAACCAAATATGAAAGGATTCTGACAGGTGAATCTGAAGAAGAAGATTTTTGAAGAAATTCCCTCATATTGTACTATGTTAAATTTCAGGTTCCCATATGGAGCCCAAATATTAACCTAGGCACTCGACTTGAACAAACTTGAATCTGACCTCCCTAGAGATGTTGTATACCAAATACAAAAGCATTCTGACTGGTGGATCTGAAGAAGATTTTAAGAAATTTCCTCATATTGCACTATGTTAGAAATTGGGCTACTATAGCAAGCCCAAATATACACCTAGGGACCCGATTTGAACAAACTTGAATCGGACCTCCCTAGAGATGTTGTATACCAAATATGAAAGCATTCTGACTGGTGGATCTCAAGAAGAAGATTTTAAAAAATTATCATCCATATTGAACTAAGTTAAAATTTGGGTTTCTGTAGGAAGCCCAAATATTAACCTAAGAAGTTGGTTAGGAACAATCTTGATTCTAACCTTCATAACAATGATGTATACCAAACATTAAAAGATTCTTACTGGTGGTTCTGAAGAAGAAGGTTTTTAAAGAATATTCCCCATATTGCCCTAAGTTAAAAACTTGGGCTCCTGTATTGAGTCCAAATATGAACCAATGGGCTTTATTTTAACAAACTTGTATCCGATAGACCCCCCCCCCCCCCCCCCCCTCCCACCCCTTACCCATGGATGTTGTATACTGAATATCAAAAGATTCTGGCCATTGGTTCTGGAGAAAAGATTTTTTTTAATTTTTGCAAATATGCTGACTCAGCATTTTTTCGATGCCCTCTACAGAACACCCTAACATAACTGATGGCAATTTTTTATCATTCAGTTCTACTGGTCCTAAGGATGCTTCATACCAAATAACAGTTCTCCTCTGTTCCATGTGGTTTGGGAAATATAGGCATTTGAAAACATTTCTATTTTTAGCTCCTGGGGTCCCCATGGGGATGCGAGAATTTTTTTTTTGGCTTATGATCCAATAATACCACATACCAAATTTGGTTCAAATCGGACCACTGGTTCAGAAAATAATAAATTTAAAGGAATTTGTATATTTTTTATACTTACCAATAGCCCAGACTAGCTGGTGCAAAACTCAAAGTTATCAAGGGCCAAACACAAATTTTGAACCCTCCCCCAATCCCCAAAATTTGCTCGCAAAACCGAAAAATAAAAGTCCTATCTGGTCCTCCATACTTTTACTCTCCGTGCATGCACAGACGTCAGGAAGCGACCAGAATTGGCGCCAACATCATTCTTTGTAGAAAAGAGTACTACATAATAACTCAGTGGGGAGGTATGAGTGCCCTCTCATGGGAGGGCCATACCCATCTGGGCCATTGGTAAGTATAAAAAATATATAAATTACTTTAAATTTATAATATTTTTATACTATAACCCAATGACCCAAACTAGCTGAATAGTAAAAAGGTGGATGGCCTAGGACTTCAGAATTAGTAGACCAAAAATAGTTCCAAGCCTGTAATACAAGGTGAAAGGAAATTAAATTTAAAAGGAATTACATGTTTGTCTCTCTATACTGTAACAGAGAAGACATATCATAAATAAGGAGCCAAATTCAAGTAATTGCGCATTTTTAGCATGAAGACTATGCTAATTTGGATGTAATGAGTTCCCAATTTTTAAGGCTAGCCCGGACTAAGCCCCAAAAATTAGGATGGCGTATTTGAGAATGAGAGGATATCCCCCACAACCATATGCCATATACAATAAAATGCAAGCTGTATCCAGGATATAATTTACAGACAAAACAGCTTCACTCATAGTTACATACTTATCAAGCAGGAGGAGAGGTATAAAATCACCACCCCCTTTTTGAAGGAATCATCTTCAAAAAGAAAGAGGGGATCACTCTGGAATCAGTAAAAGCGGTACCAAATAACAATATAAATATTCGTCGCAAAGGCACCCAGGTATTAATTATTATTAATAAATTGGTGCTTAATGCCACTTCAGAAGCTAAGGCTATAGCGGCAATCCCGGTAATTAAAATCACCCGCTTGTAACGTATACCGGAGTTGGCATATGCAGATAGGTCAAAACCAGTGATATAATATATAACATACACAAGTCCAATAGAATCACAATGGATGATCTCTGGAGAGTAAACACACTTCCGAGGTAACCCACAGGCGACCCCATTCAGGTGTACAATAAATTCTAGTAATAACACTCCCCGACGTGTACTATCCGATATCTATGTTTCTAGAAACGAGTGAATATACGAGAGTGTAAGACAAGTTGTATTCGATTGGGTACTGAAATTAATAGAAACCTGGATCTAGAAATGGAACAAGCTATGACAGGGTTTCCACTAGACTGGCTGCGGGTCCGTCGACCAGACCCATTCCCCTGCCAATCATTCTATGATCAGTCAGAAAAGCTGGTGGTTAAAATGTCGAGTACAATGCTGTATCATAACGACACTCAGGATCCTTTGTTTCCACGTAATATAGGCATAATTATGTTGTATACTATGCCTACTATTACTGGCGACAACCTGATACTTTATAACCCCTAGACGAGAGGGGGAAACAAAGTTCAAATCCTAAACGTCGCCTATAAAATTTCGGACTCAAATTGTCGTGTTTGGTCCGAAATCACTGGCTTTTATTTCGAGCGATAAATGATGTAATTGCATGTGCATGACATCACAGTCCACATCATGGTTCTTTTCAAATATTACTGTGAGCGGTTGTAAACAAAGCTCAAGCACACACGCAAAGTTTACTAAAAAATGAGGATTCGTGCATTTCCAGGATTCGTGGATTTTGTGTTGTTTTGGGTTTGTATTTTTATGAAACCTCTGACCAGATGTAGTATTGTGTGTCCCGTGAGAATTTAGAGAATTGTAGGAGGAAAAAATACGTATTTTCCACTTCAATTATTCAGCATTTTAGCGACCAGAATGCCCCCAGAGGCCACCACAGAGCACCTAAAAATCAAAATTTTCCTCCCAGACCGCCCTCTATACACACATGCCTTTGGAATGAGCAGCAGACGCCTTTGGCATCTGAGTTTCACTTTCTTTAAAATACCGGACCCACAAATTTTCCCCTGGCGGAAACCCTGGCTATGATTGACAGACTCGTCACGGGCCGCCCCTGAAAAATTTGTTGTTTCTAAGGTCCATAACATACAATATGCGTCTGTCTAATAATGCATTCATTATGTGTGTGAGCATTGAAATCCCACATGTAATCATCTGAATACCAGTTAACTGACTAAACAGCCTCCCAGGTACCCAAAGGCTAGCAATTTATTGATGATGAATCATATGCTCGTATATGACATACAGACGAATAACCACAGGAAACCAACCAACTGAAAAGTGGATATGCCCATGAGGTCGCCATAGAACATGACGCAGCCACCAATCAAGAAGTCATGAATGCATGTATGTATTTAAATTCATACTAGGCTTACGGGAAGAAAACTACATCTTGCCTGGTAATCGCCTCTTAACACATTGGCGGTGGGGTGAGGGAGGGGATTTGAAATCACATCGAACCCCCCTCATCCACATTACTTGAATCGTTCTTTTGTTAGTCATCAAATAGTATAGGAACCGCAAGGTTCCCTCACGTCTGACCAACTTCATAATGCCACTAAGGGTGGAGAAGGATGTGAAGAACAAATACTTCCCCTGATAAAGAAGGTCCTCTCGTGGAGGAAGCTTCCGGGGAACGTCCCATAACAGACACCTGAGAAGATTGATCCAAGGTTTCTGTAAGGACAGAGGTGCTACTAGCAGGATTTTGCAATGAGACTGTTTGCTCTTTACAGAATCTGCAAAATCAACGGAGTTGGAGGATACGCATATCCTATCATTCCGTCCCATGAGATCCACAGAGCGTCTACTGTGTATGCTCGATGATGTAGGCATGGTGACACGAACATCAGTAACTGATTGTTCTGATGTGTCGCAGACAGATCTATCATGGGACGATCCCGCTGGTAGCAAATCTGCCTGAATATTCGCTTGTTGAGAGTCCACTCCGATGGCAACAGGCGACCTTTTCGGGACAGCTAGTCTGCTAGTACATTCAGACGACCCGGTATATGACGGACAGAAAGATGAACATGATGTATAGGATCCTCTCCGTTAATTCGCATAATGGAATTAAATGAGTGCCGCCTTGGTTCCTGATGTAAGCTACTACTGTCAAACTGCCCGACAAAATCTGAACATATAATGTGAATAGAATGTTGAAGAGCTTGCCATACTGACATCATCTCTTTGATGTTATGTGCTTCTCTAGGAACGGAGGGTCCCAGAGACCCTGACATTTCAAGTCTGTGGGAACTAGGGTCGCGCCCCAACCCGTCATAATCGTGAAAGCTGGATCCGGCAGTTGCAGCGGAACTCCCTGAGTTAACCACTGAAGATCTGCCCAAATCTGGACCCTTTGTTTTACTAGGTCCGTTAAAACAATACTGGTTTCGAGAAAATGCGTCTTCACACTCCAGTTCTGAGTAAAGAATATCTGGAGGGGATGCGTGCGTAGACGGCCATCTGAATAAGATCTGCAGCTGCTCCGCACAACCCCATCAGTCGCATAAATTCTCTCACTGTTAATGCGTCTGAGTGTACACAAAAGCAAGCATAACAACTGACTAATTTCACTCTGGGTAACGTTAGACGAACCAGATTGTTGTGTGTCTCGAAGCTCATCCCAAAGTGAGTGAACGACTTGGGTGGAGCTTGATCCAACTTTTTCTCATTTACGATGAAACCGAGACGTCGGAGTAACAGAAGCAGACTCTGAACATCGATCTGAAGAATAAGTCTGTTTCCATATCTCTGCAGAATGTCGTCCAAGTAAGCCGACGTTACTGCAGATGAATGAGCTTGGAAGTATGACAGTACTGAGTTCATTATTCGAGTGAATGCCCAGGGAGCCAGGTTCAGACCAAAGCACTTTGCTCTGAACTGATAGGCCTTCCCTTGTACGGCGAAGCGAAGGTACTTTCTGAATGCCGGATGTACCAGGACATGAATGTATGCATCCTTTAGATCTATGCTTGCCGCATAGTGTTTCACTCAAATGCTCGCTCTTACCGACCGAAAGGTTTCCATACAGCATTAGGGAGCCACGATAAGCTTGTTTATCCAGCTCAAGTTTATTACCAGTCGGAATGAGCCGTCTGGCTTCGGTACGAGGAACAGGTGACTGTAAAAACCTTGAGAATCTTAATTCTCGACGATCTCTATTGCTTCCTTTAATAAGAGAGCCCGTACCTCCGCTTGTTGAGTCACGATAAAAGATTGTATACATGCACAATGAGCATGAAACACTTCTATTTACCACTCAGTCAACAAACTCAACAAGGAGGGGTTGAATGGTGGATTGCTTTTGTACTAACAATAGGATGTATGTTGAGGAAAACTTGAATCTGGTTTCTTGCAGCATCACTGATTCTTGAAAAGAATGGCATATGTTTTACCAGTAACAATGAAATAGTCTGTCCGTACATTTCTCTTGATGTCATGTGACTTTTTTTGTTACTGCATTAATGATACAAGATTTTTCATTGCCAATTTTTATTGCTACTGATACTGGCATTTGCAATTGCATATTTTTATACCACAACCAATGGTCCAGACTAGTTGGTTCTAACTCAATTTAATTCAGGGCCAAACACATATTTTGCCCCCCAATCCCCAAAAGTTGCATACAAAACCGAAAAATTCAAGTCCTATCTGGTCCTCCATACTTTTGTTATCTGCACATGTGCAGTATCCAGGAAGGTACCAAAATTGGTGCAAACCATCATTCTTTGTTTGGCCCTAAAGTCAGTAACAATGATCTGACATCTGTGCTTTAAAATCTCCTTTTTCTGAGGATGCCAGACACAAATCAATGAAAGAATTGGTGGATCCAAGGCTGTAAATGGATGATGGAAGTGAACAACGGTGGTTTCAAATGTTCAGGGACGTAACTTTATAATACTGATAAAAATTATTTCATGTTTCCCATTTTCGGGACATATGCCTGATGTCATCATTCTTGCTAATGATTAACCCACTGTTTGTTAAGTGTTCCTTCCCTATCCTTCCATGAAGCCCTCCTGTTCAACTCCTAAGCTTTTTGGCAATTTTTTATTGAAATTGTTTATTAAATATCTTGGGAGTTTAACGTGTATTACAGAATGTTTATTCTGTTCATCCCCATGGTTACGTCCTCACCCTAGGAGTGTTACGTCGTTTTGGTCTTGCATCTTCTATCCAATGTATCGTTTTTTTTTTTGTATGAAGATCTAGCTTTGCATCTGGTAGCATTTAAATTGGTTACTGACTTTGGGCCTTTTTATGTGCCTGATGTCTTGTTCCCGGTTTTTGCCTTTGAGGTTGTTTACATTGGCAACATCCTCAAATATATGTAGTATTTAATATTATATTACTGTAGAATTACTGTAGGATACATTGATTATGATTCCGGTAGTGTAGCTCAAAAAATTTGGATTTTGTCCACACTTAGGCTCTATTGGGATGCCCTTGAACTCCTGATGTTCCCTTGTATAATTTAGGCATTTTCTCAAAATTTTTTTCATAATTTGTTCGAATTTAATTTTGATTGTTATTATTCATGTATCTTTATCATATATTTTGTTGTGGAGTTTGTGGGAGTGCTATCGACTTTGTATTTTGATTGTAATTATGAAAGCTTACTGCTCTAAATGCAAGGCAAGGAAGTCTTCCTCGGATTGACAAGCTTGTTGCCTTGCCTGTAGTCGATGCACGCCTACGGATTCTTGTCCTACATGTGCACATTGGGATGACAGACGTTGGAGATGGGTGTCGCGGTACATCGTTGGCAGTGAGGTTCCTATGCCGGAGCTCTCACCGCAAGATAATTCAAGTTTTTCAGTTTATTTTTCAGAGGAACAAGAATGTGGTGATAGTATTGTGACACCCATCCAAAGAGTGCTGTCATTGTCGTACTCTAATGAGCAAACAGTGCTAGCTGCAAAGGTGCTCATGAATATTAAGTAAGGGATAAGGCCTCTAGTTAGTGTTCTTAATCCCTTGCAAGCAGCTAGCTTGACCGGTGAAGCGGTTACTCCATTCATGGGAGCCGTGACACCGGGTAAGTCTGTTGAGGTCGAAGGAAGTGTAGATTTGGGTAGAGCGAGCACCTCAAAAACTAAAGCTCACCCAGCGACGACGGAAATAGGGAGGAAATTAGCAAGTTTCTCATTCAGAAGCTCGGTGAGGTCTGATGGACCACGAGTGGAAGAAACTTATCTAACCCAACAACATTTGGGGCCAAATGTTGTTTTGAGAAACTTGCATGAGGCGGAGCATACGTCCACACCCGCCGCTCTGTCTAGACTGCAGGCGGAGATGGCTACAGTCATGGCTTCCTCTGCTACATTAGAAAAGCACACACAACTGCATGCTAGTTACCCGACTTTGGATATCAAGCCAGCTGCGTGAAGATGGAGCCAGTCTTCGCCCATGAAGTCGGACCATCCGGTAGCTAGCGATCCAAGGCTTTGTTCATTGGGACGTGTGGAGAAAAGATCTACCTCCGGATCTTCATCCCAGGAGCAGCAAGCGGCAAAAAAACAGAAGACCACTGCTCTTCAAGCCTCGGTAACGGACTTACTGTCGCAGATTGCGCAGCTAATCGCAGCATCCCAGCAAGTTCAAGAGCAGCCTTCCACAGATTCCAGTGGTGAGCTGTCGGATGGTACTGGGTCGGTCCAGTCATCTGCGCACGCAGATGCGATGGACCGAACATCACAGCTGAATCAGTCGAATGGTGAAAGGGACAAGGAAGAGGATTACCCTTCCCTTTTGGAACAGCATATGGTAGTGATGAATTTTATTCATCAATACTATCCTGACTTTGTTCCACCTGATCAGCAAGCTGCGACTACTAGAGAGAAACTGCTGTCATCTATGGATGCAGATTTCGTGTGGAGGAAAGAGGATGTTCTTTCCCTCCCGAAACAGTCTTGACAGGTGTCGGAGGCCTTGGGCCATGTTAAGGATGCCATATTCAACCTCTCTAGTGTTAAGAGGAAAGGCAGTTTCTTACTGACATCTTCAATAAATATACTGTTCCTTGGACCACGTTCATTTAAAATAGTTGGAGAAGATGTCCAGAGAGCTCCTCTGTGTTTAGATGAGCAGGCCAGGGATTTAGATATGTCCATACCTGCAACATTCAATATATGCTCGGAAGTGATGGAAGGTGCCATTTCATCCAGTAGAGTGAATCTGGACGTGATGTCCTACACAGATCACCTCACCAGACCTATGGAGCAACGTCTTAATGGGAAGGAATTTGAGGATGTTTGTTCCTCACTTAGAGTTCTTTCCAAGGCAGTCATGTATGCCAAGTACAACTCTGCCTTGACAGTGGCAAATTCGGAATTGATGAGACATGATGCTGCCCTTGCGTCGTCATCACTTATAGATGACAAGGTGAAAAGCTCTCTCCCAGTCACTCCAGTCTCTGGACATACTCTATTTGATGACACGCTTCCGTTAATCTTTGAACAGGCTACAAAGAAAGCTTCCAGTGCACTGCTACTGAAGTCTGCAGCTCAACAACACACTTCAGCAGATTCAGCAGACTGGGATAAGGGAGGACGTTCCGCTTCAAAATCGTTTCGACTCAGTAAAAGGGCGCAGGTCTGATCGAGTCTATAGGCCAGACGCCCCATAGCTGACGGGACAAGCTTTTTCGTGGGGAGGACATAGTTTCTCCTCCCGTAAGCCTCGTAAAATGTACAGGTGATGGACAAGACCTCTATTACTTGCCAGTTGGCGGAAAGTTATTAAACTTCACGAGAAACTAGATAGAAGTCACGGAAGATCCGTGGGTGAGAAGTGTAGTCTCGGAAGGCCTACAGGTATCATTCCGAGCAAAACCCCTACTTTGCAAGTTGTCCGCGTTAAAAAATCATTCGGCGGATCCTTTCAAAAGAGAGTCTCTCCTAGCGGAGGTACAGGCTCTCTTATTAAAGGAAGCAATAGAGGTCGTCGAGAATCAAAATTCTCAAGGTTTTTACAGTCACCTGTTCCCCATACCGAAGCCAGACGACTCATTCCGACTGGTAATAGACTTGAGCTGGATAAACAAGTTGATCGTAGCTCCAAAGTTCTATATGGAAACCATTCAGTCGGTAAGAGCGACCATTTGAGTGGACGACTATGTGGCAAGCATAGATCTAAAGGATGCCTACTTTCATGTCCTGGTACATCCGGCATTCAGAAAGTACCTGCGGTTTATCGTGCAAGGAAGGGTTTATCAGTTCAGAGCAATGTGCTTCGGTCTGAACCTTGCTCCTTGGGCTTTCACTTGAATAATGAACTTGGTAATGTCATACTTCCGAGCTCATTCGTCTGTGGTAACGTCGGCTTACTTGGACGACATTCTTCAGAGATATGGAAACAGAATTATTCTTCAGAACGATGTTCAGAGTCTGCTTCAATTGTTCCGATAACTCGGTTTCACAGAAAATGAGAAAAAGTTGGATCTAGCTCCGTCCAAGTCGTTCATTCACTTGGGAATGAGCTTCGAGACTCACAACAATCTAGTTCGTCTGCCATTACCCAGATGGGCCGTCTGCGCACGTGTCCCCTCCAGATATTCTTTACTCAGAACTGGAGTGTGAAGACGCAATCGCTCAAAACCAGGATTGTTTTAACGGACCTAGTAAAACAAAAGGTTCAGATTTGGGCGGATCTCCAGTGGTTGACTCGGGGAGTTCCGCTTCAACTGCCAGATCATGCTTTCACGATTATGACGGATGCGAGTCAGACGCGATGGGGCATGTCCCTAAGTCCCGCAGACTTGAAGTGTCAGGGTCTTAGGGACTCTCGATTCCAAGAGAAGCACACGAACATCAAGCAGATGATGTCCATCTGGCTAGCACTACAACATTGGATTTGTCAAATAGCGAACGTCCATGTTCAAATTCTGTCGGACAACTCGACAGTAGTAGCTTACCTTAGGAACCAAGGAGAAGATTCTCCTATTCGTTCTGAATCATCATGTTCATCTCTCAATCCATCATATACTGGGTCGTCTGAACATACTAGCAGACTCGTTCTCTCAGAAAGGTCGCCTATTACCATCAGACTGGACTCTCACCAAGCGAATATTCAGTCAGATTTGCTACCAGTGGGATCGTCATATGATAGATCTTTTTGAAACACACCTAAACAATCAGTTACCGATGTTCATGTCGCCCTGTCCAGATCATCGAGCATACGCAGTAGGCGCTCTATCAATCTCATGGGTCGGAATGATAGGATATGCATATCCTCCTACTCCGTTGATTCAGCAGATTCTGTTAAAAATCAAAGTCTCACTGCAAAATCCTGCTAGTAGCACCTCTGTCGTCACAGAAACCCTGGATCAATCTTCTCAGGTTCTGTTATGGGACATTCCTCGGAAGCTTCCTCCTCGAAAGGACCTTTTAAATCAGGGGAAGTGCTGCACACGGCATCACAACCCGGAACGTCTCAACCTTCACGTATTTCCATTGTGCGGTCCTTCTTGCACGGAAAACATTTTACAGGATGAGCAGTGGACGCAATTTCTAACTGTAGGAGGACCTCCTCTTCGTTGAATTATGCAGCGAAGGGGAGGGTTTTCTGGACCAGTCTGTAGACATTTACAATCTTCAGTCAGATTTGCTACCAGTGGGATCGTCATATGATAGATCTTTTTGAAACACACCTAAACAATCAGTTACTGATGTTCGTGTCGCCCTGTCCAGATCATCGAGCATACGCAGTAGGCGCTCTATCAATCTCATGGGTCGGAATGATAGGATATGCATATCCTCCTGCTCCGTTGATTCAGCAGATTATGTTAAAGATCAAACAGTCTCACTGCAAAATCCTGCTAGTAGCTCCTCTGTCGTCACAGAAACTTTGGATCAATCTTCTCAGGTGTCATTCCCCAGAAGCTTCCTCCTCAAAAGGATCTTCTATATCAGGGGAAGTCACGCGTACTGCATCACAACCCGGAAGGTCTCAACATTCAAGTATTTCCATTGTGTGGTCCTTCTTGCACGAAAAACATTTTACGGGATGAGCAGTGGACTCAATTTCTAAGTGTAGCAGGACCTCCTCTTCAGTGAATTATGCAGTGAAGTGGAGGGTTTTCTTCCGCTGGAGTACGGATCAGTCTGTAGACATCTATGATCCGTCCATTCCACAGATTGTCAATTTCCTGGTCTACCTGTTTGACGTTCTCAAACTGCAGCCCATCACTATGAAGGGCTATAGGTCTATGTTATCAGACACTTACGCTAATCATGATAACTTGCTATTGGATGAGATACTTCTTTATCCAAGCTAGTTAGAAATTTCTCTATTAATAGACCTAGAACCCTCAGATTACTTCCTGAATGGAATTTGGCTTGGGTTCTGTTGAAGCTTCAAGAAGCTCCTTTTGAGCCGTTAGACGATGAAGAGTTCAAATTCTTAACCTATAAAATGGCTTTTCTCTTAGCCTTTGTATCTGCCAGAAAAGTTAGTGAACTTCATGCATTATCTGTCGATGATTCCCATTACTGTAGTGTGGGTAATACTATTATCCTCACTACGGAAGTGGGATTCTTGGCTAAGAATCAAATCCAAATAAGCAGCCGGAGCCTATTGTCATTAAGGCTTTACCATCCTCGGATAACTGTAGACCTTTGCTGTGTCCAGTTAGAGCAATGCGCATTTATAAACGTCGATCAGATTTTATTAGAAAGGGAAGGAAAAGATTCTTTCACTGATTTCTAACAGAAAAGATAGATCTGTTCATTCTATCGCTAGATGGATTTAGTTGGCAATACGTATTGCGTATGGAAGTCTATCTTCGGATCAACGTTCTGTCAACAAGATTTCAGCGCACGAGGTTAGTGCACTGTCCACTTCTTGGGCTTATTCTAACAGTATAGCCATTACTGATCTTATGAAGGCTGCCTACTGGACACACCCCTCTTCATTTACCAAGTTTTACCTTATTTAGAGTTCATCTCCAGTGACCTTAGATCTTTGGATCCTCTTTCTGTTGCTCAGAATGTTGTCCATTAATATCACATGTACAAGGTGTTTAGGCAGTCTGCTCAAGCACTGACGCCGTTCTGCCGCCCTTTTTTTCTGAGGAATTTATTCTCAGAACAAGGGGAAGGTGGGGGGGGGGGGGGGGGGGGCAGTTTTTCCCTTATGTTATCTGGCTTTATAGTGAGAAGCAAGGGAATACCTCCTCCAGAGACAGTAGTCCAGCGTCGGTGTTGGATGGTTTTGATGTGTAGCTCGGTGTGAAGCAATAACTATGTCTCATTTATGTACTGTTTTTAAAGTGTAGCTCACTGTGAAGCATTTGTATATGTTAAGTGTCATACGAGCGTTAATATGCAATCCTCGGACACTTTTAAATGAGTATAAAGCGTCTCATTCTCTGGACTAGCTTTATATATTGGTTTCCTTCACCGAATTAGCATAACGGGTTATGCTGGCATTAAATGGAGAAATTATGTAATTCTCAATAACATTGTTGGTGTTATTCCATTCTCTTTTCTTGTAAAAGAGAAGGACATATGTAATTCCTATGTCTTCTCCTATTCTCCTGTAGGAGCTATCCTTTATCGAAGTAATTGAGAGATTGAATTTTCCTTTAAGTCCTAGGCCCTCCAGCCTTTTTTATGATTCAGCTAGTCTTGGCCACTGGTTGTGGTATAAAAATATGATCATTTTCAAGCAATTTGTATATTTTTTATACTTACTAATGGCCCAGACGGGGATGGCCTTCCCATGAGTGGCACTCATACCTCCCCGCTGATTATAACATTCAGCAGGCATTGTAGAAAGAATGATGGTTGGTGCCAATTTCGGTACTTTCCTGGATACTGCGCATGTGCAGATAACAAAAGTATGGAGGACCAGATAGGACTTCAATTTTTCAGTTTTGTATGCAAATTTTTGGGATTGGGGGGGGGGGGGGGGTAATTGGGGTAATTTGTGTTTGGCCCTGAATAAAATTGAGTTAGCACCAGCTAGTCTGGGCCATTGGTAAATAAAAAAAAATATACAAATTACTTAAAATTTATCATTTTTAGGTAAAAGAACAATAAAAAAAACAACCCTATGATTCTGATTCATATTGCAAATGGCAAGACAACTTTTCATTTAAAGCTCCTCTGAGAAAGTGTGAAAAAATTTTGTTTGAACTCTTTACCTAACAATTTAAAAATAAATAAGATTTCACATTTTTCGAAAGCAACTTTCACAATTTTTCAATAAAATGGATATCATAAGAACTGGTTCATCGCGCTGGTTCTAATGATATCCATATCTGTATGGTTTTATTGAGAAACTTCCAAGATATTTTAGCCTGTGGTAGGATTAATCTGGTTAATTTTCTGGCCGTTTTTTGGCCGCTATGTTAGGTAGAGGGTTAAGGTGTTGATTGTGGAAAATGCAATATTCATTACATTCACACTCTTAACCAATAAAATGAGAAAATGCTGTGGTTTAGGAAAATTTTTAAGACAGAACTATGAAGCATACAGATACTGCCAAGCCTTGCCTAGTGACTGTTATTACAGTAAATTAACTTTTTTCATGCAACGTCTGAAATGACTGAATCCATTAAATGACTCTCAATTTTGTCATTAAACTTCTATCATAAAACAGGCATTGACATTTGGAAGCTTGAAGGCCCTATGCTTTACTTTTTAACTGGTAAAGTGTCAGGTTAATTTTGGCTGGTCGAACTGGTTGAAGTGAGTTTCCTTGTAACAGTTTATAGGAAAGTTCACAGACAAGACAAATCGATATAAACATTTTTTTTAATTCTAAGAAAATATCAAGCACATCAGTGGAAAGTATGAAGCATTTTAATGATGGTACAGTACAGCCACCATGGACTTGTCACTTTCCACGAGGTGGGCAATATTTCTGCGGATGCAATAACATTAGATTCCAAACACTAATTATAAGAATAATCATAAAAAATGCAATTAATAAAGCACCGGGTGGTACCCGGTGCTTCATTAATTAAAATTTTGCTGATGATGATTTTCATTACCTGGTAAACGCATGCGTGGCCATCACTGCCCACGCATGGATTATGACTGGTCCACGGCGACTGTACAGTACCAGCACTTTTCGATAGAGCCCAAATGTGGGTTTCTAGCACTCAATCAGTTAAATAAATTACTTCAGAATGTATCTGGAAAACAGTATTTTGTTCTTTGTTAATTTTTGCTGTGTACAACCATTTTAGTCAAATCTTTCAATAACCATTGTGGAATGACAAGTTAAAATGGTTCATTTTCAGAATATTTTACTCATATTTTTATGCATCCACACTTCTTTGCCCTGTTATTTGAAGCAATCCAGTGTGACCAAGACATTGCAAAAGAGTACAAAATTAAAATTTGAAAAAAATCAGAAATATAGTCATAATACTCACATCTTGTGTAGCACCTTCTTTGTGAAGAATTTCACTGACTTTATCAAACCCAACAGGTGACTTCATTTTGGTAGTTCCAAACCATCCCTGAAATTTCAAATGTGTTACTTTTAACATCATCTGTGGCTTATTTTAGTAGCAGCTCAAACCCTTTTATAAATGACAATGACTTCAAACCATCTATATTTGCATTTAACTAGTTTGACTAGAATACACAAATGACTCTGCATACTGCGCTTCAAAAATCAGCAAGAATGCCCCTTTGTCAATTTTAACAAGTGATGATCAAACAAGAATGCCAATTAGATTACAAATGGCACAGCGCAGGTTCACACCTCTTTGGAACTAATGACCTAGTGAAACTATACTTAACCAAGCCCATCACTCAACCACAAGCAGACTCTAGACCCAAAGGTGGTGTTTATGGTTTAGTACAGTTAGACTGGGTGGCTGGTGTTGTACTAGGTTTTCTTGCGGTGGATGGAGTGCCTGGTTTAGCACTGTTTTGGAAGGTGGCCGATGTCAAAGGAAACTCTAACTAGGGGGTTAAGAACCCCCACTATTCCATTTGTAACCATGTATATCTTCTGAGCAGCACACATAAGCTCTTTCCACCATTAATTAGGTGTATCTTCAATTCTCCTGATAGAGAAACCCAAAACAGGCACTGAAACATTTTCTTTCTTTAGCAAAAACACATTGAAAACAAGAGGGGGGGGGGGACACACCCTGGGGCATACCCAACAGTGCATACCACCAAACAATGACAAGAGAAGAAAATGAACCATGATACTGTAAAAGCTACTCCTATAAACAATCTTCATTCCAGATTTCACTGAGAGACACTAACCCCAAACCAGAGATACGAGATGAACAGACAAAAAATTTGCTATTTTACAAGGCAAACAGCAAAATTATTGTCTTTGTTTTACAGGAAGGTAATTGTGAAGGCCAGAAGCACCTGTTACTGATGTCTAGTGATGATCGGACCATCCACATAAGAGATGTAGAACAAAGACATAATGCCACATGTGGAGAGGTGATTTGCATATATTTTCTTTGTTTTACTGCAGGGACATAACTCTTTTGAAAGCCTTTCCCATAATAAACAGTCTTCATTCCAAATTTCAATGAAATCTGATAACCCAAACCTGAAATATGAGGTGAACAGACAAAAACTTGTCTATTTTTATGAGGCAAACAGTGAATTTTCAAAGTTAAAAAGGGGGATAAGTCTAAAAAGTGAAAAGTAAGAAATATTATTACAGACTCATTTGAAAGCCTTTCCCATAAATAATCTTCATTCCAAATTTCATTGAGATCCTATGCGTCAAACCTGAGATACGAGGCGAACAGACAAAAAATAGCCTATTTTTGTGTATTCAAAGGGCCATAACTCACAGAAAAAATATTCCAACAGCAAAACGGCTGATGCTACTTAAAGACCTCATGATAGCGGACATCTGCATGAAATTTCATCGAAATCTGACCAGTAATGTTGAAGTTGTAACACAAACAGACATCTGAGTGTGGATGGACAGACATACGGATAGATGCACAGATGCATGGACGCGCAGATGCACAGACGCATGGTTACACGGACAGGTGCAATCCACTATACCCGGTAAAATAATTCTGAGGTGTACAAATATGCTGTACAATTTAAACAACTGCAATCTATTTATTATTTATTTATTGGTGTAAATTTAAGGTCACATATTTCTGCACAATGGTTAATCGTTACAGCAAGATCGAGATAAAGTCAAGTTTAGTCAATCGTTTATAGACATGTTGCCCTTTTTACAGGACTTCCACCCCAGGAAATTGGTGATTGGGTCCCATTTTACCAGTAAAACAAAGCTTGTTGACCACAGTAAACAAGTACTGCTTCATTTCCTGGGGTTTCCACGGGGGAATAACTGTAATCTATGATATGCTTAAGATGTTATTGTTTCAAACAGAAGGAACTCATTTCTGCCATAACAAGAGTTTGATAGCATGGAACTCTGTCAAGTGAATATCAACATCAGCAGTGAAAAATATTCTGTTAACAAGAGTGTTCAATTTACTCGAATTTAGTCAAGGTAGTGAAGATTAAATGCTTGTGTTGGAAGTACTGAAGCTGAAGAGGTCTGTACTTACGATTGTTAAGATTAATTTCAATTAACATGAATTTACTCCTCAAACCTCAAGGGGCTGAGATTTTAAAACATTTTTCTTACACTTTGACAGTCTTCATCCTGTGGCTTTGCAGTTGTTTCTAGGCAGGTCTTGGCTATCTACATAGGAGGCCAAGACTTGCCTAGAAAAAAACTATCCAGGTACTTGAAATGCAACTTAAAGTTTTACTCTGCATGTTGCATGATGGGGCACCTGTTTTGTTGCATTAAAAAGTGATCAAAGTTGCTATTAGGCCCTTAACTCCTTGCATGCTGCTGGCTGATATTTCCGCCGAAGACAGGATTTCCTTTGCTACTGAAATAAGTATAATTTGGGCACATTTAATCAAACTTTCCCCCTGTAAATTGAACAGCATTTTTCATCAAAGATTTCTTGAGTTAAATGTGGTGGAATTTTTCAACAAATCTAGTCATGGCTGCTGCGAGGTAGCCATGACTAGATGTGATGAAAAATATTTTGAAAATACTCAGCAGGTTAAGAGTTAAGGGTTCATCTAAAAGCAATTAAACGTGTAACTGTATTAAAAGTATACAACTGAGTGAGATCCAGTGCACAAGCTAAAATGATAGTTGACACAAGAGCTTTTGCTGAAAGCAATTATACCCCCACTGCAGTGTTGGACCGATGAAGCATAAATGAATTAAGAACAAAGTAAGACCCATATTTATTTATTGGTGGTTAAAGTCACATACTTATGCACAATGGCTAATCATGACCATGACAGTTTTAAGGGTGGAGGAAGCCGGAGTACCCCAGCTGCCAGCTCCCCAACATCGTAACTCCGCACTGCAGCACAGGCAGGGTTAGATTGGTTGAAGACATGTGCACCAGCGACGTGAAGTACGCCTTAGTACACAGCATCATTGTGCCCCCATGTGGACAATCAGGGTTGAGTGACTTGCCCAAGGACACAATGTGGGAGTCCGAATCGATCGCTAAGACGGTCACCCATCCGAGGATTAACCGGGCTCGACGTTGCTTAACTTCGGTGAACTGACAAAAACTGGTTACCGCAATGCCACTGCGCCCCCAAGTAAGACCCATAACTCTGCTGAAACAAATGACAAAGTAAGGAACGTAACTCAGGTGAAAAAATGCCGCTCAGGATCACCGATCCAATGTCGAGTTGTGACAACAGAAAAGGTGGGTTTGATCATTATGAAGTTATTGTCTGCAAATGAATTATTGAGTGCGTGCTGGGTCTGTGACCTTTACATTTGACGTACTGAATTCCAAATAAATTGAGTTCCTATGAAGAATGACAGACGAGGGTTGAACGATTTTCATGTTATTGTGTAGAAACCAATGGAGTGCAATTTGTTGCGATTTACTATGTTCAAGGTCACTGTGACCTTGACCTTTGACCTGTCGAGTTCAAGATCAGTAGGGTTCTTCCTCACAGCAAGGCCAATGCAGCTATTAAGTTTCATGACTATAGGCTGAACCACTGTCAAGTTATTGTCTGGAAACCAATTGTTGCAATTTGGTCACTGTGACCTTGACCTTTGACCTGGCGAGTCCAAGGTCAATAGGGTTTTTCCTCGCACCAAGGCCAAAACACCTATGAAGTTTCATGACTCTAGGTTGAACCACTATCAAGTTCTCATCCGGAAACCAATTGTTGCGATATATTATGTTCAAGGTCACTGTGACCTTGACCTTTGACCTGGTGAGTCCAACATCAATAGGGTTCTTCCTCGCACCAAGGCCAACACACCTGTAAAGTTTCATGACTCTAGGTTGAACCACTATCAAGTTATCATCCGGAAACCAATTGTTGCGATATACTATGTTCAAGGTCACTGTGACCTTGACCTTTGACCTGGTGAGTCCAAGATCAATAGGGTTCTTCCTCGCACCAAGGCCAACACACCTATGAAGTTTCATGACTCTAGGTTGAACCACTATCAAGTTATCATCCGGAAACCAATTGTTGTGATATACTATGTTAAAGGTCACTGTGACCTTGACCTTTGATCTGGTGAGTCCAAGATCAATAGAGTTCTTCCTCGCACCAAGGCCAACCCACCTATGAAGTTTCATGAATGTAGGTTGAACTACTATCAAGTTATCTTCCGGAAAGGAATTGTTGCGATTTACTTTGTTCAAGGTCACGTTGACCTTGACCTTTGACATAGCGAGTCCAAAATCAAAAGGGTTCTTCCCCTCGCCAAGGCCAATCTACCTATGAAGTTTCATGAATGTGAGTTGAACCATTATCAAGTTATCATCCGGAAACCAATTGTTTAAGATTTACTACGTTCAAGGTCACTGTGACCTTGACCTTCGACATAGCATGTCCAAAATCAATAGGGTTCTTCCTCCCACCAAGACCAACCTACGTATGAAGTTTAATGAATGTGAATTGAACCACTATCAAGTTATCATCCGGAAACCAATTGTTTACGCCCGCCTGCCCGCCCGCCAGAGACCCCCCCCAACCCACCCGCCCGCCCACCCGCCCGCCATTCACCAAACTATAAGTCGCATTTGACTGCGTCACAACTCGACTAAAAATGCGGGCAACGTTTATTCTAACATGTGCAGGAGTGGCTTGTCAAAAGGATCCCTCGTTCCAAATTTAATTGAAATCCAACCATTTACTGCTGAGATATCGCTGCAAATGGAAAAAATTCATGAAAAATTGACAAAGCAAGGACCATAATTCTGGTGAGAAATATGAGGGCAACTTTTTTATAACATGTGCAGGGGTGACTTGTCAAAAGGATCCCTCATACCATGATTCACTGAAATCCATCCACTCACTGCAAAGATATCACTGTGAATGGATGGACAGACAGATGGACAGACATATGGACAGATGGACAGATGGATGGATGGATGGATGGATGGATGGATGGATGGATGGATGGATGGATGGATGTGGATGGATGGATGGATGGATGGATGGATGGATGGATGGGATGGATGGATGGATGCCCTTAAAACTGGGCCTTACGTGTTGTTTTATTTGTTGCAAACCCAACCTCCAATCACATAAGGACAAAGGAATAACCACTTAAGGAAACAATACCCATAGTGGGGAAGATTGCTATAAAAATAGTTCAGTTTGTGATACAAGCATGAAATTTGGTATGGAAGTCACTTTTGGTATATAGAGTACTTTAGGATAGTTGGCCACGAAATATCTTATTATTTTCAAGATGGCCAACGGAAGTGAAAAAATCTGCACTACTGGTGATGTGAGTGCAGCATATATGAGTGAAACATATAGCATTAAAGCAATTTTTCTGCTGTTATATCATTTCTTTATGCAAACCAAGACTGATTATGAAATGAAATAATGAATAGCAACGACAATTGTGGTTTAAAAGGCTGTGGAAATATATGGCAAGGGAAATAACTCTGAATGCTCAAATGTGCAGTTACCAGGGATTTGTTTCTTTTTTAAATGTACACGTATTTTCAAAATAAACCTCATAATCTGCAATATCAATGCCAATGTTTGGTATCTCATGCATTTAGAATCGATGCCCGCATATATCACAGGTGTATTATGCTGATACTAACTGCTTTCTTGGCAGTTACAGGAGCAAAGTGCAGTGTATGACAATCCTGTGTGGTAGCATTTGCAATTTCCAGTACATGTTGAACGCTTGCAGCAGCACTTCTGTAGTTCTTGACAGGACTCTGCTATAGCAGAGAGTGTAGTCCAGTGTGGCTCCCACAAATTGTTGTGTTTAAGCCAACCCCAGCTGATAGGATCTGGTAACTGTTGCACTGGAGAAGAAGCCTGGCCCCAAACATGACCCGCTTGGAAAACTGCCCTTTTAACATGCTCATATAGGGATGCCCTAGTTGGTGGTATGCCATTGTATGGACGTTGCTTTCGAGCGAACAAATCAAGGTGACATTTGTCTACACCGCATGTTGTGCTTGAACGGTCGTACATGACAACAACAAAATGTTCCAAGATATCCATGTCTGCCTCTGTAACTTCATTCTGTGGTGAACTGAGTCGACAGAAAACCTCTGTTGCAGCCTCATACACATTCCATGCCCACCAAGCAGATTTATTTCCTTTTCCCACAAAGGCAGACACTGTATCACACCCTGTAAAAGCATGAAAGAAAGGTAAAGCACTTGACCGAGGTCCAATTGATTTGGTAATGTCGTGTACTGGGAGCCAGCGGAAGTGTTGTCCCTTCCCAAAAGCTAACCACATTGAATTAATCTGAAGGTCAGTAAACACGGAGATGGCTATAACAGCAACATCTCTGTTGGATGTAACGACAGTCATGCTATTAAAACCTGTAGCAACAGTCGCATGTTTGGCATGAACAAACATATGGGTGTCTGCCTCTTCATGGTTACAGGGTGACAGCATATCTGTGTTCAGTTCCTTATTACAGGCAACATCATCCCCTTTAGTGACAACTATAAGGCTGTTTGTCTGAGCATTTACAATTCTATCTGCCAAAAATCCAAACTGTTCAGTTTTGTTTTCATCACACCTCAGGAAATTGCTCCACGACTTTGGTACGTTACTCTTACCGACCACTTTTCTTCGAAACCCAGCTCCCCTTTTCTGTCAAGTTCCTGCTTTGATGCTACTTTCGAGGTATACATCAAAAACAACATCTACTCTTATACATTTTTGTTCACATCTTACAATGTATGGTATAATAACCTCAGCAGCATAGTCATCAAATGTTTTAGCAGTTCCAGGTGGTTTTGCAATGACCATAGCCGCACCATCTATAATCATAACTTCAGTATGAGGCTCTTCTACTCGAGCAGCTATCCCTGTCTCTAAAATGTCCATCAGCTGTGATTTTACTCCAGAGTTGAGCATACCATTGTGTGATAATGATGGTGGGTACTGTTGGTTTTCATGTTGAAAAAAGTTTTGAAGGTCACACTGTCGATTTTTGCACGATATAAAAAGTCGTCAAAAAAGTTGACAGTCATTTTTCAAACTCTCTATTTTCAGATTTTCCACCGTAGTATAAGGCTTGATTTTTTTGCTGAAAAGGGAAAGCTTATTTTTTGCCAAGGGTTCATGAAAACTTTCTTGTCCATTAGTTGTCGATTTTTTCAGGAATTTATCATACTGTTTTCTGCCAACAGGTAAAAGCTGAGCCATCGACTTTACCTTTTTATCCGCAACTTCTTTGACATCGATGGGATAAAGGTCTTGTGAATATTCTTCAAATGGATTGCCATACTCAGATATTGTTGAAATTAGTCTACAGACTTTATCCTGAAAGTCCTTCTGAGCAGCAGAGGTATCGTCATGGTGTCTTCTATTTCGTTTCAACTCTGCAAATTCATCGATAACCCTGCTTATTTCCGGCCCTGCTATCATCCATCGCCTCAGTGCTGCTGGGTCTTCTGTTAACCCAACAGCTCCACCGTCACCCTTAACTATGGCATTATTTTGCTCGTGAGCTTGATCGATTGTGATACCAGAGAACACTCGTTCAGTTTTGTGGACAGCAAAATGCTGTATATATATCAGGATGTAAAGTCTCAAGCCCGACCATATCACGAAGGTGAACTGGGAGCCACCGGGCATAATTTATATGGTCCAGGGCAAAGAAGTAGGGAATAAGTTCAGCTAGTGATTCTTTGTATAGCAGGAAATCACTTTCACAAAATGAGCGGGCAAAACAAAGTATCAACAACTCTAGTTTTAGAATTGTGGACCAGAACTGAAACTGTGGGATCTTTTCTTGATCACCACACCACTGCATAAAAACTTTGAACTCCTCTGCTTTGTCAAGAAATGGACCTTCACTCTTATTGAAAGCAGTTTTCATGAGACTGAACAGAGCAGCAGCTGTAACCTGATGCACGTGCCTAGTTTTCAACACATTTGAAGCTGACAAAAAAGAGTCAGCAGTTCCGGAAGTAGCAATATCTGTGCCTGTCAATGCGGCTGTCCAGCCACTACCTTTCAGTAGATCACCTAGGAGTCTGAATGCTGCCATTTCAACATGCAAGCCACCAAACATTATGATGATTTTATCCTCACCATATGCATCTGGCCACTGCCACTGAATCTGTTTGGCTAAAGCAAATAATGGTTGATCAGCTGCCATGACAGGTGTTTGCCCAGGATTTAAAAACTGCGTTACTTCCTTTATCTTTTCCATTGAGTGCTTTATGGTTGCTACTGAATCTTGCAAAAGAGGTGTTAAGGAAGAAACACTTACACACACGCTTGGACCTCGGTTGCGTGAGGAGTGATATGATGACCAAGAAACAGCATCAGAATTTACAACATCATCCGTCAAATGGATAAATCTTAACCATTCGTACTCCATGTCAATGTGTTTATACAGATACGATTGATCTGAAATAGTTGGATATAGATTGTGGGCAGTTGGCTCGGGCTTACTCTTGAAATATGCCGGCTTAACATTTGTATATGATTCAGGAAGCACAGAAATAGTTTTTGACTTTGGTCTTTCTGAATCTACATTAAATTTTCACTCCCCACCATCTGAATTGGTATTTGGGTGCTGGAAGATAGAGATACTTGTGCCATGAAACGATGACATAGCTGTTGTAGCCGATGGATTGCAATCTATGTTATCACAGGCTGATGTAGTAAATACACCCTTGTGAAATGCAGGAGGGCAGGCAAGCCCTTCTTCTAAATATTGGTTAACAACCGCTTCACCTAGCTGTGTTGAAATTGCGAGAGTTCTGTCATATGAAATACTTATTCCATACTGAAATAAAGTATCAATAAGCTGTCTCTTTCTTGTTTTTGCAAAAAGAAGAAGACCAACGTAAATGGCAAATGGGGTCTCGCATTCAGTTGAATGTCTCTGGCCTCTAACACCTTCTTTTACCACCTTTTTATGACAGTTGAACTGCAGTAGTTGTGCTATTGCTAGATCAGACTTTGTTGCCCCTTGCTCAATTTGGGATTCAATATCGGGCCCATGCTCAAGCATAGAGACTAGTTCTAGCAAGCTTTGTGGTATGGAATTTTGTATGGCGCCTTCCTCAAACGACCCTTTAAACGCTGATTTATGTTGTAGCATATCTCTACGAACAATTTCAGCTGTTCTTGCTAGCTGTATTGCATCTGTATCAGAGCAAGCTGAAGCTAGAGCAGGTCCAACATCTTTTTCAAACGCAAGGAAAACCTCTGTTCCCTTACCAAACATATTCATTTTTGGAACTTTGGCGAGTATCTTTTCTTTCAGTCGTGTTTTATTGACGTAACATATTCGATTTGAAATTGCTTTAAACAGCTTTCATACAGACTACTGAGGTCGGCAAGCTTAAAAACACATCCTGCGGGACTATTTCGTTGAGTTTCCATGATGTGAGTAATAAGCTCAGCAAGAACTAAATCTTCAGTGCTATTGATTTCAACAGCAACATTCTCCTTACTTTTGGCTGTTTTATTTAAAACAGACCTCTCTCTGTTATACAATGCCATAAGGCAGGCTGGGTGGTACTTGAATTCCTGTGCTATAACATCACCAGCACTGAGCTTTGCAAGAAGTTTATCATCTTGAAGAACTTGTGCACACTAATTAAGTCTCTCATTCAGTTGCATTGTCATTGCTTCCCTAACTTTTGAGCAAGTGGCCTGTTTGTCACAAATAAAACAAACATCTGGGGATTCGTCAGTATCTTCTACTGAACTTCTTGTAAATTTAGAAGCTTCGCTGACCATAGAGGATTGTGAATATTCTTCAAAACCTCTCCATTTTTTGTTCTTGATAGCTTTGTATTGTTAAATCTAAGCCTACATGATTCGTGATACTTTGCATCATTTTTAACAAATGTTCTCTCTATTCCACTACCATTATCCAAACTAAGTAAATCAATTGCCATTGGCATTTCGTTCAGCTTATGAAACTGAGGAATATTAGTGGCAAGTGTTGCATACCCACTAGCCTGATAAGTCTTTGGTGGAGACCTTAATGGTTCATCTGTATCTGCTTGACACAAGGCACATTTTGACTAATCTGTATTCCACAACCCGGTGTGGCTAGTGGAGAGTCGAATTCTTTTCGACATATTGAATTATAGATGAACAGAATAAAAAGAAACAAATTAGATGGTGCTTCCCGTGACCATTAAAACATCAAATATACAAAATACATGAAATCTCTGATTTGTATATTATGGCTAGTTTATTGTTTCCAAAGGGATAACCTCACCAATGAAAATAACACACAACTCTCGTTCCCTGCGTCATTGTCACCGTTAGGTATCAATAGGGTACAAGCGTGCGATTGAAGAGAGAACTGATTAACGTAGCAGAAAGGCAAACTGAACTCCACAGAGTTTGAAACGAAGTGGCATCAACACTCTTTATTTCGTGCGATTAAAGAGAGAACTGATTACTAATGTAGCAGAAAAGCAAACTGGTATGGACTACACAGAGTTTGAAACGAAGTGGCACCAACGCTCTTTATTTCTGTATTTACGGCGTGAAGAGAAAACTGAGTACTGACGAAGCAATAACGCGAGCGTCCCAATGTGTGAAACAGAGACGCACTAACACCTTATTAATACCGCACTTTAACCGGGCTTCAATTGATTTTATTTATAGGAGTTAGAATTTTAAGAAATTTATTCGCCTTCAGCCGGTTGTGATTAAACAGTCATCAAATTAAAGAACTATCGTAACTGGGAAATGTTAGCATATAAATTTGCTATGAGCATTAACATCAGTATCATTTAGACGAATCTACGTCGAAAACTCAATTAGAATTTCTTATTTTCGATAAAAATGGTAGTTTGCTTCAATGCGCTGTAGAAACCCCCACCCCCACCCCACCCCAATGTGAATTTTTGCAGGGGAGAAATCTCTCTTTAAAATGACACCTTTGTTACAAATTTCCTTCAAGTAGAGCCTGATATCAAGTCACCACGGCAAGACTATAAAGCCCTGACAAAACTTCATTGACAAAAACATTATGGCCGCCCATCTATTTTTAGAAATGTCGGCCATCTTGAAAATGGCCTAATTTTCGTGGCCAACTATCTCAGGTTTTTCTACTATATCTAAAGAACACATAGTGAAAATTTCATGCTTGTATCATCAAGTGAACTATTTTCATAAAAAATCGCACTAATCTGCTCCACTACCAGTAGACAATGGAAATCTTTTGTATTAGGCCACATCTCCTACTGCTTAAGGTACTAAATGTGCTCCTGGATAGATGGATGGACAATTGATGGATGGACACATGTAATCTAGTAAATTCCTCATTCTCTTTGAGAGTGGGGATACTCATTTCATGTCTCCACCACCCTCTTACTTGACCCTCTTTCCATCTGACTTCTCCCTAAAGTCTGTACAGGGAGAAGAAACTTCTCTTTTAGTTCATCCTCAAAGGTGGTCACTGTTCCCCTCAGCTATTTTGTATTGCCTTTATTACTTCTTGGACAAATTTTCAAAATATATCTTAAATTTTCAAAGAATAATTGTCCTGTTGCGGAGTGATGATAGTTTGTTAGGTAAGCTATTTCTCCATAAGTACTCTGCACAAGAAAAGTTGATACGTGATTTTGAGAAAAATATTTTGATAGACTATTTGCAGAATGGATCAGAAGAAGTTTTATTTTTGCATGCTTCCTTCATCTTATATTATCATCTCATAGGCAAATAAATCTATCTAGTTGTGAAAAAATATGTTTTTATGTATAATTCATTTGTAAATAAAATCTTGAAATAAATTCCCAGTGGGAATAGAATGTTTGCAAAGAACAGTCACCCTATGGTTTAAACCATTCAAGTCCTATTTAATTTGTTGTATGCAAGAGTCTTAAAGAGCATGAGACAGAGTTAATCGAGTGCTCTGCTATAATGTTAACAAAGCTAATGTCAAATCAAAATTAAAATTACTTTTTAGAACCTTATTCTGCAACATGTTACTTTTTTCACTGTATTCATAAGGATATGGGATTTGATTTATTTATGGCCTATTTTTTAGAAGGTAATTTCATTTCTGGTTACTATGAAAACTGGTCTAAATGTTGGGTCCTGCAAATAAGTTTATTCACTCAAATAGATTATCAAATTAAATATGCACCCAATCCCCCAAAACTTTACTCAAATGAATATCGAACATGAAATATGAATGATAGCACATTTTTCTGTTTTCAACCAATGTGGCATACTGAAGCATGGGGCATCATGAATATGGGGTGGGGGTTGTATACCTGATTTGTACCAATGGCTCAAATCCTTACAGAGCAAAAAAATATTCCAATTACATCAAGGCATACCTTTGTTGAAGGCATACCTTGATGATGTAGTTGGAATATCAGCCAATTGGGATTATAGTTTTAAAAAAAGCACAACTTTCTGCAATGCTATCATTTACAATATTTGAAAATTCTATTTCTGGCTTTCTGGTTTCGACTTAAATGTATGTTTGGAATCAAACTGTTTTTTAAATATTGAATATTCGCAGGACCCCATCTCAATGTGAATAAATATTTTGACTGAAACTTCTTTCACCCAGAATTTATTATGTGTAGGCTGAATGAATTTCACCTAATTTCAGGGTAAATTTGCATTACAGAACGAAGTTTGGCAATGTAAGACAACATTGCCACAGTTGCCTGGTAGGCTGATGGGTAAATGCCCTTTAATCCTTTACCTAACATGAAAAGCAGACGACACTTGCAAATAAACTTCTTGAATAACTAATTTTTTTCATTTTTTGTGTCAAAAACATAGCTTATGGCACCTGATTGGAATGAGCTCAATCAGCTCATTCCAATGAGGGGTCATGAACTATGTTTTTGAGAGAAAAAATGAAAAAATAATGAAAAATGAATGGTGATTTTTGTGAAAAGTGCTTGGCCCTTATGTTGGGTTAAGGGTTAAACCCAAATCAGCTCCTCATTGCCCTTTTGCAGCAAGAGGTCACATCATCATCAGTGTGATGGAATAAACTTCAGAAATGATCTTGAATATTCCAAACAAATTGGCTTTGGCACTAAATAAAAACTGAAAAATTTGATCAAGTGACTTTCAAGTACAAAAATAAATGCCAATGACATTGCGGGTTACAAAGTAGTAGATAACTTAGTGGAAATTTATAGTTACAGATCATAAACAAATAGGTATATAAGAGTACATGCAGGCCTTTAAATTCATTTACTTTGGACACACCGTTTTGGCCTGATTTGGGCACATTAAAACCAGAAATAACAGCCTTATCCTGTTATGTTTTATTGCCATGCCTTTCTTTGTATTGCTGTGGTCATATTATTATGGAAGTTATTCTCAAATGTAGAAAAGGCACAGAGAATTTATATATTTTTCTTCATGTCTTCACACCTTCTCTAATTTGAGAACACCTGTAAACAGTGTGAAACTGGGGTAATCTAAAGGCCTGAGTACATGTGGACAAAGCTATTTTATGGTCATATTCCTAACATGGAGTTATGAGGTTAATAAAATATTAACAAAACCCTTTTACTTTAAAATACCTTCTTTGCAGTCAAAAGTTCTTCTATTTCTCTCCATCGTTTCAGTTTAGATCTTGCACGCAGTGCAATTAATAAAAACTGTTTATCTGTTAACTAAATTAAAAAAAAAAAAGATAACTAGATTAAAATTCAGGTGAAAAAAAACCCACATTTATTGTTTTCCATTTATCCTTTCTAAATTCACAGCCTTTAACAGACCACAAATACCTCAAAGAAAAGTATACATTTCTTTTGTACTCTTTTTGTATTTAAACAAAACTTAACCCTACCAACTGCTGAAAGTGGATTTACAGGATCACAGATTGAATGTGGTGGTGGTGGGGGAGGGGATAATACACTACTGAAGAATGAAAATGATTTAAAATGTTCCAATAAACTGGATATCAAGTTACAGAACAACCCCATTAATTGCAGAAAAACACTGAAACATTTATCACACATTTAGTACAAATTAGAGCTGGTATCTGCATGATGAATAAAGAGCAAATCCCTGTTAAATAAACTGAAATAATCTGTCAAAAGATTATGCCAACAAACCCAATTTTCTGCAGGTTTAAACCTTAGCAGCCTCAGTACTGCTAATTTAAGTGTTTAATCTATTACACCTTGTTTGACAGAGCTCCATGATCTCTGTCCAATAAAATATCATAGATTAAATATTCAGTTTATCACCAGAGCAGAGAAAATGACCAAGTTCTCATTATTTGAATATCCCTGTCTTTTACACATAGTAAACTATCAAAATGTAGATCTGACTCCACTGAGTCAGAGAGGACGACCTGTCGTCTGGTTATCCCTAATAGTATTGTCTGGCTTACATACACCAGTTACATCAGCTCCCGAAAGAAAGCACAATTTGCTTCTGATGAGGTTTGACTGAGCAAAAGCTTAAATACAAGAACTCTGAAGAGTTTGAGAGAATCTCGACTTAGGTGATATATGAAATATAAATACACCAGACTGAACAAAAGCTATTAGGCAATATAGTGGAGCTCATTTAATTGGAAATCACTTAATTGAATAACCCTGTTAACTGAAAATAACTTTGAAACACAAAACCAGTTACCATACCTTGAGTACAAATATGACATGTTTATTTATTGGTGTTTATGGTCACTATTACACCTTGTGCCAACAACATAGGGATGAAGTCAAGTTGAGACAATTGTTCAACTCTTAACCTGGTATTTTAAAAATATTCATCAAATCTAGTCATGGCTGCTATGAAGCAGCCATGACAAGATTTGATGAAAAATTCACATTACGTGTACCTTTCATTTAAAACTGACGCCAAAACTGCTGTTATGTAACAGTTGTGTTAAAAATAGACTAACCAGCCTGATTGACGGTGCTGGAACTTTTTCAGGATCGCCACGGTGATTTCTTAAACAAAAACAAATCAGATATAAACTTAATTACAATTCTCTCTTTCTCTCTCCCTCTCTCTCTGGTAACAAATCATTTATCTGAATTGTTAGGTTGTAGCGCTATGCAATTAAACTAATCATGATTGAAAGGATTAATTAAATTACATGTAAATTGAATTAACCACTACTTGCATAAGGTGTGAAATAACATTTTGGTGGCGCGACAAAGCAACAGAAACTTTTATCCTCAAAACACACATCTGTTTAACACCTCTGCACATGACATAATAATAATAATAATAATAATAATAATAATAATAATAATAATAATGCAATGTTAACCTCCAGAATCCACCACAGTGCTCTCTGACTTACATTACCGGTATTACCCCGACTTGGTTGAGAAAAAACAAGAGGCTGTAATCAACATTTTCAATTATTTTTATTATTATTTTAGCCTTATCATAATTATTTATTTATTGGTGTTTAAGGTCACATAGTTATGCACAATGGCTAATAGTGACCGTGACAGTTCTACGGGAGGAGGAAGCCGTGACAGTTTTACTGGTGGAGGAAGTCGGAGCAACTGTCAGCTCCTCAACATTCTAACTCCTCAACATTCTAACTCTGTTCAAGCTCCGCCAAAGCAGGGTTATAGCGGTTGAAGACATGTGCACCATCAACGTGCAGTACGCCTTAGTACACGGCATCATCGTGCCCCCATATAGGCAACCAGGATAAAGTGCCTTGCCCAAGGACACAATGAGGGTCGTCTCGGACGGGGATCGAACTCGGGACCTCTAGCATAGAAGTCCAACAGTCTACCACTGAGCCACCGTGCTCCCATCATAATTATAGCCACATGTAGATCACAAATTCAATAGAAAACAATTATGTTTTTCTTATTCAATAACGACCAGCTTAGGAACAATCAGGCGATCCACACCTCTCTCCCCGGCAAAAAACGTTATAGTGACAGCCAAAAAAATAACTTTATTTTTCACCAGAAGTCTCCATTTAATAACTGATTTCCAAATTTTTTTGGAGGGGGTGGGCCTCCCCAACCCCAAACCACCTATCATTACTCATGCTTTTGACATCTGCATCAGGGGCTTACAGAATATGATGCACAGCATCGTCCTAGTCGTGTAGCAGCGAGATGGGTACTAGCACGAGAGGTGGAGCCCCTTCTCATTGGACGGGGCAAGTTGCCTTCCCGGGGAATAATTTTGAAATTCAAGAACAACAAAAAAATGCAATTTCCTTGCCTCTGTCCGTTTGTGTCCATAATTTATAAGTTGTGAAAGACATCAATAATTATGCCACATTACTACCACCAAATAGAATCTGAATAAATTATGACATATTTCACGTGTAAATTTGCTATTACGCACCCCCTCATACAGTTTATTCTCAACAAGACGAATGACGAAATTGGTCACCCCAACAAGACGAATCCCAACGAAAGGAATTTAATCAAAATGTATACTTGCGATAATATAAACCAGGTAGAAACAAATGAGTTTTCATAAAAATAGCTGACTGAAAGTTTGTACTGCATTTAGTGAACATAGAGTATTGACAAAGTAAGTTATTTACTGGTGTTTACGGTCACATATTTCTGCATAATAACTAATCATGACCACAACAGTTTTACCCATGGAGGAAGTTGGAGTACCACCGAGCAACGGTCAGCTCCCCAATATACTAACACCACACAAGCAGAGTTAGCATTGGTTCAAGACAAGTGCACCATCGACGTGCAGTACGCTTTAGTACATAATGCCACCATGCCCACACATGGGCAATGGGGGTGAAGTGTCTTTCCCTAGGACACAACGCGGTTGCCTGACAAAGTAAGACTTAAGGATATAACAATTGAACTCACTACAGAAAAAAACTCGTGCTCAAGTCAGACAGTGAATGTAGGCGATCAAGAGATGAAAAATAAAAATATTAATAATAACTGCTCAGCAACGACTAAAATGTGAAACAACCACCCCAAAAGAGCGTAATTATACACTTTATATATCTCTTTTCATGAGTTTCTCCTATAGCTAATGAAAAAAGAAGTTTTCATACCCATGATCATCTTAACACTCCATAGAAAAGGCATAGTAGGCCTAATGCAAGAACTACAGTGGAAATAAAGGATTTTTTTAACATGTTTCCTTTTTATAATGTTTATTTGTCATGCAACAACCTCTTCCTTTAAACCCACTTCTACTGTATACCCACCAACATGTACATCCACACATAGTATATTTCAAACTGAGAAAAAATGCCAAGTACGCAGCAACTGAAAATTCCTTAAAACATGCCTGGTTGGCTTCACACCAAGTTCACTGACATTTTACAGAATGGGGCTCGTGGGCAAGGGTGGCACTACAGGAGATGGCCGACCCTCGTAAAACCAGCTTTTATCCCACTTACCTACCTCACCAACCTGCTTCCTTGAGTGTCCCCACTCAAATAAAACAAGAGCTGGACTGTCGTCCGGTGTATACCCCCACGTGGAGCACCGCCTAGTGTGGGCATACCTATGACCAATAAATATTATAGAAAATAATAATTTACTTAAGTTATGAAAGTTATGAATATTCTCGGACGGACTCACACACGGACGGTGGCACAGACGGATGGACGCATGTAATCCAGTATACCCCCATTTTCTTCGAAAGTGGGGGTATAATTATCTAATAAAATAAAAAAAATTATCTGACAACACCGAAATTCATTCTAGTCTTGGGCAATGTTACAATTTAATTGCATACTAAGTTTCATTTAATTCCATAACGATTTACTTAAGTTATGAATATTCTCGTATGGACTGACGGACAGATGCACAGACAGATGGATGCAATCCAGTATACCCCCCCCCCCCCCCCCCATTTTCTTCAAAAGTTTTCAACAATTTCCAACAATTTCTAAGTCAAAAGGTATGGTAAATTGTTTGGTGTTTGGAAGTTTTATGCAATGAGGCAGAAGCCTTTGTCATATGCAAACTGCATGCCATATTTCACTGAAATCTTCAGCTAACCCATACCTGAGATACAGGCTGAACAGACAAATAATGTCTATTTCCTACAATTTCTAAGTCAAAAAAGGGGGATAACTCTAAAAAGGAGAATGTGAGAAATATCGCTGAATCCTTTTTTTAAAGCCTATACCATAAGCAGTGTTCACGGCAAATTTCATTGCAATAGAACATTCGATACCCGAGATACAGGCTGAACAGACAAAATTTGGCTCGCACGGACACAATTTCTAAGTGAACAAGTAATAAAAAAAAAAATAACTAGTGTGGGCATACCTATGATCAACAAATATTACAGAAAATAATAATTTACTCAAGTTATGAAAGTTATGAATATTCTTGGCCGGACGGACTCACAGATGGATAGATGCACGGAAACATGTAATCCAGTGTACCCCCATTTTCTTTGAAAGTGGCTCCCCACCTACCTACCTCCCCCCCCCCCCCCCACACTTACACACATACACCTTCACACACACGCGCATATGTGAATTTTTATTGTTTTCAATAGCAAATCCAGAAGAGGGGTATGGCCAGCATACATCAGCAGTCAATCAAAGAACAGGGAACAAAAACAATAAAGAAGAAAAGGAAATTTTTTTACAGAATAGTTCGGGCCTCAGTTTCATTGGTTGGGTATAAAGTGGAAGAAATGTATTTATCCGCTCTCTTACATGCTAGCTTCATGCGCCATTTCTTGTCAGAAAAATACAAATGAACATAGTAACATCATCGAAATGGAATAATATTGTGTTTTCAAACATATTTTTTTGTTCAATGGTAGAGTTTACGATCAGGAGTTTACTTGCGTAACTATATTATACCGCTGCACTACTCGCTGCTATCCGTTGATGCATGTCGTCGACGTTCTGTTTGAAGTCTGGTTTTCTCACTTATCTATAATTAGCCTCGATAGATGGGTAGTGGACCCGTATATTACAGAGTGATCACCGAGTGTGACGAAGATGGGTATTAAATGGAGCATACACGTAATGATCTAAATTTAACTGGAGAAATTATTGGTCAAAAAGTCCTTTCAATTTACAGGAGAGAAATTTGGTTAAAGGTGCCCAAATAAAACTTATTTCAATGGCAAGAGATTTTTGTCCTGAGCAGAAATATTCACAAACAACATGCAAGAAGTTAGACCTATGCTGCCCTCTAGAGGACTTCCACCCTAAGCATTGGTTGTGGGTCCTATTTTACCAGTGTATCAGAATTTGTTTACCACATTAAATAAGCACTGCTCCACTCCCAGGTGTTCCATCAGGGCAATTTGATATGTTAATGGCATTTAACTGGTAGAGTGCTAAATTATTTTTGGTCATTAACCTTTCACCTAACATGAAAAGCAGACGACACCTGCAAAAAAAATTCTTGAATAACTAATTTTTTTCATTTTTTGTCTCAAAAACATAGGTTATGACCCCTCATTGGAACGAGCCCATCGCTCGTTCCAAAGAGGGGTCATAATCTATGTTTTTGAGACAAAAAATTATAATTTTAAAGTAATTTGTATATTTTTCATACTTACCAATGGCCCAGACTTAGCTGGTGCAATCTTAAAGTTATCAAGAGCCAAACACATATTTTGAATCCCCCAATCCCCAAAATTTGCTTGCAAAACTGAAAATTAAAAGTCCTATCTGGTCCTCCATACTGTTACTCTCTGCGCATGTGCAGTTACCACGAAGTGACCAAAATTAGTGCCAACATCATTCTTTGTAGAAAAGAGTACTACATAATAACTCAGTGGAGAGGTATGAGTGCCCACTCATGGGAGGGCCATACCCATCTGGGCCATTGGTAAGTATAAAAAATATACAAATTACTGTAAATTTATAATATTTTTATACTATAACCCAATGGCCCAGACTTAGCTGAATCGTAAAAAGGTGGAGGGCCTAGGACTTCAGAATTAGTAGACCAACATAGTTCCAAGCCTGTAATCCCAGGTGAAAGGAAATTAAATTTAAAAGGAATTACACATATGTCTCTCTATACAGTAATAGAGAAGACATATCATCAATGAGGAGCCAAAATCAAGTAATTCCGTATTCTTACCATGAAGACTATGCTAATTGGATGTAACGAGTTCCCAGTTTAAAGGCTAGTCCAGATTAAGCCCCAGAAATCAGGATGGCATATTTGAGAATGAGAGGATATCCCCCACAAACACACGCCATATACAATAAAACACAAGCTGTATCCAGGATATAAACTACAGACAAAACACTTCACTCATAGTTACATACTTATCAAGCCAGAGGAGAGGTAAAAAATCCCCCACCCCCCTTTTTTGAAGGAATCTTCAAAAAAGAAGAGGGGAGCGCTCTGGAATCAGTAAAAGCGGTACCAAATAACAATATAAATATTTGTCGAATAGACACGCAGGTATTAATTATTATTAATAAATTGGTGCTTAATGCCACTTCAGAAGCTAAGGCTATGGCAGCGATCCCGGTAATTAATATTGCCTGCTTGTAACGTATACTGGAGTCGGCATGCGCAGATAGGTCGAAAACCGGTGATATAATATATAACATACACATGTCCAACAGAATCACAATGGATGATCTCTGGAGAGTAAACACACTTCCAAGGTAACCCACAGGCAACCCCATTCAGACGTACAATAAATTCCAGTAAATAACACTCCCAGATGTGTGCAATCCAATATCTATGTTCCTAGAAACGTGCCAATATACGAGAGTGTAAGACAAGATGTATTCGATTGGGTACCGCCATTAATAGAAACCTGGATCTAGAAATGTATTGAGCTATGATTAACAGACTCGTCACGGACCACCCCGAAATAATTCATTGTTTCTAAGGTCCTTAACATACAATAATGCGCCTGCCTGATAATGCGATTATTATACACAGGAGCATTGAAATCCTGCTAGTAATCATTTGAATACCAGTTAACTGACTAGACAGCCTCCCAGGTACCCAAAGGCTAGCAATTTATTGACGACGAATCATATACTCGTATATGACATATAAATGAATAACCACAGGAAACAACCAACCAACTAGAAAGTGGATGTGCCCATGAGGTCACCATAGAACACGACCCAGCCGCCAATCGAGAAGTCATGAAATGCATGTATGTACTTAATTGCATACGAGGCTTACGGGAAGAAAACTATGTCTTGTCCGGTAATCGCCTCTGAACACATTGGCGGTGTGGGGAGAGGGGGGGATTCGAAATCATATCGAATCCCCTTCACCCGCATTACTTGAATCGTTCTTGTGTTAGTCATCAAATAGAATAGGAACCGCAAGGCTCCCTCATGTCTGACCGACTCCATAATGCCAGTAAGGGCGGAGAAGGACATGAAGAACCAATACTTCCCCTGATAAAGAAGGTCCTCTCGTGGAGGAAGCTTCCATGGAACATCCCATAACGGACATAATGATAAGATTGATCCAAGGTTTCTGTGATGACAGAGGTGCTACTATCAGGATTTCGCAACAAGACTGTTTGAATTAAACAGAATCTGCTAAATCAACAGAGTTGGAGGATACGCCTATCCTATCATTCCGTCCCAATGAGATCAACAGAGCATCTACTGCATATGCTCAATGATTTGGGCATGGCGACACGAACATCGGTAACTAATTGTTCCAGTGTGTCGTAAACAGATCTATCATGGGACGATCACATTGGTAACAAATCTGTCTGAATATTCGCTTGTTGAGAGGCCGGTCCGATGGCAACAGGCGACCTTTCCGAGAGAGCGAGTCTGCTAGTACATTCAGACGACCCGGTATATGATGGACAGAAAGATGAACATGATGTATAGGAGAATCTTCTCCGTTAATTCGCATAATGGCATTGAATGAGTGTCGCCTTGGTTCCTGATGTAAGCTACCACTGTCGAATTGTCTGACAAAATTTGAACATGGACGTCCGCTATTATGTGAATCCAATGTTGCCGCGCTAGCCATATTGACATCATCTCTTTGATGTTTATGCGCTTCTTTAGGAACCGAGGATCCCAAAGATCCTGACACCTCAAGTCTGCGGGACTTAGGGTCATGTCCCAACCCATCTGACTCGCATCCATAATAATCGTGAAAGCCGGATCTGGAAGTTGCAGTGGAACTCCCTGAGTTAACCACTGAATATCTGCCGAAATCTGAACCCTTGTTTTACTAGGACCGTTAAAACAATACTGGTTTCGAGCGAATGCGTCATCACATGTACTCCAGTTCTGAGTAAAGAATATCTGGAGGGGACGTGTGTGCAGGCGGCTCATCGGAATAAGATCCGCAGCCGCTCTGCACAGCCCCATCAGTCGCATGAATTCCTTCGCTGTTAATGCGTCTGAGTGTAGAGAAAAGCGAGCATAACAACTGACTAATTTCGCTCTGGGTAACGGCAGACGAACCACATTGTTGTGAGTCTCAAGGCTCAATTCCAAAGTGAATAGACGACGTGGACGGAGCTAGATCCGACTTTTTCTTGTTTACAATGAAACCAAGACGTCAGAGTAACAGAAGCAGACTC
Source organism: Pictodentalium vernedei (assembly GCA_031216915.1). Lineage (NCBI taxonomy): Eukaryota > Metazoa > Mollusca > Scaphopoda > Dentaliida > Dentaliidae > Pictodentalium > Pictodentalium vernedei. The sequence continues at coordinate 157,941,009 of CM062292.1, forward strand.
TGAACATTGTTCTGAAAAATAATTCTGTTGCCGTATCCCTGTAGAAGGTCGTCCAAATAAGCCAATGTTACCGCAGACAAATGAGCTCGGAAGTATGACAGCACCGAGTTCATTATTTGAGTGAATGCCCAGGGAGCCAGGTTCAGACCAAACTACATTGCTCTGAACTGATACACCCTCCCTTGTACGGCGAACCGCAGGTACTTTTTGAATGCCGGATGTACCAGGACATGAAAGTATGCATCCTTTAGATCAATGCTTGCAGCATAGTCACTTACTCGAACGCTCGCCCTTACCAACCGAATGGTCTCCATATATAATTTCTGGAGCCACGATAAGCTTGTTTATCCAGCTCAAGTATATTACCGGTCGGAACGAGCCATCTGGCTTCGGTACGAGGAACAGGTGACTGAAAAAACCTTGAGAATCCTGATTCTCGACGACCTCTATTGCTTCCTTTGATAAGAGAGCCTGTACCTCCACTAAGAGAAGCTCTCTTATGCAAGAAGCTGATGGAAGATCTGTCCAACGCGGACAACTTGTTAGTGGGGGTTACGCTCAGAATGATAGCCGTAAGCCGTCCGAGACTACAATTTTCACCCACTGATCTTCCGTGACTGTTATCCAGTTTTTTGCGGAGCTTGATAACCTTCCAACTGGAATAAAATCAGGGGAGTATTGATGGATGAAAGCCATTGCAACCATGTGCTGTCCCGAAAGGGAAGGGTAATCCTCTTCCTAATCCCTTTCATCATCCAAGAGAATCAGTTGCAAATCTCGGTCCATTGCATCTGCGTGAACAGACGACTGGACCGACCCACCACCGTCCGACAGCTCAGATTCTGAGTCTGAAAGAGGCTGCACCTGCACTTGCCGGGATGCGGCAATCAGCTGTGCAATTTGCGACAACAAGTCCGTCATCGAGTCCAGAGGAGCAATGGTCTTCCGTTTCTTAGCCGCATACTGCTCCTGGGACGGTGTGTCAGAGACGGATCCCTTCTCTGAACGTCCCGGTGATCAAGGCCTCGTCTCCCTAGCTACCGGATGGTCCGACTTCACAGGCGAAAGAGTGGTTCCTTCTTCTTGCAGCAGGTTGGATATCCGAAGTCGGGTAGCTAGGATGCATTCATGTGTGCTTAAACAACATAGCGGAGGAAGCCGTGACTGAAGCCGACCCCAGCTGCAGACTAGATGGAGCGTCGCGATCGGCGGGCAGACATATGCTCAGATAGAAGATGCAAGACTAAACGACCTAACACCCTTAGGGTGAGGACGTAACCCTGGGGAAAAACAGAATAAATATTCTGTAATACATGTTGAACTTCCAAGAAATTTAATAAAAAAATTCAATAAAAAATTGACAAAAAACTTAAGAGTTTAACAGGAAGGGTTCATGGAAGGATAGGAATACTTAAACAGTGGAATAATCATTAACAAAAATGATGACGTCAGGCCTATGTCCCGAAATTGGGAAACACAAATTTTTTGTTATAAATATTATAAAGTTACATCCCTGAGCATCTAAAACCACCGTTGAACACTTCCTTCATCCAATAACAGATTTGTATCCACCAATTCTTGCATTGATTTGTGTCTGGCATCCTCAAAAAAGGAGATTTTAAAGCACAGATGTCAGTTCATTGTTGCTGACTTCAGGGCCAAACAAAGAATGATGTTTGCGCTAATTTCGGTCACTTCCTGGCGACTGCGCATGCACAGAGAGTAAAAGTATGGAGGACCAGGAACGACTTTTAATTTTCGTTTTTTGCAAGCAAATTTTGGGGAATGGGGGGTTCAAAATTTCTGTTTGGCCGTTGATAACTTTGAGATTGCACCAGCTAAGTCTGGGCCCTTGGGCTATAGTATAAAAATATGAAAAAATAATGAAAATTAAATGGTGATTTTTGTGAATAGTGCTGGCCAGTTTTGGCCGTTACATTGGGTAAAGGGTTAAAATTTGTTCACATATCTTTGCCTCATTAAAATTTATGCGAGAGTGGGCACTCTCTCCCATAAATTGTAACAAGGTAAATCCTTAAAGACTAAATAATTTCACTTCAAGGATAATAAGTACATCCACTGAATATGAAATCTTTAAGATGGGTTACCTCCACTTCAGATTAAAGCCCAAATATGGGCTTCCAGCACTCTACCAGTTAAGTTATAGAATGAACGCCTCTTATTTAAATAAATGGTCCTACTATGTGTATGATCTCATTACATCCAATACAGGCATTTAATCTATTATATCTTGTTTGATATAGCACTAAGAGCTTTGTCAAACAAGATATAATGAGATGAATGCTCAGTTTATCACAAACTAACGTAAATGACCAAGTTCCTGTTGATTTAATACTCCTGTTGAATATTTTTCACTTACAAAATGGCTATTCAATTAACAAGGTTCCACTGTACTATTAGGGATAACCAGACCATAGGACCTCTCTATAGTTCTGCACTATATTTATACATTAGACTCAACATGAATGTCATGGCATTATCTAGCACAGCCATTAGTATATCCTTCAGCAACTTCTGTCTTGACAAAAGTACCAATAAAATCAAATGGAATTTTTGAATTGAAGATGTTACAACTATTTGACATGAATAGAAAGGACTGTTAATGAAGTAGTTTATAAACTGAATATTAGCCGTTTCTTAAAGACACAGTTTGTCATCAACTTGCAAATTTGCAAAGAAATCATCAATCTTTTTATCATTTAACCATTTGATAAAAAACCTTAGACAAAATTTCTGATGAAATTCTCTAATATTCTTAATTTCTGCATATTCTGGATGGTTTGATGACTAATTAACATGAATGATCTGTATCTCTCTGTGTCGATAGCAAAAAGGCACTTTGAGAAAAAGTAGTAATTACCAACCAGGAAGACAAACAATGCATGAAAGTTGACTCAAAACGTCCATATATTAAGTCATTGAGGAAAATGTTAATACATCCAAGAAATTATGAGACTCAACGAAATTGCCTGAACAAGATCACATGGTCATCAAATATGAGCAGAGTGTTGAGGATTCTCTACCAGATGGCTATTATTTGTTCGGTGACTTCTCAACTGTCCAACATTTATAATTTCAGTATTCTTAACTGTCCAACAATGCCTGTGTACACAATTAGGATCAATGTGTTTATTTAACCCTTTACCCGACGCAGACGATACCAAAATTTGTTATTTTAAATGTCATTTTTTTTAATTTTTCAAAAAATTTCAACAGAACCATATCATGTGACCCCTCGTTGGAACGAGCTCTATGATCTCGTTCCAACGAGGGGGTCACATGATATGGTTTTGTTGAAATTTTTTGAAAAATAATATTTTTTCAACTGCTGAATTTGGATATTATGCAGGCGAATGCAGGTGATTCGTTGGGTAAAGGGTTAAGAACTATAGTTTATTTCAGTTAAACTGAGTGGGTGTTAATACAAGGTTGCACATGAGCTGTAATTCAAGCTAGGTGAGCTTATTTCAGTTAAAGGGAGTGGCGGTTAAAACTAGATAGCACATTATGTTCAATGATTGGAAGTGCGACCTCAGGAGAATAGAATTCTCATACGTTTGCTCCAGACTGGTTTCGACTCTGTCAGTCTCTACAGTGGACTGATTTGCGTTTGGACTTAGTATCTCCTAATTAGGACTTATAGTCTCACGTAATTTTTTTTAGATGTGGCACTAATATGCTTCCATACGTAATAATAACACTTTGGCCGGCCACTGATTTGTTGCGGTTCTCGGATGAGAAGGCCTTGGTTACCCCTGTACTCTCAACTGCCTCCCTATTCCCACGCTTCTTCTCTCCTCCCAACACTCGGAGACGAACTGCTTGATGACATCCCTTGCTCCATTCTTCCCAATCTCTCCGATTAGCATATTAACCCTCTCCTTTGAGTCTCCCACTAACCACATGTCTTTCATTCTCCCATCCCACTTCCCCATTATACTCCCAGTGAATCTTATTCTGTAAGACTGGTATTTTGGGCATTCTAGAAGAAAGTGTTCCAGGGTCTCCACCATGCCCAAATTACACATCTGGCACTCCTTTTCACTGTTTTTCCCAATTTTTCCCCTTTAGCTCCAGGGACCGTGACCTCAGCTTGAACAACAGTGACCCCACAAAGGTGCCATCAAGGTACTCTTCAAAACCAGGCTTCTCTTTATCACGCAGGCCATCTAAAGACATCTTTGATTTGACAAATGCAAAATGGTTTACAGTACAAATCATATAATCTTGTGTTACAGAAATAGGCACACCATTATGTACATATTGTATATATAAATGTTTACATCAAAATCATTACTGTAATTAAATTGTTTGAATAAATATTGTGGAAAATCATATTAGTATTTGTATTTAATGCAATACAGGGTATTCTATATTATCTGAAAAAATGAAGAACAGACTATAGTCCAAGTCCATCTAAATACCTATTGTGCTCGTTAAGTACTCATTTCTTAACTGTCCAACATTAACATCTTCAATTTACCTCTGTTACAACAATAGATGTTGGACAGTTGAGAATAAACCATTTGTTCATTGGTGTTTAATGTCACTTTCAATGTCAATGGCTATATTATGAGCACATCACAAATAAAAAGTCAAGTTTAGCCAATCATTTATACATATGCTGCCCATTTTAAAGGACTAACACACACCCCATACATTGGTTATTATATAAAAAAACCCAACTTGTTTAACAATGTAAACAAGCACTGCTCCACTTTCAAGATTTCTACAGGCAATTAGAATGTCATAATGGACACCTTAAAATATTATCAGATGAATGATATCATTAACCCTTGAAGGCCTATTTCCGAGTTTTATAACCTTCGAACAGGTGCCCTCAACATGCCATCATGAGGAAATCCTGCTAACAATAGACAAATTACCTAGGCAGTGGTTTCTAGTCAAGTCTTGTCTGCCTTAACAGGCAGCCAAGACTTGACTAGAAATCACTGCTAAACCACTGGATGTATACAGGCTGTGATAGATGTGAATTCGAGACAACTGTCCAGGCCTTTAAGGATTAAATAGTTAAAAATACAATTACAATACATCTTTTCAATTTATACATATATAAAGGAAGTTATTGTTTTTCTGAAGGGAAAGAAAACAGGGAAGTATTTTCCCCACTGATGTGATTATTGGTGAAACATTGCCACTTCAGAAAGTATTTTACTTGGTATAAATATAATGAATTTACATATTCTCATCGTTAAATTAAAAACAAAGAAAGGCAGTAAATAGGTTATTTATCAAACCTGGAAATAATCAATCTGTCATTTGCAGAATGAGGTCCCCAGAGGGTGAATTTGCTGATGCTATCCCATACAGTGGGTCAATTTATCCTCTGGGTACCTCTTTCTGTTTAGGCCTGAGACCTTGATTCAGATTGAGGTTCACAGAGTGTAAATGTAGTGATGCATGCATACCTTTGCTATATGTATAAATACCCTGTAAAATAAAAAGGTACTAGCTTGAAAACTGTGGGAGGATATAGCCGGACAAACCTTGTCCCCTATATGTGGTTGGATGAATGAATGAACATACAAATGGATGCCCTTAAATTTGGCCCCAATATAGTTTTGGGCACATGGAGTCATTTCAACAATATCACTTTCCCGAAGTGGATCATGCGTGATTTTCATTTTTGTTTGAGGTCTGTTTGTTTTCTTAATGCACTTAAGGATCACATGGGTATGATTAGTCAATTATAATCGATTATCTTGGCTAATTAATCAATTAGGAAACTCAATAATCATGACACTCCAAAATAAAATAAATGCTCAGTTTATATCAAGAATAAATGAAAGTGTCAATGACACTGTAGCTCAACTTATTTAAGACATGTACATGTAGAGTATATGACACAGCAATGACAAACATCTAGGTAGTGACCTGATAACAAAGGTACATGTAAAGTATTGTAATGGTCTGTACATAAATGCTGACCGTAGCCTGTTACAAATATATAGGTAAAGTATTGTAAAGGTGGGTGACAGTTAGATGCTAGACCAGAAAAGAAATCTTTGAGTCCCAGAGTGGGTTTGACTGAACCTAAAAATATAGCACACTGATAACAAAGGCACTCAAAACACTCGTTCCTGTCACAAGGTGATAACAAAGGTACCCCAAAAAGTTTCGTGAAGATCAGTTCATAAATACAGACTCTAGCCTGAGCCGTATTGACATGTGCACTTACTGTGTATAAGTAGCACTGAATAAATCAAAGTTCATCTAATTTGCATAATTTCTGCACGAGAAAAAACCTGTATTATATGTGATGTATTCCATGTTACTAAACATTCATACAAAAATTTATTTAAATCAAACAGAAGTTCTGTACAAAAAACTGATTGCACTAACTAAAGTACAAAATGGATGCTGGTGGCCATCTTGAATTTTGGACCATACCCAAAACCACTCGTTCTCGTCTCACGATGATAACAAAGGTACCCAAGAAGTTTCATAAAGATCGGTTCATAAATACGGCCACGAGCCTGAGCCGTATAGAAGTTGTGTACAAAAAACTGATTGGACCTAATTTCGGTACAAAATGGCCACTGGCAGCCATCTTGAATTTTGGACCGCACCCAGAAACACTTGTTCTCGTCCCAAGGTGATAACAAAGGTACCCAAGAAGTTTCGTGAAGATCAGTTCAAGAGTACAGCCTCCAGCCCTTGCCATATTGACATGTGCACTTACTGTGTATAAGTAGCACTGAATATATCAAAGTTCATCTAATTTGCATAATTTCTGCAAGAGAAAAAAAAACCTTTATTATTATATGTGGTGTATTCCATGTTACTAAACATTTATACAAAAATTTATTCAAATCAGAACTTTCAAACAGAAGTTCTGTATAAAAAACTGATTGCACTAACTAAAGTACAAAATGGCTGCTGGTGGCCATCTTGAATTTCGTACCATACCCAAAACCACTCGTTCCCGTCCCACGGTGATAACAAAAGTACTCAAGAAGTTTCATAAAGATCGGTTCATAAATATGGCCTCTAGCCCGAGCCGTATTGGCATTTGCAGTTACAGTGCTGAAAGTAACACTAAATAGATCCAAGTTAGTCTAATTTGCATAATTTACGCACGAGAAAAAAACCTGTATTATATGTGATGTATCCCATGGTACTAAACATTCATATAAAAAATTATTCAAATCAGAGCTTTCATATGGAAGTTCTGTGCAAAAATCTGATTGCACCTAATTTTGTGCAAAATGGCTGCCAGCGGCCATCTTGAATTTCAGACCGGACCCCAAAACACTCGTTCTCGTCCCATGGTGATAACAAAGGTACCCAAGAAGTTTCGTAAAGATCAGTTCATAAATACGGCCTCTAGCCAGAGCCGTATTGGCATTTGCACTTACAGTGCTGAAAGTAACACTAAATAAATCAAAGTTAGTCTAATTTGCATAATTTACGCACGAGAAAAAAACCTGTATTATATGTGATGTATCCCATGGTACTAAACATTCATACAAAAAATTATTCGAATCAGAGCTTTTATATGGAAGTTCTGTGCAAAAATCTGATTGCACCTAATTTTGTACAAAATGGCTGCCAGCGGCCGTCTTTAATTTCAAACCAGACCCCAAAACACTCGTTCTCGTCCCACGGTGATAACAAAGGTACCCAAGAAGTTTTGTAAAGAACAGTTCATAAATACGGCCTCTAGCCCGAACCGTGTTGATGGCATGACGGACGGATGACGGATGACAGGCCATAACAATACCTCAAATTTGGCTTCGCCAAAGTTGAGCTAAAAATCTTGCAACCTGTCGAGAAATTACCCTGACTCACCCCAGTTTTCTTTTGATTATAGATCTGTTTTGCCTCAGTCCATCCAATACAGGTATTTAATCTATTTTATCTTGTTTGACAGAGCTCATGGATATAACAGAATAAATGCTAAGTTTATCTCTAGAATACAGGAAAGTGACCGAATCCCTGTTAAATGAATATTCCTGTTATTTGAAGAACTTTCATCGGAAAAGTGGCAATTCAATTAATAGGATTCCACTGTGCTATGAATATCAGTCGATGAGGTAACTTACAGCACTATCCACAATTAACAAACCTTGGAATATATTTGCCATTTTTTGTGATGTCCCATCACTGGACCCACTAACTAATGCCAGTAATATGGATAGTTTATGGTCAGATATCTAAGAAGTTGATCTGGCAGACTTATTGTCTAATTTTTCAGCTGGAAATGACAACTTGAGAACAAATATACTTCCTACATATGACACAGCCAAATTCCAAGCATCCGAAGTGCTCCTGGTGTTTCATGGATGAATGACCCACACATTAAACACACATTAAATGTGAAAGAAAACACTGATAATTGCCACAACAAAAAGCTGTAATGTTCAACAGCTGTACGTTTAACCCTGAGGACCCATGCAGCCACAAACTGCCCTTTTTTATTACATGCCTGTTCTTTGAAATCCCCATCTACAGCAACACTAAACCATGTAGAAAATTTAAATCTGTTCCGCGGAATGGAAATCGTTGACAGACTATTTTTAAATTGAAGCAAAATTTCTCTTCTACAAATTGTGCAGTCACTAGCGATAGCTAGAAATTGTCCCCAAGTTCCAATGTGTTCTATGGGCCATTAGGTTCAGTGGACGAAATAGTAACATGGGTTCCAAATTTGGTTTGCAATAAAATGTGTTCTTTTTGCTGATAGGTGTTAAATGAATTGCCAAGTGTCATCCTAATAATTGTTTTTATAGATGTGAAGGCAGGTAATGAATACAGAATGACAGGCATGTGTGAATGGGTTAATCGATATGGCACTTGTGCCATCAACGAAGAATAAAACTTGAGAGCTGCAGCCATATCTATTAACCCATTCACACGCGTGTGTCGTTCTGTGTACATAAACTGCTCTGGAAAAGTTGTCCCAAGTGTATTCTTCCTTGAAATTAAGGACTTGACTGGTATGGTACATTTATCTTGACAGCGTTTTTACATCATTGTTGGCTGGCAGCTGTGCACTTGTATATATGGTAGTTACTGACATAAAATAGAGAGTAATCGTTTGTCTGGAATGGTTACATGAAATAATTTACGAGAGGTAAGGGACCTTGTACAAACATGAGTGTGCGAATATGCACGAGTGTTTTACAATATAGTCCCTTGCCTCGAATGAATTATTTCACGTAACCAGTCCAGTCAAGCGATTACTCTGCTTATTACTTTTCATTATTAATGATAATTATATTATGTTTGGAAACACGCCAATGTCATTCCAATTCACAAAAAGTCCTCTGTCAATTTAAAGGAAAACTATCGACCCGTGACACAGTGTCTTTAACTAGTAGTATAAGTAAAGTGCTTGAGAAAATAATATTTAAACACATTTTTAAATTTCTCGTAGATAATAAATTGTTGACTGATTTGCAGTCTGGCTTTGTACCAGGCAATAGCACTGTTTGTCAATTAATTGATTTAGACAATAATATAAGAGTCATATTGGCCGAAAACAAAGAAATTGGCTTTGTGTTCTGTGACATCAGTAAGGCCTTTGACAGAGTGTGGCATGCTGGGCTTATTTAGAAACTTAATGCTACGGGAATAAGGGGTGGCTTATTATCCTGGTTTGAGGATTATCTAAAAGATCAAAGTCAGGTGGTAGTTGTTAAGGGCAAAATTCAAGTATCGAAGCAATCCAAGCAGGGATTGCACAGGGATCAGTCCTCGGTCCTCTACTGTTTAATATTCATATATTTATTTATTTATTGGTGCTTAACGCCACATCAGCAGCTAGGGCTATGTCGTGGCGAGAAAACAGTGGTATATAAAAAGTCGTTAGCAATAATAAAGTAAAAATTGAATAAAAATAACCACAAAAGACATGTCAAAGACAAAAATGATTGAAATAACAATGAGTAATGAAATACGTGAATACATTATAAATCAACCTGAGGAATTGAGACTTGATGAGTCGAGATTAAAAGTATAAAAACAATTTTAAAATTTTGTAAAAAGGTTGATTACTTTCAGAAATGACACAATTTTGTGTGGGCTCGTATTATAAAAGAGATCTCTAAGGGATCCAGCTGTAAAGTACTGCCCTCTAACAAGATTAAAATCAGTGAAATGTAAAAGAATGTGTTCCACTGACAACACCTGCTGACATGGAACACACTCTGGTCGCAAATTACCCTCCAACAGAAAGGAATGTGTAAGTCTTGTATGACCAATATGACATCGTGTCACAATAACATGATCTTTTCTACAAAGGTTACTGGATGGGTAGTGATCAGAAATAATTGGTCGGAAGCGATGGAGCTTGTTATTTGTCGCCCCATCCCATTCCGCCTGCCACATAGTTTTGATGTAGTTACTAATATGTGGTTTGAAATCACTGAAAGGGATGTTAAAATCAGTGAGAGGCTTGGTTAAAGCCTGTTTTGCTGCACTGTCTGCTTTGGTGTTACCAGCGATACCAACATGTCCGGGTAACCAGCAAAACACGATATCACATTGGTCAGACATGAGAGTTGATAACTTCTCACGAAGTTCCAGAATGAGAGGGTTTTTCAACTTGGGGTTGAGTAAAGAAAGTAAAGAGGAAAGAGAGTCGGAGAAGATGATCGACTTTCTTTCCTGTGCATTCTCGATGTGCTCAAGTGCGAGTTGAATAGCTTTAACTTCAGCTGTGAAAATAGAACTCTGATTCGGTATTCTGATTGAGGTGACATGATCACCAACAACAGCAGCTGATGATACTTTGTCACCATCTTTAGATCCATCTGTATAGATCCTTGTATATGTACTATACTTGGACTTTATTTCGGCATATTTTTGTTTGAACTGCAAGGAATTGGTATCAGATTTTTTGGTAGAAGCAAGGTCCAAAATAACTGTAGGTGTTTTAAGATGCCAAGGAGGAATGTGTGATTTACGGTTTTCTTTTATAGATTCAGAATCAATTTTTGCAGACTCCATGTGGGGTTTAACTCTAATTCCCAATGGAGGAATATGTTTCGGATGTCCGTTAAAAAAGTCAACATTTTGAGGTTCTGAAATACAATTAAAAGCAGGATTTGAAGGATTGGCCAAAAGTTTAGACACATATTGGGGAGACAATTTAATTCTGTGTTTCTCGAGAGAGGGCTCCTCTGCTTCAACAAGCATCGAGTCTATTGGGGATGTTCGAAAAGCCCCTAGACTAATTCTAATACCACTATTGTGAATAGCATCAAGTGGTTTTAGGTATGACTTCCTTGCAGAACCGTAAACTATAGAACCGTAATCTAATTTTGATCGAACAAGTGACCTATACAGATGGAGCAAAGTTTTTTGGTCAGCACCCCAATCAGTGCTACCAACGACCTTCAGTAGGTTCAGAGCTCTCTTACATTTAACTTTTAGTTGTTTTATGTGGGAAGTGAAATTCAGTTTGCTGTCAAACAACAAACCTAAGAATTTCACTTCCTTAACAACTTTAATAGGACTCCCATCAAGTTTTAACTCCGGATCGAGGTGATGTTTCCGAAGCTTACAAAAATGAACACAATTTGTTTTCATCTTTGAAAATTTGAAACCGTTTTCTGTGGCCCATTTTTGAATTTTGTTTAGGCACAGCTGAAGTTTGCGCTCTATAGCATTCATTTTCTTGCTGCTGTAGCAGATTAAAAAATCATCTACATACAACGAAGAATCTACCATATTCTCAATTGTCTCGATGATGCTATTAATTTTCACCGAAAAAAGGGTAACAGATAAGATACTACCCTGAGGAACCTCCAATTCCTGCTTGTGAGGATCAGATAACGTTGACCCAACACGAACCTGAAATTGGCGGTCCTTTAAAAAGTTTTGAATAAAAAGAGGCATACGCCCTCTCAACCCCATGTTAAAAAGATCTTTTAACTGGTAGAGTGCTAAATTATTTTTGGTCATCCGAAGTTGTCCATGTCTCCTTGCTTTGCTGCAATTTATGGGAGAGTGCTTAGTGGCACTCTCCCATAAATTGTAACAAGGCAAATCCTCACCGACTAAATCATTTTAATTAAAAAATGAAAGTGTCAATGACACTGTAGCTCAACTTGTCAAGACAAAGACATGTACATGTATAGTATGTGACACAGCAATGACAAACATCTAGGTAATGACCTGATAACAAAGGTACATATAAAGTATTGTAACGGTCTGTACATAAATACTGACCGTTGCCTGTAACAAATGTATAGGTAAAGTATTGTAAAGGTGGGTGACAGTCAGATGCTGAACTAGAAAAAATCTTTGAGTCCCAGAGTGGGTCTGACTGAACCCCAAAATATTTGTTCTCATAGCACAGTGATAACAAAGGCACCCCAAAACACACTCGTTCCTGTCCCAAGGTGAAAACAAAAGTACTCAAGAAGTTTTGTGAAGATCAGTTCATAAATACGAGCTGTATAGAACTTGTGACAAAAAACTGATTGGACCTAATTTCGGTACAAAATGGCCACTGGCAGCCATCTTGAATTTTGGACCGTACCCAGAAACACTCATTCTCATCCCAAGGAGATAACAAAGGTACCGAAGAAGTTTTGTGAAGATCGGTTCATAAATACAGCCTCTACCCTGAGCCGTATTGACATGTGTGCTTACATTGTGTAAGTTGCACTGAATAAATCAAAGTTCATCTAATTTGCATAATTTCTGCACGAAAAAAAAACCCTTACAATATGTGATGTATTCCATGTTACTAAACATTCATACAAAAATTTAAAAAAATCAGAACTTTCATACAGAAGTTCTATACAAAAGACTGATTGCACTAATTTTGGTACAAAATGGCTGCTGGTGGCCATCTAGAATTTCGGACCACACCCAAAAACACTCGCTCTCATCCCACGGTGATAACAAAGGTACCCAAGAAGTCTCGTAAAGATTGGTTCATAAATATGGCCTCTAGTCTGAGCTGTATAGAAGTTGTGTACAAAAAACTGATTAGACCTAATTTCGGTACAAAATGGCCACTGGCAGCCATCTTGAATTTTAGACCGCACCCAGAAACACTCGTTCTCGTCCCAAGGTGATAACAAAGGTACCCAAGACATTTTGTGAAGATCAGTTCATAAATACAGACTCTAGTCTGAGCCGTATTGACATGTGTACTTACTGTGTGTAAGTCGCACTGAAAAAATCAAAGTTCATCTAATTTGCATAATTTCTGCACGAGAAAAAAACCCGTATTATATGTGATGCATCCCATGGTACTAAACATTCACACAAAAAAATTATTCAAATCAGGGCTTTCATATGGAAGTTTTGTGCAAAAATCTGATTGCACCTAATTTTGTACAAAATGGCTGCCATCGGCCATCTTGAATTTCGGACCGGACCCAAAAACACTCGTTCTCGTCCCACGGTGATACCAAAGGTACCCAAGAAGTTTCGTAAAGATCGGTTCATAAATACGGCCTCTAGCCCGAGCCGTATTGGCATTTGCACTTACAGTGCTGAAAGTAACCCCAAAAAACATCAAAATTAGTCTAATTTGCACAATTTACGTACGAGAAAAAAACCCGTATTATATGTGATGTATCCCATGGTACTAAACATTCATACAAAAAATTATTCAAATCAGAGCTTTCGTATGGAAGTTCTGTACAAAAAACAGATTTCTGCATCGTCGGTACAAAATGGCAGCTGGCAGCCATCTTGAATTTCGGACCGCACCCAAAAACACTTGTTCTCGTCCCACGGTCATAACAAAGGTACCCAAGAAGTTTCGTAAAGATCGGTTCATAAATACGGCCTCTAGCCCGAGCCATAGCAGCTTGGCACTTACAGCTCTGAAAGTAACACTAAATAAATCAAAGTCAGTCTAATTTGCATAATTTACGCACAAGAAAAAAACCCGTATTATATGTGATGTATCCCATGGTACTAAACATTTATACAAAACTTTATTCAAATCAGAACTTTCATACAAAAGTTCTGTACAAAAAACTGATTTTTCCATCATCGGTACAAAATGGCCACTGGCAGCCATCTTGAATTTCGGACCACACCTAAAAACACTCGTTCCCGTCCCAGGGTCATAACAAAGGTACACAAGAAGTTTCGTAAAGATCGGTTCATAAATACGACCTCTAGCCCGAGCCATAGCCAATTGTTGACGTACGGACAGACGGACAGACGGACAGACGGACGACGGACGACGGGCCATGACAATAGCTCAAATTTGACTTCGTCAAAGTTGAGCTAATAATTTGAAGCACATCCACAGAGTATGAAGCCATCAGGTTGCAGCACATGCACTTCAGAATAAAGCCCAAATAAGGGCTTCCAGCGCTCAACCAGTTAAAATCCCATACGTCCACGTTGTATCATATGCCTTCTCTAGATCAAAGAAGATGGCGACCACATGTTCTTTTCTAGCAAAGGCATTTCTTATAAACGTTTCTAATCTAACCAAATGATCCACAGTACTCCTCTGGTTTCTGAAACCACACTGAACATCTGCAAGCAGATTGTTCGATTCCAGAAACCAGATAAGTCGATCATTGATCATCCTCTCCATGGTTTTGCACAGACAACTTGTTAAGGCAATAGGTCTATAATTACTTGGGTTGCTGTGATCTTTATCAGGCTTAGGAATAGGAATTATAGTAGCTTTTCGCCAGGAAGGTGGAAACTGGCCAGTCACCCAAATGTCATTAAAAATAGATAATAAAAGTGCAAGTGAAGTTTGAGGCAGATGTTTTAAAAGTTGATAGTGTATTTGATCAGGTCCAGTGGCAGAATCCTTTGCTCTATGCAAAGAGTTACTTAACTCTTCCATAGAGAAAGGTTCGTTATAATCTTCAAAGTTATTGGATGTAAATTTAATCTTGTGTTTTTCTTGTTGTTTTTTAAGTTTGAGGAACTCTGGGTTACTATTTTCAGACGACGAATGTTTAGAAAATGTAGAGGCCAACTTGTTTGAAATTTCTTGTTTTGATGTTATGAGTGTGTTGTTATCTTTTAGGTGTTGTACTGCTGATTTTGTTTCTTTTCCTTTAATTTTTTTAATCATTTTCCAAATTTTAGTGATGGGAGTGTTTTGATTTAGTTTCGAAACGTAAGTTTCCCATGAACTTTTCTTTTTATGATTTAAAAGTCGTCTTGTTTTTGCCCGATTTATACGTAATCTATCCAAATTTTGTGTAGTTGGTGACTTATTAAATTCCCTCTCAAATTTCTTGCGATCTTTTATAGCCTGTTTGCACTCAGTATCAAACCATGGTTTAGTGAAACGTTTTGGATTTGCCGAGGTTTTAGGAATGACTTGGCTTGCAATGTCAATCAACTCTGTGGTGAAGTGTTCAATCTGGTCAGTACTGTCCTGAAATTTCTCCCGTGTGAGGCGTTCAGAACAAAGCGATGAGAAAGTGTCCCAGTCAGCCTTTTTAAAGTTCCACTGGGGCACCCTCTCATCATCCGCCGGAACTACACTCTCCAACACAATCGGAAAGTGGTCACTCCCGCACAAGTCATCTTCTGCCTTCCATGAAAAATCAAGGAAGACAGAAGGGCATGCAATTGTTAAATCAATTGAAGTGTAAGAACCAGATGCGGGGTGCAGGTAAGTATCTGAACCATCATTGAACAAGCACAAGTCATATTTTGTAATGAACTCTTCTACAGTTTTACCTTTTGCATCTTCTTGACTGCAGGAATTACCCCAAAGGGGGCTATGTGCGTTAAAATCACCCAACAAAATGTATGGAGTTGGGAGTTGTCGGAGCAGTAACTCAAGATCATTCAGCTGTAGGGCTTTACTTGGTGAAAGATAAATCGAACAAAGTGTTACTGTTTTGTTTAATGTTAGGCGTACCGCCACAGCCCGTAAATTTGTCTGTAATGGAACAGAACTGTGAATGATGTCGTTCCTAACTAAAACAGATGTTCCACGAATATGAAGGTCATTATCACCTGCCCAGGCATTATACGAAGTATAATGCTTAAAAGCTGAATGATCTTGAGCCTCGGGTTTCTTTAAAAGAGTTTCCTGCAGGCAAAAAGCTGCAGCTTTATATTTTTGGCTTAGAAGACCAAGTTCATTAAAATTCGCTCTAAAACCTCGGCAATTCCACTGTATAATATTATTTGTGTGTGAATTAGCCATATTTCATTGGAGAATTGGAGGGTGGACGTATGGGCGAAATAGCCCCAGATGTTTTCTTAGGTGAATTTTTCCTCGGAGATTTATTCTGTGAGGAATTTTTTCTCGGGGATCTATTCTGTGAGGAATTCGAACGTAAGTGATTGAATGTTTCCTCGATACACTCACCAACCTCCATGTCCTCAAGGCCTTCAAACCTATTATGAGTAACAGGATCTTGAAGAGCCTTGGGAGTTCTGTCTGATTGTTTTTGTGTTTCTATATTCTTCTGGCTTTTTGCTTGACTCTTCTTCTGATTCTGACTAAGTTTTTGAATGTGTGGTTTCGGTTTTGTTTGGCCTTTTTTTGGTTCTGATCTTGGTTCCTTTACTTTTTTTCCTTCTGGTTTTTGTTTTTCTTTTTCTTTCTGTGGATTTGGTATTAATTTATTTTCTATTGTTGTCCGAGCAGTTGATGGTGTTTGGGTGGATTTTGGTTCAGTTTCGTCTGACTGTTCTATTGTAAAAGCTTGTACTAGAGATGGTAATGTGCCTCTAATCCAAGTATACTGGGTTTGGCAACCTACTGCCACTGATGGTACTTTCTGTGATACTTTTGCTGCATATGATGGCGATGACATATTCATGCCAGGCATCGACATTACCATCTCTCTGGCCTCTTTGAAACTTACTTGTTTTTCACATTTTATTTTTTGGATTTGTTTTTCTTTTTGCCAAACAGGGCAGTCCTTTGATGCAGCTACGTGGCTGCCCTGGCAATTACAACATTTAATAGTATTTGTGCAGGGGTCTTGATGTTCCTGACCACACTTAAAGCAGATAGATTTTCCTCTACAATTGTTCTGACCATGACCATACTTTTGACATCTGAAGCATCGAAGAGGATTTGGAATATACAAATCCACTCCGATGTTCATATAACCAACTTTAATTGATTTAGGCGGTCGAGAAGAATCAAAAGTCAGAATATACGTATTAGTCTTAACTATTGTACCATCTCTTTTAATTTCAATACGTTTGACATCGCTGACACCTTGTGGTTGAAGTTCCTTTTTGATTTCTAATACGTCGATGTCAAATAATTCCCTTGTACGAATTACACCTCTGCTGCTGTTAAGGGTTCTATGTGGGAAGGTATTTACATTGATGTCCGCCAGTTTATCAGTGTTCAGCAAATTAATCGACTGTTGTTCTTTGGAACATTCAACTAATAATGCCCCAGATCTTAGTTTTTTAACTGTCTTAACTGTGCCAGCTATTCCTTTAATGGCTTTTTCCAACAAAAAAGGATTAATGTTGGATGCCTTTTGATTCTCATCAGTCGCATAAATAATAATGAATTTTGGCCAACTTTGGGATTGTGAAATGTCATGATCAGAATCAGAATCAGAGTCCGAAGTCAAGTCTCTACCACGTTTCTGCTTTTTGTATTTGGTATTTTCCATGTTAATTTTATTTATGATTCATCATTCCATGACTCCCACCCTTACTCTGAGCCCAACTTTGGGGGTTATGTTGCGGATATCCAGCAAACAGCACCAAGAGTACATGGAAAGCATACTCCCCCAGCGTTGATGCTAATGCATACCGCTGAGGGATTGACCCGTTGAAAGTAAATGGGAAGTGCCAGGTCGTGGCAGCAATCCAACCAATCATTTCAGTAAAAACCAGTTCAACAAAAACTACTTCTGACAACCGACGCAGACAGTACAACAAAACGGAAGATGTTCAAAAGGTATCAAAATAACTAAAAGTCAGTCTGGGTAGTAATGATGAAATAAAACTAAAAGAAATGGCTGATTGGACGACCACCCAATGCCCCCCGACGTGACACCCGATATTTTTGGGGTTGGGGGCTCCTGATTGGTCAGACCGGGCCAACCGACCATCCGTCTACTCCCGAAATTGGGGCCAAAGCAGTGTGTTGAACAACAGTATCTCCGAAATGGAGACCAGGGCTCCATCCCGGAGACTGCCCTAACCGGAGCCACGAGTCCTCAACTGCCAGGATTCCTTCTTCCGGGGCCTTCGGAACGCACCTCACGGGAGAACAAGGTGCCTGCCAGATGGTATTAGCAGGATTGATCATTTTGGTCCAGGGCTGCGTATTTATGTATTTCGCAGCGAACCAACTCAATTGAGCAAACCTGCCAATTAGAAATTAGCAAACCTGCCCAATTGAGCAGGCCGTCCTCTATCCGCCACCTGAGGACCCGCCTAGTAGGGGACGATCAAACCCCCCTAGGTTAATATTTATATAAACGACATTATTGAAAACATCCAGTCGAACATCCTTCTATATGCTGATGATATATAAATTTTATAGTAAATTTCCTTTCTTATTATACCTACCACAATTGTTTACTACAGGCTTGCACTACAGTGGAGAACGTAACTCAGATAAAATACTCTCTATTTTAATCTTTCCCTAGAGATTTGGGAAAGAAAAGTGGTGTAAAAACACCACGAAAAAATAAGCCAAAACTGGGTCGAGTGCCATCGGCGCACACCCAGTCTGGGATGCTCTTCCATAGTACAAATCCACGACTTCCGTAAACCAATGCGCAGTGCGTCATAAATTCATCATTCTTTTGATTCTGACAACACAGGAGTTATGTGATCAGTGGGAAGGAAGGATTCTTACCCGAATAAGAAGACGGGAGGGCCTCCATGTAAACAATTGCGGTAGGTATAATAAGAAAGGAAATTTACTATAAAATTTATATTTCTTATCAATTTACCTTGCAATTGTTTACTACAGGCTGAATAGACAATAGGATGGAGGGAATCACATAACCAACCCACACATAACTCAATAGCACTGGAACCGTGGACAGAGGAAGAGATCCCTAGGCCTATCAAACCATAGCATCACAAACATTACTAAAAGTTAATGAAAGATGATGCATATGGTGAAGTGCGATGCACAGACAGAAAGGGCAGTAACAGCACAGAGCTGGAATTGATCCTGAAAAAGGCTGAATGGCTGGGATAGACAACAGCCTGAGCCGAAGAAAGAGGGCCCCTAGGACAAAGGTCCTTTGTCGGCTCCTACAACTGTCGCAGATAAAAGGAGAATGTAGCATTTCTCCAGTAGGCTGCCAGTATAACATCCGTCATCCGACAAAATGACAGAGTTATTGAAAGAGGAAGACAATGCACTCACCTCGTGGCAGAAAAAACAATTGGTAATACAATCACAGTAGCTAGACGAGCGGAAGCTGCACGAATAGCAAGACAAAACCATTGAGAAAAGGATGCAGGAGAGATCTGGCATGTGAGAAAACGCATATCCATCCAGGATAAAGGCACGAACGCCCCCCACCCCCAAGGAGAGCAGCGCCCAAGAAAGTGACCATCTTCGAGTAAACTGCAAAGTCCTAGGCCTTTTCAAGGAAAGGAGCTGAACAAGCTTGGAGAGGCAAGGATGAGTGTTGAAACAATGCGGTACCACATATGAAAAAAGGTCTCCGAAGCATGGACTTGTACCCATTGCTGGAGACCCCCAGAAACAAACATATACCAGAAACTCCGCAAGCGGTGTGATCAAAGGAGTGACAGAAGCAACAGAGTGATTGCACACCATCGAGAGGCTAAACCAGTGGAGTGAGTGCCTCCTTGAAGAAGAAAAGCAACTCCACTGCTTGTCCCGAAAAACCACTACGGAGGAGACAGGACCCGATAAAAGACATGTGCGAAGGCACAATGAAGTCAGGTCAACTTGAAACTTCCTCGGGCGACTTTGGCAAAGAAAGTCGCGACATAGAGGGAGACATGCCGGAACCGCCGCTAACAGAGAGCGGAGCAGATTGATACACACCCACCGACATGACAGGGGTGTGATCGAAAGGATTCGACGACTGCAGGTTCATATCTGGGCGAGAACCTGAGGCAGAATCGGAACCGCCAGGAAGGCGTAGCCGACAAGACCGTCCCAAAGGAGGGCCAGAGCATCCATAGCGAAAGCCAGACCATCTGGACACGGAGACACTAAAGTGTCCACCTGATGGTTCCAACGAGTCGCAAAGAGATCGATGGAACACCGCCATGTGGAACATCGACTCGGTGGAAAAGAACCTGCTCCGTCGGAACAGGGAGTTGGCTAGGACGTTCAGACAACCGGAAATGTGATGAACAACCACCCCGGCATTGACATCCTGAGCGAGCAGTAGAAGATCCCAAGCCAATTCGTACATTGGAACCGAGTGCATGCCGCCCTAGTAGGTGATACTTGAGAATACGAGCTCACCTGTACATGTACGTGTACACGTACATGTACATTTCCATAGGATTTAGTGTTAAATTGTGTACATGTACAAAGATTTTAACGGTTTTTTGGGGTGAGCTCGAATTTTTTTAACACTGAATTGAATCCTAGGTGCGCGTAGTTTTACGTACACTGCAGACGAGTTTTCCCCATAGGGTCCAGTGTTAAATTGCGAGCAAAAAAACGTTTTGAGAGTTCGAGTTCATCGTCTCCGTCGATTCTAACGATCCACGTCCGTACACGATTTAACACTGAAACCCTATGGGGAGCGTGAAACGTTTTGAGAGTTCGAGCTCACCATCTTGCCGATTCTGACGATCCGTGTCCGCATGCGATTTTAACGCTAAAACCCCGCGGTGATCGTCAGATTGCGAGCAAAAAAACGTTTTGAGAGTTCGAACTCAATATCGTCTTTTCCCGATTCTAACGATCGGTGAGCTCGTATTCTCAATCCCATAGGATTCAGTGTTAAAATCGTGTACGGATCTCGTCCGTACACGATTTTAACGGTGAGCTCGTATTCTCAATCCCATAGGATTCAGTGTTAAAATCGTGTACGGACCGTACACGATTTTAACACTGAATCCTATGGGGGAGGAGAAAAACTCGCTTGCGGATTTTATGTGGTTGGAAATTTGCAAACCCAGTCACGTCTTCCTGAAGTAAGCAACTAACACACGTTATCGTAATTGAGGTGTTTTGTTCAAAAAGAGTCGATTGTGAATATATAGTCTGTATTATAGACATTGATGTTTTCTGTTGATGGGATGGATAAAAATTGAGTTTTGGGTTTTTTTTTTGAGAATTCCTCCACTATGAGAAAATTCTCAAAAAAAAACCACTCAGCTGATCGAGCGATCGAATCGCTCGATTCTCGTAATAAAACTCGATCTGAACGAAGAGTGTCTGTGTGTTGGAAATTTGCAAACCCAGTCACGTCTTCCTGAAGTAAGCAACTAACACATGTTATCGTAATTGAGGTGTTTTGTTCAAAAAGAGTCGATTGTGAATATATAGTCTGTATTATAGACATTGATGTTTTCTGTTGATGGGATGGATAAAAATTGAGTTTTGGGGTTTTTTTTGAGAATTCCTCCACTATGAGAAATGAGGTTGACTGTTAAGCGTTCCTTGAATAAAGTCAAGAAACACTTATCGGAATGTTTAAAACGCATTTTCTGCTCAGTTAGGTTTCGAGTGGTAAAATTTTTAATATATTCACGATAGCAATCGGAGAGAGATTTGTTAAAATCAGTTTTCCATTGTGTGTTGAAACTGTCTAACAGTCATCAAAAAAAGGATTTTCTCTTAATTCGACACTCGATGAATTGATGTGTGAATGAATGAAGATCTTTTGACAAAAATTTAAACACTACTGTCAAAATGCGTTACATCAGAAACCGGTTTGTCATGTACTGTTTAAACGTATTTTTTTTTAACTTCAATTAACACAGCGAGTTTGAGATGTGAATATTTTTTTCAGATATTATATTAAGACGGAAAGAGATTTTAATACTTAAAACATAAAATATAAGTTTGTTTGTTGGTGGTTAACGTCACATATTTATGCACCATGGCTAATCGTGACACAACATGGAGATGAAGTCAAGTTTAGTCAATCGTTGATCTACATGTTGCCCATTTTAGAGGACTTTCACCCCAAGCATTGGTGACTGGGTCCTATTTTACTAGTAAAGCGGAACTGGTTTACCACAGTAAACAAGTGCTGCTTACTTCCCGGGGTTCCCACGGGGAACATAAAATATAAAAAATATAATTAAACATTTAATTTTGAAAAATAAATAAAAACAATTAAAACGAAAGATGTTTTTCCAGATGGATCCTAAACGCCGAGATCGAATTTTAGCCAAGTATTTAAGTGCTAAGAAGGCGATTCAGGCTGCTGATAGGAGCAGACGTCTCGGTGAGATGGAACTCACACGCGAAGCCACAAAAATATTTAAACCCGTGACGGAGGGTCAAGCGCGAAGCAGGAAGGAGATAGTCGAAGAATTGAGACCCATAAAGGAGAGTTCTTTGAGAATGGGTTCGTTGCCTTCTAGTTTTGGAAATCGGTAATCCGTTCAATCTACACCGGATTACGTTCCCACGAGAATCGAAACCGACGTGGGTGAGAGCGATGATACAGCTTCGACTATCACCACTGATAGCATCGCGTCATCCGATGATGATGGTGGCGGTAAGAGAGATCTGTTGTATGGAATTCGCGAGGATTCGAGCGGTAGGAAATTCGTGGGCGACACTGAAGTGGAAATGGATGATGATGAATTGATCGTGGGTTCGAATAAATATAAAGTAACTGATGGTCTGCAGAGATTGCTCCTTTTCGATAAGCCTGGAGATTACACGGAACAGGATTTCCACAATTACGGCGACATTCTAGTCCAGACCCACGCCATGAATAGAAATAACGATGCCAGAGAGACGAGACCCAAAGCCAACAGAGGTTACAAGTGGACGAAAATAGTGAAGCCCATATGGAATGCGAACAAGAAGTTCGTCGAATCGATGACCAGCAAAGGGGTGAAAACCACTATTTTTCTTCCGAGCGATCCCGACGCTCTGTCTCAGAGATTGAGTTTGTTGATGGGGAGCAGACGGGCTGGTAACACAGGATTAGATAATCAGATAGTTGCCATATCTGACGAATTGTTGAGACAGAAGGTTTTGAATAAAAACCAGTATAAAAGGCTGATGAACAAATTGAAGGATTGATGTGAATATAATAATAAGTAGAGAGAGAGAAACAAACAAACAAACAAACAAAAAAAATAAAACAGTAAATTCTTACACTAGAATAATAAAAGTATTTAAAAACGACAAAACGATTTACCAGTGAAAAAAAAAAAAACACAAAATATATCATAAAAAATATGTTGGTGACAAAGAACAGGGGATACGTCAGGACTTACGTTCAAGGCGGTTCTGGCATCGTCGATTCTATAATGCGAGCGTTCACGAGCAATGCGGGTAGAAAACTCGCATCGACCGCGTTTGAGGTCGGTAAGAAGACGGCTTTGGATGCTGGTAAGAAAGCCGCTTCCGAAGCCAGTGGTAGGATAGCTTCTGTGGCTGGCAAGAGGGCAGCTGACGCATTGATCGACAAGTTGATCAGTCCGCCGGCGAAGCGAGCTGCGTTACAGCAAACGTCAAAAAGTTGGAAAGATTTTGAGGATGCCGTGGTGCCCATACAAGATTTAGCCAAAATGACGAGTGGATCCGGATTGAAGAGAACTCGCGACGGTGCGATATAAACAAATAATAATAATAACAACATTAAAAACAGAGTTTGAAAAAACATAAAAAAATTTGTGTTTGAAAAGAATCTAAAATAACAGACAAAAAAAAAAAAATAAACAAAAGATGAACATTAAAGATATGTCTTGGAACGACGCCGCGACCAAGAGGTCGAATAACGAGTACTTTCCCAAGAGCATAAGAGGTTTGATAGTGGGAAAATCGAATTGTGGAAAGACCAATCTGTTGATGAATCTGTTGTCCCGACCCGACTGGTTGGATTACGACAGATTGTTCGTGTTTGGCAAGAGCTTGTTTCAACCTGAATACAGATTGCTTCGAGAGTGTATGGATCGCAGATTGCCCAAGGACGTCATAGCCAGAATCTTTGACAGTAGGGAGGAATTCGACAAGTGCAGAGCTCCGCTCTTGACCATTTTGGACGGCGCGGCGACGGAGCTGACGAAGAGAAATGCATCTTCGAACGTCGAGTGTCGATTTTACGAGAACGCTAGCGACGTTCCGGATCCTAGGGAACTGAAATCGGAAGATAAGAATCTCATGATTTTCGACGATCTGCTTTTGGAGAGACAGAACCGATGCGAATCGTATTACGTTAGGGGTCAACACAGCAACGTGGACTGTTTCTACCTGTCGCAGAATTATTTTCGATTGCCCAGACAGACGATAAGGGAGAACACTAATTTTCTGTGTCTCTTTCGCCAAGATCTCAAGAATCTCAATCACATCTACAGCGATCACGTTGCAAACGACATGAGCGCTGTCGAATTCAGGAGATTCTGCAAGAGGGTTTGGGATGGTGGACTTTACAATTTCGTTGTGATCGATTTGACGAGCGAATTTAATCGCGGAAAATATCGGAGCGGATTCGACAAGTTTTATGTTCCCGATGGTGATAATAATAATAAGATAGAGCATGAAAATAAAAAATTAGAAAAATATTAAATCTTCAAATAATTAGTTTTGAATAAAAAAAATAAAATTAAGATATTATGTTCGAACATGGAAAATTGTTAGAACGGATAGCCGAGAATACGGCTGCGAAACAATCCATTCAAATCGTGGTGAGTGGCGATTCGACTCGATTCGCTACGAAATTCGAACCTTCCATCGAATTGAACAGAGAGAAAAGTTACGAGATGGCGTTGGTGAATCTGGAGACTTATTATTCCTTTCCCAACGTCACCGAAAAGAATAACTCATTCAAGTATTCCGACGGAGTGGATTGGTTGGAGATTCGAATTCCCAAAGGGAGTTACGACATAGACGATTTGAACCATTACATTCAGACGCGAATGAAGACGGATGGAAAGGGAAGCAACAAGATCAGACTCGCTCCCAATCCTAATACCTTACAGACGATGTTGGATTTGGAAGATAATTTTCGTGTGGATTTCAACACGGACGATTCTATAGGCAAGATGTTGGGATTCGATCGAAAGATGTATCGAGGCCACGCGGCATCTGAAAATACGGTCGACATTCTCGCTGTCAATAGCATTCTGGTGAACGTGGACGTGATTGCCGGAAGCTACGTGAATGGTAGCACTCAGCCGACGATCTATTCCTTCTTTCCAAACGTGTCGCCGGGTTATAAGATCGTGGAGTGACCTCGAAATTTAGTTTACCTACCAGTGATTTTAGACACGTTGTTTCGTCTCAAAACCACGTTGACGGATCAAAATGGTGAACTGTTAGATCTTCGCGGAGAGAGAGTGACGATACGATTTCACATAAGAGAAATATAAAAAACAAAAAAAAAAAAAATATTATATATATATAGATAACAAAAATAAAATAAACGGTAATATTAATTTTTACAAAATTATTTTAATATAATTATTAAACAAGAAACAATTGAAGTAAATATATTTAAAAAAAAAACAAACAGAATTATGACACAATACGTGGTTAAAAACGTGAACATATCCGCAGGACAGAGGAAGAAACTTAAGAGAGCTTTAACAACTCGAGGCGAGGCGGTGAGATCCAAATTCACTTACGAAGATCTGACGAGAGGCGGACAGGATTCGATCGCCTGGACCAGAAGTCAAATCAAAAGGATGGAGAAAGCGATTCGCGATGGAAGAGGGTTGGTGGTGAGATTGAGTCCCGCTCAATTGAGATACAATTTGAGAATGAAAGGCGGTTTCCTACCGCTATTGGCAGGAATCGCCGCAAAAGCATTACCCTTCGCCGCAAAGGTGCTACCCTTTCTCGGAAAGACTCTCGGCGTGGGAGCTCTTACGGGACTCGCTAGTTCGGGAGTTGAGAAATTAATGGGTGGCAGCGGACTGTTTTTGAAGAAGGGAGGAGCCGTGTGTCGCGTTCACGTAGACGACAGCGGTAAAGGATTGTATCTAGAACCCGTTAGAGGTGGCAACTCTCTGAGAGGAAACGGTCTCTATCTGAAGAGTGGACGGAACGTCAAGCAATTTGGCAAGGGTTTGTTGCTCGGTGAGAATTCGCCATTTAAGAACATACCGATTTTGAATATGTTATTATAAAATATAAAATTATATAAAATATATAAAATCATAGAAAGTATAAAATAATATATTTAAAATGGGTGAAAAGGTGGAGAAACAAATTTATCATCTGGATGAATTTGACGAACATCGCGAGCCAGAGAGCGAAGAAATAAAAAAATGATTAGACGCTAATGATGGATATCTAAGGAAAGAGATAGATAAAGCACGGGATATATGGTTGGGAATGAGACGATGCTTTCCACGGTCACCACTACCTTCTGAAGCGAGTGTTACCAAGAGATGCACAACATTCGTTCATAATTATGATTCGGATAAACAAAAATGTTACCATGAACGTATCACATCACAGAGAAAAGGAAAAAAAGAAAAAGAAGAAGAATCAATGCAGAAATTTGAGAGAAAAGGAAACATTATTATAATATATCATGATGATAGTGAAGAAGAAGGAAAACAAAAAAAAAACAAAAAAGTAAATGAGATCTCATTACTTTTTTTTTTTTTTTCATTTTTTCTTCGCTAAAAATCAATCACTCTATTGTTTATATTTCCAAGTCCATTATTAGCATGTTGACGCTCGTGTCTACTCCTTTTTCGAAAACGTGTTGAATGTTTATCTTTACTCTTTTGAGTTTTTTTACATCGGTCAACTCGCTCTCACCACCCAATTTCTTCACGAGTTCGAATGAGATGTTTGGAAATATGTAATTTCCATAGGGCAACGACAAATCGTCCTTGTCGAATTCTCTATCTTCGGCGATGACGATGTTCTGCAGATCGCTTTGGTACTCGTAAATCAAATCAAGCGCGACTTCGTTCAATTTCAGAGGCATCTTATATTTCTCGTATTTGTGCTCTAAGCCCTTCGTCTCGACATCGCTCAATTCGATGGGATCGTGTCGTTGTAATCTATAGATTTTATGACCGAATTTCTTATACGTTTCGACTCGTTTCAATTTCAATTCGCATCTTTTAGGTGTTGTTGTCTTCATGATCGATTATTTGTTTTTTTTTGTTTTTACGAATTCTTGCAATAATGTATATTTTAAATTTTGTATTTAAATAATAATTTGTTAAAAAAAAGTTTGTTATTTTTTTTGCTCTTTATATATATATAAAAAGTTGTTTTTTTAATTTTTAATTTCTTTAATGTAAAAATTTTTTTAGTAAAAGTTTTTTTTCTCTTTATATATATATAAAAAGTAAAAAATTTTTAATTTCAATCTCTCTATTGTTTATATTTCCAAGTCCGTTATTAGCAAGTTGACATTCGTCATTTTTCCACATACGAAAATGGTGTGAATGTTCATCTTTACTCTTTTGAGTTTTTTTTCATAGGCGAATGCGCTCTCACCACCCGATTTCTTCACGAGTTCGGGTGAGATTATTGGATATATGTAACCTCCATAGGACAACAATAAATCACCCCTGTCGAATTCTCTGTCTTCAGCGACGATGATATTAATCAACAGTTTGCTTTGGTACTCGTAAAACAAATCGAGCGCGGCTTCATCCACTTTCAAACACATTCGATATTTGTGGTAGTAGCGCTCTAAGTCCACCATCTCGACCTCATTCAATTCGATGGGATCGTGTGGTTGTAATGTATAGATATTAAAACTGGATTTCTCATACCTTTCGTCTCGTTTCAATCCACATCTTTTAGGTGTTGTTGTCATGATCGATTATTTGGGTTTTTTTATGAATTCTTACAAATAATGTTTATTTTAAATTTTGTATTAAAAAAATTGAATTTTAAAATTTAATTTTTTTTTTTTTCTATCATATATATAGAGTAAAAAAGCAAAACTTTTTTAACAAATTATTTAATACAAAATTCAAAAAAAAATATATTCTTACAAAATGAAACAAATAGATAAAAAAAAAATTGGAAAATTTAAATGAGAAAACCGTACCTCAGTTAAACGAGATTTGTAAACTATTAAAAATTTCACATTTCAGAAATCATAGAACTAAATCAAAAATGATTGAAGTCATACAGAAACATTTGCGAAACGATGGAAAGGCAAACAAAATGCCGATAGCAACGACGTCAAAAAATGCATCGGTTGTGAAAAATGAGAAGAAGAAAAAGATAGTAAAAGGAATCGAAATGCCGACGTTGAAAAAAACCGAAAACGTTTCGATTGTGAAAAATAAGAAGAAGACGACTAAACGAAAAGCCGTTGAAGAAGAACTTCAAGTTTCCAAAGAAAAGAAAAGAAAAACGAAAACGAGTGATGCACATCAGATTCTAGGCAAACGAGATATATCGAGCGAACTTCAACGAGCAATAGACGAAAGGGAAAGGAGAAGAATATCTAGCGCGACTCACCGCGGAACTATTTCAGTCGAAGTCCGTGGAACGGGAGAGTGCGATCAAAGGCATTTTTAAAACTTTCGACGTGGTTCCCTCGTTGAAGAAAATCGATCCGAAATTGTTCATGGAACGGGTGAAGAAAAAGGTATTGGATTTGTTTCGCAAATACATGAACGTGGGACTAAAAATTAAGATGATACTCCATTGCGTGATGAATAAAATCGACGTGAAGTCCGGCGAGAGCATCGTGAAAAATGCATATTTCAGATCTAACGTCGAACCCGTATTTCGAGGTTCAGATCTATCGGACGTTTTCGAAAAGATGAAAGACAAGATGTTGACGTCTCTTGCGAATTATCAACTTGAAGGTAGTAATTGGACGTTTGATGAGATGTTGAAACTCGAAATTCACATAACTAAAAACGATTTGTTGAAAGGGTCTTCATACGTGAAATTACCGTATTTCCTCGCTAAGAAATACGCCATGATCAACGTGAAAAATAACGACGATCAGTGTTTTAAATGGGCAGTCACATCCGCTTTATACCCTGTCAAAATAAACTCCGATAGAGTTTCTCAGTACGAGGAAACTTCTAAAAATCTTGATTGGACTGGAGTGACTTTTCCAACGCAGTTAAAACACATCGAATGTTTCGAGGCTCAAAATCCCACCGTTGCGGTGAACGTCTTGGGATACGACGACGAAAAACGGAAGATCCATCCTCTCAGACTGACTTCATATCTCGGAAGAGAAAAGACGATTATTTTATTATTGATTTCGAATGGTGACAATCGTCATTATTGTTGGGTTAAACATCCGAGTCGATTACTGTCGAAACAAAATAATAATCATAACGGAAAGATATCTTTATGTTACAATTGCATGAACGTGTTTCACAGCGAAGACTCGTTGGCGAAACACCAGGAATAATGCAACGAAAATCAAGGTGTCGCCGTCGAAATGCCCAAACCCAACACCATCGTGAAGTTTGAAAATCACAATAGAAGGTTAAAAGTACCATTCGTCGTGTACGCCGATTTCGAATGTTTCACCGCGAAAATGAGTTCCTGTCAACCCAACGCTCTTCAAAGTTACGTCGAAAGATATCAAAAACACATACCTTCGGGCTATTGCATTTACGTGAAATGCGCTTTCGACTCGCAACACGACATGGGTCCCTTCACCTACACGAAACAGTGCGAAGACGACGACGTGGCTTAAAGGTTCGTTGAAGAGTTAGAATGGAAACTTCAAATGTTATACGACAAATTCAAAACTCCGGCAGAAATGATCATCACGCGCAAGCAGCAGGACGAAAATAACAGAGCCACCGAATGTCACATATGCAAACAATCGTTCGACGAGAATTCGAAGGAAAATAGGAAGGTCAGAGACCACGATCATTACACGGGTCTGTATCGCGGTCCGGCTCACAGCAGGTGTAATTTAAAATATCGAGACGCCACTTTCTATCCGGTGATGTTTCACAATCTCTCGGGTTATGACAGTCATCTGTTCGTGAAAAATCTAGGCACCTCGCACGAAGAATTAAATTGCATCGCGAACAGCGAAGAAAGATACATTTCCTTCACAAAATAGAAGCACATGGAGGTGAGAAGAGTAATCAGTGGAGAGACGTTGGAAGAAAAAACGAAATCCATTCGCAGAGGCATACGTTTCATCGACAGTTTTAAATTCATGTCGACCGCTCTGGAAAAATTAGTCGATAACATGAGCAAGGATAAATTTAAAATCACGAGCGAACATTTCGGAGAACGAGTAGACGTCATATTGAGGAAAGGAGTCTATCCTTACGATTACATGAACGATCTAAAGAGATTCGAAGACACCGCACTACCTTCGAAAGAAGATTTTTATTCAAAATTATACGAATCCGACATTTCCGACGAGAATTACGAACATGCTAAAAACGTGTGGAAATCATTCGATATGAAAACCATGAGAGATTATCACGATCTCTATCTGAAGACCGACGTTCTGCTCTTGGCAGACGTGTTCGAAAATTTTCGAGATGTCTGTTGTCGAAATTACGATCTGGATCCCGCTTGGTATTTCACCGCACTCGGTCTGGCGTGGGACGCTCTGTTGAAGACCACCGAAGTCCAATTGGAATTATTATCCGACGTGGACATGTTGCTCATGTTCGAAAGGGCTGCGAGAGGTGGCGTATCGATGATCTCCCACAGACATTCTGAAGCTAACAATCCCAACATGAAAGAAGGTTTCGATTTGAAACGGTCGACTAAATACATACAGTATTGGGATGCTAATAATCTGTATGGTTGGGCTATGAGTCATCCTTTACCGATTGGAAATTTCGAATGGGTGAAGGAACCGGAAGAGATGCAAAAATGGAGAGACTATCCTTGCATTTTAGAAGTCGATTTGAACTATCCGAAAGAATTACACGATCTACACAACGATTATCCGCTGGCTCCCGAACGAATGGAACCGAACGAGGGAGATGAGGAAAAACTCATTCCCAATTTATTTAACAAACGTAACTACGTCGTCTACAGCGAGAATTTGAAACAGTACGTCGATTACGTCGACGAAGAGTCTTGGATGAAAAAATACATCGATCTCAACACGAATCTCGGAACTCGAGCTGAGAACGATTTCGAAAAAGATTTCTTCAAACTCATGAACAACTGCGTGTACAGCAAATCGATGGAAAACATCAGGAAGAGAACCGACGTACGACTCGTCACGTCTGAGAAAAGAGCTAAAAAATTAGTGGCGAAACCCAATTACAAACACCGAACCATATTCAGCGAAAATCTAGTGGCCGTTCACATGCAAAAGACGCACCTGAAGTTCGACAAACCGTATTATCTCGGACCGATCATCTTAGATGTCAGCAAGCGATTGATGTACGAGTTTCACTACGATTACGTCAAACGAAAATTTGGCGACAAAGCCAAACTACTGTTCACCGACATGGACAGTTTAGTTTACGAGATAGAGACGAAAGACGTCTACCAAGACATATCTCCGGACGTGGCCGAGTGGTTCGACACAAGCAATTATCCCGTCGATCACCCGTCCAACATTCAATCGAACGACAACAAGAAGGTGTTGGGTAAATTTAAGGACGAGAGCGGCGGTAAACAGATCGTCGAATTCGTGGGCTTGAGACCCAAACTCTATGCTTATCGTCTAGAAGATGATGAAGAGATCAAGAAGTGCAAAGGAGTTAAAGCATGCGTGGTGAAGAAAAACATCTCTTTCCAAGAGTATAAAGACTGTCTGTTAGGAAGTGGTCCGGTGTATAAGACTATGAAATCGATTCGAAGCGAAAATCACGACTTGTATACCGAAATAGTCAACAAGATTTCGCTGACAGCCGACGACGACAAGAGATTCGTATTAGATGATAAAATAAGCACTTTGGCACTCGGACATTGGACTGCGGAACTAACTATAGACGATATGAATGTGGATGATTGGATTCCAGAAAATCAAGAGGCATTAGACGAATTCAAAATTATAGAAATCGATAGTGACATCGAGAAAGTTAGTTTAAAAAGAAAAAGAAAAAAATAGAAAAAAAAAATAACGTCACTTTTAGTGAATTATAATAAAATAAATAAAAAAAAAATATATACTTATTTATGAATAAGAAAATAAAGATATCCGTAGAAGGTGTCGTCTTACCCAACTAACCCCTATCCAACATCGATCTGTTGAATGCGGCAAAAGATTTGAAAATCGAAGATTTTCTAGGTGTGTTTTCCAGAGATGCCTTGCCGAAGAGAAGACCTCGACAATCGGAATGCGGAATTTTAAATCTAGACGATTCATCGAGTGAAGGCACTCACTGGGTGGCGTGGTTCAAGAACGGGAAGAAGAAGAATTATTATTTCGACAGCTACGGAATCTCGCCGCCGAAAGAAATAAAGAACTATTTCAACAAATCGATGGTTCTTTACAACACGGATCAAGTGCAATCACCAGATCATGTATTTTGCGGTCACCTGTGTCTCTACGTTCTCAACAGATGGTCTGAAGGAGATGAATTTCAAGACATTCTCAATGACTTACATTAGAGAGAAATTTTTTTTTTTTTTATAGTATATATATAAAGATAAAAAATTATTTTAAAAAAATTTTAATCGAATAAAAAACGAAAAATAAAATAACATAGTTCATTTTTTAATAAACTGCGTTTTGAACACATTTTTTCTAAACAACAACCAAAAAAAAAAAAATCCCACAACAACATGACAGTCGATAAATTTGGTAGAAGTGACGACGAAAAAGTCAACCTGAGAAAGAAGAGGAAGACGTTCGAAGTCGACGATGGTTACGATGTTGCCAACTTGTTGGACGAGCGTTACGTTCGGAGATACGAACCTCGAGAAGAACCTTTGAACATGAACGATAAGAAGCTCTACAATCTTCCCGAGCCGATAGATCTCGCAGATGCCGCGACTAAAAAATACGTCGACAGGGGGAACGCCGATTTCGAACGAATCCTGCTGGATAATTACGTGGATAAAACCATGACCGACGATCTCAATCTGAAATCCAAACGTTTGGTGAACGTCGCGAATCCCGTAGATCCCACCGATGACGCCACCAAGAAATACG
Organism: Pictodentalium vernedei; assembly: GCA_031216915.1. NCBI lineage: Eukaryota > Metazoa > Mollusca > Scaphopoda > Dentaliida > Dentaliidae > Pictodentalium > Pictodentalium vernedei. The sequence goes on from CM062292.1 coordinate 157,974,128, forward strand.
CGGACGACTCTCATGCGAGATTCAGCGAACACCTGAGAAATAGATACATCACAAAAACGATGCACTCGGAATTGAACGCCAATTCTTACAAGATAACGAACGTGGCCGCTCCCATGAATCCCAAGGACGTGGCGACCAAACACTACGTAGATCTGGAACGGAGAAAGTCTGACGGACATGAAATGAAATCGGATCTGAATGCGGGATTCCACAAGATATTGAATCTGTCGAAGATCGACAACACGGACGCGGACTCAACCGCGGTCAACAAGGGCTCTGTGGATTCTTCCGTGTTACAATCGCAAGAATACCTAGAATCGCAAGTGGACGATCTCTACCTGAACAAAGAATCTGGCGGAACCATGGAGGGTGGCATCAACATGAACGGTCACAATTTATTCGGTCTCGATCACGATCCCGAATTCGATTCCAGCGCGGTAAGCAGGAAGTACGTGGACGACAACTCGGTCTGGAGAAAGGGCGACATCATGGAAGGTAAACTAGACATGGGCGGACACGCGCTCACGAATCTACCGGAACCTGTGCACATGACGGACGCCTGCACCCTGATTTCGGTGGTGGAGAAAGTCAAATATGCCAGACAATTGATCACCGTGTGGGCCGAAGAGTCCGACACCTTAGAGGAGGGAAAAGCCGAGTGGTCTTTCGGAAATGGAGGTAGCAGATCGAAACACGGTCAGGTGGGATATCCCATGCCGCTGGGAGGTGAAATCCTTCGAATGAGTCTGGCTTCCTTGGATTTGAATAACAGAGCGGTCGTCAATCTCATGGTGAATGGTGTGGAGAGCGATAAGAGATACAGCGTCGAAAAGACTGAGAATCAACACGCGAATGTCAGCACGTTCGGCACGCCTCTCAAAGTGAACGCCGGAGACAGGATTAATTTCGTCACAAAAACCAATAATTCCGAAGCCGCCACTTCCGTGGTGAGTCTACTGATCGAACTGGATCCTTTGAACAAACAGTGAACGCGTGGAAAATAATGAATTAAAAAAAAAAAAAAATAATGTGTGATTATTAAAAACAAAAAAAAAAAAGTAATGAGATATAGAGAGATGTTCAATCTCTCTATATCACATTACTTTATTTATTTTTTTTTGTTTTTAATAATCACACATTACTTTTTATTTTCTTTTTGTTTTTTTTTTTTTTTTTTCACACACTCGTCTCTCATCGAATGATCGACATTTTATTTCCGTCCGATTCGAATTGTAATTCTCTGTCCGACAGGACCAGGGCGAAGGCTTCGGTTTTTCTCGGCACGTTCCTATCGAATTGCATCTTGATCTGAATGTCTAACACGCTACTCTTGAGTCGTTCACTCTGTTTACTGACGTCGAACACGAACATGGGATACATCGACTTGTATTCGCCGGGAGATATGTTGGGGTTGCTCATCAATTCGTCTAGACCGTGACACTTCTTTCTAAAATCAGCGGCGTCGCCGTACAGTCTGCAGAAATCGTTCTTGTCGAACGACGCGTTGTAATCGATTGCCGGATATCTTGTGGCGTTCAGAAACACTTGCATGTTTATCAAATTGCAGTGATCGAACACTGACGCATTCTTTTCCTGAGACCCGTCCCTATCGGTCTGAAACGCGACCACAATGAAACGCGGTCTCTCGGAAGCGGATTTCACCGTCAATCTCCAACCGAAGTGATTCGTGGAGGGAGGAATGCTAGCCGTGTCGCACTGTCTCGTTCTAAATCCCACGGGTAATTTACTCTTGGATTGTATGATCTTGTAGAGATGCGTTTTCTCATCCATCGTAGGCTCCACGTGCGGAACGAACCACAATATCTTGTGTAGAGTTATCTTACCCGCATCGGTCGCGGTGAGTCTCACTATTGCGTCGTCGTTTCCTTTTCGAATCAACGTCAGATTGTGTTTGAATCCGTACATGATCTTGTTGTAATCGTCCGCGAATCCGAAGATGTGTTTCAAAGGTATCCTGAACGAAAACGTTCCTTTATGTCTGGACGTCTTGACGACGTAGTCGAATATCGCGGCGGCGCCGGCGCTAGCAGGGCCGACGGTGTCTTTCACCCACAACTGATTAAGTCCTCTGGATTTCGAAAAATCGTCAGGATACGTCAAGAGTCCGAACATCGTGGTGGCCTGACCGGGATGAAAAACAGATTCTATCTCTTGTCCGGATAGCATGTATTTTATGTTACTGAATAGATGCATGATGCCATTATTGGCTAGAGTGACCGTGTCGTCGTCAGCGTAGTCGCTCCCATCTTCCTTGGTGAGACGTCCCTGCACCACTATGTAACTCTCGCTAGGATGTACGAATAGATCTTGAGTTTCGACGTTGATTCTTATCTCTCCCGCATTGTTCAAACTCGTTCCGGTTACCGGTTCGTATTCATGAACCTCATATTCTTGAATACTTACATCTTTCACTATGCTTTGTGCTATATCTAGTATATTTGTCATTTTAAAGGATTTTTAGTTTTTTTTTGTTTTGTTTATTAATTCACTTGCTTTTCTTTATCTAAAAAAATAGTTTTTAATTATTTTTTATTATTATTTATTTTTTTTCTCTCTTATATATATGTGTGTGTGAACAAGAAAATGTCAAAGAGAGTAAATAAAAAAAAAATTTTTTGTGTTCTTCATCAAAACTTCGTCTTCTGTACTTGTTGTTCGTAAAACTTTCCGATGATCTCTTCTCCATCCAAAGCTTCGATTTCGTAAGTCACCGGATCGGTGTGAAATATTTTGATGATCACGAAGATTTCCGAGGTCCATCGAGGAGTATAACCCTTTTCGAAGTGCTTCTTATAAGCGTAGATTCTCACTCGATCGCCGACCGCAAATTTCGGCGTTCTAGACTTCTTCCCGATCTTAGATCTCCTGGGATATAGATTCGCGTAGACCCATTTTTCGTTTCGAGGATCGCTAGCTTCCGCGGGAGTCATCTTGATCGATCTGTGTCGCGTGTCATTGTAATCTTTCACCAGACTGTTCAGAGCGTATATGTATTTCTTGGTCGAATTCGCCGTGAAGTATCTGTGCATCTTCTCCTTCATCGTTCGATTCCAACGTTCCACCACGCTGGCTTTCTCTTCGTTTTCGATCGAGTAGAGGTCTACCAATCGACGAACGTCCTTGTTGTAGAATTCCTTTCCCTTGTCTACCCACAATTTACTCGGTTTTCGAGAGGATGAGTCGAACACGCTCTTCAGAGCCTCGGCGACGCAAGGTCCCGATTTATTCTTCAAAGCTCTGATCCAACCATATTTGGAAAACACATCGATGACCGTCAATAGATATTTGACGCCCTCGTTCCACCTCGAAAACGATCTCATGTCGACCAAGTCGGCAGACCAAATGTTGTCCAGACCCTTCACGAACACCCTTCTCTTTCGAAATTTACGCACTATGGGTTTGTGTAACTCCTCGGCCAATTCGCTCGTCAATAATCGCTTCTTTTTCTTCTCTTTTTCAGATGCGCTTTTTTTTTTGAACGCCCCATCCGAATCGACGTTTCGCACCGATCAGATTGCCGACCAGCAAACGTTCCATCTTCTCTCTCCTGGTCGGATTCGATATGCCTCTCAATCTCCCCAACATGTTTTTGTCACAGACGTCGTTGTGAGTCTTGGGGTCGGAATGTCCGGCGTAGCACAGATCGTGATCGTACGCGGCCGCGTCCACCCTATTCACGGGTTTGCTCCAAGATTTGGGTGTCAGATCGGCGTTGAGTCTCTTGTTCAATTTCGTTCCTGGTCCCGTGAAACTGTGACCGGGCAGATGCATTTTGAAAGGTAGATTGTTGATCATTTTATTCACGATGCCTTTACCTTTGCTCGCGTTCTTTTGTTTGATGAATCTAGTCTTTGTAGAACCACACACGTCGCAAATTCCGCGAAGCATCCATCTGTCGTTTTTAGTTCGCACTTCTCTAGAATTACTCGTCTCGGTAACTCTCTTACACTTTACGCAATACATTTTTTTAAGAGTTATTTACATTAATTTTGTTTTTTTTATTTTATATATAAATTTAATATTTTTTTTTTTTTTAAATTCTGTTCTTATTATATATATATATTTTTTTTTTTTTCAATCGCTGCTCTTGAGTTCTATCATCTTACTGAATTCCTCCCTGGCCTCTTTCCTACCCTTTTCCACGAGAGAATCCTTCAACTCTTCCTTGATGATCTGACGAGTCTTGATTCTCACGGCTTCTTTCATGGCATCGTATTTCGTTTTCTCGCTCAATATCGCGAAGTATTCTCCGTCCGATATCCTACCGTTTTTCAACGCCATAGAGATCATTTCGGATATCGTGTCGATCTTGGAGTCGGCCAAGACGCGAATCTTGTCGTGTTTCCTAGCCTTCAGATATAATTTCCTACTCAAAAAGTTTCCGACCGTGCTGAACAATCCGGCGGCGAGGGCCACTCCTTCCACGGTCAACACGATCGGAATGGCGACCGCGGTCGACAACAATCCGATGCCGGCCGCGTGTAAACCCATGGAAATCGTGATGAGTGTCGTGTCGATCCCGTTGACGAATTTCACGAAACACGAATACTTCTTCTTGAGGGAACGACGAGAATCTCTCTCTCGAGTCAGATACTCTTGGATTCTATTGATTTGATCGATGCGATACCTCTCTCCTCTTTCTCTTTCTTCTAGCGACGGCGCCGTCAGCAAGATGCCGTTCGGCTTCTCGTCCTCGTCGTCCACTAACGTCGGATACAATTTATTTCTGGTTCTCATTTTTTTTTTTGTGTTTTTTCTTTCTAATATTAGATAAAAAATTTATGTGTGTATTTATTTTTTTTTTATTTTCTACTCTCCCTTATTTTTATATCAACGAAAAACAAAACTTAGACGTATGCTTCATTCAGCAATAATTTCTTGATGCATCCCTTGTCTTCTAAAGTCAAACTTCTACGCGCCAATTTCAGTTCTTCTGAATCTGTGGGCCTGTCTCGATTCTTACAGAAGACTAATCTCTTCCAAAACATGATCACATCGTCGAATTTAACGTGTTCGAACGCCGGTTCGAAATACATGACGACCATATCTTCCCTTTCCATCGTCAGACACGAATGATCCTCGTGATCGAAGTCTAGATGATCCCGACATCCGACGCATCGTTCTAACAAGATGGGACGTAGTTGTTCGTTCACGCAGATTGCGTATGCTCTCATCAGCATGTTTAAAAGAAACCTCGCTCTAATCATCTGGAAAGCGCTCATGATTTACGTATTTTTTTTTTTTATTATCTATTCGATTTGATATATTTATTTTTCTAAATAACTATTTATTTATATTTTTTTTTCTCCTCTATATTTATATCAATCAAAAACGTGACAGCGATTTCAGAGCTAAAAATCCGCAAGCGAGTTTTCCTCTCCCCCCATAGGATTCAGTGTTAAAATCGTGTACGGTCCGTACACGATTTTAACACTGAATCCTATGGGGTTGAGAATACGAGCTCACCGTTAAAATCGTGTACGGACGAGATCCGTACACGATTTTAACACTGAATCCTATGGGATTGAGAATACGAGCTCACCGATCGTTAGACTTGGGAAAAGACGATATTGAGTTCGAACTCTCAAAACGTTTTTTTGCTCGCAATCTGACGATCACTGCGGGGTTTTAGCATTAAAATCGCGTGCGGACACGAATCGGCAAGATGGTGAGCTCGAACTCTCAAAATGTTTTTCTGCTCGCAATTTCACGCTCCCCATAGGGTTTCAGTGTTAAATAGTGTACGGACGCGGATCGTTAGAATCGACGGAGACGATGAGCTCGAACTCTCAAAACGGTTTTTTGCTCGCAATTTATGGGGAAAACTTGTCAGCAGATTTCAATCAAAATGGTACATGAACGTGTACGTAAAACTACGCGCACCTAGGATTCAATTCAATTCAGTGTTAAAAAAATTCGAGCTCACCCCAAAAAACCGTTAAAATCTTTGTACATGTACACAATTTAACACTAAATCCTATGGAAATGTACATGTACATGTACACGTACATGTACAGGTGAGCTTGTATTCTCAAGTATCACCTACTCGCCCTGGTTCCGAATGTAAGCAAACACTGTCGAATGGTCGAACAACAGAAGGACCTGACAATTCGACAGGTGAGGGATCCACTGCCTGAAACTCAGAAGAAGAGCAAGAAGCTCCTTCTGGTTGATGTGTAGAGATGCCCGATCCTGGTCCCACATCCCGTGAAGGGAAAGACCTAGAGGATCCAACATCGCACCCCATCCGAGATCGCTGACATCTGCAGTCAGAAAGCGATCGGACGTGGGTAAGTCCTACGGGACACCCTGCGTGATCCACTGAACAGTCGTCCATTGGAGAAGGTGAGGATAAGAGATTCTGGAACCGAAGCACCAGATCCAGATAATCGACATTCGGCCTCCAACAACTGAGCAGAAAGTGTTGGAGAGGTCTGACATGCAGCTGACCTAGAGGAATGAGATCCGTCACCAAAACGCAGAGACCGAGCAGCCGGAGAATACCCCGTGCTGTCGCGGATGTGGACTGGGAACAGAGTCAGAGCAAAGGCTGAGAGAATCACAGCCCTGGCCTGGGGAACCGCCACCGTATTGAACTGAGTGCGGAAGGCCATCCCCAGATGACAAAACAACTGAGAAGGGACCAGATCCGACTTCTCCTCGTTGACTCTGAATCCTAGCGAACGTGAGCAAGCTCAACAGAGTGTCGACATCCAACTCCAGTAAGGCAGCACTGGAATGCCTCTGGAGGGTATCGACTAGATATGCCGAAGTAGTCACCCTGGACTGTGTGCGATGGAAGGCTATCACATGTGACATCAGTCGGTTGAAGGCCCAAGGAGCTAGGTTGAGGCCGAAAGGCATGGCCTTCAACTGGTAAACTCACCCCAGAAAAGCGAACCTGAGATACTTCGCATCATCCAATGAATTGGAACGTGAAAGTAAGCATCTCGCAGGTCGATGCTGGAAGCGAAAACTCCCTGGTGAATGGAATGGCGGACCGACCTGAAGTCTCCATGCTGAACATGGGAGCAATGATAGACTGATTCAGGATACTCAGATCGATAACTGGTCGGAGTCGGCCGCCCTTCTTCGGCACCAAGAACAGGTGAAAATAAAACCCCACTGACTGAATGTTCTTGATGACCTCGATCACCCCCTTGGCCAGGAGATTGTCTATCTCCGTGGACAAAAGCTCCCGACGTAAAACGTCTGAAGGAACTGTGGTTGGAAGAGGCACTCTAGACAGAGTGGGGTGCCTTCGGAAGGATATTCGCAGCCCGGACCCAACAACATCTAACACCCAAGGATTGGATGTGATGATGGTCCAACGGTCTGCGAACTCTGCTATCCTTCCTCCAACCTGGACGAATCGAGGTGAGGACCTTCAGTTCGAGCCCCGAAGAGATCCGCGAGAGGAAAAACCACCTCCTCTACTGAATGAAGAATCCTGAGACTTCCCTCTAGCCTGTCAGCGCTTCCCCTTACCCCATGAGTAAGAAGTAGAAGCGGTGGCAGAAGGATCAGCCCTTTGTTTCGCAGAGGACGCAGAAGGGTACTTGTTAGGCTTTGAACGGTCCCTGCCTCCCCTAGAAGGCTGATCAAGCTGACGAAGCAGCAGCTGACCTTTGGAATGACGTAGGATGTCATCTCGGACCGTCGACGCGGAACCCATGGAACAGTAGCGGACCTGTCTAAGAAGCAGATCAAAGAGCAGTGCGCTGCCCCCAGGAAGGGATCAGCCTGTGTCCAGCGCAGAGTCCCTTCAAACTAGTTCCAAAATAGCTGTGTCACAGACGTGCGTGTGAGTAAGATGCATGAGCACCTTGGACAGCACAGGCAAAGGAGTCTGAACATCGTCAAACCTATCTGGAGGCAGATACGACGTGATCGGAGAGAGAAAACATACCCAGCATTTCTCTCGATAAGCCCAACATGGACTCCAGAGTCGTCATAGGAATGACGGCTGACTTGTGCTTGGAAAGCCCGAGGGAATTGGAGTCCTGATCCAAAACTGTCAAAGTCTGGCAGACTGACGGATTGACGAAATCGTAGAAACGATAACGCACCGGAGGCAAAAAGGTGTCAACCCTGAAGAAGGGAGCCTTCATAGCCTTGGAACTCAATGCTGAAAATGCTTCAACCACCTGTACTGACTGGCCCAGAAGCAGGTTGCTCCACAGGCTGCAGGTGCGCGACCGATGATCGAGGCCTGGCTGACACTGTCGACTGGTTTGATGGTTTCAGATCTTGAAGGAACCCAAACACAAAGTCAAGAGCTGCCCCAAGTCAGAAGACTGCTGGCTCTCGACATCAAGGATGTCTGACTCCTCCCTGGAGTCGGAAGACACATAGCCCATTGTGGGCAAACCAGCCGACGCCTCCCATGGTGTAGGCACCAGGGGGATCAGAAAGCGGCCTGTTTCCAATCCCGGGAGGCGGCGCCACAGGGGAAACCACTCGCTGCCTCCCTAAGCTCACTGCCCGTGCCATCTGGTTCGACATGGGAACGAACCAGCAAAGTGGCTTCACACCTGACCCTCTTAACCAGCGAAGGGTCACGATCCTCCAATACACCCGAAGCGGGGTGACGCGCGGCAGCCAAAACATCTGAGGGCAGACGTGTATAGGGGTATGACACACCCCGAGGATCAACATAGCGGGAACTCGGGAGAGTTGCCACGGAACTCTGCGGGACAGAAGGTCCAGGCTGCACAGAAGGCGTTGGTCCCGCAAAACTGGCCGTCTGACCAGAATGAGTGGACGGAAAACGCCAATGACAAAACTGTGGTACTCGACGACACAGAGACCACAGTAGAGGGTTCGGCCGGGGCGCCACTTCCAACTTCGCCGAGTTGAAGTCAGGGAAGGCGGAGGCCGATACACCCATGTCTACACTCCCAGACACCGCAGCAGACCACTGCAGGTATAAAACTACTGTGCTCAATGGCTGAGAGGACACAATAGGGAGTTCAGCCGGCAGCCACTTCCGACTTCGCCAAGTTGAAGTCGGGGAAGGCTGAGGCCGATACCCCACAACCACACTACAGACATCCCTGCAGACCCTTGCAGGGATAAGCCGAGGTCGGCTAAAAACGGTGCCCAATGACATTGTAGACGGAACAGCAGTAGCAGCAGATACGATTGGAGCTGTTGGAACTGGCGGAAAAGTGGAGAGAGCCACTTTGCTCGGCCTCCAAAGGAGGAGTCACAACCCTAGTGACAGCCTCAGTTGTCGACTGGAGAGGGTGCATAGTCCTGGAAACAGGCATTTCTTCACCAGAAATCCAACCGAAAATTTTTTTTAAAAAAAACGGTGGGTACACGACAGAACCCAGACGGTCGACAGGGAGCGAAAAAACAGAAATTCAGTCCTCAACAGAGTGAAGAAATCCTGTCCAGACAGTCCCTGATTGACACCTAACTAAAAATTCATTGTCGAAACGCGTTGACACGATGTCTAAAACAAAACATTCACAAAAACGGAATAGTAAATAATATACAATGAGAATGTGGTTGAAAATATTAACGAGAATATATAAAACACAGTTCTGTAATTATACGATCTTCAGATCCATAATTCCAGTCACAGGAAAACCATTATCGACGAGCTGAATTATCACTGTTACGGAGCAAAATGGCACACATCCACCACATGTGCGGATAATCAAAAGAATGATGAATTTATTACGCACTGCGTGTTGGTTTATGTCTCTAAAACAAAGGTTATGACCCCTGATTGAAACAAGCTCATCGAGCTTGTTCCAATGAGGGGTCATAACCTATGTTTTTGAGACAAAAAATGAAAATAATAGCTATTCAAGAATTTTTTTTTACAAATGTCATCTGCTTTTCATATTAGGTAAAGGGTTAAAAAAAACAACATGACACAATTGTTGATTGCATAATTCACTTGTGAAATTATCGTTTATAATCAAACCTGGAAATCCCAGTAAATCACACTTTGGAAAGTAATAAATTAATCTAAGGACTAAAGGGTTAACAAGTGAGTTGAAATGACACCTTTAGTAATTTAATTTAAAATAAAATGACATTTTACAAAAAATTTTGTTACTCACCTCTACACTCTACCTAACATGACTTGAGGAAAACATTTGCAAACATATTTCCTTGATTAACCCCTTGCCTAACAACACCGACCAAGAAATGGACAGTGCTATTCAAAATGCTGCTCAAAATTTGTATTTTTTGGAATTTGGTTGCAAAAACATACATTATAATCCCTCATTGGGACAAGCTCAATGAGCTTCTTCCAAAGGGGGGAGTCATAAACTGTTTTTAGGCAAAAACTGAAACATTTTAGTTATTGAAGAAATTTGTTTGCAAATGCTGTTATTCATGTTGGGTAATGATCCAAAAATTACATTTTTTGCCTCCAAAACACTGCTTATGATCTCTCAGTGGATGGGTTTTGTTTTCGAGGAAATTTGAATGTTGAATTTTGTGAAATGTGTCATTCAGATATGGTTGTTGTGTTAGTAAAGGGTCAATGGCTCCAACAGAACATATACTAATGCCATAACCACTGAGCCACTACGCTCCCTTTTTTCTGTTTGATAAAGTGAACTATGAGGAAGATTTGTTCACATGGAAATGAGCGTGAATCAGATTATGGTTTTCCTCTATTAGCGGAATAGAAAGAACACTGTCCTGTTGCTACAAAAGCAGATAGAGTTTCAACTAGCTCACGATCTCGTCAAAATTTTCTGCCTGTTTTTCTGCCCACAAGACTAGGACCTGACTTGTCAGATGGAAATGTGAAAACATCCCAAAAGATATTCCCATTTGTTTTTCTTCATTCAGTCTTGATTTTGCAATATTTTATTTCAGAAATCCTGGTCGACTAGTCTAATGTGTCTCAACCCTATTGTAATCCAATCGGGACAATGGCCGTTTTTTGAGATCACTGTCCAGTAACCAATATTATTTTTATTGTGATCTCTACAATAGAAAGTCATAGCATTTAGACAGTAAATCCATTAGAATTTGTATCATCTTATTAATGATCTAATAATCAATAATCACATACCTGGAAATTTTTTTTAATGCATATTGGACTAACTTTTGATGTCTGCAAACAAAAAGAATAAAGAAAATAAATGTACTATCAATGTGAAAAAAGGCTTCACAAAAATAATGTCTACACCATTTTTAAAACAAGTAAAAAGTTGTCACAGCCAACAGATGCTCCCTGAAAATGCAAACAAACAAATATATCGGACGGAACACATATAAAGTAAAATGAAAGTGTCAATAACACTATAGCTCAACTTGTGTAAGACATGTACATGTGTAGTATGTGACACAGCAATGACACACATCTAGGTAATGACCTGCAAATAAAGGTACATGTAAAGAATTGTAAAGGTCTGTACATAAATACTGACCGTAGCCTGTAACAAATGTACAGGTAAAGTATTGTAAAGGAGGGTGACAGTTAGATGCTAAACTATACTCTCCCAAAAATGAAAGTGTGCATGCTAAAAAATAACACTAAAAAAAGATATATATCATTTTTATTCATGGAAATTTTAATCAATCACAGATGAATCAATTTGTGATCAACACGAGAAATTTCATTACGCTACGGCGAATACTCTTGGTGCCATGGAGAGTCAAAGACACTAAGGGTCCAACACAAAAGTCACACACTCAATATCTGGTATGACCTCCGTCTGCATCGACTACTGCTGTGCATCTACGCCTCATGAAAGCGAACAAGTTAGCATGGAAGTGTTGTGGGATGTTGTTCCATATTCTGATAAGCTGTCTTTGGAGTTCCACAAGCATTGACGGTGCATGGGGAAGCCGGCGTAGCTGACGTTTCATCTCGTCCCATACGTGCTCAATGGGTGAGATATCGGGCAAATTTGTGAGCCAGGGAAGAGCATCCACTTGTTGTTGCTGCAGATACTGTTGAACAACATGAGCTGCGTGGGGTCGGGCGTTGTCCTGCAGTAGAATGATGCCGGGGCAGTGACATTGCAGAAATGGGACAACAACAGGTGTAAGCACTTCATCACGATATCTGGCTGCATTGAGATTGCCAACAATAATGACCAGCTCAGTTCTGTTACGGGCAGTGATGCCACCCCACACCATGAGAGACCCTCCCCCATAACGGTTTCGTTCCACGACACATGGATCTGCGTAGCGTTCGTTTTGACGTCTGTACACTCTCTGGCGGCCATCTGATGATGAAAGATGGAAACGACATTCATCTGTGAATAAAACACGTCGCCACCAGTGTAAGGGATGCCTGAGATGTTGTCTACACCACTGCAGTCGAGCACGACGATGACATAACGTCAAAATCGGACGAATTGCAGGTCTTCGATGACGTAAGCCGTATTCTCTCAGCCGGTTGATTACTGTTTGAGGATGTATCTGTCTCAGGTTAGGGATGTTCCTGGCTGTCGTCAATGCCGTTTGTTGCCGATTCCGGAGATGGACGACACGGATATACCGATCTTGTGCAGGGGTGGTAACTCGGGGTCTCCCGGAGCGGGGTCGGTCTCAAACGTCATCACGTTGTGCATGTCGATGGACTAGCCTGTCTACAGTGTTACGGTGGCAGTTCAAATGCTGGGCAACCTCTCTGTGTGTTCTGCTGGCTCTAATCATACCCAGGGCAAGGAGACGTTGATTCATTGTCAATCTTGGTATGCTAATGTGGAGTCGTTTTAACAGCAGTGCAAGTTTGAATGTGAACGATAGGAAGGCCTTACTTTAGTGTTTAAATACCCAAGGATTCACACTGCTGCACGAATTTTCAGACTCTCCACGTGCAAAACATGCCTTTTCACAAACGTGCAGCACGTCATTTAACGTTAATGCAATTTTAACGGGGAAAGCTGTTTTTGTGTTCAATATAACTTATTCATGAACAGGTTAACACTCTTTACACCTACGAAATTATTTTTTTGGAGTTTGATCAATTTCTGCAATGCACACTTTCTTTTTTGGGCGAGTATAGAAAAGAAATCTCCATGGGGTTAATGTTACAATGGGGATCCTTGTATGGTGCACCATAAGCCAAATGTTAGCAATTATTTTGGCCTGTTTGATTCAAACCCTTCTTAGGTTGATTCATACTAATTAATAAATATTTGTCAAGTCCTTCTTAAAATATAGGTATTTGAATTTTTTATCTTTAGCTCATAGGGTTCCCATGAGTGAGGAGGTTTTATGTTTTATTTTTCTTATTGGAATTAGAAAATCGGGTTGTGCTAATAACGTTTACCCTCCCCAAACAACACCAAATATTAACACGGGAACTTTGCTTCAACACATAATTATCTCCCATTTTAAGTCCCCGAGTGGGTCTTACTGAACCCCAAAATATTTGTTCTCATACCACACTGATAACAAAGGCACCCAATAAATTTATAGCAAACATTACTGACATAAAAAATCATCTTTACAGGTTCTGTACAAAATGAAAGTGTCAATGACACTGTAGCTTAACTTGTGTGTTGTGTTTGATGAAAAGGATAATGTTCAATGTTTATGAAAGGATTATGAAATAAGACAAGAATTGTGATAATTGGGAATATGTTCATTTCTGTCCCTGTATGCTATGTTTATGATAAAAATAATATGAGGTGTACACTGTACTAAAGAGCTGAGGGGAGGGTTAATATGACCTCCCAGTTAATGTATGTGGCCCTCACAGTTAACGTATATCAACAAAAGTTATCAAGTTACAGTGAAATTATTCCAAAACGAGTCATCCTATCAAGTTACATTAAAATCCCTTCATAAATATGGCCTGTAGACTGTGCTAAAGGTTTTTGGGCTTCAGGCCCCTGTAGCCGTCAGTTTCCCAAATGCGTCCAAAGGGGACATTCTCATCTAGACATTATATGAAGTCAACCTACCAAGTTACAATGAAATCCCTTAATAAATATGACCTGTAGACTGTGCTAAAGGTTTCTGGGCTTTGGGCTCTGGCAGCCATCATGGTTGAATGATCGCAACCAAAAGGGGACATTCTCATCTGGGCATCATCTGGAGTGATCCTATAAAGTTACAATGAAATCCCTTCATAAATATGACCTGTAGACTGTGCTCAAGGTTTTTGGGCTTTGGGCCCCTGAAGCCGTCACAGTTGACCAATCACGATCAAAAGGGGATGTCATCATCTAGGCATTATATGGAGTCAAACTTACGGGTTACAATGAAGGCCTTCCATAAATATGACCAATAGACTATGCTAAAGGTTTTGGGGTTTTGGGTTCGGGCAGCCATCAAGGCTGAATGATCGCGACCAAAAGGGGACGTTCTCATCCAGACATTATTTAGAGTCATCATACCAAGGTACAATGAAATCCCTTCATAAATATCACCAGTAGACTGTGCTAAAGATGTTCAGGCTTTGGGCCCCTGTAGCCAACACAGTTGCCTAATGGTGTCCAAAAGGGGCTGTTCTCATCTAGACATTACATGAAATCAACCTACCAAGTTACAATGAAATTCCCTCATAAATATGATCTGAAGACTGTGCTAAAGGTTTTCAGGCTTTAGGCTTGGGCAGCCATCATGGTTGAATGATCGCAACCAAAAGGGGACATTCTCATCTGGACATCATCTCGAGTGATCCTATGAAGTTACAATGAAATCCCTTCATAAATATGACCTGTAGACTGTGCTCAAGATTTTCGGGCTTCAGGCACCTGTAGCCATCACAGTTGACCAACCACGACCAAAAGGGGATGTCATCATCTAGGCATTATATGGAGTCAACCTAACAAGTTACAATGAAATCCTTCCATAAATACGACTTACAGACATGCTAAAGGTTTTTGGGCTCGGGCAGCCATCAAGGCTGAATGATTGTGACCAAAAGGGGACGTTCTCATCTGGACACTATTTGGAGTCATCCTACCAAGCTACAATGAAATCCCTTCATAATTATGACCTGTAGACTGTTCTAAAGGTTTTCGGGCTTTGGGCCCCTGAAGCCATCACAGTTGCCCAATCGTGTCCAAAAGGGGACGTTCTCATCTAGACATTATATGAAGTCAACCTACCAAGTTACAATGAAATCCCTTCATAAATATGACCTGTAGACTGTGCTAAAGGTTTTCGGGCTTTGGCTCGGGCAGACAACATGGTTGAATGATCGGAACCAAAGGGGACAATCTCATCTGGGCATCATCTGGAGTGATCCTGCGAAGTTACAATGAAATCCCTTCATAAATATGACCTGTAGACTGTGCTCAAGGTTTTCTGGCTTTGGGCACCAGTAGCCATCACAGTTGACCAATCACGACCAAAAGGGGATGTCATCATCTAGGCATTATATGGAGTCAACCTAACAGGTTACAATGAAATCCTTCTATAAATATAACCTTTTGCCTATGCTAAAGGTTTTAGGGCTCGGGCACCCATCAAGGCTGAATGATCATGACCAAAATGGGACGTTCTCATCTAGACATTATTTGGAGTCATCCTACCAAGTTACAATGAAATCCCCTCATAAATATGACCTGTAGACTGTGCTAAAGGTTTTCGGGCTTCGGGCACCTTTAGCCGTCACAGTTGCCCAATCATGTCCAAAAGGGGACATTCTCATCTAGACATTATATGAAGTTAACCTACCAAGTTACAATGAAATCCCTTCATAAATATGACCTGTAGACTGGGCTAAAGGTTTTTCGGGCTTCAGGCTCAGGCAGCCATCATGGCTGAATGATCGCAACCATAGGGGACAATCTCATCTGGGCATCATCTGGAGTGATCCTAAGAAGTTAAAATGAAATCCCTTCATAAATATGACCTGTAGACTGTGCTCAAGGTTTTCGGGCTTCGGGCACTTGTAGCTATCACAACTGACCAATCACGACCAAAAGGGGATATCATCATCTAGGAATTATATGGAGTCAACCTAACAGGTTACAATGAAATCCTTCCATAAATATGACTTTTTTGCCTATGCTAAAGGTTTTTGGGCTCAGGCACCCATCAAGGCTGCATGATCATGATCAAAATGGGACATTCTCATCTAGACATTATTTGGAGTCATCCTACCAAGTTACAATGAAATCCCTTCATAAATATGACCTCTAGACTGTGCTAAAGGTTTTCGGGCTTCGGGCCCCTGTAGCCGTCACAGTTGCCCAATCACATCCAAAAGGGGACTTTCTCATCTAGACATTGTATGCAGTCAACCCACCAAGTTACAATGAAATTCCTCAATAAATATGACCTGAAGACTGTGCTAAAGGTTTTTGGGTTTTGGGCTCGGGCAGTCGTCACGGTTGGCAATCATGCCCAAATGAGGACATTCTCATCTAGACATCATAAGGAGTCATCCTACCAAGTTACAATGAAATCCCTCCACATTAAACATGTCCTGCAGACTGTGCTAAAAGTTTTTGGGTTTCGGGCTTGGGCAGCCAGCACGGTTGATAGATCATGCCCAAAAGATGACGTTCTCATCTAGGCATTATACAGAGGCATCCTATCAAGTTACAATGAAATCCCTTCATAAATACAACCTGTAGACTGTGCTAATGGTTTTCGGGTTTTGGGCTCGGGCAGCCATACCAGTTGCCCGATCGCGACCAAAAGGGGACGTTCTCATCTAGACATGACCCCAAACCTGCATATGAAATTTCATGACGATCAGACAAGAACTGCGGGGTGTAGCCCGTGCTAAAGGAAAATGTGAACAGACGTCACAGACTCACAGACTAACAGACTCACAGACTAACAGACTTCCGCACGCATGATGGCAATAGCTTATCCTGACTATGTCAAGTTAAGCTAAAAATGAAATACACACAATTTTTTGAAATATGACTGCCGACAGGCATTTCAAATTTTTGGCCGAGCCCAAAAGCACTCATTACCATCCTGTTATAACAAACGAAGTCCTCGAAGTTCTGTACAAAAACTGATTGCACCTAATTTCGGTATAAAATGGCCACTGGCAGCCATCTTGAATTTTGGGCCGCACCCAAAAACACTCGTTCTCGTCCCAAGGTGATAACAAAGGCACCCAAGAAATTTTGTGAAGATCGGTTCATAAATACAGCCTCTAGCCCAAGCCGTATAGAAGTTCTGTACAAAAAACTGATTTACCTAATTTCGGTGAAAATGGACGCCAGCAGCAGTCCTGAATTTCAGACTGCACACAAAAACACTTGTTCTCGTCAGAAGGTGATAACAAGGGCACCCAAGAAGTTTCGTAAAGATCGGCTCATAAATATAGCCCCTGGCCCAAGCCGTATTGACATGTGTACTTACTGTGTGTCAGTAGCGCTGAATAAATCAAAGTTCATCTAATTTGCATAATTTCTGCTCGAGAAAAAAACCTGTATTATATGTGATGTATAACATGTTGTTACTAAACATTCAAACAAAAATTTATTCAAATCAGAACTTTCATACAGAAGTTCTGTACAAGAAAACTGATTGCACTAATTTTGGTACAAAATAGCTGCTGGTGGCCACACCCCAAAACACTCGTTCTTGTCCCACGGTGATAATAAAGGTACCAAAGAAGTTTTGTAAAGATTGGTTGACAGACACACAGACAGATGACAGACAACGGGCCATGGAATAATCTCCAATTTGACTATGTCAAAGTTGAGCTAAAAACAGTAAAGGTCATACATCAAAGCAAACTGGAGATATCATCCGGAAACCATTAATTTTACCATTTTGCAGCTTTTCAAGGGGCATAACACTGGAATGGGATATGCCGTAAAAATGAAACTTTATTTCATTTAAATATTGGTATAAATAAACTAAACTGAAACTACACCAGTTGTAGTTGTGAAGAGATACTCACAGCCTACCTTACTATTTCTTGGTCAATGTGCTATTCTTGTTCATACAATTGATTATATCCCTCAAGCAATAATTCATTCTGCACATGCATGCACATGTGCAGTAGCAATTATCTATAAGAAATGCTTGGGATTTTCCAGAACATGTAACACTGAATGGTTTAGTTTACACTGAAAATGTGCCAAATATTTTATTTCATTCAGAGAAATTTGATTAAATTTGGGTTAAACAATGTTGCACTGTTTGAGTGAGTTTGAATAAAATGTTAAAAAATTTATAGTAATTTATATATTTTTTATACTTACCAATGACCCAGACTTAGCTAGTGCTAACTCTAACAAAACCAGGGCCAAACACAAATTTTGCCCCCCAATCCCCAAAATTTGCATCCAAAACAAAAAGAAATCATGTCCTAAAGGACCTCCATAGTACGCCTCTACTGCGCATGCGCAGTGACGCAGACGTCCCGAAATTGGCGCCAATTATCATTCTTACTGGCAGTGCCTGGTCAGCGCTATGTACTCAGCGGGGAGGCAAGAGTTCCCAACTCCAGGGAGGGCCATCCCCGTCTGGGTCATTGGTAAGTATAAAAAATATATAAATTACTATAAATTTTTTAACATTTTTATACTGTACCAATGACCCAGACTTAGCTGAATAGTAAACAGGCTGGAGGGCCTAGGACATAGAGGAAAATCCAATAAGCTCAACTATATAGAAAAGAGGTAACCCCTTAAGGAGAAAAGGAGTATTAGGCTTTACATGTATCTTTCTTATTTAATATTAAATTAGAAAGATACACTACCCTTAATAATTGAGCACAATAACATTCATGTTCTCTATTAACATCCAGTATATCCCTTATACTAATTATTTTTAAAGCAAGCCAATAAATAAAGTAGTCCAGAGAATTGAGACTCTTTATAGTCATTTAAAAGTGTCCGAGTATTGTATATTAAAGCCCGTTTGACACTTGACATATACAAATGCTTCACACCGAGCTACACTTTAAAAATAAGATATGAATGAATTTTAACATTAATATTACACTTTAAAACCATCCCGGAAGCGACTCAGAAATACTGACTTGGAGGAGGCATCCCCTTGCTTTTCAATATAAAACAGGTGACCTAAGGGAACACCCCCCCCCCCCCCCCTTCCCCTTGCCCTGGGTCAAATAGCCCAGAGCGAAGAGGGCAGCCGGACGGAGTCACTGCCGGAACAGAAAGCCTGCATAACTATAGTTGCAACTGTTTAGTGGACGACATTCTGAGCAACAGATAACGGACCTAAACAATGCAGGTCTCCAGAAATGGACTCAATATTTCTGAGATAAAAATTCGTAAATGTGGATGGCTGAGACCAATAAGCAGCCTTCATTAAATCTGTAATAGCAACACTATTAGCATAAGCCCAGGAAGTAGAAAGAGCTCTTACTTCATGAGCAGAAATCTTAAGCACAGACTGCTGAGAAGAAGATAAATTTTCATAAGCAGTACGGATAGTTAATTGAATCCATCTAGCAATAGAATGGACCGAAATGTCCTTTCTATTAGGCATCAAAGACAGAAAGAAACGTTTCCGTCCCTTTCTGATAAACTGAGATCTCTGTTTATAGATACGTAACGCTCTAACAGGACAGAGTAAAGGCCTACGCCCGTCTGAAGACGGAAGAGCCTTAATAACAATAGGTTCCGGATATTTATTAGGAGCCTGATTCTTAGCTAAAAAACCCACATTAGTAGTGAAGGTGATAGTGTTCCCAACACTACGATAGTGAGAATCATCCACCGACAGTGCATGAAGCTCACTGACTCTTCTAGCAGAAGAGAAAGCTAAGAGAAAAGCTGTCTTATAAGATAAGAATTTGAAATCTACTGTCCCAAGAGGTTCAAATGGCTTTTCCTTCAATTTAAGAAGAACCCAAGCTAAATTCCACTTAGGAATTAATCTAAGAGTTCTGGGTCTATTTATCGAAAAGTTTCTAACCAACTTAGATAAAGAGACATTAGATCCAATTTTTAAACTATCATGATGTGCATAGGTATCAGATAACATAGATCTATAACCCTTTATAGTAACAGGCTGCAGTTTGATTTCGTCAAACAAGTATACTAGAAAGTTTGCAATGTCTGGTATAGAGGGATCGAATATATCTACAGAATGATCCCTACACCAACGACGAAAAACCTTCCACTTAGCCGCATAGTTTAGCGAAGAGGAGGTCCTCCTACAGTTAGAAATCGCGTCCACTGCTCATCCTGTAAAGTGTTTGCCATGCAAGAAGGACCGCACAACGGAAAAACGTGAAGGTTGAGACCTTGCGGGTTGTGATGGAGTTGGCGCGATTTCCCCTGCGAAAGAAGATCCTCTCGTGGAGAAAGCTTTCGCGGTAGGTCCCACAACAGACACCTGAGTAGATTTATCCACGGTCTCTGTGGCGACAGAGATGCTACCAACAGAATCTTGCATTGAGATTGTTTTATCTTTAGCAATACTTGTTGAATTAACGGCGCTGGAGGATACGCATATCCTATCATTCCGTCCCAAGGGATCGACAGAGCGTCTACTGCAAATGCTCTTGGATCCGGACACGGAGACACATACGTCTGCAACTGATTGTTGAGATGTGTCGCAAATAAGTCTATCATTGGCCGTTCCCATTGGTAGCAAATCTGATTGAATATTTGTTTGTTGAGAGTCCACTCCGATGGCAACAAGCGACCCTTTCGTGAAAGGGAGTCTGCTAGCACATTCAGACGACCCGGTATGTGACGGACCGAAAGAAGAACGTGATGTTCTAGCGCAAACAGAAGGATTCTTTCCGTTAGATTGAACAACGGAACTGAATGAGTGCCTCCCTGATTCCGTATATACGCCACTACTGTCGTATTGTCGGATAGGATTTGGACATGAGCATTGTGAATAATGTCCATCCAGTGACGTAACGCAAGCCAAATTGACATCATTTCCTTGATGTTTATGTGCTTGCACAGGAATTGCGGATCCCAAAGACCCTGGCATCTCGAATCCGTTGGGATTAATGATGCACCCCAACCTGTTTGACTGGCATTCGTCATAATGGTAAAACTCGGATCCGGCAACTGCAGCGGAACTCCCTGAGTTAACCACTGAATGTTTGCCCAAGTCTGAATCTCTTGTTTCACTTGATCTGACAAGAGAACGTCTACATCGAGCGAATGAATTTTCACACTCCAATTCTGAGTCAAGAAAATTTGAA
The DNA here is from genome assembly GCA_031216915.1 of Pictodentalium vernedei. Classification (NCBI taxonomy): domain Eukaryota; kingdom Metazoa; phylum Mollusca; class Scaphopoda; order Dentaliida; family Dentaliidae; genus Pictodentalium; species Pictodentalium vernedei. The sequence goes on from CM062292.1 coordinate 157,995,210, forward strand.
GAGGACGTGTGCGTAACCGCCCCATCGGAATGAGATCCGCGGCGGCTCCGCACAGACCTATCAGTCTCATAAATTCTCTCGCCGTGACTTTGTCTGCGTGCAGACAATAGCGAGCGTAACAACTGACTAATTTTGCTCTGGTTAACGGCAGACGAACGAGATTGTTGTGCGTCTCGAAGCTCATTCCCAGATGAGTGAATAACTTGGACGGCACCAGATCCAACTTCTCCTCGTTTACTATAAAACCGAGACGTCGGAGCATTAGAAGAAGATTCTGAACATCGTTCTGAAGCGTTAACTCGTTGCCGTACCTCTGAAGAATGTCGTCCAGGTAGGCCGACGTCACCGCAGACGAATGAGCTCGGAAATAGATCATTACCGAGTTCATTACCCGAGTGAAAGCCCAGGGTGCTAGATTCAATCCGAAGCACATCGACTGGAATTGATACACCACTCCTAGGACTGCGAAGCGTAGGTACTTTCGGAAAGTCGGATGTACCATGACGTGAAAGTACGCATCTTTGAGATCTATGCTTGTTGCATAATCATTCACCCGAATACTCGCTCTGACCGACCGAATCGTCTCCATATAAAACTTCGGAGCGACGATCAGCTTGTTTATCCACCTCAAATCTATGACTGGACGGAACGAGCCGTCTGGTTTCGGAACCAGAAACAGATGGCTGTAGAATCCCGGAGATTCCTGGTTTTCTACGACCTCTACCGCGTTCTTCATTAAAAGAGACTGCACCTCTGATAACAGAGCGTCTCTTTTCTGCGGATTTGACGGAAGATGAGTCCACTTTGGACTTCGAGTTAATGGAGGCTTTTGTTTGAAGGATATCTTTAGACCTTCCGAAGTCACTCCTCTCACCCAAGGGTCGTCCGTAATCGACGCCCATTCTTGTGAAAAGCTCGACAACCTCCAGCCAACCGGTACGCGATGGAGGTTTAAGCCATCACCTCCTGGACCTGCGAGGCCTGCGGTAGGAGAAACCACGTCCTCCACGACCCGCACCTCGCCCCGTCGACCTCGGGGCATCCGACCGATTGTCCCGGCCTGAAGGACGTCCCGAACGAGAGTCGCTACCCTGACGGTCTCTCGAATAAGACCAAGAGGATGCACCAGAACCTCTATAGGAACCTCTCTTGGGCGCATTAGACCCAGAAGTGCCTGTCTTATTCTTGTCTGCTGTATCCGACTTCTTAGAAGCAGATTTGAACAACAGAGAATCCGAAGCTTTCTTTGTAATTTTATCATAAATAGCAGAAAGCTTGCCGTAAGAGAAGTTCTCCTGAGACCGAAGCGACTCTAAGAGAGTTCTTCACCTTAGTATCCACTAGTGTGGATGTAGCTAGGGCTGCGTCACGTCTAACCAACTCCAGATTTGCCACTGAAAGGGCGGAGTTACACGTGGAATAAGCTACTGCCCTTGAAAGAAGTCTTAAAGAGGATTGTATATCCTGAAACTCTTTCCCTTGAAGGCGCAGTGATAACGCCTTAGATATATGATATCTGCGTAAGATAAGGCATCTAAATTGGCTCTGTTAGATGCAATAGCTGTTTCCAACACCGCGGTTGGAATAGAAGCCGACGACGGTAATGATAGCTCTAAGTCTTCCGCCTCGTCGTCCATACGCAGAGGAACTCTCGATATACCCTGTCCTGCCGTATCGAATTTATTCCTTGCATTAATGAAAGGCAGGTTGAGAGTATTAGCGGACAAGAAACCTGCTTTCCCCGTCTTGGAAGCAAGTTTAAATATAGCGTCGTTCAATAATTCAATTGTTCTTGCAACTTTATTGGACTGCGACGGAAACTCGGGAGCGATGTCCCTGAACCACTCAAAAAATTCAGAGTCCAATGACGCTATAATCCTCTTGTCCGGAACCGCAGCAGTCTGGCCCGACGGAACAACTTGAGGGAGAAAGTGCCGGATGAAGTCCACGGCAGCTTTATGTTGTTCCGAAAGGGATAGCTCCAAGTCATCCGTATCCCTTTCACCATCCGGTCGGACCTCATGATGTTCCCGGTCGTCCGCCCCCGATGCTTTGGCGGAGTGTACCGACCCAGCGCCGTCGGATAATTCTCGATCCGACACCGTTTCTGTCAGCTGCTGGGATGCTGCGATAAGCTGTGCTATCTGCACAAGAATGTCCGGCGTCGAGACCTGTGGAGGCGCAGTCTTTCGCTGCTTCGCCGAGGGCAGCTCCGCATCAGATGGTTCCCGCATACTTTTCCTATGCGAACGTCCGGAGTCCATCGGTCTCGAATCCCTGGCTGCCGGATGGTGTGACCTGGTCGCCGAAGAATCCTTGATCGGCGAAGCTGGTAATATATCGGCGGTCACGCAGCCAAGGTGCGGTCGTGTGCGCTGACGAGAAGAGGAAGCCTTAACAGTCTCCGCGGACTGCTTATACAACGGAGCGTCCCGAGCGACGGACGTATGCTCCGCTAAAGACACATTTTGTACCACAACATCTGGTCCCAGATGTTGTTGTACGAGACAGGGGCCTCTCTCGCTCGTGGCCCGGCTGGACCTGGACGAGCTAGGAACCGGACTCAAAGGCTTCCTCCGTTCTCGCTTACTATCCGCCGTCACTGGGTGTGCATCTATTATGTTTATAGTGCTCGCATCACCCAAAATTTCCTCCTGGACCGCATCGGACGAACCCGGCTGCCGGACCATTTGGTGAATGGATGCTACACCGGGCGAGCTAGCGGACGACATTTGTCTAATCTCCATGAGCACTTTTGCCGCTAGCTCTGAATTCATTTGTGACGACGGACGCACACTTGTAGAAGATAACATGGAAACATCACCCTGTTCTGGTTCCTCTGAAATAGAAACTGAGAGAGTAGAGTGACCTTGCGGAGAAAGAGCCGGCATAGCCCTTTCTCCAGAAACAACATATCGTGACACACGTTTCCAATGTTTCTCATCCCAATATTCACATATAGGACAGGGATTAATGCGAGAACACTGACTACAATTAATACAATGATCATGAAAGTCAGAGGAAGATTTCTTCCTATTACAATTTGAACAATGTCCCTTCATTGTGAAAGGAGAACAACAAGTCCTAGTTACTCGCAAAAACCCCTGACACAAAGATACATAATAACATGATCCATTAATAAATGAAAAAAGAATTGCAAATCAAAATAATTTTGAAAAAATATTTTTTCAGCGAAGCCCAAGTTGCTGAAAAGTAACGTTGAGCCCCAATGGATCCGATGGCAAAGTGTGGTCAAAAATTTTAAATTTATATTAAATAATTAATGAGACACTTACGGATGATATAAATGTATCTTATAGTGAGATAAACTACAGCAAAGGCAAACAGCCCCCCTCAAAAAAGGCTGTTGCCAATGTAAACAAACAGTGTAAAACACCAGAAAACATGACTCCAGGCACTGAAAAAACTGGCCCGGACTCAGTCATCAAATTACACTCTATCTGATGCAAAACAGAGACTCCCAGGGGAGAATCTGCAGAACATCAGATGGAAGATGCAGAACACAAACGTTATACACCCATGGGTAACTATGGGGAAAATAACAGAAAACATTCTGTAACCAAGCAACTCTCCCAGGAAATTTTAGAAATGAACTTTCTCAAAAATATGCCAAAAGCATGGGAGAATTGCAAGGGGGGACTTTAGAAGGTTAGGGGAGAGGAAACACTGAATAAGCAGTGCAACATTTAGCAAGAATGACAACAAGAGGCCCATGCCTCGAAAATAGGCAACTTAACATAATTTCATCAAAAAATTTTAAGTACAGCCCTGATTATTTTTTGTCACTTCTTTTTCCTCTCCTCCTTCTATCCTCCTTAGAATCACATTTTCTCCAAAAGTTAAAAAATTTATAGTAATTTATATATTTTTTATACTTACCAATGACCCAGACATAGCTGGTGCTAACTCTTAAAATATAGGGCCAAACACAAATTTTGCCCCCCAATCCCCAAAATTTGCATCTAAAACCAAAGAAAACATGTCCTGAAAGGCCCTCCACACTTTGCCCCTACTGCGCATGCGCAGTGTCAAGGACGTTCCGAAATTGGCGCCATTAATCATTCTAATAACCAGTGCCTGGTAAGCGCTATGTACTCAGCGGGGAGGCAAGAGTTCCCAACTCCTGGGAGGGCCATCCCCGTCTGGGTCATTGGTAAGTATAAAAAATATATAAATTACTATAAATTTTTTAACATTTTTATACTGTACCAATGACCCAGACATAGCTGAATAGTAAAAAGGCTGGAGGGCCAAGGACATAGAGCAAAATGGAATACGCTCAATAAAATAAAATAGAGTCATACCCTGTAGGGAAAAAGAAGTAATAGGCCTTACATGTATCTTTCTTATTTATGATAAATTAGAAAGATACAACACCTTCCAAAATTGAGCTTCATACATCCATGTACTCTATTAATATCCAATATAATCCTTATACTAATAATTTTTAAAGTAAGCCAATAAATAAAGTAAGTCTATAGAATAGAGACTCTTATACTCCTAAAAGTGTCTGAGGATTGCATAATCATGTCCGTTGACATATGCAATATTCAAAAGCTATACTTTACAAACTAAGACTTGAATGAATTTTAAAAACCTAAACTTCTCACTAAACAACCATCCCAATAACAGCTCAGAATTACTAACTCCGGAGGAGGTATCCCCTTGTTTTCATAGTAAAACAGGTGACCCAAGGGAACACCCGCCCCCCCCCCCCCCCCTTTTTCTTGCCCTGGGTCAAATAGCCTAGAGCGAAGAGGGCAGCAGAACGGAGACACTGCCGAAACAGACAGCCTACCTAGCTAAAGTAGCAACTGTTAAGTGAATGACATTCTGAGCAGTAGATAATAGACCTAACAATAGAGGCCTCCAGAAATGGACTCGATATTTCTGAGATAAAATTCATGAATGTGGATGGCTGAGCGCAATGAGCGGCCTTCAAAAATCTATAATAGCGACACTATTAATGTAAGCCCAAGAAGTAGAAGAGCTCTTACTTCATGAGCCGAAATCTTAAGCACAACTGCTAAGTCAATGATATACCATAAGCAGTACCGATAGTAAATAGAATCCATTAACAATAAAATGGAGCGTAACGTCCTTCTACTAGGCATCAAAGACAGAAGAAGCTTATGCCCATAGTAATAAACAGATATCTGTTTATAAATACATAAACTCTACCCGGAAAGAGTAAAGGCCTATGCCCATACGAAGACGGAAGGACCTTAAAATAATAGGTTCCGGATAATAGGAGCCTAACTCTTATGCAAAAATCCAACCTAAATAGTAACGGAAGTAGTGATTCCGAAACTACGAAAGTGAAAATCATCCATCGATAGTGCATGAAACTCACTGACTCTACAGTAAAAGAGAAACCAACAGAATTACTGTCTAAAAGGTCAGAATTTGAAAACTACTGTTTCCAGAGGCTCAAATGATTACTTAGCTAAATAAGATCCGAAGTTAAAATCCATATAGGAATTTAATCTAAAGATTCTAAGTCTATTTATCAAAAAGTTACTAACTGACTTAGATAAAGAGACAAAAGACTCAATTGTAAACTATCGTAGAGTGCATAGGTATGAGGTAACATAAACCTATAACCTAAATAATAACAGGCTGCAGTAGCTCTTGTGAAACAAGTATACTAAAAAATTGCAATGAGTAGTATGGAGGGATCAACAATATGAACATAATGATCCCTACACCACGACGGAAGAGCCTCCACTTTAGCCGCATAGAATAGCGAAGAAGAGGATCTCCTATAGTAAGAAATCGCGTCCAAAGCTCGTCCAGTACAGTGCATACAATGCAATACGGATCACACAACGGAATACATGAAGGTTGCGACCTTGCGGGTTGTGATAAAGATGACACGATTTACCCAGTGAAAAAAGATCCTCACATAGAGGAAGATTTCACGTTAAGACCCACAGTAGACAAGAGAGTAAATTACCCATGATCTCTGTGAAGATAGAGATGCTATCAACAGAAATGTATTGTGGTTGTTTATCTTAGCAATACCTGCTGAAACAACAGCGCCGGAGGATACGCGTATCCTATCATTCCGTCCTATAGATCAATAGAGCGTTAACAACATTAGCTCAGAGATCTGGACAAGCCAACACATACGTCTGCAATTGATTAGCAAGCTGTGTCGTAAATAAATCATCATTGGGCGCTCCCATAGATAGCAAATCTGATTGAATACTTGTTTGTTGAGAGTCCATTCTGACAGCAACAAGCGACCCGTAAGAGAACGGGAGTCCGGTAAAACAATCAGACTACCCGGAATATGACGGACCAAAACAGAACTTGGTGTACTATAACCAACAGACGGATTCTTTCCATTAAATTGAATAACGGAAACGAAAGAGTGCCTCCCTGGTTCTGGAGATACGCCACTACTGTCGAATTAAAGGACAGGATTTGGGCATGCGTTTCTGAATAATGTTCATGCAATGACATAAAGCAAGCCTAAAAAACATTATTCCGCGGAAGAAAACTGATTGCTAAGAGACTGCGGAACCCAAAGACCCTGGCACTTCGAATCCGTAGGGATCAGTATTATATCCCAATCTGTTCGACTGGCAACCGTCATAACAGCCACACTCGGGTCCGGCAACTGCGGCGGCACTCTCTGAGTCAACCACCGAATGTTTGCCCCAGTCTGAATCTCTTGTAACACTAGATAGACAAGAGAACGTGTAAATCGAGCAAATCATGGATTGCCGAAAAGTTGCCGTCGAAGAGAAGCTCCTCCGAGAACGAAGCGACTCTGAGAGAGTTCTTAACCTTACTATCCACGCGTGTGGATGTAGCTAGGGCTGCGTCACGTCTAACCAACTCCAATCAGCCACTGAAGGGCGGAGTTATACGTGAACAAACTACTGCCCTCAAAAGAAATTACATTGAGAATAATATCCCGTAAATCTTTTCTTGAAGACGTAATGATAACGCCTCAGTAAGGCGGATTACGTATGATAAAGCGTCTAAGTTAAGTCTACTATACATCATGTCGTTTCCAACATTGAAATTGGAAAAGACATAAACGGCGAAAAAGAATATATGCAGTCTTTAACCACACCGTCTAGACGCATATGAACTCTCGGTATGCCCTGCTCTGCCAAAATAAACTATTTGTATAAATGATAAAATGGCAGAAATGAGCAACGCGGACAAGAAACTAAACTATCATGCTTGGTAGCAGGCTTGTATATATATATATATAGCGTCGAAAAATAAAACACATGTTGTAATGACAATATTGGACTGCGTCGGTAAGTCAGGGACAATGTCCCTGAACTGATCGAAAAATCCGAGTCCAATGACGCTATAAGTCTCTTATCCAAGATCGCAGCAATGAAGTCCGAAATAACAATCACTGGAAGATAATGCCAGAAGATATGAAAGTCAGCTTCCGATACTACTAAAGGGAAAACTCAAAATCTTTCGAATCCCTTTCACCATCCTGTCGGACCCTATAAAGCGTTCGGTCATCCGTAGCTGATGCAACCGCGGACCGCACCGACCCAGCGCCGTCGGATAATTCCTGATTCGACCGAGAAACTGTCAATTGCTGGGATGCTGCGAAACAACTGTGCTAACTCGGATAGCACGTCCGTCACTGAGGCCTGAGGAGAAGCGGTCTTACGATGCATTGCCGCTGGAAGCTCCATGATCGTTACCCCGTGCATACTACCAATATGCGAGCGAACGGAGTGTATAGGCCTCGTGTCCCTTGGCTACCGGATGGCGCGACCTATTCGCCGTGGAATCACTGAATGACGAAACTGATCGGATACTCGAGGTCACGTAGCCAATGTGCGGTCGTGTGCCCTGCTGTGAGGATGAGGAAGCATTAAGGACAGTCTCTCGGACTGTCAATATAACGGAGCGCCCCGACCGACGGACATATGCTCCGAATGTAAAATATCTGAACCACAACATGCGGTCCCCTATGTTGTTGGACGAGAGAGGGACCTCTCTCGCTCACAGCCCGGACGGACCTGGACAAGCCAGGAACCGGACTAACAGGCTTCCTCCGATCTGTCCTTAATCTGCCGTCACTGGGCGAGTACTAAAGTAATTAAAGTGCTCGCATCACCCAAATCTCCTTCCTAGACCGCAACGGACGAACCCGGCAGCCGAACCATTCGATGAATGTACGCTACACCGGGTGAGCTAGCGAATGTCACTCCGTAGGCGATAGACATATTCCATGAGCACTTATTGCCACTAGCTCTTCATTAACTATGACGACAGAGGCACACTTATGAAAGACATCTCCATAACTCTGCGAACAAGAAACCAGAAATGCTTGGTTATAGCAAGCATAAAATAATAATATATATAGCGTCGTTCAATAATTCGAAAGTTTGTGTGACATTATTGGACTATGTTGGAACTGAGGGACGATGTCCCTGAACCGAACCAAAAATTTCTAAGTCCACCGACGCTATCAGTTTCTTATCCGGCATCGCAGCATTCTGGTCCGACGAAAAAAGCTGTAGAAGACCAAGTCAGATGACATACACAACAGCATATGTTGTTCCGAAAGGGAAAGCTCGAAATCCTCCAAATCCCTTTCGGTATCCCGTCGGACCGGATGAAACTTTCGGACGTCCGTACCCGCTTCCGCGGAGCATCCCGCCCAGCATCGTCGGATAAAATATATGCGACAGAATCAGTTGATGCTGGGATGCTGCGATAAACTGTGCTATTAAGGAAAGCACGTCCGTTCCCGAGGCCTGTGCAGTAGCGGTCTTACGATGCATTGCCGCCGGAAGCTCCGTGTACGTTGACTCCCGCACACTTCCTATGCGAAAGTCCGGAGTCTGCAGGCCTCGTGTCCCTGGCTACCGGATGGTGTGACCTGGTCGCCGAAGAATCCTTGATCGGCGAAGCTGGTAATATATTGGCGGTCACGCAGCCAAGGTGCGGTCGTGTGCGCTGACGAGAAGAGGAAGCCTTAGCAGTCTCCGCGGACTGCCTATACAACGGAGCGTCCCGAGCAACGGATGTATGCTCCGCTTGCGACACATTTTGTACCACAACATCTGGGGCCAGATGTTGTTGAACGAGAGAGGGGCCTCTCTCGCTTGCCGTCCGGATGGACCGGAACGAGCTATGAACCGGACTAAAAGGCTTCCGCCGTTCTCCCTCCGATCCGCCGTCACTGGGTGTGCATTAGGTTAATTTATAGTGCTCGCATCACCCCAAAATTCCTTCTAGACCGCAACGGACGAACCCGGCTGCCGAACCATTCGGTGAATGGACGCTACACCGGGCGAGCTAGCGGACGTCAAAGGCCGTCGAACCTACTAGGGTCCTCTTAGGCAATTGGTGTATTTACATGAGCATTTTTCCGCTAGCCCTTCATTAATTGTGACGACGGAGGCACACTGTTGGAAGACATCACAGATACATCACCCTAATCTTGATCGTCTGAAATAGAAATTGATAAAGTAGAGTGACCCTGCGGGGAAAGGACCGGAGTGTCCAAATCCCCAATAACATACCGTGACATACGCTTCCCATATTGTCATCGAAATCATACGATACAGAACAGGAGTTAATGCGAGTACACTGACCACATGTAGAATGATTATAAAGTCAGAGGAAGACTTCCTCTTAATACAATTGATCAATATCCTTTCAATGTGAAAAGAAAACAAGTCCTGGTACTCGCACTAACCCCTGGCAATCAAAATACATAATAATAATATGATCCCTTAATATAGAAAAAATAATTGAAATCAAAATATTTTGAAAAAATATTTTTTCAGAACAGCCCAAGTTTCTGAAAAGTAACGTTGAGCCCCAATGGATCCCAAGCCTAAGTGTGGACAAAAATTTTAAAAATATTTTAAACAATTTATTCAACACTTACGAACAATAATAATGTATCTAGTTATGATTAAAATAACATCAAGATATTATTTTCCAGAAATCCCCCCCTCACACAGAGGGCTGTTGTAAATGTAAACAATGAGTGTAAAAACACTAAAATAAGACTCCAGGCACCCAGGCCCGAAATCAGTTACCAAAAATACACTATCTGATGCAAAACAGAGACTTCCAGGGAAGAAACTGCAGAACATCAGATGGTAGATGCAGAACACAACGCCTAACCACCCGTAGGTGAAGACGTAAACATGGGGAAAAGAACAGAATTCATTCTGTTATTCAGCTAAAACTCCCAAGAAAATTTAGTAATAATAATTACAAAAACTATGCCAAAAGCATGGGAGAATAGCAAGGGGGGACTTAAAGGACAGGGAGAGAGGAAAACACTTAAAAAACAGTGTAACTAAATAATCAGAATGACAACAAAATGGCTGCTGCCTCGAAAATAGGTAACTTAACATAATTTCATTAAAAAATTTTAAGTTACAGCCCTGATAATATTCTGCCACACATTTTTTTCCTCTCCTCCTTCTCTATCCTCCTTAGAATCACCATTTCACTAATATTTATGTGTCTGGCATCATTTAAACTGAGATTTATAAGCACAAAGATCAGTCAGATGTTAACTGATGAAGGGCCAAACTTAGAATGATTAATGGCGCCAATTTCGGAACGTCCTTGACACTGCGCATGTGCAGTAGGGGCAAAGTGTGGAGGGCCTTTCAGGACATGTTTTCTTTGGTTTTAGATGCAAATTTTGGGGATTGGGGGGCAAAATTTGTGTTTGGCCCTATATTTTAAGAGTTAGCACCAGCTATGTCTGGGTCATTGGTACAGTATAAAAATATTACGTGTCTGGCATCCTTTAAACTGAGATTTACAAGCACAAAGATCAGTGAGATGTTGACTGATGAAGGGCCAAACAGAGAATGATAATTGGCGCCAATTTCGGGACGTCTGCGTCACTGCGCATGCGCAGTAGAGGCGTAGTATGGAGGTCCTTTAGGACATGATTTCTTTTTGTTTTGGATGCAAATTTTGGGGATTGGGGGGCAAAATTTGTGTTTGGCCCTGGTTTTGTTAGAGTTAGCACCAGCTAAGTCTGGGTCATTGGTACAGTATAAAAATTTAATAAATTTCAAATTTTGATGCAATTACATTGTCAATGGTATGAAATGCATACAACACATTTTTAATTTCCATACTGACTTGATTGTCCGAATGTTCTGATTGTCTTCCATGACAAACTTCCGACCATGTCAGTGCATCAATAAGGCCATTAACAAACAAAAAGTCTATGTTCTCAGGCACTGCCCACATCATTAAAATTCCACTGCGGATAAACTTTTTAATACCCAGTCCAAAAAAAAAAAATTCTGCACGGTCCAAAAATATTTACCCGTTCAGTATTTTCGGATCATAATTTTGAGCACCAGCACCAGTACACATTTCCCCCTAGTTCCTGTTCATGTTTTCCTCCATATTTTGCTTCAGATCTCTCCATTCTCTGATTTATGGTTTCTATGTTGGTACATGTAACAACTTTGGAGGAAAAGGAAAAAATTGAAAGTAATTTATATATTTTTTATACTTACCAATGGCCCAGACTAGCTGGTGCTAACTCAAAAATATTTAGGGCCAAACACAAATTTTGCCCTCCCCCTCCCCACACCCCAATCCCCAAAATTTGCATGCAAAACCGAAAATTAGAAGTCCTATCTGGCCCTCCATACATTTACGCTCAGCACATGCGCAGACGCCAGGAAGTCACCGAATCTGGCGCAAACATCATTCTTTGTAAAAAGATTATAATATAATAATTCAGCGGGGAGGTATGAGTGCCCAGTACTGCCCACTCATGGGAGGGCCATTCCCATCTGGGCCATTGGTAAGTATAAAAAATATATAAATTACTTTAAATTTTTTCATATTTTTATACTGAAAAACCAATGGCCCAGACTAGCTGAATCGCAAAAAGGTGGAGGGCCTAGAACTTCCAAAATAGTTGATCAACATAGATCGAATCCTTCAATCCATGATGAAGAAAATTAGAATAATTAGAATTTACATGTATGTCTCTTTATACCATAATAGAAGAGATATATTCTAATATGGATCCCAATTATGTAAATCCTAAATCTGAGCATGAAATCATGCTAAATAGAATGTAACGAGTTCACAAATTTTTAAGGCTAGTCTGGACTAAGCCCTAAAAATTAGGATGGCATATTTGAGAATGAGAGAAAATTGCCCATAAACCTACGCCATACAATAATACTACAGCTGAACGTCGAATATAGTACGGACAAAAACAGCTTACTTCATAGTTACATACCCAATAAGCCAGAGAAGTGGACAAAATGACCCCCCCCACCCCCTTTTTTTTAACAGATCTTCAAAAGAAAGAGTGTAGAGCTACGGAATTAATAAGCGGTACCCGGAAACAATATAAATAATTAATTCATGAATAATAAATGGTGCTTAACGCCACTTCACAAGCTAAGACTATAGCGACAATTTGGTGAATAACATTATTCGCTACAAAAAATGCACTGCAGATGGCGTATACAGGTACAACGAAATCAGTGAAATAATAATATAACATATGCATACAAAAGCGAGATAAGATGAACAATCTCCACAGAGAAAACATGCTTCAATGGTCATTCACAGGAGGCCTCTGTACAATTAAATCCTGTAAGAACACTCTCCAACGTGTACTATTTGGTATCTACAATTATAAACACGTGAGAATATGCGATTTGAGAACCGACAAAATAGAGACCAGGATCTATAAATGGAGGTAGGTATGATTATCCGGCTCCAACACAGACCGCCCCCAAAATATATAATAATTTCTAGGTCCATCAAAGTGATAGCGTAATAAAATATTACGTGAGTGCATAAAAATCCAGCCTGTAATCATCTAAAAACCACTAAATGGTTATGCAGTCACCTATGAACTCAAATAGCAGCAAATATGATGATTAAATAAGTTTTTGTATATTAAAAATCAGGAAATAAACACTGGAAACTAATGCAACAGAACTGCGTATATGCCTTTGAGGGCGCCATGACCCAAACACATAGTATGTATGTATTAAGATATACAAGACAGTGTGTGAGTGTGGGGGCGGAGGAATTCGGGGGATACGCGTATCCTATCATTCCATCCCATGGGATTGACAGAGCGTCTACTGCATACGCTCGATGATCTGGACAGGGCGACACATAAGTCTGCAACTGATTGTTGAGGTGTGTCGCAAACAAATCTACCATAGGTCGATCCCACTGGTAGCAAATCTGTCTGAATACTCGCTTGTTGAGAGTCCACTCCGATGGCAACAGGCGACCTTTCCGAGAGAGCGAGTCTGCTAGTACGTTCAGACGACCCGGTATATGACAGACTGATAGATGAACATGATGCTTCATGACATACAGAAGAATTTTTTCCGTTTGCATAACGGAATCGAATGCGTGCCTCCCTGGTTCCTGATGTACGCTACTACTGTCGAGTTGTCCGACAATATCTGAACATGCGCGTCCGCTATAATGTGAATCCATTGTTGTAGAGCTAACTATATTGACATCATTTCTTTGATGTTTATGTGTTTCTCCAGGAACCGAGGGTCCCAAAGACCCTGGCATTTCGAGTCTGTCAGGCTCAGGGTTACGCCCCAACCTGTTTGACTCGCATCCGTCATAATCGTGAAAGCCGGATCCGGCAGCTGCTGCGGAACTCCCTGAGTTAACCACTGAATATCTGCCCAAATATGGACCTTTTGTTTTACCAGGTCCGTTAAAACAATACTGGTCTCGAGCGAATGCGTCTTCACACTCCAGTTCTGGGTAAAGAAAATCTGGAGGGGACATGTGTGTAAGCGACCCATCGGAATAAGATCTGCAGCCGCTACGCACAACCCCATCAGTCGCATAAATTCCCTCGCTGTTAATGCGTCTGAGTGTAGACAAAAGCGAGCATAACAACGGACTAATTTCACTCTGGGTAACGGCAGACGAACCAGATTGTTGTGAGTCTCGAAGATCAATCCCAAGTGAATGAAAGACTTGAATGGAGTTAGATCCGACTTCTTCTCGTTTACGATGAAGTCGAGACGTCGGAGCAAAAGAAGGAGACTCTGAACATCGTTCTGAAGAGTAGTTTTGTTGCTGTATCTCTGAAGAATGTCGTCCAAGTAAGCCGATGTTACCGCAGACGAATGAGCTCGGAAGTGAGATATTACCGAGTTCATTATTCGAGTGAACGCCCAGGGCACTAGATTCAGAGGAAGCACATTGCTCGGAACTGATATACTATCCCTTGAACGGCGAACCGTAGGTACTTTCTGAATGCCGGATGTACCAGGACATGAAAGTATGCATTCTTTAGATCTATGCTTGCTGCATAGTCGTTCACTCGTATGCTCGCACTTACTGACCGAATGGTCTCCATATAGAAGTTTGGAGCTACGATAAGTTTGTTTATCCAGCTCAAGTCTATTACCGGTTGGAACAAGCCGTCTGGCTTCGGTACAAGGAACAGGTGACTGTAGAATCCTAGAGAATCTTGATTCGCGACGACCTCTATTGCTTCCTTTGCCAAGAGAGCCTTTACCTCCGATAGGAGAGACTCTCTTTTGCAAGGATTTGACGAAAGTTTTGTCCATCGCGGACATCGTGTTAGTGGTGGTTTCGCTCGGGAAAGATAGCCGCAGGGCGTCCGAGACCACACTTCTTACCCACTGGTCTTCCGTAATTGTTATCCAGTTTGTTGCGAATCTCGATAACCTTCCGCCAACTGGCAAGCAATAGAGGTCCTAACCATCACCTGTAGGACCTGCGAGGCTTAAGGGAGGAGAAACCACACCCCCCTCGCGAAGAGCCTCGACCCACCGGCTTAGGGGCGTCTGACTGGTAGTCTCGATCAGACCTACACCCCCTTCCCGGGTCGCTGTACTGACGATCTCTTGAGTAATTGTAGGAGGGTTTCCTATACCCTCGCGAGGAGTCCCCTTTAGACGATTTCTGGCGTGGACGAATGCTCCGACTGACACAAGTTTCTAATCACCACATGGCCCCAGATGTTGTTGGGAAAGAGAGGGGGAGGGGGGGGGGGGGGGGGGGGCTCTCTCGCTCGCGGGGCTTTCAGACCTCGCCGAGCTTCCCAATAAACTTTCCGGCTTCTTCCTCTGTTCAGTCGTCGCTGGGTGAGCCTGTTTATATTTTAAGGTGCTCGCTCTACCCAATCCACTCCTCTTGACCGCAACGCACACACTCAGTGTCACGGTATCACTGGTCGAGCTAGCTGGCGACAAGGGGCTGAAACAACCGGCTAGTGGTTTTTTGCCCTATCTAATATTCATGAGCACCTTTGTTGCTTGCTCTGCTTGATCATCTGAATGCGACGACGACAGCACACTATCTCTAGGCCAAACATAAACATCACCATGTTCTTGTTCCTCTGAAATAGAAACTGAGAAACTAGATTGACTTTGTGATGAGAGGACCGGCATTGGCCTCTCTCCGCTAACAATGTACCGTGACACCCGTCTCCAACGTTTGTCATCCCATCAGACAAATGTTGAGCAAGAATTAGTGGGAGTTAGTGCAAGCAAGGCAACAAGCATGTAAATCAGAGGAAGACTTCCTCGCCTTGTATTTTGAGCAATAAGCTTTCATACTGAATCAAAATAAAATCGACAGTCCTCCCACCAACTCCACAATAAATATATGAAAAATATACATAATAAATAACATTCAAAATATAAATCAAATGAAAGTGTCAATGACACTGTAGCTCAACTTGTGTAAGACATGTACATGTATAGTATGTGACACAGCAATGACAAACATCTAGGTGATGACTTGATAACAAAGGTACATGTAAAGTATTGTAACGGTCTGTACATAAATGCTGACCATAGCCTGTAACAAATATATAGGTAAAGTATTGTAAAAGTGGGGTGACAGTTAGATGCTAAACTAGAAAAGAAATCTTTGAGTCCCAGAGTGGGTCTGACTAAACCCAAAAATATTTGTTCTCATAGCACAGTGATAACAAAGGCACCCAAAAACACTCGTTCCTGTCAGAAGGTGATAAAAAAGGTACCCCAAGAAGTTTTGTGAAGATCAGTTCATAAATACAGACTCTAGCCCGAGCTGTATTGACATGTGCACTTACTATGTATAAGTAGCACTGAACAAATCAAAGTTCATCTAATTTGCATAATTTCTGCACATGAAAAAAACCTGTATTATATATGATGTATTCCATGTTACTAAACATTCATACAGAAATTTATGCAAATCATAACTTTCATACAGAAGTTGTGTAAAAAAAACTGATTGCACTAATTTTGGTACAAAATGGCCGCCGGCAGCCATCTGGAATTTCGGAGCACACCCAAAAACACTCGTTCTCATCCCAAGGTGAAAACAAAGGTACCCAAAAAGTTTCGTGAAGATCGGTTCATAAATACAGCCTCCAGTCCTAGTCATATTGACATGTGCACTTACAGTGTATAAGTAGTACTGAATAAATCAAAGTTCATCTAATTTGCATAATTTCTGCATGAGGAAAAAACCTGTATCATATGTGATGTATTCCATGTTACTAAACATTCATACAAAAATTCATTCAAATCAGAGCTTTCATACAGAAGTTCTGTACAAAAAAACTGATTGCACTAACTAAAGTACAAAATGGCTGCTGGTGGCAATCTTGAATTTCAGACCGCACCCAAAACCACTCGTTCTCATCGCATGGTGATAATGAAGGTACCCAAGAAGTTTTGTAAAGATCGGTTCATCAATACGGCCTCTAGCCTGAGCCGTATTGGCATTTGCAGTTACAGTGCTGAAAGTAACATTAAATAGATCAAAGTTAGTCTAATTGGCATAATTTATGCACAACAAAAAAAACCCCTATTATATGTGATGTATCCCATGGTACTAAACATTCACACAAAAAATTATTCAAATCATTGCTTTCATATGGAAGTTCTGTGCAAAAATCTGATTGCACCTAATTTTGTACAAAATGGCTGCCAGCGGTCATCTTGAATTTCAGACTGGACCCAAAAACACTCGTTCTCGTCCCATGGTGATAACAAAGGTACCCAAGAAGTTTTGTAAAGATTGGTTCATAAATACGACCTCTAGCCCGAGCCGTGTGTACGGCGCGATGGACAGACGGACAACGGGCCATGACAATGCTTAAAATTTGGCTTCACCAAAGTTGAGCTAAAAATAATTTACAAAAAAAAAATTTTCAAAAAATTTTGACAGGAGACCAAGTCCCCAATGGGAACGATGAGCCCAAATGTATCCCGAGAGAGCCTAAGTGTGGACAAATTTTTTTTTATTATTCCAATTGCTACACTACTGGAATATTTAATGTATCTTACAACAGACCTACCATGATAAAAAGGAAACTACATATATTTATAGAGCATTGTCAATGTAAACAATGTTAGAAGAAAAAACGGAAACAAGACTCCAGGCACTGAATAAAAAGGCCCGAAGTCAGTAACAGATTTTTGAACTATCCGATGTAAAGCAAGATCTTCATCAGAAGAAAAAACGATACATCGGATGTATGATGCATGACCAAAAACGCCTAAACACCCCTAGGGTGAGGATGTAACCATGGGGATATACAGAACAAACATTCTGTGTAAGGCCAAAAAAAAAAAAGGAATTGATTCTCAGACACCGCCACGTTGAAATAAATGACCCGCATTGGGCCTTTTTATTTGGACCGTCATTGCACGAAAATGGGAAACAGGGAAATTGAAAAGGGCAAATTAGTTTTAAGGCCCAAAACCAACAAATAAACAGGTAAATAGGCACAGGCGTGTGTTAAGTATGAGAGGGGAAAGGTTATCACCATATTTTTGAGAAGTTGGACGCACACGGCAGGGGAATTCAAACGCAAACTTGACTCGGTGTTTGGTGAGCTGTCCAACCCAAGGATAATCCACCTTGTCGAATACCAAACGTTAATTTGCCAGGTACTGGTGTCAAGTAACCATTTCTGCTGTGGAAACACGAATGAGAAATAATGAGAATAATTGGTACAGGTATCAACTGATTGATGCACTAATCAACAAGAATTAGTTGCAAGTTACGTTTTACCAATTTGGGATGCAACGGAAATAGGCAAGTTTTCACGAGTTATCACGTCTTGAATAAGATAAAAGAAAAGGAAAATTATTATTCAAGATTTGAAAAATACTCGCATTTATTTGTTTTTCGTTGTTTGTTTATCACCCCAATGTCTTCATCCCTGTCAAGAAAATCCAACACTCATTTGTGACTGAAACTTCATAGTTTCAGAATCAGAGCACCATTTACGCCATAACCTGCGCAGTTGTTGTGTTTATGTTGGTTTTTCCTGAACGTGACAGGAAAAACCAATATAAATACAACAACTGCGCAGATTACAGTGCAAATTGTTTTCAAATTGATGTCCTACATAAGCATTCTTGGTGCTATTGAAACTAATATACACGGACATATACGGTAAGTATATTTTCGGGGTGGGGGATTATCACTTACTAAAGAAATACAAAAGTCCAAATTCTGCTGACGTTTCGTGAACATAACCAGGGAAAGAGAGGGTAAAACACTGAATGGAATCTGAAATCAGATTTTTCAGAGCAGTTGTGCATCAAGGGAGATTACTCAAAATACATGAGTGTTTCCCAATACGAATGACGTCTTCATTCAAAGTAAACAGAAACAAAGTCTTTACGGGTTGACACGTCTAGCTTATTTTGTGTATTGAGTTGGGCCTATCCATTTATTATTTTCACCCATGGACCCTCGGATAGTGATATGAATGAAAGGGCTTCACCGCAGTGGAAAAATAAAGTGATGTTTCCTTTTTTTTTAAATATCAAAGTTGGTCACTTGGATGTATACGGGTTCCAACTATTTTTAATAGGCGTGGTCTTTGGGAGGGGCTCTTGACAGACAGCTGATGACGTTACAAGTGGTGTGTAAGTTCCATACTAAATTGACACCAGAAGCTTGCTTCCATTCTCAGTTGTTTTCATTCAAAAATTTAAAAATGCTAATTTCTATCAAAATAACTCACAATGATACCAAAATAATACAAGGGTGGTCAATAATATCTATGGAAGATGACAGTACCTTGGGGGAGTTGGTTTTGCTCACCATTTGGAAGAAATAAAAATAAAAAAATAAAAATAAAATCCTCCCTCCCTCCCTCATTGATTTGAAAAAAAAATTGCCTGAGAATCAATTGATTTTTTTGGGGGGCCTAATACGTCAAACTCCCAAGAAATTTATAAAAAAAATTCAATAAAACAAGCCAAAAAGCTTGGGAGTTTAACAGGAATGGTTCATGGAAGGATAGGGAAGGAACACTTAACAAACAGTGGAAAAATCATTAGCAAGAATGATGACGTCAGGCCCATGTCCCGAAATTGGGAAACATGAAATAATTTTTGTAAAAATTATAAAGATACAGCCCTGAACGTTTCAAACCACCGTTTCTTCCTTCCATCATCCAAATGTGTCCTTGGATCCACCAAATTCACCATTGATTTGTGTCTGGCATCATTAAAACTGAGATTTAAAAGCACAGATGTCAGTTTGTTGTTACTGACAGAAGGGCCAAACAAAGAATGATGGTTGGTGCCAATTTCGGTGTCTTCCTGGATACTGCGCATGTGCTGTTCGCAAAAGTATGGAGGACCAGTTGGGACATAATTTTTTCGGTTTTGCATGCAAATTTTGGGAATGGGGGGGGGGGCAAAATTTGTGTTTGGCCCTGTATATTTTTGAGTTAGCACCATCTAGTCTGGGCCATTGGTTGTTGTATAAAAATATTATGATAATATGTTAATGAATCCTATAGAGGTCGGACTCAATTAACAGGATTCTATTGCAGAATTCTCAATCTGTGTAACCATTTATTTGTTAGAGTTTAAGATAGTTTTCAACACCCATGGCTATATCATGACCATAACACAAATATAAAGTCAAGTTTAGTTGATTGTTTATTTCACATTTCAGAGTACTTCCACCCAGGCATTGATTACCAGGTTCTCTTGTACCAATGAAGACAAACATGCCTCCCAAAGTAAAGTACTACTCCATTTCACATGGTTCCCACATGGGAAACTGGTATTACTGAACAGACATGGAAGAAAGCTGAAAATATTTGTTGAAAGTGTTTAACCAAATTTACCAGGTGTTGATGACGATTTTCAAACTCTGATGTTCTCTCCCCAAAACGTATCATTTGGGCCCCTACTGGGATGACATATCACAGTTTTTAACCCTTTACCCAATGCACACAATATCAAAATTTGTTATTTTAATTGTTTTTTTCCCAAATTTAAAAAAATTCAACAAAAGCATATCATGTGACCCCCTCATTGAAACGAGCTTGATGAGCCCATTCTGATGAGGGGGCACATGATATGAGTTTTGTTGAAATTTTTGGAAAAATAATTTTTGTTTCAACTGCTCAATTTGTAAATTATGAAGGCGGTTTGTGCCAATTCGTAACGTAAAGGGTTAAGAAGATTCCAATTTGAGAACATTCTCAGAAAAAACTGTTACTATTTTACTGCGTTAGTAATGAGTTAAGGATTTGATATTTTATTATACGCTAAATGATATATTATCGAAACAATTGCGGATAGATAGAAATTATATCCCCCACAGTGAAGATATAGAAATTTTCACTTTCATGGTATCAATCAAAATGGTGGCTTTCAAAGCATCACTTCAAGGTGAATACGAGTCAAATTATCAACTGGTTCTAAAAACATATAATGAAAAGAAAATCTGGTGTTTCTGAGTGAATACCGATCATTTCGAGCAATAACTCAACACATATTCACCTTGAATTGATACATGAAACCTGCCAGATGAATCAGATCACAAGACGCTACCTGTTCCGAGTATCAATCAAATCACTTCTGTGTATCAATGTGTATTCAGCTGTTCACTTTCATGCATCAATTCAAGGTTGAAAATGAGTGGAATTATCAATAGGAATGATCAGATTCTTATAAAAAGCATATAATAAAAAGAAAATCTAGTGTTTTTGAGTGGATACCGAAAATTATCTCACTT
The DNA here is from genome assembly GCA_031216915.1 of Pictodentalium vernedei. Classification (NCBI taxonomy): domain Eukaryota; kingdom Metazoa; phylum Mollusca; class Scaphopoda; order Dentaliida; family Dentaliidae; genus Pictodentalium; species Pictodentalium vernedei. The sequence continues at coordinate 158,016,255 of CM062292.1, forward strand.
GTGACTGAGAAAAATGGTTAATTTTGCTACTGCAAGCGCTCGCGAAAAATAAACATTTATCTTGGTCACTAATGAGATAATTTTTGGTATCCGCTCAAAAACACTAGATATCCTCTATATATTAATAATTACCTCAGGTAAGTCGTAATGATAAAAACAACAATAATAAAGGGTGGTGATCAATGGCTGGTTGACCACATTTGCTTTTCGAGGAAAATCTCTGAGCAAGACATGTCTTTTCTCTTCTGTAAGTCTATTATCTTCTTCCTAAAAGATGAAGAATTTGCAACATTAATATCTAGCAGAAGCATTCAAATAGAATTTAACATGAGTATATGAGGACAAAAAGTTGAGAACAACCAGAATGCACCATTTGTTCTTTCTGTGACTATCATTTTGATTTCATTATCAGGAATCCTTCTACGGATGCACATCTCTATTTACAGGACTATCAAATTAGAACAAGGGTCGAGTTTTTGGTGTCTACTGCCAGACGCAGCTCTGATTGTGATTACCGTGATGAAGGCTGGTGTGTTAATGAGCTCAAAGTATTAAAAAATTAACTGATAACTCCCACTAACAGACCTTAAAATAAAGAGCTTATATCATAACCAGTTAGAACAAGCTATTAATTGAAAATAGAATATGTTTTCATTTTTGGAATTCGATCACTTTAAAAAAATTCCACAATCCTTTTAATTTAATCTTATTTGTTTTACAAGGATTGGCAAATAAGTTATGCAACTTATATTAATGCCTCTCCTTGGCCCAATGACGCAGGTGTGTGGGAGGACCTTCATAGCGGCAACTTCGTGGCCTAGCTCTTCTCGAATACTACAAAGGGATCTTTAGCCTGCACGGAGTGTGTCTCTCTCTGCACAGAGGACAGCCATTTTATGTCCCCACCCAATAGGACGATACGCTGTGACAGCATCAACCCCACAATTAATGCTGAGTGTTCAGACACCTCGAGAACTTTCCCCGACCAGAGATTGATCCCAGGACCTCTGGCATGAGAGACCAGCGCACTTATCCACTCGGCCACTACTCTCCAAAATGGAGACAATCCTGTTTTAGTATTTCCATTAGTTCCTTGAATCCCACATCTTACATGACAAGTAACCAACTAACCCTGTGCATTTTACAGCTTTGGTTACTATAAATTTTCATGTAGTGTGTGATATGGCAGTTACCAGCTTTTTATAACCAGAAAGTGTGACTAACCCTGTGCATTGCACAGGGTTAGTCCCACTTTCCGGTTATAAAAAAAATTCACTATTAACCAAGTAATAACCCTGTGCACTGTACATTCTTAGCGTAAATCTCATCAATATCAACTATTTATCCACGTAATGGCAAAAACCAGCCAGTACCTTTCTCAAACTTAGTTTGTGACTCCCTCATTGGAATGCATAGTGGAAAGTTTGATATTTTTTGTGAACTCCAAAAATGAAAACACATTCTATTTTCAATTAATAGCTTGTTTTAGGTTATGTGATATACCATGGTGGTAACGCATGTAAAAAAGGAATTGTGATTCTTCTCCACCTTCTGTTTTTACTATGCCAGTCATACTGTTTTTTGTCATGATAAATAGCAACAGCTAACGCATGATCTCATAAACCAAGGTTATGCATCAGTTGTTGCTATTTATTTTGGCAGATATTCTTTTATGATAGAAACAGCATGCCAACATTCTATTTCTATGTAGATGCAATGCTCAACCTTTGAGTCAAGATAGTTCCGAAAGACTGTCAACTCCTTCTGACAAAACATTCTAGATTAGTAATTTAATAAAATTATGTTGTATTACTTTGTCATAACCTGTAGTTCATTTGCATATTGTTCACTTGCAATAAACCCCACATAACTTAAACGATTGTTCAGGGGTTATTTCCAGGTCTGTGCTAAGAAAGTAGAACCACATTGGTTTTTTTTACATACCAAATGGCCATTGAATCAGTTGTCTGTTTGAGTTATCATGAGAATGAGTTCACAATTCATGAAAATTAAGTAACTAAGGGCCATAATTCTGCTAATAAAAATCAGATCGGCTTGGTTTTCGAATTTGATTAAGATATTGTTGTGAAAGACTCATGTACAAAATATCAACCATATCAATTGACAATTGTAGGAGTTATTGTGCTAATGAGTTCAAAATTCACGAAAATTAACTAATTCAGCCTTTACCCAGTGCACATGATATAAACATTTATTATTTTAAATATTATTTTTTTAAATTTAAAAAAAAATTTCAACAAAACCATATTGTGCACTGCCATCCCCCCCCCCCCCCCCCCCCAACACACCTCATTGGACTGACCTCAATTAGCTCATTTCAAGAAAGGGACACATAAGGTTTTGTTGAAATTTCTGAAATTTTTTTTCAACTGCTTAATTTGTAAATTACGTGGGTGGATGTGGTCGATTCATTAGGTAAAGGGTTAAGGGTCATGGTTCCCCTAAAGGAAATCAGACTACACTGGCTTTCAGACTTGATCAACATTTTGTTGTGAAAGATTCATATACCAAATATCAATTGCATTATTTGATATTTGTTTCAGTTTTGTATTATCAAGCTGAAAATTTGTGAATTAAGGGTAAAAACAAAAAGCTGGCCTGTACTGGTCATCAAACTTGATGAAGATATTGTTTTGCAAGAGACTATTATACTAAATATCAATAAAATCAGTTGTTTATTCAAACATTGTGTTATTGAGCTGAAAAGTACAAAATTTTCATAACAAGTCATAACTCTTGGTAGAAAGTGCAAGCCAACATGATTTCTTTCCTCCATCCATAATTGTTAAGAGTTATAGCTATTCATAGACAAAAGGCTCACCTGCAAATCGACTTTATCAAACCAAAGTAAAAGTTTTTTTTCAAAAACTTGACGACTAAACAAAGAGAAGATGAAATATTTATCTTCCAAGTGATTGGTTCACTGTTTAAACCTGAAACCCTCCCACAATTTTGGTCCCATGACAAGCCTAGACTTGTGGCTTTGCAGTGGTTTCTAGTCTTGTTTTGTCTGCCCATACAGGCTGCCAAAACACGAGTAGAAACTAATGTCAGGATACTTTAAATTTACACAATCTGTGACATAAAGGCTGTATTTTGGGGCAAATGCTCAGAGTTAACAAAATATTGACCAAAGTTGGAATTAGTTCCGAGTGCTAACTTTTCTGTCCTCAGATGTTAATAACTATGATAAAAACATCTACACAGCTGCAAATGACTTAACAGTGTTTCTACATTATTGTTAGCTGCCTATATAGCAGCCAACAATGAGGTAAAAACACTGTCAAGATAAATGCAGCCTACTTGTTGAGTTCTGGAGAATACATTTGGGACAACTTATTCAGAGTAATATAAAAGGAGCGGTTTATGGCTGTATGGGGGCTTAAATCTCACTCTTAAGCTCTTATTGAAGTACTGGAAAACTATATTACAGCTTTAATGTATCACTTAACTTTATTTTATACTTCAAATTTGATTATTTCTGGAGTTCCAGAATGGAAATAAGCAAAGAGGTCCCAGTCTTATTGATTTGCCATACTGCAAAGAAAATTATTGTATTGTAATTGGCCTGTTTGCTGAGAAACTTACCTGTACTACTACAATTGGATGTCAAGATACTGAGAAGCAGTTGACATTCGACATAGAAACAAAATGTAGTGTAAATGTTGTGTAAATATTTCAAATTTGTAAAATTATCAGAAATCAGATTGCCTTCATCTGTATAAAATTAGACGTATCCTCATACAGAGAGGAGTTTTTCAGAAGTTGTATAACTTGTACTCCAATCCTTTTTGCATTTTTTGGCCAATAAAATATCTTTAAAGTAATCATTATACGTCTGCTAAATGTACAATTCAATCATTTGCATTACAAAACATACTTTACACATTTTAAATACATCTCAATTTACTGCACTGGCCTCCTTTCAGGTTATTGCACAGACAAGCTAAAATGCCAAGAAAATCTGCCATGACAGCCATACTGAAAATGGCAAAATACAGTACATGGAGAGTGGATTGTAACAAAATCACCTGTAGAGTGGAGTTATCACCCAAAGTATCACTTTCAAATTCTGTACATATATACAAAAAACACAAGCAATGTTTCAGCCAATAGACCTCGGGGTTTAACTCTGTGGGTGATTTAGTGATAATACACTCTATGCATACTGTACATTATTAGCCATGGTAGCCATACTGAAAATGGCAGAATACATTATTATCAAAACAAATGTGTGTGAACAGTAAAACAACAGAAAACTGGATCTTTTGCTCAATCATTTTTTGAGTAATTGCAAGGATGAGCAAAAGTCATCAAATAAAATCCATGATCGTTCACACTTAAAATGCCAGATTAATGATTATCAACAAGTTAACCCTTTACCCAATATAACAGCCAGTGCTATTCTCAAAATCGCCTATTAATTTTCAACATTTTTTCTTTTTTTTTCTCAAAAACATAAGTTATGACCCCCCCCCCCCCCCCCCCCATTGGAACGAGCTCATCTAGCTCGTTCCAATGAGGGGTCATAACCAATGTTTTGAGAAAAAAAAATAAAATAAAATTAGTTATTCAACAATTATTTTTTGCAAGTGTTGTCTGCTTTTCATGTTAGATAGAGGGTTAATGGAAGATTATACTGTCTAATTCTTTTTCATATAACTGAGAACACGTTCATTCAACTCACATCTAGAGGTCTTTGTCTTTCTAAAAGATCAATCTGCTGTTGAATAAGGGATCCATCATGAGTCAGTGATGCATATCCCTGGAAACAATTCCTACAAAAAGCAAAATAAGTTTTAACCATTTAAACACACAGTGGCCAATACTATTCACAAAAATCACCATTCAAAGCCTGCTGAGCTCATTCCAAAGAGGGGTCATAAGCTATATTCCCTGAGAGGGAGTTGTGTCCATTGTCAAGGTACTCAATCCTGATTACACACATGGGGGCACGGTGGAACACTGTACTAAGGCATTATTTTTGGAGAGTCTGACAGTTGATCACCACTGTTCAGTGGTTCTCTCTGGGTATTCCGGCTTCCTCCACATGCAAAAAAGTCAGAAATGCTGTGATCCTGGCTGTTGGAAGTGTCTTTAAACCCCAATAAACAAACAGACATAAGTCAAAATACATGGAAGTGCCTACATTTTTGCTTCAATTTTACTATAAAAAAAATTTGCTGCAGTGATATATTGAGAGAAGTGAGATGCATTGTTTTTCCAAACGATAGGAATTTACAAAAAACACCCAAAATCAGAACACTGCAAGAGTATGATAATTCATTTTTGCAAAATATTCCTTGAAGGTTTTCTTGAGTTAATAAATGGTGACCAGGAGTGGAACACAAAACTTTCTACCAAGGACTGTTAAAATGTTTTTTGTTACTCCGGCAATTTTCCCTCAATTTTATTAGGGAGGGAGGGAGACTATTTTTTTCTTTTTGTTGTTAATCCAGAAAACAATCCTGTATTTAGTTCAAATTCGAAATTTAACTCCTTACACTATTATATGTAAAAAGCAATGTTTTCAGCAGTAAAAATTTCCCATAATGCAGTTGCAAATTAAACCAACCACATTATTTGGCAGAGATCAACAAGCTCTTTTATACAGACATGGTTGGTTAACCCTTTACCTAACATAGAGGCCAAAAATGGCCAGAAAATTAACCAGCATAAGGCTACCATAGCCCAAAATATCTCTGAAGTTTCTCAATAAAACCATACAAATATGGATATCATTAGAACCAGCTCGTCGAGCTGGTTCTAATGATATCCATATTTGTATGGTTTTATTGAAAAATTGTGTAATTTGTTTTCGAAAAATGTGAAATTTAATTTATTTTTTAAAAATACAGTTAGGTAAAGGGTTAAAACTTTAGTCCAACAAATTCAAAATAGCATCAGGAGATTTTCAGGTAAGCAAAAAGAGTAATGTGGTGGATTTTCAATGGGGGGTGGGGGGAGGGTGTGGGGGGCATGTAGGTGGAGGGAGAAACAAGTATTTTTATTTAATAGTGTAAACACAAATATTCTGTACTTGTGACAATCTTACATTTTATTCTAATCAAACTTTCACTTTATGTTATTAATTTTGTTCTTTCATTTGTACTTTTCCTCCATGAATAACAGCCATCAACAATTATTTTTCAATTGGGAAGAAATGAGTTAATTTACTAAGAATTTGAACTTACGTGTAACAGTTCTTAAGCTGTACAAGCTTTACAGAAGCATCTATAGTTGATGTTGCCTGCTTATACTTCAACATCTGCAATCAGTAAACTTCCAATGTATAAATCATAAAACAAAATTTTAAAGAACTGATTTCCAAACCTTTAACATTTTAACACTGTCAATGACATGAGATATCTTTAACAAATATGGATTTAATGATATTATCCCTTTACCCAACAAAACAGAAAAGACAACCTAATATTATTTACAAAAATTGACATTCCATTTTATTATTTTTTTCATTTTGTCTCAGAAATACAGCTTATAGCCCATCAATGGGACAAGCTTGTTGAACTCTTTCCCATGAGAGGTCAAAAGGGATATCTTTTTAAGAACATATTTTAGTTATTCAAGATTTTTGCAAGTGTTGTCTTCTATTCAGGCTATGTTAAGAGTTATTAACTCTTTACCCAACGTAACGGCCAAAACCGGCCAGCGCTATTCTCAAAACTCGCCAATTAATTTTCATTATTTTTTTAATTTTTTGTCTCAAAAACATAGGTTATGAACCCTCATTGGAACGAGCTCGTCGAGCTCATTCCAATGAGGGGTCATAACCTATGTTTTTGAGACAAAAAATGAAAAAAATTAGTTATTCAAGAATATTTTTTGCAAGTGTCGTCTGCTTTTCATGTTAGGTAAAGGGTTAAAGGACTTATCTCTAGTTTAAAATTGATTTCAGTAAATTTCATCTACACAAAGCCTTTAGTCCAATCCAGACCTAATTTACTGCACAGGTTTTATAAATGTAACTGTAACTGGGGATGATGTGACAATTCTCTATTTGTTGAATTATTATTTATTGGCGTTTAATATCATTTTTAGCATCTGTGGCTATATCATGACCACAGCACAAGTATAAAGTCAAGTTTAACCAATTGCTTACAAGGGCTATGCAAAGTGTGGGCCATTTCCCCAGACCCGTAGGCATGTTCAACGTAGCCCTAAAGGTATTGTAGGACAGAAAAATAATTTTCTAAGTCAAAAGAGTGAAAACAGACAAATTTTCATAACTCTGGGAAAAATTATTGGTCGAAACCCGTTTCTAGTGCATATCTGTCCCCCCATGCGGGTCTATCAGCACACCACAGGAGATCCAAATCCGACCAATTTCTTTGAAATTACAATGCAAAACATTTGGACAGATGGATGGATGGACAGATGGATGGAACAGACAGATGGACAGACACTAAGACGGATGGACAGATGGACGGTTGGATGGACAGACAGGCAGATGGATGGACAGGCAGATGGATAGACAGACTTATGTATGGATCGATGGATGGAAGGATGAACAGAGGGCTTCACTAGATACCCCCGAATCCTCCTTCGGAAGTAGGGGGCATAATAACTTTGCTGCCTTAGAGGACAATCACTCCAGGCATTTGTTACCAGATCCTATTAATTGGGAGAGTGCTGAATTATTTTTGGTGCTCGAAATTTGTTTACATGTCTTTGCTTTGTTGCAGTTTATGGGAGAGTGCCTGTAGGCACTCTCTCCCGTAAATTATAACAAGGCAAATCCATACAGACTAAATAATTTTACATCAAAACTAATATGAAGCACAACCACAGAATTCAAAGCCTTGAAAGTGAGGTACTTCAGAATAAAGCTAAGTAAATAAGTATCGGCTTCCAGCACTCTACCAGTTAAACAAGCAATGCTCTACTTCCCCTGATTCCTACAAAGACAAGTCAATTAATAATGGGCTTGGAATTTCTTTCCCACTAGGCCTTAGGTTTATTCTGTTTACATTATGACACCAGCACATCTATTTTTTAATGCATACATGTAGGGTGCCTATTGGGAACGGTTCACAATCTCCTTTTGTGCATTCTACTGATGTATGCAAAGTTTCACAAAAACTATGGGAAACAGTGGACCACTGGTTGGTGCTCTGGACTTGCGATTAAAATGTGTTATCTTAACGACATTTCATACCCACCAATGCAGTAAGTGTCCAAGGGGTGTAAAAATCAATGGCAAAGATCCCTTCAACACATGATGCCCAGGTTGAAGCCCACTTTATTTCTTGAGATGAAATGTCTGAGAGTCACACACAACTTCTTGCGGGTTCTCAACCTTTCTTCATTTAACACTTAAAGGCCCAATGTCTGACTTTGCTCAAATTTTACTTCCTCAAAACAGGGACATCAACATGCAGTCTTGGATTAAATTTACAAGGTACATTTTAAATTGGCAATTGTTTGTAGACAACTATTGGCTGCCTATGTAAGCAGCCCAAAACTTTTCTAGACACAACAGAAAAGACACAGAACATGGAGTGCAATAGAGTAGCAAATATTTATGAAAAATCTCCAGGCCTTCAATGGTTAAAAACTTGCTGGACAACATATTTTTCAAGACTGTTTAAAAATGTTCTCAAACTCAGCAAAGAAAAAAATCGCGACATCGACGCCGTAGCTGCGACGGGTGGTGAAATCTCACAAAATTCTAAGTTCATCAAGGGCCATAACTCCAAGAAAAATATTTGGAACAACACATGCATTGAACAGTGGCTAGACATCAATAAGATACACTTACATGCCAAATATGAAGTCAGTCCATCAAGTATTTCAAAAGTTATTGAGTTTTGAAACTCGTTGGTCACAGACAGACCGACAGACCGGCCGACAGACCGACAGACAAACCAACAGACCGACATTGCCACTTATTGAGCTGCTAGTCGCAGCTAAAAATCGTGACATCGATGCCGTAGCTGCGACGGGTGGTGCAATCTCACAAAATTCTAAGTTCATCAAGGGCCATAACTCCAAGAAAAATATTTGGAACAACACATGCATTGAACAGTGGCTAGACATCAATAAGATACACTTACATGCCAAATATAAAGTCATTCCATTAAGTATTTCAAAAGTTATTGAGTTTTGAAACTCGTTGGTCACAGACAGACTGACAGAGCGACGGACCGACAGACCGACCGACCGACAGACCGACCGACAGACTGACAGACAGACCGACAGACCAACATTGCCACTTATTGAGCTGCTAGTCGCAGCTAAAAACTGGATGTGCTATGAAGACATGAATGCACCCATGGGATAGTATAATCTTATGTTTTCCAGTTATAAACAGAACCACAACCAAACTCGACCGTAATTTGCAGGTACCACCATGAAGCCACATACCAACAAGAGGCAGAACCACAACCAAATGCGAACGTGATTTGTGGGTATCACCATGAAGCCATATACCAACCAGAGGCTCAAGTGAGCCTAAAAAGCTCACCTGGCTCAAGTTGTCAAAAGAGATGAGTGTATCAGTAAGTGATCAGCAGCAAGAGCAATTTTTTGATTTGCTGTGACACAACCAGACAACTTTTTTGGCCATTCACTTCTGCTGGTCCTAGGAAAGCTTCCCAGCAAGCTCTGTTTTGTGAAGTATTAAAAAACAACTGAACAAAATTTTTGTTTTGTTTTCAACTATTGTGGTTCTCTCTACCCCACCCCACCCCCCACCCTAACAAAAAAACAATTCCAGCATAATTGAAATACTTATGACCCAGTTATATACTACATGACAAATTTGGTTCACATTTGCCCATCAGATCTGAAAATAGGAATTTTGAGTGCAGCTCAAATTTGGGAGCCCAAATTTTGACTCACTGAGTTTCTTTGAAAAAAGTGAATCTGCATCACTAAAGTAAGTTCCAAACAAGAAATCTAAGCATTATTGCAAGTGGCTTATAAAAAGAGGATTTTAAAGCATTTTAGGCTAATGGAGCATTAACCCCACCCTAAGGGATATAGTAATTTTGGGAGGATAATATCAGAAGAGTAAATTCCACCAGCCTGAGATGGCAGCAGCTTCATTTGAACAAAGGAGAAAAGGTTTACTCCAAAGATGGTCTGTGCCATAAATGAATGAATTTGGCCCAGTGGTTTTAAAAAATAAGAAAAATTTCAAACTTGAGAAACAGAATCTTACTGTCACCAGTAAATTCAAGTCTGTGTGAAAATGGTTAAAGCATCAATAATAAACAAAACAGAAAGAGAATTTAAGGAGACTTATTTTTGGGGGTAAATATTTTTCAAGAAATCAGAAATAGGTTTTCGTTAAAAGTATTACATGAAATAAAATCTCTGGAACCCACACTGAAGTCTTCAAAGGGTTAAATTAAAGATATTCATACAGGAATCTGAGGAATGTTTTCCAAGAAACCAGAAAAAAATAAAAATGTGCACACTACTGAAAAGGTTTGATGAAGGCATCAATAAAATCTTTGATACTCACACTGAAGTCTTGAGAGGGAGGGTTAAATTAAAGACATTCATACAGGAATCAGATAAATGTTTCCATGAAACCAGAAAAAAACATATATGTCCACAGCATTGAAAGGGTTCAACATGAAATAAAATCTTTGGAAAACACACTGAATTATTGAGAGGGTAAAATTAAAGACATTCATACAGGAATCTGAGAACTGTTTCCAAAAAACCAGAAAAAAACATATTTGTGCACTGCATTGAAAGGGTTCAACATAAAATAAAATATTTGGAAACACTTTTAAGTCTTGAGAGGGTTAAATTAAAGATATTCATACAGGAATCAGATCAATTTTTCCTCTGTCACTTATGGAAATCTTAAGAAGGTTAAAGCATTTCAGGGTTATTATAGCTTAACAAAACAAAATAACATGTGTGTTTGACAGGTAGATTTTGACAGAATTTGATGGAAGAGATAAAATTGGAAACTAACATTTTGTATTGGAAAATCTTACTGCAAAAATGCTGACTCATCATTTTTTCAATATCCTCTCCCGGGCACTGTGATAGAACTGGTGCCAATTTTTTTTAACCAATCCATTCTAGGGGTGCTAAGGATGCTTCATACGAAATAACAGCTCTCCTTTCCATGTGGTTTGGGAAATATGGGCTTTTGAATTTTTTTCTGTTTTTAGCCCCTGGGGTTGCCACGGGTCTGTGAACATTTTTGGGGGGCATCAATCAATTACTTAGCGCCCACTTATATTACATGCCAAATTTGGTTTAAATTGGCCCACCAGTTCTTGAAATAGAAATTTTTGGTGGTGCCCAAAATGGATATGCCCACACAGAGAGCCCAAATATTGACCTACCAACTTCCCTTGAACAAACTTTAATCTTCAACACCAAAGGATGTTCCAAACCAAATATCAAGGCATTCCCTCTGGTGGTTTGGGAGAAGAAGATTTTTAAGATTTTTAAGCTTTTGGGGCATTAACCAGAGCCAGAATATGGCAGCTGCTTCATTTCAACAAAATAGAAAGGGTATACTCCATAGGTGGTCTGTGCAATGTATGTTTGAATTTGGCCTTGTGGTTGTGAAGAAGAAGTCAAGTTTGCAAAAGTTAACAAACGATGTACGACGGACGCAAGACACCAAGTGATGGCAATAGCTCCCACTGACTTGCAGACAGGTGAGCTAAAAATTAGCCAATTATATCAATGCATGGTGAAAAAATCCCTCCAGAAAACTAATATTTCAGAATGATGGAATGACAGATGGACAAGGATAACACTATATGCCCCAGGTCATCTCATCCTGCAGACATAAAAATTGAAGAATGAAAAAGATAATTTGTGAATGAATACTTACAGAAGCTTCTTCTCTCCTTCCTAAAAAACTTGAAAAGAAAGAAAATTCCATTTATTAAATTTCATCAAACAAACAAAGATCTTGTTTACTGCTGAGAGACTATTTCAGAATCAAGAACCATTTCCATGGTTTTGTTTTGAAAGAATGATGTAATTCACACTGTAGAGGAACACTGTCATTTAATAATCAGATACTGTTCCTGCATTTTAAAGGTGTTCATCCTACATAATGAGAGATAATGATGTGTGAGTCAGTGTGTTTATTTATATTTATCTGCCACACTAAGGTCTATAATAAAATACTTGTTTTCAAGGCACTTTTCCCTCTATTTTTATGATGAGGGAAGGAGGCTTTTTATTTTAAAGAGTACTGAAACTAATTGGAACTATCTCAGAAATTTAATGCTCTGCTCTCTCGATGCAGAAAAGTTAAAAAATTTATAGTAATTTATATATTTTTTATACTTACCAATGACCCAGACTTAGCTGGTGCTAACTCTTAAATTCTAGGGCCAAACACAAATTTTACCCCCCAATCCCCAAAATTTGCATCTAAAACCAAAAATTACATGTCCTATATGGTCCTCCATACCTTTCCTCCACTGCGCAGTGTCAAGGAGGTCTCGAAATTGGCACCAAAAGTCATTCTTACAAGCAGTGCCTGGAAAAGCGTCATGTACTCAGTGGGGAGGTATGAGTTCCCAACTCATGGAAGGGCCATCCCCGTCTGGGTCATTGGTAAGTATAAAAAATATATAAATTACTATAAATTTTTTAACATTTTTATACTGTACCAATGACCCAGACTTAGCTGAATAGTAAAAAGGTTGGAGGGCCTAGGACATAAAGCAATCCAATAACTCAACTATATATATACAGAATTATCCCCTCAAGGAGAAAGGAGAAATAGGCTTTACATGTATCTTTCTATTCTGCATCAAAACGAGAAAGACACAACATCATTCTGTACTTGAGCATAATAACATCACTGATGTCTATTAACCTCCAGTATAATCCATTATGGTAATTATTTTTAAAGGAAAGCCGATAAATGAAGTAGTCCAGATAAATGAGACTCTTAAATTCATTAAAATTGACCGATAATTGTATATTAACGTCTGCATGATATGTGACATATACAAATACTACACACCGAGATACACTTAAAAATATTACATGGATGAGTAAAAAATTATCTTTACACTTTAAAAATCATCCTGGTACCGACTAGAATTACTGACTCTAGGGGAGGTATTCCCTTGCTTTTCACTATAAAGCAGATGACCTAAGGGAACACCCGCCCCCCCCCCCTCCCCTTGCCCTGGGTCAAATACCCCAGAGCGAAGAGGGCGGCAGCACAGAGTCACTGCCGGAACCAAAAGCCTACACAACTATAGTTGCAACTGTTTAGTGGACGACATTCTGAGCAACAGATAACGAACCTAAACAATGCCGGTCTCTAGAAATGGACTCAATATTTCTGAGATATAAATTCGTGCAAGTGAAAGGCTAAAACCAATATGCAGCCGTCATTAGAACTGGAATAGCAACACTATTAGCATAAGCCTCTGAAGTAGAAAGAACTCTTACTTCAAGAGCTAAAATCTTAATCGCAGACTGCTGTGTTGAAGATATTATCATAAGCAGTACTGAAAGCTGATAGAATCCATCTAGCTATAGAATGGACCGAAATGTGGAGGAAGCTTCCACAGCATAAGCCACAACAGACATCTGAATAGATTAATGCACGGTCTTTGTGGAGACAGAGATGCTACCAACAGAATTGCATTGAGATTATTTAACTTAAGCAATATCTGCTGAATCAACGGCGCTGGAGGATACCCATATCCTATTATCCCGTCTCACGAGATGGATAGAGCGTCAACTGCAAACGCTCGAGGATCCGAACATGTTGACACATACACTTGCAACTGATTGTTGAGATGCATCGCAAATAAGTCCATCATTGGCCGCTCTCATAGGTAGCAAATCTGATATAAATAATCGTTGTTAAAAGTCCATTTGACTGCAACAAGCGGCCCTTTCGTGAAAGGGAGTCCGCTAATACGTTCAGACAACCCGGAATACGACGGACCGATAGGAAAACTTGATGTTCTAGTACCAACAGAAGGATTCATTCCGTTACAGTGAATAACAGAATGGAATGAGTACCTCCCTAGTTCCGAAAATACGCTTATACCGTCGAATTGTTGGACAGAATTGCCCGTGGGCAATCTGGATAACATTCATGCAATGACGTAACGCAAGCCAAAATAACATCAATTCCTGATGTTTATGTGCTTGATTAGGAACTACGGATCCCAAGGACCCTGACACTTAAAAACCGTTGGGCTCAATGTTGGGTCCCAACCTATTTAACTGGCATCCGTCAAAACTGTAAAACTCGGATCCGGCAATTGCAGTGGAAGTTATTTCCTTGAATAAACCACTGAATATCTGCCCAAGTCTGAATCTGTTTCACTTGACTTACAAGAGGATGTACGTAACGAGCGAAAGAATCTTCATCCTCCAACTCTGTTCTTTTTGAGTCAAAAAGATTTGGAGAGGACAAGTGCGTAGCCGCCCCATTGGAATAAAATCCGCGGCAGCTCCACACAACCCTATCAGTCTGATGAATTCTCTCGCTGTAACTTTGTCTGAGTGAAGATAATAGCGAGCGTAACAACTGATTAATTTCGCTCTGGTTAACGGCAGATGAACGAGATTGTTGTGCGTCTCAAAGCTCATTCCCAAGTGGGTGAATGACTTGGACGGCACCAGATCCAACTTCTCCTCGTTTATTATAAAACCGAGACATCGGAGTAATAGAAGCAGATTCTGCACATCGTTCTGAAGCGTTAACTTGTTGCCGTACCTCTGAAGAATGTCATCCAGGTAGGCCGACGTTACCGCAGACGAATGAGCTCGGAAATGTATCATTACCGAGTTCATTATTCGAGTGAAAGCCCAGGGCGCTAGGTTCAAACAGAAGCACATCGCTCGGAACTGATATACAACTCCTAGGACTGCGAAGCGTACATACTTTCTGAATGTCGGATGTACCATGACGTGAAAGTACGCATCCTTAAGATCTATGCTTGTAACATAGTCGTTCACCCAAATACTCGCTCTGACTGATCGAATTGTCTCCATATAGAACTTCGGAGCGACGATCAGCTTGTTTATCCAGCTCAGATCTATGACTGGACGGAACGAGCCGTCTGGTTTCGGAACCAGAAACAGATGGCTGTAGAAACCCGGTGATTCCTGGTCTTCTACAACCTCTACCGCATTCTTCTCCAGAAGAGACTGTACTTCTGATAGAAGAGCGTCTCTTTTCTGCGGATTTGACGGAAGCTGAGTCCATTTTGGACTTCGAGTTAATGGAGGCTTTCGTTTGAAGGATATTCTTAGTCCTTCCGAAATTACCCCTTGAACCCAGGGCTCGTCCGTAATTGACACCCAATTGTTTATAAAACTCGACAATCTTCTGCCTACCGGAACACGATAGAGGTTCATACCATCACCTCCTGGACCTGCGAGGCTTGCGGAAGGAGAAACTACGTCCTCCACGACCTGCACCTCGCCCCGTCGACCTAGGAACGTCTGACCGGTTATCTCGGCCAGAATAACATCCCCCACGTGAGTCGCTGCCTTGACGGTCTCTAGAATAAGACCTAGAGGACGCATAGGAACCTCTATAGGAACTTCTCTTGGGCGTACTTGTCCCAGAAGTGCCTGTCTTACTCTTTTCTGCTGTATCCGACTTTTTAGAAGCGGATTTGAATAGCAGAGAATCCGAAGCTTTCTTAGTTATCTGATCATAGATTGCTGAAAGCTTGCCGTCGAAGAGAAGCTCTCCGGAGACCGAAGCGACTCTGAGAGAGTTTTTCACCTTACCATCCACGCGTGTGGATGTAGCTAGGGCCACGTCATGTCTAACCAACTCCAGGTTTGCCACTGAAAGGGCGGAGTTATACATGGAATAAGCTATTGCCCTTGAAAGAACTCTTAAGGAAGATAGTACATCCTGGAATTCTTTCCCTTCAAGGCGTAATGAAAACGCTTTAATAAGGTGAACTGCGTCAGATAATGCGTCTAAGATAACTCTGTTAGACATTATTGTCATTTCCAACATCGCGGTTGAAATTGACATAGACGACGGTATAGATCATTCTAGATCTTCGGCCTGATCGTCTAGACGCAGAGGAACTCTCGTTATGCCCTGTCCTGCCGTTTCGAAATTATTCCTTGAATTGATGAAAGGCAGATGTAGAGCATTCACCGATAAGAAACCTGACTTGCTCATTTTGGTAGCAAGCTTATATATAGCGTCCTACAATAGTTCAAATGTTCTTGTGACATTATTGGACTGTGTCGGAAACTCAGGGACGATGTCCCTAAACCGATAAAATTATTCCGTGTCCAGTGACGCTAACAGTTTCTTATCCGGCATTGCAGCCTTTTGGTCCAACAGAACAACTTCTGAAAGATAATGCCGGATGATATCTACGGCAACTTTATGTTGTTCTGAAAGGGAAAAAACCAACTCCTCGGTATCCCTTTGCCATCCTGTCGGACCACTTGAAATACTCGGTCGTCAGTACCTGATGCTTCAGCGGAGCGTACCAACCCAGCGTCGTTGGATAAATCCTGATCCGACAGAGATTCTGTCATCTGCTGGGATGCTGCGATAATTTGTGCTATTTGTAATAGCACGTCCGTTACGGAGACCTGTGGAGCAGCGGTCTTACGTTACTTAGCCGCTGAAAGCTCCCAGGACGTTAACTCCTGCATATTTCTTATGCGAACGTCCGGAGTCTATAGGCCTCGTATTCCTGACTACAGGAT
Organism: Pictodentalium vernedei; assembly: GCA_031216915.1. NCBI lineage: Eukaryota > Metazoa > Mollusca > Scaphopoda > Dentaliida > Dentaliidae > Pictodentalium > Pictodentalium vernedei. Next base: position 158,032,959 of record CM062292.1, read on the forward strand.
GGCGTGACCTGGTCGCCGTGAAATCCTTGGTCGGCGAGACTGGCTAGATAACAGTGGTCACATAGTCAAGGTGTGGTCGTGTGTGCTGCCGTGAGGATGAGGAAGCCATTACAGCAGTCCTCCCGGACTGTCTATATAATGGAGCGTCCCGAGTGGTGGACGTATGCTCCGAATGAGAAACATTTGTACCACAACATCTGTTCTCAGATGTTGTTGTACGAGAGAGGGACCTCTCTCACTCGCAGCCCGGGTGGACCTGGACGAGCTAGGAACTGGACTTAAAGGCTTCCTCCGTACCCTCCTCGTATCCATCGTCACTGGGTGTGCACGTAGTATATTTTATAGTGCTCGCATCACCCAAATCTCCTTCCTGGACCGCAACGGACGAACCCGGTTACCGAACCATTCGATGAATGGACGCTACACCGGGCGAGCTAGCGGACACCAAAGCTGTCGATCCAACTTGGAACCTCTTAGGCAATTGACGTAATATCATGAGCACTTATCCGCTAGCTCTTCATTTGACTGTGACGACGGAAGCACACTTTTTGAAGACATCACAGAAAATCACCGCATTCTTATTCCTGAATGAGGCCTGTGGAGCCGTGATTTACATAATATCCACTGGTAGATCCAGGGACGTTCATTCCTGCATTTATATAATATGCGAACGTCTCATCAGGAAAGACCTCATATCCTTGGTTAACAGATGAAGTAACCTGGTCGACAATATTCCCTGGTCGGCAAAGCAGGAGCTCTAGGAACGTTCATTCCTGCATTTATATAATATGCGAACGTCCCCTGGAACTCTGTGGTCACAAGCCAAGGTGCGGTGGTGTGTGTTGACATGAGGATGAGGAAGCCCATAACACAGCCAGTTCGGACTGTGTATGTGACAGAACGTCCCGAACAGGAGGATTGGACGTATGTTCCGACTAACAAACAAACATACAACAACATTGCGGCTCAAATGTAGTTGTAAGAGAGAGGGGGCCCGGATAGACCTGGACGAGCTAGCTACTAGACTGACAGGCTTCCTCCGTACTATCCTCGGATGCGTCGTTGCTGGGTGTGCACGTTCCAAGTTTATAGTGCTCGCATCACCCACACTGCTTCCCAGAACCGTAACGGACAAACCCGGCTGCCGAGCCATTCGATGAATAGTCGCTACACCGGGCAGACTAGCGGACTATCAATGCCTTCGATCCTACTAGGGACCTCTTCGGCAATTGTCGTATTACTCTGAGCACTTAGCCGCTAGCCCTAACACTGCAACGACGGAGACACACTTGTTGAAGACATCACGAAAACATCACACTGAATTCTGAAAAATAAAATGATAGTATAGAGTGACCCTACGGAGAGAGGACCGGTATGGACCCCTCCCCGCAAACACAGTATCGTGACACGTGCCTCCAACGTTGTCATTTCAATCAACACACACAGAGAAGGAATTAGTGCGAAAACATTGAACCTGAGAATTAGAGGAAGATATCCTCGCATTATAAATAAAAAATATTTTTTCATCAATAAAAAATACAGTCATATTAGTCGCACTATCCCTTGAAATAAAGATACATAATATAACATAATCCATTATAATCTTTGAAAGAAAATAATTTTCAAAAAAAAAATTTTTTGAAAAAAATTTTCAGAAGAGCCCAAGTTCCCAATGGGAACGAGCCCAAATGGATCCCAAAAAAGCCCAAGTGTGGACAAAAATTTTTGAAACATTTAAAAAAATTAATGCAACACTTACATACAATATTAATGTATCTTGCTATGCCTAAACTAATGTAAAGACAAGAAATCACTATCAGCAGTAACCGTTGTCAATGTAAACAAGAAGTTGTACAAAAACCGGAAACATGATTCCAGGCACTGATAAACATGGCCCGAAATCAGTTACCAATTTAAACACTATCTGATGCAAAACAGAGATTTCCATAGAAGAAACTGCAGAACATCAGATGGTAGATGCAGATCACAACGCCTAAACACCCAAGGGTGAGGACGTCAACATGGGGAAAAGAACAGAAATTCATTCTGTTACGAAGCCAAAACTCCCAAGAAATTTTAGTAATAATATTACAGAAAATATGCCAAAAGCATGGGAGAATAGCAAGGGGGAATAAAGGAAAGGGAGAGAGGCAACACTGATCAAGCAGTGGAACTTTCATAGCAAGAATGATAACAACAGGCTCATGCCTCGAAATTAGGGAACATAACATAATTTCATACAAAATTTTAAGTTACATCCCTGATTATTTCCTGCCACTGAATTTTCCTCTCATCCTTCTATTTCCTCTTTAGATCCACCATTTCTCTCATATTTATGTGTCTGGCATCATTTAAACTGAGATTTACAAGCACAAATATCAGTCAGATGTGAACTGATGAAGGGCCAAACAAAGAATGACTTTTGGCCCCAATTTCGAGACCTCCTTGACACTGCGCATGCGCAGTGGAGGAAAGGTATGGAGGACCATATAGGACATGTAATTTTCGATTTAAGATGCAAATTTTGGGGATTGGGGGGTGTTTGGCCCTAGAATTTAAGAGTTAGCACCAGCTAAGTCTGGGTCATTGGTACAGTATAAAAATATCATAGTTTACAGAGGCAAAATTGACCATAATGTAGCCGCAAATTTAACCAACTCTATCGTGTGAGCTTTGTCAAACAAGATATAACTGGATAAATTTTTAGTTCAGCAAGTGTAAAATGGTATCATCAAAGAGATTTCTTACCCCCCTGCCTTCTCAACACGCCCACCCAGTTTTCAATGATGGAAACAAGTGCTTGAGAAATGGTCAATTCATACCTCTGGCCCTGACATTGCTAACACTCTCTTTGATAAATCAGGCCAAACACTGAAATTTTGCACCCCAACAGCCCTAAAAAATTAAGCCAAAATAACCAAAAAAAACCAGTCCTGTGCAGCATTACATACCTGAAGTCTGTGCTCGGATAGAACAGTAGGAAATGCTGTGCTTTCCCAACAAAATCTATTCTTTTTGTTGGCCTGCTAAACGAATTCCTGATGTATGCAACTACTGACTAGTTGTCTGAGAGAATCTGTACCAGGGACTCCAACTGCAGAGTTTGCCAATGAATCAAGCTGACATGAATTGCAAGCATCTTCTTCTGATTAATTACCTCTCCTACCTGCTTCTTTAATATAGACTGGATTACTTCCAGAAGGCATTCCTTCCTTAACTGATCAGTTGGAAGAGTTGTCAATATGGAGAATCTTGTCAGAGGAGGTTTTCTTCTGAATGAAAGATTAAGACCCTCTTTGGTGTCTTGAATAATCCAAGGATCCTTTGTGAACCTTTTCCAACAGAAATGTTGAAATTCTGTCACAGAGCAGTAAACAATAGAGGTGGACACCTGCACTTAGATCCCCTGCAAGGCTTGCTGAGTGGAGAAAATTTGATTCCCTCCCACAGTGTTACCTTTATAAGATATTTCTGAATGACCAGCTGACTGTCTGGAATGTTATTTGTTTGGCTACTTGGGGCTTTATTGGAGATTTAGAATTCCTATCGGCCTTTGGGGACTCAATTCCGACTTTTATCACTTTTGCTGCAGCAGAACAAGTGCCCCAATATTCAGTTGCTGTGTCAACTTGAAGTTACGTTAAAGGTACACTGGTGGTTGTTTCTAGCCAAGACATACCTAGAGACAACTGCAAATCCACATGATGTGGAGTGTAAAATGTACCAAAAGTTAAAAAATTTATAGTAATTTATATATTTTTTATACTTAACAATGACCCAGACTTAGCTGGTGCTAACTCTTAAAAATATAGGGCCAAACACAAATTTTGCCCCCCAATCCCCAATATTTGCATCTAAAACCAAAGAAAACATGTCCTGAATGGCCCTCCACACTTCACCTCTACTGCGCATGCGCAGAGTCAAGGACGTCCCGAAATTGGCGCCATTAATCATTCTTGTAACCAGTGCCTGGTAAGCGCTATGTACTCAGCGGGGAGGTATGAGTTCCCCACTCATGGGAGGGCCATCTCCGTCTGGGTCATTGTTAAGTATAAAAAATATATAAATTACTATAAATTTTTTAACATTTTTATACTGTACCAATGACCCAGACTTAGCTGAATAGTAAAAAGGCTGGAGGGCCTAGGACATAGAGCAAGTTGAAATACGCTCAATTATATAAAATAGAGTTATCCCCTCTAGGGGAAAAGGAGTATTAGGCCTTACATGTATCTTTCTTATTTATGATAAATTAGAAAGACACAACACCTTCCAAAATTGAGCATCATAACATCCATGTACTCTATTAATATCCAGTATAATCCTTATACTAATAATTTTTAAAGTAAGCCAATAAATAAAGTCTAGAGAATAGAGACTCTTTATACTCCTTAAAAGTGTCTGAGGATTGTATAATAACGCCCGTTTGACACGTGATATATTCAAAAGCTATACTTTAAAAACTATGACCTGAATGAATTTTTAAAACATAAACTTCTCACTTAAAAGCCATCCCAGTAACAGCTCAGAATTACTAACTCCGGAGGAGGTATCCCCTTGTTTTCATAATAAAACAGGTGACCCAAGGGAACACCCTCCCCCCCCCCCCCCTTTTCTTGCCCTGGGTCAAATAGCCCAGAGCGAAGAGGGCAGCAGGACGGAGTCACTGCCGGAACAGAAAGCCTACCTAGCTATAGTAGCAACTGTTAAGTGAATGACATTCTGAGCAGTAGATAATAGACCTAACAATGGAGGCCTCCAAAAATGGACTCAATATTCTGAGATAAAAATTCATGAATGTGGATGGCTGAGCGCAATGAGCAGCCTTCAAAAATCTATAATAGCGACACTATTAGTGTAAGCCCAAAATGTAGAAAGAGTTCTTACTTCATGAGCCGAAATCTCAAGCACAAACTGCTGAGTCAATGATATACCATAAGCAGTACCGATAGTTAATTGAATCCATTAGCAATAGAATGGAGCGTAATGTCCTTCTATTAGGCATCAAAGACAGAAGAAGCTTACGTCCGTATTAATAAACTGATATCTGTTTATAAATACATAAACTCTAACCGGACAGAGTAAAGGCCTATGCCCGTACGAAAACGGAAGGACCTTAATAACAATAGGTTCCGGATATTATTAGGAGCCTGACTCTTAACCAAAAATCCAACCTAAGTAGTAAAGGAAGTAGTGTTTCCGTCACTACAAAAGTGAGAATCGTCCACCGATAGTGCAGGAAGCTCACTGACTCCTCAGAAAAGAGAAGACTAACAGAACTACTGTCTTAAAAGGTCAGAATTTGAAAACTACTGTTTCCAGAGGCTCAAATGATTACTTAGCTAAATAAGAACCGAATCTAATGATTCTAGGTCTATTTATCGAAAAGTTTCTAACTGACTTAGATAAAGAGACATAAGACTCAATTGTAAACTATCATAGAGTGCATAGGTAGGAGATAACATAGACCTATAACCCTAATAGTAACAGGCTGCAGTTGATCTTGTCAAACAAGTATACTAGAAAGTTGCAATGTCTAGTATGGAGGGATAAAAAATATCAACATAATGATCCCTACACCAACGACGGAAGAGCCTCCACTTTAGCCGCATAGTATAGCGAAGAAGAGGTTCTCCTACAGTAAGAAATCGCGTCCAAAGCTCGTCCTGTACAATGCTTGCCATGCAAGAAGGACCACACAATGGAATACGTGAAGGTTGAGACCTTGCGGGTTGTGATGAAGTTGACACGATTTCCCCAGCGAAAGAAGATCCTCTCATGGAGGAAGTTTTCACGGTAAGTCCCACAGTAGACACCTGAGTAAATTTACCCACGGTCTCTGTGAAGACAGAGATGCTATCAACAGAATTGTATTATGGATGTTTATCTTAGCAATACTCGCTGAATCAACAGCGCTGGAGGATATGCATATCCTATCATTCCGTCCTATTAGACCAATAGAGCGTTAACAACATAAGCTCAGGGATCCGGACATGCAAACACATACATCTGCAAATGAATAGTGAGTTGTGTCGCAAATAGATTATCATTGGGCGTACCCATTGATAGCAAATCTGATTGAATACTTGTTTGTTGAGAGTCCATTCTGACGGCAACAAGCGACCCTTACGAGAAAGGGAGTCTACTAATACAATCAGACGACCCGGAATATGACGGACCGAAGCAGAACTTGGTGTACTATAACAAACAGAAGGATTCTTTCCGTTAAATTGAATAACGGAATCGAATGAGTGCCTCCCTGGTTCCGGAGATACGCAACTACTGTCGTATTATCGGACAGGATTTGGACATGCGTTTCTGAATAATGTTCATCCAATGACATAGTGCAAGCCTAAAGAACATTATTCCCTGGAAGATAAGTGCTTGCCTAGAAACTGCGGAACCGAAAGACCCTGGCACTTCGAATCCGTTGGGATCAATATTGTACCCCAACCTGTTTGACTGGCATCCGTCATAATCATAAAACTCGGATCCGGCAACTGCAGTGGCACTCTCTGAGTCAACCACCGAATGTTGCCCCAGTCTGAATCTCTTGCTACACTTGATAGACAAGAGAACGTGTATATCGAGCAACTCATAGATTGCTGAAGAGTTGCCGTCGAAGAGAAGCTTCTCCAAGACCGAAGCGACTCTGAGAGAGTTCTTCACCTTACTATCCACGCGCGTGAATGTAGCTAGGGCTGCGTCACGTCTAACCAACTCCAGGTTGCCACTGAAGGGCGGAGTTATACGTGGAAAAACTACTGCCCTTGAAAGAAATCACATTGAGGATCATATCCTGGAATTCTTTCTCTTGAAGACGTAATGATAACGCCTCAGTAAGGTGGTCTACGTATGATAAAGCGTCTAAGATAAGTCTATTAGACATCATTGTCGTTTCCAACATCGTGGTTGGAATTGACAAAGACGGCGAAAAAGATAATTCCCAGTCTTCAACCCCGCCGTCTAGACGCATATGAACTCTCGGCATGCCCTGTTCTGCCAAAATAAATTATTTCCTACAATTGATAAAAGGCAGAAGAGCATTGCAGACAAGAAACTAGACTATCATGCTTGGTAGCAAGCTTATATATAGCGTCGTTAAATAATTCGAATGTTCTAATGACATTATTGGACTGTGTCGGTAAGTCAGGGACAATGTCCCTGAACCGATCCAAAACTCTGTGTCCAATGACGCTATTAGTCTCTTATCCAGCATCGCAGCAATGTAGTCCGACGGAACAACCTGTGGAAGATAATGCCGGAAGATATGTATGGCAGCTTCCGTTGTTCCGAAAGGGAAAGCTCGAAATCGTCCGAATCCCTTTCGCCATCCTGTCGGACCCTATAAAGTGTTCGGTCGTCCGAACCTGATGCAACAGCGGAGCGCACCGACCCAGCGCCGTCGGATAATTCCTGATCCGACCGAGAATCTGTCGATTGCTGGGATGCTGTGATAAACTGTGCTAACTTGGATAGCACATCCGTCACTGAGGCCTGTGGAGAAGCGGTCTTACGATGCATTGCCGCTGGAAGCTCCATGTTCGTTACCCCGTGCATACTTCTATTATGCGAACGAACGGAGTGTATAGGCCTCGTGTCCCTTGGCTACCGGATGGCGTGACCTGTTCGCCGTGGAATCACTGAATGATGAAGCTGGCAGGATACTCGAGGTCACATAGCCAATGTGCGGTCGTGTGCGCTGCTGTGAGGATGAGGAAGCATTATCGACAGTCTCTCGGACTGTCAATATAACAGAGCGTCCCAAGCGGCGGACATATGCTCCGAATGCGAAATATCTGTACCACAACATCCGGTCCCATATGTTGTTGTACGAGAGAGGGGACCTCTCTCGCTCGCAGCCCGGATGGACCTGGACGAGCTAGGAACCGGACTAACAGGCTTCCTCCGATCTGTCCTCTAATCCGTCGTCACTGGGTGTGTACTAAAGTTTATATAGTGCTTGCATCACCCAAATCTCCTTCCTAGACCACAACGGACGAACCCGGTTGCCGAACCATTCAATGAATGGACGCTACACCGGGTGAGCTAGCGAATGTCAACTCCGTCGATCCCACTAGGGACCTCTTAGGCTATTGACATATTACATGAGCACTTATTGCCACTAGCTCTTCATTAACTATGACGACACAGGCACACTTTTGAAAGACATCTCCGTAACTTTCCGAACAAGAAACCAGACATGCTTGTTAATAGCAAGCAAATAATAATATATATAGCGTCGTTCAATAATTCGAAAGATGTGTGACATTATTGGACTATGTCGGAACTGAGGGACGATGTCCCTGAACCGAACCAAAAATTTCTGTGTCCACCGACGCTATCAGTTTCTTATCCGGCATCGCAGCATTCTGGTCCGACGAAAGAACCTCTAGAAGATAAAGTCAGATGACATAAACAACAGCTTATGTTGTTCCGAAAGGGAAAGCTCGAAATCCTCCGAATCCCTTTCGGCATCCCTTCGGACCGGATGAAATTTTCGGACGTCCGTACCTGCTTCCGCGGAGCGTCCCGACCCAGCGTCGCCGGATAATACATGATGCGACAGATTCTGTCGTTGCTGGGATGCTGCGATAAGCTGTGCTATTTGGGATAGCACGCCTGTCACCGAGGCCTGTGCAGTAGCGGTCTTACGATGCACTGCCGCCGGAAGCTCCGTGTACGTTGACTCCCGCACACTTTCTTATGCGAACGTCCGGAGTCTGCAGGCCTCGTGTCCCTGGCTACCGGATGGTGTGACCTGGTCGCCGATGATTCTCTGATTGGCGAAGCTGACTGGATATCCGAGGTCACGTAGCCAAGAGCGGTCGTGTGCGCTACCATGAGAATGAGGAAGCCTTATTGACAGTCTCTCCAGACTGACTATATATCGGAGCGTCCCGATCGGCGGACGTATGCTCCGAATGCGAAACATTTTGTACCACAACATCTGGGGCCAGATGTTGCTGTACGAGAGAGAGGCCTCTCTCGCTCGCAGTCCGGATGGACCTGGACGAGCTAGGAACCGGACTGAAAGGCTTCCTCCGTTCTCCCTCTAATCCGCCGTCACTGGGTGTGCATTTGGTTGATTTATAGTGCTCGCATCACCCCAAAACTCCTAGACCGCAACGGACAAACCCGGCTGCCGAACCATTCGATGAATGGACGCTACACCGGGCGAGCTAGCGGACGTCAACGGCCGTCGAACCTACTAGGGTCCTCTTAGGCAATTGACGTATTTACATGAGCACTTTTCCGCTAGCTCTTCATTAATTGTGACGACGGAGGCACACTTTTGGAAGACATCACGGATACATCACCCTATTCTTGATCGTCTGAAATAGAGATTGATAAAGTAGAGTGACCCTGCGGGGAAAGGACCGGAATGGCCAATTCCCCACTAACATAACGTGACATACGCTTCCCATTTGTCATCGAAATTAACACATACAGAACAGGAGTTAGTGCGAGTACACTGACTACATATACAATGATCATGAAAGTCAGAGGAAGATTTCCTCTTATTACAATTGAACAATATCCTTTCATTGTGAAAAGAAAACAAAGTCCTAGTACTCGCACCAACCCCTGACAATCAAAATACATAATAATATGATCCATTAATATAGAAAAAATAATTGCAATAAAAAAATTTTGAAAAAATATTTTTTCAGAACAGCCCAAGTTTCTGAAAAGTAACGTTGAGCCCCAATGGATCCCAAGCCTAAGTGTGGACAAAAATTTTAAAAATATTTTAAACAATTTATGCAACACTTACGAACAATAATAATGTATCTAGTTATGATTAAATTAACATCCAGATATTATTTTCAAGAAATCCCCCCTCACACAGAGGGCTGTAGTAAATGTAAACAATAAGTGTAAAAACACTAGAACAAGACTCCAGGCACCCTGGCCCGAAATCAGTTACCAAAAATACACTATCTGATGCAAAACAGAGACTTCCAGGGAAGAAACTGCAGAACATCAGATGGTAGATGCAGAACACTACGCCTAACCACCCATAGGTGAAGACGTAAACATGGAGAAAAGAACAGAATTCATTCTGTTATCCAGCTAAAACTCCCAAGAAATTTTAGTAATAAAATTACAGAAAATATGCCAAAAGCATGGGAGAATAGCAAGAGGGGACTTAAAGGAAAGGGAGAGAGGAAAACACTGAACAAGCAGTGTAATTTGATTAAGAAGAATGACCACAACAGGCTGTTGCCTCGAAAATAGGTAACTTAACATAATTTCATTAAAAAATTTTAAGTTACAGCCCTGATTATTTTCTGTCACTCATTTTTCCTCTCCTCCTTCTATATCCTCCTTAGAATCACCATTTCTCTAATATTTATGTGTCTGGCATCATTTAAACTGAGATTTACAAGCACAAAGATCAGTCAGATGTTAACTGATGAAGGGCCAAACAGAGAATGATTAATGGCGCCAATTTCGGGACATCCTTGACACTGCGCATGCGCAGTAGAGGTGAAGTGTGGAGGGCCATTCAGGACATGTTTTCTTTGGTTTTAGATGCAAATTTTGGGGATTGGGGGGCAAAATTTGTGTTTGGCCCTATATTTTTAAGAGTTAGCACCAGCTAAGTCTGGGTCATTGGTACAGTATAAAAATATTATAAATTTAAAGTAATTTGAAATATTTTTTACACTTATCAATGACCCAGACTTAGCTGGTGCAAACTCGATAAAATCCAGGGCAAAACACAAATTTTGAACCCCCCAATCCCCCAAATTTGCATACAAAACCAAAAAATTAAAGTCCTATCTAGTCCTCCATACCTTTGTTTACTGCGCATGCATGGTAACCAGGAAGGTACCGGAATTGGTGCCAAGCATCATTCTTTCTATAGTGCCTGCTAAATGTTATAATCAGCGGGGAGGGCCATCCCCGTCTGGGCCATTGGTTAGTATAAAAAATATACAAATTACTTTAAATTTATAATATTTTTATACTACAACCAATGGCCTAGACTTAGCTGAATAGTAAAAAGGCTGAAGGGCCTAGGACTTTCTAGGAAAATCCAATCTCTCAATTACTTCAATAAAGAATAGCTCCTACAGGAGAATAGGGGTAGACAGTGGAATTACATATGTCCTTCTCTTATAAAAAAAAAGAGAATGACTTAACACCAACAATGTAATTGAGAATTACATAATTTCTCCATTTAATGCCAGCATAACCCCTTATGCTGAATCGTGAAGTGTCCGAGGATTGTATAGAAATGCTCGTTTGACACGTGACATATACAAATGCTTCACAGTGAGCTACACTTTAAAAACAGTACATAAATGATACATTGTTATTGCTTCACACCGAGCTACACATTAAAACCACCCAGCACCGATGCTGGACTACTGTCTCTGGAGGAGGTATTCCCTTGCTTTTCACTATAAAGCCAGATAACATAAGGGAAAAACCGTCCACCCCACCCTTCCACTTGTTCTGAAGGAAAATTCCTCAGAACGAAGAGGGCAGCGGAATGGCGTCAGTGCTCGAGCAGACTGCCTAAGACATCTTCTAGATGTAAGATTAATGGACGACATTCTGAGCAACAGAAAGAGGACCTAAAGATCTAAGGTCACCAGACACAGACTCTAAATTTCTAAGGTAAAACTTGGTAAATGAAGAGGGCTGTGTCCAGTAGGCAGCCTTCATAAGATCAGTAATGGCTATACTGTTAGAATAAGCCCAAGAAGCAGACAGTGCTCTAACCTCATGTGCTGAAATCTTGTTGACAGAACGTTGATCCGAAGATAAACTTTCATAGGTAATATGTATTGCCAGCTGAATCCATCTAGCGATTGAATGAACAGATATACCCTTTCTGTTAGAAATCAGGGAAAGAAAGAATCTTTTTCTTCCCTTTCTAATAAAACTTGATCAATGTTTATAAACGTGCATTGCTCTAAATGGACACTGCAAATGTCTACGGTTGTCCGAGGATGGTAAAGCCTTAATTATAATAGGCTCCAGCCGCTTATCCGGAATCTGATTCTTAGCCAAGAATCCCACTTCCATAGTGAGGGTAACAGTATTGGTAATGGAAATCATCAACAGATAATGCATGAAGTTCACTCACTCTTCTGGCAGACGCAAAGGGTAAGAGAAAGGCCGTTTTATAGGTCAAGAATTTGAACTCTACATCGTCTAAGGGCTCAAACGGAGCTTCTTGAAGCTTCAACAGAACCCAAGCCAAATTCCATTTAGGAATTAATCTGAGGGTTCTAGATCTATTAATAGAGTAATTTCTAACTAGCTTGGATAAAGAAGAATCTGATCCAATAGCCAAGTTATCATGATGAGCATAAGTGTCTGATAACAAAGACCTATAGCCCTAAATTGTGACGAGCTGCAAGTTTAATACGTCAAACAAGTGGACCAGGAAATTGGCAATCGGAGGAATGGACAGATCGTAAATGTCTACAGACTGGTCTGCACACGAACAGAAGAAAACCCTCCCCTTCGCTGCAGAATTCAACGAAGAGGAGGTCCTCCTACAGTTAGAAATTGCATCCACTGCTCATCCTGTAAAATGTTTTCCGTGCAAGAAGGACTGCACAACGGAAATACGTGAATGTTGAGACGTTCTGGGTTGTGATGCAGTGCGCAGGACTTCCCCTGATTTAGAAGGTCCTTTCGAGGAGGAAGCTTCCGGGGAATGTCCCATAACAGAACCTGAGAAGATTGATCCAGGGTTTCTGTGATGACAGAGGTACTACTAGCAGGATTTTGCAGTGAGACTGTTTGATTTTTACCAGAATCTGCTGAATCAACACAGTAGGAGGATATGCATATCCTATCATTCCGTCCAATGAGATCGATAGAGCATCTACTGTGTACGCTTGATGATCTGGTCATGGCGACACGAATGTCGGTAATTGATTGTTCAGGTGTGTTGCAAAAAGATCTATCATGGGACGATCCCACTGGTAGCAGATTTGACTGAATACTCGCTTGTTGAGAGTCTACTCTGATGATAACAGGCAAGCTTTTCGAGAGAGCCAGTATGTTCAGACGACCCGGTATATGATGAACTGAGAGATGAACGTGATGACTCAGAGCGAATAGGAGAATCTTCTCCGTTAATTCGCATAACGGAATCGAATGAGTGCCTCCCTGGTTCCTGAGATAAGCCACTACAGTCGTGTTGTCCGACAGAATCTGAACATGGACGTTCGCTATTTCAGCAATCCAATGTTGTAGTGCTAGACAGATAGACATCATCTCCTTGATGTTTATGTGCTTCTCTATGAACCGAGGGTCTCAAAGACCCTGACACTTCAAGTCTGCGGATTCGCATCCGTCATAATCATGAAGACCGGATCCGGCAGTTGAACCGGAATTCCCTGAGTCAGCCACTGGAGATCCGCCCAAATCTGAACCTTTAGATCAGAGGATTAAAGCTATTCTATGAAAAAATAAATACGTATTATTTAATTCCTTTTTATATATTTTATTTACCAAAAAACTGCATTGAAGGTGGAGTTTTCAATTTTTTTAAAGTAAGTCACCAATTTTCACTTCGACACTCGCACATTGATCACGAATCTCCGATTACAAAAAAAACCCCAGAAAAACATGAAACATGAACACAGTTGAAATATATATCATAAAATGCCATTTTCTTAAATAAATTTAACTTTTCTCCATATTTTACTGCTTCATGAGTTTTTACCAGAGTTTGAAATGCATCTGATGTGACTCCGAACATTTTACATAAGTTACAACAGGAAAGAAATATTCAAATGTTGTTTTCTGGAACTTTTGGTCCAAAACTGATTCCAGTCCGGGAGGCTGGGAACTACACTGAAATTTCAGGATTTTCCAGGGCATTCCGGGAGAGTTAACATGTCTGGTCCCGAGCGGCAAGTGAGGTCGTTAGCACCGACTCAGTGAAGTTTCTCAAAACAACATTTGGCTCCAAATGTTGCTGGGTTAGAGAAGGCTCTCCCGCTCGCGGTCTATCAGACCTTGCCAAGCTTCCAAATGAGAAACTTGCCGGCTTCTTCCCGTCGCCAGGTGAGCTTTGGTTTTTGAGGTGCTTGCTCTACCCGATTCTACACTTCCCTCGACCACAACGGACTTACCCGGTGTTACAGCTCCCACTATCGGGTTGGCCGCTTCACCAGTCGAACTGGGTGCTGGAATAAGAGGCCTTATTCCTTGTTTAATATTCAGGAGCACCTTAGCAGCCAGTTCTGTTTGCTCATCAGAGCGCGACGACAGCAGCACACTTTCGATAGGTGTTGCAATACCATCACCAGTTTCTTGTTCCTCTGAAAAAGAAACTGAAAAACTTGAATTATCCTGCAGTGACAGCTCTGGCATCGGAACTTCACCACTGACGACGTACCACGGCACCCATCTCCAACGTCTGGCATCCCAATGTACACAAGTAGGACAAGAATTTGTAGAAGTGCATCGACTACAGGCAAGACAACAAGCATGTAAATCTGAGGTAGACTTCATTGCCTTGCATTTAGAGCAGTAAGCTTTCATAATTAATTACAATCAAAAACAGAGTCGATAGCACTCCTACAAATTCAACAACAAAAATACATGATAAGGATACATGATAAGAGCAATCAAATTAATTTTGAAACAATTGTAAAAAAAATTTCAAAATTTTTTTTTTTTAAAATGCCTCAGTTCCCAAAGGGAACATCATGAGCCCAAGGGCATCGCGATAGAGCCTAAGTGTGGACAAATGCCAATTTTTTTGAGCTACACTACAGGAATCATAATGAATGTATCTTACAATAATTCTGAAGTATTATAATACTAAATACTACATGTTAAGGGCATTGCCAAATGAAGAAAATGTCAATAGAAAAAACCGGAAACAAGACAACAGGCACATAAAAAGGTCCAAAGTCAAAAACCAATTAAAATGCTACCAGATGCAAAGCTTGGGTTTTCATTCGAAGAAAAAACGATACATTGGATAGAAGATGCAAGGCTAAAACGACCTAACACCCCTCGGTGAGGACGTAACCATGGGGATAAACAGAATAAACATTCTGTAACACATGTTAAATTCCCAAGAAATTTAATAAAAAATTTCAATAAAAACAGCCAAAAAGCTTAGGAGTTTAACAGGAGGGTTCATGGAAGGCTATGGAAGGAACACTTTACAAACAGTAGGTAAATCATTAGCAAGAATGATGACGTCAGGCACATGTCCCGAAAATGGGAAACATGAAATAATTTTAATAATTATTGTAAAGTTACAGCCCTGAACGTCTGAAACCACCATTGTTCACTTCCATCATCCAATTATAGCCTTGAATCCACCAATACCAATTCTTTCATTGATTTGTGTCTGGCATCCTCAAAAAAGGAGATTTAAAGCACAGATGTCAGCTCATTGTTTACTGACTTAGGGTCAAACAAAGAATGATGCTTTGCACCAATTCCTGTTCCTTCCTGGTTACCTCACATGCGCAGTAAACAAAAGTATGGAGGACCAGATAGGACTTTAATTTTTTGGTTTTGTAAGCAAATTTTAAGGATTGGGGGGGGGTTCAAAATTTGTGTTTGGCCCTGGATTTTATCAAGTTTGCACACAGCTAAGTCTGGGCCATTGGTTGTAGTTTAAAAATATCCCCAGGTTTAATTCACTTCTTACAAAATTGGCAGAAATACACAAAAAAAACAAAGCAAACTATTTATTTTGCTCTATAATCTGGGAACATCCCTGTAATTTGAGGACACTGGTTTCCCTGTGGGTTTGGTGGAATTTAAAGGCCTGTTTATGATCAGAGGCTTGTGAAGATGACTGACTGGAAGGGGAGATGGGGGTGGGGCGGGGGGTGTAAACCTGATTTTTGCTGACTGTGATAGCTCAAATCCTGATGGATAAAATATTCCAACTACATCATCAAGGCAGGCCTTCAATGAAGGCATGCCTTGATGGTGATTTGGAATGTTAGTCTGTTAGGATTACAGCTGAAGTCTGTCAGGGTTACAGCTAAAAAAAAAACTTAATACTTCTTAGAAATTTTTTTGTGGACAGATGAAATATACATGTAGTATTCATGATCCAACTTCTTATTTAATTAACACACACAGTACTGGTACACCAAATTGGTCATGCTGCCTCCCCAATACCCAAATCAGGTACTACAGACCTCCATTTGTAAGATTGACTATTTATTATTTATTTATTGGTGTTTAAGGTCACATAGTTATGCACAATGGCTAATCGAGATCGTGACAGTTTTACAGGTGGAGGAAGCCAGAGTACAAGGAGAGAACCACCGGGCATCGACAAGCAACTGTCAGCACCTCAACATTCTAACTCTGTTCAAGCTCGGCTCAAGCAGGGCTACAGTGGTTGAAGACATGTGCACCATCGACGTGCAGTACGCCTTAGTACACTGCGTCATCGTGCTCCTATATAGGCAACCGGGATAAAGTGCCTTGCCCAAGGACACAGCGCAGGTCGTCCCGGATGGGGATCAAACTCGGGACCTCAGGGACAGAAGTCCAACAGTCCACCACTGAGCCACCACACTCCCTGTAAGATTGACTATGTATGTGACACAATTCCATGTATCAAATAGACTTGTATGAAAAAACATGATTACTAGCAACAGCAAATCGATATCTAAGCCTCCTTTCCAGACAAAGATGTGCTGACTGGAAAAATGATTGAGGGTGTGTTACACACCAAATCTATCCTTAGCAATTCCCCTGTTTCTAACAAAATATCCATAACTCCATTTAACAGACTAAATTGATTGAGGGCTGGAAGCCCATATTTGGGTATTACTGCAACACGTTAGTGCCTCAAATAAAAGGCTTCATTTCAATAATTTGTTATTGATGTCACTCAAGCTTGGAATTAAGGAATCTATCATTGTAGAATGAAGTCCCCAGAGGGTGAATTTGCTGATGTTATCCCATATAGTGGACTAGAATCTCCCAATATTACCTTCTGGGCACTGCTTTCTGTTTAGGCCTGAGACTCTCATTCAGATTGAGGTTCACAGAGGGTAAATGTAGTAATGTACCCTGTAGGGCTGAAACGGTTGGCTCATTTCCACAACCGACTAACTGATAGCTACAACTGGATAATATCCAGTTATCTGTAGCCATTATATCGCCGAATATGAGATCAAAATTATCGAGATTGGAAAGCAGTATTTGCAGAAACTATTCTGTAGTGTGTCTATAAACGAACGTTGTCAAGTACTCGACAATGTTCGTTTGTATACTTACGGAATGTCTTCTGTGATTACTCAGTAATCACAGAAATTGCAGGTCATTAGCGAAGTCTTGTAAGCCAAAGTCGATTATTTCTCAATAAAAACAAAACGGCTTCAATGTGTAATGCATCCCAAAGGAGAAGCAGCAGACTTACTAGTTTTAATCATGAAATGTCGATCACTACCGATATTTCGGATAACTGGTTGATGGTTTTTCTAGTCAGTTAGGTGTGTAACATTTCAAACCGGTTATCCGGTTAACCATTTCAGTACTACTACCCTGCTGTGCAGGGTAGAATCACCAAATTCACCCTCTGGGAACCTCATTCTGCAGAAGACAGTTAGCTTATTTCCAAGTGTTATTGAGTAGGTACCAGAATTATCTAATTTCTGATTGCAAGAAAATCTAAGTTTCCAGATGCGGGTTTCAGCCACACATGAAAACTAATATTTCTTCGGAGTCACTCATAAATTCATTCTGGTACCTACTGGAAAACAGGAGGTATCCCCTATGTATTAGAGAATAATCCATTTTTATACAGTTACGACATAAAAATTTCAATCTTACCTCAACATATCCTCCAGTTCCTTTATCTTGTTCCTTTGTTTAAGGTAACTGATATAATGGTTGATAGCTTCCTGTCTCTGTACTAGTTCTGTGTTGAAAATTTGAGCTTTAACAGTAGTTTTTAAAAAAAGAACAGCCTGAAAATAGATTTATTTATTTATTATGGTTTAACGACACATTAACAGCCAGGGTCATATCATGTCGGTGACAGTTTTACGGGTAGAGGAAGCCGGAGTACCCGGAGAGAACCACCGAGCAACGTCGAGCTCTCCAACATCGTAACTCTGCACCGCAGAACAGGCAGGGTTAGATTGGTTGAAGACATGCGCACCTTCGACGTGCAGTATGCCTTAGTACACAGCGTCATCATGCCCCTGTGTAGGCAATCGGGGTTAAGTGTCTTGCCTAAGGACACAATGCGGGAGCGCGAATCAGTCGCTGAAATGGTCACCCATCCAACTACTAACCACGCTCGTTGGCTTAACTTTGGTGATCTGATGAGAACTGGTTACCATGATGCCACTGCGCCCCCGCCTGAAAGTATAAATTTTATAGTAAATTTCCTTTCTTATTATACCTACCGAAATTGTTTACTACAGGCTTGCACTACAGTGGAAGAACCTAACTCGGATAAAATACTCTCTATTTTAATCTTTCCCAAGATTTGGGAAAGAAAAGTGGTGTAAAAACACCACGAAAAAATAAGCCAAAACTGGGTCGAGCGCCATCGGCGCACACCCAGTATGGGACGCTCTTCCATAGTACAAATCCACGACTTCTGTAACACAGTGCACAATGCGTCAATTCGTCATTCTTTTGATTCCGAACAACACAGGAGTTATGTGATCAGCGGGGAGGAAGGATTCTTACCCGAATAAGAAGACGGGAGGGCCTCCATGTAAACAATTTCGGTAGGTATAAAAGAACGGAAATTTACTATAAAATTTATACTTCTTATCAACCTACCTCAATTGTTTACTACAGGCTGAATAGACAAAAGGCTGGAGGGAATCACATAACCAACCCACACATAACTCAATAGCACTGGGACCGTGGACAGAGGAAGAGATCCCTAGGCCTATCAAACCATAGCATCACAAACATTAGAAAAGACAATGAAAGATGAGGCGTATGGTGAAGTGCGACACACAGACAGAAAAGGGCAGTAACAGCACAAAGCTGGAACTGACCCTGAAAAAAGCTGAAAGGCTGGGATAGACAACAGCCTGAACAGAAGAAAGAGGGCCCCGAGGTTCTCTTTCGGCTCCTGCAACTGTCGCAGATAAAAGGAGAATGTAGCATTTCTCCAGAAGGCTGCCAGTATAACATCAGTCATCCGACAACATGACAGAGTTATTAAAAGAGGAAGACAAAGCACGCACCTCGTGGCAGAAAAAACAATTGATAATACAATCACCAGTAGCTAGACGAGCACAAGCTGCACGAATAGCACGACAAGTCCATCAAGAAATGGATGCAGGAGAGATCTGGCATGAGGGAAAACGCATATTCATCCAGGATAAAGGCGTGAACGCCCCCCACCCCCAAGCAGAGCAGCGCCCAAGAAAGTGACCATCTTGGAGTAAACTGCAAAGTCCTAGGCCTTTTCAAGGAAAAGAGCTGAACAAGCTTGGAGAGGCAAGGATGAGTGTCGAAACAATGCGGTTTCACAGAGGAAAAAAAAAAAAAAAATGTGTCCGAAGCATGGACATGTACCCATTGCTGGAGACCCCCAGAAACAAACATATACCAGAAACTCTGCAAGCGGTGTGATCGAAGGAGTGACAGAAGCAACAGAGTGATCGCACACCATCGACAGAAGAACCTTCCACTTAGCCACAGAGGCTAAATCAGTGGAGTGAGTGCCTCCTTGAAGAAGAAAAGCAACTCCACTGCAAGTCTCGAAAAACCACTACGGAGGAGACAGGACCCGATAAAAGACATGTGCGAAGGCACAATGAAGTCGGGTCAACTTGAAAACCTCCTCGGGCGACTTTGGCAAAGAAAGTCGCGAGGTTGAGGGAGACATGCCGGAACCGCCGATAACAGAGAGCGGAGCAGATTGATCCACACCCACCGAGGCGACGGGTGTGATCAAAAGGATTCGACAACTGCAGGTTCATATCTGGGTGAGAACCTGAGGCGGAATCAGAACTGGTAGGAAGGCGTAGCCGACAAGACCATCCCAAAGGAGGGACAGAGCGTCCACGACGAAAGCCAGAGCATCTGGACATGGGGACATGAAAGTGTCCACCGGATGGTTCCAACGAGTCACAAGAGATCGATGGAACCCACCATGTGGAGCATCCACCTGGTGGAAATGACCCTGCCCCGACGGGACAGGGAGTCGGCTAGGACGTTCAGGGGACCGGGAATGTGAAGAACAGCCACCCCGACGTGGACATCCTGAGCGAGCAGTATAAGATCCCAAGCCAATTCGTACATTGGAACAGAGTGCGTGCCACCCTGGTTCCGAATGTAAGCAACTACCGTCGAATGGTCGGACAACAGAAGGACCAGGCGATTCGACAGGTGAGGGATCCACTGCCTGAAACGCAGAAGAAGAGCAAGAAGCTCCTTCTGGTTGATGTGTAGAGCTGCATGATCCTGGTCCCACATCCCGTGAATGGAAAAACCTAGAGGATCCAACGTCGCACCCCATCCGAGATCGCTGGCATCTGCCGTCAGAACGCGATCGGACGTGGGTAAGTCCAACAGAACACCCTGCGAAAGCCACTGGACATCCCCCCAGAGGAGAAGGTGAGGATAAAGATATTCTGGAAACTGAAGCACCAGATCCAGAAAATCTACATTCGGCCTCCAACGACTGAGCAGAAAGTGTTGGAGAGGTCTGACACGCAGCCGACCTAGAGGAATGAGATCCGTCACCGAACAGCAGAGACCGATTAGCCAGAGAATACTCTGAGCCGTCGCAGATGTGGACTGGGACAGAGTCGGAGCAAAAGCTGAGAGAATCACAGCCCCGGCCTGGGGAACCACCACCAAATTGAATTTGGTTTGGAAAGACATCCCCAGATGATAAAACGACTGAGAAGGGACCAGGTCCGACTTCTCCTCGTTGACTCTGAAACCTAGCGACGTGAGCAGGCTCAACAGAGTGGCGACATCCGACACCAGTAAGGCAGCATTGGAATGCCCCTGGAGGATATCTTCCAGATATGCCGAAGTAGTCACCCTGGACTGTGTGCGATGGAAAGCTATCACATGCGACATCAGTCTGGTGAAGGCCCAAGGAACCAGGTTGAGGCCGAAAGGCATGGCCTTGAACTGGTAAACTCGCCCCAGAAAAACGAACCTGAGATACTTCCGTAACGCCCAATGAATCGGAACGTGAAAGTAAGCGTCTCGCAGGTCGAAGCTGGAAGCGAAATCTCCCTGGTGAATAGAACGGAGGACCGACCTGAAAGTCTCCATGCTGAACTTGGGAGCAATGATAAACTGGTTCAGGAAACTCAGATCGATAACCAGTCGGAGTCGGCCGTCCTTCTTCGGCACCAAGAACAGGCGGGAATAGAAACCCACTGACCTAATGTTCTTGATGACCTCAATCGTCCCCTTTGTCAGGAGATTGTCTATCTCCGTGGACAAAAGTTCCCGACGTAAAATGTCTGAAGGAAGTGTGGTTGGAAGAGGCACCCTGGACAGAGTGGGGTGCCGTTGGAAGGATATTCGCAGCCCGGACCAAACAACATCTAGCATCCAAGGATGTGATGTGATGGTGGCCCAACGGTCTGCGAACTCTTCTATCCTTCCTCCAACCTGGAACAAGTCGAGGTGAGGACCTTCATTTCGAACCCCGATGAGGCTCGTGAGAGGAGAAAACACCTCCTCTACTGAATGAAGAATCCTGGGACTTCCCTCAAGACTGCCGATGCTTACCCTTACCCCTTGAGTAAGAAGTAGAAGCGGTGGCAGAAGGATCAGCCCCTTTGCTTCGCAGAGGAAGCAGAGGGTACTTGTTAGGCTTGGAACGGCCCATGCCTTCCCTAGAAGGCTGATCAAGCTGAAGAAACAGCAGCTGATCGTTGGAATGAAGTAGGACGTCATCCCAGACCGTCAACACAGAACCATGGAAAAGTTGCAGACCTGCCAAAAAAGCAGATCGAAGAGTAGCGCACTGCTCCTCAGGAAGGGATCGGCCTGTGTCCTGCACAGAGTCCCTTCGAACTAATTCCAGATTACCCGTGTTACAGGCATGCGTGTGAGTAAGATGCATGAGCGCCTGGGACAGCACACGCAAAGGAGCCTGTACCTCGTCAAACTTATCTGGAGGCAGATAAGCAGCTAAAGCTGAGACGACGTGATCGGAGAGAGAAAGCATACCAAGCATCTCTCTCGATAAGCCCAATGTGGACTCCAGAGTCGTCATCAGAATGACGGCAGACTTGGACTTGGAAAGCCCGAAGGAATTGGAGTCCTGATCCAAAACCGTCAAAGTCTGGTAGACCGACGGATTGGCGGAATCGTAGAACGATAACGCGCCGGAGGCAAAAAGGTGTCAACCCTGGTGAAGAACGGAGCCTTCATAGCCTTGGAACTTAGCTTATAGTCCAAGGCTGAAAATGCTTCAACCAACTGTACCAATGGGCACGGTCGAAGATGCTCAGAAGCAGGTTGCTCCATAGGCTGTTGGCGCGTGACCGATGATCGCGGCCTGGCTGACACTGTCGACTGGTTAGATGGTTTGAGATCCGGAAGGAACCCAAACACGAAATCAAGAGCTGCCCCCAAGTCCGAAGACTGTTGGCTCTCGACATCAAGCATGTCTGACTCTTCCCCTGAGTCGGAAGACACATAGCCCATCGTGGGCAAATCAGCCGACGCCTCCCATGGTGTCGGAACACCAGGGGAATCAGAAAGTGGCCTGTTTCCAATCCCGGGAGGCGGCGCCATAGGGGGCACCTGGAAACCACTCACTGCCTCGCTGGAAGCAACGGGAAGGCTCTTTGACAGAACCTGAGTGAGTAAGGAGAGGGCCTCCCTAAGCTCACTGTCCGTACTGACCGGTTCGACAGGGGAACGAACCAGCAAAGTGGCTTCACCTCTGACCCTCTTAACCAGCGAAGGGTCACGATCCTCCAAAACACCTGACGTGGGACAACGGGCGGCAGCCGAAATGTCTGAAGGCAGACGTGTATAGGGGTGTGACACACCCCGAGGATCACCATAGCAGGAACTCATGAGAGTCACCGCGGACCTCTGCAGGGCAGAAGGTCCAGGCTGCACAAAAGAATTTGGTCCCCCAAAACTGGTCGAGTGGCCAGAATGAGTGGACGGAAACGCCACAGAGTTCATAGTGTCCCACTAAGAACAACCGAAACCAATGACAACTGTGGTGCTCAACGGCGCAGAGACCACAGGAGAGGGTCCGGCCTGCTGCCACTTCCAACTTCGCCGAGTTGAAGTCAGGAAGGCTGAGGCCGATACCCCCACGTCTACACAACCAGACACCGCAGCAGACCGCTGCAGGTATAAAACTACTGTGCTCAATGGCTGAGAGGACACAGTAGGGGGTTCAGTCGGCAGCCCCATCTGACTTCGCCGAGTGGAAGTCTGGGAAGGCTGAGGCCGAAACCCCACAACACACTACAGACATCCCTGCAGACCCTGGCAGGGAGAAGCTGAGGCCGGCTAAAAATGGTGCCCAATGATGTTGTAGACGGAACAGCAGTAGCAGCAGATACGACGGGAGCTGTTGGAACTGGCGGAAAAGCAGAGAGAGCCACCAAGCTCGGCCTCCAAAGGAGGAGTCACAACCCTAGTGACAGCCTCAGATGTCGACTGGAGAGGGCGCATAGTCCCGGAACCAGGCATCTCTACACCAGAAATCCAACAGCTCCTGCAGTATCCACCACGGTAAAACACTGCACATTCCCCATGGAAGGGGAATAACTCTCACCAGACATGGTCGAATCGGGAAGCCCCGAAACGACAGTGGTCCCCACCTCCTGCTGGTGCGGAGGGGGGCAGCACATCCCCACGGAGGGGGCGCAATTCTCACCAGACGTGGTCAAATCGGGCGACCCCGAAATGATAGCGTTCTCCACCCCCCATGAGTGGGAGGAGATGCACATCCCCCATGGAGGGGGTCAAACTGACACCAGATGTGGTTGAGTCAGGGGGTGGGGGTGGGGGGGGGGTCTGATCCCGAAACGACAGGTCCCCCCCCCTCCCCAACAAAAGAAATCCATAAAAATAAATTCTGACCATCAAATATAATCAGTATTCACCCTCCAGATTTTAGTCCTTGAAAAGCCTGAAGATTTTTCAACATTTTTGACAGTCTGCAACCAGGGGCTTTTCTTTAGCCATCGAGCTCATTCCAATGAGGAGTCACATGATATTGTTCTATTGAAATTGACTGAAAAATTTGCAAAAACGATAATTAACCCTTAAGGGCCTGAACAAGTGTCCTGAATTCCCACCAGCCCACATCCTTTATATGTCCAGAGGTCCAGACTGTAACTAGAAACCACTGCATAGATAATTTGTCTATTGACTGCAGAACCTCCTCATAATGGCATGTTAAGGGCACCTATTCTAAGGTTGTAAAAGTCAGAAATAGGACTTTAAAGGTTAAAATAATAAATGTTGATACTGTGTGAATTAGGTTAAGTGATTTTTTTTCAGTGGTAAATTTGGTAACCAATTAACCCTCTACACACTGATGTTGAAAGATCTAATTTAAAGAAGCAAATATTTCCTATATTGCAACTCACGCAATCGAACAAGACTGAATTGGTTAAATTCCTCACCATATTATTGGAAAGATTTACTGTTTAAAACTTTGGTATGTTGATCTTAGAGGGTTAACCCTTTACTGGTAGAGTGCTGGGAACCAATATTTGGGCTTTACTAAAACCACAGGCTGTGACTATAACATCTACACTCTACTGATGGTGGTTTCATATTGACTCTGGCAAGAATCAAATTTTGTTGTTGACACCTTGCTCAGCCACTTTTGATTGGATAGTGCCTCTTCGCACTATCCAATCAAATGTAACAGAGCAATATATGGTGAAAGGAAATCTGTGGTCAAGAAAAATGTAGCACTCTTCCAGTTAAGGGCCTAATTCCAACTTTGATAACTTTTTAATGCAAAGGAACAGATGGCTCAACATGCATTGTTTAGGTAAACTCAAAACTTGTTTTCTAAGTACTTTGTCAGTTGTTTTAAGGCAAGTCTTGGCTGCCTACAGGTAGACAGCCAAGACTTGACTAGAAATAACTGCAAAGCCACAGGAGGTAGACTTTCAAAGTACAGCAAAAATGTATAAAAATCTCCAGGCCCTTAAGGGTTAAGGAGGTTCTATTGTTACATCTTCGCAATGTGGACTGATTTAATGGAGATGGAAAATTCTCAGTTGAGTATTTCACAGGAATTAAAAAATGATTTCTGACTCCTGAAAAGTGGAAATCTACATTATTTCAAAAGACTTTTATGTATAGAAGATTCAAAATTAACTCAAATGAGTTGAGGAGATCTGTGGTCTGATTTTTAACTTTTTTAGGCCTTATCTCCAATTGTGATACCTGTAGCTGATTTCATTCAAAATAGAATTTCATCACAGACTTTTTGTGCTAACCATCTCTTAAAGAGCTTACAGGAAGGTCATTCCAATGAGGAGCTCACATGATATGGTTTTGTTGAAATTTTTGACAAATACTTTGTTTTTGACCACTTAACCCTTTACCTAATGTAACGGCCAAAACCGGCCAGCGCTATTCTCAAAAATCAACAATTAATTTTCATTATTTTTTTCATTTTTTGTCTCAAAAACATAGGTTATGACCCCTCGTTGGAACGAGCTCGTTCCAACGAGGGGTCATAACCTATGTTTTTGAGACAAAAAATGAAAAAAATTAGTTATTCAAGAATTTTTTTTGCAAGTGTCGTCTGCTTTTCATGTTAGGTAAAGGGTTAATTTGTAAATTACGTGGGGGTAAAGGGTTAAGACTATTGTTACATTATCTTGTGTGACAGAAGTATGTTATTACAGTGTAGCACTCTAGAGCAGTTGGTGTTGGGAACAGGCAGTGATGAAGAAAATTGAATAAGAAAATACTCAATTAAATTAAAAGCCCTTTCTGTTCAAGCAAAATGGTTGCAAAATCTTCAGTTGGAAAATCAATTTGATTTCAATCTGGCCGCATATTCAGTAGCATTCGGTCTATCTGGTTCAGAGCTGAATGCCTGCATAATGTGATAATGGAGGTTCATAATTGTATTCATATGGTTATTCTTTAATTCAGAGTTTAAAATGATATTTGGTTTCCCCATCATCCTGTTTCTTGAATTTGTTGCATGTAATTAAGTAAATATAGTTAAGGTTAAACAGTTAGTTTACCATAAGCTGTGGTAGGGTTTAGCAGTTTTGGTAAACCAAAAAACTCTTCGGAAATGAAAACCTATGAATAACTGTTTAACCCATAAAATATTTACCAAATTACATTTTACACTCCAAATTAACGAGTAACCATAGGAATCCGATTTCAGACCTTGGTTATCCCATTATAAGGTATTCAGCTGCAATCTGTATGGACTGAATCCTACCATACTGTGCTCCAGAATGAAATCAAATTGGAGATGCTGCAACCATTTGGCCTTAATATGAAGGACTTTGAACTGGTTCAGTGCTAGAAGCAACTTTTAGGGCTGTACTGAAAAGTGCTGAAAGCCACTTTAGTGGCTTTACCCTATGTGCATTACCTGTTATTTACAGAATAGAAAAAAAATGTTCATCTAAAATTGTTTTGTTATAATTTATTGGAGAGTGCCAATGGGCACTGTCCAATAAACAGTAACAAAACAATTATTTATGAACAAAATCTTGCTCAGCTTATGTGTCCCTTACTGGTAGCATTGATCTTTGAGAAAAAATACTTTTGTTAATAAAACACCTTTGAAAAGTAATTAAGCACTCCACTAGGGGGCACGGTGGCTCAGTTGGTAGAGGTGCAGGCTGCAAGCCGAAGCCGAGAGGTCCACGGTTCGAATCCCACCTGCAGCAACCGCATTGTGTCCTTGGGCAAGACACTTCACCTCCATTGCCCACATGGGGGCACAGTGGCGTTGTGTACTAAAGTGTACTGCACATTGATGATGCACCTGTCTTCAACCAAAGCTAACCATGCATGTGTGGAGTTAGTATGTTGGGGAGCTGACAGTTGCTTGCCATTGCTTGGTGATTCTCTCCAGCTTCCTCCACCTGTAAAACTGTCATGGTCTTGATTAGCCATTGCACAGAAATATGTGACCTTAAACATCAATAATAAATAATAAATAAATAAATAGCACTCCACCAGTTAATTAAGTATTTTTTATTTGTCTTTTATGTATGCATGATAAAAGCACCACTATTAGCAAAGCAGTATTATATACTCACAGCTAAAATTGCATTGCCATCATGTAACTGTATTGATTTGTCCAGTAAAGCCAATTTATCTTCTTTAGATCTGTATAATTCTAAGGAATATCTCTGAAAAAAAAATTGCTGGAAATATTTATACACTTCTCATCTGTCACAATTACCAACAAAATGGGTGCCATACAAGGACAAATATCACCAACCAAGCCTCCTCTACCATACAGACCCATGAATAAGCACAAGGGGTGCATGAAGTAAAGGAGGGCAACAGTATATGGGTGGGCTTATTATTATAAGAGTTATTATTCAAGAGTTCAATCCAGCAGGAGAAATTGGCATGCAAAGTTGACACAAATGTTAGGTGACTCGGTGAATCCATAACAAAGATGCATTTACCCTTTACCTAACTAATTGGTAGCATTACAAACTGAACAGTTGAAAAAAAAAAACAACTTCAACAAAACCATATCATGTGACCCTTCACTGGAATGGGCTCATTGAAAAAAAAAATTAAAATAACAAATTTTGACAGTATGTGTGTTGAGTAAAGCATTATTTTTGGTGTAACAGCTTACATGTACCAGTCAGGCTGTCATCAATGGTGTCATGACAAAGTCAAGGACTGGGCTTATTTACAAGGGACAACAGCTAACATTCCAACACTTTCGAAAATGTATTATATTTCAACAATTTTTAACCATTTTTTGACCCATTGTTATTTTAAATTGTTTAAGAAAATAGGCTAACAACAGTTAGCATTTCAATACATGTTCGAAAACAGTCTTCAAAACAAACTAATTATAAGGACAGACAGTGGATATGTTCATTTTGATTAAATTGCAATTTTTTCCCATAATGCAACTAGGAAGATAACTAAATTAAATCTGGCTGAACAGATCTCACTGAGCTCTGTCAAACAAGATTAAATTGGTCAAATTCCTAGTTTGCATTGTGGGACAAAATTGCTACTTGAAATTTTGGTATTCTGACATCAGTGTATTGGAGGTTTGATCAGTTTTCATGGCAGTATACAAACAAGTTGACATTTCTTATACATGTATTCCAAAAGATTAAAACTGTCAGCAAAATTTTAATTCTACTATAACTACCACACCAAAACAACATGCCTGCTCCTTATTAATCTCTCTTCTTGAAAAATGGCAATTTGAGGGTTTTTTTCCAAGGATAAACATCCGAAAAAGCCAAAATGTGAAGGCCAGTGAATCACTGGAAGGGTACAATTTCTCTCCTGCTTGCACGAACATACTAAGGGTTGGCACAGCCAAACCTTTGCAGGTTGGCTCGTCCCCTTGTGAGCTGCCATCAGTTAAACTGACATCAGGTCTTGTTTCCAAGGCTGTTATTGATGAGTATAAAATGATGACTTATTATTCATTAGCAATGTACTTGGGCTTGCAACAGCCAAACCTACAAAGGTTGCCAACCCCCTACTCCCTCCCCCCCCCCCCCCCCCCCCCCCCCATGGTGAGATGGCATAATTCAAACTGACAGGAGTCCTTGCAAATGACTTATTATTTATTAGCACCTCTACCTCAACCAAAACAGCCTCTGAGGAAACCAAGTACAACATGGAAGGAGAAACATCAGATGAAGATAATTTGTAAACAGTTGATTCTGCTGACAAACCTCTTGGGATGGAAGAAGTATGATAAGAAACGTTCATGGGAGATAATGTCAGCATATAAGGATCCAAGCCCAAAACAAATGGTTGAACCTTAGTCCAATGTTTATCCAATTTTTCACAAGCATTTTGTGGGTTAGAGTCAGTGCAGGTCAAGCAAGAATGATGGTTATCACTGCTTGACTTCTTGGTAAAACAGATTGAGCAAACAGTTTTCATTTTCCAAAAATATGAATGCACGAATTCTGTGAATGAGAAAAGCAAAATGGTAAATTTTGAATGAAGCACTTTGCAGAACTATAAGTAATGTATAAAAAGATATTATACACCCATAATAGTCGATAACACCTTTAATACCAAAGATATATAGAAAATAAAAATCAACAAGGAATTCAATTACGCTTTCAAATAAAAATATAGAAATTTTGTTAAAGCATACCTCGAAAATCTGCCCTTTAAAAACAGACAACATTTCCGTATTAAACCAAAGAAGGCAAAAGCCTAGACAAACTAGACCAAGGCCCAATTTGAGGGGGATATCCCAAGACTGGTTCTTATACAACAAATCGGGTCTAACATAAAAAAGGAAATAATGTTCATAAAAAAATATTTCAAATAAAAGGCCCCACAGGGCCTGAAGTGCTCACCTTGAACAGAACCCAATATAAACAGAATCCAGGATGAATCTACATTAAGCAATCAATCTCCATAGGATCCATTGTCAATTCTTGAACCCATCAGGAGTGACTAAAATAGTCCAAGCCTCATGCCTTTTCTTCAGTTAATCATAATGTAAAAAGTGGAGCACCCCTATGGTGCCCCTTGGTACAACATATGTGGATTAATCTTAGTTACACACCTCTAGAGGGTACTTAATAAAATATTTCTAATTCTTCAACTACATGGCAAATTCCGGCTCTCATAGGGTGCCCAAATATTAACCCAGGCACTCAATTTGAACAAACTTGAATCTCACCCCACTAGAGATGTTGTATACCAAATATGAAAGCACTCTGACTGGTGGATCTGAAGAAGAAGATTTTTGAAGAAATTTCCTCTTATTGCAGTAAGTTAAAATTTGGGCTACCACAGGGAGTCCAAATATTAACCCTGATACTCAATTTGAACAAACTTGAATCTGACTCCCACTAGAGATGTTGTATTCCAAATATGAAAGCACTCTGGCTGGTGGATCTGAAGAAGATTTCTAAAGAAAGTCCCTCATATTGCACTAAGTTAAAATTTGGGTTTCCATAGGGAGCTCAAATATTAACCCGGGTTCTTGATTGTACCAAACTTGAATCTGACCCCCTAGAGATGATGTAAACCAAATATGAAAGCATTTCGACTGGTGGATCTGAAGAAGAAGATTTTTAAAGAAATTTTCTCATATTGCACTTTTTCAAAATTCAGGCTCCCATAGGGAGACCAGATATTAACCCAGGCACTCGATTTGAACAAAGTTGAAACTGCTCCCCTAGAGATGTTGTGTATACCAAATATGACAGCATTCTGACTGGTGGATCTGAAGAAGCAAATTTTTTTAAAAATTTCGTCATATTGCGCTAAGTTAAAATTGGGGCTACCATAGCGAGCCCAAATATTAACCTAGGGACTTGGTTTGAACAATCTTGTTTACCATTCAGTTCTACTGGTCCTAAGGATGCTTCACTCCAAATAACAGTTCTTTGTTCTGTGTGGTTTGAGAAATATGGGCATTTGAAAATATTTCTATTTTTAACTCCGGGGGTTCCCACAGGGGCACAGGATTTTTTTTTTTTTTGCACGAGTCAAGTACTTACCAAATTTGGTTCAAATCAGACCATCAGTTCAGAAAATAGAAATTTTGTGCAGGGCAAAAAATCTTGCCCCTTCCATTACAAAGGCAAATATTGCTCGATGAACATCGTTTGAACAAATTTGGTTCTACACCTCAAAAGGAAGCTCCATACCAAATATCAAGTTATTGTACCCACTGGTTCATGAGAAGATTTTTAAAATATTTTGGAGCATTTTCCCCCACCCCCTCCCTATGGGGCTGGGCATGTTGAGTTGAACAAAAATGCAATGCCCCTTCGGGACCATCACTCACACAAACTTTCACTTGAATTGGCCCAGTGGTTTTGTAGAAGTCCAAAGCATAGTGCTGACAGATGTCGACGGACAGACAATGGACGGAGAGCGATTAGATAAGCTTAGCTTAACTACCTCAAGGTGTGCTGAAAAGCCAAAATACGTCGAGAAGCTGGGGTGTAGAAGGGAACGATACATTAAGCAGACATATTAATACACATAATTATAATGATGAATGGTGATTGCCTCAGGGACTGACTCAAAAATTATAAATTTAAAGTAATTTGTATATTTTTATACTTACCAATGGCCCAGACTAGCTGGTACTTAACTCAAAGTTATTAAGGGCTAAACACAAATTTTGAACCCCCCAATCCCCAAAATTTGCTTGCAAAACCGAAAATTAAAAGTCCTATCTGGCCCTCCATACATTTACTCTCCACACATGCGCAGACATCAGGAAGTGACCGGAATTGGCGCCAACATCATTCTTTGTAGAAGAGAGTACTACATAAAAATTCAGCGGGGAGGTATGAGTGCCCACTCATGGGAGGGCCATCTCCGTCTGGGCCATTGGTAAGTATAAAAATATACAAATTACTTTAAATTTATAATATTTTTACACTGTAAACCAATGGCCCAGACTAGCTGAAACGTAAAAAGCTGGAGGGCCTAGGACTTCAGAATTAGTAGATCAACATAGTTCCAATCCTGTATCCAAGGTGAAAGGAAATTAAAATTATTAGGAATTACATGTATGTCTCTCTATACAGTAATACAGAAGACATATCATACAAAAAGGAGCCCAGTTCAAGTAATTCCGTATACTTAGCATGAAAACTATGCTAATTGGATGTAACAAGATCCCCAAAAATTAGGATGGCGTATATGAGAATGAGAGAATATTCCCCACAAACATACGCCATATACAATAAAACTCCAGCTGTATGCAGGATATAATTACAGACAAAACAGCTTCCTTCATAGTTACATACCTATCAAGCCGGAGGAGAGGTAAAAAATCACCTCCCCCTCAGCCCCTCCTTTTTCTTTTGAAGGAATCTTCAAAACGAAAGAGGGGAGTGCTCTGAAATCAGTAAAAAGCGGTACCAAAAAACAATATAAATATTCGTAGAACAGGCACTCAGGTATTAATTATTATTAATAAATGGTGCTTAATGCCACTTCAGAGGCAAAGGCTATAGCGACAATCCTGGTAATTAATATCGCCCGCTATATAACGTACACCGGCGTCGGCATACGCAAATAGGTAAACAACCGGAGATATAATATATAACATACACATGTCCAATAGAAGCATAATGAACGATCTCTGGAAAGTGACGCACTTCCGAGGTAACCCACAGGTGACCCCATTCAGGCGTACAATAAATTCCAGTAACAACACTCCCCGACATGTACTATCCGATATCTATGACACTATAAACATACGAATATACAAGAGTGTAAACAAGGTGTATTCGATTGAGTACCGACATTAATAGAAACCTGGATCTAGAAATGGAAGTAGGTATGATTAACAGGCTCGACACGGACCGCCCCCCCCCCCCCCCCCCCGAAATAATTCATAACTTCTAAGGTCCATAACATACAATAATGCGTCTGCCTAATAAATCATTATTATGCGCGTGAGCATTGAAAACCCGCATGTAATCATCTGAATACCAGTTAACTGGCTATGCAGCCTCCGAGGTACACAAAGACTAGCAATTTATTTATGATGAATTATGCACTCGTATATGACATATAGACGAACAATCACAGGAAACCAACAAACTAAAAAGTGGATGGGCCCATGAGGTCGCCACAGAACACGACCCATGAAATACATGTATGTATTTAAACTCATACGAGGCTTGTGGGAAGAAAACTATGTCTTGCCCAATAATTGCCTCTGAACACATTGGCGGTGAAGGAATTCAAAGTCATATCGAACCCTCCTCACCAGCATTACTTAATCATTCTTGTGTTAGTCATAAAATAAAATAGGAACTGCAATGGTTCCCTCACGTCTAACCGATTCCATTAAGCCACTATGGGCGGAAACATTATTTATTTATTTATTTATTTATTGATGTTTAAGGTCACATATTTATGCACAATGGCTAATCATGACCGTGACAGTTTTACGGGTGGAGGAAGCCGGAGTACCCGGAGAGAACCACCGAGCAACAACGAGCAGCTGCCAGCTCCCCAACATCGTAACTCTGCACCGCAGCACAGGCAGGGTTAGATTGGTTGAAGACATGTGTACCATCGACGTGCAGTACGCCTTAGTACATGGCGTCATCGTGCCCCCACGCAGGCAATGGAGATGAAGTGTCTTGCCCAAGGACACAATGCGGTTGCCGCAGGTTGGATTCGAACCGAGGATCTCTCGGCTTGCAGCCTGCACCTCTACCTGCTGAGCCCGCGCACCCGGGCAGAAACATAACAGACACTTGAGAAGACTGATCCAAGGTTTCTGTGACGACAGAGGTGCTACTAGTATGATTCACAACGAGACTGTTTAATCTTAAACATAATCTACTGAATCAACTGAATTGGAGGATATGCGTATCATTCATTCCCATGAGATCGGCAGAGCGTCTACTGCATACGCTCAATGGTCTGGGCAAGGCGACACGAACGATGGAAACAGATTGTTCTGGTGCGTCGCAAACAGATCTATCATGGGGCGATCCTTCTGGTTGAAAATCTGCCCAAATACTCGCTTGTTGAGCGTCCACTCCAGTTGCAACAGGTGACCTTTCCGAGAGATAGAAAGATGAACATGATGATTCATGACGTATAGGAAAATCTTCTCCATTCGTTGGCATAATGGAAATGAATGGGTGCCACCCTGGTTCCCGATGTACGCTACTACTGTCGAGTTGTCCGATCAAATTTGAACATGGATGTCTGTTATTATGTGAATCCAATGTTGTAGCACTAGCCACATTGACATCATTCCTTTGATGTTTATGATTTTCTCTTGGAACCGAGGGTCCCAAAGACCCTGACGCTTCCAGACTGCGGGACTTAGGGTTGTGCCCCAACCCATCTGACTCACATCCGTCATAATCGTGAAAGCAAGATCCGGCAGTTGCAGCGGAACTCCCTGAGTTAACCACTGAATATCTGCCCAATTTGAACCCTTGTTTTACTAGATCCATTAAAACAATACTGGTTCAAGCAAAAGTGTCATCACACTCCAGTTCTGAGTAAAAAATATCTGGAGGGGCTGTGCGCGCAGACGACCCATCGGAATGAGATCCACAGCCGCTCCACACAGCTCAAACAATCGCATGAATTCCCTCACTATTAATCCATCTGAGTGTAGACAAAAGCAAGCATAACAACTGACAAACTTCGCTCTGGGTAATGGCAGACGAACCAGATTGTTGTGAGTCTGGAAGCTCATTCCCAAGTGAATGAATGACTTGGACGGAGCTAGATCCAACTTCTTCTCATTTACGATGAAGCCGAGACGTCGGAGCAAGAGAAGCAGACTCAGAACATCGTTCTGAAGAATACTTTTGTTGTTGTATCTCTGAAGAATGTCGTCCAAGTAAGCCGACGTTACCGCAGACAAATGAGCTCGGAAGTGAGACATTACTGAGTTCATTATTCGAGTGAACGCCCAGGGTGCTAGATTCAGACTGAAGCACATCGCTCGGAACTGATATACTATCCCTTGAACGTCAAACCATAGGTACTTTCTGAATGCCGGATGTACCAGGACATGAAAGTACGCATCTTTTAGATCTATGCTTGCCGCATAGTCGTTCACTCGAATGCTCGCCCTTACTGACCGAATGGTCTCCATATAGAACTTTGGAGCTACGAAAAGTTTATTTATCCAGCTCAAGTCTATCACCGGTTGGAACGAGCCGTCTACCTTCAGTACAAGAAAGAGGTGACTGTAGAATCCTAGAGAATTTTGATTCTCGATGACCTCTATTGCTTCCTTTGCCAAGAGAGCCTGTACTTTCGATAGGAGAGACTCTCTTTTGCAAGGATTTGACAGAAGATTTGTCCACCGTGGACATCTTGTTAGTGGTGGTTTAGGATGAAACTGGGACTTCAGAGTAATAGAAGCAGACTCTGAACATCGTTCTGAAGAATAATTCTGTTGCTGTGACCCTGTAGAAGGTCGTCCAAGTAAGCCGACGTTACCGCAGACAAATGAGCTTGTAAGTAAGACATTACCGAGTTTATTATTCGAGTGAAATGCCCAGGGGGCCAGATTCAGACCAAAGCACATTGTTCTGAACTGATACACCTTCCCTTGTATGGCGAACTGCAGGTACTTTTAGAATGCCGGATGTACGAGGACATGAAAGTACAAGTATGCATCCTAAGATCTATGCTTGCCGCATAGTCGATCACTCGAACGCTTGCTTTTACCGACTGAATGATTTCCATAAATTAACTTTTGGAGCCATGATAAGCTTGTTATCCAGCTCAAGTCTATTACCGGTCGGAACGAGCCGTCTGGCTTCGTACGAGGAACAAGTGACTGTAAAAATCTTGAGAATCCTGATTCTCGACGACCTGTATTGCTTCCTTTGATATATAATATAGCTTCCTTTGATAAGAGAGCTTATACCTCCGGTAGGAGAAACTCTCTTATGCAAGAATTTGATGGAAGATTTGTCCAACGCAGACAACTTGTTAGTGGGGTTATTACTCGGAATGATAGCCGTAAGCCGTCTGAGACTACACTTCTCACCCACTGATCTTCCGTGATTATTATCCATTTTTTTTGCGGATCTTGATAACCTTCCGCCAACTGGCCAGCAATAGAGGTCTAAACCATCACCTGTATGAACCACGTCCTCCCTGCGAAAACCTCGTCTCGTCGGCCTAGGGGCGTCTGACCTATAATCCCGATCAGATCTATGCCCCTTTCCCGAGTTGCTATACTGACGACCTCCAGAGTAATTATAAGAGGGTTTCTTGTACCCTCGTGAGGAGTTTCTTTTTGACAATTTTTGTCTGGAACGCCCTCCTTACTCTTGTCTGTTGAAGTGGGTCGTTGTACACTGACTTCAAAAGCAGAGCACTAGATGCTTTCTTAGTAGCCTGTTCATAGACTAACGAAAGCTAGTCATCGAAAATAAAATGTCCGGAACCTGGTGCATTTCGGAGAGAGCTTTTCACCTTGTCATCTTATCAGTGATGACGACGCAAGGGCAGTGTCACATCTGATTAACTCCGGATTAGCCACTGTTAGGGCAGAGTTATATGTGGTATACATAACTGCCCTGGAAAGAACATTAAGAGAGGTACGAACGTCCTCAAATTCCTTTCCCTTGAGATGTTGTGCCATAGCTCTTGTAAGGTGATCTGTGTAAGACATAATGTCCAAATTCGCTCTATTTGAAGAAATTGCCATCTCAATTGTGTCTGAGTGAATAGTGAATGATTCAGGTAAGGATACCTCTAGATCCCCGGCCTGCTCATCCAAACGCAGAAGAACTCTCTAAACATCTTCCCCGACCGTTATTAAATGAACGTGGTCCAAAAAACGGTATGTATACGGAAGATGAAGATAAGAAACCACCTTCTTCCTTGGACTCAAGAGGATAAATATGGCGGTGTCTATATGGCATAAGGCCTGCATAAACTGAACCAGGAAAGAAAGGACTTCCTCCTTTGTCCGGATAAAGTCTGCACCTAACGACGCCAGCAGTTTCTCTCTTAGCGTCGCTGCATTCTGATTCGACGGAACAAAATCAGGGTAGTATTGATGGATGAAAGCCATCGCAACCATGTACTGTTCTGAAAGGGAAGGGTAATCCTCTTCCTTATCCCTTTCACCATCCGAGAGAATCAGTTGCGAATCTCGGTCCATTGCATCTGCATGAACAGACGACTGGATCAACCCAGTACCGTCCAACAGCTCAGATTCTGTGCAATCTGCGACAGCAAGTCCGTCATCGAGGCCTGAGGAGCAGTGATCTTCCGTTCCTTAGCCACATGCTGCCCCTGGGACGGTGTGTTGGAAACAGATCATTTCTCTGAACGTCCCAATGATCAAGGCCTCATCTCCCTAGCTACCGGATGGTCCAACTTCATGGGGAAAGAGTGGTTCCTTCTTCGTGCAACAGGCTGGATATCCGAAGTCGGGTAGCTAGGATGCAGTCATGTGTGCTTAAATAACGTAGCGGAGGAAGCCATAACTGAAGCCAATCCTGGTTGCAGACTAGACGGAGCGTCCCGAGTGGCGGGCGGACATATGCTCCATCTCGTGCAAGTTTCCAACCAGAAAACTTCATTTTGGCCTTGTGAAACGTTAGAGGAGGAAGCCTTGACTGCAGCGACCCCGGCTGCAGACTAAACAGAGCGTCCCAGGTGGAGGGCGGACATATGCTCCGGCTTGTGCAAGTTTCTCAAAACATCTGACACCATACGTTGCTAGATTAGAGAGGGGGGGCCTCTCCCTCTCGCGGCCTATCAGACCTCGCCGAGTACAAGAATTTGCTGACTTCCTCCCTATTTCCGTCGTTGCTGGGTGAGCCATTTATATTATAGTGCTCGCTCTACCCAATCTACTTCTTAGACTGCAACGGACTTACCCGGCGTCATGGTACCCATGGATGGAGTACCGCTTCACCGGTTGAGCTAGCTGCTTGCAAGAGATTAAAACCTTTAACAACTCTTGCAATAATGAGCACTGCAGCTAGCTCTATATGCTCCATGAAGCGCGACAATGGTAGCACACTTGGATGGTTGTCAGAATATCATCACCATGTTCATGTTCCTCTGAAATAGAAACTGACAGAATGAATTAAAACGCAGTGAGAGGCTCTGATCCTCAGAACCTCACCACCAACAACGTACCGCAACACCCTACTCCAACATCAGTCATCCCAGTGCAACACAAGAATGACAAGAGTCCGCAGGAGCGTATCAACTAAAGTCGATATCAGTCATCCAAACTCCACAACAATATATAAATATAACTGAGATACATGAATAATAGTAATCATAATTGAATTCAAAATATTTTTTGTAAACGCCCAAGTTCCCGAAGGGAACATTAAGAGCCCAAGGGCATCCCGATAGAGCCTGAGTGTGGACAAAATCCTATTTTTTTTAGCTACACTACCGGAATAACAATCCATGTATCCTACAGTATACTATAGTAACAGAATATAAAAAACTACCTATATATGAGGACGTTGACAATGTAAACAATGTCAATGTAAACAAGACATCAGGCACACAAGAAGGCCCACAGTCAGAACCAACTGAAATGCTATCAGATGCAAAGCTAGATCTTCATATGAAGAAAAAACGATACATCGGATAGAATATGCAAGACTAAATGGCCCAACACCCCTAGGGTGAGGACGTAACCCTGGGGAAGAAACAGAATAATATTCTGTAATAAATGTTAAACTCCCAAGAAATTTAATAAAAAATTTCAATAAAAATAGCCAAAAAGCTTAAGAGTTTAACAGGAAGGGTTCATGGCCGGATAGGGAAGGAATACTTTACAAACAGTGGAATAATCATTTTTAAAAATGATGACGTCAGGCATATGTCCCGAAATTGGGAAACATAAAATAATTTTATAAATATTATAAAGTTACAGCCCTGAACATGCAAAACCACCATTGAACACTTCCTTCATCCAATAACAGCCTTGTATTCACCAATTCTTGCATTGATTTGTGTCTGGCATCCTCAAAAAAGGAGATTTTAAAGCACAGATGTCATTTCATTGTTGATGACTTTAGGGCCAAACAAAGAATGATGTTGACGCCAATTCCGGTCACTTCCTGACGTCTGCGCATGCGTGGAGAGTAAACATATGGAGGGCCAGATAGGACTTTTAATTTTTGGTTTTGCAAGCAAATTTTGAGGATTGGGGGGGGGGGGGGGGGGGGTTCAAAATTTGTGTTTGGCCCTTAATAACTTTGAGTTAAGCACCAGCTAGTCTGGGCCATTGGTTTACAGTGTAAAAATATGGGTGACACATGATTCTGATTTATACAACATAATTCAGAAAGCACAATCTTGAATGAAATGTCTGTCTGCCAACTTCTTATCATTTTGTATCTTCTAATTCATGTTTCTTCTTGATCTAGCATTTGATAGACAACAAATTATGGACATTTCAGATGGCTGAGAAAACAGAACTGTTTACACTGGGCCAAAACAAAAGAATGGTTACTGGTGGTATTAGAGGACACTTCTCTGGCACTGTACAAGCACAGCCGATATGTATGGGGGCCCATAAAGGACTCTAGTTTTTTGGTTACCTTGGCTTAATTTTTTGGTGTGGGGGTTCTAAATTAAGTGTTTGGCCTGAATTCTATCTAACTGAGTGCCAGCATGGTGGATAAATATACTCCAGGATCGCATTGCAAGTAAGAAGGTTGACTGTTGGAGGATGAAGATTCTGTGATGAACTGACAGAACCAATGTGCTGGGAAAATCGAGTCCATGACAATGGAAACTGCAAAATCTGAGCTTCCATTGTGGGTAAGTTGAGGTGAAATCAAGCAAAAAGTCCCTAAATGAGGCTTATTGAAAGAGAAAAACTTTCTTCCTCCAAAGAGTTTGATAAAATTGCTCAAGACTAGATACAGAAGAGCCTCTCAAGTAGGATGTAGCAAGAAATCTCCTTTGGTTAGGGGAATGTCTATAGTAAGGCAATGACGATATCCCCATCATTGGATGATGGTGTGCCCAATTACGAGTCTGATTGT
This sequence comes from Pictodentalium vernedei, assembly GCA_031216915.1. Lineage (NCBI taxonomy): Eukaryota > Metazoa > Mollusca > Scaphopoda > Dentaliida > Dentaliidae > Pictodentalium > Pictodentalium vernedei. The sequence continues at coordinate 158,072,594 of CM062292.1, forward strand.
CTCAGTGATTGACCATGAGACTAATAAGAACAGCTGCTACTTGGATCAAGGAAATCAATCCAGTGAGCAGTAGGATTCAATTAGGGGAGGTGAAAAAGTGGATGATGGCGCTAAGTATCTGGTCAGTTATGCAAAGAAGTCTTAGCATAACCATCATATGGGAACATATGCATTCTTAGGTAAGCAAAAGCGAAATATGAACTCACACTGCAGTAGTTGTTTACTAATAGCCAATGAAATGAATGCATATCTTACTGAGTAATTGCCACTTTTGAACAGTGAAGTCTGTGCCGGGGTATCTGGAAAGAGTTCTAAAGTTCTTGAGGCAAAAACTGCCAATAGACGGCCTGATCTGAAGATTAAACATTGTATGTATTGTAGGGTAGTCTCTTAAGTCTATAAAAGGCACATAATTGACTTTGGGATAGACATTTAATGTTGTAGTCAGTTCATCGTCCAAAATTAAGAGGCATTTATGAAACAAACCCTCTCTCCCAAAAGATGACAATAAATAGAGCTTCTGTATCTGCTCTAACAAGAGGAGAATGTAGCTGAAGAAATACAAAGCCAAAGGAAACTTACTAAATGGGAAAGATACACTTAGAACCCTTGTAGATATATATAAATGAGTTCAGAAGAACTTTAGGCAAACTGAAATGCAGATAACAGTTAATGAAAATGGGTAACAAAAATGAGGACATAAACAATGTTAAAACATAATTTAACAAGTCACTTCTCTGAATAAAAAAGGTGATAAACAAGAGCAACGCAAAGCATGGCATATGCCCCCCAAGGTGTCATAAAAGGGTAAGTAAGTCTTAGACTAGACACCAACAATGCATAATAAAAAAATAAAACTGATTCTAGCTGGAACAAAACGAAATACTGAATTGGCTAGCTGGACCAAAATCGAAAGGAAGCCTCCTCTGGACACCAATAATGCATAACCAAAAAATTAAGTTAATTCAAGTCAGTATTCATTAGTCATTGGGTGGAAACCAACTTCAAGATAGTCACAATGGAAGCCATAATGAATTGGCCACCGATGACCAGCTTGGTTCAGCTGACTGGTCCAACAATGAAAGAAAGCTTCCTCTAGGCAACAACAATGCATAATCAAAAAATAAAATTGATTCGAGTCAGCATTCATTAGTTATTGGATTGAAACCAAATTCAATATGGCCACCATGATGGCCATATTGAATTGGCTAGCTGTTCCAAAATCGAAAGGAAGCTTCCTCTAGACACCAATAATGCATAACCAACAAGGGGTGGGGGTGTGGGGGGGGGGGGGGGCACCCTGGGGCATACCCCCACAGTGCATACCGCCAAACAATGACAAGAGAAGAAATGAACCATGATACTGTGAAAGCTATTCCCATAAACAATATTCATATTCCAAATTTCATTGAGAGCCGCTAAGCCCATACCAGAGATAAGGGGCAAACAGACAAAAAATTGGCTACTTTATGAGGCAAACTGCAAAATGATTGTCTTTGTTTTACAATAAGGTAATGGGGAAGGCCAGAAACACCTCAGACCATCCGCATAAGAGATGTGGAACAAAGACATAATGCCACATGTTGGGAGGTGATTTGCATGTATTTTCTTCATTTTACTGCAGGGACATGAATCAATTGAAAGCCTTTCCCATAAACAATCTGCATTCCAAATTTCATTGAAATCTTATAACCCGAAACTGAAATATGAGGCGAACAGACAAAAAATTGGCTATTTTTTTAGGCAAACAGCGAATTTTCAAAGTTAAAAAGGGGGATAAGTCTAAAAATTGAAAAGTTAGAAATATTATTATCGACTCACTTGAAAGCCTTTCCCATAAACAATTTTCATTCCAAATTTCACTGAGATCCAATAACCCAAACCAGAGATACGAGGTGAACAGACATAAAATAGAATATTTTTGTATATTCAAAGGGCCATTACTTACAGAAAAATATTCCAACAGCCAAACGGCTGATGCCGCTTAAAGATCTTATGATAATGAACATCTGTATCAAATTTCATTGAAATCTGAGCAGTAATGTTGAAGTTATAACGCAAACAGACATCTGAGTGCAGACAGACAGATGTATGGACGTACGCATGGACAGGCACAATCCAGAATACCCCCTTTTTGAAAAATGGTGGGGGTAAAATAAAATTGATTCGAGTCAGCATTCATTAGTTATTGGATGGAAACCAAATTCAATATGGCCACCATTCGTTCAGTTCAATAAATAAAAATTTTCTCCTGGTCTGGGTCCCCCCTACACCACTGATAATAACACTCTAGCTGGCCACTGATTTGTCACGATTCTCAGGTGAGAAGGCCTTGATTAACCATGTGCTCCCACCTTTTACTCAAGCCTCTCCTCTCCTTCCAACAGTAAGAAATGACATACCACACCACATTCTTCCCAGTCTTTTCGGTAAGCATACTAACCATCTCCTTTGTGTCAACCAACATCCACACATCCACCATCATTCTCCCACCCCACTTCCCCATTATTCTCCAACTAAATCTTATTCTGTTAAGACTCTTATTTTGGATATTCTAAAAGGAAGTGTTCCAGGATCTCCACTACCCATCAATTACTCATTGTTTTTTGGCACTCCTTTTCAGTGTCTTTCACAATTTTCCCCCAAAGCTCCAATAACCATGATAGTCGATCTCAGATTGCTGAATACAGAAATTTTATTCAATTAACAGGGCTATCGAATTAAGAAATATGCATTAAGTGGGCTCTGCTGTATACAACTGCAGTGTTGTGAATTAGTGAAAAAATAATATACCATACCTCTCCACTGATCATACATTTCAGTGTTTCGTCAACAGAAAGTTTACACCATTTGTCATCTTCTGCATCCTACAAAATGCAAGTGAGATTCAATCATTAAAATTTCACAATCTAAATGAAAGAAAATTTTAATTGGTGGAGTGGTGAATTATTTTTCAAAGGTAATTTATCACAAGAATATTTTTTTTAATGGGAGCCAAAGTTTAGCCAGGTTTTATTCATAATAATTGTTTTGCAACAATTTAATGGAGTGTCATTCAAATGCTCCAATAAATTGTAACAAAACAATTTTATCTAAACATTTTGTTCTTTATTAATTTATTTATTGGGGTTTAATGACCCTTTCAACAGCCAGGGTCACCTCATGTCAGAAAGTTTTACGATTATAGGAAGCACAAGTACCCAGAGAGAACCGCCAATTAATGGTGAGAAACTGTAAGACTCCTCAACGTACTAATTCCACACAAGGAGGGTTAGCATTGGTTGAAGACAATTACACCATTGACGTGCAGTATGCCTTTGTACACGGTGCCACAGCACCTTCATGTGGGCAATCAGGATTAAGTGCGGTGCACAAGGACACAATGCAGTTACCTCTGGTGGGGATTGAATATTTTGTGGACCTTTTGGTTTGAAATTCAATGCTGTAACCACTGAGCTAACGTGCTCCTATTTTGTTCTTTGCTGCTGAGTAAACAGTATACTATAATTAAACATATAATCGAAAGCCCCCAAAGTGTCTTTAACCACTTTTCTATAGAGCCATGATAGCCGCTTCTAGCATTCAATCAGTTAACTCTTTACCTACTGAATTGCCAGCATCCACCCGCGTAATATGCAAATTGAGCAGTTGAAAAAATTATATTTTTCAAAATATTTCAACAAAACCATATCATTTGACCCCTCATTAGAACGAGCTCACTGGAATGAGCTCATTGAGCTCATTCCAATGAGGGGTCACATGATATGGTTTTGTGGAAATTTTTTGAAAAATTAAAAAAATTATATTTAGAATAATAAATTTTGAAATCATCTGAGTTGGGTAAAGGTTTAACCTTTTATGTACAAATATGTTATCACCAATATGTGTTGGTAGAAAAACTTGTATCAAGCCAAGATAGTGTTCATAAGGTATCGCGACAAACCCTTTAGGGCAAGTCACAATATGTAATAGGAACACCATCAAGGCTTGATGCAAGTTTCTCAATCAACACATAGAGGTGCAAATTCACCATATCATAAACCTACTCGGTGGTAATAATCAATTTATCTTACAATATTCCTCCATTTCTTGACTTATTCGCTTACATTTTGACAACCATTTTGCATCTCTGGAATGAGTTTTTATGGATGAAGATCATGATGATGTCATGGTATTATGTTTTTGAGCTATGCATGGCATAATTCACATTCATTGTTCCACTTGTACTGTAACCACCAAAGTTTACTACAGTAATGTTTCAATTGTATATTTTCTTGTTTCATGTATTATGTTTAACGCATGAGAGGCATAAAAAAAAATATGATCCCTCTGTTAACTGGTAGAATTCTAGATTACCATCGATAAGCGTGATTGGTAACAGGAGTGTTTTTTTCAAAGATATTATCTTCTCAGTAGAGGGAGCCACTGTTTAGAAAGATTTTGTTTCTAAATAATTGTTTTGTTATAACTTACTGGCACTCCAAAAAATTGTAATGAAAGAATCTTAAAAGAACATTTTCGGTCATACAGCTTAGCAAACAACAAGATAATGCATACACTGTAAAGCCAATAGAATGGTTTCAGCACTTTTCATTAGAGCCCTGATAGTGGCTTTTATCACTCAATCAGTTAAATATTCAATATCTTAATTTAATACACTGTCACGTTTCACATGTTTTTTAGGCTAGGTGAGAAGAAAACACAAAATTTTCCCACAAGTAAGACAAAACCCCAAAAAGCTATCAAGTACAGAAATGCAAGGAGGTGTCTCATATATGAACAGATTATCTCTTAACAAACTCCTGTTTATACTCAAGAAGGCTATTTAAATCATTAAAGTTAAAAAAAACAATGACAAAAAAGAAAATCCAGATATAATTATCATACAAATGTGCTACCAACTGTTTAACAGATAAAACCAGCAGCAAATGGAGGAAATTCAATTGAGCTGAAGGCAAAATAAAATGTCTTACTGCAAGTGATAATTTAATGGGAAAAAGGTCAATATCTTGAAAAAATGAGAATGAGGTAACACACATTACTGACACTGGTCAAGCTCCATCAGTGACATGATCTATTCGGGTGAACAGTGTCAGCCAGGGTGTGTGCGTGTGTGTGTGTGTGTGTGTGTGTGTGTGTGTGTGTGGGGGGGGGGGGGGGAATTCCAGAGCCCCTACACCAATACAAACTGCCACTTATAATTTACAACCCTCATACTCAAAAGACGGCCTCTGGAAGATCCCAAATTTGCTGTAACACCATCCAAATGTTAAGGAGAAGGAGACACCCAACCATAGTTCTTCATACTTTAAAGACGGCCTTTGGAAGATCCAGAATTGCTGTCACAGCCTCCTAATGGGGTAAGAAAGAGACATCCCCTGGATCTGAAGGCCATGATGTTAAGTTTTTGGAGTGGTACGTCCTTTAGAAAAACAAATGCAACACAAAGGGAGGCTATCCCCCCCCCCCCCCACACCTCATTGCCAAGCATGAGTTTCTAGTCATTTATCTTTCTTGATATTGAATTAATAAATATCTTATCTCCATTAAACCATAGCACCAATACAGCAGGCCACCAAATGTGTCTATGGGACACTAATGCCCCCGCTTTATAATAAACTATATTTAGTGGTTAACAAAGTCCAAAAAGGGGGAATAACTCAGATAAAAATTATCACACCAAACTCAAAATCAAACCCCTCTGGTATGTTGTCTACAGTAAGCTACATTCCAAGTTTGATTGAAATCGGTCACCTATAACTCAAGTTCCCATCCGGAAACTAATATCAACATGCCTTCTAAGTTAGAAAAGGGCCACAACTCTGCCAAAAAATAAAAATAAAAAATAGCAGACCAAGCCCACAATCAATCCCAACCTGTATTATGTGGTTATGAACCTATGCATAAAAATTTGTTTCATTTTGTTTAGTCAAAGTAAAGTTACCGTCCGAAAACCAATATCCGCATGACTTCTAAGTTGGAAAAGAGCCATAGCTTTGCAAAAAATATCGGACCAAGCCCATTATAAATCCCAATCTGTATTAGGTGGTAATAAACCTATGCATAAAATTTTGTTTCATTTTGCTTAGTCAAACTAATGTTGTCGTCCAGAAACCAATATCAACATGTCTTCTAAGTTGGAAAAGGGCCATAACAAATAACCACCCCCCCACCCCCCCCCCCCACCCCCACACACACACACCTCCACCCCAAAGTTCAATGGTTTAAGAGGAGTTGCGGATAGCAGATGTGTACATCCCTAAAGCATAATGGATGGACGGAAGGATGGACAGACATCGAAATATGAAAATATCTGAAAGAAAAATAGGAGGTGCACATCTTCAATGTATGTAAAAGAAGGTCTGAGAGTTCCAATGAAGTTTGTTCAATGGTTTAAGAGGAGTAGCGGATAGCAGATCTACACCCCTCCCTACTAAAACCTGAATTGACAAAGACCATTTTTGAATATGGGGAACTGTAAATATGAAAATATCTGAAAAGAAAATAGGAGGTGCATATCTACAATGTATGTAAAAGAACGTCTGAAAGTTTCAATGAAATCTGTTCAATGGTTTAAGAGGAGTTGCGGATAGCAGATCTGTACAGAATGTCAATTGAATTTGACAAAGTTCATTTTCAATATGGGAAACTGTAAAAATGAAAATATCTGAAAAGAAAATAGGAGGTGCACATCTTCAATGTATGTAAAAAAATGTCTGGGAGTTTCAATGAAATCTATTCACTGGTTTAGGAGGAGTTGCGGATAGCAGATGTGTACCCCCTGAAGCGTAATTGATGGACGGACGTACAGACGGACATAGTGAACATTATATACCACCCACTTTTCAAGTAGGTGGTATAAATATTAGACCACGCCCACTATCAATCCCAACCTGTATTATGTGGTAATAAACCTATGTATAAATTTTGTTTCATTTTGTTTAGTCAAACTAAAGTTATCATCCGGAAACCATATTCGGGACAGATGTACAAATGCGTGTATGTACATACATATGGACGGACAGACAAGGGTAATACTTAATGCCCCCTGCTGAAATTGGTGTGGGTATAAAAATTATAAATGGCCGAGTTTGGATTACCCCTTACTGTACTCTCCACAGCACAGACTTGGAATATGCATATAACTCACGGATCTGAACACCCTTTTTTTGAATTGCTCTCCCTCCTCAACACCACAGTTTGGAATCCTGGCTGCTGATGAAAGATCAATATTGTTGTGTGCCTTCACTACTGCATGGGAAAGGCTATTATGTGACACACTGTTCACGCCCTTTCCAAGAGTGTGCCAAAAATATTTCATCAGATTAATGAAACAAACTCCAGACATGACCTGGGTTGGATGGGGTCAATGTTGTTCTGACATCATCCAAATGCCATTCAGAGGAGAGTTCACATTATGTTACAACTAAGACCATTTAGAACAAATACACTTTGGTCAATTTGCTATCTGGAAATTCACATGTAGGAAGATTTTCTTTTACTGGCTGACCACTCACGAGATTTCATTTCACATAACCTTCACAAGAACAGAACACTTGTTCTCTTGAAAAGATGTGCTATGGTGTGTCTTTAACTGGTTGAGTGATTATTTTTGGTGATCTGAATTTGTTATTCAAAATTTATTTTATTACAAATTATTGGAGAGCACCTACACGTATAAATAAAATATTGTTTGAGTTTGACTGAATATGAAACATGAGCAAGGAAAATGTTGGTTTTTGCTTTGGGAGCCCTAATTCTTTTGAAAGCCTGGATGGTGGCTTCAAGCGCACAACCAGTTAAACAAAAAACAATCTGAAAAGCACAAGGGACAAGAGACATTACAAAAATAACAGAAATAATGAAATGTCCTGAGATCATTTTTGCTTAACGCTTTCAACACTGAGTGCCTAAATGGGAATGTTGCAAACAAAACAGGTTTTAGTGATTGGAGCAATCCATTTTTGGGAAGATGGTACAGTAACAGTTTTGGTACATATACAGAACTGCAGGTATGTTTGAATGGGTTTGGAATTATTGCACAAGACTGCTTTGGCCCAGGATATCACGAGAGCTGAAGGCTCGAGTGATATCCTGGGCCAAAGCAATCGAGTGCGATAATTCTTAACCCATTCAAACATATGTGTGGTTTTGTATTTATCACACACCTCCCATGTAACAACTAGTCTACACAAAAATAGAACTAAAAGCACTTTTCATCTGGACAATTGCTCTGTTTCCTTTCATTGCCAATGAGACATCACTGTTAGGTGGTGGGGTACCAACCCTAATTTGCTATTTAATGTTTGGTCGAAACCAACTGATGCCAATCAGTGTCACGGTCATGATGTTCGAACTTCACATATTGACTAAACTGCAAGGAATGACACAACAAAAAGGTTTTAAATAGCTACTAAGTTTACCACCCTCCATCATCATATGACAAGTTGTGGAAAGTATTTGTCAAGGAACAAGTAGTCAGAATGTTATTTTGTAAATTTTTCACGTGAATCTGATTGTTTAAATATCCTAGGGAAACAAATCTACATGAGGAACTTGGAATTTCCAAGCGATCTCGATTCTGGTGCAATCGACAAATGATTGACGTGATTTATTTAGACGGGTTCATTCTCTGTTTACGATGGAAACGAAATCGAACGTGTTTTGTATCACCAAATGTGCAATACAATTTTATTTTTATCATACAGGCAGAACAGTTGACATCCAGTGTTTTGCATTAATAGGTGTGTGATACACTAATAATTTTATCCAAAAAGCCCAATTGGGCTATTGGATTAAATTAAAACAAACCCCCCCTTAATTATTTGTTCGGTTATACTGTTTGCAACTGACCAACAAATGTTCTTTCATGCGTACCAGTTTGAAAGGGTTAAATATGGTAATTTGGTGTACCAAATGTTCACCACGAGTGGTGAAGTGGTGTTAACCATGAGCCTTCGGCAAGCTGTTAACACCACTTCACCAGAAGTGGTGAACTTTTGGTACACCAAGCTACTTTGGGTATATTTTATTTATACCATGATCATCAGGTTATTAAGAGTCGTTATTATCTTTTCTCGATTTTACTGAGCAGCAGATGTACATATGTGAAAATCAGTTTTTGTTTACATGAGCACCAGTGGGCGGTACTTCTGCTGTCAATTTTATCGCAATAACAAACTGGAAAAAGAAATGCACAAATCATGGGGCCTTTTTCATTTTAATAACATTCTATTTCGAGTTATGGATGCTTTAGTAACATGGGACAACACATGTTTGTTAATTTTTGGTAACTTCTGAGGTAAACTCATTTAAAACGTAATAAATAATTGCTGCTTTCATTTCACTCTTCGTGAGGTGACGAGCGATAAATTTAGACAAGTTTGCATTCAGGTCGATGTCACCAAAGGTCAACTTGGATGTAGTTCCACTGTAGGTGAAAATTTTAACTACTGAAATGCCATTGCTGGCGTGTTCACCATGGTTGGTGTGTAAAGCCAAAATTTATGTCATAGGCTTTTTGTATACTGTAGAATAGGTAATCATGGTATAAATCATTATACGTTAACAGTACAAGAGTACCATAAACCATATAAATTAATTTTTACCACACAAATAAAAATAAGAATAGAGAAGCAAACATAGCACATTACAGCTCACTCTCTATTGGACATATAAGTTAGTAGACATCAAGGATCCCAAAGCTGTCAGTTTTTGGTTTTATCATGAAACAGAGTAATACAGAGTTTCAGAGATTTCTGTATAAAAGCTATTTTTAGGCCCCACAAAGTAGATCTTCTGCTTCTCAGGCCATTTCTTGTAAAATAGCATGTGGGCGAGCAGTTTTTTATTTTATTTTTTATATCTGTAATTATTTCTTTGCCATCAAAAGTTCATATTCTTGGTTTGTTTTGTTTTAGGCCTCATAATCTCCAGAATAATAGCATAGGTGGTGGTGTATTTTGTCCCTTGAGTGCAGCAATGCTAAAGCATTGCAAAGTTTTGTTACACTCAAGGAATAAATTTATCAATTTCATTAACTTGGGAAAAATATCAGACATAAACCATTTAATTTTTATTTTTTTGGATTGGTCATAAAAAGAGAGCATGCGTCAGCCCAAATGACCATAAGAGAGGACCTGAGAAACAGATTTTTTACCTTTTTAGGCCTCACGTCACATTTATTTCGCAAACTTTTGGAAAATATATATCAAAATTTACAAAGGTCAATTTACTCATTGTATTAAGGTGACACAATGTCACAAAGTATTTTCAATACAAGTGTTAGACAGAAATTGAGAAGTGGAAGAATGAGATTTGAAGATGATGTTTTTAAAGTTTTGGCGTATTTCACCCACCCCCTCCCCATGGGGCATGGCAACTTAATTGGAACAAACTTGAATTGACATATGAGAAGAAACATGCATATCAAAACTGGTTCAGTTCAGCCCAGTGGTTTATGAGGAGAAGTCGGTAATGTAAAGTTTATGCTGGATGACGGACAGAAAGTGATCACTTTAGCTCCCCCTCACTTTCAGTCAGGTGAGCTAAAAATAAGAGACCTCTCAGCCTATACAGCTCTCCTTAGGGTTACTGCTTTTAGGGGCAGCTATATATATACAGGATAAATACCTAATGGCCAGCATAATCAAAATGTTGACAATGAGTGACCATGACCTTGGCTGCAGAAGCTAAATGTGATACACAACATACCACCTACTAAATATCTCTTAAAAAGTTTCAAGTAGTAAAAAAATTATGGTCCAATCAAGAAAATGCCACCAAGAAGTGGCATTATTGACATTTGATGTATAACTGTGACCTTGACCTTGGGGTGTGGAAGGTAAATTTCATGAGCCACACAAATGATATGTATGTGCAAGAATCTAAATCTAGCTGTGTCAAGAAGTAAAGAAATGATGGGAAATATCACCAAGAAGGAATTTTTAGCATTTGACACTCTACTGTGACCTTGACTTTGGGATGTAGAATATAAACGAGGGGGATGACACATCATCTACTGATGATTTAGATGAGTAAGAAGTTTCATCAATTTATGTCAAGTTGTGGAGAAGTTATGGTCCAGACAAGAAATGTCACTAAGAAATGACATTATTAACATTTGACACATAACTGTGACCTTGACCCTAGGGTATGGAATGTAAATGCAGCATGTGACACACTATCTACTGATTATTTTTTTATGTGTAAGAAGTTTCATCAAGTTGTGTCAGGTAGTTCAGAAACTATGGTTTGGAAAAGCAAAATGTTGATGATGGATAGATGACAGATGAAAGAGGGGCTACTCGGTATCAGAAAATATTGTTAACCACAGAATGTGTTACATGATGAGTTATGTTTTGCTGAAGATTTAAATTAGAAACCAATACATGTACACTTGGATAGTTGGAAGTCTTGGCATTCAGGCAGTACATTCAAATTGCTCTTTGGTAAAATAAAAACTAAAGTTTTACCTTTAGTTGTCTCTCAAGAGAACCTATGTGAGTTTCTATTTTAGCCTGATCTGCAATATTTGGAAGAGTGTAGGAAGAATCAACAACTGTAACAAAGAAGGAAAAAAAAAATATGAAATAAACACTTAACATTTTTAGTACAACATTAATAAAAATGTGTTATCTCTGCTTTGAGCAGGAAGCATCCACTTTAAGCTGGAAATATCAACACAGGCCCCAAAGGAAGCTTTCTGTTTCTATTATCCTGCCTATAAAGACACTGCCATATCTAAACAGAAGATCTAAGAGTAAGAATGAAGTCTTCCTACTTTGTGGAGACTTTAATTTACTGGATGTGGATTGGCATAACTATTGTAATGATTCCCAAGCCCCCTTCAACTGTTAACTAAGCTTTCATCAGGATGGCTGCAGACCTCAACATATGGCAACTTGTTATCCACCTAAAACAAGAAGATAACATCCTTGACCTGCTATTCGCAACACATACAGGGCACCTGGAAAGGTGTAAGACCCTCCCACCCACAGTGACCACAACATTGTGCTTATTGACTTAGTGCCAGAAATCATCAGACCAAGCAACTTTGTATGAATATCTTCCTTCAGATAAAGGCAAACAAGGGATCAATGGAGCATCACAACAGATGTCAAGCATTTCAAAGAAACAGTCTTCCAGGGCATTGACACTAAGCAGATATCCATGAAAGACATCATGATGAATGCCATGATAAAGTATGTTACTACCAAGAACACAAAAGCAAGGCACAACAGTCATCCCTGGATGCATCACCTTAGTCACCTTAGCAACAGGAAACAAATATAGAACCTTAGTGAGCACGCTCACATACCCCACGCGCCCCGATATTTCAAGCTCTAATCATTTTTTAAAAATAAACATAGATTCTAGGAATACTGCAGAAAACAGTGTTCTGTAGTTTCAACAGTATCTGGAAGCGTGTAGGAAAAAAGTCTGCAAAACTGTAATTTTGATGAACTTTTCAAAAGTTCAAGGGCCGTAATTTCGGTAAAAATCAGTGGAGAAGAACAAAATGCAAACTTGATGTGTAGGCCACCATGTTAGACTAACATACCAAAAATCAGCTCAATATCTGGAAGCGTGTAGAAAAAAAGTCCGAAAAACTGTAATTTTGATGAATTTTTCAGAGTCCAAGGGCCATAATTTCGGTAAAAATCAGTGGAGCGGAAAAAAATGCAAACTTGATCTGTAGGCCACCATGTTAGACTCACATACCAAAAATCAGCTCAATATCTGGAAGGGTGTAGAAAAAAAGTCCGGAAAACTGTAATTTTGATGAATTTTTCAGAGTCCAAGGGCCGTAATTTCGGTGAAAATCAGTGGAGCAGAAAAAAATGCAAACTTGATCTGTAGGCCACCATGTTAGACTCACATACCAAAAATCAGCTCAATATCTGGAAGCGTGTAGAAAAAAAGTCTGGAAAACAAGTAGGACTGACGGACTGACAGACTGATAGACTGACGGACGGACCAGTCAAAAACATTATACCCCAGCAACTTCGTTGCGTGGGGTATAAAAAGCACTTAGCCAAACACTCTAAAAACCTGAGAGATTTGAGGCTTTACAAAGTGAGATACAGATATGACCATGCAAAATTCATGGAAAATGTAGTCAGCAAAGACCTGAAAGAGAACCCCCATAGATTCTGGTTGTACATCAAGAGTAGTGAACCAGAATCTTTAGGAATTGCTATTCTTAAAGACAGGGATGGTCTTTTACATTGTGTACACCAGAGAGGACACACAGAACATCTCAGATATGGGTCCCAGCCCATTTCCAGCTATTAATAACATCAAAGAGCACGAAGCTGGAGTATACAAATTACTGAAGGGAGTGCACCCCCACATGGGCCTCTACTGAACTAAGGTCAGACCAACATTGCAATAGGCCTCCACAGTATGGGACCTGCACCACAACCCTCATCTGTGACTTTGAACAAGTGCAATGATGTGCAGCTGAATTTGTTTTCAACTGCTGTCAAGATTTCTCCCCAGAATGTGTAGCATTGCTCACGGACCAATTCGACTGGGAGCTATTCCAGTAGAGAACCAGAACCGACTGGGGATGGTCAACAAAATCCAATACTGGTTATTCGACATAGATCCAACTAAATACTACACCCCAGATACTAATGGACAAGAGGAGAGCGACATGTGTGCCAACAGAGAACTCACAAGGACAGCTACAGATTCTCATTCATCCCATAATCCAGCAGGGAATGAACCACACAACTAGACAATGGCACAGCAGCAAACTTACTGGAGGTCTTTGAAGACCAGAGTGATTACACTGCCAGTGGCCTTGATGCAGACTCTCTTATGCCATCCCCTCCCTCCCCCCCCACCCCCCATGTAAATATTTTTAGAAATTTAAAGCGAGGAGCTTCCTGTTTTTACAAGCTAGAGTTATTTCACAATGACAGTTAATGTGTCCAACTCAAACTAAGATGGAAGAAGAACCCTGGTTTGCTGAAACTCTTCATATTTTCAATATTCACATTTGTCAACTAATGTACTTTAACCCCTAGCACTCTGGTAGTGCAATAAAATTTCACCAATCACTCTGTTTTTCTCTTGTTTAACTATGAATTTGACCAATTATATCTTGTTTGACAAAGCTCACTGAGCTCTGTTAAACAAGGTATATTTGTCGAATATCAAACTGCATTATGGGAAATATTTGCAGCTGAAAACATTACCATTTTGACATCAGAGTTTAGAGAGTTAAACATGGTATACATACCGGTAGTAACAGGTCTTTCCATAATTGTGATTTCAGTCATGGGTTATAATCACAGATAAGTGGGTAGAAGTAAAAATACCTGAAACTTGATCAAGCTATGTGCAGCAGAACATGCATGAGCAAACCAGCAAGGGATCGAGGTGCCATTTATGCATCTAGAAATTTAAGGTAATAAATGTTCAGACAGTGGTTAGTTTTCTATATTTTGTCATAGACAGGCAGAAGGTAAATTGAAAAAAGACAAACAAATGGCAGAATGGAGATCTCTGATCAGACTTCTAAGATTGAATGTGGTGTTGAAGAACAACCTCTCGATCTGTTCACATCAAATATTTAAAATCATGAACATTAAATACAAAAGGAAAACAATTACTTCTCTGGAAAATGTTCAATGAAAGGGATCAGAAAATCAGAGGCTCAATTGAGCATAAAAAGCTCACCTGGATCATGTTGTCTTGAAAGAAAGTGGGCTAGAGTGAGGAAGCAAGAGAGAAACAAGGGCTATGCAAAGCACTGGCCACTGCCCCCAACCAGTAGACATGTTCAAAGTAGTCTTAAAGGTATTGGTGGACTGAAAAATGTTCTAAGTCGAAAGATAGAAAAAGGGCCATACTGTTGGGGAATATTATTGGACGGAACCAGTTCCTTGTGCATATCTGCTCCTCTATTCAGGTCTATCAGCATGCTAAAGGAGATCCAAATCCGACTGATGACTTTGAAACCACAATGCAAAATGTTTGTATGGGCAGATGGACAGATGGACGGATGGACAGACAGATGGAGGGATGCTCCTACAAATCAGATTTGCTCCTACAAATCAGATTTATGTGGCTTGAGGAATTTAAAATGCATGGACAACCACTAAAAACTCTTTTTTAAGTCTAATTTCTAGGTGGTAGCAAACCCTAACCTTTTCAGCTTACTGACTCTAACCATAATCCTAACCCAAACATAAAAACCCCGAAAATGCAATATCCACTTTTTGTCACTTTTTAGCCACATAAACCATTTTAGCCCCATAACTCACTTTTTAGACACATAAACGACATTTGTTAGTTGAACTTTATGTGGCTTGTCACATAAATCAGACAAGACACATAACAGTGCTGTGTACCAACAACTAGGCACATAAACCTGATTTGTTTGCATGGACAGATGGATGGACAGATGGATGGATGGATGGATGGATGGATTCACTAGATACCACCAAATCCTCCTTCGGAGGTCGGGGCAAAATTAATTACCTGGTATTTGGTTTATCCTCTCTGATAACATGATTAAAAACATTGTGGTTATGGAGTTAGCACCTTTTTATAACATGTAATTCTGCGCACTTCATCTAGAACAGTGGGTGGAGTACATTTAACTGGATATTTTGTTAAATACATATATATTTCAAACACAAAACCATTTACCATACCTACCATACAAATGTACCCAGTTAATTGCATATAGGTGATAAAGTAAACTCTTGTTAATTGGTCAAATATTTATGTAATCTGCCCAAGAATTATTCTCACAACCACTGGATTATCCATGTTTTAATTGACCTATTCAGCCTCACAGTACACTTAGTAAAGGCATTTAATCCATTATATATTGTTTGACAGAGCTCCATGAGCTCTGTCAAACAAGGTATAACAGAATAAGTTTATAACAGGAAAGTGCTCAAAGTCCTGTTAATTGAAGAACCTGTTAATTTAATATTACCCCACCAGACCCCACTATATAAATAAAAAGCAAAATACAAATGGCCTCACCTTCTGAAAGACTTGGCTGACTGGATGTTATACTGTTTTTTATAGAAGCTGCTCTGAACCTCACAGAGCTATCACCAAAACCTGTACTAGAACCTTAAAAGTATAGATGTTAACATGATAGATAAACAGAAAGAAGAAGTCCCATGGGGGCTGAGGCACTCACCTGACCAAAGTTGTTTAACAAAGGATTTAATTAGCATCTATGATTAGTTAACACCACAGAGGAATGAAGTTATTTACTTATTTATAATTCAGTTGTCCATACCAGATGATATTTTTTCTAGTACTGGGATGCTACCAGAGAAATAATGTCCAGATTTCCAGTAATGCAAAACTAGGGAGTCCAAATATCAACCTAGAGACTTAACCTGAATAAACTTGAATCTGTCTCATTCCCACCCCCCCCCCCTCCCCACCCCCAGGATGCTGTGTACCAAATATCAATAGATTCTGAATCTTGGAACTGAGGAAGGAGATTATTTTAAAGATTATTTGTTATATTACACCAAGTTAAAATGTGGGCACTCATAGGGAGCATAAATATTAACCCAGGCTATTTATTTGACAAAAAAACGTGAAATTGCCCCCCCCCCCTCCCCCCCCCCAAACACCGAGGATGTTGTATACCAAAATATTAAAAGAATCTGATTGTATCTCCAAATGATTTTTAAAAATTATTCCTTATTCCTCATATTGGACAAAGTTAAAATTTGAGCTCAAATACAGACCCAAATATTAGCCCAGAGACTTGATTTTTTAACAAACTTAAATCTGACTCCACTAAGGGTAAAGTATATTATGTGTCAAATGATTTTAAAAGGCGATTCCTCAAAAGAAGATTTTTAAAGAATATTCTGCATATTGCACGAAGTAAAAATTTGGGCTCCAGTAGGGAGCCCAAATATTAATCAAAGGACTTGATTTGAAAAAAATTGAACCTGACCCCTGTAGGGGTGCTGTATACCATAAATCAAAAGATTCTGACTAGTTGTTCTGGAGAAGATTTTTAAAGATCATTCCTCATATTGGACTAAGTTAACATTTGGGCTCCAATAGGGAACTCAAATATAAACCCAGGGACTTGAATTTCCCAAAATTTAATCTGACTACCCTAAGAAAGGTGTATACCATGTATCAAAAGATTCTGATTGGAGGGTTCGTGAAAAGAAAATATTTAGAGAAAATTTTTAAATATTAATCCCCATATTGCACAAATGTTAAACTTTGTGCTTTCATGGAGAGCCCAATTATTCACCAATGGACTTGAATTGAACAAACTTTAATCTGACCCCCCCCCCCCCCTCCCCGTCCCCCCCCCCCCCCTTATGTTGGAAAAAGTTAAAATTTGGACTCCAAGAGGGTACCCAAATATTAGCCCAGGGACTTGGATGAACAAACTTACATCTGGACTCACTAAGGTTGCGGTATACCAAATATTAAAAGATTCTGACCGGTGGATCTGAAGAAGATTTTGAAAGATTATTTCCCATATTGCACTAAGTTAAAATTTGGACCACCATAGGAAGCCCAAATATTAACCGATGGACTTGAGTTGAACAAATTTTAACCCAACTCTTGTAAGGATTCTGAATACTATATATCAAAAAGATTCTGACTAGTGTTTCTGGAGAAGAAGAGTTTTAAAGACTATTCCTCAAACTGAACTAAGTTAAAATTTGGCTACAATAGGAAGCCCAATATTAACACAAGGACTTAGTTTGAACACATTTAGATTTAACCTCCCTAAAGATGCTGTATACCAAATATTATAAAAAATAATAATATAATAAATATAATAATAAAATAATACCGGGTATGGTGGATCTGAGAAAAAGATTTTTAAAGATTAATCAACAAATTGCAATAAGTTAAAATTCGGGCTCCCATAGGATGCTCAAATATTAACTGAGGGACCTGATTTGAACAAACTTGAATCTAATCCTCTTAACAATGATGTACACCAAATATTAACATATTATGC
The DNA here is from genome assembly GCA_031216915.1 of Pictodentalium vernedei. NCBI lineage: Eukaryota > Metazoa > Mollusca > Scaphopoda > Dentaliida > Dentaliidae > Pictodentalium > Pictodentalium vernedei. The sequence goes on from CM062292.1 coordinate 158,090,586, forward strand.
AGGGCGGTTCTGAAGAAGAAGATTTTTAAACCCTGTTCCCCATATTGCCATATGTTAAAATTTGGGCTCCTGTACTGAGCCCAAATATGAACAGAGAGGTTTAATTTTAACAAACTTGTATCTGACCTATGGATGCTGTGTACCAAATATTAAAAGATTCCGATTAGTGGTTCTTGGGAAGAAATTTTTTTTAAACGTCCAATATAAGCTTGATTGATGTTATTCCATTCTTCCTGCAGTGCAGCGGAGTGTTCCTGGACATTGGTAGGGGGCTGCTGGCATTTTCGTTGGCGCCTGCCAGGCATATACCAGATGTGCTCGATTGGTGAAAGGTCTGGACTTAGTGCTGGCCAAGGCAGTGGAGTGATGTTCTATTCCTGGAGGAACTCTGTAGCAACACAGGCCCTGTGTGCTCTTGCATTGTCATATTGGAAATAAATCCCACAGCCGTGACGACGTGCAAAAGGCAGCTGCTAACATGTTGTCACAGTAGTACTGCCCTGTGACACGCACTTGGATGACATATAATGCTGTTCTGCTTGTCATGGTTATGCCTCCCCACACCTTAACCAATCCACCACCAAAACAATCGTGCTGCCTAACGGTTATGTCATGGTATCGTTCGTTCCGCTGCCGCCACTCTGTTCTGTCTGTTGTGGAAGTCGAGAGTGAACCTCGATCCATCTAAAAACATGATGTTACTCCACCGACGATTGTCCCAGCACTGTTGTGCGCCACATCAATTATGCTTTGCTGCGATGTGACGTTCAATCAAACATGGAATTATTCGAGGTCGTCGAGGGTACAAATTCCAGCTGTGTAGGCAATTTTGGATAGTCTGACCACTGACTCACACATCTGTCGCTCAGTGCAGCTGCTATCCAATTTCTGAGGCACTTTGATGGCAGATACGTAATGCTGTGTTTCGGATGAAATTATCCTGGTTAGCAGTTGTCGCACTTGGACGACCTGACCAACATCTGTCATCAACATTGCCTGTCTGACGGTAGAATGACCACAACCTGTTAATCACCGATTGAGTAACATTGAGAATTTGAGTCACTGCAGTCTGTCTGTTGCCCGTCCAGTACAAATGAAAACTTCATTTAAAACGTACCCACAGACATTAATGCAGCGCTCGTGCGAAAAACATGCACAAAGTTCTCGTAGGCTGGTGACATTCATAATCCACACTGAACTTGGTAACATACTGATATGTCCAATCACACGTACCTAATACCATTTTCCAAAAATATCAACATCAGTTTGGATATCCCCTACTTTTTTTAATAGTATATTTTTGCTACACTTTGACAGTCTACAACCTATGACTTTGAATCTGTTTTTTGGCAAGTCTTGGCTGCCTATATTGGCAGCTAAGACTTGCCTAAAAACAACTACCTAGGTCCTTAGAATTTAACTTGTGAGTTAACCCAGTACTGCATGTAGGGGCACCTGTCCTGTTGCAAAAATGTGATCAAAGTTGGAATTAGGCTCTTAAGTGTTAAACTGGCTCCAGGCCATAACAGAGTCAAATTCCTTATAGAATTAGTCTGCTGGCTTGAGAGCCCTGGTGACCTCTGGTACATATTAACACTGCGTCTCTTCTACTGACAAACTCAAGGTTTCCACCATTTTCCTAACATAACAGTATGAGGTCATCAATAAAAATCACCATTCTAATTTTATGATATTTTCTGCTTCCACCTCCAAGCATAACTTATGACCTGACCCCTCACTTGACCAAGCTCAATGAGGGGTCATAAGCTATGTTTTGGAGACAAAAATGAAATCTTTTGGTGCTCAAGAATTTATTTTGCAAGCATTTTTTGTGAGTCATGTGTCAGGTAAAGAATTAATATAATTTATAATTCTACTTCATATAGTTCCTACACCAAGAACGACTGACAGCATAAATGAACAATATCTTTTATTGTTTTTTTTTATTAACTGTTTCATTTTTCTTTGTTCCAGGCAGCAGTAAACAACTTGACCTACTCCTGCATGGGACACCAACATTATGAAATTTAATAACAATATGGTAGGTTTGGAAAAAAAAGAAGAATTTTACAAGAATAAAATGCAAAGATTTTAAAGTCTCTATAAACATGCAGGAAAATAGATATTCTGTCATCCAATAAGAAAACATGAAAAAACAAGAGAATGAGAACAGAAAAATAAAGAACAAGAGCAGTTAACCCTTTGTCCTACAAATTGGTAGCATATACCCACATAATATATAAATTGTGCAGTTGAAAAATATTATTTTTTTAAAAATTCCTAACAAAACCATATCATGTGATCCCTCATTGGAATGAACTAATGGAGCTCATTCCAAAGAGGGATCACATGATATGGTTGAAAATTTTTTAAAACATTTGCAAAAAAAATAATAAACTTTGATATCGTGTGCGTTGGGTAATACCCAGAATGGCCATCCAGATTTATTTTTTTCACTTTTTTCCCCACACTAGAGCTCATGATTCCTCAGTGGAACTGAATCACCATAGTATGCTAAGAGCAATACAATCCTCTAACATCTGCATTCTATGCATTACTCTGACATCTATATTCTATGCACTCTATTTACAACTACATTCCATGCACTCCTTTATAACTATGCACTCTTCATGCAAATGCATTGTTTGCACTCCTCTTACAACTGCATTCTATGCACTCCTCTTACAACTGCATTCTATGCACTCCTCTTACAACTGCATTCTGTGCTCTCCTCTTACAACAGCATTCTTTGCCCTCCTCTTACAACTGTATTATATGCACTCCTCTTACAACTGTATTCTATGCACTCATTTTGCAACTGCACTACTCTTCGAGCTGTATTCTATGTACTCCTCTTTCAACTGTATTCTATGCACTCCTCTTGCAACTGCATGCTATGCACTCCTCTTGCAACTGCATTCTTTACCCTCCTCTTACAAATGTATTTTCTGCACTCCTCTTACAACTGTATTCTATGCAATCCTCTTATAACTGCATTCTACATACTCCTCTTTTAACTGCATTCTATGCACTCCTCTTACAACTGTATTCTATGCAATCCTCTTGCAACTGTATTCTTTACCCTCCTCTTACAAGTGCATTCTTACAAGTGCATTCTATGCACTCCTCTTACAACTGTATTCTATGCATTCCTCTTAAAACTGTATTCTTTTCACTCCTCTTACAGCTGCAGTCTATGCACTCGTCATACAACCACATTCTATGCATTCCTCTTACAAATGCATTCTATGCACTCCTCTTACAACTGCGTTATATGCTCTCCTCTTACAATTGCATTATATGCTCTTCTCTTACACCCGCATTCTATATTCTATGCATTCCTCTTACAACTGCAATTCTAAGCACTCCTCGTACCACTTCATTCTGTGTGCTCCTCTTACAACTGCATTCTTTGCACTCCTCTTTCAACTGCATTCTACACACTCCTCTTACAACTGCATTCTATGCACTCCTCTTTCAACTGCATTCTACATACTCCTCTTACAATTGTATTCTATGTACTGCTCTTTCAAGTGTATTCTACATGTGCCCCTCTTTCAACTGCATTCTAGGCACTTCTCTTACAACTGCATTCAATGGCCTCTAGCTGGTTGATATCAGCCAAGATCTGCATCATATCAGTCAAGTTTGAAGTCATCAGCCAAGCTTGATAATGGGCAATTATGGGAAAGAAAATCATATCTAATAAGGCCCCACAAAGTAGATGATCTGTTTCTGGGGCCATTTTGTTTGTAAAATTGCATGTGGGCAGGCGATTTTTTTATTTTATTTTTTATTTTTGTAATTATTTCTTTGCCATAAAAAGTTCATATTCTTGGTTTGCTTTAAGTTTTAGGCCTCATAATCTACAGAATAGCATGGGTGGTGGTGTATTTCATCCCTTCAGTGCAACAAGGCCTTGGAATGCTGAAGCACTGCAAAGCCTATTGCACTCAAGGGACAAATTTATCAATTTTATTAACTTGGATAAAATATCAGATACAAACCATTTAATTTTTATTTTTTTAAGTTTGCATTGGTTATAAAAAGAGAGCATGCGGCAGCCAAAATGCCCATGCGGGAGGGGAGGGGGGCCTGAAAAACACATTTTTTTAGGCCTAAATAAATACAAAATATCTCCATTTTTATATGACTTAAGAGTTATTGCATTTAACTCTTAACCAGCAGAGTATTTTTTTGCATGGTAGGGAAATCTGCCTGGAGCAGGCAAAGAGAGGTAAACCCACTCTTACTTTGGATTTATTTATTTATTGGTGCTTAAGGTCACATATTTCTGCACAATGGCTAATCGTAACCTCAACATAGAGATAAAGTCAAGTTTAGTGATTGTATATAACCATGTTGCCCATTGTGGAGGACTTCCACCCCACTGATGACTAAGTCCTACTTAGCCAGTAAAACAGAGCTTGCTTACCACAGTAAACAACCACTACTTCACTTCCTGGGGTTCCCATGGGAGTCTCGATCTGTAGCTTTGCTCCCAAAGTCAACATCATATTTCAATAAGTAAGGGTACCTCCACACAAAATCAGTTACAAATCTCTACCTAAAGTGGTGTGGATGGAGCAAGCAGATGCAAGATCACCTCACATCTAAACTCTACCTGGTAGGTAAAGAAACGGTCTGATTATGTCTCTGCACAAATGGGTAAGGACGACAAAACATATAGTAAATTTCTGTCTCAATAAACTTCAAATGTTGCACTCTAACACTACAATATTCAGTGAGATATCGCAATGTACCAAGCTTGCAAATAAAAAATAAACAGCGTATTATGGTCAACGTTAGGCACAATTAGCAAGCACGAACCTGTTCACTTGTGCCTCATATAACAATCAGTACAATTTCTTGAAAATCGATGTTCAGTAAGTTTATATAAAATTTTAGTTGGCTTCACCAAAATTCTTGACTTGTTTTGACAAGATTTCAATCACATCTACATTTGTAATTAACATGTGGATTATGCAGCTGGATTATGTACTGTCATGAGCATTGACTACTCATGACTACACAAAAACGTACATGGTTTCTCTGAGTAAAAGTACACCGTACTATTGGATTGTAATCATCTAGTCATATACCAAGAACAGGATGACAGTCAAACAGCTGTTGGTACCTGTGACCATCCCTTATTTGCAGGCTTGTACAGAACATGTAGCAGTGTAACCAATTATTCATGAGATTTTAACTGGTAGAGTGCTAAGTTATTTTTGGTCATCAAAATTTGTTCTCGTGTCTTTGCCTTATTACAATTTATGGGAGAGTGCCAACAGGCACTCTCCCATAAATTGTAACAAGGCAAACCCATGAAGATTAATTAATTTCACTTCTAAGATAATATGAGGCACATCCACAGAATATGACGCCTTTGGGCCGGGGTACCGGCTCTTCATATTAAAGCCCTGATAGTGGCTTCTAGCACTCTACCAGTTAACTGTAAATAACCTGGACTGAACAAGAAAAAATTGGTTGTTTTTTTTCGAGGATTTCCAAGAAGAAAAGGAAATATGATTTCAAAATGAAGAATAAAATATTTATTTACAATGAGGAAACTCAAACGCTTCCCTCAATGAGAGTGCTTGGTATCCAAAACAAAGTTTTTATGTTAGGCCTATAAAAAAGTGTATAGTTTCTCAGGAATGTTTTACACAGTTTTATGATGAGAGAAGGAAGCTTTTTTTATCATTCTCTTTTTCATTTAACAAAAACCCTTAAAATAGTAAATGTTGTTTGGTTTCAATATATATTATACCTACCACTGGCCATACATAGCTGCACTCTATTTTTCAGAATCAAGTCAAACATTTAATTTTTAAACCCCAACCCACCAAAATTCAGCTAAAAATAAAAAACTAGAGACCTGTATATCACTCCATACATAAATTAGTGCATGCACAGAACCACAGGAAGTGCACTCTGATCCTGAAAACACCATTCTTTTTGTTTTGCCTGCTAAGTGTTTATGGTAATAAAGTGGAGAGCTGTGAGTGAACTATTCACAGGAACGCACTTCCTGTCTGGACCAGTGATAGGTATGATAAATATAGAAATTATTAGAATTTACAATATTTATACACCATTACGACTGGCCCAAAATAAATAATAGGCTGGTGAGTTAAGATAGGGCTAGGAATAATAATACAAACAGGCAACATTAACTCCAGAAAGGAACTTCCTAAACTAGATTCAGGATAACAATAAGCATTCCACATCCAACAATAATATTTATTTATTGGTGTTTAAGGTCACATATTTCTGCACAATGGCTAACCATGACTGTGACAGTTTTACGGGTGGAGGAAGCCGAAGTACCCAGAGAGAACCACCGAGCAACGGCGAGCAACTGTCAGCTCCCCAACATACCAACTCCACACAAGCAGGGTTAGCATTGGTTGAAGACAGGTGCACCATCAACGTGCAGTATGCCTTAGTACACAGCATTACCGTGCCCCACGTGGGCAATGGGGGTGAAGTGTCTTGCCCAAGGACACAACGTGGTTGCCGGAGGTGGGATTCGAACCGAGGACCAACAATAATAAAAAAGTACTATTGAATGTGAATAATGAGAAGGATACAAGAATCCCCCCACTGGAGTAATTTCTAATTACTTCTTCTGTATACCAAAGCAAATTCCTGAATAGCTACTAAATTAGTCTGAGGGACTGAGGGAACTCAAAATATAAATACATCCAGAGGAAAAAGGGAGACAATTTATATAAATAGTAAAAGACATGAGTTACTGTAGAGAATGAGCTCAAATGACTAACAAAGTATATACAAATATACAACTGAGCATTTACACCAGCTGTAGCAACCCTCACGCTACCTGGGGGGGAAACCATAACTTTCAAGACTGGAAGAAATAAAGCCACTCTACTTTCACCCCATCCCCTCCAAACTTCCTATTTTGTTAGAGACAGGTATCATCAAACAGTTGAAATGTAACCTACAACAACTGCAAAAATGTTGCACTGACAATACCTGCAAGTCAATGAACATGATAAATTTTAAGTAATTTGTATATTTTTTATACTTACCAATGGCCCAGACTAGCTGGTGCAAACTCGAAATTATGAAGGGCCAAACACAAGTTTTGAACCCCTCAATCCCCCAAATTTGCCTACAAAACCGACAATTAGAAGTCCTATCTAGCCCTCCATACTTTTACTCTTTGCACATGCACAGTGGTCAGGAAGAGACCGGAACTGGCGCCAACATCATTCTTTGTAGATGAGCATACTAATAATAACTCAGCGGGGAGGTATGAGTGCCCACCATGGGAGGGCCATCCCCATCTCGGCCATTGGTAAGAATACAAAATATACAAATTACTTAAAATTTATCATATTTTTATACGACAACCAATGGCCCATACTAGCTGAATCGTACAAAGGTGGAGGGCCTAGGGATTAAGAATTAGCAGACCAAATATAGTTTCTGAGCCTGCATTCCAAGGTGAAAGGAAAATAAATTTAAAAGGAATTACATGTATGTCTCTCTATGCAATAACAGAAAAGACATATCATAAATAAGGAGCCATATCCAAGTAATTCCATATTCTACGCATGAATGATTATGCTAAATGGGTGTAATGAGCTCCCAATTTTAAGGCTAGTCCAGACTAAGCCCCATAAATTAGGATGGCGTATTTGAGGGTGAGAGACTAACCCCCACAAACATAAATAATAAACAAGCTGTATCTAGGGTCAGATGCAATCTACAAACAAAAACAGCTTCACTCATAGTTGCACACTTATTAAGTCAGAGGAGATTTTACAAGAAAAGTTAAAAAATTTATAGTAATTTATATATTTTTTATACTTACCAATGACCCAGACATAGCTGGTGCTAACTCTTAAAATATAGGGCCAAACACAAATTTTGCCCCCCAATCCCCAAAATTTGCATCTAAAACTAAAGAAAACATGTCCTGAGAGGCCCTCCACACTTCGCCCCTACTGCGCATGCGCAGTGTCAAGGACGTTCCGAAATTGGCGCCATTTATCATTCTAATAACCAGTGCCTGGTAAGCGCTATGTACTCAGCGGGGAGGCAAGAGTTCCCAACTCCTGGGAGGGCCATCCCCGTCTGGGTCATTGGTAAGTATAAAAAATATATAAATTACTATAAATTTTTTAACATTTTTATACTGTACCAATGACCCAGACATAGCTGAATAGTAAAAAGGCTGGAGGGCCAAGGACATAGAGCAAAATGGAATACGCTCAATAAAATAAAATAGAGTCATCCCCTGTAGGGAAAAGAAGTAATAGGCCTTACATGTATCTTTCTTATTTATGATAAATTAGAAAGATACAACACCTTCCAAAAATTGAGCTTCATACATCCATGTACTCTATTAATATCCAATAATCCTTATACTAATAATTTTTAAAGTAAGCCAATAATAAAGTAAGTCTAGAGAATAGAGACTCTTATACTCCTAAAAGTGTGTGAGAATTGCATAATCATGTCCGTTGACCTATGCAATATTCAAAAGCTATACTTTAAAAACTAAGACTTGAATGAATTTTATAAACTTAAACTTCTCACTAAACAACCATCCCAATAACAGCTCAGAATTACTAACTCCGGAGGAGGTATCCCCTTGTTTTCATAGTAAAAACAGGTGACCCAAGGGAACACCCTCCCCCCCCCCCCTTTTTCTTGCCCTGGGTCAAATAGCCCAGAGCGAAGAGGGCAGCCGAACGGAGACACTGCCGAAACAGACAGCCTACCTAGCTATAGTAGCAACTGTTAAGTGAATGACATTCTGAGCAGTAGATAATAGACCTAACAATAGAGGCCTCCAGAAATGGACTCGATATTTCTGAGATAAAATTCATGAATGGATGGCTGAGCGCAATGAGCAGCCTTCAAAAATCTATAATAGAACACTATTAATGTAAGCCCAAGAAGTAGAAGAACTCTTACTTCATGAGCCGAAATCTTAAGCACAACTGCTAAGCCAATGATATACCATAAGCAGTACGCTAGTTAATAGAATCCATTAACAATAAAATGGAGCGTAACGTCCTTCTACTAGACATCAAAGACAGAAGAAGCTTACGCCCTTGTAATAAACAGATATCTGTTTATAAATACATAAACTGTACCCGGAAAGAGTAAAGGCCTATGCCCATACGAAGACGGAAGGACCTTAAAATAATAGGTTCCGGATAATAGGAGCCTAACTCTTATGCAACAATCCAACCTAAATAGTAACGGAAGTATTGATTCCGAAACTATGAAAGTGAAAATCATCCATCGATAGTGCATGAAACTCACTGACTCTACAGTAAAAGAGAAACCAACATAATTACTGTCTAAAAGGTCAGAATTTGAAAACTACTGTTTCCAGAGGCTCAAATGATTACTTAGCTAAATAAGAACCTGAAGTTAAAATCCGTATAGGAATTTAATCTAAAGATTCTAAGTCTATTTATCAAAAAGTTACTAACTGACTTAGATAAAGAGACAAAAGACTCAATTGTAAACTATCGTAGAGTGCATAGGTATGAGGTAACATAAACCTATAACCTAAATAACAACAGGCTGCAGTAGATCTTGTGAAACAAGTATACTAAAAAATAGCAATGAGTAGTATGGAGGGATCAACCATATGAACATAATGATCCCTACACCACGACGGAAGAGCCTCCACTTTAGTCGCATAGAATAGCGAAGAAGAGGATCTCCTATAGTAAGAAATCGCGTCCAAAGCTCGTCCAGTACAGTGCTTACAATGCAATACGGACCACACAACGGAATACATGAAGGTTGCAACCTTGCTGGTTGTGATAAAGATGACACGATTTACCCAGTGAAAAAAGATCCTCACATAGAGGAAGATTTCACGTTAAGATCCACAGTAGACAAGAGAGTAAATTACTCATGATCTCTGTGAAGATAGAGATGCTATCAACAGAAATGTATTGTGGTTGTTTATCTTAGCAATACCTGCTAAAAACAACAGCGCCGGAGGATACGCGTATCCTATCATTCTGTCCTATAGATCAATAGAGCGTTAACAGTATTAGCTCAGAGATCTGGACAAGCCAACACATACGTCTGCAATTGATTAGCCAGCTGTGTCATAAATAAAACATCATTGGGCGCTCCCATAGATAGCAAATCTGATTGAATACTTGTTTGTTGAGAGTCCATTCTGACAGCAACAAGCGACCCGTAAGAGAACGGGAGTGCGATAAAACAATCAGACGACCCAGAATATGACGGACCAAAACTGAACTTGGTGTACTATAACCAACAAACGGATTCTTTCCATTAAATTGAATAACGGAAACGAAAGAGTGCCTCCCTGGTTCCGGAGATACGCCACTACTGTCGAATTAAAGGACAGGAATTTGGGCATGCGTTTCTGAATAATGTTCATGCAATGACATAAAGCAAGCCTAAAAAACATTATTCCGCGGAAGTTAACTGATAGCTAAAAGACTGCGGAACCCAAAGACCCTGGCACTTCGAATCCGTAGGGATCAGTATATATCCCAATCTGTTTGACTGGCAACCGTCATAACAGCCACACTCGGGTCCGGCAACTGCGGCGGCACTCTCTGAGTCAACCACCGAATGTTTGCCCCAGTCTGAATCTCTTGTAACACTAGATAGACAAGAGAATGTATAAATCAAGCAATTCATGGATTGCCGGAAAGTTGCCGTCGAAGAGAAGCTCCTCCGAGAACGAAGCGACTCTGAGAGAGTTCTTAACCTACTATCCACACGTGGATGTAGCTAGGGCTGCCTCACGTCTAACCAACTCCAATCAGCCACTGAAGGGCGGAGTTATACGTGAACAAACTACTGCCCTCAAAAGAAATTACATTGAGAATAATATACCGTAAATCTTTTCTTGAAGACATAATGATAACGCCTCAGTAAGGCGGATTACGTATAATAAAGCGTCTAAGTTAAGTCTAATATACATAATGTCGTTCCCAACATTGAAATTGGAAAAGACATAAACGGTGAAAAAGAATATATGCAGTCTTTAATCACACCGTCTAGACGCATATGAACTCTCGGTATGCCCTGCTCTGCCAAAATAAACTATATGTAAAAAAAGATAAAATGGCAGAAATGAGCCACGCGGACAAGAAACTAAACTATCATGCTTAGTAGCCGTCTTGTATATATATATAAATATATAGCGTCGAAAAATAAAACACATGTTGTAATGACAATATTGGACTGCGTCGGTAAGTCAGGGACAAAGTCCCTGTACCGATCGAAAAATCCGAGTCCTATGACGCTATAAGTCTCTTATCCAAGATCGCAGCAATGAAGTCCGAAAAATAATCACTGGAAGAAATGCCAGAAGATATGAAAGGCATCTTCCGATACTACTAAAGGGAAAACTCGAAATCTTTCGAATCCCTTTCGCCATCCTGTCGGACCCTATAAAGCGTTCGGTCGTCCGTAGCTTGATGCAACCGCGGACCGCACCGACCCAGCGCCGTCGGATAATTCCTGATTCGACCGAGAAACCGTCAATTGCTGGGATGCTGCGAAACAACTGTGCTAACTCGGATAGCACGTCCGTCACTGAGGCCTGAGGAGCAGCGGTCTTACGATGCATTGCCGCAGGAAGCTCCGAGATCGTTACCCCGTGCATACTTCCAATATGCGAGCGAACGGAGTGTATAGGCCTCGTGTCCCTTGGCTACCGGATGGCGCGACCTATTCGCTGTGGAATCACTGAATGCCGAAACTGATCGGATACTCGAGGTCACGTAGCCAATGTGCGGTCGTGTGCCCTGCTGTGAGGATGAGGAAGCATTAAAGACAGTCTCTCGGACTGTCAATATAACGGAGCGTCCCGAGCAACGGACATATGCTCCGAATGTAAAATATCTGAACCACAACATGCGGTCCCCTATGTTGTTGGCTTCCTCCGATCTGTCCTCAATCTGCCGTCACTGGGTGAGTACTAAAGTAATTAAAGTGCTCGCATCACCCAAATCTCCTTCCTAGACCGCAACGGACGAACCCGGCAGCCGAACCATTCGATGAATGTACGCTACACCGGGTGAGCTAGCGAATGTCACTCCGTAAGCGATAGACATATTCCATGAGCACTTATTGCCGCTAACTCTTCATTAACTATGACGACAGAGGCACACTTTTGAAAGACATCTCCATAACTCTTCGAACAAGAAACCAGAAATGCTTGGATAGCAAGCATAAAATAATAATATATATAGCGTCGTTCAATAATTCGAAAGTTTGTGTGACATTATTGGACTATGTCGGAACTGAGGGACGATGTCCCTGAACCGAACCAAAAATTTCTAAGTCCACCGACGCTATCAGTTTCTTATCCGGCATCGCAGCATATGTTGTTCCGAAAGGGAAAGCTTGAAATCCACCGAATCCCTTTCGGTATCCCGTCGGACCGGATGAAACTTTCGGACGTCCGTACCCGCTTCCGCGGAGCGTCCCGACCCAGCATCGTCGGATAAAATATATGCGACAGATTCAGTTGATGCTGGGATGCTGCGATAAACTGTGCTATTAAGGAAAGCACGTCCGTTCCCGAGGCCTGTGCAGTAGCGGACTTACGATGCATTGCCGCTGGAAGCTCCGTGTACGTTGACTCCCGCATACTTCCTATGCGAACGTCCGGAGTCTGCAGGCCTCGAGTCCCCGGCTACCGACCCAGCGCTGTCGGATAATTCTCGATCCGACACCGTTTCTGTCGGCTGCTGGGATGCTGCGATAAGCTGTGCTATGTGCACAAGAATGTCCGGCGTCGAGACCTGCGGAGGCGCAGTCTATCGCTGCTTCGCCGAGGGCAGCTCCGCATCAGATGGCTCCCGCATACTTTTCCTATGCGAACGTCCGGAGTCCATCGGTCTCGAATCCCTGGCTGCCGGATGGTGTGACCTGGTCGCCGAAGAATCCTTGATCGGCGAAGCTGGTAATATATCGGCGGTCACGCAGCCAAGGTGCGGTCGTGTGCGCTGACGAGAAGAGGAAGCCTTAGCAGTCTCAGCGGACTGCCTATACAACGGAGCGTCCCGAGCGACGGACGTATGCTCCGCTAACGACACATTTGTACCACAACATCTGGGGCCAGATGTTGTTGAACGAGAGAGGGGCCTCTCTCGCTTGCCGTCCGGAAGGACCGGAACGAGCTATGAACCGGACTAAAAGGCTTCCTCCGTTCTCCCTCCGATCCGCCGTCACTGGGTGTGCATTAAGTTAATTTTATAGTGCTCGCATCACCCCAAAATTCCTTCTAGACCGCAACGGACGAACCCGGCTGCCGAACCATTCGGTGAATGGACGCTACACCGGGCGAGCTAGCGGACGTCAAAGGCCGTCGAACCTACTAGGGTTCTCTTAGGCAATTGGCGTATTACATGAGCACTTTTCCGCTAGCCCTTCATTAATTGTGACGACGGAGGCACACTGTTGGAAGACATCACAGATACATCACCCTAATCTTGATCGTCTGAAATAGAAATTGATAAAGTAGAGTGACCCTGCGGGGAAAGGACCGGAGTGTCCAAATCCCCAACAACATACCGTGACATACGCTTCCCATATTGTCATCGAAATCATACGATACAGAACCGGAGTTAATGCGAGTACACTGACCACATATAGAATGATAATAAGGTCAGAGGAAGACTTCCTCTTAAAACAATAGATCAATATCCTTTCAATGTGAAAAGAAAACAAGTCCTGGTACTCGCACTAACCCCTGGCAATCAAAATACATAATAATAATATGATCCATTAATATAGAAAAAATAATTGAAATCAAAATATTTTGAAAAAATATTTTTTCAGAACAGCCCAAGTTTCTGAAAAGTAACGTTGAGCCCCAATGGATCCCAAGCCTAAGTGTGGACAAAAATTTTAAAAATATTTTAAACAATTTATTCAACACTTACGAACAATAATAATGTATCTAGTTATGATTGAAATAACATAAAGATATTATTATTTAGAAATCCCCCCCTCACACAGAGGGCTGTTGTAAATGTAAACAATGAGTGTAAAAACACTAAAATAAGACTCCAGGCACCCAGGCCCGAAATCAGTTACCAAAAATACACCATCTGATGCAAAACAGAGACTTCCAGGGAAGAAACTGCAGAACATCAGATGGTAGATGCAGAACACAACGCCTAATCACCCGTAGGTGAAGACGTAAACATGGGGAAAGAACAGAATTCATTCTGTTATTCAGCTAAACTCCCAAGAAATTTTAGTAATAATAATTACAGAAATTATGCCAAAAGCATGGGAGAATAGCAAGGGGGAACTTAAAGGACAGGGAGAGAGGAAAAACACTTGTAAAAACAGTGTAACTAAATAATCAGAATGACAACAAAATGGCTGCTGCCTTGAAAATAGGTAACTTAACATAATTTCATTAAAAAATTTTAAGTTACAGCCCTGATAATATTCTGTCACACATTCTTTTCCTCTCCTCCTTTTCTATCCTCCTTAGAATCACCATTTCACTAATATTTATGTGTCTGGCATCATTTAAACTGAGATTTAAAAGCACAAAGATCAGTCAGATGTTAACTGATGAAGGGCCAAACTTAGAATGATAAATGGCGCCAATTTCGGAACGTCCTTGACACTGCGCATGCGCAGTAGGGGCGAAGTGTGGAGGGCCTCTCAGGACATGTTTTCTTTAGTTTTAGATGCAAATTTTGGGGATTGGGGGGCAAAATTTGTGTTTGGCCCTATATTTTAAGAGTTAGCACCAGCTATGTCTGGGTCATTGGTACAGTATAAAAATATCCCCCCTCCTCCCTTTTTTTTGAAGGAATATTCTTCAAAACAAAAAAGGGAGAGCTCTGGAATCAGTGCAAAGCAAAACTAAATAATCCAAATATATTCTCCCAATAAGCACCCTGTTTATATTAATTATTAATTATTGGTGCTTAACACCACTTCAGAAGCTAAGGCTATTGTCATGATTCCGGTAATTAACAGAGCACTCTTCTCACGTATACCGGAGTCGGAATACGTAGATAGGATGAAACCGGTAATATAAAGTGTACAACCATACACTTGTCCAATTTAATACCAACTAAACAGAATCTGAAGGATTAACATACTTTTTAAGTAACCTGTAGGCAGCCCCGTTCATGTGTGCAATTGATTCCAATAATAATACTCCAATGAACCGTTCGAATATACGAGAATGTGCTGTATCTTCATAGAAACCTGGACATAGAACAAGGAACGAGCTATGATTAACAGACCCGTCATGGACCATTCCCAAATAATTCATAGTTCCTAGGTCCATACAACCAATGAGTGTTTGGAGAAGAATATATTACTCTGAATAATGATCCCAAAAGATGAGAACATATACATAGACACCCTATTGGCAGTTCCACAACTGAACCTAACAGCCCCAAAATTCTCATAAGCTCTATAAGCAGAGCAAGAATTTATATAGTCTGTCAACAATGTGTCTGCCTAATAATAGACATATTATGCACGCGAGCAATGTAATCCAGCATATACTCATCAGAATACAGCTTGTAACCACGGTATGACCGAGTGATACAAGTGTAACCAGGAAACTGAATGAATAATACAATTTTAATATGCAGTTAACTGAGTAATAAACTCATGCGTCATAAGAAAGGCCAGACCGCCCTGAGCAAGACTTTTCAGAGTGGACTAATTGCCACATTGGAGAATCTCACCGAGATAACTGACATGTCAACCATACAGGTACACGAAGGTTAGCAATTTTATTGATAAAGAATCATATGCTCGTATATGACTTATAAACGAACAACCACAGGAAACAAACCAACTAAAAAGTGGATGTGCCCATGAGGACGCCGTTAGAATATGACCCAGCCGCCAATCGAGAAGCCATCAAAGACATGTATATACTAAATGCATATGATGTTTACAGAATGAAAACTATGTCCTGCCTTATCTTTAATCGCCTCTGAACAAACTGGTGGGGGGAGGGGGGGATTCCAATTCATATTGACCCCCCCCCCCCCCTCACCGGCATTACTTGAATCGTTCTTGTGTTAGTCAGGAAATGGAATAGGAACCGCAGGGCTCCCTCATGTCTGACCGACTCCATAACGCCACTAAGGACGTAGAGGGATGTGAAGAACAAATACACTGTATCAACATTATCATGCTAGGTATATATGGCGTCATTAATAGGGGTTATCGCCTCATATAACTAACACCAAACCATACCAATAGGAAGAGAATAACCTCCTCTAACATACAGTATCATGCTCGATAGGACAACGAACTCAGCTTAGCTGAAGCAGCTAAAGGTCTTCCTATACGTGAAGACAATAAAAGGCTGATAACTGCGGCCTTAGAAGCTCAATAAGGAGACTTACAATGCTAGCCATAGCTTATGAGTCTTCATCTTCGTGAAGACAGACATATCGGTGTAAGTTTAGACCTTGAAGGCTCACTGAATGGAGACTTACAACTATCGTCGTGCAAAGTAGGGAATAAAGAGCCGCTATTTAACAGCCCTAAATTCCCAATGAGACAACAGTCCCAAGAGAAAATAAATTCAGTTACGTCACTGCATAATTATTGAAACAATCTTGCTTATGATTCTAGCTAGGCTACTATGGTGTAAACAATAAGACTCAAGTCTATGACACCATGGAAAGAAACCAAAAAGCACTGTACCTTATCAGTTTTAATCCCAAAAGACAGCGGTCATAGCCTGGCTAACGTAGCTAGAAGTCTTCCTCTCCATGAAGGCAGATATCTCGGTGTAACTAGCAACTTGAAAGCTCACTAATTGGAGAATTACAACCACTGTCGCGCAAGATAGGTAATGACAAGCCGCTATTCTAACAGCTGTAATTCCCAAAGAGACAGTAATCTCAAGGTAGCTACACAGTTATGTGTCTTCGCCTACCTGAAGACATATCTGTGTCACTTGCAGCCTTGAAAGCTCACTAAATGGAGACTTACAACACCAGGTGCAAGAAAAGACCACTGTAACAGTACATAAGGCGACGGTGATGTCCACAATGACATTAAATGCCTTGATGCCAAGGAATAGATCACAGAGAGGGAAAAGGTGTACTTATTCCCTATAAGAGCTCTATTCCAAACAAGACAGCTGTCTCAACCTATCTATGCACTATTCATCCAACTTCAGGATGAAAAACAGGTGATTTGAAATAACCTGGAGAATATATTGACAACCTCTATTGCTTTTCTTCAATAGGAGACCCTATACCTCCGCAAGGAGAAACTCTCTTGGAAGAATTTGCCGGAAGATTTGATCAACACATACTTGTAGTAAGTGGAGCTTTGCTTGGACTGATAGCCTCAGGCCAGCCAAGACTACATACTCATCCACTGATCCACTGGAAAGAACTCTAAGTGAGGAACAATGCCCTCAAATTCCTTCCCATTAAGACGTTGCACCACAGCTCTGGTGAGGTGATCTGCGTAGGACATCACATCCAGATTAACTCTATTGGATGAAATAGCACATTCCATCACTTCCAAGCATATACTGAATGATGACATATTTTCATCCCCCGCTTGCTCATCTAAAAGTAGAGGAGCTCTCTGAACATCTTCTCCAACCGTATTAAATGAACGCAGTCCAAGAAACGGTATATTATTGGAGATTCGATAAGAATTCGCCTTCCTCTTAGCACTAGAGAGGTAAATATGGCGTCAATAACATGGCCGAAGGCCTTTGACACCTGTCAAGATGACAGCGATTTCTCTACAGTAGACGCAGCTTGCTGATCAGGTGGAACAAAGTCAGTCTAGTATTGATAAATAAAATTCATCACTACCATAATTATGCTGTTCCGAAAGGGAAGGGTAATCCTCTTCCTTGTCCCTTTCGCCATCCGACTGATTCAGCTGTGACATTCGGTCATTTGTGTCTGCGTGAATAGATGATTGGACCAACCCAGCACCATCCGACAGCTCACCACCGGAGTCTGCGGGAGGCTGCTCTTGCACTTGCTGGGATACTGTGACAGCAAGTCTGTTACCGTGGCTTGAGGAGTAGTGGTTATCTGTTTTTTCGCCGCTTACTACTCCTGGGACTAAGATCCAGAGATAGATCTCTTCTCCGAACATCCCGATGAACAAAGCCTCTGATCGCTAGCTACCGGATGGTCCGACTTCACGTGTGAAGACTGGCTCTGTCTTCACGCCACGCAACTGGCTGGATATCCAAAGTCAGTTAGTTAGCATGCAGTTGTGTGTGCTTTTATAATGTAGCAGAGGAAGCCATGACTGAAGCCAACCCTGGCTGCAGACGAGACAGAGCGTCCCGAGCGGCAGATGGATGTATGCTCCGACTCCTGCAAGTTTCCCAAAACAACATTTGGCCCCAAATGTTGTTGGATTAGAGAGGGACTTCTCCCGCTCGCAGTCTTATTAGACCTCACTGAGCTTCCCGAAAAGAAAACTTGGTTCCTGCTTGTGCAAATTTCTCATAACAACCTCTGACCCCAGAAGTTGCTAGGTTAAAGAGGGGCCTCTCCTGCATGCGGCCTTGACAGACCTCGCAGAGCTTCCCAACAAGAAACTTGATGACTTCCTTCCTATTTCAGTCGTCGTTGGGTGAGCTTTTGTTTTTAAGGAACTCGCTCTACCCAAATCTACACTTCCTTCACAGACATACCCAGTGTCTCGGCTCCCACGGACAGAGTAACCACTTCACCGGTCGAACTAGCTGCTTGCAAGGAATTAAGAACATTAACTAGAGGCCTTATCCCTTGCTTAATATTCATGAGCGCCTTGCAGCTAGCTCTATTTGCTCTATAGAGCACAATGGCGGTAGCATACTTTGGATGGGTGTCACAATACCATCACCATGTTCATGTTCCTCTGAAAATAGAAACTGAAAAACTTGAATTATATTACGGCGAGAATTCTGGCATAGGAACCTCACCGCCAACAACGCATCGTGACACCCGTCTCCAACATCTGTCATGCCAAAGTTACACAGTAGGACAAGAATCTGCAGGAGTACATCAACTACAGGCAAGGGAACTAGTATGTAAACATGAAGAAGACTTCCTCATCTTGCATTTAGAGCAGTAAGTTTTCAAATTACAATCAAAACAAAGTCAATAGCACTCCTACAAACTCCACAACAAAATATATGATAAAGATACATGAATAATTGCAATCAAAATTAAATTAAAAATTTTTCAAAAATGTTTCTGAAAAAATGCCTAAGTTCCCAAAGGGAACATAATAAGCCTAAAGGCATCCCGATAGAGCCTAAGTGTGGACAAATTCCAAATATTATGAGCAACACTACCGGAATAATAATCAATGTATCCTAAAGTAACTCTACAGTAATATAATATGAAATACTACATATATTTAATGACATTGCCAATGTAAACAACTTCAAGGAAAAAACTGGAAACAAGACATCAGGCACAAAAAGGCCCAAAGTCAGAAACCAATTTAAATGCTACCAGATGCAAAGCTAGATCTTCATTTAAAGAAAAAATGATACATCGAATAGAAGATGCAAAACTAAAAGGGTGAGGATGTAACCATGGGGAAAAACAGAATAAATATTCTGTAATACACATTAAACTCCCAAGAAATTTAATAGAAAATTTCAATAAAAAATAGCCAAAAAGCTTAAGAGTTTAGCAGGAAGGGTTCATGGAAGGATAGGGAAGGAATACTAAACAAGCAGTGGAATAATCATCAGCAAGAATGATGACGTCAGGTGTATGTCCCAAAAATGGGAAACATGAAATAATTTTTACAATTATTATAAAGTTACAGCCCTGAATGTCTAAAACCACTGTTGTTCACTTCCATCATCCATTAACAGCCATGGATCCACCAATTCTTGCATTGATTTGTGACTGGCATCTTCAAAAAAGGAGATTTTAAAGTACTGATGTCAGCTCATTGTTACTGACTTTAGGGCCAAACAAAGAATGATGTTGGCACCAATTCTGGTCTCTACATGACCACTGCGCATGCACAGAGAGTAAAAGTATGGAGGGCCAGATAGGACTTCTAATTTTTGGTTTTCTATGCAAATTTTGGGGATTGGGGGTTCAAAATTTGTGTTTGGCCCTTCATAATTTCGAGTTTGCACCAGCTAGTCTGGGCCACTGGTTGTCATATAAAAATACTGTATTGAGTGACTGACATGGGACCTAATGATCTTAGGTCACCTGATTCCAGATTTCTTAAATAGAAAGTAGTGAAAGTAGAAGGCTACGACCTCAACGTAGCCCTCATAATATCAAACAAGGCAATAGAATTTGAGGAGGCCCATGAAGAAGATGAAGCTCTGACCTCAGGAGTTGAGATTTCTAATCAATAAGCTATTCACATCTGATATGACTATGAATGCTATTTGGATAGCAGACTGAATCCACCTGGCAATCAAGTGAACTGAGATATCCTTCCTGCTAGGAATGTGAGAAAGGAAAATAATTTCCTTCGTTTTCTATTAAAGCTAGATCTCTGAACATAAAATGTGAGATCTCTTCCTGGACGTAACAAGGGTCTAGCATTATTTACAGGTTGAAGAGTGTTAATAACAATAGCAGTGGGAAGTTTATCTGGTATCTAGTTCTTAGTTAAGAAGCCAACCTGTGTAGTACGAGGGATGGATGCTCCCATTCCAAAGAGAGCATAGAGTACTGAAGACTCTTGCTGATGGTCTATTCCATTAGTAAGATCGGGGGGAGGGGGGTGGATAGTGGTAAAAATTAAATGTTTGGCCTGATTGTGACAAAAGAGTGCCTGCTGAGTATGGTAATAGTGGATAAATATAGGTTGGTTCAGTCTCAGTCTGTTGATGAAAAGATAAAGTTTTCAGGACAAAATTTTACATAATGTAGCTGTGAATTTCACCAACTCATCTTGTTTAACCGAGTTAATGGAGCTTGTCAAACAAGATATAATTGGTTGCATTTTTAGTTCTACAGATGTAAAATAGTATCATTTAAGAGCTTTCTGTTTAACCCTCTGCACCATTATGTCAAAATAACAAAATTTCAAGCTGCAAATTTTCCCCATACTGCAACTAGGAATTTAAACAATTCAAACTTGATCGACCGAGCTCAGGGTGCTCTGTAAAACAAGACTGAATTCGATAAAATAACTACTTGCGTTACAGAAATACACAGAACGACATGCATGTGTGAATGGGTTAATCGATATGGCATGAGTGCCAGCGTGAAAGGATAGAATGAGAGGTCGCAGGCCTCGAGTTTTATTCTTCCATGATAGCACAAGTGTGTCATATCGATTAACCCATTCACACACGCGTGTCGTTCTGAGTTTATTACATACCTACTGGCACATAGAAAACAATCGAACTCAGGGGACGATTTTCAGTTATTGCTAGTGATTTAAATTATAATTGCGGTGTACGATTTGTAGAAAATTCCAGTGAAATTTTGAAAAATAGTCTGTTAACGATTTCTGTTCTGCACATGTGTGCAGAACAAATTTTCACTTTCCGCATGGCTTAGTGTTGCTGTAGATGGAATTTCAAAGAACAGGCATGTAATAAAAAAGGTTCTTGGAATTTAGATATTTTGACATCAGTGTGCAGAGAGTTAATCACCAGTCTGATAGAGGTTTAAATTTTCATACCATGAAATCATTACTCATCCAACAGCTATTTTTCACCAGTCAACTTTTTCATCAAGGTTTTGAAAGAATTAGCTTTAGTCAGTGTAGCTGTACTGGTACTAGATACATCAGCTGAAGTAGCAATGCTTTGGACAGGTTAAAAATAAAACGTGTAAAGAAAAACCTTTCTTCAGTCAGTATTTTTATGAAGAAGGAGGTGCCTGAGAAACATGTTTTTTAATAGCCTTACAAATAGTGCTAAACCTGTAACAAGGCTTTGAGATCTATTGTGTGAGGAAGAATTCACTGATGCAGGGGTACCGGTATGCAAAGAAGCTGCTGTGTTGCTGGGTTTAGATGAAGCAGGTGGCGTGCCATCTTTTGGTGGAGGATGAAATCGTGCCGATTTCTGACCTGAAAAATATTGAAATATATTATATTGCATGCTCCAAACATTATTTATAGCAAAAGAGATCAGAATTCATACACACTTCAAAGGAAGAAAAACAATGAGTTTCAATGACATTTCTGAGGACTTTTCAAGCAGTTTCAAGAATGTTGAACTTTATTTATTCATCTCTGATACTCGCATAGCAATTCTTATTACACGCCTGTTACTTTTCCTCTAGTTCCATATTTACAAATCAATACTAAATGCATGTTCCATACGGATTTCCGGTGACAGACCATTTTTCCACCTGACATCATGGATCTAGCAAAAGAACTCAACTCCGCCCAATTTTGTAATCAGCTAATGGAAACATAAAAAAATCTGACCCAGATCAATTTGGAAGATGCAGTGACAGCCAATAAATTGAATGCTACGGTCAATAAATAACAAGGAGTTTTTTAAAGTTTGAAATTTTCTCTGAGTGATTTTGTAAATTAATGGATTCTATGTCATAGAGGTGTGTAATAAACACAGAATGCCATGATGTGTGAATACATTCATCAATATGGCACTTGACCATCGCAAAAGGATAGAACTTGAGGCTGCAACTCTCTTTCTATCCCACCATGCTGGCACTTGTGCCATATTAATGAATGCATTTACACATCGTGACGTTCTAATAATACCTACATCTGACAATGATGCTTGGGAAGTGCTCAGGAAGAGATTCCAAAGTACCCAACATCAGTATCAGGTGCTGGTATTCTAACAGTGGATAAAAATTTAGGAAGTTCAAGCTGTACTTTAGCTAATAAATCTCCTGCTTCAATAACCACTCAACATACTGCTGGGTTGAACATTCTGAATTCCAAATCAAAGTTTCTGCTGTCTTACTATTAGAATTTGTTCTGTAATATACATTTTCATTATAAGCTTATAATAAGAAGAGATTTTATTTTGATCAGTCCGAATGAATACACATCCTGCCATCTATTACAATTATTCCATAAAACAAAAGGCTCCATGCAGCCGAAGGTGCTCACCTGAAAAAGGAGTTTGGCATATAGTCTTTTTTTAACTCTTTCATGTTTCTTGGAGGGGCCAAGTAATGATCAATCTCTGTGCAAAGTTTAAAAAATAATTGATCAGAAAATGAATTACAAGCACAGATAAAGTTGTGTCTATGGACGGATGGGCCGACAAGCTGTTACAGCTATATGGACCAGCTGATTCAAGTATACACCTCCAGCCCAACATGCTTTATCTTTTGAACCAAGTTTAAAAATATTAACTGATCAGTGACTAAATGGGAATTCAGACAAAATTGACAATAACTCAGCAATCTCTGTGCAAAATTGTTAAAATGGATGGATGGATGGATGGATGGATGGATGGATGGATGGATGGATTGGATGGATGGATGGATGGATGGATGGATGGATGGATGGATGGATGGATGGATGGATGGATGGATGGATGGATGGATGGACTGATTCCAGTACACTCCCTCACTCCCACCCTCTGCAACAAAGTATAAAAAACATGAGACAAATCTGTGTCCACAGATGGATAGAAAGACAGATATACAGAAAAGCTGATTCCAGTATACTCCCCCACCCCAACTATGTTTAACTTCTATGCCAATTTAAAAATTATTAACTGATCAATAACTAAACAGGAGTTTAGACAAAATCATGTCCATAAACAAAAGTTCAAGCAGAAAAATAACTCAGCAATGACATGTTAGAAAAATCTTAAAATTGCTCCCCTGCTGGTTAACTTCTGTGGCAGGTTTAAAAAATATTGACTCATAAATGACTGAAAAAACTCTGGACAAATTTCTGTCCACAGACAGATGGACAGACAGACATGCTGATTTCAGCACAGCACTTCCCTGTTATAGGCTCCTTATATAAAATCAGTACTGATATGCCTTTGGTTAATAATTATCTAAAATCTAAAATTAAATTTGAATTAGAATGATCAGACTGTGGCTAGAATTTTCAATTATTTGCATTGAGTGACCTTTGAATGTACCTATAATATGTTTACAGATACTGTTACTCAGTACCTATTTTTAGCTCACTAATTGTTTATTTGGGTCACATTTGTTTACTTGAAATTAGACAGAATCATCTAGAAACATGATGAGGTGACTTAATTCAGCAATCAGCAATTAATGGAATAATAGAACACTGGAGAAATTTGTCATTCAGGAACTTTTTATTTGAAGACTATATAAG
This sequence comes from Pictodentalium vernedei, assembly GCA_031216915.1. Classification (NCBI taxonomy): domain Eukaryota; kingdom Metazoa; phylum Mollusca; class Scaphopoda; order Dentaliida; family Dentaliidae; genus Pictodentalium; species Pictodentalium vernedei. The sequence goes on from CM062292.1 coordinate 158,114,847, forward strand.
ACTCTGTCAATAGACATCTGTCACTCATTAAACTCATTGAGAAGTAACAATTGTATATTCATTTAGCATTCAATGAACACTGGAGATTATTATCACAAGACAGTGGGTAACTTTACATAGTAGTAAAGTTTATTATATATTCTATGGAATATTATTTTTGTGATCTGTGTATCTTTTTGTATTGGAAAAGTGTTTCTAAAATTTGAAGAGAATTTATTCTTCTTGTGAACACAGATTTACTCCTGTGAAAACCCAGGATTCAACTGAATAATTTTCAAACTACTTGTGGAGCCAATATTTGTTGGATATTATTTTCATTTGAATTTTGCAATTTTATTTTTCTTTAAACCAAATAATGTAAAAGATTTTGTTCCATTTTCTATTATAATCACTTTTTTAAATAAATTTCAGAACAGTTAAATTGGAGTTATTGTTGCTGGATCTCAGATTTCTTTCTATTACTATTATTATCAATATACAATGTAACACTCCCTCAATAACAACTTTGTTGGAGAGTGAGTAATGAAGAGTAGGTCACAGATTTATGGAAGCGGTAGTTTAAGATAAATTGGACTTAATTTAATCTCAGGGCCATATATTAAAATAATCTTTGAACTCACCAATACAGTATGTCCAGAGCTAACATCTCGACATCAATAAACCATCTTGACACCCTCCTACCTACCCCCCCCCCCCCTCCCCCAGGTGGTAATAACCTACACATGTGTATATTGGTGGGTGTGAGAATGAAGAAGTTAATTATAACAAAGATATTTAAGTGTAGGGGAAAATTATATACATTCATGTGTTAACTTGGCAAACATCAGTTTTAAAAACCTGTGCTGTTACAGTTGATTCAAACAAAATTTTCTATTAATAATCATTTGTTTTAGAAATGATTCAATACAAACCAAGCTCTAATGCCACTAAATCTGGTAACAAATATACAAATGTCTACTCAAGGTACCTTTTCAATGACATGTTACATTTGCCAACAGATCATTTCACTATACTTGGCATTCTTGCTGGAATTCTCTGCCAAAAGATGTGAAGTCTTGCGAGACACTTCAAAAATTCCAAACCAAACTAAAAACCCATCTTTTCTAGGGAGCTTTCAACACAGTCTACCTAATATCATACTGATTGAGACTTACAGTACCAAAGAATGTTTCTTATTCATTATGTAAATGAGAAACAGTGATGAGCACTATATCAGGCCTGGCGTTTTCAGGAGAGAGATTTATTTCTTCACCTACTGCTCGCCTTAAAAAAATTGAGGAGGGCGAAAAATAGCTCTCCTAGCCTTAGAAAATAATGATTACCACAGCAGCATATTCCTAAAACCCACAGGTTTTCAGAACTCTGCTATGTTAGTGGTCTCTGAAATATGGCCACACTGCCCCTCCGACACGTCCAGGCCTTACCAAGGCCCGGAGGTGTGGGAGGGGTAATGTAGCAGTCTTACAGATACTATCTGGTTAGCAGCACCAAATAAAATGTAAATACAAAGCCCACTAGGCAAAACTCATTAATAGTACAACTTCATTTTGCCACTTTTAGCTTTTGCAAGCTTGAGGAGAGCTAATCACTCCCCTAGGCCATGTGAGGAGAGCAATTTTTAGCCCTCCTTCATTTTTAAGAATGCCAAGCCTGCTATATCAAGTATTTATTATTATTATTATTATTATTATTATTATTATTATTATTATTATTATTATTATAGAGAAACATTATGGTATTCTCGATGAAATCCTGAGAATAATTTCATCATCATCTTCTCCATCATTTTTCAGAAATTTGTGTGCATAATTACGAGCTGAATCAACGCTGACCTACAATTGAGAAAATAAAATTAGCACAATGCTGCAATTGTTTTTAATCCTTCAGCTAATGTTAAATAACTTAACATAAAGGTCATGACAGACAAGCGTGATTCTCCCAAAACTGCCATTCAAATATTAACTGTCAAATTTTTAACATGCCCTCCCCCACGTAAACTTAAGTTTTCACCCTTCAGTGGAATAAGCTCACTGACTTCCTTCTAAGCTTTGTTTTTGAGGAAAAGAATTGACATTTTTTGTTAGAATAATTCTGTTAACCCTTTACCAAACCCAGCATTTTAAAAAAAATAATTTAAATTTCACATTTTTCGAAAACAAATTTCATAATTTTTCAATAAAACCATATAAATATGGGTATCATTAAAACCAGCTCGATGAGCTGGTTCTAATAATATCCATATTTGTATGGTTTGAGAAACTTACGAGATATTTTAGGCTGTGGTAGGCTTATATTGGTTAATTTTTTGGCCGTTTTTGGCTGCTATGTTAGGTAAAGAGTTAAACGAATATAACTTCCCAACACAAAACCATTTACCACAGCTTCCATACAAATGTAACCTGTTAATTGCATATAGGTTATAGAGTAAACTCCTGTTAACTGAATATAAAATATTGTAATCTGTTGAAGAATTACTCTGACATCAACTGAATTCCCCACATTTATAGACATTTTTAGCTCATTACATCCAATATGGGCATTTACTCTGTTATAACTTGTTTGAAAGAGCTTAATGAGCTCTGTCAAACAAGACATAATAGAACAAATGCTTAGATTATCTACAGAATACAGGAGTGTAACCAAATCCCTGTTAACTGATTACCCCTGTTAATTGAATAGCTGTCAAACAAGATATATAAGATATAATTATCTCCAGAATACAGGGACTTGTTTAAATCTATGTTAATTGAATATCCCTGTTAACCCTTAAAGGCCTCTTTCTGACTTTTACAACCTCAGAAGAGGTGCCCTTAACATGCCAGGCAAATTATCTAGGCAGTGGTTTCTAGTTACAGTCTTGGCCAAGACATAACTAGAAATCACTGCTAGTTTAGTTTAAACATATTTTATTTGCCAAACAATACATGCAAAAGGGATTGGAGAAAAGTTATTTCAACTTATTTAAACTCCTCTCCAGTTAACAAAATAACACAATTTGGCGACAAAACAAATTTTCTGCAAAATATAAATGTGAAAGCACATAAGGTCTAAAAAAATAAAAAATCTGTTTCTCAGGCCCTCCCGCATGGTCCTTTTGGCTGCCGCATGCTCTCTTTTTATTACCAATTTAAACTTAAAAAAATAAAAATTAAATGGTTTATGTCTGATATTTTACCCAAGTTAAAAAAATTGATGAATTTGTCCCTGGAGTGCAAGAAGGCTTTGCAATGCTTTATCATTGCAAAGCCTTCTTGCACTCAAGGGATGAAATACACCACCACCCATGCTATTCTGCAGATTATGAGGCCTAAAACTTGAACCAAGAACAGGAACTTTTGATGGCAAAGAAGAAGTTACTAAAATAAAAAATAAAATAAAAAACCGCTCGCCCGAATGCAATTTCACAAATAATGGCCTGAGAAACAGAAGATCTACTTTGTGTGGCCTAAATTGAGACTAAGATAAAAGAACATTACAAGGAACATTAGAAATTTACCAGAAGTTAACCATGACATTACCAGATCGTCATTTTCAGAAGACCCCTGAGGAATCCGTTTGTGCGGTCGAGGAAGGATTTCTGTAAAGATTGTGCTGTCTCAGAAAAATGTCTTGGCAAGTGAACCGTACCGAGGAATTTAGGCACACTGTGACAGCGATCCGATGCACCTGCACACCAAATCACCATCTTAAGATAATGACACAGTGCATCGGTGTACCGGAGAACTTTCATCGGATACGGATACTCTTCTGAGGCTCTGGGAATAGATATTAGTGTAACTATTGTTAAACCAAGAAATTAATTTCTTGATGACTGGAAGATAAAAAATGAAATTTTCAGTACAACACCGGAATAAGTCAGACAGTAAATCTGGAGATAAACTTATACTCATTCTTGGAAGTGACCGCTAGACTGAATGAAAGACTGGACCTTTAGAAAAATTAATCTATTCTCGTTTGCAGTTAACAATTGTTTACTGCATAGAAGATCATCCTGTGATGTGATTTGCAGGTGGCTGAGACTATTAAAAAGTATAAGTCTCTCGTTATCATAGTTATGGCATTGGAAGAAGAAATGGTACGCGTACTCTTGCATATTACCACAGTCGCATTCTGGAGATGGGGATATGAAATTGGAATACTTGTCGAAGTTCAAGTCAGAACAGCTATTTCTTAGTTTGCAGTGGAGTATATTTACCCATCTATTCCCTAGGTTAAAATACACAGGTGGCTTTGGAGTACACATAATCCCATTTTTGTGAAGTAAAATTTTGAACTCACAAAGAGAAGATGCATTTGTGACATTTTGAGGCAAATTATTCCACGCGTTTGTAGTTGAAGGGAAGGATTTCTTTAAACACTCTGTTCTCGTTCGATATCTTGAAAATTTTGATGGATTTCTGAAGTTATACTGCGTATTTTGGCCAGGCCTGGGGGCAGAAGTTCTGTAACGAAGTCTGGGGCGAATCCGTTAATAATTTTATACAATGTACAATATTTGTGGAAGGTACATCGCTGGCGGAGGGTGGGCCACCCAAGTTCCGTTAGTAGACATTCTTTGGAGACTGAACGTGTGAGTCCTGAAACAATCCGTCCAGCGTCATGATGGAGCCTGTCCAGCTTGTCTAACAAATAATTTGGAGCACAGGCCCAAATTATATCGCCATAATCCATAAGTGGTAAAATAAATGACAAGTAAATTTTTTCAAGAGTTTTCCTACTTAGTTTAAATTTTAGCTTTCTTAACATCGATAATCGAATACTGACCTTCTTGCATATTTCTGTGATTTGAACATTCCAATTTAAATTAGATTGGAGCTGTATTCCCAGATGCTTGTGAGATGCTGTGAATTCCACAGAGGTATTATCGAATTTTAAGTGTGTTTATCCGGATTGTGTGCAAGTGAGAAGAAAACGGCTTTAGTTTTGTTTGGGTTAAATGAGACCAACCATTGTGAAGACCACAAGCTGATCTTCTTGATATCAGAGTTAAGTACAGACGTTAGGTCAGTTATATTCCGGTTGTTATTTGAAAGACATGTGTCGTCTGCGAATAGTCTTGCGAGTGACTCTAAGCTGTCTGAGATATCGTTGATGTAGACTAGGAATATAAATGGCCCAAGAACAGACCCCTGGGGCACACCCGCTTTCATTGGTAGGTACTCCAAAAACACGTTATTTACCAGAACTCTTTGTTTTCTTCCATCGAGATAATTCATGAACCAGTTAAGTAGCCCACCCGTTATTCCATATTCTCGTAGTTTATGTATTAAACCATTGTGCCAAACTCTTTCAAAGGCCTTTGATATATCGCAAAACACTGCACACGTAAGAAGACGATTATCAAGGGACTGACAAAGGGAATGATATAATTCCAGTAGTTGGAAAGTTGTGCTGTGTCCCGGGATGAATCCTGACTGGTACTTATATAAAAGGTTATTTTCCTGAAAGTGGGAGAAGACATGTTTGAGGACAACCTTCTCAAATATTTTCCCAAGTAATGGCAGTAGGGAAATTGGCCTGTAGTTATTAACATTCGATGGCTCCGGTTTTTTTAATAGTGGTATAACGTTAGCCTTTTTCCACTCGTCGGGAAAGGTTTCAAGCTGGAGGAGTTTATTAAATAGACAGGTTAAAGGAATCACTATTGCATCTGCAGTCTTTTTTATCATTTGGGCTGCTATACCATCATGGCCATGGGCTTTATTCGTTTTCAAGCATATATAAGATTAGATTGGAGCTGTCACTGCTAAATCTCTGGACGTATAAAGGATGTGGGCTGGTGGGAATTCAGGACACTTGTCCAGACCCTTAAGCCCCTGCACACTGATGTCAAAATAATAAAATTTAAAGTTGAATTTTTCCCATAATGCAACAGGGAATTTAACCAATTCAATCCTGTTTGAGAGCTCATTGAGATCTGTCGAACAATAGTAAATTGGTTAAATTCTAAGTTACATTAAGAAAACAATTTGCTGTTTGAAATTTTGATACTTTGTCATCAGTGTTTAGGGGGTTTTAAGGGTTAATTGAATAATTCTCACTAGCAAAGCAGCTAATCAATAGGGTTCCACTGTAGTACTACCACGGATGTTACTGGTACATTATCAGGAAATAACAAGGACATTACATTAATGTTCTAGGAGGCAGGCCAATGATGAAAGACAATTTCATATTGGCTTGATGTGCAACAAGCGGTGGCTAATTTCCTTTAAATTCCAGATTTTGTAGAACTTTTGGTTAAATGCTGGAATTAAGAGCATTTTTGGAAGGGGGAGGGAGAGACTGATTCTGACATTGATATATATAGGTACTGATTTATTTTTGTTCAGGTTAAGTTCAAGGAATATAAATATTATCTTTGCCTGTATGGTAGGGCTGTTATTCAGTTTTGGGGAATTTATTTATTGTGTTTAAGATCACTTTCAGCATCTGTGGCTTTAGCATGACTCAAAAACAAGTATAAATTCAGGGTTAGTCGTTTATACCTATGCTAACCACTTTAGAGGATTTCCACACCTGGAGTTTGTTACTGGGTCCTTTTTAGTACATGTAGTAAAGCAAAAGTTGTTTACCACAATAAAGGAGCATTGCTTGATTTCACCAGGTACCCACAGGTTATGCCATACACCAATATTAAATTATGGACTGGAACTCTTTCTGGGCAGAACCCAACCTCTTGTGATTCGATTCGATTTGAGTGGTGCTGATATTGAAATTTTTGAATCATTGATATGAAGGCCTGAAAATAAGCAGTCTTACATTTGCAAGATGAGGTCCCCAGAGGGTGAATTGGATCATACTATCCCATACAGTAGGCCAATTTATACCTATTTCTGTTTAATTTTGAGGAGACCCTGATTCAGATCGAGGTTCACAGAGGGTAAATTTAATGATGGGTAGCATCACTAAATTCACCCTCTGGGGACCTCATTTTGCAGATGACAGTCTGCTTATTTTCTAGCTTGTTGATATGTTCTGAAAATCCTACCAAGTGCTCTTGATCTCTCCTTCCATCATCAGGTCTCCCGTACAGAAAATCTGATGACAGAAGATGAGTTCAAGGTTCTGCTTCTGAAACTACATTGATTTCGTTCTAGAATGCTATCTCTTTTTGACTGACTTGCCCAAAAAGACAAGTCTGAAAAAAATATGATACGTGAGTGGATTCTGGCAATTTTTATGGTTGTGAGATCAAACCGAGAGGTCCACAGTTTAATCTCCACCAGGGGTAACTGTGGGCAATGCACTTAATCCTGTGCGCCCACGTGAGGGCACAGTGTCACTGTGTACTAAGGTGTACTGCACAATGATGGTGCACATGTCCTCAACCAATGCTAACCCTGTTTGTGTGGAGATAGTACATTGGGGAGTCTGACAGTTGCTTGCCATTGCTCAGTGGTTCTCTTTGTGTACTCTGGCTTCCTCCACCCGTAAAACTGTCTGACATGAGGTGACAGTGGCTGTCGACAAGTGTCGTTAAACTCCAATAAATAACTGGTTGTAAGAAGGGGCAATATTTACAACTTGAAGAGACATGAGATTAGATCTATGATTTAATTCAAAATCCTCTTCCTGATTCAATTCAAATGAAGATTTGAGTTACGCTGGTGCATAATATTTCATTTTGAAGAAAAAGAATAATCAATTGAGGCAGAAAGGGATCTACTCTAGAATAAAGCAACCGAATACAGTGTAAAGGTGTTTGGGATTAACCTTCGGTTACACTTAGTTATACTTACATCATCAGAAAATATGTTGAAATTGGTCTGTCCAACTTTTGATGTGTGCCAGAAACTCTCTTCTTGATCATCCATTTTCTAGTGAATTGATAAACAACACAAAATAGCATGATTAAGCAGTCCTAAAGCAAAAATATAGAAATTGAACAGATCAGGTCCCCAGAAAATGGATGAACTGTCTTTTTGTTCATTTCAAAATAAATAGGCCTAAAAAAGGTAAAAATCTGTTTCTCAGGCCCTCCCGTATGGTCATTTTGGCTGCTGCATGCTCTCTTTTTATAACCAATGCAATTTGAAAAAATAAAAATTAAATGGTTTATGTCTGAAATGTTACCCACGTTAATAAAATTGATAAATTTGTTTCTTGAGTGCAAGAAGGCTTTGCAATGCTTCAGCATTGCAAAGCCTTCTTGCGCTAAAGGGGTGAAATACACCAGCCCCCATGGTATTCTGTAGCTTATGAGGCCAAAAACAAAATAAGAACTTGAAATTTTGATGGCAAAGAAATAATTACAAAAATAAAACATAAAATAAAAACAATGCCCGTCCGCATGCAATTTTACAATGAAAGTGTCAATGACACTGTAGCTCAACTTGTCAAGACATGTACATGTATAGTATGTGACACAGCAATGACAAACATCTAGGTAATGACCTGATAACAAAGGTACATATAAAGTATTGTAACGGCCTGTACATAAATACTGACCGTAGCCTGTAACAAATGTATAGGTAAAGTATTGTAAAGGTGGGTGACAGTCAGATGCCAAACTAGAAAAGAAATCTTTGAGTCCAAGAGTGGGTCTGACTGAACCCCAAAATATTTGTTCTCATAGCACAGTGATAACAAAGGCACCCCAAAACACACTCATTCCTGTTCTAAGCTGAAAACAAAGGTACCCAAGAAGTTTCGTGAAGATCAGTTCATAAATACGAGCTGTATAGAAGTTGTGACAAACACTGATTGGACCTAATTTCGGTACAAAATGGCCACTGGCAGCCATCTTGAATTTTGGACTGCACTCAGAAACACTCGTTCTCGTCCGAAGGTGATAACAAAGGTACCCAAGAAGTTTCGTGAAGATCGGTTGATAAATACAGCCTCTAGCCCGAGCCGTATTGACATGTGCACTTACAGTGTATAAGTAGCACTAAATAAATCAAAATTCATCTAATTTGCATAATTTCTGCACGAGAAAAAAACCCATACTGTATGTGATGTATTCCATTTTACTAAACATTCATACAAAAATCTATTCAAATCAGAACTTTCATACAGAAGTTCTGTACAAAAGACTGATTGCACTAATTTTGGTACAAAATGGCTGCTGGTGGCCATCTTGAATTTCGGACCACACCCAAAAACACCTGTTCTCATCCCACGGTAATAACAAAAGTACCCAAGACGTTTCGTAAAGATCGGTTCATAAATACGGCCTCTAGCCTGAGACGTATAGAAGTTGTGTACAAAAAACTGATTAGACCTAATTTCGGTACAAAATGGCCACTGGCAGCCATCTTGAATTTCGGACCACACTCAGAAACACTCGTTCTCGTCCCAAGGTGATAGCAGAGGTACCCAAGAAGTTTTGTGAAGATCGGTTCATAAATACAGCCTCTAGCCCGAGCCGTATTGACATGTGTATTTACGGTGTGTAAGTAGCACTGAAAAATTCAAAGTTCATCTAATTTGCATAATTTCTGCACGAGAAAAAAACCTGTATTATATGTGATGTATCCCATGGTACTAAACATTCACACAAAAAATTATTCAAATCAGAGCTTTCATGTAGAAGTTCTGCGCAAAAATCTGATTGCCCCTAATTTTGAACAAAATGGCTGCCAGCGGCCATCTTGAATTTTGGACCGCACCCAAAAACACTCATTCTCGTCCCACAGTGATACCAAAGGTACCCAAGAAGTTTCGTAAAGATCAGTTCATAAATGCGGTCTCTAGCCCGAGCCGTATTAGCATATTTGCACTGACAGTGCTGAAAGTAACATTAAATACATCAAAGTTAGTCTAATTTGCATAATTTACGTACGAGAAAAAAACCTGTATTATATGTGATGTATCCCATGGTACTAAACATTCATACAAAAAATTATTCAAATCAGCGCTTTCATATGGAAGTTCTGTGCAAAAAACAGATTTCTGCATCGTCGGTACAAATTGGCGGCTGGCAGCCATCTTGAATTTCGGACCGGACCCAAAAACACTCGTTCTCGTCCCACAGTCATAACAAAGGTACCCAAGAAGTTTTGTAAAGATCGGTTCATAAATACGGCCTCTAGCCCGAGCCGTATTGAATTGTTGACGGACAGACGGACGACTGGCCATGGCATAAGCTCAAATTTGGCTTCGCCAAAGTTGAGCTAAAAAGTGGTCCAATAATGACGATTTAACCTAAACTTTCTTTTATCAAACTGGGCCATTTGAGAGTATTATACTCACTTTGGTCAAGGCATCAATAAAGATACTTTAGTGACACATTTAAAAACAAGCCTTCAGACACCCTGAGGTCATAAAAAATCGTGGAATCTCGTCTGGAAAAGTCATGATTCTCCAGAATCATGAAGTCTAGTTGTTATTATTATTTACTGGTGTTTCAGGTCACATACTTCTACACAATGGCTAATCATGACCACACCTGTTCTGAAGTCAGAAAAGTTAGAAATACGCCTTCAAGGGTGAATGATATTTGACTTGCATGCATTTGATTGGCTGAGGTGAGTTTTTCATAACTTGATGAATAATTATCCTTCCACATGTATGTTTTTGCTTTGTCCCACATTTTTGTCACAAAAATATGGGCATGTCCACCAGTGCAATTAAACTCCAATTGTTGCAGGTGGGCTGTTAATATTCACATGGGTTATTCACACTGTTTTTTTCCCTTCTGTATTTGAGACCATATGCATTAGCCTACATGTATGTTCAAAATAATAAAACTGTTGTCTGCACAAAAGTTGACTGCAATGGTGTAAATCGTGGGGCCATTGCAGGGTAATTATAATATTGTGGAACCCTGTTAACTAAATAACCACTTTGACAATGAAAATTATTCAATTAACAGGAATATTCCATTAACAGGGATTGTGTCACCTTTCTGTATCCTAGAGATAAAGTTAGCATTTATTCTATTATATCTTGTTTGACAGAGCTCCATGAGTTTTGTCAAACAAGATATAATAGATTAAATGCCTGTATTGGATGTACTGAGGACAAGTAGGTCTAAAAACAAACGAAAACTGAGAAGAGTCTGGGTAATTCTTGACAGGTTACAAGATTTTTTATTCAATTAACAGGAGTTTACTCTATAACCTATATTCAATTAACAGGTCAAATTTGTACTGGAGGTATGGTAAATGGTTTTGTGTTTGGAAATTATATTCAATTAACAGGGTTATTCAGTTAATGGATATCCAATTAAGTGGGCTCCACTGTACAAGCAACCGATCCGTATTATGTCACTTTAACAGTGTATGAATGTGGGATAGGTGTGTTAAAAGTGTGTTAAGTTTTGTATGAAGTATTACATTAAGTGTTTCATTTGGTCGATCCTGTCCTTTATTCCCCAAATACTGGTAGTCACATGTCTCTCCCTCACTAAGTTTGCTACTACGTACCTTTTGGAATACAGAACCCCCTCCCCCCCACCCTCTCCCCCACTCTACACCTTTGAGTAGGTCCACTTTACGACTTATGGGTATAACTTTGTTTTTGTTTTCATTCAGTTTGAATCTCCATTTGTTCCCATATCTCCCAATAACTGCAACCATTATCTATAGCCCCTCTTCACTTTCTGACACTTGCGCCATATCATCTGTGGAAAAATAGTCCTGGGATCTTCAGGTTCATAACTACTAACCCTCATTGCTATGTTGGGGTTAGAGCTGTACGGTATTGAAATTTCAGGTTCGGTATCGGTATTTTTCAGGTAAATACCTTGGTTTCAGTACTGCATTCGGTATATACACAAAACACTGAAAGTAGTTGCAAACTGACCAAATTTCCCAACATTTAACCATATAGTAACTTAACAGGTTCAGAACCCTTTCCCCAACATAACGGCAAAAAACAGCCAGCATTATTCACTGAAAGTTCCTTCAATTTTCATTTCGTTCTTGCTTGAAAACATTGCTGATGACCTCTCATTGGAATGAGCTCCTTTTTAAAGGGTTAAAATGGAGTATTTAAGGGTATTATTTTAATCCTCTCAATATCTTAATACGGGTCCCCAAACATTTACTTTTGCAATACAGGAATAATGATAACACTTTCTGTTCTCACAATGATGCTCTAAACACGCATTGGGCTGTTGGGGGCCATTTACCTCTATATTCCAAAATTACTGAATTCTTTTACTCGCAATATATTTTTCAGAGGTATCATGTACCTTAACTTTTTCTTGGTAATATGAATATTTGCTATCATCTATAAACATGACACATTCAGAGTTGGTGGAGCCAATATTTTTAAAGTGGGATATGCTTATACTTCAGGTTTGGAATGACCTATAGACATGGGACCTACACCGAATGAGTTGAAACCTTCTGGAGGTTCAAAATGTGGTTCACCTCAATGTGGACAACAGAGGTCATTAACCCTTTACACAACGCAGACGATATCAAAATTTATTATTTTAAATATAATTTTTTTAAATTTTTCAAAAAATTTCAACAAAACTATATCATGTGACCCCTCATTGAAATGAGCTCGTTCCAATGAGGGGTCACATGATATGGTTTTGTTGAAATATTTTGAAAAATTTAATTTTTTCAACTGCTCAGTTTGCATATTATGTGGGCAGATGCAGGCGATTCCTTAGGTAAAGGGTTAAGCGCATATTTTTAAGAACTATTAGGAATTGCATTTTATAACAGCTAATGCAATGCGAAAGATTATCCATGTATCTCATCATTCAAATAATTGGCAGAATCCTTTAAAAGCTGTGCACACATGCCTTTTCTTGTCTCTTATAAATGAAAGTGTCAATGACACTGTAGCTCAACTTGTTTAAGACATGAACATGTATAGTATATGACACAGCAATGACAAACATCTAGGTAATGACCTGATAACAAAGGTACATGTAAAGTATTGTAACGGTCTGTACATAAATGCTGACCATAGCCTGTAACAAATATATAGGTAAAGTATAGTAAAGGCGGGGTGACAGTTAGATGCTAAACCAGAAAAGAAATCTCTGAGTGGGTCTGACTGAACACCAAAATATAGCATAGTGATAACAAAGGCTCCCAAAAACACTTGTTCCTGTCACAAGGTGATAACAAAGGTACCCCAAGAAGTTTCGTGAAGATCGGTTCATAAATACAGACTCCAGCCTGAGACGTATTGACATGTGCTCTTACTGTGTATAAGTAGCACTGAATAAATCAAAGTTCATCTAATTTGCATAATTTCTGCATGAGAAAACTCTTGTATTATATGTGATGTATTCCATGTTACTAAACATTCCTACAAAAATTTATTCAAATCAACTTTCATACGGAAGTTCTGTACAAAAAATTTGGACCGCAACAAAAACACTTGATCTCGTCCCACGGTGATAACAAAGGTACCCAAGAAGTTTCGTAAAGATCGGTTCATAAATACGGCCTCTAGGCTGAGCCATATAGAAGTTGTGTACAAAAAACTGATTGGATCTATTTTCGGTACAAAGTGGCCACTGGCAGCCATCTGGAATTTTGGACCGCTCCCAGAAACACTTGTTCTCATCCCAAGGTGATAACAAAGGTACCCAAGAAGTTTCGTGAAGATCGGTTCATAAATACAATCTCTAGCCCGAGCCATATTGACATGTGTGTAAGTAGCACTGAATAAATCAAAGTTCATCTAATTTGCATAATTTCTGCATGAGAAAAAAACCTGTATTATATGTTATGTATTCCATGTTACTAAACATTGATACAAAAATATATTCAAATCAGAACTTTCATACAAAACTTCTGTACAAAAAACTGATTGTACTAACTAAAGTACAAAATGGCTGCTGGTGGCCATCTTGAATTTTGGACCGTACCCAAAACCACTCGTCCTCGTCCCACGGTGATAACAAAGGTACTCAAGAAGTTTCGTAAAGCTCAGTTCATAAATACGGCCTCTAGCCCGAGCCATATTGGCATATGCTGTTACAGTGCTGAAAGTAACATAAAATAGATCAAAGTTAGTCTAATTTGCAATTTATGCATGAGAAAAAAAACGTGTATTATATGTGATGTATCCCATGGTACTAAACATTCTTACAAAAAATTATTCAAATCAGAGCTTTCATATGGAAGTTCTGTGCAAAAATATGATTGCACCTAATTTTGTACAAAATGGCTGCCAGTGGCCATCTTGAATGTCAGACCAGACCCAAAAACACTCGTTCCCGTCCCAAGGTGATAACAAAGGTACCCAAGAAGTTTCGTAAAGATCGGTTCATAAATACAGCCTCTAGCCCAAGCCGTATTGAATTGTTGACGGATAGACGGACGACTGGCCATGGCATAAGCTCAAATTTGACTTACGTCAAAGTTGAGCTAAAATTGTTCTGATTCCTGTATGAATATCTGTAAATACTACCAACGAAAATCCATTTCTGATATGTTTAAAAAATATTTTACTCCTGAAAATAAGCCTCCATAAATTCTCTTTCTATATAGTTTTTTCCTGATTCTTTAACCCTTTTCACACAGACTTGAATTTACTGCTGGCAGTAAATTCTGTTTCTCTAGTATGAGAATACTTTTTTTTTCTTACTTACCAACTCACCACCACACTGCAGTTCAAAAGGGTACAGATGTGAAGTGAGGACTCAGACTGCGACTGAAATCACACACTGAATTAAGGACTCAGACTCGGAATTATTATCCTTATTCTGATAGTTTGTAATACTTGTTGTATATTTAACCCTTTACCCAACACAGACGATATCAACATTTATTATTTTAAATATCATTTTTTTTAAATTTTCCCTAAAATTTCAACAAAACCATATCTTGTGACCCTTCAATGGAATGAGCTCGATGAGTTCGTTTCAAAGAGGGGTCACATGATATGGTTTTGTTGAAATTTTTTGAAAAATAATATTTTTTCAGCTGCTGAATTTGTATATTACGTGGGCAGATGTGGTCGATTCATTGGGTAAAGGGTTAACTGTATCAAACTAACAAGAGAAAATAAAGTGTTTTGTCAAACGATTTTTTTTTTAAATTAAATAAAGGAAAAACGCACATTATTTTATTTCTGTTTTCGTTTTTTTTAAACAAGTAAAAATGCAATTCATAAATATAATTTCGAAAAAAACCTTGTTATTCAATGAATGTGACAAAGTAATGGAACGGTTTGATCTGTGGACATTGGGGCAGTCTGAAGGAAGGAGTTGTGATTTCTGCAGGGAAAAGTTAAAAAATTTATAGTAATTTATATATTTTTTATACTTACCAATGACCCAGACATAGCTGGTGCTAACTCTTAAAAATCTAGGGCCAAACACAAATTTTGCCCCCCAATCCCCAAAATTTGCATCTAAAACCAAAGAAATCATGTCCTGAATGGCCCTCCATACTTCGCCTCTACTGCGCATGCGCAGTGTCAAGGACGTCCCGAAATTGGCGCTATTAATCATTCTTACAATCAGTGCCTGGTAAGCGCTATGTACTCAGCGGGGAGGAATGAGTTCCCAACTCCTGGGAGGGCCATCCCCGTCTGGGTCATCGGTAAGTATAAAAAATATATAAATTACTATAAATTTTTTAACATTTTTATACTGTACCAATGACCCAGACATAGCTGAATAGTAAAAAGGCTGGAGGGCCTAGGACATAGAGGAAAATCCAATAAGCTCAACTTTATAAAATAGAGTCATCCCCTCGAGGAGAAAAGGAGTATTAGGCTTTACATGTATCTTTGTATATTGTATATTAACGCCCGTTTGACACGTGACATATTCAAATGCTATACTTTAAAACTATGACATGAATGAATTTTTAAAACATAAACTTTTCACTTTAAAACCATCCCAGTAACAGCTCAGAATTACTGACTCCGGAGGAGGTATCCCCTTGTTTTCATAATAAAACAGTTGACCCAAGGGAACACCCTCCCCCCCTTCCCCTTGCCCTGGGTCAAATAGCCCAGAGCGAAGAGGGCAGCAGGATGGAGTCACTGCCAGAACAGAAAGCCTACATAACTATAGTTGCAACTGTTAAGTGAACGACATTCTGAGCAGCAGATAATGGACCTAAACAATGCAGGCCTCCAGAAATGGACTCAATATTTCTAAGATAAAAATTTGTGAATGTGGATGGCTGAGACCAATATGCAGCCTTCATTAAATGTATAATAGCAACACTATTTGCGTAAGCCCAAGATGTAGAAAGAGCTCTTACTTCATGAGCCGAAATCTTAAGCACAGACTGCTGAGTTAAAGATAGATTATCATAAGCAGTACCGATAGTTAATTGAATCCATTTAGCAATAGAATGGACCGTAATGTCCTTTCTATTAGGCATCAGAGACAGAAGAAGCTTTACGTCCTTACTGATAAACTGAGATCTGTTTATAAATACATAAAGCTCTAACCGGACAGAGTAAAGGCCTATGCCTGTTCGAAGACGGAAGGACCTTAATAACAATAGGTTCCGGATATTTATTAGGAGCCTGATTCTTAACCAACAATCCAACATTATTAGTAAAGGTAATAGTGTTTCCGATACTACGAAAGTGAGAATCGTCCACCGATAGTGCATGAAGCTCACTGACTCTTCAGCAGAAGAGAAGACTAAGAGAATTGTTGTCTAAAAAGGCCAGAATTTGAAATCTACTGTCTCAAGAGGCTCAAATGGTTACTTTAGTTTAATAAGAACCCAAGCTAAATTCCGTATAGGAATTAATCTAAGGATTCTAGGTCTATTTATCGAAAAGTTTCTAACTAACTTAGATAAAGAGACATTAGACTCAATTGTAAACTATCATGGAGTGCATAGGTATCAGATAACATAGACCTATAACCTTTAAAAGTAACAGGCTGCAGTTGATCTCGTCAAACAAGTATACTAGAAAGTTTGCAATGTCTGGTATGGAGGAATCAAAAATATCAACATAATGATCCCTACACCAACGACGGAAGACCCTCCACTTTAAATAGCCGCATAGTATAGCGAAGAGGAGGTCCTCCTACAGTTAGAAATTGCATCCACTGCTCGTCCTGTACAATGCTTGCCGTGCAAGAAGGACCGCACAATGGAATACGTGAAGGTTGAGACCTTGCGGATTGTGATGAAGTTGACACGATTTCCCCAGCGAAAGAAGATCCTCTCGTGGAGGAAGTTTTCGCGGTAAGTCCCACAGCAGACACCTGAGTAAATTTACCCACGGTCTCTGTGGAGACAGAGATGCTACCAACAGAATTGTATTGTGAATGTTTTATCTTAGCAATACTTGCTGAATCAACAGTGCTGGAGGATACGCATATCCTATCATTCCGTCCTACTAGATCGATAAAGCGTTAACTACATATGCTCGGGGATCCGGACATGGTGACACATACGTCTTCAATTGATTGGTGAGTTGTGTCGCAAATAAATTTATCATTGGGTGCTCCCATTGGTAGCAAATCTGACTGAATACCTGTTTGTTGAGAGTCCATTCTGACGGCAACAAGCGACCCTTACGTGAAAGGGAGTCTGCTAATACAATCAGACGACCCGGAAAATGATGGACCGAAACAGAACTTGGTGTTCTAGAACAAACAGAAGGATTCTTTCCGTGAAATTGAATAACAGAACCGAATGAGTGCCTCCCTGGTTCCGGATATACGCAACTACTGTCGTACTATCGGACATGATTTGGACATGCGTTTCTGAATAATGTTCATCCAATGACGCAGGGCAAGCCAAAATAACATCATTTCTTGAAAGTTAAGTGCTTGCCTAGAAACTGCGGAACCCAAAGACCCTGGCACTTTGAATCCGTTGGGATCAATATTGTACCCAAACCTGTTTGACTAGCATCCATCATAATCGTAAAACTCAGATCCGGCAACTGCAGTGGAACTCTCTGAGTCAACCACCGAATGTTTGCCCAAGTCTGAATCTCTTGTTACACTTGATTGACAAGAGAACGTGTATATCGAGCAATTCATAGATTGCTGAAAGGTTGCCGTCGAAGAGAAGCTTCTCCGAGACCGAAGCGACTCTGAGAGAGTTCTTCACCTTACTATCCACACGCGTGGATGTAGCTAGGGCTGCATCACGTCTAACCAACTCCAGGTTGCCACTGAAGGGCGGAGTTATACATGGAAAAACTACTGCCCTTGAAAGAAATCTCATTAACGATCATATCCTGGAATTCTTTCTCTTGAAGGCATAATGATAACGCCTTAGTAAGGTGGTCTACGTATGATAAAGCGTCTAAGTTAATTCTATTAGACATCATTGTCGTTTCCAACGTCATGGTTGGAATTGACATAGATGGCGAAAAAGACAATTCCCAGTCTTCAGCCTCGTCGTCTAGATGCAGAGGAACTCTCAGTATGCCCTGTCCTGCCATTTCAAATTAATTCCTAGAATTGATGAAAGGCAGATTTAGAGCATTTGCGGACAAGAAACTAGACTAGCGTGTTTTGGTAGCAAGCTTACATATAGCGTCGTTCAATAATTCGAATGTTCTAGTGACATTATTGGACTGTGTCGGCAACTCAGGGACGATGTCCCTGAACCGATCAAAAACTCTGTGTCCAATGACGCTATTAGTCTTTATCCAGCATCGCAGCATTCTAGTCCGACGGAACAACCTCTGGAAGATAACGCTGGAAGAAATGTATGGCAGCTTCTGTTGTTGCAAAAGGTAAAACTCGAAATCGTCTGAATCCCTTTCGCCATCCTGTCGGACCCTATGAAGTGTTCGGTCGTCCGTACCTGATGCATCAGCGGAGCGAACCGGCCCAGCGTCGTCGGATTATTCCTGATCCGACAGAGATTCTGTCGTTTGCTGGGATGCTGCGATAAGCTGTGCTATTTTGGATAGCACGTCCGTCACTGAGGCCTGTGGAGAAGCGGTCTTACGATGCTTTGCCGCTGGAAGCTCCGTGTTCGTTACCCCGTGCATACTTCTATTATGCGAGCGACCGGAGTGTGCAGGCCTCGTGTCCCTTGGCTACCGGATGGCATGACCTGTATGCCGTGGAATCACTGAATGACGAAGCTGGCAGGATACTCGAGGTCACATAGCCAAGGTGCAGTCGTGTGCGCTGCCGTGAGGATGAGGAAGCATTATCGACAGTCTCTCGAACTGTCTATATAACGGAGCGTCCCGAGCGGCGGACATATGCTCCGAATGCGAAATGTCTGTACCACAACATCCGGTCCCAGATGTTGTTGTACGAGAGAGGGACCTCTCTCGCTCGCAGCCCGGACGGACCTGGACGAGCTAGGAACCGGACTAACAGGCTTCCTCCGATCTCTCCTCTAATCCGCCGTCACTGGGTGTGTACTATTGTCTATTATAGTGCTCGCATCACCCAAATCTCCTTCCTAGATTGCAACGGACGAATCCCGGCTGCCAAACCATTCGATGAATGGACGCTACACCGGGTGAGCTAGCGATTGTCAACGCCGTCGAACCTACTAGGGACCTCTTAGGCGATTGACGTATTTCCATGAGCACTTATTGCCGCTAGCTCTTCATTTAACTATGACGACAGAGGCACACTTTTGAAAGACATCTCAGTAACTTTGCGAACAAGAAACCAGACTTGCTTGTTAATAGCAAGCATATATATATATAGCGTCGTTCAATAATTCGAAAGTTCCTGTGACATTACTGGACTGTGTCGGAACTGAGGGACGATGTCCCTGAACCGATCCAAAAGTTAAAAAATTTATAGTAATTTATATATTTTTTACACTTACCAATGACCCAGACTTAGCTGGTGCTAACTCTAACAAAACCAGGGCCAAACACAAATTTTGCCCCCCAATCCCCAAAATTTGCATCCAAAACAAAAAGAAATCATGTCCTAAAGGACCTCCATACTACGCCTCTACTGCGCATGCGCAGTGACGCAGTCGTCCCGAAATTGGCGCCAATTATCATTCTTACTGGCAGTGCCTGGTCAGCGCTATGTACTCAGCGGGGAGGCAAGAGTTCCCAACTCCAGGGAGGGCCATCCCCGTCTGGGTCATTGGTAAGTATAAAAAATATATAAATTACTATAAATTTTTTAACATTTTTATACTGTACCAATGACCCAGACTTAGCTGAATAGTAAACAGGCTGGAGGGCCTAGGACATAGAGGAAAATCCAATAAGCTCAACTATATAGTAAAGAGGTAACCCCTTAAGGAGAAAAGGAGTATTAGGCTTTACATGTATCTTTCTTATTTAATATTAAATTAGAAAGATACACTACCCTTAATAATTGAGCACAATAACATTCATGTTCTCTATTAACATCCAGTATAACCCTTATACTAATTATTTTTAAAGCAAGCCAATAAATAAAGTAGTCCAGAGAATAGAGACTCTTTATAGTCATTTAAAAGTGTCCGAGTATTGTATATTAAAGCCCGTTTGACACTTGACATATACAAATGCTTCACACCGAGCTACACTTTAAAAATAAGACATGAATGAATTTAAACATTAATATTACACTTTAAAACCATCCCGGAAGCGACTCAGAAATACTGACTTGGAGGAGGCATTCCCTTGCTTTTCACTATAAAGCAGGTGACCTAAGGGAACACCCGCCCCCCCCCCCCCCCCTTCCCCTTGCCCTGGGTCAAATAGCCCAGAGCGAAGAGGGCAGCCGGACGGAGTCACTGCCGGAACAGAAAGCCTGCATAACTATAGTTGCAACTGTTTAGTGGACGACATTCTGAGCAACAGATAACGGACCTAAACAATGCAGGTCTCCAGAAATGGACTCAATATTTCTGAGATAAAAATTCGTAAATGTGGATGGCTGAGACCAATAAGCAGCCTTCATTAAATCTGTAATAGCAACACTATTAGCATAAGCCCAAGAAGTAGAAAGAGCTCTTACTTCATGAGCAGAAATCTTAAGCACAGACTGCTGAGAAGAAGATAAATCTTCATAAGCAGTACGGATAGTTAACTGAATCCATCTAGCAATAAAATGGACTGAAATGTCCTTTCTATTAGGCATCAAAGACAGAAAGAAACGTTTCCGTCCCTTTCTGATAAACTGAGATCTCTGTTTATAGATACGTAGTGCTCTAACAGGACAGAGTAAAGGCCTATGCCCGTCTGAAGACGGAAGAGCCTTAATAACAATAGGTTCCGGATATTTATTAGGAGCCTGATTCTTAGCTAAAAAACCCACATTAGTAGTGAAGGTGATAGTGTTCCCAACACTACGATAATGAGAATCATCCACCGATAGTGCATGAAGCTCACTGACTCTTCTGGCAGAAGAGAAAGCTAAGAGAAAAGCTGTCTTATAAGATAAGAATTTGAAATCTACTGTCCCAAGAGGTTCAAATGGCTTTTCCTTCAATTTAAGGAGAACCCAAGCTAAATTCCACTTAGGAATTAATCTAAGAGTTCTGGGTCTATTTATCGAAAAGTTTCTAACCAACTTCGATAAAGAGACATTAGATCCAATTTGTAAACTATCATGATGCGCATAGGTATCAGATAACATAGATCTATAACCCTTTATAGTAACAGGCTGCAGTTGATTTCGTCAAACAAGTATACTAGAAAGTTTGCAATGTCTGGTATAGAGGGATCAAAAATATCTACAGAATGATCCCTACACCAAAGACGAAAAACCTTCCACTTAGCCGCATAGTTTAGCTAAGAGGAGGTCCTCCTACAGTTAGAAATCGCGTCCACTGCTCGTCCTGTAAAGTGCTTGCCATGCAAGAAGGACCGCACAACGGAAAAACGTGAAGGTTGAGACCTTGCGGGTTGTGATGGAGTTGGCGCGATTTCCCCTGCGAAAGAAGATCCTCCCGTGGAGGAAGCTTCCGCAGTAGGTCCCACAACAGACACCTGAGTAGATTTATCCACGGTCTCTGTGGCGACAGAGATGCTACCAATAGAATCTTGCATTGAGATTGTTTTATCTTTAGCAATACTTGTTGAATTAACGGCGCTGGAGGATACACATATCCTATCATTCCGTCCCAAGGGATCGACAGAGCGTCTACTGCAAATGCTCTTGGATCCGGACACGGAGACACATACGTCTGCAACTGATTGTTGAGATGTGTCGCAAATAAGTCTATCATTGGCCGTTCCCATTGGTAGCAAATCTGATTGAATACTTGTTTGTTGAGAGTCCACTCCGACGGCAACAAACGACCCTTTCGTGAAAGGGAGTCTGCTAGCACATTCAGACGACCCGGTATGTGACGGTCCGAAAGAAGAACGTGATGTTCTAACGCAAACAGAAGGATTCTTTCCGTTAGATTGAACAACGGAACTGAATGAGTGCCTCCCTGATTCCGTATATACGCCACTACTGTCGTATTGTCGGATAGGATTTGGACATGAGCATCGTGAATAATGTCCATCCAGTGACGTAACGCAAGCCAAATTGACATCATTTCCTTGATGTTTATGTGCTTGCACAGGAATTGCGGATCCCAAAGACCCTGGCATCTCGAATCCATTGGGATTAATGATGCACCCCAACCTGTTTGACTGGCATCCGTCATAACGGTAAAACTCGGATCCGGCAACTGCAGCGGAACTCCTTGAGTTAACCACTGAATGTTTGCCCAAGTCTGAATCTCTTGTTTCACTTGATCTGACAAGAGAACGTCTACATCGAGCGAATGAATTTTCACACTCCAATTCTGAGTCAGGAAAATTTGAAGAGGACGTGTGCGTAACCGCCCCATCGGAATGAGATCCGCGGCGGCTCCGCACAGACCTATCAGTCTCATAAATTCTCTCGCCGTGACTTTGTCTGCGTGCAGACAATAGCGAGCGTAACAACTGACTAATTTCGCTCTGGTTAACGGCAGACGAACGAGATTGTTGTGCGTCTCGAAGCTCATTCCCAGATGAGTGAATGACTTGGACGGCACCAGATCCGACTTCTCCTCGTTTACTATAAAACCGAGACGTCGGAGCAATAGAAGAAGATTCTGAACATCGTTCTGAAGCGTTAACTCGTTGCCGTACCTCTGAAGAATGTCGTCCAGGTAGGCCGACGTTACCGCAGACGAATGAGCTCGGAAGTAGATCATTACCGAGTTCATTACCCGAGTGAAAGCCCAGGGTGCTAGATTCAATCCGAAGCACATCGCCCGGAATTGATACACCACTCCAAGGACTGCGAAGCGTAGATACTTTCGGAATGTCGGATGTACCATGACGTGAAAGTACGCATCTTTGAGATCTATGCTCGTTGCATAATCGTTCACCCGAATACTCGCTCTGACCGATCGAATCGTCTCCATATAAAACTTCGGAGCGACGATCAGCTTGTTTATCCAGCTCAAATCTATGACTGGACGGAACGAGCCGTCTGGTTTCGGAACCAGAAACAGATGGCTGTAGAATCCCGGAGATTCCTGGTTTTCTACGACCTCTACCGCGTTCTTCATTAAAAGAGACTGCACTTCTGATAACAGAGCGTCTCTTTTCTGTGGATTTGACGGAAGATGAGTCCACTTTGGACTTCGAGTTAATGGAGGCTTTCGTTTGAAGGATATCTTTAGACCTTCCGAAGTCACTCCTCTCACCCAAGGGTCGTCCGTAATCGACGCCCACTCTTGTGAAAAGCTCGACAACCTTCCGCCAACCGGAACGCGATAGAGGTTTAAGCCATCACCTCCTGGACCTGCGAGGCCTGCGGTAGGAGAAACCACGTCTTCCACGACCCGCACCTCGCCTCGTCGACCTCGGGGCGTCCGACCGATTGTCCCGGCCTGAAGGCCGTCCCGAACGAGAGTCGCTATCCTGACGGTCTCTCGAATAAGACCAAGAGGACGCACCGGAACCTCTATAGGAACCTCTCTTGGGCGCATTAGACCCAGAAGTGCCTGTCTTATTTGTGTCTGCTGTATCCGACTTCTTAGGAGCAAATCTGAACAACAGAGAATCATTAGCTTTCTTTTTAATTTTATCATAAATAGCGGAAAGCTTGCCGTCAAAGAGAAGTTCTCCTGAGACCGAAGCGACTCTAAGAGAGTTCTTCACCTTAGAATCCACTAGTGTGGATGTAGCTAGGGCTGCGTCACGTCTAACCAACTCCAGATTTGCCACTGAAAGGGCGGAGTTACACGTGGAATAAGCTACTGCCCTTGAAAGAAGTCTTAACGAGGATTGTATATCCTGAAACTCTTCCCCTTGAAGGCGCAGTGATAACGCCTTAGTAATGTGATCTGCGTAAGATAAGGCATCTAAATTGGCTCTGTTAGACGCAATAGCTGTTTCCAACACCGCGGTTGGAATAGAAGCTGACGACGGTAATGATAGCTCTAAGTCTTCCGCCTCGTCGTCCATACGCAGAGGAACTCTCGGTATACCCTGTCCTGCCGTATCGAATTTATTCCTTGCATTAATGAAAGGCAGGTTGAGAGTATTAGCGGACAAGAAACCTGCTTTCCCCGTCCTGGAAGCAAGTTTAAATATAGCGTCGTTCAATAATTCAAATGTTCTAGCAACATTATTGGACTGCGACGGAAACTCGGGAGCGATGTCCCTGAACCGCTCAAAAAATTCAGAGTCCAATGACGCCATAATTCTCTTGTCCGGAAGCGCAGCAGTCTGGCCCGACGGAACAACTTGAGGGAGAAAGTGCCGGATGAAGTCCACGGCAGCTTTATGTTGTTCCGAAAGGGATAGCTCCAAATCATCCGTATCCCTTTCACCATCCGGTCGGACCTCATGATGTTCCCGGTCGTCTGCCCCCGATGCTTCGGCGGAGCGTACCGACCCAGCGCCGTCGGATAATTCTCGATCCGACACCGCTTCTGTCGGCTGCTGGGATGCTGCGATAAGCTGTGCTATCTGCACAAGAATGTCCGGCGTCGAGACCTGCGGAGGCGCAGTCTTTCGCTGCTTCGCCGAGGGCAGCTCCGCATCAGATGGCTCCCGCATACTTTTCCTATGCGAACGTCCGGAGTCCATCGGTCTCGAATCCCTGGCTGCCGGATGGTGTGACCTGGTCGCCGAAGAATCCTTCATCGGCGAAGCTGGTAATATATCGGCGGTCACGCAGCCAAGGTGCGGTCGTGTGTGCTGACGAGAAGAGGAAGCCTTAACAGTCTCTGCGGACTGCTTATACAACAGAGCGTCCCGAGCGACGGACGTATGCTCCGCTAAAGACACATTTTGTACCACAACATCTGGTCCCAGATGTTGTTGTACGAGAGAGGGACCTCTCTCGCTCGCGGCCCGGCTGGACCTGGACGAGCTAGGAACCAGACTAAAAGGCTTCCTCCGTTCTCGCTTACTATCCGCCGTCACTGGGTGTGCATCTATTATGTTTATAGTGCTCGCATCACCCAAAATTTCCTCTTGGACTGCATCGGACGAACCCGGCTGCCGAACCATTCGGTGAATGGACGCTACACCGGGCGAGCTAGCGGACGACATTTGTCTAATCTCCATGAGCACTTTTGCCGCTAGCTCTGAATTCATTTGTGACGACGGACGCACACTTGAAGAAGATAACATGGAAACATCACCCTGTTCTGGTTCCTCTGAAATAGAAACTGAGAGAGTAGAGTGACCTTGCGGAGAAAGAGCCGGCATCGCTCTTTCTCCAGAAACAACATATCAAGACACACGTTTCCAATGTTTCTCATCCCAATGTTCACATATAGGACAGGGATTAATGCGAGAACACTGACTACAATTAATACAATGATCATGAAAGTCAGAGGAAGATTTCTTCCTATTACAATTTGAACAACGTCCCTTCATTGTGAAAGAACAACAATAAGTCCTAGTTACTCGCAAAAACCCCTGACACAAAGATACATAATAACATGATCCATTAATAAATGAAAAAACAATTGCAAAACAAAATAATTTTGAAAAAATATTTTTTCAGCGAAGCCCAAGTTGCTGAAAAGTAACGTTGAGCCCCGATGGATCCGATGGCAAAGTGTGGTCAAAAATTTTAAATTTACATTAAATAATTAATGAGACACTTTCGGATAATGTAAATGTATCTTATAGTGAGATAAACTACAGCAAAGGCAAACAGCCCCCCTCAAAAAAGGCTGTTGCCAATGAAAACAAACAGTGTAAAAACACCAGAAAACATGACTCCAGGCACTGAAAAAACTGGCCCGGAATCAGTCATCAATTACACTCTATCTGATGCAAAACAGACTCCCAGGGGAGAATCTGCAGAACATCAGATGGAAGATGCAGAACACAAACGTTATACACCCATGGGTGAAAACGTAACTATGGGGAAAATAACAGAAAACATTCTGTAACCAAGCAACTCTCCCAGGAAATTTTAGAAATGAAATTTCTCAAAAATATGCCAAAAGCATGGGAGAATTGCAAGGGGGGACTTTAGAAGGCTAGGGGAGAGGAAACACTGAATAAGCAGTGCAACAATTAGCAAGAATGACAACAAGAGGCCCATGCCTCGAAAATAGGCAACTTAACATAATTTCATCAAAAAATTTTAAGTACAGCCCTGATTATTTTTTGTCACTTCTTTTTCCTCTCCTCCTTCTATCCTCCTTAGAATCACATTTTCTCCAAAAATTACGTGTCTGGCATCCTTTAAACTGAGATTTACAAGCACAAAGATCAGTGAGATGTTGACTGATGAAGGGCCAAACAGAGAATGATAATTGGCGCCAATTTCGGGACGACTGCGTCACTGCGCATGCGCAGTAGAGGCGTAGTATGGAGGTCCTTAGCGGTCTTACGATGCTTTGCCGCTGGAAGCTCCGTGTACATTAACTCCTGCATACTTTTCTTATGCGAACGTCCGGAGTCTACAGGCCTCGTGTCCCTGGCTACCGGATGGCATGACCTGGTCGCCGTGGATTCTCTGATTGGCGAAGTTGACTGGATATCCGAGGTCACGTAGCCAAGGTGCGGTCGTGTGCGCTGCCATGAGGATGAGGAAGCCTTATTGACAGTCTCTCCGGACTGTCTATATAACGGAGCGTCCCGAGCGGCGGACGTATGCTCCGAATGCGAAACATTTTGTACCACAACATCTGGGGCCAGATGTTGTTGTACGAGAGAGGGGCCTCTCTCGCTTGCAGCCCGGATGGACCTGGACGAGCTAGGAACCGGACTAACAGGCTTCCTCCGTTCTCTCCTCTAATCCGCCGTCACTGGGTGTGCACTTGGTTGATTTATAGTGCTTGCATCACCCAAAACTCCTTTCTGGACCGCAACGGACGAACCCGGCTGCCGAACCATTCGATGAATGGACGCTACACCGGGCGAGCTAGCGGACGTCAAAGGCCGTCGATCCTACTAGGGACCTCTTAGGCAATTGACGTATTTCCATGAGCACTTTTCCGCTAGCTCTTCATTAATTGTGACGACAGAGGCACACTTTTGGAAGACATCACGGATACATCACCCTGTTCTTGATCGTCTGAAATAGAGCTTGATAAACTAGAGTGACCCTGTGGGGAAAGGACCGGCGTGGCCATTTCCCCGCTAACATACCGTGACACACGCTTCCCATGTTGTCATCGAAATTAACACATACTGAACTGGAGTTAGTGCGAGTACACTGACTACATTTATAGAATGATTACGAAAGTCAGAGGAAGATTTCCTCTTATTACAATTGAACAATATCCTTTCATTGCGAAAAGAATACAAAGTCCTAGTACTCGCACCAACCCCTGAAAATCAAAATACATAATAACATGATCCATTAACATAGAAAAAATAATTGAAATCAAAAAAAAATTTTTTGAAAAAATATTTTTTCAGAAAAGCCCAAGCTTCTGAAAAGTAACATTGAGCCCCAATGGATCCCAAGCCTAAGTGTGGACAAAAATTTTAAAAATATTTTAAAAAATTAATGCAACACTTACGAATAATAATAATGTATCTAGTTATGATTAAACTAACACCAAGACAAGAAATCCCCCTCACACAGAGGCTGTTGTCAATGTAAACAAGAAGTGTAAAAACACCAGAAACATGACTCCAGGCACTGATAACCCTGGCCCGAAATCAGTTACCAATAATACACTATCTGATGCAAAACAGAGACTTCCAGGGAAGAAACTACAGAACATCAGATGGTAGATGCAGAACACTACGCCTAAACACCCATGGGTGAAGACGTAAACATGGGGAAAAGAACAGAATTCATTCTGTTATCCAGCTAAAACTCCCAAGAAATTTTAGTAATAATATTACAGAAAATATGCCAAAAGCATGGGAGAATAGCAAGGGGGGACTTAAAGGAAAGGGAGAGAGGAAAACACTGAACAAGCAGTGTAACTTTATAGCAAGAATGACCACAACAGGCCTTTGCCTCGAAAATAGGTAACTTAACATAATTTCATTAAAAATTTTTAAGTTACAGCCCTGATTATTTTCTGTCACTCATTTTTCCTCTCCTCCTTCTATTTCCTCCTTAGAACCACCATTTCTCTAATATTTATGTGTCTGGCATCATTTAAACTGAGATTTACAAGCACAAAGATCAGTCAGATGTTAACTGATGAAGGGCCAAACAAAGAATGATTAATGGCGCCAATTTCGGGACGTCCTTGACACTGCGCATGCGCAGTAGAGGCGAAGTATGGAGGGCCATTCAGGACATGATTTCTTTGGTTTTAGATGCAAATTTTGGGGATTGGGGGGCAAAATTTGTGTTTGGCCCTAGATTTTTAAGAGTTAGCACCAGCTATGTCTGGGTCATTGGTACAGTATAAAAATAGAGTGCATGGGAGATTCTGAGGCACTAATTCCCTTCTATCCGACTTCCCCAGTCAAATATAGAGCATTTTATATATTACGAATTCCAACAAATGAAGTACTAGAAAACATGGAAAATCAATGGCAAATCCACAGAATAACCTGGGTTGAAATTCAGTCTGAGTCCTTAATTCAGTGTGTGATTTCAGTTCGAGTCTGAGTCCTCAATTCACAGACACCCTTCAAAAGGTTTTGAATTTCCTTCGAACTCAACTTACCACCTTTCTTGGGAATGGGCCTACATGTAAATGCAGGTGTAATTGCAATCCCATAAAATTGTACCCAGTAATGTTGGGGACTGGGCTTACATGTGAGAATGGGTTTACAGGCACGTCCGTAAGGTAAAAAAACTAAAACATTTACCCTTATTAAAGCAGTCATTTGAAAGCAACCAACACAACAACACATGGCATGTTCTAACTCCAAATACATGAAAGCTGTTAACTGGTAACAGCAATAACCAAACCAGCACTGATTAACTGATTAATTGTTTCAGGTCAACAGTATGGAAATTTTTATACCTTCGAATTGATCTAAGTTTTCAACAGTAGATAATGCAGGTCAGAATTTGCTCATATTATCGTGCTGAGCACTCAGCATGAAAACTTTCAATGGTTAAACACATTTTTTCTCAGACAACAAATTCTTAGAGGTATATGTACAATTCATCCCACTCACCCAGTAGGTCCAGACCTGATGATTAGATATGTTTTCATCACCCTGCTCATTTCAAACTTTCACCACAGGATCAATGAAACAATGTAATATATTTTTCAAACATTTTCTTCCACTGGATGATGTTTCCATGAAATGAAAATATTTGAAAGATACGTGTATGGTACAAAGGCGTTGGGTCGTTTCAGCCCAGAGACGTTTTGGCCTTGGGACATTTCAGTCCTGGGATGTTTTGGCTCCTGGTTATGAGATGAGGTGTTAATTAGGATAGGAAGCAGAAGGTTTAAAGAAGGATGGAACAAAAACATTTTAATCATGAATGTTGGATTTATGTGGTCTGCTGGGAGGAAGGGCAGGGCCAAAAACTGCTCAAGAATGAATGAAAAGTTTCATGTGGGACTGAAATCCCTTGCGACCCGAATAACTTTATTTGCTTTATAACTTTATTTGCTTATGAATGAACAAGAGTCGGAAGCGAGAGCCAGTAATCTTATTTGGTTTGAATGTGTGCACTAGCAGTATGATAGTGGGTTCCGACCCTAGAGAACCTTGAACTGGAAGATGACTAGGAATTATCCATAACTACAAGACTTCTGCTCTGTGTTTGCTAAGAGACGTGGGCATATTTGAAGAAGCATATATTGCAGAAGGTATTTCTGGACTGACTTCTGACTTGGTTATCTTCAGGCCAATATCCATGATTTTGACATCCATGATTTTGCTGAATACAGCTTTGGACCAATGAAACACGTTTTTCGATAGAGACAACTCGGATTCGTAATCATTACTAATCATCTATACTTACTTTGAGTTCACCCTTCTCACATATTCCCTTTGAACTTTAAAGCCGCAGTATTTTGTCACCTATTGTATAAACAAGATGTCTTGAAACTGAACTGCTGAGTGTGA
Organism: Pictodentalium vernedei; assembly: GCA_031216915.1. NCBI lineage: Eukaryota > Metazoa > Mollusca > Scaphopoda > Dentaliida > Dentaliidae > Pictodentalium > Pictodentalium vernedei. The sequence goes on from CM062292.1 coordinate 158,145,096, forward strand.
AAATTTGTGGAAACTCATGAGTGTGAACGAATTCATAGTTAAAGATTTTGAGAGTGACAACACATACAGTTATAAAGATATCCTGGGTGAATACATGTAGGAACACAATTATAGATAGATTTATCATTCTTGTTTTTCCTCTCTTTCTCTAAAATGGATTATCATTCCTACTACTCGGTAAGTCAACCAAAATTTATTCATAAAAATATAACACATATTGAGAAAAATACTTTTCACAAATGTATACTTTAGTATTTCATATCTATATACACCAGATTAATTAAATATAAAGACATTTTCTAAACATAAATACCTCAGAAAAAACGATTTTAAAGTTTAAGAGAGACGATTCAACCTCTTAGGGGTCAAAATGTCCTGGCAGAATCGTCCCATCCAAAATGTCCTGTAATCGGTACAAATATCACTGTTGCGATCCTTTTTTTAAAATATGATCAATCAAAATGAATAGCTTGAGTCCCTTATACTATTTGATAAGTTTTCCTGTGTGCCATTTATAATGTGACGTTTTGACCAAAAGGTGTGTGACGTTTTGACCAAACGTATGTGATGTTTTGACCAAACGCATGTGAGGTTTTGACAATTTTGAAATGCAATATCTTGATTGTGTGACATTTTGATTCTATTATTGGTCGTTTTGGGGTGCGACGAATTACCACATAGAACTACACAGATGTCACATAGAACCACAGAGAACTACATAGATACCAAATAGAACTCCATGGTCCTTTAAAGTGGAAATAAGTAGCCATAATAGGACATGAGAAAACGGAATGTTCAATAGGGAGCTGAAGTGTGATCTCACAACAACCGAGGAGTCAGCTCTCTGGTTCTGAACAAATATGAGAATGGCGGTGATAATAGTTTTCCCCATGCCAAATACTTTTTTCTTCAATCCCAAAGTATCTGACAAAAGCTGAAATCTTAACCGTTTACCTAACATAGCAGTCAGATGTGTCTAGAAAATTAACCTCTGGGGGCCTTTCAGGGCCGGGTGAGGGCCCAAAGTAACTATTTATTTCTTCAAAAAAACATACAAATATGGATATCATTAGAATCGGTTTGACGAGCTGATTCTAATGATGCCTATATTTTCCTGGTTTTAGCAAAAAATGTTTAAAAATTTGAGTTGAAAATTGAAAATTTAAGATTTGTCAAAAAAAGCTGAGTAAGTTAAAGGGTTAACGGCAGTCGTTTTGAAGATTTGTTTAGACTACTTATTTCCACTTTGAATGTCTATGTAGTATCTATGTAGCTTCGTCAAATTGCCGTGGTATTATGTGAGGCGGCAACGGAGATTTCCAAATCGGCCATGTTTTTGTATAAATATAAAACAGTAAAAACAATAACCCGGTAATGGCGCCGAAACGAATAGACCTTTTCATAAATGCAGAATCGGAAATTTGATCGCAATTGCGCAGAAGGGGGTTGATAATCTGCTCTGTGCGAATGCGACTGAGTTTGATGACCTCCTTTGCGCGAATGAGATCAAGATTCCGATTCTGCATCGATGAAAAGGTCTATTCATTTCGGCGCCATTACCGGGTTATTGCTTTTACGGTTTTATATTTATACAAAAACATGGCCAATTTGGAAATCTCCACTGCCGCCTCACGAGTACTCAAATGATGATAATTAAAGGATAGAACCTAGTTTGGATCAATAAACTCTGCCCAAATGTAAGGAAATACGTGTACTATCGAGTGCAGCCGGTAATAAGGACGAAAGCTTGAAATATATTGCCAATTTCGAGTTTTGAGTTCCCATAAAAACTTGATGGGAACTTTTTCTATAGGATTGAATGGGAAGAATCTGAACGTAGAGGGGTAGCCAATACGTTCAGATCGCTGAGCTAGTATCTATGTAGTTCTGTGTGATATCTTTGTAGTTCTATGTGGTATATATGTAGTTCTATGCAGTTCTATGTAGCAAATTCGTCGCACCGGTCGTTTGGGGTCAAACTGTAGTGTAGAAGTCGGTTTGGGAGTGTTCGCGCGAAATTAGGTAACTTTAATGAAAGAAAGGCTCATATGAAATCAATATATCAAAATGGTGTAATATAAAGATGTGAGCAAGGAAAGTAAACTAAAATAACTCCAGCAATTAATAATGGCCTAAAAACGATCGCAAATTAATTAAAAAGAGACAAAACACATTTCAACCTTTTCCGTAAACGTTGTCAGTTTTCACAGGGAATTTGTTTAAGAAAGAAATAGGACTGTTGTTTCCTCAACCAGAGATCAAAAAGATCTTTTCTGCATCGCGGTGTTAAAAATTCAAAAAATGGAAAGAAAAGAAAACTGATAAAAAATATCCTATTATTCCTAAAAGAAGGACTCCCAGGAGTTTATTCCCATCAAGACGAACGTCGAAAATAGTTACCTCAACCAGACGAATTTAATCAAAATGGCCAAAGAACTCATTTATTTTTAGGTTTGGGGCAAAAATGTATATGATAAAGTTATTTTGAAGTGGAATTTTATTTATCCAAGAGGAAAACAATGTATTTAAGATATTCATTTATTATAAACTGTTATGTATGTGATCACGCAGTTTAACACTGTTCCGGGTTGTGAAAACATAACATTATAACCCATCTCGAAAAACTCAATAAAATCACATTCACAAACTAGTCTTAATGATTCTGAAGAATCGTGGGCTTTTCCAGACAAGATTCCATGATTTTTTATGCCCCAGAGTGTGTGAAGATTTTTTTAACTGTAAAGTAGGTCTTTATTGAGGTCCTGAGAAAAATGGGTATAGAAGTTTCAAATGACTCAGTTGGATAAAAAAAAGTTTAGGTTAAAATCATCACTATTGTTGGAGAGGGTTAATATCAACATCATCGTCCGACAAGTCTACGTCCAACGAAAGGAGTTATTGTGGTTCTTAGATTTTAAAGAAAAAATAAGACTCTCGAGAAGAATTATTCAGGCAAGCGTTCATTAACCCTCCACAAGATGTCAAACAACAAAATTTTAGATAAATTTTAGATATAACGGACTGTTTTCAAATAGCCACAGCACCCAATGTGGCAAACAAACCTTTTTGAAGAAATCCACAGAAAATGTAAATTTTCAGTTCTCAAGGGCTATCTGTCTTTAATCTGTCCAAACAGGTTAAGGCTTGGTTTTTTAATACCCTTACTACACGTGTACAAAATTGACTCCCCGTTAATTCCAGACCGATAAAAGAAGTTATCTCTTACATAGCATTTGTGTGATGTGGTACCCGTAAATAGACAATTTTATTAAAATTTTGACATTTAGTAGTTTGTGGAGGGTTAATGAATGCTTATCGGAATACTTCCTCCATACAGTATATATTGTCTAGCCAAGATCTGCAAATGACCATTTTATTCTTGAAAGACTGCAAGAGGTGTTTGGAGAAAATCACAGAAAACGTTAGTTTTAAGCCTTTAAGTGGCCTCTCTCTCTATCTCTCAAAACAGGGTTAATCCTTTTTTAATACTTTTACTACTTACAAACTTGGTCCGACATGAATTCTCTGCATCTGACAAAAGAAGTTAGGTTTGTCTGTCGTATATCCATTGGATGCCGTGGAGACTTGAAAACAGCTCATTTTATAGAAATGTCGAAGTTGGGCAGCCCATGGACGATTAAAGAACACTTGTCGGAATAGTTCTTCCATACAGCATGTATTCTGTAACCAGGACAGGTCTGCCAATGCCATTTGTCTTGAAAATCTGCACGAGACGTTTGGAGAAATCCACAGAAAAAGGGAATTTTAAGCTTTGAATGGGTATGTCTGTTTAACCATCCCAAAAATGGGTTAAGATTTGTTTTTTATTGCCCTTATTTATTTATTTATTTATTTATTTATTTATTTATTTATTTATTGGTGTTTTAAGGTCACATACTTATGCACAATGGCTAATCGTGACCGTGACAGTTTTACGGGTGGAGGAAGCCGGAGTACCCGGAGAGAACCACCGAGCAACGACGAGCAGCTGTCAGCTCTCCAACATCGTAACTCTGAACTCTGCACCGCAGCACAGGCAGGGTTAGATTGGTTGAAGACATGCGCACCATCGACGTGCAGTACGCCTCAGTACACAGCGTCATCGTGCCTCCATGTAGGCAATCGGGGTGAAGTGTCTTGCCCAAGGGCACAACGCGGTTGCCGCAGGTGGGATTCGAACCGAGGACCTCTCGGCTTGCAGCCTGCACCTCTACCAACTGAGCCACCGCGCCCCTTTATTGCCCTTACTACCTACAAAAAATGCCCATCATACATTCTGCGTCCGATAAAATAAGTTATGTTTATCTATGACATACACATTGGGTGCTGTTGGTGTCCGAAAACGGCCCATTTATGAAAATGTTGACGTTTTGCAGACTGTGGAGGATTAACAAATGCATACCGGAATATTTTGTCTGTGGAACTTGTAATGTCACACCAAAACCTGCGGAAGCCCAATTTTTCTTGAAAATCTACACGAGGATTTCAAGTGGTGTATTTATTTAACCTGCCCAAAATGGTTTAACTCTTGTTTTCTTTTTAATACCATTAAATATTACAGGCAAAATTGAATCCCAATGCATACCGATAAGAGAAGTTGTGTTTTTTAGTCGTATACAAACTGAGTACTGTGGGTGTCTAAAAACTGCCCGATTTAACAAAATGTTGACGTTCTGCACCCTGCGGAGGGTTAACAAACGCTTACCGGAATAGTTTGTCCTGGCAGCATGTAATGCCACACCAAGACGCCAATGGCCAATATATTTTGAAAATCTACAAGAGGCGTTGGGAAAAATCCACGGAAAATGTGAATTTTAATTTTTTGTGGGGTATCTTGACCTTTAGCATCTGTGTAAGGTTAACAAACGTTTACCGGAATATTTAGTCTATGCAACTTGTAATCTCAGACTCAGACCAAGACATGTGAATGGCCAATTTACGGGTCAGGAAGCTCACAGGAACAACACGGAGGGACTGATAACACGCCCTGATGTATCCATCAAGGGTACACCCAATTCCCACCCTCGAACAACGACGACGGTACTGACAAACTCTATTGGAACATGTAGACAATGAACAGGACACATTTCACGGGAACAACTCCTGTGAATTGAGCTAACTAGAAAGCAAAAACATAACACATAGCAGAAACAGACAAGAGCCGAAAAACAAAACTGAAACACGAATATTCAAGGGTGTCCAATTAATCTCTGGTTATTCATCAATCAACTTCGACTATTTCAGAAGTGCCGGTTAGGTATGTAGGTCTGTGATTGCTACAAGAATTCAAATTACACTCTGACAATTCCGAGCACGACAAACCTGCTTTCTTACACCCACATCTCTTACTATACCCACTCTCACACCCACAACTGGCGAAGTTTAATAGATTCTCAGATGCGAAAGGCTGTTTTGTTGCAGTTGGTCTAATAACTCCACTGGTCATCGGCCAGCCATACTCTTTTGGAGACAGCGAGTACCCTAACAATTCCTGAACAAGTTGGTCTAAGAACTTCACTGGTCATCGATCAGCCCTACTCTTTTGGAAACAGTGAGTACCGTAACCATTCCTGAACTTGTAGGTATGTTCAGAAGGCATGCTGGCGTGTTGCACAACTGTCTGGTGGAAGGGAAGGAAGTTGGCTGCAGCTATTCAGCTTAGTGCTGGCTACAGAACGCTTATAAGCAACGCACCGATAATGGTCGAGGCAAGTGAACTTTCTCGCTCCGAAGAACACCAACAGTATTCATTCCCCCCGACGAGCAGTGGAGTAGCCGGGGGGGGGGGAGGGCTAGGGGGGCTATGCTCTCCTAAAAATTACAGTGGGTACCCTCAAAATGGGAAAATTAAAGCACTAGAGGGCCCCAGATTCACTCTCCGGGTATTGAATTTTCAAAATTTTCCCGGGAATCCCCTCGAACCCTCACCAATGGGAGAGAGGGGGGATACCGTAAGCCTCAGGTAGGGGTGGGTATGACCCTCCATCGGTGTAGGTTCGGGAGATCCAACCCCCACCAATGGGAGGGCCATACCTACCGCCTGCGACCTTCGGATATGCCTGTGGTATATATCGACCTGGCACCGCTAAAAATATTACCCCCCCCCCCCCCCCACCACCCATAGGAAATCTTAGCTACGCCCCTGCCGACGAGACAATCTACTGAGTTGTGCTGCCATGTGCCGTAAAAGAATCGATGCACATTAGTAAATGTCCAGCAAGATCCGAGACCATCAAACTTTCTTTATTCCAAGGCGAAAGAACGCCGAAGTTATGATACAACCGCTGATAGCGTGTACCAATAACACATTTTCTTTGAGTCACCGAAACTGGTCGCAATTTCTCTGATCGAGAAGAGGACTTTGGGTGCGACAGAGAACATCATGTAAGATCATTGCATATCGGCAGATAGAAGGTAAGGGCGTGAACCCATTTCTTAATAGTGTTCTCTGTTATTCCCCCGCGACATGTGAGACTATCAGCTACCTTGAACATCCGTATAAGGCAATGCTCTAGGGTTTGGTTGGGAATAGTCCTATCCCAGAACTTGTCAAACCTTTTGATCGTGAAAAAATCCCTCCCTTCTCTGTGAACGCCTTAAAATCGTCGTCGGGCATTGTTCGTCAATCTATCTTCCATCTGTTAGAGGTAGAGATGGAACAAGACCGTGTAGAAGAGCAAAATATGACTTAATCGATGAGAACCAGTTTAGGCGGTAGAGTTATGTTTTTACAAGTATTAACCACTTATGATAAGCGTAGTTGCTAATACCATATATCCAGTGCCCGATTAACGTAGTAGCAAGAGTAGCATTTTTGTGGGCCCCGCACTAAAAGCTTGTAAGCTATCTGTGAAATCGGCATCTCACGATCTGGCAACCCTGTTGTTTACATGTCGCGAGAACTGCATGTTGCATGGTACGTAATCTTTACGGACGTCATTGAAAACATGATACGAATAAATAATTTCTTTCAAATTTAACTTCACTGAGTTAGTTAAGTATATGTACTCTAGACTGGTGAGTGTTATGTAAAAGCGTGGTGTGATATGAGAGAGTGGCGAGACATTGTGGTGGATGTTTCAACAGTTTTATGTGGTACGACTCAGCTGATGATTCACCATCTCTTTCTGATTTTCGGTAGTCCGAACCAGCCCAGGAACATACAAGTTCAGATTAGATTGTGAGGTTCAACCCGTTTTTCCCAAATGAAACTAGATGGTGTCATTTGTGTGCAAAGCACACCATTGTATATCCCCGCATTTGCATTCTTGATTATTGGTTAATGCTTGATACAGACAGAAATGGAAAGGTATTATATAAAATTTGAAACCTTTATGCACATCTATAAACCCTACCTGGACATATGAACACACTTTTAATGTTTTGAATTAACTCCCTATGAATCTTTCACAGGAAACGGATTCTCTAATGACAATTGTACGCTTGGGTGCCACATGGTGCCGAATCAAAAATCTGAAACCTTTATTCACATCTAGAGACCCTACCTGAACATATGAACACACCTTCAGCATTTCAAATTAAAACCCCTAGCAGCCTTTTACCACAAACCGATTGTCTAACGACAGAAGTGGCAGGATGAAAGCCATACGGGCCGATAAAAAATTCAAAATCTTTATGCATATATAGAGACACTACCTGAACATACGAACACACTTTAAGTGTTTTGATTTAAGCCCCCAAGGAGCCTTTTGCCGGAAACTGATTTTCTAATGACAAAAGCGGCGCTATGGGTGCCACGCAGGACCGAATAAAAAATCTGAAACTTTTATGCTCAGTTAGAGACCCTACCTGAACATATGAACACACTTTCAGCGTTTCTAATTAAAACACCCAGGAGCTTTCACCGGAAACAGATTCTCTAACGACAAAATTGGCGCTACGGGCACCACACGGGGCTGATTTAAAAATCTGAAACCTGTATGCACATCTAGAGACCCTACTAGAACATATGAACACAAGTAGGTAATATTTGCGGATTTACGACCACTTGATCATGTACGTGTACAAAATACATTCACGATGCGTTCACCAACGTGGAATTCCGTGTTAAATCACACGCATGTTCATAAAACTGTACATGGTCTTGAATCACCCCCATGTACAGTCGCGACTCCTAGATCACGCTTTTAACGTTCAAATACTCGTGGTGAACGCGCATTTTTAAAAAAAGGGTGAAATCGTACATCTTCAGTTGTATCTTGTACGTGATTTTTCGTCGATGTTCGAATCGCAGATCAGACCACGGATCCATCGTCGGCGAACGCGAGCGAAAGCAAAAAATTCGGGACCATCATCAAAAAACAGGTTTGGGGATTCTAAACCAGTGGTTCAGAACCGGCAATTGTGTTGGTACAGATGATTTAGAACTCTCCCTCGTTTTTTTTTGTTTTTGAGGCGGTCACGTTTTTGATTGATATAAATATAGGGGAGAAAAAAAAATATAAATAAATAGTTATTTAGAAAAATAAATATATCAAATCGAATAGATAATAAAAAAAATACGTAAATCATGAGCGATTCTCAGACTATTAGAGCGAGGTTTCTTTTAAACATGCTGATGAGAGCATACGCAATCTGCGTGAACGAAGAACTACGTCCCATCTTGTTAGAACGATGCGTCGGATGTCGGGATCATCTAGACTTCGATCACGAGGATCATTCGTGTCTGACGATGGAAAGGGAAGATATGGTCGTCATGTATTTCGAACCGGCGTTCGAACGCGTTAAATTCAACGATGTGATCACGTTTTGGAAGAGATTAGTCTTCTGTAAGAATCGAGACAGGCCCACAGATTCGGAAGAACTGAAATTGGCGCATAGAAGTTTGACTTTAGAAGACAAGGGATGCATCAAGAAATTATTGCTGAACGAAGCATACATCTAAGTTTTGTTTTTCGTTGATATAAAAATAAGGGAGAGTAGAAAATAAAAAAAAATAAATACACACATAAATTTTTTTTATCTAATATTAGAAAGAAAAAATACAAAAAAAAAATGAGAACCAGAAATAAATTGTATCCGACGTTAGTGGACGACGAGGATGAGAAGCCGAACGGCGTCTTGCCGACGGCGCCGTCGCTAGAAGAAAGAGAAAGAGGAGAGAGGTATCGCATCGATCAAATCAGTAGAATCCAATTGTATCTGACTCGAGAGAGAGATTCTCGTCGTTCCCTCAAGAAGAAGTATTCGCGTTTCATGAAAATCGTCAACGCGATCGACACGTCACTCATCACGATTTCCATAGGTTTACACGCGGCCAGCATCGGATTGTTGTCGACCGCGGTCGGCATTCCGATCGTGTTGACCGTAGAAGGAGTGGCTCTCGCCGCCAGATTGTTTAGCACGCTCGGAAACTTTTTGAGTAGGAAATTATATCTGAAGGCGAGGAAACACGACAAGATTCGTGTCTTGGCCGACTCCAAGATCGACACGATATCCGAAATGATCTCTATGGCGTTGAAAGACGGTAGAATATCGGACGGTGAATACTTCGCGATATTGAGCGAGAAAACGAAATACGATGCCATGAAAGAAGCCGTGAGAATCAAGACTCGTCAGATCATCAAGGAAGAGATGAAGGATTCTCTCGTGGAAAAGGGGAGGAGAGAGGCCAGGGGGGAATTCAGTAAGATGATAGAACTCAAGAGCAGCGATTGAAAAAAAAAATATATATATATAATAAGAACAGAATTTAAAAAAAAAAAAAAATATTAAATTTATATATAAAATAAAAAACGAAATTAATTTAAATAACTCTTAAAAAATGTATTGCGTAAAGTGTAAGAGAGTTACCGAGACGAGTAATTCTAGAGAAGTGCGAACTAAAAACGACAGATGGATGCTTCGTGCAATTTGCGACGTGTGTGGTTCTGTCAAGACACGATTCGTCAAACAAAAGAACGCGAGCAAAGGTAAAGGCATCGTGAATAAAATGATCAACAATCTACCTTTCGAAATGCATCTGCCCGGTCACAGTTTCACGGGACCCGGAACGAAATTGAACAAGAGACTCAATGCCAATCTGACTCCCAAATCTTGGAGCAAACCCGTGAATAGGGTGGACGCGGCCGCGTATGATCACGATCTGTGCTACGCCGGACATCCCGACACCAAGACTCGCAATGACGTCTGCGACAAAAACATGTTGGGAAGATTGAGAGGCATATCGAATCCGACCAGGAGAGAGAAGATGGAACGTTCGCTGGTCGGCAATCTGATTGGTGCGAAACGTCGATTCAGATGGGGCGTTCAAAAAAAAAAAGCGCATCTGAAAAGAAGAAGAAACGATTATTGACGAGCGAATTGGCCGAGGAGTTACACAAACCCATAGTGCGTAAATTTCGAAAGAGAAGGGTGTTCGTGAAGGGTCTGGGCGACATTTGGTCTGCCGACTTGGTCGACAAGAGATCGTTTTCGAGGTGGAACGAGGGCGTCAAATATCTATTGACGGTCATCGACATGTTTTCCAAATACGGTTGGATCAGAGCTTTGAAGAATAAATCGGGACCTTGCGTCGCCGAGGCTCTGAAGAGCGTGTTCAACTCGTCTTCTCGAAAACCAAGTAAATTGTGGTTGGACAAGGGAAAGGAATTCTACAACAAGGACGTTCGTCGAGTGGTAGACCTCTACTCGATCGAAAACGAAGAGAAAGCCAGCGTGGTGGAACGTTGGAATCGAACGATGAAGGAGAAGATGCACAGATACTTCACGGCGAATTCGACCAAGAAATACATATACGCTCTGAACGGTCTGGTCAAAGATTACAACAACACGCAACACAGATCGATCAAGATGACTCCCGCGGAAGCTAGCGATCCTCGAAACGAAAAACGGGTCTACGCGAATCTATATCCTGAGAGATCTAAGATCGGGAAGAAGTCTAGAATGCCGAAATTTGCGGTCGGCGATCGAGTGAGAATCTACGCTTATAAGAAGCACTTCAAAAAGGGTTATACTCCTCGATGGACCTCGGAAATTTTCGTGATCATCAAAATATTTCACACCGATCCGGTAACTTACGAAATCGAAGCTTTGGATGGAGAAGAGATCATCGGAAAGTTTTACGAACAACAATTACAGAAGACGAAGTTTTGATGAAGAAGACAAATTTTTTTTTTTATTTACTCTCTTTGACATTTTCTTGTTTACACACATATATATAAGAGAGAAAAAAAATAATAATAAAAAATAATTAAAAACTATTTTTTAGATAAAGAAAAGCAAGTGAATTAATAAATAAAAAAAAAACTAAAAATCCTTTAAAATGACAAATATACTAGATATAGCACAAAGCATAGTGAAAGATGAAAGTATTCAAGAATATGAGGTTCACGAATACGAACCGGTAACGAGTTTGAACAATGCGGGAGAGATAAGAATCAACGTCGAAACTCAACATCTATTCGTACATCCTAGCGAGAGTTACATAGTGGTGCACGGACGTCTCACCAAGGAAGATGGGAGCGACTACACCGACGACGACACGGTCACTCTAGCCAATAATGGCATCATGCATCTATTCAGTAACATAAAATACATGCTATCCGGACAAGAGATAGAATCTGTTTTTCATCCCGGTCAGGCCACCACGATGTTCGGACTCTTGACGTATCCTGATGATTTTTCGAAATCCAGAGGACTTAATCAGTTGTGGGTGAAAGACACAGTAGGTCCTGCTAGCGCAGGCGCTGCTGCGATATTCGACTACGTCGTCAAGACGTCCAGACCTAAAGGAACATTTTCGTTCAGGATACCTTTGAAACACATCTTCGGATTCGCGGACGATTACAACAAGATCATGTACGGATTCAAACACAATCTGACGTTGATTCGAAAAGGAAACGATGACGCAATAGTGAGACTCGCCGCGACCGGTGCGGGTAAGATAACTCTACACAAGATATCGTGGTTCGTTCCGCACATGGAGCCTTCGATCGATGAGAAAACGCATCTCTACAAGATCATACAATCCAAGAGTATATTACCCGTGGGATTTAGAATGAGACAGTGCGACACGGCTAGCATTCCTCCCTCCACGAATCACTTCAATTGGAGATTGACGGTGAAATCCGCTTCCGAGAGATCGCGTTTCATCGTGGTTGCGTTTCAGACCAATAGGGACGGGTCTCAGGAAAAGAATGTGTCGCTGTTCGATCACTGCAGTTTGAGAAACATGCAAGTGTTTCTGAACGCCACGAGATATCCGGCAATCGATTACAACGCGTCATTCAACAAGAACGATTTCTGCACACTTTACGGCGACGCCGCTGATTTTAGAAAGAAGTATCACGGTCTAGACGAATTGATGAGCAACCCCAACATATCTCCCGGCGAATACAAGTCGATGTATCCCATGTTCGTGTTCGACGTCAGTAAACAGAGTGAACGACTCAAGAGTAGCGTGTTAGACATTCAGATCAAGATGCAATTTGATAGGAACGTGCCGAGAAAAACCAAAGCCTTCGCCCTGGTCCTGTCGGACAGAGAATTACATTTCGAATCGGACGGAAATAAGATGTCGATCATTCGATGAGAGATGAGTGTGTGAAAAAAAATAATTAATAAACGTTAAAAATGTGGATGTAAGATAAATTAAAAAAACAAAATCTCGAAAACAAAATGAATGTTTCTGACACGAAAACAACAAATCATCTGTTCACTTCAGATTACTACGACGTTAAAATGAAATACTTGGAAAAATGGATTCAAATTGAATATGAAGAACGTAACACAAAAAAAGGATGGAATAGTTGTGATTTTGACGAATATCGTTTAAAAGAAAAAGAAGAGTTTGATCTCATAAGATCTAACGAAGAAATTATAAAAAATACAATTTTAAAATGTCGCAAATGTAAGAAACGTCAAATAAAAATCGAATCTCAACAAACTAGATCTGGTGATAAACCAACAACCATATTCGCAAAGTGTATAAATTGTAATCATAAATGGATAGAAAATTAAAAAAAAAAAAAAAAAAATAAAAAAAAAAATAAAAGTAATGAGATATAGAGAACATCTCTATATCTCATTACTTTTTTGTTGTTGTTTTTTTGTGTTTTAATAATCACACATTATTTTTTTTTTTTTAATTCATTATTTTCCACGCGTTCACTGTTTGTTCAAAGGATCCAGTTCGATCAGTAGACTCACCACGGAAGTGGCGGCTTCGGGATTATTGGTTTTAGTGATGAAATTAATCCTGTCTCCGGCATTCACTTTGAGAGGCGAGCCGAACGTGCTAACATTCGCGTGTTGATTCTCAGTCTTTTTGACGCTGTATCTCTTATCGCTCACCACACCATTCACCATGAGATTGACGACCGCTCTGTTATTCAAATCCGAGGAAGCTAGACTCATTCGAAGGATTTCACCTCCCAACGGCATGGGATATCCCACCTGACCGTGTTTCGATCCGCTACCTCCATTTCCGAAAGACCACTCGGCTTTTCCCTCATCTAAGGCGCCGACCTCTTCGGCCCACACGGTGATCAATTGTCTAGCATATTTGACTTTCTCCACCACCGAAATCAGGGTGCAGGCATCCGTCATGTTCACGGGATCCGGTAGATTCGTGAGCGCGTGTCCACCCATGTCTAGTTTACCTTCCATGATGTCGCCCTTTCTCCATACCGAGTTGTCGTCCACGTACTTCCTGCTTACCGCGCTGGAATCGAATTCGGGATCGTGATCGAGACCGAATAAATTGTGACCGTTCATGTTGATGCCACCCTCCATGGTTCCGCCAGATTCTTTGTTCAGGTAGAGATCGTCCACTTGCGATTTTAGGTATTCTTGCGATTGTATCACGGAAGAATCCACGTAGCCCTTGTTGACCGCGGTTGAGTCTGCATCCGTGTTGTCGATCTTCAACAGATTCAATATCTTGTGGAATCCCGCATTCAGATCCGATTTCATTTCTCGTCCGTCAGACTTTCTCTGTTCCAGATCTACGTAGTGTTTGGTCGCCACGTCCTTGGGATTCATGGGAGCGGCCACGTTCATTATCTTGTAAGAATTGGCGTTCAATTCTGAGTGCATCATTTTCGTGACGTATTTTTTTCTCAGGTGTTCGCTGAATCTCGCGTGAGAGTCGTCCGCGTATTTCTTGGTCACGGCATCGGTGGGATCTACGGGATTCGTGACGTTCACCAAACGTTTGGATTTCAGATCCAGATCATCGGTCATGGTTTTATCCACGTAATTATCCAGCAGGATTCGTTCGAAATCGGCGTTCCCCCTGTCGACGTATTTTTTAGTCGCAGCATCTGCGAGATCTATCGGCTCGGGAAGATTGTAGAGCTTCTTATCGTTCATGTTCAAAGGTTCTTGTCGAGGTTCGTATCTCCAAATGTAATGCTCGTCCAAGTTGGCAACGTCGTAACCATCGTCGACTTCGAACGTCTTCCTCTTCTTTCTCGGGTTGACTTTTTCATCGTCACTTCTACAAAATTTATCGACTGTCATGTTGTTGTGGGATTTTTTTTTTTTGTTTTTTAGAAAAAATATGTTCAAACGCAGTTTATTAAAAATTATTATTTTTCGTTTTTTATTCGATTAAAATTTTTTTAAAATAATTTTTTATCTTTATATATACTATAAAAAAAAAAAAAATCTCTCTCTAATGTAAGTCATTGAGAATGTCTTGAAATTCATCTCCTTCAGGCCATCTCTTGAGAACGTAGAGACATAGGTGACCGCAAAACACTTGATCTGGTGATTGCACTTGTTCCGTGTTGTTCTTTTGGTGGCGAAATTCCGTAGCTGTCGAAATAATAATTTTTCTTCTTCCCGTTCTTGAACCATGCCACCCAGTGAGTGCCTTCACCCGATGAATCGTCTAGATTTAAAATTCCGCATTCCGATTGTCGAGGTCTTCTCTTCGACAAGGCATCTCTGGAAAACACTCCTAGAAAATCTTCAAATCTTTTGCCGCATTCAACAGATCGATGTTGGATAGGGGTTCGTTGGGTAAGACGACACCTTCTACGGATATCTTTATTTTCTTATTCATAAATAAGTATATATATTTTTTTTATTTATTTTATTATAATTCACTAAAAATGACGTTATTTTTTTTTCTTCTATTTTTTTCTTTTTCTTTTTAAACTAACTTTCTCGATGTCACTATCGATTTCTATAATTTTGCGTTCATCTAATTCTTCTTGATTTTCTGGAATCCTATCATCCACAATCGTATCTGGAATCTTATCATCCGCAAGCGCATCTAGAATCCAATCATCTCCATTCATATCGTCTAAAATTAGATCTAAAGTCCAATGTCCGAGTGCCAAAGTGCTTATTTTATCGTCTAACACGAATCTCTTGTCGTCGTCGGCCGACAGCGAAATCTTGTTGACTATTTCGGTATACAAGTCATGATTTTCGCTTCGAATCGATTTCATAGTCTTATACACCGGACCACTTCCTAACAGACAATCTTTATACTCTTGGAAAGAGATGTTTTTCTTCACCACGCATGCTTTAACTCCTTTGCACTTCTTGATCTCTTCATCATCTTCTAGACGATAAGCATACAGTTTGGGTCTGAAGCCTACGAATTCGACGATCTGTTTACCGCCGCTCTCGTCCTTAAATTTACCCAACACCTTCTTGTTGTCGTTCGATTGAATGTTGGACGGGTGATCGACGGGATAATTGCTCGTGTCGAACCACTCGACCACGTCCTGAGATATATCTCGGTAGACGTCTTTCGTCTCTATCTCGTAAACTAAACTGTCCGTGTTGGTGAACAGTAGTTTGGCTTTGTCACCAAATTTTCGTTTGACGTAATCGTAGTGAAACTCGTACATCAATCGCTTGCTGACATCTAAGATGATCGGTCCGAGATAATACGGTTTGTCGAACTTCAGATGTGTCTTTTGAATGTGAACGGCCACTAGATTTTCGCCAAATATGGTTCGGTGTTTGTAATTGGGTTTCGCCACTAATTTTTTAGCTTTTTTCTCAGACGTGACGAGTCGAACGTCAGTTCTCTTCCTGATGTTTTCCATCGATTTGCCGTACACGCAGTTGTTCATGAGTTTGAAGAAATCTTTTTCGAAATCGTTCTCGGCTCGAGTTCTGAGATTCGTGTTGAAATCGATGTATTTTTTCATCCAAGGCTCTTCGTCGAATCGAATGATGCGATGTATGTCGACTAATTTCATCCCGTAATCGACATACTGTTTCAAATTCTCGCTGTAGACGACGTAGTTACGTTTGTTAAATAAATTGGGAATGAGTTTTTCCTCGTCTCCTTCGTTCGGTTCCATTCATTCGGGAACCAGCGGATAATCGTTGTGTGGACCGTGTAATTCTTCTGGATAGTTCAAATCGACTTCTAAAATGCAAGGATAGTCTCTCCATTTTTGCATCTCTTCCGGTTCCTTCACCCATTCGAAATTTCCAATCGGTAAAGGATGACTCATAGCCCAACCGTACAGATTATTAGCGTCCCAATACTGTATGTATTTAGTCGACCGTTTCGAATCGAAACCTTCTTTCATGTAGGGATTGTTAGCCTCAGAATGTCTGTGGGAGATCATCGAGATGCCACCTCTCGCAGCCCTTTCGAACATGAGCAACATGTCCACGTCGGATAATAATTCCAATTGGACTTCGGTGGTCTTCAACAGAGCATCCCACGCCAGACCGGGTGCGGTGAAATACCAAGCGGGATCCAGATCGTAATTTCGACGACAGACGTCTCGAAAATTTTCGAACACGTCTGCCAAGAGCAGAACGTCGGTCTTCAGATAGAGATCGTGATAATCTCTCATGGTTTTCATATCGAATGATTTCCACACGTTTTTGGCATGTTCGTAATTCTTGTCGGAAATGTCGGATTCGTATAATTTCAAATAAAAATCATCTTTCGAAGGTAGTGCGGTGTCTTCGAATCTCTTTAGATCATTCATGTAATTGTAAGGATAGACTCCTTTCCTCAACATGATGTCTACTCGTTCTCCGAAATGTTCGCTCATGATTTTAAATTTATCCTTGCTCATGTTATCGACTAATTTTTCCAGAGCGGTCGACATGAATTTAAAACTGTCGATGAAACGTATGCATCTACGAATGGATTTCGTTTTTTCTTTCAACGTATTTCCGTCGATTACTCTTTTCCTCTCCATGAGTTTCCATTTCGTGAAGGAAATGTATCTTTCTTCGCTGTTCGCGATGCAATTGAATTCTTCGTGTGAGGTGCCTAGATTTTTCACGAACAGATGACTGTCGTAACCCGAGAGATTGTGAAACATCACCGGATAGAAAGTGGCATCTCGATATTTTAAATTACACTTGTTGTGAGCCGGACCGCGATACAGACCCGTGTAATGATCGTGGTCTCTGACCTTCTTATTTTCCTTCAAATTCTCGTCGAACGATTGTCTGCATATGTGACATTCGGTGGCTCTGTTATTTTCGTCCTGCTGCTCTCGCGTGATGATCATTTTCGCCGGAGTTTTGAATTTGTCGTATAACATTTGAATTTTCGATTCTAACTCTTCCACGGACCTTTGAGCCACGTCGTCGTCTTCGCGCTGTTTCATGTAGGTGAAGGGACCCATGTCGTGTTGCGATTCGAAAGCGCATTTCACGTAAATGCAATAGCCCGAAGGTATGTGTTTTTGATATCTTTCGACGTAACTTTGAAGAGTGTTGGGTTGACAGGAACTCATTTTCGCGGTAAAACATTCGAAATCGGCGTACACGACGAATGGTACTTTTAACCTTCTATTGTGATTTTCAAACTTCACGATGGTGTTGGGTTTGGGCATTTCGACGGCGACACCTTGATTTTCATTGCAATATTCCTGATGTTTCGCCAACGAGTCTTCGCTGTGAAACACATTCATGCAATTGTAACATAAAGATATCTTTCCTTTATGATTATTATTTTGTCTCGACAGTAATCGGGTCAGATGTTTAACCCAACAATAATGACGATTGTCACCATTCGAAATCAATAATAAAATAATCGTCTTTTCTCTTCCGCGATACGAAGTCTGTCTGAGAGGATAGATCATTCGTTTTTCGTAGTCGTATCCAAGGACGTTCACCGCTACGGTGGGATTTTGAACCTCGAAACGTTCGATATGTTTTAACTCTGTTGGAAAAGTCACTCCGGTCCAATCGAGATTTTTAGAAGTTTCCTCGTAATGAGAAACTCTATCGGTGTGTATTTCGACAGGGTATAAAGCGGAGGTGACTGCCCATTTAAAACACTGATCATCTTTATTTCTCACGTTGACCACGGCGTGTTTCTTAGTCAAGAAATACGGTAATTCCAAGTAGGAAGATCCTTTCAACGGTTCGTTTTTAGTAATGTGAATTTCGAGTTTCAACACCTCACCGAACGTCCAATTACTACCTTCATTTTGATAATTTGCGAGAGACGTCAACATCTTGTCTTTCATCTTTTCGAAAACGTCCGATAGATCTGAACCTCGAAATACGGGTTCGACGTTAGATCTGAAATATGCATTTTTCACGATGCTCTCGCCAGACTTCACGTCGATTTTATTCATTATGCAATGGAGTATCATCTTAATTTTTAATCCCACGTTCATGTATTCGCGAAACAAATCCAATACTTCTTTCTTCACCCGTTCCATGAACAATTTCGGATCGACTTTCTTCAACGAGGGAATCATGTCGAAAGTTTTAAAAATGCCTTCGATCGCACTCTCCCGTTCTACGGGTTTCGATTGGAATAGTTCCGCAACGAGTCGTGTTACATATTCTTCTCCTTTCCCTTCGTCGATTGCTCATTGAATTTCGCTCGATATATCTCGTTTGTTTTGAATCTGAAGCGCATCACTCGTTTTCGTTTTAGTTTTTCTTTTCTTTTCTTTGGAAACTTGATGTTCTTCAACGGCTTTTCGTTTAGTCGTCTTCTTATTTTTCTCAACCGGTGCATCTTTTGACATCGTTGCTATTGACATTTCGTTTGCCTTTCTAGCGTTTCACAAATATTCTTGTATGACTTCAATTTTTTTTGATTTAGTTCTATGCTTTCTGAAATCTGAAATTTGTAATAGTTTACAAATCTCGTTTAACTGAGGTATGGTTTTCTCATTTAAATTTACCATTGTTTTATCTGTTTGCTTCATTTGTAGGAATATTTTTTGGGGGAATTTTGTATTAAATAATTTGTTAAAAAAGTGTTGCTTTTTTACTCTTTATATATAATAGAAAAAAAAAAAGTTAAATTTTAAATTCAGTTTTGTTTAATACAAATTTAAAATAAACATTATTTGTAAGAATTCATAAAAAACTAAATAATCGATCATGACAACAACACCTAAAAGATGCGAATTGAAATTGAAACGAGACGAAAAGTATGAGAAATCCAGTTTTAATATCTATACATTACAACCACACGATCCCATCGAATTGAATGAGGTCAAGATGGTGGACTTAGAGCGCAACTACCACAAATATCGAATGTGTTTGAAAGTGGATGAAGCCGCGCTCGATTTGTTTTACGAGTACCAAAGCGAACTGTTGATTAATATCATCATCACCGAAGACAGAGAATTCGACAGGGATGATTTATTGTTGTCCTATGGAGGTTACATATATCCAATAATCTCACCCGAACTCGTGAAGAAATCGGGTGGTGAGAGCGCATTCGCCTATGAAAAAAAACTCAAAAGAGTAAAGATGAACATTCACACCATTTTCATATGTGGAAAAATGACGAATGTCAACTTGCTAATAACGGACTTGGAAATATAAACAATAGAGAGATTGAAATTAAAAAATTTAACTTTTTATATATATATAAAGAGAAAAAAAACTTTTACTAAAAAAATTTTTTACATTAAAGAAAATTAAAAATTAAAAAAACAACTTTTTTATATATATATAAAGAGCAAAAAAAAAAAAAACAAACTTTTTTTTAACAAATTATTATTTAAATACAAAATTTAAATATACATTATTTGCAAGAATTCGTAAAAACAAAAAAAACAAATAATCGATCATGAAGACAACAACACCTAAAAGATGCGAATTGAAATTGAAACGAGTCGAAACGTATAAGAAATTTGGTCATAAAATCTATAGATTACAACGACACGATCCCATCGAATTGAACGATGTCGAGACGAAGGGCTTAGAGCACAAATACGAGAAATATAAGATGCCTCTGAAATTGAACGAAGCTGCGCTCGATTTGATTTATGAGTATCAAAGCGATCTGCAGAACATCGTCATCACCGAAGATAGAGAATTCGACAAGGACGATTTGTCGTTGCCCTATGGAAATTACATATTTCCAAACATCTCATTCGAACTCGTGAAGAAATTGGGTGGTGAGAGTGAGTTGACCGATGTAAAAAAACTCAAAAGAGTAAAGATAAACTTTCAACACGTTTTCGAAAAAGGAGAAGACACGAGCGTCAACATGCTAATAACGGACTTGGAAATATAAACAATAGAGTGATTGATTTTTAGCGAAGAAAAAATAAAAAAAAAAAAAAGTAATGAGATCTCATTTACTTTTTTTTTTTCCTTTTTCTTCACTATCATCATGATATATTATAATAACGTTTCCTTTTCTCTCAAATTACAGCGTCGATTCTTCTTCTTTTTCTTTTTTTCTTTTTCTTTGTGATGTGATACGTTCATGGTAACATTTTTGTTTATCCGAATCATAATTATGAACGAATGTTGTGCATCTCTTGGTAACACTAGCATCATTACCATTCACTTTAGAAGGTAGTGGTGACCGTGGAAAGCATCGTCTCATTCCCAACCGTATATCCCGTGCTTTATCTATCTCTTTCCTTAGATATCCATCATTAGCGTCTAACCATTTTTTTATTTCTTCGCTCTCTGGCTCGCGATGTTCGTCATTATCATCAAATTCATCCAGGTGATAAATTTGTTTCTCCACCTTTTCACCCATTTTAAATATATTATTTTATACTTTCTATGATTTTATATATTTTATATAATTTTATATTTATAATAACATATTCAAAATCGTTCTTAAATGGCGAATTGTCACCGAGCAACAAACCCTTGCCGAGTCGCTCGACGTTCCGTCCACTTTTCAGATAGAGACCGTTTCCTCTCAGAGAGTTGCCACCTCTAACGGGTTCTAGATACAATCCTTTACCGTTGTGAACGCGACACACGGCTCCTCCCTTCTTCAAAAACAGTCCGCTGCCACCCATTAATTTCTCAACTGCCGAACTAGCGAGTCCCGTGAGAGCTCCCACGCCGAGAGTCTTTCCGAGAAAGGGTAGCGCCTTTGCAGCGAAGGGTAATGCTTTTGCAGCTATTCCTGCCAATAGCGGTAGGAAACCACCTTTCATTCTCAAATTGTATCTCAATTGAGCGGGACTCAATCTCACCGCCAACCCTCTTCCATCGCGAATCGCTTTCTCCATCCTTTTGATTTGACTTCTGGTCCAGGCGATCGAATCCTGTCCAACGCTCGTCAGATCTTCGTGAGTGAATTTGAATCTCACCGCCTCGCCTCGAGTTGTTAACGCTCTCTTAAGTTTCTTCCTCTGTCCTGCGGATATGTTCACGTTTTTAACCACGTATTGTGTCATAATTCTGTTTTGTTTTTTTTAAATATATTTACTTCAATTGTTTCTTGTTTAATAATTATATTAAAATAATTTTGTAAAAATTAATATTACCGTTTATTTTTATTTTTGTTATCTATATATATATATATTTTTTTTTTGCTTTTATATTTCTCTTATGTGAAATCGTATCGTCACTCTCTCTCCGCGAAGATCTAACAGTTCACCATTTTGATCCGTCAACGTGGTTTTGAGACTATACAACGTGTCTAAAATCACTGGTAGATAAACTAAATTTCGAGGTCGCTCCACGATCTTATAACCCGGCGACACGTTTGGAAAGAAGGAATAGATCGTCGGCTGAGCGCTACCATTCACGTAGCTTCCAGCAATCACATCCACATTCACCAGAATGCTATTGACAGCGAGAATGTCGACCGTATTTTCAGATGCCGCGTGGCCTCGATACATCTTTCGATCAAATCCCAACATCTTGCCTATAGAATCATCCGTGTTGAAATCCACACGAAAATTATCTTCCAAATCCAACATCGTCTGTAAGGAATTAGGATTGGGAGCGAGTCTGATCTTGTTGCTTCCCTTTCCATCCGTCTTCATTCGCGTCTGAATGTAATGGTTCAAATCGTCTATGTCGTAACTCCCTTTGGGAATTTGAATCTCCAACCAATCCATTCCGTCGGAATACTTGAACGAGTTATTCTTTTCGGTGATGTTGGGAAAGGAATAATAAGTCTCCAGATTCACCAACGCCATCTCGTAACTTTTCTCTCTATTCAATTCGATGGAAGGTTCGAATTTCGTAGCGAATCGAGTCGAATCGCCACTCACCACGATTTGAATGGATTGTTTCACAGCCGTATTCTCAGCTATCCATTCTAACAATTCTCCATGTTCGAACATTATATTTTAATTTTATTTTTTTTTATTCAAAACTAATTATTTGAAGATTTATTATTTTTCTAATTTTTTATTTTCACGCTCTATCTTATTATTATTACCATCGGGAACATAAAACTTGTCGAATCCGCACTGATATTTTCCGCGATTAAATTCCCTCGTCAAATCGATCACGACGAAATTGTAAAGTCCACCATCCCAAACTCTCTTGCAGAATCTCCTGAATTCGGCAGCGCTCATGTCGTTTGCGACGTGATCGCTGTAGATGTGATTGAGATTCTTGAGATCTTGGCGAAAGAGACATAGAAAATTAGTGTTCTCCCTTATCGTCTGTCTGGGCAATCGAAAATAATTCTGCGACAGGTAGAAACAGTCCACGTTGCTGTGTCGACCTCTAACGTAATACGATTCGCATCGGTTCTGTCTCTCCAAAAGCAGATTGTCGAAAATCATGAGATTCTTATCTTCCAATTTCAGTTCTCTAGGATCCGGAACGTCGCTAGCGTTCTCATAAAATTGACACTCGACGTTCGAAGATGCATTTCTCTTCATCAGCTCTGTCGCCGCGCCGTCCAAAATGGTCGAGAGCGGAGCTCCACACTTGTCGAATTCCTCCCTAGTGTCAAAGATTCTGGCTATGACGTCCTTCGGCAATCTGCGATCCATGCACTCTCGAAGCAATCTGTATTCAGGTTGAAACAAGCTCTTGCCAAACACGAACAATCTGTCGTAATCCAACCAGTCGGGTAGGGACAACAGATTCATCAACAGATTGGTCTTTCCACAATTCGATTTTCCTACTATCAAACCTCTTATGCTCTTGGGAAAGTACTCGTTATTCGACCTCTTGGTCGCGGCGTCGTTCCAAGACATATCTTTAATGTTCATCTTTGTTTTATTTTTTTTTTGTCTGTTATTTTAGATTTTTTTCAAACACAAATTTTTTATGTTTTTCAAACTCTGTTTTTTTAATGTTATTATTATTATTTATTTATATCGCACCGTCGCGAGTTCTCTTCAATCCGGATCCACTCGTCATTTTGGCTAAATCTTGTATGGGCACCACGCCATCCTTTAAATCTTTCCAATCTTTCAGCATTCGCTCTAACGCAGCTCGCTTCGCCGGCGGCGGACTGATCAACTTGCCGATCAACACGTCGGCTGCCCTCTTGCCAGCCGCAGAAGCTATCCTACCACTGGCTTCGGAAGCGGCTTTCTTACAAGCATCCAAAGCCGTCTTCTTACCGACCTCAAACGCGGTCGATGCGAGTTTTCTACCCGCATTGCTCGGGAACGCTCGCATTATAGAATCGATGATGCCAGAACCGCCTTGAACGTAAGTCCTGACGTATCCCCTGTTCTTTATCACCAACATATTTTATTTTCATGATATATTTTGTGTTTTTTTCACTGGTAAATCGTTTTGTCGTTTTTAAATACTTTTATTATTCTAGTGTAAGAATTTACTGTTTTATTTTTGTTTGTTTGTTTGTTTCTCTCTCTACTTATTATTATATACGCATCAATCCTTCAATTCGTTCATCAGCCTTTTATACTGGTTTTTATTCAAAACCTTCTGTCTCAACAATTCGTCAGATATGGCAACTATCTGATTATCTAATCCCGTGTTACCAGCCCGTCTGTTCGCCATCAACAAACTCAATCTCTGACACAGAGCTACGGGATCGCTCGGAAGAAAAGTAGCGGTTTTCACCCCTTTGCCGGTGACCGATTCGATGAACTTCTTGTTCATCTCCCATATGGGTTTCACCACTTTCGTCCACTTGCAACCTCTGTTGGCTTTGGGTCTCATCTCTTTAGCATCGTTATTTCTCTTCATGGCGTGGGTCTGAACTAGAATGTCGCCGTAATTGTCGAAATCCTGTTCCGTGTAATCTCCAGGCTTGTCGTAAAGGAGCAATCTCCACAGACCATCGGTTACTTCATATTTATTCAAACCCACGATCAATTCGTCATCGTACATTTCCACTTCCGTATCACCTACAAAAGTTCTCCCCTGAGAATCCTTATAAATTCCATACGACTGATCTCTCTTACCGCCATCATCATCGGACGATGCGATGCTACTAGTGGTGATAGTCGAAGCCGTATCATCAGACTCGCTCATATCTGTTTGAATTCCCGTGGGAACGTAATCCGGTGTAGATTGAACGGAATACCGATTTCCAAAACTAGAAGGCAACGAACCCATTCTCAAAGAACTCTCCTTTATGGGTCTCAATTCTTCGACTATCTCCTTCCTGCTTCGCTCTTGACCCTCCGTCACGGGTTTAAATATTTTTGTGGCTTCGCGTCTGAGTTCCATCTCCCCGAGACGTCTGCTCCTATCAGCAGCCTGAATCGCCTTCTTAGCACGTAAATACTCATCTAAAATTCGATCTCGACGTCTAGGATCCATCTTCCAAAACATCTTTCGTTTGAATTGTTTTTATTTATTTTCAAAATTAAATGTTTAATTATATTTTTATATTTTATGTTTTAAGTATATTAAAATCTCTTTCCGTCTTAATATAATATCTGAAAATATTCACATCACCGCCTCAAAAACAAAAAAACGAGGGAGAGTTCTAAATCATCTGTACCAACGCAATTGCCGGTTCTGAACCGCTGGTTTAGAATCCCCAAACCTGTTTTTTGATGATGGTTCAGAATTTTTTGCTTTCGCTCGCGTTCGCCGACGATGGATCCGTGGTCTGATCTGCGATTCGAACGTCGACGAAAAATCACGTACAAGATACAACTGAAGATGTACGATTTCACCCATTTTTTAAAAACGCGCGTTCACCACGACTATTTGAACGTTAAAAGCGCGATCTAGGAGTCGCGACTGTACATGAGGGGGATTCAACATCATGTACAGTTTTATGAACAAGCGTGTGATTTAACACTGAATTCCACGTTGGTGAACGCATCGTGAACGTATTTTGTACACGTACATGATCAAGTGGTCGTAAATCCGCAAATATTACCTACTAACACACTTTCAACATTTCGAATTGAAACCCACAGGAGCCAATCACCTGACACCGATTCCATAATGACAAAAGTGGCGCTATGGGCGCCACATAGGGTCGAATCAAAAATCTGAAACCTTTCTGTACATCTATATTCTCTACCTGAACATATGAACACACTTTCAGCGTAATTAAAACCCCTAGAAGCCTTTTGCTGGAAACTGATTCTCTATCAACAGGGGGCCGAATCAAAATACCAAAACCTTTATGCACATCTAGAGACCCTATCGGAATATATGAACACACTTTCAACGTTTTAAATTTTAACACCTCGGAGCTTTTGCCGCGAAAACGATTCTCTAAAGACAAAAGTGGCGCTACGGGTACCACTTTTGTCTGAATTAAAAAAATTAAAACCTTTATGCACATCTCGACATCCCACTGAAACATATGAACTCACTTTCAACGTTTAGAATTAAAACCCCTTGGAGCCTTTCGCCACAAACCGATTCTCTAACGACAAAAGTGGTGTTACGGGTGCCACGCAGGGCCGAATAAAAAATCTGAAACCTTTATGCACATCTAGAGACCCTACTGGAACATATGAAATGGCGTACGGGTGCCACACCGGGCCGAATAAAAAAATACAAAATCTTTATGCACATCTAGAGACCCTATAGGAACATATTAACACTCTTTCAATATTTCGAATTAAAACCCCTAGGAGCCTTTCGCCACAACCGATTCTCTAACTACAAAAGTGGCGCTAGTGGTGCCCCACGGGACCCAATAAAAAATCCCAAATCTTTATGAGCATATGGACATCTCACTGGAACATATTAACACTTTCAACGTTTCGAATTAAAACCTCTATGATCTTTTCGCCACAAACCGATTCTCTAACGACAAAAGTGGCGCTACGGGTGCCCCACGGGGCCGAATCAAAAATCCAAATCCTTTATGCACATCTAGAGACCCTACTGGAACATATTAACACACTTTCAACTTTTAGAATTAAAATCCCTAGGAGCCTTTCGCTACAAACCGATTTTCTAACGACAAAAGTGGCACTACGGGTGCCCCACGCGGCTGGATGAAAAATACAAAACCTTTGTGAACATGTAGAGACCCTACTGGAACATATGAACACACTTTCAACGTTTCGAATTAAAACCCCAAGGAGCCGTTCGTCACAAACCGAATCTCTAACGACAAAAGTTGGGCTACGGGTGCCCCACGGGGACGAATCAAAAACCAAAACCTTTATGCACATCTGGAGACCCTACTGGAACATATTAACACACTTTCGGCGTTTAAAATTAAAACCCCTTGGAGCCTTTCGCCACAAACCGATTCTCTAACGACAATAGTGGCGCTACGGGTGCCTCACGGGGCGGAATCAAAAACCCAAAACCTTTATGTACATCTAGAGTCCTTACTGGAACATATTAACACACATTCAACGTTTCAAATTAAAACCCCTAGGAACCTTTCACCGCAACCGATTCTCTAACGACAAAAGGGGTGCTATGGGTGCCACACGGGGCCGAATCAAAAATCCAAAACCTTTATGAACATCAAGAGAGCCTACCGGAACATTAACACACATTTAACGTTTCGAATTAAAACTCCTAGGAACCTTTCGCCGCAACCGATTCTCTAACGACAAAAGTGGTGCTATGGGTGCCACACGGGGCCGAATCAAAAATCCAAAACCTTTATGAACATCAAGAGACCCTACTGGAACATTAACACACATTTAACGTTTCGAATTAAAACTCCTAGGAACCTTTCGCCACAATCGATTCTCTAACGACAAAAGTGGCGCTACCGAATCAAAAATCCAATACTTTTATGAACATCTAGGGACCCTACTGAAACATATTAACACACATTCAATGTTTCGAATTAAAAACCCTAGGATCCTTTCGCGACAAACCGATTCTTTAACGACAAAAGTGGCACTACGAGTGGCCAATGGAGCCAAATCAAAAATCCAAAACCTTTATACACATCTAGAGACCCTATTGGGACATATTAACACATTTTCAACGTTTCAAATTAAACCCCTTAGGAACCTTCCACTGTAAACTGATTTTCTAACAATAGCAACAGAAGTGGCACTACAGGCGCCACACGGGACCGAATCAAAATGTCGAAACCTTTATGCATATCTACATATGCAACCTGAACACCTTAGCCTAGTTTAAATGTTTCGAGTTACATACTCTTGGTGATATGAAGTTTGGAAATTGGACGTACGGACGGGACAGACGGAGATCATCACAATATCCCCGTTTTTTTTTTAAAAATGCGGGGATAATGAGTTGGGATCAGGCCAACTCGGACCAAAGCGGACCAAGACAACTCGGACCAACTTTGAAGACAACTCGGACAAACTTTAAAGACAATTCGGACCAACTTTGAAGACAAACCGGCCCAATATTCAAGACAACTCGGACCACTTTTGACGACAACTCGGACCAACTTTCAAGAAAAGTTGTAACGACTATAAGGCAGGTTGGACCAACTGTGAAGAAAAAAATGATGTAGGAAATAATAAAATGTGATCTCACAGAGACCAACATGTTGTTTTAGGCACTAGTTTTTCTATATATTATGTTCGTTTCAAGAATTTTAATCATTCAATCATGGCTGATGAAGTAAAGATGCGTTCTTTCATTCATTCGTCATCCTAACGGATAAAAAAAAGATGATCATTCATTCATTCATTCATTCATTTTGTGTGGCCAGTGGAGTCTTGGCGTGTTTTTGGTCGCACCATACGCATCAATAATGACTGTGAAGGGTGGCATGTTAGGCTAAATCAGAAAGCCAAAAAGGGAAATCTACATTTTTATTTGTTATTAACTTTATTGAATGCTGAAGCTAACCAGCTTCCCACTCAGGTAGAAATGGTCTCGGAAGGCAAGTTGAAAAAAATACAAAGAAAGAATGTTCGCTGTGTACAAGGTAAACTTTTCGATGTATGGGATAGGTACACTGATGGGGAAATCAGTCCCATCAACTGTTGAAAAGGTGTGGGAGTTACTATGGGCCACTATCTTCAGGGCCGTAGCAAGCCTCCCCAAACCGGGGGGGGGGGGGGAGGGGCACACCAGCAGTGACCTAAATGGAACCGCCTATGCAGATGCCGAAGGCATCTGACGCGAGTGCCGAAGGCACGAGCATTCAAAGGGGGGTCCAGAAAATTTTGAAAATTTGCGTTGAAATGGAGCTCTCTGGTGAGGTTTGGGGGTGGAATAAGGCGAATTTTATTATTGTAAAAGTGTCACTTTTCTTAACGGCAATTTTGAATTTTCCCCGTTTGTGTAGGTTTTGGAAATAGTTAGTTGCCATTCCAGTTTATAAGTAATGTATAAACTGGAAAATCAGCCAACTAATTAAGACGCACACCATAGTAACAAAAAACGCTAACCCACAATGACGAAATTAGACCGGCGTCCCCCATTACTCACTGTTCTGGGTTTGGTGAAACAAAATCTGAGATACATGTACTACGAAATCACTACGAATTTGACTGGAAACTCTTGCCACCATTCAATGTTTTTCGTAACTTTTCAAGCTTCTGCAAAATGATGAGAATACATTTGGGTTCCGCTCAAACTTAAAAGTAGGGTGTGATTCTGAAGCTGAAAACTGTACTCCACAGACATTTTTGTCATTGGAGATCTCACTACTCATAGGTCTTGATCTTTTCAACCCCCCGACGGAAAAAAAACTGGGGGGGGGGGGGGACACGTGCCCCCCCCCCCCCCCCGGCCCCCATTGGCGCTACGGCACTGATCTTAAACTGTATGGTTATTAAACCTTTACCTAACGTAACGCCCAAAACCGACCAGAGCTATTCACGAAGATTGATATTCAATCTTTTTTATAGTGTTGTTTTTTTCTTCCAAGACATAGGTTATGACCCCTCATTGGAACGAGCGCGTCGCGCTCGTTCTAATGACGGATCATAACCTATGTATTTCAAGAAAAAAATGAAAATTTATAGTTGCACGAGATTTTTTACGAGTATCGTCTGCTACTAGCGTTAGGTAACCTTCACAATACAATGTTTGTTTTACTAATTGTTAAACAATTAGCGTGTCATTTGTTAAATGGCTTTTTTATTGCTCGTTGTCTCGGGTTTATCCATTTACTCAAAGGTTATTGTTATTAATTGTAATTTCACAAAAGAAGTGTCAACAGGGCTTGAAAGAAATATCTCATAATTGTAAGAGGATAAGTTATCTTTTACCTTCATACACGAAAATTACTATTCAATCTTTTTTTCATTTTTTTTTTTTTTTTTGGTTTCCAAAACATAGATTATGATCCCTCATTGGAACGAGCGAATCACGTATGTGCTGAACATTGTTTCTTATGTGAAAACTGTTATTCATTCATTTATTCATGTCTTTGATTGTAATGCCTCAACTTTTAATAAATCGTTTAAAGCGTGATTGGTTGTTCTGTGACTTTCCCCACCAACCCCGAATCTTTGTTTGTGCACTATTCAGGTCCGAATTATTCACCGAGTCAGTCCAAGTTGCCTAGAAAGTTGGACAGACTTGTCTTGAAACTTGGGTCGACTTCTTCAAAAGTTGGGCCGAGTTGGCTTGAAAGTTGATCTTAGTTGTCTTCAAAAGTGGTCCGAGTTGTCTTTAAAGTTGGTCCGAGTTGTCTACAAAGTTGGTCCGAGTTGTCTTCAAAGTTGGTCCGCGTTGTCTTTGGTCCGAGTTGTCTGTAATTCAATGAGTTTCACTAAGCAACTAAACAGATAATTTTTAGAACGCTGTTCCTAGTTGGTTGTGGAGTGCATGTTTTCCACACGCGCTCATGGTCGCAACAGTCACATAAATTTGTCATTGTTCACTTGTCTTTGTTGATACCACTACTTAGATTTAAAACTTGAAAGCATCAACACATGATGCTGAAAAACGGGCCAAAAAGCAAAGTGCCGAAATGTGCGTGGCGGAAAAATCGACGACTCCGTCATTTTGTCAAGTTCGTCCTGCCTGAAAACTGATAACAATCTTAACAAGTAAGGCACGCAGATGTAATTATTATAATGCATAGTGCACATTGATTCAATGCATATTTTTATATATTCAAATATGTTTCCATTTTCTCTATCAGAAGCATTTTTCAAAACTTACCAGATTCACAACGTTTCACAAAGACACTTTTCTGTATGGCTTGAACCCTGTGTATAATAGGTTCATATTTGGTAGCCAGGTTGTTAATGCACGGCAGCCATGATCTGGCTTTTCACATCGAACATTTTACTATACTGATGTAGCAAATTCTAAGGAATTTGTTTTGTCCTTATATTGAGGTCTCTGTGTGGATGAGCTTGTTAGTTCCTCCCCAGTGGTTGGTGGATTCCTCAGGCCATCCAGTAGATCTGTTTGAGTAATTCTACTTTTATCTTGGGAACTAACAACGTTGCGATATAGGCATCATATAACCATAGTTGTCGAAAGCGATGTAAAACTCCAACCAAACCATATAGACAAACTAAATGCATAGCTTAATATTCCTACCGGTCCAGTTTCTTGGTGTTTTCCTTGCAAATGAAACTCAATTATTATTTTTCCCCAGAAACCTTTGATTTTAAATCAAATTAAATTAAGCTTTTCTAAATTTTGATATTGTGATATGCACTTCTAGTTTCTGTAAATCATGGCATATGCTGGCAATTGTGAGCACTGTGCCTGCTGTGTCCATAATTAATTTACTAGGGCCTACTGCTTATACCGTTACCGTGTATTGCAAATATTGGTTGCGTAAAAGGGAACTTGTTTTTATTCTGATTCTAGAAGAGCAAACCTTGACTTTTTGTTTTTGTTATGGCATCTACAAAGCAGGATAGCGGTCAAAAAGTCTTTTTTGTTTTTGTTAAATCAAACTTTCGGGTTTTGTTGAAATAAAATTTAATATTTTCAATTTTTTTTCATTTTGAAAAACCGATCCCACCTAGCTATTGTGACTTATTATACAATATAATATATGCTATGCTTCATTTTAAAGAATATGCCATAAAAGAAACGTCGAATATGAATGAATTATGTTGTGAATGGATATTTTAGTTGACTTTCGGAGAATTGTCGGACAATTTTTTTCCATTCAATATCGGACACCCACTCCCATCCTCACGTCAGTTTTTGATGAAATTCTCCAATATTTTTCATATTAAAGGGGTTACTTTTCTTAATATGCTTGTAAATGGGGTTTATGGTAAATTGGTGGCATTTTATTACTGTTTGGGGCACAAAAGATGCCATAATAGTGAAAAAGTAAAAAAAGGCATTAACTGTTTATACACATTTTTGGTGGCATTGGACTACCCACCCACCCACCTCGACCTATGTTCACGTAATTTTTTCTGCACCCCCCCCCCCCTCCTCCCTGTGTGTTTCCCACTTCATGTCTAATGTGCTTGGACTTGTCATATTTTCATTGGCTATACGATTTTCCCCGAATTTCTCTTTCGGCCCTATCGTGACCCCATTTTGCCTGCTTCTGGTTTAAGTGCATTTGGGGGAGGGGGGGGGGGGGGGCTGGATTTCATGGGACACAATGATGGATGTGGGTGTGAATTACAATGGTATAAGTTTGTAATTCATATGAGCGCCCATGTTGTGACGTCTTTAGAAATGTGATGTTAGTGTGGATATATAGCACGTCGTGTTGTCGAAGTGACACGTTTTTCTTTCGCCATTTTGGTCGATGGGGCCGCCATCGTGAATTTTCTAAGGTGGAACATAGTAACTGATGTATATTTCTGTTTTTGTTACTACTATGACCGGAGTGCATTTCATAATGTCCAACATATTTAAAAATGCACTTGACTGCAGGTAAAAATCTTAAGTGCTCAGCTCAAGTGGAAATCAGTTTTGATAATTAACGTCATAAGCGATGAAGACACCTGTCATGTATCTGTCAAAATGGAACCGGAAAGTGTAAAATGTATGAAATGCAAACGTAACGTGAATAAACGTGCAGTACAATGCGGTAAATGTAAATTTTGGATTCACTATTTTTGCGAAAAATTAGCAGACACTGAAATAGAATCTATTGAATCTACTTTGCAAATATATATTTGTAAAATGTGTCAAAATCATGTCTCCAAAGTCCAAGTAGTTAATACAGATATTAATAAATGTGCACCTATTCTTAACTTGCCTGTTATCGACCTGGACAGTGAGAACACTATAGCTAACAACTTGCTAATTGAGGAAGTTAATTCACAAATCTGTAAAGCATGTACTACATCCGATAATAGTAATCTCACATCCTGTGCTGTCTGCTGTGATACTTTACACACTGAATGATTAATTGCGACCCATGAAGGCGAGCTACTTTGTACAACATGTCATATAGACATTAATAAAAATGATGAGGTATTTATACAAGTTGATCATACAACGATAAATGTATCTGACCCTGGTACGCCTGCCAGTGCACACAGTCATATAAGCATTAACAATAGTGATAATATAGACAATGCTATTAATCATGTTAACCTAACCAACCGAACTGATTCTGATTTGACAAATCTAACAATCCCAGGTACGCTTATCATTGGTCCGAACAGCTACAGTAACTCAATTGATACTGATGTAAGAAGTACTTCCCCAATAAAAGTTGATAATAGTGTTCCTGCTGACTCTAAATCTATTCGATCTCGTGAACTCAAAGTCCGAAAGCGCGAAGAAGAGGTAAAAATTAAGGAAAAACTTTTAGAAGACTCTCAGTCTGAAAGAGTGTGGCTTCGGACACATATTAATAAACTAGAAATGAGAATAAATGAACTGGAAAAGTCAAATGACTTGTTACGTAAACAAAATGTGCACACTCTTAACAAAGGCACCTCTTGTGCTCGAGCGTCCATGAGTGCTGATATGCAATCCCCAGTTCACCCTGTATATGATTCTAAAGTTTATGATATGATGAGCCACTTACAGGAGAGAGCAGCCACATTTACTATGAAACAAATGGATATTATGTTCGACAAATTAGAAGATTCTTCGTTTGATCCACAACAGAAAACATCAACAAACTGTAATTCCAAACCCAAACATGAGGATAGACTAAATAAGTCGTGTGATAAGACACATGTTTCTGACCTCATTGGATCTCCTTTGAATTATCATACTACTGTTGATGATAATAGTGTAGATATCAGTTTAAAGCAATTCACTCAAGACAATCTTGTTCCACAATCGCTTGATGGGGATACGTTAAGTGCGAATAAGGTCGCGAAAGGTGACATTGGATGCTATGTACAATCTGAAAATATAAATGACAATGCTTATAATCAACAACTTAATTCCCATAATTCATACCATTCTGTGCGGAATTGCAATAATGTTAATCGTTAACATAGTCGTCGAGGGGCAATTTATCATAAGCACTCGCATACATTCAAAGGTACTCCTGATAATCCACCTGATACTTCTAATAATTATTCCAATAAGGAACCTCCATTTAACATTAAACAGTGGAATTATAACTCTCCACAAAGTAATAGTTTTTCTAAATATTCTGGCCGTTCTAATCAGCATTTTTTGTGGCGGGACCGGACTCACAAAAAGCAGACGTAACGATAGATTTGTCTGAGCCCAGTACATCTAGTGCTGGAGTAACAATAGCGACTTATAACTGCAAGAACATTAAGACATGCTCAAGTGCATTTAAGGATTTATTCAGTGCTTGTGACATTGTCCTGATACAAGAACACTGGCTATTCAATTGTGAACTGTCCCTTATCGGCCAAATTAGTAATGAGTTGACTGGGGTAGGAAAAGCAGTTGACGATGATCAACCAATACCTCCTGCACATATGCCTCGGGGTTATGGTGGTGTTGCAATTCTTTGGAAACGTTCAATAGACAAATATATAAGGCCTCTACCAGATTGTAATACTCGAATTCAGTGTGTTGAAGTAACTTCATCTGTGCCATATATTATAGTTTCAGTTTGTATGCCCACTAAGTCGAGCTCGCAACGTGATGACTTTTTTGAGATTATTGATCAATTAAACGAGTTATTCTACAAATATAATACGACACATCAGTTTATAATCGGCGGTGATTTTAATGAAGATATTTCTAAGGGAAATAACTCTCCACGCACAAAGGCCTTGGAACAATTTATGGTTGAATGCAATCTGTCTACCAATTTTAATGGCCCTACATTCGTTAATGTTTATGGAGTCCCAGTTACAGAAATTGATTATGTCTTCTATTCAAAGGATATAACACGGTCGTATACACAGATTTTTCAAGATTTTTCATCGAATTCATCAGATCACTTACCAAAACTTATGCACATTCCGGTTAATTTACAGGAATTAACTCGTGTTCAATCCAACCCAAAAAGGGTAAAATTAACTGGAGCAAAATCCATAAGCCACGATACCAACGGTTCATCAACAAACATATTAAGACATTTGAAAGCACTGTTAATAGTGCAAAAGACGTGGGACATGTAATTGAAAATGCTCTAGACATTCTTGATAAAGCTGCTGGGGATGCATTCCCTTCAAAACGAAGAAATCAAACAAAACCAAAGCTATCTGTATGGAACTCTGAAGTTTCACATGCTCTCAAAGAGAGTCGTAAGGCATTTCGTCGTTGGTCTTCAGCTGGTAAGCCTACTGACATACATCATCCTCTATTACATTCGAAAAAAGAAACTAGATATAACTACCGAACTCTAGTTCGTAAGGCGGTTGTAGCCAAAGATACTCTATTTAAAAATAAAATAATGAATGCTCATGCTACTGACCGCAATCTCTTCTATAAGTTGATAAAGCACCAGAGGAAAAACGGTACCATCTTCCTGAATGATCTACACGTTAATGAGGACATTTTTCATAATGAAGATATTGTTAGTGGTGTTAGTGGTTGGCATCTACATTTCAGTACACTAGCCACCTCAACAGATTGTCATGATTTTGATCATTCTTATTTTAAACTGTGTCAAAATGACTACGATTATATCAGTCTAGTAACATCGCAAGCACCAGACTCACAGATTGTTGTTGATCCAGATACTGTCTATAAGGCCATGTGTAAATTAAATAAAGGTAAAGCTGCTGATATCTATGGCTTAACCATTGAACATTTCATTTACGCTGGATATCATTTCTGTCATTTGATAACCGACCTCATCAACTTGATGTTTAGTTATAAGACTGTTCCTGACTTTCTGAAAATAGGTTTACTAAATCCGGTGTATAAAAACAAAGGAGACAAACAACAATCTATGAACTATAGAGGAATAACAGTACTTCCTGTACTTATGAAGATTGTGGAAGTTATATTGAGAGATGTCCTCCGTGAGCACACCCTCCCTGTTCAGTCACCCCTACAAAGGGGATTTACTCAGGGATCTTCACCTATGAATAGTGCAATACTGTTGGAAGAAGTTCTTCGTGAATGTAAAGACAATAATACAACAGCATATGTTGCTTTCCTGGATGCCAAGTCTGCTTTTGATGTGGTGTCGAAGGAGATCTTATTAAGGAAAAGCTATTTTTATGATGTGAATGATACCGCATGGACCATGATAGACAACTTGCATACTAACTGTTCATCAGTAATTAAATGGGAAAACTATACATCTGAACGGTTCAACATCTGTCAAGGTGTTCGACAAGGTGGTATCCTAAGTGCCGATCTGTACAAATTATATGTTGAAGATCTATTACATATGTTCTCAAGATCTAGAATAGGTGCAAGCATTGGATCTATATCAGTAAATGCAACTGCCTGTGCCGATGATATTGCGCTCATTAGTACAGACCCAAATGATCTACAAATTCTAGTGAACACTGCTCAGCATTATAGTTCATGTCATCGATATGTACTTCAACCAAAGAAAAGTGTAGTTGTTACGATTAATCCGGGTTCACAAACAAAAATCTCGGATAGTAGAACATGGACATTAAAAGGATCGGATATGCCGAAAGTTGATAGTACAGTACATCTCGGAATTACAACAGCAACAACTTTAGCAGGAACAGCAAAACAGACAGTCGAGTGTAATATTAAGAAGGCCCGTAGAGCAAGTTACAGTCTGATGCCGATAGGTCTGCATGGTATAAATGGACTGGATCCTCAGTCGTCGATACATCTATATAAAGTGTATATCTTGCCAGTGTTGCTATATGGCCTTGAGCTACTCTCTCTAGCTAAAAGAGAATTAAAAAAGATTGAAAATTTTCAGAAAAAGTTTATTAAACAAATCCTGTCTTTATCTTCGAATGTTGCTGATCCAGCTATATACATCCTAACAGGACTCTTACCGACACAAGCACAGATTGACATTAAAATGTTAACATTCTTCAATAGTATCTGCCTACAACCTGGAAATAGTATAGAGCGACAAATCGCAGAACGACAGATTGCAGTAAAAGATCTGAATAGTGCCAGTTGGTTTGTTGGTGTGAAAAAACTCTTGTACAAGTATGATTTACCATCCCCAACTAGTTTACTTCAAGAACCAAGGAATAAGAATCTATGGAAGAATATGGTGAAAGATGCAGTGTATGAGTATTGGTCTGATTCTATTATAACTGCTGCTAGTACATATAGCAGCTTATCTTACCTAAATTCAACAATATATCAACCTGGTATAGTACATAGCATTTTATATATAAAGGGTAATCCATCAAGAGCAGTGCCACGGTTAGTTACTCGACTTAAATTGCTAACTGATACATATATCCTGCAACTACATCGTAGCAAGTTCAACCCTCAACAAAAGGTCAGTACTTGTCAGCTGTGTAATGCCGAAGTAGAGGATCTAATACACTTTTTACTTAATTGTCCAATACTGATGTCAGCAAGACAACCCACTTTTACTGCAATTGCTGAACTGTGTAAGAAGAATTTTATACTTGATTTCAAGAACCTTCCCGATGATGATAAACTGCAGATTCTTATGGACAATAGCTTTATTGAATGTGACATACCAACCCAGACAGCTTTAAATTACCTCATAAACAGTATGTGTCACAATCTCCATTGTGCCAGGTACAATCTACTGATTAAGGGCAATTTGACCTGAAACCATGGTTACTCACACAACTTTGTACAGATTTAGTATAATTTTAACGGTTTTTATGGTGGCGGGCATGTACAGACACTACAGTTCTGCTTTTAACAAGAGACCCATCTCAACATAAGTGATGTTGACGTTGTCCAATCTGGACGCTGTGAAGAGGAGTAAGTAAGTAAGTAAGTAAGTAAGTAAGTAAGAAGGCATTCTCACCTAAAGCTAGCAAATAAGGTTTATTATAATTTAGAGTCGCATCGCCGTTTCAAATTAAGAAGTTCATTATTAAGAGATGGATGGATTTGTTTAATTAGTAAGCGTTTCAAATTGACAAGCATACATAGAATGGAGTTGTTTGTATAGAGTGCCGATAAGGTATCACTGAACTAAATATTTGAATTAGAGTTACCCGGCTTCAAATGTTGCACATCGGAAGTGATGCAATCTCTAAAAATAACAGCCTTGGGAAAATATATTGTTTCAATAAACGTTTGAAACATTCTGTTGACATCTTGTATTATTGTTGAATATTCCAGATAAAAAAGAGGGTGATGACTACTGGACCTAAAAAATAAAATTTTCATTTGGTGTGTTTTTGTAGGGAATTCCCTGAAAAATATGTTCACGTGACCAGTACTTCCCATTCCATCAGTTTTTCTCTCTTGTGTGTTGCTTGACCCCCTGAATCTAATCTGAATGAGATTACTGTGTAAACCGCGATAACGCGTCTTATAACACAGGGGAGGCTCTTGTGGCGAGTATATATCCTTGTTTTCGGGTCAGAAAAAGTTGTCTGAAGGGCTATACTTGACAAAGATATTTGAATGCCAAAATTAAAGTGATTCGATCATATTTGTTTTCGCCTGAACGTTATAATGGTGGCCTATGGGAAAATATTTAGTTCCGTGATACCTTTTGAGCATACATTGAATGGAGTTGTTTGTTTAGGGTGCCGATGACTAATTGTACTATATTGTCTTGTGTTAAGACGGTCCTCTCTCAGACGCTCACTGTCCCCGTCCAGGTAACCACCGTAAACAATTGTAGATATATAAGCGACAGTCTGAAACATTTAGGGTGATTAGGATATATGGAGAAAAATTTCAAGAGGATAGGAGGTTAAGGGAACCTCCATCGAAAATCTTTTCCAGAACTCAGTGCTCCAAGAGCAAATCTGACGCCTCTGTAGCATATGCATGCCCACATTGGAGACGGTTTGGAGCTCTGTGTTATGTGAAACTTGCGTTGAGCCACTGTTTTGTTGGGGGGCCATCGAAAAAAATTGGGGGGGGGGGGGGCTCGAACCCCCCCCCTCCCCACAGGCTAGTTCAGTGCTCAGACTTTCTCCATCAGCCGAGATTCACAGAAAAATTTCCACGGTGAGCACATAAGACGCTTCAATCCTTCAATTTAGCCCCATGCTTGACACGTTCCCCGTGTGCCTATACGGTCTGGAAACCTTACCCATCATCACTTTCTGTTTATAAGTGCGAATGTAGGTCTAAACGTGGATATATACTCGCCACAAGAGCCTCTCATACCCCTCGTTCGCGTCACATCCACACACCATTTACATCTTGAAATCCGAGGTGTAAGCATGTACTGATTGATTGCTCTGTATTGGAATTACTTGTGGACACTCACACACTGTAAGGACTGAATATTCTTCTCGTCCTCTTCCCTCGACTCTCCCTATTAAGGATTAGGGCGGGCTTTTAACAGTAGACTTCGCGAGCGTGGTACAAACTATCAACTGGGAAGGCTAGCACCATTCATGGGAGTACATTGCCCCCCCCCCTCCCTCAAATAGGTCGGGAACTGAAAAAGAGCTCCTGAAGAAAAGTCCATGAAATTCGAAGAAGGAAAAAACCCATCCACCAAGCGGATAGGCGTTCGAAGAAAATCGGAAGATGCTGAGAGAGAGGTGGATTGGACAACCATAACTTCTCCATCGGTGAAGTCGGAGGAAGTCGAGTACCAGTGGAGGCTGAAATGGAACTGTCACTCTCCTTCCCCAACTCCTCATTCTCCGCTTCATTTGAAACGGAGTGTTTTAGGGCCCCATCCCTTCAGAGGGACCGCCACACGAGCTTCATCTTAAAATGCAGCTCCCAGTGGAAGAACCCCCCCCCCCCCCTCCCAGGCCAGTATGACTGACAGCAGATGGGTAACGCATTCGACTATGTTAGGCGGGACAGTCCAACTTTGCCCCGGAAAAAGTTCTTCATGCGCTTAGAAAGATTCTTCCGAGTGGCACTTGGAAATACTCTCCCCAAGCCCCGAAAAATGGTCGCCTAAATTGAGAAAAATATAACCCTTACTGAGTAGGCCTATTCCCACTTGCCTTGAAAACTGATACATACCCTGGCGGAGGGGGGGGGCACCCCGACACGTACGCCTATATCTCCCACTAAAAGTCTGGAAGAAGAAAAGCTATAAACGTCGACAAGGAATCCTATGTATACCTTATTTTCGTTCCCCACAGACACGCTAAAATTACAAATACCACTTCTGTGCATTCTTTCGTCAAGGCCTCTATAGGTGTCTACATGCAGGTCTTTGCTCCTTGTCTTGGAGAAAATTGTGTAATAGGACTATATGTATAACTATCTGAGATGTGTAGCCAATGCCTTGTGTTCTAACCATGTAGGTGTAGCACAAAGACTCTTGCTAATTTCTACGGTTGCAACAGGTCACAACGGAACAGGAGAGGCGCCGTCGGTGGCCACAGATCTCCGGGGGAGGGGGAGGGGTATCCTTCTACCAATGAGTGGCACCATCAACACGTTCATTATTCTGCCACTTGAGAGGATGCGCTTGTTATTTTTTTTCTAGTGCTATACATTCTGAATACAGTGCGAGGTTAAAAGCATCATGATCTGTTGCTAAAGAATCTTGTGTAGTTCTGTCTTGAAATCCTCCTGTGGGGAAAGCGTCCTCTTTTATCGTGGGCTTATCGGGGGATACCTTAGTCTCCCTGTCAATCAGGGCCAGCTTACGATTTTGTATGCCCCTGGGCTACAGATACTGTGAGTTTGAGGCCCCCCAGTGATAATTAACAAAAGCACGTAAATGGAAGTTCGGATTCTTAAAATTAGGTTATTCAACTTCTGCAACATAATGTCAACATTAGGCCCGCATAGATGGGTGCAAGTGTAACACAACAAAAAGGGAAGAGATATTGTGTTAAAATAAGTTTGGGAAATATTAAATTTATTTGAGAATTTGTGTAATCAGGATTGCCAGTGCCAACGAGTCGAAAAAATGGGCAAGAGAAAAATTCCAGTATATTATACAATTTATTAATTGAGCCCTTTTTAAACAGATAATTCAGCATACTTATACTTTCATTTTGCATTCACAAATGACGTAACTTTTCGCAGTAAATTAATTTCACTTAATGTCTGCAGGCCCTCAGTAGGTGGAGGCCCCTGGGCTGCAGCCCATAAGCCCATGCCCTAAGCCGGCACTGCTGTCAAAGAAAAACTGGTGCCACCACTGCAACGGAGATTTTCTCCAAGTCGAAAAATTAAAACAAAAAAAGCAATGTGCATCTCAATCGAACTAGCAGAAAAATCAATATGTTGATCGTGGCTACTAAATGGAAAAAGCCGAAGTCTGCAATCTTCCAGTCGAGGCGAACACACTCTCACAAACGGCCCTCCTTAAGAAA
Source organism: Pictodentalium vernedei (assembly GCA_031216915.1). Classification (NCBI taxonomy): domain Eukaryota; kingdom Metazoa; phylum Mollusca; class Scaphopoda; order Dentaliida; family Dentaliidae; genus Pictodentalium; species Pictodentalium vernedei. The sequence goes on from CM062292.1 coordinate 158,186,303, forward strand.
TGAATGCGCGAAGTTTGAATGACGTCATCATTACCCACTAAGACCAAAATGGCTGATCCAGAGTTGAATGTTGACAGCTTGATTTCTCGTCTGCTGGAGGGTAATTGTCCCCTAGAAAGTCATAACAATACTATGTCGGAAAAATCTACCCGTTTCGTGATAAATTCTACAGCAGTCCTGGCGTTCGTTGTATTATTATTTAGTTTTGGAACTTTGAAAGTTGTACCCTTATCTTGTTACCAACAACACAGTTGTAACGCACTTGGCAAAACGAAATCAGCTGGTTTCATATGAATCGCTTTTCCGGGTATTGTAGTCTTACTTTTGAACTGATGGTGGTTTGGGGTGGAGTGTATGTAGAGGATTTTATGATTCGGCCTATTGTCAAGGCTTTACTTTTCAACACTTTACCGCAAAACAAGATAGATGCACGACAATATGCAATACTTGTTCGACCTGCAAGTTGAAAAGGATAAGTGCAGTCCCAGTGATCCTGACTGACTCAGACTGAGTGATGTTTTAATTTACTTTAGTGGCAATAGTGATAACCATAAAGTATATGTTTGTTGAATAATTAATCAGATCTAGCTGGAATTCTAGTGAAGAATAGCTAATTTTATGATTTTGATATTTTTGTGCTATTCTCTGCCTCTGGCAGACTCTGCTGGCCCTGGAAGTTTAAACAAGCTTTTCCTTGCAGTTGCAGTCGTTTGTAACAGATTTTCGGTACAAATGGATTGGATGTGTTAAAAGCACTAAATACCTGCCTTGACAATGCAATTTCGATTCCAAGTTGAAGATGGTCAGCCCTTCTACAATTCTGAACAAAATTACTGCTGAGCACGATGCATTTCATGCTAGTTCAGAGATCGGAATGTAGTCTGATTCTGCATCGAGGAAAAGGTCTATTGATTTCGGTACCATAACCAGGTTTTTGTTTTTACTGTTTCATATTTATTCATGGACAATTTCGAAACATTCATTGACACTTCGCGAGTATTCAAATAATGATAATTAAAGGATAAAACATAGTTTTGATCAATAAACTCTGCCCAAATGTAAGGAAATACATGTAATATCGATTGCAGGTGGTAATAAGGGCGAAAGCTTGATATATATTCCTATTTTACGAGTTTTGAGTTCCCATAAAAACATTTAACTTTTCTTGGAGGGACCCAAATCCCCCACCATTTTAATGGTAAACTTCATATTTTCAAAGTGGCTACAGTACAGTCTTCGAGAAGTGTCCAAATTCCACGCGTGCATGACTCCCGTGATGATGCATGAAGTTTTTTTCCCAGTAAAACCAACACGCAACTGCCGTGATGAAATGAAATCGCTTTTGCATGTTTCAGTTTCAAGGGACATTCTCTCAAAGCCTGTAGCTATAGTTTGTTCCTCGCATATTGCGTGAAACTCATTCTTAATACCGTGAAGATATTAATTAAATACAAAAACAAATTGGCAGGATGATAATTTTTTTTTACTGCGACTTTAATGCGCTTCTCGGCAAGTTCTTGGAATTCGTGTGGATGGAATAAACTGACACTGACTCGAGAGTCAAGATAACAAAATTATTCATTACGTGTGCTTGCTTGCCCTGATTTTTGTGAAAATGTTTTGTTTATTGTTTTAAAAAGACAAGACTTCAGGCCAACTGGGGCAATACAGAAATACAAATCGTTCATTTTCTCTGGTGTCAGCCATTCGTCGCTAAACTTGAAATGCACAGCAAATTGATAAACCATAAATACATTCAAGAGCAAGGCCTGCTGTATGATGGTAGTCTCAGAATGAGCAAATCTCCTGACTTTCCACAAAGTGTTATGTGGGGCGTCATTTACCACTGAATAAAGATGTTAACCCCGACTATGACAACCCCCACCCCCTCCCATACTGACTATCGCTTGAAGAATCAACGAATAAAGATATAAATTTCATACCTCAGGTTTTGCTGACACCCATACAATATGGGTTTCTGTTTGTGGTATATTGATGTCTAGACACGTTCATTCACTGGGAATTGAATAGCATACGTGTAAACAACAGAAAACACAACAGAACAAGTTTTAATTATCCCATTTATTAATAATATGTGACAATTTAAAACTTCATTTTGGAGACCCCCGCAACAAGACAAACGTTTTACATTCGTAACAAGACCACTGCTCATTGCGTGGTTTTAATTGTAGGACAAATCGTCCCTATTAAATTCAGCCCAGAAAATTGTCATGCTAACGTGAAGAACATTCTTTTTATTGGCCATTTGCCGATGCGTGTTACTGGAATTCACAATCTGCAGTTCATATGACGGGAAAAGTAGGTTACCACTAGGTTTTCTGCCCAGCGATTACTTTCAAGTTTAAGGGATCAGGAGAAGCAATATTTGAAAGATTGCTAATGGTGCTTTAACTTTTATTATTAAATGTAAGTATACGTCTGGTGTGAAATGCACACCACAGCTGGTGATGTAAAAATCGCATGAGGCTAACCCCCTCTCACCCTACCCTGAACTCCCCCCCCCCCCCCACCCCAACAAAAGAAAAAAATTGAAATTCCAAGCCATCTTGTGACTCACAGCCTCCATCCCAACACCACAATGCATAGGTGATCAATCCATTTCCCCTTTGTCAACCCGCCTTACAAATATACAAGTTTCGGTTCCTCGCATATTGCATACTAAATATCAGAACATTCTGACTGCTGGATCTGAAGAAGAAGATTTTTAAAGAAAATTCCTCAGAACTACAGTTAAAACTAGAAGTCCTGTCCCGTATTCTGCACTAATTTGAAATAATAGCGCGTTAGGTTAGTGCAGCAAATCATCAGAGAATCACATCTGATGCACGGTAGTGTATCACGATTTCTGCAGAATTGTAACGCGCATCAGCTGATTGATATTCAGTACTTGAAACAGGCAATCAACAGTAATTAAGTCACACCTCCTACTAACATAAGGTGGCAGTTAAATATTAGAATGCAGATCCTCAGAGGACAAGATGATGTTCATTCATCTGCTCCCCCCCCCCCCCCCCCCCACCACACTTCTCCTTATCAATTCATTTCGCGACAATACAAGAAGAATTTAAAAATGCGTATTGCGTGATTTTTGTTTTCGAAGATTGATGAGAAAATCATGCAGGTTGATTCAAGACTGCTAAACCTTGAGAAGGTAGAAGTAACTGTAATGACGTTTTTATTTCAAGAATTTTTAGCCTAGTATGTATGAATCGCAGCCGTTCTTATGGAGGAACTATGAGAAAACATGGTTGGAAACAAAGAACGCTCTCCACAGCCTACCGAACTGACCGTGTATCGAAAGTGTTGCGAGCGAATTAAGAAATCGGAATGCTCAGATATTTATAAAAAAAGTTTCAATTTCAAGAGATAGTTGGTGTTCTGTAAAAAAAAATATGCATTTGGGTGAAAGCTCAAAAAGAAATTAATTATTCGTCGTGAACTTTTTAAAATCAACAAAAAGAAAAAACACTCCCTTTCCGGGGCAGAACCCTCAAGTCCTCATGTACCCTTATCCCCACACAGAGGGAAGCATGAGCAGCAAACTGCCAATTCCTCACACAACACAACTCCTCATCCCCACGCTAGCTTCGTTTTTTTTTTAAGTAAACGGTAATTTAAAAAAATAGTATTCTCAAATTTTGCTGGTGGCCAATGCCACGTGCACCTTCGTTCATTGAAGGTAAAACAAAGTTAACATTATGAGTTAGATTAAAAACGTCGATGCGTAATTATTTTGTGTGAGTTCGTGTGATTGGGGGGGGGGGGGGGATTTTATATCTGGAAAAATCCCCCCCCCCCCCACCCCTCCAACACAAGTTTCCACCACTGCATGGTTCGAATCGATGGGCATGCTGTGTTAACAATTTATGATTGATAAGGGCAGGCCTACCCTTCACAACACTTTTTCTGGGACCTACATTCCTACTCTTCCATATGTGGTCAGTTAAATTTGGCCTTTTAAAATTCACAGTACGGCATTTTTAAATTTCTCTCAAATACTGGCAACCGCTGGGGCAACTGAAAAATGTCCATATGCTCATGCTAGAAATCAATTAAAGTCAGTTTTTTTTATTTTCTGTCCGCGGGCGGCTTTTTTGGGGTGAATTGATATTCTGACGCATTTCACTTGATAGGTTAATATGTCATGAGAGAGCATTTCCAAATGACTGAGAACAATCAAAAGCCTGTAACAACTATTTATTCGTGAAAAATATCTGAAAGAATGTTTTAGAAAGCTCAGTGAGCATGAACATTGTGGGCAATTTTCTCGTCCACATCTTGACACGTGGTTTGAGACGTTGAAACTTCCTCTCTCAGTTTCGTACCACAGGTGACTCGACCCATCCTTCTTGTGAATTTCTCGTACACCGTTAACGACTGTACTTCTGATTGTGGATATTCTGTAACGCGTCTGAAACCCATCCACGGTACATGGTATATGCTTTTGTACAGAAACACCAACAAAGTGGAATTTCCACGCATTCTGGATTGTGTTATGTGAAAGAAACATTCTCAACTTCAAGTGAGCTTCGAACCAATATAAAAAGCCCAATCCACTGAACCATACTGTGAGTTCCTTGTGTTTGCTTTGTCACAGAAACTGAGTATATCATTTGGGTGGATATTCCACCCCTGGAGTGATTTGCAGACACCCCAATTATAAGGAGTTCTTTGAAGAATAACTCGGGTCATCTGGCGAGTAGATGAGTACAAGTGCCAAGTGGTGTTTCCTCGAGTTGAAATTTGCAGGACTTCAATATTCCAAACAGTGGGTGGGGGAGGGGAATTGTATAGACCCATCCCACACAAGACCCTATCATATCTCTAATATAGGCGTACGGTTCGTTTACAATAAACCATGTGCACGGTGAAGTTTTTACTCTGCACACTTGAAAGTTGTTAGTTTTAATTTTCATAAATTGTGACCAGTTCTTTTGATTATTCAACTTTCTTGCTCCACATTTATGGAACAAATATGATTATTATTTATTGGTGTTGAAGGCTACATCAGAGGATTGCACTAAATTGTGGCCTGAACGGGGAGGATTTTCTGCGGCAGTTTTTCAAGGAGCAATCAGTAATGTACCGTCTGTGCGTTTTTTGAACAACAGGTGTGAATAAGCTTTGAAAACACTCCTGTCAATATACTAACACTACGCTGCAAGCGACGATTACATGAATCTCCCAGGTCCGAGGAACTGTGTCTCAAGATCACTCACAAATTGCCGACGATTGTCGGAGAGTATGTCTGTGATCTGTGTCCGACATTTGATTAAAAACTCGGACAGTACGAGACAAATGGATTATCGACTTGATTGGTTTCTCGGACCGTACTGTGAAAAAGATTAAGCTTCACAATTATTGACAGCAGATTATAACAACTTTTCCCTCAAGTTGCAAAAAGAAATTATGAAAATATTAAAACTAAATCAAGTTACGCCGACCATTTTTAACTCGTTGCGAAACGCTTCACAATTTATTATTACCCATTTAAACAACAATTTCAAAATAAACACTCGATTTCCCCATAATTGTGAAAACAAGATTACATGTTTACATATAAATTAATATTAAATAAGCACAACCTTATTTAATATAAATTTATATGTTTCTCTAGGGGTTTTTCGCAGAGAGCGTAATCTATTCTGTTCGAAGATTGCATTTAAAAAAAAAAAAATTGGATAGGCTGAGAAACAATAACCGAGAAAATAAAATGAACGTTTGTGGCCCAGAGCCCTTCGAAATATGACATGATACTGTTCCACCCTTACCTCCGCTACCCTATAAATATGCCTATTTATGTTGAATGACTGCCAATCCAGCATCTCCCCCCCCCCTCCCCCCACGCTCCCCTGCATTACACTAGGCCTAAGTGCATAAATTTCCCACGTAACGCGTTTTGCAGTGGCCATCACTCTTCGCCGTGCAAAGATTCCTCAATGCCCCCCCCCCCCCCCCCCCCCCCCCCAACAAATCCATTTTGTGCCAATTATGCCACTGAATGCGAGTTTCCAAACAATAGTCGCCATTCTTTCTCAGTCTCAATTGACCGACTGCTACATGCTGTTTGGGGTAAATTGATAATTTTCATTCTTGGGAAAAGCTTTCAATCAAGGAGTACTACCGGTATAATTAAAAAGAGCAGAACAAAGATTCAAACACTCATTTATTTATACTTATTCAACACAACAAAATAAAAGAAATAAACGTTTTGAACTTATATTCACTCACACGTGGCATTTCGAAATAAAAAAAAAACGTTCTCACTCATCCGGACCTTTACATTTCGCCCCATGCAACAGTCCATGTTTCTTATCATATACAGTACGTGCCAAGTGTATCCTGTCTCAAACACCCGACACGGTAGACGATTTTCTGAAAATCACTGGCCAACACCGAGTCACACGGTGTAATTTGACCAAATTAAACACCGTGTGCAAACAGTGTTTAGATGTCGAAAAGATTATCTCCTTCTTGGTAAATCACTGTTGCAATGGTGATTCAGTGTGAAAAGGATTATTTCCTTCTTGGTAATATAATTAACTGGCTACCAATTGCGCTACTGCAAAAACGTGAGTTGAAATGGGGTTTGGCGAACAGGCTAAGCCTATTTAAACGTGTGGTGATTCAAACTGGTGATGATGATGATGATCGACTGCACCCAAGGGGAGAGGTAGTACCTTTGCGAGAGGACCCAACCTCTCACACTGGTCCTCATCCGAGGGTTCAACCGACATCAGTCAAACAGACCATCACGCCACAACCGGTGACACCTGCCAAGTACCTGAAGCTGTTCCTTCTTCGACACGAGTAGACTTGTGGAAATTAGTCATTTACAGTCACTGAGGGTCGAAAGGGGCTTGTTCCCCATACCGTCCCTGTGCGCCTTCGGCGCGTGAAACCATTCCATTCGTCGACTGGTGATGTCTCGTTGTGACGAAGAGATGTGCATTCAATTTTAGAAAAAATAAAAATTACCGCACACGTTATCTGCATAAAAAATGTCAATCATTTAAATGCAGCAAATCTCCTTTTGCCTTTCAAATAGTGGGTAGTTCTGCCATTCAGATAGTGGGTAGTTCAGATAAAAAGAAAAAAAACAATGGAAAAGGCACTCTTAGACTAGCAGTAACCGTTCCCCTTTCGTGTTTTCACAGGTGCTTAATTACAGTAGTTTGTTTTGTAATTAAACTGGTGGCAATTAGACACTCACCGAAATTGGATTAAGTGCCGGGCATACAAATCAATCAGCTTCCTTTTATTGTGCAGGCCTTCTGAAGTTATTGTTTACAAAAACAATGCTCTGATCTCACAATGCACCCCGAAAAGTAATTAAGTATTCATGAAATTGAATTAAATATTTTGAGAATGGCGGCAATTAATTCATTCCCGACTTGTGTATTGTGTATTGTTTCCCGACACTCTGCATTCCTTCAGTTCAGTGTAGGCTACTCACAGTGACATGATTTTATTCTCATCACATTCAATAGCAGCCTTACCTTTTTCTGAATTCATGACGCTTTTGAATATTGAAATTTCATTGCATCTTAATACGAACGCTTATCATTTTGAGTCTAAGGATTTTGCGAGAGCGTGGTGAGGGAAGGGGAGCCCATCGGCAAGAATAACGTGTTTGAGCCTTTTACCCAATTCATGTAGCGGCGAGATGGGGGCGAACACAAGAGGTGTGCCCCTGAAACAAATGTGAAATTCGAGACAAAAAACCCCCTCAATTTCCTTGACTGATCTAACCGGGGTGGGGGCACAACTGAAATGGGGGAGGGTTATGTGTCCATCATTCCCCCCCCCCCTCCCCCTTCCTCCTGGCTACACCACTGAAATGCCCTCGCAAAATATTTTTTTAAAATTATTTAAAAAAAATATTGCAGCCCTCTCGACAATAAGCCTGTGGAGTAAGTTTCAGTATGCCCACCCCTACTCCACAATCTCTTTGGTGCAGTAAATAAATGTCTACATCTGTAGATCAGCACTCTTTGCTTCCAAGGTTTCCCGACAATGATGTGCATTTATTTAAATCATGGTGTGTGTATGTACTCCTCTAAGGTTTCTCTTGGAATGGTTATTTTAAATGGAACTTGGTTTCAGCTGCATGCCCGGTGCAGAGCCTGTCATCCATCCACCAGCACATGTGGCGAGTTTCGAAGAACATACGGTCTTCATGGCCCTGCCAAAATGATCCAAAAGATTTAATGGTACTGTACTCATTACTAAGTTTCTAGGTAGGCCCTGGGTGACGTATCCCTCCCCCCCCCTCCCCCCCCCCCCTTCAGCCTTCACACACACACACACACACACAAACCGAGTTGATAAATAGATGGCTTCTGGAATATACAAAACGAGTTCAGTAAATCAGGTCTGGGCTAATTTACTGGATAAGTTTTGTAATTTTCGGAAAACTGAGGACGAGTTGACGAATTCTGTTTAACTTTTTATGATCCAAAATTCGAAAGGTGCAAATTGTCCTAGTAGTAGGCCTAATCCACAGGAAAGTTAACCATGCCAAGAGTTCACTGAGCTCTGTGAAACAACATTGAACTGGTTCATTTTCTTGTACATACTTACAATGGAGGCTCTTATTACGCCCATTTAACCTAATTTAAACTGAGAAATGAAGGCAATGGGCTGTAACGGGACTGTTGGATAAATTTGTTATCACTATGCGCTCGATGCTGCCGCGCTTCCATAACCCATAATTAATAAGGGCACGACAGCATCGATCCAAAAATATTATCAGATATCCTTTTTTTTCGATTTCTAAGCTTGTGCCGAGTACCTGTGTTTGTTTTGGCATTCAACGTGATGGTGATATCATCGATAATTAGAAGATTCAATACGGGGGGAAAAAAGCGAAAATCAGAAGCCAACTCTAACCACTGTTTTCCAATGCATGCACGCGTGCGCGCAGAAAAGTGAGAACTGAAGGTCAACATGTAGCCTGAACTATTTAAAATGAACAACACCGTCACAACGAAGTTTGAATAGAAATAATTGAGACTGAGTTTGCTATGACATTAACTTGACCGTATAATATTATGATGACGTATTTTGTTCTCAACATTTTAAAACTGTATGTTACTTCAGCGTGAGGTGATTGAAAAATTCAAGAATTGTCAGTGTAATGTATTGCTCATTAATGTTATTTTCAAGGTAACATTGTCGACAGAAATTGTCAGAATAAAATGTGCACGTGTCTATAAGACTGCTTTGTTTTTTTGAGGTGGAGTTGATGTACAGAAGTTAATTACCACTAATCCTTTACACAATTTTCTCCGAAATTACGCGACATGAGCTAATCCTTTTCTCTTGAAATGCCTCACTGGATTTAATTATTGCTAACTCAGTCGGCATAATATCGGACAGGTTTAAATCTTTTCTCTTAACTCGGACCTGGGCGATTCATGTAATCGTCGCTTGCAGCGTAGTGAAGCTCCCGTTTTATGACTTCAATTTGGAAATGGGTTACTTAATAACAATTAGGTGTCAAATTTATATTTATGTTCTTGTATCAACAGTGATTAAAGAATAATGATGAAGAATGATTGAAAAGAACTGATCCAAAGAAAAATCCGTTTGGGATAAAAAATTAAAATAAAAAAAAAGACTAATTTTTTCCGGCTGCTTTATTTGTTCAAAGGGATTGAAATTCATGTCCCAAATGCTGAAATTTCTAGAAATTAAATATTTCTAAATCAACAGGTTCACCCTGTGTTCTTATATTTAAAAAAAAATCCCTGATTTTTACAAATTTATTTTGAAAACAGAATTTTTGCAAATTTCAGCAAATTTTGTTGCTTAGCGTTCTCATCTATGGATGCCTATTAGCTTCACGTTTTTAGTTATTAAATTGTAGCTACAATTTAATAAATTGTATTTACAATTTAGCTAAATTGTCTCATCCCTATTGTTTACTGATAATTTTGTAAGATACTCTTCAAGAAGGACAAGACGGTTCGGAAAAGTTGAAGATCGGGGGGGTGGGGGGGGGGGGGGGGGTAGGCTTATGACCTATTTTTAACCAGTCTGCACAGGAAGGGGAAGGGCGTTTTTCAATCAACATTGAAAAATTATTGTTTATTTAGTCCTTAGACTAATATGAACAAGCGCGCTGTTTGCCAAAACAAGAAAAAACTACCGGCTTGTGACCACCCAGTCATTATTTCAAAATCTTGTTGAGGGGGGGGGGGAGGAGGTGTCGGTCTAAATATTCTGGGGACGGTTTGACTCTGGGACGGGCGGAGTGAAATCGTTCACCAGCCTAATGGCCTTGCCACTGAAAATGGGTTTGGGTCAAACAGTGGAGACGGGGTTCGGATCAAAACGGTGCGGATCGATTCGGTTAGGGGAGGCTCTGGGCGATTCCCATCGTACTGAATAGCGAGTCGCGGCCTCACTGTGTTTGTTATTATTTGGTGTAGCAAGTGATATGAACAAGGCCTTATATAGGAAAGAGAAGGTTTTAAATGATATTGAAAATTTGTTGCGAATTACTTGTTGAAATTCAGACGGAGACTGAGTGGTATTATCGTTATTTGGATTTTTTATGTTGATTTTATGAACAAATTTATCCACGTTTTCCAAGTCGAACGAAGTCACGGATATTAATTAATTGATAAAATGTTGTGGTCAAAACATTTTTATTGGGCTATTTCAAAATGATCATGTGCTGGGCTGTTCGTACATACAAATCTCACAAGTCTCTTCCCCACGTTCATCAATAGCACGGAATAAAATCATTTAAAAGACGATTATATCCGATTTGGCAATGACTTTGATTTCACTGTCCGGGCTTCTTGTGAAAATTAAAACTGGTCATTTTGACATTTTTTTCTGCGTTTTTTCATTCATCAGTGTTAATGACCTCGGGAATAGCGCACTACATTCTGCATTACATAGCGCAGAAGTTATCGCATGTTTAACGAGGTTTACTTGACTGTTCTGCACTAGATAGCGCATTAGCTAACGAGTGTTTTCTGCACTAGACGTGACAGGACTTCTAGTTTTAACTGTAAGTTATAATTCGGGCGCCCACAGTGAGCCCAAATATGAACCCAGGGACTTGGCTTGATCAAACTTGAATCTCGCCCTCCTAAGCATGCTGCACACCCAATATCAAAAGATTCTGCCTGCTGAATCTTGAGAAGAAGATTTTTAAAGAAATTTGCCTGAAATGCACTAAGTTGGAATTCGGGCTTCTATAGTGAGCCCAAATATGAATCCAGGGGGCCGATTTGAACAAACTTGAATCTGACCCCCCTAGATTATTTTCCTCAAGGTCCAGCGAGACACACACATGTATATTCGTCACCAGGAGGGGAGCAAATTAATTCCCTTTACTTTTTTTTTAAGAACGTAGAATGCAAATAAATCCCCGAAAGAACACCAGAGAGCCCCATTTCATACTAAATTTAAACGCGCCCCTCCCTCTCTAGACCTACTGCATGTTCGTGCATTCGCGGTCAGTGCCAGGCATACCCCCCAGTGTACCTTTTTCATCAAAGTCGAACTACTTTAAAAAAATCCTCGCGACACCCATGAGAGTGTTTGTTAGTTAAAAAAACAAGAGGCCCCATGGAGCCTTAATCGCTCATCGGCCAAAGAGGTTCAAAGAAGTATTTGGGGTCACATTCAGTTAGACATGGTTCATCAACACTACAAAGGAATGAAGTCATGAGAGACAAATTTTATGGAACTAGGGACATGGCTTAAACAAACTTGAATCTTACCCCCCTAAGGATGCTGCATACCAAATATCAAAAGCTTTCATCTGCTGGATCTGAAGAAGATTTTTAAAGAAAAGTCGTCATTTTGAACTAAGTTATCATTCAGACTCCCACAGTGAGCCCAAATAGGAACCTAGGGACTTGGCTTTAACAAACTTGAATCTCACCCACCTAAGGATGCTACACACCACATATCAAAACATTCTGACTGCTGGATCTGAAGAAGATTTTTTAAGACAATTCCTCATTTCGAACTAAGTTACAATTCAAGCTTCCACAGTGAGCCCAAATATGGACTTAGGGATATGGCTTGAACAAAATTGAATCTCACCCCCCTAAGGATGCTGCATACTAGAGCTGTAGGTTAACCGAAACCGAACCAAGGTTTTTAGTTTTTTTTAAAAACTGAAACCGTCGACATCCCGTAATCTAAGGTTTTTCGTTTTTTATTAAATACTCTCTTGCTGCAGAAATTCACAGAATGTAGCCATCCCAGAGTAGTGAGAGTACCCAGACACTGCCAATGGCCTTCCTGATTCTTCATGTATTATAGCTTATTTCGGGCATTCATTGAGTTTCACTCAATTTCACTGCCATTCATTTATGACTCCGGACATAAGAATGAGTTTTATTGAATTTTATTTGGCCTCATGAACAAACCGAAAACCGAACAGAACCAAGGTTTTATTCCACCTTAAAAACCAAAACCGAAACCGAACAAGAAATTTAAAAACCTACAGCTCTATTGCATACCAAATACCCCCCCCCCCCCCCCTCCCCCAAGCATGCTGCATACCCAATATCAAAAGATTCTGCCTGCTGGATCTTGAGAAGAAGATTTTTAAACAAAATTGCCTGAAATGCACTAAGTTCAAGTTTGGGCTCCTATACTGAGCCCAAATATGAACCCAGGGGGCTGATTTGAACAAACTTGAATCAGATTCACCCTACAATGTTGCATACCAAATATCAAAAGATTCTGCCTGCTAGATCTGGAGAAGAAGATTTTTCAAGAAATTTGCCTGAAATGCACAAAGTTGAAATTCGGTCTCCTATACTGAGCCCAAATATGAATCCAGGGGGCCAATTTGTACAAAGGAAGATTTTTTTTTTAAGAAATTTACCGGAAATGCACTAAGTTCAAATTCGAGCTTCTATAGTGAGCCCAAATATGAATCCAGTGGGGCCGATTTGGACAAACTTGAATCAGATCCACCCCACAATGTTGCATACCAAATATCAAAAGATTCTGCCTGCTGGATCTGGAGAAGCAGATTTTTAAAGCAATTTGCCTGAAATGCACGGAGTTCGAATTTGGGCTTCAAAACTGATCCCAAATATGAATTCAGGGGGGCCGATTTGAACAAACTTGAATCAGTTCCACGCCACAATGTTGCATACCAAATATCAAGAGATTCTGCCTGCTGGATCTGGAGAAGAAGAGTTTTCAAGAAATTTGCCTGAAATGCACAAACTTGAAATTCGGTCTCCTATACTGAGCCCAAATATGAACCCAGGGGGCCAATTTGTACAAACTTGAATCAGATCCAGCCCACAATGTTGCATACCAAATATTAAAAGATTCTGCCTGCTGGATCTGGAGAAGAAGATTTTTCAAGAAATTTGCCTGAAATGCACTAAGTTCAAATTCGGGCTTCTATGGTGAGCCCAAATATGAACCCAGGGAGCCAATTTGAACAAACTTGAATCTGACCCCCCCTAGAGATGATGTATACCAAATAAGAAAGAATTCTGCCTGGTGGATCTGAAGAAGAAGATTTTTTTTAATTTTGGAAAGAAATTCATGGGTGCTATCAGAGTTATGCCCCTTGTGGTGCCCCCTGTGGGTGCGGCAAGTTTATTTGTACAAGTTTGAATTGACATATGGTAGGGAACTTGCACACCAAATTTGGTTCAATTTGATCCAGTAGTTTGGGAGGAGTAGACGTTAATGTAAAGTTCACGACGGACGATGACGGACGGCAAGTGATAAAAAGCTAAAAACCCATCATTTTCAGAGATAAATGGTCAAAGAGTTTAGCTATTGACAAGTGATTCGGCTTGAATAATAATTTCAAGTTGACACATCCACAACAATAGGCTAATGAAAACACCAGAAGCTTTGTACATTAATTGGTAGCTGTTTAATTATGTCACTAATCCTCTGTGTTGACTGTCTCATTGAAAGATTATTGCCACTGGTTTTAATTCCTGAACAAACTTATGTAATCGCACAACATCTGATTTCATTGGGTATCCTTGCTAATTTTTAGCTTACTGAAGGGAGCATAACTTACCACTTCCCGTCTGTCGTCGTCTGTCGTGAACTTTACATTATCGACTACTCCTCATAAACTACTGGATCAAATTGATTGATTGATCGGATTCAAGTTTGTTCAAATCGCCCCCCTGGATTCATATTTGGGCTCACGATAGAAGCCCGAATTCGAACTTAGTGCATTTCAGGCAAATTTCTTTAAAAATCATCTTCTCAAGATTCAGCAGGCAGAATCTTTTGATATTGGGTATGCAGCATGCTTAGGAGGGTAAGATTCAAGTTTGATCAAGCCAAGTCCCTGGATTCATATTTGGGCTCACTGTGGGAGCCCGAATTATAACTTAGTTCAAAACTGAGGAATTTTCTTTAAAAATCTTCTTCTTCAGATCCAGCCATCGGAATGTTTTGATATTTAGTATGCAACATCCTTAGGGGGGTGAGATTCAAGTTTGTTTAAGCCATGTCCCTAGGTCCATATTTGGGCTCACTGTGGGAGCTCGAATTCTAACTTAGTTCAAAATGAAAAACTTTCTTAAAAAATCTTCAGATCCAGCAGGCGGAATGTTATGATATTTGGTGTGCAGCATCCTTGGGAGGGGGGGGGGGGGGCAGATTTAAGTTTGTTAAAGCCAAGTCCCTGGGTTCATATTTAGGCTCCCTGTGGAAGCCAAATTATAACTTAGTTCAATATGAGGAATTTTTTCTTTAAAAATCTTCTTCCGATTCAGCAGTCGGAATGTTTTGATATTTGGCATGCAATATCCTTAGGAGTTGAGATTCAAGTTTTTTCAATCCAAGTCCAAGTCCCTGGGTTCATTTTGGCCTCACTGTGGAAGCCCGAATGATAACTTAGTTCAAAATGAGGAATTTTCTTTAAAAATCTTCTTCCGATTCAGCGGTCGGAATGTTTTGATATTTGGCATGCAATATCCTTAGGGGTTGAGATTCAAGTTTTTTCAATCCAAGTCCAAGTCCCTGGGTTCATTTTGGCCTCACTGTGGAAGCCCGAATGATAACTTAGTTCAAAATGAGGAATTTTCTTTAAAAATCTTCTTCCTCAGATCCAGTAGTCAGAATGCTTTTGACATTTGGTATGCAGCATCCTCAGGGGGGTAAGATTCAAGTTTGTTCAAGCCATGTCCCTAGGTCAGTATTTGGGCTCACTGCGGAAGCACGAATTGTAACTTAGTTCAAAAGAGGAATTTTCTTAAAAAATCTTCTTCAGATACAGAAGTCGGAATGTTTTGATATTTGGTGTGGAGCATCCTTGGGCGGGGAGGGGGTGGAATTCAAGTTTGTTAAAGCCAAGTCCCTGGGTTCATATTTGGGCTCCCTGTGGAAGCCCGAATTATAACTTAGTTCAATATGAGGAATATTCTTTAAAAATCTTTTTTTTTTAGATCCACCAGTCAGAATCTTTGAATATTTGATGTAAGCTTTTCTTAGGAGGGGCAGATGCAACTTGTTGAAATCAATTCCCTGGGTTGATATTTAGTCTACCTTGTCAGGTGAGTGCCCTCAGGCCCCCTGGGGCCTCTTGTTGAATATGTTTTGCGCAGTTCCTTTGAACTTGAGTTATTGTCTGGGTGGAATTTTCACTCAGTGAGTGTTTCGAAATCCTTCCAACATCCATGTACTGTTTCTAAGTTTGCACCAGGCTACTGGACAACCTCAGCCATAATATATAAGTTGTGCACACATAAAATTAACTAGCGAGTGATACCTGGCATTGCACAGAAGATGGTTATATCAGCCGTTTTCGAAATAAAAAGTCAAGGTCACCAATTTCAAGGTCAAGGTCACCCCGATAAAGTCAAAATGATCATTGGGTCAATATACCCGCACATATGAAATTTTGGGATCGATCAGCCCAGCCGTTTTCGAAATAAAAGGTCAAAGTCACGATTTCAAGGTCAGCCTGCTTGGGTATCCCGATAAAGTCAAATGATCGCTGGGTCAGTATACCTGCACATATGTAATTTTAGCCCGATTGGCCCAGCCGTTTTCGAGATAAAAGGTCAAGGTCACCATGCATGGGCACCCCAATAAAGTCAAAATGATTGATGGGTCTGTATACCCGCACATATGAAATTTTAGCCCGACCGGCCCAGCTGTTTTCGAAATAAAAGGTCAAGGTCATCAATTTCAAGGTCAAGTTTACCCCGCATGGGCACGGCACCCATCCCATGTTACTCGCAGGGACAAATTACCCGTGTACAAAATTTGAGATCGATCGGTCGAGAAACGGGGGAGTTCACCCGGAGCAAAGACAGATAGACAGATAGAGAGAGATATAGATACAGACATTTGCATTTATATATTAGATAAGATAATGCTGGATTCTATTTATTTGAATGGGCCGATATACGTAGGAGCGAAAGTACGAGAAACAAAATGAATATCAGACTTCCCATGCACATGTTTGAAATTTGTGAAAAAATGTGCCCCCAAGAGAAACACACACACTTCGTAGTGTGTTCTTTCAAACGATATTGTGGAATAAATAGTTCAAACACACCTTCATTATTTTCTGTTGTTTGAGTACGCTTTCCTTTAACCATTTCAGACAATAAGTGCAGAATATCGAATCACCCAAACCACAGTATTGCTTTTTGGCTCACCAACGTTAGTTGTGTGAGCCTATGGCATAGCCCTCATGTCGGCGTCAGCGTCGACGTCGGCATCCGCTCTCAAATATTTTAAACTTTTGTGTACAGGTTTTGATATTTTGTCTTTTTAAAATTTTTTTTAGTTTCTGCATATTGCTATGGTGGTTCACTATAACATTTAACTCTTTTCCAGGGTATTTTGTTTTAATTTTAACCCTTTGAATCAAATTTTAGACTTATTTTGATGTTTGCGTGCAGGTTTTGAAGTTTTTTTTTCCTTTCTTCCAAGTGGAGATTTGCCTTGCAGCATATGTCCATGCTTTCTGTTGTATGTAAACATGCATCTTAGGGCTATGTTTGTATTATTTAACCCTTTTCCTGCTGAATTATTTCAATTTTGGACTTTTATGTACCGCTTTTGGACTTAGGCTTACAGCTTCTTTCTTTTATGTACAGGTTGTGATAAAAAAAAAACAATTTCAAGTGTGGTTGACCTCACTGCATATTGCAGTGGTGGTTATTATAACATTGATATCTTTCCAGTGCATTTTTATAAAAATTTTAACCCTTTGAATAGATTTTTAGACTTATTTTGACATTTGCGTGCAGGTTTTCATATTTTTTTTTTTCCTTTCTTCCAAGTGTAGATTTACCTTGTAGCATATGTCCATGCTTTCTGTAAACATGCATCTTAGGGCTATGTTGTATTCTTTAACCCTTTTCCTGCTTAATTACTTCTATTTTGGACTTCTTTTGTTTACAGGTTTGGATTTTTGTGCTTTTCAAAATTTTGTTTTCTTCTTTGCATATTGCTATGGGGGTTCACGATAACATTTAACTCTTTTCCAGGGTATTTTGTCTTAATTTTAACCCTTTGAATCAAATTTTGGACTTATTTTGATGTTTGTGTGCAGGTTTTGATGTTTTTTTTACTTTTATGTGCAGGTTTTGAGGTTTGTCTTTCTTCTCTTCCAAGTGGCGACTTACCTTGTAGCATATTGCCATGGTTCCTATTTTATGTTAGGATGCTTCTTGGGGCTATTATTATATTATTTAACCCTTTAGCTGTTTATTTACTTTAATTTTGGACTTTTGTGTGCAGGTTTTGTACTTTTGTGTGCAGGTTTTGATATTTTTTTTTAAGTGGAGTTTTACCTCACTGGCATATTGCCATGGTGGTTACTGTAACATTTTCAGGGTATTTTTCTAAATTTTAACCCTTTGAAACAAATGTAATACTTTTTTGACTTTTATGTGCAGGTTTTGAGGTTTTTCTTTCTTTTCTTCCAAGTGGATATTTTTCAAGTAGAGTTTCACCTTACTGGCATATTGCCATTGTGGTTACTGTGACAGGGTATTTTTCTCAATTTTAACCCCTTGAAACAAATGTGATACTTTTTTTTACTTTTATGTGCAGGTTTTGAGGTTTGTCTTTCTTTTCTTCCAACTGGCGACTTACCTTGTAGAATATTGCCATGGTTCCTATTTTATGTTAGGATGCTACTTGGCTATATTTATATTATTTAACCCTTTAGCTGCTTATTTACTTTAAATTTTGACTTTTGTGTGCAGGTTTTGTACTTTTGTGTGCAGGTTTTGATATTTTTTTTAAGTGGAGTTTTATCTCACTGGCATATTGCCACGCTGGTTATTGTAATATTTTCAGGGTATTTTTACCTCAACTTTGACGAAGTCAAATTTGAGCTATTGTCATGGCCCGTCGTCCGTCTGTCCATCTGTCCGTACGTCAACAATTGGCTATGGCTCGGGCTAGAGGTCGTACTTATGAACCGATCTTTACGAAACTTCTTGTGTACCTTTGTTATGACCGTGGGACGAGAACGAGTGTTTTTGGGTGCGGTCCGAAATTCAAGATGGCTGCCAGCCGCCATTTTGTACCGATGATGCAGAAATCTGTTTTTTGTACAGAACTTCCACATGAAAGCTCTGATTTGAATAATTTTTTGTATGAATGTTTAGTACCATGGGGTACATCACATATAATACGGGTTTTTTTCTCGTGTGTAAATTGTGCAAATTAGACTAATTTTGATGTTTTTTGGTGTTAATTTCAGCACTGTAAGTGCAAATGCCAATGTGGCTCGGGCTAGAGGCCGTATTTATGAACCGATCTTTACGAAACTTCTTGGGTACCTTTGGTATCACCGTGGGACGAGAACGAGTGTTTTTGGGTCCGGTCCGAAATTCAAGATGGCCGATGGCAGCCATTTTGTACAAAATTAGGTGCAATCAGATTTTTGCACAGAACTTCCATATGAAAGCGCTGATTTGAATAATTTTTTGTGTGAATGTTTAGTACCATGGGATACATCACATATAATACGGGGTTTTTTCTCGTGCAGAAATTATGCAAATTAGATGAACTTTGATATTTCAGTGCGACTTACACACATTAAGTACACTTGTCAATACGGCTCAGACTTGAGTCTGTATTTATGAACTGATCTTCACGAAATGTCTTGGGTACCTTTGTTATCACCTTGGGACGAGAACGAGTGTTTCTGGGTGCGGTCTAAAATTCAAGATGGCTGCCAGTGGCCATTTTGTACCGAAATTAGGTCTAATCAAGTTTTTTGTACACAACTTCTATACAGCTCAGACTAGAGGCCATATTTATGAACCAATCTTTACGAACCTTGTTGGGTACCTTTGTTATCACCGTGGGATGAGAGCGAGTGTTTTTGGGTGTGGTCCGAAATTCAAGATGGCCACCAGCAGCCATTTTGTACCAAAATTAGTGCAATCAGTCTTTTGTACAGAACTTCTGTATGAAAGTTCTGATTTGAATAAATTTTTGTATGAATGTTTAGTAACATGGAATACATCACATATTCTAAGGGTTTTTTTTTCGTGCACAAATTATGCAAACTTTGACTTATTCAGTGCTACTTGCACAATGTGAGCACACATGTCAATACGGCTCAGGGTAGAGGCTGTATTTATGAACCGATCTTCACAAAACTTCTTGGGTACCTTTGTTATCACCTTGGGACGAGAATGAGTGTTTCTGGGTACGGTCCAAAATTCAAGATGGCTGCCAGTGGCCATTTTGTACCAAAATTAGGTCCAATCAGTTTTTTGTCACAAGTTCTATACAGCTCGTATTTATGAATTGATCTTCACAAAACTTCTTGGGTACCTTTGTTTTCACCTTGGGACAGGAACGAGTGTGTTTTGGGGTGCCTTTGTTATCACTGTGCTATGAGAACAAATATTTTGGGGTTCAGTCAGACCCACTCTGGGACTCAGAGATTTCTTTTCTAGTTTAGCATCTGACTGTCACCCACCTTTACAATACTTTACCTATACATTTGTTACAGGCAACGGTCAGTATTTATGTACAGACCATTACAATACTTTATATGTACCTTTGTTATCAGGTCATTACCTAGATGTTTGTCATTGCTGTGTCACATACTATTCATGTGCATGTCTTTGTCTTGACAAGTTGAGCTACAGTGTCAGTGACACTTTCATTCTAAATTTTAACCCTTTGAAACAAATGTGATACTTTTTTGACTTTTATGTGCAGGTTTTGAGGTTTTTCTTTCTTTTCTTCCAAGTGGATATTTTTCAGGTAGGGTTTCACCTTACTGGCATATTGCCATGGCGGTTACTGTGACATTATCAGTGTATTTTTCTCAATTTTAACCCATTGAAACAAATGTGATACTTTTTTAGCTCAACTTTGACAAAGCCAAATTTGAGCTTATGCCATGGCCCGTGGTCTGTCTGTCCGTCAACAATTGGATACGGCTCGGGCTAGAGGCCGTATTTATGAACCGATCTTTACGAAACTTCTTGGGTACCTTTGTTATGACCGTGGGACCAGAACGAATGTTTTTGGGTGTGGTCCGAAATTCAAGATGGCTGCCAGCCACCATTTTGTACCGACGATGCAAAAATCTGTTTTTTGTACAGAACTTCCATATGAAAGCTCTGATTTGAATAATTTTTTGTATGAATGTTTAGTACCATGGGATACATCACATATAATACGGGTTTTTTTCTCGTGCGTAAATTATGCAAATTAGACTAACTTTGATGTTTTTTGGTGTTACTTTCAGCACTGTAAGTGCAAATGCCAATACGGCTCGGGCTAGAGGCTGTATTTATGAACCAATCTTTATGAAACTCCTTGGGTACCTTTGTTATCACCGTAGGACGAGAACGAGTGTTTTTGGGTCCGGTCCGAAATTCAAGATGGCCACTGGCAGCCATTTTGTACAAAATTTGGTGCAATCAGATTTTTGCACAGAACTTCCATATGAAAGCGCTGATTTGAATAATTTTTTGTGTTAATGTTTAGTACCATGGGATACATCACATATAATACGGGTTTTTTTCTCGTGCAGAAATTATGCAAATTAGATGAACTTTGATTTTTTCAGTGCTACTTACACACAGTAAGTACACATGTCAATACGGCTCGGGCTAGAGTCTGTATTTATGAACCGATCTTCACGAAACATCTTGGATACCTTTGTTATCACCTTGGGACGAGAACAAGTGTTTCTGGGTGCGGTCCAAAATTCAAGATGGCTGCCAGTGGCCATTTTGTACCGAAATTAGCTCTAATCAGTTTTTTGTACAGAACTTCTATACGGCTCAGGCTAGAGACCATATTTATGAACCGATCTTTACGAAACTTCTTGGGTACCTTTGTTATCACCGTGGGATGAGAACGAGTGTTTTTGGGTGTGGTCCAAAATTCTAGATGGCCACCAGCAGCCATTTTGTACCAAAATTAGTGCAATCAGTCTTTTGTACAGAACTTCTGTATGAAAGTTCTGATTTGAATAAATTTTTGTATGAATGTTTAGTAACATGGAATACATCACATATATTACAGGTTTTTTTCTCGTGCAGAAATTATGCAAATTAGATGAATTTTGATTTATTCAGTGCGACTTATACACTGTAAGTGCACATGTCAATACGGCTCGGGCTAGAGGCTGTATTTATGAACCGATCTTCACAAAACTTCTTGGGTACCTTTGTTATCACCTTGGGACGAGAACGAGTGTTTCTGGGTGCGGTCCAAAATTCAAGATGGCTGCCAGTGGCCATTTTGTACCAAAATTAGGTCCAATCAGTTTTTTAGCTCAACTTTGGCGAAGCCAAATTTGAGCTTTTGTCATGACCCGTTGTCCGTCGTCCGTCTGTCCGTCTGTCTGTACGTCAACAATTGGATACGGCTCGGGCTAGAGGCCGTATTTATGAACCGATCTTTATGAAACTTCTTGGGTACCTTTGTTATGACCGTGGGACAAGAACAAGTGTTTTTGGGTGCGGTCCAAAATTCAAGATGGCTGCCAGCCGCCATTTTGTACCAATGATGCAGAAATCTGTTTTTTGTACAGAACTTCCATATGAATGCTCTGATTTGAATAATTTTTTGTATGAATGTTTAGTACCATGGGATACATCACATATAATACGGGTTTTTTTCTCGTGCGTAAATTGTGCAAATTAGACTAATTTTAATGTTTTTTGGGGTTACTTTCAGCACTGTAAGTGCAAATGCCAATATGGCTCGGGCTAGAGGCCGTATTTATGAACCAATCTTTACGAAACTTCTTGGGTACCTTTGGTATCACCATGGGACGAGAACGAGTGTTTTTGAGTCCGGTCCGAAATTCAAGATGGCCGATGGCAGCCATTTTGTACAAAATTAGGTACAATCAGATTTTTGCACAGAACTTCCATATGAAAGTGCTGATTTGAATAATTTTGTGTGTGAATGTTTTGTATCATTGGATACATCACATATAATACGGGTTTTTTTCTCGTGCAGAAATTATGCAAATTAGATGAACTTTGATTTTTTCAGTGTGACTTACACACAGTAAGTACACATGTCAATACGGCTCGGGCTAGAGTCTGTATTTATGAACTGACCTTCACAAAATGTCTTGGGTACCTTTGTTATCACCTTGGGACGAGAACGAGTGTTTCTGGGTGCGGTCTAAAATTCAAGATGGCTGCCAGTGGCCATTTTGTACCGAAATTAGGTCTAATCAGTTTTTTGTACACAACTTCTATACAGCTCAGACTAGAGGCCATATTTATGATCCAATCTTTACGAAACTTCTTGGGTACCTTTGTTATCACTGTGGGATGAGAGCGAGTGTTTTGAGGTGTGGTCCGAAATTCAAGATGGTCACCAGCAGCCATTTTGTACCAAAATTAGTGCAATCAGTCTTTTGTACAGAACTTCTGTATGAAAGTTCTGATTTGAATAAATTTTTGTATGAATGTTTAGTAACATGGAATACATCACATATTGTAAGGGGTTTTTTTTCGTGCAGAAATTATGCAAATTAGATGAACTTTGATTTATTCAGTGCTACTTACACAATGTAAGCACACATGTCAATACGGCTCAGGGTAGAGGCTGTATTTATGAACCGATCTTCACAAAACTTCTTGGGTACCTTTGTTATCACCTTGGGATGAGAATGAGTGTTTCTGGGTACGGTCCAAAATTCAAGATGGCTGCCAGTGGCCATTTTGTACCGAAATTAGGTCCAATCAGTTTTTTGTCACAAGTTCTATACAGCTCGTATTTATGAACTGATCTTCACAAAACTTCTTGGGTACTTTTGTTTTCACCTTGGGACAGGAACGAGTGTGTTTTGGGGTGCCTTTGTTATCACTGTGCTATGAGAACAAATATTTTGGGGTTCAGTCAGACCCACTCTGGGACTCAACGATTTTTTAGCTCACCTGAGCGAAGCTCAAGGGGAGCTTTACTAATCACTTTCTGTCCGTCGTCCGTCATCGTCCGTCATCGTCCGTCCGACGTTAACTTTACATTATCGACTTCTCCTCCTAAACCACTAGCCCAATTTTATTCAAATGTT
This sequence comes from Pictodentalium vernedei, assembly GCA_031216915.1. Taxonomy (NCBI): domain Eukaryota; kingdom Metazoa; phylum Mollusca; class Scaphopoda; order Dentaliida; family Dentaliidae; genus Pictodentalium; species Pictodentalium vernedei. Next base: position 158,209,839 of record CM062292.1, read on the forward strand.
GGCTAAATGTTTATTACCTAATGCCAATTCAGATTTGTTCAAATGAAGTTGCCCCTCCTCCTGGGTGGTGCCACGCCCCCAAGGGGCACCAAAATCTTTGTAAATCTTCTTCTCATGAACCAGCAGTAGCAGAGACTTGATATTTGGTGTGCAGCTTCCTTTTGAGGTGTAGACTCAGATTTGTTCAAGAGAAGTTTGTGGGGCTATACGTGGCGTCGTTATGAGAGGGGCAAAATTTTTTGCCCCGCCCAAAATTTCTATTTTCCAAACCGAGAGGCTGATTTGAACCAAATTTTATGTGAGGGCTTATTGGGTCATGAGTACTTGATTTATGCAAAAAAAAATTTTCCTGCAGCCCCGTGGGAACCGCAGGAGCTAAAAATAGAAAAGATTTAAAACGCCCATATCTCCAAAACTGCATGGCACTGAGAATTTTTATTTGGTGTGCAGCTTCCTTAGGACCAACAGAAAGGATTGGTAAAAAAAAATTGCCATCGGTTTCATCATAGGGTACAGTTTCGGGACTTTGAAAAAGTGCTGAGTCAGCACTTTTTAACACTGTAGGCAATGGGAAAAACATTAAAAAATCTTCTTCTCCAGATCCAGCAGGCAGAATCTTTTGATATTTGGTATGCAACATTGTAGGGTGGATCTGATTCAAGTTTGTTCAAATCGGCCCCCTGGGTTCATATTTGGGCTCAGTATAGGAGCCCGATTTCGAACTTAGTGCATTTCAGGCAAATTTCTTAAAAAATCTTCTTCTCCAGATCCAGCAGGCAGAATCTTTTGATATTTGGTATGCAACATTGTGGGGTGGATCTGATTCAAGTTTGTTCAAAACGGCCCACTGGGTTTATATTTGGGCTCAGTATAGGAGCCCAAATTTGAACTTACTGCATTTCAGGCACATTTCTTTGAAAATCTTCTTCTCCAGATCCAGCAGGCAGAATCTTTTGATATTTGGTATGCAACATTGTAGGGTGGATCTGATTCAAGTTTGTTCAAATCGGCTCCCTAGATTCATATTTGGGCTCACTATAGGAGCTCAAATTCGAATTTAGTGCATTTCAGGCAAATTTCTTCAAAAATCTTCTTCTCCAGATCCAGCAGGCAGAATCTTTTGATATTTGGTATGCAACGTTGTGGGGTAGATCTGATTCAAGTTTGTTCAAATCGGCCCCCTGGATTCATATTTGGGCTTACTATAGAAGCCCGAATTCGAACTTAGTGCATTTCAGGCAAATTTCTTAAAAAATCTTCTTCTCCAGATCCAGCAGGCAGAATCGTTTCATATTTGGTAAGCAACATTGTGGGGTGGATCTGATTCAAGATTGTTCAAATCGGCACCCTGGGTTAATATTTGGGCTCAGTATAGGAGCCCGATTTCGAACTTAGTGCATTTCAGGCAAATTTCTTAAAAAATCTTCTTCTCCAGATCCAGCAGGCAGAATCTTTTGATATTTGGTATGCAACATTGTGGGGTGGATCTGATTCAAGTTTGTTCAAAACGGCCCACTGGGTTTATATTTGGGCTCAGTATAGGAGCCCAAATTTGAACTTACTGCATTTCAGGCACATTTCTTTGAAAATCTTCTTCTCCAGATCCAGCAGGCAGAATCTTTTGATATTTGGTATGCAACATTGTAGGGTGGATCTGATTCAAGTTTGTTCAAATCGGCTCCCTAGATTCATATTTGGGCTCACTATAGGAGCTCAAATTCGAATTTAGTGCATTTCAGGCAAATTTCTTCAAAAATCTTCTTCTCCAGATCCAGCAGGCAGAATCTTTTGATATTTGGTATGCAACGTTGTGGGGTAGATCTGATTCAAGTTTGTTCAAATCGGCCCCCTGGATTCATATTTGGGCTTACTATAGAAGCCCGAATTCGAACTTAGTGCATTTCAGGCAAATTTCTTAAAAAATCTTCTTCTCCAGATCCAGCAGGCAGAATCGTTTCATATTTGGTAAGCAACATTGTGGGGTGGATCTGATTCAAGATTGTTCAAATCGGCACCCTGGGTTAATATTTGGGCTCAGTATAGGAGCCCGATTTCGAACTTAGTGCATTTCAGGCAAATTTCTTAAAAAATCTTCTTCTCCAGATCCAGCAGGCAGAATCTTTTGATATTTGGTATGCAACATTGTAGGGTGGATCTGATTCAAGTTTGTTCAAATCGGCCCCCTGGGTTCATATTTGGGCTCAGTATAGGAGCCCGATTTCGAACTTAGTGCATTTAGGCAAATTTCTTAAAAAATCTTCTTCTCCAGATCCAGAAGGCAGAATCTTTTGATATTTGGTATGTAACATTGTGGGGTGGATCTGATTCAAGTTTGTTCAAATCGGCTTCCTAGATTCATATTTGGGCTCACTATAGAAGCTCGAATTTGAACTTAGTGCATTTCATGCAAATTTTTTAAAAAATCTTCTTCTCCAGATCCAGCAGGCAGAATCTTTTCATATTTGGTAAGCAACATTGTGGGGTGGATCTGATTCAAGTTTGTTCAAATCGGCCCCCTGGGTTTATATTTGGGCTCAGTATAGGAGCCCAAATTTGAACTTAGTGCATTTCAAGCAAATTTATTAAAAAATCTTCTTCTCCAGATCCAGCAGGCAGAATCTTTTGATATTTGGTATTCAACATTGTTGGGTGGATCTGATTCAAGTTTGTTCAAATCGGCTTCCTAGATTCATATTTGGGCTCACTATAGAAGCTCGAATTCAAACTTAGTGCATTTCAGGCAAATTTCTTAAAAAATTTTCTTCTCCAGATCTAGCAGGCAGAATCTTTTGATATTTGGTATGCAACATTGCGGGGTGGATCTGATTCAAGTTTGTTCAAATCGGCCCCCTGGATTCATATTTGGGCTCACTATAGAAGCTCGAATTCAAACTTAGTGCATTTCGGGCAAATTTCTTCAAAAATCTTCTTCTCCAGATCCAGCAGGCAGAATCTTTTGATATTTGGTATGCAACATTGCGGGGTGGATCTGATTCAAGTTTGTTCAAATCGGCCCCCTGGATTCATATTTGGGCTTAATATAGAAGCCCGAATTCGCACTTTGTGCATTTCGGGCAAATTTATTAAAAAATCTTCTTCTCCAGATCCAGCAGGCAGAATCTTTTGATATTTGGTATGCAACATTGTGGGGTGGATCTGATTCAAGTTTGTTCAAATCGGCTTCCTAGTTTCATATTTGGGCTCACTATAGAAGCTCGAATTCGAACTTAGTGCATTTCAGGCAAATTTCTTAAAAAATCTTCTTCTCCAGATCCAGCTTCAAAATCTTTTCATATTTGGTAAGCAACATTGTGGGGTGGATCTGATTCAAGTTTGTTCAAATCGGCCCCCTGGGTTTATATTTGGGCTCCGTATAGGAGCCCAAATTTTAACTTAGTGCATTTCAGGCATATTTCTTAAAAAATCTTCTTCTCCAGATCCAGCAGGCAGAATCTTTTGATATTTGGTATGCAACATTGTGGGGTGGATCTGATTGTGATTCATGAACGTATTTATTTGTAAAGTTGATAGAATCTTAGACAAAATTTGCAGAAAAGATCTACTATAGAAGGGGTGGTATCCAGGGTGAACCGTTTACCCAAATCTAGCAGTACTAATGCATTATTCACACAAATCTCCGTTCAAATTTTATGACCCCTCATTGGAACACACGCATTCAGCTCATTCCAACAAAGGTCATATGCCATGTTTTCGAGACAAAGGAATAAAAATTTTAGTTATTCATGAAATTTTTAGGCAACTGTTGTCTGTTATTCACATTGCTTCATAAAATTTCAGTACTTTTAGAAGTTACCTCAGTAATCAAGGGTTAATTCCCCTTAATTAAATGTCGCCTCTAAAAAACAACCACTTTGCATATCTTACCTTTTTACCAGCATAACTGCCAAAACTTGTCAGCATTCTTCGCAAAAATCGCTATTCAAATTTTAATTTTTGTCTCTTAAACATACATGTACTTATCGCTTGTAAATACCCCATTAGAATGAGCTTTTTGAGCACATTCCAATGAGAGGTCGCACACCATGCTTTTTGAGTCAAAAAAGCAATTTTTTTAGTTATTCCAGAATTTCGTACGTAAAACACAGCTTTATGACTTCACATTAAAATGAGCTCTCTAAGCTTGTTCCAATCAACATTCACGCACTATGTCTTTCACACAAAAAATAAAATTTTCCATTTATTCAGGAATTTTGTTTGCAAGAACACTCTTACCCCACCACCCCCACCCCCCGCCCCCCCCACACACACACACACACACACAAACACACACACACAAACACACAAACACAGACACACACATCTAAAAGTTCGTCAGCAAAAAAACAGTTACTTCAATTTCTAAATGCATTATAGGAACAACTTGCCTAATCAAATTTAAATACTTTTGCATCATTCTGTATCTAGAACAAACCATTTACCATATCTTTACGCAAAATTCTCCAGCATCATTCACAAAAAAACACCATTATTTATATATTCACATTTCTGTCTCAAAAATATACCTGATCTTCCCATACCCCTATTGGAATAAGCTGTTTGTGCTTGTTCCAATGATGATAAAAAAAAACTAATATTTTGGAAAATTTGTGAAAATTTTTGTTTTCTTGCATGCAAATATATACATGTAGCACATGGAAGATATCCACAGTTGGGGAGAGATGTCCAAGGCTATCTCTTCACATTCCTTGTTTGTGCTTCATGCTAAACCAGTTTGTCTGCAGAGATAAATTTGCTTTATTAAAAATCATTGGAGATTGGCCACACACCAATGATTTTAAATAAAACTAATTTTAGGTAACAAATGTTGAACTTCAAACAAAATCTATCACTCAAACAGTTAATGTTGATGAGGCATGACATGGTGAAGGTGACCTAAAATACTTCTTAGAGTCACTTTGTCAGGTGAGCGATTAAGGCCACGTGGGGCCTCTTGTTTCTAGTTTAGCATCTGACTGTCACCCACCTTTACAATACTTTACCTATACATTTGTTACAGGCAGCGGTCAGTATTTATGTACAGACCGTTACAATACTTTATATGTACCTTTTGTTATCAGGTCATTACCTAGATGTTTGTCATTGGTGTGTCACATACTATACGTGTACATGTCTTTGTCTTGACAAGTTGAGCTACAGTGTCATTGACACTTTCATTGTCACAACTTCTACACAGCTCATATTTGTGAACTGATCTTCACGAAACTTCTTGGGTACCTTTGTTTTCACCTTGGGACAGGAATGAGTGTGTTTTGGGGTGCCTTTGTTATCACTGTGCTATGAGAACAAATATTTTGGGGTTCAGTCAGACCCACTCTGGGACTCAAAGATTTTTTTCTAATTTACCATCTGACTGTCACCCACCTTTACAATACTTTACCTATACATTTGTGACAGGCAACGGTCAGTATTTATGTACAGACCGTTACAATACTTTATATGTACCTTTGTTATCAGGTCATTACCTAGATGTTTGTCATTGCTGTGTCACATACTATACATGTACATGTCTTTGTCTTGACAAGTTGAGCTACAGTGTCATTGACACTTTCATTTTTAGCTCAACTTTGACGAAGTCAAATTTGAGCTATTGTCATGGCCCGTCGTCCGTCTGTCCGTACGTCAACAATTGGCTATGGCTCGGGCTAGAGGTCGTATTTATGAACCGATCTTTACGAAACTTCTTGGGTACCTTTGTTATGACCGTGGGACGAGAACGAGTGTTTTTGTGTGCGGTCCAAAATTCAAGATGGCTGCCAGCCGCCATTTTGTACCGATGATGCAGAAATCTGTTTTTTGTACAGAACTTCCATATGAAAGCTCTGATTTGAATAATTTTTTGTATAAATGTTTAGTACCATGGGGTACATCACATATAATACGGGTTTTTTTCTCGTGCGTAAATTGTGCAAATTAGACTAATTTTGATGTTTTTTGGGGTTACTTTCAGCACTGTGAGTGCAAATGCCAATACGGCTCGGGCTAGAGGCCGTATTTATGAACCGATCTTTACAAAACTTCTTGGGTACCTTTGGTATCACCGTGGGACGAGAACGAGTGTTTTTGGGTCCGGTCCGAATTCAAGATGGCCGATGGCAGCCATTTTGTACAAAATTAGGTGCAATCAGATTTTTGCACAGAACTTCCATATGAAAGCGCTGATTTGAATAATTTTGTGTGTGAATGTTTAGTACCATGGGATACATCACATATAATACAGGTTTTTTTCTCGTGCAGAAATTATGCAAATTAGATGAACTTTGATATTTCAGTGCGACTTACACACATTAAGTACACATGTCAATACGGCTCAGACTTGAGTCTGTATTTATGAACTGATCTTCACGAAATGTCTTGGGTACCTTTGTTATCACCTTGGGACGAGAACGAGTGTTTCTGGGTGCGGTCTAAAATTCAAGATGGCTGCCAGTGGCCATTTTGTACCGAAATTAGGTCTAATCAGTTTTTTGTACACAACTTCTATACAGCTCAGACTAGAGGCCATATTTATGAACCAATCTTTACGAATCTTCTTGGGTATCTTTGTTATCACCGTGGGATGAGAGCGAGTGTTTTTGGGTGTGGTCCGAAATTCAAGATGGCCACCAGCAGCCATTTTGTACCAAAATTAGTGCAATCAGTCTTTTGTACAGAACTTCTGTATGAAAGTTCTGATTTGAATAAATTTTTGTATGAATGTTTAGTAACATGGAATACATCACATATTCTAAGGGTTTTTTTTTCGTGCACAAATTATGCAAATTAGATGAACTTTGACTTATTCAGTGCTACTTGCACAATGTGAGCACACATGTCAATACGACTCAGGGTAGAGGCTGTATTTATGAACCGATCTTCACAAAACTTCTTGGGTACCTTTGTTATCACCTTGGGACGAGAATGAGTGTTTCTGGGTACGGTCCAAAATTCAAGATGGCTGCCAGTGGCCATTTTGTACCAAAATTAGGTCCAATCAGTTTTTTGTCACAAGTTCTATACAGCTCGTATTTATGAATTGATCTTCACAAAACTTCTTGGGTACCTTTGTTTTCACCTTGGGACAGGAACGAGTGTGTTTTGGGGTGCCTTTGTTATCACTGTGCTATGAGAACAAATATTTTGGGGTTCAGTCAGACCCACTCTGGGACTCAAAGTTTTCTTTTCTAGTTTAGCATCTGACTGTCACCCACCTTTACAATACTTTACCTATACATTTGTTACAGGCAACGGTCAGTATTTATGTACAGACCATTACAATACTTTATATGTACCTTTGTTATCAGGTCATTACCTAGATGTTTGTCATTGCTGTGTCACATGCTATACATGTGCATGTCTTTGTCTTGACAAGTTGAGCTACAGTGTCATTGACACTTTCATTTTTACTTTTATGTGCAGGTTTTGAGGTTTGTCTTTCCTTTTTATGTCTACCCATACTATGTATGGTACACATAATGCTGGCATCCGGGGTGACCATCCGTCGTTCAGCCATTCTTTGTCCGTCCGTCTGTCCGTCTGTCCATCCGGCGTCCATATCCATTTTCTTTGGCATTCAATAACTTGAAAAATATTGCTTGGATTGTCAAGTTACTTTATATTTGTGTTCAGGTTACTGATGTGCTGAGCTGTATAGTTTTTGGTGTAAATCGGATAATTTGATCCTGAGATCTTAACCCTTTATCCTTCAAATTGAAAATTCCTCCAATCCCTTTGCCATTCGATAACTTGAAAAATATTGCTTGGATTGTCAAGTTACTTTATATTTGTGTTCAGGTTACTGATGTGCCGAGCTGTATAGTTTTTGGTGTAAATCTGTTATTTTGATCCCGAGATATTAACCCTTTATCCTTCAAATTGAAAATTTCTCCAATCCCTTTGGCATTCGATAACTTTAAAAATATTGCTTGGATTGTCAAGTTACTTTATATTTGTGTTCAGGTTACTGATGTACCGAGCTGTATAGTTTTTGGTGTAAATCTGTTATTTTGATCCTGAGATATTAACCCTTTATCCTTCAAATTGAAAATTTCTCCAAGCCCTTTGGCATTCGATAACTTGAAAAATATTTCTTGGATTGTCAAGTTACTTTATATTTGTGTTCAGGTTACTGATGTGCCGAGCTGTATAGTTTTTGGTGTAAATCTGATAATTTAATCCTGAAATATTAACCCTTTATCCTTCAAATTGAAAATTTCTCCAATCTCTTTGGCATTCGATAACGTGAAAAATGTTGCTTGTATTGTCAAGTTACTTTATATTTGTGTTCAGGTTACTGATGTGCCAAGCTGTATAGTTTTTGGTGTAAATCTGATGATTTGATCCCGAGATATTAACCCTTTATCCTTCAAATTGAAAATTTCTCCAATCCCTTTGGCATTCGATAACTTGAAAAATATTACTTGGATTGTCAAGTTACTTTATAATTGTGTTCAGGTTACTGATGTGCTGAGCTGTATAGTTTTTGGTGTTAATCTGATAATTTGATCCAGTGATATTAACCCTTTATCCTTCAAATTGAAAATTCCTCCAATCCCTTTGGCAGGTGATAACTCAAAAAATATCAATCCGATTGTCATGTTACTTTATATATTTATTCAGGTTACTGATGTGCTGTGCTGTATAGTTTTTTATATAAATCTGATAATTTGATCCGGAGATATTAACCCTTTATCCATCAAATTAGACACTCCTCCAATCCATTTCTATATGTACCCATACCTTGTATGGTGTACATAATGTCGGCATCCATGGTGGCCCTCCGTCATACAGCTTTCTACTAGTTGCGCGTATGGGTACACATCTGACGATTTCATCGGCCTATTTTTTCAAAGTGGAGACTTACCTTGTAGCATATTGCCATGGTTCCTATTTTATGTTAGCATGCTTCTTAGGGGTTATTATTATATTATTTAACCCTTTAGCTGCTTATTTTCTTTAATTTTGGACTTTTGTGTGCAAGTTTTGAACTTTTTGTTTTACTCCAGCCACCCCTTTACATTGGCCACCTGTTGGTGAGCCACAGGGTACTGATACCCCCTCTAGTTGAGTGCTGCACGGTTAAATAGCCTACATGTATTTTGGTATACCCACTGTTAAACAGTGGAACAACACTGAAGGAGAATGCTGCTTTATGTATACATATTTTTTTTCTCATAACACCCTATTGATTACTTCTGGATCGACACCAACCATTTTTAGCTCAACTTTGGCGAAGCCAAATTTGAGCTTTTGTCATGGCCCGTCGTCCGTCTGTCCATCTGTCCGTACGACAACAATTGGCTATGGCTCGGGCTAGAGGCCATATTTATGAACCGATCTTTACGAAACTTCTTGGGTACCTTTGTTATGACCGTGGGACAAGAACAAGTGTTTTTGGGTGCGGTCCGAAATTCAAGATGGCTGCCAGCCGCCATTTTGTACCGATGATGCAGAAATCTGTTTTTTGTACATAACTTCCATATGAAAGCTCTGATTTGAATAATTTTATGTATGAATGTTTAGTACCATGGGATACATCACATATAATACGGGTTTTTTTGTCGTGCGTAAATTGTGCAAATTAGACTAATTTTGATGTTTTTTGGTGTTACTTTCAGCACTGTAAGTGCAAATGCCAATACGGCTCGGGCTAGAGGCCGTATTTCTGAACCGATCTTTACGAAACTTCTTGGGTACCTTTGGTATCACCGTGGGACAAGAACGAGTGTTTTGGGGTCCGGTCCGAAATTCAAGATGGCCGATGGCAGCCATTTTGTACAAAATTAGGTGCAATCAGATTTTTGCACAGAACTTCCATATGAAAGCGCTGATTTGAATAATTTTTTGTGTGAATGTTTAGTACCATGGGATACATCACATATAATGCGGGTTTTTTTCTCGTGCAGAAATTATGCAAATTAGATGAACTTTGATTTTTTCAGTGCGACTTACACACAGTAAGTACACATGTCAATACGGCTCAGACTAGAGCCTGAATTTATGAACTGATCTTCACGAAATGTCTTGGGTACCTTTGTTATCACCTTGGGACGAGAACGAGTGATTCTGGGTGCGGTCTAAAATTCAAGATGGCTGCCAGTGGCCATTTTGTACCGAAATTAGATCTAATCGTTTTTTTTTTGTACACAACTTCTATACAGCTCAGACTAGAGGCCATATTTATGAACCAATCTTTACGAAACTTCTTGGGTACCTTTGTTATCACCGTGGGGTGAGAGCGAGTGTTTTGGGGTGTGGTCCGAAATTCAAGATGGCCACCAGCAGCCATTTTGTACCAAAATTAGTGCAATCAGTCTTTTGTACAGAACTTCTGTATGAAAGTTCTGATTTGAATAAATTTTTGTATGAATGTTTAGTAACATGGAATACATCACATATTGTAAGGGGTTTTTTTTTCATGCAGAAATTATGCAAATTAGATGAACTTTGATTTATTTAGTGCTACTTACACAATGTAAGCACACATGTCAACGGCTCAGGGTAGAGGCTGTATTTATGAACCGATCTTCACAAAACTTCTTGGGTACCTTTGTTATCACCTTGGGACGAGAATGAGTGTTTCTGGGTACGGTCCAAAATTCAAGATGGCATTTTTGTACCGAAATTAGGTCCAATCAGTTTTTTGTCACAAGTTCTATACAGCTTGTTTTTATGAACTGATCTTCACAAAACTTCTTGGGTACCTTTGTTTTCACCTTGGGACAGGAACGAGTGTGTTTTGGGGTGCCTTTGTTATCACTGTGCTATGAGAACAAATATTTTGTGGTTCAGTCAGACCCACTCTGGGACTCCAAGATTTCTTTTCTAGTTTAGCATCTGACTGTCACCCACTTTACAATACTTTACCTGTACATTTGTTACAGGCAACTGTCAGTATTTATGTACAGACTGTTACAATACTTTATATGTACCTTTGTTATCAGGTCATTACCTAGATGTTTGTCATTGCTGTGTCACATACTATACATGTGCATGTCTTTGTCTTGACAAGTTGAGCTACAGTGTCATTGACACTTTCATTACTGATCACTGACGTCTACACCGTTGCCACTTTTGTGTTTTCTTACACTGTATCCTCCGAAAGGCTCCTAGGGAATGTAATACGAAATGCTAAAACTATGCTCAAATGTTGCAGTAGGGTCTGTATATGCGCACGAAGGTTTCGGATTTTTCAGGTGCCACATGGCTGTGCGACTGTTGCCACTTTCATATTTTCTTAGACCGGCGAAAAGCTCCTAGAGTATGTAATTCGAAACGCTAAAAGCATGCTCAGATGTTGCAGTAGGGTCTGTAGATGTGCATAAAGGTTTCAGATTTTTTGGGTGGCTGTGCCACTGTTGCCACTATTATGTTGTCTTAGACCGTTTCCGCCGAGAGGCTCCTAGGGTATGTAATTCGAAACGCTGAAACCATGCTCAGATGTTGCAGTAGGGTCTGTAGATGCGCATGAAGGTTTCAGATTTTTTGGGTGCCACATGGCTGTGCCACTGTTGCCACTTTCATATTTTCTTTCTTCCGTCGAAAGGCTCCATGAGTATGTAATTCGAAACGCTAAAACCATGCTCAAATGTTGCAGTAGGGTCTGTAGAAGTGCACGAAGGTTTCAGATTTTTCAGGTGCCACATGGTGGTGCCACCGTTGCCACTATCATGTTTTCTTAGACCGATTCCGGCGAAAGGCTCCTAGAGTATGTAATTCGAAATGCTAAAAGCATGCTCAGATGTTGCAGTAGGGTCTGTAAATGCGCTTGAAGGTTTCGGATTTTTGGGGTGCCAAGTGGTTGTGCCACCATTGCCACTTTCATGTTTTCTTAGACCGTTTGTGGCGAAAATCTCCTAGAGTATGTAATTCGAAATGCTAAAATCATGCGTAGATGTTGCAGTTGGGTCTGTAGATGTGCAAGAAGGTAGTGTGGCTGCCAGAACTGATGACTGAGATTTTTTTTTGTTGTAATAAGCAGGGACCAGCCTAGGGGGGAATTTTAGGGAGACTTCAAGTCTCCCTCCTGAAAAAATAGGGAGACTGCAGAGTCATGTACGGAGACTTCATAGGCAAGTGGGGAAAATTAAGAATATTCATGTACCACCCCCGCCGCCCCTTCATATTTTCAATTTATGGTTCTCCATTAACGTACAAATAATCCAGGTCCAGTTGTCTATGATGCATCTGTGCCAGGTTAAAAAATCACAATGTAATTATTGACTGAAAATCCCCCACTGCTACCTTCTCCTTCATGACCCCTCACCTCTTCTTCGTGCCAATCCCCCATCACCCTCCTGTGGTTGCCTTTCAACAAAGTCTACTAAGCTAATAATTTCCCAAGTCTGAAAGTGTGAACAGGACCAGATGTAAGAAGGTTGCTTGGGAGGTACTTTGTTAGTTAATAAACAAGATACATTCTGGGGTCGAGTATTTTGTAAAAGAAATGTCATTCCGCATCATTTTTATGGCATTCCGGTGTCATTCCGCGTCATTTCATGTCATTCCGATGTTTAGGAGGACCCTTTTTCAAGATCGTCCACATGCACACTTGTGTCCTGTACAAAGCTTTTCTTGGCATCACTAAAGCTTTTTTTCATGTGTTTCAATTCCATTCGTGTTTTTCTGGGAATAGACAGCCCAACAGTTAACAGTCGTCAGCAAATCGAAATGAAAATATTGTGTTATAAAATACGTCCGTTGTGTATACATTTTCGGCATCCTAAGCGACGTAACCTACTTTCAAACGGGACACACTAAAAAGTGTAGTCCGTGTCCGTGTCGGAGAAAAAGTGTAGTCGGGAATTAAATTATCATTTTCTCCTGTATTTGTTGGTTGTTTTCTATGAAATTTGGAAAGTATACTCAGTGGACGATACCAAATATATATGCCAAAAGAGAAGTTTGTACGATGTTATTTTACGATGATAGAAGACATTTTCTCTTTCAAACACACTAAAAAGTGTAGCTGACTCGGCGCCGTGTTAGCTAATTAATTGGTTTACGCTGTGTTGATAATGATTATGAGGAGATTAGTGGGGTGTTGATTGGATTGATAGATTTTCTTTCATTACTTTTTTTCCATTTACATGAAGTAAAGTACAAGAGTGAGAGTATAATAAGATTATTTCATATAAGATATAAGATTATGTTAAATGTCCGTGGTGGGTCGTTACACGTTCACGTCCTCTCTCTCTCTCTCTCTCTCTCTCTCTCTCTCTCTCTCTCTCTCTCTCTCTCAAGCGCCCTCTCAGTCTCACTCTGTTTCACAAATCGGTTGAGATGAATGAATGAATGAAACTGGGACTGACAGAGAAGAAAACAAAACCAAACAGCAACGCCGGTTTGGTAGCGGCCCCGGTATATTGACCATAGCGGTTACAAAAAGGCGTGGAGAAAGCTCCGCCAGTATAGTTTTGAATAACCGGGAGTCATCCATCAAGCCTTCATGGAGATAGGATACGGGGGAGATATATGTGATATCTGGTTATCCTTCTGGAATTTCAAATACCACCCCCCCCCCACCCCCGGCGAAAAGAATTAATTACCCCTTAAAGGTTTTTTTTTTGTTAAATCAATAATTAAAATACTTTTCACCAAAATGGGGGCGGAGAAACAAACATTGAAATAAAGTATAGGACGCTGCACATTGAGTGAAGAATGAAGTGGGCGAGACAGAAACAATAAACTAAATTAAGAATTTTACAATATCAGCTGGAGTTGTAGGACAGACGTTGGAAAACTGAATTCTCTTATATTTTCCAATTGTTGATAATTCCAACACTTGACAATATTTCTTTGGAAGCTCTCGTGGAAAGCTTCCAAAGATATTATGTCAGGTGTTGGAATTTGTAAAATTGTGGAGTAGTGGAGACCCTGGAACATTTTCTCATGGAATGCCCAAAATATATGCCTCACCCGGCTCCAGGGGAGTTCAGCCCGCCCAGCCCCCCTTGGCCCGTACTCCTCTGCCTACACTGGAGTAATAACCCCTAAAATCATCTGTATAAATTTACGAAATTCATTTTTCATCTCTTTTCACATATGAAAACTTACTTTGGCGACAAAAAAGGGGACGACCTACTTCGAAGAATAGTATATTATTCAACATCAACAGAACTTGCCCTAGATCACTATATAGGCAATGAAACACTTCATCTTGAGAGACCGCACGGTAATGTCAAAACTAAGCAGCAACCATGCAAGCGAACGTTACCACCATACTCCACGTGCTTGTTGGTAATCGCGACACTTGACGTGATTTGTAAGGTAGGTCTCCGTGCTTGAGACCTTCCCAAGAAATGATGTCAAATTTTGGAATTATAAATAATTAGGTGAAAAAAAATCTTGTTCTTATTTCGCCTGGTTTTAAAACACGATAGACACCTTTATCCACTGTCGCAGGGAATCCAACCACAAAACACTCGGAACGACATACCAACTAAATTTACTTTTGCTTGTTACACAAAAATATGTTTGTTATTTGTTTATGTTTGTGCTGTATCTCTATCCCTTATAAAAAAAAAGTACCATGGTAAACCGTGGTAAAACCCAAAATACCCTGGTAATACCATGTGGTATTACCAGTTTTGGGATTTACCATGGTACTTTTTTTTATAAGGGATATCTTTGTGCTATGCTATATCCTTTATGTCCTGTATTTATCCAATAAAATACTGAAAATTAATTTAATATAACAATAACATGATTTTGGAGGGCATTATGGTTCATTTGCGGCCCTGCAGCAATGATGAACAGCCTGAGGGTTTATTAAAGGCCCGAGACGAAGTCGAGGGCCGTTAATAAGCCCAAGGGCTGTTCATCATTGCTGCAGGGCCGCTAATGAATCATGATGCCTGACAACAATTATGTTATTACTATTAGTACCACACCCTGTTATAGCTAACCGCACGAGGGAATTGCTGGAAGAAATAATCAGTAAGTCGGTTCGATATTTCTGTTTCGATCGCGCGTCCGACTTCCGTTCGGAAATACAAAGGACTTCACCCAAATGGGAGTAATTCATTAGACCATGGAATCTAAAAATAGCTGGGCCGCGGGCCGCTAATGGCTATTTATACCATTATCCGCCCGCGGCCCGGCTTCGTCGAATGACGTCCCTGAAATTATGGAGTTTTAACAGCCCTCCAAAATCATGTTAATCTACTAGTAACTTATAGATTTAGTGGTAATAATCGTTATTTCTTTCATGTACACCCCATTAATCTCCTCATAATCATAAAAAGAACCAGGATTATCAGCCCGCCTCGCTGTGTCAGCACAGCGTAAACCAATTAATTAGATAACACGGCGCCGAGTCACCTACACTTTTTAGTGTGTTTGAAAGAGAAAATGTCTTCTAACATCGTAAAATAACATTCTATAAACTTCTCGGTTGGCATATATATTTCGAATCGTCCCCTGAGTATACTTTCCAAATTTCGTAGAAAACAACCGACAAATAAAGGAGAAAATGATAATTTAATTCCCGACTACACTTTTTCTCCGACACGGACACGGACTACACTTTTTAGTGTGTCCCTTTCAAACTGGATTGTTTTGATGAGTCGCGTAAGTCACCTATTTTCGTTTCGACACTTGAAGCTCCGACTGGAACGCAACAAAATAGAAATAAAAAAATCCGCCAAAAGCGACAATGGACAATTGCTTGTCGTGTGATTTCAAATAAATGGACGTTTATTTGACGAATTAAAATGCCCATTTATCACACTCGAGCACATTCGATTTTTGAAAATACTCGTTTTCATGTAAACCTCGCATCACTCAGTTCAGCCTTTTCTCATTTTGGCCAATTTTTAGAGGGCGACTTGTAATCGCCCCGACTATTTTTCTAGGCGACTTTGGGCTTAGAAGGCCGACTTAATCGCCCTAGTCGCCCTCATGGCTGGTCCCTGGTAATAAGTGACCTTCAACTGTTTAATAGTAACAACCCACACATCAGTGGCATAGCCGGGGGTGGGTGTTAAGGGGGTACGTGTCAACAACTTTCAATTATACCCCTCCTGCACACTCCCCCGCTTTTACCCATATAGGGAACTTCAGGCCAGAAATTTTAATATCCTCTTATTTATACTTATGAATATGAGATGTAAGTGGGGGGGGGGGGGGGGGGGGGGGGGAAGGGGAGTGGCGTAATAGCAAATTTATATGTGAAATATTTCATAATTTATTTGGATTATATTTGATGCTGATGTGGCCAGGTTATTGATGCCTTCCACAACTTATAAATTATGGACATAAACGGACTCAAGAGTCCGGGAAATTGCGTTTTATTTTTCTCAAATTTTTTTTTGGGGGGAGTGGGGAGGGTGGGAGACCGCGAGGGGAATACTCCCTCTTGGAAGCGTCAACAAATGTTTCGATATCATCCGTGTTTTTGTCTATATATAAAACAGTAATACAATAACCCCTTAATGGCGCAGCACAGAGGAGGTTTCAAACTTGATCGCATTTGTGCAGAGGAGGTTATCAATCCCCTCTGCGCCAATGCGATCAAATTTCCGATTCCGCATAGATGAAAAGGTCCAATCGTTTCGGTGCCATTACTGGGTTATTGTTTTTACTGTTTTATATTTAGACAAAAACATGGACAATATCGAAACATTCGTCGACGCTTCATGAATCTTCAAACATCGATAATTAAAGGATAAAACATAGTTTGGATCAATAAACTCTGCTCAAATGTAAGGAAATATGTGTTTTAGTGCATATTCTTCTTCTTCTTCTTCTTCTTCTTCTTCTTCTTCTCATACAAACTTTGTCCGGGCCATAACTTTTTTGTCTTTTGACCTACACATTAGATACTTGGCATGTGGATGTATCACCATGAGCCGGTGTGCAGTGTACCATAGTGACCTTCATGTGACCTTGACCTTTGACCTGAAGGTCAGATTTATGTGTTTTTTTAAGGGAAACATCACACAAACTTTGTCTGGGCCATAACTTTTTTGTCTTTTGACCTACACCTTAGATACTTGGCATGTGAATGTATCACCATGACCCGGTGTGCAGTGTACCATAGTGACCTTCATGTGACCTTGACCTTTGACCTGAAGGTCAGATTTATGTGCTTTTTAAGGTAAACTGTCTGGACCAGAACTTTTTTGTATTTCGAGTCAGGCTTTAGATATTTGGCATGTGGATGTATCACCATGAGCCGGTGAGTAGCGTACCACTGTGACCTTCATGTGACCTTGACCTTTGATCTGAAGGTCAGATTTGTGCTTTTTTCAAGGAAACATTGTCCGGACCAAAACTTGTTTGTCTTTTGAGCCAGGCCTTAGATATTTGGCACGTGGATGTATCACCATGAGCCTGTGTGTTGCATACCATTGTGACCTTCATGTGACCTTGACCTCAAGGTCAAATTTATGTACTTCAAATAGGGAGTAATTGTCCAGACCAGAATTTTTTTTGTTTTTTGACCTAGGACTTGGTTATTTGACATGTGGATGTGTCACCATGAGACCGCATGTCGTGACCTTCATGTGACCTTGACCTTCATGTGACCTTGACCTCAAGGTCAAATTTATGTACTTCAAATAGGGAGTAATTGTCCCAGGCTGTCGTGGCCCACTGTTTTTGTTATTATTGGTTGTAGCTAGTGATATGAACAAGGTCTCAATGATACTGAAAATTTGCTGCAAATTACTAGTTAAAAATTCAGTTGGGAGACTGAGTGGTATTATCGGTATTTGCATTTTTTATGGTGATTTTACGAACAGATTTGTCCTTGTTTTCCAAGTCGGACAAAGTCACAGATATTAATTGATAAAATGTTAGTGTCAAAACAATTTTAGCTCAACTTGACAAAGTCAAGCTGAGCTATTGCCATCACTTCTCGCCCGATGGCGTACGAACGTTCGTATGTCCACAATTTCCTTTGGCATACCGCACAGATCGCATTTATGATCAGATCGCTTTGAAACTTGGTATGCTTGTTTGGGGTGACCTCTAGATGGGAGCTAGCGATTTTCTTCTATTCCTGTCAAAATATATTTGACTTTATTACTTAGAAAATCATTGATTTTTTAGCTCACCTGACTTTCAGTCAGGAGAGCTATAGTGGTCACTCACCGTCCGTCGTCGTCTGTGAACATGGCGTTTGCGTCTTCTCCTCCCAGACTGCTCAACCAATTTAATTGTTATTTGAGGTGATAGTTTGTTATGACATCGCAATTTGATTTTGTTCAAATCAAGTTGCCTCGCCCGTGGGTAGGGCCACACCCAAAAAGTGTGCTGAAATCTTAAAATAATCGTCTTCTCATGAACCAGCAGTAGCAGAGACTTGATATTTGGTGTGCAGCTTCCTTTTGAGGTGTAGACTCAGATTTGTTCAAGAGAAGTTTGTGGGGCTATACTTGACGTTGTTATGGGAGGGGCAAAATTTTTGGCCCCGCCCAAAATTTCTATTTTCCGAACCGAGAGGCTGATTTGAACCAAATTTTATGTGAGGGCTTATTGGGTCATAAGTACCTAATTTATGCTGATTTTTTTTCCCCGTAGCCCCATGGGAACCGCAGGAGCTAAAAATAGAAAAAAAATTAAAACGCTCATATCTCCAAAACTGCACGGCACCGAGAATTTTTATTTGGTGTGAAGCTTCCTTAGGACCAACAGAAAGAATTGGTAAAAAAAAATTGCCATCGGTTTTATCATAGGGTACAGTTTCGGGACTTTTGAAAAAGTGCTGAGTCAGCACTTTTTAACACCGTAGACAATGGGAAAAACATTAAAAAATCTTCTTCTCCAGATCCAGCAGGCAGAATCTTTTGATATTTGGTTTGCAACATTGTAGGGTGGATCTGATTCAAGTTTGTTCAAATTGGCCCCCTGGGTTCATATTTGGGCTCAGTATAGAAGCCCGATTTCGAACTTGGTGCATTTCAGGCAAATTTCTTAAAAAATCTTCTTCTCCAGATCCAGCAGACAGAATCTTTTGATATTTGGTATGCAACATTGTGGGGTGGATCTGATTCAAGTTTGTTCAAATCGCCCCCCTGGGTTTATATTTGGGCTCAGTATAGGAGCCCAAATTTGAACTTAGTGCATTTCAGGCAAATTTCTTTGAAAATCTTCTTCTCAAGATCCAGCAGGCAGAATCTTTGATATTGGGTATGCAACATTGTTGGGTGGATTTGATTCAAGTTTGTTCAAATCGGCTCCCTGGGTTTATATTTGGGCTCAGTATAGGAGCCCAAATTTGAACTTAGTGCATTTCAGGCAAATTTCTTAAAAAATCTTTTTCTCCAGATCCAGCAGGCAGAATCTTTTGATATTTGGTATGCAACATTGTGGGGTGGATCTAATTCAATTTTGTTCAAATCGGCTCCCTAGATTCATATTTGGGCTCACTATAGAAGCTCGAATTCGAACTTAGTGCATTTCAGGCAAATTTCTTCAAAAATCTTCTTCTCCAGATCCTGCAGTCAGAATCTTTTGATATTTGGTATGCAACATTGTGGGGTGGATCTGATTCAAGTTTGTTCAAATCGGCCACCTGGATTCATATTTGGACTCACTATAGAAGCCCAAGTTCGAACTTAGTGCATTTCAGGCAAATTTCTTCAAAAATCTTCTCCAGATCCAGCAAGCAGAATCTTGTGATATTTGGTATGCAACATTGTGGGGTTGATCTGATTCAAGTTTGTTCAAATCGGCTCCCTGGGTTTATATTTGGGCTCAGTATAGGAGCCCAAATTTGAACTTAGTGCATTTCAGGCAAATTTCTTTGAAAATCTTCTTCTCAAGATCCAGCAGGCCGAATCTTTTGATATTGGGTATGCACCATGCTTAGGGGGGTGAGATCCAATTTTGTTCAAGCCAAGTCCCTGGGTTCATATTTGGGCTCACTGTGGGAGCCTAAATTATAACTTAGTTTAAAATGAGGAACTTTCTTTAAAAATCTTCTTCAGATCCAGCAGTCGGAATGTTTTGATATTTGGTATGCAGCATCCTTAGGGGGTGAGATTCAAGTTTGTTCAAGCTATGTCTCTAGGTCCATATATGGGCTCACTGTAGGAGCTTGAATTGTAACTTTGTTCGAAATGAATTTTCTTAAAAAATCTTCTTCTTCAGATCTAGCAGTCGGAATGGTTTGATATGTGGTGAGTAGCATCCTTGGGGGGGGGGGGGGGGGGGGATTCAAGTGTGTTAAAGCCAAGTCCATGGGTCCATATTTGGGCTCCCTTTGAGCCCAAATTATAACTTAAGTCAATATGAGGAATTTTACTTTAAAAATCTTCTTCTTCAGATTCAGCAGTTGGAATGTTTTGTAATTTGGCATGGAGCAACCTTAGGAGGCTGAGATTCAAGTTTGTTCAAGCCAAGTCCCTTGGTTCATATAGGGGCTCACTATGGGAGCCTGAATGACAACTTAGTTCAAAATGAGGAATTTTCTCTAAAAATCTTCTTCAGATCCAGCAGATGAATGCTTTTGATATTTTTTATGCAGCAGCCTTAGGGGGGTAAGATTCAAGTTTGTTCAAGCCATGTCCCTAGGTCCATATTTGGGCTGATCTTTAAAAATCATCTTCTTCAGATCCAGCAGTCGGAATGTTTTGATATTTGGTGTGCAGAATCCTTAGGGGTGTGAGATTCAGGTTTGTTAAAGCCAAGTTCCTGGGTTCATATATGGGCTCCCTGTGGGAGCCTGAATTATGACTTAGTTCAATATGAGGAATATTCTTTAAAAATCTTTTTTTAGATCCACTGGTCAAAATATTTGGATATTTGGTATAAGCTTTTCTTAGGAGGAGCAGATGCAACTTGTTGAAATCAATTCTCTGGGTTGATATTTAGGCTACCATGTCAGGTGAGCGCCCTCAGGCCCCTGGGGCCTCTTGTTTTTATTTCTGACGAAATAAAATTGTTTTTTTTTAACCAAATGGGATAATTAATTAACAATGGGCATATCATGTGCTCTTGGCGCAGCTGTTTATTTATGGTGATTTTACGAACAGATTTATCCTTGTTTTCCAAGTCGAACAAAGTCACAGATATTAATTGATAAAATGTTAGTGTCAAAACAATTTTAGCTCAAGTTGACAAAGTCAAGCTGTGCTATTGCCATCACTTCTCGCCCGATGCCGTACGAACGTCTGTACGTCCACAATTTTCTTTGGCACACTGCACAGGTCGCATTTATGATCAGATCGCTTTGAAACTTGGTATGCTTGTTTGGGGTGACCTCTAGATGGGAGCTATCGTTTTTCTTCTATTTCCGTCAAAAAATGTTGCCGCAGGCAACATTCTTAGAACTTAGTTTAGTCAGACCTCAATATTTCTCTTTGGCACACCCTACAGGGCACATTTTTGATCGAATTGCTTTGAAACCTGGCATGCATGGGGTGACCTCTAGATGGGAGCTATCGATTTTCTTCCATTTCCGTCAAAAAATTTTGCCGCTGGCAACAACCCTTGAACTGAGTTTAGTCAGGCATCAATATATTCCTTTGGCATGCCCTACAGGGCACATTTATGATCAGATCGGTTTGAAACTTGTTATGCTTGTTTGAGGTTACCTCTATATGGGAGCTATCGATTTTCTTCGATTACCGTCCAAAAATGTTACCGCTGGCAACAACCTTTGAGGAACTTCGTGCAGTTATGCTTTAATATCCATTTGGCACACCCTGCAGTGAACATTTTTGACCGGATCGATTTGAAATTTGGTATGCTTGTTTGGGGTAACCTCCAGATGGGTGCTATCGATTTTCTTCAATTTCTGTCAAAAAATGTTGCCACTGGCAATGACCTTCGATGAACTTAGTGCAGTTAAGCATCAATATTTCCCTTTAGCACATCCCGCAGTGCACATTTTGACCGGATCGCTTTGAAACTTGGCATGCTTGTTTGGTATTATTGGTATTTGGATTTTTATACGCCCGTTTTGAAAAAAACGGGTTGTATTATGGTATACCGCTGTCCGTCCGTCTGTCTGTCCGTCCGGTCACACGTCGTATGATAACTCAAGAACGCTTTGAGAGATTTTTGTGATTTTTGGGTAGGTGGTGTATATCGATGGAGGGAAGCTCCCTTTCGTTTAGTGTCGCCGTTCGATTAGTCATTCCAGAGTTATGGGACTTTATTACTTAGAAAATTGTTGATTTTTTACACGTCGTACGATAACTCGTGAATGATTCGAGAGATTTTCACGATTTTTTGATAGGTGGTTTATATTGATGGAAGGAAGCTCCCTTTCGGTTGGTGTCGCCGTTCGATTAGTCATTCCAGAGTTATGGGACTTTATTACATAGAAAATCGTTGATTTTTTACACGTCGTACAATAACTTGAGAATGGTCCGAGAGATTTTCGCGATTTTTTGGTAGGTGGTGTATGTTGATGGAAGGAAGCTCCCTTTTGGTTAGTGTCACCGTTCGATTAGTCATTCCAGATTTATGGGACTTTATTACTTAGAAAATCTTTGATTTTTTTTTTTACACGTCGTATGATAACTCAAGAACGCTTTGAGAGATTTTTGTGATTTTTTGGAAGATGGTGTATGTTGATGGAAGGAAGCTCCCTTTCGGTTAGTTTCACCATTTGATCCAGAGTTATGGGACTTTATTACTTAGAAGATCGTTGATTTTTTACATGTCGTACGAAAACTCGAGAACGCTTTGAGAGATTTTCGTGATTTTTTGATAGGTGGTATATGTTGATGGAAGGAAGCTCTCTTTCTTAGTGTCGCGTTCGATTAGTCATTCCACACTTAGAAAATCGTTGATTTTTTACACGTTGTACGATAACTCGAGAACGCTTTGAGAGATTTTTGTGATTTTTTTGGTAGGTGGTTTATGTTGAAGGAAGCAAGCTCCCTTTCGGTTAGTGTCGCCGTTTGATTAGTCTTTCCAGAGTTATGGGACTTTATTACTTAGAAAATTGTTGATTTTTTACACGTCTACAATAACTCGAGAACCCTTTGAGAGATTCTCGTGATATTTTGGTAGGTGGTTTATGTTGAAGGAAGCAAGCACCCTTTCGGTTAGTGTCGCCCTTTGATTAGTCATTCCAGAGTTATGGGACTTTATTACTTAAAAAATCGTTGATTTTTTTTTCATTTCCGACAAAATAAAATTGTTTATTTTAACCGATCGTTTCCAAACTTCATATGCTTATTACTCATGTCAAAATACAAGTCAAGTGTGATTTTGGTGGTTGGTTTGACACATTCTTCCACAGTTATGCCCCTTTTTCGTGATTTTTTGGTAGGTGGTCTATGTTGATGGAAGAAAGCTCACTTTCGGTTACTGTTGCCGTTCAATTAGTCATTCCAGAGTTATGGGACTTTATTACTTAGAAAATGATTGATTTTTTTTTTATTTCTGACAAAACCGTTCGATTAGTCATTCCAGAGTTATGGGACTTTATTACTTAGAAAATCATTGATTTTTTTTTATTTCTGACGAAATAAAATTGTTTTTTTTTTAACCAAATGGGATAATTAATTAACAACGGGCGTATCATGTGCTCGTGGCGCAGCTGTTTATTTATGGTGATTTTACGAACAGATTTATCCTTGTTTTCCAAGTCGAACAAAGTCACAGATATTAATTGATAAAATGTTCGTGTCAAAACAATTTTAGTTCAACTTGACAAAGTCAAGCTGAGCTATTGCCATCACTTCTTGCCCAATGGCGTACGAACGTTCGGATGTCCACAATGTCCTTTGGCACACCGCACAGATCGCATTTATGATCAGATCACTTTGAAACTTGGTATGCTTGTTTGGGGTGACCTCTAGATGGGAGCTATCAATTTTTAGCTCAACTTGACAAAGTCAAGCTGAGCTATTGCCATCACTTCTCGTCCGTCGGTGTACGTACGTACGTACGTTAGTACGTACGTCCACAATTTCCTTTGGCACACCTCACAGGTCGCATTTATGATCAGATTACTTTGAAACTTCTTAAGCTTGTTTGGGGATGACCTCTAGATGGGTCGCTATCGATTTTCTTCAATTTCCGTCAAAAAATGTTGCCGCGGCCAACGTTCTTAGAACTTAGTTTAGTCAAACCACAATATTTCCCTTTGGCACACCCTACAGGGCACATTTATGATTTGATTGCTTTGAAACCTGATACGCTTATTTAGGGTGACCTCTAGATGGGAGCTATCGATTTTCTTCAATTTCCGGCGAAAAATGTACAACGTTCTTAGAACTTACTTTAGTCAGAAGACTCAATATATCCCTTTGGCACACCTTACATGGTACATTTATGATCGGATTGCTTTGAAACCTGGCATGCTTGTTTGGGGTGACCTCTAGATGGGAGCTATTGATTTTCTTCATTTCTGTCAAAAAATGTTGCTGCGGCCAACGTTCTTAGAACTTAGTTTAGTCAAACCACAATATTTCCCTTTGGCACACCCTACAGGGCACATTTATGATTTGATTGCTTTGAAACCTGGTATGCTTATTTAGGGTGACCTCTAGATGGGAGCTATCGATTTTCTTCAATTTCCGGCAAAAAATGTTGCCACGGCCAACGTTCGTAGAACTTAGTTCAGTCAGACCTCAATATTTCCCTTTGGCACACCTTACAGGGCCCATTTATGATCAGATTGCTTTGAAACCTGGTATGCTTGTTTGGGGAGACCTCTAGATGGGAGCTATCGATTTTCTTCAATTTCTGTCAAAAAATGTTGCCGCGGCCAACGTTCTTAGAACTTAGTTTAGTCAGAAGACTCAATATTTCCCTTTGGCACATCCTACAGGGTACATTTATGATCGGATTGCTTTGAAACCTGGCATGCTTGTTTGGGGTGACATCTAGATGGGAGCTATCGATTTTCTTCAATTTCCGTCAAAAAATGTTGCCGCGGCCAACGTTTTCAGAACTCGGTTTAGTCAGACCCCAATATTTCCCTTTGGCACACCCTGCAGGGCACATTTATGATTTGGTTGCTTTGAAACCTGGTATGCTTGTTTGGGGAGACCTCTAGATGGGAGCTATCGATTTTCTTATTCTGGTTAATTTTCTGGGTGTTTTTGGCCCGCGATGTAAGGAAAAGGGTTAAATTAGTTGATTGTAACAAGGGGATCCTTAGTTTAGTAAATGTTTTTGTAAATAATGGTTTGGTATTATTTATTGGAGATTGTCTGCTGGCACTCTACATTAAATTGTAACTATATTTTATAAAACCATTTTTAGCTCAACTTGACAAAGTCAAGCTGAGCTATTGCCATCACTTCTCGTCCGTCGGCGTACGTACGTACATTAGTACGTTAGTACGTACGTCCACAATTTCCTTTGGCACACCTCACAGGTCGCATTTATGATCAGATTACTTTGAAACTTGGTATGCTTGTTTGGGGTGATCTCTAGATGGGAGCTATCGATTTTCTTCAATTTCCGTCAAAAAATGTTGCCGCGGCCAATGTTCATAGAACTTAGTTTAGTCAAACCACAATATTTCCCTTTGGCACACCCTACAGGGCACATTTATGGTTTGATTGTTTTGAAACCTGGTACGCTTATTTAGGGTGACCTCTAGATGGGAGCTATCGATTTTCTTCAATTTCCGGCAAAAAATGTTGCCACGGCCAATGTTCGTAGAACTTAGTTTAGTCAGACCTCAATATTTCCCTTTGGCACACCCTACAGGATACATTTATGATCGGATTGCTTTGAAACCTGGCATGCTTGTTTGGGATGACCTCTAGATGGGAGCTATCGATTTTCTTCAATTTCCGTCAAAAAATGTTGCCGCGGCCTATGTTTTTAGAACTCGGTTTAGTCAGACCCCAATATTTCCCTTTGGCACACCCTGCAGGGCACATTTATGATTTGATTGCTTTGAAACCTGGTATGCTTGTTTGGGGAGACCTCTAGATGGGAGCTATCGATTTTCTTCAATTTCCATCAAAAAATGTTGCCGCGGCCAACGTTCTTAGAACTTGGTTTAGTCAGAAGACTCGATATTTCCCTTTGGCACACCCTACAGGGCACATTTATGATCGGATTGCTTTGAAACCTTTCATGCTTGTTTGGGGTGACCTCTAGATGGGAGCTATCGATTTTCTTCAATTTCCATCAAAAAATGTTGCCGCAGCCAACATTCTTAGAACTTAGTTTAGTCAGACCACAATATTTCCCTTTGGCTCACCCTACAGGGCTCATTTATGATTAGATTGCTATGAAACCTGGTATGCTTATTGACGGTGACCTCTAGATGGGAGCTATCGATTTTCTTCCATTTCCGTCAAAAAATGATGCCATGGCCAACGTTCTTAGAATTTAGTCTAGTCAGACCGCAATATTTCCCTTTTGTACACCCTACAGGGCACATTTATGATCGGATTGCTTTGAAACCTGGCATGCTTGTTTGGGGAGGCCTCTAGATGGGAGCTATCGATTCTCTTCGGTTTCTTCATAAAATGTTGTCACTGGCAAAAAAACTGACATTGGTCCCAATGATCTTCAATTTTGCCATCTCATTTATAACTTACAAAGTTCAAGTTTGTCAAGTTGAGCTACAGTGTCATTGACACTTTCATCTTCTATTCCTGTCAAAATATATTGCAGCTGGCAACGACCTTTGATGAACTCTGTGCAGTTATGCATCAATATTTCCCTTTGGCACACCCTGCAGGGCACATTTATGATTGGATCGCTTGGAAACTTGGTGTGCTTGTGTGGGGTGACATCTATATGGGAGCTATCGATTTTCTTCTATTTCTGTAGAAAAATGTTGCCACTGATCTTTGAACTAAGTATAGTTAGACCTAAATATTTCCCTTTGAGAGACCCTTCAGGACACATTTATGATCGGATCACTTTGAAACTTGGTATGTGTGTTCGGTGTGACCTCTAGATGTGAGCTATTGATTTTTATACGCCCGTTTAAAAAACGGGCGTATTATGTTATCAGTCTGTCTGTCCGTAAACAATTTGGTTTCCGTTCATTTAAAGTCAAACGCCTTGACGGATCGACATCAAACTTTCAGAAGTTGTTTTTAGCATTAAAATACAGATCAAGTTCGATATTGGTGTTTCTCAATCCATCTGCTGCAGAGATATGGATGGCCCTTTGAAAACACAATTTTTCTAAATAAATTGGTTTCCGTTCATTTATAGCTGAACGCCTTGACACCAAATTTTTCAGATGTTGTTTTTAGCAATGAAATACAGGTCACGTTCAATATTGGTGTTTCTCAGTCCATCCACGGCAGAGTTGACGGATTGACACCAAATTTTTCAGATGTTGATTTTATACACCCGTTTGAAAAACGGGACGTATTATGTGAATGGTCTCTCCACCCATCTGTCCGTCTGTCCGTCCATGGACACATTTCGTTTCCGGACGATAACTTTAGTTGTAATGGTTTGAGCTGAGTTAAATTTGTTATGAGGATTTAGTATGACAAAATACAGGATGGGTTTGATTTCCGTTTCTAGCGGCCCATTTGCAGTAGAGTTATGGCCCTTTATTTATGGGAATTTAGCCCAACTTTTCGTTTCTGGATAACTTTAGTTTGCCTTGACCGATTTATTTCAAATTTTCAGTTTTTTGTTTTTGACCACAAAATACAGCTCAAGTTCACTTTTGACCACAATTGCATATACCTTTCCAGAGTTATTCCCCTTAAATGATTGCAAATTTGTGGATTTTGTAGTTTCCGGATGATAACTTTAGTTTGCCTTGACCGATTTTTTTCAAATTCTCATATTTTGTTTTTGACCACAAAGCACAGCTCAAGTTCACCTTTGGCCGTAATTGCATGTACCGTTCCATAGTTATTCCCCTTGAATGATTGCAGATTTGTGAATTATGTGGTTTCCGGATGATAACTTTAGTTTTCCTTGACTAATTTGTTTCAAATTCTCAGATTTTGTTTATGACCACAAAGCATAGCTCAAGTTCACTTTCGGCCAAAATCGCATGTACCTTTCCAGAGTTATTCCTCTTGAATTTGTGCATTTTGTGTTTTCCGGATTATAACTTTAGTATGGCCTAACTGATTTTTTATTATAGCCTGTTGAAAAAACGTCAAATTATGGAATCAGTCTGTCTGTCAGTCCATCCATTTGTCCATCCGCTGGTCTTTCCATTCGTCAACATTTGGTTTCCAGATGATAACTTTAGTATTTTTTTTTTCGATTGACTCCTAAACTTGGTATGTGGTTTAATCAAAACAAAAGACAAGTCAAGTTCAAATATGGGGTCAGTTCGAACTTCCCCTGAATTATGGACCTTGTTGGACATAGAATGCATCAAATATTTGGTTTCCGGATGATAACTTTTATTATTTGTTTTCCGATTGGTTCCAAACTTGGTATGTTGTTTAATCACAAGGCACACTGTTAGTGTAGGCTATGAGGTTCTCAAAAACGATCGGCTACAAGTTGACACCGACCGGTGGCGACCAGTAGCGGCACAATCCAAAATGGCCGCCAGCGGCTGAAGGGAACCTCCTTTTCGACGGTCTACCGACTATACATCCGATTGTAAGGGCGCGAAAGTGAACTCTGATCCACGCACGTGTTGGAAACAGACGTGGGAGATGATGTAGAATAAAACGAGATTCTCTATACGGACGCATCAATTTCTTGGAACTTGAAAAGAGCGTTGTTTCTCCGGGATCAGCGTCATTCAGGCAAACCTGAATGACGCTGATCCCGGAGAAACAACGCTCTTTATGAAGCAGTCTCTTTGCCATACAATCTCTTGTTTGGCGTAATTCCGCAAGCAATTCTGATTTGTCTGTCGAAATTAATTCGAGAACGCGATTGTTCACAAAAATCATTCACAGAATGAGTGAGAATCCTCTTCGTGTACGGACTAGTACTGACTGGGAACGTTGTTGCTTTTGCCAGCAAGACAGTTCCAAGAAATTGATGCGTCCGTATAGAGAATCTCGTTTTCATGACGCCTATAAAGCTATTGAGGAAGACATAACGCGCTTCCTAGATAATGGCGTTGAGCTTCCATATAATTTGACCATTGATTGTTTGATGAGAGAGAGTGATGAGTGTATGTCGATGTCACTGTTGACGAATAAGGCAATATATCATAAGACATGCCGTGACAGTATTCGGACTCACATCGTACAGCGCGTGCTACACAAGCGAGAGCGAAATGAGGCAGTGGCATCCTGCTCCACGCTGAGTCCTAAAAGAACACGGACAAGTTTTGAATCTGGCTGTGACAGGAAACTGCCCCAGTGTGTTTATTGTCACAAACGCGAAGGTGACAGCAGTGAGCCTATTTGCAGATCAATGTCTGATAACAATAAACTCAAAATTATGGCAAAGGAAGCCGAGAACTGGGTTGTTTTTTCTCGGGTCAATGCAGCATTTGATTCCGCTGCTAGTGATCTTTACTATCACAAAACCTGTTATTGTAAGCTTGCCAATGAAGCACGAGCGGCTAAATCTAAAAAGTCGAAGAACGCCGAACATTCCGCGTCAGGCCTGCCCTATGACCCTCTCGTTATGGCAGAGCTCATAACATTTGTTGAACACAACGATTCCGCGATGAAGCTTGTCGATCTCAAGAATCTGTACAGTCGGAGGTTGAAGCAAGTCGGTTCTGATTGGCTTAGTGAAGAAATACATTCCACTCGATTCAAAGAACATTTGTTGCAGAAATTGGGCGATGGCTGGGACGCCTTCACACAGGGTAGAGATGTGTTTATTTCAAGTAGGTTTCGAGTTGGCTCCTTGTTGTCCGAATCTTTAACTCGTATAGTGTCTGAGGAAGAGGCAAAAAAGATAGTTGATGTGGGTCTTCTTCTGCGTAAACACATACTCATATCTCAAGCTCCTTTCACGGGATCATTTTCATCTTATTGCTTGAGCGAGCCTGTACCCAACTCACTCCTGACTCTTCTTAGAGTTCTACTTGAGGGCACATGTAGTATACAGAACTTAGGCGATGATGAGACTGTTAATGCCAAGACTCGAGTGGCTTGTACTATTTCACAGATGTTGATCAGCAATTCAGCGAAACGCTCCGAACATGCACAAAATGTTCACCAGAGACGTGACAGAGAAACTCCAATGCCTCTTTATGTGGGTTTGAAGTTGCATGCCCATGATCGTATGAAAAATCTTATCAGAGATTTTCATCAAATGGGACTCTCTGTCTCTTATGATCGCGTAATGGATGTTCGCAGGAGTTTCGCGAGAGCTGTTTCACTGCGGTTCAAGAACGAAGGTGTTGTAGTCCCAGCTAACTGCAAACGTAATGTTTTCTCGATAGGAACCACTGATAACATTGATGTATCTGGTAGATCTGATATGCATGGTACGTCCATCACACTCATTGGTCAACTGAGCAGGGACAATGTGGGTACTGATCCCCCACCACTGAGTTTAGATGTTCCAGAAGACACACAAATTGAACTCCCAGACGACTATGCATTTGTTCCTTTCGTTGAAGACTTTGGTGGGGACATCAGGCTTGAATCTCCAGATGAATGTAATGTACGGCCCAATGAATATGCAGATTTGAACGTGGGAGAGAATGACTGGTTGTCTCATGTGTCACAGATCAGCAATAAAGGGAAGGTTGATGGCAGCTGGCAGCTTGATGAAGTCCCTGTGACCTTTTCAGGCTTCTTTTCAAAACATGAAGATCAAGACAATGTCAAACCTCGTGCAGTTATTGGGGTATTCCCTGTTTTCAGTGAGCAGAAAGCGGACTCACTCAGTATGCAGAAGCATGCTATGTATGTGGTCAGGGAAGCTACTGCTTTCGTAAACCCCGGCCAGATACCTGTCATTGAAGGTGACTGTCCGTTGTATGCCAGGCAGAAAAAATGTCAATGGCTGTTCCCAGAGGAGATAGGTGAGGATCGAATGGTGTGTATGATTGGATTCCTGCATCTTGAAATGTGCACCCAAGAAGCTGGTGGTAAGCTTATGGGTGGTTCTGGTTGGGAGCGAATGTTTCACCTCGCAAAGATATTCACACCCGGTGTAGCATCATCCCTACTTGGTGGGAAACATGTCAAGAGGACGCGACAGGCATATCTTCTCACTCTAGCTTGGCTTGAGATCCTCAGAAAGAATGCTTATGAGATTTACTGTCAGCAGACTGGGCCCCATGAGTCATTTGAAATGTGGGAACAGAGGATTCTTTCACAATCTCCAACTGCGCGCTATTGGGGTGAAATCGTTCGGAACTTTCTCTTGACAAGCTGTCAATTCGTTCGGAACCAACGAATCGGTAACTGGCCTGGTACACTGTGTTCTATCGATGAGTTGTGCAGTTACTTTTTTGCCCTAGGACATACAAATTATTGTCGGTGGGTCCCCGTATTTCTGAGAGACATGTCTCAGCTACCCAGGCGGCATCCTTCAATCCACAACAAATTCATGGAAGGCCATTTTGTGGTCCAGCGTAGTGAGAGGAAGTTCAGTATGATGGGTTTAGATCAGAGCCAAGAACATAGTATCCAACTACTCAAAGAAGACAGTGGTCCAAAAGGTCTCTATGGCCAGGCTGAAGAGAAAGTCGTTATTGAGCTTTCAAGGTCAGAAGTTCTGCGTGTTATAGATGAGTATGAATATGCAAGTTTCCACACAACATCATCAGATAACACGGAACACCCGGAAAGTTCGGTATCAGAGCAGAAAAAATTTCTGAATCAATTGAAATCTCTCCTCGATCTGGTGAATCAGGGACTCATTATCAACCCTTATGATGAAACTAGTGGTCAGCTGGTGACATTAGATACTGGTGAATATATGGACCCCGAAGTTAGTAAGAGTTTACGGTCATTACCCGAAAGGGGCAAGCATTTATATTCCACTTTCTTGAAGGAAAGGCTTGTGGAATGCACCGTACCCCTGAATGATGTTATTCCCAAGGCAAATATATATACCTTCCTTAACCCACCCCCAGCCAACCTGGACAAAGGCCGAGACAAACTCATGTCAAGTAAAGCAACTGCCGCAATAGTTACCCAGATGTTCGTTTCACTGCAAGCCCGGCCTGATTCAAACATGGATGAGTTTTTCATGCACGAGAATGCACGTGATCCGCCAGCATTATCCGATAGAGGTAAGCTACGGAGTGGGACAAAATCTCAAATTCTCAATTGTTTACCAGCTATTCCTGCACAAGGGAAGAATTCAGCAGCTAGACAAGCTTCAGTTGTCATCTTGGATATGCCTGCTGTAGTCCATGTAATCAAACCACAGAAAGCGGATCTGTTTGGAGAATATGCTCGATTGCAATTATTGCCATACATCGAATCTCTGATTAACACGAACACCACAAGGGTTGATGCGATCTATGACTGTTACCCCGAAGGCAGTTTGAAGAATCAGACGCGAGCAAAACGCCTCGGTGAGACAGCAGTTAGGTTGATACGGGTGTCCGAGAACGTCCCTTTACCTAAAGGGAAGAATTGGCAGGCATTCTTGAAAGTTAGTGAGAATAAAGACGAATTTTTCAAGTTCCTGTCTGCTGAACTGCTGAAATTAACATCAACATCCGAGTACCAGTTGTTAACGACATCAGGAGAATATGTACTATGCAATAAGGATGTTAGCTTATGTGACATATCTCCATCGAACCACGAGGAAGCAGACACGCGCATGATGCTTCATCTCAACCATGCAGTCTCACAAGGTCACAAAATAGCTTTTCTTCGCACGGTTGATTCTGATGTCGTCATTCTGTCTTTGCACCATTTCGCAACATTCCGTGACCTTGGACTCAGTGAGCTGTGGATTGGGTTTGGAATTGGAAAGGCATATAAAGATATGCCAATTCATGAGATAGCTTCACAACTTGGACCTGATTACTGTAAGGCCCTGACTTTCTTCCACGCCTTCACAGGTTGTGATGTAACATCCAGCATGCTCGGCATTGGGAAGAAGACAGGATGGAATGCATGGATGAATTTTCCCGCATCAACTGAAATGATGATAGAATTGACTGAGAATCCGCAAGTCTTTTCAGAGGATTCCCCTCATATGCAGCATATCGAAAAACTCACCATACAGATGTACAGTAACAGTTGTGTCAGTACACGTGTCAATGATGCGAGACGGCATATGTTCACACATGGCCTTAAGTCTATGGAAAACATCCCGCCCACCAAAGCAGCTCTGTATCAACATGTAAAAAGGGTAATTCTTGTGTCATCTTTCATTTGGCATCGTGCTCTGCAGAAACACTTATGTGTGCCAGACCCATCACAGTACGGATGGGAGTGGAATCCACGTCTCAATATTCTGGTCCCATTTTGGACTCACCTAGGAGACGCAAGTGCTGCATGTGCACTGATGCTCCACTGTAGTTGTGCCAAGGCCTGCAAGGGCAATTGCAAATGCTTGAAAGCTGGATTAAGGTGCACACCTTTGTGTAAGTGTGAAGGTGGCTGTTGTAACAATATTGAGTAGTATACTGTCATGTTAGGACCAGTCATCTCCTATTCTGGTATTTTTTTTTCCATTTTCGGCCAGTTAACACATGTCATGTTTCTAGTTGAGTTGATTTTGCTAACAAATGTTCATCCCATGTGGCTTGCTACATTGTCCGGGGTATAGGAATACAGTTTTAGATTTCGGAAAATAGTCTGTTATTTACTGCACAAGACGGTGTTAATTCATGCATAGCATGATACAATATCCCCAACTATTTTGCCTCTGTACAACAGTTGATACCTTCGTTCACCCGTGTGTTCATCTATGGTATCCTTGTCTTTCTCTGGCCATAGGCCACATGTGACTAGTCAGTTCCTACTCCATAGCAAATCAACTTGGAAATCCTTCATCTTGTAGCGCACTCATGTCTCAATGAATCCATACCTGAGTTGATCTAATAAATCTAACGTAAGGTATCAAATTGCCATACCGGATCATATTTCGATAAGTTATTCGCTAAAACATTTCGACCACTCATCGACATCAAAGGTCATGTTTTGGCTCCCAGTGGTGGCTATATCTCTATATCCCTGGTAAAGTAGCATACCATGAGGGATGGGCATTAAGTGTCGGCAACATTAATCCTGACTTGGAACACACCACATCTTAACTGGCCGAAAATGAAGAATACTACTTGTAGTCAAAAAATATTCCTGTACCTCGAATGACTGCAAACATACACTCACCCCTTCTAGTCCCATTTTGCCAATGTTCTATACTGGCAAGATAACATTGTATAATTAACAACGGGAACTAATGCATCCCGAGTTCATTCCAGCACTGCCCTTGCTGGCAGACGTGTCGCTATGGTGTTGAGATTGAACCAGAACTCCTCTAGAAATTTGATAGTTTTATTTTCTTAGAAAATAAATCTATCGAAAATGCCGGAAGTTGAGAATAGACTGTCACTTTAATTGGATTATCAAATGTCCAAGTATCCCCACTGCTGCATACTATCGAGTACCCTTGTTCATGTGTTGACAGGAATCTCTCATACCATGTTCATTTGACCATTGCATTCCCGAGAAACATTCAACACTAATTTATCTACGGACGGACGATCATACTGACAGTCAGACACACAGACGCACACATCGACGGAAATTCTGATCCCATTATCCATTAATCTTCCCCCCAACTTGTTCCAAGGGCTTCACTCCATCATTCACATCAATTACAGCACATGTATGGTGTTAGGTTTGGAGCTTCAGTTGTGCGATCGGCGAAAATAGCTTTTTTTCGATCCGCTTGGCGGCCATTTTGGATTTCGCTGCTAGTGGTGGCTAGAGGATGGTGCCAACTTGTAGCCGATCGATTTTGAAATCTCTGATGCCTACCCTTACATCATGCCAAATTTCAGGAAGGTATCACCAAGTGCACAATTCTAGCGAATTCCTCCCCCGCTATCCGGATGATAACTTTTATTATTTGTTTTCCGATTGGTTCCAAACTTGGTATGTTGTTTAATCACAACAAAATACAGGTCAAGTTCAAATATGGGGTTGGTCCAAACAATTTTCACCCTCACCCCCATCCTTACCCCAACCCTTCAAAAATACAAAACGGGCGTTTATTGTCCCTCTACACGGTGCTTTTGTTTTTCATTTCCATAAAAAAATGATTGTCGTTATCACCAGCCTTTGAACTTATTGCTTTTGTACAGCAACTTATCCCATTTGCACTTTCTGCAGGGTATATTTATGAATTTCCATAAAAAAGAAAAAAAAAAAAAACATTGCCACAAGCAATGACCATCAAACTTAGTCCATTTGTGCATTAACACCTTTCTTTGGCATGTCTCGAAGGGCACATTCATTATCAGGTTGTTTTGAAACTTTGTATGCTTATGCAGGGTGACAAAGATAGGAGCTATTGATTTTCTTTTCATTTCCATCCAAAACTGTTGCTGTTAGCAACAATCTTTGAATTTATTGTATTTGTGTATCAACATTCTTCTTGACATGGCCTACAGGGCACATTTATCTTAGGATTGTTTTTGAACTTGGTGTGCTCATTAGGTGGGACCTCTAGATAAGAGCTATTGATTAGCATTAATTTCTGTGAAAAAAGTTGCCATTTACAATAACCTCTATACTTACTGCATTTGTGAATCAACATTCTTCCTTCATCCAGCCTTACAGTTTACATTTAAAAATGCATGGATTACTCTGACGTTGTGCACACACAATGCTGTTATGTTGAAATTTCACCAAATAACATTGGTACCAGTGATCTTCAATTTTGCCATTTCATTTATAACTTACCAATTTCAAGTTTGTCAAGTTGAGCTATAGTGTCAATGACACTTTCATTTATTAAGACGATTATCTGATTTGGGAGCGACTTTGGTTTCACTGTCCGGGTTTCTTGTGAAAATTAAAACTGGTAGTTTCGACAGTTTTTTCGACATTTTTTCTCTCATTGTCACCACTAATATACCAGGGGAACCTGATTCGAAATGATAATGACGGATGTTTGAGTCCAGTTACAACACATTTCTTTTCCTAATTATATGTGTTGGTGATCAAAGTTAACAACCTTGTGAATAATGCACTACATTCTGCTTTACGTAGCGAAGAAGTTATTACATGTTTAAAGAGGTTTAGCGCATTAACTAACAAGCGTTTTCTGCACTAGACGTGACAGGACTTCTAGTTTTAACTGTACAGTGGAGCCCACTTAATTGGATATCTCTTAACTGAATAGCCCTCTTAATTGAATATAATTTCCCAACACAAAATAATTTACCATACCTCCAGTACAAATTTGATCTGTTGACTGAATATAGGTTATAGAGTAAACTCATGTTAATTGAATAAAAAATCTTGCAACCTGTCGAGAATTTACCCTGACTCTCCCCAGTTTTCCATTGTTTATAGACATTTGGCCTCTGTCAAACAAGATATAATAGAATAGATGCTAAATTTATCTTCAGAACCCAGGAAAGTGACAATCCCTGTAAATTGAATACTCCTGTTAATTGAATAATTTTCATTGGCAAAGTGGCTATTCAATTAACACAGTTCCCCTGTACTATTTTCTTGGTTGACTTGTTAATATAGGTGTAATGTTACAGCTGTTAATGTAGTCGTTGTCAATATTGACTTTTGCCTATTTCAGTTCGAGGATGTCGCCCAGGCAAAACAGTACAGATGACAGAAATAGAAGTCAGAGCATTATGTTTGAAGTCTAGAGAAATCTTCCTGAGTCAACCAATTCTGTTAGAACTTGAAGCACCTTTAAAAATTTGTGGTGAGTTAAGATAAAGAAAATGTTAATTGACCAATTAAATACAGAATGGGAGTGGATTACAGCTAACCCACCACTTGTTCATTTTTAGCTCAACTTGACAAAGTCATGCTGACCTATTGTCATCACTTCTCGTCTGTCGGTGTACGTACGTCCACAATTTCCTTTGGCACACCTCACAGGTCGCATTTATGATCAGATCGCTTTGAAACTTGGTATGCTTGTTTGGGGTAACCTCTAGATGGGAGCTATTGATTTTCTTCTATATCTGCCAATAAATGTTGCTGCTGGCAACGACCTTTGATGAACTTAGTGCAGTTATGCATCAGAATTTCCCTTTGGTACACCTCACAGGTCGCATTTATGATCAAATCACTTTGAAACTTGGTATGCTTGTTTGGGGTGACATCTAGATGGGAGCTATCGATTTTCTCCAATTTACGTAAAAAAATGTTGCCGCGGCCAATGTTACTTAGAACTTAGTTTAGTCAGACCTCAGTATTTCCCTTTGGCACACCCTACAGGGCACATTTATGATCGGATTGCTTTGAAATCTGGCATGCTTGTTTGGAGTGATCTCTAGATGGGAGCTATTGATTTTCTTCCATTTCCATCAAAACATGTTGCCGCCTGCAACGACCTTTGGACTTTGTTTAGTCAGGTATCAATATATTCCTTTGGCATGCCCTACAGGGCACATTTATGATCAGATCGGTTTAAAACTTGGTATGCTTGTTTGGGATGAGCTCTAGATGGGAGCTATCGATTTTCTTCCATTTCCGTCAAAAAAATGTTGCCGCTGGCAACGTTTTTAGAACTTAGTTCAGTCAAACCTTAATATTTCCTTTTGTCACACCCTACAGGGCACATTTATGATCGAATTGTTATGAAACCTGGCATGCTTGTTTGGGGTGACCTCTACATGGGAGCTATTGATTTTCTTCCATTTTCCGTCAAAAAATGTTGCCACTGGCAATGACCTTTGAACTTAGTTTAGTCAGGGATCAACATATTCCTTTGGCACGTCCTACAGGGCACATTTATGATAGGATGGTTTGAAACTTGGTATGTTTGTTTGGGGTTACCTCCAGATGGGAGCTATTGATTTTCTTCCATTTCTGTCAAAAATAGTTGCCATTGGCAATGACCTCTGATGAACTTAGTAAAAACTTAGTGCAGTTAAGCATCATATTTCCATTTGATACACCCGGCAGGGCACATTTATGATTGGATCGCTTGCAAACTTGGTGTGCTTGTGTGGGGTGATATCAACATGGGAGCTGTCGATTTTATTCCATTTCTGTCAATAGATGTAGCCGCTTACCTTTGAACTTAGTTTAGTCAGACCTCAATATTTTCCTTTAACACACCCTTCAGGGCACATTTATAATCGGATCACTTTGACACTTGGTATGTGTGTTCGGGGTGACCTCAAGATGTGAGCTGTTGCTTTTTGGGTCCGATCCAAAATTTAAGTTGGCCGCCAGCCGCCATTTTGTTCCGACGATGCAGAAATTTGTTTTTTGTACAGAACTTCCATATGAAAGCGCTGATTTGAATAACTTTTTGTATGAATGTTTAGTACCATGGAATACATCACATATAATACAGGTTTTTTTCTCGTACGTAAATTATGCAAATTAGACTAACTTTGATGTATTTAGTGTTACTCTCACTGTAAGTGCAAATGCCAATACGGCTCGGACTAGAGGCCGTATTTATAAACCGATCTTTACAAAACTTCTTGGGTACCTTTGGTATCACCGTGGGATGGGAACGAGTGTTTTTGGGTGCGGTCCGAAATTCAAGATGGCCGATGGCAGCCATTTTGTACAAAATTAGGTGCAATCAGATTTTTGCACAGAACTTCCATATGAAAGTGTTGACTTGAATAATTTTGTGTGTGAATGTTTAGTACCATGGGATACATCACATATAATACGGTTTTTTTCTTGTACAGAAATTATGCAAATTAGATTAACTTTGATTTTTTCGGTGCTACTTACACACAGTAAGTGCACATGTCAATACGGCTCGGGCTAGAGGCTGTATTTATCAACCGATCTTCACGAAACTTCTTGGGTACCTTTGTTATCACCTTGGGATGAGAACGAGTGTTTCTGAGTGCGGTCCAAAATTCAAGATGGCTGCCAGTGGCCATTTTGTACCAAAATTAGGTCCAATCAGTTTTTTGTCACAACTTCTTTACAGCTCGTATTTATGAACTGATCTTCACGAAACTTCTTGGGTACCTTTGTTTTCACCTTGGGACAGGAATGAGTGTGTTTTGGGGTGCCTTTGTTATCACTGTGCCAGTCCTTCGCGTGAGACGGGCGCTATTGCACTCACGCTCGCAAGCGCCCGTAATTTAAAAAAGACGAGCGCAAAAAATAGCGCCTGTCCTCTAACAGTTCAACTTCACTTAAATTGCACTCAACTCACAAGCATTGCCACACTTCAAGTCAGAATGGACATCTGTTTTGTTATTGTTCATTGGTTAATGGTAAAACAAAAACAAAATTAAAACTGCTGTTATATCCCCCCCCCCCCCCCCCCCCCCCCCCCCCCCACCTTCATAATCCGCTCTGCAAGAGGTCCGAATCGATATTGTCAGTGAAAACTGAAACATTTCCAGTTTCCTTTGTTCACTGAGCATGCCATTATACATCCCCGTTCATCCAGTAAACGAAACCGAAAGTACAATGCTAATTTAATAAGAATTTGCTTTAAAAATTCTCATAATTATCTTGTACATACGTTTCATTTTCAGATTTCGGGTTTTAATTCTCAATTTAATGAATAAAACAAACAGAAAACCATGTGGTGTTGTTTTCATTTTTTGTACAGGTTACTCTCGAAGCTAGAAATGGACGTAAGTTAAGTATGTCAATCAACACTGCAAACCACCCCCTTGAAAACAGACAAACATAATCTGTTTAAAAATAGCTGTTTTTTTTTTTTTAAATATGTACATTTATTACGAAAAAACAAAATATAGCTTCACACGAAATCAATAAAAAAAAATCATAATATGAAGATCAGATAAAATTTACACAGCGGAATATGAATAACAAAATAGTTGCCTCCCTTGGCAAAATTAAAAAAATTGATTTTACACTGAAAGTCATAACTTCACATGTTGCAGAGCATGATGAAATGATAAATGAGCATGTTTTATTAAACCAATAAGTCATACATCATATCGCTGGTTAAATTGTTATGTAATTCTCAAATACCAGAGTTGTAATTATTTTTTATTTTTAATTACCACTTTCTCATTAATTTCTGAACACCCGTTTTCACAGTGAGTTGTGCACTCTTGAAAGTGGCAGTGTTCTTTCACAATGAGTTGTGCACTGCTCGTAAGTGGCAGTGTTCAATCAGTATCTTTGTGATGATGTTCATCCACTGTGAAAACTATGTTATGGGCGTGTTTCAGACAACTATTGACAGCAGTCTGCACACTTATTTGAAACAAGTCACAGCTTCCAAAACGAGGTCGACAAAAAAATAAACAAGTCAATTTTGCTTGGGATATATAATTTTTTAATAAAGACTTATTACACTGAACACAGACATAATGTATTGCACAAAAGACGAATTTAACAACACAAAAACCTCAACTCCCAAAAATATACAATATTACAGTTCTATTTGATCCCGGGGTAAGTACAGTGTTGCAACAAGTCACCTGTTTTTCCGTTTGATGCCTGTAAATTTGACGTCTCAAACAACTTTCGTCCAATTTGAAACTGAGGGGGGGGGGGGGCTTTGACTTGAGTAGGGCACCGTGGCTCAGAAATCTGAAAAAGCGAGGGGTGGGCTTAATCACGAATATGGGCTTCGACACGGGTGAGTACAGAAGCTGTGTTTAAACACATCTGTCTCAAACATGCATAGTTGTGAAACTTTGGGGAATTTTGCGAGTGCGATTTGCACAAAATCGCACTCGCAACACAATTTGCGAATACTCTTTTTTGCACCCGTAAAATTTACTCACACGAAGGACTGCTGTGCTATGAGAATAAATATTTTGGGGTTCAGTCAGACCCACTCTGGGACTCAAAGATTTCTTTTTAGCTCACCTGAGTGAAGCTCAAGGGGAGCTTTACTAATCACTTTCCGTCCGTCGTCCGTCGTCGTCCGTCGTCGTCGTCGTCCGGCGTTAACTTTACATTATCGACTTCTCCTCCTAAACCACTAGCCCAATTTTATTCAAATGTTGGCTAAATGTTTATTACCTAATGCCAATTCAGATTTGTTCAAATGAAGTTGCCCCTCCTCCTGGGTGGTGCCACGCCCCCAAGGGGCACCAAAATCTTTGTAAATCTTCTTCTCATGAACCAGCAGTAGCAGAGACTTGATATTTGGTGTGCAGCTTCCTTTTGAGGCGTAGACTCAGATTTGTTCAAGAGAAGTTTGTGGGGCTATACTTGGCGTTGTTATGAGAGGGGCAAAATTTTTTGCCCCGCCCAAAATTTCTATTTTCCAAACCGAGAGGCTGATTTGAACCAAATTTTATGTGAGGGCTTATTGGGTCATGAGTACTTGATTTATGCAAAAAAAAATTTTCCCGCAGCCCCGTGGGAACCGCAGCAGCTAAAAATAGAAAAAATTTAAAACGCCCATATCTCCAAAACTGCACGGCACTGAGAATTTTTATTTGGTGTGCAGCTTCCTTAGGACCAACAGAAAGGATTGGTAAAAAAAAATTGCCATCGGTTTTATCATAGGGTACAGTTTCGGGACTTTGAAAAAGTGCTGAGTCAGCACTTTTTAACACTGTAGGCAATGGGAAAAATATTAAAAAATCTTCTTTTCCAGATCCAGCAGGCAGAATCTTTTGATATTTGGTATGCAACATTGTAGGGTGGATCTGATTCAAGTTTGTTCAAATCGGCCCCCTGGGTTCATATTTGGGCTCAGTATAGGAGCCCGATTTCGAACTTAGTGCATTTCAGGCAAATTTCTTAAAAAATCTTCTTCTCCAGATCCAGCAGGCAGAATCTTTTGATATTTGGTATGCAACATTGTGGGGTGGATCTGATTCAAGTTTGTTCAAATCGGCCCCCTGGGTTTATATTTGGGCTCAGTATAGGAGCCCAAATTTGAACTTACTGCATTTCAGGCAAATTTCTTCAAAAATCTTCTTCTCCAGATCCAGCAGGCAGAATCTTTTGATATTTGGTATGCAACATTGTAGGGTGGATCTGATTCAAGTTTGTTCAAATCGACTCCCTAGATTCATATTTGGGCTCATTATAGGAGCTTGAATTCGAATTTAGTGCATTTCAGGCAAATTTCTTCAAAAATCTTCTTCTCCAGATCCAGCAGGCAGAATCTTTTGATATTTGGTATGCAATGTTGCGTGGTAGATCTGATTCAAGTTTGTTCAAATCGGCCCCCTGGATACATATTTGGGCTTACTATAGAAGCCCGAATTCGAACTTAGTGCATTTCAGGCAAATTTCTTAAAAAATCTTCTTCTCCAGATCCAGCAGGCAGAATCTTTTCATATTTGGTAAGCAACATTGTGGGGTGGATCTGATTCAAGATTGTTCAAATCGGCCCCCTGGGTTAATATTTGGGCTCAGTATAGGAGCCCGATTTCGAACTTAGTGCATTTCAAGCAAATTTATTAAAAAATCTTCTTCTCCAGATCCAGCAGGCAAAATCTTTTGATATTTGGTATGCAACATTGTAGGGTGGATCTGATTCAAGTTTGTTCAAATCGGCCCCCTGGGTTCATATTTGGGCTCAGTATAGGAGCCCGATTTCGAACTTAGTGCATTTAGGCAAATTTCTTAAAAAATCTTCTTCTCCAGATCCAGAAGGCAGAATCTTTTGATATTTGGTATGCAACATTGTGGGGTGGATCTGATTCAAGTTTGTTCAAATCGGCTTCCTAGATTCATATTTGGGCTCACTATAGAAGCTCGAATTTGAACTTAGTGCATTTCATGCAAATTTCTTAAAAAATCTTCTTCTCCAGATCCAGCAGGCAGAATCTTTTCATATTTGGTAAGCAACATTGTGGGGTGGATCTGATTCAAGTTTGTTCAAATCGGCCCCCTGGGTTTATATTTGGGCTCAGTATAGGAGCCCAAATTTGAACTTAGTGCATTTCAAGCAAATTTATTAAAAAATCTTCTTCTCCAGATCCAGCAGGCAGAATCTTTTGATATTTGGTATGCAACATTGTGGGGTGGATCTGATTCAAGTTTGTTCAAATCGGCTTCCTAGATTCATATTTGGGCTCACTATAGAAGCTCGAATTCGAACTTAGTGCATTTCAGGCAAATTTCTTAAAAAATTTTCTTCTCCAGATCCAGCAGGCAGAATCTTTTGATATTTGGTATGCAACATTGTGGGATGGATCTGATGCAAATTTGTTTAAATCGGCTCCCTAGATTCATATTTGAGCTTACTATAGAAGCTCGAATTCGAACTTAGTGCATTTCAGGCAAATTTCTTAAAAAATCATCTTCTCCAGATCCAGCAGGCAGAATCTTTTGATATTTGGTATGCAACATTGCGGGGTGGATCTGATTCAAGTTTGTTCAAATCGGCCCCCTGGATTCATATTTGGGCTCACTATAGAAGCTCGAATTCAAACTTAGTGCATTTCAGGCAAATTTCTTCAAAAATCTTCTTCTCCAGATCCAGCAGGCAGAATCTTTTGATATTTGGTATGCAACATTGCGGGGTGGATCTGATTCAAGTTTGTTCAAATCGGCCCCCTGGATTCATATTTGGGCTTAATATAGAAGCCTGAATTCGGACTTAGTGCATTTCGGGCAAATTTATTAAAAAATCTTCTTCTCCAGATCCAGCAGGCAGAATCTTTTGATATTTGGTATGCAACATTGTGGGGTGGATCTGATTCAAGTTTGTTCAAATCGGCTTCCTAGATTCATATTTGGGCTCACTATAGAAGCTCGAATTCGAACTTAGTGCATTTCAGGCAAATTTCTTAAACAATCATCTTCTCCAGATCCAGCAGGCAGAATCTTTTGATATTTGGTATGCAACATTGCGGGGTGGATCTGATTCAAGTTTGTTCAAATCGGCCCCCTGGATTCATATTTGGGCTTAATATAGAAGCCCGAATTCGCACTTAGTGCATTTCAGGCAAATTTCTTCAAAAATCTTCTTCTCCAGATCCAGCAGGCAGAATCTTTTCATATTTGGTATGCAACATTGCGGGGTGGATCTGATTCAAGTTTGTTCAAATCGGCCCCCTGGATTCATATTTGGGCTTAATATAGAAGCTCGAATTCGAACTTAGTGCATTTCAGGCAAATTTCTTAAAAAATCTTCTTCTCCAGATCCAGCTTCAGAATCTCTTCATATTTGGTAAGCAACATTGTGGGGTGGATCTGATTCAAGTTTGTTCAAATCGGCCCCCTGGGTTTATATTTGGGCTCCATATAGGAGCCCAAATTTTAACTTAGTGCATTTCAGGCAAATTTCTTAAAAAATCTTCTCCAGATCCAGCAGGCAGAATCTTTTGATATTTGGTATGCAACATTGTAGGGTGGATCTCATTGTGATTCATGAACGTATTTATTTGTAAAGTTGATAGAATCTTAGACAAAA
The DNA here is from genome assembly GCA_031216915.1 of Pictodentalium vernedei. NCBI lineage: Eukaryota > Metazoa > Mollusca > Scaphopoda > Dentaliida > Dentaliidae > Pictodentalium > Pictodentalium vernedei. The sequence goes on from CM062292.1 coordinate 158,254,092, forward strand.
TTTGCAGAAAAGATCTACTATAGAAGGGGTGGTATCCAGGGTGAACCGTTTACCCAAATCTAGCAGTACTAATGCATTATTCACACAAATCTTCGTTCAAATTTTATGACCCCTCATTGGAACACACGCATTCAGCTCATTCCAACAAAGGTCATATGCCATGTTTTCGAGACAAAGGAATAAAAATTTTAGTTATTCATGAAATTTTTAGGCAACTGTTGTCTGTTATTCACATTGCTTGATGAAATTTCAGTACTTTTAGAAGTTACCTCAGTAATCAAGGGTTAATTCCCCTTAATTAAATGTCGCCTCTAAAAAACAACCACTTTGCATATCTTACCTTTTTACCAGCATAACTGCCAAAACTTGTCAGCATTCTTCGCAAAAATCGCTATTCAAATTTTAATTTTTGTCTCTTAAACATACATGTACTTATCGCTTGTAAATACCCCATTGGAATGAGCTTTTTGAGCTCATTCCAATGAGAGGTCGCACACCATGCTTTTTGAGTCAAAAAAGGAATTTTTTTAGTTATTCCAGAATTTCATACGTAAAACACAGCTTTATGACTTCACATTAAAATGAGCTCTCTAAGCTTGTTCCAATCAACATTCACGCACTATGTCTTTCACACAAAAAATAAAATTTTCCATTTATTCAGGAATTTTGTTTGCAAGAACACTCTTACCCCCCCCCCCCCCCCACACACACACACACACAAACACACACACACACACAAACACAGACACACACATCTAAAAGTTCGTCAGCAAAAAAACAGTTACTTCAATTTTTAAATGCATTATAGGAACAACTTGCCTAATCAAATTTAAATACTTTTGCATCATTCTGTATCTAGAACAAACCATTTACCATATCTTTACGCAAAATTCTCCAGCATCATTCACAAAAAAACACCATTATTTATATATTCACATTTCTGTCTCAAAAATATACCTGATCTTCCCATACCCCTATTGGAATAAGCTGTTTGAGCTTGTTCCAATGATGATAAAAAAAAATAAAATTTGTGAAAATTTTTGTTTTCTTGCATGCAAATATATACATGTAGCACATGGAAGATATCCACAGTTGGGGAGAGATGTCCAAGGCTATCTCTTCACATTCCTTGTTTGTGCTTCATGCTAAACCAGTTTGTCTGCAGAGATAAATTTGCTTTATTAAAAATCATTGGAGATTAGCCACACACCAATGATTTTAAATAAAACTAATTTTAGGTAACAAATGTTGAACTTCAAACAAAATCTATCACTCAACCAGTTAATGTTGATGAGGCATGACATGGTGAAGGTGACCTAAAATACTTCTTAGAGTCACTTTGTCAGGTGAGCGATTAAGGCCACGTGGGGCCTCTTGTCTATTTAGCATCTGACTGTCACCCACCTTTACAATACTTTACCTATACATTTGTTACAGGCTACTGCCAGTATTTATGTGCATACCGTTACAATACTTTATATGTACATTTGTTATCAGGTCATTACCTAGATGTTTGTCATTGCTGTGTCACATACTATACATGTACATGTCTTGACAAGTTGAACTACAGTGTCATTGACACTTTCATTTTCATTTCCATAAAAAAATTATTGTCGTTATCACCAGCCTTTGAACTTACAGCATTTGTACACATCAACTTATTCCTTTTGCACTCTCTGCAGGGAATTTTTATGAATTTCCATAAAAAAACCCCAAAACATTGTCACAAGCAATGACCTTCAAACTTAGAGCATATGTGCATTAACATCTTCCTTTGGCATGCCTCAGAGGGCACATTCATTATCAGGTTGTTTTGAAACTTCATATGCTTATGCAGGGTGACAAAGATAGGAGCTAATGATTTTCTTTTCATTTCCATCAAAAACTGTTGCTGTTAGCAACAATCTTTGAATTTATTGCATTTGTGCATCAACATTCTTCTTTGACATGGCCCACAGGCCACATTTATCATAGAATTGTTTTTGAACTTGGTGTGCTCTTTAGGCAAGGCCTTTCAATGAGAGCTATTGATTAGCATTCATTTCTGAAAAAAGTTGCCATTTACAGTAACCTCTGAACATGCTGCATTAGTGTATCAACATTCTTCCTTCAGCCAGTCTTACAGTTTACATTTAAAAATGCATGGATTACTCAGACGTTGTGCACACACAATGCTGTTATGTTGAAATTTCACCAAATAAGATTGGTACCAATGATCTTCAAGTTTGCCATTTCATTTATAACTTACCAAGTTCAAGTTTGTCAGATTGAGCTACAGTGTCAATGACACTTTCATTTTATTGCTGCAGTTATTTTCAATTCTCCCCAAAAGACACTAGAAACACTGTTATTCTTCAAAGGTGTCTTGCCGACTTTGTTGTCTCGGATCAACTACTTTAACATACAACCAAGAATTGCTGCAAACAGTAGTCAGATTTCCAGTATAGTTTGTACTGAAGTTTTTAATAACTTCAGAGGCAGTCTTTCGATTTTGTAAAATGCAGGTGCGTCAAGTGTGGCGCGGGCCATTTCTAATTTGCACGTGCCATTTTCCCGACTTAAGAAACGCTTAGCTGTTGTGAACAAGTTATGGAAACGGCAATGTTTTAATAGAATACAGTGTGTGTATGATAGTGGCAGACCGTCTATCGTACACACGCTGTTTTCTATTAAAAAACATCCCCGTTTTCATAGCGAAGTTAAGTCATGTTTGTTGGGGTCATAACAATAAAATAAAGATCATATAGTAGACATATATTCACAATACCTGTTCATTATTTTAAACATTCTTTTTCAAAAAATAAATCTGTAAACTAAACTGAAATGCACTCACAGAATCGAAAGTAGAATACATAGTTTGAATAAGGAAAAACCAGAACCGGGAACATATCGAAAGTAGAATACATAGTGTGAACAAGGAAAAACTGGAACCTGGCACAGTAACTGGAATAATAAGGAATTGTCAGTCACTCGCAGAATCGGAGTCGGAAAAACTCAGTATCAGACTTGGAGGAATCGTCGAGGTCCTCATTGGTTGATTTTTAGCTCAACTTTGGCAAAGCCAAATTTGAGCTTATGCCATGGCCCGTCGTCCGTTTGGCCGTCTGTCCGTCTGTCCATCAACAATTGGATACGGCTCGGGCTAGAGGCCGTATTTATGAACCGATCTTTACGAAACTTCTGGGTACCTTTGTTATGACGGGTACCTTTGTTATGACCATGGGACGAGAACGAGTGTTTTTGAGTGCGGTCTGAAATTCAAGATGGCTGCCAGCCGCCATTTTGTACCGACGATGCAGAAATCTGTTTTTTGTACAGAACTTCCATATGAAAGCTCTGATTTGAATAATTTTTAGTATGAATGTTTAGTACCATGGGATACATCACATATAATACGGTTTTTCTTCTTGTGCGTAAATTATGCAAATTAGACTAACTTTGATGGTTTTTGGTGTTACTTTCAGCACTGTAAGTGCAAATGCCAATACGGCTCGGGCTAGAGGCCGTATTTATGAACCGATCTTTACGAAACTCCTTGGGTACCTTTGTTATCACCGTGGGATGAGAACGAGTGTTTTGGGGGTCCGGTCCGAAATTCAAGATGGCCGATGGCAGCCATTTTGTACAAAATTTGGTGCAATCAGATTTTTGCACAGAACTTCCATATGAAAGCGCTGATTTGAATAATTTTTTGTGTGAATGTTTAGTACCATGGGATACATCACATATAATACGGGTTTTTTTCTCGTGCAGAAATTATGCTAATTAGATAAACTTTGATTTTTTCAGTGCTACTTAAACACAGTAAGTACACATGTCAATACGGTTCGGGCTAGAGTCTGTATTTATGAACCGATCTTCATGAAACGTCTTGGGTATCTTTGTTATCACCTTGGGACGAGAGCGAGTGTTTCTGGGTCGGTCCAAAATTCAAGATGGCTGCCAGTGGCCATTTTGTACCGAAATTAGGTCTAATCAGTTTTTTGTACACAACTTCTATACGGCTCAGGCTAGAGGCCGTATTTATGAACCGATCTTTACAAAACTTCTTGGGTACCTTTATTATCACCGTGGGATGAGAACGAGTGTTTTTGGGTGTGGTCCGAAATTCAAGATGACCACCAGCAGCCATTTTGTACCAAAATTAGTGCAATCAGTCTTTTGTACAGAACTTCTGTATGAAAGTTCTGATTTGAATAAATTTTTGTATGAATGTTTAGTAACATGGAATACATCACATATAGTACAGGTTTTTTTCTCGTGCAGAAATTATGCAAATTAGATGAACTTTGATTTATTCAGTGCTACTTGTACACAGTAAGTGCACATGTCAATACGGCTCGGGCTAGAGGTTGTATTTATGAACCAATCTTCACAAAACTTCTTGGGCACCTTTGTTATCATCTTGGGATGAGAACGAGTGTTTCTGGGTGCGGTCCAAAATTCAAGATGGCTGCCAGTGGCCATTTTGTACCGAAATTAGGTCCAATCAGTTTTTTGTCACAACTTCTACACAGCTCATATCTGTGAACTGATCTTCACGAAACTTCTTGGGTACCTTTGTTTTCACCTTGGGACAGGAATGAGTGTGTTTTGAGGTGCCTTTGTTATCACTGTGCTATGAGAACAAATATTTTGGGGTTCAGTCAGACCCACTCTGGGACTCAAAGATTATTTTTCTAGTTTAGTATCTGACTGTCACCCACCTTTACAATACTTTACCTATACATTTGTTACAGGCAACGGTCAGTATTTATGTACAGACCGTTACAATACTTTATATGTACCTTTGTTATCAGGTCATTACCTAGATGTTTGTCGTTGCTGTGTCACATACTATACATGTACATGTCTTTGTCTTGACAAGTTGAGCTACAGTGTCATTGACACTTTCATTTCTTGAGTCTTTTGCTCAGACATAAGTAATCACCCTGTTCAGGCCCAATAGATTCAAGTTTGTGTTTTCGCCGAGTTGATAGATACTTATCAACAGCTGTTTGCAGAAATGATTCCTTCTCTGTCTGCATCCACACTAGGTCAATAACTCGAATGATTAACAAGTTTACCATTGTACTGTGTTTCATTCTGAGCCGGCAATCTGAAAGCATAGCTGTAAGGTGGCTAAAGCCACACACGGTGATGCTATTGCTTACTGCAATTGACATAATTATTTCAGCGACTTTGCAGATATTGGGGAATTGATCTCTCCGAAAAACCATGAGTTTCTGCCACAGTTCTCGACATTTCATCTTTGGATTATAATGTTTGACTGTAAATCTTACATCTTTCCACTCCGTTTTAATCTGCTCTGCATCAAAATCGAATCCAGTGAATTCAAGCGGGCTTTTGAAATGATGAGCGACATTCATAATTGAGTCAAGCTCACTCTCGATTTCCAACTGCCAATTTGCGGGATCTACCCACATCATGTCTCTAAAAATCGAATTGCTTTTGAATGAATCAAAGCTGTTATTCAAACATGCCTGAATTTTATCGACAGCTGACTCAGCTAAGCTCGAGGTTTCACTTAGAAATGTTTCAAACATCGTTTTTGAACACTTAGGCCATCAAATATCTGGGTAACATACTCCCATTTGTCCATCTTGTGTTTCATTGTTCCACGTTTTGGCATTGTAACCTCCACCAAAACACTTTCAAGCTGATAGTGTTGCAATTTTATGCCAGGCTTTTCAGTTAATTTTCCAAGGTCTGTACAATCTGCATGCAGTCCAGATAAGGAATCCTGTGTTTTCATTACCGATGGCAGTATATCGAATGCTAGAATATCTTGCTTTTCAAATACAAGTGACAAGATTGACAAGATGGTCAGAATTCTGTTGTACAGACAACAAACAATAAGAAATATAACATTCTGTAGTTTCTTTAAAAACCCAGGCAATTTAGCACTTGTGTTCTTATCGTCAGGGTCTGCAATGGTGTTTTCAATAACCTTTATCAAAACAACCCAGTTGTTCAACAAATGTGAACTTGCCTTTTTGTGGTGATTCACAAATCCTGTAGATGTCACCTTTGGGAAGTTATACACTGTCACACCCAACACGCGTGCTGTTTTGTGAAGAGCCGACTAAACTTCCCTGGCTGTTTGAAAAATTTATATAGTATCCTCAAAAAGTCTTCAACTTCCTTAAATTGTTTCTGCTTTAAGAGAGAATCTTTTATGGCCAGTCCAAGTTTGTGCGCTACACAATGGATGCTTATTAGCCATGGTCGGTCGTCATTTTTCATTCTCACCATAAGACCCAAACGCTCACCAAAATTAACTGCTGTGCCATCTGATGTTGCAGAAGCTTGCGTGAATCGGTATCTCTTGTGCGATAGTTATACCACCCACTTGAAAAGTGGGTGGTATATAGCATTCATGGTGTCCGTACTTCCGTACTTACGTACGTCCGTACTTCCGTACGTCCGTACGTCCGTGACGCTTTGGGGGTACACATCTGCTATCCGCTACTCCTCTTAAACCAGTGGGTGGATTTCATTGAAACTTACAGGCATTCTTTTCTATACATTATAGATGTGCACCTCCTATTTTGCTTTCAGGTATTTTTATTTTTTACTCTTTCCCAAAGGGCGAAATGAACTTAGCCAAATTGTTGTGATGCTTTAGGGGGGTACACTCCTGCTATCCGCTACTCCTCTTATACCAGTGGGCGAATTTCATTGAAACTCTCAGACATTCTTTTATATACATTATAGATGTGCACCTTCTATTCTGCTTTCAGGTATTTTTATTTTTTTTTTTGGGGGGGGGGGGGGGGGGGTTGTCAGTGTTTGTGCTCTCTACATTAAACACACTTTTACTGTTGTAAAATGTTTCTTGGTGGGAGTGGGTGGTATCATTTAGTGAGCAGTGCTCACAGTTTTTCTAGTTTTATTTTGTTCTTGAATATCATCAATCGCAGTTTTGAGATTAGAAGCATTTGCATTACCAGAAGAATCGATGCCCTGAAGTGCCAGGATATAATAATTAGGAATCCCATCAACAACTGCCCTAGCCAGCACTAGTTCCTTCTCAAAAGCGGTCTTCCGTGCTTGGGATCCATCAGTCAATAGTGAAAACGCATTAACACTACAAAGAATCGCCACGAGTTTCTTGCGTATGGCATCTGCTATAAATGTCAGAATGTCTCTAACTCTGTCGGAGTTGCACGCTCCTTGAATAATGTTCACACCATTCGCCTTCTGAACCTTTACCATTGTCTCAAAAGATGAAAGCGGTTGCTGTCCACTGCGAGAAGATACGCTGTGCGAAATATCTTGAGATAGGCATCTTTGGATTGATGTTCTAATGCAAAGTTAATCTTTTGTTGAGAAACTCCGGCAGCTGGTTTGGAAAAGCTAGTACTAGGTGTCTCAACAACAGCATCCTTTACATCTTGTGATAAGTTTATTGGGGAGTCTGCACATTGCTTTTCAAGTTTTATTCTAATATCATGTGCATTAGATGCTAAGTGTCGACATACAGTGTGCTTAGAAACAAAGTTTGTTCCTTGCTCATATTTGTCAGCTTCTTTAATAGCCTGCCCCGGAGCTTGTCAGATTTTTGAATCTCTGCTATGTGCTTGGCACACGTCTTACACCAAATGTTGGTAACTATATCATTCCCTTTCTTGTCCTTGGATGTTTTATAACCAATGACATTTTCGACATTCCAATTGCGAAATGTTGACAACTGCACATCTTTGCGTGATGTTGGCTGTTTTGTATCCTCAGGATTGCTATCATACTGAGACATTTTATTTTAACCTGTTAAATAACTCTGCGACAGTGAACTGAGCATTTACTGCAGTACCGGTACGTCTACAGTTTTTCTGATGAATCAGTTTCATCATGTTTAAATTGGGACGCTCTGTGGCATTACAGTTGATGTGTCAGCTTGTTTGAAGTTGTGACATAGTTTCCAAAATTCTTTTGAAAGTGAAACCAACATCGCGACTTTACCATATAATTGTATATTACTGCATAAGGCCATGCTCATGTGCTATCGATGCTTGATGAGCATTAAACCCACTTGTGTTAAGGTAATTCAAACATTCAAATAGGCGATCATATAGCGTGCTGCTTTTTGCCAAGGTGCGGCATTAGTGGTGCGAAGCTTTTCAAAATTGCGTGTGTAATGGTGTACAAGAGCGATGAAGCAGGTCAAAATCGAAAGACTTTGTTCAGAGGTGGTGAAGACTCTCCTTGAAATCACTGCTGAGGCACTAGACTCATAAGCTGTGGTGTTGTAAAAGTCGAGGAAATTGCCAAGGTCCATTTGCAGGCCTTCGAATTTGAAGAACATTGGTATGCAGAAAAATGCAGTTCTGGGAATAAGCAAATCCTGTTCCACTGATCAAATAAAACTGTGGTATCATTGCCAGGGGTGAGCTTTCTCTACACTGGACATCATAGGTATAAACGATAGGCTAAACATGACATTATATTTGTGTTGCAGTGCTGATGAAGCTGTAGATGCTGAAAGTGACATTAAAAACAAATAAGTAGTAAATTAATTTTGTTAAATAACTAAAACACCCATAAAAACTGCCGATAAGATCACCGATCCAATGTCGGGTTGTGACAGCACAAAAGTGGGATTAATCGTTATCAGCTTATCGTCGAGAAACCAGTTGTTTACGATTTACTCTGTGAAGGGTCACTTGACCGTTCATCTCATGGGTCCAAAATCACTGTGACCTTGACCCTTCGAGTCCACAATAAATAGGGGTCTTCCACTTACCTAGGACAACCTACCTATGAAGTTTCATGAATATGGGTCGAACCATTATCAAGTTATCATCTCGAAACCAATTGTTTACGATTTACTATGTTCAGGGTCACTGTGATCTTGACCGTTCATCTCGCAGGGTCCAAAATAAATAGGATTCTTCATCTCACCAAGGCCAACCTATATGTGAAGTTTCACGTATGATGCAGTGCTTACAATAAGAAAAATTTTCGAGGCCTAAAAAAAGGTGTCGAGTTTTGAAGGTCGAAGCCTACACATGGCTGATAAGAAGGCTCTGAGTTTTGAAGGTCGTGGCCTACTTGGGACTGATTTATAGTTGACCTGGTAAAACTGAAGACTACCATGCTAAGTTAGGAATGCTATGCTAATAATATTATATACAAGCATACTCTGGCTGACATGTTCTTTTGAAGATCTAATGATTAGATCTTCAAAGGAACGTGTCAGCCAGAGTATGATTTGTAGTAATCTCTGCTCAATGTCCAGAAAACAGTTGGAAATACTGTACATGTATTGACTGTGATTTAACTAAGACTGAGAGTGGCAAACCTTTTCTCAAATTTATTTTCAGTATCTGATACTTGTAAATGTTGAAGGCAGGTACACACTGTGACACTAGACTCATTTAACCAATGAATATTTATTGGAAGCTTTCAACAATAAACATAAATTAAAATTTTTTGGGAACTTTGTAAAAATAAACTTTTTTGAAAATAAAACTAGTTATGAGTTCTGATCCCTGAACTTTAGCGTACAGCTACTAAACATTACTTTGCACATAAGTCTTGAAGTGGGAATAAAAAATACTTGAGTCATTATCACTTATTATAGTCACCTGAGTTTCGAAAGAAGCAAAAAATAATCATTGACACTGAGATCATCAGATCATGAGTTCACCTGTCTCGTAATCTGATTATCTCTGTCAATCAACATCAAGGTGAAGCATTAGTCAGAATCATCTGATAGACATAGTTCTGAGTCACTGCCAATTTGAATTCACTGCCAATTTGAATTTCACTATCTTCTTCATAAGACTGAGAGTCCTCTGACCCTGAAGCATAGCTCAATTTACTACTGTCATCATGAGATGGAATCTTATGTTGTAGTTCTTCATCTAGTATGAAGAGTCTTCTGGTTCTCGTCTTTTTGGGTATGATCCCAGCAGACTCTCCATCAAAGTCTACCTTTCCCCACTTCCGTTTTCGGCGTTTTGTAATAGACAAGTATTTCTCAACTGCAGAGTTCAAAATTTCGGACAGTTCTCACAAACACCAGTTCTTTCTGAGAACCTGTCTTTTTGGGCTCGCTTCCATCTGTCAGAATTGCGAAAGTCCCCTCTGTACACAATAATACAGCTATTCTCTCTCGAATAGCATCAGCTATGTATGAACTAAACTCCCTTGCATTTCTTCCGTCCTCAATATTCTTGCCTTCAACTAACTTTGCACCTGAATCCTTCATACACTCGACAAGAACTTTTGAAAGGTATTCTCTCATTAATTAATCTGTATGCTGCCTTAAAGAGTACTAAATAACATTCTTTTGTGTATGTGTCAAAACATTTGTTTATTTTGGGTTGGGTTGAGGGCCCAGCTTGACAGTCAGCTGACTGTTCTGATGGATCAATTTTCTTAGCTGCAATGGCACGTTTGTGTATATCTGACTCGAAGTGTCTCAGCAGATGACGTTTTACTTTTACTCCCTGTTATCCCATCTATAAATTTCATAGCCGACTCCTTTACCTTTCCAGTCGGCAATGTCCTTTTTACAAACTCGGCATGTGTTTTACATAATTTGCACGTAACTCGTTCTAAAAACACTTTCCTGTCGCTTTCTCTGGTAGATACTTCGAACTGGTCCGAAAAAGTGAACCGCTTGAGCGTTGAAAACAAAATTGTTTTTGAACAGTCAAAAGACATGTTTTCAAATTCTACTTTCACTTTCGTTATAAGATAATTTCCGCTACAGATGGTGCTCATGGAAAACTGACTGGGTGATAGCCGGTGCGCATTAAAATGATGAAGAAAACATTCTGATGGTCCAGTGTTTGGAGTTCCCAAAGTTTTGTTCATGATTCTCAGCAGAAATTTATTGGTATCGGGACAGCTCGCACCCAGTCCATGTCAACTTGTACCAACCACTCAGGCCGTACCCAAAATTAAAGCGCAACTCCAATCGCTGGTAGTTTTTTAGCACCGCCAGTAGCGGAAATTAGGTCATAAGTATAAACAAGAGTGAAACAAGAGAATGTGAAAATATGTCCTTCAACTCATCGAAGACAATCTTATTTTGACATGTAAACAACCTACTTTTTGGGATGGGATTTGTGTATTCATGAACGAAAATGAAGGTAAAGTGTTTTTTTGGAATGGGTGGCTATTATTATTATAAATAAAGTGCAAAACTCTTCAAAATAACTCAAATGTTTTAAAACTGGACATTGAAATTGTCACGGCCGATTAAAAGACCCTGAGAATCCTGGTCTCGGGGCTGATCTCGTAGCCGGGGCCGATTGGCAGCGACTTATTGCAAGCACTGATGTTGGGTGAACCATTGTCAAGTTATCATCCGGAAACCAATTGCTTATAGTTTAGTATGTTCAAGGTCACAGTGACCTTGACCATTTACCTAGCGAATCCAATATAGATAGGGTTCTTCCTCTCACCAAGGCCAACCAACTTATGAAGTTTCATGAATGTGGGTTGAACCATTGTCAAATCATCATCTGGAAACCAATAGCTTACAATTCACTATATTCAAGCTCACTGTGACCTTGACCTTTAAAGTCCAATTTTTTTTAGGGTTCTTCCTCTCACCACTGAAGTTTCATGGATGTTGGTCAAACCATTGTCAAGTTATCATCCGGAAACATATTGTTCTGGTTATTATGTTCAGGGTCACAGTGACCTTGACCTTTCACCTACCAAGTCCAAAATAAGTAGGGTTCTTCCTCTCACCAAAGCCAGCTTACATATGCGGTTTCATGAATGTGGGTTCAACCATAGCCAAGCTGTCATCCGGAAACCAATTGTTTACAATTTAGTATGCTCAAGGTCACTGTGACCTTGACTGCTGACCTGGCGAGTCCCGAATAAATAGGGTTCTTCCTCTCGCTGAGGCCAACCTACCTGTGAAGTTTCATGAATGTGGGTCAAACCATTATCAAGTTATCGTCCAGAAACCAATTGTTTTAATTACTATGTTCAGGGTCACTGTCACCTTGACCTTTCACCTAGCACATCCAAAATAAATAGGGTTCTTCCTCCCACTGAGGCCAACCTACCTATGAATTTTTATGAGTGTGGGTCGAACCATTATCGTTATCGTCCAGAAACCAATTGTTTATGCTGTCCCGCCCAACTGCCCGCCCGCCATTCATCAAACTATAAGTCGAGTTTGACTTCATTAACGATAGACTAAACAAGTTTTTAGCTCGCCTGACTTTCAGTCGGGGGAGCAATAGTGCTCTCTCACCATCCGTACGTCGTCCATGAACATGGTGTTTGCCTCTCCTCCAAAACTGCAGAACCAATTTAATTGAAATTTGAGATAATAGTTTGTTATGACATCGCATTTTGATTTTGTTCATATCAGGTTGCCTCGCCCCTCGGTAGGACCACGGCCAAAAAGTGTGCTTAAATCTTAAAAAATCTTCTCATGAACCAGCAGTAGCAGAGACTTGATATTTGGTGTGCAGCTTCCTTTTGAGGTGTAGACTCCGATTTGTTCAAGAGAAGTTCGAGCAGCTATATTTGCGTTCGTTATGGGAGGGGCAAGAATTTTTGCCAAGCCCAAAATTTCTTTTTTCCAAACCGAGAGGCTGATTTAAACCAAATTTGATATGAGGGCTTATTGGGTCATAAGTACTTAATTTATGCCCAAAAATGTTTCCTGTTACCCCATGGCAACCACAGATGCTAAAAATAGAATAAAACGCCCATATCTTCAAAACTACATGACACTGAGAATTGTTATTTGGTGTGAAGCTTCCTTAGGACCAACAGAATGGAATGGTAAAACAAAATTGCTATCGGTTTTATCATGGGGTACTGTTTTGGGGACTTTTGAAAAAGTGCTGAGTCAGCATTTTTTAACACTGCGGGTAATGGGAAAAACATTTAAGACTACTTTTCTCTCAAACCACTGCTCCAAAAGCTTTCAAATTTCACATATAACATCTTTGGAAGATTGTTTCACACATTTATTGAAATCAAATCCCTGGATCCATATTTGGGCTCTCTATGGGGGCCCAAATGTTTAAATTAGTGCAGTATGAGGAATATTCTTTAAAAATATTCCTTCTTCAGATCTACCTATCGGAATCTTTTGACATTTGGTATGCAGCATTCGTAGGGGGGTGGGGAAGGGGAGGGGAGTGATTCAAGCTTGTTCAAGCCATTTCCCTGGGTTCATATTTGGGCTCACTGTGGGAGCCCAAATTGTAACTTAGTTCAAAATGAGGAATTTTCTTTGAAAATCTTCTTCAGATCCAGCAGTCAGAATGTTTTGATATTTGGTATGCAGCATCCTTAAGGGGGTGAGATTCAAGTTTGTTGAAGCGAAGTCCCTGAGTTTATATTTAGGCTCCCAGTGGGAGCCCGAATTATAACTTAGTTCAATATGAGGAATTTTTCTTTAAAAATCGTCTTCAGTTTCAGCAGTTGGAATGTTTTGATATTTGGTATGCAGCATCCTTAGGGGGGTGAGATTCAAGTTTGTTCAAGCCATGTCCCTAGGTCCATATTTGGGCTCACTGTGGGAGCCCGAATGATAACTTAGTTCGAAATGAGGAAGTTTCTTTAAAAATCTTCTTCTTCAGATCCAGCAGTTGGAATGTTTTGATATTTGATATGAAGAATCCTTAGGGGGTGAGATTCAAGTTTGTTCAAGCCATGTCCCTAGGTCTATATTTGGACTCACTGTGGGAGCTCAAATTGTAATGTAGTTCAAAATGAGGAATTTTCTTAAAAAATCTTCTTCTTCAGATCCAGCAGTCGGAATGTTTTGATATTTGGTGTGCAGCATCCTTAGGGGGTGAGATTCAAGTTTGTTCAAACCAAGTCCCTGGGTTCATATTTGGGCTCACTGTGGGAGCCTGAATTAAAACTTAGTTCAAAATGAGGAATTTTCTTTAAAAGTCGGCTTATTCAGATCCAGCAGTTGGAATGCTTTGATATTTGGTATGCAACATCCTTAGGGGGGTAAGATTCAAGTTAGTTCAAGCAAAGTCCCTGGGTTGATATTTAGGCTCCCTATGTGAGCCCTAATTATAACTTAGTTCAATATGAGGAATATTCTTCAAAAATCATCTTCTTCCCATCCACCATTCAGAATCTTTTGATATTTGGTATACAGCATCCCACTGGCGGTGAGATTCAAATTTGTTAAAGCCAAGTCCCTGGGTTCATATTTGGGCTCACTGTGGACGCCTGAATTATTACTTAGTTCAGTATGAGGAATATTCTTTAAAAATCATTTTAGATCCACTGTTCAAAATCTTTGGTATAAGCTTTTCTTAGGAGGGGCAGATGCAACTTGTTGAAATCAATTCCCTGGGTTGATATTTAGGCTACCATGTCAGGTAAGCGCCCTCAGGCCTCCTGGGGCCTCTTGTTATACTCTTGTCCATAAGCTTTTCTCCATGTAAATTATGACAATAATGAGGCATGCTAGAGTAACTACTCGGTGTTCCTGCTGTGCCTTGAATTCAAGTCAATTTGACTGAGGGTTCGTTGTTGAAGGCCTTGAAATCCTGGAAAATATGTCTGGAGATCTTGAAAAGCCTTGAATATTAATGAATAAAAATGTAAATGAAACTAAAAAGTTTTATTTGCCATAGGTTATGAGAGCATAGTCCTAACTGGGACCCTCTCCTTTCTACCCCCTCCTCCTTCATAAGTAACAATATGAGAGTCCAAATTAGTACTAGGGAAGGTGAAGGACTTAAATTCCACCAAGTTCACACCGTTAATTGGTATCCCCAAATTACAGGAATGTCCACAAAGTAGAGTGGAGAAGACATAGTAGTCTATTGTTTTGTTATGCCCCTGACTTGAATGAAAAGCCCATCTGTTCGTCCATCTATACAAATATTTTCCCTTGTATCTCAGCCACTGCTACTCTTATTTGAATGATATTTGGTGTTGTGATAGAGCATCATGGGGAAATGATACCTGTTTAGCGTGAGTTTCTTCCACACATTTTTAGTTATGGTCCTTTTTCACTCTTATGGCTTAGAAAATGTTTTGCGGGTCGGAGACATTGGCACATGCTTTGCATTGCCCTTCGTTTTTTATGCACTTCTGTCAAATTTTGTAAAAAAAATGATATTTTAATACATTCTTGCTACATTTTGACTTCATATCAAGCGACATTGCAGTTGTTTCTAGGCAACTTTTGGCTACCTATAAAGGCAACCAGGACTTGCATAGAAACAACTGCCAAGGTACAATGTACTTATAATGTAACTTCTAGTTTACCCAACCAAAATCTTCGTACTAGAGCACATATTCTGTCACAGTAAAAAGTGATCAAAGTTGGAATTAGGCTACACAGGGTTAAAAGATATGCAAAGCAGCCCGAGAAGTAAAAGAAATGATATTTCTGCTAATCAGTATAACAAAAAAAAGTTTTTCCAATGTGTCTGAAGCCCAACTGACTTGGCAAGTTGTTATGTCTCCAAATTAGTCTCTAAAGGCCTGAGATAGGGCCTTAAAAATCCTGTATTGCAGGACCTTGAAGATGTCGAGAAGCGAGCCTTTAAATAAGCAATCTGTTATTTGCAGAATGAGGTCCCCAGTGGGTGAAATTGCTGGTGCTATCCCAAACAGTGGGCTTGAAATCCCCAATTTATTCTCGGGGTACTTCTTTCTGTTTGGGACTGAGAACTTGATTCATATTGAGGTTCACAGAGGGTAAATTTACTAAGGCTGCCTTGCTATGCAGGGTAGCATCACCGAATTCACCATCTAGGAACCTCATTCTGCGGATGACAGGCTGTTCATTTCCAGGATTGTTGAAAGGTGATTTTGATTAGCATTGAATTTCACCAGTCTTTGCCTGCAGGTACCTTGCTATTATTCTCTCACAAGAAGTTGTGTCAAGTGGAAAATCTGCACCTGCAGTGTTGCAATAGATTCAGTGCTGATCCACCTTTGAATGAATGAATGAATTAAATTTATTCAACAATATACCATCTCACAAACAATATCAAAAATTAATAATAACAAAATGACCAGTCAAAAAGTGTGGAGGTGAGCATATAAAGGTGCAGTGGATTACATTACACATAATGAATGTGAGTAGGCACGTTGTTTGGAGACATCATAGCCTGATTGGCTGTCTTCCTGACATCTCCATATTACTTACAGATGTCACAGTCCCTGTTTCAACTTAGATAGAATCAGTACCCAAGTTCTGTGTGATGGCTGACCACGTTAATTTGTGAAGGGTCATGATGGATGAGATACTAGAATCGATTAGGACATTGCGTTGTGGTTATGGCCACCTTTTCGAATCTGCCCCCGTGGTGGGGCACAATAACGATTTATTCCCTTGGTCTTGTATAATATGGTGCCAGTGCCTGAGATCAGTCTGAACCTCAAGAGAAAACTTGCCAAGAAAAAAAAAACGTGACTGCAACACTCACTGCTTGCAAAATCGGGAGAACTAACAATTAAATTTGAATGGTGATCCGGCTTTGCTTTGGAGCAACCGGATCACTTTCATCACTTCATCATCAAGTTGTGTCAAGTGGAAAATCTACACCTGTGGTGTTAATAATGCAATCTTAACGTCTAGAATCCACCGCAGTGCTCTCGGACTTACATTATTACCCTGTATCACAGGTGTTCACACCCTTTGTTCATTCTATGACATTCTCAACTCTTCTCAATGGAGCATACTGCCAGTGCTCCACAGATAGGCACACAAGGCAAGGACCTCAACAGGTCCCTATTTTACACCTAGGTGCGGTGGGGATTGCGTAGTACTGGTGAACATTCTCAACGTCCACAGCTGGCATGTGATGCAACGTCGCACCATCGTGTTTTAATAGATTCAGTGCTAATCCACCTTTCTTGTACAGTTTATTGATAGGAAAATATCAACTAACATACACATGATTGAATTACAGAAATCTGATAAATAAATATATGAATTGTCTTTTTCTCTTTCAGGTGATATTCATGGCCAATACACTGATCTTTTAAGACTTTTTGAATATGGTGGCTTTCCACCCGAGTCCAATTATCTGTTTCTAGGAGATTATGTTGATCGAGGAAAACAGTCACTGGAAACAATTTGTTTACTATTAGCATACAAAATTAAATATCCAGAGAATTTTTTTCTGTTAAGAGGAAACCATGAGTGTGCTAGTATAAACAGAATTTATGGTTTTTATGATGAATGTAAGTGATTTTTTTACTTTTTCCTTATGTTGACCATTTCACTTTTGATTTTGACATTGAAAGTTCCATAATATTTTTGGACCTACGAATCCCAAGTTTATGGTGAAATTTATGGAACAAGGTCAATTAATTCAGTCTGGATGAACCTTTAGCTTGGGAAATTGAAAGTGGGGACAAGTTGAAGATTCTTTTGTATTACAAATCCATTAAACTTTAAACACTTGTATTTAACGGAATCGCCGCTTTGACATAAATGTTTGTGTATTCACCTGGTGATGTACAAACCAGAACTTTTTTCCCAGCTCCGTTTAAACTAGTTCCTTTCCCATGAGTCATTAGTTATGCTTCAAAAAGCTTCCAAATTTCATTATGCAATTATCGAGTGTGTGTTGCTTAGTGTGAAAATTAAAATGTCCAAAACTAAAAGTCGGTTCTCAAAAAAATTAGTTAACCAAAAGTGAGATAATATTTTTAAAAAAACCCCAATCATTTCCAACCACAACATTAACCGAGTCCCATGTCAGTCTCGTCTGCAGATCCCATTATATCTAAATTGGTCAACTTTATTTCGGTAAATCTTTGAACATCTAGACTTAAAAAAATTTCTCCCAGTTGTTTTGCAAATCTGCCTAAACTTGTACTTAAATTTTCATCAACAGTAATAGCCACCAAAATGGTTAGGCGTGAATGGACACCAGTCGAAGAGAAAAATCGATACAAATTTCAACAAACATGCCCAGTAGAAAAGATAACAAATGTAATTTTGCCTGTTTCCCAAAAGGTTGTTTTGATTTTTAGCTCACCTGAGCGAAGCTCAAGGGGAGCTTTACCGATCACTTTCCATCCGTTTTCTGTTGTCTGTCGTTAATTTTACATTATCGACTTCTTCTCATGAACTGTTGGACCAAATTCAACAAAATTTGCTGCACTTGTGCCCTTCATATGTCAAATCAAGTTGACCCGCCCCTCGGTAGGGCCACGCTCAAAAAATGTGCTTAAATCTTAAAAAATCTTTTCTCATGAACCAGCAGTAGCAGAGACTTGATATTTGGTGTGCAGCTTCCTTTTGAGGTGTAGACTCAGATTTGTTCAAGAGAAGTTCGAGAAGCTATATTTTCCTTAGTTTTGGGAGGGGCAAGAATTTTCGCTAAGCCCAAAATTTCTATTTTCCAAACCGAGGGGCAGATTTGAACCAAATTTGATATGAGGGCTTATTGGGTCATAAGTACGGTACTTAATTTATGCCCAAATTTTTTTCCCGTCACCCTGTGGGAACCGCAGGAGCTAAAAATAGAAAAAAATTAAAACGCCCATATCTCCAAAACTACACAGCACTGAGAATTGTTATTTGGTGTGAAGCCACCTTAGGACCAACAGAATGGAAGGGTAAAAAAAATTGCTATCGGTTTTTTCATGGAGTACTTTTTTGGGACTTCGAAAAAGTGCTGAGTCAGCATTTTTTAACACTGTGGGTAATGGGAAAAACATTTAAGACTACTTTTTATGCGTACCCATACTATGTATTATACACATAAAGCCAGCATCCGGGGTGGCCATCTGTCCTTCGTCCATCCTTCGTCTGTCCATCCATCCATCCATCCGGCATCCGTATCCATTTCTTTGGCATTTGATAACTTGAAAAATATTGCTTGGATTGTCAGGTTACTTTATATTTGTGTTCAGGTTACTGATATGCCGAGCTGTATAGTTTTTGGTGTAAATCTGATAATTTGATTCGGAGATATTAACCCTTTATCCTTCAAATTGAGAATTCTTCAAAACTTTTTGGCATGAGATAACTCAAAAAATATCAATCCAATTGTCATGTTACTTTATATATATATCTTCAGGTTACTGATGTTCTGAGCTGTATAGTTTTTGGTGTAAAAACTGTTATTTTAATCCTGAGATATTAACCCTTTATCCTCCATATTGAAAACTCCTCCAATCCCTTTGGTATTCGATAACTTGAAAAATATTGCTTCGATTGTCAAGTTACTTTATATTTGTGTTCAGATTACTGATGTGCCGAGCTGTATAGTTTTTGGTGTAAATTGATAATTTGATCCTGAGATATTAACCCTTTATCCTTCAAATTGAAAATTCCTCCAATCCCTTTGGCATTCGATAACTTGAAAAATATTGCTTGGATTGTCAAGTTACTTTATATTTATGTTCAGGTTACTGATATGCCAAGCTGTACAGTTTTTGGTGTAAATCTGTTATTTTGATATTGATATATTAACACTTTATCATTCAAATTGAAAATTCCTCCAATCCCTTTGGTATTCGATAACTTGAAAAATATTGCTTGGATTGTCAAGTTACTATATATTTGTGTTCCGGTTACTGATGTGCCAAGCTGTATACCTTTTGGTTTAAATCTGATAATTTGATCCTGAGATATTAACCCTTCATCCTTCAAATTGAAAATTCCTCTAATCCCTTTGACATGAGATAACTCAAAAAATATCAATCCGATTGTCATGTTACTTCATATATGTGTTCAGGTTACTGATGTGCCGAGCTGTATAGTTTTTTGTGTAAATTTGATGATTTGATCCTGTGATATTAACCCTTTATCCTTTAAATTGAGAACTCCTCCAGTCCATTTCTTCGGCGTGCGATAACTCAAAATATTTTAATCCGATTATCTGGTTACTTCACATATGTATTCAGGTTACTGATGTGCTGTGCTGTATAGTTTTTTAGCTCAACTTGACAAAGTCAAGCTGAGCTATTGTCATCACTTCTCATATGTACGTATGTACGTTAGTTAGTACATTAGTACGTCTGTCCACAATTTCCTTTGGCACACCTCACAGGTCGCATTTATGATCAGATCACTTTGAAACTTGGTATGCTTGTTTGGGGTGACCTCTAGATGGGAGCTATTGATCTTCTTCAATTTCTCTGAAAAAATGTTGCTGCGGCCAACGTTCTTAGAACTTAGTTTAGTCAAACCACAATATTTCAATTTGGCACACCCTACAGGGCACATTTATGATTGGATTGCTTTGAAACCTGGTACACCAGTTTAGGGTGACATCTAGAAGGGAGCTATCGATTTTCTTCCATTTCTGTCAAAACATGTTACTACGGCCAACGTTCTTAGAACTTAGTTTAGTCAGAAGACCTCGATATTTCTCTTTGGCACACCCTACAGGGCACATTTATGATTGGATTGCTTTGAAACCTGGTATGCTTGTTTAGGGTGCCCTCTAGATGGGAGCTATCGATTTTCTTCCATTTCTGTCAAAACATGTTACTACGGCCAACGTTCTTAGAACTTAGTTTAGTCAGAAGACCTCGATATTTCTCTTTGGCACACCCTACAGGGCACATTTATGATCGGATTGCTTTGAAACCTGGTATGCTTGTTTAGGGTGACCTCTAGATGGGAGCAATCGATTGTCTTCAATTTCTGTAAAAAAATGTTGCCACTGCCAACGTTCTTAGAACTTAGTTTAGTCAGACCTCAATATTTCCCTTTGGCACACCCTACAGGGCACATTTATGATTGGATTGCTTTGAAACCTGGTATACTTGTTTGGGGAGACCTCTAGATGGGAGCTATCGATTTTCTTCAATTTCCGTAAGAAAATGTTGCCCCGGCCAACGTTCTTAGAACTTTGTTTAGTCAAACCACAATATTTCCCTTTGGCACACCCTACAGGGCACATTTATGATTGGATTGCTTTGAAACCTGGTATGCTTGTTTAGGGTGACCTCTAGATGGGAGCAATCGATTGTCTTCAATTTCCGTAAAAAAATGTTGCCACGGCCAACGTTCTTAGAACTTAGTTTAGTCAGACCTCAATATTTCCCTTTGGCACACCCTACAGGGCACATTTATGACTGGATTGCTTTGAAACCTGGTATGCTTGTTTGGGGTGACCTCTAGATGGGAGCTATCAATTTTTTTTCATTTCCGTCAAAAAATGTTGCTGCGGCCAACGTTCTTAGAACTTAGTTCAGTCAGAAGATCTCGATATTTGTCTTTGGCACACCCTACAGGGCACATTTTTGATCGGATTGCTTTGAAACCTGGCATGCTTGTTTGGGGTGAGCTCGAGATGGGAGCTATCGATTTTCTTCCATTTCCGTCAAAAAATGTTGCCAAGGCCAACGTTCTTAGAACTTAGTCAGACCTCAATATTTCCCTTTGGCACACCCTACAGGGCACATTTATGATCGGATTGCTTTGAAACCTGGTATGCTTGTTTGGGGAGACCGCTAGATGGGAGTTATCGGTTTTCTACCATTTCCATCGAAAAATGTTGCCTCTGCCAACGTTCTTAGAACTTAGTTTAGTCATACCTCAATATTTTCCTTTGGCACACCCGACAGGGCACACTTATGATTGGATTGCTTTAAAACCTGGCATGCTTGTTTGGGGTGACCTCTAGATGGAAGCTATCGATTTTCTTCAATTTCCGTAAGAAAATGTTGCCGCAGCCAACGTTCTTAGAACTTAGTTTAGTCAGACCTCAGTATTTCTCTTTGGCACACCCTACAGGGCACATTTATGATTGGATTGCTTTGAAACCTGGTATGCTTGTTTAACTTGGTGTGCTCATTAGAAAAGACCTTTCGTTAAGAACTATTGATTAGCATTCATTTCTGTGAAAAAAGTTGCCATTTACAGTAACATACTGCATTTGTGTATCAACATTCTTCCTTAAGCCAGTCTTACAGTTTACATTTAAAAATTGATGTATTTCTCTGTTCTTCAATTTTGCCATTTCATTTATAACTTACCAAGTTCAGTTTTGTCAAGTTGAGCTACAGTGTCATTGACACTTTCATTTATTCGTTTCGGTCAATTTTAAGACAAAAAATTTTTTTTTTTCAACACTGAAAATTTGGGGTCTGAGTGGGACCAAAATCCAGAAATGAGTTTTTTTGCTTTTATGCATTTTGGTCAATTTTAAGACAAACAATTTTTTTTTTTTTGACACTGAAAATTTGGAGTTTGGGTCGGACTGCGAAAATTCTGGATCAAACTCCAGAAATTCTGTTTTTTATGTGTTTATCTCAATTTTGGGACGTAAAAGTGCAGGAACTGAAAATAGAAGGAAAATCCTGTATATTGTGTGGGCACAATCACTTCATCTAGTTGGTGTATTCTTTTCTTTGGAGGGGCGTATGCAGCTTATTCAAGTCAAGTCCCTGGTTTGATATTTAGACTACCATGTCAGATGAGCGCCCTCAAGCCCCTGGGTCCACTTGTTTATTGATCCATTTGATCTGTACAGCTTCAAACAAAACAAATGGACTCTTCACCTTTGGGTTTAAACATGGGAGTTAAAATTTGTTTATTTCAATGCATGGGATGTGTAATAAACACAACGCAATGCGTGTTTGAATCGGTGGGTGTTTCACATAACTCGTTGGAATGGCGTAGTCATATTTCGCGTGAGCCTATGGCTCCAGCAAAATATGACTACACCATTTCAACTCACCGAAACACCCACCGATTCAAACACATATTGCACTCTGTCAATTTATCACAGGTCCAAAACCTTATGAAAGGTGCCTAAATAGATCTAGAAACAAACCCATTTCTTTAACCCTTTGCCTAATGAATCAGCTGCATCACCCCCTCTTAATTTACAAATTGAGCAGTATAAAAAAAAAATTCAAAAGATTTCAATGAACCCATATGTGCCCCCCTCATTTGAATGAGCCTTTCGAGCTTATTCCGTTCAGGGGGGGGGGGGGGGGGGGGGTGGGGGGGGGGATCACATGATAAGTTTTTGCAGAAATTTGTAGAACAGTTTTAAAAAAAATTAATTTAATTAACAAATTTTGATATTGTATGGCTTGGGTAAAGGGATAGGGCCTCGCATTACATTATTTCATTGTTGAAAATAAAAAGAGTGTTGCTTGTCTTGGCAGCAAAAGTAGTTTTATTGAAATGATGTGACTGTGAATATTTTTATTTCAATCATCTCTATGATCAACAATTATTATTTCACTCAAGAATACAACTGTGTAACCTCCATTTCTGTAATGTTATTGAGCGATTGTAAGACAGCACGATATTCAAAAGAGAATATCGGTATCAGTATTCAAAAAAATATCACGGTATACTGGTATATCGAAAACTGTTCAGATATCTGAACGTAAGTACCACAATCGAGACTTGAGGCATCACAGTCGGAACGAATCAGCATGCCTTGATGGTGCGGTTCGAAACACCTTTACCCAACGCAGTCGATATCAAAATTTACTCTTTTACATATTAGTTTATCAATTTTTTCCAAAATTTCAACAGAATATCATGTGACCCTCATTGGTACGAGCATAACAAGCTCGTTCCAATGAGGGGTCACATGATATAGTTTTGTTGAAATTTTGAAAAATTATTTTTTCAACTGCTGAATTTGTATATTTTTATACTGTACCAATGACCCAGACTTAGCTGGTGCTAACTCAATTATTCAGGGCCAAACACAAATTTTCCCCCCCAATCCCCAAAATTTGCATCCAGATCCAAAAAATCAATGTCCTATATGGTCCTCCATTCTTTTGTCCACTGCACATGCGCAGTGTCAAGGAAGTACCGAAATTGGCGCCAAATATTCATTCTTTTTTGGCAACTCTATCAGTAACATCTCACTGATAGCTGTGCTTATAATCTCAGTTAAAATGATGCCAGACACAAAATCATGAAGGAAATGGTGGATCCAAGGATGAAATAAGAGTTTGAGAGGAAGAAACAGTGGAAGGATGTGTTCAGGGCTGTGACTTATAATTTTTATGTAAAATTATTTCATGTTCCCTAATTTCAGGGCATGGTCCTGATGTTTTCTTTCTTGCCATGAAATCTCCACTGTTTGTTCAGTGTTTCCTCTCTCCCTTTCCTTAATACCCCCCATGCTAATCTCCCATGCTTTTGGTATAATTTTTGAAATTTTTTTGTAGAAATTTCTTGGGAGTTTTAGCATAGTCACAGAATGTTTATTCTGTTATCCCATGGTTACGTCCTCACCCTAGGGGTGTTTAGGCATTTTGGTCATGCATCTACTATCCGATGTACTGCAGCTTCTTCTGTGGAAGATTCTGTTTTACATTGGATAGTGTTTTAAATTGGTTACTGATTTCGGGCCATGTTGTTCAGTGCCTGGAGTCTTGTTTCCGGTTTTTATTGACTTTTGTTTACGTTGACAATGGTTACTTACACTACGAGTCGGAAGTAGTTGTAGGAACAACCGCGGTATAATCAGGAATCGAAACGCGGTTGTAAACTTTCAATAAACGCGTTCATCGTTTTATTTTTTCCGCAGTTATTCTCCAGGAGTATCGTTTGACAGTTCGTTTCTGTTCCCGGTTGTAAACGAAGATAAACGCGTTTATCGTTTTTTTTGTGATTATCCTCCAGGGATATCATGTAACAGTTCGTTTCTGTTCCCGATTGTAAACAAAGATAAACATTCATCCGTTCGGCAAATAACGAGCATTGGCACATGTGCTTCAACTTGAATGTACAAGAGCAAACTAAGAGAAAAGACAAGCACAGAAATTGCATGCATAGCATGTAGCTATTTTATCTCACAAAAATTCTCTCCAAACATCTCTCCCCATTTATCACTTAACACTATCCCCCGCCCCTTACAAAAACCACCACTTTGCAATGTGCCCCCCCCCCCCCCATCCCCACCCCCCAAAATGCCAATTGCCTACCTATTAGTTATATTCACGGACAATGTCGCCTGAACCACTTGCTGGCTAAAAAGTAGCCAGCGCAATATGGAAAATTCGCCATTCAAATTCAAAATGACATGAAGATAGTTATCCATCAATTGTCCCTCCCACCAACTCCCAGTACCCCATTTCACTTCTCCGGCCTCTATTGCGCCACTCACCAAAACTCTGGCGATTAAATGCCCTGAAGTTTCCAATATGATAGAAAAAAATACTTTCTATTTCATCGCCTCAGTCTTGTCTTAAATGACTTGATGCCATAATACGCTTCGCTACGTCGGATGTCATTTGACCACTTAATAAAGGCTTCGGTGCCCCGGTATATGACACCCCATCCCTCTCCTCTCCATGCACACTCCACCCTCTCATTCTGAACTCTGAAGGACTAAGGACAGTTCCAAACATAACACATGCATGTGCAAACCCCAGGTTTTTACATGTACCTCCCTTATATCATATGGATGTCAATTTGGGGTAAATTGATATTCTGTTTGCTTTCCTTCATTGGACGAAGATGTTTGTGTGATAAAAAAAACAACATAATGAGTTTTAGTTATTTATTCGCCATAATATTTAAAAAATGTGCCAATTTCTTAGGGTAGAGATTGCCAAAAAAAATAACGCACATGTCGATTGAACGTGACAAGATCGTTGCACGACACAAGCGCCTGGGAACAAAGACAATTCGTCCCTATTCAGTTTGACCCATATTCTGCATGGCTTTCACTTGAATTTTTCATTTGAAATAATGAAACAAACTGAGTTTCTTCATCTGGAGAACTTGTCCCCTCCTCCCACTCTCCCTGAAAATTTTGCCATTGCATATTGCGAGCGTACATGTAGTGGCGCCCTTTTGTCAGATTCCACCCCAAACATGCACAGAATAAGGGTGTTTGGGTTGAGGAGTCAGTATTGTCATTTCATCCCATTTTCTGTAACACTTGTTTGCAGAGTTTCCCATTTGGATCGTAGATTTATCAGTGAAAATAACATTGTCGACGTTTTCTGAGTTTTATACAATACTTCCATTGTACATTTCAAAATGTTTCAATGTCTGAGTGCATTTAGATTTTAACGCCAACATTTTAAAAAAATGTCAATCATTTAAATGCAGCAGATCTCCTTTTGCCATTCAAATAGTGCAAATAGTGGTTAGTTCAGATAAAAAGAAAAAATCCAATGGAAAAAGCACTCTTAGAATAGCAGTAACCGTCCCTCTTTCGTGTTTCCACAGGTGGTTAATTACAGAAGTTTGTTTTGTAATTAAACTGGTGGCAATTAGACACTCACCGAAATTGGATTAAGAGCCGGGCATACAAATCAATCAGCTTCCTTTTATTGTGCAGGCTTTCTGAAGTTATTGTTTACAAAAAACAATGCTCTGGATCTCACAATGCACCCCGAAAAGTAATTAAGTTTTCATGCAATTGAATTAAATATTTTGAGAATGGCATTAATTAATCCATTCCCGACTTGTGTATTGTTTCCCGACGCTCTGCATTTCTTCAGTTCAGTGTACTCACAGTGACATTTTATTCTCATCATATTCAATAGCAGCCTCACCTTTTTTTCTGAATTCATGATGCATTTGAATATTGAAATTCCATTGCATCTTAATACGAATGCTTATCATTTCGAGTCTAAGGATTTTGCGAGAGCGTGGTGAGAGAAGGGGAGCCCATCGGGTAGAATAACACGTTTGACCCTTTTATCCGATCCAGGTATCGACGAGATGGGGGCGAGCACAAGAGGAAGCACCCCTTACTTGGTGTGTGTTTGATGGGGGGTGGGGTGGGTGGGGGGTTGCCCCTGAAACAAATGTGAAATTCAAGACAAAAAAAACTCAATTTCCTTGACTGAGTCTGCTTGTGTCCATAATTTATAAGTTGTGAAGGGCATCAATAATTAAGTCACATCACCGGGGTGGGGGAACGACTAAAATGGGGGGGGGGGGGGGGGGGGGGATGTACTCACCCCCTGGCTACACCACTGAAATGCCCTCATGAAATATTTTTTTTAAAATTATTTAAAAAAAAATGTTTCATCCCTCTCGACAATGAGCCTGTGGAGTAAGTTTCAGTGTGCCCACTCTCACCCCGCAATCTCTTTGGTGCGACAGATAAATGTCTACATCTGTAGAGCAGCACTCTTTGCTTCCAAGGGTTCCCGACAAGGATGTGTATTTATTTAAAATCATGGTGTGTGTATGTACTCCTCTAAGGTTTCTCTTGGAATGGTGTATTTTAAATGTAACTTGGTTTCAACTACATGCAGGTCCGAACTTAGGTGGGCAGAAGGTGCCTCGTGTTTTGTACAGAGCACGTGTTCAGACGAGAATTAGCATATTTTTATACTGTACCAATGACCCAGACATAGCTGGTGCTAACTCTTAAAATATAGGGCCAAACACAAATTTTGCCCCCCAATCCCCAAAATTTGCATCTAAAACTAAAGAAAACATGTCCTGAAAGGCCCTCCACACTTCGCCCCTACTGCGCATGCGCAGTGTCAAGGACGTTCCGAAATTGGCGCCATTAATCATTCTAAGTTTGGCCCTTCATCAGTTAACATCTGACTGATCTTTGTGCTTATAAATCTCAGTTTAAATGATGCCAGACACATAAATATTAGTGAAATGGTGATTCTAAGGAGGATAGAGAAGGAGGAGAGGAAAAGAATGTGTGACAGAATATTATCAGGGCTGTAACTTAAAATTTTTTAATGAAATTATGTTAAGTTACCTATTTTCAAGGCAGCAGCCATTTTGTTGTCATTCTGATTATTTAGTTACACTGTTTTTTTTAAGTGTTTTCCTCTCTCCCTGTCCTTTAAGTTCCCCCTTGCTATTCTCCCATGCTTTTGGCATAGTTTTTGTAATTATTATTACTAAATTTTCTTGGGAGTTTTAGCTGAATAACAGAATGAATTCTGTTCTTTCCCCATGTTTACGTCTTCACCTACGGGTGGTTAGGCGTTGTGTTCTGCATCTACCATCTGATGTTCTGCAGTTTCTTCCCTGGAAGTCTCTGTTTTGCATCAGATAGTGTATTTTTGGTAACTGATTTCGGGCCTGGGTGCCGGGAGTCTTATTTTAGTGTTTTTACACTCATTGTTTACATTTTCAACAGCCCTCTGTGTGAGGGGGGGATTTCTAAAAAATAATATCTTGATGTTATTTTAATCATAACTAGATACATTATTATTGTTCGTAAGTGTTGAATAAATTGTTTAAAATATTTTTAAAATTTTTGTCCACACTTAGGCTTGGGATCCATTGGGGCTCAACGTTACTTTTCAGAAACTTGGGCTGTTCTGAAAAAATATTTTTTCAAAATATTTTGATTTCAATTATTTTTTCTATATCAATGGATCATATTATTATTATGTATTTTGATTGCCAGGGGTTAGTGCGAGTACCAGGACTTGTTTTCTTTTCACATTGAAAGGATATTGATCAATTGTTTTAAGAGGAAGTCTTCCTCTGACTTTATTATCATTCTATATGTGGTCAGTGTATTCGCATTAACTCCTGTTCTGTATCGTATGATTTCGATGACAATATGGGAAGCGTATGTCACGGTATGTTGTTGGGGATTTGGACACTCCGGTCCTTTCCCCGCAGGGTCACTCTACTTTATCAATTTCTATTTCAGACGATCAAGATTAGGGTGATGTATCTGTGATGTCTTCCAACAGTGTGCCTCCGTCGTCACAATTAATGAAGGGCTAGCGGAAAAGTGCTCATGTAAATACGCCAATTGCCTAAGAGGACCCTAGTAGGTTCAACGGCCTTTGACGTCCGCTAGCTCGCCCGGTGTAGCGTCCATTCACCGAATGGTTCGGCAGCCGGGTTCGTCCGTTGCGGTCTAGAAGGAATTTTGGGGTGATGCGAGCACTATAAACTAACCTAATGCACACCCAGTGACGGCGGATAGGAGGGAGAACGCAGGAAGCCTTTTAGTCCGGTTCATAGCTCGTTCCGGTCCATCCGGACGGCAAGCGAGAGAGGCCCCTCTCTCGTTCAACAACATCTGGCCCCAGATGTTGTGGTACAAAATGTGTCGTAAGCGGAGCATACGTCCGTTGTATAGGCAGTCCGCTGAGACTGCTAAGGCTTCCTCTTCTCGTCAGCGCACACGACCGCACCTTGGCTGCGTGACCGCCGATATATTACCAGCTTCGCCGATCAAGGATTCTTCGGCGACCAGGTCACACCATCCGATAGCCAGGGACACGAGGCCTGCAGACTCCGGACGTTCGCATAGGAAGTGTGCGGGAGTCAACATACACGGAGCTTCCGGCGGCAATGCATCGTAAGACCGCTACTGCACAGGCCTCGGGAACGGACGTGCTTTCCTTAATAGCACAGTTTATCGCAGCATCCCAGCATCAACTGAATCTGTCGCATATATTTTATCCGACGATGCTGGGTCGGGACGCTCCGCGGAAGCGGGTACGGACGTCCGAAAGTTTCATCCGGTCCGACGGGATACCGAAAGGGATTCGGAGGATTTCGAGCTTTCCCTTTCGGAACAACATATGCTGTTGTGTATGTCATCTGACTTGGTCTTCTCCAGCTTCTTTCGTCGGACCAGAATGCTGCGATGCCGGATAAGAAACTGATAGCGTCGGTGGACTTAGAAATTTTTGGTTCGGTTCAGGGACATCGTCCCTCAGTTCCGACATAGTCCAATAATGTCACACAAACTTTTGAATTATTGAACGACGCTATATATATTATTATTTTATGCTTGCTAACCAAGCATTTCTGGTTTCTTGTTCGAAGAGTTATGGAGATGTCTTTCAAAGTGTGCCTCTGTCGTCATAGTTAATGAAGAGTTAGCGGCAATAAGTGCTCATGGAATATGTCTATCGCCTACGGAGTGACATTCGCTAGCTCACCCGGTGTAGCGTACATTCATCGAATGGTTCGGCTGCCGGGTTCGTCCGTTGCGGTCTAGGAAGGAGATTTGGGTGATGCGAGCACTTTAATTACTTTAGTACTCACCCAGTGACGGCAGATTGAGGACAGATCGGAGGAAGCCTGTTAGTCCGGTTCCTGGCTGGTCCAGGTCCGTCCGGGCTGTGAGCGAGAGAGGTCCCTCTCTCGCCCAACAACATAGGGGACCGCATGTTGTGGTTCAGATATTTTACATTCGGAGCATATGTCCGTTGGTCGGGACGCTCCGTTATATTGACAGTCCGAGAGACTGTCTTTAATGCTTCCTCATCCTCACAGCAGGGCACACGACCGCACATTGGCTACGTGACCTCGAGTATCCGATCAGTTTCGGCATTCAGTGATTCCACGGCGAATAGGTCGCGCCATCCGGTAGCCAAGGGACACGAGGCCTATACACTCCGTTCGCTCGCATATTGGTAGTATGCACGGGGTAACGATCACGGAGCTTCCAGCGGCAATGCATCGTAAGACCGCTTCTCCTCAGGCCTCAGTGACGGACGTGCTATCCGAGTTAGCACAGTTGTTTCGCAGCATCCCAGCAATTGACAGTTTCTCGGTCGAATCAGGAATTATCCGACGGTGCTGGGTCGGTGCGGTCCGCGGTTGCATCAGGTACGGACGACCAAACGCTTTATAGGGTCCGACAGGATGGCGAAAGGGATTCGAAAGATTTCGAGTTTTCCCTTTAGTAGTATCGGAAGATGCCTTTCATATCTTTTGGCATTATCTTCCAGTGATTATTATTTCGGACTTCATTGCTGCGATCTTGGATAAGAGACTTATAGCGTCATTGGACTCGGATTTTTCGATCAGTTCGGGGACATTGTCCCTGACTTACCGACGTAGTCCAATATTGTCATTACAACATGTGTTTTATTTTTCGACGCTATATATATATATACAAGTCTGCTACTAAGCATGATAGTTTAGTTTCTTGTCCGCGTTGCTCATTTCTGCCATTTTATCATTTATATAAATAGTTTATTTTGGCAGAGCAGGGCATACCGAGAGTTCATATGCGTCTAGACGGTGTGAGTAAAAACTGCATATATTCTTTTTCGCCGTTTATGTCTTTTCCAATTTCAATGTTGGGAACGACATTATGTATAGTAGACTTAACTTAGACGCTTTATTATACGTAATCCGCCTTACTGAGGCGTTATCATTACGTCTTCAAGAAAAGATTTACGGGATATTATTCTCAATGTAATTTCTTTTGAGGGAAGTAGTTTGTTCACGTATAACTCCGCCCTTCAGTGGCTGATTGGAGTTAGTTAGACGTGACGCAGCCCTAGCTACATCCACTTGCGTGGATAGTAAGGTTAAGAACTCTCTCAGAGTCGCTTCGTTCTCGGAGGAGCTTCTCTTCGACGGCAACTTTTCGGCAATCCATGAATTGCTCGATTTACACGTTCTCTTGTCTATCTAGTGTTACAAGAGATTCAGACTGGGGCAAACATTCGGTGGTTGACTCAGAGAGTGCCGCCGCAGTTGCCGGACCCGAGTGTGGCTGTTATGACGGTTGCCAGTCATACTGATTGGGATATTATACTGATCCCTACGGATTCGAAGTGCCTGGGTCTTTGGGTTCCGCAGTCTTTTAGCAATCAGTTTTCTTCCGCGGAATAATGTTTTTTAGGCTTGCTTTATGTCATTGCATGAACATTATTCAGAAACGCATGCCCAAATTCCTGTCCTTTAATTCGACAGTAGTGGCGTATCTCCGGAACCAGGGAGGCACTCTTTCGTTTCCGTTATTCAATTTAATGGAAAGAATCCGTCTGTTGGTTATAGTACACCAAATTCAGTTTTGGTCCGTCATATTCCGGGTCGTCTGATTGTTTTATCGGACTCCCGTTCTCTTACGGGTCGCTTGTTGCTGTCAGAATGGACTCTCAACAAACAAGTATTCAATCAGATTTGCTATCATGGGAGCGCCCAATGATGATTTATTTATGACACAGCTTGCTAATCAATTGCAGACGTATGTGTTGGCTTGTCCAGATCTCTGAGCTAATATTCTTAACGCTCTATTGATCTATAGGACGGAATGATAGGATACGCGTATCCTCCGGCGCTGTTGTTTTAGCAGGTTTTGCTAAGATAAACAACCACAATACATTTCTGTTGATAGCATCTCTATCTTCACAGAGATCATGAGTAATTTTCTCTCTTGTCTACTGTGGGTTTTAAAGTGAAATCTTCCTCTATGTGAGGATCTTTTTCACTGGGTAAATCGTGTCATCTTTATCACAACCTGCAAGGTCGCAACCTTCATGTATTCCGTTGTGTGGTCCGTATTGCATTGTAAGCACTGTACTGGACGAGCTTTGGACGCGATTTCTTACTATAGGAGATCCTCTTCTTCGCTATTCTATGCGGCTAAAGTGGAGGCTCTTCCGTCGTGGTGTAGGGATCATTATGTTCATATTGTTGATCCCTCCATACTACTCATTGCTATTTTTTAGTATACTTGTTTCACAAGATCTACTGCAGCCTGTTATTATTTAGGTTATAGGTTTATATTACCTCATACCTATGCACTCTACGATAGTTTACAATTGAGTCTTTTGTCTCTTTATCTAAAGTCAGTTAGTAACTTTTTGATAAATAGACTTAGAATCTTTAGATTAAATTCCTATACGGATTTTAACTTCGGTTCTTATTTAGCTAAGTAATCATTTGAGCCTCTGGAAACAGTAGTTTTCAAATTCTGACCTTTTAGACAGTAATTCTGTTGGTTTCTCTTTTACTGTAGAGTCAGTGAGTTTCATGCACTATCGATGGATGATTTTCACTTTCATAGTTTCGGAATCTATACTTCTGTTACTATTTAGGTTGGATTGTTGCATAAGAGTTAGGCTCCTATTATCCGGAACCTATTATTTTAAGGTCCTTCCGTCTTCGTATGGGCATAGGCCTTTACTCTTTCCGGGTACAGTTTATGTATTTATAAACAGATTTCTGTTTATTACTATGGGCGTAAGCTTCTTCTGTCTTTGATGTCTAGTAGAAGGATGTTACGCTCCATTTTATTGTTAATGGATTCTATTAACTATCGGTACTGCTTATAGTATATCATTGACTTAGCAGTTGTGCTTAAGATTTCGGCTCATGAAGTAAGAGTTCTTCTACTTCTTGGGCTTACATTAATAGTGTTGCTATTATAGATTTTTGAAGGCTGCTCATTGCGCTCAGCCATCCATTCATGAATTTTATCTCAGAAATATCGAGTCTATTTCTGGAGGCCTCTATTGTTAGGTCTATTATCTACTGCTCAGAATGTCATTCACTTAACAGTTGCTACTATAGCTAGGTAGGCTGTCTGTTTCGGCAGTGTCTCCGTTCGGCTGCCCTCTTCGCTCTGGGCTATTCTCACTAAACAACCATCCCAATAACAGCTCAGAATTACTAACTCCGGAGGAGGTATCCCCTTGTTTTCATAGTAAAACAGGTGACCCAAGGGAACACCCTCCCCCCCCCCCCCCCTTTTTCTTGCCCTGGGTCTGGTTATTAGAATGATTAATGGCGCCAATTTCGGAATGTCCTTGACACTGCGCATGTACAGTAGGGGCGAAGTGTGGAGGGCCTTTCAGGACATGTTTTCTTTAGTTTTAGATGCAAATTTGGGGGATTGGGGGGCAAAATTTGTGTTTGGCCCTATATTTTAAGAGTTAGCACCAGCTATGTCTGGGTCATTGGTAAGTATAAAAAATATATAAATTACTATAAATTTTTTAACTTTCGTGTTTAGCACACAAATAAACAAATTAAGGCTAGAACCATTCTTCGTTGTTTTTTTTTGTTCGATGATCATTTTATTTTTAACGTGCATTATCCCAACAAAACAAATTTCATTAGATTAAATGGTCATTCGCACATTTCTTCAAATGTTTATTCACCACAAAACAACCGCCTCTCATAAACATTTCATTTGAGTATATTTGGCTTTTGCACTGCTGAAAATCACAGTCGCCCACACGTTATT
Source organism: Pictodentalium vernedei (assembly GCA_031216915.1). NCBI lineage: Eukaryota > Metazoa > Mollusca > Scaphopoda > Dentaliida > Dentaliidae > Pictodentalium > Pictodentalium vernedei. Next base: position 158,287,913 of record CM062292.1, read on the forward strand.
CATTTGAAGTTCCTTGTTACCTGGCATGCCAATTAATGTATTAGTAAAAAGTTTTCACGTGTAGTGGAGATTCACGAACCAATGCATCAGTGAACTTAACCCACGCCTGGGAAACTCTTAGTTGAATAACTGTTGGCCAACAGACCGGTTTAATTTTGGAGTTCTGTATTTTTCTTGGATGTGGTTCGGACAGTAGATGTGTGCGGGTTAGTATGGTAACACTGGGTGGGCAGTAAAAAATTAGGAAACATATTACTTCTGCTTTATGCTAAGGTGTTGTTCATGACTCCAGTGGTGAAGATAGTGGCTCCCCCCCTCCCCCCCCCCCCCCCCCCCCCCCCCCCCCCACAGAAGTTTTGTCGGAAATTTTTTGGGACCATTTTTAGGCGAATTTATGCCAAATAACATTAAAATGCTGGCTTTGGGGATAAAAACAATCCATTTTGGGTAAATTTTGGGTACAAAAGACCAATTGTCAGTGCATTTGCAGTAAACAACAGATTCTTTCTGTTTGTTTGGGTTTTTGTTGTTGTTGTTACACTGTTGGAAAATTTTCGATCTGTCTGAAAATTTTGGGCTTGCCCCTCCGCCAGCGAAAAGCTATCTACGCCACTGCATGACTCATCAGTCACTCAGATACGCTTTGGAAAGTGAAAGTGGTGTTTTGATAGAGGATAATTTTTTACGTGTGTTTGAAAAAACGTGTGATTCTCTTCCATTAACTGTGACAGATTATTGGGCATGAGAGGCAAAGAATACTGGGTAGTGGGACAGAATTTTTTCATCAAGAAATAAAGTCCAACAATGTGTTGTTGAATTTGTAGTTTGTTGTGATTCAGATGCAGCGGTATTGAGATTTTGAAGGCTTTCTTTGCCTTTGGTGGGCCTACTTAAAAACTCGCGACCGACAATAACACTGAAAAAATATTTTCAATTTGACTTTTAACTTGTTCAAATATACAATGGATTATGCAATATATTCACATCAGATGATTTTTCAAGATAATCTCGGCCACTCGTTGTCGCAGTGATCAAATCCACGTGTTATTTATTAAATATTTGACATCTCCAGTATGACTTGCGAAATTGGAAATTTTGTACTAAAAGACAGACAATGGACAATATTTGGAATGGAATGACGTTCTAAATTTTTGATTGCTCGACTTGAGCATTGCAAACGCCAACAACAGATTTTGGATTTTTGCTTTACATGTGTATAGATCATATCATAAATGATTGTTGGTATCGTTTATTTGCGTTTATGACTGAAAGCGACAATGCAGTTTCAGCAAAGCTCACGTCTCATTTCTTCCCACAAGTCTAACACTATCGTTTATTTACGTTTCACACTCCGGTCGCAAACGATCGGCAACCGCGGTTATCATTTTTATTAGTGGCACGGAAACGAAACTCGCGTTTTTGTATAGTTTATAATCGCGAACAAAACTGCAAGATAATTGCGGTTTACCTACAACTACTTTTGACTTGTAGTGTATGTCGGTGATTCCTTGTCTTCTGTAAGGTTCATTATATAGCCAGATACATTAATATTGTCCGTAAGTGTAACTTTAATTTTTAGAAGTGTTTTAAAATTTTTGTTTTTTGGCATTTTTGGAATCCATTTGGGCTCATCATTCCCTTTGGGAACTTGGGCTTATGTCATAATTTTTTCAAAAATTTTTTTCTATTGAATTATTTTTAGCTCAACTTTGAGGAAGTCAAATTTGAGCTATTGTCATGGCCCGTCGTCCGTCGTTCCGTCCGTACGTCAACAATTGGCTATGGCTCGGGCTAGAGGTCGTATTTATGAACCGATCTTTACGAAACTTCTTGGGTACCTTTGTTATGACCGTGGGACGAGAATGAGTGTTTTTGGGTGCGGTCCGAAATTCAAGATGGCTGCCAGCCGCCATTTTGTACCGATGATGCAGAAATCTGTTTTTTGTACAGAACTTCCATATGAAAGCCCTGATTTGAATAATTTTTTGTATGAATGTTTAGTACCATGGGGTACATCACATATAATACGTTTTTTTTTCTCGTGTGTAAATTGTGCAAATTAGACTAATTTTGATGTTTTTTGGTGTTAATTTCTTGGGTACCTTTGGTATCACTGTGGGACGAGAACGAGTGTTTTTGGGTCCGGTCCGAAATTCAAGATGGCCGATGGCAGCCATTTTGTACAAAATTAGGCGCAATCAGATTTTTGCACAGAACTTCCATATGAAAGCGCTGATTTGAATAATTTTTTGTGTTAATGTTTAGTACCATGTTATACATCACATATAATACAGGTTTTTTTCTCGTGCAGAAATTATGCAAATTAGATGAACTTTGATTTTTTCAGTGCTACTTACACACAGTAAGTACACATGTCAATACGGCTCGGGCTAGAGTCTGTATTTATGAACCGATCTTCACAAAACGTCTTGGGTACCTTTGTTATCACCTTGGGACGAGAACGAGTGTTTCTGGATGCGGTCCAAAATTCAAGATGGCTGCCAGTGGCCATTTTGTACCGACATTAGGTCTAATCAGTTTTTTGTACACAACTTCTATTCTGCTCAGGCTAGAGGCCGTATTTATGAACCGATCTTTACGAAACTTCTTGGGTACCTTTGTTATCACCGTGGGATGAGAACGAGTGTTTTTGGGTGTGGTCCGAAATTCAAGATGGCCACCAGCAGCCATTTTGAACCAAAATTAGTGCAATCAGTCTTTTGTACAGAACTTCTGTATGAAAGTTCTGATTTGAATAAATTTTTGTATGAATGTTTAGTAACATGGAATACATCACATATAGTACGGGTTTTTTTCTCGTGCAGAAATTATGCAAATTAGATGAACTTTGATTTATTCAGTGCTACTTATACACTGTAAGTGCACATGTCAATACGGCTCGGGCTAGAGGCTGTATTTATGAACCGATCTTCACAAAACTTCTTGGGTACCTTTGTTATCACCTTGGGATGAGAACGAGTGTTTCTGGGTGCGGTCCAAAATTCAAGATGGCTGCCAGTGCCCATTTTGTACCGAAATTAGGTCCAATCAGTTTTTTGTCACAACTTCTACACAGCTCATATTTGTGAACTGATCTTCACGAAACTTCTTGGGTACCTTTGTTTTCACCTTGGGACAGGAATGAGTGTGTTTTGGGGTGCCTTTGTTATCACTGTGCTATGAGAACAAATATTTTGGGGTTCAGTCAGACCCACTCTGGGACTCAAAGATTTTTTTCCAATTTACCATCTGACTGTCACCCACCTTTACAATACTTTACCTATACATTTGTGACAGGCAACGGTCAGTATTTATGTACAGACCGTTACAATACTTTATATGTACCTTTGTTATCAGGTCATTACCTAGATGTTTGTCATTGCTGTGTCACATACTATACATGTACATGTCTTTGTCTTGACAAGTTGAGCTACAGTGTCATTGACACTTTCATTTAAATATGAAAGAATATTGTTCAAATTGTAAATCGAGGAAGTCTTCTTCTGATTCTCATGCTCATTGTATTTGCTGTAGTCACTGTACTCGCACTAATTCTTGCTCACTGTGTGCCAATTGGGATGACAAACGTTTGAGACGTGTGTCACGGTATATTGTTAGTGGTGAGAGGTCCATGCCGGTCCTCTCGCCACAAGGTCACTCTAGTTTTTCAGTCTCTTTTTCAGAGGAACAAGAACAGGGTGATGTTTCCGTGATGTCTTCAGGAAGTGTGCTGCCGTCATTGCAAACAAATGAAGAGCTAGCGGCAAAAGTGCTCAATGAAATTCGACAAGTGCCTAGATCCTAAGTTGGACTTACGACCCTGTCGCCAGCTACTAGCTCGCCCGGCGAAGCTATCACTCGTAATGTGGGCGATGTGACGCCGGGTTCGTCCGTTGCGGTCAGGAGAGGAGAAGGGGTGTTGCGAGCACTATAATCTTAGATCACGCACACCTGGCGATGACGGATCAGAGGATGGATCAGAGGAAGCTAGTCAGTCTGGTAGCTAGCTCAATCAGGTCTATCCGGACCGCAAGCGAGAAAGGCCTCTCTCTCTTACAACAACATCTGGGGCCAGATGTTCTCGTACATAACGTTCGTCAGTCGCAGCATACGTCCACTCCTCCTGCTCGGGGCGCTCTGTCACATAGACAGCCGGGGTTGGCTAGTCTCTTGGCTTCCTCTTCCACACGTCTGCACACACGGCCACACCTTGGCTATGTGGCCTCAGATATCCAGCCAGCTTCGCCGACCAATGATTCCACGTCGACCAGGTCACTCCATCCGGTAGCCAAGGACACGAGGCCTTACCAGTCGGGACATTCGCATAAAACAATTATGCAAGAGGCACCGTCCCAGGAGCTTTCAGCGGCTAAACAACGTAAGACCGCAGCTCCACAGGCCTCCGTGACAGACTTGCTATCGCAGATAGCGCAACTCATCGCATCATCCCAGTAACCTTTGGAAACTCAGATCAGGAACTGTCTGAGGAAGCTGGGTCGGTACGCTCCCCTGCGGTGTCAGATAGGGACGACCGAGGTTCACATTTAGTCCAGTCGGATGGTCAAGAACGCAATAGAGGTCGTAGAAAACCAGAAATCTCCCGGTTTTTGCAGTCACCTGTTCCTGGTACCAAAACCAGATGGCTCGTTCCGTCCAGTTATAGATCTAAGCTGGATAAACAAGCTGATCGTGGCTCCAAAATTTTATATGGAGACCATTCGATCAGTGAGAGCGAGCATTTGAGTGAATGATTATGCTGCGCGCATAGTTCTCAAGGATGCGTACTTTCACATCATGGTACATCTGGCGTTCAGAAAGTACCTTCGCTTCACTGTCCTAGGAGTCGTTCATCAGTTCTGAGTAATGTGCTTCGGACTGAATCTAGCGCCCTGGGCCTTCACTCGAATAATGAACTCGGTAATGACTCATTTCCAAGCTCATTCGTCTGCGGTACCGTCGGCCTACTTGGACGACATTCTTCAGAGGTACGGCGACAGATTAACGCTTCAGAATGATGTTCAGAGTCTGCTTCTATTGCTCCGACGTCTCGGTTTCATAGTAAATGAAAAGAAGTCGGATCTAGTTCCGTCCAAGTTGTTCTTTCACTTGGGAATGAGCTTCGAGACGCACAACAATCTGGTTCGTCTGCTGTTACCCAGAGCAAAATTAGTCAGTTTTTACACTCGCTTTGGTCTACACTCAGATGTAGTAACAGCGAGAGAATTTATGCGACTGATAGGTTTCTGCAGAGCCGCCGCGGACCTTATTCCGATGGGGTGCCTACATACTCATCCACTCTAGATATTCTTTTACTCAGAATTGGAGTGTGAAGATTCATTCGCTTGAAATGAACATCATCTTGTCGAACCAAGTAAAACAAGAGATTCAGACTTGGGCAGATATTCAGTGGCTAACTCAGGGAGTTCCACTGCAACTGCCGGATCCGATTTTTACGGTTATGACGGATGCGAGTCAAACAGATTGGGGCATTCCTGAACAAGCACATAAACATCAAAGAGATGATGTCAATTTGGCTTGCACTACGTCATTGGATGAACATTATTCAGAATTCACATGTTCAAATACTCTCCGACAATTTGACAGTAGTAGCGTACATTCGGAATCAGGGAGGCACTCATTCCATTCCGTTGTTCAACTTGACGGAAACAATCCTTCTGTTTGCCCTAGAGCATTAGGTTCTTCTGTCAGTCCGTCATATTCCAGGTCGTCTGAACATTCTAGCGGACTCCCTTTCACGGAAAGGTCGTATGTTGCCATCAGAATGGACTCTCAACAAACGAGTATTTAATCAGATCTGCTACCAATGGGATCGTCCGATGATAGACTTGTTTGCAACGCATCTCAACAACCAGTTGCACACATATGTGTCGCCATGCCCAGATCCTCGAGCTTTCGCAATAGACGCTCTTTCGATCTCTTGGGACGGAATGATAGGACACGCGTATCCTCCAGCTTCGTTGATTCAGCAGATATTGTTAAAAGTCCAGCAATCTCACTGCAAGATTCTGTCGGTAGCATCTCTGTCACCCCAGAGACCATGGATAAATCTACTCAGGTTCTGTTATGGGACATTCCATTGGAGGACCTTCTTTCGCAGAGGAAATCGCGCACACTGCATCACAACCTGCAAGGTCTCAACCTTGTGTTTGGCCCTGAATTATTAAGAGTTAGCACCAGCTACGTCTGGGTCATTGGTAAGTATAAAAAATATGTAAATTACTATAAATTTCTTCATATTACGAGGGCACAATCTGACGATTCCTTGGGTAACGTGATAATATTATTCATTCTGAGCAACACTTAAAAAACTCAAGACATCTTGAAAATTAAATTTAAATTGTGGGTAAATAAATATATTTTTGTAATTACACCAGTATTCAATTGATATTGGTTTGAATACCGGTATAAATCGGTTTATCGATATACCGTGCAGGCCTAAGCGATTTTGTTTTTCTGCTTTTCTAGTAGTATGAGGTTAATTGTTACAGAATAACTGTCAGACCATGTGATAAAACAGTGTTCCTATAGCTCTAGTGGTTCTGTAATTTGGAAAATCCTTGCAAAGGACCTGAAGAGTCCTTGAATTTTGGAATCTTCTTGGCAGACCTTTGAAAAATGAGATATTTATTTCAGCAATAATCATACCACTTCACAGTGACCTGTATATTGCTGGAATGGATCTTATCTTACTGACAGAATTCTGACATAATAGGAGAATCGTGCATTAGATTGTGGATGTTTAGGATTTGATATTAAAATAGATATATTGAGCACAAATTTTTTCAGCTCACAAGTTCATGTAAATGTGTATCGCTTGTGAGTAGCTCTCTTGTTTTCTCCATGGGAACCCCAGAAAGTGAAGAGTACTTGTTTACTGTGGTGACCAGTCTCTGTTTTACAGATAAAATAGAACCCGATAACCAGGAAGTCCTCTACAATTGGCAGCATGGGTATAAATGATTGGGTGGACTTTACTTTTATATCCATGCTGCAGTCACGATCAGCCATTATGCAGAATTATGTGATGTTAAACACAATTAAATAAATAAAAAATACAGTACACAGCAAGTGTATCCTGTCTCAAACACCCGACACGGTGGACGATTTTCTGAAAATCACCGGCCTGCACCATGTCACACGGTGTAATTTGACCAAATTAATCACCGTGTGCAATGGTGTTTAGGTGTGGAAAAGATTATCTTCTTCTTGGTAAATCACTGTGTGCAACAGTGGTTCAGTGTGAAAAGGATTATTTCCTTCTTGGTAATATAATTAACTGGCTACCTATTGTGCTACTGCGAAAACGTGTGTTGAAATGGGGTTTGGCAAACAGGCTAACATGTGTTGATTCAAACTGGTGATGTCACATTGTGACGAAGAGATGTACATTCAGTTTTAGAAAAAATAAAAATTACCGCACACGTTATCTGCATGAAAACGATCGTACCAACAAGTCCATTTCATTTTAGTTCAATACTGGCCATAAAGGGATAATGGTTTCAAAACGCAACTGAATTCTGACATCAGGAAATCTGCCAATGTCATGGCCGATTTCAATCACACAGTGATACACTGATTTTTCCATTGCAACCTGTGACGGCAGCGGGATGAGTAAAAAATCACCCTTAAAATCTGTTCGACTTTCACACAAGTCTACAAAGAATATTTGGCAGTAATAATAATTAATAATATATATGGCAAAATCCACTTTTCAATCGGACGTCTATTTAAACAGAAAATTTTTTCATTCTCTTTAAATGTGCCGATTGAAAACAATATAACGTTGTGTTTACAAAGACCTCATCTCATTGCACACCATGTCTGAGAAATTTGTTCCTTGGGGAACTCGGACCAGTCAAAGCCCCCACCCCACCCCCTTCCTCCAAAGAACTCGGCTTGTGTTGAAGAAATTCGAAGCAGGTTGGTCTCATGAAAGGAATAGATGGATGGGGGGGGGGGGGGGGGGGGGAGGGAGGGGGTGCATTTTCGGCCCACTGGGAGTCCGAGACGTTTCAATTTACCCTGGGACATTGTGTCTCCGATATTTTTGAAAACTCAACACGAAAACGTGCCGGGTAAAACACATAGGTCGAAACTACCACTGGAAGCCATTTCGGCCACCGATCATATTCTCGGAAACTAAAACTACTAAAACTAAAGGCATTACAAGCTAACATGCTGCCAATTTACTCTATGCTTGAAATTTAATTCCCTCTTTTGAATGGTACTGGACAAGTTACAAACAGAGGAAGGTCTGAAAATAGGTACTGGTTGGTTTTACATAATGTTTTCTACTTTGCAGCCGTTGTTTCCCCCTGCCCCGTCCCCTCCGAAAATGCCAGCATAGAAGTTATGGATAGAAAAATGACATGAACATAATTATGCATCAATTGTCCCTCCCACCAACTCTCAATACCCCGTTTCACTTCTCTGCCCTCTATTGTGCCATTCACCCAAACTCTGGCGATTGAATGTCCCGAAGTTTCCATTTTGATAGAAAAAATGCTTCCTATTTCATCACCTCAGTGTTGTCTTGAATGACTTGATGCCATGATACAGTTAGCTATGTCATTTACCACTTAAAAAAGGCTCCGGTGCCCCAGTATATTGTGCATTAAAATATCTCAATATCTGCGGGTGCATTTAGATATCTTTATACTGTATCAATGACCCAGACTTAGCTGGTACTAACTCTTAAATATTTAGGGCCAAACACAAATTTTACCCCCCAACCCCCAAAATTTGCATCAAAAACCGTAAATTACATGTTCTCTTTGGTCCTCCATACTTTTACTCCACTGCACATGCACAGTGTCAAGGAGGTCTCGAAATTGGCGCCAAAAGTCATTCTTTGTTTGGCCCTCAATTCAGTTACATCTTACTGATATTTGTGCTTGTAAATCTCAGTTTAAATGATGCCAGACACATAATTATGAGAGAAATGGTGGATGTAAGGAGGAAATAGAGAGGAGAGGAAAAAACAGTGGAAGGAAATGTTCAGGGCTATAACTTATAATTATTTGACGAAATTATTTCATGTTGCCTATTTTCGAGGCATGACCCTGTTGTTGTCATTCTTGCTATGAATGTTCCATTGTTTGATCAGTGTTTCCTCTCTCCCTTTCCTTCATTCCCCCCTAGCTATTCTCCCATGCTTTTGGCTTATTTTTTGTAATGTTTATTACTAAAATTTCTTGGGTGTTTTGGCTTGGAAACAGAATTATTTTCTGTTTATCCCCCATGTTTACGTCCTCACCCTTAGGTGTTAGGCGTTTTGGTCTGCATCTACCATCTGATGTTCTGCAGTTTCTTCTTTGGAAGCCCCTGTTTTGCATCAGATAGTGTTTAAATTGGTAACTGGTTTCGGGCCATGTTTACCAGTGCCTGGAGTCATGTTTCCGGTTTGTTTACACTTTTTGTTTAGGTTGACAACAGTTACTTCTGATAGTGATTACTTGTCTTCTGCTTAGTTCAGTTCATAGCAAGATACATTAATATTGTCCATAAGTGTTACATTAATTTTTCGAAATGATTTAAAATTTTTGTCCACCCTTAGGATTTTTTTTGATCCATTTGGGCTCACTGTTCCCAATGGGCTCTTGGCCTCTTCTGAAATTTTTTTTTTCTTTTTGAATTCTTTTTTTGTAATGTTATAATGGATTATTTTATTATGTATCTTTGTTTTCTAGGTTTAGTACGAGTACTATGTTTACTTTTTCACAATAAAAGATTATTGTTCAAATTGTAATGGGAGGTAATCTTCCTCTGATTTTCATGATCTCTGTATTAATTGTACTTAATGTACTCGCACTAACCCTTGTTCATTGTGTATCAGTTGGGATGACAAACGTTGGAGAAGTGTGTCACGGTATGTTGTTAGCGGGGAGCTTACCATGCCGGTACGCTCTCCGCAGGGTCACTCTAGTTTTTCACTCACTTTTTCAGAGGAACAAGAACAGGGTGATGTTTTCCGTGATGTCGTCCAGGAGTGTGCTTCCATCGTCACAATCAAATGAAGAGTTAGCGGCAAAGTGCTCATGCAGATATGTCAATTGCCTAAGAGGTCCCAAGTAGGATCGACGGCTCTTGGCGTCCGCTAGCTCGCCCGGTGTCGCGACCACTCACTGAATGGCTCAGCACCCGGGTTCGTCCGTTGCGGTCCAGGAAGGAGATTCGGGTGTTGCGAGCACTATAAACATACCATGTGCACACCCAGTGACGATGGAAGAGAGGATGGTACGGAGGAAGTCTGTTAGTCCAGTTCCTAGCTCGTCCAGGTCCAAATGGACCGCGAGCGAGAGAGGCCCCCTCTCTCTTACATCAACATCTGTGCTGCAGTGTTGTTGTATGTTCGTTTGTTAGTCGGAGCATACGTCCACTCCTCCTGCTCGGGATGCTCCGTCGCATAGACAGTCTGACGCGGCTGTTCTATTGGCTTCCTCATCCTCATGTCAACACACACGACCGCCCCTTGGCTATGTGACCACAGATTTCCGGGGGACGTTCGCATATTATATAAATGCAGGAAGGAACGTCCCGGGAGCTCCTGCTCCGCCGACCAGGGATTCCACGTCGACCAGGTCACTCCATCCGCTCGCCAAGGACATGAGGCCTTTCCAGTTGGGAAGTTCGCATATTATATAAATGCAGGAATGAACGTCCCTGGAGTTTCCAGCGGCTATTTACATAAGGCCACGGCTCCACAGGCCTCATTGACGATCAACAACAGAGTAATGTTTCCGTGATGTCTTCGAAAAGTGTCCTTCCGTCGTCACAGTCAAATGAAGAGCTAGCGGCAAAAGTGCTCATGCAGATACGTCAGTTGCCTAAGAGGTCCCAAGTAGGATCGACGGCTTTGGCGTTCGCTAGCTCGCCCGGTGTGGCGACCTTTCAGCGAATGGCTCGGCACCCGGGTTCATCCGTTGCGGTCCAGGAAGGAGATTTGGGTGATGCGAGCACTATAAATACAACGTGCACGCCCAGTGACGACGGATACAAGGATGGTGCGGAGGAAGCCTATTAGTCCGGTTCCTAGCTTGTCCAGCTCCTCACGGGCTGCGAGCTAGAGAGGTCCCTCTCTCATACAACAACATCTGGGTACAGATGTTGTAGTACAGAAGGTTCCTCAGTCGGGGCATACGTCCACCGCTCGGGATGCTCCGTGATATAGGCAGTCCGGCGAGACTGCTTTAATGGCTTCCTCATCCTCACGACAGCACACACCTTGGCTACGTGACCACTGATATCCAGCCATCCTCGCCGACCAGGAATTCACGGTGACCAGGTCACGCCATCTGGTAGCCAAGGATACGAGGCCTTCATACTCTGGACGTTCGCATAAAGAAGTATGCAGGAGTAAGCGTCTTAGGAGCTTCCAGTGCTAAATATTGTAAGACCGCAGCTCCACAGGCCTCCGTTACGGACGTGCTATTGCAGATAGCACAAATTATCGCAGCATCCCAGCAACCGACAGAAACTCTGTCCAATCAGGAATTATCCGAAGAAGCTGGGTCGGTACGTTCCACTGCAGGTGCAGGCATGGCTGACCAAGAATTACAAGTGGTCCGACTGGATGGCGAAAGGGATACAGAGTAGCTGAAATTTTCCCTTTCGGAACAACATAAATTGCCGTAGAGTTCATCCGGCTTTATCTTTCTGACATTGTTCTTCCAGACCAAAATGCTGCGTTGCCGAATTAGAGACTGATAGCGCCACTGGACACAAATTTCTCTTTAATCGGTTTAGGGACATCGTTCCTGAGTTTCCGTCACAGTCCAGAAATGTCTCATGGACATTTGAACTATTGAATGACGCTATATATAAACTTGCTACCAATCGGGCAAGTCTGGTTTCTTATTGGCAAGTGCTCTACATCTGCCTTTCATCAATTCAAGAAATAGTTCGAAACGGCAGGACAGGGCTCTCCGAGAGTTCCTATGCATCTAGACAACCAGGCCGAAGACCTAGAATTGTCTATACCATCGTCTATGTCAATTCCAACCATGACGTTGGAAATGACATTATCGTCTAAACGGCTAGTTTAGACACATTATCGTATGCAGTTCACCTTACCAGAGCGTTATCTTTACGTATCAAAGGAAAGAATTCCAGGATGTACGATCCTCCTTAAGGGTTCTTTCGAGGGCCATAGCATTCTCCACGTATAACTCTGCCCTTTCAGTGGCAATCTGGAGTTGGTTACATGTGATGCGGCCCTAGCTACATCCACGTGCATGGATAGTAAGGTGAATAACTCTCTCAGAGTCGCTCTGGTCTCCGGAGAGCTTCTCTTCGACGGCAAGCTTTTTGCAATCTATGATCAGATAACTGAGAAAGCTTTAGACTCTCTTCTATTCAAATCCGCTTCTATAAGTCGGAGTTCGTGGAGAAGAGTAGGACAGGCACTTCTGGGGCAAATACGTCCAAGGGAAGTTCCTATGGAGGTTCCTGTGCGTCCTCTAGGTCTTACTCTAGAGACCGTCAAGGTAGCGACTCTGGTACGGGCCATAATTCTGGCCGAAACAACCGGTCAGATGCCCCTAGGTCGACAGGGTGAGGTGCGGGCCGTGGAGGACGTGGTTTCTCCTTCCACAAGCCTCGCAGATCCAAGAGGTGATGGTTTAAACCTCTGTCGTGTTCCAGTGGGCGGAAAACTGTCGAGTTTCTCGAACAATTGGTAATCAATTACAGATGACCCTTGGGTTCGAAGGGTTATATCGGGAGGACTGAAACTGCCCTTCAAAGGAAAACCTCCGTTAACTCGAAGTCCAAGATGGACTCAGCTTCCGTCAAAATCAGCAGAAAAGAGCCTCGCTTCTATCAGAAGTCCAGTCTCTTTTAGTGAAGAACGCGATAGAGGTCGTAGAAAACCAGGAATCTCCAGGTTTCTACAGCCATCTTTTTCTGGTTCCAAAACCAGACGGCTCGTTCCGTCCAGTCATAGATCTGAGCTGGATAAACAAGCTGATCATGGCTCCAAAATTCTATATGGAGACCATTCGATCGGTCAGAGCAAACATTCGAGTGAACGACCATGCTGCGAGCATAGATCTCAAGGATGCATACTTTCACGTCATGGTACATCCGGCGTTCAGAAAGTATCTTCGCTTCACCGTCCTAGGAGTCGTATATCAGTTCCGAGTGATGTGCTTCGGTCTGAATCTAGCACCCTAGGCTTTCACTCGAATAATGAACCCGGTAATGACTCATTTCCGAGCTCATTTGTCTGCGGTAACGTCGGCCTACCTGGATCTGGTGCCGTCCAAGTCGGTCACCCACCTGGGGATGAGCTTCGAGACGCACAACAATCTCGTTTGTCTGCCGTTAACCAGTTGAAGTTAGTTGTTACGCTCGCTATTGTCTTCACTCAGACAGGGTTACAGTGAGAGAATTCATGAGACTGAGAGGTCTGTGCAGAGCTGCTGCAGATCTCCTAGATAAAAGTTTGTCCAAGGCATTACACTTAACTAATTTTGAGGTTGGGTGAGAGGGGGGTGGGAGCAGCTGATTTTATATTGAGAATTTAATATTCGTTTGTTTAAAGAAATTCTGCCAGTGAATCAAGTGAGCAAGTGTGGTCATATTCCCATACCTCCCAATGCCCTTTGGCTTGGCATGGGGTTGATTGGGTAAAATTTGTTTGCATTAAATGGGTTTTGAAGGATTTGGAGTTAGTTTTGGCAAAAAAAAAAATTCACCCAATTGAATCCTTCCTCTACCACCCACCCAGTTCAGTAAGGTGAAATAATTTTTAGCTCAACTTGACAAAGTCAAGCTGAGCTATTGCCATCACTTCTCGTCCGTCGGCGTATGTACGTACATATGTACGTTAGTACGTACGTCCACAATTTCCTTTGGCACACCTCACAGGTCGCATTTATGATCAGATCACTTTGAAACTTGGTACGCTTGTTTGGGGTGACCTCTAGATGGGAGCTATTGATTTTCTTCAATTTTCGTCAAAACATGTTGCCGCGGCCAATGTTCTTAAGAACTTAGTTTAGTCAAACCACAATGTTTTTCTTTGGCACACCCTACAGGGCACATTTATGATTGGAATGCTTTGAAACCTGGTATGCTTGTTTAGGGTGACCTCTAGATGGGAGCTATCGATTTTCTTCAATTTCCGTCAAAAACTGTTGCCACGGCCAACGTTCTTAGAACTTAGTTTAGTCAGACCTCAATATTTCCCTTTGGCACACCCTACAGGGCACATTTATGATCGGATTGCTTTGAAACCTAGTATGCTTGTTTGGGGAGACCTCTAGATGGAAGCTATCAATTTTCTTCAATTTTCGTCAAAAAATGTTGCCGCGGTCAAGGTTCTTAGAACTTAGTTTAGTCAGAAGACCTCAATATTTCTCTTTGGCACACCCTACAGGGCACATTTATGATCGGATTGCTTTGAAACCTGGTATGCTTGTTTGGGGAGACCTTTAGATGGGAGCTATCGATTTTCTTCCATTTCCATCGAAAAATGTTGCCGCTGCCAACATTCTTAGAACTTAGTTTAGTCAGACCTCAATATTTCCCTTTGGCACACCCGACAGGGCACACTTATAATTGGATTGCTTTAAAACCTGGCATGCTGGTTTGGGGTGACCTCTAGATGGAAGCTATCAATTTTCTTCAATTTCCGTAAGAAAATGTTGCTGCAGCCAACGTTCTTAGAACTTAGTTTAGTCAGACCTCAATATTTCTCTTTGGCGCACCCTCCAGGGCACATTTATGATTGGATTGCTTTGAAACCTGGTATGCTTGTTTAACTTGGTGTGCTCATTAGACAAGACCTTTCGATAAGAACTGTTGATTAGCATTCATTTCTGTGAAAAAAGTTGCCGTTTACAGTAATCTCTGAACATACTGCATTTGTCTATCAACATTCTTCCTTTAGCCAGTCTTAAAGTTTACATTTAAAAATTGATGGATTACTCTGTTCTTCAATTTTGCCATTTCATTTATAACTTACCAAGTTCAAGTTTGTCAAGTTGAGCTACAGTGTCATTGACACTTTCATTTGTTTTGCATACAGTATGTGGAGGGTGGATTACTACCAAAACACCTGTGCGGTGACACTCCTGACACGTATTGCCAGTGATCCACTGCAGGATGTCGGTGACAATTTTGTTCCTTGTCACCGCAGATCCGAGTGACAAGAATTAAATATTTTGAGCATAGTGTTAATTCATTCCCGACTTGTGTATTGTTTCCAGACGTGCAGCATACCTGTAAGTTCAGTGTGCGTACAGTGACATTTTATTCTCATCATATTCAATAGCAGCCATATGTTTTTCTGAATTTATGACGCATTTGAATATTGAAATTCCATTGCATGTTAATATGAATGCTTATTTCAAGTCGAAGGATTCGGCGAGAGCATTGTGAAAGAAAGGGAAGCCTAATGAGAAGTATAATATGTGGCTAAAAAAATGAAAACAAATTTGTAATCACACCGTCATTTTGAGAAGTCGCATTGTTGAACCTGCACCCAAATAAATATTCTAATCAATAGGGGGTGGTGGTGATCGGGGTGGGGAGATGATGGGGCTTTCAACACACCAAGAACAGGTGCGAATATATTAAATATGCATCTTGTTTTGCTTTAGATGATTCTATGCCTTGTGCCTGACGGACGGGGAGCAGCAGACCGGTGGTTGCATCACATCGTTCACATTCATTATAAATGTGCGCTGGATAGCCCACTCATGTAACAAAAGGCTGAAGTTTGGGGGAGTTGACATTCTGTTTGTCTGCCTTCACTGAGGTCAACAGATACAGTTCAAATGACTCAAAAACAATTGAAAGTGTATTTCACTTTTTTATACATCAACAACATTCTTAAGAACAGGTCGAGGGGAAATTTTTTTTTTACACAAAACTGCCAAGCCTTTAACCAGCCATGGAAGAAAAACTGGCGAGAAGTCTGAGATAATTAGTCGTAACGTTGTTTTGTCCAACTTAGTTCGGCCCATCGCGCTTAAAAGGAATAAGACAATGAAGGTGAATTGTCTGCTGTTCAACAACTGAAACAGAACAGCCAGTAAGATTGACTAGTGTCAATAGCATTTTCTTAGCTGAACTTGACAAAGTCAAGCTGAGCTATTGCCATCACTTCTCATCCATCGGCGTACGTACGTCCACACTTTCCTTTGACACACCACACAGGTCGCATTTATGATCAGATCACTTTGAAACTTGGTATGCTTGTTTGGGGTGACCTCTAGATGGGAGCTATTTTCTTCTTCCATTTCCATCAAAAAATGTAACATGGTCTGAGATTTGAATTCTTTTGGCACACCCTACGGGGCACATTTATAATCAAATTTCGTTGAAACATGGTATGCTTATTTGGGTTGACCTCTAGATCGGAGCTATCAGTTTTCTTCCAGCCCAGAGGCATAGCCAGCTTGGAGCTTGGTGGGGGTGGGGGTGGTCTGTTTCCCAACTGGGAGCCTGATCCATAAATAGTATTTAATGGAGCCTGTGATATTTATACCCCACCTTTCGAAGAAAATGGGGGTATACTGGATTACATGCGTCCGTCCGTCTGTCTGTCCATCCGTGTGTGAGTCCGTCTGAGAATATTCGTAACTTTCATAACTTAAGTAAATTATTATTTTCTATAATATTTGTTGGTCAAAGGTATGCCAACACTAGTTATTTTTTTTTTTTTTTTATTACTTGTTCACTTAGAAATTGTGTCCGTCCAAGCCAAATTTTGTCTGTTCAGCCTGTATCTCGGGTATCGAATGTTCTATTGCAATGAAATTTGCCGTGAAATAATTATAAAGGTATGTCATAACTTGATAGGATGACTCTTTTTGGAATAATTTCACTGTAACTTGGTAACTATGGTTGACATATAATAGATTAACTGTGAGGGCCACATTAACCCATCCCTCAGTTCTTGAGTACAGTCTACACCTCAAATTATTTTTATTGAAAATATAGCATACAGGGAACAGAAATTGATATATTCTCAATTATCACAATTCTTGTCATATTTCATGATCCTTTCATAAACATTGAACATTATCCTTTTCATCAAACACAACACACAGTCAAGTTAAGCTACAGTGTGATTGACATTTTCATTTAGTTCTAGTACATCGTAAAATTTCCTGAAAATCTGCCAAATTTCAGTATTTTTATACTGTACCAATGACCCAGACTTAGCTGGTGCTAACTCTAAAATATTTAGGGCCAAACGCAAATTTTACCCCCCATTCTCCAAAATTTGCATTTAAAACCGTAAATTACATGTCCTATTTGGTCCTCTATACTTTTACTCCACTGCGCATGCACAGTGTCAAGGAGGTCTCGAAACTGCCGCCAAAAGTCATTCTTTGTTTGGCCCTCACTACAGTTACATTTAACTGTTATTTGTGCTTGTAAATCTCAGTTTTAAAGATGCCAGACGCATAATTATGAGAGAAATGGTGGATATATGGTGGAAATAGGTGGAGAGGAAAAAACAGTGGAAACAAATGTTCAGGGCTGTAACTTATAATTATTTTACGAAATTATTTCATGTTATCTATTTTAGAGGCATGACCTTGTTATGGTCATTCTTGCTATGAATGTTCCATTGTTTAATCAGTGTTTCCTCTCTCCCTTTCCTTTATTCCCCCCTAGCTATTCTCCCATGCTTTTGGCTTATTTTTTGTAATGTTTATTACTAAAATTTCTTGGGAGTTTTGGCATGGTAACAGAATTATTTTCTGTTTTTTCCCCATGTTTACGTCCTCACCCTAGGGGTGTTTAGGCATTTTGGTCTGCATCTACCATCTGATGTTCTACAGTTGCTTCTCTGGAAGCCTCTGTTTTGCATCAGATAGTGTTTAAATTGGTAACTGATTTTGGGCCAAGTTTTTTTCAGTGCCTGGAGTCATGTTTCTGGTTTGTTGACACTTTTGCTTATGTTGACAACTGTTACTTCTGACAGTGATTACTTGTCTTCTGCTTAATTTAGTTCATAGCAAGATACATTAATATTGTCCATAAGTGTTACATTAATTTTTCAAAATGATTAAAAAATTTTGTCCACACTTAGGCTTTTTTGGGATCCTTTGGGCTCAAGGTTCCCATTGGGAACTTGGGCTCTTCTGAAAATTTTTTCAAAAATTTTTTTTTTAAAAATTATTTTCTTTTGAAATGTTATAATGAATTATAATATATTATGTATATTTATTTCAAGGGTTAGTGCGAGTAATATGACGGTGTGTATTTTTTCTGGTTGAAAAAATATTCTTCAATCGTAATGCGAGGATATCTTCCTCTAATTCACAAGTTCATTGTGTTTCTTATAGTCAATGTAGTCACATTAATTCTTGCTCTGTGTGTGTTGATTGAGATGACAACGATGGAGACGAGTGTCACAGTATTTTATTGCGGTGGAGGGTCCATTACAGTCCTCTCTCTGTAGGGTCACTATATATTATCAGTTTCTTTTTCAGAATTCAGAGTGATGTTTCCGTGATGTCTTCAATATGTGTGCCTCCGTCGTTGCAATATTAGGGCTAGCAGGAAGTGCTCAAGGTATTACAACAATTGCTGGGAGTTTGCTGGTTCGATCGAAGGCATTGTCGCCCGATAGTCTGCCAGGTGTCGCGACCATTCACCAGGAAAGAATGGCTCAGCACCCGGGTTAGTCTGTTGCAGTCCAGGGAAGCAGATTGGGTGATGCGAGCACTATAAAACTTCAGATGTGCACTCCCAGCAACGACGGATCCGAGGATAGTACGGAGGAAGCCTGTCAGTCCGGTAGCTAGCTCGTCCAGGTCCCCCAGACCGCGAGCAAAAGAGGACCCCTCTCTCTTACATCAACATCTGCGCCGCGATGTTGTGGTATGTTGTTCGCTTAGTCGGAGCTTACGTCCACTCCTCCTGCTCAGGACGCTCTGTCGCATGACAGTCCGACGCGGCTGTTATATTGGCTTCCTCATCCTCGTCAACACTCCCGACCGCACCTTGGCTATGTGACCACAGATTTCTAGGGGATGTTCGCATATTATATAAATGCAGGATTGAATGTCCCTGGTGCTCCTGCTTCGCCGACCAAGGAATCTGCTAGCCAAGGATACGAGACCTTTCCAGTTGGGACGTTGGCGTATTATATAAATGCAGGAATGAATGTCCCGGGAGCTTCCAGCGGATATTTCACCTAGGACATCGGCTCCACAGGTCTCATTGGGTAACATGAACTAGGTTTTGTTACTGTGATGTCTTCGTAAAGTGTGCTTCCGTTGTCACAGTCAAATGAAGAGCTGGCAGTAAAGTGCTCAAGCAGATACGTCAATTGCCTAAGAGATCCCGAGTAGGATCAACGACGTTGGCGTCCGCTAGCTCGCCCGGTGTCACGACCATTCACCGAATGGCTCAGCACCCGGGTTCATCCGTTGCGGTCCAGGAAGGAGATTTGGGTGATGCGAGCGCTATAAAATACAATGTGCACACCCAGTGACGACGGATACGAGGATGGTACGGAGGAAGCCTATTAGTCCGGTTCCTAACTCATCCAGTTCCATCGGGCTGCGAGCGAGAGAGGTTCCTCTCTCGTATTACAACATCTGGGCCCAGATATTGTGGCACAAAACGTTCCTCAGTCGGAGAATACATCCACCGCTCGGGCCGCTCTGTTATATAGACAGTCCGGAGAGACTGCTCTTTCGGCTTCCTCATCCTCACGGCAGCACATGCAACCGCACCTTGGCTACGTGACCTGTGATATTCAACCAACATCGCCGACCAGGAATTCCATGGCGACCGGGTCACGCCATCCGATAGCCAAGGATACGAGGCCTTCATTCTCCGGACGTTCGCATATTAGAGGTATGCAGGAGTGAACGTCCAAGGAGCTTCCAGCGGCTAAATCCTATAAGACCGCAGCTCCACAGGCCTCTGTTACGGACATGTTATCGCAGATAGCACAAATTATCGCAGCATCCCAGCAACCGACAGTAACTCTGTCGGATCAGGAATTATCCGAGGAAGCTGGGTTGGTACGTTCCGCTGCAGGTTCAGGGCACGGACGACCAAGAATTACAAGTGGTCCGACAGGATGGTGAAAGGGATTCGGATGAGTTGTATTTTCCATTTTCGGAATAACATAATTGCCGTAGAGTGCATCCGGCATTATCATCGGACATTGTTCCTCCAGACCAAAATGCTGCGTTGCCGGATAAGAGACGGATAGCGCCACTGGACACAGAATTCTTAATCAGTTTAGGGACATCATCCCTCAGTTTCCGACATAGTCCAGATATGTATCACGGACAATTGATCTGTTGAATGACGCTATATTTATATAACTTGCTACCTAAATGGGCAGGTCAGGTTTTTTATCGGCAATATGCTCTACATCTGCCTTTCATCAATTCAACGAATATTTTGAAACAGCAAGACAGCATTCTGAGAGTTCTCTGCATCTAGACAACTAGGTCAGGAACTAGTATTGTTTTACTGTCGTCTATCTCAATTCCAACCACGATGTTGGAAATAACAATATCGTCTAGCAGGGACAGCTTAGATGCATCATCGTACGCAGATCACCTTACCAGAACGTTATCATTACGTCTCAAAGGAAAAAGAATTCTAGAATGTACAACCTCCTTAAGAGTTCTTTCAAGGGCCTCATGTAAAACTCCATCCTTTAGTGGCAATATGGAGTTGGTTAGATGTGACGCGGCCCTGGCTACATCCACACGTGTAGATAGTAAGGTGAAAAACTCTCTCAGAGTCGCTCCGGTCTCCGGAGAGTTTTCTTCGACGGCAAGCTTTCCTCAGTCTATGATCAGTTAACTAAGAAAGCTTTAGACTCTGCTATTAAAATTCGCTTCCATATAGTCGGATTCCGCAGAGAAGAGGAGGACAGGCACTTCTGGGACGAATACATCCAAGGGAAGTTCCTATAGAGGTTCCTATGCGTCCTCTAGGTCTTATTCTAGAGACCGTCAGGGTAGTGACTCAGATAGGGGCCATAATTCCGGTCAGACGCCGCTAGGTCGACGAGGCGAGGTGCGGGTCGTGGAGGACATGGCTTCTCCTTCCACAAGCCTCGCAGGACCAGGAGGTAATGGTTTTAACCTCTATCGAGGACTAGTGAGCAGAAGACTGTCGAGTTTCTCAATTATTTGGGATTAGATTACGGACGTCCCTTGGATTCAAGGGGTGATTTCGGAAGGACTAAATTGTTCCTCAAACGAAATTCTCTGTTAACTCGTAGTCCAAGATGGACTCGGCTTAAAGCAGTCAGTAGGATAGAGGCTCGCTCCCATCAGAAGTCCAGTCTCTTCTGGAATGATCACGATAGAGATCGTAGAAATCCAGGAATTTCCAGGTTTCTACAACCATCCTTTTCTGGTTCCAAAACCAGATGGCTCGTTCCGTCCACTCATAATCTGAGCTGGATAACAAGCTGACCGTGGCTCCAAGTTTCTATGTGGTGTCCATCCGATCAGTCAGAGCGAGTATTCGGGTGTACGACTATGCTACATGCATAGATTTCTAGTTGCATACTTTCACGTCATGGTACATCAGGCGTTCAGAAAGTATCTTTGCTTCATTATCATAGGAATTGTGTTTCAGCACCGACCAATGTGTTTTGGTCTGAATCTAGTCCCTGGGCTTTCACTTGAATAACGAACTCGGTAATGACTCATTTCCGAGCTCATTCGTCTGCGGTAACGTTGGCCTACCTGCACGACATTCTTCAGAGGTATGGCAATGAGCTTCGAGACACATAATATTCTCGTTCGTCTGCCGTTAACCAGAGCGAAATTAATCAGTTGTTATGCTCGCTGTTGTCTTCGCTCAGACAAGGTCTCAGCGAGAGATCTCATGTGACTGATACATTGTGTGGAACTGCCGTGATTTCATTCCAATGGGGCGGTTACGCATTTGTCCTCTCCAAATTTCTTTTAATTCAGAATTGTAGGGCGAAGATTCTTTCGCTCAATACGAACATCTTCTTGTCAAATCAAGTGAATAAGAGATTCAGACTTGGGCAAGTTTTCAGTGCTTAACTCAAGTAGTTCCACTGCAATTGCCGGATCCGAGTTTTACAGTTTTGACGGATGCCAGTCAAACAGGTTGGGTAGTTTCATTGAACCCAATGGATTTGAAGTGCCAGGGTCTTTTGTTTCAGTTGTTCCTTTTCAAGCACACAAACATCAAGAATGATGTTATTTTGGCTTGCGCTATGTTATTGGATGAACGTTATTCCGAATGCTCATATGCTAATTCTGTCCGACAACTCGACAGTATTAGCGTATTTTCGGAATTATGGAGGCACTCCTTCCATCCTGTTATTCATGTTTACGGAATGAATCTTTCGGTTGGTACTAGAACATCAAGTTCTCCTATTGGTCCGTCATATTCCGGGTCGTCTAAACGTATTACCGGACTCCCTTCACAGAGGGGCCGTTTGTTGCCACCAGAATGGACTTTCAACAAACAAGTATTCAATCAGATTGCTACCAATGGGAGCGTCCAATGATCGACTTATTCGCAACGCATCTCAACAATTAGTTGCAGATGCATGTGTCACAATGTTTGGATCTTCGAGCGTTTGCAGTAAATGCTCTATCGATCTTGTGAGACGGAATAATAAGATATACGTATCTTCCAGCGCCGTTGATTCAGCAGATATTGCTCAAGTGTAATTATTTCAATGCAAATTCTGTTGGTAGCTTCTCTAGCCCCACAAAGACTGTGGATTAATTTACTCAGGCGTCTGTTGTAGGACATGCCGTGGAAGCCTCCTCCACATTTCGGTCCATTCTATGGTCAGATGGATTCAATCTACTATCAGTTCTGCTTATGATTATATCTTCATTCAGCAGTCTGTGCTTTAGTTTTAAGCTCATGAAGTAAGAGTTCTTCTACATCATGGGCTTAAGCTAATAATGTTGCTATTACAGATCTAATGAGGGCTGCATATTGGTCTTAGCCCACCATTTTCACGATTTTGTATCGGAGAATATTGAGTCCTTTCTGCAGATCTACATTGTTTAGGTCCGTTATTTTTTACTCAGAATGTCGTCTACTAAACAGTGGCAACTATATGTGTATAGGCTTTCGGTTCCGGCAGTGACTCTGTCCTGCTGTCCTCTTTGCTCTGGAGTATTTGATCCAGGGCAAGGGGAAGGGGAGGGGGGGGTTGTTCCCTTAGGTCACCTGCTTTATAGTGTAAAGCAAGGGAATACCTCCTTTGGAATCAGTAATTCTGTGTCGGTTCCGAGATGATTTTAAGGGTAAAGCCTATGCTTACTCATCTGTGTAATATTTTTTAGCTCACCAACTTTAGTTGTGTGAGCTTATGGAATGGCTCGATCGGTCGGCGTCAGCGTACGTGTCCAATAATGTTAAAGTTTCTGTTTAGGTCACTTATTCGCCCTATTTCCATATCATGGCTTTTATAATGCTGCTATATGATGATTATTATCATTTTACCATGATTTAACCCCTCATACCCTACATTTTAGACATTTTTCTTGAGATTTTTAGTTGCGTTTAGTTTTCTGTTTAGCTCAGAATTTCATGTTTAACTTAGTGTTTAGGTCAGCTGCTGTGCTCCTTCTCTTCCAATGGCACTTATATTCATCATACATGTTCCTCAGTATCATTGTTCCATGATTAACCTCTCATACCCTGCATTTTAATCATTTTTCTTGACATTTTTAGTTGCGTTTAGTTTTCTGTTTAGCTCGGAATTTCATGTTTAACTTTGTGTTTAGGTCAGCTGCTGTGCTCCTTCTCTTCCCATGGCAATTATTTTCATCATACATGTTCCTCAGTATCATTGTTCCATGATTAACCCCTCATACCCTGCATTTTAAACATTTTTCTTGACATTTTTAGTTGCGTTTACTTTTCTGTTTAGCTCGGAATTTCATGTTTTAACTTAGTGTTTAGGTCAGCTGCTGTGCTCCTTCTCTTCCCGTGGCACTTATATTCATCATACATGTTCCTCAGTATCATTGTTCCATGATTAACCCCTCATACCCTGCATTTTAAACATTTTTCTTGACATTTTTAGTTGCGTTTAGTTTTCTGTTTAGCTCAGAATTTCATGTTTAACTAAGTTTTTAGGTCAGCTGCTGTGCTCCTTTTCTTCCAATGGCACTTATATTCATCATACATGTTCCTCAGTATCATTGTTCCATGATTAACCCCTCATACCCTGCATTTTAAACATTTTTCTTGACATTTTTATTTGCGTTTAGTTTTCTCTTTAGCTCGGAATTTCATGTTTATCTTAGTGTTTAGGTCAGCTGCTGTGCTCCTTCTCTTCCCATGGCACTTATATTCATTATACATGTTCCTCAGTATCATTGTTTCATGATTAACCCCTCATCCCCTGCATTTTAAACATTTTTTCTTGACATTTTTATTTGCGTTTAGTTTTCTGTTTAGCTCAGAATTTCATGCTTAACTTAGTGTTTATGTCAGTTTCTGTGTTTTACTTTTAGGAGGTTGTGTTTAGGTAAGCTTTGTCGCATGTTATGAGCCTGTTTGATACAGTTACTATCAAAGAGGAATGTTGGTGAGCTATAGGGCGTTGGCGTCCTTCTTGTTTTTAAAGTGTTGATTGGTGTGAAGTATCTGTATATATCACGTGATTAATTGGGCGTTAATATACAATCCTCGAACACTTTTAAATGAGTATATAGAGTCTCATTTCTCTAGACTCCCGTATTTATTGGCTTTTCTTTAAAAAATATTAGTATAAAGGGTTATACTAGATGTTTATAGAGATCATTGATGTTATTGTGCTCAATTACAAAATGGTGTTGTGTCTTTCTTTTTTGATACAATAAGAAATGTAGACATGTGTAGTCTATCTCTCCTTTTCTCATTGAGGGGATAGGTCTGTTATAGGTAATTGAGTCTATTTGATTTTCCTTATGTCCTAGGCCCTCCCACCTTTTTACTATTCAGCTAAGTCTGGGTCATTGGTACAGTATAAAAATGTTAAAAATTTTATAGTAATTTATATATTTTTTATACTTACCAATCATTCAGACGGTGATGGCCCTCCCATGAGTTCAGAACTCGTACCTCCACGCTGAGTACATAACGCTTACCAGGTACTGGTTGTTAGAATGACTTTTGGTGGCAGTTTCGAGACCTCCTTGACACTGTACATGTGCAGTGGAGTAAAAGTATGGAGGACCATATAGGACATGTAATTTATGGTTTTAGTTGCAAATTTTGGGGATTGGGGGGTAAAATTTGCGTTTGGCCCTAAATATTTTAGAGTTAGCACCAGCTAAGTCTGGGTCATTGTTAAGTATAAAAAATATATAAATTACTATAAATTTTTTAACTTTTTGGACTATGACTCTCTATGACTTCACAGTTCAATTTGGCTATACCCGTTCATGATTTCCCTAGGCAGCAGCAAATTTTTAGATATGGTTTTTATTGATGATTATATTCCGAAAATTTCAGAAGGTTGAGCATCAAAATGCAATGTGCAAAATTTAAAAATTGACTAACCGACTGACTGTTCACTTGGTTTGTAGATGGCTTACCGAACGCTCGGTTATGTAAAAATTATTGGGAAACTGTTTTTTCATCATTAACAAGAATTCATATATTGCGTGGAATTGAAATGTATATAGCTTCTCAAGGCAAAAGTCTAAAATCTATCAGGATACAAAAAGGCTGGTTGACTGGTAGAGTGCTAGAAGCCCATATTTGGGCTTTATTCTGAATTGAAGTAAAAAAGCATTCTCCCATAAACTGTAACAAGACAAAACTGTGTGAACAAACGCTGAGAAAAAATTTAGCACTCTACCAGTTAAGTTACTCAGACTTTACCATTCAAGATGAAACTTTTGGCTAAACCGATCATCTGTCTGCGTAGATTTAAATTTGCGTAACCACCACAGGAACAAAATGAGCATTCTCGTCAAATTTTGCATGCCGAAAATGGTACTGAAAATAAAAGATTGAGAAAAATACGAAAATTTGATGTTGCTGTGGATAAAGGTTGAACATTGAATACCTTAAAACATCCAACATGTGTGCCACATTTCATGTCTTTAGGTTGAAGCAAAGCTCCCTAAAAGTTGTGGTAAATGAAAAAAAAAATTGTAAATTTGTGGGTTGCTGAATATTGCTTGCTACCATTTGAAGTGAAGCACACTATTGTTGAGTCCCAGCAGTCCGGAAATGTTTTGAAGAAAAACATCAACGAACATTGCACACAGTTTACTCCACTTTGTGTATGCATTGTATTATTTGGCCTGTTTGCACAAACAAATTTTAGCTCTTTACGGAAACATAATATCAGAATTTGTTATTTAAATTTTTCCCTCAATTCCCAAAAATTTTCCCACAAAACCATATGTGACCCCTCATTAGAACGAGCTTGATCCAATGAAGGATCAGGTCAGTTGATATGGTTTAGTTGAATTTTTTCCACTGCACAATTTGTATATTATGCAGGAGCATTGACGTGCAAGAGCAAAAGCTTGCGTCAAAATCAGAAGAGTTGCAAATAGTTTACATTCATTTACTTTCAACTCATTCATGTGGGTTCTGTACTTGTGAGTTCTTGATAATTTGTAAGACATCCTTAACAAGTCCACAATTAGTCTTTGAATTTATTCTTGGCTTAGATGTACAAATTCAATTCAGTTGTTAACAAAATCACTGTTAAGAAACCTCAAGCTTTAGGTTTCAACACCCATTTTAATGTTTAATTTAGCATCTTTCTGTTTCTATTTATGTGTAGGTAAAAGGCGTTTTAATGTTAAATTATGGAAAACGTTTACAGATTGTTTCAACTGTCTGCCCATAGCTGCCATAATAGATGAGAAAATATTCTGCTGTCATGGAGGTGAGTTTTTATAATGGTTTTTAGCTTAACTTGACATAGTCAAGATTAGCTATTGCCATCACGCGTGCGGAAGTCTGTTAGTCTGTGAGTCTGTTAGTCTGTGAGTCTGTGACGTCTGTTCACATTTTCCTTTAGCACAGGCTACACCCCGCAGTTCTTGTCTGATCGTCACGAAATTTCATATGCAGGTTTGGGGTCATGTCTAGATGAGAACGTCCCCTTTTGGTCGCGATCGGGCAACCGGTATGGCTGCCCGAGCCCAAAACCCGAAAACCATTAGCACAGTCTACAGGTCGTATTTATTAAGGGATTTCATTGTAACTTGGTAGGATGCCTCTGTATAGTGCCTAGATGAGAACGTCCCCTTTTGGGCATGATCTATCAACCGTGATGGCTGCCCAAGCCCGAAACCCAAAAACTTTTAGCACAGTCTGCAGGTCATGTTTAATGTGGAGGGATTTCATTGTAACTTGGTAGGATGACTCCTTATGATGTCTAGATGCGAATTTCCCCATTTAGGCATGATCTGCCAACCGTGATTACTGCCCGAGCCCAAAACCCGAAAACCTTTAGCACAGTCTACAGGTCATATTTATTGAGGAAATTCATTGTAACTTGGTGGGTTGACTTCATACAATGTCTAGATGAGAAAGTCCCCCTTTGGACATGATTGGGCAACTGTGACGGCTACAGGAGCCCGAAGCCCGAAAACCTTTAGCACAGTCTAGAGGTCATATTTATGATACGATTTCATTGTAACTTGGCAGGATGACTCCAAATAATGTCTAGATGAGAACGTCCCATTTTGATCGCGATCATGCAGCCTTGATGGGTGCCCGAGCCCAAAAACCTTTAGCATAGGCAAAAGGTCATATTTATGGAAGGATTTCATTGTAACCTGTTAGGTTGACTCCATATAATGCCTAGATGATGACATCCCCTTTCGGTCGTGATTGGTCAGTTGTGATGGCTACAAGTGCCCGAAGCCCGAAAACCTTGAGCACAGTCTACAGGTCATATTTATGAAGGGATTTCATTGTAACTTCTTAGGATCACTCCAGATGATGCTCAGATGAGATTGTCCCCTATGGTTGCGATCATTCACCCATGATGGCTGCCCGAGCCCGAAAACCTTTAGCACAGTCTACAGGTCATATTTATGAAGGGATTTCATTGTAACTTGGTAGGTTAACTTCATATAATGTCTAGATGAGAACGTGCGATCATTCACCCATGATGGCTGCCCGAGCCCAAAGCCCGAAAACCTTTAGCACAATCTACAGGTCATATTTATGAAGGGATTTCATTGTAACTTGGTAGGTTAACTTAATATAATGTCTAGATGAGAACGTCCCCTTTTGGACATGATTGGGCAACTGTGATGGCTAAAGGTGCCCGAAGCCCGAAAACCTTTAGCACAGTCTACAGGTCATATTTGTGAGGGGATTTCATGGTAACTTGGTAGGATGACTCCAAATAATGTCTAGATGAGAACGTCCCCTTTTGATCGCGATCATTCAGCCTTGATGGGTGCCCGAGCCCAAAAACCTTTAGCATAGGTAAAAGGTCATATTTATGGAAGGATTTCATTGTAACCTATTAGGTTGACTCCATATAATGCCTAGATGATGACATCCCCTTTTGGTCGTAATTGGTCAGCTGTGTTGGCTACAAGTGCCCGAAGCCCAAAAACCTTGAGCACGGTCTACAGGTCATATTTATGAAGGGATTTCATTGTAACTTCATAGGATCATTCCAGATGATGCCCAGATGAGATTGTCCCCTTTGGTTGCGATTATTCAACCATGATGGCTGCCTGGGCCCGAAGCCCGAAAACCTTAAGCACAGTCTACAAGTCATATTTGTGAAGGGATTTCCTTGTAACTTGGTAGGTTGACTTCATATAATGTCTAGATGAGAACGTCCCCTTTTGGACATGTTTGGGCAACTTTGACGGCTAAAGGTGACCGAAGCCCGAAAACCTTTAGCACTGTCTACAGGTCATATTTATGAAGGGATTTCATTGTAACTTGGTAGGTTGACTCCAAATAATGTCAAGATGAGAACGTCCCATTTTGGCCGTGATCATTCAGCCTTGATGGGTGCCCGCGCCCAAAAACCTTTAGCATAGGCAAAAGGTTATATTTATAGAAGGATTTCATTGTAACATTGTTAGGTTGACTCCATATAATGTCTAGATGATGACATCCCCTTTTGGTCGTGATTGGTCAACTGTGATGGCTACAGGTGCCCGAAGCCCGAAAACCTTGAACACAGTCTACAGGTCATATTTATGAAGGGGTTTCATTGTAACTTCGCAGGATCACTCCAGATGATGCCCAGATGAGATTGTCCCCTTTGGATGCGATCATTCAACCATGATGGCTGCCCGAGCCCAAAGCCTGAAAACCTTTAGCACAGTCTAAGGTCATATTTATGAAGGGATTTCATTGTAACTTGGTAGGTTGACTTCATATAATGTCTAGATGAGAACGTCCCCTTTTGGACACGAGTGGGCAACTGTGACGGCTTCAGGGGCCCAAAGCCCGAAAACCTTTAGAACAGTCTACAGGTCATAATTATGAAGGGATTTTATTGTAGCTTGGTAGGATGACTCCAAATAGTGTCCAGATGAGAACGTCCCCTTTTGGTCACGATCATTCAGCCTTGATGGCTGCCCGAGCCCAAAAACCTTTAGCATGTCTGTAGGTCGTATTTATGGAAGGATTTCATTGTAACTTGTTAGGTTGACTCCATATAATGCCTAGATGATGACATCCCCTTTTGGTCGGGGTTGGTCAACTGTGATGTCTACAGGTGCCTGAAGCCCGAAAACCTTTAGCACAGTCTACAGATCGTATTTGTGGAGGGATTTCATTGTAACTTGGTAGGTTGACTTCATATAATGTCTAGATGAGAACGTCCCCGAAGCCCGAAAACCTTTAGCACAGTCTACAGGCCATATTTATGAAGGGATTTTAACGTAACTTGATAGGATGACACATTTTGGAATAATTTCATTGTAATTTGGTAACTTTTTTTGATATATGTTAACTGTGAGGGACACATATATTAACTGTGAGGTCATATTAACCCACCCCTCAGATCTTTAGTACAGTGTACACCTCATATTATTTTTATCATAAACATAGCATACAGGGAACAGAAATGAATATATTCCCAATTATCACAATTCTTGTCTTATTTCATAATCCTTTCATAAACATTGAACATTATCCTTTTCATCAAACATAACACACAAGTTAAGCTACAGTGTCACTGACACTTTCATTTTACACCTTATCAATCTTATCAGACATCCTAAAAATATAACATGGTCTAAGATTTGAATTACAGTGCAACCATGTTATTAATTGAATAACAAAAAAATTCGCTCCAATTCACGAGAATCGGTTTTGATTTCTTGTGAAATCCTGCTACGAAGATAAATTTTCAGTCCTTAAATTCAAGAGCTGCATGTAACCAGCACATATTCCATAGTTACACTCAAACCTCACATATATATACTACAGGTTAACACTTACGGGCCTAGTTCCAATTTTGGTGAGTTTTTTTGTCTCGCATATACATGTAGAACACAGGTTCCAATGAACAGGCTTTTGGCAATCTTGCTGATGGAAGTTACAGTACCTTGGAGTGGTTTCAAGCAAATTCCAGCCAAGATTTCACTAGACACTACTAAGTCCAGGCGTTAACCTTATTATGAGGGAGCAAAAAATAAGTAGAATTCTCTAGGCTTTTAACACTTAATGCTGCCGAAAGCGACTATTGTCACCAATTTTTATGATGATTTTCTGTGCGTTCTGTATACGCAGATCAAAGTTACCATCTGATTAATTCTTAGAAAGAGCTCAAGAGCCCTTTCCAACAATTAATCAGATGATAGAGTTTCAAATATGTCAGAAATTTTATTACTCTTCCTCGCATACAGGCATACATAGAGGTCCTCCATATATGGCTAAAGTTGTTGTGGCAGTAAAAGAGTTAAGGACACTTTAACCCTTTACCTAACATAGTGGCCAAAAACGGCCAGGAAATTGACCAAAATAAGCCTTCCGCAGCCTAAAATATTTTACAAATGGTTCGATAAAACCATACAAATATGGATATCATTAGAACTGGCTCATCAAGCTGGTTCTAATGATATCCTTATTTGTATGGTTTTCTTGAAAAATAGTGAGATTTTTTTCGAAAAATGTGAAATTTAATTTATTTTTCAAACAAGGCTGTGTTAGGTAAAGGGTTAAGAATCTGTAACAAGAATCAAATGAACATTTCGTAAGAATCAAAATTGTTTCTCCATGTTTTCCTTGCTAGTATCATTAGAGTACTGTTGTACCCTTGTGCACGTAACAAGCACACATTTCGCAGTGAAACACAGACCTCACATTTATAGATTTACTAGAGTTTGACCCGTGTGGGCCTAGTTCCAATTTTGGTGAGTTTTTTGTCCCGCAACTACATGTAGAACACAGGTTCCAACATACAGAGTTTGGTGATCTTGCTGATGGAAGTTACTGTACCTTGGAGTGGTTTCTATCAAAGTCTTAACAGTCTATCGAGGCAGCCAAGACTTCACTAGACACTACTACTAACCCAAGTGTTACCATAGGCCTATAAAAAAAATTCTTGTTTCAAAAATAGTTGTGAGCTCTGTCAAACAAGGTATAGTTGGTTAAATATTTGTCATTTAAGTGCAAAATAGTGTCATAGTGAGATTTCCAGGTAAAAAAAAAGTGATCAGGCAGATTTTCTCGTAACGAGGGAGGTGGCTGAGAAACAAGAAGGACGTGTGGGCAAATTACAGAAAAGCAGTTGTCACCAATACAAATGCATATACATGAGTTAAAACACTCATACTCTGTTGTGAAAACATTTTTGGACCAGAAAATTGGTACCAGTAAATGCTTACGTTAGCATTTCTTATCAACCTACCTAAATTGTTTACTACAGGCTTGCACGACAGTGGAAGAACCTAACTCGGATAAAATACTCTCTATTTTAATCTTTCCCCAGAGATTTGGGAAAGAAAAGTGGTGTAAAAACACCACAAAAAAATAAGCCAAAACTAGGTCGAGCGCCATCGGCGCACACCCAGTATGGGACGCTCTTCCATAGTACAAATCCACGACTACCGTAAAACAGTGCGCAATGCGTCAATTCGTCATTCTTTTTTTATCCGAGACACGTGAAAGATGTAGAAGATGTGTTTCTGCTATATGCATTATGAAACAGTGATAATTCACCTCGTTGATAATGGTTTTCCTGTGACTGGAATTATGGATCTGAAGATCGTATAATAACAGGACTGTGTTTTATATATTCTCGTTAATATTTTCAACCACATTCTCATTGTATATTATTTACTATTCCGTTTTCACGAATGTTTTGTTTTCGACTTCGTGTCTTCACGATTCAACAATGAATTTTTCGGTTGATAAAAATTTAATTGTTATTGGAGTTAGGTGTCAATCAGGGACTGTCTGGACAGGATTTCTTCACTCTGTTGAGGGCTGAATTTCTGTTTCTTTTTCGGTCCCTGTCGGCCGTGTGGGTTCTGTCGTGTACCCACCGTTTTTTTTCTGCCACCTTCTCTCATAGTTGAGGGTGTTCTTCTACTTTCTGTTTCTGTTGAGTTCACCTTTTTCTTCCTCTGCTCTCACCTCTGTTATTTCCAGTTCGGTGCCTTTAGGGCAATTTCTTTTTGCCCTCGCCTTGGTGCGTTCTCGTGTCCGTTTCGTCCGCACCCGTGGGTGGTGTGGAACGCTGTCGTTTCGGGAGCCTCCTGACTCGACCACGTCTGGTGTGAGTTATACCCCCTCCGTGGGGGATGTGCAGCTCCTCCCGCGGGGGGGGGGGGGGGGGGGGGGGGGGGATGCTGTCGTTTCGGGCCGCCCAACTTGACCACGTCTGGTGAGAATTGCTCCCCCTCAGGCTTGGCAATTTCAGGAGAGCGATTTTTTAGCTCTCCTTACTGCCCTCCTGAAAGAATTAAGGAGAGCGAAAAATTGCCCTCCTAAATATTTTGGTCTGGGATGATTGAGATTACATGTATTATGCTCACATTAAATTTTTGTTGTAAAGCAAAAATGTAATTTAACTTCGAAGTCACATAACATCACGTAATTTCATTTTGAAAGCGGTTTAGTGGTAAAAGGTAATGGCTGCAACCATACCCAAACACAGTTGCAATCATTTGAAGCAAAATGGG
Organism: Pictodentalium vernedei; assembly: GCA_031216915.1. Taxonomy (NCBI): domain Eukaryota; kingdom Metazoa; phylum Mollusca; class Scaphopoda; order Dentaliida; family Dentaliidae; genus Pictodentalium; species Pictodentalium vernedei. The sequence continues at coordinate 158,321,014 of CM062292.1, forward strand.
TCACAGCAATATTTTTTTTTCTGTCAGTCTCAAGTTCAACAACTGACATCACAGTTTGAGGGGTAATTATTCAAGGAATATTGACACTATAATATACTACCATTACTTCTATCCTGTCACTTGAAGCACTTGCACCAGGATGTGACTGTAGATTCAAGCAGACCTGTTGTCCAAGAAAGTCATACGCGTACTAGTACCACCTTCAACCCCCCCTTGGGGGGTTGAAGGTGGTAGTGGTAGGCGTATGACTTTCTTGGACAACAGGTCTGGGTATACACACAGGTCTTGTCAAGTGTGTGTTCGGTTGTTGAGTGAGACATCTAGATGTCTACGAGATTTCGCTTTACCTTAGTAAAGTTAATAAAATCACTGATGTAATCTGTTGGTTTCAGTTTCAATGAGTTCGTTCAACTGGATACTTAAAATGCTGTGTAAAGCTAATTGCTATCCTGAGCTGATTGAGGAGAGCGATTTTTTGCCCTCCTGCATTTTTCAGAATGCCAGGCCTGCCCCCTCCGTGGAGGATGTGTAGCTCCTCCTGCACCGGCGGAAGTGGGGAACGCTGTCGTTTCGGGGCTTCTCGACTCGACCGTCTGGTGAGAGTTATTCCCCTTCCGTGGGGAATGTGCAGTCTTTTTTACCGTGGTGGATACTGCGGGAGCTGTTGGATTTCGGGTGAAGAGATGCCTGGTTCCGGGACTATGTGTCCTCTCCAGTTGACATCTGAGGCTGTCACTAGGGTTGTGACTCCTCCTTTGGAGGCCGAGCTAGGTGGCTCTCTCCGCTTTTCCGCCAGTTCCAACAGCTCCCGTCGTATCTGCTGCTACTGCTGTTCCGTCTACATTGTCATTGGGCACCGTTTTTAGCCGGCCTCGGCTTATCCCTGCAAGGGTCTGCAGGGATGTCTGTAGTGTGGTTGTGGGGTATCAGCCTCAGCCTTCCCCGACTTCAACTCGGCGAAGTCGGAAGTGGCTGCTGACTGAAGCCCCTACTGTGTCCTCTCAGCCATTGAGCACAGTAGTTTTTTACCTGCAGTGGTCTGCTGCGGTGTCTGGGAGTGTAGACGTGGGGATATCGGCCTCAGCCTTCCCTGACTTCAACTCTGCGAAGTTGGAAGTGGCTGCCGGCCGGACCCTCTACTGTGGTCTCTGCGCCGTCGAGCAGTTGTCTTTGGATTCGGATGTTCTTAGTGGGACACTATGACCCCCGTGGCATTTCCGTCCACTCTTTCTGGCCATACGATCAGTTTTGGGGGACCAAAGTCCTTTGTGCAGCCTGGACCTTCTGCCCCGCAGAGGTCCGCGGTGACTCTCATGAGTTCCCGCTATGTTGATCCTCGGGGTGTGTCGCACCCCATACACATCTGCCTTCAGACGTTTAAGCTGCCGCCCGTCATCCCATGTCAGGTGTTTTGGAGGATCGTGACCCTTCGCTGGTTAAGAGGGTCAAGAGGTGAAGCCACTTTGCCTGTTCATTCCCCTGTTGAACCGGCCAGTAAGGGCAGTGAGCTTAGGGAGGCCCTCTCCTTACTCACTCAGGTTCTGTCAAAGAGCCTTCCCGTTACTTCCAGCGAGGCAGCGAGTGGTTTCCAGGCGCCCTCTATGGCACCACCTCCCTGGATTGGAAACGGGCCGCTTTCTGATCCCCCTGATGTTCCGACACCATGGGAGGCATTAGCTGGTTTGCCCACGATGGGCTATGTGTCTTCTGACTCAGGGGAAGAGTCAGACATGCTTGATGTCGAGAGCCAGCAGTCTTTGGACTTGGGGGCAGCTCTTGATTTCGTGTTTGGGTTCCTTCCGGATCTCAAACCATCTAACCAGTCAACAGTGTCAGCCAGGCCGCGATCATCAGTCGCGCTCCAACAGCCTATGGAGCAACCCGCTTCTGGGCGTCTTCGACCGTGCCAGTCGGTACAGTTGGTTGAAGCATTTTCAGCCTTGGACTCTAAGCTAAGTTCCAAGGCTATGAAGGCTCCGTTCTTCACCAGGGTTGGCACCTTTTTGCCTCCGCTGCGTTATCGTTCCTACGATTCCGCCAGTCCGTCGGTCTACTGGACTTTGACGGTTTTGGATCAGGACTCCAATTCCCTCGGGCTTTCCAAGTCCAAGTCTGCCGTCATTCCGATGACGACTCTGGAGTCCACATTGGGCTTATCGAGAGAGATGCTTGGTATGCTTTCTCTCTCCGATCACGTCGTCTCAGCTTTACTGCTTATCTGCCTCCAGATAAGTTTGACGAGGTACAGGCTCCTTTGCGTGTGCTGTCCAAGGCGCTCATGCATCTTACTCACACGCATGCCTGTAACACGGCTAATCTGGAATTAGTTCGAAGGGACTCTGTGCTGGACACAGGCCGATCCCTTCCTGAGGAGCAGTGCGCTACTCTTCGATCTGCTTCTTTGGCAGGTCTGCAACTTTTGCATGGTTCTGTGTTGACGGTCCGGGATGACGTCCTACAAAGATCAGCTGCTGTTTCTTCAGCTTGATCAGCCTTCTAGGGTAGGCAGGGGCCGTTCCAAGCCTAACAAGTACCCTCTGCTTCCTCTGCGAAGCAAAGGGGCTGATCCTTCTGCCACCGCTTCTACTTCTTACTCAAGGGGTAAGGGTAAGCGTCGGCAGTCTTGAGGGAAGTCCCAGGATTCTTCATTCAGTAGAGGAGGTGTTTTCTCCTCTCGCGAGCCTCGTCGGGGTTTGAAATGAAGGTCCTCAACTCGACTCGTCCCAGGTTGGAGGAAGGATAGCAGAGTTCGCAGACCGTTGGGCCACCATCACATCCGATCCTTGGGTGTTAGATGTTGTTCGGTCCGGGCTGCGAATATCCTTCCGAAGGCACCCCACTCTGTCCAGGGTGCCTCTTCCAACCACAGTTCCTTCAGACATTTTACGTCGGGAACTTTTATCCACGGAGATAGACAATCTCCTGACAAAGGGGGCGATTGAGGTCATCAAGAACATTAGGTCAGTGGGTTTCTATTCCCGCCTGTTCTTGGTGCCGAAGAAGGATGGCCGACTCCGACCGGTTATCAATCTGAGTTTCCTGAACCAGTCTATCATTGCTCCCAAGTTCAGCATGGAGACTTTCAGGTCGGTCCTCTGTTCAATTCACCAGGGAGATTTCGGTTCCAGCATCAACCTGCGAGACGCTTACTTTCACGTTCCGATTCATTGGGCGTTACGGAAGTATCTCAGGTTTGCTTTTGTGGGGCGAGTTTACCAGTTCAAGGCCATGCCTTTCGGCCTCAACCTGGCTCCTTGGGCCTTCACCAGACTGATGTCGCATGTGATAGCGTTCCATCGCACACAGTCCAGGGTGACTACTTCAGCATATCTGGACAATATCCTACAGGGGCATTCCAATGTTGCCTTACTGGAGTCGGATGTCGCCACTCTGTTGAGCTTGCTCACGTCGCTAGGTTTCAGAGTCAACGAGGAGAAGTCGGACCTGGTCCCTTCTCAGTCGTTTTAACATCTGGGGATGGCTTTCCGCACCCAATTCAATTTGGTGGCGGTTCCCCAGGCCAAGGCTGTGTTTCTCTCAGATTTTGCTCTGATTCTGTCCCAGTCCACATCCGCGACGGCTCGGAGTATTCTCCGGCTAATTGGTCTCTGCTGTTCGGTGACGGATCTCATTCCTCTAGGTCGGCTGCGTGTTAGACCTCTCCAACACTTTCTGCTCAGTCGTTGGAGGCCGAATGTAGATTTTCTGGATCTGGTGATTCAGTGTCCAGAATATCTTTATCCTCACCTTCTCCTCTGGACGGATGTCCAGTGGCTTTCGTAGGGTGTTCCGTTGGACTTACCGAGGTCCGATTGCGTTCTGACGGCAGATGCCAGCGATCTCGGATGGGGTGCGACGTCGGATCCTCTAGGTCTTTCCATTCACGGGATGTGGGACCAGGATCATGCAGCTCAACACATCAACCAGAAGGAGCTTCTTGCTCTTCTTCTGAGTTTCAGGCAGTGGATCCCTCACCTGTCGATTCGCCAGATCCTTCTGTTGTCCGACCATTCAACGGTGGTTGCTTACATTCGGAACCAGGGCGGCACGCACTCTGTTCCATTGTACGAATTGGCACGGGATCTTCTACTGCTTGCTCAGGATGTCCACGCCGGGGTGGCTGTTCGTCACATTCCCGATCGTCTGAACGTCCTAGCCGACTCCCTGTCCCGTCGGGGCAGGGTCATTTCCACCAGGTGGATGCTCCACATGGCGGGTTCCATCGATCTCTTGCAACTCGTTGGAACCATCCGGTGGACATTTTCGTGTCCAGATGCTCTGGCTCTCGCTGTGGACACTCTGGCCCTCCTTTGGGATGGTCTTGTCGGCTCCGCCTTCCTACCTGTTCTGATTCCGCCTCAGGTTCTCGCCCAGATATGAACCTGCAGTCGTCGAATCCTTTCGATCACACTCGTCGCCTCGGTGGGTGTGGATCAATCTGCTCTGTTTGCGGCGGTTCCGGCATGTCTCCCTCTACCTCGCGACTTTTCTTTGACAAAGTCGCCCGAGGAGGTTTCACGTTGACCCGACTTCATTGTGCCTTCGCACATGTCTTCTATCGGGTCCTGTCACCTCCATAGTGGTTTTTTCGAGACATGCAGTGGAGTTGCTTTTCTTCTTCAAGGAGGCACTCACTCCACTGGTTTAGCCTCTGTGTCTAAGTGGAAGGTTCTTCTGTCGATGGTGTGCGATCACTCTGTTGCTTCTGTCACTCCTTCGATCACACCGCTTGCGGAGTTTCTGGTATATGTTTGTTTCTGGGGGTCTCCAGCAATGGGTACAAGTCCATGCTTCGGAGACATTTTTTCATATGTGATACCGCATTGTTTCGACACTCATCCTTACCTCTCCAAGCTTGTTCATCTCTTTTCCTTGAAAAGGCCTAGGACTTTGCAGTTTACTCCAAGATGGTCACTTTCTTGGGCGCTGCTCTGCTTGGGGGTGGGGGGCATTCATGCCTTTATCCTGGATGAATATGCGTTTTCTCACATGCCAGATCTCTCCTGCATCCATTTCTTGATGGATTTGTCTTGCTATTCGTGCAGCTTCCGCTCGTCTAGCTACTGGTGATTGTATTACCAATTGTTTTTTCTGCCACGAGGTGCGTGCATTGTCTTCCTCTTTTAATAACTCTGTCATGTTGTCATATGACGGATGTTATACTGGCAGCCTTCTGGAGAAATGCTACATTCTCCTTTTATCTGCGACAGTTGCAGGAGCCGACAGAGGACCTTGGGGCCCTCTTTCTTCGGCTCAGGCTGTTGTCTATCCCAGCCTTTCAGCTTTTTTCAGGGTCAGTTCCAGCTTTGTGCTGTTACTGCCCTTTCTGTCTGTGCGTCGCACTTCACCATACACCTCATCTTTCATTGTCTTTTCTAATGTTTGTGATGCTATGATAGGCCAAGGGATCTCTTCCTCTGTTCACGGTTCCAGTGCTATTGAGTTATGTGTGGGTTGGTTATGTGATTCCCTCCATCCTTTTGTCTATTCAGCCTGTAGTAAACAATTGAGGTAGGTTGATAAGAAATATAAATTTTATAGTAAATTTCCTTTCTTATTATACCTACCGAAATTGTTTACATGGAGGCCCTCTCGTCTTCTTATTCGGGTAAGAATCCTTCCTCCCCGCTGATCACATAACTCCTGTGTTGTCGGAATCAAAAGAATGACAAATTGACGCATTGCACACTGTTTTACGGTAGTCGTGGATTTGTACTATGGAAGAGCGTCCCATACTGGGTGTGCGCCGATGACGCTCAACCCAGTTTTGGCTTATTTTTTCGTGGTGTTTTTACACCACTTTTCTTTCCCAAATCTCTTGGGAAAGATTAAAATAGAGAGTATTTTATCCGAGTTAGGTTCTTCCACTGTAGTGCAAGCCTGTAGTAAACAATTTCGGTAGGTATAATAAGAAAGGAAATTTATTATCAAATTTATATTTTCAGACTAAGAAATTTAAAAAAAACACTTTCCTGAGAGAAATCATCAGTGATCTTCAGCTTGGTTGTTTTATAACATATTTAGAAGCACTGTGAAACCCAAAACACTTCCTGAAGTCCTCCAAAACTGTCGTTTTTCTTGAATTTAAACAGAGAGAAATTCACACAGGTTCCTCCATTGTTTGGTGAAAAAGAGGAAATTGACTTTGCGGGTGGAATTGGACAATAGGTGACTGTTCTTTATAGAATTTGTGCACCCCGCACAAACAGCACCTGGTCAGTAAGGTTGGGCTTAAATTTTGTCTTTTGAGTATCTTATAGTCTCCCAAGGGGTTTTGCTTTGGATTCTCCAAAATTTACCCACTTTTTCATCTGAGAGAAAGGAAGCAGATAGGCACTTGGGTTACTTTGATAAGATTTGAAGAAATGCCATGACAGAAGGATGTAACCTAACTGTTGAGCAAAGACATCTTGTGACCTAACTGTTGAGCAAAGACAACTACGCACTGCTTCATTCATCCGTGTAAATTTTTTCCCAATGTAGTCAATGTTTGATCTGGGGCTGCACCCGATAAACCGATACATACCGGTATTCAAATCAATATCAATTGAAAAGCGGTGTAATTAAAAAATATTGGTTTATCGTCATTTTTATTCACCCACAATTTAATTTTCAAGATGTCTTGAGTTTTTAACTGTAGCCCGGAATAATATTATCCCTTTATCCAAGGAATCTTCTGCTTGTGCCCTTGGAAAATACAAATTCAGCAGTTGAAAAAATAATTTTAAAACATTTCAACAAAACCTTATGTCACCCCTCATTGGAACGAGCTCGTTGAGCTCGTTCCAATGAGGGTTCACATGATATAGTTTTATTGAAATCTTTGGGGAAAGTCTGATAAACTAATTTTGAAAATGGTAAATTGTGATATCGCCTGCATTGGGTAAAGGTTTTTCTAACCGTATCATTAAGGCTTGCTAATTCGTTCCGACTGTGATGCCTGAGTCTCGATTGTGGTACTTGTGTTCATATATCTGAACAGTTTTTGATATACCGGTACACTGCGGTATTTCTTTTCAACCTACTCACAATTGTTTACAATTGGCTGTAACATAAGTGCAAGCCCTACTTCGGAACTAACTCAAGCTTTTAGAATCTTTTCCAAACGAGTTGGAAAAGTACGAGAGTGCAAAAGCTCGAAAAAAGGGTCGAGCGAGACCAGCGCTCGAAATTACAGGTACTCTCTCTGCACACCTCTTGCGTTTACCGAGCGCATGCGCAACAACCGTGACGTCAATTCCTTTATTTTCCGCCATTGTACATGGTCGGAAATTTTTGTGACTCGTGCTATTTATGCTATGTATTCTTCGTGAACAACTTATTCTTCATATTTAGTGTGCTACTGGATTGTATCCTTTTATCAAGCTACCAAATTATTATTATTATTTAATGTTAATTTGTATTTTTATTGCTGTTCTCTTCACACTTTATCTTGTCTTTCCCCCACGTGTGAACACGACCTTAGTACTGTTTTCCGTCGGCGGGAAGCTTGATTATTGTTTTGATACCATGCCTAAGACTATTCCTTGTACCTCTTGTTTGCAGATGAAACATGTGGACGATTCTCATGCCACATGTGTCACTTGCAACAATTGCACTCAGGCCCAATCATGTGGTATCTGTGGGGTTTGGTCCTCTAAATTTTGGGCTTCTGTGAACAAGGTGGTTCTTTCCAGAGCTAGAACCCCTCGTTCTCGGGGTAAGGGTAGCCGTGCCGTAGCAGACATTTCTGCTGGTGCACGTGGTGACTCTGTCACACAGGATTCGGATCTGACTTCTGTGGCGAGTTCCTCTGCAACTGTTGGCGGTGTTAGTTCAGTGATACCTGACGAGGAGACCGTGGTCTCTTTGTCTTCTGATGTCACTATTGAGGCGTCTGTTTTTGTTGAGAGCTTTTCCGAGGTCAGCTCGGTAACCCTCTCCGATCTGCCTCCTACACCGTCGACCGTTGTTGAGGAGGTTGCTACTCCAGATCCTATTCTGTCTGATGGTGGCTCTTCCATCTCCTCTGGGGATGGCCTACAGTCTCGGGGGACCGAGGCTGTATCTGCTGGTGTGTCTGTGTGTTCTCAGCCTCCCCCAGCCTCGCGGCGGGGCTGTGCGGGTTTGCTGTCTGCTCCGTCTCATCTGGCTAGGTTTGCTCCTAGTCGGTTGAGCTGGCCGGTCGCTTCGGCAGCGATTCCTCGTCCCTCGAGTGAATCGTTTATTGTTCCACCTTCGTCTGCTAGTGTGCCGCCTAGCGGGATGGTGTTGGGACGTTGGCATCCAGGGCCTGCTGTTCGGCAGCGGTCAGTGACAGCCCCTGTTAGCTGTCACTCTCGGAACCTTCCTCCGGTGATTCCTCACTGTGTTCCGAGTCTGGGTGTCGATCGATGCTTGCTGTCGGTCTCAGAGGATAGGCAGTTGGGGCCGTCTGCTGCGCAGAGGCCAATGACAGATTCCTGTCATTCTTGGGACAATCCTCCGGTGTCTTCTCACCGTGTCCTAGGTCCAGCTACCGATCGACGTGCGTCGTCAGTCTCTTTAGAGGATTTGCAGGCAGGGCCTTCTGTTTCGCAGAGGTCAGTGATGGCCCCTGGGCGTCACAATCGGGACTATCCTCCGGTGTCTTCTCACCGTGCTCCTATTCTGTCTGCCGATCGACGTTCGCCGTCGGTCTCTTCTGAGGATTTGGGTTCTTCTACCAGAAGGGTCCATTGGGAGGACACTCCGTCGGGCGATTCTGCTGCGACGGATTCTCAGGGTGACCTGCGCCAGGCCGTTTTGGTGCTCACCCGGTTGCTTTCTGGCAACCCTCAAGTTGGCCTCCCTGTGCCACCTGAGGCACAACCTCCTTTGGTCGGTCGCCGAGATGTCTCGCCTGGCCCCTTGGATACTGCACAGTATTCACAGGAGGTTTCTGCTGGTCAGCCCGAGTTGAGCTACGTCTCCTCTGCTACGGAGGATGACGAGTATCTTGAAGGTGATGGGCCCCCCTCGTCAGTCTTGGGGCAGGCTTTGGATTTCGTCTTTGGCTTATTGCCGGACGTTCAACCTTCCGACCAGCCTTCTGTGACTGTCCGGCCGCGGTCCACTGTGGAGCGCCGTAACCCTGTTGAGCCTTCTAGCTCCGGGGCTTTGCGTCCTCTGCAATCGGCTCAGGTGGTTGAGTCCTTCCAGGGCTTAGACGCCAAAATGCGTTCTAAGGCCCTCAAGGGTTCCTTCTTTTCTAGAGCTGATGCCTTTCTGCCTCCATCGCGGTTTCGTGTGTACGATTCCGTCTCTCCACCAGTCTTCCAAGGGATGACTACTGTGGATGAGGATTCTTCTTCCCTCGGGTTGACTAAGCCTAAGTCGGCAGTTCTCCCGATGTCGGTAGTTGAGTCTATGGTGGACCTGTCCCGAGAGATGCTGGGTATGTTGTCTCTCGCGGACCATGTCGTCGCTGCCCTGGCTGAATTTTTTCCACCAGGGGAGTTTGATGACGCTCAGGCGCCTTTTCGCGTTTTGTCACAGGCTCTTATGAACTTGACTCACGCTCACGCCTGTAACACGGCTAATTTGGAGCTGGCACGTCGGGATGCGGTTTTGGATTCTTTACCATCCCTTCCTTCTGAGCAACGTGCTGTTCTGAGGTCTGCCTCTTTGGTGGGACCTCAGTTGTTCCATGGTTCCGTGGAAGCTGTTTGTGGCGAAGTTCTTCGTCATTCGAAGGACCAGCTTTTGCTGAGACAGCTTGACCCACCTGCTGCTGCGGGTGGGGGTCGTTCCAGGCCCGCCAAGCGTGCTGCTGCGTCTGCCTCGTCGGCGACGCCTTCGGCTCCATCTGCTCCTTCTGCTCATAAGAAGCGCCGACGTGGCCAGGCCCGCTGGCAGCCTCAGGCTGGAAAGTCTCAGGACTCTGTCACTTCCCGAGGTGGTTTCTCCTCTCGGGGGCCTCATCGAGGCCGCAAGTGAAGGTTCTCACCTCGATTCACCTCCAGTCGGGGGAAGGCTGTAGCTGTTTTACGACCGTTGGACAGAGATAACGTCGGACTCTTGGGTCCTCGACATCATTCAATCCGGTCTGCGACTGTCCTTCCATCGGCACCCCAGTTTATCTTGGGTGCCCCTTCCGACTCAGGTCCCTTCAGATTCTATGCGTCGGGACCTTCTGGTGCAGGAGATCGACAATCTCCTCACCAAAGGGGCGATCGAGGTGGTCAGGAACACCCTTTCACCGGGGTTTTACTCAAGACTTTTCTTGGTGCCGAAGAAAAACGGCCAATATCGTCCTGTCATCGATCTGAGTACCCTGAACGAGTACATAATTGCTCCTCGTTTCAGTATGGAGACTTTCCGGTCGGTTCGACGTTCAGTTCATCAAGGCAGTTTTGCGGCCAGTATCGACCTGAAGGATGCCTACTTCCATGTACCCATTCATCTGGCGTCACGGAAATACCTTCGGTTCTCGTTTCGGGATCGAGTTTTTCAATTCAGAGCTCTCCCGTTCGGTTTGAACCTGGCTCCTTGGGCCTTCACCCGACTGATGTCACATGTGCTTGCTTTCCATCGCACTCAGTCGGCAGTGACTTCGTCAGCCTACCTAGACGACATCCTCCAACGGCACCACAATGCTGCTGTTCTGGAGTTCGATGTCCGGCAGTTTCTTTGCCTGCTAGCGTCGCTGGGTTTCAGAGTCAATCGCGAGAAGTCGGATCTTCTTCCTTCTCAGCGATTCCGTCATTTGGGGATGGATTTCGACACTCTTCACAATGTAGTGTTGGTCCCCCAGGCTTGGGCGACGATTCTTTCCGCCTTGACTCGGGACCTGCTTCAATCTTCCTCGGTCTCGGCCAGGACTTTCCTTCGGATGCTGGGCCTTTGCAGTTTGGTGACAGATCTCATTCCGCTCGGTCGCTTGTTTGTCCGACCTCTCCAACACTTCCTGTTGGATCATTGGCGTCCGAATGTAGATCCGCTGGACCTGGAACTCACTATTCCTCGGTCTCTGCTTTGTCACCTCCGCACTTGGGCAGATATTCCCTGGCTGACACAGAGTGTTCCGTTGGATCTTCTTTTGGCTGATCGCATCCTTACTGCGGATGCCAGCGATCGGGGCTGGGGTGCGACGTTGGATCCTCTCGGTCTATCTACTCACGGAGAGTGGGACAGCAAGCTGGTGGGCCTTCATATCAACCAGAAGGAGCTCCTTGCTCTTCTGTTGAGTTTTCGGCTTTGGATCCCTCATCTGTCGGACCATGTTGTCCTACTTGTTTCGGACAATTCAACAGTAGTGGCCTACATACGGAATCAGGGAGGCACACATTCGATTCCCATGTATCGGCTGTCTCGGGATCTTCTTCTGTTGGCGCGGGATGTGAAGGCTCGGGTGTCCATTCGACACATTCCCGGGCGTCTCAACGTCCTAGCAGACTTCCTGTCCCGACGCGACAGTGTCCTTCCAACCGAATGGATGCTACATCGGTCGGTGTTTCAGGCGATTTGCGAGCAGTGGGGTCGCCCTCAGGTCGACTTTTTCGCTACTCGCTGGAATCATCAGGTAGAGACTTTTGTCTCCCCTTGTCCAGATCCTCTGGCATTTGCAGTAGACGCTCTGTCTCTGGACTGGACAGGTTGGGTCGGCTATGCCTTTCCTCCTGCACCGATTCTTCCTCAAGTTTTAGCGAAGATTCGTGCTTGCAGTTGCAGGATCATTCTGATCACACCCCTGTCTCCACAGAGGGTGTGGATCAATCTGCTGCGGCCTCTATTAGCCGATCGACCGATTCGTCTACCTCTACGTCGCGATCTTCTTTCACAGGGTCGTCCCAGGAAGTATCACAACAACCTGGCGAGCCTGTCCCTTCACGCCTGTCTTTTATCAGGTCCAGTCTCCGACGTAGAGGTTTTTCGAGACGATCAGTGGAGTGCATTTCTGCATCGCGGCGACCTTCCACTGGAATGACTTATGCCGCCAAGTGGAAGGTTTTCTGCCGCTGGTGTTCAGATCACAATGTGAATTACCGTGATCCGTCAATCGCTCAAATTGCGGATTTTCTGGTTTTTCTTTTTGACTCCAAGGGCCTCCAGCCTATTAAGATTAACGGCTATCGGTCTATGCTGTCTGATACTTTCTCCTATGTGGGAAAGCGGTGTATCGGTCGTAATCTTTTCCTCTCCAAACTTATTCGGCACTTTTCTTTGAAGAGGCCTCGAGTTTTGCGTCTTACACCCAAGTGGAACTTGGCATGGGTGTTGCACTGTTTGGAGGGGGCGCCATTCGAGCCTTTATCTGAGACCGACGTGCGTTTTCTCACCTATAAGACGGCTTTTCTTCTAGCGTTTGCTTCTGCTCGTCGAGTCAGTGAGCTTCATGCGCTATCTGTTGATTCTGCCTTCTTCCGAAATGAGGCTAACAGTGTCACATTCACTACTGATTGCTCTTTTCTGGCTAAGAATCAGCTCCCCGATTCGGTACCTCCTCCCATCTGCATTCGGGCTCTCCCTGCTGTAGATGGACGGAGGCCTCTTCTTTGTCCTGTTCGTGCGGTCAAGACTTACATTACTCGCACTCAGTTCATTAGGAGGGGTCGGAAGAGATTCTTTCTGTCTCTCATTCCTAAGAGGCAGTCTATCTCTTCCCATTCTATTTCCAGGTGGATCTGTCTTGCAATCAAGCTGGCTTATTCTCGCTTGTCTGCATCGGATTTTGTTTCGAACCGGCTTAATGCTCACGAGGTTCGTGCCATTTCTACATCCTGGGCGTTCTCCAATTCTGTTCCGCTTCGTGATGTTATGAATGCGGCTTACTGGAGGAATGCTTCTACCTTCTCCTCCTTTTATCTCCGCCACCTTCAGCAGCAATCTGAGGACCTTTATTCTTTAGGCCCTCTCGTTGCTGCTCAGGCTGTTGTGCACCCTTGTTAAAATTGTTTTTGTCGAGGTTGCGCTTCGCTCAGCCTTGTTCTTTTCAGGTGCCTTCTCTCTGTCTTCATTACAGGTTTTCGTTTTTGTTCTCTGCCATCCTTGCTTTCGTTCTGCTACTCTTGTTGGTACTGGTTATGTGATTCACCTCCTCCTATTGTTTATTCAGCCAGTTGTAAACAATTGTGAGTAGGTTGAAAAGAAATTAAAATTTTTTAGTAAATTTTGTTTCTTAACATACCTACCACAATTGTTTACCGGAGGCCCACCCTCCTTGGAGATATCTTTGATATTGATGCCTCCCCGCTAAATCACAAACTTCTCGTTGGCGGAAATACGGAATTGACGTCACGGTTGTTGCGCATGCGCTCGGTAAACGCAAGAGGTGTGCAGAGAGAGTACCTGTAATTTCGTGCGCTGGTCTCGCTCGACCCTTTTTTCGATCTTTTTCGTGCTTTTGCACTCTCGTACTTTTCCAACTCGTTTGGAAAAGATTCTAAAAGCTTGAGTTAGTTCCGAAGTAGGGCTTGCACTTATGTTACAGCCAATTGTAAACAATTGTGGTAGGTATGTTAAGAAACAAAATTTACTAAAAAATTTTAATTTTTTTGAATACCGATACCGGTATTCAGTTTTGAATATCATGCAACCCTAGTTTGATCTTCATTTCACTCGGTTGGACACTATCATTCACTGGCATACTTTATCTCAACTTTGTTCATATTCAGGGTACATCTGGCAGATCTGCTACTCTGTGAGAGCCCTGAAAAGTGGAGTGGTGCCTGTTTATTGTAGAAAACAAGTTCTGTTTCCTTGGTATAATAGGGCCTGACAATCAATGCCGTTGGTGGAAGTGGACAGCATAGGTATAAACAATTGGCTCATCTTGACTTTATACTTATGTTGTTGTCATATAGCCATAGGTGCTGAAAATAGGAACTCAAACCCTGATATATCAGATCTCCTGATTGTTTTGAGTCGTGTGGATTTTCTTTTCTTTTTTTCTTTTCCTTGTAATGAGGCAATGGAAGAGGGATTAACTCTTCACCTAACCTGAATAGCAGACAACACTTGATAAAACATTTCGTGAACACCTTAAAATTTTCTCTTTTGGCCATAAGGTAAGTTTTTGAAACAAAAATATCCTAAAATTTGAATTGCTGTTTGTGAATGGTGCTGACTGGTTAGGGCTCTACCATAGGGGGCCTAATCCCCCGTCCCCTCCCCCCCCCCCCCCCACCACCCCATCCCAAACTTTTCCCTCGGGGCCCCCAAAACCAAACTTCAAATTGCCATCTGACCACCTTTGAAGACCACATAGGGCATTGTAGAAATGCTCAGCTATCGCCTCCATGGCGTCCAAATTTTCCAAATATGAATTTTTTTCCTGTGGCTGAGCGCCCGATCCTATTTAGCCTCCCCACCCCCAAATCGAAATCCTGACACTGCCACTGCTATACATTATACACCTGTTTTGTTATTTCAGATTCAGTTTTAATTTCGATAAAATAAATAATTTAGACTTGTAACTTCTCTATTATGTTTAACATCGCTATAATACAGTGACCCCATTCCCTGTCCTGTTCCTGGATCCCTCACTGAAACTCTCGTCTCCTTTCGAAGTACTGAATATGATCTGACCCGCATGTTGTTATGTGCAAAATATAATGGATTTACGGCATCAATGAGTATCACATAGGAAATAAATAGTCAAAGTAAATAACACTGTATAATTTTATTATTTTATTTCATGCATTTAACATGAGATAGATATGACTGCAATAAAAAGAAAAAAAATGTTCATGTGTCCCCATTCTCACCTAATTTCATGCAGTAAAAGTCCACATTCACTGGCCATTGTCATTATTGTGTAGGCCCGTCTGCTATTCTCACAGTCGGGGTGGGACTTGTACAAAGGTAATAGTCGCATGGGAGGTATTTTGGCTGAAAATATTGGGTGCGATGTATGCATGGGAGTGACTAATACATGGACATATGTAGAAATAATCGTTTTGGGATTTGCCCATTCTGCTGATGTTTGTTGCCATTTTCAGAATGAAATTTTGATAGGGTTGTTGTAAATTTCGAAGTTTAACGTCAGAGTATACAAAAACTGTGTGGCCGATTTTTTTGGCACCTGTCTGTTTGGTTTTTAGCTCACCTACAGCTGTAAGATGTGGTGAGGTATTGTCATGCCGTCGGCGTCCGGCGTGTCCAATATTGTAAGATTTAATGTTAAGGTTAATTTCTCAAAGATCAGTGGGCTCAGGCCTTTGATATTGCATATGTAGGTTGTAGGGGACTATCAGAACAGTATTTAACCCTGTTACTATGACTTTTTTCCAAATTTCACTTAAAATTTTCTGCCAAAAGTTGTTTTAAGAATTTGCGTTTAGGTGTTGTAAGAATTTGCGTTAAAGTCAGCTTTTGTGCAGATTGTGCTGGTTTAACTTCTCATTACTGTTGATTTTCATATTTCAATAACAACTGTAGGTATTAACCCTACTGTATGCAGAAATTTAGCGGAAATTTTCTTTTTTTTCAGTCAAAATTTTCATGTTTTTCTCGGACTTAGTAAATTTTAAGTTGTAAACCTTTGTAAACTTTGTGTTTAGGTGAGTTGTGTTTCTATGTGTCTTTCCAGGCGATTAATATTCTACACTTGGGTTACCGAACTCCATTGCAGTAATATTTAACCTCATTACATGCATATTTGAGGAATTTGAGGCTGATTTTCTGCCAAAACTTGTTGTAAGAATTAGCGTTTAGGTGTTGTAAGAATTTGCGTTAAAGTCAGCTTTTGTGCAGATTGTGGTGCCTTCACCTCTCATTACTGTTTATTTTCTCATTTCAATAACTACTTTAGGTATTAACCCTACTGTATGCAGAAATTTAACTGATTTCTTTTCTTTTTTTCAGTCACAATGTTCACGTTTTTCTCTGACTTACTCAATTTTAAGTTCTAAAAGTTTGTGTTAAGGTGAGTTCTGTTTCTATGTGTCTTTCCAGGCAATTGATACAGTACACATGGATTACTGAACTACATTGCGGTAACGTTGTGCCCTCATTACATGCATATTTGAGGAATTTGAGGGGGATTTTTGGGACTTATATTCACTTTCTTCTTTTTTTTATTTAATACTTTCTCATACTTTTTACTAGTAACATTAAGGCTTATTTTAGTTGTTGATGTGATGTAATTTTGTTGGGACTTTTAGTCACTTTCTTCAACGAATGTTTTTCTGCAACTCCTCTTTAACCAATGAATGTACTTCAATTACAGTTTCAGTGATTTATGAAAGCCTTTCCTAATTCTTATTTATGATTTAATATCTGACCTCACGATTCATATTCTTAATCATAAACGTTTCTAAAAGAAAAAAATGCTTTTATATCCAGTGATTCTCTGTTGAATTGATATCTAATAAATGCAGAAATTTTGACTTTCCAAAGCCATCACATGAACCACATTAATCATTTGATGCCTAGTTAATGATTTATATTAACTAAATATTAGGCATGTTACATTGGAATGACATTATCAAGCGCGAATGTAGGTGAGCGGTGGGATGTAACATCTCTCTTGTTCGGTTTGCAGCAAAAACTGAACCGCAAAACCTCCATGCTCTAGCATGAAGATATTATATCAACACAAATCTACTTAAATTCATGATATGCATGGAATTTTACAGCCTGAACAAGGCATCATGCTTTAGCATTACAGTTGACAGCTTCTTGCACTCAAGCAGTGATGTGTTCCATCAGAACACGTGCAAGCTACGGAGAAACTGGAAATTCATAGTTTGCACCATGCACCCAAAAGTTTTAAGGATATTCCATATTTACAACTTTATGTAATGTTAAATATAATATGAAGATAATGCCATCTTGTCTTCAGTGGGAATTCTGTTTATTTGGGACAGAGATGGACTATCAGTGAGTGATCAATGTGACGTATTAGTATTCATGCATCATGAGAGTTGAAGATTTTACACACACACCCCCAAAAAAAAGATAAAAATGAAAAGAAAAAAAAAAAAAAACTTGTGGGGGTGGGGGCATTATTTATAACCTTGTTAGTTATAATTAAGTATAAGTTAGCTCATGCAGTATAACCGCTGTGGACTGGACACTTTCCACGGATGCAATTATTATTATGTTCCAGACACTAATTACAGGAATAATCATCAAAAATTTAATTAATGAAGCACCAGGTACAACCCAGGGCTTCAAAATTAAAATTTTGGTGATGAGGATTTTTAATACCTGGGAAACACATGCGTGGACATCACTGCCCACGCATGGATTATGACCAGTCGACAGCGACTGTACTGTATGATATGTGAAATGTTTCCTTTTCTTTCAAACTTAAAACACTTTACACAGCTGTGTTCATTGTGGCCGCTTCAGTGTGATCGCATGTTGGTAATGAATCAAATCAGGGCACTGATTCGAGAATCAATTCCAATAATTGCAGGGCCCTATGATGAGTTTGGGTTGTTGTGTTAGGTAAATGGTTAACCCTTATAAACCGATTCCAGTTTTGATCACCTTTTACTGCAGCAGAGCAGGTTTCCCAACAATCCGAGGGTAAATTTCCAAGTTGAATTCAAATCACCTTGGCAGTTGTTTCTAGACAAGCCTTGGCTGCCTATAAGCAGTCAAGACTTTCCTAGAAACAGGTGCAAAGCTACAGGAGCTGGATTGTTTAAGTGTACCTAACATGTATAAAATTCTCCATGCTTTTAAGGGTTAAATCAATTTGCTTTTTTGTTACAGGATTGTCTCCAGATTTGCAGTCAATGGAACAGCTTCGACGAATAATGAGACCAACAGATGTGCCAGATACAGGTGTGGTTATCTCTTCACCCTCTAGAATTTGAATCTGTTTTAGGAAAGCAATATTTGTTTACAAAACAGGGGGAGCGTGAGCCCGTTACTGATTTTGCAGCTTACTCTCTGTGGATTAGAAAGTTTTATGAGCTTCCCTTTAAATACCACAGTCAATGCTAATGTTTGGTATTTGCATATTATACTCATGATTAGCAATCTAATTATAAAGCATCATATACAGTGCCTCTGGATCCATTTATTAGCTTACCTGACTGAAAGTCAGGGTGAGCTTTTCTTATTACTTTTCGTCCATCGTCCGTCATCCGTCGTGAAGGTGGTGTTTGAGCCTCTTTCTCCTAAACCACTGGGCACATTTTAATTAAATTTCATGTAAGTAGTGGTTATATAGGAGCATTTTCATTTTTATGTGATTGGGTTTCGGCTCATATTGAGCAGAGGGGTGTGGAAAAAATGGCCAAATTTTTTGAAAATCTTCTTCTAATGAACCACCAGTAGCAGAGACTTGATATATGGTATACAGAGTCCTTTTGAGGTTTAGAATCAAGTTTGTTGGTCATTATTTGCCTTTGTTATGGGAGGGCCAAAAATTTTGGCCACGCCTAAAATTTCTATTTTCAGAATCGTGATGTCGATTTGAACCAAATTTGATATGAGATGATAATGGATCATAAGTAGTTGATTGATGCAAAATTTTTAGCTGCGACTAGCAGCTCTATAAGTGGCAATGTCGGTCTGTCTGTCGGTTGGTCTGTCGGTCGGTCGGTCGGTCTGTGACCAACGAGTTTGTCTGTGACCAACGAGTTTCAAAACTCAATAACTTTTGAAATACTTGATGGAATGACTTTATATTTGGCATGTAAGGCCACACAAAGTAGATCTTCTGTTTCTCAGGCCATTATTTGAGAAATTGCATGCGGGCGAGCGTTTTTTTATTTTATTTTTTATTTCAGTAATTTCTTCTTTGCCATTAAAAGTTCATGTTCTTGGTTCATGTTTTAGGCCTCATAATCTACAGAATAGCATGGGTGGTGGTGTATTTCATCCCTTGAGTGCAAGAAGGCTTTGCAATGCTAAAGCATTGCAAAGCCTTCTTGCACTCAAGGGACAAATTCATCAATTTTTTAAACTTGGGTAAAATATCAGATATAAACCATTCAATTTTTATTTTTTTTAAGTTTAAATTGGTTATAAAAAGAGAGCATGCGGCAGCCAAAAGGACCATGCGGGAGGGCCTGAGAAACAGATTTTTTTATTTTTTTAGGCCTAAGTGTATCTTATTGATGTCTAGCCACTGTTCAGTGCATGTGT
This sequence comes from Pictodentalium vernedei, assembly GCA_031216915.1. Classification (NCBI taxonomy): domain Eukaryota; kingdom Metazoa; phylum Mollusca; class Scaphopoda; order Dentaliida; family Dentaliidae; genus Pictodentalium; species Pictodentalium vernedei. Next base: position 158,340,061 of record CM062292.1, read on the forward strand.
TGTTCCAAATATATTTCTTGGAGTTATGGCCCTTGATGAACTTGGAATTTTGTGAGATTGCACCACCCATCGCAGCTACGGCGTCGATGTCGCGATTTTTTTTCTCATTGTCCTGTGGGAACCTTGGGAGCTAAAAATAGGAAAAACCTTAAAACTGCCATATCTCCAAAACTACACGGCTCAGAGAATTGTTATTTTGTATAAAGCTTACTTTTATCCAGTAGAATAGAATGGTTAAAAAAAATCCCTATCGGTTTGATCACAAGGTACTTTTTTCAGGACTTTGAAAAAGTGCTGAGTCAGCACTTTTTAACACTGTTGGCAATGGGAAAACCATTAAAAAATCTTCTTCTCCAGATCCAGCAGGCAGAATCTTTTGATATTTGGTATGCAACATTGTGGGGTGGATCTGATTCAAGTTTGTTCAAATCGGTCCCCTGGATTCATATTTGGGCTCATTATAGAAGCCCGAATTCGAACTTAGTGCATTTCAGGCAAATTTCTTAAAAAATCTTCTTCTCCTGTTCCAGCAGGCAGAATCTTTTGAAATTTGGTATGCAACATTGTCGGGTGGATCTGATTCAAGTTTGTTCAAATCGGACCCCTGGGTTTATATTTAGGCTCAGTATAGGAGCCCAAATTTGAACTTAGTGCATTTCAGGCAAATTTCTTTGAAAATCTTCTTCTCACAATCCAGCAGGCAGAATCTTTTGATATTGGGTTTGCACCATGCGTGGGGGGTGAGATTCAAGTTTATTCAAGCCAAGTCCCTGGGTTCATATTTGGGCTCACTGTGGTAGCCCGAATTATGACTTAGTTCAAAATTAGGAATTTTCTTTAAAACTCTTCTTCAGATCCAGTTTTCAGAATGTTTTGATATTTGGTATGCAACATCCTTAAGATTCAAGTTTGTTCAAGCCATGTCCCTAGGTCCATATTTGAGCTCACTGTTGGAGCCTGAATAATAACTTAGTTCGAAATGAGGAATTTTCTTTAAAAAGTTCAATATGAGGAATATTCTTTAAAAATCTTTTTTTTTTAGATCCACTGGTCAGAATCTGGATATTTGGTATAAGCTTTTCTTAGGAGGAGCAGATGAAACTTGTTGAAATCAATTCTCTGGGTTGATATTTAGGCTACCATGTTAGGTGAGCACCCTCAGGCCCCCTGGGGCCTCTTGTTTTTGATACCCTTAATCTAAATTGTAGCATTCAAGGATAATCATGTTCTGTAAGAGGCAATAAACATAACTTTTGACTTCGGTTCCCTTATCTGTTCTTTCTGTCAATAATTAGTCACTTATTATTGCTAGATGTAAACCATTTGCTTTTCTTTCAGAGATTTAGTTTCTGGAGTTAATTATGCAAGCCTACTTTTTTGTATTTTTTTTTACTTTACCGTGAGAACAGTTTATTCTTCAGCACCTGTGATTAGTTTGTACAGTGGAACCGTGGTTTGTATATTGGGATTTAATAACACTTTCAACAGCCAGGGTCACATCTTGTCAGAAGTGGACCCTGTTAAATGCATATCCACTTTGTAGGTGAGAATAATCAATTAACAGGGGTATTCAGTTGATGGGGATTTGGTTACTTTCCAGTATTCTAAAATTATCTGCGCATTTATTCTATTGTATCGTATTTGGCAGAGCTTGTGGAAGCAAGATATAGATTAAATGCTGTTATTTGATGTCCTGAGGCCAAATAGGTTAGTAAACGGAGAATTCAGTGATTGTCCAGGTAATTTCTGCACATATCACAAGATTTTTAGCTCAACTTTGGCGAAGCCAAAGTCCGTCAACAATTTAATACGGCTTGGGCTAGAGGCCGTATTTATGAAGCAATCTTTACGAAACTTCTTAGGTACCTTTGTTATGATGTGGGACGAGAACGAGTGTTTTTGGGTCCGATCCGATATTCAAGTTGGCCGCTGGCAGCCATTTTTTACAAAATTAGGTGCAATTAGATTTCTGTGCAGCACTTCCATATGAAAGTGCTGATTTGAATAATTCTTTGTGTGTATGTTTAGTACCATGGGATAAATCACATATAATACTGGGTTTTTTCTCGTGCAGGAATTATGCAAATTAGATGAACTTTGATTTTTTCAGTGCTACTTCCACACAGTAAGTACACATCAATATGGCTCAGGCTAGGGGCTGTATTTATGAACCGATCTTCACAAAACGTCTTGGGTACCTTTGTTATCACCTTGGGATGAGAACGAGTGTTTCTGGGTGCGGTCCAAAATTCAAGATGGCTGCCAATGGCCATTTTGTACCGAAATTAGATCTAATCAGTTTTTTGTACAAAACTTCTATACGGCTCAGGCTAGAGGCCGTATTTATGAACCAATCTTTACAAAACTTCTTGGGTACCTTTGTTATCAACGTGGGATGAGAACAAGTGTTTTGGTGTGTGGTCCGAAATTCAAGATGGCCTCCAGCAGTCATTTTGGACCAAAATTAGTGCAATCAGTCTTTTGTACAGAACTTCTGTATGAAAGTTCTGATTTGAATAAATTTCTGTATGAATGTTTAGTAACATGGAATACATCACATATAATACAGATTTTTTTCTCATGCGTAAATTATGCAAATTAGACTAACTTTGATGTATTTAGTGTTCAAGATGGCTGCCTGCCGCCATTTTGTACCGATGATGCAGAAATCTGTTTTTTGTACAGAACTTCCATATGAAAGCTCTGATTTGAATAATTTTTTGTATGAATGTTTAGTACCGTGGGATACATCACATGTAATATGGGTTTTTTTCTCGTGCGTAAATTGTGCAAATTAGACTAATTTTGATGTTTTTTGGTGTTAATTTCTTGGGTACCTTTTTTGGTGTTACTTTCAGCACTGTAAGTGCAAATGCCAATACGGCTCGGGCTAGAGGCCGTATTTATGAACCGATCTTTACGAAACTTCTTGGGTACCTTTGGTATCACCGTGGGATGAGAACGAGTGTTTTTGGGTCCGGTCCGAAATTCAAGATGGCCGATGGCAGCCATTTTGTACAAAATTAGGTGCAATCAGATTTTTGCACAGAACTTCCATATGAAAGCGCTGATTTGAATAATTTTTTGTGTGAATGTTTAGTACCATGGGATACATCACATATAATACAGATTTTTTTCTCGTGCAGAAATTATGCGAATTAGATGAACTTTGATTTTTTCAGTGCGACTTACACACAGTAAGTACACATATCAATATGGCTCGGGCTAGAGTCTGTATTTATGAACTGATCTTCACGAAATGTCTTGGGTACCTTTGTTATCACCTTGGGACGAGAACGAGTGTTTCTGGGTGCGGTCTAAAATTCAAGATGGCTCTCAGTGGCCATTTGGTATCGAAATTAGGTCTAATCAGTTTTTAGCTCATCTTGACAAAGTCAAGCTGAGCTAATCTAATCGCTTCCCATCCGTCGTCCGTCAACACCATGTTTTGGTCTTCTCCTCCAAAGCCTCTGGGCCAATTCAAGTGAAAGTTTGAGTGAGTGATGGTTCCAAAGGGGCATTTCATTTTTGTTCAACTCAGTATGCCCGGCCCCATAGGGAGAGAGTGGGGGAAAATGCTCCAAAATATTTTAAAAATCTTCTTCTCAAGAACCAGTGTGTGCAATGACTTGATATTTGCTATGGAGCTTCCATATGAGGTGTAGAATCAAGTTTGTTCAAACGAAGTTCGTAAAGTAATATTTGGCTTTGTAATAGGAGAGGTAAGATTTTTGGCCCCGCCCAAAATTTCTTTTTTCTGAACCGATGGTCCGGTATGAACCAAATTTGGTTTGTGGTAGTATTGGGTCATAAGTACTTGACCCATGCAAAAAAAAAAATTCCCGCATCCCCGTGGGAACCCTGGGAGCTAAAAATAGAAATATTTTCAAACGCCCATATTTCCCAAACCCCACGGAACAGAGAGCTTTTATTTGGTATGAAGTATCCTTATGACCAGTAGAATTGAATGGTAAAAAAAATTGCCATCGGTTATGTTAGGGTGTTCTGTAATGGGCATCGAAAAAATGCTGAGTCAGCATATTTGCAAAAATTAAAAAAACCTTTTCTCCAGAACCAATCATCAGAATCTTTTGATATTTGGTATACAGCATTCATAGGGGGGTCAGATAAAAGTTTGTTGAAATAAAGCTCATTGGTTCATATTTGGGCTCTCTACAGGAGCCCGAAGTTTTAACATAGGGTAATATGGGGAATATTCTTTAAAAATCTTCTTCTTCAGAACCACCAGTCAGAATCTTTTAATATTTGGTATACATCATTGTTATGAGGGTCAGATTCTAGATTGTTCAAACCAAGTCCCTAGGTTAATATTTGGGCTTCCTACGGAAGCCCAAATTTTATCTTTGTTCAATATGGAGGGTAATTTAAAAAAATCTTCTTCTTCAGATCCATCAGTCAGAATGCTTTGATATTTGGTATGCAACATCTCTATGGGGGTCAGATTCAAGTTTGTTCAAATCAAATCCCTAGGTATATATTTGGGCTCACTATGGTAGCCCACATTTTTACTTAGAGCAATATGAGAAAATTTCTTTAAAAATCTTCTTCTTCAGATCCACCACTCGGAATGCTTTTATATTTGGTATACAACATCTCTAGGGGGGGTCAGATTCCAGGTTGTTCAATTCGAGTGCCTAGGTTAATATTTGGGCTCCATATGGGAACATGAAATTTAACTTAGTACAATATGAGGGAATTTCTTCAAAAATCATCTTCTTCAGATTCACTTGTCAGAATGCTTTCACATTTGGTATACAACATCTCTAGGGGGGTCAGATTCAAGTTTGTTCAAATCGGATCCATAGGTCAATATTTGGGCTCGCTATGGTAGCCCAAATTTGAACTTAGTGCAATTCGAAGAAATTTCTTTACAATATCTCTTCTTCAGATCCAACAGTCAGAATGCTTTCATATTCGGTACACAACATCTCTAGGGAAGTCAGATTTAACTGTGTTCAAATCAAGAGCCTGGGTTAATATTTGGGCTCTCTATGGGAGCCGGAATTGGCCATTTTGCTGAAGAATTAAAAATTTTGTATTCAGTACCCTCTAGAGGTACTAAGATGAATCCACATAGGTTGTATCAAGGGGCTTCATAGGGGAGCTCTGCATTTTACTTATGATCAGCTGAAGAAAAGGCATGATGCCCAGATTATTTTTGTCACTCCTGAGGGACTCAAGGATTGACAGTGTAGTCTATGGAGATGGCTTGCTTAATGTAGACTCATTATTGGACTCTGTTTAAATTGTGTTCTGTACAAGATGAGCGCTTCAGGCCCCGTGGGGCCTCTTGTTTGTACACAACTTCTATACGGCTCAGACAAGAGGCCATATTTATGAACCAATCTTGACGAAACTTCTTGGGTACCTTTGTTATCACCGTGGGATGAGAGCGAGTGTTTTTGGGTGTGGTCCAAAATTCAAGATGGCTACCAGCAGCCATTTTGTACCAAAATTAGTGCAATCAGTCTTTTGTACAGAACTTCTGTATGAAAGTTCTGATTTGAATAAATTTTTGTATGGATGTTTGGTAACATGGAATACATCACATATTGTAAGGGGTTTTTTTTCGTGCAGAAATTATGCAAATAATATGAACTTTGATTTATTCAGTGCTACTTACACAATGTAAGCACATATGTCAATACGGCTCAGGGTAGAGGCTGTATTTATGAACCGATCTTCACAAAACTTCTTGGGTACCTTTGTTATCACCTTGGGACGAGAATGAGTGTTTCTGTGTGCGGTCCAAAATTCAAGATGGCTGCCAGTGGCCATTTTGTACCGAAATTAGGTCCAATCAGTTTTTTGCAACAAGTTCTATACAGCTCGTATTTATGAACTGATCTTCACAAAACTTCTTGGGTACCTTTGTTTTCACCTTGGGACAGGAACGAGTGTGTTTTGGGGTGCTTTGTTATCACTGTGCTATGAGAACAAATATTTTGCATTTCAGTCAGACCCACTCTGGGACTCAAAGATTTCTTTTCTAGTTTAGCATCTAACTGTCACCCCACCTTTACAATACTTTACCTATATATTTGTTACAGGCTACGGTCAATATTTATGTACAGACCGTTGCAATATTTTTTATGTATCTTTGTTATCAGGTCATTACCTAGATGTTTGTCATTGCTGTGTCACATACTATACATGTACATGTCTTTGTCTTGCCAAGTTGAGCTGCAGTGTCATTGACACTTTCATTTTCTCGTGCAGAAAATATGCAAATTAGATGAATTTTGATTTATTTAGTGCTACTTATACTCTGTAAGTGCACATGTCAATACAGCACAGGCTAGAGGCTGTATTTATCAACCAATCTTCACGAAACTTCTTGGGTGCCTTTGTTATCACCTTGGGACGAGAATGAGTGTTTCTGAGTGCGGTCCAAAATTCAAGATGGCTGCCAGTGGCCATTTTGTACCGAAATTAGGTCCAATCAGTTTTTTGTTACAACTTCTATACAGCTCGTATTTATGAACTGATCTTCACGAAACTTCTTGGGTACCTTTGTTTTCACCTTGGACAGGAATGAATGTGTTTTGGGGTGCCTTTGTTATCACTGTGCTATGAGAACAAATATTTTGGGGTTTAGTCAGACCCACTCTGGGACTCAAAGATTTCTTTTCTAGTTTAGCATCTAATTGTCACCCACCTTTACAAAACTTTACCTATACATTTGTTACAGGCTACGGCCAGTATTTATATGTACCTTTGTTATCAGGTCATTACCTAGATGTTTGTCATTGCTGTATCGCATACTATACATGTTCATGTCTTCACAAGTTGAGCTACAGTGTCATTGACACTTTCATTTCCAAGAGTTATGGCCTTTCTTCAATTTTTCGACTTAGAAAATTTTTCTGTTTTCACTACTTCAACTTAGACAATTTTTCTGTCCCACAGTACCTTTAAGGCTACTTCCGACATGCCTGTGGGTCAAAGGCAGCGACCTATTGGTCAGGGGCAGCTGTCCATGCTTTGCATAGCCCTTGTTTATTTGGGTTTAACAACACTATTGACTGCCAGGGTCACCACGTGTCAGACAGTTTTATGGTTGGAGAAGCCAGAGTACCCAGAGAGAACTACCGAGCAGCGACAAGCACCCGTTAGACTCTCCATCGTACTAACTCCACACAGCAGGATTAGCTTTGGTTGAAGACAGTGCACCATCGACATGCAGTATGCCTTAGCACACAGCATCACCATGCCCCACATGGGCAATCAGGATTAAGTGCCTTGCCCAAGCACACAACACAGTCACCCCTGGCAGGGATCGAACCATGAACCTTTTTGTTTGAAGTCCAATATCGTAACCACTGAGCCACTGTGCTCCCTAATCAAGGAGCTGCCTATTATTATGCCCCAGACTCGAAAAGTGGCAGTGGTATCTAGTGGAGACCTTCATCCACCCATCTGTTCATCTGTCCATACCAACATTTTCCCTTGTATCTCAGCCACTGCTACTCCGATTTGAATGATATTTGGTATTGTCATAGAACATCATGTGGGAACGATACCTATGTAGCGTGAGTTTCTTCCTTGCATTTTTAGCTCAACTTTGGCGAAGCCAAATTTGAGCTTATGCCATAGCCAGTCGTCCGTCCGTCCGTCCAGGCCAACATTGGGGGTTTAGGGGATATTATTATTAGGGGCTACCTCCAAATTAAGGTAGTGTTAGGGTTAGGAGTGGGGTGCAGTTAGGGTTAGGGGTAGCCCCAGAGTAGGGCTTAAGGTTTGGGAGGGTTAGGTCTGGGGGGGGGGTCAGGGGGGGGGGTAGTTTTAGTAGCCCCAGAGTAGGGCTTCAGGTTGGGGGGGTTAGGTCCCAGGGGTGGGTGGGGGTTAGGATCTGGGGTGGACTTTTAGGGTTTAGGGTCAGGGTGGGGTAGGGTTTAGGTGTGGTTTTTGGGTGGAGGGGTGGGGTTAAGGTTAAATATAAGTTCTAGGGTGGAAGGGGTGAGGTTCAGGGTAAAATAAGGTTTTGGTCATACAAAATATTTTTTTGGTAGCCCATAAACCCGAAATGTTGGAGCATCCGTCTGTCCGTCAACAATTCAATACGGCTCGGGCTAGAGGCCGTATTTATGAACCGATCTTCACGAAACTTCTTGGGTACCTTTGGTATCACCGTGGGACGAGAACGAGAGTTTTGGGGTCCGATCCAAAATTCAAGTTAGCTGCTGGCAGCCATTTTGTGCAAACTTAGGTGCAATCAGATTTTTGCGCAGAACTTCCATATGAAAGCGCTGATTTGAATAATTTTTTGTATGAATGTTTAGTACCATGGAATACATCACATATAATACGTTTTTTTTTCTCGTGCGTAAATTATGCAAATTAGACTAACTTTGATGTATTTAGTGTTACTTTCAGCACTCTAAGAGCAAATGCTTAGAGGCCGTATTTATGAACTGATCTTTACAAAACTTCTTGGGTACCTTTGGTATCACCGTGGGAGGAGAACGAGTGTTTTGGGGTCCGGTCCGAAATTCAAGATGGCCGATGGCAGCCATTTTGTACAAAATTAGGTGCAATCAGATTTTTGCACAGAACTTCCATATGAAAGCACTGATTTGAATAATTTTTTGTGTGAATGTTTAGTACCATGGGATACATCACATATAATACAGGATTTTTCTCATGCAGAAATTATGCAGATTAGATGAACTTTGTTTTTTTTCAGTTCTACTTACACACAGTAAGTACACATGTCAATATGGCTTGGGCTAGAGTTTGTATTTATGAACCGATCTTCACGAAACGTCGTGGGTACCTTTGTTATCACCTTGGGATAAGAACGAGTGTTTCTGGGTGCAGTAAAAAATTCAAGATGGCTGCCAGTGGCCATTTTGTACCGAAATTAGGTCTAATCAGTATTTTTGTACACAACTTCCATACGGCTCAGGCTAGAGGTCGTATTTATGAACCGATCTTTACGAAACTTCTTGGGTACCTTTGTTATCACCGTTGGATGAGAACGAGTGTTTTTGGGTGTGGTCCAAAATTCAAGATGGCCACCAGCAGCCATTTTGTACCAAAATTAGTGCAATCAGTCTTTTGTACAGAACTTCTGTATGAAAGTTCTGATTTGAATAAATTTTTGTATGAATGTTTCATAACATGGAACACATCAAATATAGTACAGGTTTTTTTTCTTGTGCAGAAATTATGCAAATTAGATGAACTTTGATTTATTTAGTACTACTTATACACTGTAAGTGCACATGTCAATACGGCTCGGGCTAGAGGCTGTATTTATCAACCGATCTTCATGAAACTTCTTGGGTACCTTTGTTATCACCTTGGGACGAGAACGAGTTTTTCTGGGTGTGGTCCAAAATTCAAGATGGCTGCCAGTGGCCATTTTGTACCGAAATTAGGTCCAATTAGTTTTTTGTCACAACTTCTATACAGCTCGTATTTATGAACTGATCTTCACGAAACTTCTTGGGTACCTTTGTTTTTTCAATGCAGGCCTCTTGTTGTTTAAACTTTCTGTTGTTCTCTTCACCCAATTAAACATGGATTCCAGGAGCATTGAATATTTCCCAATTTCAACCCCAAATTCTGACCAATCTGTGAGGTCTTTTCAGTGGGAAGCACCTGTATCATTTTTCCACATAAGTTTAAGCCTAATGAAGGATACTTGCCAAAAGGGCGAGTGAGTGTTGAAAAACAGACATCTTTTTTTCAGAACATTTTTGTCAGTAGTCATTGCAATTTGCACACATTTGCAAAGTGACACTTCCTTTTTATACCCCCTGCAAACAAAGTTTGTGGGGTATATAGGAATCACCCTGTCTGTCTGTCTGTCCGTCCATCCATCCGTCCATCCTTCCATCTGTCTGTCCTTCCATCTGTCCATCTGTCTGTCTGTCTGTCTGTCTGTCTGTCTGTCTGTCTGTCTGTCTGTCTGTCTGTCTGTCTGTCTGTCTGTCTGTCTGTCTGTCCATCCTTATAAGCGCAACTCCTAAACCGTTTGAGGAATTTTCATGAAACTTTACTCTATGGAAGAACTTGATATGAAGAGGTGCGTGAAGCAATATAATTCCGTTCTGACAGGTGACTCCGTCCTTCTTAATCCTTTGCTAACACCCTGATTTCTCTTTTCTTACTCCATAAAATAAACTGTAATTTCCTTCCAGGAAGTTTGATCAGGTGAGCATTTTTAGGCACACTTGAGCCTCTGGTTTAGAATGTTAAATTGAAAATTGAACAAAAATGTCATGCTGTTGTTTTTTTCTTATTTCCAGGTCTTTTATGTGACTTATTGTGGTCAGACCCCGACAAAGATGTTCAGGGCTGGGGTGAAAATGACAGAGGTGTGTCATTTACATTTGGTACAGACATAGTTACAAAATTTTTAAACAGGCATGACCTCGATCTTATATGCCGAGCACATCAGGTAATCATATTTTTTTCTCAGTTCAACTCCTCTGTGCTTCTTACATCATCTGATAGCTATATATTCTTCACACGTTTGTGTGGAGTTAAGATCCTATTCTCCATCTTTTTCTTTTCTTTGGTTCAGTGCTTTGAGAGCATAATATTTCAGACTTTTTTTCTTGTTATGAGATAAAAATTCTAAACTTTTGTAACTCTAGAAAATCCATTCCCAGGCATTTTCTAATACTTTATTGTAATCCCAATAGCAAGCCCTTTCTTAGTCAAATGGCGATCTGATTATGATATGCATAAGCCTAAATAAAATATTGCGAAATCAAGAAAGAACCAAACTCGGCATCTGTGATTTAGTGTTCTCACATTTCCTGTTTAACAAGTGAGATTGTACAATGTTGAGGGAACAAAAGTAGAGAGAATTTTGACTGGATCGCAATCCAGTCACAATCCGGTCAAAATTCTTTATCTGCATTTGTAATCACAGTACTCTGCAAGTGATAAAAATTGTTACAAAGAAAGCACTTAGTGAAGATAACCATTGCTACAGTTGGTATACTGTGTTGAACACTATTGCCAGGAAGTCCTCGAGTTATACTGTTGTGGCATCAATTAGTATTGATAGTACTCCCTGATTATCCAACACAAGGTGACCCTGGCTGTTATAAGTGTTGTAAAATCCCCCAAAATAAATAGACACTCCCTGATTAACTGGTTGAGTGCTAGAAGCCAGTATCAGGGCTTTCAAAAAAATTAGGGTATCAGAGCAAAAGCTTATGTTTTCCTTGCTTATATTTCATATTCAGTCAAACTCAAATAATATTTTGTTTATATAAATTTGTCCTATTACAGATTATTGGAGAGTGCCCGTGTGCATTTCTAGTAATTTGTTATAAAACAAATTTGGATAACAAATTCAGACCACCAAAAATAATCTAGCTCTGTACCAGTTTAAACTGGATAGATAGGCACATCTTGTCAAATCCAAAATTAGGAAATTTCATTTATTGACACATTATTTATAAGCCTATAGAGACTCAGATGTAACAAATAGTAACCTGGAAGTCTAGATGCTTGCCAGTGATATCTTGAAAAAACTTGGCTGCCTATATTAGGTGGGGAGTGATTTACCACAGCAGTCCTCACAGATTGGAATTTCCACCCTTACAATAACTAGATTCCCCTGGTAACATGTAAGGGCAAACATAGTTTTAGCCAATGGCCCTTTGGGTTCAACCTGGAGGTCTATTGGTTGAAACTTTGCTCGTTCTTACACCCTTTGCTCATTTTTCTTACACACTTTTCACAGACAAGGAGGTTTTGTCTAGTTGAAAACTATTCTGTGGGTGTTTTAGTAGTAATATACTGTTCATGTACTATATACAGGCAATCAAAAATATTTTCCGTCCTGGGAGGAGCAAGATTTTTTTCCCTGTCAGAAATTTCTTAATTTCAGAACCGCTAGGTCGATTTAAACCAAACTTGATATGTGGCATTATTTGGTCATAAGTACTTGATTCATGTAAAAAAAAAAAACATCCCCGCAACCTCATAGGATCCCCAGGAACTAAAGATAGAAAAATCTTCAAACACCCTTATATCTAAAACTGCACAGAACAGAGAACTGTTATTTAGTATGAAACATTCTAAGGACCAGCAACATTGAAGAATCAAATGAGCCAAAAAAATAATAAATAGAATGTAATCGTCATATATTTTGAAATATTAAAACAAATCTTCACAGAAACACTCATCAGAATCTTTTGATATTGGACATACAATTTACTTTGGACAATCAGATTCACATTTGTTCAAATCAAGTCTCTGGGTTTATATTTGGGTGACGTATGGGATCCTGAATTTTAACTTTGTGCATTATGAGGAATATTCTTTTCAAATCTTTTTCTGATTCACCCATTGGAATCGTTTGATATTCTGAATACGGAATTTTTATGTCAGATCCAAGTTTATTCAAATCTTGTCCCTTGTCCCTGTGTTCATATTTGGCTCCAAATTTTAACTTTGTGTAAATTGCTGAAACTTTTTGGAAAATCTTCTGATCCACTGGTGAGAATCTTTGAAAAGTCACCAAAAAGTCCTTAAAAATACATTTAGATTATTGTTTGGTTCATTTTGGTCAAAATCTGTCCTTAAATAGTGTATATCTGCATTTTTGTTGTAATGAGTGGAATTTTTTATAGTGCTACTAAATTTCTCCACGTGACTGAAACTCTGAAATCTCGCTGAGAAAGCTTCCAAAGAATCAGTATCGGGTGTAGATGTCACTGGTTTTTTAATAGATGTATAAGATTTGGTAACTAGTATGACTAGTATGTTAACCCTTTACCTAACATGAAAAGAAGATGACACTTGCAAACAAAATTTGTGAAAACTAATTTTTTTTCCTTTTTAGTCTTCAAAACATAGGTTAGGACCCCTCTATAGAATGAGCTCGACGAGCTCGTTCTAAAGAGGGGTCATAACCTATGTTTTTTGAGACAAAAAATGAAAAAATAATAAACAATAATTGGGCGATTTTTAGCTCAACTTGACAACGATCTTTGAACATAGTTTAGTCAGGCATCAATATATTCCTTTAGCATGCCATACAGGGCACATTTATGATCAGATCGGTTTGAAACTTTGCATGCTTTTTGGGGGTTACCTCTAGATTGGAGCTATCGATTTTCTTCGATTTCCGTCAAAAAATGTTGCCACTGTCAATGACCTTCGATGAACTTAGTAAATACTTAGTGTAGTTAAGCATCAGTATTTCCCTTTGACACACCCTACAGGACACATTTATGATTGGATTGCTTGCAAACTTGGTGAGCTTGTGTGGGGTGACATCTGAATGGGAGCTGTCGATTTTCTTCCATTTCTGTCCAAAAATGTTGTCACTGACCTTTGAACTTAATTTAGTCAGACCTCAATATTTCCCTTTAACACACCCTTTAGGGCACATTTATGATCAGATCACTTTGAAACTTGGTATGTGTGTTCGGGGTGACCTCTAGATGTGAGCTATTGCTTTTTTTCATTTCCATAAAAAAATTATTGTTGTTATCACCAACCTTTGAACTTACTGCATTTTTGCATCAACTTACTTACCTCTTTTGCACTCTGCAGGGTAAATTTATGAATTTCCATAAAAAAAAACATTGCCACAAGCAATGACCTTCTACTTAGTGTAGTGCATTTGTGCATTAACATCTTCCTTTGGCATTCCTCAGAGGGCACAGTCATTATCAGGTTGTTTTGAAACTTTGTATGCTTATGCAGGGTGACAAAGATAGGAGCTATTGATTTTCTTTTCATTTGCATCCAAAACTGTTGCTGTTAGCAACAATCTTTGAATTTATTGTATTTGTGCATCATCATTCTTTGACATGGCCTACAGGCCATATTTATCATAGGATTGTTTTTGAACTTGGTGTGTCATTAGGCAAGTACTTTAGATAAGAGCTATTGATTAGCATTCATTTCTGTGAAAAAAATTGCCATTTACAATAACCTCTGAACATACTGCATTTATGTATCAACATTCTTCCTTTAGCCAGTCTTACAGTTTACATTTAAAAATGCTTGGATTACTCTGACGTTGTGCACACACAATGCTGTTATGTTGAAATTTCGTCAAATAACATTGGTACCAATGATCTTCAATTTTGCCATTTCATTTATAACTTACCAAGTACAAGTTTGTCAAGTTGAGCTACAGTGTCATTGACACTTTCATTGTGAATAGCGCTGGCTGGTTTGGGCCCTTATGTTGGGTAAGGGGTTAAGTGCACAGACATGAGGTGATTAAAATAATTTTGGTTGAAGATCCCAGAAGATCCTAGAAATTTTCCGGAAAATGGTCCTTGAAAATCCGGGACATTGTTTTTATCTTTGTAGTGTTCTAATCTTGTTATAGAATGAATTTTATGAATTTTTCAGGTTGTAGAAGATGGGTATGAATTCTTTGCCAAACGACAGCTAGTTACATTATTCTCGGCACCAAATTATTGTGGAGAGTTTGATAATGCAGGTGGCATGATGTCTGTAGATGAAACCTTAATGTGCTCTTTCCAGGTAAACATGAAACTACAATCGCATTTAAGGGTCTAAAAACATTCTTGTTTGTCAGACACTGAATTTTTAGCTCACCTGAGCGAAGCTGAAGGGGAGCTTTACTAATCACTTTCTGTCCGTCGTCCGTCGTCGTCCGTCCGGCGTTAACTTTACATTATCGACTTCTTCTCACGAACTACTGGACCAAATTCAACAAAATTTGCTGTGCATGTTCCCTATCATATGTCAATTCAAGTTTGTTCAAACAAAGTTGCCACGCCCACAGGGGGCACCACAGGGGGCATAACTCTGATAGCACCCTAAATTTGTTTCCAAAATTAAAAAAAATCTTCTTCAGATCCACTGGGCTGAATTCTTTCATATTTGGTATACAACATTTCTAGGGGGGTCAGATTCAGATTTGTTCAAATCGAGTCCTTAGGTTAATATTTGGGCTCCCTATGGGAGCCCGAATTTTAACTTAGTGCAATATGAGGATTATTCTTTAAAAATCATCTTCTTCAGATCCACTGGTCAGAATCTTTTCATATTTGGGATACAACATCTCTAGGGGGGTCAGATTCAAGTTTGTTCAAACCGAGTCCCTGGGTTCATATTTGGGCTCCCTATGGGAGCCCAAATTTTAACTTGGTGCAATATGAGGATTATTCTTTAAAAATCTTCTTCTTCAGATCCACCAGCTAGAATTCTTTCATATTTGGTATACAACATCTCTAGGGGGCTCAGATTCAAGATTGTTCAAATCGAGTCCCTGGGTTGATATTTTGGGCTCTCTATGGGAGGCCAAATTTTAACTTCGTGCAATATGAGGATTATTCTTTAAAAATCTTCTTCTTCAGATCCAACAGTCAGAATTCTTTCATATTTGGTATACAACATCTCTAGGGGGATCAGATTCAAGTTTGTTCAAATCGGGTCCATGAGTTAATATTTGGGCTCCCTACGGGAGCCCAGATTTTATCTTGGTGCAATATGAGGATTATTCTTTAAAAATCTTCTTCTTCAGATCCACCAGGTATAATTCTTTCATATTTGGTATACAACATCTCTAGGGGGGGGGGGGTCAGAAGCACGTTTGTTCAAATCGAGTCCCTGGGTTGATATTTGGGCTTCCTATGGGAGCGTGAATTTTAACTTAGTGCAGTATGAGGCTTATTCTTTAAAAATCTTCTTCTTCAGATCCACCCGGCAGAATTCTTTCATATTTGGTATACAACATCTCTAGGGGCAGGGGAGGGGGGGCAGATTCACATTTATTCAAATCGAGTCCCTGGGTTGATATTTGGGCTCCCTATCGGAGCCCAAATTTTAACTTAGTGCAATTTGTGGATTATTGTTTAAAAATCATCTTCATCAGATCCACCAGGCAGAATTCTTTCATATTTGGTATGCAACATCTTTAGGGGGGGGCAAATTCAAATGTGTTCAAATCGAGTCCCTGAGTTGATATTTGGGCTCTCTATGGGAGCCCAAATTTTAAAAATCTTCTTCTCCCGATCCACCAGGCAGAATTCTTTCATATTTGGTATACAACATCTCTGGTTTAATTTTCTGAACCAATTGTTCGATTTGAACGAAATTTAGTATGTGGTATTATTGTGTCATAAGTATTTGATTCGTGCTAAAAACAAATTTCCCATGTTCCAAGTGGGAACCCCAGGAGCTAAAAATAGAAATATTTTCAAACACCCATATTTCCCAAACCACACAGAACAGAGAACTGTTATTTAGTATGAAGCATCCTTAGGACCAGTAGAATCAATTGATAAAAAAAATTGTCATCAGTTGTGTTAGGGTGTTCTGTAGAGGGCATTGAAAAAATGCTGAGTCAGCATATTTGCAAATATTAAAAAAATGTTCTTCTCCAGAACCACAGATCAGAATCTCCTTATATTTGGCATACAGCATCCATATGGGCGTCAGATACAAGTGTGTTCAATTTAAGCCCCTCATTTCGTATTTGGGCACAATACAGGAACCAAAATCTTAACTTAGGGCAATATGGGAAATAAGCTTTAAAAATCTTCTTCAGAACCACTGGTCAGAATGTTTTAATATTTGATAATCATTATTGTTACGAGGGTCAGATTCAAGTTTCAAGCCTCTCAGTTAATATTTGGGCTTCCTATTGGGCCCTGATTTATAACTTAGTGCAATATGAGGAAATGTCTTTAAAAATCTTCTTCTTCAAATCCACCAGTCAGAATCCTTTCATATTTGGTATACAGCATCTCTAGGCAGGTCAGATTCAGGTTTGTTCAAATCGAGTCCCTGGGTTTCTATTTGGGCTTCCTATGGGAACCCAAATTTTAACTTAGTGCAATATGAGGAAATTTCTTTAAAAATCATCTTCTTCAGATCCACCAGTCAGAATCCAAATTCTTTGTGAGCTGTTCATTCTTTTAGGTGTAAGTGAATCTTGTAAAGGAACAGTGACTACAGACCTAGTTTGTCATGTCAGGTCATCAACACCTCATTGTCACAGCTCTGACCAAGTTGCTACTGATGCCATCAAACTCAGGGGGGAGAATTGAAATAACTGGCCATCACCAGCAGAGGTAATCCAAACCAGATTATGTCTGACAAACTATCTTCCTATTGGGTAGATGTCATTGGCATTGCTTGTATCATTTCAAGAAAAAATAAACAAACTTCACTGAATTCATTTAATATAGGTCAGTGAATAATATTATCAACATTAAATCTCAAGTCTCCATTCCACATCTGGTCTGCATCAAGTGGCCAAGAGTCAGATGACAGGTTATTTGTTCCCACTATCAAGGAGCCGTGTGTTAGGTCTAAAAAAAATAAAAATCTGTTTCTCAGGCCCTCCCGCATGGTCCTTTTGGCTGCCGCATGCTTTCTTTTTATAACCAATCCAAACTTTAAAAAATCAAAATCAAATGGTTTATGTCTGATATTTTACCCAAGTTAATACAATTGTCCCTTGAGTGCAAGAAGGCTTTGCAATGCTTTAGCATTGCAAAGCCTTCTTGCACTCAAGGGATGTAATACAACACTACCCATGCTATTCTGTAGGTTATGAGGCCTAAAACATAAAACAAACCAAGAACATGAACTTTTAATGGTGATGAAATAATTACAAAACTACAATAAAAAAACGCCCGCCCGCATGCAGTTTTACAAAAAATGGCCTGAGAAACAGACGATCTACTTTGTGAGGCCTTAGATTAGCTAAGTATAGATAATTATCAAGTCCAATATATGTGTGTGGAATTTGTCATGGATTCTTCTTCAGATCCACCAGTCAGAATTCTTTCATAATTGGTATATAACATCTCAAGGGGGATTAGATTCAAGTTTGTTCAATTTGAGTCCCTGGCCTAATATTTGGGCTTTCTTTGGTGGGGGTGGGGCAGGGGAGGGGAACAGGTTAGGTTCAAGTTGGTCAAATCCATTCCTTAGTGTTTTTCCATAAAATTTGTCTTTCATCACTTCATTCCTTTGTAGCGTTGATGAACCATGTCCAACTGAACATGTGACCCCAAATACTTCTTTGAACCACTTTGTCAGGTGAGCGATTAAGGCCCCTTGGGGCCTCTTGTTTGATTTGAGAACGGATGATTTTTAGCTAACATGTCGACTTGCCAACTGTTTTCCTTTGCTTTGTGAACTTAACATTTATTGACTTCCACTTCAAAACTACAGGTCCGAATTGAACAGAATTTGGTATGCATCTTCCTCATGTCAGTTCAAGTTTGTTCAAATGAAGTTCTCATCCCCACAAGAGCCATCCCAAAGGGACATATTGGCACCCAGAAATTTTTTTTTTAATTAAAAACATTGTCTCCACTTAACCTACCGGTATCCAAATCTTTTGATATTTGGTTTACAGCATCTTTAGTGAGATCAGATCCAAGTTTGTTCAAATCATGTTCCTTCATTGATCGATGGATTCCTTATGGGAACTCAAATTGTAAGTTCGTGCAGTATGAGGAAAATTCATTTAAAAATCTTTTTCAGAGGAGCAGTCAAAATCTTGGATATTTGGTATACAGCATCTTTAGTGGGAACTGAATCAAGTTTGTTCATATCAAATCCCCAAGGTTCATATTTGCTTGAAAATGAGTTTTGAAGGGTTTCTGGTGATGTTATGCAAATAATTTTGTTCAATTTGGTGATTTTGGGGGGGATTTTTAGCTCATCTTGACAAAGTCAAGCTGAGCTAATCTCATCGCTCTCCGTCCGTCGTCCGTCAACACCATGTTTTGGTCTTCTCCTCCAAAGCCACTGGGCCAGTTCAAGTGAAAGTGTGTTTGAGTGATGGTCCTAAAGGGGCATTTCATTTTTGTTCAACTCAGCATGCCCAGCCCCATAGGGAGGGAGTGGGGGAAAATGCTCCAAAATATTTTTAAAATCTTCTTCTTAAGAACCAGTGTGTACAATGACTTGATATTTGCTATGGAGCTTCCATATGAGGTGTAGAATCAAGTTTGTTCAAACAAAGTTCGTGAAGTAATATTTGGCTTTGTAATAGGAGGGGTAAGATTTTTGGCCCCGCCCAAAATTTCTATATTTTTATACTGTACCAATGACCAAGACTTAGCTGTTGCTAACTCTAACAAAACCAGGGCCAAACACAAATTTTGCCCCCAATCCCCAAAATTTGCATCCAAAACAAAAAGAAATCATGTCCTAAAGGACCTCCATACTACGCCTCTACTGCGCATGTGCAGTGATGCAGACGTCCCGAAATTGGCGCCAATTATCATTCTCTGTTTGGCCCTTCATCAGTCAACATCTCACTGATCTTTGTGCTTGTAAATCTCAGTTTAAAGGATGCCAGACACGTAATTTTTGGAGAAATGGTGATTCTAAGGAGGATATAGAAGGAGGAGAGGAAAAAGAAGTGACAAAAAATAATCAGGGCTGT
Source organism: Pictodentalium vernedei (assembly GCA_031216915.1). Taxonomy (NCBI): domain Eukaryota; kingdom Metazoa; phylum Mollusca; class Scaphopoda; order Dentaliida; family Dentaliidae; genus Pictodentalium; species Pictodentalium vernedei. Next base: position 158,359,454 of record CM062292.1, read on the forward strand.
ACTTAAAATTTTTTGATGAAATTATGTTAAGTTGCCTATTTTCGAGGCATGGGCCTCTTGTTGTCATTCTTGCTAAATGTTGCACTGCTTATTCAGTGTTTCCTCCCCCCTAGCCTTCTAAAGTCCCCCCCTTGCAATTCCCCCATGCTTTTGGCATATTTTTGAGAAAGTTCATTTCTAAAATTTCCCTGGGAGAGTTGCTTGGATACAGAATGTTTTCTGTTATTTTCCCCATAGTTACGTTTTCACCCATGGGTGTATAAACGTTGTGTTCTGCATCTTCCATCTGATGTTCTGCAGATTCTCCCCTGGGAGTCTCTGTCTTGCATCAGATAGAGTGTAATTTGGATGACTGATTTCGGGCCAGTTTTTTCAGTGCCTGGAGTCATGTTTTCTGGTATTTTACACTGTTTGTTTACATTGGCAACAGCCTTTTTTGAGGGGGGCAGTTTGCCTTTGGTGTAGTTTATCTCACTATTAGATACATTTATATTTATATATAAGTGTCTCATTAATTATTTAATATAAATTTAAAATTTTTGACCACACTTTGCCATCGGATCCATTGGGGCTCAACGTTACTTTTCAGCAACTTGGGCTTCGCTGAAAAAATATTTTTTCAAAATTATTTTGATTTGCAATTGTTTTTTCATTTATTAATGGATCATGTTATTATGTATCTTTGTGTCAGGGGTTTGTGCGAGTAACTAGGACTTGTTGTCCTTTCACAATGAAGGGACATTGTTCAAATTGTAATGGGAAGAAATCTTCCTCTGACTTTCATGATCATTGTATTAATTGTAGTCAGTGTTCTCGCATTAATCCCTGTCCTATATGTGAATATTGGGATGAGAAACATTGGAAACGTGTGTCACGATATGTTGTTTCTGGAGAAAGGGCTATGCCGGCTCTTTCTCCGCAAGGTCACTCTACTCTCTCAGTTTCTATTTCAGAGGAACAAGAACAGGGTGATGTTTCCATGTTATCTTCTACAAGTGTGCGTCCATCGTCACAAATGAATTCAGAGCTAGCGGCAAAAGTGCTCATGGAGATTAGACAAATGTCGTCCGCTAGCTCGCCCGGTGTAGCGTCCATTCACCGAATGGTTCGGCAGCCGGGTTCGTCCGATGCGGTCCAGGAGGAAATTTTGGGTGATGCGAGCACTATAAACATAATAGATGCACACCCAGTGACGGCGGATAGTAAGCGAGAACGGAGGAGCCTTTGAGTCCGGTTCCTAGCTCGTCCAGGTCCAGCCGGGCCGCGAGCGAGAGAGGCCCCTCTCTTGTACAACAACATCTGGGACCAGATGTTGTGGTACAAAATGTGTCGCAAGCGGAGCATACGTCCGTCGCTCGGGACGCTCCGTTGTATAGGCAGTCCGTGGAGACTGCTAAGGCTTCTTCTTCTCGTCAGCGCACACGACCGCACCTTGGCTGCGTGACCGCCGATATATATTACCAGCTTCGCCGATCAAGGATGTTATGGCGACCAGGTCACACCATCCAGCAGCCAGGGATTCGAGACCGATGGACTCCGGACGTTCGCATAGAAAAAGTATGCCGGAGCCATCTGAAGACTGCGCCTCCGCAGGTCTCGACGCCGGACATTCTTGTGCAGATAGCACAGCTTATCGCAGCATCCCAGCAGCCGACTGAAACAGTGTCGGATCGAGAATTATCCGACGGCGCTGGGTCGGTACGCTATGCCGAAGCATCGGGGGCGGACGACCAGGAACATCATGAGGTCCGACCGGATGGTGAAAGGGATACGGATGATATGGAGCTATCCCTTTCGGAACAACATAAAGCTGCCGTGGACTTCATCTGGCACTTTCTCCCTCAAGTTGTTCCGTCGGGCCAGACTGCTGCGGTTCCGGACAAGAGGATTATAGCGTCATTGGACTCTGAATTTTTTTGAGCGGTTCCGGGACATCGCTCCCGAGTTTCCGTCGCAGTCCAATAATGTTGCAAGAACATTTGAATTATTGAACGACGCTATATTTAAACTTGCTTCCAAGACGGAGAAAGCAGGTTTCTTGTCCGCTAATACTCTCAACCTGCCTTTCATTAATGCAAGGAATAAATTCGATACGGCAGGACAGGGTATCCCGAGAGTTCCTCTGCGTATGGACGACGAGGCGGAAGACTTAGAGCTATCATTACCGTCGTCGGCTTCTATTGTTGGAAACAGCTATTGCATCTAACAGAGCCAATTTAGATGCCTTATCTTACGCAGATCACCTTACTAAGGCATTATCACTGCGCCTTCAAGGGAAAGAGTTTCAGGATATACAATCCTCTTTAAGACTTCTTTCAAGGGCAGTAGCTTATTCCACGTGTAACTCCGCCCTTTCAGTGGCAAATCTGGAGTTGGTTAGACGTGACGCAGCCCTAGCTACATCCACACTTGTGGATTCTAAGGTGAAGAACTCTCTTAGAGTCGCTTCGGTCTCCGGAGAACTTCTCTTTGACGGCAAGCTTTCTGCTATTTATGATAAAATTACAAAGAAAGCTTCGGATTCTCTGTTGTTCAAATCTGCCTCTAAGAAGCCGGATACAGCAGACAAGAATAAGACAGGCACTTCTGGGTCTAATGCGCCCAAGAGAGGTTCCTATAGAGGTTCCGGTGGGTCCTCTTGGTCTTATTCGAGAGACCGTCAGGGTAGCGACTCTCGTTCGGGACGTCCTTCGGGCCGGGACAATCGGTCGGACGCCCCGAGGTCGACGGGGCGAGGTGCGGGTCGTGGAGGACGTGGTTTCTCCTACCGCAGGCCTCGCAGGTCCAGGAGGTGATGGCTTAAACCTCTATCGCGTACCGGTTGGCGGAAGGTTGTCGAGCTTTTCACAAGAATGGGCGTCGATTACGGACGACCCTTGGGTGAGAGGAGTGACTTCGGAAGGTCTAAAGATATCCTTCAAACGAAAGCCTCCATTAACTCGCAGTCCAAAGTGGACTCAACTTCCGTCAAATCCGCAGAAAAGAGACGCTCTGTTATCAGAGGTGCAGTCTCTTTTAATGAAGAACGCGGTAGAGGTCGTAGAAAACCAGGAAACTCCGGGATTCTACAGCCATCTGTTTCTGGTTCCAAAACCAGACGGCTCGTTCCGTCCAGTCATAGATTTGAGCTGGATAAACAAGCTGATCGTCGCTCCGAAATTTTATATGGAGACGATTCGGTCGGTCAGAGCGAGTATTCGGGTGAACGATTATGCAACGAGCATAGATCTCAAAGATGCGTACTTTCACGTCATGGTACATCCGACATTCCGAAAGTATCTATGCTTCGCAGTCCTAGGAGTGGTGTATCAATTCCGGGCGATGTGCTTCGGATTGAATCTAGCACCCTGGGCTTTCACTCGGGTAATGAACTCGGTAATGATCTATTTCCGAGCTCATTCGTCTGCGGTAACGTCGGCCTACCTGGACGACATTCTTCAGAGGTACGGCAACGAGTTAACGCTTCAGAACGATGTTCAGAATCTACTTCTATTGCTCCGACGTCTCGGTTTTATAGTAAACGAGGAGAAGTCGGATCTGGTGCCGTCCAAGTCATTCACTCATCTGGGAATGAGCTTCGAGACACACAACAATCTCGTTCGTCTGCCGTTAACCAGAGCGAAATTAGTCAGTTGTTACGCTCGCTATTGTCTGCACGCAGACAAAGTCACAGCGAGAGAATTTATGAGACTGATAGGTCTGTGCGGAGCCGCTGCGGATCTCATTCCGATGGGGCGGTTACGCACACGTCCTCTTCAAATTTTCTTGACTCAGAATTGGAGTGTGAAAATTCATTCGCTCGACGTAGACGTTCTCTTGTCAGATCAAGTGAAACAAGAGATTCAGACTTGGGCAAACATTCAGTGGTTAACTCAGGGAGTTCCGCTGCAGTTGCCGGATCCGAGTTTTACCATTATGACGGATGCCAGTCAAACAGGTTGGGGTGCATCATTAATCCCAACGGAGGCGAGATGCCAGGGTCTTTGGGATCCGCAATTCCTGTGCAAGCACATAAACATCAAGGAAATGATGTCAATTTGGCTTGCGTTACGTCACTGGATGGACATTATTCACAATGCTCATGTCCAAATCCTATCCGACAATACGACAGTAGTGGCGTATATACGGAATCAGGGAGGCACTCATTCAGTTCCGTTGTTCAATCTAACGGAAAGAATCCTTCTGTTTGCACTAGAACATCACATTCTTCTTTCGGTTCGTCACATACCGGGTCGTCTGAATGTGCTAGCAGACTCCCTTTCACGAAAGGGTCGCTTGTTGCCGTCGGAGTGGACTCTCAACAAACAAGTATTCAATCAGATTTGCTACCAATGGGAACGGCCAATGATAGACTTATTTGCGACACATCTCAACAATCAGTTGCAGACGTATGTGTCTCCGTGTCCGGATCCAAGAGCATTTGCAGTAGACGCTCTGTCGATCTCCTGGGACGGAATGATAGGATATGCGTATCCTCCAGCGCCGTTAATTCAGCAAGTATTGCTAAAGATAGAACAATCTCAATGCAAGATTCTGTTGGTAGCATCTCTGTCGCCACAGAGACCGTGGATAAATCTACTCAGGTGTCTGTTGTGGGACCTACCGCAAAAGCTTCCTCCGCGGGAGGATCTTCTTTCGCAGGGGAAATCGCGCCAACTTCATCACAACCTGCAAGGTCTCAACCTTCACGTTTTTCCGTTGTGCGGTCCTTCTTGCATGGCAAGCACTTTACAGGACGAGCAGTGGACGCGATTTCTAACTGTAGGAGGACCTCCTCTTCGCTAAACTATGCGGCTAAGTGGAAGGTTTTTCGTCGTTGGTGTAGGGATCATTCTGTAGATGTATTCGATCCCTCTATACCAGACATTGCAAACTTTCTAGTATACTTGTTTGACGAAATCAAACTGCAGCCTGTTACTATTAAGGGTTATAGGTCTATGTTATCTGATACCTATGCACATCATGATAGTTTACAAATTGGATCTAATGTCTCTTTATCTAAGTTAGTTAGAAACTTCTCGATAAATAGACCCAGAACTCTTAGATTAATTCCTAAATGGAATTTAGCTTGGGTTCTTCTTAAATTGAAGGAAAAGCTATTTGAACCTCTTGGGACAGTAGATTTCAAATTCTTATCTTATAAGACAGCTTTTCTCTTAGCTTTCTCTTCTGCTAGAAGAGTCAGTGAGCTTCATGCACTGTCGGTGGATGATTCTCACTATCGTAGTGTCGGGAACACTATCACCTTCACTACTAATGTGGGTTTTTTAGCTAAGAATCAGGCTCCTAATAAATATCCGGAACCTATTGTTATTAAGGCTCTTCCGTCTTCAGATGGGCGTAGGCCTTTACTCTGTCCTGTTAGAGCGTTACGTATCTATAAACAGAGATCTCAGTTCATCAGAAAGGGACGAAAACGTTTCTTTCTGTCTTTGATGCCTAATAGAAAGGACATTTCGGTCCATTCTATTGCTAGATGGATTCAGTTAACTATCCGTACTGCTTATGAGAGTTTATCTTCTTCTCAGCAGTCTGTGCTTAAGATTTCCGCTCATGAAGTAAGAGCTCTTGCTACTTCTTGGGCTTATGCTAATAGTGTTGCTATTACAGATTTAATGAAGGCTGCTTATTGGTCTCAGCCATCCACATTCACGAATTTTTATCTCAGAAATATTGAGTCCATTTCTGGAGACCTGCATTGTTTAGGTCCGTTATCTGTTGCTCAGAATGTCGTCCACTAAACAGTTGCAACTATAGTTATGCAGGCTTTCTGTTCCGGCAGTGACTCCGTCCGGCTGCCCTCTTTGCTCTGGGCTATTTGACCCAGGGCAAGGGCAGGGGGGGGGGGGGGGGGGGGCGGGTGTTCCCTTAGGTCACCTGCTTTATAGTGAAAAGCAAGGGAATGCCTCCTCCAAGTCAGTATTTCTGAGTCGCTTCCGGGATGGTTTTAAAGTGTAATATTAATATTAAAATTCATTCATGTCTTATTTTTAAAGTGTAGCTCGGTGTGAAGCATTTGTATATGTCAAGTGTCAAACGGGCTTTAATATACAATACTCGGACACTTTTAAATGACTATAAGAGTCTCAGTTCTCTGGACTACTTTATTTATTGGCTTACTTTAAAAATAATTAGTATAAGGGATATACTGGATGTTAATAGAGAACATGAATATTATGGTGCTCAATTATTAAGGGTATTGTATCTTTCTAATTTAATATTAAATAAGAAAGATACATGTAAAGCCTAATACTCCTTTTCTCCTTAAGGGGTTATCTCTTTATTATATAGTTGAGCTTATTGGATTTTCCTCTATGTCCTAGGCCCTCCAGCCTGTTTACTATTCAGCTAAGTCTGGGTCATTGGTACAGTATAAAAATGTTAAAAAATTTATAGTAATTTATATATTTTTTATACTTACCAATGACCCAGACGGGGATGGCCCTCCCAGGAGTTGGGAACTCTTGCCTCCCCGCTGAGTACATAGCGCTGACCAGGCACTGCCAGTAAGAATGATAATTGGCGCCAATTTCGGGACGTCTGCGTCACTGCGCATGCGCAGTAGAGGCGTAGTATGGAGGTCCTTTGGGACATGATTTCTTTTTGTTTTGGATGCAAATTTTGGGGATTGGGGGGCAAAATTTGTGTGTTGGCCCTGGTTTTGTTAGAGTTAGCACCAGCTAAGTCTGGGTCATTGGTAAGTATAAAAAATATATAAATTACTATAAATTTTTTAATTTTCTGAACCAATGGTCCGGTATGAACCAAATTTGGTTTGTGGTAGTATTGGGTCGTACTTGACCCATGCAAGAAAAAAAAATTCCCGCACCCCATGGGAACCCTGGGAGCTAAAAATAGAAATATTTTCAAACGCCCATATTTCCCAAACCCCACGGAACAGAGAGCTTTTATTTGGTATGAAGTATCCTTATAACCAGTAGAATTGAATGGTAAAAAAAAATTGACATCGGTTATGTTAGGGTGTTCTGTAATGGGCATCGAAAAAATGCTGAGTCAGCATATTTGCAAAAATTTAAAAAAGTCTTTTCTCCAGAACCAATCATCAGAATCTTTTGATATTTGGTATACAGCATTCATAGGGGGGTCAGATAAAAGTTTGTTGAAATAAAGGTCATTGGTTCATATTTGGGCTCTCTACAGGAGCCCGAAGTTTTAACATAGGGTAATATGGGGAATATTCTTTAAAAATCTTCTTCTTCAGAACCACTAGTCAGAATCTTTTAATATTCGGTATACATCATTGTTATGAGGGTCAGATTCTAGATTGTTCAAACCAAGTGCCCAGGTTAATATTTGGGCTTCCTACGGAAGCCCAAATTTTATCTTTGTTCAATATGGAGGGTAATTTAAAAAAATCTTCTTCTTCAGATCCATCAGTCAGAATGCTTTGATATTTGGTATGCAACATCTCTATGGGGGTCAGATTCAAGTTTGTTCAAATCAGATCCCTAGGTATATATTTGGGCTCACTATGGTAGCCCAAATTTTTACTTAGTGCAATATGAGGAAATTTCGTTAAAAATCTTCTTCTTCAGATCCACCAGCCAGAATGCTTTTATATTTGGTATACAACATCTCTAGGGGGGTCACATTCCAGGCTGTTCAATTTGAGTGCCTAGGTTAATATTTGGGCTCCATATGGGAACACGAAATTTAACTTAGTACAATATGAGGGAATTTCTTCAAAAATCTTCTTCTTCAGATTCACTTGTCAGAATGCTTTCACATTTGGTATACAACATCTCTAGGGGGGTCAGATTCAAGTTTGTTCAAATCGGATCCATAGGTCAATATTTGGGCTCGCTATGGTAGCCCAAATTTGAACTTAGTGCAATTCGAAGAAATTTCTTTACAATTTCTCTTCTTCAGATCCAACAGTCAGAATGCTTTCATATTCGGCACACAACATCTCTAGGGAAGTCAGATTTAACTGTGTTCAAATCAAGAGCCTGGGTTCATATTTTGGCTCTCTATGGGAGCCGGAATTGGCCATTTTGCTGAAGAATTAAAAATTTTGTATTCAGTACCCTCTAGAGGTACTAAGATTAATCCATGTAGGTTGTATCAAGGGGCTTCATAGGGGAGCTCTACATTTTACTTATGATCAACTGAAGAAAAGACATGATGCCCAGATTATTTTTGTCACTCTTGAGGGACTCAAGGATTGACAGTGTAGCCTATGGAGATGGCTTGCTTAATGTAGACTCATTCTTGGACTCTGTTTAAATTGTGTTCTGTACAAGATGAGTGCTTCAGGCCCCGTGGGGCCTCTTGTTTTTTATAATACTGACCACTTCGCATCCTTCAGTCCATCATGATCTGGCATGAAGTGTGCATTTTTTTACTTTTCCAAAAGAACTACCAGACCAAACTGAATCAAATTTGATATGCATGTACCTTATCATATGTCAGTTATTGTTTGTTCAAATAAAGTTTCCATGTTCACAAGGGACATAACTCTGTTACCACCCAGACATCTTTTTTAAAAATTTATAAAATCTCCAGAACCACCAATTAGAATCTTTTGATATTTGGTACAATGCATTATTTGGGAAGGGGTGGGGATGTAGATTTGTTCAAATCAAGTCCTTACTTTAATATTTGGTCTGAATTTTAACTTTGTACAACATGTGGAATATTCTATAAAAATCTTTTTTTCCGGAACCACCAAACAAATTGGTATTAGTACACATATTAGATTAAAGTACAAGGACCTGGAAAAACTGCTCATATTTTTATACTATAACCCAATGGCCCAGACTAGCTGGTGCATAACTCAAAGTTATCATGGGCCAAACACAAATTTTGAACCCCCCAATGCCCAAAATTCGCTTGCAAAACCAGAAATTAAAAGTCCTATCTGGTCCTCCATACATTTACTCTCTGCGCATGCACAGGGTCAGGAAGTGACTAGAATTGGCACCAGCATCATTCTTTGTTTGGCCCTAAAGTCAGCTACAATGAACTGCTTTAAAACCTCATTTTTAGCTTAACTTGACATAGTCAAGATAAGCTATTGCCATCACGCGTGCGGAAGTCTGTTAGTCTGTGAGTCTGTGACGTCTGTTCACATTTTCCTTTAGCACGGGCTACACCCCGCAGTTCTTGTCTGATCGTCACGGAATTTCATATGCAGGTTTGGGGTAATGTCTAGATGAGAACGTCCCCTTTTGGTCGCGATCGGGCAGCCGGTATGGCTGCCCGAGCCCAAAACCCGAAAACCATTAGCACAGTCTACAGGTCGTATTTATGAAGGGATTTCATTGTAACTTGGTAGGATGCCTCTGTATAATGCCTAGATGAGAACGTCCCCTTTTGGGCATGATCTATCAACTGTGATGGCTGCCCAAGCCCGAAACCCAAAAACTTTTAGCACAGTCTGCAGGTCATGTTTCATGTGGAGGGATTTCATTGTAACTTGGTAGGATGACTCCTTATGATTTCTAGATGAGAATATCCCCATTTGGGCATGATCTGCCAACCGTGACGACTGCCCGAGCCCAAAACCCGAATACCTTTAGCACAGTCTACAGGTCATATTTATTGAGGAATTTCATTGTAACTTGGTGGGTTGACTTCATACAATGTCTAGATGAGAAAGTCCCCTTTCGGACGTGATTGGGCAACTGTGACGGCTACAGGAGCCCGAAGCCCAAAAACCTTTAGCACAGTCTAGAGGTGATGTTTATGAAGGGATTTTATTGTAACTTGGTAGGATGACTCCAAATAATGTCTAGATGAGAACGTCCCATTTTGATTGCGATCATGCAGCCTTGATGGGTGCCCGAGCCCAAAAACCTTTAGCATAGGCAAAAGGTCATATTTATGGAAGGATTTCATTGTAACCTGTTAGGTTGACTCCATATAATGCCTAGATGATGACATCCCCTTTCGGTCGTGATTGGTCAGTTGTGATGGCTACAAGTGCCTGAAGCCCGAAAACCTTGAGCACAGTCTACAGGTCATATTTATGAAGGGATTTCATTGTAACTTCTTAGGATCACTCCAGATGATGCCCAGATGAGATTGTCCCCTATGGTTGCGATCATTCACCCATGATGGCTGCCCGAGCCCGAAGCCCAAAAACCTTTAGCACAGTCTACAGGTCATATTTATGAAGGGATTTCATTGTAGCTAGGTAGGTTAACTTCATATAATGTCTAGATGAGAATGTCCCCTTTTGGACATGATTGGGCAACTGTGACGGCTAAAGGTGCCCGAAGCCCGAAAATCTTTAGCACAGTCTACAGGTCATATTTATGAGGGGATTTCATTGTAACTTGGTAGGGTGACTCCAAATAATGTCTAGATGAGAACGTCCCTTTTGATCGCGATCATTCAGCCTTGATGGGTGCCCGAGCCCAAAAACCTTTAGCATAGGTAAAAGGTCATATTTATGGAAGGATTTCATTGTAACCTATTAGGTTGACTCCATATAATGCCTAGATGATCACATCCCCTTTTGGTCGTGATTGGTCAGCTGTGATGGCTACAAGTGCCCGAAGCCCAAAAACCTTGAGCACAGTCTACAGGTCATATTTATGAAGAGATTTTATTGTAACTTCATAGGATCACTCCAGATGAGATTGTCCCCTTTGGTTGCGATCATTCATCCATGATGGCTGCCCGAGCCCGAAGCCTGAAAACCTTAAGCACAGTCTACAGGTCATATTTATGAAGGGATTTCATTTTAACTTGGTAGGTTGACTTCATATAATGTCTAGATGAGAACGTCCCCTTTTGGACATGATTGGGCAACTTTGACGGCTAAAGGTGCCCGAAGCCCGAAAACCTTTAGCACTGTCTGCAGGTCATATTTATGAAAGGATTTCATTGTAACTTGGTAGGTTGACTCCAAATAATGTCTAGATGAGAACGTCCCATTTTGGCCGTGATCATTTAGCCTTGATGGGTGCCTGAGCCCTAAAACCTTTAGCATAGGCAAAAGGTTATATTTATAGAAGGATTTCATTGTAACATTGTTAGGTTGACTCCATATAATGCCTAGATGATGACATCCCCTTTTGATCGTGATTGGTCAACTGTGATGGCTACAGGTGCCCGAAGCCTGAAAACCTTGAGCACAGTCTACAGGTCATATTTATGAAGGAATTTCATTGTAACTTCTTAGGATCACTCCAGATGATGCCCAGATGAGATTGTCCCCTTTGGTTGCGATCATTCAACCATGATGGCTGCCCGAGCCCGAAGCCCGAAAACCTTTAGCACAGTCTACAGGTCATATTTATGAAGGGATTTCATTGTAACTTGGTAGGTTGACTTCATATAATGTCTAGATGAGAATGTCCCCTTTTGGACACGATTGGGCAACTGTGACGGCTTCAGGGGCCCAAAGCCCAAAAACCTTTAGCATAGTCTACAGGTCATAAATATGAAAGGATTTCATTGTAGCTTTGTAGGATGACTCCAAATAGTGTCCAGATTAGAACGTCCCCTTTTGGTCACGGTCATTCAGCCTTGATGGCTGCCCGAGCCCAAAAACCTTTAGCATGTCTGTAGGTCATATTTATGGAAGGATTTCATTGTAACTTGTTAGGTTGACTCCATATAATGCCTAGATGATGACATCCCCTTTTGGTCGTGGTTGGTCAACTGTGATGGCTACAGGTGCCTGAAGCCCGAAAATCTTGAGCACAGTCTACAGGTCATATTTATGAAGGGATTTCATTGTAACTTCATAGGATCACTCCAGATGATGTCCAGATGAGAATGTCTCCTTTTGGTTGCGATCATTCAACCATGATGGCTGCCCAAGCCTAAACCCCGAAAACCTTTAGTACAGTCTTCAGATCATATTTATTAAGGGATTTCATTGTAACTTGGTAGGTTGACTTCATATAATGTCAAGATGAGAACGGCCCCTTTTGGACACCATTAGGCAACTGTGTTGGCTACAGGGGCCCAAAGCCAGAAAATCTTTAGCACAGTCTACAGGTGATATTTATGAAGGGATTTCATTGTACTTTGGTAGGATGACTCTAAATAATGTCTAGATGAGAATGTCCCCTTTTGGTCGCGATCATTCAGCCTTGATGGCTGCCCGAACCCAAAACCTTTAGCATAGTCTATTGGTCATATTTATGGAAGGACTTCATTGTAACCCATAAATTTGACTCCATATAATGCCTAGATGATGACATCCCCTTTTGGTCATGATTGGTCAGCTGTGACGGCTTCAGAGGCCCGAAGCCCAAAAACCCTGAGCACAGTCTACAGATCATATTTATGAAGGGATTTCATTGTAACTTTGCAGGATCACTCCAGATGATGCCCAGATGAGAATGTCCCCTTTTGGTTGCAACCATTCAACCATGATGGCTGCCAGAGCCCAAAGCCCCAAAACCTTTAGCACAGTCTACAGGTCATATTTATTAAGGGATTTCATTGTAACTTGGTAGGTTGTCTTCATATAATGTCTAGATGAGAACGTCCCCTTTGGACGCAATTGGGAAACTGACGGCTACAGGGGCCCAAAGCCCAAAAATCTTTAGCACAGTCTACAGGCCATATTTATGAAGGGATTTTAATGTAACTTGATAGGATGACTCGTTTTGGAATAATTTCACTGTAACTTGGTAACTTTTGTTGATATACGTTAACTGTGAGGGCCACATATATTAACTGTGAGGTCATATTAACCCACCCCTCAGATCTTTAGTACAGTGCACACCTCATATTATTTTTATCATAAACATAGCATACAGGGAACAGAAATGAACATATTCCCAATTATCACAATTCTTGTCTTATTTCATAATCCTTTCATAAACATTGAACATTATCCTTTTCATCAAACACAACACACAAGTTAAGCTACAGTGTCATTGACACTTTCATTTGAGGATGCCAGACACAAATCAATGAAAGAATTGGTGGATCCAAGGATGATGGAAGTGTTCAGTGGTGGTTTTAGATGTTCAGGGCTGTAACTTTATAATAATTATAAAATTATTTTATGTTTCCCCATTTCGGGACATACGCCCGACATCATCATTTTTGTTAGCTCAACTTTGGCGAAGCCAAATTTGAGCTTCTGCCATGGCAAGTTGTCTGTCGTCTGTCTGGCCGTCTGTCTGTCTAGCTAGAGGCAGTATTTATGAACCGATCTTACGAAACTTTTTGAGTACCTTTGTTATGACCGTGGGACGACAACAAGTGTTTTGGGGTCCGATACGAAATTCAAGTTGGCCGCTGGCAGCCATTTTGTACAAAATTAGGTGCGATCAGATTTTTGCGCAGAACTTCCATATGAAAGCGCTAATTTGAATAATTTTTTGTATGAATGTTTAGTACCATGGGACACATCAAATATAATACGGGTTTTTTTCTTGTGCGTAAATTATGCAAATTAGACTAATTTTGATGTTTTTTGGTATTACTTTCAGCACTTAGTGCAAATGCCAATACGGCTCGGGCTGGAGGCCATATGATTTATTCAGTGCTACCTATACAATGTAAGTGCAAATGCCAATATGGCTCGGACTAGAGGCCATATTTATGAACCGATCTTTACGAAACTTCTTGGGTACCTTTGGTATCACCGTGGGACGAGAACGAGTGTTTTTGAGTCCGGTCCGAAATTCAAGATGGCCGATGGCAGCCATTTTGTGCAAATTCAGGTGCGATCAGATTTTTGCACAGAACTTCCATATGAAAGTGCTGATTTGAATAATTTTTAGCTCACCTGAGCGAAGCTCAAGGGGAGCTTTAATAAGCGCTTTCCATCCGTCCGTCGTCGTCGTCCGGCGTAAACTTTACAAAACCAACTTCTCCGAAGAAACCACTGGCCCAATATTTTTCAAATGTTGGGTAAACGTTTATTACCTAATGTCAATTCAGATTTGTTCAAATGAAGTTGCCCCTCCTCCTGGGTGGGGCCACGCCCCCAAGGGGCACCAAAATCTTTGAAAATCTTCTCATGAACCAGCAGTAGCAGAGACTTGATATTTGGTATGCAGCTTCCTTTTGAGGTGTAGACTCAAGTTTGTTCAAGAAAAGTTTGAGGAGCTATATTTGGCGACTTTATGGGAGGGGCAAGAATTTTGGCCCCACCCCAAATTTAAGTTTTCTGAACCGAGTGGCCGATTTGAACCAAATTTTATGTGAGGGCTTATTGGGTCATAAGTACTTAATTTTTGCCAAAAAAAATTTTTCCGCAACCCCGTGGGAACCGCAGGAGCTAAAAATAGAAAAAAATTAAAACGTCCATATCTCCCAAAACTGCAGGGCACTGAGAATTTTTATTTGGTGTGAAGCTTCCTTAGGACCAACAGAAAGGATTGGTCAAAAAAAATTGCCATCGGTTTTATCATAGGGTACAGTTTTGGGACTTTGAAAAAGTGCTGAGTCAGCACTTTTTAACATTGTAGGCGATGGGAAAAACATTAAAGAATCTTCTTTTTCAGATTCACCAGTCAGAATCCTTTCATATTTGGTATATTTTATGTATAGGGGGGTCAGATTCAAGTTTGTTCAAATAGAGTCCATGGGTTCATATTTGGGCTCCCTATGGGAGCCCGAATTTTAACTTAGTGCAAGATGAGGACTATTCTTTAAAAATCTTCTCCTTCAGATTCACCAGTCAGAATCATTTCCGTTTTGGTATACAACATCTCTAGGGGGGTCAAATTCAAGTTTGTTCAAATCGAGTCCCTTGTTTAATATTTAGGCTCCCTATGGGAGCCCGAATTTTAACTTAGTGCAATATGTGGAATTTTGTTTAAAAATTTTCTTCTTCAGATCCACCAGTCCGAATCTTTTCATATTTGGCATTCAACATTAGGGGGGTCAGATTCACATTTGTTCAAATCGAGTCCCTGGGTCAATCTTTGGGTTTCCTATGGGAGCCCAAATTTCAACTTAGTAGAATATGTGGAATATGCTTTAAAACTCTTCTTCTTTAGATCCGCCAGTCAGAAACATTTCATATTTGGTTTACAACATCTCTAGGGAGGTCAGATTCAGGTTTGTTCAAATCGAGTCCCTGGGTTCATATTTGAGCTCCCTGTGGGATCCCGAATTTCAACTTCGTGCAATATGAGGTCTATTCATTAAAAATTTTCTTCTTCAGATCCACCAGTCAGAATTCTTCCATATTTGGTATGCAACTTATCTAGGGGAACCAGATTCAAGATTGTTCAAATCGAGTCCCTGGGTTAATATTTGGGCTCACTGTGGTAGCCTGAGTGATAACTTAGTTCAAAATGAGGAATTTTCTTCAAAAATCTTCTTCAGATCCAGCAGTCGGAATGTTTTGATATTTGGTGTGCAGCATCCTTAGGGGGGTGAGATTCAAGTTTGTTAAAGCCAAGTCCCTGGATTCATATATGGGCTCCCTGTGGGTGCCCGAATTATAACTTAGTTCAATATGAGGAATATTCTTTAAAAATCTTTTTTTTTTTAGATCCACTGGTCAGAATCTTTGGATATTTGGTATAAGCTTTTCTTAGGAGGAGCAGATGCAACTTGCTTAAATCAAAATATGAACCGATTTTTACAAAACTTCTTGGGTACCTTTGTTATCTCCGTGGCATGAGAACGAGTGTTTTGGGGTGTGGTCCGAAATTCAAGATGGCCACCGGCAGCCATTTTGTACCA
This sequence comes from Pictodentalium vernedei, assembly GCA_031216915.1. Classification (NCBI taxonomy): domain Eukaryota; kingdom Metazoa; phylum Mollusca; class Scaphopoda; order Dentaliida; family Dentaliidae; genus Pictodentalium; species Pictodentalium vernedei. Next base: position 158,375,093 of record CM062292.1, read on the forward strand.
AAATTAGTGCAATCAGTCTTTCGTACAGAACTTTTGTATGAAAGTTCTGATTTGAATAAATTTCTGTATGAATGTTTAGTAACATGGAATACATCGCATATTGTAAAGGTTTTTGTCTCTTGCAGAAATTATGCAAATTAGATGAACTTTGATTTATTCAGTGCTACTTATACAATGTAAGTGCACATGTCAATACAACTCGGGCTAGAGGCTGTGTTTATGAACCGATCTTCACAAAACTTCTTGGGTACCTTTGTTATCACCTTGGGACGAGAATGAGTGTTTCTGGGTGCAGTCCAAAATTCAAGATGGCTGCCAGTGGCCATTTTGTACCGAAATTAGATCAAATCAGTTTTTTGTCACAACTTCTAAACAGCTCATATTTATGAACTGATCTTCACGAAACTTCTTGGATTCCTTTGTTTTCACCTTGGGACAGGAACGAGTGTGTTTTGGGGTGCCTTTATTATCACTGTGCTATGAGAACAAATATTTTGGGGTTCAGTCAGACCCACTCTGGGACTCTAAGTTTTTTTTCTAGTTTAGCATCTAACTGTCACCCCGCCTTTACTATACTTTACCTATATATTTGTTACAGGCTACGGTCAGCATTTATGTACAGACCGTTACAATACTTTACATGTACCTTTGTTATCAGGTTATTATCTAGATGTTTGTCATTGCTGTGTCACATACTATACATGTACATGTCTTGACAAGTTGAGCTACAGTGTCATTGACACTTTCCTTAATGATTATTCCACTGTTTGTTAAGTATTCCATCCCTATCCTTCCATGAACTCTTGCTGTTAAACTCTTAAGCTTTTGGGCTATTTTTATTGAAATTTTTTTGTAACATTTATTACAGAATATTATTGTTTCTACCCCAGGGTTACGTCCTCACCCTAGGGGTGTTAGGCCATTTAGTCTTGCATCTTCTATCCAATGTATCGTTTTTTCTTTGTATGAAGATCTTGCTTTGCATTTCATAGCATTTCAATTGGTTTTGATTTTGGGCCTTTTTGTGTGCCTGATATCTTGTTTTCATTGACGTTGTTTACAATATCAACGTCCTCATATTTTGGTAGTTTGTTATTAGCTCACCTGACTGAAAGTCAGGGTGAGCTATTCTGATCACTTTTCGTCCGTCGTCCGGCGTCCGTCATGAAGGTGGTATTTGGGCTTTTTCTCCCAAACCACTGGCTGCATATTAATGAAATTTCATGTGAGAAGGGGTTGCGTCTGCGGACTTTGATTTTTTGTTAAATTAGGTTTCAGCTCACATTGAGCAGAGGGATGGGGCAAAAATGCTCCAATTCTTAAAAAATCTTCTCAAGAACCAGCAATAGCAGAGACTTGATATTTGGTATGCAGCTTCCTTTTGAGGTGTAGACTCAAGTTTGTTCAAGTGAAGTTGGAGGGGCTATATTTGCCTTCGTTATGGGAGGGGCAAAAATTTTGGCCCCGCCCCATATTCCTATTTTCCAAACTGCGAAGCCGATTTGAACCAAATTTTACATGAGTGCTTATTGGGTCATAAGTACCTAATTTATGCCGAAATTTTTTTCCCCATAGCCCCGTGGGAACCACAGGAGCTAAAAATAGAAAAAAATGAAAACGCCCATATCTCCAAAACTACACGGCACTGAGAATTCTTATTTGTTGTGAAGCTTCCTTAGGACCAACAGAATGGAATGATCAAAAAAAATTGCCATCGGTTTTATGATGGGGTAGTTTTTGGGGACTTTGAAAAAGTGCTGAGTTAGCATTTTTTAACACTGTGGGTAATGGGAAAAACATATAAGACTACTTTTCTCCCAAACTACTGCTCCAAAAGTGTAAAAATTAAAATTCCTTTATACCAAAGGGGTGCAATGTCCTGAGTCGGTATAACCATTTTATTTCATGTTCTCATCTCCTGGTGGTGGACGAATTTGAATCAGGATTTGATTTGAGGATGAAAATAATGCGATAACTTAGATCACTGGTATTGTGATCTGGTTGGGTGAAGTGTAGAGCTACGGTCGTGTCTCTGCCATGTTTTATATCTGCTTGATGTTCTCGTAGGCGTATGCCAAAATGGCATTTGCTTTCACCAACGTATTGTTTTTTGCACAGTTTGCAAGTAAGCAGATAAATATAGTTTCTTGTTTGGCATGAGAATTTTTTGGGTCCACGAAATCTTTCTTTTGTTGGACTACTTTTGAACCATAAAGTGTTTTCCTTAAGGTGTTTGCAGATGCCACAGTTCGGGCAAGTGCATGCTATAAAGGGGTTCTCAATTATCAGCCCACTGATATGTTTGAGTGGTGGCACTCTTGCTCTTGTAATGAGGTCTTTTAAATTTTTGTTTCTCCTGTATGCTACCTCACTGAATATGCTTCTTAATTTGTTAGAAAAAGAGAGGATATGCCAGAACTTTCTAATAATAGATCCCATTGTTTTGCTATCTGGGTTGAATGTGCATACAAATGGGGTTCTATTAGTGGCTCTTCTAGTATTGTTTTCTAGTAGGGATAGTCTATCTGTGGCCCTTACTTTTTGAAAATCTTCTTCCAATTTGGATTTGTTGTAGCCGCCTTTAAGGTAGTACTCTAACATCGTTGTACCGGGTCGGACAAAATCTGTCTCCTCACTACAGATCCTTTTTATTCTTAAAAGTTGACTGTAGTAACCGCCATTTTTTTGTTTTCGCGGGTGATAGGACTCAGATCGTAGGTACTCGTGTGAAGCTGTAGGTTTTGTGTATAAATCTGTTTTGAGCTTTCTTCCTTCTTTGGAAATTTAAACATCCAAAAAATTCACTGACTCGTTTGAGTATTCTGCTGTGAATTTAATTGTTGGGTGTGACTTGTTCAGATAATGAATGAACTCAGTGAGTTGTGTCTCACTGTGGGTCCATATCAGGAATATATCATCGATGAAGCGGAGGTATAACTCAGGATTCAGTGGGTATTCTGAAAGGAGTTTTCTTTCCAGTTCCCCCATAAAGATGTTCGCATACGAAGGGGCGACTCTTGTCCCCATGGCAGTACCGCCTATTTGAAGGTATTGTTTATTGTCGAATTCAAAATTGTTACTGTGTAGTACAATTTTTAGTAACTCAAGTAGGCCATTAAAGGATACTTCCCAGTTGGGTTTCTCTCTTCTAATAGCCCTTGCTACTGAGACAAGGCCTTCATTATTAGGGATATTGGTATATAGGGAAACTACATCGAGTGTACAGAGAATGAAATTCTCCGGTAAATTGTCTATGGATCTTAATTTGTTGATAAAGTTGCTAGTGTCTCTTATATAGCTTGGGTATTTTTTTACCAATGGTTTGATATGTTCATCTACAAAGCTACTGATTTTTTCCGTGGGGCTGTTGTTCCCACTATGATTGGGCGCCCGGGAATTTTTCCTCGAGTATTGCATCTATGAGTTTTCGGGAGCATATAAAATTTTGGCGTGGTAGGGTTTCTGTTTATTAACCCTTGATGTATTTTCTCACTGATTTCCTTACGTTGCAGCAATGTATCAAGCTTTTTTATAACTACCAGGTTGTGGTAATCAGTGGGGTTGTCGGTTGTGGTTATATAAAACTGGGCATCGTTTAATTGCCTGAGGCCCTCTTTTATATAATCCTCTCTGTTTTGTATAACTATAGTTGAACCCTTGTCACATTTTTTTATAATTATTGTTGGGTTATTCTTGAGCTGATAAATTGCCCGTCTTTTGCCTTCCGTAATGTTTGCTACGTTTTTTTGATATCCTAAAGTGGAAAAATTAATGGCTTAGCACTCGGCTATATGTGTCTAGACATGGGTCCTGGTCTGGATTTAGGCTCCAGTTCGTTTTTGGTCTGAATTTCATTTCAAGATATTCGCCCCAGGATGGAGGGGTTGTCTGATTGGACATATCATCGAGGTTGAAGTGTACTTTTAGTCTTAATCGCCTTATAAAGTTGTGGGTGTCCCGAGATAGAGTAGCTCTGTCGTATAAAATTGGGTTTGGACTGAATGTTAGTCCCTTTGACAGGATGGATATTTCATCACTTGTAAGAATATGGTCTGAGACATTGAGAATGAGATCACTAGCATAATTTTGATCATTTATTGCGTTATCATTCCCATTGTTATTGGTATTTGCCAATAAGTTGAGGAAATCCCAAATATTTCTATTTTGGGTCTGTCTGTTACGTGACTGTCCATAGTTTTGTCTTTGTCTGTATTGGTTATCCCTTCTGTTGGGGTAATCATTTCTGTTGGGGTAGTCATTTCTGTTTAGTTGTCCCTATAATATCCCCTATTTCATGATCTATTGTTTGTAGACTGTGGCGCAGATCTTCTTGCTGTTCGTTGATATCTGTGTCGTCTTATTCTGATTTTCTGTAAGGCGGTGGGACTTTTTTTTTTGGACCAAAATCCGAAAATTTTTTTGGTTTTTTATGCGTTTCGGTCAATTTTAGGAGAAATTTTTTTTTTTTTTACACTGAAAATTTGGGGTCCGGGTGGGACTTAGAAAATTTTGGACCAAAATCCGGAATTTTTTTTTTGTTTTTTTATGTGTTTTGGTCAATTTTAAGAGAAAATTTTTTTTTTTTTTTTCACTGAAAATTTTGGGTCCAGGTGGGACTTGGAAAATTTTGGACCAAAATCCGGAAATTTTTTTTGTGTTTTATGCGTTTCAATTTTAAAAGAAAAAAAAAAATTTTGGACCAAAACCCGGAAATTAGTTTTTTATGCGTTTTAAGAAGAAAAAAAAAATTTAGGCTGAAAATATTTTGTTTGGGGAAAAAATTCTGTTTTTTATGCGTTTATCTCAATTTTGTGACGTAAAAGTGCAGGAACTGAAAATAGAAGGAAAATCCTGTGTATTGTGTGGGCACAATCACTTCATCTAGTAGGTATATGCTTTTCTTAGGAGGGGCGTATGCAGCTTATTCAAGTCCCTGGTTTGATATTTAGACTACCATGGGGCCTCTTGTATTCTTTTAGGCCTCATAATCTACAGAATGGCATGGGTGTTGGTGTATTTCATCACTTCAATGCAAGAAAGCTTTGCAATTTAACATTGCAAAGCTTTGCTGTACTCAAGGGACAAATTTATCTATTTTATCAACTTGAGTAAAATATCAGACATAAACCATTCAATTTTTATTTTTCATTGGTTATAAAAAGAGAGGCTTCCTCCACCCGTATAACTGTTAGGGTCATGATTAACCATTTTGCATAAGTACATGACCTTAAACACTAATAAATAAATAATAAATAAATAAATATAAAAAGAGAGCATGTTGCAGCCAAAAGGGCCGTGCGGGAGGGCCTGAGAAACAGATTTTTAACTTTTTTAGGTCTTACTAAAACTGCTTATTTTATACAAGTCTAAAACCACATATTGTTATCAGTGCATCATTGTCATGCTAACCGATATATCAGGGCAAGGGTCAATTTGATTGAACAAAGAAGCTGGTATTGATAAGACATTTTTCTTCCCACTAATTAAACAAATCCACTGAAGTAATCTCTTTAATTTGTCTTCTTGGATTTATGTCCATCAGCTGTTATTAGTAGAGCAGTGAAAATACTCGGCTTTCCTCTAATCAATAAGTTTTGTTTTAAAGAACTTGGTTGTTAGTAATGGGTTTTGGTATAGAGATTTACTTCATATTAAAGATTTCAATGCTTTAACTCCATCCAACTCTCTTGTATATAGATAAAATATGCCCACCACAATTTTCGTATTTTAATTTTATATCTTTGTTGGACATCTTTGTGCTGCAATATTAGGGTTTAGTACGATTGGGACGATCCACCAAATTCATGGTACGATACGTTTCTAGGTACACGAGTCACGATCTGATATGTATCTATATACGTATCTTGATATTCATCCTGGTATTGAAGCTACAGTTAAGATCACAAGGACAATGGTGGAGCCAGCAATTCTTAGTTGGGGAGCACAGATACATTAGGGAGGAGGAGGGATCAACTTCAGCCCTCCCCACCCCCTCCCCAATTTCCCATATTCTATCACATACTGCACTGACTGGTTGCACATGTCTGAGCTCATACTCTGGCATAAGCTCATCCCTAACTTAACAAATGTGAGTTACCAAGTAGTCCCTCTGAGTCTTGGCACATCTTTCTATTCTTCAGTTTTAGAATAAAGATGATTTTAATCACAGGCGCTGTTAATTATGATGAAAATAAGTAAGTAGCCATCTGATGATCACGACAGCTAACCTTACCAAATACATAAAAAAAAGCTGGAGTACCCTGGTCCCGTAGGTTGGCAATGAAAATACATCAGTGTATGAGACATACTCTTGCAGTTCATGGTTTGACTTCCACTTTGCCATTTTCAAATCGATTCACCCGAACGAAAAAGTCGTGGCAAATGATTATGAAGAATAATTGGTGCACATCAAGGGGGCTAATTAATAGGCACTGACATCGTTGAAAACATGAGTGAAGTTTTGTCAACTGCTTTGAAAACACTCACAAAATGATGGCTAAACATTTATCATTTCGCATAACCAATGGACGTTCATAATAAATTGGTGTATTGTTGCACTGTTTATCTGTAGTTTTACCATTTTTGAATCGGAATGTTGGATGAGCACATAAAATATTAAATCGCACCATGCAAACAAAATTTTGGTGATTAGATTGCATCTGGGAGATCTTGCTGCGCAAACAGCAATGCAAACCCAAATAAAAAATACCCTGATTTAATAATCGGTATTTTGGTGTATCCTGGTGTTATATTCTGAATTGCGGGGTATTTGAGTTGGCCAAATCACCCAAGCCTAATATGTGATGTATTGAGAGTGAAAGAGTTGAATTTCAAGATTGGTGACCGGCCTGTATAGTGGTATCGCGATACGACAAAATTTGGACGTCAGCACCGGTACCCGTATCATGGATTGCCGCATCGATACATACCGGAGTACCGGGATATCGTCCCAAGCCTAGGGCTTAGTTACAGTCAGCATATTTTTACATAAAACAGCAAGTTAAAGTTTTTTCAGTCTGTCTTTGGCATGTACTCATTATCATGTGACATTTGAAGGTTTGACATGGCTATGGACTTCTTTTATCTGTTTACCTGTTCAATATAAGTGAATCTGAATCCTGCATGTACAGCACAGCTGCTGTGGACTGGTCGTAATCCATGCATGGGCAGTGATGTCCACACAAGCATTTACCAGGTAATAAAAATCATTACCTGCAAAAGTTTAATTAATGAAGCACTTTCTTCATTAATTAAATTTTTGATGATTATTCCTGTAATTTGTGTTTGGAATCTAATAATACTGCGTCCGTGGAAATATTGCAGACATGTGGAAAGTGACCAGTCCACAGTGGCCGTACTGTATGCTGATATGTCACTATGCATTGTATCACTGTCACAAAATATTCTTTCACACAGGTGGCAAGGCTTCCAGTGCTCAAGTGTAATATACACCTGGAACTTAATTAAGCACCCCCTGAAATGTTTCATGACAGTGAAGTTGCTGTTATGTTACTGATTATTAGGTTTTAATGTTTGCTATGTCTTGCAGTACATTTCATCTAGTGAAACATGATGTTTCTGGTTGCTAGAGTACTCCAAACACATCCCCTCGTCCACGTCCCCCTCGTCTCAGATGAGAGTAGGTTCCTGCTTCACGTCACAGATGGTCGCATGAGTGTGGAGGCATAGAAATACTGCTTAGATGCCCAGGAACATCAGACCTACTGTTCCTTATGGTGGAAGATAAGTAATGATCTGGGGATGCCTCTCTCATGATTGCAAACTCGATATGGTGACTGTACACAGGAATCTCCTGGGGATGCCTCTTTCATGATTGTAAACTCGATAGGGTGACTGTACATGGGAATCTCAGTGGTCATCACCACATCCGGGGCATTCTCAATCCAGTTGTCATGCCTCATTTTGACAACCACCCATTGGCTACTCGCCCAGTATTCATGGACGACAATGCAAGGCCACATCATTCCCTTGCTGTGAGAGCATTCCTTCAGAACAATGCTATTACAACACTACCTTGGCCTGCAATGAGCCCTGATTTGAATCCCTTTGAACACATCTGGGGCTTTCTTGGACGGCATGTGCAAGCAAGGGATCTGCCTGTACAGAATTTGTCCAATTTGGAAGCTGCATTGCATGAGGAGTGGCAGCATTTGCCTCTGGACCATATGAGAGGGCTCACTGGTGGCATTAGGAAGAGGGTTCATGCTGTCATCCGGGCACATGGTGGATGCACTCACTACTGAAATCAGACACTGCTATTGTGTTCAGGAGATCACAAGTTACATTTTTTGTCAATAATTACCGATATTGTTTCATCATGGACCGTTCCAGAACCATCGAGAAAACATTTTTCCATCATAAACATTAGTGACAGATATGTGTAATTAGCACCATTAAAATACTGCATGTTTTCATCATTGTGTTGTCTTTCATTTGTCAATAGACCATTCTTTCCGCAAACAATCACTTTTGGCCATCAGAAAGATAGCATGAAAGTAATGACAGTTTCTATTAACACCACTGCGAAAAATATGAGATGGGGGGGGGGGGGGGGGGGGGGGGTGCTTAATTAAGTTCCAGGTGTATATATGCTGGGTAGACCAATACCTAAGTGTCATACCACTCATATTCTGTCATCATTTGATCCCATAATATGCCTTACTCATGATTTTTCATTGTTTTTGTAGCTCAACTTGACAAAGTCAAGCTGAGCTATTTCCATCACTTCTCGTCCGGCGGCATACGTACGTATGTCCACAATTTCTTTTGGCACACCTCACAGGTCGCATTTATGATCAGATCGCTTTGAAACTTGGTATGCTTGTTTGGGGTGACCTCTAGATGGGAGCAATCGATTTTCATCAATTTCAGTCAAAAATTGTTGCTGCAGCCAACGTTCTTAGAACTTAGTTTAGTCAGACCTCAATATTTCCCTTTGGCACACCCTAAAGGCACATTTATGATTGGATTGCTTTGAAACCTGGCATGCATGTTTGAGGTGACCTCTAGATGGGAGCTATCAACCTTCTTCCATTTCCGTCAAAAATGTTGCCGTGGCCAACGTTCTTAGAACTCAGTTTAGTCAGACCTCAATATTTCCCTTTGGCACACCCTACAGGGCACATTTATGATCAGATTGCTTTGAAACCTGGCATGCTTGTTTGGAGTGACCTCCAAATGGGAGCTATCGATTTTCTTCCATTTCCGTCCGTCAAAAAATGTTGCCGCTGACAACGATCTTTGAACTTGGTTTAGTCAGGCATCAATATATTCCCTTGGCATGCCCTACAGGGCACATTTATGATCAGATCGGTTTGAAACTTTGTATGCTTGTTTGGAGTTACCTCGTGATGGGGGCTATCGATTTCCATTTCCATCAAAAAATGTTGCCACTGGCAATGACCTTCAGTGAACTTAGTAAAAACTTAGTGCAGTTAAGTATCAATATTTCCCTTTGTCACACCCTGTGGGGCACATTTGTGATTGGATCGCTTGCAAACTTGGTGTGCTTGTGTGGGGTGACATCTATATGGCAGCTGTCGATTTTCTTCCATTTCTGTCAAAAAATGTTGCCACTGAACTTTGAACTTAGTTCAGTCAGGCCTCAATATTTCCCTTTAACACACCCTTCAGGGCACATTTATGATCGGATCACTTTGAAACTTGGTATGTGTGTTCGGGGTGACCTCTAGATGTGAGCTGTTGTTTTTTTTCATTTCCCTAAAAAAATTATTGTCGTTATCACCAGCCTTTGAACGTACTGCATTTGTGCATCAACTTAACCCTTTTGCATTCTCTGCAGGGATATATTTAGAAATTTCCATAACCCCCCCCCCCCCAAAAAAAAAAAACCCCATTGCCACAAGCAATGCAATGACCTTCTACTTAATGCATTTCTGCATTAACATCTTCCTTTGGCATGCCTCAGAGGGCACATTCATTATCAGGCTGTTTTGAAACTTTGTATGCTTATGCAGGGTGACGAAGATAGGAGCTATTGATTTTCTTTTCATTTCCATCAAAAACTGTTTGCTGTTAGCAACAGTCTTTGAATTTATTGCATTTGTGCATCAACATTCTTTGACATGGCCCACAGGCCACATTTATCATAGGATTGTTTTTCAACTGGGTGTGCTCATTAGGCAAGACCTTTAGATAAGAGCTATTGATTAGCATTCATTTCTGTAAAAAAGTTGCCATTTACAGAAACCTCTGAACAATATGCATTTGTGTATCAACATTCTTCCTTTAGCCAGCCTTACAGTTTACATTTAAAAATGCATGGATTACTCTGGTGTTGTGCTGTGCTGTTATGTTAAATTTCATCAAATAACATTGGTACCAATGATCTTCAATTTTGTCATTTCATTTATAACTTACCAAGTTCAAATTTGTCAAGTTGAGCTAGTGTCATTGACACTTTCATTTAGACAAATGGTCATTGTTCTTGTGAAATTAATTTCCTAATAGATTTACACCTCAGAATTGGGGCATGTCTAAAAAATATTTCCCAAGGAAAGCTTGTTAAAAACTCATGTTAAAGTTGGGCTCAGTAGTTAGTCCTGTTGCACTTGTCTCCTAAAATAGTCATCTTAATTGTAAGTAATTGTCAAACATGATTCTGTACTTACATGGTGCAGTCATGGTAAACAAATTTATCTTACGATAAGAACGTATTTTCCCCAATACAAGTAAAACATCTAGACCAAATACAAGTATGTATTGAGCGAAGCAATCTCACATGCAATCATTCAATTCAGAAAGAGGCCATTTTTTTACCTGCACTTATCAAAAAATGATTACACAAGTCAAGGCTGCTGTCTTTGAGTCCAACTTGACAGTGTCAATTATGAGTTATTGGGATGGGTTGTGATCCGTCGTCCATCCATCCATACATACGCCACTTTGTCCATGATCCCTTCAACACATCCTACAGGCCACATCTCTCCTCCATTCAGTTTCAAAATCATATGTGACTTTGGTGTGATGGTTGTATGGATGCTATCAAAGTTTTCTGAATTTCGTTGAAAAACATGGTCATCAGTACCATATTGGATTTGGCATTTTAATTGTCAACAATTCCATTAGCACACCACACAGGCTGCACCTCTCACTCAATCTTTTTCAAATTTTATATGTAGCTTTTGTGTGATGTCTTGATGGGAGCTATCAAATTTTTCTGAATTCATTGAAAAACATGGCCACCAATGGCCATTTTGGATTTGGTAAAAAATTGTCAACAATTCCATTAGCATTCCCTACAGACCGCATCCCTCACTCAATCTTTTTCAGTTTTCATATGTAGCTTTGGTTTGATGGCCTTTTCTGTAGAAACTTGAGTGAATGACTTGACATTAGTCACATTACTGGAACTTTCTATTTAATTCAATCACTTCTTGGTCAAGTTGAGCTGTAGTGTCATTGACACTTTCATTTTGATAACAGCTGATTAAATGATAAATAGATCACCAACTCAACAAAATAAATTGGGATTAGATCATTTTTACCACAATGATATTTTTATAGAGGCCTACCATGCATTAAACCTGAAAAAAACCCAAAGAAACACACAGTTGAAACACTACTATAAACTTTGGCGATTATAGTACTGGTGGAATAATGAATGTCCTCATGGACTCGTCGAGAAACGAGGTCTCAACTTCAATAAACCATCTCTGAACCCCACATGGTGGGTATAACCTATATAGATACTAAAGTTAACCAAATAAATAACTTTGGCAAGTATAAGTCAGTTACATAACAACTGTAGACCCAATGCATGGAACAAGTCTTTTGAACTCAGAATACTTTGTGGTTGCAAGCAGTGTTTTCTGCATAATATTTTCAGTATGTTGACCTGTTGTAGGATGATGATAGATTCTTAACCCCATTACCTAACCTGAACAGCTGACGATACTAGCCAAAATATTTCTTGAATTACTAAACATTCCATTTTTAGCTCAACTTTGGCGAAGCCAAATTTGAGCTTATGCCATGGCCCGTCGTCCGTCTGTCCATCAACAATTGGATGCGGCTCGGGCTAGAGGCCGTATTTATGAACCGATCTTTACGAAACTTCTTGGGTACCTTTGTTATGACTGTGGGACGAGAACGAGTGTTTTTGGGTGCAATCCGAAATTCAAGATGGCTGCCAGCCACCATTTTGTACCGACGATGCAGAAATCTGTTTTTTGTACAGAACTTCCATATGAAAGCTCTGATTTGAATAATTTTTTGTATGAATGTTTAGTACCATGGGATACATCACATATAATACGGGTTTTTTTCTCGTGCGTAAATTATGCAAATTAGACTAACTTTGATGTTTTTTGGTGTTACTTTCAGCACTGTAAGAGCAAATGCCAATACGGCTCGGGCTAGAGGCCGTATTTATGAACCGATCTTTACGAAACTCCTTGGGTACCTTTGTTATCACCGTGGGACGAGAACGAGTGTTTTTGGGTCCTCTCCGAAATTCAAGATGGCCGATGGCAGCTATTTTGTACAAAATTTGGTGCAATCAGATTTTTGCACAGAACTTCCATATGAAAGCGCTGATTTGAATAATTTTTTGTGTGAATGTTTAGTACCATGGGATACATCACATATAATACGGGTTTTTTTCTCGTGGGGGAAATTATGCAAATTAGATGAACTTTGATTTTTTCAGTGCTACTTACACACAGTAAGTACACATGTCAATACGGCTCGGGCTAGAGTCTGTATTTATGAACCGATCTTCATGAAACATCTTAGGTACCTTTGTTATCACCTTGGGACGAGAACGAGTGTTTCTGGGTGCGGTCCAAAATTCAAGATGGCTGCCAGTGGCCATTTTGTACCGAAATTAGGTCTAATCAGTTTTTTGTACACAACTTCTATACGGCTCAGGCTAGAGGCCGTATTTATGAACCGATCTTTACGAAACTTCTTGGGTACCTTTGTTATCACCGTGGGATGACAACGAGTGTTTTTGGGTGTGGTCCGAAATTCAAGATGGCCACCAGCAGCCATTTTGTACCAAAATTAGTGCAATCAGTCTTTTGTACAGAACTTCTGTATGAAAGTTCTGATTTGAATAAATTTTTGTATGAATGTTTAGTAACATGGAATACATCACATATAGTACAGGTTTTTTTCTCGTGCAGAAATTATGCAAATTAGATGAACTTTGATTTATTCAGTGCTACTTATACACTGTAAGTGCACATGTCAATACGGCTCGGGCTAGAGGCTGTATTTATGAACTGATCTTCACAAAACTTCCTGGGTACCTTTGTTATCACCTTGGGATGAGAATGAGTGTTTCTGGGTGCGGTCCAAAATTCAAGATGGCAGCCAGTGGCCATTTTGTACCGAAATTAGGTCCAATCAGTTTTTTGTCACAACTTCTACACAGCTCATATTTGTGAACTGATCTTCACGAAACTTCTTGGGTACCTTTGTTTTCACCTTGGGACAGGAATGAGTGTGTTTTGGGGTGCCTTTGTTATCACTGCTATGAGAACAAATATTTTGGGGTTCAGTCAGACCCATTCTGGGACGCAAAGATTTCTTTTCTAGTTTAGCATCTGACTGTCACCCACCTTTACAATACTTTACCTAACATTTGTTACAGGCAACGGTCAGTATTTATGTACAGACCGTTAAAATGCTTTATATGTACCTTTGTTATCAGGTCATTACCTAGATGTTTGTCATTGCTGTATCACATACTATACATGTACATGTCTTTGTCTTTGTCTTGACAAGTTGAGCTACAGTGTCATTGACACTTTCATTTTTGTTTCAAAAACGTAGGCTTTGACAGCCCTGGTAATTCACCCTCAGCAATCAACTGTGCCGAGGAAAATGCTGAGGATACTAAAAATATTCACAGCAAAAACACTGCCGAGGATGGCTTCTTCAGAAAGCCTTGTGGTGGCAGAAATTGCACAACTTCCAGGTTACACAAGGAATCCAACCATGTGGTTCTACACTGTATTTGCTAATCTTACAATTTACAGTACAAGTTGCAGCATAACCACTAGAGACTATGTGTTCTGCTTCTTCTATGTTGATAACACCAGAATCTGACATCAGTTTCTGGAAAGCTCTCACAGAGCTTACCAGAAAATGATGTCACATTCTGGTGTCATTAACATAGAAGCAGTGAGATACTTAGTTTGTGGTTATGCTGCATTTTATTGATTGTGATTATATACACATGTATATAATCAAAGGTTAAAGTTACTTGGAAGTTTTCACTTCACTGCATACTACATATACATGGCAATTGAGACTATGCCTTGCCCCCTGATGATTTTTACGCAATTGAACAGGCTTTGCGGCAATTGCCGTAGAAGCACCAGTTTTCCACAGCAATTTTGGGGCCGAGGAAACAAGGATGAATTACCAGGACTGCTTTGAGCTTGTTCCAGTGAGGCATCGAAAGCTATGTATTTGACACAAAAAATAAAAAAAGTACTATAATTTGAATGGTGATTTATATGAATAGTGCTGGCCAATTTTGGGCATTATATTGGGTAATGACATCTTGTAGAAAAGGGCTCTCTCGAACAGCGTAATGCTCAGATGAATGAAATAGAGAAAATTCCAGAGATAAGCTGCAGCAAATATCTTGAAATTTGCATCATGCAAAGGTTGGGCAAATTCATGTTGACGCATCTGTTACTATCTTCAGATATTGGGGCATACTTGTGACTCTTGTTTATTCAGTGAAGACGTTGGTTTTCATCTGATATTTCTTTTGTACACATACCAGTGTACATGCTTCTTGGTGAGCTTTTCAGGCAGGGTTTCTACAAATTCTGGAATTAGCCATTGATAGTCAGCAGTGTAATGGTTGGCTTTTACTGTGGCATTGCTGATAATCTTGGCTAATGTCTATGGTTTGTTGGATTCATATATTAAAAAACTAGCAACTACCTGTGACTGTAACAATCTGTGACTGTGTTATGTCTATACAGAGATATTTGAATGAGCCAAGCTCTGCCAAGCTCTTTTAACTGGTTGAATGCTGGAAGCCCATATTTGGTTGTCACTCTGAAGTGCAGCTTTGAATTCTCTGAATGTGCTTGATATTATATTTCAAGTGAAATTATTGTACCCCCACAAAACGAAGTTTAGGGGGGTATATAGGAGTCAACTTGTCGGTCAATCAGTCTGTTGTCATCGTCGTAAAAAATAATCAACATTATGAAAGGAAGTGCGTGGCATAATTTTTTTCCCGCTCGGTTTCAAGATGGCCGACTGGTGGCCATATTGGATTTTTTTTACTTAGAAAAATTGAATGCCCCTTTTCAGTCACCCACACTAGGCAGTATGCAGTGGGAGGTATACTGGATGACAGACCATCTCTAGTTTAGTCTGTATGGATAAGCCTTGCTACAATTTAAGTGCTTGTTGGTACTCTCCCATAAATTGTAATAGAAAAAAATCATCTGGGATGGACAACAGAGTTATAAATAATTAAATAACATCATTCCTTTGTAGTGTTAACTAGCCATAGATGCTAATTAATTAGATCCTTCTTTACACAACTATGGTCAGGTGAGTGCCTCAGGCCCCATGGGGCCTCTTGTTTTTTCTTATTCCTGTTTAGTTGTCATTTGGAGTTTTGGTTAAAGTTTGTGGTTAAAGTTTTTTATTCAACCTTCAAGTACAGACTATACCCGGTATTTCTTGTCTGATCGTCACAAAATTTCATATGCAGGTTTTAGGTCATGTCTACATGAGAATGTCCCCTTTTGGTCGTGATCGGTCAACCGGTATGGCTGCCCTAGCCCAAAACCTGAAAACCATAAGCACAGTCTACAGGTCGTATTTATGAAGGGATTTCATTGCAACTTCATAGAATGCCTCTGTATAATGCCTAGATGAGAATGTCCCTGTTTGGGCATGATCTGTCAACCGTGATGGCTGCTCAAGCCCGAAACCCAAAAACTTGTACCAGAGTCTGCAGGTCATGTTTTATATGTACGGATTTCATTGTAACTTGATACGATGACTCCGTATGATGTCTACATGAGAATTTCCCCATTTGGGCATGATCTGTCAACCATCACAACTGCCCGAGCCCAAAACCCGAAAACCTTTAGCACAGTCTAAGGTCATATTTATGGAGGGATTTCATTGTAACTTCATAGGTTGACTTCATATAATTTCTACACATGAGAAAGTCCCCTTTTGGACGTGATTGGGCAACTGTGACGGCTACAGGTGCCTGAAGCCCGAAAACCTTCAGCACAGTCTACAGGTCATATTTATGAAGGGATTTCATTGTAACTTTCGTAGGATCAATCCACATGATGCCCAGATGAGAACGTCCCCTTTTGGTTGCAATCATTCAACCATGATGGCTGCTCGAGCCCAAAGCCCGAAAACCTTTAGCACAGTCTACACGTCATATTTATGGAGGGATTTCATTGTAACTTGATAGGTTGACTTCATATAATGTCTAGATGAGAACGTCCCCTTTTGGGCAACTGTGACGGCAACAGAAGCCCGAAAACCTTTAGAATATTCCACAGGCCATAATTATGAAGGGATTTCATTGTAGCTTGGTAGGACGACTTCAAGTTTGTGGTTAAAAACCTAGACACCCCACCCCATTAGGCTTTTTTTTCTTCTTTTCTCCAATATGCATTTTGAACCATTTACAGTCACTACATGCAGAACCTTTTTTTTCAAACGTACGTACCCCTCCCCTCCCCTTCCCCCCCCCCCCCCCCCCCCCCCAATTAGGCTTTCTTTTTTTTTTCATTTCCTCCAATATGCATTTTGAACAATTTACAGTCACTACATTCAGAACCCTTTTTTTCTCTTTTGTCAAAAATGCTTTTTTACAGTTTTGGTTAAAGTTTGTGGTTAAAAATCCAGACAGAAATTATCACCCACCCCCAATTAGGCATTTTTTTTTTTCTTTCCTCGAATATGCATTTTGAACTATTTACAGTCACTACATGCAGAACCTTTTTTTAAACTCACGTACCTCCCCCTCTGCCACCCGGGAGGCCAATTAAGCACCTTTTTTTTTTCTTTCATCAAAAATGCTTTTTTACAGTTTTCGTTAATGTTTGTGGTTAAAAACCCAGACAAACACCACCACCCACCCCCACCCCCATGGCACTAGTTAGGTATATTTTTTTTTCTCTGCTCAAAATGCATTCTGAAGGATTTAGACTGTCCACATGTGGAAAAAAAAATGGACTCCCCTAACACACCCCCACTCTCCATCCCCCACCCCACCTCACCTCCTCCTCACCCAGGGCCATTCATGCAATATTTTTTCTTTGGTACAAAATGCATTTTTAGCCTGACTGTTTATAGATTCAAGTTTGTTCAAGCCATGTCCCTGAGTTCATATTTAGGCTGAAAATTTGGGGTCCCGTTGCGGACTTAGAAATTTTGGACCAAAATCCGAAAAATTTCTTTTTGTTTTTTTGTGTGTTTCGGTCAATTTTAAGAGAAAAAAAAAAAAAATTTTTTTTACACTGAAAATTTGGGGTCCAGGTGGGACTTAGAAAATTTGGACCAAAATCCGAAAAATTTCTTTTTGTTTTTTATGCGTTTCGGTCAATTTTAAGACAAAAAAAATTTTTTTTTTTTTTTACACTGAAAATTTGGGGTGTGGGTGGGACTTGGAAAATTTTGGACCAAAATCCGGAAATTTTTTTTTTGGTTTTTTATGCATTTCGGTCAATTTTAAGACAAAAAAAAATATTTTTTTTACACTGAAAATTTGGGGTGCAGGTGGGAATTTGGACCAAAATCCAGAAATTAGTTTTTTGTTTTTTTATGCGTTTTAAGATGAAAAAAAAAAATTTAGGCTGAAAATATTTTGTTTGGGAAAAAATTCTGTTTTTTATGCGTTTATCTCAATTTTGGGACGTAAAAGTGCAGGAACTGAAAATAGAAAATCCTGTGTATTGTGTGGGCATAATCGCTTCATCTAGTTGGTATATGCTTTTCTTAGGAGGGGAGTATGCAGCTTATTCAAGTCCCTGGTTTGATATTTAGACTACCATGTCAGGTGAGCACCCGTAGGCCCCCTGGGGCCTCTTGTATTGTTATATAATTCTCAAATACCAGAGTTGTAATTATTTTTTAGCTCACCTGACTTTCAGTCAGGAGAGCTATAGTGATCACTCACCGTCCGTCGTCCGTCGTCCTGCGTCCGTCGTCCGTCGTCCGTGAACATGGTGTTTGCGTCTTCTCCTCCCAAACCGCTGAACCAATTTAATTGATATTTGAGATAATAGTTTGTTATGACATCGCAATTTGATTTTGTTCAAATCAAGTTGCCCCGCCCGTGGGTAGGGCCACACCCAAAAAGTGTGCTGAAATCTTAAAAAATCTTCTTCTCATGAACCAGCAGTAGCAGAGACTTGATATTGGGTGTGCAGCTTCCTTTTGAGGTGTAGACTCAGATTTGTTCAAGAGAAGTTTGTGGGGCTATACTTGGCGTCGTTATGGGAGGGGCAAAATTTTTGGCCCCGCCCAAAATTTCTATTTTCCAAACCGAGAGGCTGATTTGAACCAAATTTTATGTGAGGGCTTATTGGGTCATAAGTAACTAATTTATGCTGATTTTTTTTTTCCCGTAGCCCCATGGGAACCGCAGGAGCTAAAAATAGAAAAAAATTAAAACGCCCATATCTCCAAAACTGCACGGCACCGAGAATTTTTATTTGCTGTGAAGCTTCCTTAGGACCAACAGAAAGAATTGGTAAAAAAAAATTGCTATCGGTTTTATCATAGGGTACAGTTTCGGGACATTGAAAAAGTGCTGAGTCAGCACTTTTTAACACTGTAGGCAATGGGAAAAACATTAAAAAATCTTCTTCTCCAGATCCAGCAGGCAGAATCTTTTGATATTTGGTATGCAACATTGGAGGGTGGATCTGATTCAGGTTTGTTCAAACCGGCCCCCTGGGTTCATATTTGGGCTCAGTATAGGAGCCCGATTTCGAACTTAGTGCATTTCAGGGAAATTTATTAAAAAATCTTCTTCTCCAGATCCAGCAGGCAGAATCTTTTGATATTTGGTATGCAACATTGTGGGGTGGATCTGATTCAAGTTTGTTCAAATCGGCCCCCTGGGTTTATATTTGGGCTCAGTATAGGAGCCCAAATTTGAACTTACTGCATTTCAGGCAAATTTCTTTGAAAATCTTCTTTTCCAGATCCAGCAGGCAGAATCTTTTGATATTTGATATGCAACATTGTGGGGTGGATCTGATTCAAGTTTGTTCAAATCGGCCCCTTGGGTATATATTTGGGCTCACTTTAGAAGCCCAAATTCGAACTTAGTGCATTTCAGGCAAATTTCTTTGAAAATCTTCTTCTCAAGATCCAGCAGGCAGAATCTTGTGATATTTGGTATGCAGCATCCTTAGGGGGGTGAGATTCAAGTTTGTTCAAGCCATGTCCCTAGGTCCATATTTGGGCTCAATGTGGGAGCTTGAATTGTAACTTTGTTCAAAATCCAGCAGTCGGAATGGTTTGATATGTGGTGAGTAGCATCCTTGGGGGGGGGGGGGGGGGGGGGGATTCAAGTGTGTTAAAGCCAAGTCCATGGGTCCATATTTGAGCCCAAATTATAACTTAGTCAATATGAGGAATTTTTCTTTAAAAATCTTCTTCTTCAGATTCAGCAGTTGGAATGTTTTGATATTTGGCATGGAGCAACCTTAGGGGGCTGAGATTCAAGTTTGTTCAAGCCAAGTCCCTTGGTTCATATTTAGGCTCACTATGGGAGCCTGAATGACAACTTAGTTCAAAATGAGGAATTTTATTTAAAAATCTTCAGATCCAGCAGATGAATGCTTTTGATATTTTTTATGCAGCATCCTTAGGGGGGTAAGATTCAAGTTTGTTCAAGCCATGTCCCTAGGTCCATATTTGGGCTGATTGTGGGAGCTCGAATTGTAACTTGGTTCAAAATGAGGAATTTTCTTTAAAAATCTTCTTCTTCAGATCCAGCAGTCGGAATGTTTTGATATTTGGTGTGCAGAATCCTTAGGGGTGTGAGATTCAGGTTTGTTAAAGCCAAGTCCCTGGGTTCATATATGGGCTTCCTGTGGGAGCCCGAATTATGACTTAGTTCAGTATGAGGAATATTCTTTAAAAATCTTTATTTAGATCCACTGGTCAGAATATTTGGATATTTGGTTTCAGCTTTTCTTAGGAGGAGCAGATGCAACTTGTTGAAATCAATTCTCTGGGTTGCTATTTAGGCTACCATGTCAGGTGAGCGCCCTCAGGCCCCCTGGGGCCTCTTGTTATTTTTAATTACCACTTTCTCATTAATTTCTGAACACCCGTTTTTCACAATGAGTTGTGCACGCCCGAAAGTGGCAGTGTTCTTTCACAATGAGTTGTGCTCCGCTCGAAAGTGGCAGTGTTCAATCAGTATCTTTCTGATGATATTCAACCACTGTGAAAACTGTGAAAACTATATGTTGTGGGCGTGTTTCAGACAACTACTGACAGCAGCCTGCACACTCATTTGAAACAAGTTTCCAAAACAGATACATCATTTGTCACTCGAAATAAAAGCCAGTGATTCGGACCAAACACGACAATTTGAGTCCGAAATTTTATAGGCGACGTTTAGGATTTGAACTTGGTTTCCCCCTCTCGTCTGGTGGCATAGTATACAACATAATTATGCCTATATTACGTGGAAACAAAGGATCCTGAGCATCGTTACAATACAGCGTTGTACTCGACATTTTAACCACCAGCTTTTCTGACTGATCATAGTATGATCGGCGGGGGGAATGGGTCCGGTCGATGGACCCGCAGCAGGTCTAGCAGAAACCCTGCACATAGGCTCTATCCGGATGGCCTTGAGCTCTTCATGTTCCCTTTGGGAACTTGGGCGTTTTTAAAAAAAAAAATTTTTTTACAAAAAATATGTTGAATTTAATTGTGATTGCTATTATTCATGTATCTCAGTTATATATATATATATATTATTGTGGAGTTTGGAGGACTGATATCGACTTTAGTTGATACACTCCTGCAGACTCTTGTCATTTTTGTGTTGGACTGGGATGACTGATGTTGGAGTAGGGTGTCGCAGTACATTGTTGGTGGTGAGGTTCTGAGGATCAGAGCCTCCCAATGTGTTTTAATTCATTCTGTCAGTTTCTATTTCAGAGGAACATGAACATGGTGATGATATTCTGATACCCATCCAAGTGTGCTACTGTCGTCGCACTCCATGGAGCATATAGAGGTAGCTGCAGTGCTCATTATTGCAAGAGTTAGGACCTTTGGGTAAAGGTTTTAATCTCTTGCAAGCAGCTAGCTCGACCGATGATGCGGTACTCCATTCGTGGGTACTGTGACGCCGGGCAATTCCGTTGCGGTCTAAGAGGTGGATTGGGTAGAGTGAGCACTATAATATAAAGAGCTCACCCAGCGACGACGGAAATAAGGAGGAAGTCTGCAAGTTCTTGTACTCGGCGAGGTCTGATAGACCGTGATCAGGAGAGGCCCCCCTCTCTAATATAGCAGAGTCTGGGGTCAGATGTTGTTTTGAGAAACTTGTACAAGCCAGAGCATATGTCCGCCCTCCACTCGGGACGCTCTGTTTAGTCTGCAGCCAGGGTCTGCTTCAGTCAAGGCTTCCTCCACTATGTTTCACAATGCCGAAATGAAGTTTTCTGGTTGGAAGTTTGCACGAGATGGAGCATATGTCCGCCCGCTGCTCAGGACTCTCCATCTAGTCTGCAGCCGGGGTCGGCTTCAGTCACGGCTTCCTCCGCTATGTTAATTAAGCACACATGGCCGCATCCTAGCTACCTGACTTCGGATATCCAGCCTGCTGCACGAAGAAGGAACCACTCTTCAACTGTGAAGTCGGACCATCCAGTAGCTAGGATCATCGGGAGGCTTGGAGAAAGGATCTGTTTCCAACACTGTCCCAGCAGCATCATGTGGCTAAGGAACGGAAATCCGCTGCTCCTCAGGCCTTGATGACGGACTTGCTGTCACAGATTGCACAGCTAATTGCAGAAGCCCAACAAGTGCAGATGCAGCCTTCCCTCAGGCTCAGAATCTGAGCTGTCGGATGGTGCTGGGTCGGTCCAATCGTCTGTTCGTGCAGATGCAATGGGCCGAGATTTGCAACTGATTCTCTCGGATGGTGAAAGGGATAAGGAAGAGGATTACCCTTCCCTTTCGGAACAGTACATGGTTGCGATGGCTTTCATCCATCAATACTACCCAGCTTTCTTTTCCAGTTCAGTTTATGCAGGTGTCGCAGGCCTTCTGCCATATAGACGATGCCGTATTTATCCTCTTGAGTGCGAGGAAGAAGGTGGTTTCTTATCTTCATCTTCCGTTTACATACCATTTTTTGGACCATGTTCATTTAAAAACGGTCGGGGAAGATGTTCAGAGAGTTCTTCTGCGTTTGGATGAGCAGGCCGGGGATCTAGAGGTATCCTTACCTCTGTCATTCACTATTCGCTCAGACACAACTGAGATGACAATTTCTTAAAATAGAGCGAATTTGGACGTTATGACGTTGCGCAGATCACCTTACAAGAGCTACGGCGCAATGTCTCAAGGGAAAGGAATTTTGAGGACGTTCGTACCTCTCTTAGAGTCCTTTCCAGGGCAATTATGTATACCACGTCATATAACTCCGCCCTAACAGCAGCTAATCTGGAGTTAATCAGACGTGGTGCTGCCCTTGCGTCGTCATCACTGATAAGATGACAAGGTGAAAAGCTCTCTCCGAGTCGTTCCGGTTTCCGGACATTTTATTTTTGACGACTAGCTTTTGTTAGTCTATGAACAGGCTACTAACGAAGCGTCTAGTGCTCTGCTTTTGAAGTCGGCGTATCAGCGACCTGCTTCAGCAGACAAAAGTAAAGGAGGGCATTCCAGACAAAAATCGTCAAAAGGAAACTCCTCACGAGAGTACAAGAAACCCTCTTATAATTACTCTGGAGTTCGTCAGTACAGCGACTTGGAAAAGGGGCGTAGGTCTGATCGGGACTATAGGTCAGACGCCCCTAGGCTGACGAGACAAGGTTTTTCACGGGGAGGACATGGTTCCTCCTCCCTTAAGCCTTGCAGGTCATACAGGAGATGGTTTAGACCTCTATTGCTGGCCAGTTGGCGGAAGGTTATCGAGCTCCGCAAAAAACTGGATAACAATCACGGAAGATCAGTTAGTGATAAGTGTAATCTCATTCAGCTTAGGGCTGTCATTCCGAGTGAAACCCCATTAACAAGTTGTCTACATTGAACAAATCTTCCATTAATTTCTTGCGTAAGAGAGTTTCTCCTACCGGAGGTATAATCTCTTTTATCAAAGGAAGCAATGCAGGTCATCGAGAATCAGGATTCACAAGATTTTATCAGTCACCTGTTCCTCGTACCAAGCCAGACAGCTCATTCCAACCGGCAATAGACTTGAGCTAGGTAACAAGTTTATCATGGCTCTAAAAGTTTATTTATGGAAATCATTCAGTCGGGAAAGCGAGCATTCGAATGATCAACTATGCGGCAAGCATAGATCTAAGGATCTGTACTTTCATGTCCTGGTACATCCGGCATTCTAAAAGTACCTGCGGTCCGCCGTACAAGGGAAGGTGTATCAGTTCAGAACAATATGGTCTAAATCTGGCCCCCTGGGCATTTCACTCGAATAATGAACCCCGTAATGTCTTACTTAAGAGCTCATTTGTCTGCGGTAACATCAGCTTACTTGGACGACCTTCTACAGGGATACGACAACAGAATTATTCTTCAGAACAAGGTTCAGAGTCTCCTTTTACTCTGACGTCGCGGTTCATCATAAACAAGAAAAAGTCGGATCTAGCTCCATATAAGTCGTCTATTCACTGGGGATTGAGCTTTGAGACTTTCAGTCGGTAAAACGAGCATTCTAATGATCGACTATGCGGCAAGCATAGATCTAAGGATCTGTACTTTCATGTCCTGGTACATCCGACATTCTAAAAGTACCTGCGGTCCGCCGTACAAGGGAAGGTGTATCAGTTCAGAACAATATGATCTAAATCTGGCCCCCTGGGCATTTCACTCAAATAATGAACCCGGTAATGTATTACTTACGAGCTCATTTGTCTGCGGTAACGTCAGCTTACTTGGACGACCTTCTACAGGGATACAACAGAATTATTCTTCAGAACAAGGTTCAGAGTCTCCTTTTACTCTGACGTCTCGGTTTCATCGTAAACAAGAAAAAGTCGGATCTAGCTCCATATAAGTTGTCTATTCACTGGGGATTGAGCTTTGAGACTCAAAACAATCTGGTTCATCTGCCGTTACCCAGAGCGAAATTGGTCAGTTGTTATGCTCGCTTTTGTCTACACTCAGATGCATTAATAGTGAGGGAATTCATGCGACTGTTGGGGCTGTGCAGAGTGGCTGTGGATCTCATTCCGATGGGCCGCCTGCAGGCACTTCCCCTCCAGATATTCTTCTTTCAGAACTGGAGTGTGAAGACGCATTTGCTTGAACCAGTATTGTTTTAACGAACCTAGTTCAACAAGGGTTCAAATTGGGCAGATATTCAGTGGTTAACTCGGGGAGTTATGCTGCAACTGCCGGATCCGGCTTTCACGATTATGAAGGATGTGAGTCAGACGGGTTGGGGCACGACCCTAAGTCCCGCAATCTTGAGGTGTCAGGGTCTTTGGGACCCTCGGTTCCAGGAGAAACACATCAACATCAATGAGATGATGTTAATTAGCTAGCGCTACAACATTGGATTCACATAATAATGGACATCCATGTTCAATTTGGTCGGATAACTCGACAGTAGTAGCGTACATCGAGAACCAGGGCGGCATCCATTCACTTCCGTTATGCCAACAAACAGAGAAGATTTTCCTAATAAGTCATGAATCATCATGTTCATCTTTTCATCCATCATATACCAGGTCGTCTGAACGTACTAGCAGACTCGCTCTCTCGGAAAGGTTGCCTGTTGCAATTGGAATTAACGCTCAACAAGCAAGTATTTATACAGTTTTGCTGCCAGAGGGATCGCCCCATGATAGATCCGATCTGTTTGCGATGCACCGGAACAATCAGTTACCGTCGTTTGTGTCGCCATGCCCAGACCATTGAGTGCATGCAGTCAACGCTCTGCCGATCTCATGAGGATGGATGACAGGATACGCGTATTCTCCAATTCATTTCATTCAGTAGATTATGTTTAAGATCAAACAGTCTTGTTGTGAATCCTACTAGTAGCACCTCTGTCATCACAGAAACCTTGGATCAGTCTTGTTATGGGATGTTCCCCAGAAGCCTCCTCCACGAGAGGACCTTCTTTATCAGGGGAAGTTTTTGTTCTTCATGTCCTTCTCCACTCATAGTGGCATAATGGAGTTGGTTAGAAGTGAGGGAACCATTACGGTTCCTATATTATTTTATGACTAACACAAGAACTATTAAGTAATGCGGGTGAGGAGGTTTTGATATGACTTTGGATCCCCCCCCCCCTTCTCCCTCCACACTGCCAATGTGTTTAGAGGCAATTACCGGGCAAGACGTAGTTTTCTCCCCACAAGCCTCGTATAAGTTTAAATACATACATGCATTTCTTCACTTCTCGATTGGCGACTGGGTCGTGTTCTGTGGCGACCTCATGGGCACATTCACTTTTAGTTGGATTGGTTTCCTGTGATTATTCGTCTATATGTCATATACGAACGTTCATCATAATTAAATTGCTAGTCTTTATGTACCCCGGAGGCTGCACAACCAGTTAACTGGTATTCAGATGATTACATGCCGGATTTTAATGCTCACACGCATAATAATTATTAGGCTGACGCTTTATTGTATATTATGGACCTTTGAAATTATGAATTATTTTGGGGGCGGTCCGTGTCGGGAGCCTGTTAATCATACCTTTCATTTCGAGATCTGGGTTTCTATTAATGTCGGTACTCAATTCGTTTATTCCCATGTTTTATAGTGTCATAGATGTCGGATAGTACACGTCGGGGAGTGATAGTGATGTACTGGAATTTATTGTACACCTGAATGGGGTCGCTTGTGGGTTACCTTGGAAGTGTGTTTACTCTCCAGAGATCATTTATTGTGGTTCGATTGGACATGTGTATGTTATATATTATAGCACCGGTTTTCGACCTATCTGCGTTTGCCGTCTTTGGTGTACGTTACATAGCAGGCAGTATTAATTACCGGGATCATCGCTATAGCCTTAACTTCTGAAGTGGCATTAAGCACCATTTATTAATAATAAATTAATACCTGAGTGCCTGATCGACGAATACTTATATTGTTTTTTATACGCCGGTTTGAAAAACGGAACGTATTATGTAAATGGTCTCGCCGTCCATCTGTCTGTACGTCCGTGGACACATTTCGTTTCCGGACAATGACTTTAGTTGTAATGGTTTGAGCTGAGTTAAATTTGGCTTACGGATTTAGTACAACAAAATACAGGTTGGGTTCGATTTCTGTCTTTAGCGGCCCATTTTTAGTAGAGTTATGGCCCTTTATTTATGAGAATTTTGCCCGAGTTTTGAAAGCCCATTAGCAGTAGAGTGATGGCACTTTGGTGATGAGAATATAGCCCAATTTTTCATTTTCCAATGACGATACATTTATCGTTTCTGGGAAATAACTTCGGTAATAATGGTTCACATGGAAATAAATTTGTTATATCGGCTTCTTACAACAAAATAAGGGTGAATTTCATTTCAGGTTTTGAAAGCCCATTAGCAGGAGAGTTACGGCATTTTGGTGAGCCCAATTTCTCATTTTATTTCTCAGTGAGTTTCAAAATGCAATAACTTTCAAACTACTTGCTGGAATTACTTCATATTTGGTATGCAAGTGTGTCTCATTGATGTCTAGCCCATGTTCGATGCACATGTTGTCCCAACTTTTTTCTCTCATTTTTATTTTGTAAAGCCCTCAGATCACTTAATACGAAAATGTGAAAACAGGTGAATTACCCATTACCCCAGACAGGGCAGTGGAATGGGCATTGATTTGGTGAGGGAGGGGGGGGGGGGGGGGGGGGTACAGTCATAGTCGAGTCAACAAAAATTTCAAATTTTACCCCAGAGAAGCATGGGTATGTTCCAATTTTGACAGGCGTATGTTGCCCCGCTAGGTGGTGCTTTTATTGGTACCGCTTTTACTTATTCCAGAATGCTCCCCTCTTTCTTTTTGAAGATTCCTTCAAAAGAAAAAGGGGGGGGGGGATTTTTTACCTCTCCTCCGGCTTGATAGGTATGTAATTATGAGGGAAACTGTTTTGTCCGTAATTATATCCTGCATTCAGCTGGAGTTTTATTAGCTCACCTGGGTGAGCTTTTCTTATCACTCTTCATCCGTCGTCTGTCCGTCCGTCATCCTGCGTGAAGGTGGTGTTTGAGCCTCTTTCTCCTAAACCACTGGCCAGATTTTAATTAAATTTCATGTAAGTAGTGGTTATATAGGGTAGGGCTGTCGCGATTATTCGATTAGTCGACTAACCGTCGACTATTGAAGTAGTCGACGTTTTTTATTTTTAGTCGATCGTCGTTCATTTTCAAGGTGGTACACGTCGGGGCTAAATTGCATTGTTTTGTGAGGTGAATGATCAATGAAGGTGAATAACTTTAAATATCTAACCATAGTTAACATTCATATCCGGAAGACTGTACGACTGTCACTGACTGTGTAAGAAAGAACACTCACAGTTACTCGAGAAGAATAGATTCTTCTGAATTTCTCCAGTCATGTACACACGAATGCACCCATTGGAAAACCCGAAGCGCGGAAGTGACAAAATTATGACGAAAGTCAGAACGTCAGATCACTTCTCAAAGTTCGGAACTTCAGAGTAAGATCCAATTTTAACAACTGACGAGGGAATGCATAGATCTCAATGTTAAAAATTTCGAGAAACTTATTGCAGAAAAGAAACATATGCAGGAACGTTCTTTGGTAAATTCATTTTAATTCATCGGCTTCAATCTAGTTCAAACTTGGACCCACAGTCAGTAATATTATTTTTGGGGTTGGTACGTCCTACGTACCAACCCCAAAAATTATATTACGGACTGTGGGTCCAAGATTGGACTACATGTAGCTTCAGTCGGGACCGATTTGTTGTTCCCACAACCCCACTTCGTCTGAACACACTGGTGCCATTGTCATTTTCAGAGTTTTACGAACAGAAGAATGATTTGCTAAAAAATCATGGGAAGCGACTATTAATCGACTAACCGTCGATTGCTGGTCACGATTAGTCGATTACAAAAAATGATAGTCGCGACAGCCCTAATATAGGGGCATTTGGGTTTTTCTTCAAATTGGATTTCTGCTCATATTGTGGAGTGGGGTGGGGCCAAAAATCACAAAATTTTTAAAAATCTCATGAAACATCTATAGCAGAGACTTGATATTTGGTATGCAGCTTCCATTTGAGGTGTAGACTCAAGTTTGTTCAAGAGAAGTTTGACAGGCAATATTTACCTTTGTTCTGAGAGGGGCAAGAATTTTTTCCCTGCCCAAAATTTCTATTTTCTGAACCCAGAGGCCGATTTGAACCAAATTTAATATGAGGTAGTATTGGGTTATAAGTACTTGATTCATGCCAAAAAATGTTTTCCGGCAGGGCGTGGGAACCGCAGGAGCTAAAAATAGAAAAAAATGAAAACGCCCATATCTCCAAAACTGCACAGCACTGAGAATTTTTATTTGGTGTGAAGCTTCCTTAGGACCAATAGAAAGGATTGGTAAAAAAAAATTGCCATCGGTTTTATCATAGGGTACAGTTACGGGACTTTGAAAAAGTGCTGAGTCAGCACTTTTTAACACTGTAGGCAATGGGAAGAACATTAAAATATCTTCTCCAGATCCAACAGGCAGAATCTTTTGATATTTGGTATGCAACATTGTATGGTGGATCTGATTCAAGTTTGTTCAAATTGGCACCCTGGGTTGATATTTGGGTTCAGTATAGGAGCCCGATTTCGAACTTAGTGCATTTCAGGCAAATTTCTTAAAAAATCTTCTCCAGATCCAGCAGGCAGAATCTTTTGATATTTGGTATGCAACATTGTGGGGTGGATCTGCTTCAAGTTTGTTCAAATCATCCCCCCTGGATTCATATTTGGGCTCACTATAGAAGCGCAAATTGGAACTTAGTGCATTTCAGGCAAATTTCTTAAAAAATCTTCTTCTCCAGATCCAACAGGCAGAATCTTTTGATATTTGGCATGCAACATTGTGGGGTGGATCTGATTCAAGTTTGTTCAAATCGGCCCCCTGGGTTTGTATTTGGGCTCAGTATAGGATTTCAGGAAAATTTCTTTGAAAATCTTTTTCTCAAGATCCAGCAGGCAGAATCTTTTGATATTGGGTATGCACCATGCTTAGGAGGGTGAGATTCAATTTTGTTCAAGCCAAGTCCCTGGGTTCATATTTGGGTTCACTGTGGGAGCCTGAATTATAACTTAGTTCAAAATGAGGAATTTTCTTTAAAAATCTTCTTCTTCAGATCCAGCAGTCGGAAGGTTTTGATATTTGGTATGCAGCATCCTTAGGAGGGTGAGATTCAAGTTTGTTCAAGCCATGCCCCAGGTCCATATTTGGACTCATTGTGGGAGCTTGAATTGTAACTTAGTTCAAAATGAGGAATTTTCTTTAAAAATCTTCTTCAGATCCAGCAGTCAGAATGTTTTGATATTTGGTATGCAGCATCCTTAGGAGGGTGAGATTCAAGTTTGTTCAAGCCATGCCCCTAGGTCCATATTTGGACTCACTGTGGGAGCTCGAATTGTAACTTCGTTCAAAATGAGGAATTTTCTTTAAAAATCATCTTCTTCAGATCCAGCAGTCGGAATGTTTTGATATTTGGTGTGCAGCATCTTTAGGGGGGTGATATTCAGGTTTGTTAAAGCCAAGTCCCTGGGTTCATATATGGGCTCCCTGTGGGATTCAATATGAAGAATATTCTCTGAAAATCTTTTTTTTTTAGATCCACTGGTCAGAATCTTTGGATATTTGGTAAAAGCTTTTCTTAGGAGGAGCAGATGCAACTTGTTGAAATCAATTCTCTGGGTTGATATTTAGGCTACCGTGTCAGGTGAGTGCCCTCAGGCCCCCTGGGGCCTCTTGTTATCAAATCTGATGTTTTGGATTATATTTCCACTCGATGATCGGATAATAATTCTATATGGTGTATTATTTGATGACATGGCATGCTGTCTTGATTTCCAGGGATATGTCAGTGCTGTTTCAGCAGGTATATTCCTTGCAATGGTGCCATGTTTATCACGTCCCCCTCCATCATTAGTGGCATTATGGAATCGGTCAGGGAGCCATATCATTTCTATACTATTCTAGATAACTAATACTAAGGCGTTACGAGTCGCACCGGGTTAGTGTCATTATGCTTGCATTGGCTAACTACAAGCTTTTTAACTGTATTACTCTATTGTGAATAGCAGCAGCAGTATAGCTTGGGAATGTAGCGTGAAGTTTCATTTTGATATAGTGAAAAAGGAATTTGTCACTGTTCCAAGCCTTAATATTGCTGCGCCAGCCTTATCTGGCGATTCAAGTATTGCGGGTGAGGGAGGGTTTGAGGCGATTACAGGGCAGGATGTAGTGCTCTTCCTGTAAGCCTCCTATGCATTCAATTATATGCATGTGTATCATTGCTCTTCGATTGGCGGGTGGGTTGTGGTCGGCAACATCAGGGGCCCAGCCACTCTAATTGGTTTGCGTCCTGTGATCGATCGTTCATAAGTGATATATGAGCATATGATTCCTGAACAGTAACTGTTCATGGATTCCAAATTCTTTCATGAATACATTCGGTTGATATTATCGGTTGATATTACTAGCCTTCGTGTTCCTGTGTGGCAGGCATGTCGGTTATCTGTGCGACATTCTCCAAATGTGGCAGTTTGTCTACTTGTGAGAAGTTACCAGACCTGTTTACTCTCCCGGTTTCACTGTGAGTCTCCCGGTTTGAGGCACCAACTCGCGCTCTCACAGTCACATCCTATTTTTTCCCAATTTGACACTTTTCAAAAATAGTTGTCCTGTTCTATTTTGAAAATTAAACAAGTTGCATTGTATGCCAAATATATTCCCATACTGTCGCAGTTACATGAAATCAAAATTATATAAACTCAAAATATAAATTAAATAAAAACATAATCTCTCCTGTATAATTACTCCAGCTGACCTTTTATATATACTATTGTTATGGTTCATACCAAATTTATCCGTTTTGTGTAAAAAAAAATTTAATTGAAAGTTTGTTGAAAACTGAAAAAAATCTGTCGTGAGATACCACAAGAATTAAGTTACCTCCCCTTACTTATATACAAACAGATTCAGAACAATCATGTCCAGGCTCCAGCAGAGTATTTTGTCTTCATTTTGAACCAAGAGGATTATTTTGTTTGTTTTTTTTCACAATGGGAGTTATGAATACAGAGGGCACCTTCTCTAATGTGAGCAATACAAAACACAGTTCAAATATTTTTTTAAATAAAAAACGAAAACGAAATTACCACAATCACAAACAACTTCATTGTACCGTCAACAACAGGTGTTTTTTTTTAAACAAAACGATATGTATTGTTAGCATTGAGTAATTTTTATTGTACAATAAAACCTATCAAAAGATAATAAGAATGAATATTTTCTCACTAAAAATGTACAGACTGAACAAAGAATTTACAATACATGAATAAATGGCATGAACGAAGAAGGAATGCTTGTGTTGGTTCTTGAACGTGTTGGTCCCAGGGCGTTTTGGCCCAAGATGTTTCAGCCTCCATGTTTTGAAGCACCGGGATGGGCTAGCATGAGCAAGGAAAAATGGCTGGACTGAGGATAGGGGGGGTTGGTACAGGCAAGGCTAGATAGGCATCCACTCAGATAAAATTTGTGTGTGTGTCGTTGGGGAGGGGGGGGGGGGGGAGGTCCATTGTCCCTGGGGGGCAGGGGCTTGGACCAGTGATATCCATATTTGTATGCTTTTACTGACAAATACCATTAAAAGTGTTAAAATAAATTATTAAAATGAAATATATGATGCATTTGGGTTGGGGGGAGGGAGGGTTCCCAGGTGGGGCTGTGGGAGGCATTTCAAGGAAAATATTGATGTATTGGTCGCGCGCAAAAATCTCGCTGACAAGCATCCAGATCTCACTGAGAGCTCATCAAAATCTCACTGACAGTCACCTTCAGGGGTTGACAGATTTGGTAGTTACGCTCAGAGCGGTCTGCTTTTCTTACGATGTATGAGTCTGTTCCTCAGGTTAATCGCATTAATGTCGTTTTATTCCTTCGGTTTCCTAGTTAGTTTTTGTATCACTCGGTCTCGCCTTCGTTAAGGCTGTATTCAGATGAGGGTACAGGCGGGATTCTGTTGATTGCATGCATAATATGTATATATTATTAGGCAGACGTATTATGGAATAGATTCTTTTAGTCTGGCTCTGCATTAGTGTAGACCTTATAAGAATTTTTGGGCTAGTTGGATCAGTTACGAAGTTTTCAACAAGCTGTCTCTGCATACTTTCTCCTTTTGTGGCTTCATTATTCAGAATGGTATATCCTTTCTCCGAACAGTCATTGGTTTTAACGGACCTAGGATACAATGAATTTTTGGGGGACGGTGCGTGACAGGTTTTTTTTTAATCGTATCCTGTTCCATGTTCTGAATCCAGTTTTCAACCATAAGTGGTACACAAGGCATATTCATACTTTCATATATTTGTACGGTTACAGTTTGGAGGTTCATTATTGGAATTAATTGTACACCTGAACGTGGTTGCCTGTTTGCTGGCTAATATGCATATATGTTCTAATACATAACTTTCCATTGGGATTCATTTGGACAAGTTTAAGATTGTACATATTTATATCACCGGTTTTAGACCTATCTACGTATTCCAGATGCGGCATATGTCTTGAAGCTTGTGATTTTAATAACCGGGATCCCCACGATATAGCCTTAGCTGCTGATGTGGTGTTAAGCACCAATAAATTAATAATATATTAATAATAATTAATAGCCGGGTGACTTTTAGACGAATATATATATTATTCGGTACCGCTTTTTCACTGTTTCCAGACCGCTCCTCTCTTTGTTTTCAAGATTATTCCTTGAAAAAGGGATGGAGGCGGGGGTGTTTTCATCTTTATCTCTTCTGGCCTTTTAATAAGTGTCATTACGTGTACACTCCATATAAAAAAATTATTCCAATATCGACTGAGTGCGTTATGTATGATTATATAACAGCAGTTATTTACTCATTAATCAGTGTTGATTGGGAAAACACCTCGCAATTTACATAATAAGTTTTCTTCACTAAATCCTTTTTCTGTGCCTGAAATATTTTTGGAGAGAATTTTCTGGATCAAAAGAATCCTTTAAATGTGAAAATCGGTCCAATAATTCACGTTTTGTGTTCTAATAAATCTTTAAAAAAAATGTGAATTTTGACGATCCAGTGAAGCAGTGTGGCTCTTCCATCTATTGGATTTACATGATATAAAATAGTCTGAACTCGCTTAATCGAGGTCATTGTTGTTGAAAAAAACATTCTGATTCTCAACCGAAATGGACGGGTACAGATAACTACACATTTTTCGTTTTGAACATACTGGCAATTTATCTGCTTTTCGCCCGGGATATAACATGACAATTCGCCCAAATGTTAAATTAAAACACATTTTTTATTCTATCTGACAGCCGCTATGGAACCCCAGACACGGGGAGATTATCTTCAAAACACGGATCAGATCCAATTTGGGTAAACCCGATCCGTGCTTCTCTCATCTTTTTCCTGGAGCTACTTCAAAACACGGTATCATAATTCAACTCGGGACCATTCCGATCGATGAAGTGTGTCCCCACGGGAACGAAATGACGCCACCCAGGAATACATTACTTGAGTTTATGGTCATGAGAACAACGTCGTGACATCTTATTCAACCCGGGGAATCGGTCATATCAGCGGTGACTGATATTGGTGATAAAACGAGTTTTGGCTCCCATTCTTTTTTTTTCTTTTTTTTGGAGGGGGAGGGGGCTGATTTTGAAAAGATTAGAGCCAAGACGCATGCTCTATTCAATTCGGCGAAACTCAAACCGTTCTCACCCTAACTCGGTGGTAGTGTTGCGGCATCATACTATGATGTAGATAATGAAACATGCCACCAATATTACCAACAAATAATAAAAAATAAATAAAGCTTGATGAGACGCGTGTTCATAGCTAATATTATTGGACTACTTGATCAAGACATCGTGTTAAGCACTAAATATCCAAAGTTTCAACTAATGAAGTCTCTTATTTGTAGCTAATATCATTGGACTCGAGACCGCACAAGCACTGAATTTCAGGAGATTTTAAAAATGTTTCCTGTGAATATTTTTATATTTGGGGGATGTGATATGATGAAACATAGCAAGTGTTTCGTTTCTTTTAACATTTTCTTGGGGATTAACAACAAACAAAGGATTTAATTTAACACGCCACTGAACAGAAGTAACTAATTGAGCATAATTGTATACTGGTATGTCATATGTTCAACACCTTTTCTAAGGCTAATTTACTTATTAATCTGTCAAAGGGCCGAAGCATTTGAAGCATCTATTGAAAAGAAACCCATGCTAGCTGGGGAGAATTATTATTACCAAAACACCAACATACAGACGACAGCGTCTGGCCAAAATGTTATCAGTCTACCCAGTTTCCAGCCACGAATTAAACATACTATTTCCAAGAAAAAACGTACCAAATGCTAGGAAGATAAATCCGGTGATCCAATAGTCTCAACCCGCCTACAGGACCAGGTGGAACTTGCAAGATAAATTCTTTAATAACAACTACAAATTTGAATTTTTTTTGTCTCAAAACAGAGCTTGGGACCCCTCAATGGAAAGACTCAAAATCCACTAGCTCGTTCCAATGAAGGGTCATAAGCTATGTTTTTGAAACAAAAACTTAAACATAATAAAATTTGAATGCAGATTTTTGTATAGCCTGAGTGCTGGCCAAATTCGGCCATTGGCGTTGTGAATTTAGTGAATTTCCATATTTTGTTTCAGTCACATAGTTTATGGTCCCTCATTGGAATGCTCCCCTCCCCCGTTAATGAGGACCACAAGCTGTAAAAAAAAGGAAAATATATAAAAATTTTAAGGGAGAATTTTTCCAGGCGCGGCGGATCAGACTTAAAAGTGGAGAGATTATACTGTCGATCGTTGACTCACGGAAGGCATGAATACGCCATGGTTACGGGGGGGGGGGGAGGGGGCAGAGACAGAGAGTTTGTGTGTGTTATGGACGTGGGAAGCAAATGTGGGCAAAATCTACGTTTAAGGGGCAAATACCTACCCCTCCCCCGGCCCCCAGTGACGCCACCAATTTTTCATGCCTTTTTCAGATATTGGAAGTTGACAAGAAAATCCCATGTGGGTGCCTTCCACTTCCTAAACTGCACTATAAATTTGTTTACCGTAGGCCATGATTCGTATGTCTCGTGCTTCTAAAATTTCATGATTCCGAAGACTGAACTTAATTTGAAAAATCCACCCGAGTTGTTACGAAAATGACCGGAAGGAGTAGATGGATTTATTTATTAATTCTGTTTCATTCTCAATTTAGTTCATCAAAAATAATTACTGAGGTAAACGTGAAGCAGCTTATCTGCAATGATATTAAATCATATGCCGAGTTAGTAATGATCCCGAGTCTGAAAAATATAGGGGCCGCACTTCGTAAAGACAGGATGTATCGCCGAGACTGTCACATTATTGTTCTAAAAACATAGCAACGCACAGAATTTGTTTTATTTTAAAATACTTCCTCTATTTGGTAATTTTATTTAAAAATGTCTCGATGAAATGTTTCGAGAATGAAGGTGGACAAGATCATATTCGATGGCGATAAACTCACCTTCAATTATACAGGGGGGAATCCAAATGACATATCGGCAAAACATTTTATTTTAATACGGAAACAAGTTAAATATCTCGAAAAATATTGGGCGAATTGTTTAAATGCGGACATTATTCCGGGGTACAATGATCTGGAAAAGACAGATATAACATTTTTATGTCATTATTTTATGAAATGCAGGTTTTAGAAATTCACTGACTGAAGACCAATATTGCTAATCAGGTTCAGACTCTGGAAGAAATTTCTCGTCCAGCACTAATTGATTATGTAATGCTTCTCTCCTAACCGCACTTGGGTACCCCACTTTTCTACACAAAAAGTGGGGTACGCGAAGTGCGGTTTTATATGGAGTGTACACGTAATGGTGTAACTATGAGTTAAGCTGTTATTATCTGTAGTTGGGGCGCGGTGGCTCAGTTGGCAGAGGTGCAGGCTGCAAGCCGAGAGGTCCTCGGTACGAATCCCACCTGCGGCAACCGCGTTGTGTCCTTGGGCAAGACACTTCACCCCGATTGCCTACAGGGGGGCACGATGACGCTGTGTACTGAGGCGTACTGCACGTCGATGGTGCGCATGTCTTCAACCAATCTAACCCTGCCTGTGCTGCGGTGCAGAGTTCAGAGTTACGATGTTGGGGAGCTGACAGCTGCTCGTCGTTGCTCGGTGGTTCTCTCCGGGTACTCCGGCTTCCTCCACCAGTAAAACTGTCACGGTCACGATTAGCCATTGTGCATAAGTATGTGACCTTAAACACCAATAAATAAAAAATAAATTATCTGTAGATTATTCTGATCTTATGTACAGCTTGTTACTTTATATATGGTGTGTGTTTGTGGCATTAGTCTCTCACTCTCGGACACGCCTTTACTAATTTTAAGTGTCTTATTCCAGACTAGCCTTAAAATTGGGGGCTTGTTACACCCATTTAGCATAATCATTTATGCTAAGTAATAGGGAATTACTTGGATATTGCTCCTTATTTTGGTGGTATGTCTTCTCTTGTTGTATAGAGAGACATATAGGTAATTCCTTAAATTTTTAATCATCTTTTCACTTTGGAAGTTCTAATCCAGGCTAAGGAGGCTATTTCTATAAGTCCTAGGTCCTCTGCCTTTTTACGATTCAGCTAAGTCTGGGCCATTGGTTTTAGTATAAAAATATGATAAATTTAAAGTAATTTGTATATTTTTTTATACTTACCAATGGCCCAGAGTGGGCACTCATACCTCCCCGCTGAGTTATCACTTCAGTAGGCACAACTAGGAAGAATGATATTGGTGCCAATTCCGGTCTCTTCCTGGGTACTGCGCATGCGCCAGTAGTAAAAGTATGGAGAGCCAGATAGGACTTTTAATTAGTCCCCTACCGGCATTGCCGGAGGGGACTATAGGTTTGCACTCCGTCAGTCTGTCCGTCTGTCAGTCTGTCAGTCACACTTTAGTTTTCCGGATTTTTTTTGGAAACGCTTCAACGGAATGATTTCATTTTTGGTAAACTACTATAGAACGATGACTTACAGATCAAGTTTGAGTTTCATGCTGATTGCATTATTCTTGTGTGAGTTACGGCCCTTGGAAATATGGGAAAAAGCACCAAAATATCAGTTTTTCGGAGTTTTTTTTTGGAAACGCTTCAACGGAATGATTTCATTTTTGGTAACCTACTATAGAAGGATGACTTACAG
Organism: Pictodentalium vernedei; assembly: GCA_031216915.1. NCBI lineage: Eukaryota > Metazoa > Mollusca > Scaphopoda > Dentaliida > Dentaliidae > Pictodentalium > Pictodentalium vernedei. The sequence continues at coordinate 158,412,758 of CM062292.1, forward strand.
ATCAAGTTTGAGTTTCATGCTCATTGCCTTATTCTTGTGTGAGTTATTGCCCTTGGAAATATGGAAAAGTGTCAAAATATCAGTTTTCCGGACTTTTTCTGGAAACGCTTCAAGAGAATGATTTCATTTTTGGTAACCTACTATAGAACGATGACTTACAGATCACGTTTCATTTACACTCTGTCCATCCATCCGTCAGTCTGCCAGTCAGTCTGTCGGTCGTACTTTAGTTTTCCCGACTTTTTTTTGGAAACGCTTCAACGGAATGATTTCATTTTTGGTAACCTACTATAGAACAATGACTTACAGATCAAGTTTCATTTACACTCTGTTCATCCATCCGTCAGTCAGTCTGTCGGTTATACTTAAGTTTTCCGGACTTTTTTTGGAAATGCTTCAACCGAATGATGTCATTCTTGGTAACCTACTATAGAACAATGACTTACAGATCAAGTTTGAGTTTCATGCTGATTACATTATTCTTGTGTGAGTTTTGACCCTTGGATATATGGAAAAGCGCCAAAATATCAGTTTTCTGGACTTTTTTTGGAAACGGAATTCATGCTGATCACATCTAGGTTATAACATTTGTATAATTATTAATGCTCATTAGTCCGGTAGGGGACATTGTATTGCTTCAGCGATACGAGCACTCTTGTTTTCGGTATTGTATGCAAATTTGGGGGGTTGGGGGTTCAAAATTTGTGTTTGGCCCCAGCTAAGTCCTGGCCATTGGTAAGTATAAAAAATATACAAATTACTTTAAATTTATCATTTTTCTGAAACATGCTATGCTGGTAAAGTACCAAACAGTCAATTTATTCTGGAAGCACCATTACTCACACTGAGGGATTTTTTTCTGCATTATAATCTGCAATTAACACCTCATCAAAGAGCAGAATGTTAAATTTGTATGTAGAAGACTATGTTACATTGACAGGCACATGCTCACTGCTGCCCATGCAGAAAACAACCTGCAGTACACTCGACTGTTGGCAGTTTGATACAGAGTAAGAAACATTTATCATCGACTTGACAGCCCAAGCAACCAAAATAACTGTTCATTCAACATTCCAACTCCTTAAACCTTTCATGTTACATCGAGTACACATCATTGTAGATCGACAAATGTTTGGTAGCTTTGTCAAAGCTTGCATCAGCAAAAGAATTCTAATGTCTCGTGGTCAAATACTATTTATTTTCCGTAAACTATAGGTATAGCGGTTATCTGGTTAACAGCTTTTCCAACCGGTTATCTGGCTAACCATTTCAGCACTGCTGTACTTCATTAATCATTCAAGTGTAGGGACTCTGTGCTATATTTAGCTAGCTGAATCACATCATGACTCTGTATACAGGGGGATAGCCAGCCTAAATGGAGTTGGGAGGATGAAATACTTATCTACTTCCATTGGCAACAGAAAAATATTTTGTCCTCTCCACCTCATTTCAATGTCAACAGATATCTCTTCCCTCCACGTCAGTTTACCTTAAGTTAGGTCTAGATTGTATATCTCCTATAGCAGAAGGCCCAGTGTCTTCCCCGGGGGAAAACAATTTACATTTCCTGCCAATTGGAGCACTCTTGAGTACCTTTAAGGCTGAAGTACCAAGAAAATGAACTTGGGCAAAACGACACCAGAAATATCAGGGTGAGAGTATGTGAACCAGTTTGGGGATTCCGACTGTATATAAGGTTGACATTTTCTGGGAAAAGTGGGTGGAGAAGGAGGGGGTGGGGAGACATGGTATGTCATAATGTTATGTTTTGAGGCTCATCAACCCTCCTTTAAAAGTTGTTGTCGAATCAAATCTTGAGACTTTCCAATTGATTTTAGCAGAAAAAACTGCAAAGTAAACTTTTCAGAACAAAACACTGCTTGTTGTTGACTTCCGAAGTGTCCAATACAATAGTCACAGCATTATTCATGTGAAGGTTCATTCTGGTACAGTGAATCCTGCTTAATTGAATAAAATGCTTTTTTAACATTTGAGGGCCTGGTCAAGTATCTTGAATTCCCATCAACCATTAGCCTCTAGACATCCAGTGGTTTAGCAGTGATTTCTAGTCAAGTCCTGGATGCCTTAAGAGGCAGCCAGGACTTGACTAGAAACCACTGCCTACCTAATTTATCTGTTGTCAACAGGAGCTCCTCATGATGGCGTGTTAAGGACACCTGTTCTGAGGTCGTAAATTTTGGAAATTATTCATAAATAAGCAACCAGTTACATCCCCTTGTATCAGCTGTTCTTTGAACCTGCTGTGATAATAGTGCATTTAAAAAACCTTTGTAATTGTTTGAGTGCTGTGAAACCAAGACGTATTTCTTCTGCCTCACACCAATAACCATTCAGGCCATCAATTCTTGATGACAGTTGGTGCTCATCATTTATTTATTTATTTATTGCAGTTTAACAACACTTTTGACAACCAGGGTCACCTCATGCCATACAGTTTTATGGCTGGAGAAAGCCAGTGTACCCACATAGAACCACAGAACAGCTGTGACTAATGTCAGACTCCCCAACGTACTAACTCTGCAAAAGCATGATTAGTGTTGGTTGAAGACAAGTGCACCATCGCGTGCAATACGCCTTAGTACACAGCGTCACCGTGCCCCCACATGGGCAAACAGGATTAAATGCCATGCCCAAGGACACAATGCGGTTACCCCAGTTGGGCATCAAATCCAAGACCTTTTGGTTTGAAGTCCAATGCTGTAACCATTGAGCCACCGCGCTCCCAGATTTCATCAACATTTTATTAGAATTTTTTCTAAAAACTGATTTAGGAGAACATTTTAGAAAGAATTCAATCTCTCCTGCCTAGTTCATGAGAGTGGAATAACTGCTCTCATGCTCACCCCCAACTCATCTCTGGGCACATTGGATGATCCTTTGTATAATGCCCAGTGATTGAATGGCATGTGCCTACCAATCCCCCCAGCCCCCAGATACTATAAACAAACTAGGATAAGTCTGCTTACAACTATAAATATTTTTTTTAATTTGATGTTGTGAAAAATTGAATGTGTAAAAATTATTATATTTTTATACTGTACCAATGACCCAGACTTAGCTGGTGCTAACTCTAACAAAACCAGGGCCAAACACAAATTTTGCCCCCCAATCCCCAAAATTTGCATCCAAAACAAAAAGAAATCATGTCCTAAAGGACCTCCATACTACGCCTCTACTGCGCATGCGCAGTGACGCAGTCGTCCCGAAATTGGCGCCAATTATCATTCTCTGTTTGGCCCTTCATCAGTCAACATCTCACTGATCTTTGTGCTTGTAAATCTCAGTTTAAAGGATGCCAGACACGTAATTTTTTGAGAAAATGTGATTCTAAGGAGGATAGAAGGAGGAGAGGAAAAAGAAGTGGCAAAAAATAATCAGGGCTGTACTTAAAATTTTTTGATGAAATTATGTTAAGTTGCCTATTTTCGAGGCATGGGCCTCTTGTTGTCATTCTTGCTAATTGTTGCACTGCTTATTCAGTGTTTCCTCTCCCCTAGCCTTCTAAAGTCCCCCCTTGCAATTCTCCCATGCTTTTGGCATATTTTTGAGAAATTTCATTTCTAAAATTTCCTGGGAGAGTTGCTTGGTTACAGAATGTTTTCTGTTATTTTCCCCATAGTTACGTTTTCACCCATGGGTGTATAACGTTTGTGTTCTGCATCTTCCATCTGATGTTCTACAGATTCTCCCCTGGGAGTCTCTGTTTTGCATCAGATAGAGTGTAATTGATGACTGATTCCGGGCCAGTTTTTTCAGTGCCTGGAGTCATGTTTTCTAGTGTGTTTACACTGTTTGTTTTCATTGGCAACAGCCTTTTTTGAGGGGGGCTGTTTGCCTTTGTGGTAGTTTATCTCATTATAAGATACATTTATATTATCCGAAAGTGTCTCATTAATTATTTTATATAAATTTAAAATTTTTGACCACACTTTGCCATCGGATCCATCGGGGCTCAACGTTACTTTTCAGCAACTTGGGCTTCTCTGAAAAAATATTTTTTCAAAATTATTTTGTTTTGCAATTGTTTTTTCATTTATTAATGGATCATGTTATTATGTATCTTTGTGTCAGGGGTTTTTGCGAGTAACTAGGACTTATTGTTGTTCTTTCACAATGAAGGGACGTTGTTCAAATTGTAATAGGAAGAAATCTTCCTCTGACTTTCATGATCATTGTATTAATTGTAGTCAGTGTTCTCGCATTAATCCCTGTCCTATATGTGAACATTGGGATGAGAAACATTGGAAACGTGTGTCACGATATGTTGTTTCTGGAGAAAGAGCGATGCCGGCTCTTTCTCCGCAAGGTCACTCTACTCTCTCAGTTTCTATTTCAGAGGAACCAGAACAGGGTGATGTTTCCATGTTATCTTCTTCAAGTGTGCGTCCGTCGTCACAAATGAATTCAGAGCTAGCGGCAAAAGTGCTCATGGAGATTAGACAAATGTCGTCCGCTAGCTCGCCCGGTGTAGCGTCCATTCACCGAATGGTTCGGCAGCCGGGTTCGTCCGATGCGGTCCAAGAGGAAATTTTGGGTGATGCGAGCACTATAAACATAATAGATGCACAGCCAGTGACGGCGGATAGTAAGCGAGAACGGAGGAAGCCTTTTAGTCTGGTTCCTAGCTCGTCCAGGTCCAGCCGGGCCGCGAGCGAGAGAGGTCCCTCTCTCGTACAACAACATCTGGGACCAGATGTTGTGGTACAAAATGTGTCTTTAGCGGAGCATACGTCCGTCACTCGGGACGCTCCGTTGTATAAGCAGTCCGCAGAGACTGTTAAGGCTTCCTCTTCTCGTCAGCGCACACGACCGCACCTTGGCTGCGTGACCGCCGATATATTACCAGCTTCGCCGATGAAGGATTCTTCGGCGACCAGGTCACACCATCCGGCAGCCAGGGATTCGAGACCGATGGACTTCGGACGTTCGCATAGGAAAAGTATGCGGGAGCCATCTGATGCGGAGCTGCCCTCGGCGAAGCAGCGAAAGACGGCGCCTCCGCAGGTCTCGACGCCGGACATTCTTGTGCAGATAGCACAGCTTATCGCAGCAGCCGACAGAAACGGTGTCGGATCGAGAATTATCCGACGGCGCTGGGTCGGTACGCTCCGCCGAAGCATCGGGGGCGGACGACCGGGAACATCGTGAGGTCCGACCGGATGGTGAAAGGGATACGGATGACTTGGAGCTATCCCTTTCGGAACAACATAAAGCTGCCGTGGACTTCATCCGGCACTTTCTCCCTCAAGTTGTTCCGTCGGGCCAGACTGCTGCGCTTCCGGACAAGAGAATTATAGCGTCATTGGACTCTGAATTTTTTGAGCGGTTCAGGGACATCGCTCCCGAGTTTCCGTCGCAGTCCAATAATGTTGCTAGAACATTTGAATTATTGAACGACGCTATATTTAAACTTGCTTCCAGGACAGGGAAAGCAGGTTTCTTGTCCGCTAATACTCTCAACCTGCCTTTCATTAATGCAAGGAATAAATTCGATACGGCAGGACAGGGTATACCGAGAGTTCCTCTGCGTATGGACGACGAGGCGGAAGACTTAGAGCTATCATTACCGTCGTCAGCTTCTATTCCAACCGCGGTGTTGGAAACAGCTATTGCGTCTAACAGAGCCAATTTAGATGCCTTATCTTACGCAGATCACCTTACTAAGTCGTTATCACTGCGCCTTCAAGGGGAAGAGTTTCAGGATATACAATCCTCTTTAAGACTTCTTTCAAGGGCAGTAGCTTATTCCATGTGTAACTCCGCCCTTTCAGTGGCAAATCTGGAGTTGGTTAGACGTGACGCAGCCCTAGCTACATCCACACTAGTGGATTCTAAGGTGAAGAACTCTCTTAGAGTCGCTTCGGTCTCAGGAGAACTTCTCTTTGACGGCAAGCTTTCCGCTATTTATGATAAAATTAAAAAGAAAGCTAATGATTCTCTGTTGTTCAGATCGGCTCCTAAGAAGTCGGATACAGCAGACACGAATAAGACAGGCACTTCTGGGTCTAATGCGCCCAAGAGAGGTTCCTATAGAGGTTCCGGTGCGTCCTCTTGGTCTTATTCGAGAGACCGTCAGGATAGCGACTCTCGTTCGGGACGTCCTTCTGGCCGGGACAATCGGTCGGACGCCCCGAGGTCGACGAGGCGAGGTGCGGGTCGTGGAAGACGTGGTTTCTCCTACCGCAGGCCTCGCAGGTCCAGGAGGTGATGGCTTAAACCTCTATCGCGTTCCGGTTGGCGGAAGGTTGTCGAGTTTTTCACAAGAGTGGGCGTCGATTACGGACGACCCTTGGGTGAGAGGAGTGACTTCGGAAGGTCTAAAGATATCCTTCAAACGAAAGCCTCCATTAACTCGAAGTCCAAAGTGGACTCATCTTCCGTCAAATCCACAGAAAAGAGACGCTCTGTTATCAGAGGTGCAGTCTCTTTTAATGAAGAACGCGGTAGAGGTCGTAGAAAACCAGGAATCTCTGGGATTCTACAGCCATCTGTTTCTGGTTCCGAAACCAGACGGCTCGTTCCGTCCAGTCATAGATTTGAGCTGGATAAACAAGCTGATCGTCGCTCCGAAGTTTTATATGGAGACGATTCGATCGGTCAGAGCGAGTATTCGGGTGAACGATTATGCAACGAGCATAGAGCTCAAAGATGCGTACTTTCACGTCATGGTACATCCGACATTCCGAAAGTATCTACGCTTTGCAGTCCTGGGAGTGGTGTATCAATTCCGGGCGATGTGCTTCGGATTGAATCTAGCACCCTGGGCTTTCACTCGGGTAATGAACTCGGTAATGATCTACTTCCGAGCTCATTCGTCTGCGGTAACGTCGGCCTACCTGGACGACATTCTTCAGAGGTACGGCAGCGAGTTAACGCTTCAGAACGATGTTCAGAATCTTCTTCTATTGCTCCGACGTCTCGGTTTTATAGTAAACGAGGAGAAGTCGGATCTGGTGCCATCCAAGTCATTCACTCATCTGGGAATGAGCTTCGAGACGCACAACAATCTCGTTCGTCTGCCGTTAACCAGAGCGAAATTAGTCAGTTGTTACGCTCGCTATTGTCTGCACGCAGACAAAGTCACGGCGAGAGAATTTATGAGACTGATAGGTCTGTGCGGAGCCGCCGCGGATCTCATTCCGATGGGACGGCTACGCACACGTCCTCTTCAAATTTTCCTGACTCAGAATTGGAGTGTGAAAATTCATTCGCTCGATGTAGACGTTCTCTTGTCAGATCAAGTGAAACAAGAGATTCAGACTTGGGCAAACATTCAGTGGTTAACTCAAGGAGTTCCGCTGCAGTTGCCGGATCCGAGTTTTACCGTTATGACGGATGCCAGTCAAACAGGTTGGGGTGCATCATTAATCCCAACGGATTCGAGATGCCAGGGTCTTTGAGATCCGCAATTCCTGTGCAAGCACATAAACATCAAGGAAATGATGTCAATTTGGCTTGCGTTACGTCACTGGATGGACATTATTCACGATGCTCATGTCCAAATCCTATCCGACAATACGACAGTAGTGGCGTATATACGGAATCAGGGAGGCACTCATTCAGTTCCGTTGTTCAATCTAACGGAAAGAATCCTTCTGTTTGCGTTAGAACATCACGTTCTTCTTTCGGTCCGTCACATACCGGGTCATCTGAATGTGCTAGCAGACTCCCTTTCACGAAAGGGTCGCTTGTTGCCGTCGGAGTGGACTCTCAACAAACAAGTATTCAATCAGATTTGCTACCAATGGGAACGGCCAATGATAGACTTATTTGCGACACATCTCAACAATCAGTTGCAGACATATGTGTCTCCGTGTCCGGATCCAAGAGCATTTGCAGTAGACGCTCTGTCGATCCCTTGGGACGGAATGATAGGATATGCGTATCCTCCAGCGCCGTTAATTCAACAAGTATTGCTAAAGATAAAACAATCTCAATGCAAGATTCTGTTGGTAGCATCTCTGTCGCCACAGAGACCGTGGATAAATCTACTCAGGTGTCTGTTGTGGGACCTACCGCGGAAGCTTCCTCCACGAGAGGATCTTCTTTCGCAGGGGAAATCGCGCCAACTCCATCACAACCCGCAAGGTCTCAACCTTCACGTTTTTCTGTTGTGCGGTCCTTCTTGCATGGCAAGCACTTTACAGGACGAGCAGTGGACGCAATTTCTAACTGTAGGAGGACCTCCTCTTCGCTAAACTATGCGGCTAAGTGGAAGGTTTTTCGTCGTTGGTGTAGGGATCATTCTGTAGATATATTTGATCCCTCTATACCAGACATTGCAAACTTTCTAGTATACTTGTTTGACGAAATCAAACTGCAGCCTGTTACTATAAAGGGTTATAGATCTATGTTATCTGATACCTATGCACATCATGATAGTTTACAAATTTGGATCTAATGTCTCTTTATCGAAGTTGGTTAGAAACTTTTCGATAAATAGACCCAGAACTCTTAGATTAATTCCTAAGTGGAATTTAGCTTGGGTTCTCCTTAAATTGAAGGAAAAGCCATTTGAACCTCTTGGGACAGTAGATTTCAAATTCTTATCTTATAAGACAGCTTTTCTCTTAGCTTTCTCTTCTGCCAGAAGAGTCAGTGAGCTTCATGCACTATCGGTGGATGATTCTCATTATCGTAGTGTTGGGAACACTATCACCTTCACTACTAATGTGGGTTTTCTAGCTAAGAATCAGGCTCCTAATAAATATCCGGAACCTATTGTTATTAAGGCTCTTCCGTCTTCAGACGGGCGTAGGCCTTTACTCTGTCCTGTTAGAGCACTACGTATCTATAAACAGAGATCTCAGTTTATCAGAAAGTGACGGAAACGTTTCTTTCTGTCTTTGATGCCTAATAGAAAGGACATTTCAGTCCATTCTATTGCTAGATGGATTCAGTTAACTATCCGTACTGCTTATGAAGATTTATCTTCTTCTCAGCAGTCTGTGCTTAAGATTTCTGCTCATGAAGTAAGAGCTCTTTCTACTTCCTGGGCTTATGCTAATAGTGTTGCTATTACAGATTTAATGAAGGCTGCTTATTGGTCTCAGCCATCCACATTTACGAATTTTTATCTCAGAAATATTGAGTCCATTTCTGGAGACCTGCATTGTTTAGGTCCGTTATCTGTTGCTCAGAATGTCGTCCACTAAACAGTTGCAACTATAGTTATGCAGGCTTTCTGTTCCGGCAGTGACTCCGTCCGGCTGCCCTCTTCGCTCTGGGCTATTTGACCCAGGGCAAGGGAAAGGGGGGGGGGGGGGGGGGGGCGGGTGTTCCCTTAGGTCACCTGCTTTATAGTGAAAAGCAAGGGAATGCCTCCTCCAAGTCAGTATTTCTGAGTCGCTTCCGGGATGGTTTTAAAGTGTAATATTAATGTTTAAATTCATTCATGTCTTATTTTTAAAGTGTAGCTCGGTGTGAAGCATTTGTATATGTCAAGTGTCAAACGGGCTTTAATATACAATACTCGGACACTTTTAAATGATTATAAAGAGTCTCAATTCTCTGGACTACTTTATTTATTGGCTTGCTTTAAAAATAATTAGTATAAGGGTTATACTGGATGTTAATAGAGAACATGAATGTTATTGTGCTCTATTATTAAGGGTAGTGTATCTTTCTAATTTAATATTAAATAAGAAAGATACATGTAAAGCCTAATACTCCTTTTCTCCTTAAGGGGTTACCTCTTTACTATATAGTTGAGCTTATTGGATTTTCCTCTATGTCCTAGGCCCTCCAGCCTGTTTACTATTCAGCTAAGTCTGGGTCATTGGTACAGTATAAAAATGTTAAAAAATTTATAGTAATTTATATATTTTTTATACTTACCAATGACCCAGACGGGGATGGCCCTCCCTGGAGTTGGGAACTCTTGCCTCCCCGCTGAGTACATAGCGCTGACCAGGCACTGCCAGTAAGAATGATAATTGGCGCCAATTTCGGGACGATTGCGTCACTGCGCATGCGCAGTAGAGGCGTAGTATGGAGGTCCTTTAGGACATGATTTCTTTTTGTTTTGGATGCAAATTTTGGGGATTGGGGGGCAAAATTTGTGTTTGGCCCTGGTTTTGTTAGAGTTAGCACCAGCTAAGTCTGGGTCATTGGTAAGTATAAAAAATATATAAATTACTATAAATTTTTTAACTTTTCAGATTTTGAAGCCATCAGAAAAGAAAGCTAAATATCAGTATGGAGGACAAAATTCTGGTCGACCAATCACACCACCAAGAGGACCAAACAAGAAGAAATAAAATCGATTTCATGACTTCATCAGGATTTATCATGTTAAGCCTGTTATCAACAAACATATCAGAGTGTTCTTAAGATATTTAGCTTCTTTGCCTCATATTCATTGATTACATTATTTGAGGCTGTCAGCCATGCCCAAGGAGTCTGTAAAATATATAAATCCCCACCGTAAATGCAAGTATAAAAAAAATTCTGGATTTGGTTGTCAAAGTTTACAATGATGGAGCTGATAATTTCAGCATGTGCAGCCTCAGCTTTTTTGTACGCAGATTTGAAATATTTTTATACATAATTTTTCACCTTTATTTGTGTGGCCTGATTTTCACTGAACCGCAGAATTTAGATATTTTATTATTTTCTTTTTCTGAATTACATGCCCTCTTTTTACATTGAATTCTAACAATCCAGAGAATGGCTACTAATTAGGCTGCATAGTATGCTTTGGAAGAGTAAATTGAATCTTTGTTAAGTAATAGTGTGTGCTCGGTGTCGTACAATAAAATTCTCTCTGTTTTAAAAATTGAATCAATAATTCACATTAGTATTTTATCCCCACATAACTATGCAGTATTCTGTTGAAATACAAATTTGGAAAGTTCATCCTAGCTATAAAGCCTTGTTACAATGCCATTTTGCTATTTGATTTAAATTGCATCAGTGAAATGTGAGCAAAAAAACAAGATGATGTTGATCCAGCAAGTAGTTCATTATAATGACCCTCTGCACACTGATGTCAAAACTTTAAAAAAATTTAAACCATCCAATTTTTCTCAGAATGCAACTAGGAATTTAGCCAATTCAATGTTGTTTGACAGAGCTTAATGAGCTGTGTCAAACAAGATTAAATTGGTTAAACTCCTGATTGCATCTTGTGAAAAATTTGCAGGTTGAAATTTTATTATTTTTACATCTGTGTGCAAGTGGTTGTTAATGAATGTTATCACTGATAATGTTGGTAATTACTTTAAAACTCTTTTTTTTTCATATTTTTTTTCTGTGAAGATGGCAGCTTTGTTATTTTTTTGTCACCCAGTGCTCTCGATTTATTCTGCCATTTTGAAATAAGATTGGATTGTGGGCTGTGTTGTAATATATTGTTAACTTGTGATGTCAGAGTCATTCATCTACAATATATCTACAGCTTATTTAATAAATTTATTCTGATGTAAAGGAAGCGTAATATCTTGCGAAAAGACTCTGGAAATCCCAGGAGGATGTCAATGACCATGAAGATCCAGTGGTCTGGTACACAAACTTGCGATGTTACATGTTATCTTTCTATCAGAAACAATTGTGAGAACCCTGGGCAGTGGAGCAGTGCTTTTTTACTGGGATCAACAAGTTCTGCTTTACTGGTAAAATAGGACCTGAAACCAATACCTGGCGTGGAAGTTCTCTAAAGTGGTTAACATAGGTATAAATGATGGTCTAAACTTGACTTTATCCCTTTGTTACAGTCATAAGAAAGCCAAAGATGCTGGAAGTGATCTAAAACTTCAATAAAAAATAAATAAATAAATAAATAAATGGTCAAATAGGACATAGTCAAATGCCTTGGTTGGAAGACCCCTGAAGTTGGCAACACCAGTATAAACAATATTTGGCTGTACTTTAATTTAGACTCGTGTTGCAAATAGGCAAAGATGCTGAAAGTGACCTTAAAAACCATTAAATAAATACAACTGTGCCACTTCTTCAATTGAAACAAAAGAAATGGAAGATGCTTCATTAGTGGCCCTCTGTAGAGCCACATATCACAATTATGACATATTTGAGAGAATGAACCTTCATCTGTCAAACAAGACAGAATTAGTTATTTTTAACCCTTTACCCATCGTAACGGTCAAAAACGGCCAGCGCTATTCACAAAAATCACCATCCAATTTTCTTTATTTTTATCACTTTCTGTCTCAAAAACATAGCTTATGACCCCTCATTGGAACGAGCTCAATGGGCTCATTCCAGTGAGAGGTCATAAGCTATGTTTTTGATGCAAAAAATGCAAAAAATTAGTTATGCAAGAATTTTATTTGCGAGTGGCGTCTGCCTTTTGTGTGAGTTAAAGGGTTAAAATAGTTTTGAGGTGAAACAGGGCTGCTAACATGTTACAGAATTTATCCTCAGAGAAGAGATTTGAAAATTATATTTGAGGAACCTTTTGTATATCCTGTTTAGACTGAAGGAAAAACAAATCATGATATTAAAATGTTGAATGTTTCCAAGTTTTTTATACCCTTCAAAACTCTTTAATCCTTTACCTAATACAAAAGACAGACAAAACCTGCAAACAAAATACTTGAATAAATAATTTTTTTCATTTTTTTGGTGTCAAAAACATAACTTATGACCATTCAGTAGAACAAGCTCATTCCAGTGAGGAGTGTTGAGCTATTTTTTGAGACAAAATAATGAAAATTGAAGGGTGTTTTTGCACTGGCCGGTATTGTTATTTCAATGGGTGAAAGGTTAAATGATGTCACTGGAATGTTTTTACTAAATTACGAAGAAAAAAAAAAAGATTTACATATAAAAAGTATTGTTTTGGAAATGTGTGTTCATATAAAATAAGACATATTCAATTTCACAAAATTGAACAAGGCATTACATGCAAGTCAATCAAAGGTGATTTGGTACATGTCAAACATGCAGGTTGTGCTCTTCAATGACAATGAGCTGCTTTCAGTTGCAGGTTTGAGTACAGTATGATTATCATGTAAAGTTTCCCTCTGTCATAAAAGTAGAGGGTGATATTGACCCCCCCCCCCCCCATACTGTCCCCACCCCCAACCTCCCAGGCGCATTGCAAAGATGATCAATTGGAGTGTGTAAACCTGATTTGTCCTGACTGATAGCACAAGTTGATTGATAAAATATTTCAACTACATCATAAAGGCATGCTTCTGTTGAAGACATGCCTTGATGATATAGCTGGAATACAGTGGAATCCTGTTAATTGAATAGCCACTTTGCAAATGAAAATTATTCAGTTAATAGGAATATTCAATTAACAGGGATTGTGTCACGTTCTTGTATTCTAGAGATAAACTTTGTATTTATTCTATATCTGTCAAACAAGATATAATAGATTAAATGCCTGTATTGGATGTACTGAGGCCAAATAGGACTATAAACAAAGGAAAACTGGGGAGAGTCAGGGTAATTTCTCCACAGGTTGCAAGATTTTTTATTCAGTTAACAGGAGTTTACTCTTTTACCAAAATTCAATTAACAGGTTAAATTTGTGATGAAGGTATGGTAAATGTGTTGGGAAATTATATTCAATAAACAAGGTTATTCAGGTAAGAGATATCCAATGAAGTGGGCTCCACTGTATTAGTCTATCAGGATGATAACTTAAAAACTCAAGACTTCTTAGAAATTTATTTATGGATAAATACATGGAGTAGTTGTGATGCAACTCTCAAATTAACTGATTGAGTGCAAGAAGCCACTATCATGGCTCTGTTGAAAAGTACTGGAAGCCACTTTAGTGGCTGTTCACTGTATGCATTAACTTGATGTTTGCTCAGTAGTTGAAGAAAGTTTTATATAAAATTGTTTGGTTGCAATTTTATGGAGAGTGTAGGGGCACTCTCCAATAAATTGTAACCAATGAATTATTTATGAACAGAATCTTGCAAAATTAAGACTACTCCTTCTGGAAGCATGGTATCTTTGAAAAATACCCATGTTTTAAATCACCCTTGAGAAACAATTTAGTTAATATGTACAGTACAATCGCCATGGACTGGTCATAATCCACGTATGCATACGTTTACCAGGTAATAAAAACCATCATCAGCAAAATTTTAATTAATGAAGCACAGTTTGTTCCTTTTGCTTCATTAATTCAGTTTTTAGCTTAACTTGATAAAGTCAAGATAAGCTATTGCCATCACGCATGCGTAAGTTTGTTAGTTTGTGAGTCTGTTCACATTTTCCTTTAGCACGGGCTACACCCTGCAGTTCTTGTCTGATCGTAAAAAAATTTCAGATGCTGGTTTGGGGTCTGTCTAGATGAGAACGTCCCCTTTTGGGCATGATCTGTCGACCGTGATGGCTGCCCAAGCCTGAAACCCAAAAACTTCTAACACAGTCTGCAGATCATGTTTAATATGGAGGGATGTCATTGTAACTTGGTAGGATGACTTCTTATGATGTCTAGATGAGAATTTCCCCATTTGGGTGTGATCTGCCAACCATGACGACTGCTCGAGCCCAAAACCCGAAAACCTTTGGCACAGTCTACAGGTCATATTTATTGAGGAATTTCTTTGTAACTTGATGGGTTTGACTTCATATAATGTCTAGATGAGAAAGTCCCCTTTTGGACGTGATTGGGCAGCTGTGACGGCTACAAGGGCCCGAAGCTCGAAAACCTTTAGCACAGTCTACAGGTCATATTTATGAAGGCATTTCATTGTAACTTGGTAGGATGACTCCAAATAATGTCTAGATGAGAACGTCCCATTGTGATCGCGATCATTCAGCCTTGATGTGTACGCGAGCCCAAAAACCTTTAGCACAGGCAAAAGGTCATATTTATGGAAGGATTTCATTGTAACCTGTTAGGTTGACTCCATGTAATGCCTAGATGATGACATCCCCTTTTGGTCATGATAGGTCAACTGTGATGGCTACAGGTGCCCGAAGCCCAAAAACCTTGAGCACAGTCTACAGGTCATAATTATGAAGGGATTTCATTGTAACTTCGTAGGATCACTCCAGATGAGAATGTCCCCTTTTGGTTGCGATCATTCAACCGTGATGGCTGCCCGAAGCCCAAATACCTTTAGCACAGTCTACAGGTCATATTTATGAAGGGATTTCATTGTAACTTGGTAGGTTTGACTTCATATAATGTCTAGATGAGAACATCCCCTTTTGGACACGATTGGGAAACTGTGACAGCTACAGGAGCCTGAAACCCGAAAACCTTTAGAACAGTCTACAGGTCATAATTATGAAGGGATTTCTTTGTAGCTTGGTAGGATGACTCCAATTACTGTCTAAATGAGAACGTCCCCTTTTGGTCGCGATCATTCAGCCTTGATGGCTGCCCGAGCCCCAAAACCTTTAGCATGGTCTGTAGGTCGTATTTATGGAAGGATTTCATTGTAACTTGTTAGGTTGACTTCATAGGATCACTCCAGATGATGCCCAGATGAGAATGTCCCCTTTTGGTTGCGATCATTCAACCATTATGGCTGCCCAAAGCCCGAATACCTTTAGCACAGTCTACAGGTCATATTTATGAAGGGATTTCATTGTAACTTGGTAGATTTGACTTCATATAATGTCTAGATGAGAACGTCCCCTTTTGGACACGATTGGGCAACTGTGGCAGCTACAGGAGCCTGAAACCCGAAAACCTTTAGAACAGTCTACAGGTCATAATTATGAAGGGATTTCATTGTAGCTTGGTAGGATGACTCCAATTACTGTCTAAATGAGAACGTCCCCTTTTGGTCGCGATCATTCAGCCTTGATGGCTGCCCGAGCCCAAAAACCTTTAGCATAGTCTATAGGTCGAATTTATGGAAGGATTTCATTGTAACTTGTTAGGTTGACTCCATTTAATGCCTAGATGATGACATCCCCTTTTCGTCGTGATTGGTCAACTGTGATGGCTACAGGTGCCCGAAGCCCGAAAATCTTGAGCACAGTCTACAGGTCATATTTATGAAGGGATTTCATTGTAACTTCGTAGGATCACTCCAGATGATGCCCAGATGAGAATTCCCCTTTTGGTTGCGATCATTCAACCATGATGGCTGCCCGAGCCTAAAGCCTGAAAACCTTTAGCACAGTCTTCAGGTCATATTTATGAAGAGATTTCATTGTAACTTGGTAGGTTGACTTCATATAATGTCTAGATGAGAACAGCCCCTTTTGGACACCATTAGGCAACTGTGTTGGCTACAGGGGCCTGAAGCCCGAAAACCTTTAGTCTACAGGTGATATTTATGAAGGGATTTCATTGTTGCTTGGTAGGATGACTCCAAATAATGTCTAGCTGAGAATGTCCCCTTTTGGTCACGATCATTCAGCCATGATGGCTGCCCAAAACCCCAAAACCTTTAGCATAGACCATAGGTCATTGTAACCTGTTAGTTTGATGCCATATAATGCCTAAATGATGACATCACCTTTTGGTCATGATTGGTCAACTGTGACGGCTTCAGGGGCCCGAAGACCGAAAACCTTGAGCACAGTCTACAGATCATATTTATGAAGGGATTTCATTGTAACTTCGTAGGATCACTCCTGATGAGAATATCCCCTTTTGTTTGCGATCATTCAACCATGATGGCTGCCCAAGCCCAAAGCCCCAAAACCTTTAGCACAGTCTACAGGTCATATTTATGAAGGGATTTCATTGTAACTTGGTAGGTTGACTTCATACAATGTCTAGATGAGAACGTCCCCTTTGGACGCAATTGGGAAACTGATGGGTACAGGGGCCCGAAGCCTGAAAACCTTTAGCACAGTCTACAGGCCATATTTATGAAGGGATTTCAATGTAACTTGATAGGATGACTCGTTTTGGAATGATTTCACTGTAACTTGGTAACTTTTGTTGATATACTTTAACTGTGAGGGCCACATACATTAACTGTGAGGTCATATTAACCAATCCCTCAGCTCTTTAGTACAGTGGACATCTCATATTATTTTTATCAAAAACATAGCATACAGGGAACAGAAATGAACATATTCCCAATTATCACAATTCTTGTCTTATTTTATAATCCTTTTATAAACATTGAACATTATCCTTTTCATCAAACACAACACACAAGTTAAGCTATAGTGTCATTGACACTTTCATTGATAATTATTTCTATAATTAACGTTTGGAATGTAATATTATTGCGTACGTAGAAATTTCGCTGACCATGGAAAGAAACCAGTCCATGGCGGTCCTTCCTCACAGCACTCTAAATTGATCATTCTGGGCCATGAATTGTCCAAATCAGTTACCACAGCCATCCATTTGTATGATGATTGTGTGCAACTTAAGTCACAAAGGTATCAAATCTAATCTTATAAGAAAGTACAGGTTTACTATTAAGAGCAAATCAATATCTAAGACTCCAATCCAGACGAAACTGTCCAGACGGGGAAAATTATTGAAGGGTTGACATCCCAATGCGACACCCTAGCCCCCACCCCAGGATCTATTCCCATGTTTTTTGACATATTTTTTTGATATAATTCTGATGATCTATCACAAATCACAACTGCTGAGTATTGTAATATTTATATCTGATTAACCCTTTACTCAACGAATTTGTGTTTTTTGCCCATGTAATTACAAGCTAACCCTTTACCCAACAAATTGCCCACATCCGCCCGCTTAATATGCACATTCAGCAGTTGAAAAAATATTATTTTTCAAAACACTTCAACAAAACCAGATCATGTGACCCCCTCGTTGGAACGAGCTCATCGAGCTCATTCCAATGAGGGGTCACATGATATGGTTTTGTTGAAATTTTTTGAAAAATTTGAAAAAATTATATTTAAAATAATAAATTTTGATATCGTCTGCATTGAGTAAAGGGTTAAGCAGTTGAAAAGGAAAAAATTCAACAAAATGATATCATGTAACTCCCTCATTAGAACGAGCTTGACAATTCACATGACATGGTTTTGTTGAAATTTTTTGAAAAATGCAAAAAGAATAATTAAAATTTGAAAGTTTGATATTGCATGCGTTTGATAAAGGGTTAATGCACACTTTGCGTCTTAGTCATGTGTCATTTGAATCTCTCAATGATTTATTTGATATACACAAAGTGTTAAATGTATATTTTAACAAATTATTTTTGTTTATTGTGTATTTAACTAATGTAAATATATATAATTATCTTGATGACTAACATATGCATGTTAATCATCATGTTTTTCTTATTACTGACCCACACAGGAATAAACTGTGGGAAGATATTCTTTTGTTTTTAGCTCAAGTGACTCAGAATTAGGGTGAACAAAATTGATCACTTTGTTCTTTGTTGTCATCGATCATAAAGGGGGTCTTTCAGATTTTAACACTGTGGATAATGGAGAAAACTTCAAAAAAACATTTCTCCTTAACCATTGCTTCTAATGCTTTAATGTGTGGTGTATTCACAGGTTAAGTCATACTTTTAACCATTTTTCTAATAAATTGGCTGCTCCTGTATACATAATTTACAAATTTAAAAGTTGAAAAAGTTCTATTAAAAAAAATTTTCAACAAAACTATATCATTTGACCTCTCATTGGAACAAGCTTGTTCCATTGATGGGTCATATGATATGATGATATGGTTTTATTTAAATATTTTGAAAAATTGAAAAAAAAAAAAGGTCATTTATTGCTTAAAAGGTTAAAACATTTGTTCTCCTAACCATAGGGTGTGCATTGATCTTCATTCAAGATCGTACTTTTAACTCAAGACCCGTACCCATGGAAATCGTGGAAATCTGTGTTGTGCTTTCTTACTGTGGTAAAAAATTTCTATTTTATTGGAAAATAGGATCTTGAACAGCCCATAAAATTTGAGAAGAATGATTTTATCGTTCCTCTTGTGGTTATCTAAATGAAAAAACAGAGAACTGAAAAGTTGTTCGTCTGGAACTACAAACGGTTCGTCAAAAAGTTGTGTCTTATGGCACTGTTTTAAAATGTTCCTGTGGGAAGACCCCTCTCTTCAATGCTCAGACATCCTAAGACAGCTGATCGTGGACAGGTGAAAATCTGCAGGTTGTCATTTTTTCCACACATATAATTCAGAGACGATCCACTATGACAGCTAGCAAAATTTCCACCAATGAAGCACCAGGCTTACCCGGTGCTTCATTGGTGGAAATTTTGCTAGTTGTCATAGCGGATTATCTCTGAATTATATGCGTGGAAAAATGCTCAACCATAGATTTTGACCCGTCCACGATGACTGTACTGTAAACTATCCTCTTTATTAAATCCAGATGAACGGTAAATACGTGACCTCAAAATTGAAGATTTTATTCTCTTCTTGTAACCATTGCCTCGGGTGGAAGTTCTCTAAAGTGGGCAGCTAAGGTACAGTTCTAACAAAAAGCAGGCAAGAGAATTTCGATCTTGACAAACTGAAGATGGAGTTCCCATTTGGCCATATTTCCATTGTATGTGCCATTTATTTCCCTTATGTTATTGAAAAATACTATTTCATGGTTTATACATTTTTTTTCCCTTCTACATATGATCTGAGCCTTGAATGTCTAAGTTAGTTCGAGTGGGCCTCCCATGACCAGACAACGTGCCTTTATTCCAGCATACATCAGGCCTGGCATTCTGAAAAATGCAGGAGGGCAAAAAATCGCTCTCCTCATTTAGCTTAGGAGAGCAATTAGCTTTACACAGCATTTTAAGTATTCAGTTGAACGAACTCATTGAAACTGAAACCATTTAAATTTTATTAACTTTACTAAGGTAAAGCGAAATCTCTTAGATATCTAGATGTCTCACTCAACAACCGAACACACACTTGACAAGACCTGTGTGTGTGTACCCAGACCTGTTGTCCAAGAAAGTCATATGCCTACCACTACCACCTTCAACCCCCAAGGGGGGTTGAAGGTGGTAGTGGTAGGCGTATGACTTTCTTGGACAACAGGTCTGCTTGAATCTACAGTCACATCCTGGTGCAAGTGCTTCAAGTGACAGGATAGTAGTAATGGTAGTATATTATAGTGTCAATATTCCTTGAATAATTACCCCTCAAACTGTGATGTCAGTTGTTGAACTTGAAAATGACAGAAAAAAAAATATTTCTGTGACCCATTTTGCTTCAAATGATTGCAACTGTGTTTGGGTATGGTTGCAGCCATTACCTTTTACCACTAAACCACTTTCAAAATGAAATTACGTGATGTTATGTGACTTCGAAGTTAAATTACATTTTTGCTTTACAACAAAAATTTAATGTGAGCTTAATACATGTAATCTCAATCATCCCTGACCAAAATATTTAGGAGGGCAATTTTTCGCTCTCCTTAATTCTTTCAGGAGGGCATTAAGGAGAGCTAAAAAATCGCTCTACTGAAATTGCCAAGCCTGATACATGTTAGAATATTATCTAGCTTGAGTATCAGCAGGTGTTCATATATTATTATTATAAATAAATAAACTTGATGTTTTTAATGTTGTACAAATTTGTTATAGAGTCCACTGTTCCCTCACTTCTTTAACCCTTGACCGAATGCACAGGATATAAAAATTTAATATTTTATAAATATTTTTCAATTTTTTCAAAGAACTTCAACAAAACCATATCATGTGATCCCCTCATTGGAATGAGCTCATTCCAATGAGGAATTATGTGATAAGGTTTTGTTGAAAAAAAATTTTAAATCTTTTTTCTACCTCACAATTTGCAAATTATGTGGGCACGATTCGTTAGGTTAAGGGTTAAATTCTTCAGGATGAATGACTACAGGATTAATAACCCTTAAAGGCCTATTTTCAACTTTTACGCCCACAGAGCAGGTGCCTTAACATGCCATCATGAGTAGGTCCTGCTGACAATAAACAAATTACGTAGTAGTTTCTTGTCAAATCTTGGCTCGCTGTTAAGGCAGCCCAGACTTGACTAGAAATCACTGTTAAGCCACTGGACATGTACAGGTTGTGGTCAGATGTGAATTCACGACAATTGTCCAGGCCCTTAAGGGTTAAAACTCCCTGAATTTGAGTTTCTTGAAGAAAAGCTTTCATAATGCCTTCAAATAATCTTTTTTCTCTCCTCATATTTCACACTTTACCTAACACAACAAGGGGAGAATACTTGCCTAAACTTGCTTGTATGACTAAATATTTTTACATTTTTATCCCCCCGAAAAATTTTTAGAGGGATATACATGTAGCCGTGGCACTCTCCGTCCCTTTGCATACAGAGTTGGTTACTGCTCTGCAATTAAAGTTCTGCTTGGCCAATCAAACTTGACATATGAGTTGGGTATGATGAGAGGAACCCAAATTATTTAGGGTTCATTGGGAATCAGATCAAGGTCAAAGTGACCTTGAACTTGACAGTTTTCTAGAAGTTGGTTTGTACTCTCTAATTAAAATTCCACTTGGTTGATCGAAAACCAAACATGATATGACCAAACATGATATGTAAGTTGTGTATGATGAGAGGAAGAACCCTATTTAATTTGGGGTCTTTGTGCCAAAGGGTCAAGATCACCGTGACCTTTAACTTACAAATTCTTTTATGTTTCCTCTCGCTAATTAAAGTTACATTGGGCAGATGGAAACCAAACTTGACATATGGGTTAGGTATAATGAGGGGAGAACCCTATTTTCTTGTGATTGTACAATGTCAAAGGCCAAGGTCCAGTGACCTTTAACTTAGAAATTTTCTTTGTTTCCAGTCTCTAAATTTCTGATGTGCCATTTGAAACCAAACTTGACACTTGACATTTGGGTTTGGTATGATGACAGGAAGAACCCTATTTTTCTTCAATTAAAGTTTTACCGGGCCAGTTGAAACCAAACTTGACATGTGGGTTTTGTATGATGAATAGAAGAACCCTGTTGATATTGGGGGGGGGGGGGGGGGGGGGGGAGGGGGGGGAGGGGGGGGGGGTCATTGTGTCAAAGGTCAAGATTCCAGTGGCATTTTTTTACAAATTTTTAGGGTCTCCTTTCTCTGAAGGGATATTTCAACAAAACTTTATGAATTGACATATTGGAATGAGCTTGTCAAGTTTATTCAAATGAGTAATGAGTCAAATGATATGTGATAAGGTTCTGTTCAAATTTAGTGAAAAGTTTGTGGAAAAATTTGAAATAACGAATTTTGATATCATGTGCATTCAGTAAATGGTTAACTCTTTATCCAGCCCAAATTGCTCTGAATAGCGTTAACTCTTTATCCAGTCCGAATAGCAGACAACACTTGAAAAATATTTCTTGAATAACTAAAAAAAATTTCTTTTTTGTCTCAAGAACATCATCCTCATTGGAACATGCTCGATTCAATGATTTGTGTTTGTTGTCATTTTGTAACCAAATTGTGAAAGAACTAAGTAAAGTAGCAAATTTTGATATCATGTTCATAGCGTAAATGGTTAACCGTTATCCAGTCTGATTAGAAGACGAAACTGGAAAAATATTTTGTGAAGAACTAAACATTTTCCTGTTTTGTCTCAAACACATAGCTTATGATCCCTTATTGGAACAGTCTCAATGAGCTTGTTCTAATTAGTTGTTATAAGCAATGTTTTGGGGACAAAAAGGACAAAAAATAACCTAACATGAATCACAATTTTTGTGAAGAGGCATGGTCAGTTTGGGGCATTACATAAAGCAAAGTATTAAGAAAATATCATTTGGCCCAAGCTGAAAATTAATTACATGCAAATGAATATGGGGACATCACTTTTTAATCTAGCACTTGATTTTATTTGTATATATAAATACACAGAACGACACACGCGTGTGAATGGGTTAATCAGTATGGCACGAGTGCCAGCTCTGAAGGATAGAAGAGAAGCCACAGGGCACAAGTGCCATATCGATTAAACCATTCACACGCATGTGTCATTCTATGTTTATTACATGCCTCCACATGTATAAAAAAAATTATTAGAAGGGACCTCAGCAATTTATTTGACAATTATCAACAAAAAGAACACATTTCATCGCCAATCAATTTGTGAGGAGAACTCGTGTTACTAGTGGTCTCCTGAGTTCCAGTGTGTTTTATGTGCCTTCTGGCACATAGAACACATTGGAACTTAGGGAACAATTTTTAGCTATCACAAGTGATTCAAGTTGTAATTGCATTGCACAATTTGTAGAAAATTCCAGTGCAATTTCGCTTCTATTTAAAGGTAGTCCATCAACAATTTCTGTTCCGTTCACATGTGCAGAACAGACTTTCATTTTCCACATGGTTTAGTGTTTCTGTAGATGGGGATTACATAGAACAGGCGTGTAATAAAATGTTTTATGTTTCCCAGAGCTAGAAGTGCTTCTTTCTAACAAGATATGATGGGTTGTCTAGTAATGCCATGAGACCCAACATTGCCGATGAGTTCAAATATTTACTTCAGGAAATTAAAAAATTTGATTTCTGACACAAGCAGAAAAAATTAATTCTGATATTTCATAAATTATTCAAACATTTTCTTGAATAATCATTGCAATTTGTATTATCCTTAGTTGTTGGAATGTTGCTTGATGTTGACCCATCGCTAATTCCTTCTTTTTTTTGTGGGGGGGGGGGGGGGGGGGGGGGGGTGGAGAGGGAAATGGTTGTACAATGTGTATGGAAGTAGCCATTCTTTGATAGAATACTAAAGAGGCATGCCGACACAAAGCCTGCAAATGATATTATTTTCAATGCCTGTCATGGAAACATTTGTCAACAGTTTTAGGCCTGTCATATGTAACTGAGTACCAGATTCGTAGATTACAACCCAGTAGTCAGTGAGCTCTGTCAAGATCTAGTTGGTCCTGCAAAAGAAAAATAGTATCGTTGAAGAGATTTCCAGGTAAAAAAAAGTGATGGGGCAGATTCTCAGTGACAAGGGTAGTGCCTGAAAAAAAACCATCTTTTATTGTTTAATAGCTTTATTGACAATATCTTTATTATACCCCCCCGCAAACAAAGTTTGGGGGGGTATATAGGAATCACCCTGTCCGTCCGTCTGTCCATCCTTATAAGCGCAACTCCTCCTAAACCGTTTGAAGAATTTTCATGAAACTTTACACAATGGAAGAACTCCATATGAAGATGTGCATGAAGCAATATAATTCCGTTCTGACATTTCCAAGGGGAGATAATCTAACTTATACCATCTGTCCATCCTTGTAATCGCAACTCCTCCTAAACCGTTTGAAGAATTTTCATGAAACTTTACACAATGGAAGAACTCCATATGAAGATGTGCATAAAGCAATATAATTCCGTTCTGACATTTCCAAGGGGAGATTTAACTCAAGTTACTTCTCTTTGACCGTGTGGCATTTCTATATATAAATGTGGTTTTATTTGAAAGAAATAGGGTAAAAATGAATGTCGCTTTTATATTGTAGCTTAATCTTTAAAGGTTTAGACATTTTTATACACTTTTTTTTATAATCTTACAGTCTACATCCTGTGGCTTTTCAGTTGTTTTTCAGCAAGTATTGACTGCCTACATGTTTTTAGGAATCAAGACTTGCCTAGAAACAATTGCTAAGGTACTTTAAAGAACAAAAATAAAGATATTGTTTTGTTCAGGTTACATGCAATAGAAAAATAAAGGTTGTTTGGTCGGGATTTTTAAAAAAAAATATTTTAATATTTTTTCTCATACAGTCACCTAACCCTTTTCCAACTTAAAAACCCACCAGTACTATCGACAAAAATCGCCATACAAATCTTATTATTTCTTCATTTTTTGTCTCATGACCCCTTATTAGAATGAGGTCGTATACTAGCTTCTTTAGGCAAAAAATGAAATTTATACTTTACTCAAGTGTCGTCTGCTCTTCAGATTAGATAGATGAAGGGTTGAAATTATAGCCAAAACTCACATTGTACAAGTCATTTATGCCAGGCCCATAAATATCTTCAGATATCATTTTAAATAGATATCACTTTTTTATACCCCCACAAACGAAGTTTAGCCTCAGTTTTAGCCTCATCTTCATGAAACTTCACTCAAATGATCAACATGATGAGGGGAAGTGCATGACATAATTTTTTTCCTGACCAGATTCAAGATGGCCGAATGATGTCCATATTGGATTTTGCAAAATACTTGTGGAGCAAACTACTTCTACAGTTTTTGCTGCATTGTCGTGAAACTCAATATAAATGATCAACATGATGAGGAGCAATGCGTGACATAATTTTTTTCCCGGTCGGATTCAAGATGGCCAACTGGTGTCCATATTGGATTTTGCAAAATACTTGTGGAGCAAACTACTTTACATTTTTTGCTGCATTGTCATGAAACTCAATATAAATGATCGACATGATGAGGAGCAGTGCATGACATAATTTGTTTCCCGATCGGATTCAAGATGGCGGACTGGTGGCCATGTTGGATTTTTTTTACTTACAAAATTTGAATGCCTCTTTCAGTCACCCACACTAGGTGGTATGCCACGGTGGTCGTATAGCGGGCAACAGACCATCTCTAGTTTTGCCAAGAGCTAATAAAAAGGTTATGGTAGGGTGTGAAAGTTGGGATCGGTCAAAATACCTGAACTATTTCATGTTTTTTTCCTCAGCTGTAACCCTGGCTTAAGGGCCTAGAGATTCTGTATATTTTTGCAACACTTTGACCATCTACATCCTGTGGCTTTGCTGCTGTTTTAGGCAAGTCTTGGCCGCCTATATAGGCAACCAAGACTTGCCTAAAATCAACAACCAAGGTGCTCAGAATGTAACTTGTGAGTTAATCCAAAGACTGCATGTAGGGGCACCTGTTCTGTTCAAAAAATGTGATCAAAGTTGGAATTAGGCCCTTACAGTTAAATGTAAATTGCAAGTTTACCCAGAAGATGCATGTTTGGCCACCTGTCCCATTGCTGTAAAAAGTAATCAAAAGTCATAATTAGGCCTTTAAGGTTTAAAGTGATCGAAAGTATGATCGATATCAAAAGGTTTAACTTTGTTTAATTGAATAGAAAGAGAGTAAAAATAAACATTACCCAGTCATTATATCTTTGTAAATCGTATGCTTGTACGCTATATCATCCAAATGACTTCTGTTGATACTTCAGTGCTGTGGGAACACCTGGAAGTGGAGCAGTTTTACTGGTAAATTTGAACCTGGTGATCACTTCCTGGGCGGAAGTCCTCTAAAGTGGGCAACGTGGGTAAATAAATAAAATACAAACGATTGGCTAAACTTGACTTGATACTGGTGTTACAGTCAGGCTATAGGTATGGAAGCTGAAAGTGACCTTAAATAGCTAATAAGAATTGAAAGTTATGGCATTCACAAGATTTTCCTGTACTTTACATCAAATATCTGAAGTTCCATGCATTCATCCAGTAAAGTGAAGCAGTGCTCAGTTAGTGTGATAAAACAAGTTCTGCTCTACTGATAAAATAGAGCCCAGCAACCAAAGGTAAAAGTCCTCTGAAATCGACAACATAGGTGTTAACGATTGGCTAAATTTAACTTCTTACTTTTATAATGGTCATGATACAGCCGCAGGTGCTGAAAGTGATTTTTTATTCCAGTAAATAATAATTAAATTTTATTGTCTTTTTTATAATTGAGTGTATTTTTATGCCAAGCCCATCAGAGCAACCAAGAGTTTTATATGTATTCATTGGCATTTAAGGTCACATATTTCTGCACAATTGCTAATCGTGACCACTACATGGAGATAATGTCAAGTTCAGTCAACTGTTTATACCCATGTTGCCCATTTTAGTGGATTTCCACCCCAAGCACAGGTGATTGGTCCTATTTTAACCGTAAAACAGAGCTTGTTTACTACATTAAACAAGCACTGCTTCACTTCCCAGGGTTCTCACAGGGAGAGCAACCTAGAGTACTACCTTTGCCAGTAAAAAAAAAGACAGACAGTTGATAGGTGTCAGGGTATATTAATTCTAGTTAAGATTTGATTCTTATAGGTCTGCTTTTATACAGTTTAAAAATGGAGAGTGCCAATAAATTGAAATGACAAATCCTTATGAATAAAATATGTTTTCTCTCAAGAGAACACAAAGCACTTCTACAAACAACAAAACCTTTAATTGAGGTACCTGAGCTTTTCTATGGTGTCAAAATTGGGCTTCTGGCACTCGTCTAGTTAACAAGAATAAACTTATCTAGAATTTGGTCCCCTGTGGAACCCCAGAAAATGAAGCACTGCATGTTTACTGTGGTAAATAAGTTCTTTACCTGTAAAAATAGGATCTGGAAAAAATGCTTGTGGTGGAAGTCCTCTAAAGTGGGCAGGCTAGGTTTTAAAGATTTGCTAAACTTGACTTCATACTTATGTAAATATCTACAATTTGGTCAGTACCCTGCTCTCTGGTAATGAATTCAGTATTTAATCCTTGAAATCTTCTTTGCAGGGCTCATAAAACTGTAAGATATGATATGATGGACTAAACGCTTATATTGAAAATTTGGGTTAATGTATCCTTTGTGCTGATGATTTTCATAGTTGTCTGCAACTTTAGACAGATTACTTCATTTTTTCTTAGCTCTTTCCCTAGCAACAAACTCTTTCCCTAGCAACAATGCCTATAGTCGCCATACTTCATATTCAATGCTGTTGTATAAACCAAGCAAATCAAATTTATTTACCGTGTGAGTGAAGCAGTGCTCATTTACTGTGGTAAGCAAGCTTTGTTTTACTGATAAAACAGGACCCAGGCACAAATGCTTGGGGTGAAAGTCCTCTAAAGTTGCTAACATGAGTTTAAACAATGGACTAAACTTGTCTTTATATCAGCATGGGGTTATGGCTAGCAATTATGTCGGAATATCTGCCCCAGTAAATAAATGAATAGATGTCTGTGCAACTTTAGACAAATTACTTCATTTTTATTAGCTCACCTCGACAAAGTCAAGTTCAGCTTATCGCTTTCTGTCCATTGTCCGTCTGTCTCATCTACCCGTCTTCCGACAACTCCATGTTTTGGTCTTCTCCACCAAAACCACTTGGCTAATTCAAGTGACCGTTTGTGTGAGTGATGTTCCCGAAGGGGCATTGCATTTTTGTTCAACTCAACATGCCCAGCCCCTTAGGGAAGGGGTGGGGGAAAATGATCCAAAAATATTTTTAAAATCATCTTCTCATGAACTAGTGGGTACAATGACTTGAGATATGTTATGGAGCTTCCTTTTAAGGTGTAGAATCATATTTGTTCAAACGAAGTTCGTGAAACAATATTTGGCTTTGTAATGGGAGGGGTAAGATTTTTGGCCCCGCCCAAAATTTCTATTTTCTAAACCAAAGGTCTGATTTGAACCCAATTTTGTATGTGGTACTATTGGGTCATAAGTACTTTACTCATGCAAAAAAAAAAAAATTCCTGCATCCCTGTGGGAACCCCAGGAGCTAAAAGTAGAAATATTTTCAAACGTCCATATTTCCCAAACCACCCGGAACAGAGAACTGTTATATGGTATGAAGCATCCTTAGGACCAGTAGAATTGAAAGGTGAAAAAAAAATTGCCAACGGTTATGTTGAGTCAGTATATTTGCAAAAATTAAAAGAAATCTTTTCTCCAGAACCAATGGTTAGAATCTTTTGATATTTGGTATACAACATCCATGTAGGGGGAGGGGAGGGGTGGGGGGTGGAGAGTTCAGATACAAGTTTGTCAAAATGAAGCCCATTGGTTCATATTTGGGAGCTCAATACAGGAGCCCAAATTTTTAGCTTTGGGGAATATTCTTTAAAAATCTTCTTCAGAACCACCAGTCAGAATCTTTTAATGTTTGGTATACATCATTGTTATGAGGGTCAGATTCAAGATTATTGAAACCAAGTCCCTAGGTTAATATTTGGGCTTCCTATGAAAGTCCAAATTTGAACTTAGTGCAGTATGGGGGATAATTTTTAAAAATCTTCTTCAAATCCGGGGGGCATGGTGGCATTGCAGAAACTGGTTCTCGTAAATCTGGGTTGCAGTTACCAGTTCTCATCCAATCACTGAAATTAAGCAATGTCAAGCCCAGATAGTCCATGGATTGGTGACCGTCTGAGCGATCGATTCAGACTCCTGTGTTGTGTCCTTGGGCAGGGAACTTAACCTTGATTGCCCACATGGGGGCACGATGACGCCGTGTACTAAGGCATACTGCTCGTCGATGGTACGCATGTCTTCAACCAATCTAACTCTGCCTGTGCTCCAGTGCTGAGTTACGATGTTGGGGAGCTGCTTGTTGCTCGGTGGTTCTCTCTGGGTACTCCAACTTCCTCCACCTGTAAAACTGTCACTGACACGAAATGACCTTGGCTGTTAAAGTGTTGTTAAACCTCAATAAATAAATAAATTTTTCATATCCACCAGTGAGAATGCTTTCATATTTGGTATACAACAACATCCCTGGGGGGGGGGGGGGGGGGGGGGGGGGGGGTTTGTCAGATTCAAGTTTGTTAAATCGGATTCCCAGGTATATATTTGGGCTCGCTATGGTAGCCCAAATTTTATCTTACTGCAATACGAGGAAATTTCTTGAAATGGGAGCCAGAATTGGCCACTGAAGAATCAGAAGTTTTGTATTCGGTACCCTCTAAAGGTATGTAACTAAGATTAATCCACATAGGTTGTATCAAGGGGCTTCATAGGGGAGCTCCACTTTTAACATTATGATCAACTGAAGAAAAGGCATGATGCTTGGACTATTTTAGTCACTTCTGAGGGGCTCAAGGATTGACAGTGTATCTTATGGAGATGGATTGCTTAATGTAGATTCATTCTTAGACTCTGTTTATATCATGTTCTGTTCAAGGTGAGCGTGTCAGGTCCTGTGGAGCCTCGTACTTCTAAACTTTTCCTACCTGTGAAGCCTACAGTCGCCATGCTTCATATTCTATGCTGAAGTGTAAACCAAACAATCAAATTTATTATCCCCCCGAAAAAAAAATTTCAGGGGATATAGTCGTCACGCGTTGTTTTTTTGTCTGTCCGTCCATCCGTCCGTCTGTCCGTCCGTCCGTCCGTTTACATTTCGTTTCCGGATGATAACTTCCCTTAAAATAGTTTGATTGTAACCAAACTTGATATGTGGCTTAAACATACAAAAATACAGGTC
The DNA here is from genome assembly GCA_031216915.1 of Pictodentalium vernedei. Classification (NCBI taxonomy): domain Eukaryota; kingdom Metazoa; phylum Mollusca; class Scaphopoda; order Dentaliida; family Dentaliidae; genus Pictodentalium; species Pictodentalium vernedei. The sequence continues at coordinate 158,442,800 of CM062292.1, forward strand.
AAGTTCGAATCTGGGTTCATCCTGATTAATATTACCAGAGTTATGCCCCTTTTTAATTTAGAAAATCTTATGATTTTTGGTTTCCGGATGGACCACACTTTTTTGGGGGGGATCAGCTGCCCCGTGGATGTGGCAGCCCTCTAGTTAAAATAAAGAGGTGAGCAATATAAAATTTAGTTCCTCCCCAATGGCAGGAGATTTGAAATTTAGGGAAAGAGTTATCTGTTTGTGTGTTTAAGTGCCTATCTTTCGTCTACTGTAAAAAAATACCAGTACAGCAACAAAAAATAGGAATGTTCTTTAATATTACAGGGATGTAAGTTTTCAGAATTTTTACCAAGTTGGACAAAATGGGATATGGATCCAGTGGGAAGAACAATCTTGAAAACATTATGTGCTAGAGGCTGGAAACTGTCTCATGACCAGCCTGATAACTTCAAGAAAGCTGTAGCTTTCAAGTCGAAGTCTTCTGTTTGCCCTAGATCCTTGACCAGAAATGATGTGATTAAAAATTTCACGATTTTTTAGAGTGGTTCAGTCAAGTCCCTGATGTATTTTCTTGAAATACTAGAAAAATGCAAGATGTGGCAATCAGGGGATTCGTTTCGGCAATATACAGCCTCTCACATTCATTCCATCAACGGACATAGTGCGAGTGTAGGATTGTTGTTAAACAAATACTGCAAGAAATTAATCCAAGTCCAAAGTGAAACCCATCACAGACCACTCAATTGGATATCTCTTGATTGAATAACCCTTTTTATCATATATAACTTTCACGCAAAACTATTCATCATACTGTCAGTACAAATTTGACCTGCATGTGTAAAAGAGTAAATGCCAGTTAATTGAATAAAATATCTTGTAAAAAATTCTCGAGGAAATTACCCTGACAGTCACAGAGTCCCCCTTGTTTTTCAGACTTTTTTAGCCTCAGTACATCCAATACTGGCATTTAATCTATATCTCCATGAGCTTTGCTAAATATGGTATAATAGAATCGATGGTCAGTTTATCTTTAGAATACAGAAAAGTGAACAAATCTCTGTTAATCCTTTACCTAACAAATTGGATGCATCTGCCTGCGTAATCTGAATATTTAGCAGATGAAAAAATATTTTTCAAAAACATTTCTATCGAAACCATATTATGTGAGTATTCAATTAACAGGGATTGTATCACTTTCCTGTATTCTAGAGATAAACTTAGCATTTATTCTGTTATATCTTGTTTGACAGAGCTCTAAGAGCTCTGTCAAACAAGATATAATAGATTAAATGCCTGTATCAGATGTACTGAGGCCAATTAGGTCTATAAACAAAGGAAAACTGGCGAGATCTAGAGTCAAGGTAATTTCTCGACAGGTTACAAGATTTTTTATTCAATTAACAGGAGTTTACTCTATAACCTATATTCAATTAACAGGTCAAATTTGTACTGGAGGTATGGTAAATGGTTGTGTACTACAAAATTATATTCAGTTAACAGGGATATACAATTAAGAGATATCCAATTAAGTGGGCTCCACTGTATAGTTTTCATGAAATTTTTTTAAAAAATTGGAAAACTAATATTTAAAATAAATTTTGATATCTTCTGCATTGGATGGGAAAGGGTTAATTAAAAATAATTTTCACTGGTAAAGTGGCTGTTCAATTAAAAGGGTTCCTCTGTATCTCTAAATATAGTTCAGATGCAGCATTTTGTTGTCTCAATATTATAATCTGATTTTATGTTACAGTTTGCACATTGCTCTCATTATGTTCAGTGCTTCTGTTTGTTTACATGGCTCAGATATAATGTATCATGCCATGTCAAAATTCCAAATTGAGAAGAAAATTGGAAAATTAGCATTTTTATCACATTGCACACAACATTTGCTTTTTGTCCAGTATGTGTAACAGCCTCCTGTGGGAACCCCGGGAAGGGAAATATGTGCTTGCTTACTGTGGTAAACAAGTTCTGTTTTACTGGTAAAATAGGATCCAGTGACCAGTGCCTGGGGTGAAAGTCCTCTAAAATGGGCAACATTGATACAAACGATTGCGTAAACTACTTGACTTCATCTCCATTTGCAGACATGATTAACCATTGTACAGAAATATGTGACCTTAAACACCAATAAATAATTATTTTACGGAAAGCAACATTTTTCTTTTATTGCTGCAAAATTGTCACTCTTGATACACACAACTAAATAAGCATTTATAAAGTGATTAGTTGTATTGATTACCATGCTTTGATAGGTGAAACCCTAATTGGGTGGTGTATCATATTGTATATATCTGTGTACTTCACGGTTTGTAAGACATACAGTATTTCGGTATGGATTTTGGACATTGTTTTGCTTATTGTTGATTTTTTTCTATTCTTAACCATGAAATATTTATACAATAAGAAGATTGCTATAATATTGTTTTGTTATTGTTTTCTTTTTTTTTGCCAAGCCCATTCCAACGTGGTACAGTAGAACCTTGTTAATTAAATGACCTTTCATGTGGGAACCCTAGGGAATAAAGCAGTGTGATTGTTTACTGTGGTAAACAAGCTCTATTTTACTTGTAATTGCAGGGAGCACGGTGGCGTTGCGGAAACCTGTTCTTGTCAGATCCCTGAAGTTCAGCAACACCGAGCCCGGTTCGTCCTTGGATGGGTGACCGTCTGTGCAATTGATTTGGACTCACGTGTTGTGTCCTTGGGCAAGGCACTTCTTCCCAATTGTCCACATGGGGGCATGATGATGCCATGTACTAAGGTGTACTGCACATCGATGGAGCGCATGTCTTCAACCAATCTAACCCTTCAGTGCAGAGTTACAATGTTGGGCAGCTGCTCGTCATTGCTCGTTGGTTCTTTCTGGGTACTCTGGCTTCCTCCACCCTTAAAACTGTCACCGACATGATACGATTTTGGCTGTTGAAGTGTCGTTAAACCCTAATAAATAAATAAATAATTGAATACTTGTAATAGCCAAGTCTGTCTGTCTGTCCATCTGTCCATTAACTTCTTTCTTGTCTCCCCAATAACTTGAAAGTGAAATGCAGCATGGATCCTATTTTTAGCTTAACTTGACAAAGTCAAGATAAGCTATTGCCATCACTTGTGCAGAAGTCTGTGAGTCTGTCAGTCTGTTCACATTTTCTTTGGCACAGGCTACACCCTGTAGTTCTTGTCCGATCATCACAAATGCAGGTTTGAGTCCATGTCTAGATGAGAATGTCCTCTTTTGGTCGTGACCGGTCAACTGTGACTGCCAGAACCCGAAACCCAAAAACTTACAGTACAGCCTACAGGTTGTATTTATGAAGGGATTTCATTGTAACTTGGTACGATGACTCTGTATAATGTCTAGATGAGAACGTCCCCTTTTGATCACAATAGGTCAACTGTGATTACTGCGAGAGCCTGGAAACCTTTAGTACAGTCTACAGGTTGTATTTATAAAGGGATTTCATTGTAACTTGGTAGGATGGCTCGGTATAATGTCTAGATGAGAACATCCCCTTTTGGTTGCGATAGGTCAACTGTGATGGCTGCAAGAAACCACGAAAACGAAACCACAAAAACCAAACACCTTCAACACAAACTACAGATTGTATTTACGAAGGGATTTCATTGTAACTAGGTAGGATAACTCCAGTTACAATGAAATGTCTAGATGAGAACATCCCCTTTTGGTTGCGATAGGTCAACTGTGATGGCTGCAAGAAACCACGAAAACAAAACCACAAAAACCAAACACCTTCAACACAAACTACAGATCGTATTTACGAAGGGATTTCATTGTAACTAGGTAGGATAACTCCATATATTGTCTAGATGGAAACATCCCCTTTTGATTGTGATCAGGCAACTGTGATGGCTCCGCGGGTCCGAAGCCTGAAAACCTTTAGCACAGTCTACAGGTCGTATTTATGAAGGGATTTTATTGTAACTTGGTAGAATGACTGTATAATGTCTAGATGAGAATGTCCTATTTTGTCAGTGATCAGTCAACCGTGACAGACATCTGACCTAGATTTGTTGATATGTTTAGCACCATCTACATTTCATATTTATGAAGCAATTTCATTGTAACTTGGAAGGATAACTTGGTATGATGACTAGATGAGACTGTCATATTTTGGTCACTATTGGTCAGTCGTTACCGCACCCTGGTCACGTGACCTAGATTCCTTTAGCACTGTCTACAGGTTGTTTTTATGAAGGGATTTCATTGCAGCTTGGCATGATGTCTAGATGAGACTCCTATTTTGGTCATGATCAGTCAACTGTGACTGCCAAACCGTCACATGACCAAGATTCCTTTAGCAAATTCTGCAAGTTATATTTATGAAGGAATTTCATTGTAACTTGGTAGCTTTTGTTGACATCCATTAACTGTACGGGCCACATTAAACCAGGCCTCAATTCTTTAGTACAGTCTACACCTCAAATTATTCTTATTAAAAACATAGCATATGGGGAACAGAAACTAAAATATTCTCAATTATCCCAGTCCTTGTCTTATTTCAGAATTCTTTCATTAACATTGAACATTATCCTTTTCATCAAACACTACACACAGTCAAGTTAAGCTACAGTGTCACTGACACTTTCATTTGTGGTTGATTAGTGGGCAAGAGGAAGGTTCCTTTCGATAATCAGTTTTCTGCCATATTCAATATTGGATTTTTTGTAATGTTTGCGTGTTTTATATGTGATCATATTTATCATAGATGCTTTGGTCGTTAGGGGACTTTGTATTGCTATAGCAGTACTCTTTGAATGCTTGTTTAATTGAACAGATGTGATTACCAGAGACATCTGAACCGTTAAGAGGGTGGAGGGAGTGGCTAGTATAATAGCCCAGAGCTGTTTCATGCCTGCTTTATGAATGTAGGGGGTGGTGATTGGTTTGTCGTTGCCTGGAAGATTTCAGTTTCAGCCCAGCTTATTGATACACTTGTGTAGGAAAATTTCCTCAAAGGCAGTCAAAAGGACAAAATTTTAAACATTTTTCCCTGAAAAAGGCATTCCATTGATAAAATTATCCAACCAGGAAATGACAGATTACAGGAAATGGCTTCCTTACCTCCAAGAACTTGTGGGAGCCTTGGCAAACCCATACCTCCAGCCCAAAATGCCCACATCACTTCACAAATCTGACTAGGGTGTTCAGATTGTTTTTTAGTTTGGGCTCATCCCTACTACTTGAGCTTTAGAAATTTTCTGGCTTTGCCCAAAAGTCATGTTTATTGGTGCTCATCTCGTCTTTCTTTGAATGTGAAATCTATTTCCATTCCATGATATACCTCTCATTCCAGTTAAGAAGTGGTAAAAAAACATCATAGGTCAAAAAACATCCTTCAAGCAGCAATCTTTCAATTTTGGAAAACCCAGGTGCCCCTGTATGTTGTGTTGAGCTTTTAAAATTTGCATGCACAATTTTTCACTTGTGGGCAATACAGTACAGCTGCTATGGAATGGTCGTAACCCATATGTGGACAGTGATATCCAGGTAACACAAATCAACATCAGCAAAATTTTAATTAATGAAACACTGTGTTGTACCCGGTGCTTCATTAAATAAATTTTTGATGATTATTCCTATAATTAGCATTTCGTATCTAATATTATTGCATCTGTGGAAATATAGCTCACCCGTGGGGAGAGACCAGTCCACAGCGGCCGCACTGTATGCATCACCTGTGTGAAATGTTACTGAATAGAGAATAATGATCATTATTATACCATGATTGGTGATTTTATTCAACGTTACACGATACAATACAGACATTGGGAAATGTTCTTGGTACACCAAGTGTGGAATCTGTGTTATGTGTAAGAATGTCCTGTAAACACATCTGATTTTATGGCATGAATGAAATGCTTTGACACAACACAGAGTCAAGCAAGAAAGTTAACAGACCATCGAAGGTGATTTTTTCTTTAAAATTATTTGCTTCTTTCAATTCAAATTTAAATACAGAACACGACTCTGGGAAAAGTGCAAGAGATGGGAATCAATGACCTTTGGTGGAATTTATCCTGCATGTTGTGTGTGCCTTTGACAGACAAGAAATACAAGAAAAACTCCACCTTGGGTCATTGATTCCATTTGCCAGCCATGTTGTGTTCTGTCTTATTAACTCCTTACATGCTGCTGGCAGATATTCCTGCGAAGGACAGGATTTCTTTTGCCACTGAAATGAGTATCATTTTGTCACTTTTAACCAAATTTTACCCTTGTAGTTGAAAGGAATTTTTCACCAAAAATTTCTGAAGTTAAACTTAGATGAATTTTTGGGGGCGCAGTGGCTCAGCTGGTAGAGGTGCAGGCTGCACGCCGAGAGGTCCTCGGTTCGAATCGCACCTGCAGCAACCGCGTTGTGTCCTTGGGCAAGACACTTCATCCCCTTTGCCCACGTGGGGGCACGGTGACGCTGTGTACTACGGCGTACTGCACGTCGATGGTGCACCTGTCTTCAACCAATGCTAACCCTGCTTGTGTGGAGTTAGTATGTTGGGGAGCTGACAGTTGCTCGGTGGTTCTCTCCGGCTTTCTCCACCCGTAAAACTGTCGTGGTCATGATTAGCCATTGTGCAGAAATATGTGACCTTAAACACCAGTAAATAAATAAATAAATAAATAGATGAATTTTTCATCAGATCTAGTCATGTCTGCTTCACAGCAGTCATGACTAGATCTGATGAAAAATATCTTGAAAATACTCTGCAGGTTAAGAGTTAATCAACACATAATTATGTTCAATTGCCCAGAAATGTTTCAAACGATATTCAATACTGTCAATGTAAATACATACTGATAACCTTTTACTCAACCTGAAAAGAAGACACTTGAAAAAAAATTTATAATAATAAACACATTTTCATTTTTTTTTTGCCTCAAAGATATAGCATATGACCCCTCATTGGAATGAGCTCATGTTTTATGAGGAGTCATAAGCTATGTTATGAGACAACTGAAATAAATTTGAAGGGCTATTTATGCGAACTGTGCTGTCTGGCTGGTTTGGGCCATTACATTGGGTAAAGGCAAACACACCTAGTGAACGGGAACAACAGATCTTATTGCCTTTCTCGCCTTTCAATGGTTTATGTCCAATTAAATCCATGTGTTTCGAATATGAAATATATGTAACCAGTTATACATATTTGTTTGTTGATGATAATCGCTTTTTATCACTGTCAGTATCGGACCCCTTGTGCATCAATGGAAAGGTAATGGATGTGATATCAAGCCAGACAATGTCATGGGACATTTACAAAGGGATGGAAATGTCCTGGTCCTTCGCACTGATGCTTTGATGTCTGCATTTGTGTGTATTTGTATTTTCTGGGCATGTGCACTCCTCCCACATTATTGAACTGATTTTAAAGAAACTTCTCAAAGAATATGACTAGCAAGTGAACATGCGCATATTCTGAAAGTTTACATCTGTGACAATTTTAACTGGGTTATCTCCCCTGAACTTAGATTTATTATAGATTTTTAAATGAGATTCTTGTATGTGCAACTCTGCCTACATCATTGAATCTGTTTCGATGAAACTTCTTAAATGTGGTGACTAATGAGTGAACATGCACATATTTCCAAATTTTCCATCAGTGATGATTTTTACATGGTTATCTCCCCTTCAATTTAGAAGATTTAATATAGATTTGTATATAGGATTTGTGTGCGAGCAACCCCTACATTTTTAACCGATTTTGATCGAACGTCTCAAAGATGACTAGCAAGTGAACATGCACGCATTCTAAAATTTTTCATCTGCAACAATTTTAACCAGGTTATCTCCCCTGAACCTAGATTCATTATGGTTCTTCAAATGATATTCTTGCATGTGCAACTCCTACATTATTGAACCAATTTCAATGAAACTTCTCAAACATTATGACTAGCATGTGGGCATGTGCATATGCTAAAATTTTTCATCTGTGACAATTTTATCTAGGTTATCTCCCCTGAATTATTACTTAGTTCAATATGAGGAATATTCTTTACAAATCTTCTTTTTTATGTGTACCTATACTATGTATGGTACACATAATGCTGACATCTGGGGTGACCATCCGTCGTTCGTCCATCTTTTGTCCGTCCGTCTGTCCATCTGTCCTTCCAGCGTCCGTATCCATTTCTTTGTCATTCGATAACTTGAAAAATATTGCTTGGATTGTCAAGTTACTTTATATTTGTGTTCAGGTTACTGATGTGCCAAACTGTATAGTTTTTGGTGTAAATCGGATAATTTGATCCTGAGATATTAACCCTTTATCCTTCAAATTGAAAATTCCTCCAATCCCTTTGGCATTCGATAACTTGAAAAATATTGCTTGGATTGTCTAGTTACTTTATATTTGTGTTCGGGTTACTGATTTGCCGAGCTGTATAGTTTTTGGTGTAAATCTGATGATTTGATCCCGAGATATTAGCCCTTTATCCTTCAAATTGAAAATTCCTCCAATCCCTTTGGCATTCGATAACTTGAAAAATATTACTTGGATTGTCAAGTTACTTTATATTTGTGTTCAAGTTACTGATGTGCCGAGCTGTATAGTTTTTGGTGTAAATCTGTTCTTTTGATCCTGAGATATTAACACTTTATCCTTCAAATTGAAAATTCCTCCAATCCCTTTGGCATTCAATAACTTGAAAAATATTGCTTGGATTGTCAAGTTACTTTATATTTGTGTTCAGGTTACTGATGTGCTGAGCTGTATAGTTTTTGGTGTAAATATGATAATTTGATCCGGAGATATTAACCCCCTTTATCCTTCAAATTGAAAATTCCTCCACTCCCTTTGGCATGAGATAACTCAAAAAATATCAATCCGATTGTCATGTTACTTTATATATCTATTCAGGTTACTGATGTGCTGTACTGATGTGCTGTGCTGGTTTTTTATGTAAATCTGATAATTTGATCCGGAGATATTAACCCTTTACCCATCAAATTAGACACTCCTCCAATCCATTTCTATATGTAATCATACCTTGTATGGTGTACATTATGTCAGCATCCGTGGTGGCCCTCCGTCATACAGCTTTCTACTAATTGCGCGTATTGGTACACATCTGACGATTTCATCGGCCTATTTTTAGATCCACTGGTCAGAATCTTGGGATATTTGGTATAAGCTTTTCTTAGGAGGGGCAGATTCAACTTGTTGAAATCAGTTCCCTGGGTTGATATTTATGTTACCACGTCAGGCGAGTGCCCTCAGGCCTCCTGGGGCCTCTTCTTTATTTTTCTAATTTTTTCTTTGCCATCAAAAGTTCATGTTCTTGGTTTGTTTCGATGTTTTAGACAACATAATCTACAGGATAACATAAGTGGTAGTGCATTGTGGTCCTTGAGTGCAAGAAGGCTTTGCAATGCTATCAATTTTATTAACATGGGTAAAATATCAGACAGAAGCCATTCAATTATTATTTTTAGCTCACCTTGACAAAGTCAAGATGAGCTGATCTCATTGCTCTCCGTTCATCGTCCATCAACACCATGTTTTGGTCTTCTCCTCCAAAACCACTGGGCCAGTTTAAGTGAAAGTTTGTGTGAGTGATAGTCCCAAATGAGCATTGCATTCAACTCAGCATGCCCAGCCCCAAAGGGAGGAGGTGGGGAAAAATGCACCAAAATATTTTTAAAATCTTCTTGTGAACAAGTGGGTACAATGACTTGATATTTGTTATGGAGCTTCCTTTTGAGGTGTAGAATCAAGTTTGTTCAAACTAAGTTCGTGAAGCAATATTTGTGTTTGTAATGGGTGGGGTAAGATTTTTGCCCCGCCCAAAATTTATTAGCTTAACTTGAAATAGTCAAGATAAGCTATTGTCATCACGCGTGCGGAAGTCTGTTTGTCTGAGTCTGTTCACATTTTCCTTTAGCACAGGCTACACCCCGCAGTTCTTGACTGATCGTCACAAAATTTCATATGCAGGTTTGGGGTCATGTCTAGATGAGAACGTCCCCTTTTGGTCGCGATCGGGCAACCGGTATGGCTGACCGAGCCCAAAACCCGAAAACCATTAGCACAGTCTACAGGTCGTATTTATGAAGGGATTTCATTGTAACTTGGTAGGATGCCTCTGTATAATGCCTAGATGAGAACGTCCCTTTTTGGGCATGATCTATCAACAGTGATGGCTGCCCAAGCCAGAAACCTAAAACCTTTTAGCACAGTCTGCAGGTTATGTTTAATATGGAGGGATTTCATTGTAACTTGGCAGAATGACTCCTTATGATCTCTAGAAGAGAATTTCCCCATTTGGGCATGATGTGCCAACTGTGACGACTGCCCGAGCCCAAAACCCGAAAACCTTTAGCACAGTCTACAGGTCATATTTATTGAGGAATTTCATTGTAACTTGGTGGGTTGACTTCACATAAGTCTAGATGAGAAAGTCCCCTTTTGGACGTGATTGGGCAACTGTGACGGCTACAGGGGCCCGAAGCCCGAAAACCTTTAGCACAGTCTAGAGGTCATATTTATGAAGGGATTTCATTGTAACTTGGTAGGATGACTCCTAATAATGTCTAGATAAGAACATCCCATTTTGGTCGTGATCATTCAGCCTTGATGGGTGCCCGAGCCCAAAAACCTTTAGCATAGGCAAAAGGTTATATTTATAGAAGGATTTCATTGTAACCTGTTTGGTTGACTCCATATAATGCCTAGATGATGACATCCCCTTTTGGTCGTGATTGGTCAACTGTGATGGCTACAGGTGCCTGAAGCCCAAAAACCTTGAGCATAGTCTACAGGTCATATTTATGAAGGGATTTTATTGTAACTTCGCAGGATCACTCCAGATGATGCCCAGATGAGATTCTCCTCTTTGGTTGCGATCATTCAACCATGATGGCTGCCCGAGCCCAAAAACCTTTAGCACAGTCTACAGGTCATATTTATGAAGGGATTTCATTTTAACTTGGTAGGTTGACTTCGTATAATGTCTAGATGAGAACGTCCCCTTTTGGACACGATTAGGCAACTGTGACGGCTACAGTGGCTCAAAGCCCGAAAACCTTTAGAACAGTCTACAGGTCATAATTATGAAGGGATTTCATTGTAACTTGGTAGGTTGACTCCATATAATGCCTAGATGATGACATCCCCTTTTGGTCGTGATTGATCAGCTGTGATGGTTACAAGTGCCCAAAGCCCGAAAACCTTCAGCACAGTCTACAGGTCATATTTATGAAGGGATTTCATTGTAACTTCGTAGGATCACTCCAGATGATGCCCAGATGAGAATGTCCCCTTTTGGTTGCGATCATTCAACCATGATGGCTGCCAGAGCCCAAAGCCCAAAAACCTTTAGCACAGTCTACAAGTCATATTTATGAAGGGATTTCATTGTAACTTGGTAGATTGACTTCATATAACATCTAGATGAGAACGTCCCCTTTGGACGCAATTGGGAAACTGATGGCTACAGGGGCCCGAAGCCTGAAAACCTTTAGCACAGTCTACAGGCCATATTTGTGAAGGGATTTTAATGTAACATGACAGGATGACTCGTTTTGGAATAATTTCACTGTAACTTGTGTTGATATACGTTAACTGTGAGGGCCACATACATAAAGTGTGAGGTCATATTAACCATCCCCTCAGCTCTTTAGTACAGTGTACGCCTCATATTATTTTTATCAAAAACATAGCATACAGGGAACAGAAATGAACATATTCCCAATTATCACAATTCTTGTCTTATTTCATAATCCTTTCATAAACATTGAACATTATCCTTTTCATCAAACACAACACACAAGTTAAGCTACAGTGTCATTGACACTTTCATTTTTTCTAAACCAATGCTCCGATTTGAACCAAATTGGTATGTGGTATTATTGGGTCATAAGTACTTGACACAATTCCCCATGAGAATCCCAGGAGCTAAAAATAGAAATATTTTCAAACGCCCGTATTTCCTAAACCACACGGAGCAGAGAGCTGTTATTGGGTATGAAGCATCCTTACGACCAGTAGAATTGAATGCTAAAAAAAAAATTGCCTGCGATTATGTTAGGATGTTCTGCAGAGGGCTTCAAAAAAATGCCGAGTCAGAATATTTTCAAAAAATTTTTAAAATCTTTTCTCCAGAACCAGTGGTCAGAATCTTTCATATTCTTGCTCAATACAAGAGCCAGATATTCTTTAAAAATCTTCTTCAGAACCACCAGTCAGAATCTTTTAATGTTTGGTATACATCATTGTTATGAGGATCAGTTTCAAGATTGTTCAAACCAAGTCCCGAGGTTAATATTTGGGCCCAAATTTTAACTTAGTTCAATATGGAGGATAATTTTTAAAAATCTCCTTCAGATCCACCAGTCAGAATGCTTTTATATTTGGTATTCAACATCTCTAGGGGGGTCAGATTCAAGTTTGTTCAAATCAGGTCCATAGGTTAATATTGGCTCGCTATGGTAGCCAAAATTTCAACTTAGTGCAATATGAGGAAATTTCTTTGAAAATCTTCTTCAGATCCACCTGTCGGAAAGCTTTCATATTTGGTTTACAACATTTCTAGGGGCGTCAGATTCAAGTTTGTTCAATTTGAGTTCCTGGGTTAATATTTGGGCTCCATATGGGAACCTGAAATTTAACTAAGTACAATATGAGGGAATTTCTTCAAAAATTTTCTTCAGATTCACCTGTCAGAATCCTTTCATATTTGGTTTACAATATCTCTTGGGGAGTCAGATTCAAGTTTTTTTCAAATTGGTTCCCTGAGTTAATATTTGGGCTCTCTGGTAGCCGAAATTTTAACTTGGGAGGGGGGGAGGGGGGGGGGGGAATCTTGGTGTCAGATTCAAATTTGTTCAAATTGGGTCCGTACAGATTCAGCAGTCTGAATGCTTTTCATATTTGGTACACAATATTGCTAGGGAGGGCAGATTCAACTTTGTTCAAAATCGGGAGCCTGGGTTAATGTTTGAGCTTCCTATGAGAACAGGAATTGGCCATGTAGCTGAATAATTAGAAATTTTGTATTCAGTACCCTCTAGAGATGTGTAACTAAGATTAATTCACACAGGTTGTATCAAGGGGCTTCATAAGAGATCTCCATATTTTACATCATGATCAACTGAAGAAAATGCATGATGCCCAGAATATTATTGTCACTCCTGAGGAGCTTAAGGATTGACAATGTTTCCTTTGGAGATGGATTGTTTAATATAGACTCATTCTTGGACTCTGTTTATATTGTATTCTGTTCAAGGGGAGTGCTTGAGGCCTTTTGTTTTAAGTTTGCATTGGTTATAAAAAGAGAGCATGCAGCAGCCAAAAGGACCACACCTGAGGGCCTGAGAAACTGAATTTTAACTTTTGTAGGCCTAATGTTTAGTTAATTACACTTTTGCATACGTTATAGTTCATCGGAAGGCGGGGTATTTGCTTCACTGTGCAATGCAATTTTCTTGATTTAATTTTATATAAGATATCTTTACCTTTCTAGACCTGGAGATTTTTACACTTTTATGTGACACTTGAGCAGTCAAAACCTGATTGCAAGTTTACCAAAAGACTGCATGATGGTGCACCTGTTATGGGGCCTTCAGTGCTTGCTTTCAAAGTATAGCCTTTGTGCCATTATCGGAACAAGTATGATGAGCATCTTCCAATGAGGTGTCATAAGATTTGTGTTGGAAGCATAAACTTGAACTATAACCTTTGAATTGCAGTTTTGGGGTGAAACTTCAGGGATGTTTGATACATTGTAGTTGGGCAATCAGTTTTGAAAAATTTACTTGAGGAAAAGGTTTTCAGGCACCTTTGTATTAACAATGGCCATCCATTTGAATATAAAACCACATGGGATGTGGGTCTCAAGGAAACCAGATGCCCATCTGTATTTTTGCATTAAATTTCATTTTTAAGGTGATCAAGGTCATTCAGTGATTTTTGTATGTCTGTTTTGAAAAAAAAAAAACTGGACGTATTATGTGATTAGTCCATCTGTAAACTTTTCCATTTCCAGATGATAACTTGAGTTTGGATTTATAGATCCGAACCTAATTTTGTGCCCCAGTTGTATTGAAATACAGGTTAAGTTCGATAGGGGCTTGGACTGATAATTTTTACAACAGGTATGGGCCTCTTTGACTTAGAAATTACACATTTCCATCAACCTTTTCATTTCCGGATGATAACTTGAGTTTGGATTTATAGATCAGGACCAAACTTGATGTGTCTCTCAGTTATATTTAAATACATGTCAAGTCTGAATTGGGGTTTGGTCCAATGATTTTTATAAGTTATGGGCCTTTTTGACTTGGATGAATCATCATGTTATGTACAATTCGAAAAAGCCTGCTGGGCATATTATGCAACGCCAGGCACAGCTTTTGTTTATGTATAGGGCATTTCGTGCTCTGGGCATCACATTTATTGTGGTATTCACCCAATTTGCCTTAGTGTCACAATAGGTCATTGCACTGGTTGAGAACAAGGCTGATTTAGCTACAATCATGTCGAATGTCATTGTAGCTGTGGTACAAGAGTTTCCTGAAGAATGTGAGATGGAGGCCTTATATGGATGCGATTGAGGTCACATTGACTCATCGCAATGATTTCAATCCATGAAAAGGCAGACAGATACTCGTGACATCTTGCTTGCAATTGAAACTCTGTCATGCGGTTATCAGAGACTGGTCGAGACAAGTAACAATACCGATGGTCTGGTAATGATATTCCACTTTTCTTAGAATGAGTAGAGGAGATATCCCGTCCTCTGAATTCCAATGTGTTCTATGTGCCAGTAGGCACATAGAACACGTTGGAACTCAAGGGACGATCTGGGTCTGAGTTCATTATCTGGTGAATGTTACAATAAAGAATCTATCAATGGGTGTGAGGGAAAACTTGAATGGATTTCATGCCATAACTGAATGCGATATTGTATCATCGCTTCACGGGTTTAGGAAGAATACAAGTTGTGGCGTGTTTGAACCCAAAGTCTAAGTGATGTCAATTGGAAGAGAACTTTACAGGAACTTCAAGATTTGTTTGTAAATTGTGTGGTTCATTAACAAGAAGCAGTTTGAACCAACTTGTTCATGGAGACTTCAGATGTTGTCGCTGACATGGGATGCTCATCTTGGTATAACAAGAGTGAGCAATTCAGGTCGGAATTTGGTTGCAAGCTGATTGAGAAACCATCGTCATGTAAAATACCCAGGATACTATTCCACTGACTGTTGAGAAGGGACATCTAAAAGTTAAGTGGGAGACACTACCAGCTGTTCCAAGCTTGTGTGGCTGCCAGTATAAATGTGCATTGGCACATTCCTGAAGAAGGAACTGCACAGCATCATTCTTGTGGCTGTGATATCAGCAGCTGGAAACTAACATGCTATGATGGTGACTGTATCATATAATTCAAAATCATTCAACCTCACTCTTCCATGTGACTCGAACAAAGCCAAATTTGAGGTACTGTGATCCGTCCGTCGCGCCGTCAACATGGATCGGGCAAGAGGCCGTATTTATGAACCGATCTTTATGAAACTTCTTGGGTACATTTGTTATCACAGTGGGACGAGAACGAGTGTTTTGGGGTCCGGTCCGAAATTCAAGATGGCCACTGGCAGCCATTTTCTACAAAATTGGGTGCAATCAGATTTTTGCGCAGAACTTCCATATGAAAGCTCTGATTTGAATAATTTTATGTATGATTGTTTAGTACCATGGGATACATCACATATAATACATGTTTTTTTCTCGTGCGTAAATTAGACTAACTTTGATTTATTTAGGGTTATTTTCAGCACTGTGAGTGCAAATGCCAATACGGCTCAGGCTAGAGGCCGTATTTATGAACCGATCTTTACAAAGCTTCTTGGATCTCTTTGTTATCACTGTGGGACGGGAACAAGTGTTTTGGGGTCCAGTCCAAAATTCAAGATGACCACTGGCGGCCATTTTGTACCAAAATTGGGTGCAATCATTTTTTTGTACAGAACTTTTCTATGAAAGATCTGATATGGATAAATTTTTGTACGAATATTTAGTAACATGGAATACATCACATATATTACGTTTTTTTTCTCGTGCATATATTATACGAATACCTCTTTTTCTCTTTTTCATTATTGTTGACTTGGTCACAACAAATACTGATTCCTGTCATATTCATTATTGTTGACCTGGTCACAGCAAATACTAATTCCTGTCATATTCAAAGTTGAGCTACAGTGTCATTGACACTTTCATTTCTGTTGAAAAGTTGCAAAGATATCGCCAATTATGTTATGCTTTCAGTTTTCAAAGTATTGCTTGAATGATCTATTTCACTGACTCGTCAAAGTTTATTTCAATATCACTAGAATCTTGTATTTCTGAACAAGCTCAGCTTATTGTTTAAGATGTCCTGATTCTGTGAATTGGAAAGGTCTGCCTTTATATACACCTGGAACTTAATTGAGCACCCCCTGAAATGTTTCATGACAGTGAAGTTGCTGTTACTGATTGTTATGTCTTGCAGTACATTTCATCCAGTGAAACATGATGTTTCTGGTTGATAGCGTACCCCAAACACATCCCCTCATCCAAGTGAAGCATGCTTCCCAAGAATGTCACAAAAAATACTATCATCCACATGCAATATCTGGATATAAAACAAGAAAATTTGTCACTTCTTTTATCAATAAATGTTGACATGGCAAGGAGGAGATTGGCAGAGGCACTAACATGGCAAATCGTTGGCATGCATGCAAGTCATGTCATTCAAAGCTATTGACAACTATTCTATAGTAATTCTGTCATCAGAAGACTTGAATATCAACAAACCAACGATGTTAAGGACCAACCAAGGCCTGGACAACCCCAAAAGACCTCTCCTCGGGAAGATCGGAGTCTGGCATGCCTCATTAGGAGTGAACTCTTTGCCTCATGTGGGGTTCTGAAATGCCTGTGGCTCCCCAAGAGGCATTTGTGCAACAGAACTGTCCGAAACAGCCTCCATGCACTGGGCATGAGGTCCAGAAGGGTCAGGAACATCAGCCCTACTGTTCCTTATGGTGGAGGATCAGTAATGATCTGGCGATGCCTCTCTCATGATTGTAAACTTGATATGGTGACTGTATGTGGGAATCTCAGTAGTCATAAGTACATCCGCGACATTCTCAGTCCGGTTGTCGTGCCTCATTTTGACAACCACCTGTTGGTTACTCGCCCTGTATTCATGGACAACAATGCAAGGCCACATCATTCCCTTCAAAACAGTGTTCAGCTATTACAACACTACCTTGGCCTGCAATGAGCCCCAATTTGAATCACTTTGAACACATATGGAACTGTCTTGAACGTTATGTGCAAGCAGGGGATCAGCCTGTACAGAATTTGGCCGATTTGGAAGCTGCATTTTATGAGGGCAGCAGTTGGGGCCGTATCAGAAGGCTCAATGGTAGCATTAGGAGGGTTTGGGCTCTCAACCGGCCACGGGTGGATACACTCACTACTGACGTCAGACACTGCTATTGTGTTCAGGAGATCACAAGTTGCATTTTTTGTCAGTAATGACCGGGATTGTTTCATCATGGACTGTTCCAGCACCATACTACTTGTCGAGAGAACATTTTTCCGTAAAAAACATCAGTGCCAGATATGTGTAATTAGCACCATTAAAATACTGCATATTTTCATAATTGTGTTGTCTTTCATTTGTCAATAGACAAACGATCACTTTTGGCCATCTGAAAGATAGCATGAAAGTAATGACAGTTTCTATTAATACCACTGCGAAAAAATGGGGGGGGGGGGGGGGGGGGGGTTTTGTTGGCTTATGAAACGTGATTGTAGTCAAACATAGGCCAAAAATTGAAAGTATAATGTTGACAAGGGCATGGTGCAGCAGAAACAAGCTATTAATTGAAAACAAAAACAGAATGTTTTCATTTTTGGAATTAACTTTAAAACTTTTTTCACAATCCAGTATAAGTATTTCCATTAGTTCCTTGAATCCTGCACCCAATGTAACATGCAGCCAATTAACTCTGTTACAGCCATACCATATATTTTCATGTAGGGTGTGATATGACAGCCTATCTACTAATCATGTACAATGCCTATGGTTAGTGTATGTTAGCTTACCAACTAACTCTGTGCAATTCACGAGATTAGTTTCACTTGTTTCTGGCTATAAATAAGATCATCTCTGTTATGGGACCAACCCTGTGCATTGCACAGCCTTAGTGAGTGCACATTTTCATGTAGTGTGTGATATGGCAATTTCCAATTTTTTATAACCATAGAGTGTGAGTAACCCTGTGCATTGTGCAGCCATGGTCACCTCATGTCAGACAATTTTATGGGTGGAGGAATCTGGGGTAGCTGGAAAGGGCAGCTGCGAATAAGGTCCAACTCCTCAGCATAGTGACTCCCCACAAGCAGGATTAGCATTGGTTGAATTGTAAGTGCACCATCAACGTGCAGTATGCCTTAGTACACAGCACCACCAAGCCCTCAGTGGGCAATCAGGACATGATCAAGGATACAATGCAGTAGCCCCGGCAAAGATCAAACCATGGACCTTTCGGTTTGTCCAATGCTGTAACCACTGAGCTACCGCGCTCCCTACACCTTCTGGTTATAAAAATGTTTCATTATGAACAGTAACTAACTTTGTGCACTGTAAGTCTTAACATAAATCTCATTTATATCAACTCTTTACCCAATGTAACATTTGCCTAAAACAGCCAGCACTTTTCTCAAAAAGCATTCAAACTCCGCTTATGACCCCCTCATTGGAATGGTTTGTGGATAGGTTTTTTTAGTGAATTCCAACTAGAGGCTCTACAGAGCCTGTAATCGCTCACCTGGAATTACATATAAAAAATGTGATTTCCCATAGGCTTTCCATGACATCTATGAGCTGCAATTGTGGGCATGTTTTGCAAGATTACATCAACATTACATGAGGATCATTGGTAGGTGTCCCAGTCTCCAGTCACATGAAGTTTCAAAACATTTGAATCCATCAATCAGAATCATAGAATGTCTCTGGTGGCCATAGTTTCCAGCCAACGGGAACAAAAAGAGGATCGTTTGTAGAGGGCCTCCTATAGACCATTCTTACCAAGTTTTTGGCTCATGTCGGCTCAATAGTTCTAGAGAGAAGATGAAAACGTGATTTCCTCTAGTTTTTTTCTACAGTAACTATAAACTGCAATTATGGCCATGTTTGCAATATGATCAACATTAAAATGAGGAATGTTGGTGGAGGTTGTCACCGTTATCAACCATGCAAAGTTTCAAAACATTTGGCCCTCTGGTTTCAGAGAAGAAGAGTTTTCAAAATTGACCAATCAGAATCAAAGAATGCTTCTGGCTGGCACGTTTTTTCACCCAACAGGAATAAAATGAGTAACAGTTGTAGAGAACCTCTCATAGACAATGCCTGCCAAGTCTGGTTCACATTGGCTCAGTACTTTCAGTGAAGATGATGAAAATGTGATTTCCTATAAGGTTTCTATAGTAACTATAAGCCACATTTGCAGCCATAATTGCAACCCAATGAATATTAAAATGAAGATCATTGGTAGAGGGAGAGTCATCAGTCACACTAAGTTTTCAAACCATTTGGCCTTGTAGTTTCAAAGAAGATTTTCTTGAAAATGCACATATTTATGAATTCTGTTTTCAATAAAAAAAATCAGTAAAAGAAGGTTAAATATTTTTTAAAAATTACAACTTTTTTCAGACAGTATTCTCTTTTCAAAATAGCTTTGGATAGGTAAAAGGGTTACAAGAAACACATTACTCCAATTTTTGTCAAATCTTGAAAATATATATAATAATTACTGTCATCTAAGCTGACATGATTGCAAGAATGTTAGCAAAATCTTGTTTTCTCCAAACAACTGTCAACAACCAAGATTATCTGATAAGAACATGAGTAATGAGCATATATCAGCATCCATGTACAGTTCCAATAGTTAACAGTTAAGTCAAAAGAAGTTGTAGGATAATCCTATAAACTGTGTATCTTTTTCTCTTCCTACACTGATAAGTCCAGAAGCTGACATCATTTTCTGGACAGCTCTCACTGATAGCTTTCCAGAAAATGTCAGATTCTGATCCTGTCAGGGCAGGAGCAGCAGTTTATTGCAGTTATGCTACAGCTTATACTGTATACACAATATTTTGGGGTTTTTTTTTCCCAGTTCTCAGTGGAGAAAACTGGAGCCAACCCTTACCAGATTCTCAAAAAACAAGTATTTTTGCTGACAGTACCAATCTTTTGTGCAGACAGGAGAGGCATTGGGTTAAGCATTAGAATATAGCCTCTGGTGGCCACATATTTCCATCCTCTCAGACCATTCCTGCGAAGTGTGGTTCACATCGGCTCAGTAGCTTCAGAGAAAAAGATGAAAATGTGATTTCCCATAGGGTTTCTATAGTAACTTTAATCCGCAATTGTGGCCATGTTTACAACCCGATCAACATTAAATGAGGATCGCTGGTAGAGGGGGTCCCAGTCATTACTTACGTGAAGTATCAAAACATTTGGCCCGGCAGTTTCAGAGGAGAAAAGTTTTGAAAATCTACCTATCAGAATCAAAGAATGCCTCTGGCGGCCATGTTTTTCAACCCTCGGGAACAAAATGAGGATCGGTTTTAGAGGACCTCCCATAGACCATCCCTGCCAGGTTTGGTTCACGTCGGCTCAGTAGTTCCGGAGAAGAAGATGAAAATGTGATTTCCCATAGGGTTTCTATAGTAACTATGAGCCGCAATTGTGGCCATGTTTGCAACCCGATCAGCATTAAATGAGGATCGTTGGTAGAGGGTGTCCCAGTCATGGCCATGTTTTTCAACCCATGGGAACAAAATGAGGATCATTTGTAGAGGACCTCCCATAGACTATCCCTGCCAGGTTTGTTTTCACATCGCCTCGTTTTTTCCAGAGAAGAGGAAAATGTGATTTCCCATATGGTTTCTACAGTAACTATAAGCCACAATTGCGGCAATGTTTGTACCCCAATCAACATTAAATGAGATTCGTTGGTAGAGGGGGTCCCAGTCCTCATTTATGTGAAGTTTCAAAACATTTGGCCTGGCAGTTTCAGAGGAGATTTTTGAAAATCCACCAACCAGAATCAAAGAATGCCTCTGAAAGCCATGTTTTTTATCCGACGGGAACAGAGTGAGGATCGTTTATAGAGGACCTCCCATAGACCATTCCAGCTAAGTTTCGTTCACACCGGCTCAGCGGTTACAAATAAGAAGATGAAAATGTGAAAAGTTTACAGACAATGGACGACAGACGACGGATGCCAAGTGATAAGAAAAAAATGAAAACACATTTTATTTTCAATAACAATGGCAATAACATGTTTAGAGTGCCATACAAACCCATATGTGAGATTCTGATAAAAAAAATACAGATGGGTCAACAGACACACACACCTTATATTACTGTCTTCAGTCACCATCGCATAAACATTTTAAAAATGTCTGGTATTTTTTCTGCTTGGTATGCATTAACCAATATTCATATTCCATAGATATCTATTATTCATTTATTTATTGGGGTTTAATGACACTTTCATCAGCCAGGGTCAAATTCTGTGAAGTTTTATGGGTGAAGGAAGCAAGAGTACTTGGAGAGACCACTGAGTAATGGCGAGCAACTGTCGGGCTCCCTTGCATACTAACTCCACACAAGCAGGGTTAGCATTGGTTGAAGACAAGTGCACCATCGACATGTAGTATGCCTTAGTACACAACACCACCGTGCCCCCATATGGGCAATGAGGATGAGGTATCTTGCCCAAGGACACAACACAGTTAGGGTTTGAACTGAGGACCTCTCGGCTTGCAGCCTGCACCTCTACCCGCTGAGCCACTGCACCCCCATTTCATAGGTAAAGTGTTAGAGAAAAGTATGCAATCCAAATGAACACAATGGTATTTAAAGGCAAATATGGAGAAAGTGGACAGGATGTCTGAGTGGTGTTTTGGGACAATACCATAGAGTTTTAGAGCAATACAATGACTGGCTATGGCAATTTGGCTTACCATAGTTTTTTGGGTCAATACCATGGTGCTTGAGACAATACCATTGCTTACCATAGTGTTTTGGATCAATACCATGGTGCTTGAGACAATACCATTGCTTACCATAGTGTTTTGGATCAATACCATGACTTACCATAGTGTTTAGGGACAATACCATGACCTAACATGGTGTTTTTGGACTATACCATGACCGAACATGGTGTTTTGGGACATTACTGTAGCTTACTATAGTGCTTTTGGACAATATGTGGGCTTCTTGTGTTTTGGGACAACAACACCATGATGTTTTGAGACAATACCATGGTGTTTTGGGACAATACCATGGCTTGCCATAGTATTTTGTGGCACTACCATGGTGTGTTGGGACATCATGGTTTACCATGGTGTTTTGTAAATATACTAAGACTTACTATAGTGTTTTGGAACAACACTATTAATTACCATAGTGTTTTTGGACAATACCATGGTGTCTTGGAACAATACCATGGTTTACCAAGGTGTTTTGGGACAATACTATGGCTTACCATGGAGTTTTGTACAATACCATGGCATTTTGGACAATACCTAGACTTACCAGCAATGTTTTGGGGCAATACTGTGGTGTTTTGAGGCAAGACCATTGCAACAATACCATATGTTGCCATTGCTTTGGGACAATACCATAGTGTTTTGGAACAATACTATGGCTTACCATAGTATTTTGGAATGATACAATGGTGTTGTAGGACAATACTATGTCTTACCATAGTGTTATGGAACAATACCATTGCTTACAGTAGTGTAAGCCATGGTATTGTAGTGTTTGGGGACAATACCATGGCTTACCAGCAGCGTTTGGAACAATACTGTGATGTTTTGTGCCAATACCATGGTTTATGATGGTGTTTTGGTAAAATACACTTGCTTACCATGGTGTTTTGTGCCAATACCATTGTGTTTTGGAACAATACCATGGCTTACCATAGTGTGTTTGGGGACAATACCATGGCTTGCGATAGTGTTTGGGGACAATACAATGTGTTGCCATAGTGTTCTGGGACAATACCATGGTGTTTTGGAGCGATACCACGTGGTTTTAGGATAATACCATTGCTTACCATAGTGTTTTGGGACAATACCATGGTGTTTTGGGACAATATTATTGTTTACCATGGTGTTTTCCGGCAATACCATGGTATTTTGGTTTACCATAGTATTTTGGAACATTACCATGGTGTTTTGGGTCGATACCGTGATTTACCATGACAGTTTGGTTTGGGGCAATCCCATGGCTTACTGCGGTGTTTTGGAACAATAGCATGGCTCACCATAGGGTTTCATGACAATACCATGCTTTAACACAGCACACAATAGTATTTTTAGAAATAGATGTCTTTTAGCTGAAACAATGATTGGGCGACTTATTCTATTTATTCACAAGAACTGAGTGTTACTATTTCTTCAATGGTGTTTAGAGGTTATCAACTTCCCATAGCTTGAAGCTGTTTGTGGCAAATAATAATCAACCAACAAATAAAAATAATTTCATTATTTATTGGAAAAGAAAAACATCTGAAAGAATTTTCATCACTGAACTGTAACAACAGTTTTTAAGTTTTATGGAAGAAAATACATTGGAAAATTATTCAAATTTTTATATCACAGATAAAATCAACGTACTTGAAATCACAGAATACAGAACAATAAAGACAAATAGAATAGAAAACAGTACAGTCCAAAATAATCTTACAACAGCAGTTTGAAACTAAAAAAAAATCCCTATTTCTCGATAAATTCTGTCTTTTGATTGTCAGAATGCCTTGGACAAATAGCCATGGCAAAGGATGCACCCAACATCCATCGATGTGCAGTACGCCTCAGTACACAGCGTCATCGTGCCCCCATGTAGGCAATCGGGATGAAGTGTCTTGCCCAAGGACACAACGCGGTTGCCGCAGGTGGGATTCGAACCGAGGACCTAGCGGCTTGCAGCCGGCACCTCTACCAACTGAGCCACCGCGTCCCCTCCCCTGAGTACCAATGTGTTCTATGTGCCGGTAGGCATACAGAACACATTGGAACTTGGGGGACGATGTGTCAACAAAATACTGTTTACTTGTTTCCTTAATGACCCAAGGGATGTAACTCTGTCTGTTGTCTTCTGCGATTATAAAAACAAAATAATTATCACGAATTTGGTCCAAGTGATTGTGGGGCTGAGAAATGCATCCACAAATTTATTTCTACTATGTTTGTATGCTGTTTCAAACAAGACAAAAACGTCATCTCCGCCAACATGTATGGTATATGGAGATTTAATACCTGGATGTCTCAACTGTGTCTCAACAACAGCTCGGTGTTTAAACACTGACATCCAGGTATTAAATCTCCATATACCATACATGTTGGTGGAGATAACTTATAATAATACCTGATTTCTGATTATTCGATGTAATAAGTTTTAATGCCTTTAAAATTGAGACAAGGCTTGAATTACAAATATGTTTCTCAAAACTGAATTTTAAAAAATGTCCACAAACTCTGATGCCATGCCACATTGAACAGTTCAAGCTGGAAGCCCAGTTTTGGGGTATTGTAGAAAACAGCCGAGAGCTCATATAGTAATGGATAGTTAGTGGATTACCACAGAAACATCCATGGAGTGGAATATTCACCCAAATAAAATAAAATTTCTGTGAAAATCCCTTAGTGAAAGAAAAGCTTTAGCTGGAGCACAATGATCATCAGAGAATGAACAAAAATATGTATTATACAATCGCAAATTGGATCTCTAAAAAAATGAACTCTCCCACTTGAAAAAAAAGTTAGTATAAAATGTTGTTATAACCCCAAGGCTAAACATAAAATAACAAAAAGTTTATGCACCACATACTGAAAAACAAAACACCAACTTGTCATAAACCTAGTCTGGATTGCAAAAAATGGAATTTGGATGGAAAGTAGTCCAGAATTTTGATAATTCTGTGTTATGAGGATCACAGAATTATCTGAATTCTCAAGATATTCGCCATCCGAATTCCATTTGTCACAATCCAAAGATTAGGTTTAGGGGATTTCATTTACTGGGTAGGTGGTAAATTTCCATATTGAACAGTTGATGTTTTGCTTCGAGTTTATTTGTTACAAACAATATTTTATACTAACTTTTTTCAAGCAATGAAGTTGATTTTTCAGCCATGCCAGTTGTGCTTGTCCGATCCAATTTCTGTTTGTTCTCTTGAACAGTGAACTGCATTTATAGGGATAGCAAACATGCTTACAACAACCCAGTTTAACCCTTTACCCAACGAAACGGCCAAAACCTTTATTCTCAAAAATCACCAATTAATTTTCATATTTTGTCTCAGAAACATATGTTATGACCCCTCTTTGGAAGGAGCTCATTGAGCTCATTCCAATGAGGGGTCATAACCTATATTTTTGAGAGATGAATTAAAGAATTTTTTTTGTGTCATCTGCTTTTCATGTTAGGTAAAGGGTTAAACTGAAGATCCAGTGGCTGACCGTTTGTGCTCTCACACATAATAAAGGTTTGACTACGAAAAAACCACTGTCTGCAGACTGTATTTGATCTTTATTACAATATTAGTTCACTAAACACAAATATATTCCAATGAAACGCAGAATAGAATTTTCAAAATCCATTGGCCTTTCATGCAGACAATAACTGATCATCTGGACACTGATTTCAGACATCTGAGCAGGGAGTGGTTGGATCTCTTCAAATTATTGGGCCAGATGACATTTTGTGAGGAGGTGAACTAGAAAAGGCCCTTTCCTGCTCTCTCATTAGACATTTGTTTTCAATTTTAGGGTGTAGAAAGTGCAATCTCTCATTTTGATGCTGCATTGTTCAACATTTTCTGCATCTTAATTCTTTTAACCCTTTCCCTAACATGAAAGGCAGTCGGCACTTGCAAACAAAATTCTTGAATAACTGAAGTTTTTCATTTTTGGCATAAAAAAAATAGCTGATGACTCCTCATTGAGCTTGTTCCATTGAGCGACCATAAGCTATGTTTTTGAGACAAAAAATGATTATAATAAATATAATTGATTGGTGATTTTTGTGAATAGCACTGGCTGTTTTTTTCTGTTACATTGGTTAAAGGGTTAACCTTTTACCTTAAATGAATAGAAGACATTTGCAAAAAAAAAAAACTATTTTGGGGCAAAACTCAACATTTTTATTTTTTTCCTCAAAAACGTATCTTATCACATGCTCACTACTCAACGGAATATGACCACCCAGATCAAGTAACTGTTGTAATAATTTGTATCAAAAGTCCAAACTTGGAAGAAAAATTGTTAACTATCCCTTAATCACATCGCATGCAACACTTGCTTTGTGTCTAGTGTGTAACTGCCTTGGAGGAAGATGACGGCTGTATTGGATACATACAGATTATGATAATGTGCATGTCCTGTGATTTGTATCAGATTCTCGGTGGGGTCCAGAATGGGATCACAACTCACCGAAAGCCGGCTCGTTGAGATCCCAATCTGGACACCACCGAGAATCTGATACAAATCACAGGACATGCACATTATCATGATAATTCATTTATCTAACAATTCTGTCACATAAGCAGATTAAATCTTAAATTATTAATACAGTTTTGGGACATAATGTTGGGTGAGAAAAAGTTTTTAAAAAAACATATTTTATGGAACAACATTGTTGTTCACTTTAATAAACATTGAGTAACCTGGTCACCGCAAATTTTCAAAGTTGCGTGCATTGTAAAATTATTCACTCTCAATGTCACTTCCTATGATGATACACTTTAATTTACAAGAATGTAATATTTAACTGTGCAGTTTCTATTTATTGTGTGTGTGTGGGGAGGGGGGGGGGGGTCATTGGCTATTAATAGTTTTCTCGCTAATTGTAAGGAATTTTGTTTTGTTTTGTAAGCGATCAGCTGAGTCGATCACTGAAACGCACATAGAATGTATTCATGTTATGATAGGCCATTGTGTTCCCAGAAATGAGTCATCTGTATGATACAGATTCAGAATGTGTCATCTATATGATACGGAATCAGAACACATTATGTGATACATACCGTTTCTCGTGGTTTTCAAGCCAAAATGTATATGATTGTTAGATAAAAGTTTGTAAATAAAGTTTTGCATAAACATGATTTCTATTGATACTCATGATCACAAAATTTTTCAAACATCTTCTTTGATTGCATATTGAGGTTCTTGAACTTATGCTGGTTATACTGAAATTGAAACAAGATAATCCCATTACTTTCTTCTCTCTCAAATTTATAGTTATAAAGAAGACCTCACAACAAAGACTACATGTTTATAAAATAGCAGAATTTCCTGACTGTGATGTTCTTGTGATTTACTAACTGAATGAGTGCTGGAAACTCTGTGGATGTGCTTCATATCTTTGAAGTGATATTATTTTCTCTGTGTGTTTTACCTTGTTACAATTTATGGAAGAGTTCCCAAAGGAACAGTGGAACCCCTTACCTAAAGAATCAGTCACATCTACCTGCGTAATTTTCAAATTAAGCAGTTGAACATTTTTTATATTTTTAAATTTCAACAAAACCATATCATGTGACCCCTCATTTCACTGAGATCGTTCCAATGAGGAGTCACATTTTATGGTTTTGTTGAAATTTTCAAAATTTAGGAAAACAATAATTAAAATAATAAATTTTGATAGCCTGTGCACTGGGTAAAGGGTTAATTTGGATATCTCTTAAATCTATAACCCTGTAAACTGAATGTAATTTCCAAACACAAAACCTCTTACCATACCTTCAGTACAAATTTTATCTGTTAAGTGCATGTAAGTCACTGAGTCAACTCCTTTTAATTGGATAAAAAATGTACCAATAAGACTAAAATCCTTGCCCTCCAATTTGAGAAGACATTGTGTAGTTTATTCTTTGTTCACGTCACAATGCAAAATAATTGGAAATTACTTTTGATTCATAATTATTTCTCTTGACATGCAAACCACTTCATTTTTCTAGATTGTTCACACATGCAGCAGACGATGTTACGAATGGAGTGCTGTTCAACCCCTTGCACAGTGATTATACAACAGAATTTTCTGCACTTACTCTATTTTTCTCTTGTTTAACTAGGAATTTAACCAATTATATATCTTGTTTGACAGTGCTCAGTGAGTATATTTGATTAAATATCAAACTACATTATAGGAAATATTTGCTGCTGAAAACTTTGCCATTTTGGCATGAGATTGCAGAGAGTTAAATTACAAATCAGCATATGATTTGGAGTAAGATGGAGCTCCCTCTACCTTTGTTATATATTAACAGATTATTTATCCAGTGACGTTGTGGGGTACACTAATGTTTTTTTTTTACTAAACTAGTAATTGTTGTTGCCTTGTTCATTTCACAGTATGGGTAGGGTCTTATTGGAACATATATTTTATTTTGATGAATTGACGGTAACAGGGTATGAGGTTTGCGGCTCAGTGCTTATGTTCGACCTTGACGCTTCACATCTTGGTTGAACATAGGCTCTGAGCCACAAAACTCTGACCATGTCACTGTCAATTCATCACAATAACTTATAATATTGTATTGTAACCTGTATTATCACCAAATTCTCTTTGATTATAGACCTATTTGGCCTCTGTAAATCAAGTACAGGCATTTAATCTATTACATGTTTAGTCTGTCTCTAAAATATAGGAAAGTGACAAAATCCCTGTTAACTGAATACTCCTGTTAAATGAATAATTTTCACTGGCAAAGATGGTATTCAATCAACGGGGTTCCAATGTAATACAATATGCAATTAACCCTTTATCTTACATGAAAAGCAGACGATACTTGCAAACAGAATTCTTGAATAAGTAATCTTTTGCATTTTTTGTCTCAAAAACATAGGTTATGACACCTTACTGGAATGAGCTTGACGAGCTCATTCCGAAGAGGGGGTCATAACCTATGTTATTGAGAAAAACAATGAAAATATAATGAAAGTTAATTGGCTATTTTTTAGAATAGTGCTGGCCGGTTTTTGCATTACGTATTGATCAGTTAACCGTTACTTTTGAACTACTGTGTTATTTGGGTCAACAAAGGAACAAACTTGCTCCAAAACAGGCCAACATTGTCATACTGATTCGCATCAGTTATATGAGACAAAGTAAAGCATGCAAATTGTGTGCTGACCTACATGTACATGTTCACTTGCATGATCAGTATACTGTACAAGCCAGAAAATAAGCAGACTGACATCTGAAAAATGAGGTACCCAGAGGGTGAATTTAGTGATGCTACGCTGCATAGCAGGGTGGCATCACTAAATTTACCCTCTGTGTGAATCTCAATCTGAATCAGGGTCTCAAAACTAAACAGAAAGAGGTACCCACAGGATAAATTGGCCCACTGACTGTATGGGATAGCATCATCAAAGTCACCCTTTGGGGACCTCATTCTGCAAATGTCAGACTGCTTATTTTCTGGCCTGATACTGTATCAGTAGCTGGAAATGGTCATTCTTAACGCTTTACCCAATGCAGGTAGAAGATGACACCTGAAAAATAAATTCTTGAATTACTAAAAATGTTCAATTTTTGTCTCAAAAACATAACTTAAGACACCCTCATTGGAACATGTTCATTCCAATGAGGGGGTCATAAGCTATGTTTTTGAGACAAAAATTGAAAACATAATAAAATTTGAATCAAGATTTGTGTACATAGCACTGGTCGGTTTTGTTTGTTTTGCTGAGTAAAGGGTTAATGCTGTAAATCATAAATGGTGTGGCAATTATTTGGCTACCTATTGGGGCAAGTGATTTATCAGCTAACAAAGGTTAATCCATGTGATTAATCAATCAAGAAAACCCTTTAACCGTTTCAGCTCAAGAACAGACAGGCACTATTTCAGTGATAAAAGTACTGGTAATCACAACTCATTTGCTTCAGAAACTTGTAATGCTGCAACGAACATTGCATCTAGTTTCCCTCAACAATCATTCTATAATGCAGGTAACAGCATGATCCAGTTCAAAAATAATTTGCCACATAAACCATGAAAAAAAATGAAGACGAATTGCAATAATTAAAGTAACAGCTTGAAAAGTGACAAACTGTCAATCATGTATTTAAAGAGATCCTTGTGCACTAAAATAATATAAAACTTAAGTTATTTTTGCAAACCATCTACCTAGCCTTTGTGTGACCTTATGAACTGAGATGAATTTGGTTAAAAAATATCAATGCCTGACAGAAAAAGCACTTGAGCTGAGTTTGATTATTTTTTATCACCCATGTACAATTTCAATCAGGTTCAATAATTTTCTCAGGTGTAGTTCAGTTCAGAGAACTGGAAAAGAAGACAAATTATTTTGATCAGTTGTGTGCTAATTTTTTTGTTCTTAACCCTTGATTGCCTGGAGGTTTTTATACATTTTTTGTACACTTTAACAGTCAACATCCTGGGTCTTTGCAGTTGTTTCTAGGCAAGTCTTGGCTACCTGTTTAGGCCAAGACTTGCCTAGAAATAAATGTAAAGGTGTTTGGAATGTAACTTTCAAATTTACCCAGAGAGTGCATGTTGGGGCACCTGTTCTGCTGCACTAAACAGTAATCAAAGTCTGAATTAGGCCTTTAAGGGTTAACTAATTTCAAGAAGCATGGTTATGGATTTTGTTGACTGAATGGTAGATAAAAGTATTATATGCTCATTGTGCTTGTATAGAATCTGCTATCACAACTCAATCTGTTTTCGGGAATGTAGAGCTATATACAGCTACTCAGCATGTAATCATGGCTTGCAGGTATATATCCCCCGGAAACAAGTCTCATCACAAGAAGAGATTATGTACAAGCACTATCATACCTACAATAAAATACCATCAAAACAGATTTTTAGCTGCGACTAGCAGCTCTATAAGTGGCAATGTCTGTCTGTCAGTCTGTCTGTCGGTCTGTCTGTCGTCGGTCTGTCTGTGACCAACGAGTTTCAAAACTCAATAACTTTTGAAATACTTAATGGAATGACTTTATATTTGGCATGCAAGTGTATCTTATTGATGTCTAGCCACTGTTCAGTGCATGTGTTGTTCCAAATATTTTTCTTGGAGTTATGGCCCTTGATGAACTTAGAATTTTGTGAGATTGCACCACCCGTCGCAGCTACGGCGTAAATGTCGTGATTTTTCAGTAATCTGGTGTCCAGCTTTGGCTATTGTTCCACTTATTAACCCTTTACCTAACATGAAAAGCAGATGACACTTGCAAACAAAATTCTTGAATAACTCCTCTTTTTCATTTTTTTGTCTCAAAAACATAGGTTATGACCCCTCATTGGAACGAGCTCATTCCAAAGAGGGTTCATAACCTATGTTTTTGAGACAAAAAATGAAAAAATAATTAAAATTAATTGCCGATTTTTGTGAAAAGCGCTGGCCGGTTTTTGCCATTATGTTGGGTAAAGGATTAACAAGTTGTTGACATCACAAAAGAAAGAAGAACCGTTCATAAATTGAACATCCTGTCACACAATATAAACTTCTTACTTTCAATGACTTCAGGTTATCCCCATTTTGTTTCTACAGATTAAATTAATTGGGACCAGTTAATTACTTCGAGTTATCCCAGTTATTCATGATATTCATGAGACTTTTTATGCCCCCCGACTCAAGTCGGGTGGCATATAGTGATTGAAGTGTGTGTGTGTGTCCATCTGTCCGTCCGTCTGTGTGTGTGTGTCCGAGCCAATAACTCAAAAACTGTTAGGGCCACAGTCATCAAACTTCACACAATTATATTGGGCCATGGGAGGATGTGTCACACACCATAGCTGGGTTTGTACCTTCAAGGTCAAGGTCACATTTCAAGGTCACACTAAAAATCAGTCAATATTTATGTCTCAGCCATAACTCAGAAACAAATCATAGTACAATTGTTAAACTTTTTACAAATGTTAAGGACAGTCAGAAGGTGTGTTGTGTATAATAGTTTCTGCCACATCTGCAAGGTCACAATTGACCTGCATATCTTTAGGGTCACAAATCGTGTCTCAAGCATACCTCCAAAACTATTAGGGCTACAATCATCTAACTTCGCTCAGTTATAAAGGACAATGTGTCACACACCACAGCCAGGTCCATAAGGTCAAGGTCAAATTTCAAGGTCACACTGAAAATCATCAATATACGTGTCTCAGCCATAACTCAGAAATGAACCAAAGTACAAATATTAAACTTTTTACAAATTTTTTTTGGAGGTCAAGGTCACAGATCAAGATCATTGTCACATAGGGGGGGGGGGACATACTCACTTCCGAGTGAATCTCTTGTTCAATACTAATTATACAGGCATTTGTCAGGACCGACGGTTGGCCTTGAGTTATCCAGGCTATTCGAGATACTTGATTTTGAGTTAATGACTCTCAACTGCATTATCATAAAAAAACAGTCAAAAAGTTGATTCATTTGAACAGGAAAATCTGATTAACCCTTTGAAACCAGAAGACCACTTTTCCAGTCCAAGATCATTATATGGCCTGAATTCACAAAGTAGATAGTTGCTCAGTGGAATTGTGTGGTAGACTAATCAAGATTTTCAACATGCAGCCCCCAGATTGCATGTTGAAAATATTGATTGAGCTTTTCCCAAGTAATGAATATAGACTCTACCAGCTGATGGCTCAGAACTAGCATGGAATATAACCATCAGGGTCCAAAGGGTTAAAAATGCCTAAATTATACTCATAGTGGCATGCAGGCAGGAATATCTGCCAGCAGCATGCAAGAAGGTAATAGACCTATACAGTCATCACACTATTTTGATCTATAACCTACATACAATTAACAATTCAAATTTGTACTGAAGGTATGATAAAGAGTTTGGAGTTGAGATATTATATGCAATTATCAGGATTATTCAACTAAGAAATATTCAATTAGGTGAACCACTAAATTGGGGCCTCCATTCATACTGTATTATTACCACTAGCGGGGCAGTTAAAGTCAGTAATTCATGGCATATTTCAACATTAACAGGTCGCCGCCCACTTCTGGTCATGGTAATAACATAATTTTGTCGGGTATACTGGTTTTTTAACAGCACTCAAGGAATAACAGCCCTCTGACTTATTAATGGCCCTCGACTTTGTCCCCAGCTTTAATAAATTCTCAGGTTGCTATTCATTCCTCTTGGACGTAATGCCCTCCAAACTCATGTTGTTATATTATTACCACTTCAGTGGGTGTACTCTAGTATATTAACAGAGTTTAGTGCGGTGGTAATACTCTGTAATCCATGACGTCATGCAACGAGACACGAATGGCAGGCATTAATGAAAACAAAATTCATTAACAGCCCACTTCTAGTCATGGTAATAATAGCAATAACATGATTTTGTCAAACTGAATAAGAGCCCTCTGGCTTATTAACTGCCCGAGACAAAGTTTTGGGCCAGTAATAAACCCTCAGGCTGTTATTTATTCCCCTTGGGCCACTAATAAACTGTAATGCCCTCCAAACTCATATTATTGCTATATTAATACACACCTGACTAACTATATTCTGGCTCATAAAACTCAGCATCACCAGCAAGCTTGATATGACAAACATCTTCAAATGGCAGACGATGGTTGTAATCTATATATCTCTGACCATTAATATACGTCTGAAATACAATCAGAGAAAAAAAACTTGAATGAAGTAAGTGCTGATGTATCATAAAATGAAAGTGTCAATGACACTGTAGCTCAGCTTGTCAAGACAAAGACATGTACATGTATAGTATGTGACACAGCAATGACAAACATCTAGGTAATGACCTGATAACAAAGGTACATATAAAGTATTGTAACGGTCTGTACATAAATACTGACCGTTGCCTGTAACAAATGTATAGGTAAAGTATTGTAAAGGTGGGTGACAGTCAGATGCTAAACTAGAAAAGAAATCTTTGAGTCCCAGAGTGGGTCTGACTGAACCCCAAAATATTTGTTCTCATAGCACAGTGATAACAAAGGCACCCCAAAACACACTCGTTCCTGTCCCAAGGTGAAAACAAAAGTACCCAAGAAGTTTTGTGAAGATCAGTTCATAAATACGAGCTGTATAGAACTTGTGACAAAAAACTGATTGGACCTAATTTCGGTACAAAATGGCCACTGGCAGCCATCTAGAATTTTGGACCGTACCCAGAAACACTCATTCTCATCCCAAGGTGATAACAGAGGTACCCAAGAAGTTTTGTGAAGATCGGTTCATAAATACAGCCTCTACCCTGAGCCGTATTGACATGTGTGCTTACATTGTGTAAGTAGCACTGAATAAATCAAAGTTCATCTAATTTGCATAATTTCTGCACAAAAAAAACCCTTACAATATGTGATGTATTCCATCATTCATACAAGTTCTGTACAAAAGACTGTTTGCACTAATTTTGGTACAAAATGGCTGCTGGTGGCCATCTTGAATTTCGGACCGCACCCAAAAACACTCGCTCTCATCCCACGGTGATAACAAAGGTACCCAAGAAGCTTCGTAAAGATTGGTTCATAAATATGGCCTCTAGTCTGAGCTGTATAGAAGTTGTGTACAAAAAACTGATTAGCCCAAATTTAGGTACAAAATGGCCACACCCAGAAACACTCGTTCTCGTCCCAAGGTGATAACAAAGGTACCCAAGACATTTCGTGAAGATCAGTTCATAAATACAGACTCTAGTCTGAGCCGTATTGACATGTGTACTTACTGTGTGTAAGTCGCACTGAAAAAATCAAAGTTCATCTAATTTGCATAATTTCTGCACGAGAAAAAAACCTGTATTATATGTGATGTATCCCATGGTACTAAACATTCACACAAAAAATTATTCAAATCAGCACTTTCATATGGAAGTTCTGTGCAAAAATCTGATTGCACCTAATTTTGTACAAAATGGCTGCCATCGGCCATCTTGAATTTTGGACCGGACCCAAAAACACTCGTTCTCGTCTCACGGTGATACCAAAGGTACCCAAGAAGTTTCGTAAAGATCAGTTCATAAATACGGCCTCTAGCCCATGCCGTATTGGCATTTGCACTTACAGTGCTGAAAGTAACCCCAAAAAACATCAAAATTAGTCTAATTTGCACAATTTTCGCACGAGAAAAAAACCCGTATTATATGTGATGTATCCCATGGTACTAAACATTCATACAAAAAATTATTCAAATCAGAGCTTTCATATGGAAGTTCTGTACAAAAAACAGATTTCTGCATCGTCGGTACAAAATGGCGGCTGGCAGCCATCTTGAATTTTGGACCGAACCCAAAAACACTCATTCTTGTCCCATGGTCATAACAAAGGTACCCAAGAAGTTTCGTAAAGATCGGTTCATAAATACGACCTCTAGCCCGAGCCGTATCCAATTGTTGACGTACGGACAGACAGACAGACAGATAGACAGACCATGACAAAAGCTCAAATTTGGCTTCGCCAAAGTTGAGCTAAAAATGACAACATTGCTAAATCCTGTGAAATAAATACATGTTTTATATAGAATAAATCTTTCATTCTCTAGTTATTATATGAAGTCAAACCTACCAAGTTACAATGAAATCCCTTCATAAATATGACCTGTAGACTGTGCTCAAGGTATTCGGGCTCGGGCAGCCATAATGGTTGAATGATCGCAACCAAAAGGGAACATTCTCATCTGGGCATCATCGGGAATGATCCTACGAAGTTACAATCAAATCCCTTCATAAATATGACCTGTCAACTGTGCTCAAGATTTTTGGGCTTCAGGCCCCTGTAGCCATCACAGTTTACCAATCACGACCAAAAGGGGAGGTCAGCATCTAGGCATTATATGGAATCAACCTAACAAGTTACAATGAAATCCTTCCATAACTACGACCTAT
The DNA here is from genome assembly GCA_031216915.1 of Pictodentalium vernedei. NCBI lineage: Eukaryota > Metazoa > Mollusca > Scaphopoda > Dentaliida > Dentaliidae > Pictodentalium > Pictodentalium vernedei. Next base: position 158,478,718 of record CM062292.1, read on the forward strand.
ACACTATGCTCAAGTTCTTTGGGCTCAGGCAGCCAAAAAGGCTGAATAATCGTGACCAAAAGGGGATGTTCTCATCTAGACATTATTTGGAGTCATCCTACCAAGCTACAATGAAATCCCTTCATAATTATGACCTGTAGACTGTTCTCAAGGTTTTCGGGCTTCAGGCTCCTGTAGCCGTCACAGTTGCCCAATCATGTCCAAAAGGGAACGTTCTCATCTAGACATTATATGAAGTCAACCTACCAAGTAACAATGAAATCCCTTCATAAATATGATCTGTAGACTGTGCTAAAGGTTTTTGGGCTCGGGCAGCGATCTTGGTTGAATGATTGCAACCAAAGGGGACAATCTCATCTGGGCATCATCTGGAGTGATCCTACAAAGTTACAATGAAATCCCTTCATAAATATGACCTGTAGACTATGCTCAAGGTTTTCAGGCTTCGGGCAGCTGTAGCCATCACAGTTCACCAATCACGACCAAAAGGGGATGTCATCATCTAGGCAATATATGGTTACAATGAAATCCTTCCATAAATATGACCTTTTGCCTATGCTAAAGGTTTTTGGGCTTGGGCACCCATCAAGGCTGAATGATCACGATCGAAATGGGATGTTCTCATCTAGTCATTATTTGGAGTCATCCTACCAAGTGAAATACCTTCATAAATATGACCAGTAGACTGTGCTAAAGGTTTTAGGGCTTCGGGTCCCTGTAGCTATCACAGTTGCCCAATCATGTCCAAAAGGGGACTTTTTCATCTAGACATTATATGAAGTCAACCCACCAATTTACAATGAGATTCCTCAATAAATGTGACCTGTAGACTGTGCTAAAGGTTTTTGGGTTTTGGGCTCGGGCAGTCATCACAGTTGGCAGATCACGCCCAAATGGGGACATTCTCATCTAGACATCATGAGTCATCCTGCCAAGTTACAATGAAATCCCTCCATATTAAACATGACCTGCAGACTGTGCTAAAAGTTTTTGGGCTTGGGCAGCCATCATGTTTGAGAGATCATGCCCAAAAGATGATGTTCTCATCTAGGCATTATACAGAGGCATCCTACCAAGTTACAATGAAATCCCTTCATAAATACGACCTGTAGATTGTGCTAATGGTTTTCAGGTTTTGGGCTAGGGCAGCCATACCGGTTGACCGATCGTGACCAAAAGGGGACGTTCTCATCTAGACATGACCCCAAACCTGCATATCAAATTTCGTGACGGGTGTAGCCCGTGCTAAAGGAAAATGCTCACAGTCTCACAGACTAACAGACTTCCGCACGCGTGATGGCAATAGCTGGGGGCGCGGTGGCACAGTAGGTAGAGGTGCAGGCTGCAAGCCGAGAGGTCCTCAGTTCGAATCCCACCTGTGGCAACCACATTGTGTCCTTGGGCAAGACACTTCACCCCCATTGCCCATGTGGGGATACGGTGACAGACATCGTGTACTAAGGCGTACTGCATGTCGATGGTGCACTTGTCTTCAACCAATGCTAACCCTGCTTGTGTGGAGTTAGTATGTTGGGAAGCTGACAGTTGCTCGGAGGTTCTCTCCGGGTACTCTGGCTTCCTCCACCTGTAAAACTGTCACAGTCATGATTAGCCATTGTGCAGAAATATGTGACCTTAAACCCCAATAAATAAATAAATATAAATGATGGCAATAGCTTATCTTGACTTTGTCAAGTTAAGCTAAAATTATTCTCTTTCAAAATTAATTCCTTGCATGCTGCTGGAAGATATTATTGCCGAGAACATGAAATTGGCCACTGAATAATTTGAGTGCATCTTACCAAAGCCCCCACCCCTTCCACCCTGGTAAATTACAAGGACATTTTGACCAATGATTTCTTGATAATAATTTATATGAATTTTTCATCAAATTTAGTCATGGCTGTTTCACAGCAGCCATAAATGTATCATGTTCTGGATATGAGGTAAAGTATAGGAATCCGACTATTTGCAAATTATTCTGCATAATGACTGCATTGCTTTGAACACATAAGATACTACCTGTTATAGTTTAAAACTACTAAAGTGGCTTTTAGCACTTTTCAATGGAGCCTTGATATTTTTTTCTTTCAATAGTTTAACAACACTTTCCACAGCTAGGATCACATTTTTTTTTTTTCTAGGGTTTAACATCACTTTCCACAGCTAGGGTCACCTCGTGCCAGAGAGTTTTATGGATAGAGGAAGCCAAAGTACCCTGAGAGAACCACCATGCAGAGGCTAGCAGCTGTTAGATTCCATGACGTACTAACTCCACACAAGCAGGGTTAGCATTAGTTGAAGACAAGGGCACCAATGATGTGCAGTATGCCTTAGTACACAGTGCCACCATGCCCCCACATAGGCAATCAGGATTAAGTGCCTTATGGACACAATGCAGTTACCCATGATGGGTCGAACCATGGACCTTTTGGTTTAAATTTATTTATTTATTTATTGGTGTTTAAGGTCACATATTTATGCACAATGGCTAATCATGACCGTGACAGTTTTACAGGTGGAGGAAGCCGGAGTACCCGGAGAGAACCTCCGAGCAACTGTCAGCTTCCCAACATACTAACTCCACACAAGCAGAGAGAACCACCGAGCAACGACGAGCAGCTGCCAGCTCCCCAACATCGTAACTCTGCACTGCTGCACAGGCAGGGTTATATTGGTTGAAGACATGCATACCATCGACGTGCAGTACGCCTTAGTACACATCGTCATCGTGCCCCCACGTGGGCAATGGATTTTGGTTTAAAGTCCATTGCTGTAACCACTGAGTCACCACACTCCCAAACCATCATAGTGGCTTCCAGCACTCAACCAGTTAAATAAACAGGAAGTGATATGTGTACTTACCCGGAATCCCCAACTTTCCACCTTAATTGCTACATCGAAGTTATCTTTCTTTTCAAATGGAAAACTTGGTTGGTCCCTCTCTTCATCTCCCCAATCTCCTATTCTTGAATTGCGAACAGTTTCACCTTCACTGAGTCTGGGATTAAAGTGGAAAGCTATGTCAGCATCATCATGTCGACCACACTGTAAATTGATTGCAAATCTAAAAAAGAAAATGTTTTTCCTTTGAATTCTGATGGTGCCACACTTACATGCTGGTGAACTATTCAAAATGAAGCAGAAATATAGGATCTCTAATGAGTCACAGTTTGATATAAAATTTCTTAAATCATGTCCAATAAAATCAGCCTGAACTGAGGTTTAATGAGCCAGAGGCAGACTGGCCATGTGGTCCACCAGGAAATTTCCTGGTGGAATACACCCACCACCCCCCATTGGGTGGCCCTGTGGCCCCCAAAACTGATGCAGTCCAACACCAGTCCTATTCAAGCCTGGACATAAGCTATCTGTCATTTGCAGAATGAGGTCACGTAAGAGGGACTTTTCTGATGATATCCCATACAATGGGCCAATTTATACTCTGGGTACCTCTTTCTGTTCAGGTCAGACTTTGATTCAGACTCAAGTTCACAGAGGGTAAATTTAGTAATAACAGGGTAGCATCACCAAATTCGCCCTCTGGGAACCTCATTTTGCAGATGACAGTCTGCTTATTTCCAGGCTTGGTCCTATTGATGATGAAATTTCATGAAAAGGACCAAAAATCAAAACAGATCCGATTACTTTGACCGCTGGTATATCAAAATGCCTTTTTCAATAAAGGGCGTTTCGATAAAACAGCAGTGTCGTCTGCTATTCATCACTCAGATGCAAGAAATAGCATTCTTTTAGTTCGAAAAACCAAAATTTTCTCCCATTGGTCCAAACTATAGTTGTCCTGATGGATCCTGGGCCGGACCTTTTGTAGCAACCATTTTTGTCAATTGCACGATGAAAATGACACAAAAATGCTATCGAAATGCCTTCCAAGTGACTGCCAAGGATCGCTCAGATCATAGTTACTAGAAGTGGTGGCTGCAGCCACTTTTTTCACCGATAACAATGAATGCACCACGTCAGTCCTGACCCGTGTTATACATACAGTAGTCTATATAATAGACAAGTAATGAAAGCATATTTTGCCCTGACTGATACCCTCTTCCCAGTTCATTTGTGAATTCGTTTATTGAACCAAGATTCATCAACACAGTTTTCTTGTACAGCTATCCACAAGGTATTTAACTTCATGTTTATCATAAATTAATAATCAAATCATGATACTACGGCTTCATTATTTGATAAAAAAAACTCTCCCTTCGACTTTTTTGCCCGCGACTCGACGCCATTGGAGCAACAATGATGGCATGACATTTCGTTGATAAGTTGTACAAAAGTTAACCCGGAAAGTGAAACTACACACTATGTTGTTCTTGTGCTGCAGACGACAGAACTGAAGAATGGATGTGGGCTATAATGTAAGAGTCTTCCCTGCAAAACAATTGTTGCACCCCTGTCCCCGATTTCCATTTATTGTCAAGGCACAACCAACTTGTCCGAACTTTAATAAAAAAAAAACGGTGGTTAATTTAAGACAGTGCTACGTTGTTGTCAGAAGTTGAAAATGCAGGAAGCTTTTGAAAGGAATATGTATTGGCGGGCGGAAACTGGATTAGATTTAGGCTATAGGCCTACATGACAAACAGGGAGGGGGTGAGAGTGATCTCATGGCCTTATAAAAATGGAAATTCTATTGCATCTCTTTTTTACAATGCCAGTTGGGAATCATGACATTGACAACATTTAAATTTAATACTGAACAACATTAATCATAACAGTGTAGGCTATTAGGCCTACTATATGCTGGTTGAAACATGGAGTGGGGGGGGGGGGATGGGGAGGATGGGGGGGTGAATGGGGGCGGGGAGAGGCGAGGCTTGTTGTAGGCACATATTATTCAGGCGAAGCACTTGGCCGATTAAGATATCTCAGGGTCTCGACAAAATCTTTCCCAGAGACATTTTTTTAAAAAAAAAAGAAAACCCTTTCTAGAAAACCCACTGCAGGCATTTGTGCATGTGTTTGGGAGTCAGTGGCCAGTGATGCTTTTGGGGGAACACCGTTCCCCTTGATCCCTTCTACTTGCTGCTGCCAACATTCTTCCTCCTCAATTGCCTAACTTGAACTGGCTACATCAAAAATTACCTGTTACTTGCATGATGAGTGAAACATAAAACTAGAAGCTGGTGAATGGGAGGGGGTGGCTTGTAGGCACAGACTTTCAGATGTGCGCTTGGTGGATGAAGATCAACAGCAGCCCTCTGTCTTATTTAAGGCCCTCGACTCCCGGGCTGGTAATAAACCCTCAGGCTTTTATTCATTCCTCTCCAGCAGATAATAAACTGCAAGGCCCTCCAAATTCATGGTGTTGTTATATTATTGGAAGATATCTTCAGAATCTGTAGTTTATGTTAACTTGGCTGCTCACTGTTACTGGCTTTCTTGCCTCTAGATTCATGGATAAGCCTAATGTGACTTTTTCCCAATTAAAACAAAAATTATACACATCTGGCCAAACCATGGTCAACCCGGGGATTTCCAGACCCCTGCCCACGGGAACCCCAGGAAGTGAAGCAGTGCCTGTTCACTGCGGTAAACAGGGTCTGTTTTACTGGTAAAATAGGACCCAGTCACCAATGCTTTGGAGGTGCAAACCCTCTCTAAAACGGGCAACATGGCTTATTAACGCTCACCCATGTCGTGGGCATGATTAGCCATTGTGCAAAAGTATGTGACCTTAAACACCAATAAATAAATTGTCTAGACCCCCCCCCCCCCCCCCGGGGTGGGGGTCATACACCTACATTGGGGAAATGTTGGGTGCCACCACTAGATTGATGTGCATTTCCAAAGTCAAATAACCTAAAGGAACGAAATAAGCAACACTAATGAGGTGTATAAATGGGGTAGACTTTATTTATTTGAATTTTTCCTTTGAACTAACCGTAACAATAGCTGCACATTTTCTGCACACGCAGATACTGCTGCAGACATGTCCAACTTCTAAGTACTTCCTTTTTCTTATCATAAATAGCATAAAACATATGACTGCAGTCTAAAAATTCACTGACTATCACAGTAAAGCAGATGACAAGAACTTGATCTGTTTCAATATTCCGCAATCATTTTTAGACATTAGAAACGTTACGTCATCATTGTTGTTCGTGGGCAAAAATGTCGAACGGAGAGTTTTTTTATCAAATGAAGAAGCCGTAGTATGATGATTTGATTATTAATTTATGATAAACATGAAGTTAAATAACTTGTGGATAGCTGTACAAGAAAACTGTGTTAATGATATCTTGGTTCAATGAACGAATTCACAAATGAACTGGGAAGGGGGTATCAGTCAGGGCAAAATAGGCTTTCATTACTTGTCTATTATAAAGACCACTGTATGTGTAACACGGGTCAGGACTGACGTGGTTCATTCATTGTTATCGGTGAAAAAAGTGGATGCAGCCACAACTTCCAGTAACTGTGCTCAGATGCAATGAAGCAGCATTCTTTCAGTTCCAAAAATCAAAATTTTCTCCAGGTCCAGGGCCCACATGGTGCATTTCCGCTAACATTTTTTGCCTTATCAACCCATGTAATGAGCCTCAAAATGATTTTGGTGAACAAGGCTGAGAAATTTCATGTCAAATCGTGACAAATTTGATTTCCTATAAAAAGATTACTTTTATCACAATGTGTAATTTAACCTTTTACCTTATGTAATGACTAAAAGTGACCAATGCTGTTCACAAAAATCACCAACCAAAGGAGCAATTATTTTTTCAATTTTTGCCTTGAAAACACAGCTTATGGAACCTCACTGGAATAAGCTCATTGAGCTTGCTCCAATAAGGGGTCATAAGCTATGTTTTCAGGACAATTTTTTTGGGGTTATCTCAGAAATGTTTTACACAAAATATTGTCTACTGTTCATATTAAGCAAATGGATAATGAAATATACACAAAGATGAATTCAATTCTACTTCTGAAATCAATTCATTCCCAATGTTATGATGTCATATTCTCTTTCTGATGTCATGCATTCATCAGACATTTTGTGAACGATATTTCCATAATGAGCACTATTTGATGGCAATTATATGATAAAACATTATTCCAGATGATGCAGAAGAATTGCGTATGGTACTGTGATTACAAAAGCAGACAAATTTTCTATGTCCAGTTCAGGCCTGGAAATAAGCAGTCTGACATTTGCAAAATGAGGTCCCCAGATGGTGAATTTGAAGAGGCTATCCCATACAGTGGGCCATTTTATCCTCTGGGTACCTCTTTCTATTTACTTTTGAGACCCTGATTCAGATTGAGGTTTGCATCACTAAATTCACCCTCTGGGAACCTCATTTTGCAGATGACAGTTTGTTTATTTTCTGGCTTGGTCCAGTTTCCTCCCAGTACAATGTTCATGCTGAAAATATTGCATCATGAAAACTGTGGTTTAGTGAAATCGTCAACTTTCTTTTTAAAATTAGTGGCTTTAGGAGAAATTCTAGCATTTTGTAGCCCAAATAGACAGGGAATTGTTTGGGCAGACACAGGGAGGGAGGGGGGGGGGGGGGGCTCCTCTCCCCTCCCCTTAATTAGCTTCAGGCCTCACACTGTAGATTGTCACCTATTGAAATAGAAATGCAAGAACACTGAATAAGAGATGATATTTTTGTTTGTTTTTCTTTCTTGTCTTGAATTCAGAGTATTTTATGCATGACTGTAGTTGTGTTGAAACAGCTCTTTCTGGAGTTGATTAGTCGGCACCAAAAAATCGAATCGGCACCCTGCTGTCTGATACCAAGATTTACATAGCAATCCCTCTGCAGATATTTTTCTCCACTTGCACAATTTACTAATGCCAGTTCATGGGTGACATACAGAGGCATGATGGGCTATATTTGGATTATATTTCGGTGGTGAATTGCTTTTGATATTCTGACTGTGGAAACTGGATAGACACTTGTTCAAAACATAGTACAATGCACAAGTTACTGATTTCAACAAGCAAGTGTTCTTAAAATCACCAGGCTTAGATACAAACAAAGTTTCTTTGAAATAGCGATTTAGTCGACATACTACTATTTTTACAAGAAGCCATCATTAAAGTATGTAAGTAACGAAAGCTGGTGTTATCATCAACTAATCGTTGCGTCAATCACATATGTAATAAATTCAATGGCAGGGAATCTCACCACAATAGAAATTTTATTGTATGGAGACAAGTGTGTTCAAAGAAGAACTGTGCCATTCAAGCCAGAAAATAAGCAGACTGACATCTGCAAAATGAGGTCCCCAGGGGGTGAATTTAGTGATGCTACCCTGCACAGCAGGGTAACATCACTAAATTTACCCTCTGTGAACCTCAATCTGAATCAGAGTCTCATAACTAAACTGAAAGAGGTACCCAGAGGATAAACTGACCTACTGTATGGGATAGCATCATCAAATTCACCCTCTAGGGACCTCATTCTGCAATGTCAGGCTGCTTATTTTCAGGCTTGGTGCCATTAACAGTATTAAGGCACATGCAGTGCAACCACTGTCAGCCAGTTCAAAGGAGCCAAAGCAAAACAGTTAACTTTCATGTCTATTTTGATCTCAAAGTCAGTTATCTCATTATTAGAATTATTGATTTCACTCTCTGAACAGAGCAACTGACAGTTGTTTTAACTCATCCTCAGTAGACCATGCATCAGAATTTTCTTACGTTGTAATATTTTTATAGGAAATACTATATGTTCTACCTAGTCGTAATGGAAATCCAGAGTAAACACTGAACTATATCAGCATCGACAATGACTAGTTGCAGCGGTCGAGGTATAAAGGCCGTTTACCAACCAGCCTGGTTGGCACAGATCTCTTTTAGTCTCATGGTAAATCGGTTGCTTTGTGTGCTAGAGGTCGATGGTTCAAACCCCGGATCCTGCACTTATCTCTCCTCCTGTTAAATTTGGGGGCTCATCCGATCCTCAGCAGTAGGTGGCACTGTGGGTGTTTCGACCGCTCTGAGGGAGGAATCTGGGTGAGATTCACATGTGGTGAATCTCAAAAGAAGGAGAGTAGTGTAGCAGTTGAGGTATAAAGGCCATTTACCAACCAGCCTGGTTGGTCTGGATCTCTTAGTCTCGTGGTAAATCGGATGCTTTGTGTGCTAGAGGTCAACAGTTCGAACCCCGGCTCCCACACTTATCTCTCCTCCTGTTACATGGTCTACTAATCATTTCAACAGCAGACTATACAGACTAAATTTCTGTGAGCACACTTGATGATTACTTGGCATGCAGTGGTGATAGATCTTATCAAATCATGTTGCTTGCAGGACATTAACCCTCATGTGGTGTGGGTAGAGCTGAACAGTTTTTTGGTTTTCTCATTTGTTTCCAGTTTCTGCAGCAAACTATAGAACCGAACTGCAAAAACCGTCCAACCAGTTTTAATGTGTTTGTGCATAAACTGATCAAACTTCTTTACTGAGAGGGAATTGGACTAGAGGCCCCTATAAACTCTCAGCAGTGCACTAAGTCTATCTGGTCAATAGGCGAATATGTCTTGTTTTCATTGCCACATTTTCTCCCTTATTGACTCATCTACTGGACGCCAAATTCTGGGGTACACACCTTAACCACACCTCATAATTCTACCACACACCTTATCCACACCTGGTAAAAACCACTCCAAATTCCTATTTAGACAAGGCACACCCCAAAGGTATCTCAAAATTACCCCAAACACACCCTATAGTCTTTAAAAACAATCATGTTGGAACAGACACACCTTAAACATACCCTCATGACTTAATCAAATTCTCTTCAAAGGTAACACACCTCAAGTATACCCCAGGCACTTATGGGAATCCTGTACATGACATCATTTGAAACATCACTTGGTCTCTGAAACTCAAAGATGGGATGATGAAAGGGTGATGTCACATCAACCAGGCTCAATGGAGAATTTTTGGTTTCGTAGTTAGAAGTGAATTGAAGTGTGCTAGATTGAGGAACGGATATATTTTTATGTTGGAATGATGGAAGAAATTTATTGTGATTTCGCTGATGCAGGTAGTTGGAGTTATTGATGTGTTATTCAAATGGAAACACGCTGGAAAAAATGATGGTGACTCAAGAGCGCCATTTTCAAAATTCCTTTCATACAACGTCATGTCAATGATGCTATAGCCAAGTCTTCCAACTGAAAATCGATGATGGATAACGAGTCTCAAAATTCTGTTTTGCCTTGACATGTCGTGGGTGTAGAAAAACCCAGTTTCAAAGATCGCAAGAAGATTAACTTTTATTATTTGTGCTTAACATTCCAAACCCAATGTTTGACTCTCTTTCTAGGAACTTTATGAAAGACTGAAAGTGAAACTGAAAAGTGTACCGACCATGGTTCAACTGACGCAAATAAAGTTATTACTTCAAACTCTACCAGCTATACAGAGACTTTTAAAATGTGTACCAACTGAAATATATGCAGTATTGGAGCATCAGTCTAACATCTGTCATCCAGAGTAATTGCACAACTGAACAAACAGGCAGAATTTTATATCATATGGAGTCATCACAAGCCTTGTCAGACTATCAAGAACACCAACATAAGACGCGAATGAAAGAAACCGAAAACCACTCTGTAATTACCAGGCCTGTGAAGCATATTGATCATGCGTCGATTGGAAGTGTAAGACATAAACTGCAGCACTGGCCCACATGATGAGTTGATGTTTTCCCCCAACATCGCCATGCCATTGGAAAAATAAATGACAACCGACAAATAACCTTGCCACTTATGTCTCCTACGCTTAGTTTTTAGTTTGGGCCAATGCACTAGCAGAGATAAGGTAGGTGTGGTTACTGTACTGGGGATTATTTCAAAGGGTTCATTCCCCCTATCCCCCTCAGCAGCCACCTCTAGTTTTACATTTTGACACAAAATGGATAATCCGATAAATAAATCAGGATGTGTTGATTGTTTCCCATACTGCAGATTCCAAACTAGTAAGTGTAAGGTATACTATATTTGAATATATAAATTCATAATATCAACATACCCCCAACAGAGCACTGCATGTTGTACACAACATGTGCTGGCAAATCCTAGATGCACCACAGGCACACCCATGGCAAACCATGTGGAGGTACTCCAAACACACACCAGACACTACACATGTAGGTACCCTAAGCTACACATTTAGCTACCCTAAGCTACATGTGTAGGTACCGGAAGCATACCTTACAGCACATGGAGAGTGGATTGTTACTAAATCCCTCATGGGGTGGTGTCTCCACTCAGATGAAAATTCCTTGTCTGGGAAAAAGCATTAGAATGACGAGCTAAAACTGCTAGAACTATGCCTTTCCTTTTCATGCATTACCACAGAAATTGACTCTCATTGTCTGGGTAACAATTCACTCTCCACGTACTGTAGGCATGCCTGCAGCACACCCCAATGGTGGTACCCCAACCACACCCTTGACACACCTTCAGGTGATACCCTAAGCACACCTCAGATATACCCCAAACACACCTCATGGGAGTACCCTAAGCATACCCCAGGCATACCCTAACCACCCTCTTGAGATGACCTAATGGTGGTATCCCAACCATACCCCAGGCACACTTATGTCAGTACCCTAACCACAACTCAGGCACACCCCAATCATACCACATATTAGGCACCACAACCACCTCTGAGCTAATTTAAATTTTTGGCCCCACACCCTAACCAAACCTTAACCATACCTTAAGCGTACCGCAACCATCTGTTTGTAAAAAATATAAACCCACACCTTAGTCGGGGTGTCACACCTCAACCAATTTTGTAGCCCACACCCAAGGAGTACCCTATCCACACCTCAACCACACTGCAAAAATATAAGGGATAGCTTATGACCCCTCTTTGGAATGACCCCGTTGAGCTTGTTCCAATGAGGGGTCATAACTTATGTTTTTGACACAAAAAAATGGAAAAACATTAGTTATTCAAGAATTTTGGTTGCAAGTGTCGTCTGCCTTTCATGTTAGGTAAAGGGTTAACACATAGAAAACCTGAACCTAAATTGAGGTTTTTTCCAGAAACCGAACCAAAATCAAATCTGAACAAGACCAATACCGGGTCTGGACCTGCATTGCTGCATGGAATTGATTACAGAGATGAACAGACTTCAAAGTATCTGCAAACAGGAAGTGGATGCACGGCAGATCTGAAAATTAGATACGCGATACAACTCATCATTATGAAGCAGCAGACCAAATATAAAATCATTCCCTTTCATAGAAGCCAAGAAAACTTTGACGGAAGAAGTGTTTTGGACGGACGGACGGACTGATTGACGGAGTCGAGAGGTTTCTAGACCTGCTCTGCTGCTGGCGATGCAGGTAAAAATAAAAATCTCAGCTCTAGGTATGGAAATCTTACCCAATGGGCAGGCTTGCTGAGTGTCTGGTTCAAATATCGTTCCCCAAGGATGAGATTTACCAATCACAACCTCACACCACTTGAGTGTGATTTTCTCCCACCACACTCCACATGCTGTTATCTAAATCAAACTTCTCGTGTGTAATGAAAATTTACTGTTTTACCAACTGATTGTAGAGAAAAAAGAAATGCATATTTGGAAAGAGTATCGAAAAAGTCCTCTGCATATACCAAAGATATATACAATAGAACCCTATTAATTGAATAGCTATTTTGCCAATGGAAATTATGCAATTAACAGTATTCAATTAACAGAGATTGTGTCACTTTCTTGTATTCTAGAGATAAACTTAGCATTTATTCTATAATATCTTCTTTGACAGGGCTCATCATGAGCTCTGTCAAACAAGATATAATAGATTAAATGCCTGTATTGGATGTGCTGAGGCCAAATAGGTCTATAAACTTAAACTAAGAAAAACTGGGGAGAGTCATGGTAATTTCTCAAAAGGTTACAAGATTTTTTATTCAATTAGCAGGAATTTACTCTACAACCTATATTCAATTATCAGGTCAACTTTGTACTAAAGGTATGGTAAATGTTTTTTGTGTTGGGGAAATTATATTCATTTTACAGTGTTATTCAGAAAAATCCAATTAAGTGGGCTCCACTGTACTACAAAAACAAGCATTTGCTCATGACAACTACATGTTAACTTTGAAGTGAGTTGAAACAGCTGACATGCCAGTGGCATTACTTTTGAAATTATTGCTGGAGTATGGTGGGAGAAAAATCATCTTCAAGTGGTTTTGGGATAGAATGGATAGCTGTGTCAGCTGAAGCCAAATTTGTTTACAAAATTGAGACGACAGTGATCAAATGAGGATGGTCATGTGGGTTGGATAAGCGAGACACACACACACTGTAGCAACCTTACTAGCATTATGTTAAACTGATCATAGCTATCATCAAACATTTGTTTGAAAAAAAGTCTATAATAGTTTACTTTTTGTATCATTATGTACAAAAATATTTCAAAGATACAAATACTGTAGGTCGAACAGTTATTCTTATTACAGTCAAAGCCGATGCAGTAAAGAATCTGCTATAAAGATGAAGCACAAAGGAAAGCTGGTTGACTGGTAGAGTGCTAAATTATTTTTGGTCCTTAAACTTTCTTAGTGCATCTTTGACTTGTTACAAGGCACTCTCCCATAAATTTTAACGAGGCAAATCCTGACAGATGAAAAAATATCACTTCAAAGATGACATAAAGCACATCCACAGAAAATAAAGCATTTAACTTGTGGTACTGGCACTTCAGAATAAAGTCCAAATACAGGCTTCCAGCACTCTACCAGTTAAACAGATACCAGAGATGCAGCAGTTCATTTTATGAAAATTATATATACCCTCCCTTGTTCTTCTTTGGAACACCTTTAACAAAGATCCAACCACCGTCTTGCAAACTGCCTGGAAGTCTCTCAACAAAAGGCTTCTCCTGAAAAAGAATGAAGCAATTCACTTTTTTCACATCAACTTCTCATAGGTTTTCTTTAAAAAACCTTATCAACTATCAGTGTAAGCTGCTTTTAATTCCTTCCAATCCTCACACTTTTTCTGTTACTGAGCCAATGAAATAAAGTATGCCACACTGTTGTAACATAAACAGTATTTTAAGAGATAAAAGAAATATCAAGTTTCTGTCATTGTGGTATTTATTTATCTACTAGGGTTTAATGATACTTTTGACAGTCAGGGTCACCTCGAGTCAGACAGTTTTATGGCTGGAGGAAGCCTGAGTACTTGGAGAGAACCACTACGGAACATCAAGCAACTGTCAGACTCTCCAACATGCTAACTCCACACAAGCAGGGTTAGCATTGGTTAAAGACAAGTGCACCATCTGCATGCAGTATGGCTTAGTATACAGCATCACCGTGCCCCACATGGGCAATCAGGATTAAGTGTCTTGCTCAAGGATACAACTCAGTTAACCCTGTTGGAGATCAAACCACGAACCTTTCGGTTTAAAGTTCAATTCTGTAACCACTAAGCCCCTACACTCCCATTTTACATTCGATGAAATATTTTTAACTCCTAGCACTCTGGTAGTATTTCATAATTTTTGTCATTCACTCCATATTGCCCATGCTGCATGAACAATTTAACAAATCATATCTTGTTTGACAGAGCTCAGTGCGCTCTGTCAAACAAGATATAATATTTTAAATTCTCAGTTGCATTGTGGGAAAAATACGCTGTTGAAAACTTTGGTATTTTGACATCAGAGTGCAGAGAGTTAATAAAACAGGTCCAAATATAAGTCTTTTACTCCTTCATTTTCATTACTATCTCCAACTTATGCCCGCTGGTCCCATGCCCCTGCATATTATCAAATACCACAATGATGCCTCCTTTCCCCTCCCCCCCCCCCCTCCCCGCCAACCTCAAATTTTATGAAAGAATCTGAGTGGAGGGGCAAACAAAATTGCATGGAAAAAAGAATGAAACATTGTTTTGATTTGTGCAAGGTTTTTTTTTGGGGGGGGGGGGGGGGGGAGGAGGGGGTACATCCCAATGCCCATGTATATTTTCAAATACCCCAGTGGCATAGCCCAATATCGTGGCCTCAAAAATGTAAAATTCTATAATCTTACATGGAGATGCAAATAATGCTGCTTGGGAAAAATGTACTTTTTGTTTGGGAGTAGGGAAAGGGAGATGTCTCATGCCTCTGACTTTTTGTTTATTGAACACCACAGTGGTGTACCTTCCTCCTCTTCCAAATCTCATAGTCTCTAAACTGTGTGAAGGAGCAATTAACAGAAGTGCAGATAACATACCATATTTAGTGGAAATCAATGCTCTGTCATGCCTCAACAAGAGGACTGCCAGGCATGGCTAAATACACCTGTTCTAAGTCGAAAAAGGGATGTAACTCATGTAAAAATAATTGGACGGAACCCATATTCAAACTTGGTCAGTATTATTAGCTGTAAAATACACATACCAACTTTGGTTGAGATCAAATAATCCAAACTGGAGTTACTGGTCAGATACCAAAAATGTTAATAGATGGTCAAATTCTAAGTCGAAAAAGGGTTGTAACTCATTCAAAAATACATGGATGGAACTCATAAATTGAACTTGGCCTGTATTACTAGCTGGGCAATACACATACCAACTTTTGTTGAAATGAAGTAATCCAAACTGGAGTTATCAGTTGGAAAACGTTTATTTATGGACATTATATGACCGTTTTTATAAACGGTGCATAAAAAAGTCAAAACATCCCTAGATGGTACCACTTGGGGCATATAACCTACTTTCAAATGAAAGTGTCAATGACACTGTAGCTCAACTTGTCAAGACATGTACATGTATAGTATGTGACACAGCAATGACAAACATCTAGGTAATGACCTGATAACAAAGGTACATATAAAGTATTGTAACGGTCTGTACATAAATACTGGCCGTAGCCTGTAACAAGTGTATAGGTAAAGTATTGTAAAGGTGGGTAACAGTCAGATGCTAAATTAGAAAAGAAATCTTTGAGTCCCAGAGTGGGTATGATTGAACCCCAAAATATTTGTTCTCATAGTACTGTGATAACAAATGCACCCCAAAACACACTCGTTCCTGTCCCAAGGTGAAAACAAAGGTACCCAAGAAGTTTCGTGAAGATCGGTTGATAAATACAGCCTCTAGCCCGAGCCGTATTGACATGTGCACTTACAGTGTATAAGTAGCACTAAATAAATCAAAATTCATCTAATTTGCATAATTTCTGCACGAGAAAAAAACCCATACTATATGTGATGTATTCCATGTTACTAAACATTCATACAAAAATTTATTCAAATCAGAACTTTCATACAGAAGTTCTGTACAAAAGACTGATTGCACTAATTTTGGTACAAAATGGCTGTGGTGGCCATCTTGAATTTTGGACCACACCCAAAAACACTCGTTCTCATCCCACGGTGATAACAAAGGTACCCAAGAAGTTTCGTAAAGATCGGTTCATAAATACGGCCTCTAGCCTGAGCCATATAGAAGTTGTGTACAAAAAACTGATTAGACCTAATTTCGGTACAAAATGGACACTGGCAGCCATCTTGAATTTTGAACCACACTCAGAAACACTCGTTCTCGTCCCAAGGTGATAACAGAGGTACCCAAGAAGTTTCATGAAGATCGGTTGATAAATACAGCCTCTAGCCCGAGCCGTATTGATATGTGTACTTACTGTGTGTAAGTAGCACTGAAAAAATCAAAGTTCATCTAATTTGCATAATTTCTGCACGAGAAAAAAACCTGTATTATTTGTGATGTATCCCATGGTACTAAACATTCACACAAAAATTATTCAAATCAGCGCTTTCATATTCTGTGCAAAAATCTGATTGCACCTAATTTTGTACAAAATGGCTGCCGTCGGCCATCTTGAATTTCAGGCCGCATCCAAAAACACTCGTTCTCATCCCACGGTGATACCAAAGGTACCCAAGAATTTTCGTAAAGATCGGTTTATAGATATGGCCTCTTGCCCGAGTCGTATAGGCATTTGTAGTTACAGTGCTGAAAGTAACACTAAATACATCAAAGTTAGTCTAATTTGCATAATTTACGTATGAGAAAAAAACCTGTATTATATGTGATGTATCCCATGGTACTAAACATTCATACAAAAAATTATTCAAATCAGCGCTTTCATATGGAAGTTCTGCGCAAAAATCTGTTTGCACCTAAGTTTGTACAAAATGGTCACCAGCGCCCAACTTGAATTTCGGATCGGACCCAAAAACACTCGTTCTAGTCCCACGGTCATAACAAAGGTACCCAAGAAGTTTCGTAAAGATCGGTTCATAAATACGGCCTCTAGCCTGAGCCGTATTGATTTGTTGAGGGACAGACGGACGACTGGCCATGGCATAAGCTCAAATTTGGCTTCGCAAACTCTCCCTTCTAATTTACTAATGTTTTACAAGGCACATGTATGCAATGAAGTTAAACCAAAATCAATCTCTAAAGAAAGTAGTTTCCAAATTTTTGCCCTCCCACCCTGTGTTTTGATCCAAACATCAGCCTCCCTTCTTAAATATTTGGTTTTAGCCATTTTTTACATACATGTCGGCCTACCTTTAATCCCATTCACATGTATATAAAAGAATCTTAGTTGATTTTGTACCACTGCATAATTTCTGATAAAACTTTGGGTTGGGGTGCCTTTCCCTTTTTCTGTATCTATGCATCTGGATAAATTAATTATGCATTACAACAATCCCCATTTGAAACTTTTGATACAGGAATGGGTTTCTCCTGTATCAATGCCACTAGTTTCATACTATTACATGTGTTTTGACAATGAGTTTTTACTTTCACTAAAAAAAATCAGAATACAAATTACTTTTTACTCGATTAATGTTACCTCTTATTCATAATTTTGTCGCATCAGTGTTGTAAATAAATGACTACATATTCCGTTGTAATTTATTTATTAATTAGTGTTTAAGGTCACATACTTATGCTAATCGTGACTGTGACAGTTTTACAGGTGGAGGAAGCAGGAGTACCCGGAGAGAACCACTGAGCATCGATGAGCAACTGTCAGCTTCTCAACATTCTAACTCTGTTCAAGCTCCGCTCAAGCAGGGTTCCAGCGGTTGAAGACCTGGGCATCAGCGATGTGCAGTACGCCTTAGTACAAATATGGGCTTCCAGCACTCTACCAGTTAACTAATGATATACATGTGCTGTTGGGTGCCAATTACACTAAATTCATTTGGCACCAAAAATACAGTATTTGACACAAAAATTTGGCACCAAAAATATACTTCTGGTAGGTCTCAAAGACAGACATGTTAACTCTCCCGGAATGCTCGGGAAAATCCCAAAATTTGAGTGTAGTTCCCGGCCTCCCAGACAGGAATCAGTTTTGGACCAAAAATCCCCCAAAACAACAGTTGAATATTTCTTTCCCGTTGTAACTTATGTAAAATGTTCAGAGTCAAATCACATGCATTTCAAACTCTGGAAAAAACTCACGAAGCAATAAAATATGGATTTAAGTTACATTTATTTAAGAAATGGGTATTTTATGATATATATTTCAACTGTGTTCATGTTTATTTCTGTTTTTTCCTTCGTAATTGGAGATTCGTGATCAATGTGTGAGTGTCGAAGTGAATATAGGTGACTTACTTTAAAAAAATTGAAAACTCCACCTTCAATGCAGTTTTTTGGTAAATAAAATATATGAAAAGGAATTAAATAATATATATTTATTTATTCATAGAATAGCTTTAATCCTCATCCCTTTTCCAAACCAAAACGTAAACAACACAACACCTTGACCTCAACTATTTAGGTCTTGTTTCCTATTAAAAGGTCATTTCCAAGGTTATTGGATATCCACAGCCAAATGGCTATTTTGAGCTATAGTTTTAGTTTGTGGGGATGTGGATTTAGTAAATAATTCTCATTAATGGTGATATGGCCAAAATAATGTTGATGGTCTTGATTCAAACTGTGTACTTTCAAGTGCATTTCAATTGGGTGTCAAGGTCACATGGAAGTGTTAAATGACAAACCCAGACCTTTTTGGGACCTAACAATTTGCAGTTTACAAATGGGACAATTTTTGTGTAAATTTGCTTTGAGAAAGCCTTCTGAAAAATTGAATAAAAAACCCATATGTTTTTGATTTGTCAGAATGATCATGTTATGCTGTAAAATCCTCAGTGGAGGAATGAGGAATTCCTATAACACATTTTTATCACTATCGATGCACGAAAATTGGAAATTTATCCCCAAAATGAGAAAATTTTGACCATTTTGAGCCATTTTTTTAGCCATCAACTATGTCATTCAGCTGAGTGTATTTGAGTGACATTGTAAGATTTTTGTTGTATACAGTTGTCTCCAGAAAAGGCCATATTCAAATCAACAATTATTTTATGATTTTTTAACATAGCATAAATACATCAGCATAACTGACAACTAGATCTGGATATAACCTGGTGTTAATGGTGGTCCATGAGCTGAAAATTAGCAAGTTTTTTCTTTTGTTTTGTCACTGTGCAAACTTTTCCCTGAAATCCCTGGAAATCCATCCCATTTCCCTGAAAATCACCCTCAGGTTCCCTAAAAAATTATTCTGGAGGTTAACATGTCTGCTCAAAGACTTTGTGGTTTATTATTTCAGTGCATCGCTTTCAATAAAATTGCTCTCTGACAACACAGGCAGGACAAAATTCACGTCTGTCAAGTAATCTAAAGATAACAGGTGTTATCATGGTTCTTTGTTATAGGTCAAACAAATTATAACAGTGTACCCATTTAATCTGGTCCTTATCAAAACATTTCTTTGCTACCTAATCTTTTTTATCTTGCTTAATTCTTTTTTGGCCTGCTGGAAGATAATTTATTTGCTACTAGTTCATCTGGAGTGAATAAACAGTAAGCAAATAATCATGAAATAATTGTGTAAATATTAATAATCACCTATTTATTTATTTATTTATTTATTTATTTATTTATTTATTTATTTATTTATTAGTTTTAATTTTTATCATAAATATTTTTATCATTTGTGGAGTAGTCTGACAGTTGCCCACCACTGCTTAGTGGTTCTCTCCAGGTACTCTGGCTTCCTCCACACATCAAACTGTCTGACACGAGGTGACTCTGGCTGTCAAAGGTGTCACTGAACCCCAATAAACAACAAGAGGCCCCAGGGGGCCTGAGGGCGCTAACCTGACATGGTAGCCTAAATATCAACCCAGAGAATTGATTTCCACAAGTTGCATCTGCTCCTCCTAAGAAAAGCTGAAACCAAATATTCTGACCAGTGGATCTAAAAAAAGATTTTTAAAGAATATTCCTCATACTGAACTAAGTCATAATTCGGGCTCCCACAGGAAGCCCATATATGAACCCAGGGACTTGGCTTTAACAAACCTGAATCTCACACCCCTAAGGATTCTGCACACCAAATATCAAAACATTCCGACTGCTGGATCTGAAGAAGAAGATTTTTAAAGAAAATTCCTTATTTTGAACCAAGTTACAATTCGAGCTCCCACAATCAGCCCAAATATGGACCTAGGGACATGGCTTGAACAAACTTGAATCTTACCCCCCTGAGGATGCTGCATAAAAAATATCAAAAGCATTCATCTGCTGGATCTGAATTCCTCATTTTGAACTAAGTTGTCATTCAGGCTCCCATAGTGAGCCCAAATATGAACCAAGGGACTTGGCTTGAACAAACTTGAATCTTAGCCCCCTAAGGTTGCTCCATGCCAAATATCAAAACATTCCAACTGCTGAATCTGAAGAAGAAGATTTTTAAAGAAAAATTCCTCATATTGACTAAGTTATAATTTGGGCTCCCACAGGGAGCCCAAATATGGACCCATGGACTTGGCTTTAACACACTTGAATCCCCCCCCCCCCCCCCCCCCCCCCCCCAAGAATGCTACTCACCACATATCAAACCATTCCGACTGCTGGATCTGAAGAAGAAGATTTTTTAAGAAAATTCCTTATTTTGAACAAAGTTACAATTCAAGCTCCCACAGTGAGCCCAAATATGGACCTAGGGACATGGCTTGAACAAACTTGAATCTCACCCCCCTAAGGATGCTGCATACCAAATATCACAAGATTCTGCCTGCTGGATCTTGAGAAAAAGATTTTCAAAGAAATTTGCCTGAAATGCACTAAGTTCGAATTTGGGCTTCTATAGTGATCCCAAATATGAATCCAGGTGGCCGATTTGAACAAACTGGAATCAGATCCTCCCCACAATGTTGCATACCAAGTATCAAAAGATTCTGCCTGCAGGATCTGGAGAAGAAGATTTTTGAAGAAATTTGCCTGAAATGCACTAAGTTCAAATTCGAGCTTCTATAGTGAGCCCAAATATGAATCTAGGGAGCCGATTTGAACAAAATGGAATCAGATCCACCCCACAATGTTGCATGCCAAATATCAAAAGATTCTGTCTGCTGGATCTGGAGAAGAAGATTTTTTAAGAAATTTGCCTGAAATGCAATAAGTTCAAATTTGGGCTCCTATACTGAGCCCAAATATAAACCCAAGGGGCCGATTTCAACAAACTTGAATCAGATCCACCCCACAATGTTGCATACCCAATATCAAAAGATTCTGCCTGCTGGATCTTGAGAAGAAGATTTTCAAAGAAATTTGCCTGAAATGCACTAAGTTCAAATTTGGGCACCTATACTGAGCCCAAATATAAACCCAAGTGGCCGATTTGAACAAACTTGAATCAGATCCACCCCACAATGTTGCATACCAAATATCAAAAGATTCTGCCTGCAAGATCTGGAGAAGAAGATTTTCAAAGAAATTTGCCTGAAATGCAGTAAGTTCAAATTTGGGCTCCTATACTGAGCCCAAATATGAACCCAGGGGGCCGATTTGAACAAACTTGAATCAGATCCACCCCACAATGTTGCATACCAAATATCAAAAGATTCTGCCTGCTGGATCTGGAGAAGAAGATTTTCAAAGAAATTTGCCTGAAATGCAGTAAGTTCGAAATCGGGCTCCTATACTGAGCCCAAATATGAACCCAGGGGGCCGATTTGAACAAACTTGAATCAGATCCACCCTCCAATGTTGCATACCAAATATCAAAATATTCTGCCAACTGGATCTGGAGAAGAAGATTTTTTAATGTTTTTCCCATTGCCTAGTGTTAAAAAGTGCTGACTCAGCACTTTTTCAATGTCCCGAAACTGTACCCTATGATAAAACCGATGGCAATTTTTTTTTACCAATTCTTTCTGTTGGTCCTAAGGAAGCTTCACACCAAATAAAAATTCTCGGTGCCGTGCAGTTTTGGAGATATGGGCGTTTTAATTTTTTTCTATTTTTAGCTCCTGCGGTTCCCATGGGGCTACGGGAAAAAAAAATCAGCATAAATTATGTACTTATGACCCAATAAGCCCTCACATAAAATTTGGTTCAAATCAGCCTCTCGGTTTGGAAAATAGAAATTTTGGGCGGGGCTAAAAATTTTGCCCCTCCCATAACGACGCCAAGTATAGCCCCACAAACTTCTCTTGAACAATCTGAGTCTACACCTCAAAAGGAAGCTGCACACCAAATATCAAGTCTCTGCTACTGCTGGTTCATGAGAAGAAGATTTTTTAAGATTTCAGCACACTTTTTGGGTGTGGCCCTACCCACGGGCGGGGCAACTTGATTTGAACAAAATCAAATTGCGATGTCATAACAAACTATTATCTCAAATATCAATTAAATTGGTTCAGCGGTTTGGGAGGAGAAGACGCAAACACCATGTTCACGGACGACGGACGACGGACGCCGGATGACGGACGACGGATGGTGAGTGATCACTATAGCTCTCCTGACTGAAAGTCAGGTGAGCTAAAAATCATTTGTGGGTGGGCTTTTTTCGCAACTAAAGTACTTTAAAGAGCCAAGCAATACTAAATTAAAATATTGTTCTAGAGTGCAACAAGGCACTATCTGCAATGCTTTAGCATTGTTGATGCCACCTTGTTGCTCTCAAAGGGTTGAACACGGTTAATTTGTTCTCATTTACAATAAGATTCCATTTGGCACAAAAAATAAATTTGGCACCAAACAAAAAAATCAACTTGGCACCAAAAATATCAAGCCAGTGTGAATGCTGCTAATAGACAGAACGCCATTTGCATTCGAACCGTCATTTTTTACCTCATGAGATCGATTTTGGAGGTGGGATAATATTGAACAAGACGCCTTTGGCTTCTTGTTCAATATTATCCCTCAGCCGAAATTGATTGAGAGTGGTAAAAAATAACAGTTCGAATGTGTATGCTATTCTGTATTTATTGCACATCTACAGTTTACTAAAAAAAATTATTAAAAACACAAATTACTGCCAAAAATAAGCAAAACGTAAAAAAAAAAAAAATTATTGTTCACTTCGGTTTTTGCAGAAAAAGCGTGTATTTTTATGAAAATAAAAGCACAGACATGCAATAAAAGACATTGAGTTAATTGATGGAAACAATACATGGCAGCCATATTGCACATCAAATCTGAATTATCAGAAGGAACCTTTGACAACCCATTCTCCACAAATCACAAAGGATGATATTGATAAGTAAAATCATTCCTGAATGAATTGATGGAAACCAAAATCAATATTGCTTGCACAGCAAAATCTACATGGCTGACATGGCAGTCAAAGCAAATACTGAATCCAGACAATTATCAAAAAGAACCTTCCACTACCAATCCACAACACATCAACAAGAGATCAAACTAATCAGTCAAAGAATTATTGAGTTAACTGACAGAAAACCAAAATGAAGATGGATGCCATGATGGCCATCTTGAATACTGAATTCAGACAATTATCGAAAGGAACCTTCCACTACACATCTTCAATACATCACCAAGAGAGCAGACCAACCATTCAATGCATCCTCGAGTTAAATAGTGGAAATCAAAATGAAGATGGCTGCTAAGGTCGCCAACATGAATACTGAATAGGAACAATTAAAGGAACGTACCTTCCAATATATCCAACCTCAATCTATCAGGAAGTGATGAGAAAGTTTAGTGAAAGCATTTTTGAGTTAATTGACAAAAACCCAAACCTTTATGAACAAACAAACATGATGTCGACATAATAACCCCCTCTCATTAGAGCCTGGGGGCATAAAAATGGATTGAAATAAGGTCAGTTTCATTTTGTTTCAACAATTCTTTGTGTCAAAACTCTTAAGAATTGTATGGTTCACCTTGCTGGTTAATGTCCGTTTGACTTCAAGGTTCAAATAATATACATCATAGTCATACTTTGTCAAATTTGCAAACTTAGAAAAATATTCATAAATTATAACTTTATTACATCACATGCATCACATCCAGAGAGTATCAGCTTTCAGCTAAACTATAAACAAGCTATTAACTGAAAATAGAATATGTTTCAATTTTTGGAATTCACTTGAATAAAATTCCCACAATCCAGTATAGTTCCTTGAATCCTGCACCCAATGTCACCAACTAGCCTTGTGTATTTCTACATCCTTAATTGGTGTATATTTTCATGTAGTGTGTGATATGGCAGTTAACAATTTTTTATAACCAGAATGTGTGACTAACCCTGTGCACTGCACACCATTAGTCATACTTTCTGGTTATAAAAAAAATCATCATCAACTGAGTAACTAACACGGTGCACAGTATAGCCTTAGTGTAAATCTCATCTAAATCAACTATTTATCCAATGTAATGGCCAAAACCAGACAGTACTATTCTCAAAAAGCATTCAAACTCAGCATTAAACACCCTTCATTGGGTTTTTTATCAGTGAATTTCAAAAATGAAAAAAATCTTTTATTTTTAATTAATAGTTTCTTTAAATGAAAATGTCAATGACCCTGTAGCTTTCCCTGATTTTATGATTTATTTATGAGATAAATATAACTTCCTCACTAATATTGCATTTGTGTAAATTGTGTCATAATCATTGACTTTATGTTACCCATCAGGAAAGAGAAAATTATGTGCCAAGGCAACCATTCTAGGTTGACAACCATGACAGAAATATGATCTTCTCATTCACTCATGAATCATGTGTGAATTAGAAGATTATATGTCTGTCATGGTTGTCCGCCGTCATGAAGTCTCAAGAAAACTGATCCAGAAATTCAACCTGCAGAGTGTGTGGAAGAAGTACAAGATGACTGTTGTGGCAGCAATTGTGGGTGGCCGACAGTGACCACAATACGACATTCTGATCTAGGTATGAAGCCATGACATAGCTCACCCTGACTCTGTCAAGTTAAGCTAATTATTGGGATAAAAAATCAAGTGGAGCACACTTAATTGAATATTTATTTATTGAATAAAACTGTTAACTGCATATAACTTCCAAACATCAAACTATACCTTCAAAACAAATTTGATCACTGCATGTAGGTTATAGAGTAAAAACCTATTAACCCCCAGCAATCTGGTAATGCAACAGAATTTTCTCCAATCATTGTTTTTCTCTTGTTCAACTATGAATTTAACCAGTTATATATTGTTTGACAGAGCTCAATGAGCTCATGTCAAACAAGGTGTATTTGGTTAAATATCAAACTGCATTATGGGAAATATTTTCTGCTGAAAATTTTGCCATTTTGACATCAGAGTGTAGAGGTTTAACTAAATAAGAAAAATTTGTGATCTATCAAATTATCCTAACAACCACTGAATCCCATATTTATACACCTCTCAGTACATCTAAAATAGACATTTTATCTATAATATCTTGTTTGAAAGAGCTCCATGGGCTCTGTCAAACATGAAGGAGTAAAATAAATGCTCAGTTTATCACCACAAAGCAGGAAAATGATCAGCTTCCTTTTTATTGATTACTCCTGTTAATTGAATATTTTCCATCAGCAAGTATCTAACAAACAGAATTCCACTTCAATCCATGCAAATCAGAAATTTCCATTCAAATTGAATCTCAAAACAAATCAAGCAAGGTATTGAAAATCAAAGTGAATTTTAACCCTTTGAACCCTAGTTATATCTTCCATATCAGTTCAAAGGCAGCAATGGGAAGAGTCCATATTCTTTATTCGGGGGTAGACCAATTAATATTTTCAATGTGCAGCCTTGGGGCTGCACGTTGAAAATATTGATTGGTCTACACCACACTTTCATTCAAAAGTCAACCTATGTAATGAAATTATGAAGTATCATGTTACTAGGCCAGAAAAAGGACCTCTGGGATTCAAAGGGTTAAATTGAATTGGGACAAAATGACAACTCTATTTATTAGTGACCGACACTGTGTTGAAAGAACTGAACCTCATTTATTATTTTGCTGTAAACCTACACTCCAATTTCTGCATCTCCCTAGAAATAATGAATGGAACTCTGGTCATTATTTCTGGGGAGATGCAAAGGTTGGAGTGTAGGACAGCAGTGAATAAGAAATATGGTTCGGTTTCTCCCACTAACACACATCCATTCCCCACTCCAATTTATCTGTTAACCCTACCAATTCTTCTTGAAGTGATTCTTGCAGTTACATTGTTACCCAAGGTTCAGTTTGGTCTCAAGCACCGGCAAAATGCTCTTCACGACCACAGGAGTAATACGCTGCTATGCACTATTTGGAGTGCAAATGAATGCACCCGTGAAAGGATTAAAAAATATTTGATGCCCTGGATTTCAGAAATTAATCAATTGCAGAACTGATTTGAAATTCGATTCGTCTTAGATTTGAATTATATCCATAGAACAAGTCCCACTCTATCATAACACAGAAGGAACCAACATTGTAGAAGATGTAACATGGATTTGATAAAATAAATGAAAACAAGATTGAAAAAGGTTGTAAAGTTCAGATGTTCTTGGAATTGTAAATATTTGGAGGACAAGTTGGATTTAACTTTCAATGCATTCTCTTTAACCCTTTACATACCAATAGTGCAACAGAATTTTCTCCAATCACTCTGTTTTTTGCATTTAACTATGGATTTATCCAATTATAACTAAGCTCTGTCAAACAAGGTATATTTGGTTAAATATCACACTGCATTATGAGAAATATTTGCTGCTGAAAACTTTGCCATTTTGTCTTAGGAGTGCAGAGGGTCAATGTGTATGAAAACTGAGTTCAAGTGGAACTCACATAAATTATGAAATAAATTATTAAGAGCAAAAGTTCAAGAGCACACATTTTCAAAATTGAATTATAAGAACAATAACACTCACGGCTTTGCGAAGCAACTTGACATCATGGAAGTAAGCATCACCTCCAACATGGATTCCTCTGATTTCTTCAACACTTCCTCTTGCTTCAAATGAATGTATTTTCACATCATTAACATAGCACTGTAAAAAAATATAGGATTAAATGCAATGCTCTACAAAATCATTTGTCCTAATTTTTAGAGTACATATAACTACATCTGGTCATAAATCAAGTTATGATCAGAATCGGTTTAATCCTGTTCAACCCCACAATTCACTGAAGTAGTATTTTTCACATATTGTTAAAAAAAGTCATTTCTCCAAGACAGCAAAATTTTATGAATGACATATCAGAATTGACTTCTCTTAATTGAAAAAGCCAAATTTAAAAAGCATTTTTAACAAACTGTGAGTTATGAAAACTGTTACCCTATTTTAAGTGTTAAAAGTTTACCAATATTAATACAGACCCAGATATTCATGTGCAAACTAACCTCAACAAAATCTGTTTCGTTCTCTCAACTTCTTGAACTCTCTGCACTGATGTCGAAATCCAAGATTGAAGTGGTTAAATTCAAAATTAAATTATTGCAAAATTGTGCTACATGAAATTTAGACATTTCTACATCAGTATGGGGAGGCTTAACCCTTTCACCTAACATAAAAGGCAGATGACACTTGAAAACAAAATTTTTGAGTAACTAAATTTTTGTCATTTTTTGCATCACAAATAGCATATGACCCTTACTGGAATGAGCTCAACAGGGGGTCATAGGCTATGTTTCTGAGAAAAAAATATAGAAAAAATAATGAATACTAAATGTTGATTTTTGTGAATAGTGCTGCTCGGTTTTGGTTGTTTCATTGGTTAAAGGGTTCAACCCCATAAACAAACAAATTTGCTATCGTTGTCTGTTTGTTGTTACTTATGCACTTCTACATTTTTATATGCCCATTTGAAAAAAACAATTGTTTATTATGTAAATCGGTTGTCTGTCCATAGTCTGTCCATCCATTTTTTTTGTCTGGAGATTTTCTCAGCTGTTCGAGGGCCAATCCCTTCAAAACTTGGTGGACATGTTCATCACCATGAGAACCTGTTCATGTGCAATTATAGTTCTGGTCAGACTATTTCTGTCAGAGTTATGCCCCCTTTTCAATTTAGAATAATTTACCACATTGGTCGAATTTTGTCCAGACATTTCCTTGGAGGTTTATAGACTAATTCTTTCGAAACTTGGTATGCAAGACCACTGCCATGGGAACCTTTGCACCTGTGATTATAGTTCTGGTTGGACTATTTTTCTACTAGAGTTATGCCCATTTTCGACTTGGAATAATCTGCCACATAAGTCTGAAATTTCTTCAGAGGGCTTCTCGGAGGTTGTTAGACTGATTCTTTCGAAACTTGGTATGCATGTTCACCACGATGGGAACCTGTGCACCTGTGATTATAATTTTGGTTGGACTATTCTTTCTAGAGTTATGCCCTTTTCCACATTTTTGTCAACATTTCAGTTTTTTTAAGATAACTTGAGTTTGGATTTGTCAATCAGCACCAAACTTGGTTTGTGTATCAGTCATACTAAAATACAAGTTCAGTTCATATTGGGGTTCTGTCCAATGTTTTTGGTTGGTCCATGGATCAAAACAGTATGTTTATTCTATTTTCACAAAATAGAGAAAAATTATTCCGAAAGAAGTTGCATGCTTCAACAATAAATAATTATTACCTTGAATTTTTTGCTTTTAGTAATGATTTTGACTTCAAATGGAACATTATGTCTTAATATATCTGGCAACTCAGTTCTCTCTTCCTCTTGCCAGTCACCCCCTATGTTATTATTGAATACAATCTCGTCTTGATCCCGGCGTGGGTTAAAGTGAAGAGCTATATCAGAATCTCTATCTAATCCATTACGTAAGTTTATCATAAACCTATAAATACACAGATAAAATATTACAAAGTCCTTTGTTCATTAACTCATTACATGCTACCAAGCCTGAAAATAAGCAGGCTGTCATCTGCAAAATAAGGTCCCCTGAGGGTGAATTTGGTGATGCTACCATGGGTATCATCACAAAAATTTACCCTCTGTGAACCTCAGTCTGAATCAAGGTCACAAGCCAAAACAGAAAGATGTACCTGGAGGATAAATTGGCCCCCTCTATGGGATAGCATCAGCAAATTCACCCTCTGAGGATCCCATTTTGCAAATTACAGTTTGCTTATATTCAGGCTTGGATGCTGCTGATGGATATTCCTGTCCTGGACAGGATGTCCCGGATACTGAAATAAGTATAAGGTCAGACAAAGTAGATCTTCCATTTCTCAGGCCACTTTTTGTAAAACTCTATGCAGGCAGTTTTTTATTTTATTTTTTATTTATATAATTATTTCTTTGCCATTAAAAGTTCATGTCCTTGGTTTGTTTTATGTTTTAGGGCTCATAATCAAACAGAATAGCATGGGTGGTGGTGTATTTCATCCCTTGAGTGTGAGACGGCTCTGCAATGCTAAAGCCTTCTTGCACTCAAGGGACAACTTTATCAATTTTATTAACTTGGGTAAAATATCAGACATAAACTATTTTTATTTTTTTTTTTTAAGTTTGCATTGGTTATAAAAAGAGAGCACGCGACAGCCAAAAGAACCATTTGGGAGGGCCTGAGAAACAGATTTTTAACTTTTTTAGGCCTAATGTATAATTTGGGCACATTTAAACAAACTTTCTCCTTGTAAATTGAATGTGGACATTTTCATCAAAGATTGCTTGAGTTGAATTTGGATGAATTTTTCATCAAATCTATTCATGGCTGCTGTAAGGCAGCCATGACTAGATTTGAGAAAAAATATTTAAAAAAAATACTCAGCAGGTTAAGAGTTAAGTACATTCAGGATTAGCTGACATGCTTGTATTCTGCAGTAGAAGTAGTACAGTGTAGACCACTTAATTTGATATCTCATAATTGAATAACCATGTTAATTGAATATAATTTCCCAACACAAAATCATTTACCATAACTCCAGTACAAATTTGACCTGTTAATTGAATATAGGTTATAGAGTAAACTCCTGTTAATTGAATAAAAAATCTTGTAACTTGTCAGGAAGTTTTCCTTTGTTTATAGACCTATTCGGCCTCAGAACATCCAATAGAGGCACTTAATCTATTATATCTTGTTTAACAGAGTTGATGGAGCTCTGTTGGAGATCTGTTAAACAAGATATAATAGTATAAATGCTAAGGTTATCTCTAGAATACAGGAAAGTGACAAAATCCCTGTTAATTGAATTATTTATTTATTTATTTATTTATTTATTTATTGGTGTTTTAAGGTCACATATTTATGCACAATGGCTAATCATGACCGTGACAGTTTTACGGGTGGAGGAAGCCGGAGTACCTGGAGAGAACCACCGAGCAACGACGAGCAGCTGCCAGCTCCCCAACATCGTAACTCCGCACTGCAGCACAGGCAGGGTTAGATTGGATGAAGACATGCGCACCATCGACGTGCAGTACGCCTTAGTAAACAGCATCATCGTGCCCGCACGCGGGCAATGGAGATGAAGTGTCTTGCCCAAGGACACAACGTGGTTGCCACAGGTGGGATTCAAACCAAGGACCTCTCGGCTTGCAGCCTGCACCTCTACCAACTGAGCCACCGCACTCCCTGTTAATTGAATACTCCTGAAAACTGAATAATTTTCATTGGTAAAGTGGCTAATCAGTTAACAGGGTTCCACTGTAAAGTGTAGACCACTTAATTTGATATCTCATTATTGAATAACCCTGTTATTGAATATCACTTCAAACATAAAACCATTTACCAAACTTTCTGTACACATTTAACCTGTTAATTGCACATAGATTATAGAGCAAACTGCTATTAATTGATATAAAAAAAATCTTGTAAACAATTATTTTGTCATCTTGACCCAAAACTCTTCCTAGTCCTCTCCATTCATTTGACTTGTCTGATTTATAATAAACTTTCTGTCCGATACAAAAAAATAACTCCTGGGGGACTAACTTGATGCTAAAGGACATGTCGAAGTTTCTCTGCTGACTCTGCTTTCATAAAAGTTTGTCCCGCTGCATGTAGAGCACTGATATGTTAAGCAAACAATTCACATTTCACCGTCCCTTCCAATGCTGTTAATTTGTCATTGAAAGCAGATGGAAGCTTAGGATTGCTCCCAAATATGAGTTGGTAAGGGTTGTTGTATCCATACACCTGTTTGAGCAAATTCTTAGCATTAACAGTCCACATTAATGCAGCATCAAGACCCATATTAGGGTCATCAGCAAGGATCTTGGCAACATTGTTGTCCACAGCAGCATGATTGCATTCACACAGTCCACATTTTGCCAAAGGCCATGGGCAGATGTTTTTTTTATTACGGTACTTCCACTTTTAAATTTTCTGCCATGTTACAAAACTTATCATTTGCCAATTCACCTCCATTATCCATTAAAATTCTTCCTGGAGCTTCAAATCCATTTACTATCTATAGTTTTATAATATTGTTAATTATAACTTCCAGTTATTTACTGCGAATCAACGTGGCAAGTGAAAATCTGGTAGCCACATCTATAAGATGTAGAAAATACACTCCTGCTTACCACTTTTTCAAATCCAATGCAATAACATCACTGAATTCTCGCGCTAATGGCATACAGTCAACAGGCCTGCTCAGAATTCTTTTATACTTTAAACAAACATCACATTTCTTTGATATCTCCTCAACAACATCTGCATATTCATTCCTAACCCCAGATTCTTTCAGAAGAGTTTTAAGTCTATCAACTGATGGGTGAGCAAATTGTTTTCCAGTGGATTTGTCCTCGGCTGTCTTTCAATATAGTGTAAAACCTATCATTTCTTTGTGAGAAAACAGTCTCCTATTACTGTGCCTGAACTTTGTGTGATCATTGTTCCTGTTATAAGATACATAAGTCTCTCTGTCTGCAGGTTCAGTTTTGATATGGGGTGATATAATTGAGAACTTTCACCAAAACTACTCTCCTGAGGGTCCAAGCCTGTTTTTCAAAAAAATTTCCGAAGAGCTGAACACATCTGTTTATTTTCTTCAGAATAATCTACCTTCTTAATGAGTTGCCTATCTTTATGATTTAAATCTGCTCTATCAAGCAACTTGAATGCCAAAACGGACTGTGGCAGTTCCATTTTGTATTTTCTTGTTTTATTGTACCTCTTTTCAAATTCCATGATGTAGAGAGTAATCGCTTGACTGGACTGGTTATGCGAAATACTTCATGAGAGGTGAGGGACGTTGTACAAACACGAGTGCGTAAATGCGCACAAGTGTTTTACAATATAGTCTCTCGACTCGAATGAATTATTTCACGTAACCAGTCCAGTAAAGCAATTACTCTGTTTATTACTTTTCATTATTAATGATGATTACGCACTACTCAAAGTTTGCTAAGCACCACATATTTGACACATCATTGTGAAATTTTCTTGTGACACATTTGCGATATTTTTGGTGGATATGATTGAGGAATGTATTGAGATGGTCCCCAGTGTTTACATTAGCTCTCTTGACAGGCAGAGTTTCCGTGACAGTCATGGAAAGCATGTACCCCTTGATTTTCATGATGTTTTCATGTACTCTCAACATGTACATGAGATGTGTAGGATATTCAGTCTTCATTTCAACACAAACCCTTGAGATTTAATGATTGAATATGGCGAATGCAAATGTAAGAAGACATTTGTCTGAAGCAGAAATGTGGTGGGCTGTGGGGATGGGGGAACAAGGGGCTACCCATCATCAGGTTGGTGAAGTCCTTGGTGAGAACCATACAGTGATCACCAGGGCCTGGGCAAGATTTCAGCAGTATGGCACACCAGTCAGACGACATGGTGGTGGCAGAGACAGGGCAACATCTGCAGCTGAAGACTGGTTTTGATCATTCAGGCCCGTAGGAACCACTTTGACACAGCAACCCAGCTTGCAGTGACCTTCAGAATGCATCCGGGGTAAATGTTTCGATGCAGACTATCCGGGCAAGGTTGCACGAAGGTGGTCTCTGATCGAGAAGACCATGTATTTGCATTCAGCTGTCCCAGAACCACCACCAGGCACGATATGAATGGGCCATGGATCACGTTGGATGGACCAGAGAAGATTGACGACCTGTCCTTTTAACAGATAAGTCAAGGTACTGCCCAGACAACACAGTAGGTGTTCTAGGGTATGGAGAAGACCAGGAGAGCGATTCCATGCAGTCAAAATTGTTGAGCATGACCGCTATGGTGGAGGGTCAATAATGGTCTGGGGTGGCATCAGCTCAGATGGACGTACAGAGCTCTGTGTCCTTGAATGTGGTACATTGACTACACAGCGGTATATTGCTGAGAACTGGGTGTCCATGTCAGATTGTATGCAGATGCAGTGGTTGATAGATTCATTCTGATGGACGATAATGCCAGTCCTCATGTTGCCCATGCTGTCGGGGAGTACTGACAGAGGGAGGGGATTGAGCGTATGGACTGGCCAGAAAGATCCCCTGACCTCAACCCAATCGAACATGTCTGGAATGAGTTGCAGCTTGCAATTTCAGCCCATCCAGTCCAGCCAATAAGTGTCCAGGAGCTTGATGCCATGCTGGTCCAACAATGGAACAACATCCCACAAAGGACCACCAGGAACCTGACTGGGAGCATGAGAAGGTGTTGTCAAGCTGTAATTGACAATAATGGGTCTGATACTCGATATTGAACCCATGCCATACCAGTTTGCTTTTTGAAAAATTTCCTCTTTTACCAATAATATCCATTTTCCCTGGTTATTGTATTCAAAAGCTAAAAAATAATGTCAAACACAATAAAATCTTAATTTGTGTACTTAAATCATTAAAGATATAATTAAATAAAAAATATATACACTATTCATTACAATATTTCAACTGAAACGTAAAGCAGGTAGTTGGATACACTTGGTGCTTAGCAAACTTTGAGGAGTATATTTAACCCATTACCTAACATAATGGCCAGCACTATTCTCAAAAATCGCCAATTAATTTTCATTATTTTTCATTTTTTGTCTCTAAAACATAGGTTATGACCCCTCACTGGAACGAGCTCGTTCCAATGAGGGGTCATAACCTATGTTTTGGAGACAAAAAATTAAAATAATAGCTATTCAAGAATTTGTTTGGCAAGTGTCGTCTGCTTTTCATATTAGGTAAAGGGTTAAAAAAACAAAAAAACAATGAAGTCCCCATTACATCCATGGCAAAGCATCTTCGTTTGTGCGCACGGATACATGAACCAATTGTTGATTGCATAATTCACTTGTTAAGTTATCGTTTATAATCAAACCGGGAAATCCCAGTAAATCACACTTTGGAAAGTAATAAATACTCTTCTATTTTAATTTCTGGGTTTTTTTTGCATACCTGTCAAAGTCTGTATACAGTTCATACACAACTGAAAGTTCATCATTGTTGTTTACTCCAACATGAAATGAAAGTATATCCACACCATCTTTGAAATTTAAGTCATGAACAGTCAATTCACTGAATACTTTATCACAAATTCCTCCCATTTCTGGCTATATTAGAGCTGTCATCGTCACTTGCTTTTCTTCTGCTAGTTCTGTAATGATTTGTTTTATAATTTCCACCTTGCACCATTCTTCCACTTATTGAGAATATTGTCCACTACCACCACACAAAAACCTCGCTCTGCTACCAAATTGTTAGCATCAGATCTCACCAAATATATATTTGAAGATGATTCCACATGGTAGTTGACTTCACTGTCGCTATTTCAACTTTACATCGAATACATTTTAGAAACAGTTCACTCTGCAATTCACTTCTTCACTTCCTCCCAACTGCAGCACCACTTCCGTTCACACAAGTTACATATCTCTATAGTCTATATTTAATTGTAATTCATCAATTAAATTCGACCTTCTTGTTCTTTCTTAACCCATAATTTGATTGGCTGGGAGCTGGTCGGCTCTGTGCTCTGATCTCAGGTAAATTCACTCTTAACATGCTCTAATTGCAGTAAGCGGGTCAATTAGAACATGTCTGTGTCCATGCTATGCATGAGCAATGGTGCTAAACCGCTCATATCACAAATCAAACACACTCCAGAGTTGTTTTCTATGGCACCGGTTGTCAGTGTCTGTGCTTTGAAGTACACCTTGTAAATTTGATCATGGCAAATAGACCGAGATTGAAAATGACATTTTTTAATATTTTTTTTTCTTCAGATAAAACGGATTTGGAGAATTTTTCATTTCTAACAATGACAGAAATTACAATGGAGATAAACATCTTTTTTTTTGTTAGACATATGGGAATTTGACTATGGAAAACCATTTGTTAACACCCCCTTTGGGGCTTAACATATGGTTTTCCAAAGTCAAATTCCCGAATGTGTTCCTCAACAAGAGACGTTTATCTCCTAAATATCCACTTATCCATTTGCCATGAATACTAACAGCTTATGCCTATGCTGCCCACTGTAGAGGACTTATACCCCAAGCATTGGTTCTGGGCCCTATTTCATTAGTAAAGAAGAATGGGTTTATCATAGCGAACAAGCATTGCTTCACTTTCTGGAGTTCCCATGATTGATTTGAGGATAGAAAGTGAATAGAAGTAGTCAGCTAGGTCTTTTGAAATTTTCAAAATCTCATAGAAAAATAATGTTCTTGCAATGAAATAAACCATTAATGACCACAACAAGTTAGATTTGTTTCCATTGTTACAATCACGACAACTGGGAATGTTTGTTTGGAAGTTGATAGTAAGAGATTGATGTGATTATGCTGAGTGACATACACATCTCTGTTCACTGAAAGTTTAGATTTGTGTCAGTGCTACTCAAGCTGATGCCATTTTATCTCAGCTGATCTTATCTGATGCATAAACCATAGGGTGTTCAGGCATATGGTTAAATACTCAACTGGAGTAAATGAATCCATTAATGATTGAAGTGTACTATTCAAGGCATCAGCCTGCTTATCCATGTGCGAGATGTCAGCTGCACCAGTAAACAATGTTGATGCTATTGCTTTTGTAGTCCAATATGTTCACAGAATAGTATTTTCTGTGAAAAGTATTCTCCCTATGCGTTCTTGGACAAAGGAGCCGAAGGTTACAAGTAACAAGTGATCCAAGAGTTTGGGATCAAAGATCTGGATGTTCTTCAAATGATGTCATCATCTCTGATGATTTACTGGTCTGGAGTCTTACCATCTCTGCACGATGACACAATGATCTATTGGATTAGAACCATGCCATGAAGGTTGTAGTTATTATTCACATGGAAATCTCAGACATTTCCAAATTTCCAGGTAAGGCTATAGCACATCAAAAGAAGCATCTAAACTCGAAGAAGAAAAGATTTGTGGTGGACTTGCTGTGGGATTGCTGCAGTCTGTAAAAAATTCTGAGTTGGAACCGATTGTCATCCAGATATAAAAACAGCTGAAAAATTTTTCAAAAGACTCAAATCTTGCGAAGAAATTGTTTTTATTTTCAGTCTGTCCTTGAAGAGTATGCTCACTCCTCCACCTTTTCAAGGTGTGTGTAAGACAGAAATTATTGCCCTAAGGTCACAGCTTGCAAGTGGTAATTGTATCATCAATGCAAAGTCATGTCTCAGTTCTCGAGGTGGTCACAATATCAAAATAGCTGACAAGATCTAGAACATTGCTGGGTTTTGTGGTGATACAGCATTATGTCCAGGAAACCAATTGTCCAGCTATTTACCTCAGTTGCAGCTTCCATCAGCTTAGAAGCTTTCAAGTTTGAAGAGCTAATGCACTTTGGTTTTCAGGGTTTTAGCTTTGCTTTCCACTTTTCCTGTTCTATTGTTTCCTGACTAGATTTAAGGACTTGGGATTAAAAAGAACATGGTCACTGCAACAAAACAGTACTTTGGAATGAGTGTTGCTCATGAATGATTCCCTCAAGGTCAGCAAGTTTGAGGACTGTAGACATCAGTTAGCCTATTTTTATGTTCTCTGCTGTACCGGTTTTCTAATAGCCCAAACAGCTTTGAATGTGAATGGAGGTGCAGTCACTTTGCTGACTTAATGACATGCTGCTAATTATGTTTAACAGTGAATGAGTCGAATTCACATACATATTTTCGATGTAGACAAAGATGTTAAAATTACACTTATACCATAGAAAATCTGGCCAACGATTTTCTTCCATGAAGTTCTTCATGGTATCACACCATAGACATCTTACCCTTCCTGAGATTCCTCTTCTGCTTATAAGCACAGAATAATCAGTGAATTCCATTCTGCCTCCACACAGGAGCACAACAACTGAGAACAAAGTTTCAATGCTGCCTCCACACAAATGCATGAACTAATATATACTGGGTCAATCAGATGGGCCTTCACACTAATTCAGTTAATCCTGCTCTTAACATGAAAAGAAGAGGACACTTACAAAAATATTTATCGAATAACTATTTTTTACATTACAAATATTGGATGATGACACCTCATTGGAATTAGCTTAATGCATGTGTTCCAAAGAAGGGATTATAAGCTATGTTTTGTTGGCAAAAGTTAAAAAAAATCATCATGTATGTGTATGACTTTTGTGACTAGTGCTAGTTGGATCTGGGCACTACAACAGATAAAGAGTTAACCTTTAAGGGCTTAGAGATTTTTTTTACATTTAAAATATACTTTGACAGTCTACATCCTGTAGCTTTGCAGTTGTTTCTAGGCAAGTCTTGGTTGCCTAAGCAGACTGCCAAGACTTGCTCATAAACAACTGCCAAGGTGCTTGGAATGTAACTGGGAAGTTTACCCAAAGACTACGTGTTGGGGCCCCTGTTTCGTTACAGTAAAAAATGATCAAGTCAGAATTGGGTAGGCCTTCAATAGGCCCCTGTGAATATTTGAATATGACTAAATCAAATACTGAATGGAATACTGCATACTATTTATGAATTGAATTGAATATCGAAAGTAATACAAACAATCATTATCGGTAGTTGACTTCAACTTTTTCTGACTAAAAAAAACAACATTTAAATCCAGTACATACAATTAAGACAAGAGGCCCCAATGGGCCTGATGGCGCTCACCTGACATGGTAGCCTAAATATCAACCCAGAGAATTGATTTCAACAAGTTGCATCTGCTCCTCCTAAGAAAAGCTTATACCAAATATCCAAAGATTCTGACCGGTGGATCTAAAAAAAAAAAAGATTTTTAAAGAATATTCCTCATATTGAACTAAGTTATAATTCAGGCTCCCACAGGGAACCCATATATGAAACCAGGGATTTGGCTTTAACAAACTAGAATCTCACCCCTCTAAGGATGCTGCACATCAAATATCAAAACATTCTGACTGCTGGATCTGAAGAAGAAGATTTTTAAAGAAAATTCCTCATTTTGAACTAAGTTACAATTCAAGCTCCCACAGTGGGTCCAAATATGGACCTAGGGACATGGCTTGAACAAACTTGAATCTCACCCCCCTAAGGATGCTGCATACCAAATATCCAAACATTCCGTCTGCTGGATCTGAAGAAGATTTTTAAAGAAAATTCCTCATTTTGAACTAAGTTATAATTTGGGCTACCACAGTGAGCCCAAATATGAACCCAGGGACTTGGCTTGAACAAACTTGAATCTCACCCCCCTAAGCATGGTGATTACCCAATATCAAAAGATTCTGCCTGCTGGATCTTGAGAAGAAGATTTTCAAAGACATTTGCCTGAAATGCACGAAGTTCCAATTCGAGCTTCTATAGTGAGCCCAAATATGAATCTAGGGAGCCGATTTGAACAAACTTGAATCAGATCCACCCCACAATGTTGCATACCAAATATCAAAAGATTCTGCCTGCAGGATCTGGAGAAGAAGGTTTTTAAAGAAATTTGCCTGTAATGCACTAAGTTCGAATTCGGGCTTCTATAGTGAGCCCAAATATGAATCCAGGGGGCCGATTTGAACAAACTTGAATCAGATCTACCCCACAATGTTGCATACCAAATATCAAAAGATTCTGCCTGCTGGATCTGGAGAAGAAGATTTTTGAAGAAATTTACCTGAAATGCACTAAGTTCGAATTCGGGCTTCTATAGTGAGCCCAAATATGAATCTAGGGAGCCGATTTGAACAAACTTGAATCAGATCCACCCTACAATGTTGCATACCAAATATAAAAAAATTCTGCCTGCTGGATCTGGAGAAGAAGATTTTTTAATCTTTTTTCCATTGCCTACAGTGTTAAAAAGTGCTGACTCAGTACTTTTTCAAAGTCCTGAAAAAAGTACCTTGTGATCAAACCGATAGGGATTTTTTTTAACCACCACTCTATTCTACTGGATAAAAGTAAGTTTTATACAAAATAAGAATTCTCTGTGCAGTGTAGTTTTGGTGATATGGGAGTTTTAAGGTTTTTCCAATTTTTAGCTCCAGAGGTTCCCACGGGGCAATGAGAAAAAGTTTTTTTACATCAATCAACTACTTATGCCCCATTATCATCTCATATCAAATTTGGTTCAAACCGACCTCACGGTTCTGAAAATAGAAATTTTAGGCGTGGCCAAAATTTTTGCCCCTCCCATAACGAAGGCAAATAATGCCCGACAAACTTCTCTTGAACAAACTTGATTCTAAACCTCAAAAGGACTCTGTATACCACATATCAAGTCTCTGCTACTGGTGGTTCATTAGAAGAAGATTTTCAAAAAATTTGGCCATTTTTTCCCCACATCTCTGCTCAATATGAGCTGAAACCTAATTTGGATAAAAATCAAAATGCCCTTATATAACCCCTACTCACATGAAATTTCATTAATATGGCCAGTGGTTTGGGAGAAAAAGGCCCAAACAACACCTTCACGACGGACGACAGACGACGGACGACAGACAACGGACGAAAAGTGATCAGAAAAGCTCACCCTGACTTTCAGTCAGGTGAGCTAGTAACTCATCACAAACGACATAT
This sequence comes from Pictodentalium vernedei, assembly GCA_031216915.1. Lineage (NCBI taxonomy): Eukaryota > Metazoa > Mollusca > Scaphopoda > Dentaliida > Dentaliidae > Pictodentalium > Pictodentalium vernedei. Next base: position 158,518,845 of record CM062292.1, read on the forward strand.
CATCAAGTTGTCTTTTCTGCGTAGACAGACCAGAATTTGATAATGCAAATTACCCAGTGGGCAGATTCACACAAACATTCTGCTGTTGGTGCCATAATATTTACTACACAAATAACCAAATTCATTTAAAATTTGGAACTTCCCAATCACAAAGGGTGTGCCAATTCCATGGAATTTTGAGGAGTTTCCAATTATGTCACAGAATAACTGCTTTATTTATAGAAACAGTCACCATGGAATCGGAAATAGGCCATTTTTGATAATCAACATTGCATTTCACTATGACTCAATGATTCAATCGACTGCTGAAAATCTGAGTCTGTCGAGACTTCCAGTATTATTATTTCTATAAGTTGGTTATCGTAACATTACAGGCCATATGATATACATGTTTTGATGTTAGAATTTGTGATCTGCTTTAAAGAGTTTGTAGATTATTTAAACATCGATTTGTCTCATTCATGTTGATATCAGTTGCATTTTGATGACAAAAACGTTGAAGAAAATATTGAAGATATTTGATAGATATTTGGCACCGACTGTCATATTGGATTTGGATCGAATATTGCAACTGAACCCAGACATGTTAACTCTCCCGGACTGCCCAGGAAAATCCTGAAATTTCAGTGTAGTTCCCAGTCTCCCAGACGGGAATCAGTTTTGGACCAAAAATCCTGGAAAACAACAGTCAAATATTTCTTTCCCGTTGTAACTTATGAAGTTATGCAAAACATTCGGAGTCAAATCACATGCATTTCAAACTCTGGTAAAAACTCACGGAGCAGTAAAATATGGATTTTAAGTTAAATTTATTTAAGAAAAGGGTATTTTATGAAATATATTTCAACTGTGTTCATGTTTATTTCTGTTTTTTTCTTCGTAATTGGAGATTTGTGATCAATGTGCGAGTGTCGAAGTGAAAATAGGTGACTTATTTTCAAAAAATTGAAAACTCCACCTTCATTTAAATGCAGTTTTTTGGTAAATAAAATATATGAAAAGGAATTAAATAATATATATTTATTTATTTATTTATTCATAGAATAGCTTTAATTCTCATCCCTTTTCCAAATCAAAATGTAAACAACACCTTGACCTCAACTATTTAACACAGTTTAAAAATAGGCTAAAGTCGCTTAGGATGCCGAAATATTATGGCTGCATATTTCTACACAATGGACTTATTTTTTTCTAACACTATGTTTATTCCATTGTGCTGACTACAGAACTGTTAACTGTTGGCTGTCTGTACCCAGAAAATTTCGAATGGAATTAAAAAAAAAATATATATATTTCAATGATGAAAAGAAAAGTTTTGTGCAGGACACAAACATGAAGGATTTTGAAAAAGATACTGTCCAAGTACTAATCTTCTTGAAGTAACTGAATATTAGGACATCTTTTCCTGTTAACATTTCCAGACTTGGGAAATTATTAGCTTAGTAAACTTTGATAAAAGCAAACCACAGGTGTTGGTGCTCTGTGGGTGGGGGTCATGAAGAAGAGGATGGTGTGGGGGGTTGCTCAAATCAACAATTATTTTATGATTTTTTAACAAAGCATAAATGCATCAGCACAACTGACAACTAGATCTGGATATAACCTGGTGTTAATGGTGGTCCATGAGCTGAAAATTCGCAAGTTTTTTCTTTTGTTTTGTCCCCGAGTGAACTTTTCCCTGAAATCCATCCCATTTCCCTGAAAATCACCCTCAGGTTCCCTGAAAAATTATTCTGGAGGTTAACATGTCTGACTGAACCATTTATCATTTCGAATACTAAATATTCATGGAGACCTAGCCTTCAAGGGGTTAAAGTACACATACCTGTCTCCACCACTTCGGAAATAACCTTTGACCTGGATTATGTCACCTTTGCTTAATCCTGATGGAACTTCTTTGATAACATCATCATCCTGCAGAGATACACAATGAACACAATCACCAAAGAAACTGGAGACAGACCATCACATTCATTTGCATCAATACGGCCAGCTGTTGGACCAGCAATAAACATACTTTATTTCTGTCCATTACTTTAGGTGTTTTTTAAGTAACAACAAGAGAATTTAAGAAAACCCCAAGTATGAAAGTCCATAAAACTTAAATATACACAAATGATGCACCAAATTGAAGGTCATGGTGTATAGACCATGAAAAGACACAAGCCTTTAACTCATGTAGTCGATATTTGATGATAGGACTGAATGGTTCCTGAAAGTTTACATCCACATTTGTACCAGAACTGATAATAAAATAATATTTCTTGAGAACAGCTCATGGCCAAATTTGTTTCAGATATCCAAGAACAAAGCTAGGAATTCAAAACACTTCAGGAGAAGGCGTTTGGGTTAACCCATTACCTAACAAATCACCTGCATCTGCCTGCATAATTAACAAATTTAGCAGTTTAAACTAGAGGCTCTACAGAGCCTGTAATTGCTCACCTGGAAATACATATAAAAAATGTGATTTCCCATAGGCTTTCCATGGTAACTATGAGCTACAATTGTGGCCATGTTTTGCAAGATTACATCAACATTACATGAGGATCATTGGGAGAAGGTGTCCCAGTCTTCAATCACGTGAAGTTTCAAAACATCTGAATCCATCAAACAGAATCATAGAATGTCTCTGGTGGCCATATTTTCCAGCCAACGGAAACAAAAAGAGGATCGTTTGTAAAGGGCCTCCTATAGGCCATTCTTGCCAAGTTTTTGGTTCATCTCAGCTCAATAGTTCCAGAGAGAAGACGAAAATGTAATTTCCTATAGTTGTTTTCTATAGTAACTATAAACCACAATTGTGGCCATGTTTGCAATACGATCAACATTAAAATGAGGAACGTTGGTGAAGGTTGTCCCAGTTATCAACCATGCAAAGTTTCAAAACATTTGGCCCTGTGGTTTCAGAGAAGAAGAGTTTTCAAAATTCACCAATCAGAATCAAAGAATGCTTCTGGGGGCCACGTTTTTTCACCCAACAGGAATTATTATTATTATTTATTGGTGTTTAAGGTCACATATTTCTGCACAATAGCTAATCATGACCTCGACAGTTTTACGGGTGGAGGAAGCCGGAGTACCCGGAGAGAACCACCGAGCAACGGCGAGCAACTGTCAGCTCCCCAACATACTAACTCCACACAAGCACGGTTAGCATTGGTTGAAGACAGTGCACCATCAACGTGCAGTGCGCCCTAGTACACAACGTCACCGTGCACCCACGTGGGCAATGGGGGGTGAAGTGTCTTGCCCAAGGTCACAACACGGTTGCCGCAGAGAGATTCATTAAGTTTGGGTACTGCAACATCCAGGGTCTGCACAAGAAAGTAAGCGAAATATCAACAATGATGGACGAAGGAGACTTTGATATAATGGGTCTAAGTGAGACGTGGATACGACGGGATGAGCGGGTTGATCAGATGAAGGGTTGCGTGTGGATAGGAGCTGGGCGAACTGAGGGTCAGAAACGGGGTGGGGGTGTTGGCATCTACGCTAAAGAGGAATTACAGCCCTCATTGATTACAGATCTCACAGAAGCAAGGACTCAGATTCCAGTATCCAACGAAATAGTCTGGGCAAAAATCAAGTTAGGAAGCAGGAGTGTTGCCGTTGGTGTTGTATACTTAGCAGTGGAGGGAAGTAAGCCCGAGTGGAATGATTCAATATATACAACTCTTAGATCGAATATCACAGAGCTTGGGAGCAGAGGGTTCAGTATTGTCCTAATGGGGGACTTCAATGGGCACATCGGGGATAAGGAGGAGGGCATACAGGGAGGTGATGGGAAAATTAACACGAATGGGAGGAAGATGTTGGACCTATCAAAAGAGCTTGGTTTAAAGATCCTGAACAGGGATGCGAAATGTAAGGGTAAATGGACCTGGGAGAGGAACGATAAGAAAACAATAATTGATTATATACTCACTGACATTAGCATATGGAGGGAGGTTATAGATGTAGAAATAGATGACGAGGGAAAAAATGACTTGGGTAGTGATCACAACCTGATAACAGTTAAGATTATGGGCAAAAAGACGAATAGAGACAGAAATACCTTCAAGGAAGTTTGGGGACTAAAACAAGGAGTCGACTGGAAGCAGTTTCGGGAAAAACTAAAACCAAATCTTGAATGTATACCTAGGGATGCAAATGTCCAGAGTATTTCAGATGACATAGTAAATAGCCTAACAGAGGCAGGGAAGGAGTGTATAGGAAGGGTGAGGGTCCCAACGAGAGAGCTTGGATACAGGGTTAACGAGGGACTGAAAAAGGCTATAAAAGAAAGGAAGGTAAAATGCGCTGCTTACAGAAGAAGTAGGAAGCTTAAAGGGGTGGATAACAATGACACGAGACTAATGAAAGGAGAATATGAACTGGCACGGAAAAAGGTGAATGAGATAAAGGATAATAATAGGAAGGAGCGCAATTGCAGTCTTGCCAGAACAATAAAGAAAACGGGGGGTTCGAGCTCAAACGTATTTTGGAACTGGGTAAATAAACGGGGGAAAAGTAGTGTGCAGAGTATCAAAGTGGATGGGGAAAGTACAGAAGATAAAGGCCGTATCGCTTCAGAGTTAGTCAAGCACTGGGAAAAGATAAACGATAGGCGATGGGGCAGTGGGTCCCCACCAAAAAGAAATACACTGGTGGAGGAGAACCTATCCAATCGTGTATGTAGCGAAATAACGGCAGAAGAAGTGCGGAACGTGGTCTCGAAATTAAAAAATGGTAAAGCGGGAGGGACTGATGAAATTCCGAACGAATTCCTCAAAAATGGAGGGGAGGCACTTATTGAAGTCCTGACAAACCTTTTCAACCTGGCTCTGCGAAAGCAAGAGGTCCCCAGAGAGTGGAGGGAAAGTAAGGTGTCGTTCATACACAAAAAGGGGGATAAGGAAGTTCTAGATAACTATAGGGGGATATCAGTTAGTAGTAACATCGGAAAAGTATTCTGTAAGGTCATATACGGTAGACTAGAGGAAGTTATAGAAGAGAAAGGTTTTTTAGGAGAAATTCAAAATGGTTTCAGGAAAGGACGAAGAGTCACTGATCACCTATTTACACTCACCCAACTGATAGAATCAACAAAGGCTGAAAAGAAAAAGATGTTTCTGGCATTTCTAGATGTGAAAAAAGCGTACGACCGAGTGTGGAGGGAAGGTATGTGGCGAAAGCTCGAGGGCATCGGACTGGGGGGTGACTTTGTGGGAATCATGAAAGCACTGTATACAGATGTGCAAAGCCAACTCAGTCTAGGGAGTATCACTACAAAACGAGTCCCTATGGATATAGGCCTCAAGCAGGGGTGTATCTTTTCACCGATTTTGTTTGCATTGTATGTTAAAGATTTAGGGGACGAACTATTTCAGAGTGCGGAGGGGGTAAATGTTGGAGACATAAAGATACCAGGCTTATTCTTTGCGGACGACATGGTGTTAATGTCTAGAACTGAACAGGGGCTAGAGAAACTGCTGGAAATTGTTGGTAGATATGGGAACACTTGGCGGCTCGAACTAAATGAAAATAAAAGCAAGGTAATACCCGTTGGACGCAAGGTAGATATGACGAAGAGATGGAGAGTGGGGGAGTTCTCAATCCCCGAAGGGGAAAGCAAACAAATCACTGTAGGAGAAACGGGAGAGTATGAGTATCTAGGGGTAAGCATAAATATAACGGGAAGAGGGGTGTACAGAAATTACTCAGCCAAACTGATTCTGAAGGGGAAAAGAATTCTGAACCAACTAAAACTTTTAGGGAAAAATAGTTTCAATAAGGTCTTTGTGGGGAAAACACTGTGGGAGAGGGTGGGTTTACCAAGTATAACGTATGGCACGGACGTGATTCCATTAAACCAAACCGTTATTAAGAAGTTGGAAAGTACTCAGAATGATGCCGGCAGATGGATAACAGGGTCGAGTAATGCTGCAGCTTTGGAAGCAGTAAGGGGGGAGCTTGGGTGGATGAAAATCAAGGACAGGGTAGATTTGGGAAAACTGTGTTACTTTAACTACTTGAGAAACCTGCCTGACAACCGGTGGTGTAAATTGATGCTCGATACCATTTGGAATTCTAATATAGAAACGGGGTGGTCAAAACATGTGAGGGAACTAATGGACAATTACTCTATAGAGGTCACAAACATAGAAGTAGGAATGAAAGAAGGCAAAAGGTTTGTCAAAGAGAGAGTCATGGAAGACTGCAATCGAAACTGGCGAGCAGGGGTTAGCGTGAAAAGATCACTGCAGGGGTTACAATATAAAGAAAAGCCAGCTTTTGAGAAGTACCTAGATGGCACCTTTGGAGGGTCACTGCTGTTCAAACTGAGATCAAGATCACTGGAGCTTCGGGGAAAAATTGGGAGAGATGGGGAAAAGGGATGCCAAATGTGCCACTTTGGAGTAGTGGAGACCCTGGAACATTTTCTCTTGGAATGCCCACAGTATATACCTCATAGAATAAAATTTACTGGAAGAATAATGCAGAAGTGGGGTGAAGAAACAAAGGATAGATGGCTGAAGGGGGACACGAGGGAGAGGGTAGGAATGCTTATTGAAGAAATTGAAAAAGAGGAAGTGAGGGACACTATTAAGCAGTTTATATCTGAATGCTGGGAGGAGAGGAGGGGAAGAGGGAGTGGGGTGCAGGGGGAATGATGGCCTTCTCTTATGAGGACCGCGACGAATCAGCGGCTGGCCAAAGAGTTATTACTATTATTATTACAATGAACACAATCACCAAAGAAACTGGAGACAGACCATCACATTCATTTGCATCAATACGGCCAGCTGTTGGACCAGCAATAAACATACTTTATTTCTGTCCATTACTTTAGGTGTTTTTTAAGTAACAACAAGAGAATTTAAGAAAACCCCAAGTATGAAAGTCCATAAAACTTAAATATACACAAATGATGCACCAAATTGAAGGTCATGGTGTATAGACCATGAAAAGACACAAGCCTTTAACTCATATAGTCGATATTTGATGATAGGACTGAATGGTTCCTGAAAGTTTACATCCACATTTGTACCAGAACTGATAATAAAATAATATTTCTTGAGAACAGCTCATGGCCAAATTTGTTTCAGATATCCAAGAACAAAGCTAGGAATTCAAAACACTTCAGGAGAAGGCGTTTGGGTTAACCCATTACCTAACAAATCACCTGCATCTGCCTGCATAATTAACAAATTTAGCAGTTTAAACTAGAGGCTCTACAGAGCCTGTAATTGCTCACCTGGAAATACATATAAAAAATGTGATTTCCCATAGGCTTTCCATGGTAACTATGAGCTACAATTGTGGCCATGTTTTGCAAGATTACATCAACATTACATGAGGATCATTGGGAGAAGGTGTCCCAGTCTTCAATCACGTGAAGTTTCAAAACATCTGAATCCATCAAACAGAATCATAGAATGTCTCTGGTGGCCATATTTTCCAGCCAACGGAAACAAAAAGAGGATCGTTTGTAAAGGGCCTCCTATAGGCCATTCTTGCCAAGTTTTTGGTTCATCTCAGCTCAATAGTTCCAGAGAGAAGACGAAAATGTAATTTCCTATAGTTGTTTTCTATAGTAACTATAAACCACAATTGTGGCCATGTTTGCAATACGATCAACATTAAAATGAGGAACGTTGGTGAAGGTTGTCCCAGTTATCAACCATGCAAAGTTTCAAAACATTTGGCCCTGTGGTTTCAGAGAAGAAGAGTTTTCAAAATTCACCAATCAGAATCAAAGAATGCTTCTGGGGGCCACGTTTTTTCACCCAACAGGAATTATTATTATTATTTATTGGTGTTTAAGGTCACATATTTCTGCACAATAGCTAATCATGACCTCGACAGTTTTACGGGTGGAGGAAGCCGGAGTACCCGGAGAGAACCACTGAGCAACGGCGAGCAACTGTCAGCTCCCCAACATACTAACTCCACACAAGCACGGTTAGCATTGGTTGAAGACAGTGCACCATCAACGTGCAGTGCGCCCTAGTACACAACGTCACCGTGCACCCACGTGGGCAATGGGGGGTGAAGTGTCTTGCCCAAGGTCACAACACGGTTGCCGCAGGTGGGATTCGAACCGAGGACCTCTCGGCTTACAGCCTGCACCTCTACCTACTGAGCCACTGCGCCCCCACCCAACAGGAATAAAATGAGTAACAGTTGTAGAGAACCTCTCATAGACAATGCCTGCCAAGTCTGGTTCACATTGGCTCAGTACTTTCAGTGAAGATGATGAAAATGTGATTTCCTATAGGGTTTCTATAGTAACTATAAGCCACAATTGCAGCCATAATTGCAACCCGATGAAGATTAAAATGAGGATCATTGGTAGAGGGGGGTTAGTCATCAGTCACACTAAGTTTTCAAACCATTTGGCCTTGTAGTTTCAAAGAAGATTTTCTTGAAAATGCACACATTTATGAATTCTGCTTTCAACAAAAAAATCAGTAAAAGAAGGTTAGGTTAAATATTTTTTAAAAATTACAACTTTTTTCAGACAGTATTCTCTTTTCAAAATAGCTTTGGGTAGGTAAAAGGGTTACAGGAAACACATTACTCCAATTTTTGTCAAATCTTAAAAAGATATACAATAATTACTGTCATCTAAGCTGACATGATTGCAAGAATGTTAGCAAAATCTTCTGTTTTCTCCAAACACCTGTCAACAACCAAGATTATCTGATAAGTAACATGAGTACTGAGCATGATTGCTGTAGTACTGAGTAACATTGCAAGAATGTTAGCAAAATCTTCTGTTTTCTCCAAACACCTGTCAACAACCAAGATTATCTGATAAGTAACATGAGTACTGAGCATGATTGCTGTACAAAACACCCTCGGACACAACACCCTCGGACAAAACACCCCAAGACAAAACACACCAGGACAAAACACCCTCGGGACGAAACACCCTAGGACAAAACACCCTTTGAGAAAAGTACTTCCGGACAAAACACCCTCAGTGGTGTGTTTTACTTTTTTATTTTTTATTTTCAAGTTTATCATTTCAAAATTGTATTGCCCACATTTTCCAACAACAATAGCTTGTGGTGTGCTTGCATGTGTGAATAAAAATTCACTTTGATATATCTCTGTTGACACTACTACAGACTGTAACAAAGGAGATTTCTTGTTTATGAAAAACAAATAAATTCTTTGATGATCACCACTATGGGTGATTGATCTTGACTTTGTTTTTTCTACTGTTTCTTCTACAAGCCGTTTTCTTAGTTATTGAAACAAACAAGTTCTTTGGTGATCACTTGTTAATGTCCTCAGAGTAGAGTTGTTTTTACAAGATATACAATACTTTATATATATATATGAGACACATGACTAGGGAGACAGTATCAAATGTGTTCCAATCATGGAGTTTATCACTAACAATAAAGGTGGTAAAAAGTTGGTTTATGATGGTTATATGTATACCAAAAATGCAGGTTCTAAGACATCGATTCGTTTTATGAAAAATCCAGGGTGGCTAAAAATCGCTCTCCTAGAACCCATCCAGGCGAGCAAATCGCTCTCCTCAACACTGTCACAGTAAACATGTGATTAATTTAAAACATAGGTTTTAACGGTGTACTTGAAGGGATGCAATCAACTGCCCAAAAGCAACGGTAGTGTAGTTTAACCCCTGCACTCTGATGACGAAACACCCTGATTTGTCATCCACAGTTATCGCCCCCTGTGTTGTCAGAAATTCAGCAATTTAGATTTTGGTTGACAGAGCTCCAATTGAGCTCTGTCAACCAAAATCTAAATTGCTGAATTTCTGACAACGCTGGGGGACAGATAACCATGGATGAGGGAAGATGTGGTTGGGCTTAGAGTGGGGAGGTGTCGAGTATTTTCGACATCAGAGAGCAGAAGGTTAAATATCACTTGCCTGGAAACTCATTGACAAATAGCTGATATCATTGCCTGATACTGAGAATAAAAAGTAAATAAATTTTAGTCCATTTCCTTCTGTGAACTGGAACTATGTTTGGGTATGTACTCTGTACATACCCAAACACAGTTCCAGTTCATGAATGAAAATAGATTTTTTATGCATCGATAGATCTGCATGCTGACTCCTTGACAACAAAAATTACATGTGAGCATCACATCAACGATGTAAATTGCTCTCCTCAAAATTCCAGCCCACGGAGGGTGTTTTCCTCAACAGCCCAAAGTTGGAGGGTGTTTTGTCTGAGGGTGTTTTGTCAGAGGGTGTTTTGTCCTGAGGGTGTTTTGTCCATAGTGCACATTCATCAAGGGTGTTTTGTCCAGTGTGCATTTTTCGAGGGTGTTTTGTCAGAGGGTGTTTTGTCCTTAGGGTGTTTTGTCCGGACACCCTGAGCATATATCAGCATCCATGTACAGTTCTAATAGTTTACAGTTAAGTCAAAATAAGTCGTAGGATAATCCTATAAAGTGTGTATCTTTTTCTCTTCCTACACTGATAAGACCAGAAGCTGACATCATTTTCTGGAAAGTTCTCACTGATAGCTTTCCAGAAAATGTCAGATTCTGATCTTGTCAGGGCAGGAGCAGCAGTTTACTTAGTTTATTGCAGTTATGCTACAGCTTATTTGGACTTGTACTGTATACACAATATTTTGGGGTTTTTTTCCCCCCAGTTCTCAGTGGAGAAAACTGGAACCAACCCTTGCCAGATTCTCAAAAAACAAGTATTTTTGCTGACAGTACCAATTTTCATGCAGACAGGAGAGGCATTGGGTTAAGCATTAGAATATAGCCTCTGGTGGCCACATATTTCCATCCTCTCATAGACCATTCCTGTGAAGCTTGGTTCATGTCAGCTCAGTAGTTTCAGAGAAGAAGATGAAAATGTGATTTCCCATAGGGTTTCTATAGTAACTATAAGCCGCAATTGTGGCCATATTTACAACCCGATCAACATTAAATGAGGATCGTTGGTAGAGAGGGTCCCAGTCATCACTTATGTGAAGTATCAAAACATTTGGCCTGTCAGTTTCAGAGAAGAAGATTTTTGAAAATCCACCTATCAGAATCAAAGAATGCCTCTGGCAGCCATGTTTTTCAACCCACGGGAACAAAATGAGGATCGTTTGTAGAGGACCTCCTATAGACCATCCCTGCAGGTTTGGTTCACGTCGACTCAGTAGTTCCGGAGAAGAAGATGAAAATGTGATTTCACATAGGGTTTCTATAGTAACTATAAGCCGCAATTGTGGCCATGTTTCCAGCCCAATCAACATTAAATGAGGACTGTCGGGAAAGGGGGTCCCAGTCATCATTTATGTGAAGTATCAAAACATTTCGCCTGTCAGTTTCAGAGGAGAAGATTTTTGAAAATCTACCAATCAGAATCAAAGAATGCCTCTGACGACCATGTTTTTCAACCCACGGCAACAAAATGAGGATTGTTTGTAGAGGACCTCCCATAGACTATCCCTGCCAGGTTTGTTTTCACGTCGACTTGGTTTTTCCAGAGAAGAAGAGGAAAATGTGATTTCCCATAGGGTTTCTATAGTAAATATAAGCCGCAATTGTGGTCATGTTTACAACCCGATCAACATTAAATAAGGACCGTTGGTAGAGGGGGTCCCAGTCATCATTTATATGAAGTTTCGAAACACTTGGAGTGGCAGTTTCAGAGAAGATTTTTGAAAATCCACCAACCAGAATCAAAGAATGCCTCTGGAAGCCATGTTTTTCATCCGACGGGAACAAAAAGAGGATCGTTTGTAGAGGACCTCCCATAGACTATTCCTGCCAAGTTTGGTTCACACTGGCTCAGCGGTTACAGAGAAGAAGATGAAAATGTGAAAAGTTTACGGACGCCGGACGACAGATGACGGACGACGACCGACGGACGACGACAGATGCCAAGTGATGAGAAAAGCTCACATGGCCTTTTAGGCCAGGTGAGCTAAAAACAAAATTTTGAAAAAAATTCCTCAAAAAGATATCATGTGACCCCTCATTGGAACAAGCTCATTCCAATGAAGGGTCACTTGACATGCTTTTGTGGAAATTTTGGAAAAAATTAGAAAAAAAAAGCAATTAAAATACTAAATTTTGATATCCTGTGCATGATGTATAGGGTTAAACCACGATAAATATGTTAAACCGTGATAAATATGTTACAGTGCTAGAAGCCATCATTGGAGCTCTATTGAAGTTTGATTTACAGTGGAATGCTGTTAACTGAAGAGCCACTTTGCCAATGAAAATATTTGTCTGACAGGGGTATTCAATTAACTGATGGGTGCTGAATTATTTTTGGTCATCAAAATTTCATAACTTATTTTTGACTTTTTACAATTTATGGAAGAGTACAAGAGGAACTCCCCCTAAATTGTGACTAGGCAAAACCAAGCAGACTTAATAATTTCACTTCAAAGAGAATATGAAGCAATCCACAGAATATGAAGCCTTGAAGTTATGGCACCTGCACTTAAGAATAAAGACCAAATATGGGCTTTCACACTACTTTGGTCACTTTGTTGTATCCTAGAGAAAAACTGAGCATTTATTCTATTATATCCTGTTTGACAGGGCCCATGGAACTCTCTGTCAAAAAAGATATAATAGATGAAATGCCTATATTGGATGTAGTGAGACCAAATAGGTCTTTTAGCAAGGTGAATTTGATGAACATTAATCTGTTCCAAAGTTTTAATTAAACCAATACATGTATTACTGTATGGATGCGAGATATGTTTTCCCAACCTTAATCAACCTTAACCCCAACTTGCAAAAATGTTCCATCTACAATTCTGTAAATCTGTTCTCACAGTGAATAGAAAGGCATCAAATTATGTGGTGCAGGCCAAATTTGGTCTCTTCCCATTACTTATTTTCTGCTACCATGTCAATGTTGAAATATGTAATGAAACTGCAGACTAGTTCAGTCAACACCATACTCAGTAATGCTTATACTTAATCAAGCATGTATACAGGTACTGAATCATTGCATAAGCAGTTGAGAGAATGCAGGGATCAGTTCCATGAAGAAACTGAGAACCTGACTTCCAGCAGTGACATACAAGACAGATTCAGGGAAGAGCATATTACCCAGTTTTTCAATTATATACATAATAGCAGAAGCAAGCCACATACCTATATATAGGATATTTAAGATTGATTACATACTCAAGCCATATTTAATACATCCTAACTCTATAAGGAGTAGACATCTATTTGGTTATGGGTAAGTGATCATCCATTAGCTACAGAGAAGGGTAGGCATTGCAACCTTCAGTTGCTGTAGAAAACCGAACTTGTTCATATTTATTTCTTTATTGGTGTATATGGTCACATATTTTTACACAATGGGTAATCATGACTGCAGCATGGAGATAAAGTCAAGTTTAGTCAATCGATTATACCCATGTTGCCCATTTTAGAGGACTTCCATCCCAAGCATTGGTGGCTGGGTCCTATTTTACCAGGAAAAAAGAGCTTGATCACCACAGTAAACACGCACTGCTTCACTTCTTGGGGTTCACATGGGGAACTTGTTCATTCTGTGACCATAAAGTAATTGAAGATGAACTACACAAGTTATGAAAATGAGTTGCCTAGCTATAGATATAAAACAGACCATGGATAATTATAGGTGTATATGTAGACACAGATTTTCCAGTATGACACACGGTTTTATGGGTGATAATTTTAATGTTCCGAAGATTTGGGAGGGGGGAGCACATTTCAATCCCACTCTCACAAGCAGGGTCCAGAATCTTCTTGGGGAAACATTTTGGAAAACAGAGGACCACTGTGGCCTTCCAGAGCAAGGTCCTGCAAAGCTTTGATATTTGATTCAATTTGAAAATATTCTGATGATTTGATCTGATTAGACTCTACTCATGCTAAATCAGGATTTTCAAATAGTTGACATGTTCTCAAATCCAGCCACATGAACTCTTTCTCTATCATCAGGTCTCCTGTACAGGGGACCTAATGATAGAAGAGTTTGAAGGAGGTTCCGATTCCAAAACTACTTTGAATCCGTCCTAGAAAATTCCACTATTTTTACCTGCCCAAAGAGATGAGTTGCCGTTGAATACAATACTTGAGTGGAGACTGGCAGTATTTATACTTTTTTTCATCGTACATGATTTACCTAATGCAGTTGAGCCCACTTAATTGGATATCTCTTAATTGTATATCCCTGTTAATTGAATATAATTTTCAAACACAAAACCATTTACCATACCTTCAGTACAAATTTGATCTGTTAATTGCATATGGGTTGTAGAGTAAACTCCTGTTAATTGTATATAAATTTTTGTAATATGTAAAAAAAATTACTGTGACACGCACCAAATTCCCATTATTTATCAACCTTTTTGGTCTCACTACATCCAATACAGGTATCAGTTTACCTCCAGAACACAGGAAACTGACCAAATCCCTGTTAGCTGTATACTCCTGTTAATTGAATAAATTTCACTGGCAAAATGGATATTCAATTAAGAGGATTCTACTGTATTTGAATCGATATTCGCAATTTTTTTGAAGATTTGATTTGAAAAAAGGTATTCACAGATTGCTTACCCAGGAGGCTTCTATGCACATTACCACAATGTTTTTCAGCCAAAATATTTTGGCAAGTTTATACATATTCATTCATATTTTGAAAAAGGGAGGGAAGCGGCTCACAGAAGACTTGTGCTGGAGCTATTTCTTTATGCACAGGGTATGGTATTATTCACAATAACATATGAACATCCACTACACTATCTTCATTAGTGAATATAGTTGATAATACTGTTTCCCTTGGTTTCGGTGTTGTGTGGAGAAATTGGATTTTAAAAAAATGGAGGTAAGGGGGGGGGGGGTGGAATGCATCTCCCTTCCTTGGATTCACCCATGAGATGAACAGTGTATCACAAAACTGAGTATAAAATGACTTGAACTTACTATTGGATCTAAAATAGAGACATCAGCCAAATTGATTCCACCTTGAACCGATAGAAAATGAGCATGTTCTGATGGTCCTCGATGGTTAAATTGAGTGAATGGCTTTTCATTAACGTATACCTGAAAAGAGAATGACAAACACACAGAAATGCTATTATGTGTACAAAAGATTTTTCTTTGTATGAGAGGCTAAAAAAACATGAAGTTTTTTTCATTATTTATTTGCCTAACTGCATGTGGCATGTTTGCACCCATCAAACCATATCCAGGCAACATTATTTACAAATAGAATTCAAATTTGATCTTTTACCTCCAAAATATAGCTTATTTCAATTGGGGGCCATAAGCTCATACTTATGAAGGGTAATAACATGGGGGGGGGGGGGGGGGGGGGGAGGAGGGGGCAGGAGTTATAAAAAAAACTTGCATGAAGGTATGCTGAAAATTTGCATTCAGCCATTTTCAGGACCCATCACATCCCTTTTCTGTGAAATCAGAGGAATACAGCCCCAAAAGCTCACAAATAATGATTATTTCTACAGAACACACTATAATCTATATGAATTATAACAGTCTGTTACAGTGCAAAATTGTCTGCAGTATAATTTGACAAAACTAATGTAAATAAATCATGCCTGATGCAGCAGATTTATTGTGTAAATTGTAAACTCTTTCACTGACACGCTAGGGGCCAATGTCACTTTCGCGTAACTGCAAATTTTGTATGTGTCTATGGTGAACTGCAATCTAAGGGAAGCAACTTTTTTATTTTCTGGTGTCTTCTTTTCGTATGTGATACATATGCATTCCACTATTGGCGACAGGCGATTTTGTCCCAAAAAGAGGATGAGGTCAAGACAGGCATCATCAGTCAAGGACAAATCATTCATCCATGCTTGAGTGAGATAATTTCTCAGGAGCATAACTTGTGTTCTGTTTTCCACACGTTGTTTTTTTAAATGTCTTCTCGAAAACAATTGAACCTGGAGGAAACTATTGGCTGTATATTTCATGACTCAGACAGTGATGCTCTCAGCAACAAAGACATGGATGAGGATGAGGAGAATAATAATTATGATGATGATGATGGACCCTCTTCTGTCGCAGTCAGGGGGGGGGCCGGCTAACGTTGATGGAGGGGGAGATTTACAAAGTAGACAGGCAAATGCACTGGAGGTCGATTCTGCATTGGAGTGGGAGACATATCCTGAATGGGATCCTTTTGAAAGTTGTGCTCATCACCCTAGTGTGTTGGTAGACATTGTTGCTCTGGACCCAATTGATTTCCTTATATCCTCATAAAATA
This sequence comes from Pictodentalium vernedei, assembly GCA_031216915.1. Classification (NCBI taxonomy): domain Eukaryota; kingdom Metazoa; phylum Mollusca; class Scaphopoda; order Dentaliida; family Dentaliidae; genus Pictodentalium; species Pictodentalium vernedei. Next base: position 158,535,061 of record CM062292.1, read on the forward strand.
ATTCCTGTTGTTGCCATTGGTACTAGAAAATTACTAGCTCATCAAACAGATTTCCTGATGGTTATGACCCACTGTCCATATCTCCAATGGCAAAAAAGCGACAAAAAATTCCTAAATTCTCGTAAAATCCAAGATGGCCACTGGTGTCATTTGACCAATGTGACATCAGCAAAGCAGCTATGCATAGGCCATATATGTAACTACCTGGGAAGTTTCAACAATGTAGTCCATGTGGTATAAGCGAAACCACACATTCAAACCCATAATGCAAGTTCATATAAGCAAGATTTGTTGAACGGGGGGGCAGGGTCTGTATAAAGTGGGGAAGGGAGTCCGTATGAAATGGCAAATGATATAAATGACAACAAATATCTTCCTAATATATCATTTTATTGTCCATCATTGGTCTAAGTTCATAACTAAGAAAATTCAGTCACATTTCAGATGATACTGACCCATTGCTGATACATTATATGGTAATAATTGGTAAAAATTATCGTAAAATCCAGGATGGCCACCAAGGACATATTCCCATGTGCGTGCATTTGAAGTGAGGGATAATTGTCATTGATATTACTTAAGAATTTTCCAACCAGGTTGTAAATTGTAGTTAGGCATAATTAACTGTATTAGCATAGAGCCTCTTACCTTGAGTGGCTTGAATTTGATGTGATCATATCATCATAGAGTGAATATGTACTCCTAATTTTTTGTGTATCTTTCTCTGTTCACTGGTAATTAGACAAATGTCACCAACAGTTCCACGTTTACATTTACCTATTCATCAAAATTAAATTTCTGGCAGGAATATGTTGCGAGTCATGAAAAGGATGTGGTAAGAAATTATTATATGCATCATTGACCAAGAGCCCCACATTGTCAGATGCTGATCATTGAAAAACAAATTTTAAAATAGTTTTTTATATGACATACATTCATACTTTTCAAGAGTTCAATAAATCAAAACATGTTTTTTTCTGAAACACGATGGTAAAGTACCAAACAGTCAATTTATGTGATGCCAGCAAATGGCTGTGCATAGGCCAAAGCTATATACAACTACCTGGGAAGTTTCAACTCTCTGCTCCAAGTAGTTGGAAAGATACTCAACATTACCCATGTATTCCCTAAATACAGGAATATTACCACAAAATGCGTGACACTTGGGAGTCTGTTTTTAGTGGCAGCTGGCAGTGAAAGAGATAATTATCACCCTCCAAATGACCATCTTAATAAGTTCTTTGTCAATATTGTGAGGCATATAACTGATAATCATTTGGGAGGGAAAGGCACATTAAACAAATTCATTATTATGCTTAAATTGACTGAAAAATACAATATTTGATCATTCAATGCCTGAATTAATGTAGAGTTACCTGTCTCTAAATTTGTGCTTTATAGACAAGCCTAAAAGATACTACAAGAGGCTACACTCAGATGATGTTTTTGTATTTCACAGATGTTTTTATTCGCTGTAGTAAATTAAGGTGAAATGAGTATTCAAGCAAGTTAACCCTGAAGTTACAAGCAATATAGAGAAAGAAATGTTCTGGTGTAATATATATGTCTATATACAAAGTAATTGATTTTCAACTCTTCTGTTTTGCAGGTTATCTTGAGAGAAAATATTCAAACACATTCTAGACTGGAGCAGTCTTCACAGATTTCTCTTTTGTAGGGGTTTAGGCAATGAGTTCGACAAACAACCAGCGGTCGCTTGTGGAACTTAATGGCTCAACATTTCAAAGAACCTTGTCACAATCTGGTGAAACAATATGCCACTCTTGGATAATCTAATTTCCTCAAACTAATGGTGGGTACCTATTATATAATTGAGCAATGAATGTAGTAATAAAAGTGGTTACTCTTTCACTGAGAATCAATTCAAATTTGCTATACTGGGTGGCATTTGTTGTTATTTTTATCACATACAATTTAAAATGGAACTTTTCATGGCAAAGAAATAATTACAAAAATAAACAAGGGTTCACATCGCCGATGAGTGGTTGAGTTTGCAAAGCCTTCTTGCACTCAAGGGACAAAATTAGTGCTGAAATGGTTGGCCCATTTTTGCATCTGGCCAACCATCGGGCATAACCGAATTTCAACCAGATATTCGTTAATTTCAACCATTGGTATTATTGTATAAAATCAGTAAGGAATGGCGAGAAAACAGTTCAAAACACTACCACCTGACTTCTGCAAAAAGTCAACAAACGAAAACCATTGAATGCCAATGGAAATCGTCGATGTGCAAATGATCATTAACACATCATAACTGTGGTCACCCTGCATTGCCCAGTCACAAAACCAGGCATTGCCATTTGAAAGTCACAGGCACGCGACATGCCACACACCTGAAACAAAGTTTACGTGAGCGATTTATTCCCATGTGCATGCATTTGAAGTGAGGGTTGATTGTCATTGATATTACTTAAGAATTTTCCAACCAGGTTGTAAATTGTAGTTAGGCATAATTAACTGTATTAGCATAGAGCCTCTTACCTTGAGTGGCTTGAATTTGATGTGATCATATCATCATAGGGTGAATATGTACACCTAATTTTTTGTGTATCTTTCTCTGTTCACTGCCAAGACAAATGTCACCAACAGTTCCACGTTTACATTTACCTATTCATCAAAATGAAATTTCTGGCAGGAATATGTTGCGAATCATGAAAAGGGTGTGTTAAGAAATTATTATATGCATCATCGACCAAGAGCCCCACATTGTCTGACGCTGATCATTGAAAAACAAATTTTAATATAGTTTTTTATATGACATACGTTCATACTTTTAAAGAGTTCAATAAATCAAAACATGTTTTTTTCTGAAACACGATGGTAAAGTACCAAACAGTCAATTTATTTTGGAAGCACCATTACTCAAAGAGGTATTTTTTCAGATATTTAAAAATCTTCAATTAACAACACCTCATCAAAGAGAAGAATGTCAAATTTGTCTGAAGAAGACTATGTTACATTGCCAGGCACCTGCTCACTGCTACCCACGCATAAAACAACCTACAGTGCACTCGACTTTTGTCAGCTTGTTACAAACATTTATTCATGACTTGACAGCCCAACCGACCGAAATAACTGTTCATTCCAACACCTTAACCCTTTCATGTTACATCAAGTACACATCATTGTAAATTGACAAATGTTTGGTAGCTTTGTCAATGCTTGCATCAGCAAAAGAATTCTAAATTTTCGTGGTCAAATACTATTTACTTTCCCAACACTATCCTGTAAACTATAGGTATAGTGGTTATCCGGTTGCAAACTGGTTATCTGGCTAACCATTTCAGCACTAGACAAAATACACTACGACCCATGCTTTTCTGTAGATTATGAGGCCTAAACATAAAACAAACCAAGAATATGAACTTTTTCTGGCAAACAAATAATTACAATAACAACAAATAAAATAAAAAAATGCCCGCCCACATGCAATTTTACCAAAAATGGTCTGAGAAAACAGAAGATCTACTTTGTAGGGCCTAAATTATTATTTTTTTTTTAACCCTTTACCTAACCTGAAAAGCAGATGACATTTGCAAAAATAATTCTTGAATAACTAATTTTTTTCATTTTTGTCTCAAAAACATAGGTTATGACCCCTCGTTGGAACGAGCTCGACGAGCTCGTTCCAACGAGGGGTCATAACCTATGTTTTTGAGACAAAAAATTTAAAAAATAATGAAAATTAATTGCCGATTTTTTAGAATAGCTCTGGCCGGTTTTGGCCATTATGTTAGGTAAAGGGTCAAACTGGGGTGGAGGGAAGGATTTTATTTTTTATTATTTATTATCAGGAACTGAACAGTGACCAAGAAAAGACTTTCCCTGTATACGTGTATGTATGCATTAACTGGTAGGGTGCTAAATTATTTTTGTTAAAAAAAATTTGTTAATATGTCTTTGCTTTGCCTTGTTACAGTTTATGAGAGGGTATCTATAAGTACTCTCCCATAAATTGTAACATGGAAAATCCCTACAGACAAAATAATTTCATGTCAAAGATAATATGATGGACATCGATAGAATATGAAGTATTTAATTTGCATTACCTGCACTCTGGAATAAAACCCCAATATAGGCCACCAGTACTCAACCAAAGTAACTTTATGTGTTAATGAGGTAAAGGCAATAATGAATAGTACTTAATGATAATACTATTGTCCATACAGTTTACCTACATGTGGAACAAGACACAAGTAAGTGATGATCAACTCCTTCCCAAACTGATTCAACTACTGTCATTCTTGCATGCATGGTTAAAAAAAGGTCTTCGGAGGGGCCTAAATGTGGAGGCAGGTACTGTTATCTTTTTTTTTCTTTTTATGACCAAATGAAAGTATCAATGACACTGTAGCTTAACTTGTGTGTTTGTTTGATAAAAAGGATAATGTTCAATGTTTATGAAAGGATTATGAAATAAGACAAGAATTGTGATAATTGGGAATATGTTCATTTCTGTTCCCTGTATGCTATGTTTATGATAAAAATAATATGAGGTGTACACTGTACTAAAGAGCTGAGAGGTGGGTTAATATGACCTCACAGTTAATGTATGTGGCCCTCACAGTTAACATATATCAACAAAAGTTACCAAGTTACAGTGAAATTATTCCAAAATGAGTCATCCTATCAAGTTACATTAAAATCCCTTCATAAATATGGTCTGTAGACTGTGCTAAAGGTTTTTGGGCTTCGGGCCCCTGTAGCCATCAGTTTCCCAATTGCATCCAAAGGGGACGTTCTCATCTAGACATTATATGAAGTCAACCTACCAAGTTACAATGAAATCCCTTAATAAATATGACCTGTAGACTGTGCTAAAGGTTTTTGGGCTTCGGGCCCCTGAAGCCATCACAGTTGACTAATCATGACCAAAAGGGGATGTCATCATCTAGGCATTATATGGAGTCAAACTTACGGGTTACAATGAAGTCCTTCCATAAATATGACCAATAGACTATGCTAAAGGTTTTGGGGTTTTGAGTTCGGGCAGCCATCAAGGCTGAATGATCGCGACCAAAAGGGGATGTTCTCATCTAGACATTATTTAGAGTCATCCTACCAAGGTACAATGAAATCCCTTTATAAATATCACCTGTAGACTGTACTAAAGATTTTCGGGCTTTGGGCCCCTGTAGCCAACACAGTTGCCTAATGGTGTCCAAAAGGGGCTGTTCTCATCTAGACATTACATGAAGTCAACCTACCAAGTTACAATGAAATCCCTTCATAAATATGATCTGAAGACTGTGCTAAAGGTTTTCGGGCTTTAGGCTTGGGCAGACATCATGGTTGAATGATCGCAACCAAAAGGGGACATTCTCATCTGGAGTGATCCTATGAAGTTACAATGAAATCCCTTCATAAATATGACCTGTAGACTGTGCTCAAGATTTTCGGGCTTCAGGCACCTGTAGCCATTACAGTTGACCAACCACGTCCAAAAGGGGATGTCATCATCTAGGCATTATATGGAGTCAACCTAACAAGTTACAATGAAATCCTTCCATAAATACGACCTACAGACATGCTAAAGGTTTTTGGGCTCGGACAGCCATCAAGGCTGAATGATCGTGACCAAAAGGGGACGTTCTCATCTGGACACTATTTGGAGTCATCCTACCAAGCTACAATGAAATTCCTTCATAATTATGACCTGTAGACTGTTCTAAAGGTTTTCGGGCTTTGGGCCCCTGAAGCCGTCACAGTCACCCAATCATATCCAAAATGGGACATTCTCATCTAGACATTATATGAAGTCAACCTACCAAGTTACAATGAAATCCCTTCATAAATATGACCTGTAGACTGTGCTAAAGGTTTTCGGGCTTCAGGCTCGGGCAGCCATCATGGTTGAATGATCGCAACCAAAGGGGACAATCTCGTCTGGGCATCATCTGGAGTGATCCTGCGAAGTTACAATGAAATCCCTTCATAAATATGACCTGTAGACTGTGCTCAAGGTTTTCGGGCTTCGGGCACCTGTAGCCATCACAGTTTACCAATCACGACCAAAAGGGGATGTCATCATCTAGGCATTATATGGAGTCAACCTAACAGGTTACAATGAAATCCTTCTATAAATATAACCTTTTGCCAATGCTAAAGGTTTTTGGGCTCGGGCACCCATCAAGGCTGAATGATCACGGCCAAAATGGGACGTTCTCATCTAGACATAATTTGGAGTCATTCTACCAAGTTACAATGAAATCCCTTCATAAATATGACCTGTAGACAGTGCTAAAGGTTTTCAGGCTTCGGGCACCTTTAGCCGTCAAAGGTGCCCAATCATGTCCAAAAGGGGATGTTCTCATCTAGACATTACATGAAGTCAACCTACCAAGTTACAAAGAAATCCCTTCATAAATATGACCTGTAGACTGTGCTTAAGGTTTTCGGGCTTTGGGCTCGGGTTGCCATCATGGTTGAATGATCGCAACCAAAGGGGACAATCTCATCTGGGCATCATCTGGAGTGATCCTACAAAGTTACAATGAAATCCCTTTATAAATATGACCTGTAGACTGTGCTCAATGTTTTTGGGCTTCGGGCACTTGTAGCCATCACAGCTAACCAATCACGACCAAAAGGGAATGTCATCATCTAGGCATTATATGGAGTCAACCTAACAGGTTACAATGAAATCCTTCCATAAATATGACCTTTTGCCTATGCTAAAGGTTTTTGGGCTCGGGCACCCATCAAGGCTAAATGATCGTGATCAAAATGGGCCGTTCTCATCTAGACATTATTTGGAGTCATCCTACCAAGTTACAATGAAATCCCTTCATAAATATGACCTGTAGACTGTGCTAAAGGTTTTCAGGCTTCGGGCACCTTTAGCCGTCACAGTTGCCCAATCATGTCCAAAAGGGGACTTTCTCATCTAGACATTGTATGAAGTCAACCCACTAAGCTACAATGAAATTCCTCAATAAATATGACCTGTAGACTGTGCTAAAGGTTTTCAGGTTTTGGGCTCGGGCAGTTGTCACGGTTGGCAGATCATGCCCAAATGGGGAAATTCTCATCTAGACATCATAAGGAGTCATCCTACCAAGTTACAATGAAATCCCTCCACATTAAACATGACCTGCAGACTGTGCTAAAAGTTTTTGGGTTTTGGGCTTGGGCAGCCATCACGGTTGATAGATCATGCCCAAAAGGGGACATTCTCATCTAGGCATTATACAGAGGCATCCTACCAAGTTACAATGAAATCTCTTCATAAATATGACCTGTAGACTGTGCTAATGGTTTTCGAGTTTTGGGCTCAAGCAGCCATACCGGTTGCCCGATCACAACCAAAAGGGGACGTTCTCATTGAGACATGACCCCAAACCTGCATATGAAATTTCGGGACGATCAGACAAGAACTGCGGGGTATAACCCATGCTAAAGGAAAATGTGAACAGACATCACAGACATCACAGACTCACAGACTAACAGACTTCCGCACGCATGATGATGGCAATAGCTTATCTTGACTATGTCAAGTTAAGCTAATGATTTAAAACAACCTAGAGCTGAGTGGGGTTTTTTTTGTTTACTAGTTTGGTTCTGTTTTTTGCTCCAAACTGGAAAACTGGACCGCAAGACCCAGTAAAACAATGGCCAAAGGGTTTCCCTGTGATTATGCATAAACTGATCAAACTACCTTACTGGGAAGGAACTGGACTAGTGGCCCCTATGAACTCTCATCACTTAGTCCATTCAGCAATGGGCGAATACCTTGTGTTCTTATTGTCACATTTTCTCCCTTATTGACTCATCCAGTAGATCAGTTAATAGAGGAGAAAATGTGACAATGAGAACACAACATCGATCAGATAAACTCTATTCATTTGTTACCTTAATTTATGTGGGCTTTTTTCTGTCTCAATAGTCTTATCAACCGATCCCCTAGATTCCCTAAGGATGACCAAAAGGGAGTTGGGCTGAACCCGGATGGAGATATTTAAAGACAGGGCTTTTTGTGGTGAGTGGTGTTGTACAAATTATTGTGGTTGTTTTTTTCTAAGTTAAGGAGCATGAAGTGTTGTTTACTATATGTTCATGTTCTTAGCACATAAAAACTGAAATAGAGGTTTTTCCCAAAGCAGAGGGGAATCTGAAAAATCAAGCCCACCCAGCTCTAAAATAAGTCACTTAGAACTGCAACAATCATGTGTGAGTATGTTTCTTATTCACACATTTTTTACTTCCTGGACAAGTGTGAAATAGATAACAGAGCAAGGCAACAAGGTTGGGTTTCAAAACTCCACCAAGCAGTACAGGTGGTAAGTATAAGTCCTGCAGATTTTTACAAGCATTGTACTTGAAAGACAGCTGAAACATCATCTCTTAACTCATACATAATTAATTATTAATTTAATGATGTTTAAGGTCACTTTCTGCATGTATGGTTATATCAGAACTGCATCATTGTTATAATGTAAAATTTAGACAATCATTTATACCTATGCTGCTCATTGTGGAAGACCTCCACCCCAGGCATTCCTTACTGGATCCTATCTTACCATTGACTCAAAACTTGTTTACCACAGCAAACAATCATTGCTCCACTTCCCAGGGTCCCCATCTATTAGCTTGTACAGGCATGAAAACTAAGTATTGAACCAAGCTATCAGGCCACCAGTCTAATTCTGTAAGAAATTTGATGCTGTTATGGCCTGAAACCAGTCTAGTTCATAAATAGATGTCTAGATTCACTCATCTGCAATATTTCAATTGATTGGAACAGTGAAACGTAGGTTCACTTTTCCAAACAACTGATATATTCTGGACAATTGAATCTGATAAATTTCATAAAGATTCATTTTCTATGAACCAAAGCTAGAAATTTGCTCAATCAAGATTTGATTTGAGTGATATTTTGATGACATTACAACCAGAAATGAAGACTAACCACAGCTGTAGTTTTAAGATTATGCCAGGAAGTTCCACAAATTATGTTAATACCTTAATGTTGTTAAGGGGGATTAAATACTTATTGATTGGAACATCTATAACTGCAGAAGAAAAGAATACCTGTATATCTTCGTAAGGAAAGGTACATCAGATTACATCAATAGTCACTTGTGTGCAAATTTCCACAAAAAGTGGGTGGTGGATGAACAAACAGCCCATAACAGTATCAAAGTTTGATCAGAATTAGACTGGAGGCCCGAGAGATTGGAATTGAACATCACACACCACTAAGGACTGATGGCCTAGCAGGTGTTTCTAGTAAAGTGACTGTCTTATCAGAAACTGCTCAGATTTTATGCTCTCACTGCTCACCATTACTGGACTGTCAGTATCAGAGCACCTGCTGTATTACATCATGAGCAAGAAAAATAGAACCCTACAAAGTTTCAAAATTTGATTCAATTTAACCCTTTATCTAACATGGCAGCCAAAAACGGCCAGGAAATTTAACAAAATAAGCCTACCACAGCCTAAAATATCTTACAAATGTCTTGATAAAACCATACAGACAGAGATATCATTGGAACTGACTCGCGGAGCCAGTTCTAATGATATGCATATTTGTATGGTTTTATTGAATGAAAGTGTTAATGACACTGCAGCATAACTTGACTGTGTGTAGTGTTTGATGAAAAGGAAAATGTTCAATGTTTATGAAAGCATTACGAAATAAGACAAGAATTGTGATAATTGAGAATATGTTAATTTCTGTTCTCTATATCCTTTGTTTTCAATGAGAATAATTTGAAGTGTAGACTGTACTAAAGAACTGAGGCCTGGGTTGAAGTGGCCCTCACAGTTAACTTATGTTAACTTCCTCCTACCAAGTTACAATGAAATCTCTTCATAAATATGACTTGTAGACTTTACTAAAGGAATCTAGGTCTTGTGACGGTCCGTGGTCAGGGTTGACTGATTGTGACCATAATAGGACAGTCTCATCTAGACATACCGAGTCATCCTACCAAATTACAATCCCTCCATAAAAACAGCCTGTACACAGTGCTAAAGGAAACTAGGTAACGTGCCCCTGCAACCATCACTGCTGACTGAACTCAACCAAAATAGGACGTTCTCATCTAGACATTATACAGAGTCACCCTACTAAGTTACAATGAAATCCCTTCATAAATATGACCTGTAGACTGTGCTAAACGTTTTCAGGTTTTAGGCCTGCACAGGGGTCACTATTAACCGATCGCCACCAAAAGGGGCTGTTCTCATCTAGACTTGACCTCGAACTTGTATATGAAATTTCATGATGATCGGACTAGAACTACAGGGTGTAGCCTGTGCTAAAATGTGAACAGACTCACAGACTTACAGACTAACAGACTCGCAGTTGAGGTGAGAATGTCATAGAATGAACAAAGGGTGTGAACACCTGTGATACAGGGTAATAATGTAAGCCAGAGAGCACTGCAGTGGATTCTAGATGTTAACATTGCATTGCATTGCAGATGATTCAAATCGAGTTACACTGATTTGGAAATTTGTGAATCCTCTAGATGTTCTCAAATAGTATCAAATGTCTCCCCTTGAGCTCTTCCTCTATCATCAGATCTCCGGTACAGGAGAAAGAAGAGTTCAAGGATTCCACTTCAAAAACTTTGTTTCCATTCTGGAATATTCTGCTTTCAGATCGACTTGCCCAAACAGATGGGTTGTCATTGAATACAATACTTAGAGACAGAACAATATTAACCCTTTACCTATCGTAACGGCCAAAACCGGCCAGCGCTATTCTCAAAAATCGCCAATTAATTTTCATTATTTTTTTCATTTTTTGTCTCAAAAACATAGGTTATGACCCCTCTTTGGAACGAGCTCATCGAGCTCGTTCCAACGAGGGGTCATAACTCATGTTTTTGAGACAAAAAATGAAAAAAAATAATTATTCAAGAATTATTTTTGCAAGTGTCGTCTGCTTTTCAGGTTAGGTAAAGGGTTACAGATGTAAAAAAAAAGGTGCAATATCAACAACTTGAAGAACAGTGAGATTCCATTGTAGATTCAATTTTATTCAAAGTCATTTAAGCCAATTCGGTATAGATTTGATTTCACTCCGAATTTGATATTCACAGTTTAATGACACTTTCAACAGCCAGGTTCACATCATGTCAGATGGTTTTATGGGTGAAAGGAGTCTGTGTACCTAGATAGAACCACTGAGTAGTGATGTGCATGTCAGACAACTCTCCAACTAACTAACTCTGCACAAGCAGTGTTTGCAGCAGTTGAAGGCAAGTGCACCATTGATGTTCAGTGTGTTAAGTACCCAGCGCCACTGTTCCCCCACAAGGACAAGGAAGATTGAGTGTCTTTGCCCAAGGACACAATGCAGTTTCCACTGGTTAGGACAGAACTGTCAACCTCTCAGTTTAATATATAGTCCACTGTTTTGACCACTGAGCCACTGTGGTCCCAATTTTTGGAGGTCGACACAGAAAAATTATTAAAACATGACTGACAATTTTTGATGAGTAGTATTGGCCACATATAGCCTTTACATTAGGTAAGGGTTTAACTACTTGCATGCTGCTGGGAGATATTTCCACCAGGGCACCAATACTCTTGCCAGCAGAAAGTGTATATTTGGCTTCTGTTCAACAAAATGCTTCACTGTAAATTGGACCAATCATTTGTTTGAATTTTTCATCAAATCCAGTCATGGCTGCTTCACAGCAGCCATGACAGGATTTCCCGAAACAATTCAAGAAAATATCCCACAGGTTAAGAGTCAACTGTTTGCCTGCTGCAGGTGAGTTTTCCTGCCCAGAACAAAAAATACCCTGTTACTTAGATGAGGTATGTTCTGGCTCTTGTTAGTAAAGAATACCCCTATAAATTACAGTTCATGTAGTACTTGCAACAATTATGCCTTTCTGTGCTAGATTGTGGAGAATTTTTTATCAAATCAAGTCACAGCTGCTTTGCAAGAGCCATGACTTGATTTTAAAATATTAAAAAAATACTTAGGCTAAGAGTTAAACAAGAATCTAAACTGGTTGAGTACTAGAAGTCTCTTTCATGATTATCGAAAAGACTGGAAAGCCACTTTAAGGACTTGCATACTCTGTATGCATTGGCTTGTTATTTTCTTATCAACAGGAAAAAACAAATTTTCATACACAATTGTTTTATGATTTATTGGAGAGTGCCAACAGGCTGTCTGAAATAAAATCTTATAATAGAACAATTATTTATGAACAAAAGCTTTCTAAACTAAGGCCAACCTTGCAGGAAGGATGATAACTGAAAAAAAATACTCATGTTACAAACCTCCTCTGAGGATAATTTAGCTCTCTACAGGTTTAGTGTTATTCAGTAGAATTACATAAAATAAAAATAAAAGATTCACATTTCATGTTCATGTTCAATTAGAATAAGCAGACTTTGGCCAGTGTGATCACTTCTTTGCACTGAGTGGCCTTTGAATGTACCTATCAACATGTTTACAGATTCTTTAGCTCACTATTGCTCTCTGATTGTTTAACTGGGTCTTGTTTACTTGAAATTAGACAGCATCACCCAGAAGCTTAATGTGGTGACTTTATTCAGCCAATCTTAATTAATGGAACAAAAGAACATTGAAGAAATTTCTTATTCTGGAACTTTCTCTCTGAAGACTATAAATAACCTCTGTCAACAGAATTTATGCATTCTATTCATATACAGAGCAATGAAAAGTCATTTGTTTACACATTCAGTATTAGAGATTATTATTACAGGACAGTTGATTATTGTAGAAGCAGCAGAGAATTTATAATATATTCTACAGAATATTTTGAGATCTGTGCATCTTTGTGTGTTGAAAAAGTGTTTCTGAAAGACAATTTTGAAGAGAATTTATTCTTCTTGTGAACAAGAATTTACTTTTCAGAAAAGAAAGGATCCTACTGAATTATTTTAAAACTAACTGTGGTGCCAATATGTATTGGATATTAATTCCATTTAAATTTTGCTGAGTGCTCTATTGGAATTTATTGGAGACTGCTGAAATTTTAGAGTGAACATTTCATTAAAATTTATTGAATGCTGTTTCTGCAGACACATTCTTGTCAATTATAATACCAGCTTGAAAGTTTCTCCATCACTTTATTACTGGATTCCATTGAACTTTATTTGGGACTAACTGATAAGTATTTCTGTTTTTATTTTTCTGTAAAACAAATAGTGTAAAAGATTTTGCATCATTTTCTTGTCAAATTATTTTTGTCATTAAATTTTAGAATAGTAACATTCAAGTTATTGTTGTCGATTGTCACATTTCTTTCTGTTACCATTATTGTTATTTTTACACTGGAACAGTACCCACAGAGTATCACCAAGAAATCGAGTGTAACTGTCAGAGAAAATTTTTCCTATAATGCAACTTAGAATTTAACTGAGATCTGTCAAACAAGACTGAATTGGTTAAGTTCCGAGTTGCAATATGGGGAAAAATTGCATTTTATTGATATTTTGACATCTGTGTGCAGAGATTTAAGAAAATATTGAAGATTTCAGATGAGATTTGTAAATATCAACAAGAGGCCCCAGGGGGCCTGAGGGCGCTCACCTGACATGGTAGCCTAAATAGCAACCCAGAGATTTGATTTCCACAAGTTGCATCTGCTCCTCCTAAGAAAAGCTGAAACCAAATATCCAAATATTCTGACCAGTGGATCTAAAAAAAGATTTTTAAAGAATATTCCTCATACTGAACTAAGTCATAATTCGGGCTCCCACAGGAAGCCCATATATGAACCCAGGGACTTGGCTTTAACAAACCTTAATCTCACACCCCTAAGGATTCTGCACACCAAATATCAAAACATTCCGACTGCTGGATCTGAAGAAGAAGATTTTTAAAGAAAATTCCTCATTTTGAACCAAGTTACAATTCGAGCTCCCACAATCAGCCCAAATATGGACCTAGGGACATGGCTTGAACAAACTTGAATCTTACCCCCCTAAGGATGCTGCATAAAAAAATATCAAAAGCATTCATCTGCTGGATCTGAAGATTTTTAAATAAAATTCCTCATTTTGAACTAAGTTGTCATTCAGGCTCCCATAGTGAGCCTAAATATGAACCAAGGGACTTGGCTTGAACAAACTTGAATCTCAGCCCCCTAAGGTTGCTCCATGCCAAATATCAAAACATTCCAACTGCTGAATCTGAAGAAGAAGATTTTTAAAGAAAAATTCCTCATATTGACTAAGTTATAATTTGGGCTCCCACAGGGAGCCCAAATATGGACCCATGGACTTGGCTTTAACACACTTGAATCCCCCCTCCCCCCCCCCCCCCCCCCCCCCCCCAAGGATGCTACTCACCACATATCAAACCATTCCGAATGCTGGATCTGAAGAAGAAGATTTTTTAAGAAAATTCCTCATTTTGAACAAAGTTACAATTCAAGCTCCCACATTGAGCCCAAATATGGACCTAGGGACATGGCTTGAACAAACTTGAATCTCACCCCCCTAAGGATGCTGCATACCAAATATCACAAGATTCTGCCTGCTGGATCTTGAGAAGAAGATTTTCAAAGAAATTTGCCTGAAATGCACTAAGTTCGAATTTGGGCTTCTAAAGTGAGCCCAAATATGAATCCAGGTGGCCGATTTGAACAAACTGGAATCAGATCCACCCCACAATGTTGCATACCAAATATCAAAAGATTCTGCCTGCAGGATCTGGAGAAGAAGATTTTTGAAGAAATTTGCCTGAAATGCAGTAAGTTCAAATTTGGGCTCCTATACTGAGCCCAAATATAAACCCAGGGGGCCGATTTGAACAAACTTGAATCAGATCCACCCCACAATGTTGCATACCAAATATCAAAAGATTCTGCCTGCTGGATCTGAAGAAGAAGATTTTTTAAGAAATTTGCCTGAAATGCACTAAGTTCGAAATCGGGCTCCTATACTGAGCCCAAATATGAACCCAGGGGGCCGGTTTGAACAAACCTGAATCAGATCCACCCTCCAATGTTGCATACCAAATATCAAAAGATTCTGCCTGCTGGATCTGGAGAAGAAGATTTTTTAATGTTTTTCCCATTGCCTACAGTGTTAAAAAGTGCTGACTCAGCACTTTTTCAATGTCCCGAAACTGTACCCTATGATAAAACCGATAGCAATTTTTTTTTACCAATTCTTTCTGTTGGTCCTAAGGAAGCTTCACACCAAATAAAAATTCTCGGTGCCGTGCAGTTTTGGAGATATGGGCGTTTTAATTTTTTTCTATTTTTAGCTCCTGCGGTTCCCATGGGGCTACAGGAAAAAAAAAATCAGCATAAATTAGTTACTTATGACCCAATAAGCCCTCACATAAAATTTGGTTCAAATCAGCCTCTCGGTTTGGAAAATAGAAATTTTGGGCGGGGCCAAAAATTTTGCCCCTCCCATAACGACGCAAAGTATAGCCCCACAAACTTCTCTTGAACAAATCTGAGTCTACACCTCAAAAGGAAGCTGCACACCAAATATCAAGTCTCTGCTACTGCTGGTTCATGAGAAGAAGATTTTTTAAGATTTCAGCACACTTTTTGGGTGTGGCCCTACCCACGGGCGGGGCAACTTGATTTGAACAAAATCAAATTGCGATGTCATAACAAACTATTATCTTAAATATCAATTAAATTGGTTCAGCGGTTTGGGAGGAGAAGACGCAAACACCATGTTCACGGACGACGGACGACGGACGCAGGACGACGGACGACGGACGGTGAGTGATCACTATAGCTCTCCTGACTGAAAGTCAGGTGAGCTAATAATACACTCCACTTTATCAAGTTCTGACTAATAAAATATACCAGTTGCTTCCATATATTATTCAAGGATAAAAAAAAGGTTCATAAGGCCTAAAAAAAAAGTTAAAAATTTGTTTCTCAGGCCACCACACATGGTCCTTTTGGCTGCTGCATGCTCTCTTTTTGTAACCAATGCAAACTTAAAAAAATAATAATTAAATGGTATATGTCTGACATTTTACCCAAGTTAATAAAACTGATAAGTTTGTCCCTTGAGTGCAACAAAGCTTTGCAATGCTTAAGCATTGCAAAGCCTTCTGGCACTCAAGGGACAAAATACACCACCATAGAACATGAACTTTTGATGGCAAAGAAATAATTACAAAAATAAACAAGGGTTTGGATCACTGATGCGGGGTTTAGTTTGCGTGGCTAACGCAATGGTGGCTATAAACTAAAAAGCATCAGAGTACCTTTTCTAAATAACTAATTTGCAAAAAGTGACTAAGTTTGCCCAATAATTCTGCTGATGTATATCTGACCAAGCCCATTTTCGAACTCAATCGAAACAATTTTCCTAGAAACCAATATAATAAAAAAAGAATCAAATCGGTTAACATTTGTTCAAGTTATGGTGCTTTCAAGCATAAAATTTGCAAAAAATGACCAAGTCAGCCAAATAATCCTGCTGCTGTATATATATCGGACTGGGCCCATTTTCGAACTTGAACAAGAAAATGTTTCTGGAAACTCACATAACGAAAATGAATTGGATTGGTTGACGGTTGTTTAAGTTACTGCGCTATCTAGCACAAAATTCTCAAAAAAAAATTACCAAGTCAGCCCAATAATTTTGCTGTTGTATATAGGACTGTGTCCATTTTCAGACTTGATTGAGATAATCTTCTTAGCAAAATGAATCGAGTTGGTTGACATTTGTTCAAGTTATCACGCTATCAAGCACAAAAATCACAAAAAATGACCAAGTCAGCCCAATAATTCTGCTGCCGTACATCAGACTGAGCCTGTTTTCGAACTCGATCAAGACATTGTTCCTTGAAACCCATGTGTCAAATATCAGTCAAATTGGTTGATATTTGTTGAAGTTATCATACTATCACACTATCAAGCTCAAAATTAGTTGATTTTAGCAAAAAATTACCAAGTCAGCCCAATAATTCTGTTGCCGTATATCAGACTGAGCTTGTTGTCAAACTTGATCAAGACATTATTCGTCGAAACACATGTGCCAAATATCAGTCAAATTGGTTAATGTTTGTTGAAATTATCATGGTATCAAGTTCAAAATTAGTTGATTTTAGCAAAAAAGTACCAAATGAGCCCAATAATTCTGCTGCTGTACATCAGACCAAGCCTGTTTTCGAAATTGTTCAGGACATTGTTCCTTGAAACCCATGTGCCAAATATCAGTCAAATTGGTTGACATTTGTTGAAGTTATCATGTTATCACGCTCAAAACTAGTTGATTTCAACAAAGGGCCATAACTCTTATGAAAAAGCATGGACATCCCCTATTTTTGGTCATTGTGTGTTGAACATGCATATTAAGTCACATACCAAATAT
The DNA here is from genome assembly GCA_031216915.1 of Pictodentalium vernedei. Lineage (NCBI taxonomy): Eukaryota > Metazoa > Mollusca > Scaphopoda > Dentaliida > Dentaliidae > Pictodentalium > Pictodentalium vernedei. The sequence goes on from CM062292.1 coordinate 158,552,383, forward strand.
TATCAAAATCTGTCCAGAAACAACTAAGTTATAAGCAAAAAGGGGACGCACACCCATACCAATAGTAGAGGGGTTTTTTTTAAAACTCAACTAAAAATAAAATAAAAAACTGCCGGTCTACATGCAATTTTACAAAAAATGGCCTGAGAAACAGAAGATCTACTTTGTGGGGCCTTATCTTGCATATATTATTCCAGCTAAAATCATTCATAATTATAAACTAGGTGATCAATCTGAACACTTATAGATAATTAATTACCATGTAACCATCTTCTGTTGAAACAATTGTTGAGTCCACTAATTCACCATGGTCAAATGGGAAATCATCACTATCCCTCTCTTCATCTCCCCAATCTCCACCATAATTGGCATTTCTAACTACTACACGCTCATCTATTCTGGGATTGAAGTGAAACAGATTATTTTCATCTGGATCTATTATATTAAAGCTAAACCTGAAAAAAAGCACAGACACAATACCATTTCAATCTAACAGCTTTTAATGGTGAAGTGTTGTTAAAACAAAAATAAATCATTTAATTCTTTACTTCAGCCTGAAAATAAGTTGTCAGACCTGGAAAATGTCTGATCCAAATGCCATTCATTAACTGTAACAACAATATTACTGGGTTCGTACACATTTTTCTTAGTGAAATTCAGGATTCAAATTCCTCCCTCGGAAGATTGTACTTATTCTTTACACACTGTATATTTGTCTATACATATGTATAAATGTAATTTACAGTGAAAACTGTAAAAAAAATCCCCTCCTCACCCCAAAATTTACAACAGTAAACACTGTGAGCAAATTACAATGTACGCAAATTACAACTTGTTTACAATATTTTTTTATTCAAAAACTTTGGTTTTGAAGTAAACACCATTGTGGCAAAGGGGTGTAACTCCAAAAAGTGGAAATGCATGTAGATTTCATACCCTATAGAACTTTTATGTTCTGTTTATTACATTCAGAGGAAATCTCATTTCAAAAGTTTCAAGTTGAAATATGGTTAGTGAAACATTTCATTAACAGGCCAGGTTCTGCAGTCTGATATCAAAATACCATTATTTCAAGCAGCAAAGTTTTCACATAGTGTAATTAGAAATTCCACCTATTCAATCTTGTTTGACAAAGCTCAATGACCTCTTTCAAACAAAACTGTTATATTCCTACTTGTATTACGGGAAACTTTTGTGGTTTAGAATTTTGATATTTCAACATCAGTGTTCGTAGGGTTAATCTTAGTTTCAGCATGTTCATAGAAGCATCAGTTTAAAAATTTCCTCACACTGGGATGAACCATGGTAAGCCCATTAGGTCTATGGTTATCCCGTTTGGAATCTACATGCAGTGGCCTGGAAATTCCTGTACTTTTCAGTTTGATATGAATGTTGTACTGATGAGGTACAATACCAATATTGCCTTATATAATTACTGTAGTTTTCACTTGACATTAGTCCAAACTTGGATAGATAGATTTTCTGTCAAAAAAAAAAAATCATTAGGTCCCACCAAGCCAGAAAATAAGCAGACTGTCATCTGAAAAATGAGGTCCCCAGAGGGTGAATTTAGTGATGCTACCCTGCTGTGCAGGGTAGCATCACTAAATTTACACTCTGTGAACCTCAATCTGAATCACAGTCTTAAAACTAAACAGAAAGAGGTTCCCAGAGTATAAATTAGCCCACTGTATGGGATAGCATCATCAAATTCACCCTCTGTGGACCTCATTCTGCAATTGTCGGACTGCTTATTTTCAGGCCTGGACCCCACAAAGTAGATCTTCTGTTTCTCATGCCATTTGTTTTGTAAAACTGCATGTGGGCAGGTGTTTTTTATTTTATTTTTTATTTTTGTAATTATTTCTTGGCCATCAGGAGTTCATGTTCTTGGTTTGTTTTATGTTTTTTGGCCTCATATTATCAACAGAATAGCATGGGTGGTGGTGTATTTTGTCCCTTGAGTGCAAGAAGGCTTTGCAAACAATGTTAAAGCCTTGTTACACTCAAGGGATAAATTTATCAATGTTATTAACTAGGGTAAAATATCAGACATAAACCATTTAATTTTTATTTTGTTAAGTTTGCATTGGTTATATAAAGAGAACATGCAGCAGCCAAAAGTGCCATGCAGGAGGGCCTGAGAAACATATTATTAACCTTTTTAGGCCTTATTCACAAACTTACCCATTATCATCATCCCTCACTGTTCCTTTTATTTTGAATGCTTGCCCAGGAGCCATTCTTGCTGGCAGTTCTGACCTGTATGGAGCTCGCTGAAAAAGTAAATACTCAACTAGTTAAGAAATGAACAAATATTTGTCCTGTACAGTACCCTGTGCATGCTGGAGAAAATCAATTTGAAATTTCACTTGGTGTGTAGCAAAAACAATCCAGCAAATGTTCAAAAAGGAGATTCGTGAATTTCTTTGAAGCTGAAATATTACACACATCTTTGTGGTACAAATTCCTCATTGTTTTCTTCTATTTTTTTAGCTTAGTATTCCCACAGTCCTTTGGGAAATTTGAAAATTCCAAAAAGACAGACATCATGCTGATGATGATGTGCGATTTGAAAAAGATCTCATCTGTAAGAAAAAGGAAATTTCAAGTAATTTCTGTATTTATCATACCTACCACTGGCCCAGACATGCTGGCACTCTGTTTGTAAAAATTCAGGCCAAACACTTAATTTTGAACCTCCCACACCCCAAAAATTGAGCCAAATAAATTTAAAAAAAATTACAGTCTCCCAAACATGGCTTTGGCACATGCGCAGAGCCAATGAAGTGTCCTTAATTCCCACCATTAACTATTGTTTTGTGATGCCTGCTGATCTTGCCTTCTTGGAAATCATCAAGTTTACTGCTTCAAGAAGGCAGTTCCTTTGGGTAAGGTCTGCAGGATGATTTGTATATATGGGAATTCTTGACAAAAGAGGTTTTCTTCTGAAAGAAAGACCTCTTGAATAACGTGTAGAACCCATGGATCTTTTGTAGTTTTCATCCAATTTTCAGCAAAGTGGGAATGCCTTCCGCCAATCGGAAGACAACAGAGGTTGAATGCCTCATCTTGAACATCCTTGAGGTTTGCGGTAGAAGAAACTTTTTCTCCTTAGCTGAATTGCCTCTGTAAGACTGCAAACATCCCTTGTTCGACTGTTGAGAGTGAACCGGAGACTGGTTATGAGGAACTGAAAATTTGTAGTGCGACGAGCCACAAGATTTCTTAGAATCGGAATACCTCAGTTCTTGGAATGAGAATAATTTTGTGCAATCTGATGAAGAATAAGACTACTTGTGGCTTGTTTGGTAACATCTTCATGTACAAAAGTGACTTGATCATTAAAGAGCAAAGACCCTGTCAGAGGAGTTACACTTAGAGAAGTTTCAAGAGCTTTGTCTTAGTTAGGCACTGACAATAAGCAAGCCAGAAAATAAGCAGACTGTCATCTGCAAAATGAAGTCCCCAGAGGGTGAATTTAGTGATGCTATCCTGCATAGCAGGGTAGTATCACTAAATTTACCCTCTGTGAACCTCAATCTGAATCGGGGTCTCAAAACTAACCAGAAAGAGGTACCCAGAGAATAAATTGGCCCACTGTATGGAATAGCATCATCATATTCACCCTCTAGGGACCTCATTCTGCAAATGTCAGACTGCTTATTTTCAGGCTTGAAAATAAGGCATTGCCCAATCTGACCAGCTCCAGGTTAGCCAAGGTCCGAGCTGCTCTCTCAATGGCAAAAGTATGTCTTAAAATTCATTTTTGTCCAGTCGTTTATCCAGAGCATGAGTAATATGATCGGCAAAGGATAGAACATCTAGTAAGCCCTTAGAGAATTCAATAGTTTGATCCAAATGGGATGTATGAATGGTACACTGAGAGGGCAACTGCATGTTAAGATTGAGACTTGCTATCCATCTGAAGCAATGCAGGCTGAATGGATGGACCGACTGTCCTGAAGAAGTTTGATTCACTAAATGGTAAAGCTGAATTTTTTCGAGATAAGAATGAAGCTGTATCGGCTTTCTGTAAAAGAAGATCATTAATTCTGTTGAAAGTCTCTAGTACCGGTACCTGATGAGACTGAATAGTAAAAGACAGAGAATCCTCTTTTGGACTTTCTTGCGACAATGAACCATGACCAAAGAGGATGACAGTTTTGTGAGTGATGAAGTGCTTTGTAGCTAGTTAGGAACAAGATCCAGAAAGAACTGATGAATAAAATGCATCGCTTCCATGTGTTGTGTTGTTAGAGATGGACTGCTATCATCATCTAAGGGCTCTTCTAGAACAGAGTGGAATGAACCTTGATCTCTGTAATCTGAACATTCCAATTGGAATTCGAGTAATATGAAGCATCTCTGAAGAGCATTTTATTTATTTATTTATTTATTTATTGGGGTTTAATGACACTTTTGACAGCCAGGGTCACTTCATGTTGGACAGTAAGCTGGAGGACCTGGAGAGAACCGTGCACAGTACCACTCTGCCCCCACATGGACATTCGGGATTAAGTGCCTTGCCCAAGGACACAATGCAGTTACCCCTGGTTGGGATTGAACCGTGGACCTTTCGGTTTGAAGTCCAATGCCATAACCACTGAGCCACCACACTCCCTCTCTGAAAAGTAATATTGCTCTGAAGGCATATAGAGAATGCATGCAAGAGCAAATCTAAAGCTTTTGCAAAATCTTGTTCAGACTCAGAATCCAGATGTAATGGACGTTCATACCATCTTGACAAAGATGTATGTGGAGATGCTTGAATGCGATGTTTGCATGAACAATGATGTGAAGAGGAATAGGCATTGATGTGTGATGAATCTCTCTTCCTTTCATATGAAGAATGGCAATCCAAATGGGGATGATGTCTGAGTGGCAAAACAATTACTTTCACAGTCAGACTTTTAACCTGTGAATGTCTTCGATATCTACAAGCAGCAGAGTAAGGAACCATGCTTTGCATTTCCTCTGGATACAGAAGACATAGTGGTGAAGGTGCTTCTAGTAATTCTTCTCGATCCTCTTAACGGCAAGGCTTGTGAATTGCCAGGAGGATACACTCTCTCTCCTGTTTGCGAGAACATGCATATTAAGGGTTGCCACAGCCAAACCTATGCAGGATGCCCTCACAACCCCCTTGTGAACTGACATCAGTCAAAGTAAAGGCAGTCCTTGATCCCAAGGCTGCTGCCGATGACTTATTGTTCATGAGCACTTTTGATGCCATCTCTGCCTCAACTGATACAGCCAAGGAACCCAAGTCTGCCGAAGAAGAACATCCTATGATGATTTATGCACCAATGATTCCTTTGACAAACCTTCTTGACTGGAAGTAGTAAAATGGGAAACATTCTTGGGAGAAAGTTTAGGAATATTCAGATCTGATCCTAAAGCATTCGGTTGAACTTTAGTCCAATGTTTCTTCTCTCATTTGACACAAATAGCACAAGCATTTTGTGGGCTACATCCAGTGCAGGTCAAGCATGATGAATGATTATCACTGCTTGACTTCTTGGTGAAAAACTTTCATTTTTCACAAAACTAGGAAGCATGGACTGTGGGAATAGGAAAAACAAAATGCTAAATTCAGTAAAAATTGAGACTTGAATTACAAAATTTTTTAGTCAGAACTTTATACATGAATACCAGTTAGTTCCGGAAAGAGAAAAATTTTATTATCGGAACTAACTAAGGTCTTTGAACACTAAGTGACTATAAACTGCAGGGAATCCAGGTATAGCCCAAGATGTTGAATGTAGTCGAAACCTTACTAAATGCATAATTAACCAAGGCATAAAATGTAGAATATATATTGAAATATGATGCCTAAAGAAACAGTAAATGGCTATAGACATGATACAAAACGTCTAAAAATGGGTGGTATTTTAAACGATGTCAGTAAATATACGCGAAATTGAAAAAATACCCGACATAATAAAACACAATTACAGTGGAGCCCACTTAATTGGATATCTCTTAACTGAATAACCCTGTTGATTGAATATAATTTCCCAACACAAAACCATTTACCAATACTCCAGTACACATTTGACCTGTTAATTGAATATTGGTTATAGAGTAAACTCCTGTTAATTGAATAAAAAATCTTGTAACCTGTAGAGAAATTACCGACTCTCCCCAGTTTTCCTTTGTTTTTAGACCAATTTGGCCTCAGTTCATCCAATACAGGCATTTGATCTACTATTTCTTGTTTGACAGAGCTCATGGAGCACTGTCAAACAAGATATAATAGAATAAATGCTAAGTTTATCTCTAAGATACAGGAAAGTGACACAATCCCTGTTAATTGAATCATTTTTATTGGCAAAGTGGCTATTCAATTAACAGGGTTCCACTGTACTTACAAGTAATCAAAAATGAAGCAAGATAGTATGGTAATAAATAAGGAATAGGAGAAATAGCCCTCTTAAACCTTATTAAAGCCAAACCATGGTCACACTGTTCAATTGTTTAAAGGATATGTTGAGCAATCATGGGATTCGCTGTGCATACTACGAGATTCTCTATATAAATCAGATTTTTGTTGATGAAAGCAAAAGTAGGCTAAGGCATTTTACAGAAATGACAAACATATGGAAAGGTAGATACCAATAAATTTACCTTTATCCAGTAGTCTGACGATCCCTCGAAGTCCTGTTCACAAATAGTATCTTTACTTTCCATTAAATAAAAAAATATGAAAATGACACGAGTATGAATGATGGATAAAAAACCATGGGCCCACTACACTTTCACCCAAAAGAGGTTTAAATTCCACCCAACATATGTTCAGTAAATCTGGATGGTTCACACAGAACTCGGACCTGGAAAGAATCACTGTCAGAAATGTTGATTCTCGCCAGGGCCGAGTTGATTGGGTCCAAAAATTACGGTACCAATTATGGTTAACCTTTTTATGGGTTATAAAGTGTCCCCATAACTAACCCGGTGTATAGGTTTGAGTTTGGCCAGCTAGATCAAAGCTGTATTGCCAAACAAAGTGGACGACGAATTACGAGCAAGACAGCTCTTATATAGGATAATTTCGCAGGGAAAGATTTTGAATACCGGAATCCAATTGATCCCTCACTTTCACCTCGACAAATGAAACAACAGCACAATGCACTACACCATGAACTAATAAGTTACATTGATTCACTTTGAACATGGAAATGACCAGAAGCAAACAAAAACTGAATTAAACTTCTGTTATGAGCAGATGAATAATAACAGAGTAATTTAAAACAAATCCATTACAATTTATACCCATTTGGTTTTTTTTTTTAATTTAGAACAAACTAAAGGCTAATGACAACAATTCCAACTGACTTGATTTTCACCTACGAAATGACATTGTACTTTTTAACATCTCTGCAACTCTAGCTTTGCATGTGATTATTTCTTTCTGTTCATCACATTAAATTGTTGTTAACATCTAATGTTTTGTACTGCAAATGTACAGCCAGTAGCAGTTAGGCCATTTGCTATGTATTGTATATAGCTTAGTGTATTCTGAATAATGAAAAAAAAAAATTGAGAATTTACCACAAAATCTGTCATACTCACAGGAGTGTCTTGGAAGTTGACATCATAGTATTCAGCTCCTTCACTCAGTCGAATATACCTCACAGTCTCTGGTGCAGTTCTATGACTAAAGTCAGCAAAGGTGTGTCCATTAACAAAAACCTTGAATTCAGATTCCTTTGCTGCAAATCTAAGATGGAAATCTCCCCCTTCTGTGAAAGGGAAGTAATTAGCTTCTCTCTCCTCACCTCCCCAATCACCACCAAGAAATGAGTTTCGCACAACACATTCCTCGTTCAAGCGTGGATTAAAATGGAATGCAATATCACAACCATCATAATCGCCACAATCTAAATTGAAGGAAAAACTGAAAAAGAATATAATATAATTTGATTTTCTCTTGTCATAATGTTTGTTTATGGGGTTTAATGACACTTTAATGTCACGACAATCAATTTTCATAGTTGACCAATTGCTAGCATTCAGTGATGGTTCGATGATTCATAATCATTTCCCATAAATTCAACAAACAATCTCTAATGTACTTACAAAACAAATTTAAAACTGATAATGTTTGAATGTGTACACTTCTGTGTTGCAATAAAATGGAAATGCCAAAATATCTCCAATTGATCTGAGGAATTTAAACAGAAGCACATTTGTGCAAATGTTCCATTTCTATGACTAATTTCCAGAAATTTCGAACATAAAACTCCCTCTATTCTTACACAAGTTACAACTTAGTACTACTAGCGAACTGACCATTGTAAGGCTTGTGACAATTTGTTCACTTTCTCGGTTTGCATTGTTCCAGTTGGGGTGTTCAAGTGTACAAAATCATATATTATATTTACTGTGCAGTCTGCAATGACTTTCCAAACTGCGGATTATTCAAAGGTACCCTGTTTGAACAATACTTTTTTGTACTGATTAACAGAGTGCTGGTTTATACTACAGAGAACTGAGATTGATCAAATGGCAAGGCTCAGTGTTTTTAATATTATGTTGCACAATCATATGGAAAACAAAGGCCATGGGATATTACAAGTAAATATGGTTATACATTTCAAAGGTTAACCCTTTACCTAACGAATCGGCCGCATCCACCCACGTAATATGCAAATTCAGCAGTTGAAAAAATATTATTTTTCAAAACATTTCAACAAAACCATATCATGTGACCCCTCGTTGGAACGAGCTCGTTCCAATGAGGGGTCACATGATATGGTTTTGTTGAAAGTTTTTGAAAAATTGAAAAAAATTATATTTAAAATAATATAGTTTGATATCATCTGCGTTGGGTAAAGGGTTAATAATCTAACTGTTCATTCACCTCATTATGCAGAACAATTGAAACCTGACTTGTACCACTTTAAAAATGAACGACAATTGACTGAAAGTAAAAACCATCGACTCTCGCAAGAGTTGAAGGTTAGTCACCTTATCGAATAATCGCAACAGCCCTACCCTCAACAACTGGGGTCACATTGTGTTGCAAAGTTTTATGGGTAGAGGAAGCTGGAGTCCCCAGAGAGAACCACTGAGTTGCGGTGAGCAAGTGTCAGATTCTCCAACTTACTAACTCAGCACAACAGAGTTAGCAGCGGCTGAAGGCAAGTGCACCATCGATAGGCAGTATGCCTTAATACACAGCACAACTGTGCCTTCATGTGGGCAATCAGGATTAAGTGCCTTGCCCTATGACACAGCACAAATGGCATGCATCAAGATGGAACCGTCATCCTTTCTGCTTAAAGTCATGCCCCCCTCCCCTCCAGGTGATGTGGCCTAATTATTGATGCCTTTCACAACTTATAAATGATGGACACAAAAAGACTCAGAGTCAATTCATTTTTTTGTCTCGAATTTCAAAATATTTCCCGGAGGAAGCCCCCCCCCTCCCCTCCAGCAAGAGGTGGAGTCCCTCTCTTGTGCTTGCCCCCATCTGGCTGGGGTGATGCTGCACATTATATTCTGTATGCCCCCTTAGTAGTTCAGCGATGTGAACTTAGCAGCTTCCCCCTTTATAAGGGAGGTAGCCACTATGTTCAGATCGCTGAATTTACTCTTGCCCTCCCCCCTCCCCCCCCCACCCCCCAACTTTGATATCCTGGCTATGGGCCTGATCTATATAGATACGATTAATCTCATTTCTTAAAAAGCTGCAGGATGAGTCAATCATGTACAGAAAGCTGGCAATAAAAATGTACCTTATAACAAGAATGCATTTCCTCCAATACAAGAAAAAATGTTTAGACAAAGTGTATTGATGGTAGCAACCATACATGCAATCATCGATTCTGAAAGAGAATGTTTTTATCTGCACTTATCGAAAACTGATTGCACATGTCAAGGCCACAATTTTGATAAAAGTAATTAAATGATAAATAAATCACCAAATCAGCTAAATAAATTAGACTAGATAATGTCTTGCCATGAAAAATAAAATAAAGAAACACACAGCTGAAACACTACTATAAACTTTGCCAGTTATAGTGCAAGTGGGACAATGAATGGGCATTACATCATACACAGCTCAAGAACGTAATACCATGATGTCATGATCTTCTTTCATAAAAAATAAATTAATAAAAAAATTCATAGAGGCTGAATGATATATTTATATTGATTTATTTATTGATGTTTAAGGTCACATATTTATGCACAATGACGAATCATGACCGTGACAGTTTTACGGGTGGGGGAAGCTGAAGTACCCGGAGAGAACCACCGAGCAACGACGAGCAGCTGCCAGCTCCCCAACATCGGAACTCCGCACTGCAGCACATGCAGGGTTAGATTGGTTGAAGACATGCGGACCATCGACGTGCAGTACGCCTTAGTACACGGCGTCATCGTGCCCCCACATGGGCAATGGGGGTGAAGTGTCTTGCCCAAGGACACAACGCGGTTGCTGCAGGTGGGATTCGAACCGAGGACCTCTCGGCTTGCAGCCTGCACCTCTACCAACTGAGCCACCACGCCCCCGGCTGAATGATTGTCAAAATATATGCCAACAAGAAAGGGCAATGCAAAGCGTGTGCCAATGCCCCCGACACGTCCAAAAATTTCTAAGTCAACAGAGTGAAAAAGTGCCATAACGCTGGAAAAAATGTGTGGAAGAAACTCACGCTATACAAGCATCGTTCTCCCATGATGCTCTATCACAACATCAAATATCATTCAAATTGGAGTAGCAGTGGCTGAGATACAAGGGAAAATGTTGGTATGGATGAATGGATGGACGAATGAACAGACAGATGAACAGAATGACGAATGGATGGACGAACAGATGGTATCCACTAGATACCCCTTTGACTTTTTAAGTCGGGGCATAACAGGTAAAGAAAGGGAGGAATATTGTAAGATTAATTGATTATTACCACCAAGTGGGTTTCTGAGAAGGTGTATTGAAGTCTCAACCTTGTCTCAGGATCATATATTGGCTCATCCAAACAGACTCGTTGATATATGCCCCATGTCAGGGTCTTGACTTCCATACACCATCTCGGAAACCCACATGATGATAATAATCTATGTGTATGAAATTCTAGCCTAAAACTAATTGTGGTAGTGACTGATTTGCAACAGTAGACTAGATGGTGCTACAAGTACTTTTTTCAAACATTCATTGACGTGGGCCAGAAGTGAACCATCAACCTTTCATCGTAAGTTGAATGCTCTAATAAATGACCACACATGCTCCCAATCTGCGATTTAATAGGAAGAATATGCCGAGAGTGTAATGGCCCTTGTGGTGTTTTTCAGCACTTTTTAGGAGTAAGTTAACAGTATCTTCCAGTTATTATTATTATTTATTGATGTTTAATGTCACTTTCAGCATATATGGTTATATCATGACCACAACATAAGTATAAGTTTTGCCAATTGTTTCTACTGATGCAGCTTATTTCAGAGAACTTCCACCACAGGGGTGGGTTATTCCCTCCTATTTTACCAACAATACTGAACTTGTTCACTACAGGAAGCATGCCCTGCTCTACTCCCTGTGGTTTCCATGGGGAAGTGCCTTCCAGGTTTTATACCGTTAACCTAAAATTGGTATACAGTACGTGGAGAGTGAATTGTTATTAAATCACTCATGGTGTGGTGTCTCCACTCAGACATTAATAGTCGATTTCTGTGGTAATGCTTGAAAGGACAAGCAGTTTTCACTGCTAATGCCCATAAAACACTCTTATTTTGTGCATATATCATGCAATCTCTTCATGTTAGAACATAAACAAGAAACTTTCTGTGAACAAAGTTGAATCTCTCTCACAAAAAGAAGTTGATTACTACATCTCAAAGCATTGTGACTGGTGATTCACAAGAAATTTAACACTTTGAACCCTAGCGGCCACTTTTCCGGCCAGGAACATGATGCATCATAACATCATTAAATAGGATGGCTGTTCAGTAAATATGTGGGGTAGACCAATGAATATTTTCAATGTGCAGCCCTGAGGCTGCATGTTTAAAATATTGATTGGTCTACCCAAAATAATGAATATGTACTCTTCTAATTGCTGCCATTGAACTGGTGGCATGGAAGATACCACAAGAGTTCAAAGGGTTAAGTTTAAAATAATTTTATGTCTATTGGACAGGGTTCCAGGCTACAGGGTTTAATATCTTCCTTTGAAAACACTTGAAATGGCACCCTCCCATTAACAAACACTCCTCCTCCCCCTCTCCACTCTCCCCCTCTCCCCCTCCCCCCCCCCCAAAAAAAAATCATCCTGGTATGGAACTTGATTTGGGACAAAATGCCCATGCTGAGGTGATTTTGAAAGGAACTGCCCTGGCACCACCTCCAAGTATTGTCAGTGGTGGTTCGCGAAAATTCTTTTTAAAGAATTTTAAGCTTATTGGACAAGGGAGGCAGGGGGAGGGGGGCTACACTTTGGGGGTTAAGATCTCAATTTGAAAAAAAACCTTACAAAACTACCCCACCCCTCCACACAAAATAAACAAAGCAGAACTCACGAATGCTTTTGACTACCGGTAAGGTGGTGTATGAAAAATGTGCATGGTGGTGGTCATGTTGATTATCAGTCGGTTTATATGAGATTCTGAAATTCCTCATTCCAATGAAAATCCATCTTTCTGCATTACAGTGTTGTGACTGCCCCAGATATTCACTTATTTTTGTAAGAGAAAAACACTAAATTTTCATATTGCCTGACCGGAATGACTCTTTTCCCAATTCTGAATTTTTATGGTATGTTGGGTAACATTGATTCAGATGTATTTCTTTCATACAGTTCATGGAAATTATTGACTGGCAAGAAAAATGTGTCACATTTATCATTTCTATGTCTATAATATTTTTATTCTCAATATTAGCAAAATTTTGGGAATTAAAAGGTTTTGGTTGCACTGTACTTTTTTCCAGGTGTACACTTTTTGGACTGACCCAAATTAAATTTTGTAGGGACAAATCTTGTCTGCAAAATTTAATTTGGATCTACCTCCAGACTCTCCCTCTAGTGCTCTCCCCCAGGTGACACACCTTGTGTCACGTCGTCGATTCTCTGGTTTGTCCACTAGAAAGTACTCCTCAATCTTATTTCCTTGCTCCGCCTCTGTATGACATGTCCAAGTATTTATATTTCCCCTCTTTTCAAAATCGGATAATTTATAGTCTGTCTTATATTTTGAGTAATGTGTAAATTTTCATGATACAGGAAATTCCTGTTTACATTTTCAAGTTCTCACTTGATTAACACCTAGTACTCTGGTGGTGCAACAGAATTTTGCCAATCACTCTGTTTTTCTCTTGTTTAACTATGAATTTAACCAATTATATCTTGTTTGACAGAGCTCACCGAGCTCTGCTAACCAAGGTATATTTGGTTAAATATCAAACTGCATTATGGGAAATATTTGCTGCTGAATGCTTTGCCATTTTGACATCTGATTGCAGAGGGTTAATATTTATCTAATTTTCATGATATGGCAACTTCCTGTTTAAATTTTCATGTTCTCACTTGAATAATATTTATTAGTGACATCACAGTCAGAAAAATAACATCAACTTATATCTCCAATACTCTGCTGAGTATGAATTTCTTGATCACTGAACATAGTAAAATGGGTACTAAAGAAAATTTATAGGGTTCAAAGTCCTTGAAATGTTGTTGAATTCTGTTTTTGTAGAGGAAGCCCTTGTTTCTGATACCATACCATAATGACTTGTTAAAGTTGTTGATTGTGAATAGAAGTGATTTACATGTTCACACTACTTTTTTAATCCTTTATCCAACAAATTGGCCACATCCGCCCGTGTAATATGCAAATTCAGCAGCTGAAAAAATATTATTTTTCAGAAAATTTCAACAAAACCATATCATGTGACCCCTCATTGAAACGAACTCGATGATCTCATTCCAATGAGATGAGACACATGATATTGTTTTGTTGAAATTTTTTGAAAAGTTTAAAAAAATAATATTTAAAATAATAAATTTTGATATCATCTGCGTTGGGTAAAGGGTTAACTGTGAATTCCAATATGACTATAAATATATTTGGGTTGGAAGGGGGGGAGGGAGCAAGCAGTCTGCTGCTGCTGCTTCCAAGATCAATTGTATAGAAGACTTCCCCATGACCAAACAGGAACTAACCAGTTTGGATGTCACAAAATTTATTGAAGTTGGTCTTGAAGTTTCAGGGGTTAATTATTTAGCACGCATTCGCATGTGTATATTAGAATAATAATTGCTCCTAATTATGTGGTATTTAAATCTCAGGTTGATTCAATGGACTTGGAAAACAATGATAAATGGAACCGTTTTTATATATACTGGATCCCCTAATATGCGGAATTCATTATTTAACTGGGATTCTCCATATTCAGTGTTATCAATATTCATGCTGTGTTATGCCACCTCCAAACTTAGAAGTGCTTTTTAAAACCATTTTTATGATACATCCACTCTCGATGATATTAATGAGATGTCTGCATGAATATTTTCCCCCGATTCGCGATTTGTCTGCAGCCTCCATTTAAGAGCTCAAATGCTCACACCCAGTTGTTGCCCTCCAAAACCACTGGATCTAAAATTTTCACCCCCCCCCCCCCCCAGAAAAAAAAAACAACATTGGGGAAGGTGGGGGCTGAGGGGGCCTTGCTGTTCCCCAAAAAAACATTGCTTCTAAAATTTTGCCGTTTCCCTATCCCATTGGGTGGGCTGAGAGGGCTCTGCCCTCCCCTACAAATTTTCAGTGGAACCCTGTTACTTGAATAGCCACTTTGCCAATGAAAATTATTAAATTAACAGGAGTATTCAATTAACAGGGACTGTGTCATGTTTCTGTATTCTAGAGATAAACTTAGCATTTATTCTATTATATCTTGTTTGACAGATCTCCATCAGCTCTGTCAAACAAGATGTAATAGATTAAATGCCTGTATTGGATGTACTGATGCCACATAGGTCTATAAACAAAGGAAAACTGGAGAGAGTCAGAGGAATTTCTCGACAGGTTACAAGATTTCTTATTCAATTAACAGGAGTTTATTCTATAACCTATATTCAATTAACAGGTCAGATTTGTACTGGAGGTATGGTAAATGGTTTTGTGTTGGGAAATTATATTCAATTAACAGGGTTATTCAGTTAAGAGGTATCCATTTAAGTGGGCTCCACTGTATATCTACTTTTTCATGAAAGAAAATGAATTTTATGATGTTGAAGAAGATTAATTTGCCAATGGCATAAGTAATGAACCCGTGGAACCATAAAATGATTGGTAATTTAAAAGTCTTGTCCTCAATGTAATGATAAAATACAATAGACTTGGAAAAAGCATTTTTATGACATACACTCTGGTGTATTGAAATGTTGTACTGCAATACCGCAACCACAAAATTTGGATGTTCCAGATGTGGCCATGTTGAATCTGGTCATGTGATTACAATGTGGTTCTTGCAGGAATTTGCATTTTGGATGATCTGAAGAATGCAAAGACGCATCACCCCTCTTATTTATCCGTATGATGGGATTCTCAATCACGTTACAGCAAATGCCTCAGCTATTAATGTCTTAACTGCAGATATATGCCTTGAAACTGCATCGACCATCATTGAATATTTACTTGAAGTCTTGGCCTTTTTGTTGATGAAAATCTGAATCAATGCACACTTAAAATATGACATGAACCACTTGTAAAAAAAAATCACTGAGTCGAAAAAATTGGGATTATACAGATAATATAATGTAATATTCATAAAAAGTAAGATGAATGCTTCAGAAAGTACTTTTTCCCAAAATGTATTCCAAGTGAGCTCGAACTATATTGAGCGTGTTGATTTCCCCCAGTGCTGTAAAATTATTTACTTCCATGTAACCATGGATAAGTTGATGTCTGCAAAGAACCAATGGAGGATGGGTTGAAGATGATGCATGTGCACTTTTGGGTGATGCTGTGAATTTAGTTTTCTTCTTTTTATATAATCATACCAAGATGAGCATCGATCAAGGTCTTTTTATGATTTTTTTAAGTTGACAAATGTGACAAATCTCTTTTTTCCAGAAATGGTCTATGAATTTGCATATCATAAACTTAACAGCAGTCAGCGTGGCTGTGATGATAAAAAAAAACAAACAAACTGTCAAATTTATGGTAAAAAATGCCATATTTGAAACGTAAACAAATTCAATACCCGAAATATTCTGGATTTCATGAGTGTCTGTGCTGAGTTGCTTATAAACCTGACACACCGGGCTACATGTGTTCATTTTTTGTTTGTCAGCACCACAGTGTCGGCAGATTTTTTGTAGCAATAGCACAAAAGGGTGACAGAAGCCAAATATTTTTCCCGTCATCTATAAATTAATCTAAATTGATTTTACTAATATAATTATGAACTGATCAGATGGGTGTATTTGTTCTGAGAATATGTGTTTGTATTGAAATTCTATAATATTATTATCATTGTTATTATTAATATTATTATTATTAATATTATTATTATTATTATTATTTTTATACACTAGAAAAATTAAATACTACAGGCAGACTGGATTATTATTATTATTATTATTAGTGTAGCTTGTGATAATACAGTAGCAAAGCCTGCAAATAAGCTTTAGGTCAAGGACAAAAGCCTTGTTACAACCGATAATGTTACAACGCCACATAATGTTACACCAACGCATAATGTTACAAAAAATGTAGTAAACAACCGATAATGTTATAATCTCCGCTTAATGTTATAACTTTTTTCAACCCGTTATGTTATAAAAATCGACGCATAATGTTATAACTTTTTTCAACCCGTTATGTTACAACATATTAACCGATAATGTTATAACTTCTGTATACTAATTCCAGTTACATCTATTGTAGATGGACTTTACCACTTACCATTTATTGCCGCATAAAGGTATGTAATATTTATACTAAAGATTTCTGCTCTGGTTAAGGCGAGGAGACACCCCCCCCCCCCCCCACTATCTGAGAATACTACTCTCTTATAGTATTCTCAGATAGCTTTCTCTGCACAATCACCCTGATGTACTAATCCATGACATTCTCTCTTTCTCAGCCTTGTCCCTGCCCACCCCTTTCAGTCCTACTAAACCCCATTCCTCTTCCTACCCAGTCTCGCATCTTATTCTTCGACTTCCGTGCGACACTACCAACCTTCCACATCCTCCATATGTACCTTGCTCCATCCAACTTTTTGGCCTCTTTTAACTCCACCTCATTTTTGTTCACTGTTGGTTGTTAAAATGTCAAATTAATGAACAATAAGATATTCTTATGACTAAGAAATATGCGACAAATGAGTTTTAGATGCCCAAAACAAACAGAAACAGAGGCATTTGCCCATCCGCAAAGGTGTCAGGGGACTATGGTACACTGCATTTCTGGGAGCGGAGACTCTGCATGTTGGTAAACAAACCAACCGGATAAAATAGCACCTCTCCTCCACCACCTCCGCCTTCACCATTTTGGGCACTGGATGATCATGGTAATGACGTCACACGATTGAGTTACCAGGATAATCTGCGTCTATGTAACGTGACTAGGTCATTCTATGATAAATCCCTGGGAGTTGGGGGGGGGGGGTGGATGTCTCCTCGCCTTAACCAGAGCAGAAACCTTTAGTATAAATATTACATACCTTTATGTGGCAATAAATGGAGAGTGGTAAAGTCCATCTACAAAAGCTGTAACTGGAATTAGTATACATTAGTTATAACATTATCAGTTAATTTGTTGTAACATAACAGGTTGAAAAAAGTTATAACATTATGCGTCGATTTTTATAACATAACAGGTTGAAAAAAGTTATTTTTTAACATTATGCGGAGTTTATAACATTATCGGTTGTTTACTACATTTTTTGTAACATTATGCATTGGTGTAACATTATGCGGCATTGTAACATTATCGGTTGTAACAAGCCTTACTAAGCAAATACCCAAAATATCCTTCGCCAATAGATTGGTGCAGATCATCATGTCCCAAGGTGAAATGCCATGAATGTTGGTGATTGATGATCACATTATTTGTTTGTTTGTTTGTTGGAGGTTAACGTCACATATTTATGCACCATGGCTAATCGTGACACAACATGGAGATGAAGTCAAGTTTAGTCAATCGTTGATCAACATGTTGCCCAATTTAGAGGACTTTCACCCTAAGCATTGGTGACTGGGTCCTATTTTACTAGTAAAGCGGAACTGGTTTACCACAGTTAACAAGTGCTGCTTACTTCCCGGGGTTCCCACGGGGAGATCACATTATTTAAAGATTAAAATAGAAACAAGAGGCCCCAGGGGGCCTGAGGGCACTCACCTGACCTGGTAGTCTAAATATCAAACCAGGAACTTTACTTGTATAAGCTGCATACGCCCCTCCTAAGAAAAGCATATACCAACTAGATGAAGCAGTTGTGCCCACACAATACACAGGATTTTCATGCTATTTTCAGTTCCTGCACTATTACGTCCCAAAATTGAGATAAACGCATAAAAACAGATTTTTTTTATTTTTGTTCGGAAATTTTCAAAGTCCCAAACAAAATATTTTCAGCCCAAAGTTTTTTTTCTTCTTAAAATTGACCAAAACTCATAAAAAACCAAAAAACTAAGTTCCGGATTTTGGTCCAAAATTTTACAAGTCCCACCCGGCCCCCAAATTTTCAGTGTAAAAAAAAAAAAATTTTTTGTCTTAAAATTGACCAAAACGCATAAAAACACCAAAAAAAAAAGTTTGGATTTTGGTCCAAAATTTCTTAGTCCGGAACAGGACTCCAAATTTTCAGCCTAAATATGAACCCAGGGACTTGGCTTCAACAAACTTGAATCTCACCCCCGTTAGGATGCAGCATACCAAACATCAAAATCAAAAAATTCTTATTGGTATATCTGAAGAAGATTTTTAAAGAATATTCCTCATACTGCACTAATTTAAACATTTGGGCTCCCATAGAGAGCCCAAATATGGACCCAGGGAATTGATTTCAATAAACATGTGAAACAATCGTCCAAAGATGTTATATGTGAAATTTTAAAGCTTTTGGAGAAGTGGTTTGGGAGAAAAGTAGTCTTAAATGTTTTTCCCATTACCCACAGTGTTAAAAAATGCTGACTCAGCACCTTTTCAAAGTCCCAGAAAAGTACCCCATGATAAAACCGATAGCAATTTTTTTAACCATTCCATTCTGTTGGTCCTAAGGAAGCTTCACACCAAATAAGAATTCTCAGTGCGTGTAGTTTTGGAGATATGGGAGAGTTTATTTTTTTCTATTTTTAGCTCCTGTGATTCCCATGGGGCGAAAGGAAAAAATATTTGGGCATAAATTAAGTACTTATGACCCAATAAGCCCTCATATCAATTTGGTCCAAATCTGCCTCTCGGTTTGGAAAATAGAAAGTTTGGGAGTGGCAAAAATTCTTGCCCCTCCCATAACGACGGCAAATATAGCCCCACAAACTTCTCTTGAACAAATCTGAGTCTACACCTCAAAAGGAAGCTGCACACCACATATCAAGTCTCTGCTAATGCTGGTTCATGAGAAGAAGATTTTTCAAGATTTAAGCACACTTTTTGGGCGTGGCCCTACCATGGGGCGAGGCAACTTGATTTGAACAAAATCAAATTGCGATGTCATAACAAACTATTATCTCAAATATCAATTAAATTGGTTCAGCGGTTTGGGAGGAGACAACGCAAATACCATGTTTACGGATGACGACAGACGGTCAGTGATCACTATAGCTCTCCTGACTGAAAGTCAGGTGAGCTAACAAGGCTGGGACATCTCCAGTGACTGTTGCCAATGACAATAGTTAGTGGAGATATTCCAGCCTTGTTTGTTATTGATTGTACATGTATTACTGTTTTCTCAGAATTTTTATGTGAGAATAACATGACCTAAAGCATCCTCAAAATGTCCTTCACCAAAACATTTGATGACAGATACATTGTGCAAAATTATTTGCAGGCTTGCTTCTGACACGTGTGGAAATAACACTTTATGAGTGTTTCACTGATCATCCACATTGCACATACTGTATCAGCCCTGACTAATAGCTTGTGTTGATATGCAAGCAAATGGACTGACAGTGGTATGACTTTAAATGTGCCTGACTGTTTGCTTAGCATGCCAGTCCCAAGCCTGGGTAAAGGATGAGGGCAGTCATTTAATATGTCTAGTACAGTGGAATGGAAAATATGGTTGCATACGTACATCTTGTCACTTGGGGAAGTGACATAAGATTCTGCTGATACTTCTGCACATCTCTCTCTCTCTCTCTCAGCTGCAGCTTCAGTATTTGTCCAATGATAAGCATAAAGTGTATATGTGCAGTTCTATCCTTCTAACTGAATAACCTCTGTTGCCATTGAAAAAAATCCCAATTTAATAGGAGTATTCAATCAACATGAGTTTGGTCATTTTTCTGTATTCTTGTGATAAATTGTGCATTCAGTCTATTATAACTCAGGAGTTTTGTCACACCTGATATGACTGACAAAAAGCTTTTAATAGATGAACCATGATCCACTAGGTCTATAAGCATGGGAACCTTGGCACACGTCAGTGAAATTCTTTTATACATTACCAGATTTTTTCTTTATTCAACTAGCAGGAGTTTATTACAACATCTCTATGTGATTAATGGGTCAAATTTGTACTGATTGTCTAGAAAAGTGTTTGTTGTTTGGAGGATATATTTAGTCAACACATTCCAACAAAACCATATCATGTGACCCTCTTTGGATGGAATGTGCTCATTGGGTCACATGGCATGATTTTGCTGGAATATGTTTGAGAAAATTGAAAAAAAGTAACAACAAATTTTGATATTGTATGCATTGGGTAAGAGCCATTTCTTTCGGTCCATGATGGGTAAAAGGGGTTGTGTTTGAAAAATAAACAGTGCATTTGCTCAAAGAACCATCCTTGAACAAGTTTTATTTGGTAGTAGCACCCTGATGGTATGAAGATGATTATCCTACAGTTAAAACTAGAAGTTCTGTCATGAAATGCACACAAATAGCACGTCAATCTGCGTGTTAATCTACATGTTATTACCATAGTAATGGTATCAAATTCTGTACATATGGCCTGTGCAAAAGCAATGTTTCCGCCAATGGACCTCCGGGTAACCCAGAGGTCCATTGGCAGAAACATTGCCTGTGTTTGCTATGAGTAGCCAGGAGAATCTGCCATTCTTTGGATGCCATTCAATATGGCAATTGCGAGCAAATTTCTACGCGCAATTAAGCCTAGATAAGCGCACAGTTCGTGTCAGGACTTCTAGTTTTAACTGTAGGACTGTATGTTTATCTTATCACATAATCACTGCCAAATAGCTCATTACAGAAAATATCATTCACAACATGTTTAATACAGGAATGACATCAGAAGTCAACATCGATGTGGTAACATTGTGAGCGAGTTGGTTTCGGAAGTAGAATTGAATTAATCTACTCTTATTTTTCATTAACTGTCTGCCTAATACAAATAACAGATGACATTTGCAGAAAACATTCCTGAATAACTAAATATTTTCTTTTTCTGTCTCAAAAACATAGCTCCAGACAACTCACTGAAATGAGCTTGAACAGACTTCATTTACAGAAAACATTTTCTTGAATAACTAAATATTTTCATTTTCTGTCTCGAAGATATAGCCTATGACTCACTGGAATGAGCTTGTCAAGCTTGTTCCAGTGAGGGGTCATAAGCTATGTTCTTGAGGCAAAAAATTTGATGTTAACTTATTATTTAATTATTATTTATTTAAGGTTTAACAACATTTTAACAGCCAAGGTCATATCGTGTCAATGACAGTTTTACGGGTGAAGGAAGCCGGAGTACCCAGAGTACCTGGAGAGAACAACTGAGCAACGATGAGCAGCTGCCAGCTCCCTAACATCGTAACTCTGCACTGCAGCACAGGTAGGGCTAGATTGGTTGAAGACATGTGCACCATCGATGAGCAGTATGCCTTAGTACATGACGTCATCGTGCCCCCATGTGAATAGTCAGGGTTAAGTGCCTTGCCCAAGGACACAACATGGGAGTCCGAATTGATCGCTCAGATGGTCACCTATCCAAGGACTAATAGGGCACAATGTTGCTTAACTTCAGTGATCTGATGAGAACCGGTTACCGAAATGTCACCATGCCCCCTTGACGTTAATTACAAGGTTAAATTACACATGTGATAAAAAGAATCTCAAATTAAATCTCACGATTTAACATGACATTTCTGAAATTCCTTCACTAAACCCGATCTGAGCATTGGAAAACCTCAGCTCAGGTCAATTTTAGTGAACTTGGTACAGAAATTTCATATGAAATCGTGACTCTATTTATCGCAGGGGAGGTAATCTGAATGGACAATATTAAAGAGAGAACTTGAACAGTGTTGTTCCTTACTCAGACAATCATCCTCTCTTGATAAGACCAGTCTTCAATGTGTGACTGCATCTAGTATGTGTTAGTGTTGTTTTCTCACAAAGGCCATCATTACACAGCCCCAGCCAGCCATATGTCCCAAACTCAATCCAACTGAGCACACCTGCAACATTTTAGGTGATCATGTGTGTCAGAAAAACAAAATTAGGATGACATAAATCAAGCACTGCACAAAGAATGGGAATGACTTCCCATATCACTAATCCAATTCCAGGTTTGAAAATAAGGAGATGGCTGAGGGCAGTTGGTCATGCTGATGGTGGTTACATGCAACATTAAGTTTTCTTACAGTAACAGCAACTATATATAGCCATCTTGTCTGAGACTTTACATGTGCAAAACATGTGTAAAAATCTTTGGAATAGGAAGGATAGCTGATTGTTTATCACAGAACAATTTTTACTCAAACTGCAGGGACAATAAATATGCAAAAATATCTAGGATGATTTAGACTTCATAATTTTCAACATGCCTTTTACAAACATTTCACATTTCAGTTATATCCATTCTTTCAAAATGATAAGTATTTGCAAATAGGAAAGAACATAAACATTACGATAAAAATGTTTTCTTCAGGTCTGTGATTGCACTTTTAAATGAAAGTGACAATGACACAGTAGCTTAACTTGACTGTGTGTAGTGTTTGATGAAAAGGATAATGTTCAATGTTTATGAAAGGATTATGAAATAAGACAAGAATTGTGTGTTATTGTGATAATTGAGAATATGTTAATTTCTGTTCCGTGTATGCTGTGTTTTCAATAAGAATAATATGAGTGTAGACTGAACTAAAGAATTAAGACCTGGGTTGATGTGGCCCTAACAGTTAACGTATGTCAACCAAAGTTACCAAGTTACAGTAAAATCATTCCAAAACAAGTCATCCTACAAATTTACAATAAAATCCCTTCAATATAACTTGTAGACTTTGCTAGGAATCTAGGTCATGTGATGGTTTGGTGGTCACAGTTGACTGATCATGACCAAAATAGGAGAGTCTCATCTAGATATTATACCAAGTTATCCAACCAAGTTACAATGATATCCCTTCATAAAAACAACCTGTGAGCAGTGGTAAAGGAATCTAGGTCAAGTGATCAGGAAGCGGTAATGGCTAACCGATCATGACCAAAATACAGCAGTCTCATCTAGACATCCTACCAAGTTATCCTTCCAAGTTACAATGAAATTGCTTCATAAATATGAACTGTAGACTGAGCTAAACAATCTAGGTCACCTGCCTGTGTGGCTGTTACGGTTGACCGACCACCACCACCAAAATAAGACATTCTCATCTGGACATTATACAGAGTCATCCTACCATGTTACAATAAAATCCCTTCATAAATACAACCTGTAGACTGTGCTAAAGGTTTTTGGGCTTCGGGTCCACGTAGCCATCATGGTTGACCGATCCCAACCAAAAGGGGACATTCCCATCTTGACATTATACAGGGTCATCCTACCAAGTTACAATGAAATCCCTTCATAAATACAACCTATAGACTGTGCAAAAGGTTTTGGGCTCTAGCAGCCATCACGGTTGACCCATCGTGACGAAAAGGGTACATTCTCATCTAGACATGACTTCAAACCTGCATATGAAATTTTGTGATGATCGGACAAGAACTACGGCATGAGGCCTGTGCCAAAGAAAATGTGAACGGACTGACAGACTAACAGACTTCTGTTTCTGGGCGGGTGGTTTTTTATTTTTGTAATTATTTTTTTGCCATGTTCTTGGTTTGTTTTATGTTTTAAGCCTCATAATCTACAGAATAGAATAGGTGGTGGTGTATTTTGACCCTTAATTGAGTGCAAGAAGGCTTTGCAATGCAAAAGCATTGCAAAGCCTTGTTGCAATCATGGGACAAATTTATCAATTTTATTAACTTCAGTAAAATATCAGACGTAAAACATTTAATTTTTATTTTTTTAAAGTTTGCATTGGTTATAAAAAGAGGGCATGTAGCAGCCAAAAGGACCATGCGGGAGGGCCTGAGAAACAGATTTTTAATTTTTTTATGCCCTTTCAGATATTTTCAAATACTTGTCACTAATATTCTAATTTTCAAAGGTTTGAAGATCTATAAGGTAAATTCTGAGAAGTTTTATGATTTTCAAGCATGCATAAGCACAGTATGAATAAACCCTACTCAACTCCCCAAAAACAACTTACCCTGTTGATCCAAATGGAATCTTTCCATGGATTATCATTTGCTTTCCCACTCGAAGACCATCAGGAATATACATACGCTGACCAAGACCCTGAAAAACAGCAGGGGTATGAATACATTAAATAACCATGTTTATCACATAATCACCATCAAATAGCACATTACAGAAAATATCATTCACAACACTTCTAATACAGGAATTCCATTAGAAGTCAATGTCGACATGGTAACATTCAGAGTGAGTTGGTTAAGGAAGTAGAATTGAATTATTTATTTATTTATTTATTTATTTATTTATTTATTTATTGGTGTTTAAGGTCACATATTTCTGCACAATGGCTAATCATGACCATGAAAGTTTTACAGGTGAAGGAAGCCGGATAACCTGGAGAGAACCACCGAGCAATGGCGAGCAACTGTCAGCTCCCCAACACTCCACACAAGCAGGGTTAGCATTGGTTGAAGACAGGTGCACCATCGTCGTGCAGTATGCCTTAGTACACAATGCCACCGTGCCCCCATGTGGGTAATGGAGGTGAAGTGTCTTTTCCAAGAACACATCGCGGTTGCTGCAGGTGGGATTCAAACCAAGGACCTCTCGGCTTACAGTCTGCACCTCTACCTACTGAGCCACCATGCCCCCTAGAATTGAATTATACCAGTTAAAAGCAGTATTGAAAGTATGGTAAAGTATTTGGTGTTTAGAAGTTGTGTGGAGTTTACAGGTTTCTTTCTTTATTTATTTAGGTCATTCTTAGCATCTATGGCTATATCATGACCACAACACAAATATAAAATTAAGTTTAGCCAATTGTTTATACAGTGGAGCCCACTTAATTGGACATCTCTTAACTGAATAACCCTGTTAATTGAATATAATTTCCAAACACAAAACCATTTACCACACCCCAGTACAAATTTGACCTGCTAATTGAATATAGGTTATAGAGTAAACTCCTGTTAATTGAATAAAAAATCTTGCAACCTGTCGAGAAATTAACCCGACTCTCCACAGTTTTCCATTGTTTACAGACCTATTTGGCCTCAATACATCCAATACAGGCATTTAATCTATTATATCTTGTTTGACAGAGCTCATGGAGCTCTGTTAAAGAAGATATAATAGAATAAATGCAAAGTGTATCTCTAGAATACAGGAAAGTGACACAATCCCTGTTAATTGAATACTCCTGTTAATTCAATAAGTTTCAATGGCAAAGTGGCTATTCAATTAACAGGGTTCCACTGTACTTCAGACGACTTATACAACCCTCACGTTTGTTACTATTATGCCTATTTGGGTCCTATTATGCCAGTATTATTTATTTATTGGTGTTTTAAGTCTTCAGCACGTGGCTCAGCATGACTGCAACACGAATATATATTCAAGTCCAGCTAATTAATTGTTTATACCCATGTTGCCCATTTCAGAGGACTTCCACCTCAGGCATTGGTTACTTTGTCCCATTTTACCAGTAAAACAAACTTGTTTACCACTCATTCCAATGAGGGGGTCACATGATGTGGTTTTCTTGAATTGTTTTGAAAAATAATTGTTTTTTTCGACTGCTCATTTTGAAAATTATGTGGGCAGATTCACTGATTCGGGTAAAGGGTTAACAAGAGTCAGGATTATACCTTTATTTTTGTTCTGTGCAGGACAATCTGCTGACAGCAGGTAAAGAGTTAAGACATGCATACCAATTAATTAAATAATGGGATGTGTAGATACAAACTCATTTCATGACATCTGTTTGTTATTAGTCACTAACACACATTTACATGTATTTTCTCAAGGATACTGTCTGTCTATCCATTATTTAACAAACAAATAAAAAACTAAAACTACAGTTGCTTTTTTGGAGTCTTTGATCAGTCATGCATCATAATTTAATGTCATTTTTGGTCTGCCAAATCCACCCATTGCTACCAACAAAAACTGCCATTCAGATCCTGATACTTTCTGGATTTTAAAATTCCAAAACATACTTTATGCCCTCCTCATTCAAACAAGATCAATGAGGTCATTCCAAGTCATTATTTAAGTACAGGGTTTTCTGGGGTCTGAGTCAAGTGTACAATTAGTCATCCACAAGACTCCAGACAGTCAATTTGTTTCCCAAATTTTATTTGAACAGTGGAGCCCACTTAAATGGATATCTCTTAACTGAATAACCCTGTTAATTGAATATAATTTCCCACCACAAAACCATTTACCATAACTCCAGCACAAATTTGACCTACTGATTGAAAATAGGTTATAGAGTAAACTCCTGTTAATTGAATAAAAAAAATGTGTAACCTGTCGAGAAATTACCCTGATTCTCCCCAGTTTTCCTTTGTTTATAGACCTATCTGGGCTCAGTCCATCCACTACAGACATTTAATCTATTATATCTTGTTTGACAGAGCTCATAGAGCTCTGTCAATCAAGATATAATAGAATAAATGCTAAGTTTATTTCTAGAATACAGGGAAGTGACACAATCTCTGTTAATTGAATACTCCTGTTAATTGAATAATTTTCATTGGCAAAGTGGCTATTCAATTAACAGGTTTCCACTGTAATTAATTTATAAGAATCCCATCTTCATTGACATTGCTCACATTGTACAACTTGGAATTTAACCATTTCATTCTTGCTTGACAGAGCTCGTTGAGCACTGTCAAACAAGACTGAATTGGTTAAATTTCTAGTAATATTTTTGGAAAAAAATTGCTACTTGGAATATTTTTTTACATCAGTGTTCTTATTAATTTAATAGAGTTTAAGGTCACATATTTCTGCACAAGGTCCAATCATGACCACAACATGGATATAAAGTCAGGTTTAATCAATTGTTTGTAGCTATGTTGCCCATTTCAGAAGACTCCCACCCCAAGCACTGGTATAAGTAAAACAGCTTGCTTACCACAGGAAAGAAGCACTGCTTCATTTCCCAGGGTTCCCACTGGATAGATTTTGTTCATAAAAATTGTTTTTTTACCACTAATTGGAGCATGCTTGTCAGCAAAACAATTTTATATCAATCTTTTTCTTCTGCTGAGAAAACACCAGGCTAATGCATAGAGTGAAAATCTACTCAAGTGTGAAGCCACTTTTCAATCAAGCCATGCTTGTGGCTTCTGGCCCTCAGCCAGTTAACCCGTAGGTCCTCAGATTAATTTTACATTAATAACTACCATTTATTTATTGGTGTTTAAAGTCACATATTTCTACACAATAGCTAATCATGACCACGGCAGTTTTACGGGTGGGGGAAGCCGGAGTACCCAGAGAGAATCACCAAGCAATGGTGAGCAACTGTCAGCTCGCCAACATACCAACTCCACACAAGCAGGGTTAGCATTGGTTGAAGACAGGTGAACCATCGATGTGCAGTAAGCCTTAGTACACAAAGCCACCGTGCCTCATGTGGGCAATGGGGGTATAATGTCTTGCCCAATGCCACAATGCAGTTACCCCAGGTGGGATTCGAACCGAGGACCTCTCAGCTTGCAGCCTGCACCTCTACCTACTGAGCCACCACCCCCCAATAACTACCATACATACATTTACATGGTGCAGATGACATAACAGTGTTTCAACATTATTGTTGGCTGCCTGTACAGGCATCCAACCATGATGTAAAAATGATGTCAAGATAACTCTACCACTAAAGTTCTCAAGGAAGAATACACTTGGAACATCATTTTCAGAGCAATATAAAAAGGGGCAGTTTGTGGCTATATGGTGGACCCAAGGGTCAATCAGGTGACTCAAACAGCATGTACTATAGGTTGTATCCTTAACCCTTTACCCAATGAATCGCCCACATCCGCCCACATAATATGCAAATTCAGCAGCTGAAAAAATATTATTTTTCGAAAAATATGTGAGTCCTCTTTGGAACAAGGTCGTCGAGCTCATTCCAAAGAGGGGTCACATGATATGGTTTTGTTGAAATTTTTTGAATAAATGATATTTAAAATAATAAATTTTGATATCATCTGCGTTGGGTAAAGGGTTAAATAGCTGTCTGTGACATAGAAAAGGGATGCATCACTGATAGAGTCAACCAATCTAACATTCAGGACTGAACATGCTCTCTTCAACTATTTCATAAAGGTTTGATAAACACCAATACATCTAATCCTCTATTTACTGAGTGTGTAAAGTACACATAGAATACTGTACTAGATGTATTCTTGAGAATGAATCACACTCTCACCCCCTCATAATTTAATGGATATTAACCTTTCAACAATAATGTTCCTTAACTGTAAATAAATAGTGTCAATGTTGATAAACTGACCCATTATAATCTTGATTATTCAGGCAGTTTCATCCATTAACCCTTTACCCAACGTAACGGCCAAAACCGGCCAGCGCTATTCTCAAAAATCGCCTATTAATTTTAATTAGAGCTCGATGAGCTCGTTCCAATGAGGGGTTATAACCTATGTTTTTGAGACAAAAAATGAAAAAAAATAGTTATTCAAGAATTTTTTTTGCAAGTGTCGTCTGCTTTTCATGTTAGGTAAAGGGTTAACTCTTTACGATTAGAAGAGAACAATCGCAAAATATTTTCTTGAAAAAATGAAATAGGTTATTTTTATGCTTAAAAAATATAACTTCTGACCCCTTATTAGAATAATCTGAAAGAGCTTGCTCCAATGCGGGATAATAAGCTATGTTTGTGAGTCGAAAATTGAAAAAATGCTACAATATGAAATGTGACTTTTGTGAACAGAACTGGCCAGAAATGACTATTACAATAGGTAAAAGGTTATCAGATTTTGGTGCCAAAAACATCAGATAAGTGAGTAGGTTTCTCAAGCCAGAAGCCACAAAACAGGTCCTTGAGTGCGAAAGATTTATTTCAGATTTATATATACCCATGTTGCCCATTTTAGAGGAGTTCCACCAGAGACATTGGTTACCAGGTCAGAGCTTGTGTACCACAGTAAACAAGGACTTCTTCACTTCCCCGGGTTCCTGTGGGAAGTATACAGATTGTCAGTATGAATAGCAGAATTATGTACGATCACAACTTCCATCCTATTTGGAGGAAATGTACATTGTAAAATGCATGTCCTCTACATGGAGACAGAAACACTCCATGCAGGCTAAAAACTGTCATGTAGTATTCAAGAAAACTAAGCCACAAAGTTGCTGCTACAGAGGTAATTAGGCCACACAAAATAAATTAATTGATTCTCAGGCAATTTATGTTTTCAAATCAGTGAGGGAGGGAGGGAGGGAGGGAGGGAGGGAGGGAGGGAGGGAGGGAGGGTTTTATGTTTAATTGTTATTCATTTAAATTCATTTTTAATTTGAAAAATAAAACATTCCTCTAAAAACAAACTATGGGTATTGCAATTCAAAGGCTTCATATTCTTTTGATGCTCTCCATATTATCTTTGAAGTAAAAATATTTAATCTATGGGGATTTGCCTTGTTACAATTTATGTGAAAGTGCCTGCAGGCACTCTCCCATAAATTGTAACAAGGCAAACTTACTGGAGATGCAACTAAATAAGTATGCATCAATCAAAAAATGTAAAAACAATTCTGGTGTCCCTGAGTTTGTACTAATATTGGAAGGCACTAAAAGGCAATAAAAATATCCAATGAGGGAGTTCTAATTCAATGAAGAATTGCCTGAGAATCAACACACTTTTTTTTTTAGCCTTACACAAATTTTGTAAAGTGAACCTCTAATAATGGATGCCCAAGTGTTATCAAGGATAAAACATATCCCACCAGTCCTGGTGCTTGTGAAAACAAATTTGAGTTACAAACAAGAGGCCCCCCTGGGGAGGAGGGGAGGGGGTCTGAAGTGCTCACCTGATAAAATATCATTGATTCCTCAGAGACAAGACTTGGAATCATAGTAATTCTGGTAAATATGAACTCTGGAATTCAAATTTAAGCAAAGCTGTGTATTATTCATTTTTCTGTTGTGCATACCAGATAATTTTTCAAGTATTCAGATGCTACCATAGAAATGATGTCCAGATTCCCAGTATTGTAGTATTGCTGTAAAAGGGCATTTTTCAAGGACATGGAATTCTGAATCTCTATTTCTGTTTTTCAGGATAGACAGCAAACTTTGCATTCGAATAAAAGAAAAAAACTCTCTCAAGAGTCAACTTCATATTTATAACCAGGGAAGGAGAAAATGGGAGTGAGAAGGTTGGTCCATTGGTTGAACTGTTATTTTTTGGCTTTAAAATGTGTTTTGAATGATTCAATGCCCCCAAAACCCAAACAATTGCCCATTTTGGTGGGCCCCAAAACACAAAAATCCCTCAAAACTTACTTTAAAAACCCCAAAGAAATGGACACCACATGGGCACGTGACTTTTTTTTGTTGCATAAAATCACTCAAAATCATTCAAAGCTCATTTTACAAAGAAACACAATGTTTTCACCAAAACAGACCTCCCCCATTCTCCAGAGAGTCATGTGGCCTGGCATGGCCTGATGGCCCATTTGAACAAACAGTAATCTTGTACACCAACAAAAATATCACACTAAATTTGATTACACTTAGTCCCCTACCTCGTGGGCAGAATTAATTTAAACCAAAAAAATAGTACTCCACACAAGTTCTATGATAAATTAAAAACCTGTCTGGTGCCCTTCAAAATTAGTCAAATATAGCGCCCTGAACAAACTGAACTTCAGTCTAGGAGTTATAGAAATGCTGCTACGAAATATCAGAAGACTCTGCTCAGTAGATCTGAAGAACGAGGTCTCTGAAGATCATTTCTTTTATCGCACCAAGTTAAAATTTGGTTCCCATAAGGAGTCCAAATATAAACCCAGAGACTTGATTTGAACAAAACTGAATCACCCCCCCCCCCCCCACACCCCCTTCATATGCTGAATACCAAAAATATCAAAAGACTCTGACCAGTGGATCTGAAGATTTTTAAAGAATTTTCCTCATATTGCACCAGATATTAACAAACTTGAATCTGACCCCGATAAAGATGTTGTCTAATAAATATCAAAAGATTCTGATGGTAGATCTGAATATGAGGATTTTTAAAGATTATTCCTCATTTTGGACTCTAAGTTAAAACACAGGCTCTGATAGAGAGTACAAATATGAACCCAGGGACTTGATTAGAACAAACTTGAATTTGACAAACCTAAGGAAATTCTGTACCAAATATCAACAGATTCTGAGTGATGGATCTAGAGAATACTTTTAAAGAATATTGTTGGAAATGGGGCTGTGTCGTTGCTGGGAGAAATAGATTTACGCCATGTATTCACCCAAAACTCAAGGAGTGTCGCCTGAACCCATGCGTGAACAGATGTCTCACCATAACGGACCCGCCGTTTTCGTTTTTGTTGGGGTTGTCCTTATCCTGAAGGGGTCAATGGCTTTTCCTCAAAAAGCATAAATCAACAGGGTTTCACTGAAAACGACAATTTTAATACATATACATATAAATAAATATGGTAATTTGTGACTTACATGGAATCCAATAAATAAGAAAAATGAAAGTGTCAGTGACACTGTAGCTTAACTTGACTGTGTGTTGTGTTTGAGGAAAAGGATAATGTTCAATGTTTATGAAAGGATTATGAAATAAGACAAGAATTGGGAATATGTTAATTTCTGTTCCCTGTATGCTATGTTTTCAATAAAAATAATTTGAGGTGTAGACTGTACTAATTTATTTATTTATTGGTGTTTAAGGTCACATATTTCTGCACAATGGCTAATCATGACCACGACAGTTTTACGGGTGAAGGAAGCCGGAGTACCCCGAGAGAACCACCAAGCAACTGTCAGCTCCCCAACATACTAACTCCACTCAAGCAGGGTTAGCACTGGTTGAAGACAGGTGCACCATCGATGTGCAGTACGCCTTAGTGCACAGCATCACCGTGCCCCCCACATGGGCAATGGTGGTGAAGTGTCTTGCCCACAGACACAACGTGGTTGCCGCAGGTGGGATTCAATCCGAGGACCTCTCGGCTTGCAGCCTGCACCTCTACCTACTGAGCCACCACGCCCCCGTAGACTGTACTAAGGAATTGTATGTGGCCCTCACAGTTAATGTATGTCAACCAAAGTTACCAAGTTACAGTGAAATTATTCCAAAACAAGGCATCCTATCAAGTTACAATGAAATCCCTTCATAAATACGGCCTGTAGACTGTGCTAAAGGTTTTTGGGCTCCGGGCCTGTGTAGCGATCATGGTTGACCGATCGCAACCAAAAGGGGACGTCGTCATCTAGACATCATACAGAGTTATCCTACCAAGTTACAATGAAATCCCTCCATATTAAATATGACCTGTAGATTGTGCTTTGGGTTTCGGGCTTGGGCAGCCATCAAGGTTGACAGATCATGACCAAAAGGGGGGATTCCCATCTAGATATTATACAGAGTCATCCTACTACTAAGTTACCATGAAATCCTCCTTCATAAATACGACCTGTAGACTGTGCTAAAGGTTTTCGAGTTTTAGGCTCAGGCAGCCATCATGGTTGACCGATCGCGACCAAAAGGGGATGTCTTCATCTAGAGTCATTATACTGAGTCATCATACCAAGTTAGAATGAAATCCCTTCATAAATGCGACCTGTAGTCTGTGCTAAAGGTTTTGGGGTTTTGGGCTCGTGTAGCCATCATGGCTGAATGATCGTGACCAAAAGGGGGCGTTCTCATCTAGACATTATCTGGAGTCATCCTACCAATTTACGATGAAATCCCTTAATAGATATGACCTGTAGACTGCGCTACAGGTTTCCGGGCTTCGGGCCCCTGTAGCCATCACGATTGACCAATCGCGACCAAAAGGGTACGTTCTCATCTTGACATTATATGGAGTCATCCTACCAAGTTACAATGAAATTCCTCCATAAATACGACCTGTAGACTGTGCTAAAGGATTTCGGGTTTTGGGCTCGGGCAGTCCTCACGGTTGACAGATCGCGACCAAATGGAGAAGTTCTCATCTAGACATCATACGGAGTCATCCTACCAAGTTACAATGAAATCCCTCCATATTAAATATGATCTGTAGACTGTGCCAAAAGTTTTTTGGTTTCAGGCTTGGGCAGCCGTGATGGTTGACAGATCATGACCAAAAGGGGATGTTCTCATCTAGATCTTATACAGAATCACGGGACGACCCGCGTTGTGTCCTTGGGCAAGGCACTTTATCCCGGTTGCTCACATGCGGGCACGATGATGCCGTGTACTAAGGTGTACTGCACGTCGATGGTGCACATGTCTTCAACCGCCATAACCATGCTTGAGTGGAGCTTGGAATGTTGAGGAGCTGACAGTTACTCGTCGATGCTCTGTGGTTCTCTCCGGGTACTCCGCCTTCCCCCACCCGTAAAACTGTCATGGTCACGATTAGCCATTGTGCATAAGTATGTGACCTTAAACACCAATAAATAAATAAATAATACAAAGTCATCCTACCAAGTTACAATGAAATCCCTTCATAAATATGACCTATAGACTGTGATAAAGGTTTTGGGGTTTTGGGCTTGGAGAGCCGTCACGGTTGACCAATTGCGACGAAAAGGGGACGTTCTCATCTAGACATGACCTCAAACCTATATATGAAATTTTGTGACGATCGGACAAGAACTACGGAGTGTATCCTGTGCTAAAGGAAATGTTCACAGACTCACAGACTAACCGACTTCCAAACTGCTGATGGCAATAGCTTATTTTGACTTTGTCAAGTTAAGCTAACAAAACGTCAATCACACCCCTCCCACACAGTTTTTGAGTCACTTGCGGGCCCGCATTCTCTGTTGTAGCTGGTTTCCTTTCCTGGTCGCGGGTGTCAAACTGTGGTCACCTTTTCACTTCACTCTTTCACGGCCACTAACGTATTGTCACTTTATCAGATGCCTTTGCTCTAACATGTGACGGAATGACACTCTACCACTGCCATTGCACGGCCACTAACACATTTTCACTTTACTATATCGCCTTCCCTCTAACAAGTGATGGAATGTAACTCTACCACTGCCGTCGCACGGCCTCTAGCTTATTGTCACTTTACTGAACGCTTTTCACTCAAGCAGTCGCCACCAATGGAGTTAAACGCTCCACTCGATTTATCTCAGAATAATGTTCATACAGGTAAAGCCTACTCTGCCTACGTATGGCTTGCCTTCTACAACAGGTATGACGTCTTCCTAAATAAGTACCTTTGAAAGTCTCACATTTTGGTATTCGGTGACAGACCAGACACGTAATATGGGTGTGTGTTCAGAATCTGTGGGATGTACTGTTTTTACAACAATTACCTATTAACTGGACATAACTACACAGATAATGACGGCGGGAGACGACTGGTCTCTCTTGCTTTTAATCTTTATCAGCCAGCGCATATGGTGTTCAGTGAATGCGCACTTTATAGCCATTAAAATTCCATGCTTAATTGCAGCGCATGCATTATTGCTGGTCTGTTTAAGTGATAAATCGGTTTTCGGGGTTCATCATACAAACGCAAGGGCAAGG
Source organism: Pictodentalium vernedei (assembly GCA_031216915.1). Taxonomy (NCBI): domain Eukaryota; kingdom Metazoa; phylum Mollusca; class Scaphopoda; order Dentaliida; family Dentaliidae; genus Pictodentalium; species Pictodentalium vernedei. Next base: position 158,587,543 of record CM062292.1, read on the forward strand.
CACTTAACCCCGATTGTCCACATGGGGACACGATGACGCCATGTACTAAGGTGTACTACACGTCGATGTGAGCATGTCTTCAACCAATCTAGCCCTGCCTCTGCTATAGTACGGAGTTACGATGCTGGTAGCTGCTCATCGTTGATCGGTGGTTCTCTTCGGGTACACCGGCTTCTTCCACCCATAAAACTGTCACCGACACGATATGACCTTGGCTGTTAAAGTGTCGTTAAACCTTAATAAATAAATAATGATATACAAATGCACTAATTTTAAAGGTCATTACTGACTGCAGGGTTCTTTGATGAAAATATTAGAAAATCGATAGCTCACCTATAGAAGTTATCCCAAACATGCATACAAAGTTTCAAACTGATCCATTCATAAATTCACCCTGCAGGGTTTTGCCAAAGGAAAATGTTGATGCAGAAATGCAGCGAGATCAGATATCATTGCTAATGACAAGATTCAGCAATGTTTTTCAAGAAAAATGAAAGAAAATCAAAAGCTCCCATCTAGAGGTCGCTCCAAACAAGCACACCATGTTTCAAAATAATCAAATCGTATATAATGGTGCACAACTGCACTAAGTTCAAAGGTCGTTGCTAATGGCAACGTTTTTTATGGAAATGGAAGAAAATCGATAGGTCCCGTCTAGAGCTCACCCCAAAGAAGCATACCAAGTTTCAAAGCGATCCGATCATAAACGTGACCTATGCGGTGTGCCAAAGGAAATAGTGAATGTACGTATGCACGCTGGTGGGCCAGAAGTGATGGTAATAGCTCATCAAGTTGATCTAAAAATAAAATCTACATGCAACAATTACTCACAAAATATGTGAATCGCCTGGACATCTTGAAACCTTTGAGGATATATTATACCAAGAACCTGAAAATAAAGATTTTTTAAGAAAATGATGAACCAGTTGTCTGTTTGAATAGGTAATTCGTAGCAAACCTGGAAATAAGCAATCTGTCATTTGAAGAATGAGGTGCACACAGGGTGGATTTAGTGATGTTATCCCATACAGCAGGCTAGAATCCTCCAATTTATCCTCCGGGTACCTTTTTCTCTTTAGGCCTGAGACTTTGATTCAGACTGAGGTTCACAGAGGGTTAATTTAGTAATGCTACCCTGCAGTGCAGGGTAACATCACCAAATTCAACCTCTGGGGGACCTCATTCTGCAGAAGACAGTTTGCTTATTTCCAGGCTTGGTTAATAGATACACATATTTTCAATACACAAAGTGAGATACACACCAGGGGTGGGGGTGGGGAAGCCTGTGTCGTAAAAGATTGACAGGAGGGTAGACCTGGGGTTTTGGGGTGTTTTCCAGTTCGTGTCGTTTTTTTTTAATGCGTCGTGTTCTCATTGTTACATTTTCTCCCTTACTGACTCGCGCACTGGATGAGTCAATAAAGGAGAAAATGTGACAATGAGACCACAACATCTTAAACACACAAGCACATATCGACACATCCAACATGTGCCTATGTGCTACATGTGATGTGTACACACTTTCCGCTAGCACACAAACACATCAAGGGAAGTCCGAATACTTAGTCTAAAGAAGATAAAACTCATAACATAGGTAGAATAGGTCTAAATGGTGGGGTCAGACAGATAGCGATGATGAGTAGAGTGATCTGATTGGTTAGTTAGTTGGTGTGAAGTGAACTGATTGGATGATCTGGATAAATGAAACATGGCTTATGCTGTTCGAAAATATAGAACCTTAGTGAGCACGCTCACATACCCCACGCGCCCCAATATTTCAAGCTCGGAAAAGTGTAATTTTTAGGAAAATGACCTGGAAATCTGTTACTTGTATTTTTCAGAGTCCAGGGCCCGTAATTTCCGCAAAAATCAGCCGAGCAGAACGAAACGCAAACTTGATCCGTAAGTCATTGTGGTAGACTCACATACTAAAATGGCCGTAATTTCGATAATATCTGAAAGCGTGTAGAAAAAAAGTCTGGAAAACTGTAATTTTGATGAACTTTTCAAAGTCTATGGGGCCGTAATTTTGGTAAAAATCAGTGTAGCGGAACAAAACCCAAACTTGTTCTGTAGGCCACCATGTTAGACTAACATACCAAAAATCAGCTCAATATCTGGAAGCGTGTAGGAAAAAAGTCCGCAAAACTGTAATTTTGATGAACCTTTCAAGTTCAAGGGCCGTAATTTTGGTAAAAATCAGTAGAGCGGAACAAAATGCAAACTTGATCTGTAGGCCACCATGTCAGACTAACATACCAAAAATCAGCTCAATATCTGGAAGCGTGTAGAAAAAAAGTCCGGAAAACAAGTAGGACGGACTGACGGACGGACGGACCAGTCAAAAACATTATACCCCCGCAACTTTGTTGCATGGGGTATAACAAGAACAGGAGTATCCTGAATAGGGTTAGAATCAGCCAGAAAATCTAAATATAGTAACAATTAGCAAACGGCTCAAACTGATAGGCTGCTCTACTGCACTGGAGTATACCCCAGAACAAATGCGTAGGGTTGGACAGACAGAAATTGTAGCACACATAGGTAGAAGCAGAGGATTCTATGGAAAATCCGAGCCAAATTGATATACTACTCAAAGTTTGCTGAGCACCAAGTATATCCAAGTACCTGTTTTACGTTTTAGTTGAAATATTGTTATGAAAAGTGTATATATTTTATATTTAATTATATCTTTAATGATTTAAGTACAAAAATTGAGATTTTGTCTGTGTTTGACATTATTGTTTAGCTTTTGAATACGATAACCACGGAAAATGGATATTATTGGTAAAAGAGGAAATTTTTCAAATTTGCCAAAACGTTGACGGAGCGAACTGGTATGGGTTCAATATCGAGTACGAGACCCATTACTGTCAATTACAGCTTGACGCCTCCTCATGCTCCCAATCAGGTTCCTGGTGGTCCTTTGTGGGATGTTGTTCCATTCTTGGACCAGCATGGCACCAAGCTCCTGGACACTTCTTGGTTGGACTGGACGGACTGAAACTGCAAGCTGCAATTCATTCCAGACATGTTCGATTAGATTGAGGTCAGGGGATCTTGGTGGCCAGTCCATACGCTCAATCCCCTCACTCTGTCGGTACTCCCGGACAGCATGGGCAACATGAGGACGGGCATTATCGTCCACCAATCACCCACTGCACCTGCATACAATCTGACGTGGGCATCCAGGATCTCATCAATATACCGCTGTGCAGTCAATATACCACGGTCAAGGACACAGAGCTCTGTACGTCCATCCCAGCTGAGCCGCCACAGACCATTATTGACCCTCCACCCTCGCGGTCATGCTCAGCAATGCTGACTGCATGGAATCGCTCTTCTGGTCTTCTCCATCCCCAAGAACGCCTATCTGTGTGGTCTAGGCAGTACCTTGACTCATCTGTAAAAAGGACAGGTCGTCAATCTTCTCTGGTCCATCCAACGTGATCCATGACCCATTCACATCGTGCCTGGCGGTACTTCTGGGACAGCTGAATGCGAATACATGGTCTTCTCTATCGGAGACCACCTTCGTGCAACCTTGCCCGGATAGTCTACGTCGAAACATTAACCCCGAATGCATTCCGAAGGTCACTGCGAAGCTGGGTTGCTGTGTCAAAGCGGTTACTACGGGCCTGAATGATCAAAAACTGGTCTTCAGCTGCAGATGTTGCCCTGTCTCTGCCACCACCATGTAGTCTGACTGGTGTGCCATACTGCTGAAATCTTGCCCAGGCTCTGGCGATCACCGTATGGTGCACACCAAGGGCTTCACCATCCTGACGATGGGTAGCCCTACAGCTCATCACATTTCTGCTTCAGACAAATGTCTTCTTACATTTGCATTCGCCATATTCAATCATTAAATCACAAAGGTTTTTTGTTGAAATGAAGACTGAATACCCTACACATCTCATGTACATGTAGACAGTACACGAAAACATCATGGAAATCAAGGGGTACATGCTTTCCATGACTGTCACGAAAAGTCTGCCTGTCAAGAGAACTAATGTAAACACTGGGGATCATCTCAATACACTCCACAATCATATCAACCAAAAATATCGCAAATGTTTCACAAGAAAGTTTCACAATGATGTGTCAAATATGTGGTGCTTAGCAAACTTTGAGTAGTATAGTTATCGGGTTATTCTACGAAGTAACTGAAGATTCTGGGTATTCAGACTGATTCTTATACAAAAGAACACATCTATTACTGGAAAAAAGGATTCTGGGGGAATTTGTACCAAATAATGTGATTTTAGACAGTTTTTGGGTGATTTTTTTTGTTGGGGGGGGGGGGGGGGGGGTATTTCGGTAATTAGATTTATTTATTTATTTAATTATTTATTAGGGCTTAACGACACTTTAACAGCCAAGTTATATCGTGTCGATGGCAGTGTCGATGGCAGTTTTACTTGTGGGGGAAGCCGGAGTACCCGCAGAGAACCACCGAGCAACGACGAGCAGCTGCCAGCTCCCCACAAGGTATCTCTGCACTGCAGCACAGGCAGGGTTAGACTGGTAGAAGACATGCGCACCATCGATGTGCAGTACGCCTTATTACACGGCGTCATCGTGCCCCCATGTGGTCAATCGGGGTTTCCCAAGGACATAACGTGGGAGTCCGAATCGTTCGCTCAGACGGTCACCCATCCAAGAACTAACCGGGCTCGACATTGCTTAACTTCAGTGATCTGACGAGAACTGGTTACCGCAACGCCATCGCAACGCCATCTCGCAACGCCATCGCGCCCCCGGTAATTAGATTTACTCCCATTGAATCGAACATATCCTCCAAATATACCTCCGTCCTGTTAGAGGGTTTTAGGTCACATAGCAACCACGTGCTACCATAGAAACCATAATGGCGACATCCAATGTACAAAATGGACGAAGGAAACACGTATCACCCTCACAACACGCGCCGTGCATATGCACTGACACCATGTATCACTATGTGGATGACATCACAAGATAGCAGCTCACGCGTGTTATCATGACAACCAAATATGACACCATTGGGACACGTTAATGACGTCACGTCTCCCTCCGGCTCTCCCTCTGGGTGATGAGGGTCGTTCGGGTACATGATAGATTACTTTTATGACAAAGCGAACTGCAAGACCCAGAAAAAAAACGGGTTCACTGCGTTTGTACATAAACTGATCAAACTGCATTACTGGGAGTGTATTGTACTACTTGCTCATATGGACTCTCGTCACTTTGTCTATCTGGCCAATGGGCGAATACGTCGTGGTCACAGTTCCAAATTTTATCCTTTATATACTCGTCCACTGGAAATGAAACTTTATTTTGCAGCATACACAAGTACAATAACAATTTACAAATAACAAATAAGAATAAGTGTATATTGCATGAAAATGACATAGCCGGAGAGGCTATCTTCCTGCCACTCCCATACACAAGGTTTCTTGACATCAAGGCCTTTTTCTTTTATCTTCTCCTCGGGGGGGGGGGAGGGGGAGTTGGGGGGGGGCTAAATAAAATAAAATGAAAAATAACCACCATGCACGGACCTGGGTCATTTCTTGCTGAAGTTACACCAGTTTAACAGATTAATAATTTGAAAGAAGAAGTAATGGGTTTGAAAGATGAGATCCTTTTATTTTAAACAAAACAATCAGGGCAAGACGGGTTGGCACGGGAAATGATGGAAGAATACGAATTTAGAGTTGTATCAATTATTGACTTTTTAAACAAGGGCCTACTGCATTGTTGTAATTCTGTGTTTAAATCATTCCATATTTTCGGAAAAGAATGAGGTGGGAGATCCGCAGAGAAACATGTTCTCGGTTTGAGTGTTCGCACGCACCCTGATTGTCTGGTTTCCATTTCGGAGGGATTTGTATAGATTTCAAAAGTACTTTCGAAAGACACAGGCAGTTTATTATGACACCAGTCCTGCATAAACAAAAGAACATGTAACCTATACAGGTCATCGAATTTCAGTATGCCACAATTTTTTAATAATGGTTCGGTGTGCGAGGTATATTTTCTGTTCGTTATAACGCGAATAGCCTTTTTTGCAGGGTTATAATTCTATTTGTTGACGGCACATGGCCCCCAAATAAGTATACCATACAGCAAATGGCTATGTATACGTGAGTAATATAATGTCTTTAAGGCCTTAAAAGGAAGGCATTTTTCGCCCTATTTGAGGCGTAAACTGCCCTCACCATCTTAAAACAAACTACAGATATGTGTGTTTAAATTTTAGATTTTCGTCCATGTGGACTCCAAGAAATTTAACTGAAGTTTCTTCTTGTTGGTTACTAATTAATGGAATATCTGTATTATTAAGAGTAATTTTTCTACCAACGGCGTTACAGAGATCATTTTGTGGATGCAGTAACATGGATTTTGTTTTATTAGCATTCAGACATAGTCCTTTTGCAGAACTCCATTCACTTATCAAGTTCAGAGTTGGTCTCTTCTATTAGGTTATCTAGATTGTTACCAGATGTAAAACCCGTAGTGTCGTCTGCAACAGACGAGACATTTAGCAGGGTTGGGTGGCTGATGCCATTGATGTATAATAAGAGGAGGATAGGGCCTGAAATTGAACCTTGAGGTACACCAGTTGTGACCGCCAATGTGTCCGATGTGTTATTCATAAAAGAAAAAAATTGGCATCTTCCAGTTAGATAATCTTTGAACCATGAATTTGCAAACCCTCGTATCCCATAGGTATCCAGTTTTTTAAAGACGAAATGAGTGATTTATGGTATCAAAGGCTTTAGAAAAGTCCAGAAACATCGAGCGCGAGCCATCCTTTGTAGATTTATCATTAGCTACTTCGGCATTATTTATGAGATGAAGGATAGGGTGAACAGTGGAGTGCCCCTTTCTAAATCCGAACTGATACTTATATATGATGTTTTGTTCTTCTAGGAAGGTATTTAATCATGCGTACATTATATTTCTAGTATTTTGGAGAACGTTGGAAGAATACTAATAGGGCGATAATTAGTGAATAGCTGTGGATCTCCTGATTTAAAAATGGGTGCAATTTTGGCTATTTTTATTTTGTCAGGTACTCTACCGGTTACAAATGATAAATTGATTATATGAGACAATGAACCTCCCACTTCAAATATTATCTCCTTTAATAATTTGGTGGACATATCGTTGCTGTCTCTACTCGATTTGCCCCTCAGTTTATGAACGCAAGAAATTACTTCTTGTTCATTGGTAGGGCTTATAAAAAATAAGTCTCTATAGTTATTATTACTGAAGTAATACGAAAAATTACGTTGGGTACGGGGGCACTTGATTACTTGTGGTCTTACCGATGTCAGCAAAGAAGTTATTAAATCCGTCAGTGATTCCTTTCAAGTCAGTTATTTCCGTACTTCCATCTACGAAATTTGGGGGATGTTGCCGGTTGTTATTTGACTTACGCATGGCCTTTCGTAGGATTTCTCATGTTTTTTTAATGTTATATATATTTTCTAGGAGTATCGTATCATAATAATCCGCTTTACAAGTCCATTTCAGGCGGTTGAATTCATGGCACTATTGTTTGTATTCCGTTATGTTTCGAGTAGTTGGGAATTTTAGTTTTTTAGCATACACTTTACTTTTTGTTTCTGAGGATTGCAAAAGGCCAAGCGTCATCCATGGCTTGCGTTTTATGTATTTTTTACAGGGTTTGCTTTCAGGGGAAATGCTTCTTCAAAGGCTTTGAAGAATATGTCGAGGAATTTATTGTATGCTGAATTTGGACAAATATCGTATTTGACCTCTGAAAAGTCACATGCTGATAAGATTCTTTTAAAGCGGGTGATACTCCCCGCATTGATGACCGTCTTAGATTAGGGGTTGGGACAATTGTTCTTTTGTGTGATTCATCAATGTTGAACGTAGCAAAATGGTCACTGACATCAGTAATTATAATTCCTGAAGTAAAATTATTGATAGTATTGCTAAAGATGTGGTCAATTAAGGTAGCAGAGAATTCTGTAACTCTTGTGAGCTTTGTTATAGCAGGTAGGAATCCCGCATTGTATAGCAAATCTATACAAGTGTTAGTTTTTCGATGTGTGCTTAAGGTGAGCAAATCTATGTTAAAATCACCCATGAGGTAAACCTTTTTATCTTCCTTGTTTATAGTATCCAATAAGTCTGTAAACTTTGAAAGGAACATATCAAGGTCTGCTTTTGGCGCTGTGTTCGGTCTATAAATAATTCCCACAATACATTTTTTCTTGAGAGATAATTCAACAAATAAAGATTCGAATACATGTGGTATAAATACGGATAGATCATTTCGTATTTTGAAGGGTATATCGTCATTTATGAACATTCCAGCACCACCCCTACCATCGTCGTCTTCTGGGCGTGTACGGGAAATCAGAGGGTGGTACCCTTCAAGTTCATACTCTACACCAGGTTTAATATTAAATGTTTCCGTCATGCCTATCACGTCTAGAAAGTTGGAGTTGGTTTGTAGGTCGACCAATAGATTGTGAATATTTTCAAAGTTTGCGTTCAAACTGCGGCAATTCAAGTGGAGTGAAGAGAAGACTTTGTTTTTACTTGGGATTTCAACTTCAAATTGCCCGGGAGTAAAGTACTTGCAACCAGACTAAAAAATATTAAATGGGAGGGCCGGATCTTCTTTGTCAGTGGAAATAACATCATTTAATTTTGCCATGAAATCAAAAGCCTTATTGGTTTGGATCTCATCAAGTGATATTGTGTTATCCATATTTGCATGAAGTGGTGGGGATAAAAACTGGTGGCCGGGGCAAACTGTAGTTACTATAAATTAGTTTCGGTGCTTGTGCATTGATTTTGCATGACAAGAGGGAGAGGAAAGGAGGAGAAAGTAGTAACTTTGATGTCAAGAAAATATATAATATATATATACAGCAAAGCAAAGAGTGGTATATATTTACACTGCATTTTAATGTATGTTGAGGAAGCAATCCCTTTGTCTATTCTTCTTTTATACAGATTTTGGCCACAGATAAGCACTAATTGGAGGGCAAAATTGACCCGAGCAATGGAATCAAAAACTTAGCAAGTTAGATTTACCTGGGCATTATGTTTCTACCAGTATATCGTCCCCTGTGCTACAACATGCTCCATCTGCCTATTGGCACGTGGAGCACATTGGAACTCAAAAGACGCTATACGTATTGTGTTAATAAATTTCTCTCATCGATACAGATGGATCGTGCGTAGTAACTTTTAAGAAGGATTGATTGTTTGTGCCAAATAACCATAGAAGGAGAAAGCACGATCAGCAAGAACACCTTTCGTGTCAGTATAACGGTTCTATCCTGTACGATGGATTTTTGTAAAATACAGTAATAAAGTCCGAGATAGATTGACTGATTGTTCGTGCCAAACAACCAGTGAAGGAAGGAAAGAGCACGCTCTACAATAATACCATTTTGTATAGGTGTAACAGTTCTATCCTGTACATTGGATTTTTGTTGAACTTAATAATTAAGTCCGAAATATGTTGGACATTATACCCTTTGGTGGTGGAGTTAAGTTTTTTATATAGTGGTGAGAATAATGAGAATAATAAGGGAGAAATGTGACAATGAGAACACAACAGAGTAGATAAACTTTGTTACCCTAATTTCTGTCTCTTTCTGACTCAACGAGCTTAGTAACTGATCCTCCAATACCCCTAAGAATGGTCAATTTAACCCTTTACCTAACATGAAAAGCAGACGACACTTGCAAAAAAAATTCTTGAATAACTATTTCTTTTCATTTTTTGTCTCAAAAACATAGGTTATGACCCCTCGTTGGAACGAGCTCGACGAGCTCGTTCCAACGAGGGGTCATAACCTATGTTTTTGAGACAGAAAATGAAAAAATAATGAAAATTAATTGGCGATTTTTGAGAATAGCGCTGGCCGGTTTTGGCAGTTACGTTTGGTAAAGGGTTAAAGGAAAGTCCGGCTGAACCTAATGGAGAATGTTTTATACTTACAGTATGGTCGCCGTGGAGTGGTCACTTTCCACGGGTGGGCAATATTTCCACGGATGCAATATTATCCGATTCCATACACCAATTATAGGAATAATCAAAAATTTAATTAATAGTTCATTAATTAAAATTTTACCCATGATGGTTTTTATTACCTGGTAAATGCATGGGGGTACGGGACGATTCGGCCTCGGGAAGATTCGGAAAGGAGATTCCATTTTGGGGGCCGAATCTTCTCACTTCGGCACATTTAGGGGGCCGAATCTTCTCACCTCAGACCACATTTTTCTGTTAAAATTTGATGTTTTTAATACTTTTTATTTGGAAATATATATTGTTTTTTATATTTCTAATATGTTTTATTGGTAATGCTAAATATTTAATATGTAATTTTCGTGTTCAAAAATGTTTTTATCCTGATATTGTTTGTATTGCTAAAGATATGTTTGTTGAAGCCAATTATATCAGACGACGACAGCAGGGGATTGACTGAGATATTAGTGGCAGATGGAAATATCGACTGTGCCACACTGGAATAAAAAAAACAACTTTGATGCCATGAAGAAGAAGATTTGCCTCCAATTCTTCTGGGCCTAATGTCATCCGACGAAAGTGGCGATACATACCGTTTCTCACACGCCACACATTTTTTGTCATTAAAAGGCAATAGAATTCTGTCTCAGTAAAACTAAAGTTATCTTATTTTTTATTTGGTTAAATTAATTGAATTAGTTAGATTAATGTGGTTTTATGCAGGACTCACAAATATATAACCCTTAAAATCCGGACAACGTTTGTCCTTTTACAAATTGGTGCCAGTATTACAAGAAGAGGCAAGGCGCGTAGAACTTCTGTATATCTAAAGTGATATTGATGTAACCATCTTGTTTTAATTTATGTATATCCCATACTGTTCCACGAGAAACAAGCTGTCCTTCAAGACGATAAAATTTTATATATTTGCCAAAAATAAACAGCAATATACGCGTAATAGAGTTTTAAATTTTATATTTATCCTTCAATGATAGCAGGCAACGAGTCCGCTTTCAATGAACGATAAATACAAATAATTTGGTTCAGTTGTACTATAATTTATTTCTAACAGAACTATTAAGCGAAAGCCTTAAAACCACTACCAGATAACCTTAATTAAGACATCAAATACCGGTGTGACCGGAATGGAAGTCCGTAGGAACGTTAGTCCCTCTGGACTATTATTCCGCGGAATTATAGTCCTAGGTCTAACATTTCTAGGAATAGTAGTCCGGCGACTACTATTCCTAGAAATGTTAGACCTAGGACTATAAATCCGCGGAATAATAGTCCAGAGGGACCAATTTTCCTACGGACTTCCATTCCTGTCACACCGGGGCTGAATCTTCCCGAGGACAAATCTTCTCGTTCCCAATGAATGTGTGGACATCACTGCCCACACGTGGATTACGACCACACTACGGCGACTGTACGCTACTTAAATATTTACATATAATGTACTGGTCATATTAAGAGTATGGCGAGAAGGCTTGTTCATGAAGTTGATTGAAAAAGGTGTAGGTGGTAACTTTTACCATTCAGTCAAGGAAATGTTCACCTGTAACTTACTGCAGGTGAAAACTGGTAAAGCTTTATCAAAAACGTTTTCTAATTCAGTAGGCGTAATGCAAGGGAATAATTTAAGCCCGCTATTGTTTAATCTGTTCATAGATGACATTCCTGCCTCTTTAGTAGATAATAACACGTTTCCTGAATTAAAAAGTACTGCTATTCCTTGTTTGCTGTATGCAGACGATCTCGTTCTTCTCTCTACTACTGGAGACGGCTTACAATCGTCTCTCAACTCATTACATGATTTCTGTAAGAGGTGGAGACTCACTGTCAATAAGCAGAAAACAAAAGTGCTTATTTTCAACAAGGCAGGTAGAAAAGTTAATAGTCCATTTACTTGTGGCGAAGAACAGCTACAAACAGTGACCTCATACACGTACCTCGGAATCGTTTTCACGGCATCGGGCAGTTTCACCAGAGCGCTATCGAACCTTAGAGCTAGAGCACTCAAAGCTTACTTTAAATTAAACCGTCTGTTTTTGTCAGTGTCCAGGGATAACTTACACGTGAGAGAAAAACTATTCGATGCGTTGGTAAAACCTGTTCTTCTCTATTGCTCGGAAGCATGGGGAGACCAGGCAGTACGAAATAATGAAAAGCAGATTGAATCGGTACATTTGCAGTTTTGCAAAAATATACTGCAGGTACACTCGAAATCTTGCAATGCTGCAGTACTAGCGGAATTAGGTAGGTACCCGCTAGCTATTGACAGAAAAACTAAACTTGTGTCAAATTGGCTGAGAGCGGTAACAGTTCGGACCAACCCATTGTTAAGTTTGGCTTACCAGGAGATGCGGGAACTTAGTCATACCTGCACATCAGAAATTGAAAGCATCCTTTCGACTTGCGGGTTTCGCAACGTCTGGCTGAACCCAAACTGTGCTCCCCCAAATTTTGAGAAACAATTAAAAACGCGACTCTGTGACGTGTACGGTCAGACGTGGAAAAGTGGATCCACACGAAACGGCGTTCATTCTGAGAGTATTAAATTAAAATTCTATCATTCGATCAAAGAGAACTACTGTAGGGAGTTTTATATTGATACATTACCCGCGAAGGAAAGGCGATTTGTCACCAGATTCCGTATTAGCGCTCATGACTTGGAGATAGAGCGGGGTCGCTATCAAAAGCCGACACCAGTACCCAGGGAACAGAGGCACTGCAAACAGTGTAAGACAAATTCAGTCGAAGATGAATTACATTCTTTCTTTGCCTGTTCTAAATACAGCGCTTCTCGAAATGAGCTTATCAACTTTGTCGGTAAGCGACTTCCTCACTTCCACCTTCTGTGGCAACTAGAAAGATTTGCATTGCTATTTGCCTGTGAAGATGTGGAAGTTATTCGCGAGGTCGGTCGGTTTGTAACCCATATTCTGATGCACCGAAATCAGTAGAGGGAATGGAGCTCTGTGTGGTCATGACCGTGTCAGCACTTTCGAAAGGCTAATGTTCAATACCGCTGATAAAAATGACCGATGTTTCTTTTCCTGAGGGCATGATAATCTAATTAGTTTTGATTGTCAATGAGACTCGTGCATTGTATGCCCACTCACAGGAGTGCCGCAACAGATGAGATTAGTTTGTTTAATCTGTTTACTCATATAATATGTGTCACATGGTTAACCCACTGCTTATTTTAATTGTTTGTGTGTTTTATGTATGCCATACCTTTTTTATTCTTGGTCGTGCAATAAACTTTATCTTATCTTATCTTATCTTATCTTAAGTATTCCATAGCAATAAAATATATATGGTATATCAAGTGTTCTTCATTTTACAAGTAAGGGTATGTACTCGTACTCGTGTACTTTACGAAGTACTCAGTACTCGTACTCAAACGTTTCCCCAGTACTCGTACTTTACTCACACTTTTTCCGAGTACTGGTACTCGAGTACTGAAGTCTAGTACTCGCCCCAACCCTGATGGAGATACTCGAATATATGGCTTTCTGTGGTGAGTGGTGTCGTGCAAACTATTACGGATGTTATGCACAGTTAAGGAGCCTGAAGTCTTGTTTACAATATCGTCTAAACAAATCTTCTAAACAAATACAAAAACTGAACTGAAACCAAGGTTTTTTTCTGGAAAGCGAAACAACTTAACCGAAACCAAGGTTTATTTCGGAAACCGAATCGAAACCGAAAAATTATCATGGGGCATGAAGCGCTCACCTTAACAAAGTTGTTTAAGGAAGAATTTAATTACCATCTATGGCTGGTTAACACAACCGAGGAATGGAGTTATTTAATTATTTATAACGTTGTTGTCCATGCCAGATGGTTTTTTTGCTAGTATTGGGATGCTACCACAAAAATAATGCAAAGATTTTCAGTAATGGAAAACCAGGGAGTCCAAATATCAACCTAGGGACTTGACTGGAACAAACTTGAAGGATGTTGTATACCAAATATCTAAGGATTCTGACAGGTGATTCTGGAGAAGAAGATTTTGAGAATATTGCCAATTTTGAAATATGTTAAATTTTGACCCCATTGAATCTGAACCCTCAAAGGATGCTATATATCAAATATCGAAATATTCTGATTCTATCTCAAGAAGCAGATTGTTAAAGATTATTCCTCCTATTGGACTAAGTTAAAATTCGGCCTCCCATAGGGAGCCCAAATATTAACTCAGAGACTTAATTTGAACAAACTTAAAACTGACCGCCCTAAGGATGCTGTATACCAAATATCAAAAGATTCTGTCTGGTGGATCTGAAGATTTTTAAAGATTATTCCTCATATTGCACTAAGTTAAAATTTGGGCTCTCTTAGAGAGCCCAAATATTAACCCAGACATTCGATTTGAACAAACTTGAATCTGACTCCCCTAGAGATGTTGTATACTAAATATGAAAGCATTCTGACTGGAGGATCTGAAGAAGGGGATTTTTAAAGAAATTCCCTCATATTGCACTAAGTTAAAACCAGGGCTATCATAGGGAGCCAAAATATTAACCCAGGGACCAGATTTGAACAAACTTGAATCTGCGCCCCCCCCCCCCCCCCCCCCGAAAGAAACTTCCTCATATTTCACTAAGTTAAGCTTTGGGCTCTAATAGGGAGCCCAAATATTAATCAGGGGACTCGACTTGAACAAATTTGAATCAGAACCCTCTAGAGATGTTGTATTCCAAATATATAAAAGGCTTCTGACTATGACGTACGAACAGGATCATAAATCAGTGAGTTAAGCATGATGCAAAAATAAACAGTATGATACTCAATTAATATTGTCTCACGCCCCGCTACACAAAATCCGGACACAGGTTTTGAACGGTTAGAAGTTCCCGCGAACTGAAACTTCACCCTGCAAAGTGAGTAGCTGTCATAGTAATTAGCGTCAAACACTCGTTTTAATTTTCCTTCTTCCAGTTAAAATTTAGCCTGAAAAAGTTTCCTGAAAATTTCGTGCGGTTGAAATTTTGCAACACTTAGAACACTTGAAATATCAGTCGAAAAATCATATCCCAAACATTGGGGGTGGGTGCGCTTAACGCAAATTCATCTCCAGTCGGTTGGAAATTTTGTCTGGCCCGGGTTGGGAGGGGGGAGGGGGGGGGGGGTGCTGTTTAAAAGTTTGAAGATGACAATATTCTCCACCGAAGACCCACTAAACACCCTGTAGCCACACCCAGACGAAGATTCAACGATGGTTTATTTATTTATTTATTTATTTATTTATTTATTTATTTATTTATTTATTTGTTTATTTATTTATTGGTGTTTAAGGTAAATTATTTCTGCAAAATGGCTAATCGTTACCATGAAGTTTTACGGCTGGAAGAGATTGACGGAGAGAACCACCGATCAACGACAAGTAACTGTCAGCTCTCAAGCAATCAAACTCCACACAAGCAGGATTGGCATTGGTTGAAGACAGATGCACCATCGACGTGCAGTACGCCTTAGTACACAACGCCACCGTGCTCCCATGTGGATAGTGGGGGTGAAATGTTTTGCCCAAGGACACAACGCGGCTGCGGCAGGGCGCAGGTGGGATTCGAATCAAGGATCCCTCGTCTCGCAGACTTCCCCCTCTACGTACTGAGCCACCGCGTCCCCTGATACACTTGTTAAATTAACAATGCATTTGCTGAAAAACAAAACACCGATGTGTGCAAACAATTCAACTCAGAAATTCTTTTCGAAATCAAAATTAGTAATTTTGAGTGGATTGGTGGTACTCGTAGAGGTGGAAGCCTGACTCTCGTGCCATCGCAACTACACGCATAACTGCACACACATGCATATACTTCACTATCTTTGACGTACCCATTAACTTACAGACATCTCCTTACACATACATACACATACACCCCCTATCCACACACGTGTTCAACTCCCCCCCCCAATCCGTCAATTATTTGTGTATGATACTGAATTAATTCTGTATGATACTCAATTAATTTAGCATCATACTATATTATTTGTGTATGATACTTAATTATTTTAGTATGATACTCAATTAATTTAGAATCATACTATATTATTTGTGTATGATACTTAATTATTTTAGTATGATACTCAATTAATTTGGAATCATATTATATTATTTGTGTATGATACTTAATTATTTTAGTATGATACTCAATTAATTTTGAATCATACTATATTATTGTACACGATTTCATGAATGCAGCATAAATAAAATAGCATGATACTGAAATCAGGTTCACGTACGGGAGGGTCATAATTGTTTTTTTTAGTATGATACTCTAATAATTTGGTATGATGCTATATTATTTGGTATGATTTCATAAATGCTGCATAAATAATTAAGTATGATACTCAATTATTTGAGTATGATACTGAATTAATTCAGTATAATACTATATTATTTGGGTATTATACATATATATTGAAGCTGACAACTTAGAGATGTTGTATACCAAATATGAAAGCATTCTGATTAGTGGATCTGAAGAAGATTTTAAAAGATTGTCCCCCATACTGCACCAAGTTAAAATTCGGGCTTCCATAGGAAGCCCAAATATTAACTAATTAACTAAGGGACTTGGTTTGAACAATCTTGAAACTGACCCTCATAACAGTGATGTATACCAGACATTAAAAGAAGATTCTGACTGGTAGTTCTTAAGGAGATGTTTAAAGATTACCCCCCCCCCCCCCCATACTTCACCAAGTTAAAAATTTGGGCTCCTGTATTGAGCCCACATATGAACAAAGGGGCTTAATTCTAAAAACAATTTATCTGACACCCCCCCCCCCCTCCATATGGATGCTGTATACCAAATATTAAAAGATTCTGATCAGTGATCCTGGAGAAAAGATGTTTTGTTTTTTTACATTTTTGCAAATATGTTCAGCATTTTGTCGCTCCCCCACCCCCTCCCCCACAGAATACCTTGACACCGATGGCATTTTTTAACAGTTCCATTCTACTGTTCCTAAGAATGCTTCATACCAGATAACAGTTCTCTGTTCCTGGTGGTTTTGAAAATGTGGGCCGACGCCCTTTGAAAATATTTCTTTTTTTCTATTTTTTATATCCTGGGCTTCCCACGGGGACACGGGAAATTTTTTTGGCATGAATCAAGTACTTATGACGCAATAATACCCATACCAAATTTGGTTCAAATCGGACCATCGGTTCAGAAAATAGAAATTTTGAGTGGGGCCAAAAATCTTGCCCCTCCCATTGCAGAGGCAAATATTTCCACGAACTTCGTTTGAACAAACGTGAATCTACATCTCAAAGGGAAGCGACATACCAAATATCACGTAATTATACCCATTGGTTCATGAGAAGAAGATTTTAAAAAACATTTGGAAGTTTTTCCCCACCCCGTGCCTGGGCATGTTAATTTGAAAAAAACCACAATGCGATGTCAGAACAAGCAATCACACCTCAAATTTAACTAAAATTGGTTCAGCGGTTTAAGAGGAGCAGGTGCAAACACAATGTTCACGGACGACGGGTGGTGAATGATCACAATAGCTCAGTTTCATTCAGGTGAACTAAAAACCTCCCAGCTCAAGATTAGTACCTTGATTTTATAGCTTTCGCAACGAGAATGGGCGAGATAATTCTAAGTTGGTTCATGGGCTGAAACGATAACCGACTGCCAATAACGAACATAATAAATTGAACGAATATGTTTACTTATGAGAAAGTCAACAGCAACTCTGTTTGATAGTCTTTCTCTAACATGGACACCCAGCGATTCGTTCGGGGAAAAAACACCTTTAGATAACACAATAAGCCGACGCCCACCAAACTGAAGTGTCGAAGTAAAGATAACATTACAAGTAAATTCCTGGCGTGATATTAGATTTGTGTTAGTGTTTCGAAGAGCGATTTTCACTGAAGTGGTCAGCCACATTGGTAGCCATTTTGGATTCCAAAGACCCTCTCAACATGAAAATGTCCGATATCAACCTCGCATACCCAGATATAGTGAATGTCTGAATGAATTATTATAGGCATAAGTCATTAATACACGTCTCTTTGTGAAAAAAACGTCAGTTTTCGGTAACCATTTTGGCAGACTTTTGTATTTTCATTTTTTTTTATTCCATTAGCATCCAAAACGTGTTTAAGTACACATAAGAGGAGCTAAAAAGTTTATTTCGGTTAGCACTGGGAGGTACGGTGCCAAAGTAAGTGCCATTATAGCTTCCTGACAAATAAAATAGTTTTCACAAGAGAAAACGCCATTTTTAGACAATTTGTGTGCATCCATTTTAAATTAAACGCAACATGTGAACTTTATGTTGCACCTTCGATTTTGTTGCACAATACCATTCAACCGGCACATTTTCAGCTGGTTGGAGTTTTAGAAGTTGATTCGCCATTGTAGGTAATAATGTACTTTCTTCAGGGACTAGATGCATGCAGTCGGTCTCATGCAAATGGAAGTATGTGGGCGGTGGCCGATTGGGAATGTTGGGGTTCCCAGCATGACCAATTGTGAGTACGGTGCATGCTAATTAGATGAAAAGTTTGAAGCCCATGCATCACGACAACGACATGTATTTCTCCACAAACACGTTTCATGAGTTTTTAAACTAAAGTCCCCACCGTGGCACTGACAAACATTCCAACTATATCATCAAGGTATGCCTTCAAGAAGGCATGCCTTGATGATGTAGTTGAAATATTTCATCAGTGTTAGGACTTGAGTCAGGACAGTCCGAAAAAATTAGGTCCCCTCCCCACTCGGTCATCTTCTCGACGCCCCGGGATAAAACGTTACTGGTTGCGGAAGTAGTCAATGTCTGGCAGGGTTTGTATTCGTTAACATCTGAAGATTAAATTCTCATAAAAATTCTTATTTTGTTTGTCGAAAAATATTGAAATAATATTATATTGGATGATAAAACAGCTCGTACAATATAGGGAATTCTATAATTTACATTTAGAAACAAACTCCAATAACCATAACATTAACAAATAATCTGATCATAGCTCGAGCCGTTAATGATGTGAGTGTCTAGACAAGCATATAGACACGTTACATGTACCAGCCAAAATATTACATACACAAGAGAAACAGGATTTACAGTGTTCAGTAAATTTACATATAGTACGTGGAGAGTGGATTGTTACTAAATAGCTAATGGGGTAGTGTCTCCATTCAGACAATAACAGTCGATTTCTGGGGTACTGCATGAAAAGGACAAGCACAGTTTTAGCCAAGGGACCTCCGGGTTCTACCCGGAGGCCCCTTGGCTGAAACTTTGTTCATCATTCCAGTGCTTTTCCCATGACAAGGAATTTTTGTCAAAGTTTTAACAGCACTTCACGAGTGATTTAGAAACAATCCACTCTCCATGTACTGTATGAACTTTAGTAATGCATTAGAGAGTCAAAATTGTGATTATCAATATCTCTGAAATATGCACTGAGAATAACCACAAGGTACCACAAGGTGACCCAAAAGACCTTGGCACATATTTTGAACCGTTATTGAGATTCATCTTGATTTTCAAAGGTTCCAATTTGATAATGTAATGCTATGCTCGAGATATCAGCATGACCATCTTTCAAAATTTATGGCCCTGTCTATTTTTCAGCTTTAGATTATACCATGCTCTAAAAGATGGACGGGAAAGGCGGGGTGGGGAAGCATTTTGAAAGTGGGTGATGGAACGCATAAATGAACTTCGGGAATGCGTTAGGGGGGTTATAAATTCGATTTTCCAGCAATTATGAAAAACGCACTCAGTGGCCTCTGGAAGATTTTGAACCTTCAGCGTATTTCGACTCATTTGATGTTGGTCTCAGATCCACAGGTCATACCATGCTTGAGATATGAGTGTGACCTATTCAAAATGTTTGGCCTCGCCCACGTTTTGAGTGTAAAAATACATGCATGAACTTCAGAAATGCATTAGATGTTACAAAATGCGATTTCTGGCAATTCTGGAACATGCTCTCAATGACCCCTGTGTGGCCTTCGTGACCTTGACCCATATTCTGAACCTCCATTGAGTCTTGTCTGATTTGGTATCGGTTTCAGGTCCACCCACTTTTCTGAGTGTAAAAATACATGTATTAACTTCGGAAATGCATTATGGGGTTGGGTGAGGGCATAAAATGTGATTCAATTCTGAAAAAATGCACCCAAAGGCCCCTGATTGACCTTAGTGACCTGAACCCAAATTTTGAACTTACATAGTGTTTTGACTCATTTGGTGTTGGTCCTATGCCCAACGGTCAAACCATTCCTGTTATAGGAGCATGACCCACGATCAAAATGTTTAGCACCACCCACTTTTTTAGTGTAAAATACATGTATACACTTCTGGAATACATAGGGGTGACCATAAACTGTGATTTCTTGTAATTATGAACTAGAGGCTCTAAAGAGCCTGTAATCGTTCACCTTGAACTACATATAAAAATGTGATTTCCCATTGGCATTCCATGGTAACGATGAGCTGCAACTGTGGCCATGTTTGCAACATTACATCAACATTACATGAGGATCATTGGTAGAAGGTGTCCCAGTCCTCAGTCATGTGAAGTTTCAAAACATTTGACTTTGTAGTTTCAGGGGAGTCAGTCAGAATCAGAGAATGTCTCTGGTGACCATATTTTCCAACCGACGGGAATAAAAAGAGGATTCTTTGTAGAGGACCTCCTAGAGACCATTCCTGCAAAGTTTGGTCCATGCGAGCTCAGTAGTTCCAGAGAAGAAGATGAAATTGTGATTTCCCAACGAGTTTCTATAGTAACTATAAGCCGCAATTGTGGCCATGGTTGCAACACGATCAACATTAAATGAGGATCCTTGGTAGAGAGTGTCCCAGTCATCAACCATGCAACGTTTCAAAATGTTTGGCACTGTGGTTTCAGAGGAGAAGATTTTTCAAAATCCACCAATCCGAATCTAAAAATGGTTCTGGCAGCAATGTTTTTTAATGCACAGTAACAAAAATGAGGAGCATTTGGAGAAGACCTCCCATAGACTATCCCTACCAGGTTTGGTTCACATCGGCTTAGAAGTTCCAGAGAAGAAAATGAAAATGCGATTTTCCATAAGGTTTCTATAGTAACTATAAGCCGCAATTGTGGCCATGTTTACAACCCGATCAACATTAAATGAGGATCGTTGGTAGAGGGGGTCCCAGTCATCAACCATGAAACGTTTTAAAATATTTGGCCCTGTGGTTTCAGATAAGAAGATTTTTGAAAATCCACCAATCAGAATCAAAGAATGCCTCTGGCGGCCATGTTTTTCAACTCACTGGAACAAAATGAGGAGCGTTTGTAGAGGACCTCCCATAGACTATCCCCACCAGGTTTGTTTTGACGTTGCCTCAGTTTTTCCAGAGAAGAAGATGAAAATGTGATTTTCCATAGGGTTTCTATAGTAACTGTAAGCTACAATTGCGGCCATGTTTGCAACCCGATCAACATTAAATGACGATCGTTCGTAGAGGGGGTCCCAGTCATCATTTATATGAAGTTTCAATACATTTGGCCAGGCAGTTTCACAGAAAATTTTTGAAAATCCACCAACCAGAATAAAAAAATGCCTCTGGAAGCCATGTTTTTCATCCGACTGAAACAAAATGAGGATCGTTTGTAGAGGACCTTCCATAGACCATTCCTGCCAAGTTTGGTTCACACCGTCTCAGCAGTTACAGAGAAGATGAAAATGTGATAAGTTTACGGACGACGGACGTCGGACGACGGACGCCAAGTGATGAGAAAAACTTTCATAGCCTTTCAGGCCAGGTGAGCTAAAATGAACCCATGACCCCAGGGTGACCTCAGTGACCCTGACCCATATTTTGAACCACAACTGAATTTCGACTCATTTGGTGTTGGTCCCAGATCCACTGGTCACACTATGCTTGAGATAGTAGCATGACCCACTTTAAAAATGTTTGGCTCCACCCACTTTTTAATTTGGGTTGATGGAATCCACCAACTCACTTTTTGAGTGCAGAAAAATTGTATGAACTTCACAAAGGCATTATAGGGTAATAACATGCGATTTTCAGCAATTCTGAAAAAATACACTGAATGACCCCTAGGAGACCTTGACCCATATTTTGAACCTTCATTGGATTTTGACTCATTTGATGTTCGCCCCAAGATCCATATGTCATGCCATGCTTGAGACAGTCGCGTGGCCCTCTTTTAAAACACTCCCAAGGGACACCCCGATGCCCCATGAGCCTGAGAAACATAGATGGCATAAACTAATAACGCAGGATTACCGGAATATACAATCAGGATATCAGGCCACACAAAATAAATAAACTGATTCTCGGGCAATTTTGTTTTCAAATCAGTGAGGGAAGGAGAGTTTTATTTATTTCGATTTTGTAGTAATATTGGAAGACACCAAGCGGCAATAAAAACGTCCAAAAGCACAAAAGCTTCAATTCTGTGTC
This sequence comes from Pictodentalium vernedei, assembly GCA_031216915.1. NCBI lineage: Eukaryota > Metazoa > Mollusca > Scaphopoda > Dentaliida > Dentaliidae > Pictodentalium > Pictodentalium vernedei. Next base: position 158,610,005 of record CM062292.1, read on the forward strand.
AAGGAAGACTGCATGAAAGGTTATAACTCATTTTATCTTTCAAAATGTCCAAAATTTCAATACATTCCAACTTTTAAATTTCTGACGCCTCAAAACTTGTATTACAGATATTGGGAACCCTGTTAATTGAATAACTACTTTGCCAGTGAAAAATCATTCAGTTAACAGAAGTATTCAGTTTACAAAATTTGTCATTTTCCTGTATTCTCGAGATAAACTGGACATTTATTCTATCATACCTTGTTTGACTGAGCTCAAGGAACTCTGTCAAACAAGATACAATGGCTAAAATGTCGATTGAACGTACAGAGGTCAAATATAGGTATATAAACAAGGGGAAATCGGTGATTGTCATGGTCAGGGACAGGAGTTTACTCTTTTAGCTATAAGCAATTAGTAGGTAAAATTGGTACTGAGTGTGTGTAGTTTTGTATCTATTCAGTTAACAGGGGTATTAAAAAGAGATATCCTGTTAAGATGTGTCCGCTGTAATCCTAATTGTCACTCACTCTCGTGGTGAAGTGAAGAGTCGTTATAGAAATTCACTCCGGGAAATGAAATACTTGTCACTCGCTCCCGTGATGAAGTCGAGCCGTTAAAGAAATCCGTTCGGAGAGGAAATACTTCGAGAACCACCGATAGGGTGTAGGGCACAGTTATGATCACAGAGAAGCGTAACGGTCAGCTATAGTCTGTGACCGCTAAGGTGGTCATCCTTCATCAATTTGGGTCCAAAATCATGCCTGCATTTATTTGATCCAATATCAGAATTAACAGAAGCTAGAACTCAACAAAAAGAAGATCTTGCGGATGATTAGGTCTTTAGATAGGCTCCGACAACTGGCCATAGCACGTCTGTTGGTCACTCGTCACCACTGACCTTCCCGACAACAATACCCAGGTCCTTGAACTGAAGGAGATTGCCTCTAACAAAAGTGAGGCCATAAAGGTAGCCTTACCAGGCCATATACAGGAGTGGGAAGCCCAGAGCAGCTTCGCGGTGGAAGTTAGACCCAGCTGGTGGCTTCGGCTGAAAGTGTATCCATGGTGGTGGCAAAGGCCTTAGTGAAACAAATGCCATCCATGGTGCAAGGCACAGTACCACAACAATAGTTTGCGACATATGCGCCCAAGCCTACACCCAATGTGAATTTTTAGAATGTAAGATTAAGGAGAGTTAACTTTCCTGCAAATCCTTTCCAATGCCGAAAGTTGTCAAGTCATGGTATCGGCACAACTATCACATGGGGCTTACTCGCCGCTTCATTCTAGAAGTATAGTTGGATAATAGAAAGGAATTCCATGGAACGTAGGACTGATGGAATGTGCTTATGCGCTAATGCACAATGTGTATACATCATATGCAGCGCATAGGCACATACGATGAAAAGGGGATTATAGAAGTATAGTCGGATACTAGAAAGGACTGATGTTTGGCGGAATGTGCTTATGTACTAAAGCACCATGTGTCACAATGTATACATATCACATGCAGCTCATGCACAATGTGTGTACATCATATGCAGCACAAAAATATAGGCACATACGATGAAAAAGGGATTCTAGAAGTAACATCAGATACTAGAAATGGTTTCCATGGAATGCAAGACTGATGTTTGGTGGAATATGCTTATGTGTAATGCACCCTGTGTACACATCGCATGCAGCACATAGTCACATATGACGAAAAAAAGGATTATAGAAGTATAGTCGGATACTAGAAAGGGGTTTCATGGGGCGTTAGACTGATGTTTGGTGGCATGTGTTTATGTGCTAATGCACCATGTGTCACAATGTACACACCACATAGGCACATACGATGAAAAAGGGATTCTAGAAGTATAGTCGGATACGAGAAAGGGATTCCATGGAACGTAGGACTGATGTTTGATGGAATGTGCTTATGTGCTATTACTCAATGTGGATACATCACATGCAGTACGTAGGATCATACGAAGAAAAGGGGATTCTGTAACCACAGACATATCGTAAGTGGGATTCCTAGCAGACTCCATGAAATGGGACTCCGTGATATGGCATAAACACTCGTGGGTATTCCCCCCAGTTCAAAACTTTGTCGTATACAAGAGCATTACAATCAAAGTTCGTTATATAGAGGTAATTCAGTTAAACTTCCTTGTTGAGTTCATTCAAAACTTTGTTGAGTTCAAGGGGCGTTACAGTCAACACTGTTAACTTGGGTGGCTTTTTGGTGATTTGGGGAAATTATCGGGTCTATTTTGGTTATTAGATACACTCCCATTAAATCGAACACACCCTCGATTTATTAGAGGGTTTGGGGTCACATGGCAACCAAGTGCTACCATAGAAACCAAGATGGCGACCTCCAATATACACACACAATGGGCTACGGAAACACGCATCATCCTAATAACACGCGTTGCGCATACTCATTCACACTGCGTATCACTAAGGTAATGACGTAACAGCATGGCCGCTCACGCGAGCTTCCATAACAACCAAACTTGGCACCACTGGATCACGTGACTATGACTTCACTTCCGCCTCTATATTCCCTCCCCCAAATGTGGCCAGTTGGCTCCTGAAATACTACTGACGTGTACATATAATTATGGCAATGGCGGCGGTATCCAGGGACGGCACAGTTCGGATATCTGGCTATTATCGAATGTCTGGGAGCGATACCTTTACCGGACATAAACTGTGCGGCGAAATTCCTGAAAATGACGCCACGAACCATCAAAAAGTTCATGATGTAACCTGTTTGACCCTCACATCACTCAACCTTTAACCAGAAAGCAGAAAACGATCCTCCTATACCAATTAGGTTTCAGATATCAAAATACCTGCATTTGATTCAACATAAGATCCAAGGGAAGCTACAACCCGACAAAAATGTTGTGGATCAATGGGCTTTGTAGATAGTCTCCGACAACTGGTCATGTCCAGCCTAACATCACAGATGACTTCCCAGAACTCAAACTGGGGAGCTTACCTCCAATAAAAATGAGACTACAAGAAAAGCCATTACCAGAGTTATAGGCGAGTGGAAAGCACATGGCCGCTCGGGAAACGCACCCTATCATTTCTCCACATCTGTTCATAAGACCAGTCCTAGTCTTCAATTCTACAGAAATCAGCACCGGTACCCCGCTTCAACTTAATACCCGACGACACCAATCGAGCATAATTATGGGATATCTACAGACAATTATAACTCTCAATTTCTATTTGTGTTTTCGTTCTAGTCATACGATCACCTGGTCTCTCAGTTTAACCCAAATGAGCATACACTATTCCAACATGACAGTGCACCACCTCCAGCTATTCTTTCCCATCTTCCTTCAGCACATCGACATGGTACCAACAGGAACTGATACCCGGGGACGCTGGGCAGAAAAGGGGAATACTCGTCCCTTGACCTTAACCAAAGAGAGTGCGGGAGGGGGGGGGGGGGGGCGGGGGCTTGCACTTTCATGACGATTGAGTAGTTCCCATTACATCGAATAAAATGCTCAAGAAAGGTCTACAACATCAGTGTAAAGCATTTAAGATCAGTAAAATTAATACGCGGCAAAACACCGTATCCAATGCATAGCCCATTTCACACCAAAACACAGCTCATAGCACAAAATGAATCATCATAAACGCCGAGAAAGAAGCATATATTTTGTGGAAAAGACAAATCATTTCAACGCGCTCAATGAAACTATTGCTTTGTTTTGAATTTGAAAGGCTCCGAAATTAATTTTGGCAGCTGCTAAAAAAAAGAAAGAAAAAGACAAACAAAAAACTCAGGAGAGAGATCTTAATTCTCAGAGTATCAATCGTCCTACGCAAAGTTGTCAACAACAATCTTGAAAACTGCAATACAAAGAGAGATAAAGTTACTTTTTGGACTTTATGCAGTATTCATGTCCAACGAATGTGTGCACTTAAATACACGTTACGCGTCTGTGGACAAATGTCAGCAACAATATAAACTACCGTGAGCAAACATTCAAAAGAGTGCGGAGTAAATTGATTTGTCAAATTCTCTGTTATTGTGCTTCAAGGTAACTACTACATTCATGTAGTTGGGCTAAACAAAATTAAATAATTGATTTTCAAGCATTTTTTTTTTAAAAACGAATGCCGATGCCTAAAAACCCAATTGTGAGAGCCTAAAATTAAATACCAGAGCTTCCATGCTGATTTCACTGTTTTTTTATTTTATTTCATTTTTTGTAACAGCGATCACACAACACAAAATAAATATAGAACTAAAATGGAGATAAAAAATAATGAGTTTTTTAACTGATTGAGTGCAAGAAGCAACAACCAGGCCTTTCAAAAATGAAGGTACCAGAGCAAAAGTAACATTTTCCTTACCCACGTTTCGTATTCAATTAAACGTAAATAATAGGGGTTTTTATACAAATTTGTTCTATTACAAATTATTGGAGAGTGCCTATTGGCACTCTCCAATTATTTGTAACTGAACAATTTTTGATGAGCAAATTCAGACCACCACAAATAATCTAGTCCTCAACAGGTTAAATAAATATTTATTTTGTATACATATAAGAATCGTGTCGCATTTCGCGACGAGAATAATAATACTGTATCAATGTATATAATATGCGATACCGCTAAAATAACATGGTAGTTTTGTACATTTTGAATTTTGCCTCCGAAATAAAAATGACGAGCGCGGGCCGAAAAAACGAATGCACTGGTGCCTGAGAATCAAAAGATTAATTTTCTTTAGCCTTACAAATACACCAACTTTATCCTTTTAACCATTTACCAAAACGTAAATGTCAAAGGAAGACCAGCGCCATTCACAAAAGTCACTCTTCAGATTTTATTATATCATTTTCTGGTTTCAAAATATAGCTTATGACCCTTCATTGGTGCGACTTCAGAGCTCGTTCCAAGGAAGGATCATAGGATATGTTTCTGAGCCAAACATTGAACATTTTCGTTCACTAAAGACATTTTTCCATCTTTCAACAAGAACGCGCAATACAGGTAAAAGTGTCTAGACAAAATACAAATCTGTACTGAGGGTATTTATTTATTTATTGGTGTTTAAGGTCACATACTTATTCACGATGGCTAATCGTGATCGTAACAGTTTTACGGGTAGAGGAAGCCAGAGTACCCGAATAGAACCACCTAGCATCGACGAGCAACTGTCAGCTCCTCAACATTCTAACTCTGTTCAAGCTCCGCTCAAGCAGGGTTACAGTGGTTGAAGACATGTGCACCATCGACGTGCAGTAGGCCTTAGTACACAGCGTCATCGTGCCCCCATGTAGGCAGCCTGGATAAAGTGCATTGCCCAAGGACAGAACGCGGGTCGTCCCGGGTGGGGATCGAACTCGGGACCTCTAGTATAGAAGTCCAACAGTCTATCACTGAGCCACCGCGCTCCCGCACTGAGGGTAGGAACCGTAAGATGTAATCTTTCGATTCGGTAACTGATATCGGATTTGACGGTGATTTGCTGATAGTGCCAGAAAGGACTCCACAACAGGAAAATGCAAAATACGTTGTTCTTGTATCATTCTACCACAGCGCTTCAATGAGCTCAACATTGGCATTCTCTTCCCAACACAAATTATATCTGCGGCAATTTCGTGACTTGTTCCAAACACACCTTGTCCTGTTGGCAACATACACACCACCCGGGCAATGACTTCTAGTCAAGTCTTGGCTGGAAATCACTGCTAAGTAACTGGACATGTACAGGTTGTAGTCTAGTGGAATAAAAGACAATTGCTATGGCCCTAAAGAGTTAGCCCTTTACCTAACATGAAAAGCAGACGACACCTGCAAAAAAAAAATCTGTCTCAAAAACATAGGTTATGACCCCTCATTGGAACGAGCTCGTTCCAATGAGGGGTCATAACCTATGTTTTTTAGCACTTCAACTGAAAATGAAAATGAACATTTCATCTGCTATCATGCTTCAACAAGTGACGTCCTATTAAATATTGAATGTAGGAAAATTTGAAAATACAGATTGTGTAGGTAAGTCAATGATTGGTTTGGTTCGGTTTTTCGGTATCCCGGTGTTTTCGGTCTATTAGTTCGCTTTTTCGGTATGTTGCACATCTCCAGTTATCAGTGTTCAAACATTTTCCATGCAAGATGAGAATACACGCTCACTTGATTCGGGAACGAAAGTCATGAAATTTCCGACAAAACTTATTGATATGCAATGTGTTGTTACGTCATAAAGCCATTGACTGATGTTTATGTCCACTGTCCAGTCGGATATGACTTTCGGGTCAAAGTGTGTCGGTTTTATCGTAGTAGTATGCTATGGGCGGTCAGCACCACCTGTTTATCTGCTGTTGGCTCTAAGTACTACTAGCCCACTTTGTATTTTAGACCATAGTATGGATGCGATGGGTATAGTACATATGAGGTCTTGTAGTCTTGTGTGTGTATGTGTGCGGTGGTGATGGGTGTGGGGGTGCTTCATTGTTTAGCATGGTAGTATATTATTAGCCATCTGCACTCTTGTTGGTCTACTGATAGAGATTAGCATTAACTGACAAATGCGACATTCTACCCTACAGCTGCTACGTGTTGTATGTAATGCTATGTCATGTGGTGCTGAGGGTATGCTTTGTTGCCTCGTTTGGTAGTATCGTGCTTTCGTCCAGCATTGTAAGACGGTGTTTCCGAGTCTTGGTCGATCGATTCTTATGGCCTGTGTCGGCCCGCGTGGCCCAGAAGTACCGAGATGTACTTGCTTGCTAGTGCACAAAGTGCAACGCATGCTCACATACGGATACTGAGTGGACCGCACCTTATATTCTTAGCTTCTGGAGTCTATATTATGGCCTATAAGCTCATTGCTTCTAGTTCCTTGGTCATAGCTTCCATGGCTCCTGCCTCCAATATAGGTAATGGACTTATTGCTTGAACCCAATTAAAGTCACTACTACTGTCTTGTGCGATCCCTCATGGCTAACATTATCTGTGCCATGATCAAGTTACATCACTGCTAATACTGTCTCCGTCGAGATCTAAGTGCTCTACCACACCCACCATGCGTCTTACACCATCATTAACGGCACAGTCGGCAGTTGACCCTCCTCACTTTTATTATTTCAAGTTTCCTGTCTCCTCTATAGATAATCTCTTTAGTTTTTACTGCTAAAACCGGTCCAAGATTGTTCCACTCTATAAAACCACTGTCTCTCCTTATGGGCCTTCTAAAACTTGATCTTGTATCTGCCTATACAGTTCCTTAACCAAGTTGACACGAGCACGAGTGTGGTCTATGCTTACCGGCACTGTCTATGCAGAACAACACAAAGTACATGGTCTCGCGTCAGAGGTGCAGCTATGCATGTTTGCTAGTACATAATGAGTATTTATTTATTTATTTATTTATTTATTTATTTATTTATTTGTGTTTAGGGTCACATATTTCTGCACAATGGCTAATCATGACTGCCACAGTTTTACGGGTGGGGGAAGCCAGAGTACCCGGAGAGAACCACCGAGCAACGGCGAGCAACTGTCAGCTCCCCAACATACTAACTCCACACAAGCAGGGTTAGAATTGGTTGAAGGCAAGTGCGCCATCGACGTGCGGTACGCCTTAGTACACAACGCCACCGTGCCCCCACGTGGGCAATGGGGGTGAAGTGTCTTGCCCAAGGACACAACGCGGTTGACGCAGGTGGGATTCGAACCGAGGACCTCTCGGCTTGCAGCCTGTACCTCTACCTACTAAGCCACCCCCCCCGCCCCCCACACACACACTTAATGAGTACACAACACATTCTCACACCTGTAGGTATTTGTGGTATTGGCTCCCAGTCCCTGATCATCTCATGGCTTGTTGGCTTCCAGCTCAAATATTATGACTCGTGGCTTCTAGACTGTTTCCATGACTCCTAGCTTTTAGATGCTCGATGTATTTATACCCCTGGACCACTGCCAGTGCTAGTCATCCCTATCACAACTTCCTAATAGTACTATCACTGCATTCTGCCTGCGTCGAAGATTGTATCTGAAAGGCTTCTTTCAACCCTTTACCTAACACAAAATGCAGTCGACACTTATAAACAAAATTCTTAAAATAACTATTTATTTCGTCAAAAAACATAGCTTATAACCCCATCATTGGAACGAGCTCAAGGAGCTCGTTCCAACAATGATCAAATACTGTTTTTGAGACAAAAAAAAAATAAAAAATAAAATAATAATGAAAACTGAATGGTGAATTTTGTGAATAGCGCTGGTCAGTTTTTGCCGTTATGTTGGGTAAAGGATTAAAAAACTGTAGCGACGAAACGTAGGTAATTTAGCACTGTTGGAACACCCGTGTTATTTTGGACTAAAACAAAAATTTGTTTGGTGTGAATTACAGCTCCATTTATCACTCAAAGAGGGGGGGGGGGGGGGAGGGCGGTGGCTCAGTTGGTAGAGGTGCAGGCTGCAAGCCGAGAGGTCCTCGGTTCGAATCCCACCTACGGCAACCGCGTTGTGTCCTTGGGCAAAAACACTTCACCCCCATTGCCTACGTGGAGGCACGGTGGCGTTGTGTACTAAGGCGTACTGCACGTCGATGGTTCACCTGTCTTCAACCAATGCTTACCCTGCTTGTGTGGAGTTGGTATGTTGGGGAGCTGATAGTTGCTCAGTGGTTCTCTCCGGGTACTCCAGTTTCCTCCACCCGTAAAACTGTCACGGTCATGATTAGCCATTGTGCATAAATATGTGACCTTAAACACCAATAAATAAATAAATAAATAATATCACTCAAAGAAAAAGTTACGTACATGTCGACCACTTTAGAGAACTTGTACCATAGACGCTAATTAATGGCTCCAATTCCAGTAGTAAAACAGCACTTGTTACCACAGTAAAAAGACACTGCTCAACTTCCTGGAGTTCACACGAAGAATGGCGTGTTAGAAACATGACTTAACATTCCACAATAAATAAAACAGGAAGAGTATTTCTCGGTCGGCAATGTTCAAGTTTTTATGTACTGGCTCGCCGAAGACAAAATTGTAAGAAATGGTATTTATCACCTTATTTATTTATTTACTAATTTATTTATTGCTGTTTAAGGTCAAATACTTATGCACAATGGCTAATCGTAACCTTGACAGTTTTATGAGTGGAGGAAGCCGGAGTACCCGGAGAGAACCACCGAGCATCGACGAGCAACTGTCAGCTCCTCAACATTTTAACTCTGTTCAAGCTCCGCTCAAGCAGGGTTACAGCGGTTGATGACATGTGCACCATCGACGTGCAGTACGCTTTAGTACACGGCGTCATCGTGCCCCCATACAGGCAATCGGGATAAATTGGCTTGCCCAAGGACATGCACAACGCGGGTCGTCCCGGACGGGGATCGAACTCGGGACCTCTAGCATAGAAGTCCAACATTCTACCACTGAGCCACCGCGGTCCGCTCTTATCTATTGGACAGAAAAAATCAGGGAAAAATCAAATAGTCCAGTGACGGATCGTCAGAAGTTGTTTTGCCCGGAAACCTCCATGTCTTTTCAAGTTCCATGAAAGATAAATCTACTTTTTTTCTGAAGAGATGCAATGCCACCAGAAAATGCCCCCCCCCCCCCCCCCCCCCCCAACGAACTTAAAAACGTAGCTAAACATTTCAGCCGCGGAGAAGCTTATTTTATTATTTAGATATTTATGGCTCCTTCCATCAGTTGGCGAGTAGCGACATATAGATGGCCGATTATAAAATCACTCACTGGGCTCCAAATTGAAGCTATTAAAATATAAACAGAACGTAATACGCGTATTTATTTATTTATTTATTTATTTATTTATTTATTTATTTATTTATTTATTGGTGTTTAAGGTCACATACTTATGCACAATGGCTAATCGTGACTGTGAGTAAGCCAGAGTACCCGGAGAGAATCGACGAGCAACTGTCAGCTCCTCAACATTCTAACTCTGTTCAAGCTCCGCTCAAGCAGGATTACAGCGGTCGAAGACATGTGCATCGTCGACGTGCAGTACGCCTTAGTACACGGCGTCATCGCCCCCATGTAGGCAACCGGGATAAAGTGCCTTGCGCGTGTTCGTATAGTGAGCTTTTTAGAACAAACTAACAGGCCCAACCCTGCCAGGACTGAAGTCCCGCCCCGCGCGACTGAAAATTTCTAGTTGCTTTGTGTAACTAGGGAGATAATCAAACCCCGAATTGCTGGTCGGAATCACACACTCCCCATTCATATTTATTATTTATTAGGGTTTAACGACACATTAACAGCCAAGGCCATATCGTGTCGGAAACAGTTTTACGGGTGGAGGAAGCCGGAGAACCCGGAGTGAAACACCGAGCAACGGCCAGCTCCCCAACATCGTAACTCCGCTCTGCAGTACAGTGAGGGTTAGATTGGTTGAAGACATGCGCACTATCGACGTGCAGTACACCTTAGTACTCAGCGCCATCATGCTCTCATGTGGACAACCGTGTGATGTGCCTTGCCCAAGGACACAACGCGGGAGTCCGAATCGATCACTCAGACGCCCCCTCCCCCCTCCATCCAAGGACTAACCGGGCTCGACGTTGCTTTACTTCGGTGATCCGACGAGAACCGGTTACCACAACGGCATCCCCCACCCTCATTCATATACATGTAATAGAGAGGTAATCTCCGCTTGGACGACACCGAATAGATTCTGCACCTTACAAGATACACCAATAGATAACACGGTGATTGTAAAAGGTTTGCAGACCGGGTGCCCGAGATATTAAAATAAAACGTCCACTCATCCACAGCGGCGTCCCTATGGGTGGGGGTGGGGGAGGGTGGGACCACAATAAGTTTTTCCAGTCGGGACTTTTTCGTCTGAACTGGAGTCTTTCGTAGCGTTTCGCTCTTGCTAATAATCATGTTCTTTCTTTTAACCCATTGAAAAAGCCCTGAGGCCGATTTTCCGGCCCAGATACATCATACGTCATAATTTCGTTAGTAGTGACTGCATAGTGAATGTGTGGGAAAGACTAATCAATATTTTCAACGTGCAACCCTGTTGTTGTTGTTGTTATTATTATTATTATTTATTAGGGTTTAACGACACTTCAACAGCCAGGTCTCATATTGTGTCGGTGACAGTTTTACGGGTGGAGGAAGCCGGAGTACCCGGAGAGAACCACCGAGCAACGACGAGCAGCTGCCAGTTCCCCAGTATCATAACTCCGCACTGCAGCACAGGCAGGGTTAGGTTGGTTGAAGACATGCGCACCATTGACGTGCAGTACGCCTTAGTACACGGCGTCATCTTGCCCCCATGTGGACAATCGGGGTGAAGTGCCTTGCCCAAGGACACAACGCGGGAGTCCGAATCGAATGCTCAGACGGTCACCCATTCAAGGATTAACCGACGTGCAACTCTAAGGCTGCACGTTGAAAATATTAATTCGTCTACCCCTAAATAATGAATATGGGCGCTTCCAATTTCTATCACTGAACTGACGTGGATGATACCACCAGTTAGGACTATATTTAATACTTGGACGTTTGTCACACACACAAAGTCGGACATACAAATGGAGGGCTGCGGAATCTAATTCGGGATGTGGATGTTGGGGACCAGCATAACTAATTTGGAGTAGGGTGCGTGCTAATTACATAAGAAGTTCGGTGGCCAGTGCATATAAATTGAATTCCATTCGGTTTGAACTATATGATCCCAAATGACGAATAAATCCAACTAAACAGCATGAATGCATGCCTTTGAAGGCAGTTGGACATGAGTCATCACAATCGAGATAAATCAGGTTTACCCCCACACTCCGCAGTAGGTAATCTTCGCGACGCCCCTGCCTGTGTATTGACTTAGGGAGCATGATGGGCGAGGAGAATTGATTTGGTCAACAGATCAACAGTCGCCCTATAGGTACGAACTTGAAACCTTACTCAATAAGCTTCTTTAAAACAATAATAAACGAAACAGGCCTGAAACGTTCGTTCATTATTACAATTTTAAAGAATTACTTTCGTTTAACGAATGTAATATTCTTTAAAATAATAATACACGAACGTTTTTTGCGTAGCCCTAGTCTGCAGACGTGTCTGCGTTACGTAGGTGAAGGCGTGTTTGATTTTGTTTTTTAGTCCATAACGGCTATGGGCCGAAAAGACCTAAATATAATAAAAATAGGCCGATGAAATCGTCAGATGTGTACCCATCGTGCAATTGGTAGAAAGCTGCATGACGGAGGGCCACCACGGATGCTGACATAATGTACACCATACAAGGTATGGGTACATATAGAAATGGATTGGAGGAGTGTCTAATTTGATGGATAAAGGGTTAATATCTCCGGATCAAATTATCAGATTTTTATAAAAAACTATACAGCACAGCACATCAGTAACCTGAATAAATATATAAAGTAACATGACAATCGGATTGATATTTTTTGAGTTATTGAGCCAAAGGGATTGGAGGAATTTCCAATTTGAAGGATAAAGGGGGTTAATATCTCCGGATCAAATTATCAGATTTACACCCAAAACTATACAGCTCAGCACATCAGTAACCTGAACACAATTATAAAGTAACTTGACAATCCAAGCAATATTTTTTCAAGTTATCGAATGCGAAAGGGATTGGAGGAATTTTCAATTTGAAGGATAAAAGGTTAATATCTTAGGATTAAATTATCAGATTTACACCAAAAACTATACAAGTCGGCACATCAGTAACCCGAACAGAAATATAAAGTAACTTGACAACCCAAGCAATATGTTTCAAGTTATCGAATGCCAAAGAGATTGGAGGAATTTTCAATTTGAAGGATAAAGGGTTAATATCTCAGGATCAAAATAACAGACTTACACCAAAAACTATACAGCTCGGCATATCAGTAACCTGAACACAAATATAAAGTAACTTGACAATCCAAGTAATATTTTTCAAGTTATCGAATGCCAAAGGGATTGGAGGAATTTTCAATTTGAAGGATAAAGGGTTAATATCTCAGGATCAAATTATCCGATTTACACCAAAAACTATACAGCTCGGCACATCAGTAACCTGAACACAAATATAAAGTAACTTGACAATCCAAGCAATATTTTTCAAGTTATCGAATGACAAAGAAATGGATACGGACGCCGGACGGACAGACGGACGGACAAAGGATGGACGAACGACGGATGGTCACCCCGGATGCCGGCATTATGTGTACCATACATAGTATGGGTACACATAAAAATCGAGTAGAGATCAAGGGAGTTTTCGCGGGCCATCCTACTGATGTAATAATTCAAGTGAACAAGAGATAAACAAAAGCTGTAGAAAAAAAGTGTGCGGGTGATGTATTGGTGTATTCTGCCGTATCTGGTGTCGTGTTATAAAGGGAGGGGGCTGCGTTTGTCGTTATTTATTGGGGTTTAACAACAGTTTAAACATCCGTAGTCAAATTGTGTCAGATTTTCTTCTCAAATTTCCTTGATGGTTCAACAGATTCTATTGAGAATAATATCGGAATAACTGCAACTTGCTTCAAATTTACGAGACAGGGGTAACGTAACTTCCAGCAAGATACAATTATTTTGTGCTCATTCGGTGGTATCCGGTTATACGAGCCTTTCGTTTTCAAGCGGAAACCTGAACCAATCCCCAAATGCTGATCATACCGGAGGGGAAATATGTTGATAGAATTATCATGACAAAAGTTTGTGACATAAATACCGTCTTGAATTCGGAATGTTATTCGCATGATTTATAATTTAATCAGGGCGGGATATTGAAATCTCAGTGGGTTATTTAACTGAAGTGAATGTAGTGGCAAGTATATTACAGATGAACAGAGCAGAGAAGAATCCAAGAATTCTACCACCACAAACTTCGTCCACTGAAAAGAAAGGCCGATATTGAGTACTTGATTATTAGCGAGAGCGAAACGCTACGTTAGACTCCAGTTCAGACGAAAAAGTCCAGACTGGAAAAACTTATTTTGGTTGCCCAAACCCCCACCCCACCCCCGCCGCCCATAGGGGTGCCGCTGTGGATGAGTGGACGTTTTATTTTAATATCTCGGACACCGGGTTTGCAAACCTCTTACAATCACCGTTTTATCTATTGGTGTACCTTGCAAGGTGCAGAATCTATTTGTTGTCGTTCAAGCGAAGATTACCTCTCTATCACATGTATATGGAGGGAGGGGGTAGCGTTGCGGTAATCGGTTCTCGTCAGATCACCGAAGTAAAGCAACGTCGAGCCCGGTTAGTCCTTGTCTGAGTGATCGATTCGGACTCCTGCGTTGTGCCCTTGGGCAGGGCACTTCACCCGAATTGACCACATGGGGGCACGATAACGCCGTGTACTAAGGCGTACTGCACGTCGATAGTGCGCATGTCTTCAACCAATCTAACCCTGCCTGTGCTGCAGTGCGGAGTTACGATGTTGGAGAGCTGGCAGCTGCTCTCCGTTGCTCGATGGTTCTCTCGTCACATCGCAGCAAGTCGTAATTGGTGTGGAGCACGACAGCGCTGGGACAAACGTCGGTGGAGCAACATTATGATTGATTTTCGATGAATCGAGGTTCACTCTCGACTTCCACGACAAGCGAAACAGAGTGTGGCCGAACAAACGATACCATGACGTAACCGTTAGACAGCACTATCGGTTTTTGTGGTGGATCAGTTATGGTATGGGGAGGCATAACCATGATAAGCAAAAGCATTGCATGTCATCCAAGGGCGTGTCACGGCGCAGTACTACCGTGACAACATGTTAGCAGTTCATGTGGTGCCATCTGCGCGACGTCACGGCCGTCGATTCATGTTCCAAGACAACAATGCAGGAGCATACAGGGCCCGTGTCGCTACAGAATTCCTCCAGGAGCGGAACGTCACTACACTGCCCTGGCCAGCACCAAGTCCAGCCCTTTCACCAATCAGGCATATCTGGGATATGCTTGGCAGGCGCCTATGACAACGCCAACAGCCCCCTACCAATGTCCAAGAACTCGCCGCTGCACTGTAGGAAGAATGGAATAAGACCAGTCAAGCTGATACTGGACGTTTGCCTTCTTGACATAAATTTGGATATACTTTGTTTTTCAGACCAAAATATACGAAGAATATTTTCGCCTGTGGGGGGGGGGGGGGTGCATTAAAAGTATCTCAGTCAACGCCCGCCCACTCAAGACTACTTCGTCACACCACTGAGTCCACCGCATTTTGTCATGTGGAGGAATGATTTCTTTTGACTCTGAAAAAATAACTTCCGCTGAGCCATCCCTTACAGTGTGTTAGGCGGCTTAAGCCCGAATTCTAGCTCCAAGCGCTCAACTAACAAAAGATAGACCCGAGATAGAAGAGTGACAGAGACTTACTAGTTCACGAGAGAGAAACCCACCAAACAAATCGCGACCTGATTTTCCAGATTGTCCTGAGTGCATTTTTTATGTTCTCGAGATAATCGATTTTTAAAGTTTGGAAGTCTGGCGTGGGCAATCTATTTGGTCTACATATACAGTTTCATTTCTCTGTGCGACTGGGTATGTGGTGTTGTAGATTAGCGGCTATATATCAGGAGGGGGGGGGGGGGGGGGGGTTGTCTTCCAAACAATTCCGGACACAAGGCCGGGGTGGGTGGGTGGTCGGATGGGGGCCAAAACACCTTTTTTCCTTGAGTTGCCTGGTGGTTTTTTTTCAAATTATTTTCACATAACAAGGATATATTGTTGTTTAGTAGTCTAATAGGCACCTGTTTGTCAGGTAGGGTAAGTGAATAAGGCCCCACTAGGCTGATTAGGGGATTTGTTCTCTTTTTTGCAAATTAAATTAGATGCATTAAAGAATTGTGTACTCCAGTTTGACTAAAAACAATCAGTGGAAATTTATGAATTTTAATTTGGGAATGGTTGACATAATTTTCATAGCTGAATCATCACGGCACAATTTGGATTTTACAATGAGTAGCAATGTGTTTAGCAGAACATCTAAAATAATGTAAACAATTTACGGAAAATAATCTAAATGCCCAGTTTCTCTGAGAAGAGCTCTTGTAACCTGAAACTAATGAAAATTCTCACTGTGCATCTTTGATATAAAACCCCACTTACTTAATTCAAGCTCATAGTGATAGTACCAGGGTTTTCACAGAGGGTTTGTCTGGCTATCTTGTGAAAACATGAAACAAAAGTTACAGTTATAAATATTTGAATTGAAAACTGACCCTGACTGAGCCAGAGTATATAGATGAGTAGCATAATACTATGCAGCAAAAGAAGATTATTTTAATCCTCTATTTGATGTTCACAAAAATAGTCTAATTCTTACATTATATACTGTAAAATGCAGAAATCAATGCTGACATTTTTCGGAGATGGACCAGGACGGACAGTGAGATTTACAATAGTGTTAGGTGACAGATTTCCAGCTTTCCTACGCTATCTACTATCTTTTGAATAATGACAATTGGCTGAAATCTCAAGCCTAGACACTTAGCCTGTAGTCAGGTCATTAAAATTAAAACTTCTTCACTAAATTTAAACTGTTTCTTCAGCCTCGGAACTTAACACATGAATGATAATTATTATGAGAGCATTGAGGCCAGAACTTTCAGTTCAGCATTTGTAATTCACGCATTTCAATAATATGCCAGTATACACTACGCCATATTGTATATAGGCATATTATTGAAATGCATGAATTGCAAATACTCAACTGAAAGTTCTGTCATCAGGTATTAGATGCTGGTTGATGTGTACATAATTAGTTTAGACAGTAGATTAGGATTCAAATTAAGGCAAGGATTGACAACTGGAAGCTCAGTGCAATAATTTTTCATTACCCACTGTGGTGATACACTGAAAAAATATAGGTGGTGGGGTGGGTGTCCAAGTGGTCAGAGGAAAAAAATATTTTTTTTGCACGTGGATGGGTGGGTGGGTGGTGGTAAAAAGGTGGAAAAAAATATTTTAGGCCTTGTGTCCGGAATTTTTTGGAAGACCCCCCCCCCCCCCCCCCCCTGTATATATGACATTTTTCTGCAAGTTTCTGGGAGAAGGGTACCCAGATTTGCTGTTGGGATAAGATGGAACTAACATGTAATGAAATGTGATGCTTTGTAGAAATGGCACCTCCATTTATTTTCACTTCCATTTTGTTCTATGTGGTTGAATCAAAAGTAAAATATGCACTTAGGACAAGACAGACGGCATCAACGATATGAAATCCTGCGAGGCACGATGGAATTTGTGCTTATTAAACTCAACTGCTCTATGTGCAGCAGGATTATACGATATTTCATCGTTCTAGAAACCCCATAGATATCAGTTAAATGCAAGTACAAATTGATCATGCCCATGCACACCTTAGCACATGATCTGAAATCTGTTTTATCGTTCAGAATTAATACACCATATAGTAATCTTGAGTACTATTCCTAATGGCATTTCGAGTCCGAAAACAATTAATGAATATGAACGAATATATTAGAGCTTTGTTAATTTAAAGCCATTACAAAGTTTAATTAAATTGGAATAAACAATTTATGACTACCGTCAGTTTCTTTTTAATCACACAAGAGCCAGAGGAATCACACGGAAAAGGCACAAGTAGTACCACTGCTAATGAAATTCAATAGTACAGTCGTTTCTGGTTTGGTTTGCGCAAACTTGAATTCGACAATACGAATCTGTCTGAAAAACACGGCGTATCTAACTAGGTTCATGAAGTTGGTTTGACGTTGGGCGTTGAGCCTTCGATTGACATTGTTATTAAGGTAGTTTAACGTTAAGCATTCGCCTGAAGGTAGCTCGGTGTTCAGTGCTTGACATTCGTTTGACATTCTGCCTGCAGCCAGTTTCGTGAAACTGACTGCAGAGGGGAAACTGACTGCAGAAGGTTAAACGAATGTAACACGCTGAATGTGAAACTGAATGCTGACGAATGTTCAATGCCAAACTCACGAAAGCTGAATGTCATAAGAATGCCCAACACCCAACGTGAAACTGACAAAAGATGAATGTCTAACGATTTTCAATGTCCAACGCCCAACTTTAAGCTTACTTCATGGTCTTTATCTAACTGTCTAATACAAGTATCCAGGGACATCATCATACAAACAAGCACTCCATCAATGGTGCAAAACACTTATTGCAATAACCAGAATGTTCAAAGATAAGACTGGTGAGTGGCCAATGTTAACCATTTTTCTCGTTCCATTTGTTCTCACTGTGTTAATGAACAACTGATGTGGGTGCCTATGTGGACACTAGAGCTGAAACGGTTGGCTCATATTCGTTCCCGATTAACCAAGAGCTATAACCCAGCGGATAATATCCGGTTATCCGTGGCCATTATTTCACCGAATTTGGGATCAAAACTATAGGAATTGGAAAGCAGTATTCTCAAACTATTTCGTATGGTGTACAAACGAAACTTGTCGAGTACTCGACAACGTTCGTTTGTATGCACACTACGGAATAGTTTCTGCGATTACTCATTACTCACGAAAACAAAACTGCCGATCATTAACGAAGTCTTGAACGCCAAAGTCGATTATTTCTCAATTTATACAACGCGGCTTCGATGTGTGATCTATCACAAAGGAGAAGCGGCAGATTTACTTCGTTTTAAACGTGGAATGACGATCACTATCGATATTTCGGATAACCGGTTGACGGTTTTTCTAATCGGTTAGGTAGCTAACCAGTTTCAAACCGTTTATCCAGTTAACCATTTCAGAAGTAGTGGATACATTTACTGTCGTATTTGTTGTCACATCTTACTTCATTCTCACGACTCAATGATCAGGAACAACGCTGATTATAAAACAGAATAGTTTTATTCCAACAAAAGTAGACCCCGGTCAGACTTACCTCTGGAGTACAAAATCAATTTTGGGAAGCATTTGTAATGAGTATGTGGACTGGGTCAATACTATTTGTTGAACTGTAATACTCGAAGGAAATGTTGTGTCAATCACCATGCGCTTTCAAAACATAGGTAGCGACAGCGTGGTTGAAATCTGCTCCTGTTCTTCTCTTCGCTCGCCAGCTACTCTTGACAAGCGAAGTTGGGTATGGGGTAGAATTTCGGCCAGATTGAGCTAGCTAGATTACGATAAATTCTTACAGAGACAGATTTTGACACATCTTGGCCAACATCTTGACAAGGCTGATGAATGTGAAAGACTTGAAATTTGTCTGAGCGAATATATAAAATTGGATAAATCTTCTCGTACAAATAGCAGAATGTAAAGCAGTGCTTTTACAGTACTAAACAAGCTATGTTTTACTGGTAAAGTAGGACCCAGTACCCAATGTTGGGGAAGTCTTAAAAAAATTGCAACAAGGCTATAAACAATATTGGCTAAACTTGACTTTATATCCATGTTGCGGTCACTATTAGCCACGATGCAGAAATGTGACCTTAACCACCAATCAATAAATGAATGAATCTTACTGAATCCTAAATCGTAGGTAAAAGATCAAAGAAATAAACGCCTGAAAAAGCTATCAGATTTTGGTATTATTGCTTTCCAGTAGACTAGTCACCCGTCGTAAACATCACAATTTTCACAGCATAATGATCACCATGATTTTATTTATTTATTTATTGGCTCTGAAGTCACATATGTTTGCAATGGGGCTTATCATGACAGCAAAACAGCCAAAACAGTCAAGTTTAGTCCAATTGTTCATAACCATGGTGTCCATTTTAGAGGACGTTCACCAAAAACATTGGTTCCTGGGTCCTAGTTCGCTAGCAAAACAGAATTTGTAATCAAGCATCGCTTTACTTCCCATGTCTCTCATGAGATTGCCATGATGACTGAGATACGAATTGAAATTGTGACGAAATATCTTATTTTAAATAACTCCCACTCAGATGCCAGTTTGATTTGATATCCCCCAGGCATGGTATAAGTCCTTTACTTACCATGCCTGATGTTTATATCAAATCATACTTAATCTTCGAGAAATATCTTGAAGATCGAAGAAAATCCGCAAAAGAAAGAAAGAAAATATAAAAACAAATAACAAGCAAACGTGAGCGAATTTAGTTTATGTGGATATGCCTAGTTACAATTTGTGGGAGAGTGGCTATATGCCCCTCCCATAAATTGTTTCAAAGCAAAGACATCTGAAAATATCTGGAAGACTAAAAAACATCTAGCCCTTCACCAGTTAATGTGATACAAGTCACGGGACCCAGGCCCCTGTCTTTTATCACATCGAGTGACCATTTTCGAGGGTTCTTTTGGTGTTTTCTGAATACGGGATAGCTATCTTTTCATGGTCTCTTAATGTAATCCAAAACGCAGGATCCTGACGCCTTGTCTTGTAGCATATTGAGAGACCATGGTCAGGTGTTATTGCAGCTTTTTCTAAATACTGGATATTTATATTTACCATTTAAGATCGTAGATCGCCATGTATGTCGAGTCGATGTGGCGCGCAGGCTTTAGAGTTTTAGGTCTTTACCCCCCCCCCCCCCCTCCGCCCCACCCCCACCCCCAACACATACACACACTTTGGTCAACATATCTGCGCCCATGGCAGCAAAACAGTGTTCAGCAGTACTAAATCAGTAAGCCTGTTTCGAAACTGTCATCTTGGACTTTAATCCTTCAAGGGGGTGAATGTACATCGCAGAAGAGTGTAACATTCAGTTCCATATTGATCGAAGTAAATATTTTATGCATGCCATGTCAGTTAGGATAAAATGGAATCGTTCGTTTGGTTGATCGTCAAAAGTGGCAAAATGAAAGCATAGTGTTTCAGCAGAAGTCCAAGATGGAACTGAAAAATTGTGCTTTCGATGCACTTGGAACAAACAATAATCGCTTATATTTCTGTAGGGATACGAGATACTACAAAGATTCAATCACCAGTCGACGCGCAATGAAATTCCGGTTCCCACGGTACCCGAACCTCATTTTTGACCAAAAAGTCGCTTGGGACAACCTGGAAATCAAGTTGCGAAATCTAGCTTTCAAAATAAAAATATATTTCAGTGAAAACAGACTGTTTTGCACATTGTGCAGCCGCAAGTAATTTCGAATTTAATGTCTGTTCTGGCAGGCACAAGGTCATGGTACACCACTGACTCATGAAGAGGCATTGTATGAAGTATGAATAAGATATGTCCCTTGAATCACTTTTTATGGACCGGACAAAGTGTGAACAGACGAACAGTCTGTGACCTTGACTTTGAAGTTATGATCTTGGGTCAAGACCTTGACGCACTCCTGAGTTATGAGCAAGCATTGTGTGCAGCGTAAACGATATCTGCACACAGGATCACCTTGTACAGTACGGCTGCCGTGGACTGGTTACTTTCCACGGGCGTGCAATATTTCCACGGACGCAATAATATTAGATTTCAAACACTAATTAAAGGAATACTCATAAAAAATTTAATTGAAGAAGCATCCGGTACAACCCGGTGCTTTATTAATTTATGCTGATGACAGCTGATGGTGATTTTAATTATCTGGTAAACGTATGCGGCGACATCACTGCCCACGCGTGGATTACGATCATCCATGGCGGCTGTACAGTATGTTACAACAGAAGGATGATCTGGGAGCTTAACCTTGGAGTTATGCATTTTGGTCAAAGTAATGACACATTCTTTGGTCATTACATGTAGAAGGCACTGTGTGAGAGCCACATCTGTCCATTGAAACGCAGTGTCTCTCCTGAAGGAGACAAGGCCATCACACCCTTGCATAACGAACAAGCATTGTGTGAACAAGGTCTGTCCATTGATGCTTACTGTAAATGGGATACTGCATTTGGCCGAGTCGTCCATAAGATTTTCAATTTGATCATAAACAGATGAGTTGGTTCAACTTGGTTGGAGTGGCCTAATTAACTATACTATTAGAAAAGTAGGGGATATCCAAACTGATGTTGATATTGTCGGAAAATGATATTGGATACGCGTGATTGGACACACCAATATGGTACCAAGTTTAGTACAGATCATGAATGTCACCGGCCAACGTGCAGGTTTTTCGCACGAGCGCTGCGTTAATGTCTGTGGGGTACGTTTTGAAATTTTCATTTGTACTGGACAGGCTTTTTCGGAGGTGTCATCGTTCTTTTCTTGGTATAAACCCGTTCATCAATAGTTTCTGGTCGAAACGTAACTTTTGAGGTATGCGGAGACTGATACGTGACGAATATTTACTTGTCGTTGGTATGTTCGAAGCTGGCAACAGACAGACTGCAGTGGCTCAAATTCTCAACGTTACTCAATCGGTGATTAGCAGGTTGTGGTCACGCTACCGTCAGACAGGCAATGTTGGTGACAGACGTCGGTCAGGTCGTCCAAGGCTGACAACTGCCAACCAGGATAGTTTCATCCGAACCACAGCATTACGTAACCGCCATCAAAGTGCCTCAGAAATTGGACAGCAGCTACACCGAGCGACAGATGTGCGAGTCAGTGGTCAGACTATCCGAAATCGCTTACACAGCTGGAATTCGTACGCCCGACGACCTCGAATAATTCCAGGTTTGACTGAACGTCACATCGCAGCAAGGTGTAATTGGTGTGGGGCACGACAGCGCTGGGACAATTGTCGGTGGAGCAACGTCATGTTTTCCGATGAATCGAGGTTCACTCTCGATTTCCACGACAGGCAAAACAGAGTGTGGCGGCGGCGGATCGACGTAACCGTTAGGCAACACGATGGTTTTGGTAGTGGGTTGGTTATGGTGTGGGGGGGGAGGCATAACCACGACAAACAGAACAGCATTACATGTCATCCAAGGGCGTGTCACAGGGCAGTACTACCGTGACATGTAAGCAGCTCGTGTGGTGCCATTTGCGTGACACCACGGCCGTCGATCCATTTTCCAAGATGACAATACAAGAGCACACAGGGTCCGTGTCGCTACAGAGTTCCTCCAGGAGCAGAACATCACTACACTGCCTTGGCCAGCATTAAGTCCAGACCTTTTACCAATCGAGCACGTCTGGGATATGCTTGGCTGGCGCCTACGACAACGCCAACAACCCCCTACCAATGTCCAGGAACTCGCCGCTCCACTGCGGGAAGAATGGAATAACATGAGTCAAGCTGATGTTGGACGTTTGGTGAGGAGTATGCCACTTCTGATCCGCGCTTATCTCGCGAACCGAGGAGGATTCACAAGGTATTGAAGTCTTGGACTGCATGTGGTAAATTCTCTGACTGACCATCCATGTCTTCTACAGCTCAGTGAGTGGAATGTGTGCTTGTCAGACACCCAACTATCGTTGAAATCATTCACCAGATGTCACAGTGCGATGCCTCAACTGTCTTTTTGATGAAAATATAAATATATTTCTTCATATATCTCACTTTTATCAAATGTCGCCTACCTTTTTTGAATAGTATATAATGCAAGACACCTGACATCTCTTTACAAGTACACTAGTCTTTGTTCGCCAGTGAGAAATACGGGACGGATTGTCTGGGCTGCCAAACTTTAACTAAGTGATCATCAGGAAGAGGAACGGACAGCGTCATTCCAGCCTCTGGCGCGACAAATAATTACACCTTGTGCGCACATTATACACTAGCATATTCAGTGTGTGCACATGAGATGCATGCGACGTGTACACGTTGTTACACGTTATATACTACAGCACACAGAGAAATTTTGGTTCCTCCATGATCAAAATCTGGTTCTTTAGTTTTGGTTCTTCAGTCTGTCACATTAACTGGACTGTCAAGGCCTCTGGACATTGTACAAATTGTAAAATATAAAGGCGCGCCAAATTGAAGTTTTAAAATGGCGACGAAGAAACGTCAGAAACACGTTTTCAATTGTTCCGTCTCGCATGCGTTAACCCTCTACCCAAGGCACACGATACCAAATTTGTTATTGTAATTATTATTTTTTTAATTTAAAAAAAAAAACTTCAGCAAAACCATATCATGTGACCCCCTCAATAACACGAGCTCATTCCAATGAGGGGGGGGGGGGGGGGTACATGATATGGTTTTCTTGAAGTATTTTTAAAATATATTTGTTCAACTACTTAATTTGTAAATACTCCAGTTGAATCGAGGGACACCTCATACTATTTAAGACCCTATAGCACTATGTACTTCTCATGGTAATAATATGAAGCCACATTTCAAGAAGGTATGGGATTTCATGCGTGTAAAAACAGCTCATTTCGCTAATTTAGGCAGTTAACGGGTTGTTTCTGGTAATTAGGTATACTCTCATATAATTGAACACACCTCCAAAAACACACTCCCAACCTTTTAGAGACCTTCGGGATCAAAACAACCTCAGTCATCATAAAAAAAACCAAGATGGTGGTTCCAGTAAACACAATGGACGACTGAAAACGTGTAACCCTAATAACCCGCGCTGCGCATGTCCACAAACATCACGTACCACCACGGTAATGACATCACAGCATGATGACCTCTCAGACGGCTGTCCTGACAACCATATCACGTCACGGGTCACCTGATTCGTGGCGTCACCTCCGATGTCGCTCATGACCTCCCCCACAATGACCCAATCGAGAACATTTCCTACTACTTGTGTTTCCCCGAGAAAGTGTCTGGATTTAGAAAGTGTTTTTTTATATGATAACATGTACAGCTGAGTGAATTTTAACACGTGCAGTATGCCACTTCCCACGGTATACTACTTATTACATTTGTACAATGTTTATTGGTAGCCATTTTACATGTATGTGTACCGTGAATAAAAAAATTGAATCTGAATCAGATTATATTTTGTTCTCAGGGGGCGTGGTGGCGTCGCGGTAGCCGGTTCTCGTCAGATCACCGAAGTTGAGCAACGCCGAGCGCGGTTAGCAGTTGGATGGGTGACCATTTCAGCGATTGATTCGCGCTCCCGCGTTGTGTCCTTGGGCAAGGCACTTCACCCCGATTGCCTACATGGAGGCACGATGACGTTGTGTACTCAGGCGTACTGCACGTCGATGGTGCACATGTCTTCAACCAATCTAACCCTGCCTGTGCCGCGGTGTAGAGTTCAGAGTTACGATGTTGGAGAGCTGACAGATGCTCGTCGTTGCTCGGTGGTTCTCTGGGTTCTCCGGCTTCCTTCACCGACATGATATGACCCTGGCTGTTTATGTGTCGTAAAACCCTAATAAATAAATAAATAAATAAATAAAAATAATTTTGTTCTTAGAATACATGACTAACTTTCACCGTACGCTGGCCATTCATTACCTTTTAATGTATCCTCGACGGCACGTTGTTTTACCCAAATTGGTAAATAAGTATTTTAAACATCAAAAATGCACTGGTACAGATGTATACTGAAAAACATTTTTTTTACAAAAACGGATTTCTTCCCGACACTAGTTGACAAACTTAATTTTTCCGCGTGCACCGTCGTTAAAACAAAAAAAAAATGTACAGATTTCAAAATGTACGACGACAAATGCAGTGGGGCATGGGCGTTGTGAAGATGACCTATTGTGGTGTAAATCTGATTTGTCCCGAATGTGGTAGATCAAGTGCCGACTAATAAAATTTTCATCAAGATCATCCATGCATGCCTTCTGCGATAAGATATAAGATAAGATTTATTCAGCAAATACACCAGGACAAAGGCAGATTGCTATGCACACAGAAATGCAACATAAACAGAATCATAAAACACATTAATTCCATACGACATTCATAAATCATATTTCAGATAAGTCCCTCTTGTGAAAGAAGAGCTGGGCCAAGTTACAATTCGGCGGGATGTTGTTTTCCGAGCATATGAGCAGTCATTGACTGGTTTAAGTTGACGAAAAACGCCATCTTTGGTGTGATTTGGTTTTCCATCACCTCTGTGCTGATATGCAGGGGTGATTCGTATCGAGGATCAGTCAATAAAGGACATGATCTCTTGCATCAGATCGATGCTGATATGTGAGAAGTTGTTTTTTGAGATCAGTCCATAAATGACATGATCTCTTCTTTAAGTGCTTTTTGTACAAAAAAATTGTGTGAATATTTTTTATCTTTTTGGCTACACTTTGTCACAATAATTTTGCAACTTGAAAACTCAAAGAATAAAAGTGTAGCCCTTATCATCAATCAGAGTTGTTTTGTCTTGCCCTGGTAGCATAAATAACATTGCATAGCACAGGATTATCATTAGTCATTATTACTTTAAATTTGTCCATTGTATCCATTAGAGGGAACTCAATTTTTTCGTCAGAAATTGCGCGAAATAATTTTTCTCTCAACGGTGCATAAAGCGGACAATCCATTTCGAAATGCCATTCCAATTCTACCTCCCACATTGTACAAGCTTCGCATATTCTATGTTCCATCGGTCGAAGCGGTTGTAGATGCCTTCCACGTTCGATCCACAGTTTTATGGTTGCTGATGCGTACTCGCGTGAAATTGTTTCTTGCTTCAACGGAAGAAGTGTGAATGAGATACGGTTCCATTTGATTAATCTACTTTGAATAGTCGATAAGTCGTAAGTTTGTTTTCCTATTCTCTCATTATCATCGTGTATATTTTTTTTAAAATAATTTATTATGATCCGATTCAAGTTTGGACTTTAGCAGATTAATTTTACTTTTGGAAATTTCAGATTCATTCAAACTGTTAAATCCAAGTCCTTTTAGCTTTTCGTTTATTGAGTCAGGGAGTTTACATTTCTTAGCTTCCATAAAAGCATCATTCAGAATGGTATCCGGGGAAGAAATAAGCAAGTTACCAGTATAATTTGCGAATCGTACTAAAGCATCTAATGTTATTGGATATCGACCTAGCTCCGCGCGTACTGCATGGTTGGAGGAATGTCTACATACATTTAAGATCAGTTTGCAGAACTTGATATGAGCCCTTTCACTCGGTGCAGTATCTCTATTCCTCATATTCAGCTCCGTCGACCATATTTCACTGCCGTATAATAATATGGCAGGCGATGGTATGCCTTGATGGTATAGTTGGAAAATTAGTCGGTAGGAATTCAAGTTAAAAAAAAAAAACTCAAAAGAGTTCTTGGAAATTTATTTGTTGATAAATAGAGGATATGGAATGAGTGTTTTTCTCCAAAAATATTTATGAAACAAGTCTAAGAATTTTCCGTTTGGGCGAGCCTCTGGCGAGCCCAAACGGACAATTCAGACGAGTTTCATAAATATTATATGAGAAAAACACGCATTTCATATTTTATTTATCATATGACACACACACGCACAAATTAGCCACTTAGTATGACTGTTTAACCCATCACCTAACTTGAGTTGCAGACGGCAGTTGGAAAAAACATCCTCGTATAACTAAAAATTTTCATTTTTTGCTTCCAAAATAGGGACCTGCGAGCCGGGGATAAAACTTCGAGCCGAATCTCGAGCCGAATCATCCCTCTGGTATCGAGTCGAGTCGAATCTCGAACCTTGAAACCGGCGCGACGGCGACATTCGTGCTTCCATAGTCTGCAATACCGGTACTCTGCATGCTGGATGAGTTCAGAATCAATTGGTCTGGAATCGAGTATTCTCGCACTGCGAGAATACTCGATTCCAGACCAATTTATTCTGAACTCATAGACTCGCAGTTTTATTCTACCCACTTGGTGGTCGTGGCTCGTGCTCAGCCTCATCAGCACCAAATACCATTATTATAAAAGCAAACAAGGCATGTCGGAAAATATGATAAAAAATCTCAAAACTCAAAGTCTCGCGAAACACAGTATCGCGCACTAATAGTGAAGATAGACATACAATATTCTCAAAAACCCGGGGACGAATATTCCCGGGGACGAATCTTCCCTGACCCTCAGAGATCGTACGGTTTAATAACCAACGAAATTGGAGAGCTAATACGTTCAGAGAGCGATTTATTACACTGTCGTTAGCGTATGACGGCGTGTTCTTGATGCGAGCGAGTGCACATATAATTTGCCGTTTGAACAGAGGTCGGTTCGAAAAATACGAATCGGACGGTGAGGTATCGAGTCGAATCGAATCTCGGCGATGGTTTCGAGTCGAGCGGAATCTCGAACGGTTCGCAGGTCCCTATTCCAAAACATAGGTTATGACCCCTCATTGGAACGAGCGCAACTCGCTAGTTCCAATGAGGAGTCATAACCTATGTTTTGGAAGGAAAAAGTGAAAATATAAAAAAAATGAATGGCGTTTTTCTTGTAGGTAAAAGATTAATACAATATAACCCACCCTAAATAGGACAAATAACGTAAATTCTCCCTACTGAAATTATGCAAATGTGACCCAGTTGTATTTTGTTTAGCCAATGAAATTGTCCAGTTTTGAAATTGACCAATGAAAGCTCCCAACTCTAATTATGCAAATTATGAAAATGTGGCCCAGTTGTATTTTGTTCAGCCAATCAAAATGTCTGGTTTTGAAATTGACCAATGAAATTGACGGAAGGCTTTATTTATCACTGATTAATATGAAAACAAAATATCAAATGTTTTAAAGTGAACAAAACGGACGAGTCATATGATAAATATATGTAGTAGTTGGGAGCGCGGTGGCTCAGTGGTTACAACATTGGACTTCAAACCGAAAGGTCCTCGGTTCCATCCCCGCCAGGGGCAACTGCGTTGTATCCGTGGGCACGGCACTTAATCCCGATTGCCCACGTGGGGCGCTGTGTACTCAGGCGTACTGCACGCCTTTGGTGCGCTTGCCTTCATCCACTGCTAACTCTACTTGTGTGGAGCTAGTACGTTGAGGAGTCTGACAGTTGCTCGGTGTTGCTCGGTGGTTCTCTCTAGGTACTCTGACTTCCTCCACCCGTAAAACTGTCTGGCACGACGTGGCCTGGTTGTCTAAAGTGTCGTTAAACCCCAATAAATGAATGAGTAATGTGGAGGAAATGATTTGTTTTGACTCGGAACAAATAACTACCGCTGAGCCATCCCTCACAGTGTGTTAGACGGCTTAAGCCCGAACTGTAGCTCCAAAGCGCTCAACTAACAAAAGATCGACCCAAGATGGAAGTGTGACAGAGAGACAGGAATTCCACCAAACAAGTGTAGCTTTTAAAATTTATTTCAGTGAAAACAGACTGTTTTTGCACATTGTGCAGGCGCAAGTAATTTCAAATTTGTTGTTAAACCCAATAAATAAATAAATAAATAAATAAATAAATAACATAGTAGTTGTAAACGCGTGGCCTTCCCGACGTCCTGTTTAATTTGCCCGTGCCGTAAACTCCAAATTGGTCATGTTTGCCCTTCAAAAGCCCCATTTTGACATCTCAGATCTCTTTTCGTGTGACCGACTGCAGGGGCGGATCCAGGGGGGGTGCTCTGGGTGCTCGAGCACCCCCCCCCCCCCCCCCACACACACACACACACACACGCCTACTCACTACTCACAATCATCCAAAAAAAATTGAATTTGCAGACATTCTGAAAGAGTGAGAACTTCATCCCAATCACAAGTATAACTGTAATAAGCATACGCGATTACTGTATTTCCGATCCAGCCTCCAATAATCTATCTTGAAGATTTAATTTCAATAAAATGTAATTGTTATAAGAATGTGCCTGGAATTTAACCAGTTACCAATCACAGCTTTTCCCAAAATGGATGGCATTTGAATCAGTTGACGAGCTGATTCCAATGTCATCCATATATTTACGGTCTTATGGACAAAGTTTCCACGTATATCAGCTCTGTTCGTAAATATATCTTTGTTCAGCTGAATCAGTGATGCTATAGTAACGTTCGCCTTCAGCAATAGTTTTACACTATGACAGATGATTGAATGGGACAATTTAATATTTAACAAAGAGCATTTAACATTGGTGAATGATTCACAAATGTTAAATGCTCTTTGTTAAATATTAAATTGTCGCAATATGAACTTGCTGGATAATGCCTACAGGCATTCTCTAGTAAACTGAAACAATTTAATGTTACAGAGCAACAGGACATCTAGTATCCAGACTTATTTCTTCGATAACATGAATAAAATAATTAAGCTACTTACCAGTTAAGATCAGTTGATGGAACAATGTATTTACACAGTGTACAAGTTTGTGCGTTCACATAGCACGGTTGAAGCGCACAAACTGAGACAGGACTTGGGTGTTTCAGAAGCGGGTCCAGGATTTTAAAATAGAGGGACGTCGCCCTCTATACTTATATGGTCACAAACTGTTGTGATGCAAGTGTGCACATACTATTAATTTATAGTACGCACTGGCAAAAATTATTTTATTAGAATTGACTGGGGCGTGCCTTTGCCTTTGGCACGCTCCAGTCAATTCTAACAAAATAATTTTCAACGACATATACTTTTTATATCTGATTAATAGACGGGGACGCACGCGGCATGCGCCCCTCTATTTTCTCAGAAATGATTTCTGAGAAAATAGAGGGGCGCACGCCATGTGCGCCCCCGTCTAAATCTGCCTTTGGGGTGTTTAACAGTTAAATAGTATATGCATCTCAAAGTTGACCAGAAGAAATGTGACCCCCCCCCCCCCCTCGGCCACTCACCAAGTGGCACCAACCCATCCACACATTCACCCACCTACACATACTCATACTTCTTGGAACTTCTGTCGCCCCTGCGTACAACAGGTATGTCATGGTGAAAATTATTATGTTTCTTCCAGGCAATCCCCGCATTTCAGTTAATTTGATGCAAAATCCAGGGGTGATTATATTTGCTTCTTGGTAGGTAACAATTTCGAATGATTATTTTGTTTTTAATTGGGCAGTGTCAGTACCATAATTGTTTTTACCAAATTTCAAGCCAAATCGGGAGAAAATAGGTTTAAGAGAAAGGACAAATATATGACCAGGATACCTCTCAGATAGCATCTGATGGGTTCCTAATTCAAAATTTTTTTCTGGGGGAGGACCCCCCGCTAATTGCTTCGCGCCTTCGGCGCTCGCAAGGACGGCGCAGAGCGCCGTCACGCTGCGCGCCTTCGGCGCTTGCCGACCAACAATAGCACCCCCCCCTTATAAAATCCTGGATCCGCGCCTGGACTGTGTGTGTGACGTTACTGACGTAAATTCAAGAATTAGCCTTTTATTCTCGTAAGAACGCATATGATTACCAGCAAGAGCGAATCGATATCTAACACTCAGATCTAGGCGAAAATGTCAGGACTGAAAAAATAACAGGTGATCCCCCTAAAGCCCCCTGGGGACGCCCCCTGTGTGTCTGTGCGAATCCCAATATATACAGCACTATGATATGTTTAAGAGGCCGATGGGTTAACGACAGGCCAGGCATTCTTAAAAATGCAGGAGGACTAAAGATCGCTCCCTTCGCATGTCCTTGGCTAGGATTAGCTCTCATCAAGCCAACAAAAGCTAAAAGTGGCAAAATGAAGTTTTACTATTAAAGAATTCTACCTAGTGGGCTTTGTACATTTTATATGGTGCTGGTAACAAGGTGGCCTATGCGAGACGGCGACACTGCCCTTCCCACACCACCGGGCCTCGGGAAGGTCAGGAGGTGTGGGACGGGTAGTGTGGCCGTCTAACAGAGACCACTAACGCAGCGGGGATCTGAAAAGATGTGGGTTTTAGGAATAGGCGATTATAGCAATCAATATGTTCTAATTCCAGGGGGGTTAGCTTTTGCCCTCCTTATTTTTTATGGCGGGCAGTAGGCGAGCGAATAAATCGCTCACCTCAAAATGCCAGGCCTGTAACGATAGTACACACCCCAGTGCTGAAAACAAATGCACGAAGCTTCATAAAGATGAATATGCAAGTTCCACCTCTCAATTCTGAACAAACAAGCGAACCGACGTACAGACACCCTGAAGATTCTTTTAGTCATGTATGGAAGACACTACGAAAATCTTGAGCTCGGTAAAGTTTTTCGCTAAAGTGGACTGTGAAATGAAATAGATGAGATAAATTTACACACTTGCAGGACAAAACTGGCGTCTAAATATTCTATATTTACCGCCACTGATTTCGAGAAACATTGGTAGTGAAAGGCTTGGTTTATCATGAAACGCACAGTTGTTATGGCATGCCCGCCGAGTGTGAGTAATAAGATAATAATTGCAAGTCAGGCAAAATACATTCTAATTTTCATCGACAATGTTTATCAAGGACAAAACTAACTCTTGACCTACCTTCAAAATGCTTAACAAGCGGTGTTCCACCCGGCGAGACAAGCGATTGTGAACTGGGAAGGTTGAAATATTGCAGCCAAAATAACGAGGGAGGTGGGATTACCGAAGAAATCATGTGACACGTAACACACAAACATTCCGCAAACAAACGCAATTTGCCGAGTACAGCTTCCGACTTCTTCAGAAATATTTAATTCACGATTTCGGTTGCCCCCGGAAAGTGGACGTGGGTTGAGGAAGAGGGCGGGGTGGAATACAGCCGGCGATGGACACAGACGCATGGCATACATTTCGCGTGGATTGTTGAAGACTTTTCAAGAGTATTAACAAGAACATTTTGGTGCAATCTTCTCTCGCCAGTACATAATGGAGTTCTGTTTAAGCTAATGTAAAGCCTTTCAATAACAAAACAAACGAAAAAAAGAACACAGGTGTCAACCCGGAAACTTACACTCCTCATCTTGTAATATGGGTGTGAAAATAATTCGGGAAGAGAAGGCGTATTTTTTTTCCCATATGTGTATAGCTGAAAGTCATGATTTGCTGGACACTTCAGTTTTGTTGGTCGGTCTGCAGGATACAATATTACGGAAGCATATTTAGAACTTTGTGGGGCGCTGTGACTCAGCAGGTAGAGGTGCAGGCTGCAAGCCGAGAGGTCCTCGGTTCGAATCCCACCTGCGGCAAACGCGTTGTGTCCTTGGGCAAGATACTTCACCCCCCCCCCCCCCCCCCCCCATTGCTCGCGTGGGGGCACGGTGGCGTTGTGTACTGAGGCGTACTGCACGTTGATGGTGCACTTGCCTTCAACCACTGCTAACCCTGCTTGTGTGGAGTTAGTATGTTGGGGAGCTGACAGTTGCTCGCCGTTGCTCGATGGTTCTCTCCGGGTACTCCGGCTTCCTCCACCCGAAAAACTGCCGCGGTCATGATTATTCATTGTACAGAAATATGTGATCCTAAACACAAATAAATAAATAAATAAATTAGAACTTTGTGTGAAATGTTTTTTTCTAGTCGTTATACAGTGGCAGCGGAACCGGGGAGTCAGCCCCTCCACTTTTTTGTATGCAGATATTTTAATACAACCAATGACTGGTGAAACAAGGGTCAGATCCAGAGCCTCTCCCATATTTCGCCAGCTATGTTTCTCTCGTATTGGTTCAGTTTCGATGGATTTCGGGTCATTTGTTCTGCAGTAAGTGGCAGCAAATGCTAAAATGTATACAGTCTGTTAATAAATCGGTTAACTGAAGTAGATCGTAATCTTACAGACACACAAGGACCAAATCCACCCCCAGACAAGATAATCCACAGACAGTATAATTACTGTAAACGTCTGGTAAAACAAACAGGTGAGGTCTATTTATCAGCTTTGGTCGTTTTTTAACGGCTCTCAAAGTGTGAAATCTTTCCAATACATCTGAAAAATCTCAAAATATCCACTCAGATGCATGGAAATGAGGGTTTTGGAACCCTGGAATTTAAAATTTTCATACTGACGACCATCCATCGCCCGATCCAACCCCCGCCGCCCACCCCCCCCCCCCCCCACCCACACACACTTTGAAAATCGTTCCGCCGCCCCTGTCATAACGACTTGCAAAGTCGTTATAACGACTTAGGAAGTCACATAACGACCATAGTCGTTGTAGAGACCAAGAAAGTCGTTATAACAACTTCGGTAACTCGTTATAACGATTTGCTAACTCATTATAACGACTTAGCAAAGTCATTATAACGACTTTGTAATTCGTTATAATGACTTATAAAGTCGTTATAACAAATTATATAACTCGTTATAACGGCTTACTAACTCGTTATAACGACTTACTAACTTAGAAAGTCGTTATCACTACTTACAGAACTCATTATAACGACTTAGCAAACTCGTTATAACGACTTGCGTAACTCGTTTACTAAGGCGTTATAACGTGTTATGCGAGTCGTTATAACGACTTTATAAGTCGATATAGCGAGTTTGCCAAGTTGTTATAACGACTTAGTGACTCGTTGTAACGAGGTAGCTAAATTAAGTCGTTATAACGACTCACGTGACTCGTTATAACGAGTTACCAAGTCATTATAACGACTCAGAAAAATATTCCATACAATTCCTAAACACGGGTTTTCGTACAAAAAAGCTGCTCGTTCTGAACCAGTTTCATATTAGTTTA
Organism: Pictodentalium vernedei; assembly: GCA_031216915.1. Classification (NCBI taxonomy): domain Eukaryota; kingdom Metazoa; phylum Mollusca; class Scaphopoda; order Dentaliida; family Dentaliidae; genus Pictodentalium; species Pictodentalium vernedei. The sequence continues at coordinate 158,644,227 of CM062292.1, forward strand.
CGGTCCAGTGGCGATTCGGGGATCTTGGTCACCTCTGAAGTTATATACTTAAGCGAGGGGAAAAAATGACACAGCGGAATCCCGAAATATTTATTGTATGTAAGCATGCCAGAGAAAGGACATCACCATGCCATGTGACATATCTGGAGCAGCGATGGCGATGGCGTCAAGATTTCCCCGACAAGGTGTGTGTGTGGGGGGGGGGGGGGGCGGCAGGGGAGGGCTAGAGTATACCCCGACACACCCATAATAAAGGAGGCTGTTTCGCCGACTCAGGTTGACCTCTTCAACAGAGAAGATGTAACCCCCTCCCCATTATTTGGCTCGACCACGGATCTTGGGGTCTTCGTAATCTTACGTTAGATGCTCCATTCGAGACCCAGTTGTCATCGTGCCCGATGTAACAGGAGAAAAAACACCCGTGGAAATGGAGCGTTTAGCACCCTTTCTCCCGTTTTAAAGATTCGATCCTGAGCTATATCGTCGAACGAGACGGACATTCCACTAAGATACTTACTCCCATCTCCCGCAAAAGTCTAATAATACACAAACACACCATACACAGCACACATTCTATATTTTAAATATGGTTCATAGATGAAAGTTTCTTGTTAACCCACTTTATTATACGCCAAACGATAGATTATCGAAGAAACTGCGGAATGATTGAAATCGTATCCCCCACTGTGAAGATATAGAAATTTTCACTTTCAGGGTATAACAATCAAAATGGCGGCTTTCAAAGCATCACTTCAAGGTTATGAACCACTAAATAAATCCCATTGACCATAGTGTTAACCTTTTACTCTCTGTACAACACACCAAGTTGTTTTGAAAAAAAATACCTATACATCTACAAAGTACATCATCTCTTGAAAAAATTAAGCTGGAAAAAAATATATGCTGCCACATGAAATTTCAGTTTAAATTTCGAATTTTCACAACTACCGTATGGTCTTGCATTGAATGACCGTCACACTTTTTTTCCCATGCCTCATGTTTTTGAGAGATTCTCACACATTCCGGCACCAAATTACAAACAAACTTATTAATCCTCTCTAAAGTGGACGAATCAAAATTTTAATTAATGGTTTCAAAGTCAAAATATATTTAACCAATCAGCTGATCAGCCCTATTTAATCCTACTCACAACATTGTCAAATGCTCCAAGTCACGTGTTCACTTATTTAGTTGTTCATAACCTCAAGGTGAATACGAGTCAAATTATCACCGGGAATGATCAATTTGTTCTAGAAACGTATAAAAAATAAAAAATTTAGTGTTTTTGAGTGGATACCAATCACTTCCAGCAATAATTCAACACGTATTCACCTTGAATTGGTGCATGAAACCCGTTAGTCCAAACATGGCCCTGAAGATCGCAAGACCACTGGGCAGGACCGACACCGGATGTAGCGAGCCTCGAGGAGAAGATTTTTACGCGAAAAATTTCAAGAGTTGCTACCAGTCGTTTACTTTTTGGCCCGTGATTCACGTGACCATGACAGTTACATCAAATTCCGTTGACGATAATTTTTTTTCTTTAATTCGTTTTTCTCTTCCATTTAAACTTTCTGAAAGGTTAAACTTTTCCTTTTTCAGTTTGTTTCTCAGAATATGCTTTGCACATATATACTTTTGCACTCTCCGATGGAAAACTACTTTTCAAATGACATAGCCTCGACCTACCAAAATGATTGCTTTCTTGCATGTTATGTGCCCCCCCCCCCCCCCCCCCCCCACACACACACACACATTCACCTTCCAACACCCATGATGAACGGGAATGAATGAATTGGACCTACAAACGTTACTGAGAACATTGATGGGCGGTAAATGTGGAGATTTTTCAAGTTTGATATGTTGACTCATATGCGGGTAAGCCAACGAGCGGTACAGGGAAGACGAACCATAGGCGAAAAGAGTGGGATTAAAAAACCACTTAGTCTATCCCCCCCATGAATAACATTTGCAGTAGTTTGTATTATTAGTAGTCGGATTTAGGACGAATCTTGGTCGATTGGAGTCGCTGCCTATTTGCACCAGTCGATTTGTACTCCCATAAGTCCATTTGCGCATCTGCAAGTCGGTTCGCACCATCTGAAGAGTCCATATGAAGCACGTAAAAGGTCAATTTGTACCGCCTATTAGCAGGTATGTACCATTCAGAAATACCCTTTGAAATAAAGAAATATTCTTACAGAAATATTCACGCCTGTGGTGCAAATCAGCTGCCCGACGGTGCAAAATTGCAAATAGACCATGATGCAAATCGACCGTGGTGCAAATCACTGTGACTTTCCCCCGTAAGGACAAAGTCTTTTAAGCCAGGGTGAGGAAATCCCATTCACAGCGGAGGCAAGGTTTTCGGAGGTTCGCCGGACGGTAGTCGATCCCGGGTCTGTGACACCCAAACAACCAGCCATTTGCCACCATTCCAACTGAGCTAACGGCAACCCCATAAAAGGTTGCAAACGCAGCCAGTTTATATATATTCCACTCAAGGGTCGCTATAAAGTTTAAGAATTAAGAAATCGCCTCACCGATTGTATATAGCTTCTTTGTTTGGTCACTATTAACCAAACTCTGTCATTATACCTATTATCGCCCCCCCCCCCCCCCACACCCCAATGGCATTAGTACATGTAAAATACGTTAGAAACGAAACTCCAGAGTGTCTCGGTTACAGTTCTTGGGTAGTCCTTTCCGCTAGTGTACTTCTGGTGAAAAAGGGTACATGCTGGTCCCTTGCCCCTAGCCTCATTGCAAGGCGGGAGTAGATTCCTCTCAGCTGTCCCGGCGCCCTTGTTGTTGGTATCGCGAAAAATCGTCAGTGTTCGTCATGAATGATGTTATGATTTGGAATATATAATAATCTTTATTTTATCTTTGGGTGAAATTATTTTTGCCAAACAGCTCATTTTTCGCATCACATTTCCCCATTTGGTTAAAAATTGAGTTATCCACACCCACAAATGTTAAGGCTTTTACTCCCCCACCCCCGGCGGACATGCATTTTAGCATTTTTAAGGTATATAGAGCGCAGATTAAAATAAAATACCACACCCCCACCCTCTCCGTCTTCGCCCCACGGTTCAGGTTTGTCGTCTTGGGGCGAGCGATCTTTCACGACCTCTTTAGGTCATCTTTTTTTAAAATAAGGAGAGCAGCAGATGTTGGCTTAGGAAATCTTTAAAACTAAGGGATTCTGAAATCCGCATCCCTCAATAAATCTAATGGAAATATACAGTCTCTTTTAACCATTCCGTGGCTGGGTAGTTTTGCAGACTTTCTACTACACTACACCCTATAGGTCAATTGGGCATCGCAGTGGTTTCTAGTCATGGTTTGGATGCCTATATAGAGGGAGCCAATGCGTCACAGAACATCTTTCTGACTGCATGTTAAAGTACCTGTTCTGTAACCACAGAGTTTGTGAAAGTAGGGGAAAACCTTTAACGCGTAAGAGCTTCGAATGAATGGTATTAACCCTTTACCTAACATGAAAAGCAGACGACAGTTGCAAAACAAATTCTCGAATAACTAATTTTTTTCATTTTTGTCTCAAAAACATAGGTTATGACCCCCTCATTGGAACGAGCTCGACGAGCTCGTTCCAACGAGGCGTCATAACCTATGTTTTTGATACAAAAAAAAAAAAGAAAAAATAATGAAAATTATTAATTGGCGATTTTTGAGAATAGCGCTGGCCGTTCTTGGCCGTTACGTTGTGTAAAGGGTTAAAGAAAATCCTGAGCCAAAGTGGAACATCGACAACAGAATCTTATTTTTTCTTGGTAGAAACGGCAGAAAGTTTGATAACGTCTAAAAACTTAAACTTATAGCATATTCAGAAAAAAATAATGTTACCAGACATCTGCCCGTCTGCCTATAGTTTGCCAATCCACCTTGTGGTCCCCCACCCGACGTACCGGAATAGGGCTCAATCATATTCGGACATAAACCGCAGCTGCCTCACATTCCTTCAGATTTATCTAATTTGGCACTGCGGCAAGAACAGGCTCATTTTAATGCGGTTTGGTTGGAGATTAAAAAAAAACGCCTGCATTTTCGACTATTTGGCTTTAGTTTCCGGTGGTTTTCTTTCCTTGTCGTTCAGAAACATAGTTTCAAGCGTCTTTGTTATGAGTCTTCCTCGTTGTTGTTCGTCTTCCCCCACGAAACTATATATAATATTTACCCATACAGTGTTCGCCAGAGTAAAGAACCCGATTGCTTTGTTATGGCGAATTCTAGGATTTGTTAAAATTCACTCACCGACTGGGTTCCTCCTCAATAGGTAAACCCTGGGACTGTGTTGTGTGTTTCGAGAAACATGACCAAACTATAAGCACGAAACTCTGGGAAGCTTGGCAAAATGTTTTTTAAGTACCACATTCTTTGTGCACAATTTATATTATTTGGGTGCAGCGTTCACGGTCTCTGTGATTAGGGATAATTTTCGAAGCCTTCCATGGTGTTGTTGATTTTTAGTTCATCTATCTATAGATTCTGGAAATTGGGTGGGGGTATTGTTTGTAATCCTATAATAATAATAATAACACTTCGGCCGGCCGCTGATTTGTCGCGGTTCTCGTATGAGAAGGCCTTGGTTACCCATGTTCTACCAACTGCCTCCCCTATTCCCGCGCTTCTTCTCTCCTCCCAACACTCGGAGACGAACTGCTTGATGACATCCCTTGCCCCACTCTTCCCAATCTCTCCGATTAGTATATTAACCCTCTCCTTTGAGTCGCCCCCTAACCACATGTCCTTCATTCTCCCATCCCACTTCTCCATTATACTCCCCGTGAATCTTGTTCTTTTAGACTGGTATTTTCGGCATTCTATAAGAAAGTGTTCCAGGGTCTCCACCACGCCCACGTTACACATCTGGCACTCCTTTTCACTGTGTTTCCCAATTTTTCCCCTCAGCTCCAGGGACCGCGACCTCAGCTTGAACAACAGTGACCCCCCAAAGGTGCCATCAAGGTACTCTTCAAAACCAGGCCTCTCTTTATCACGCAGGCCACCAAAGATCTCTTTGATTTGACCCCCTCTCGCCAATTACGGTTACAATCCTCCATGACCCTTTCTCTGACGATCTTTTTGCCCTCGTTTGCCCCAACGTCAAGGCCCGAGATCTCCATTGAGTAGTTTTCTACTAGCTCCCTCACTTGGACCATCCACCCCGTCTTGATATTTGAGTTGAAAGTTCTCAGGAACATTACTTTACACCATCGGCTAACAGGGAGATTTACCAAATAATTAAGATAACCAAGTTTCAATAGGTCTATCCTGTCCTTGATCCTCATCCACCCAAGCTCGCCCCTGATTGCTTCTAGTGCTGCGGCATTACTCGAGCATGTTATCCATCGGCCTGCATCGTTCTGCAGGATTTCCAAGCTCTTAACAGCTGTCTGGTTTAGGGGTACAACTTCCGTACCGTATGTTATACTTGGCAGACCCACCATTTCCCAAATGGTTTTCCCCACGAAAACCTTATTGAAACTGTTTCTCCATATAAGTTTCATTTGGTTAAGGATTCGCTTCCCCTTCAGAATCAATTTATTTGTGTGGTTCCGGTAGATGCCTCTTCCTGTAATGTTTATATTTACCCCCAAATACTCGTAATCACCTATCTCTCCCACACTGAGAAGTTTGCTGCTCCCTTCCGGAATGCAGAACTCACCCACTCTCCACCCTCGAGTGGGGTCCACTTTGCGGCCCACGGGTATAACTTTGCTCTTGCTTTCATTAAGTTCGAGTCTCCATTTGCTCCCATATTTCCCAACAATTCCCAGCATCTTCTCTAACCCCTCTTCGCTTTCTGACACTAGCACCATATCGTCTGCAAAAAATAGCCCTGAGATCTTCAAGTCACCAACTGCAACCCCCTCGTCGCTATGCAGGAGTTCATCTCCTAAACCTTTGATGTACAATGCAAAAAGAATTGGCGAAAGGATACACCCCTGTTTTAGGCCTATCTCCATAGGCACACGTTTTGTTGTAATGTTACCCAGGCTAAGTTCACTCTGTACATCTTTATATAATGCTTTCATAATCCCAACAAACTCGCCCCCAAGCCCAGAGCCTCCAGCTTGCGCCACATACCCTCCCTCCATACTCTATCGTATGCCTTTTTAACATCCAAAAAGGCCATGAACATCTTTTTCTTTTTTGCTTTCGCGGATTCTATCATTTGGGATAACGTGAAAAGATGGTCAGTGACTCTCCTTCCTTTCCTGAAGCCATTCTGGATTTCTCCCAAAAAACCCTTCTCCTCAATCACCTCCTCTAATCTCCCATACAGGACTTTACAAAAGACTTTTCCAATGTTGCTGCTGACAGAGATCCCTCGATAGTTATCCAAGACGTCTTTTCCCCCCTTTTTGTGAATAAATGTCACTTTACTTTCCCTCCACTCCTTTGGGACCTCTTGTTTTTCTATGGCTAAATTGAATAGGGCAGTTAGGCTTTCCAAGAGTTCCTCTCCCCCTTTTTTGATAAACTCGTTAGGAATTTCGTCCACCCCTCCCGCTTTTCCATTCCTCAATTTTGAGATTTTCCTCGACCTGGTTCGGACACTCCGGTGGGTTCCCCATGCCCCATCGCTTATCGTTTACCTTTTCCCAGTGCTTGACTAGTTCTAACGCGATTTGATCTCGCTCTTCTGTAACTCTGCCATCTACTTTAATGCTCTGTTGGTTATTCCCTCTGTTACGTTTGTTCACCCATTTCCAAAATACGCTCGAACTCGACCCCCCCCCCCCCCCCCCTGTCGTTCTTATCGTCCTAATAAGACTGCTATTTCGCACTCTCCGGTTGTCGTCTTTAATCCTGTTTACTTTATTTCGTGCTTGTTGGTATTCTTCCTTTGCTACCATGGCCTCATTGTTTTCCGCCCCCTTAAGTTTTCTACTTCTCCTGTATGCAGCACATTTAGCTTTTCTAACCTTTATGGCCCTTTTCAGTTCTTCGTTCACTCTGTACCCAAGTTCCCGTGTTGGCATCCTAATCTTTCCTACACTTTCCTTCCCTGCCTCCACTAGGCTCGCAACTATGGCGTCGGCCATCTTCTGGACACTACCCCCCTTGTGTACGGCTGCAAGCTTTGGTTTCAGTTTTTCTTCGAACTATATACTACCAATAAACATGAAAATAATCCATATTTTTTTTACGTATTTTGTACCATACTTCCCGAATTGCCAGTTATGTGGCCTTAGAGACATGGGCGACTATTTTTTTGTGCACGGGGAGATATATTTCTATTTTCGCCACAATATTCAGCCTTGTCTAGTCGAAAGCACCTTCATCATGACGAATCGTCTCTTCTCGTCCGCCCGAATATTAGAACGCAATAAGCATACCGACATTCCTTCTGTAAATGGATACACATCGTCGCCCGAATGCTAGAATGTCCTATGTCCCCTATGGGACTACATATTATTTCCCCTATGGGACATAGGACATTCTAGCACTCAGGCGACGATATATTGCGCCCGAAATTCTTCTGCAACTCCTGGCAGTTTCAGCCTCACAGTGCAAACGGTCTCGGAGGAGCTGTGATTACCTACAAATATACAATTAACCCTCATTTTATATGTAAAAGAAAAGACAGAAGATAGTTTTCACCAGGACTGACTGACGTCCTAATTTAAATGAAATTTTTGACGTACTCTCGATCATTCAGTTCTTTCAAAATGCCCTGACATAAACAGTTGAATGAAAATTCATAGTTTAAACTTTGGAACTAAGCAAATAAATTTATCACAGTGTGGGAGATTTTAGTGAAGGCTTAAATGTTATCGAAATGCACACAAACGTAAGCGTTGCTCAGTGAATGAGCTGATTTGTCGCCTGGTTTTATGGGCAAGTTGCGACAGAAAAATGAATTGAAAACATACAAATCGTGTGCAGTTAAAACGTTTGCTAGTTACTTTGTTTGCTGAATTCAATCATCTGTCTTAAAATATCCACAAATTATTAGGTGAGGTAAAATACTATTTAATAAATAGTTATACAATACACCCGAGGCGTTACATTTCACAAGGAGGTTCGTTCACTGGTTGTTCGTTGCGCGCTTTTGACTTTTTTTTCAATTCAAACGAACATTCGAGGTCTCGTCTTCAAATGTGACAAAGGGTGAAAAAGGAATTTCAGACTGGTGAAATAATTACACCAGATTAAACTTCCATCGGGGAAGGAGCAACCTGGGACCTGGGGAACAACTTTTTCCAGTTCAGGAGAGAGAGAGAGAGAGAGAGAGAGAGAGAGAGAGAGAGAGAGAGAATTTTAATTTTCAATTTTGTTCCCATTATTTTATTTCTTATTCTATTTATTTTGCCTGCCTGCCTGCCTGCCTGCCTGCCTGCTCGCTCGCCCCCCCCCCCCCCCTCTCTCTCGTTAAATTCTTTAATTATCCATATAAAATGTTCTGCTATCTTGTAAAGTAAAAACTGTTATTCATTGCACGGGAGCAGAGAGTCTTCTAATTGGTATGCACTTGTCCGCCAGTTCTGAATGGCACTGCAAAATGACACTTGAAAATATGTTTAATCTAAACCAATCTTATTGGGAAATTAGCAAGAAGGATGATTGGACTCTTTACTCTTAAGATGTAACTGGAGATTCTCTCGTATGAATTGTCTCTTCTTCGGTTTTTCAAGACGACAAAGTGCACATTTTTTAGCACCACATGGAGGAAATTTGTTGAATGTGGAGCCAAATATGTGTGTTTTTCCACGTGAAGGTGCGTTAGCCCCAAACATGACTTTGTTAGACACTAAACACATGTACTACCGCTGATATAATTATATTGGTGTTGTATTATTTAATATTATATGAGTGTGTGGGATCCCCTTTCAGTTCAAAAGCTGTGCTTCCCCAAGTTCGAATTGCTCTCTTCGCCCCTGTTTCCACCTGTCCCACGTCTGTCCGTCAATATATTAGAGATGGGCAATATACCGAAAAAACCGATCCGATATCGTGGTGATACCGATAAACCGAACCGAACCAATCATTGAATACCGAAACCGTCTGAATATTCAAATTTTTCTACATTAACTATTTATAAGGCCTTGTTAAGACTTGATAGCAGTTGAAGGGTTCATTTTCATGAAAGAAGTAACCCATTTTATTTTCAGTTTTGTTAACCCTTTACCCAACGTAACGGCCAAAACCGGCCAGCGCTATTCTCAAAAATCGCCAATTAATTTTCAAAATATTTTCATTTTTTGTCTCAAAAACATAGGTTATGACCCCTCGTTGGAACGAGCTCGTCGAGCTCGTTCCAACGAGGGGTCATAACCTATGTTTTTGAGACAAAAAATGAAAAAATTTAGTTATTCAAGAATTTTTTTTGCAAGTGTCGTCTGCTTTTCATGTTAGGTAAAGGGTTAACCCCCAGGGGTTGGGCAACTGTCCTGAATTCTCACTGGACTACAACCTGTACATATCTAGCTGCTTTACAATGATTTCTACTCAGGTCTTGGCTGCCTTAGCCGATACCGATGTGTACCCCCTTAAAAATACCGAGACCAATACCGAACTCAAAATACCAATACCGCCCATCTCTACAAGACATGGTTCTAGGTGAAGAAAGGATCAAGAAGCCCAAATCCATCGACAACAAAATAACGACGACATTTTCGGCTATGCGCGAAATAAGTCGAATTTTAAAAGTTTTTATAACTCTTCGTGTGTCTGGAAACAGTGGTACATAAATAAACGATCTACTCTAATTTATGAGACCCGGTGGGTGTATCAGTTATGTTATCGCGATGCATGGGGAGATTACGAGAGTTGATATGGAACACGTGAGCAGTCATGTTGAGACGCATGTGCTATATAATTGTACGTGGTCTTACCGGGGACGTGATAACCGCTACTTATTCCCAGTTCCTTATTCGACATTCGTTATCAACCGATAAATCGGTTGATAACGAATATCGAATAAGAAACTGGGAATAAGTAACGATTGTCACGTCGGTGGTGTTACTGCACTTATATATTTTTGCCGGGGTAGTCCCTTACACTTTAGCCGTGGAACACGGCGATAGTGGAAGTACAGGGTGCTGTAGTTCAGCAATATGGACGTAGTGATTGACCCACAACATTCTGATTCCACTCAATGAAACGATGGTAAAACACGACACATTTTTTGTGTAGGAGTTTTCAAATAAGACATTAATTTTGTCAAATATTTCCACCTTGACAACGTGCTCTTCTTACCGATCGAAGTTGATAGAAGATTGACTTGTTCACGTTTATACCGTGTAGTTTTGACTGGATTTGGTTTGATTCATTGGGCTCGTGAGTTGTCTTCAGATTATTGTTTTCAAGTTTGTTGCAAACCGTCATTTTGAATCATATTTTAAATCGCGATAAATGCTGTGCTGGAATCTGCATTACCAAAAAGCGGGATGGGCTGATCAAAAAGAGGTCCGTTTGGGGACATTTTAATCGATAACATCTGCCACTATCGATTAGTGACATCAAGGAGACCCTTATTTGTTGATGACACCTCATGAATTAGGTCGTGTATACTAGTAGGTAAAATCTACAACACCTTTGCCATCTCATTTATACTCATTATTACGTGAAATATTAACGATTATCTGCCACCTCACTTAGGTGACGTGAATGAAATGAATGAAATGAAAGGTTTTAGCGCGCCGAAGGCGCGCAGGGACGATGTGGGATTTACGAATCCCTTGCGACCCGGTTGACCTTATTTTATTTCACTTGGATCACACAGGCCTAGCTTTCCTATTGCATCAAATGGAGTCTGAGGAGGGTATGCACGCGGTTAGAATCCCCGGCAGTTTACGTTGGAGTGTTAGATTGTCAATACTCAATCCCTCAACGCCATTAAAACTGTTAGAGAGTGGGCTCTATTCGGTTCCAGCTCGGCGATGGTAGAGGTTTGAGTCCCACTAGAATGTAATATTTTGCGATGATAAATTTAACGGAAGAAGAGAAAAGAAAACCAAACAGCAACGCCGATTTGGTAACGGCCCCGGTATATGACCATATCGATTACAAAAAAGGAGTGGAGAAAGCTCCAACAGTTTAGTTTTGAAAAACCGGGAGTCATCCAACAAGCCTTCTGGGAGATAGGATGCCGTATGTGATTTGAGGTATCTGGTTATCCTTCGAGAATTCCAAATGACCTCCTCCACCCCCCTCCCCCCAAAAAACTCTCACAGACACACACCCTCGAACCCTTAAAAGGGCTATTAAATCTTTATTCAAATGTTTATTTATATAAAATGTACACTCGTCCCCAGCCAGACAAGCTTGTTTCAATCCTTGCCTAGTGTTTGGTAGTTTCTTGTGTATGTTGCAGAAAGGTAGGTTGCACCAATTCCTCCTACGCTTTGTCTACCGTTTCCATGCGTCTTCTTTATAAGAGTGTTGCAAGAAAATTTGAGAATGTTCGTACAGAAAAGTTATAGATAGAGGGAAAGATAGGTATCCGCTATTGTATATTGTGCCTGTTGTGTGATTGTTGCTATGGATGGGGTAAGGGGTGTGTTTCTTCGGAGCCCACTCCCCACACGCAGAGTTGCGAAGCAATCCTCACAGACTCAATCCTGAAGATCTCAATGAGTAGCGAGGCAATCCTTACTGACTCTACGCAGTTTAATTCTATTGAGTAATTTTAATTTACTGTGGATTATTTTGTTTTTCTGTTAAGGGTTCGGTGTTCGTTCAGCTTCACCATTGATTCACTATCCTGGAGTATGTGGAGGGTTTTGTTATATGGATCTTATTAAACGCATTTCAATCGCGCTTCAGCAGAGTTGCGAGGCAGTCCTCACAGACTCTATCCTAAAGTTCTCAATGAGTAGCGAGGCAATCCTCACTGACTCAACGCGATTTAGTTATATTGTATAATTTTTACTTTATTTTATTTTATTTTATTTTTTCCTGAAACTTATTTTGTTTTTCTGTTAAGGGATCGGTGTCCGTTCAGCTCAACCATTAATTCACTATCTTGGAGTCTGTTGAGGGTTTTGTTTTGTAGGTCTTTTAATCGCGTATCAATAGTTTCTATTTTTGCTAGCTCGTGAAGTTCCTTTATCGGTGTCCATTTCGGTTTGCATAGTGTCACTCGCAGGGCATAATTTTGAACCCTCTGTAGCTTCTGGATGTTGGTTTTGCTCAGGTCACTTGTTATTTTGGCACCGTATTCTAGTACCGGACGTATAAATGTTTTGTAAAGCTTGAGAAGCACATCTTTGTTTGCTCCCCAATTTCTACCTCTGATCATCTTCAGAAAATTGATACGTTTATTAGCTCTAACCGTAATGGAGTTTACGTGACTGTTTAGACTGAGATTGCTATCTGGGACAAATCCCAAAAATTTGGCCTCTTTGTTTGCTTCTAGTTTGTGATCGTATAACTGGAGATCGATACTGGGGACTGGTTTTTTCCTTTGCTTTTTGAAGAACGTTACTTTTTGAGTTTTGGCGGCACTGAGTTTGATGCGCCACAGGGCGCACCAACTCTCAAGATCGCGAAGGGTATCCTGTAGACGATTTTTAATTATGTTTCTGGACTTGCTAGCCGTCCAAATGCCTTTGTTGTCTGAGAACTGCGATAGTTGAACACAGTTTTTCCCTACTTTTTCTATATCATTCACATATATTATGAAAAGAAGCGGAACTTAGAACCGACCCTTGTGGTGTTCCCGCTTCGAGTATTACTTCCTCTGACACCTCGCGATTAACCCTCACCTTGATTTTTCGGTCAGTTAAAAATGATGATATGATCCTCAGAATTTTAGTGGGTAATCCCATTTTCGCTAGTTTATATCTCACGCCAGTGTGCCATACCGAGTCGAACGCTTTTTCTACATCCAAGAAAAGCGCTGTTCCGATTTCGTTTTGACTAAATGCTGTATTCATTTAATCGACCAGTCTATATACGTGTTCGATTCCCTCTTTCTGACTCCTATACGCTATTTGCCATTTGTTGAAAAAGTTGATTGATTCGAGATAGCTGCGAAGTCTCGTAGTGAGAATCCGCTCCAATATTTTTCCAACACAGCTAAGCAAGCTGATTGGGAGGTAGTTAGAAGGGTTGGTAAGGTCTTTGTCGGGTTTAGGTATCATGACTCCTGTGGCCGCTTTCCAGCATTTTGGGAAGTACCCACAGGAGAAAAAGCAGTTTAGGAGTTTGGTAAGTCTGCAGTAGAAGATGTTGGGGCACTGTTTCATTATTTTGTAAGAGACTTCGTCTTCTCCTGGGGACGAAGATGACTTGCATTTTCTGATCATACCCATGACCTCTTCTACGCTTATTGGTTCGGTTAATTCATGGTCGTCCCCGTCTTCATGCCTTTGGTCGAAGTTCGATTCATTGAAAATTGAGTTGTTATCTTGGACAAATTTATTTACTTTTACCTTAAAATCGTTGTCATATCTGTTCCCTTCTTGTGGACGATGCGCCTTCTTTAGAAGTTCGGCAAAAGCGCTGTCCTTTGCCTTGTCGTCCATTGCCATAGGTCCGTCGCTGGTCTTCGGCGCATTATTATTGGCAATTTTGCTCTTTTGGCTAGTAAGAGTTTTAAATGTATCGCAGAACCTCTTAGGTTCTCTCAGCCCATTTAGGTTTTCTGTTTCTTTTCCCCATCTATCGCGATTGTCGTTAGCTATGATCTTTTTTTACTTCTCCATGTAGGCGATTATACGCGGTTTTAAGTTCTGCTCTGTTCATTTGATCATTCTCTGATTGGTAAGCCCGGGAGGCTTTTCTTTTTTGTTTGATTATTTGAAGAGTTGTTTGGGTTATTCTGTTTATCCGCGTCTTTACTGTTTGTTTGGGACAAATTTCAACTAGTGTACTGTTGATAACCTCGTTAAGATGGGTGCAGGCTTTTTCTAGTTCATGAGCATTTAGGGGGCCATTTGCCTTTATTTTTACTTCGATAATGTTTCTGAAGAGGTTCCAGTCAATTTTTGATAGGTTCCTCCTATTCACGGGAGGATACATTGCGGGACCAGTATTACATTTCAAAGTGGCGTGAACCGGCAGGTGATCACTGCCTAGCTCATCATCCCCTACAAATATGTCTTGCATTTGGCTGGTTAGTGATTAGCTGCTGATAATCAAGTCTAGGATATCTGATTGATTCAGTGGGTTGTTGCTTATGTATGTTACGTCTTGATCGTCATTTACCACGAATAGATCGAGTTCTTCAATGATGTGGAAAAGGGCGTCACCATTAGGCTCAGTCTTATGACAACCGAATACCTGGTGTTTGGAATTGAAATCACCCAAGAATATGCAGTGCTTGTACTTTTTGGTAAAAAATTCAAATACTTTACTGTCTACTGTTGCTTGCGGCTTGTTATAATATGATATGATGGCCACGTGTTTGTGGTCAAGTTCAATTTCAGCTGCATTCACTTCTGCATTGAGGTGGTCGCATGGTATTGATTTGTATTTAATCTCCTGCCTTATTAGCAGAGCGATACCGCCACCTTTTTGGGATGGGCGATCTCTTCTAATAATATCAAAACCACATAATGAGAATTTTTTGTTTGGTTTAAGCCATGTTTCGCTAATTCCAATTACGTCCCTATTTTTGAAATAATGTGACATTTGCAAATTTTTTTGATTAACGCTTCGAGCGTTCCAATGGACTATTTTTAGTGTATCCATGAATGGTTTAGGAATAACAGTACTAAGTTTATTTAAGTTTAATTACTATTTGTAATATTGTTAGATAATTATATTCTGTTGACGGCCGCTTCTAATAGCGTGTGAGATATTTGAGTATTATATAACTTAGAGGCTGTTTTACTAATCTCTTTGCAAACGTCCGAAAGACTGGTGTCCAAGTGTTTCTTCATTATGCTGAAAATGGAGCCAGCCATTAGAGTACACGTGGAATAAGGGGAAGATGAGTTCTCGACATTACTTACATTCAGAGCTTTGAGCCGAATGTTTGTTTTAACTTTTTTGAAGTGGCTACACCCCCGGTAGTTGCTGGGGTGTTGACCACCGCAACTGGGACATTTCAGAGTTTTAGCACTACATGCCTTCGCGATGTGTTTGTCACCGCATTTCATACATCGTTGGGTGACGTCTCACTCAGCCAACCTTTTTAAAAAAAGAGTCGCGTCCAGCCAACTTCTAACAGTTAATTAGTAGCATCTAGCCAACCTTTTTTTCCTTCACACCTTCATAATTAACGCTATAGTTTGTTCTCACATTTGTTAAGTTTGGTGAACTTCAATCAAATTAAGTGTTTGCTTATTTTTTAGCATATCACAGCAGGCTGTATCGGGTGAGCTATTCTCAAATGAATGTTTATGTGTTTGTTTCTTTTATTTATTTTGTCTATTTGTTTGTTTGAGATAAATTCATTTACACATCCCTGTGAGTACATTTCACTTGTTGGTTTTGCTGAAGTTATCCAGTATATATGGAGTCAGTGAGGATTGCCTCGCTACTCGTTGAGATCTTTAGGATTGAGTCTGTGAGGATTGCCTCGCAACTATGCGTGTGGGGAGTGGGCTCCGAAGAAACACACCCCTTACCCCATTCATAGCAACAATCACACAATAGTCACAATACACAATAGCGGATACCTATCTTTCTCTCTACCTATAACTTTTCTAATAACATTCTCAAATTTTCTTGCAACACTCTTATCAAGAAGACGCATGGAAATGGTAGACAAAGCGTAGGAGGAATTGGTGCAACCTACCTTTCTGTTAACATACACAAGAAACCACCAAACACCAGGCAAGGATTGAAACAAGCTTGTCTGGCTGGGGACGAGTGTAAATTTTATATAAATAAGCATTTGAATAAAGATTTAACAGCCCTTTTAAGGGCTTGAGGGTGTGTGTCTGTGAGAGGGTGTTTTTTTGGCGGCGGGGGGGGGGGGGGGTCATTTGGAATTCCCGAAGGATAACCAGATACCTCATAATCACATACGGCATCCTATTTCCCAGAAGGCTTGATGGATGACTCCCGGTTTTTCAAACTAAACTGTTGGAGCTTTCTCCATTCCTTTTTTTAACCGCTATGGTCATATACCGGGGCCGCTACCAAACAGGCGTTGCTGTTTGGTTTTCTTTTCTCTTCTTCCCTTAAATTTGCCATCGCACAACATTATATTCTGGCTCGCCACCATGGTGGGGCTCAAACCTCTACCATCGCAAAGCTAAAACCGGGTAGAGCCCACTCTCTAACAGTCTTAATGGCGTTGAGGGATTGATTATTGAGAATCTATCACGCCAACGTAAATTGCCTGGAATTCTAACCGCGTGCATACCCCCGCAGATCCCATTTGAGGCAATAAGAAAGCTAGGCCTGTGTGATCCAAATGAAATAAGATAAGGTTAACCGGGTCGCAAGGGATTTGTTAATCCCACATTGTCCCTGCGCGCAAAAACCTTTCATTCATCTATATGGAGACCAGCATTACCCAAATGAGTGATGAAGAAGGCGTGATGGATGACTCCCGGTTTTTCAAACAAAACTGTTGGAGCTTTCTCCACTCCTTTTTTGTAACCGCTACCAAACCGGCGTTGCTGTTTGGTTATCTTCTCTCTTCTTCCCTTAAATTTGCCATCGCACAAAATTATATTCTGACTCGCCACCATGGTGGGAATCAAACGTCTACCATCGCCAAGCTGGAATCGAATAAAGCCCACTCTCTAATAGTCTTAATGGCGTTGAGGGATTGATTATTGTCAATCTATCACTCCAACGTAATCTGCCGGAAATTCTAACCGCGTGCATACCACCTCGGACCACATTTGAGGCAATAGGAAGCTAGGCCTGTGTGATGCAAGTGAAATAAAATAAGGTTAACCGGGTCGCAAGGGATTTGTAAACCCCACATCGTCCCTGCGCGCCTTCGGCGTGCTAAAACCTTTCATTCATCAAATGAGTCCGTAATCATGGCTGCTGCGCAAATAAGTGTTGAGTTTTTAGATAACGGTAGGGGTGGATAATATTTAATTCATGGAGGTTTCAAATTTTCTATTAGAACCAGAAATCATGGGAGATGTTACTGGAGGTGTGTTGATAGGAATTGTTCAGCAACAGTGGTGACAAAAGACAATATTCCGACGTATAATAGCTGCAAGGCTTCTCTTTATAGGAACTGCGCAAAAGTGATTCCAAAACTGCCTCGTGCACAAAACGAAATAGACTTAGATGATGAATGGAAAGAGACACTCTCCGGAGAGCGATTCCTTCTAAATGATCAAACGGACGAACAGAGCCGACGCATTCTCTTATTCGGCACGGAAGATAGCTTACACCGGCTATGTGAATCTCGAGTTGTCTTTGCAGATGATACTTTTTATTCTTGTCCGGGATTGTTTTACCAATTTTATTCACTTCATGGCAACATCGATGGGAAGCTGTTTCCATTAGTTTATGCTTTGTCACCAAACAAGACACAGTCTACCTATAACAAACTCTTCTCCATGTTAAAACAGGCCTTTGAGGAACGGAATTTGGTGTTCGAACCCGACAGAGTTCTAATGGACTTTGAAACTGCTGCCACAAATGCTATGGATGAAACTTTCTCATCTGTGTCAGTGACTGGTTGTTTTTTTTTTATTATACCCAATGCATTTGGAAAAAAACTCAATCTGTCGGGTTGGCAAGAAATTACAGTGATGATGATGACGTGAAACGATTTATTCGGAGAGCTGTTGTGTTACCTTTAGTGCCACTCGAGAAGGTGGAGGATGTTTGGCTAAATGCACTTGAAGATGCAGATGAACTTGTGACTGATGTTAGTCGTTTCATCGACTATGTTACGGAATACTGGGTGGAAGGCATTCCTCTCTCAAGATGGAACCATTATGAGAACGAGGGCCCGCGCACTACAAATAATGCAGAAGGGTGGCACAGTAAAGTGAAAAAATTATGCACAGCAGCACATCCAAACATTTATTCATCCGTCAAGATGTTGAAGGGTATACAGTCAACAAATGAAGCCAAGATCATGCAATTGGAAGCAGGGGAAAACAAACACTAAAACGAAGAAAGTACAGGACCATAGACAACCGTTCTCAAATCTAGGTTAGAGAGAGGGGAATTGAATGTCATAGACTATGCCGATCAAGCGTTGCAATTGTTAAAATTAGATTAATTTTTGTTACACATGTGTTTTCTATATTATTAATGGTATTCTTTATTATATCCTCTCGATTTTACTGAATATCGGCAATCATATCATTCATGTGGATTTCTATGTTCCCTGTATATTATGTGTCGGTATAACAAGTTGAATTTCATATCGAGCAAAAGAAATATCCACATCCTGTGAATTTTTCTTTCGTTTGTAACCAAATTGAACAAAATCTTTGATACAGACTATACCTTCTTCTCTTAATTAACAGTAGCGTTCAGCCAACCTAACACCTATACGACTCTAGTTAGGAAAAATTAAATGGTTGGCTGAGTAAGACTAATTTATTTATCTTTTGGTGTTTAAGGTCACATATTTCTGCACAATGGCTAATCATGACTACGACAGTTTTACGGGTGGAGGAAGCCGGAGTACCCGGAGAGAACCACCGAGCAACGGCGAGCAACTGTCACCTCCCCAACATACTAACTCCACACAAGCAGGGTTAGCATTGGTTGAAGACAGGTGCACCATCGACGTGTAGTGCGCCTTAGTACACAGCGTCACCGTGCCCCACGTGGGCAATGGGGGTGAAGTGTCTTGCCCAAAGACACAACGCGGTTGACGCAGGTGGGATTCGAACCGAGGACCTCTCGGCTTGCAGCCTGCGCCTCTACCAACTGAGCCACCGCGCCCCGGGGGAGACTAAACCCTCATTTATACTTACACTATTATGTAAGATTAAATATCCTACCAACTCATTTATAACGGTATTAACGATTATCTGCCACTTCATTTATACTTACTATAACGTAAAATCAAATACTCCCACAAACTCAATTACAAAAATTTAAAAAAAAATCCTATTCGAAAGAGTGAAAAAGGGCCATATCTCTGGGAAAAGTTATTGGACGGAACCCGTTCCTTGTGCATATCCGTTCCCCCATGCGGGTCTATCTATTGGTATACCAAAGGAAATCCAAATCCGACCGTTGGCTTTGAAATTACAATCCAGAACAAACTGAAAACGGAAAATTTAAATTTTCTAAGTCGAAAAAACCCCATACCTCTAGAAAAATAACGGGACGGACACCTTTACTTGTGGATATTCTTTTGCAAAGTATGCCCATGAGCATACCAAGAATAAATCAAATTCAACATGCAGTGAATGCAATACAGAGGTCGAAAAAAAAATTTTCTAAGTCGAAAGAGTGAAAAGGGTCATAACTCTGCGAAAGATTATTGGACAGAACCCGTTCCTTGTGCATATCGATTCCCCGTTCGGTTCTACCAGCATGCCAAAGGAGATCCAAATCCGACCGATGGCTTTGAAATTACAATGCAAAACGTTTGTACGGACAGACGGACGAACAGACGGGTGGACAGACAGATAGACGGATGAAAGGACGAACGAACGGATGGACAGATGGCTTCACTAGATACCCCCGAATCAGGGGCACAATAACGATATTAAAGATTATCTGCAACCTCATATTATGTAACATCAAATAACCCTTCAAATTGATATATATAATTTCCTACACAGACACGTCGCTATAACAATACAGTGCAAGTTCAGACTTATGACCTGTCTGCGTCACCAACACGATGCAATAAATGAGTCATTTAGGACACCGGCATTCGCGCAATTATTTGTGCGCGCGTAATATCTGGTTTCATTCTTGGTACAATTCATGGGGAATTCAATCCTCAGTTAGACGCAATTTACGGAGGATAAAATGGACAAAATCCGAAACAAATATTTGTAATTGTCCTTTATTTTATTTTGCTTTATTTTCATTTCTGTGCATTTTCTTTAAACTATACCCACAAAACAATCCGTAACACATATATGTGCTTTTATGCCGTCTGCTAAAGTGTTTTTGCAACAGTGAAACGAAAACAATCCGACTAGAAAGTCTGACCCATTTTTTTGACAGGTGACATTGAAAACCATTTGTCTTCACCGCGCAGCATAAGAGTTCGGGAACAGAAATAAGTTTCCTAGATTCTTTCAAAATACTACCGTCATTAACTCGGTTTGATGATGAGCAAGCCATTTCGGCCACTGACAACTTTAGTCAGTTGGGCGTCAAGTCAATAAGTTTCGGCCGGTTGCATTTTTTGGTCGATTCAGCAACTGAAGAAATATTCATTTGGGAGTGTATTAACTGAAGGCTGGATGATGAAGTAACATTATTCGCATGATTTTCGTGATACGGAAAACAGTATGCATATATAGCTTTGAGGCATCAATTTAATTTACAAATTGGCACGAAGGGGCGCGCGTTTTGAAATTCATGCTTACTTTATGTCTGAAATCATTTTTTCGGAAAATGAAATGATTCTATATTTGAAGAAAATAAAAAATGTATTTTTTTTCTGAATTAGAAATCCTAATATGATCGGGCGAGATTGCTTAGGGAGGCTTTCACTAGTAATGTCTTCACAGCAATTTTTGGGTCACTGCAATGACAGTACTCGCATCGAGTTATATATTTTCTTTTGAGAAACGTCACATTTGTTCTTTTACAATATACACGATTTGTGAGACAAAAAGCGTATTAATTATTACTGTGTTGAATCTTTTTGTCTGAAAAATGCAACTATTTTAAAGGCGACGCCTGAAGGAAAAAGAAATACTCAGTCGAGTGCTATTTTTATCTCAGTTTTCAAAAGGCTTTTTGCGTTGCTCGGATCATTGTCAGCTTAACTTGACAAAGTCAAGATAATCTATTACCATCACGCGTGCGGAAGTCTGTTTGTCTGTGAGTCTGTTTTCCTTTAGCACGGGCTACACCCCGCAGTTCTTGTCTGATCGTCACGAAATTTCATATGCAGATTCGGGGTCATGTCTAGATGAGAACGTCCCCTTTTGGTCGCGATCGGTTAACCGGTATGGCTGCCCGAGCCCAAAACCCGAAAAACATTAGCACAGTCTACAGGTCATATTTATGAAAGGATTCCATTGTAACTTGGTAGGATGCCTCTGTATAATGCCTAGATGAGAACGTCCCCTTTTGGGCATGATCTGTCAACCGTGATGGCTGCCCATGCCCGAAACCCAAAAACTTTTAGCACAGTCTGCAGGTCATGTTTAATATGGAGGGATTTTATTGTAACTTGGTAGGGTGACTCCTTATGATGTCTAGATGAGAATTTCCCCATTTGGGCGTGATCTGCCAACCATGACGACTGCCCGAGCCCAAAACCCGAAAACCTTTAGCACAGTCTACAGGTCATATTTATTGATGAATTTCATTGTAACTTGGTGGGTTGACTTCATATAATGTCTAGATGAGAAAGTCCCCCTTTTGGACGTGATTGGGCAACTGTGACGGCTGCAGGGGCCCGAAGCCCGAAAACCTTTAGCACAGTCTACAGGTCACATTTATGACGGAATTTCATTGTAACTTGGTAGGATGACTCCAAATACTGTCTAGATGAGAACGTCCCATTTTGATCGCGATCATTCAGCCTTGATAGGTGCCCGAGCCCATAAACCTTTAGCATAGGCAAAAGGTCATATTTATGGAAGGATTTCATTGTAACCTGTTAGGTTGACTCCAAAAATGCCTAGATGATGACATCCTCTTTTGGTCATGATTGGTCAACTGTGATGGCTATAGGTGCCCGAAGCCCGAAAACCTTGAGCACAGTCTACAGGTCATATTTATGAAGGGATTTCATTGTAACTTCGTAGGATCACTCCAAATAACGCCCATATGAGAACGTCCCCTTTTGTTTGCGATCATTCAACCATTATGGCTTCCCGAGCCCGAAGCCAGAATACCTTTAGCACAGTCTACAGGTCATATTTATGAAGGGATTTCATTGTAACTTGGTAGGTTTAACTTCATATAATGTCTAGATGAGAACGTCCCCTTTTGGACACGATTGGGCAACTGTGACAGCTACAGGGGCCCGAAGCCCGAAAACCTTTAGAACTATCTACAGGTCATAATTATGAAGGGATTTCATTGTAGCTTGGTAGGATGACTCTAAATAATGTCTAGATGAGAACGTCCCCTTTTGGTCGCGATCATTCAGCCTTGATGGCTGCCCGAGCCTAAAAATCTTTAGCATAGTCTATAGGTCGCATTTATGGAAGGATTTCATTGTAACTTGTTAGGCTGACTCCATATAATGCCTAGATGATGACATCCCCTTTCGGCCGTGATTGGTCAACTGTGATGGCTACAGGTGCCCGAAGCCCGAAAATCTTGAGCACAGTCTACAGGTCATATTTATGAAGGGATTTCATTGTAACTTCGTTGGATCACTCCAGACGATGTCCAGGTGAGAATGTCCCCTTTTGGTTGCGATCATTCAACCATGTTGGCTGCCCGAGCCCAAAGCCCGAAAACTTTTATTTAGCACAATCTTCAGGTCATATTTATGAAGGGATTTCATTGTAACTTGGTAGGTTGACTTCATATAATGTCTAGATGAGAACAGCCCCCTTTGGACACCATTAGGCAACTGTGACGGCTGCAGGGGCCTGAAGCCCGAAAACCTTTTGCACAGTCTACAGGTCATATTTATGAAGGAATTTCATTGTACCTTGGTAGGATGACTGCAAATAATGTCTAGATCAGAACGTCCCCTTTTGGTCGCGATCATTCAGCCTTGATGGCTGCCCGAGCCCAAAACCCCAAAACCTTTAGCACAGCCTATAGGTCATATTTATGGAAGGATTTCATTGTAACCTGTAAGTTTGACTCCATATAATGCCTAGATGATGACATCCCCTTTTGGTCGTGATTGGTCAACTGTGACGGCTTCAGGGGCCGAAGCCCGAAAATCTTGAGCACAGTCTACAGCTCATATTTATGAAGGGATTTCATTGTAACTTCGTGGGATCACTCCAGATTATGCCCAGATGAGAATGTTCCCTTTTGGTTGCGATCATTCAACCATGATTGCTGCCCGAGCCCAAAGCCCAAAAACCTTCAGCACAGTCTACAGGTCATATTTATGAAGGGATTTCATTGTAACTTGGTAGGTTGACTTTATATAATGTCTAGATGAGAACGTCCCCTTTGGACGCAATTGGGAAACTGGCGGCTACAGGGGCCCGAAGCCCGAAAACCTTTAGCACAGTCTACAGGCCATATTTATGAAGGGATTTCAATGTAACTTGATAGGATGACTCGTTTTGGAATAATTTCACTGTAACTTGGTAACTTTCGTTGATATACGTTAACTGTGAGGGCCACATACATTAACTGTGAGGTTACATTAACCCACCCCTCAGCTCTTTAGTACAGTGTACACCTCATATTATTTTTATCAAAGACATAGCATGCAGGGAACAGATATGAATATATTCCCAATTATCACAATTCTTGTCTTATTTCACAATCCTTTCATAAACATTGAACATTATCCTTTTCGTCAAACACAACACACAAGTTAAGCTACAGTCTCAATGACACTTTCATGCGGTTTGCCATATATAGTGGCTTATTAGCACCAAGTAATTATTAGTTTTCAAATTTCAGCTGCAATTTAGTAAATTGTACCTGCAATTTAGCTAAATTGTAGCTACAATTTAATAAATTGTAACATCAGTTTAGATGAATTGCACCTACAATTTACTAAATTGTACCTGTAATTTAGCTAATTGTAGCTACAATTTACTGAATTATAGCTACAATTTAGCATCTTCAACCACATTTGTCAAGCTAAATTGTAGCAGCAATTTCACTCAACCAATCAGGGGCAGCGGCACGGGCGTGTTATTTAGCGAGCGCGCGTGTATATTGGGGCGATAATTGCCCCAGATCCTGCAGTATTGAATTCTCACGTCGATTCAAATGACTTGGAAAACAAACAAAATGGAACTGTATATATACACATTGAATCCACTAATAGGCGGAATTCGTTATCATGATTAAACTGAGATTCATCGCATTCCGTGTTTCCATACACGTGTTGTGTTATGCCACCTCCAAAGTTAGAAATATTTTTTTAAAACCTGTTTTGTTATGTTACATCCACCCTCGATTATATTAGACGAGATGTCTGCATGAATATTTTCTCCCAATTCGCGATATGCCTGTTGCCTACATTTAAGCATTCTGCTTTGTTTATTTTGTGTGGGGAGGGGTAGTTTTCCAAGCTTCTTTTCGAATGGACATCTTAACCCCAAAGTGTAGCCCCTCTCGTCCAATAAGCTTAAAGCTCTTTAAAGAGAATATTCGAAAACCAGCATTGACAATACTTGGAGATGGTGCAGGGGAGTTCCTCTCAAAAATCACCTCGGCACGGGCGTTTTGTCCCAAGCTGAGTTTCGTACCGGACGATTCGCCCAAAAAGCTGGGTGGTTTTTGGCGGAGGGGTGTTTGTGTGTGGGATGGGTGCCTTTCAAGTGTTTTCGAAGGAAGATATTAACCCCCATAGTCTTGACCTCTGTTCAGTAAACCTGAAATTATTTTAAACTAACGCCATCACTTCCGTTATTTTGTATTTTTGTATTTCTGACACTTCGTGTCCATGTTTGGTTATTCTTCCTATTTCCAGAAAACTGGCGAGTTCATTGTAAAATTACAAAGTTATCACAGCAAAATTGTTCTTATTACTGTTGTGGTGGCTGCGGTTATTTGAACCTTGATCTTCAAAGCTGACCATTACCTGTATAAACAATAAGTAAACAAAAAGACTGCAGTGTAAAACACTTTAGGTTGAACTCAAACACCTTGTTTTCTGTGATTCTACAACCGAGCATTTTTGTGTCAATTATGTCATCCCGAATACCAAAACAATGGAAGCTCACTGAAGACGAGTCCTTTTCGTCTTTCACTTCATGGCAACATAACCTCGTATATACCCTGAGTCAGGACTCTAACTTTAAACCTTTTTAGCGGAAGGTACTTCATGGGCCAAAGAATCCAGTTCAGTTCCTTTCCGAGGGTTTACTGACGACCGCGATGTTGACACTGGTGTGACCGCTATGCAAAAAGCTTCAAACCTGACACAAATGTTGCGCCTAATTTCGCAATGGATTCTCCATTATCTCAGCACTGACATTGTGAAAAATAGTACCAGTTTAGGAAGTATTTGGAACTTTATTAGGAAGTACTATGGGTTTCAGCAAAGCGAATCTCAATTTATGAAATTTTCTTCTATTGTGTGGGAGTCCGGTGAACGACCAGAGCGTTTATACCAACGTGTTCTAGCACACCTGCAAGATAATCTTCTGACTAAAGACAGTAAACTTAAACATGATGGGCAACATGCAACCAAAGATGAGGACATGAGCCCAACAGTAGAACGTTTAGCAGTTTTAAGATGGATGGAGCTTATACACCCACAACTCCCATCATTGGTCCAAAGAACATTTGCCTACGTTCTGCAACGAATGACACTCAAGGATCTTCAGCCACAGATCGTAGACGCTCTTGATGGTTTTTTAGAAGAGCTAAAAAACGAAGACGTCAAATCTTTTCGGGTGAACTTTCATCAAAACAGACAACCTTTCCGGAACTCACAACGTCAAAAGACATTTACAACTGATTTTAATTCAAAGTCACAAACTAAGCAACAGTTTAGAAATACTCGTCGACAGTGTAGAATATGCAAATCAGAAGGTCGGAGATATTTTGGGCACACTATTTCAGAATGCAATTATTTGTCCCCTGCCGAGAAAAATGACATTATCAGGGCGTTTCGCGTTGATTCGGAATTTCCAAACTCTGATGACGAGGGAAATTTTCCTCTCACAGAAACCGATGAATGCTGCCTTGCCGAGCCTATGCACGACCTGACACTTGATCACCCCTCCTGACTAGGCCGAGATATCGATTCTGAAACAAATTCTTGTCAAACGTCCATCAACCGTGTGCAAATGACAAATTCGCCTACTCTCCATTCTTTTTACAACCAATATCCTGTTGTTGTAACATGCGATTCTGATGCCACTTCATCGCTCATAAAACATTCATTTGCAGTCAAAATTCAAACTCCCATTTCTGCTACCTCACACTCTGCCAGCCAGGCAGATGGTAAAACCCAGTTAAAAGCTTGTGGTGAGGTCCACATTGTTTTGAGTCATGGGCCATTGAAATTCAACCTTCACGCTGTTCTTGTCAAAGATTTGGATTGTAATATCTTAGCAGGCATGCCTTTTATGAAAGAAAATGACATAATTCTTGATGTACCAAAGGATCAGATTATTGTCGCCAACAAACACAGCCTAAAATACACTCCTACTTCAAGTCTCAGGGGTAATCAGATTCGTCGCTCCCAGTCCTTTTTACTCAGAGCTGACAAATCTGTTGTTGTTTTCCCAGGGGAATACATGTACGTTGAACTGCAAGCACCCACACCGCTGTCCGATGATACTGAGGTTGCTCTTCCACCTCGATGTGACTCACTGACACCAACCTGGCCAGCGCCTACTTTTGACTAATTCAATCAATGGTACACTGCGAATACCTAACACCTCCAGCGAGCCTGTTGTTTAAAAAAAAACATCAACATGTAGCACAGCTTCATTACACATGTGACCCCATCGACACCGAGGTTAATCCTACAGCTATAAAAACAGTTTCCATTCAGACTCCATAGCTATTGATCCAGATAACCAATTGACATCCTCTGAAAAAACAGCTGTTTCTCGACTTACACCATAAATATGATCATGTTTTTGATTGTAAAATAGGGAAATACAATGATGCTTCTGGAAAAATACGGGCCCACATCAACATGGACCCAGTAGACCAACCCCCTCAAAAAGGGAGATTACCTGTGTATAATCGTAAAAATCTTGATGAACTTCAAAACAAAATGGACGAACTTGAAGAACTTGGCGTCTTAGCTCGACCTGAGGACGTCAATGTTACGGTGGAATATCTTTCTCCGAGTTTCCTTGTTCGGAAACCTGATGTAGGTCATCGACTTGTTACTTCATTCAATAATGTTGCCAGCTATGCCAAACCTACACCATCCAGATTCACTACATCTGATGACATCTTCCGCTATTTAGCCAATTGTAAATACATTATCAAGACTGATATGACCAAGCAATTTTTTCAGCTACCCATGCGAAAGGACTCCATGAAATATCTTGGTGTGGTAACTCCATTTAAGGGCACCCGGGTATACACTAGGGCCGCAATGGGTATGCCTGGTTCAAGTGAACAGTTAGATGAACTGATGTTCAGAGTTTTAGGCGAGTTAATCCACAGGGGTTCTGTGATCAAGCTTGCTGATGATTTATATACTGGGGGGGGGGGGGGGGGGAATTCTCTCGCCGCACCCTTGCATAATTGGGAATGTATATTTCAAGCATTTGATACTAACTATCTTCGTCTGTCTGCAACTAAAACCTCCATTTGTCCAGTTACAACAACCAACTTGGTTGGATATGGTCAAGTGGTAGCATCAGTGTCTCACCTCACAAAATCAATCCATTAGTGACATGCGACAAACCTTCCACTACCAAAGCTCTTCGTGCATGGTGTGGTGCCTACAAGCACATCGAATCCTGCATTCCTCAATATTCTATGTTACTTTCCCCACTGGAAGCTGCATCAGCTGGGAAAAATTATCAGGAGAAAAAATCACCTGGACAGATACTCTCACGTCAGCCTTCCATAAGGCCCAAATGGCATTGAAAGACCCCCCAAGACCATCACTGTTCCGAGGCTCTCTGATCAACTCATTATTACCAACGATGGGGCAGTTCGCAATGGTGGTGTTGGTTCTGTTTTGTACATTCTTCGCGATGGCAGACTTCTCTTGGGTGGGTATTTCTCAATGAAACTTAAATCACATCAACTCAAATGGCTGCCATGCGAGGTCGAAGCTCTTGCTATTACTTCAGCTGTGCACCATTGGGGGCCATCCATGCTTGAGTCTCACCATCTCACTCAAATCCTCACTGATTCACTCCCCTGTATTCAGGCATTTTCCAAACTCACCCGGGGTGAATTTTCTGCTAGTGCCAGGGTTACTACTTTTCTGTCAAGCCTCAGTCGAAATTCGGTTAACTTACAGCACATATCCGGATCTGCCAACCTTCCTGCTGATTTTCTTTGTCGCAACCCCATGGAAAGTGACAACAAAGATTGTCAAATATGTTAATTTGTCGCTGAAAGTCAGTCTTCAACAGTACATGCCGTGTCAGTCTCGGATATCCTTGACGGCTCATATTCGATGCCATTTTTGAATGCCGCTTCTTGACACTCTACACAGCAAGACTCTCCCACTCTTCGTCGGGTGTATGCTCATTTATCCCAAGGCACTCGGCCTTCAAAAAAGCAAACAGACATTAGGGACGTGAAACGGCTCCGTCCTCACGGTAGCTACTATAGGCAATAATGGATTGCTTATATATAGTCGAACACTCTGCTCCCTTCACCCGCACTCGACACCTCATCGTTGTTCCACGGCCTGTTCTGCCTCGTTTACTCACAGCATTACACTTACGTTTGAACCATCCTAAAAAGACTCAGCTCCAGAAGCTCTTCGACAGATATTTTTATGCTCTCGATTCCGCATGTGAAATAGAGAACATCTCGCTTAGCTGCTCGCAGTGTGCTTCACTTGCCCAGCTTCATCCTGAAGTAGTCAACTACTCCACATCTCCTCCTCCTTCAGTTCCTGGTTCCGCCTTTGCTTGTGATGTAATGCATAGATGGAGGCAGCTGATTTTTGTGTTACGTGAATGCTTTTCTTCATTCACTTGCGCTCAATTCATTCCTAACGAACAGACAGATTCCCTTCGCAGTGCTCTCATAGAAACCACTGCAGAGCTAAAAGCACCTAATGGATCTGTTGTTCGTGTAAATGGTACTCCTGCTTTTCAGAGCTTGCAAACTGACAACACACTAAAGTGTCATGGCTTAACATTAGAAATAGGCCGCTTAAAAAATTGCAACAAGAATCCCATTGCCGAAAAGGCGATCCAAGAACTTGAACAAGAACTCAAGCGAGCGCTACCAGAGGGTGGACCAATATCTGCCACTACTTTAGCCACATCAGTTGCTTCTTTAAACCATCGGGTCCGTAATCGGGGTCTCAGTGCTCACGAAATTCTCTTTCAAAGAGACCACATGACCCGGGAACAATTAAATTTCAATGATTCCGATTTGGCTTCTCAACAGTACACAATTCGCATGAAAAATCATATACCTAGTGCCAAGTCCAAAGCTTACCGTGGGAAACCCGCAACTGATCTTGCAGTTCAACCTGGGGATTTGGTTTTTATTAAAGGGGACGGCGATAAGCACACGGCTCGAAATAAATACATGGTGAACTCGCGCACCGCTGATTTCTTGAAATTACGGAAAATGATTGGCTCTCAGTTCCGTTCAAAAGAATACATAGTCAAGCCCTCAGACGTTTATCGCGTACCCTTCGTGTCCTTCCAAACCGACAGTCATTTTAACTACCAGACGGATCCCTTTGCCGAATCAGATAGCGACTCTGACGTAGATATTGTTCAGTCAGATTCCACAACTCAGCCTCGTATACTAATGATCAAATGTCAACCCCAGTACAGCATGCCAAGGGCTCGGCTGACAGCCGTCGTCCGTTTCTTCTAAAAATGAATCTGACTTTTCACCTCCTGTGCTTCGCAAATCAATACGTGTGCGCAAACGCCCTGATTGGATGGCATCAGACAAATGGGACCTAGCTAATTGACTGTATATTTACTATTTTCCATCCTAAAGAGAATTGATGGTAACACATGAACAGTGACTGTGCCGTTTGGATATCTTATTGTTTCCCTTAAAAGTTAATTCTTTATTTACTACCTTACATTCTAAAGAGAACTGATGGTAACACATAGAACAGTGACAGTACATTTTGGATATTTTACTGTTGCCCTTAAAAGTTAACTCTCTATCAGAACATTGGATTTATGAACGTATGTCAAGACAGATGGCGATTGCGCCATCACTTCCGTTATTTTGTATTTTTGTATTTCTGACACTTCGTGTCCATGTTTGGTTATTCTTCCTGTTTCCAGAAAACTGGCGTGTTCATTGTAAAATTACAATCAAAGTTACCCCAGCAAAATTGTTCTTATTACTGTCCTAATGCCTTGTGAATAACCAGTCACAATGCTTTGAGATGCGGTATTCACCTTATTTTTATGAGAGGGACTCTTCTTTGCTCACAAAATATTGTTAGTTTATGTATACGAAAAAATTGCATGGTGTATGCACAAAATAAATGCCAGTATATTTTCAATGATAAATTAGTATTATTTTTTAATTTTTATATTATATTTACTGCACCACCTGTTGCAACACCCAATCATAGCTACTACAAGAAACAAAATAACGAAAACTACTGAAACCGAAACTACAACTCCAACACTGACTATTCATTACTATCCTATCACTGTCGAAATTATCGTTAAATTCCAACAAATAAATAAAAAAAAAAATATAAAAAAAATAAATAAATAAAATACTACCCCTTCAACCATGACTATTTATTTATTTATTTATTTTTTATTTATTGGGGCTTAACGACACTTTCGACGGCTAGGTTTATCTCGTGTGAGATCAAACATGACGAATACTGGACCAACTATTACAACTCCTTCACTAACCACTCGCTGCTACCCCCAACAACCACGATTAACCACTCATTACTACCCCATCAACCACGACTACCACCGTACCATGTACTACAACTCCTCCATCAACCACTCGCCGCCACCCCCGACAGAAATGATTTCCAACAATTACTCTACCAACTACACTACCATCGACAACGCCTGCACCAACCACTACAAAATCAACCACTACAACACAACATCAACCACTACTTCTGAACAGCCAATCACTGTGGCCAGTATACCAATAACTACTACATCACCACAAACTAGCATACCGACCATAAAACACCAACACACATCACAAAGTACCGACAAACCAAAATCCCACAACAGAGCAGCACACACCAACAATTTCAGCTCTTCCAACAACCACTACAACTGCGCCACCAACATCGATAACCCCATTCACAAACTGCTACAGTTACTATAGTAACAACTACAGTACAATCCATTCCAATAACTACACCAACTACTACAACCTCCAACAACTACCACAACAACTACAAAAGTTGCAGCTAAAGCACCAATCACAATAACGAAAACATCAGAAACCGAAACTACAACTCCATTCATTACTAACTACCCCATCAACCGTGACCACAATAGAACCAATTACTACTTGGTTTAAACAAATTTGAATCTGACCCCCATAACGATGCCATCAGTGGTGTAGATAAAGGGGTGGTGGTGGTGGTGGGGGGCGGGGGGGGGGGGGCTGGGGGCAGAGCCCCCCCCCCCCCACACCACCAGAAGTTTTGTCGGAAATTTTTTGGGACCATTTTTAGGCGAATTTATGCCTAATAACATTAAAATGCTGGCTTTGGGGATAAAAACATGCCATTTTGGGTAAAAAAAAGACCAATTTTCAGTACATTTGCAGTAAACAACAGATTCTTTCTGTTTGTTTGGGTTTTTGTTGTTACACTGTCGGAAAATTTTCGGTCTGTCGGAAAATTTTGGGCTTGCCCCGCCGCCAGCGAAAAGCTATCTACGCCACTGGATCATGCCGTATACCAAATACAAAATAATTCTAACCGGTGGATCGGAAGAACTTTATTTAAACAAACTTGAATCCACCCCATAACGATGACCTATGTTTTTCAGTTTCCTGAGGCATTGGGGGTGTCCGTAGGGGTGTTTAGAAAGTGGGTCACCCCATATCTCAGGCTTGGTATGACCTATGGACTTGTGACCAAGGCGAAATGAGTCGACACTCATTGGAGGATCAAAATATGGGCCATGGTCACTGAAGCAACCCAGGGGTAATTGGGTGCATTTTTCAGAATTGATGGAAATCACTTTTTTGACTCCCTAATATATTCCTGAAGTTCATACATGCATTTTTACACTCAAAAAGTGGGCGTGGCACAACATTTTGAAAATGGGTCATGCTCATAACCCAAGCATGGTATGACGTATTGACCTGGGACCAACACCAAATGAGTCGAAATTCAGTGGAGATTCAAAATATGGGCCAAGGTCACTGGGGTCACCCATGAGTCATTAAGTGCATTTTTCAGAATCGCTGAAAATGACATTCTGTGACCTCGTAATGCATTGCGGAAGTTTGAAAATATATTTTTACACTAAAAAATAAGCGGGGCCAAAAATATGAAAGTGGGGCACACTCAGATCTCAAGCATTATATAACATGTGGATATGGGACCATCACCAAATGAGTCGAAACACCGTGGAGGTTAATAACTTGGGTCCAGTTCACTGGGGCCACACAGGTCTGAGGTCTCATTGGGTGCAGTTTTCAGCATTACTTGAAACTGCATCTTTATAACTCCAATGCATTTCTGAAGTTCATACACGTATTTCTTCTATCAAAAATGTGAGCAGAGTCAAAAATACCCATTGCTGATTCCTTCATAGAACACGTCTCAATGCTGTGCACAAAAGTTATTTCCAGTCTCTTGAAAAATGTTATCTGAATCCTGTATGAAAATCTTTAAACGCTGTTTTCGGACACCTATTTCTGATTTCTTTAAAGATATTTTACTCCCGAAAATAAGTTCCCATAAATTCTCTTTCTGTATAATTTAGTTCTGATGCTTTCAGATGCTTTCACCATTTTCACACAGTATCGAATTTACTGGTCGCAGTAAATTCCGTTTCTCTAGTTACTACTAGAAGCTTCAGGGTGCTATATTAGTGTGGAAAATTTGTCAGCTTTGAAATACCCACCTCTGCTGTTTCATGCATTCAAATTAAATATATATATATGCAAATTATACATCAAAATAAAGGCTGTGATGTATAGAACAAGAAAAATATATGCAATCAACTCACACAGTTGACGGCAGTCACCAATGGTTCCCCTAATACTGCTACCGTATTCGTGTCAGAACTGATGAGAAAATAATATTTCAGGAGAACAACTAGTGTAGCAGACGAATACAGACTGTTGCTCTAAGGACTCTTTGCATCGATGATAGGAAAATTTATCCCGACATCCCGGTTAGTAATAAGAAAGGGGTGCTGCAAACAGGGTGCAGAGAAACATGGATGATAAATTCTTCAAATTAGCGGAAGAGTAGCGAGATCAATGTGCTCCTAGAAGTAAATGCGCTTGTGACTCTTTGACTCATCTCCCAAAAATGAGCTTTGGACGTCCAATCGGTGGTAAGACAGGGGTGCTACAAACGAGGTACCGAGATACGTGGATAATGATTGCGTCAAATGAGCTAAAGGGCAACAAGAGAATTTGCTCATTTGCTTATCGACCCCTGAGTTCCACTGTGTTCTATGTGCCAAAAGGCACATAGAACACATTGGAATTTAGGGGACGTCATGTCGGAAATCGGAAGATCATGAAACAACCGTTGAACGTATGCTATTGATAGTCCTTGTAGGCAAATGAGCTTAAGATCAATAAGCGCTATGGTGGCATTTGCTCATTGAACAATTGCTCGACTGGCTCTACCACTCATCTGGGTATTTGGGGATGAACGGGCGTGGTGATGTTCTGTCTAAGGATGATGCTCGTGGAAGTCTGTGGTTTTGAGTTTTTGCGATTCCAAAG
Organism: Pictodentalium vernedei; assembly: GCA_031216915.1. Lineage (NCBI taxonomy): Eukaryota > Metazoa > Mollusca > Scaphopoda > Dentaliida > Dentaliidae > Pictodentalium > Pictodentalium vernedei. Next base: position 158,677,950 of record CM062292.1, read on the forward strand.
CCAGAAGAAATTCGAAGAGTAGTTGAAAAAGACAATATGAGAATATATCACATTCCAAATTCACTTTTTATTCCGATGCTGTATACATTTGCACTGTTACACTGCATTGCTCATTGAGTTGAATGACCATGTGGCGATGAACTGCGGTTTGGTTTCATGGGGAATTCTTGTTGATTTACTCAGGCTAGGTCCTTATTCTCGATAAAGCACATCGGTTCGTTGAAGGCAGGTAGCTTGGCTTTGTTGGTTTGTTTCATGGCTTTAGAAACTGAGTTGAATGGAGACAGTTGGACCTCATTGCTTGCTTTGAATTCTCCGTCTCAAGGCAGGGAAATTCATCGCCTTGTTCTTCTGGGTGTCAGCACTCAGCATCATTCCTGGGTTGGTATGCAGGCTGGTCCTTCATCGTACGTTCTTGGTTTGTTCGGCAGTTTGGTCCGGTAGTTCTCGCTTGGTTTGATCTGCAGTCTACTCCTTGGCTTGAGTTGCAACTTCATTCTTCAGAACTTCGTTCTTTTCTTCGCTCTTTTGAGTGGTGGTTTCTGTTGTGGCCTGGTCTGTCGTTTGGGTTTCTTTCGTGCGCTTTTCTGAGAGTGTGTTCTACTGAACATTGTTCTTCGTTTAGCACACAGACATTGTCCGTCTGCTACATTTCATAGTTGGCTGGTCTATGGTTCTTTTTTGGACTCCATCCACCGCACGATTCACTTGCTCCAGTCCCCACGAAAGCCATCTTTAACCCAGCACTGTTTTTGAAGATTTAGGTATAACTTTCAAGTTACGATCTTAGCACTGTTGTAAACATCAGACAGCTTCAGTCTTTGATGGTCAGAACACCGAACAGAAATTAATTTATAGTTTTCCTGGCGGCATCTAGCGTCGATGTTTCTCCTTGGTTCATTATGGGATTCTTCATAGTAGTAGGAGATGTATGAAACGGCCCCATTGGCAGGATCTCATGCAGGATCTCATATGTGACGTCATAGTCATGTGATCTGGTGACGTCATGTTGTGTTGTCATGGTAACCCGCGTGAGCGGCCATCTTATGACGTCATCTCCATAGTGATACGTGGTGTGAGTGCGCATGCGCAGCGCGTGTTGTTAGGGTGACACGTGTTTCCGTCGGCCATTTTGTATACTGGAGGCCGCCATCTTGGTTTCTATAGTAGCACGTGATTGCTATGTTACCCAATTTTTCTGCAATAGGACGGGGTATGTTCCGAGGGTGTGTTCGATTGAATCGGAGTATTACGAATTACCACAAACAACCCGACAATCCTTCCAAATCACCAAAATCCACCCCAACTTTTACTATTTCGAATTCTTTCAGAATTCTCTGCTTTTATCTATATATGCAATAGTTATCGTTTATCTGGCCATGTTCCTTTATTCTAGAGTATACTCCAGTAGCGTAGAAGACCCTATTAGTTGGAACAGTTTACCTTATTATTGCTATATTTAGCTATTTCTAGTCTATTCTTGTTAGTTCTGACCCTATTCCAAGTACTCTTGTTGTTTCCTTTATCTAGATTATAACTAACCAATCAGATTGCTTGATTTCCCATAGTCTGTATGCAGGGTTATCTCCCTTCTGTACAACAAAAGCCAATATCATTCCCAAAGCCAATATCATTCCCAAAGCCAATAATCTATCGAGTAGTTACTGACAAGTCATTGCTCGAACGACTCGAAGCTCATCGAGCAAATGAGCCTTAGAGCAATTGCTCGATCGAGTGACTCGGCATATTGCTCGAATGACTCGAAGTCTGTCGAGCAAATGAGCTATCGAGTAATTGCTCGTTCGAGTGACTCCTCGAACGACTCTTCGACTCATTTCAGTATTTGAGGATACCTATGGCCCGGCATTGTATTATTTGAGGATACCTATCGAGGATACCTTTTACAGGATACTTATCTGAGGATACTATTACCTATATCACAAGGCATACCTATCCCAAATATCCCTTATAAGCTAAAGAGCAAGAGAGTAATTGCTCCATGAGCAATTGCTCGATCGACTCGAAGCTCATCGAGCAAATGAGCCTAAGAGCAATTGCTCCATGAGCAATTGCTCGAACGACTCGAAGCTCATCGAGCAAATGAGTTATAGAGTAATTGCTTGTTCGAGTGACTCCTCGAACGACTCTTAGACTCATTTCAGAAAAAAAGGGATTCCATAGCCATAGGCGTTTTCAAAAATGGGATTCCACAAATGGGATTCCAAAAAGGGATTCCAAAAGTGGGATTCCGTCTCATGTCGAGTGACTCGCAACTATTGTTCGAATGACTCGAATCCCATCGAGCAAATGAGCCAACGAGCAATTGCTCGATCGAGTGACACCTCGAACGACTCGACGACTCATTTCAGAAAAAGGGATTCCATAGCCACAGGCGTTTTCGAAAAAGGGATTCCACAAATGGGATTCCGTTTCCATCTTGTCGCCAAAGCTTCAAGTCCATTACAGGTCTATGGTCTATCTGTCCTATCATTAGCTTCTACAACTTGTTGTAGTCTTGTTCCATTGCGGCCGTGTACCAGTACTATTGGCGTCTGTTATTCTGTCCCATATCTCATCCATTACTTCCTAGCTATTCCTATCTCAGTCTCGACTATAACATTGATCAAGGTTGAATCAGATTTTCCCTGTATACATATAAGGCATTCCGTAAGTGGCCCAGTCCGTAAAATTTGGATTTCAACTCGGTTTCAAATCGGCAAAAATTCTAACTGTCACTACTTACAACTACAGTGTACGCAATATCGAGCTTCATAAGTATGCATGATGTCAATCGGTTCGAGATTTCTACAGTACGATTACTTATTGTAATAAAAAAAATCCTCGAAATGAACGTCAAGAAAATCACATCATGTAAAATCGTTATCCTAAGTTAATTCCATCATTCACAGTTACAAAATGATAAAACATCGAAAATTGCTCATTCCTGCATAAGTTCTGATTTAATGTCAGGACAGTGTGAATTGTTCAAAGTTCTAAGTTTGAGTATTAGTTTAGCGCATATTCAATTCCCAGAAGAATACCTGGGCAAATAATAACAACCTGATAATTCTATCATAAATGTGTTGGCATTTTAGTTACTAGAATCAATTTTATGCCCCCACTCCTGGCTTCATTTTCAAGATATTTCTCGGTAGTGAATTTCCAACTGCTGGGAGGGACTGTGAGCTCCCCCCCCCCCCCCTCATAGTTGGAAATTCACTACCCTCCCCCCTCCACAATCGGAAACCTCTAGCCACGTCCCTGTGTATAGGACTACTCGAATGTCACATACTTACAACTTTCATACAAAGGATTTTGGAAACACAAGGTATTTTTGCATAATAAGAACTGTGGGTTCGCCAAAGAGTCAACCTTTTTATCCCAAATTACCGGCTTTTAGAATGTTGGATTTCGAGCAACCACCAATTTTTCCGTACGGACAACAATAAATACCAACAGACAGGGTAATGAGAGGCGATCTCCGGTCACTGCGCTAGTTTCGGTCCTGAGATGAAAGATCTTCAGTTGTGTGCTCTCTGACCTTGGAGGGAGCCGAAGTCATCACTATACGTCGGGTCCGGGAGAGTTATCAGGGATGGAGGGCTTAGCGGGAATCTAGACCCTCCGTTAGTTACCAGCGTTCACGGTGCCAAGTTTGCCAATTGCTTTGAAACATTCAATTTGATTCGGCACTAAAGATTTCCGACTGGCTAAAACTTTGCCACCAAAAATTGCCTTGGACTTCAGAAGAAACGCCATTGCAGTAGAGAAGAGTGCTGTTGATGAACCAAACAACAAAATTATCTTCGTACTTGCAGTAAAATGAAATCATTGGCTGGCAATTGAGGGAGTATGGTAGCGTATTAGTGACATTGAAATTTAATATTCCAAATTGGTTACCTGTTATAACAGTTTAACATACCAAATTATTATGATATGATTATGGATATTTTCGGTCGATAGACATTGAGGGTATTTGTGGTTAATTCAAGAAAGATATTTCGTTTACTAGAGGCTGTCGTCAAATGTGAAGTGGAGACTGAGGAGTTGAAAGGGAAATTTGGGAGGGCGGAGCTATCAGAGGTTACACCAGTTAAGGTAACGTTTGACGGGGGTGATAGTAGTTGGAGATTCGAAGAGGAAACGAGGGGGTGGAGGAAGCACGTTGAATGTGACTGGCGACGGCGAGGAGGTAAGTAGAAACATTCGTAAAGTTGAAAAGGAGGGGAAATCCAGGAGTACAGGTGTTACATGGTGCATAGATCTGAATGGAGAAAGAGTGGAGGGACAGTCGTTACCTGAGGGATCGAAGGGAGAAATACATAGGTAGAAAAAGGTCTGTGGGACTAGGATGTAATATGACAAACCGGTTTAGTATTCTGGCGTCTGCGGTTTTGGAGGAATATGATGGTATGTTTAGCAATAATTTGGAGTCAGACGAGCAGAGGGTATGGAAGAGGAGGAGAAAGCCTGATGAGGAGAAGGGGAGTACCAAGGATCATGGCGTCCTTGTCCACAATAGGGAGGAACATGGCATCCAAGTGAGACAAGAAGCATGCGACGGAAAGCCGGGGTGGGGGGGGGGGGGGCACGATGGCAGCCAAAGGGAAGCTGTGTAGAGAGTAGCATTGTTATGGGGAAGGGGCTGGATAGGATAGTTTGGGAACAAACAATATTAGGAAAAGGAGGCCCGCTCAGCTGATGGATACAGGGATTTGGTCACTAAATTGCGCAGTAGGAATGTGAGGGAAGTAATGTCGGGGTTCCTCCCAGTGATGAGTGGAGGGAATGAATGAAATTCTAGGGTTTGGAGGTTAACAAGGAATTAGAAAAAAATACCTCAGGATCTTGGAGTACCTGTTGTTGACAACTGGAGGTTCTTTTGGAGTAAGCGGAAATTATATGGTAGGGACGGTCTTCATCTAAACTCAAAGAGTACGGAGGAGTTGGGGAGGGAAGGGGCAAGGGGGGAGGTAAGAATAATATCTCAGAGGATTCGCGTGTTTTCAAAATGGGATACAGCAATATCCGTAGGAAGTGAGTGGAATCACTGTCATTGTGGAGGAAGAGAATCTAGATATAGTAGGCCTCGGTGAGACATGGAGACAGGGTGAAAGGATCTACCAGATCAAGGGGTATAAGTGGATTGAAGAGGGATGATTAGAAAGTCAGAAAAGGGGTGGGAAGTTGGTATATACATCAAGGAGGAGCTAGGCCCTTATCAAAACTAAATACAACAAACCAAGTGGAAAGCGAAATAACACAGTCGAAAATCAAGCTGAAAACAGAAGCCTTGCAGTGGGGCTTGTATATCTGGCGCCTGATGGGAGCAACTGAGTGTAATGATGGAATATATACGACACTCAGACAAAATGCTACAGAACTGGAAAACGGGGGGGGGGGGGGGGGGGGGGGGGGGGTCTTCATATTATACTAATGGGGGATTGTAATGGACACATTGGAGATGGTGGGGAGGTTATAGTGCGTGGAGACAGGAAAATCAATGTTAATGGGAAGAAACTCCTTGAATTTACAAGTGAGATGGGTCTGAAGATAAAGACATTGAATATGGATGGAAAGTCAATTGTAAATGGACCTTGTAAAAGGAACGACAGAAGGACACTAATTTACTATGTACTCAACGGCCAAGAGTGTAGAGGGAGGTCATAGATGTGGAAGTAGATGATGAAGAATTTCTGAATTGGATAGTGATCACAACTAGAGTTGAAACGGTTAATCGATTAAGCGATGATCAACGTCTTGATCGATCAAAAAAGTAATTGATCGATAACCGTTACTTTTGAACTACTGTATTTTCTGGGTTAACAAAGGAACAAACTTGCTCCAAAACAGGAAAACATTGTCACACTGACTCACATAAATTATATGAGACAGAGTAAAGCATGAAAGTTATATGATGACATACTTGTTCACTTGCATGATCATTATACAGTATCAGTAGCTGGAAATGATCATTCTCAACCCTTTACCCATTGTGGGTAGCAGACGATACTTGCAAAATAAATTCATAAATTACTAAAAAAAATTCAATTTTTGTCTAAAAAACATAGCCTATGGCCCCGTATTGGAACGAGCTTGTTCCAATGAGGGGGTCATAAGCTATGTTTTTGAGACAAAAATTGAAACCATAATAAATTTTAATGGAGATTTTTGTATATAGGCCTAGTCGGTTTTGCTTGTCACCTTGGGTAAAGTGTTCATGCTGTAAATCATCAACGGTATGGCAATTATTCAGATATCTATTTGGACAAGAGATTAATCGGTTAACCAAGGTTAATGCACATGATTAATCGATCAAGAAAACCCCTTAACCGTTTGAGCTCTGATCACAATCTGATAACAGTGAAAGTGGAGGTCAGAAGAATAACAAAACCTCGAGTGATCTTCAAGGGCATCTGGAAACTGGGAATGGAAACAGACGGAACACTGGGCAGAATTCAAAATCAAAGCTAGAAAATGTGTCAACTGGGAATAACGTTCAGGAGTCGACTGGCCCAATAGCGAGAAGTCTAGCAGGTGCTGGGAGGGAAAACATATGGACGATTATAGTGTCGACAAAGGAATTAGGGTATAATGTAAATAATGAGCTAAAAAAAATCAATAAAAGAGAGGAAGGAAAAAATGCCGATTTTAGAAGAAGCAAAACACTTGAGCGGGTGAACGATGCAGTTACTAGAAGGCCCAAAGAAGTATATGACGTATGGAATTCCTGGACCGACATGCAACATACACAAAAAAAGAATTAATATAATCAAGGACAAAAATAGCAAATAGCGGAATAGTACTCCCATTAAGGCAATAAGGAAACGGGAGAGGGGAAGGGTCAAGTTCCAATGTATTCTGGAAATGGGAAAATAAAATTAACAAAGGCAATACCTAACAGAGTATTAATGTGGATGACAACAGCACTGATGACCGGGACAGCATTGCAGCAGAAATACCTGAAGATGGTAAATGATAGAAGATGTGGGAAGGAATCTCCTCCAGAAAGTGAAATGGGAGGTACAGAAAACTTACACGAATTGAAGGGGGGGGGGGGGGGGGATACGAAAGCAGCCACCAAGTAAAAGAATGGCAAAGCATAGTGTACTGACAAAATTCTAAATGAGTTTTGAAAAAAGAGGAGGGGAACCACTGTATAGGATCATCTTACAGAATTATTTAACATGGCAATCAGAAAACAAGAGGTCGCCGATGAGTGGAAGGAAAACAGAGTAACCATTGTTCTTAAAAGGAAGACAAGAAAGTTTGAGATAATTATGGGATATCCGTGGGCTGAAATGTTGGGAAGTTATTCTTCAAGGTTCTGTATGTAAGGCTTGCGGAAGTTGTAGAAGAGATGTGATTCCTGGGAGAAATCCAAAATGCGTTCCGGAAAGGTAGAAGGGCCAATGACCATTTATTTACTCATTCGCAACTGATAGAATCAACACAGTTCAATAAGAAAAAGCTATTTATGACCTTTCTAGATGTGAAAAAAAAATCCTACGACAGAGTATGGATGGAGGGAATGTGGCGGAAACTTGAAGGCATCGGGTTGGGAGGAAGTTTTGTCGGATTCGTGAAAAGCACTGTACATGGATATGCAGAGTGCATTCAACCTGGGAAACATCACAAAAAGGGTCCCGATGGAGATAGGCCTTAAGCAGTGCTAAGCAGGGGGTGTATCATGTCCCCGATTCTGTTTGCATTGTAGGCCTACATAAAGGATTTAGGAAACGAATTTACGCAAACACAGAGGGGTGGGGGGGGGGGGGCAAAGTTGGATTGGAGAGACAAAAATCCCAGGTGTTATTCTTTGCAGATGAAATGGTTTTGTCAGCCGAGAGTGAAGAGGGACTAGAAAAACTGTTAACCCTTTACCTAACATGAAAAGCAGACGACACTTGCAAACAAAATTCTTGAATAACTAATTTTTTTCATTTTTGTCTCAAAAACATAGTTTATGACCCCTCATTGGAACGAGCTCCACGAACTCGTTCTAAAAAGCGGTCATAACCTATGCTTTTGAGACAAAAAATGAAAATTAATTGGCGATTTTTGAGAATAGCGCTGGCCGGTTTTGACCGTTACGTTGGGTAAAGGGTTAACCATTCTAGGAAAGTATGGGGATAAATGTTGATTTGAATTGAACGAAAACATGAGCAAGGAAATGCGCATGGGCCGAAAGGCACATTAGTCCCGAAGTTGGAGGATGGGTAATTTTTCTATTAGAGAAGGGGAAAACAAGGATATAACGTTGAGAAACAGGTGAATATGAGTACTTAGGGGTGAATTTATGTGTCACGGGTAGATGCATATACAGAAACCACACCAACAAACTTAACACAAAGGGGGAAAAAATACCTAATCATGCAGTTAAAACTTCCTGGAACGAATAGCTTTAAGAAGGTGTTCGTTGAAAAAACTATTTGGGAGATGGTGGGTTATACCAAGTATAAATTATGGAACGGATGTGACAGATTCCTTTGAACCAAACAGCAGTGAGGAACTAGAAGATTCTGCAATATGAACGGGTCGGGCCAAGTAACGCAGCCTCACTGGAAGCGGTCAGAGGGGAACTTGGTTGCCGGATGTCGGTTAAAGATAGAATAGATATGGTAAAACTATGTTACTTGAATTACATGGCAGGTGGTGTAGGACGGCATTCAAAGTATGTAAGGGATTCCAACATGGATGGGCAAGGCAAGTTAGGGTGTTAATGGAGAATTATTCTATATATATTGAGGCGGAAGATCTAGAAGGGTATAGTGAAGCGGGGCGGGGGCAGTTTTATTCAGGAAAGGGTTACACAAAAAATATGTGACAGATTTTGAGGAGTACCTCGACGGATCGAGGGGGGGGGGGGGGCTGAAGCATTTGCATCCTGAAAATAGGCTTTGATTCCACACTTGCCGTCATCCTAAAACACACATGCATTCAATCACACAAACGCACTCGAATCTGTTCTCTTGGCGGAGAAAAATAGCACCTATTCCTTTCCCCCACCCATCAGCTCTTTTGGCACCAAAACACTTTGTTTGGCACAAAAATATCGAGGCTGGCTAAATATTTGACACTAAATAGTTTCGGGCTAGCGTGAACACTGGTAGCCCTCAGTGCTTCTATGCACGTGTGCCCATTGAAATAGGCCTAAAGCAGGGGTGTATCCTTTCACCAATTCTTTTTCCATTGTACATCAAAGATTTGGAGATGAACCCCTGCATAGCGACGAGTAGGTAGCAGTTGGGGGCCTGATGATCCCATGGATATTTTTTTCGCATATGATATGACACTACTACCAGAAAGGGGTGGGGGCTAGAGAAAATGCTGGCAATTGTTGTGAGATAAGGGAACAAATGGAGACTCGAACTAAATGAAAGCAAAAGCAAAGTTATACATCTGAGCAGTAAAGTGGAACCTACTCTAAAGTAGAGACTGGATGAGTTCGGTATTCCGGAAGGCAGTGCAGAAGTTCTTAGTGTAGGGTCGACGTATGGCTACGAGTTCTTATTAGTAAATATGAACTTTACGGACAGAGGCATCCACCAAAACCACACAAATAAACTAACTGTGGATGGGAAGAGAATCCTTTTTTCAAATGAAACTGATAGGGGGTAACAGCTTCAATAAGGTTTTCGTGGGGAAAACTATTTGGGAAATGGTGGGGTTGTCAAGTTAGTATACAAATGGATTTAATGAGCTTGGAGGTTGGAAACCCTGCAGAGCGATGCGGGCCGATGGATAACGGGGTCTAGTAACGCCGCAGCACTAGAAGCAATAAGGGGTGAGCTTGGGTGGATGAGGATTAAGGACGTGGTAGGCTTAATGAAACTCTGCTTAACTATTTGGTAAATCTCCCTTACAACCGATGGTGTAAATTTATGTTCCAGAATATTTGAAATTCAAATCTAAAGACAGGGTGGATAGACCAAGTGAGGGAGTTAATATCGAACAATTCAATGGAGATCTGGGACTAAGAAGTTGGCACAAACCAGGGTAAAAATCGTCAGAGAAAGAGTCATGACGGATTATAACCCGGGGGGGGGGGGGGGGGTCAAAGCAAAGAGGTCTTTCACCGTCTTTGGATGGCCTGCGTGGAAAAGAGAAGCCACGTTTTTAAGAGAGCCTTGACGGCACCTTTAGTAGGTCACTGTTGTTCAAAATGAGGTCGCAGTCGCTGGATTTTAGGGGAAAAGTCTTGGTAAGACAATGAAAAGGAGTCCCAAATGTGTAATTTAATTTAGGCGTAGCGGAGACCCTAGGATACTTTCTATTAGAATGTCCAAAATACCAGTCTGACAGATTAAGATTCACCGGGATTACGATGGAGAAGTGGGATAGGAGAATGAAGGACATATGGTTAGTGGGTTACACAAAGGAGAGGACGGTTAGTATGCTTATCGGATAGACTAGGAAGAATGGGGTACGGGATGTCATCAAGCAGTTCATCTCAAAGTGATGGGGGGGGGGGGGGGCGTGGGGATACGGGCTAATCAAGGCCTCCTCCCCCGAGAACCGCAACAAATCAGTGAACGGCCAAAGTGTTGTTGTTACTATTATTATTACCCCAGCTGACTTGGTAAACCGTTATATTACAACATCAGAAATAGCCATGGTCCATGTAATTAGGGAGAAATATTAAAAGGTCAATACATACTATAGGTTTGAACTTAGCTGTAGTTCGTGAAACGGAACTGTTTATTATACCCTCATGTTTGCGTTCAGGAAATAGGTTCAGCATATTGTAGAATTCAAAACAATTTTCATGACAAAAATTCTTCGCCTGGATTAATAACGCAAAATTTCATTAGTGACAATGACCACAAATTCACTGGGATAGATTTTTCTTCACGTTTGGAACACACTACACACGCTATTCTTATCATCGAAGAGTGTGGCTGTTTCTTGGTTTCATGTGGCGAATCTATGAGCAAGCTGGATAGTCGAACCCTAAGGTATGATGTAAAGTATCTCCAAGATTGCCATCAAACTATTATTACGAATAATAATATTTGTATAAAGTCCGTAGGTGGGTTTAAATAGGCATGCACAGGTTGCAAAGTGGGTATTACCTCCTCTCCTATACACAGGAACGAGAGCGCGGTGGCTCGGTGGTTACGGAATTGATGTTCAAACCGAGATTTCCACTGTTCAATCCCCGCCAGGGGTAACAGCGTTGTGTCATCGGACAAGGCACTTATAATCTCGATTGCCCACGTGGGGAGGGTGGCATGTTGGCGCTGTGCACATCGATGGTGCACGAGTCTTCGACCAATGCTTGCCCTGCTAATATGGAGTTAGTATGTTGATGAGTCTGAAGTTGCTCGCCGTTGCTCGGTGGTTCTCTCCGGCCACTCCGGCTTCCCCCACCCGTAAAACTGTCCGATACAAAGTGAACCTGATTGTCGAAAGTGTCGTTAAACTCCAATAAATAAATAAATAAATAAATAAATAAATAAATAAATAAATAAATAAATAAACACAGCGACAAACTCCCCGCACAAACACCATCATATATGCACACATATGCACACACACGTGCATCCGCTCACCTACCCCCCCCCCCCCCCTCCCCCCCCACTCACACACACACGCACATACTCGGAGAGAGAGAGGGAGAGAGAGAGACAGAGTAGTGGGGTGAAAGAAGATACTGCGATTATCCACGATTTGATTCATTGGACCACGAGTACCGCCAATATAATGTACGATCACTGGTTGCATCATCTAGATTTAAACTTAGTAAAGACAAATGTGAGAACCGCCTAACATATGTGAGATTAGGAAAAGTAGAAAATTTTGCCCACGTCACGTCACATTTATTTTCGGTTTAGCCCTTTTTCACACCCAGCCACCACATTGTGCAATTTTTCTACTGCCACCCACCCCCGTAATCCCATTGAAATTACGAATTGCTTTGACAAACATCATGATAGGTATGGAAAGAAGTACAGTTCGCTGATTAGTTTGATTCCACTAATGATTCTAGATACTTGTTACAATTTTTTATAACCCAGTTTCACTTCCTGCAAAATGAGGCTTCAGAAATCTTAAAAAAACTCCTCCAGAACAGCTCAATGTCCATGAAAGTGCGAATGCCTAAGATATGCCCAACCCCATTCCCCCGATTTGGCGTAAATAAACTATGTTTAAATTATTCTCCTGATTACTATGGTACATATAGTGAGCTAAAAATGACAAAAAATTCAATCCATTCTGATCCATCTTATTTATTTTTTACTTGATGCTGACAGGAGCTTGCATGATTGATTCCATGAGTGGCCAAGTACTAACCTTGTTAGTATGGTTTATTTATGTTTTATTTATTTTTGCCTAATTCTCAATTAAAAATCATTCAAATGCTATTTGTCAATTTTCCGAAATCTCAAGTTACCAATGACACATGTGGTAAAGTCTTAATACACAATAATAGCAAGTTAAACTATACTGAATATTATATTGTGACAAGGTCATGCAACAATATTTGAAATTTGAAAGCGAGTTGGAACTGTTAACCAAGTTGAAACAAGGCAGTTGTCACAATCAATTCAATTCCTTCTCCCTCATAATATACTACTCAAAGTTTGCTAAGCACCAAGTTGACGGAGCGAACTGATATGGGCTCAATATCGAGTATGAGACCCAATTATTGTTAATTACAGCTTGACAACGCCTTCTCGTGCTCCCAGTCAGGTTCCAGATGGTCGTGAGATGTTGTTCCATTATTGGACCAGCGTGGCACAAGCTCCTGGACACTTCTTGGTTGGACTGGACGGACTGAAATTGCAAGCTGCAACTCATTCCAGACATGTTTGATTGGATTCAGGTCAGGGGGTCTTGCTGGTCAGTCCATACGCTCAATCTCCTCCCTCTGTCGGCACTCCCGGACAGCATGGGCAACATGAGGACGGGCATTATCGTCCATCAGAATGAATCTATTACCCACTGCACCTGCATACAATCTGACGTGGGCATCCAGGATCTCATCAATATACCGCTGTGCAGTCAATGTACCACGGTCAATGACACAGAGCTCTGTACGTCCATCCCAGAGGATGCCGCCACAGACCATTATTGACCTTCCACCATAGCGGTCATGCTCAGCAATGTCGGCTGCATGGAATCGCTCTCCGTGGTCTTCTCCATACCCTAGAACGCCTATCTGTGTTTGGGTAGTACCTTGACTCATCGGTAAAAAGGACAGATCGTCAATCTTCTATGGTCCATCCAACGTGATCCATGGCCCATTCATATCGTGCCTGGTGGTGGTTTTGGGACAGCTGAATGCGAATACATGGTCTTCTCGACCGCAGACCACCTTCGAGAAACCTTGCCCGGATAGTCTGCGTCGAAACATTTACCCCGGATGCATTCTGAAGGTCACTGCGAAGCTGGGTTACTGTGTCAAAGCGGTTCCTACGGGCCTGAATGATCAAAAATCGGTCTTCAGCTACAGATGTTGCCCTGTCTCTGCCACCACCATGTCGTCTGACTGGTGTGCCATACTGCTGAAATCTTGCCCAGGCTCTGATGATCATCGTATGGTGCACACCAAGGGCGTCACCTACCTGACGATGGGTAGCCCCTTGTTCCACCGTCCCTACAGCACACCACATTTCTGCTTCAGACAAATGTCTTCTTACATTTGCATTCGCCATATTCAATCATTAAATCACAAGAGTTTGTGTTGAAATGAAGACTGAATACCCTACACATCTCATGTACATGTAGACAGTACACGAAAACATCATGGAAATCAAGGGGTACATGCTTTCCATGACTGTCACGAAAAGTCTGCCTGTCAAGAGAGCTAATGTAAACACTGGGGACCATCTCAATACATTCCCCAATCATATCCAAAAAATATCGCAAATGTGTCACAAGAATATTTCACAATGATGTGGCAAATATATGGTGCTTAGCAAACTTTGAGTAGTATACTAAAGCAATGACGAGTAAACAACAGAAAATATTCTCAAATATCCTTTTAACATTTGAGTGAATGAGTGAGGCCCTTGGAGTGAATAGAATATAAGTTGATACTTGCACCTTTTACATTAATTCATGTTGTATCTGGTGCATTATAAAGCATTTTTCCAAAAACTTATCCGGCATATTTCTACACTGAGAACCCGAAACTCCACCAACATGTATTATTTGTGACATCTGCACAGATTTCACCTCATATTAACACTTATAAAGGCTCCTTGTGTTGCAGTTAACAGATTAGGGTTGATTTACACCATTATCTCAGCGGTTTGGAACATAAAAATGATATATTGCAAATTATGAAAAATTGCATAATTTGAGAACGCACGTTTTTAGCCACCCACTCCACACATAACGTCTCGCAAATGTTTGGTGCACCCCCCCCCCCCCCCCCCCCCCCCACCTCCGGTATAACTGTAATTTTCTTAGGCGAATGAAATTAGCAAACCGCTTTAGAAACTTCCGCAGTCGGAAACTTCCTTTTAAAGAATCATCTGGTTGGCTAACTCCAGATAGTGAAGTAGATCCCGAAATTATTGAGGCTATTAAACACACGAATTCCCCAAAAAAGGTGTTCAACATGAACCTACTCACCCATAAACACAATTTAACAGCTGTTGGTGAACGAAGAGCCCTGACGAAACTTAAAAAAAATAAGAAATTAGTTATCAAACCAACCGACAAAGGTGGGTCGGTTGTCATTCTGTCTCGGGACAATTATATATAGGAAGCCATGCGACCACTCAGCAATACTAAACATCACAAGAAAATAGATTCACTAATTTGGCCCAGTAATGCCGAAAAATTCAATAAGATCTTAAGATTTCTTCTCGACGAAGATCATACAAACAAAAAAGAATATTTAACAGGTTAGCTTAGAGCTCAAGACAATTTTGCATCCTACCAAAAATCCTCACGGACTGTTCGACGGGAAACTTAACTCCAACCGGGGGGGGGGGGGGGGGGGGGGGGGAGGGGTAATTGTCTCAAATTGTAACTTGTAATCTTATGCAGAGAGCAGCGCCAAACTACTGTCAGACTCCCCAACGTACTAACCCCACGCAAGAAGGGTTTGCATTGGTTGAAGACAAGTGCACCATCGATGTGCAGTACGCCACCGTGCCTCCATATGGGCAATTAGGATCAAGCGCCTTGGCCAAGGATACAACGCAGGTAGCCCTAGGGGGATCGAACTGTGAACTTTTTGGGTTGAAGTCCAATGCCGCAACCTCTGAGCCACATCGCTCCTGAATCCTATCGGTAATAAACATCCGAGCTATATAAAAAAAATACACCGGAATTCCTGTCAAAAATTTCTAATTGAAAATATCGAA
The DNA here is from genome assembly GCA_031216915.1 of Pictodentalium vernedei. Classification (NCBI taxonomy): domain Eukaryota; kingdom Metazoa; phylum Mollusca; class Scaphopoda; order Dentaliida; family Dentaliidae; genus Pictodentalium; species Pictodentalium vernedei. Next base: position 158,693,276 of record CM062292.1, read on the forward strand.
AAATGCAAAACTGGCTACTATGGATATCGACAATATGTATACGAACTTTGATATTGACAAAGGTGTGAAATCTGTTAAAAATTGCATTCGAAAAATATCCTGATGAAAAACGTCCGGATGAACAAACTTTTGATCTTTTATGGAGCTAAGCTTAAACGGTAATTACTTTCAATTCAATGGAGAAAATTACTTACAAATAATAGGTTGTTCTATGGGCAAAAAGAGTCAGTCCTAATTTGGCAGGCATTTATGTAGCGGAATGGGAGAAAATGCCTTAAGCAAATGTGCAAAGAATCCTCTCATATATCTCAGATATTTAGATGCAGAGGCGGCGGAAGCTCCAAAAAAGAGTGTGTGTGTGTGGGGGGGGGGGGGGGGGGGGGGGGGGGGGGTCACACCTTACTTGGTACCGCAAGGGTGTATGATGGAAAATAATTGTTCTTGGAGGGGGGTGTCAATGGTGGTGGGGCGGTGTATTCATGCAAAATATATAAATTTATATACGCTACTCTTCACCCTTGAACCCACTTTATTTAAGACACTACAATCAGCGTATTTATTTTGTTTTGCTTTTACTTGACTATCAGAACCCTGGTGTATCTTCCATATCAATTCAATGGCAGAAATTGGAAGAGGCCATATTCATTATTTGTGGGCAGACCAATTAATATTTTCAACTGTGCGGCCGTCACGGATGACCGATTACGGCCAAAATAGTACGTCGTCATCTAGACATGATTCACAGTCATCCTACGAAGGTACAATAAAATCACTTCATAAATATGACCTGTAGACTGTGCTAAAGGTTTTCAAGGTTTGGGCCCGCGTTGCCGTCATGGTCGACGAATCGCGACCGAAAGGGGGCGTTCTCATCTGTACATTATACAGTCATCCTACCAAGTTACAATGACATTCCTTCACAAATACGACCTGTAGACTGTACTATAGG